>OY540849.1:8344010-11342123 GCA_961205895.1 Mythimna pallens | reverse complement strand
CACTTAAAACTTAATATAGTATAATAGTGGTTTGATAATTCATGTAGAAAAGCGAGTTCAACTCAGCAATGAGTTTTCTCCCAGTAAACGATCTTTATTATCAACCATCATAACTTAAGTCCAAAAGACGTCCACTGCTGGACATAGGCCTCCCCCAAACAAAACAAAACAAACATATCTAACGTATTTATAGCTCAGACGTTTCAAAAAAGTTACCGCGGCTTTGGAATGCAGCAAAAAGAACACAAGAGAGGGCCCTGGAACAGATCCCCGGGGCCCTGGAACAATGGTAAAGAAGGAACCGCAGTTGGTTTTTAGTCAGTATAAGTCTGACACCATCTCCCGCTTCGCCCAAAAACGGGTATGTCATAAGATGATTTTCCCACCCGAAAAAAAATGGGTTTTAGTTAGTAAGAATTTAACACGCCTTTTGCTCTCCACTTAGAGCGAGAAAAGTTATTTCATGATTTTGCACTTTAATACAGGCCTTAATGTGAACTAATTTTCAAATTGAAAACATAAAGTTCCAATACAAGGTAAGTACATTATTCAGCTTCATTTCACGACACACTGTAAACATTTCTGTTAAGCAATATAACAGAAAGTTAAACGACATTTCCTCACACAAACGCGAACATTTTTGTAAAGCTTCAAAAAGTTTTCTACTTCGATTTCTGTCACAAACGTACTCGTACTAGACTGCAGTCATTCAATCAATATTACGCAGAAATTCAACGTTCATATATCCAATTTTCTTTAAAGGCTTAACATTTCTACTAAACCGACCTTTAGGGCTAAATTTCACCGGGACACCATGGCGGTACGACCAAATCCCACCTCCCACCACTGTTGGTCCTACCCACCTTGCGGCATACGGACTTATTGGAGACACGTTCCGGTAATTGCGTGACTGCGTATGTCCTTACAACGTGCTTTGTAAACTCCATACTTTATTTTTTCTGTCCCTCTCTCTAATCTTTCACTTGTCCACTCTTGGGGCGTGCTACATCACATAATGTGACCGAGCGCACGAGCAGCCCTAGCGGCTTGCCATCAACTAAAAGCTGAAAAGCTGTTCCTAACTGTACTACGTGTTTCCTAAGAGATGCGACCAGTGGCCGCTACCAACAAAAAGTAATCAGCCCTATACAGAGTTACTCACCTGGTGTCCGTTTAGTTGCGCAACCAATTTGGTGGCGCGACCAACTCGGACCCGTGCACTTAAGGTCCATTTTGATACTGTCTCAGTGTGGTGTAGCGACTCTAGTGTTTGTATGGTGTCTATTTTGGTAGCTTACGGACACCATGGCGTCGTAACTGGTCGCGCCGCCATGGTGTCCCGGTGAAATATAGCCCTTACAGTTCTTATTAAGATTTAATTGCACCAAGAACTATGTCAAAGTTAATTTTGACTTCAACGACTATGCACGGACAGAGCGAGAGGGCGTGTCAGACTTTTACTGACTAAAACCTACTCCTATGTTCCTTCTTTGAATTGCCTTCCAGGTCCCCGGGTTTCCCTTTCGGAAGCCTATCCATGGCCCAAGTAGGCTTCGGCCCTGCTGGGTCCCTATAGTTTTGCTGACGTATCTTTGAGACGCGTGTAACACTAGGCGCCGTCGACAAATCGGGGTTGGTCTGGACAGTTTTGGACGGCAGGCGGAAACTGTCATTCAATATTAGGCAGAAATCCAACTTTCATAATTATTTGTAGATAATTTTAAAAGGTTTAATATTTCTACTAAACCGACCTTTTTTAGGAAGTAAATCATCTAATGATAAATCTCGCTTTTGGGCGGAGCGAGAGATAGTGTCAGAATTTTATTAACTAAAAACCCACTCCTGCTTTTTCGTTGCCTTTCGTACCAGGGCCGAATCTTCTTTTCAGAATCAGAACCTTGGCCCCAGTAGGCTTCGATCCTGCTGGGCTCCTACGGTTTGCTGACATCTCCTTGAGGCGCGCGTGAAACAGTACGCGTCGTCGACGACTTGGGCCCGATCCGGATGGTTACCGGACGATCGTACGGCGAGCTACCCAGTGTTCGCCGTTCGTTGGGGCGTGAGGACCGTTGTCTCACGCGATCGGACGCCTCCTTTGCTAGCATTACTGCTTCGCAGAAGGAAGCGACCGCCTGCCACTCCTCCTCGCTCCGGACCATGGCCTGCACCAAGGCCCGGCGCGAGAGATCGCCGCCGCCGATCGGCCCCACGAGGACACGGCGTTGCTCTGCCCAAGCGGGGCACACCTCCACCGTTTGCTCCACCGTGTCCTCCAGGCGGTCCACACAGTGGCGACACCCGGGCGTCGCTTCCGCACGAATCCGGTGCAGGATCTTTCCGAACTTACCGTGTTCGGTGAGAACCTGCGTCATGCGGAAGGTGAGGACGCCGTGAGATCTTTCCAACCACGCCTCAAAAAGGGGACTTACCGCCATAATTGTGGCGTGCCCATTCCTTTGAGATATGGAACCCTAAAAATACTGTAAAATAGAATAAAATTAACATTAAAGGGGAGCCCCTTTAATGCCCAAGCCCATACAAAAAACGTAATTTTCTGCTACGGACGGTTCGGAACCCTTCATGCGCGAGACCGACTTGCACTTGGACAGAGGTTTATTAAGTTGTTGTTCGGCAGGACAACACTTACCGAGTCAGATAATATTAATATAATCATAATGTTATTTTTATCAAAAACATCGGCCATTTCCAATTCCATTGTAATATATTTTTTTACAAATGGAACAA
This sequence comes from Mythimna pallens, assembly GCA_961205895.1. Lineage (NCBI taxonomy): Eukaryota > Metazoa > Arthropoda > Insecta > Lepidoptera > Noctuidae > Mythimna > Mythimna pallens. The sequence goes on along the minus strand of OY540849.1, from coordinate 11,339,378 downwards.
AACGAGTGGAATAAAGAATTGTTAGTTTAACGTTAAAATAAATAAGAAACAGAAATATGGAATGTGTTGTAAAAATATTATAGAAATCTTTACTGAATATTATTCTGAGTATGTACTTAAATTATTATTATTAAGAAACATAACAGAATAGAATAGAGAAGAATGTTTATTCGACACAGATACAACACAACCGCAATAACACAAAATAAAAAAGCATAGTAAGTTTTTTTTGAGATGTGGGAAATGTTCATATGACTTCTCTCGCTCTAAGGTGGAGCGAGTGTTAAAACCCACCAATGTTCTTTCAGTGGCTCTTTGCATTCTAGGACCACGGGATTTCCTTTTCAAAAATTTCCTATGGTTCCTAGTGAGTTGATAGAAATCAGAAATCAGAAACGTTTATTTCAAATAGACCAATTACAGGCACTTTTGAATTGTCAGAATGTCGGTCAGTCAAAAAAAAAATACAAGTGAAGCTAAATTGCACGTTCCAAAGCGTAGATCTCTATGGAGAAGAACGTGCAAGAAACTCCATGGACACTCTTTTAAATCATATTATGAGTTACATAAATCTTGGTTACATATTTCTTGTCGCTTCTAATATGTGAGCACAATGTAGATAAGTAATAATAATTAAAATAAAAATAAAATAAAAACTAATTTATACCCGCTAGAACCCTGCCCGCCACTGTTCTGCGCTCGCCTCACAGAGATGTCCCAGCCTCCCTAGCCAAATTACAACCATTACATTTCGATTCTCTTTTCTTTGATCGCCTCGAGTCGGCCACGCCTTTTCTTCCTTTTGCTCTGACCACGTGACTGAGCGTTGAGATGACGACAGAGCAAAGGATTCGGAGGCGTGGCCGACTCGAGGTGATCGACGAAAAGAGAATCGAAACGTAATGGTTGTAATTTGGCTAGGGGGCCTAGTTAGTGTTGACGCCTGCCAGAGTCGTGAAATGTTCAAAAGAGTTACCGTAACCCTAACAAAAAGGGCAACTGAAGAAACACTGTGACTTTTAGTCAGTAAAAGTCTTTCACTCCCTCACGCATCACCAAGAGTGAGAGAAGCTATTTGATAATTTCCCATAGAAAAAAAAAGTTCAGGTCCAGTTACGGTAATTCTTTAAATGGTTGTAAGCATTTTTTAGAAAAAGCTATTCATCTCACTCAATCTCCCCTCCCCCATATGCTGTCAAACAGCTTTTTACTAAAAACATGGAAATGGTGTTCACCATAGAGGGATAAAAAAGGACTTACCATGTTTCTGTAAAATTTTCGCATCAATTTCGAGCGTAAAATATAAAAAATTGATGACACCGTGACAGATAAAAAGTTGTTTCAAAGGAAAATTTCAAAAGTGTGTAATGTCAGATCATTTTCCATCAAATTGGGTCACAGGGGTCAACTGACCTTTGCTATCCGAACACCCTTTTAACATTTTAGGGCAGGGCTAATATACCACTCGCTTTCAATAATTTCCTCTTTACCTATTGAAAAGGGAACCCTAAAATGTCTATGAAATACAGTCTTTCTAGATCATTTCTGTCAAGCCCCTTTTTGAGTTAAAACTTTATTTAGTTATATAATTTTTTTAGGGTTCAGTACCAAAAAGGTAAAAACGGGACCAATACGGTCGCGATTTTATATAATTATCACTCCGCTCTCAGTCTATCATTAAGCTTTATCTCATCTGTGATAGCTATATAGTTGAAATTTGTCGGTTTCGGAGTCGCAGCGGCTGGGGCGTGAGGATAACCGTTCCCGTATATAAGATATTACTGCTTCGCAGAAGGAGGCTTCTGTCTTCCATTCCTCCTAGCTCCGGACCATTCCCTAAGTCAGGACCAAACGCAAGAGGGGTCGCTGCTGCCAATCTTCCACGAAAACTCGGCGGTGCTTCGCCCAAGCAGGGCACACTTCCACCGCACGCTCCATCGTGTTCTCCGGGCGGTTTGCGCAATGGTGACAGCCGGGCGTTTCTTCCGTTTGCATTTGGACCAGGCATCTCCCGAACTTACCATGTCCGGTGAGGACCTGTGTATTCCCTAATTGAAACCACCTAACTTTTTATATAGGGTATGTTATAAGAAGTTTGGTATGACGTAGCTCCAAATCTCGTAAAAGTAATGAGTTAAAAACGAAAAAGTTTTGTGAACAACTGTTTTAAGGCTTTAAGGAACTGTTTAGTAGTAAAATGCCTTTTTATCCATTGCAGCCCAATTTTAAATATACCAATCGAAAAACTGAAAAACAGCAATATTGCAGCAAGAAGTTTTTTTTTTTTAAATTGACCTTTATAACTTTTGAAGTCGAAAGAGTCATCATCATCTTTCTGCCCTTGTCCCGTGTTATTTGAGGTCGGTGGAACACGTTTTTTTCTTCCATTCTGCACAAACTTCCTTTTCTTTCATATCACTCTTTACACAATCCATCCATCTTTTCTTTAGTCTCCCTCTCCCTCAAGAAGTCAAGTTACAGGTATAAATCGTTCTGTATCTCTCTGTATATGACAACTCTCCATACTTCACCATTTTTCACAAGAAAGCAACCTTTTTTAGGATTCCGTAGCCAAATGGCAAAAAACGGAACCCTTATGGATTCGTCATGTCTGTCTGTCCGTCTGTACGTCACAGCCACTTTTTTCCGAAACTATAAGAACTATACTGTTGAAACTTGGAAAGTAGATGTATTCTGTGAACTGCATTAAGATTTTCTCACAAAAATAGAAAAAAAAAACAATAAATTTTGTTTTTTTTTTTGTTATCTATGGACAGGTCTTCAAAAATGATATTTTGGTTTCTAATATATTTTTTTTCTAAACTGAATAGTTTGCGTGAGAAAAACTTCCAAAGTAGTAAAATGTGTCCCCCCCCCCTGTAACTTCTAAACTACGAGAATGATAAAACTAAAAAAAATATATGATGTACCACCATGCAAACTTCCACCGAAAATTGGTTTGAACGAGATCTAGTAAGTAGTTTTTTTTTTAATACGTCATAAATCGTAAAACGCAATTTACTTTCCAAGTTTGTGCGGAACCCTTAGTGCGCGAGTCCGACTCACACTTGCCCAGTTTTTTATTCATTACACAATTCTTCAAATAACTCAACAAGGAACCACTTCACGGTCGAGAAGTCGTTAATTTTTCATATAAATCTACAGTTTTTCCCCTCGGGATGCCCAGTTTTTATTAGTAACAGAACTCATGATAAACTCCACCAAACAATTCCATTCAGAACACCACAAAGAACTTCAAAATTTACGACATTCACTTAAGACAGATATTACAGTAAAGTAATACGATACGATTGTTTTGTTTTTTCTTCACAAAAGTTTCGGAAAACAAAAGTAATTCGAAGAAAAGGTCATTAAGTTGGGGATTTAAGAAAAATAAAAATACCGTGAAAAGAGTGTTTTACCAAGAAGGACCATTCCTCATGAGAGATATAAGACCACTTATGGCACGGTGTTCTTAAGTGCCCGACTACTTGAAAGTTGGCAATGCTTAGGTTCGCCGCACACGGGCCACCGGCCCAACCACAAAACGCCGCCACTGGCATATTTCCTGTAGGTTTCATACATTTTATATGGATTCTCCGCACACGGTTGACGCCGCCACGAAAAGCTAGAAGCGGCCACAAGGAAGCTCAAGCGCGCGACAGCCACTTGCAGCCGGTGGCTGCTACTTTTTTTTTAACCCATACGTGCAGTATCATAATGGACTCTAACGAAGAAGGTTTAAATGCGCGAGTGGCGCGTGACGGCATTTTGTATCAGCGTTTAGTGGTCAGTGCGGGCCACAAGAAGCGAGCAGCGGCGATGCAGCGGGCATGTGGCTCATGTGCGGCGATACTTACGGAAAATAGAGGTGAAAATTTACTCGTGTATTTAGATACGAACCACGAATGGCTTAAGTACTTTTTATGTGCTTAGTAAAACAATTTTCATTTATATCTCGTTTGTACGTGGACTTTGACTAACATCCAGAAGTTCAAATTTAAGGTTTGCCTATGATTAATGGAGCGCTGTATATACTATGTGTTAATTTCATGTATTGATCAAATCATTAATGCATTCATCGAATTTGGAACACTTTATTACGTTCAAAAACCAGGACGGCTGATATGGCTCAAAAGGCTGCCCAATGTAAGGACACGCCTTTCGCTTTACCCAGCTTGAGGCAGAGTAGAACACGGGTTCGCGGAAGGTGGAATTAGTGGAGGGGAGCCTTTGCCCAGCAGTGGGACAGATCAGGCTAGCAAAAGAATAGTTTTCAGCTCAATCTCGCTTTAGAATTGGGCTGGGTCGGACATGTTTCCACCTATTAGATGAGCTGTGGGCTAAAACAGTCCGTTATTGGGTCTCATTAAATGCTACCCGACTTCACAGCAGATCAAAAGGAAGGTGGAAAGACGAACTAGACTCTTTCTGGAGGGACTGGCCCGCAATGACCAAGGACAGATGCGTATGAAAAAGAGAGGGGGAGGCCTTTGGCCCAGCTGTGAAACATAATGGGCTAATTTGTTTTGAATATTATTTTACATTCGTTCTATGTTTCTTCTTCTTGTAATTCACAAGAAAATTCTTCACAGGAAAACGCATTTCGTAATAAAAACTCAGCTTATTATATAGTAAATTAAATAATTGATAAAAATAATCTGAATACTGGAAGAGAAAAGAACGAAGTCGCTAAAAAAGCTGCTGGGAGAAAACAATTTAAAGTTAAGTCCGCCTTTGTACAGTAACTGCGCATAAAGTTAAAGAAAAAGTGAAGCTTGAAGTATATTGACTAAAAAAAAAAGGTTAAAAGTTAGATGGTTCATCGAGTTGCGAGAGAGAGCCAAGCCAGAGTTGAGAGAGCCAAGGTTGCTGCTAGGAAACTTCGCGTTCTTGCAAAGGTTCGGCGGCATTTCGCACCTCGACAGCTTCTAATGTTATACAAAGCACAGGTCCGATCATGTGTTGAATACTGCAGCCATATATAGGCTGGTGCTGCAAAATGCCATCTAGTATGTAGTCTCTTCACAAGAGGCTAATTGATGATCCGGTTTAGTTAAGTCCAATCTACAAAGCCTGCACAGGTAGGGTAGCCAGCACTTTGGTAGGTACCTATTTTACAGGATGCATTATGGAGAGTGTGCACGGGAATTGCGTGACTCGATTCCGCCATCACCTTTCTACCTTCGGACAACCTGTCCACCCTTACGTTGTTGAAACCTCTACGGGCCGAAATAAGCACTTCGACTTGTGCCTGTTGCAGTCTTCCTGTCCGATTATTATTAAGTCATCTTTAAGATTAGAGTGAATAGGCTCCTAATAAACTAGTGTGCTTCACATTCAACGATTGCATCACTGCTTACCTTCAGATGGTATCGAAGTGAAGCACTAGTTTATATCAATAAAAAAAAAAAGATTCTTTTAGTAGCCGATTCTGTACATAGTACTTTCAGGATGTTTTTTTTTTCTAGGTTGGAAAATCATCCAATGACATCCCTCGCTCTTGGGTAGAGCGAGAAGACGTGTCAAACTTTTACTGACTAAAAACCCACTCTTGTTCCTTCGTTGCCTTTCGTACCAGGGCCGAGTCTTACTTTCAGAAGCAGACCTTGGGCCCCAGTAGGCTTCGACCCTGCTGGGCCCCTACGGTTTGCTGACATCTCCTTGAGGCGCGCGTGGAACAGTACGTTTATTATTGCGTTTATGTTGTAAACAGAAAATAATTATGTTAATATTTAAAAATATTAATGTATAAATACTATGAATAAACGAATTTCAGTGAATAAATTGCTATTAAAACGGCGTAACGCTGAGATCATAAAAACAAAGTAAATAAAACAAAATGGCTGAATGCGAGTACCTTTGCTATGAGTATACTCTGTCTAACCCGAGAAGTACAGGCGTGATATTAAGTAGTAAAATAAAAGTAAAATATACATGAAAACAGTCTTATCTTTCTATATTAAAAGTCGATTAAGGGAAAATGGCGTTCCTAAAGGAAACATTAAACCTGATATTTAAATCTGACACACTTAAAGAGATTTTGCGCAAATATGACGAGAGTCTCGGCTTACTCATTCTTTTAAGTTAAATTGGAAGGTAAGTACTTTATGCGACTTTTATTTTCATATTTAATGTTTGAAGATCTACTTATTAGGGATGAGACGCGAAGGCGTAGACGGATCTTGGCGGAATCTTAAATGCAGAGCGGAGGTTCATTGACGTGAAGCGATAGCAGCGGTAATAATGATAAAAGCGGTAATGACCAATAAAAGCGGTGCGTAAAACAGAGTTGCGTACTGTCTCTGTCAATTGATGCGGAGCGAGGTATTGCGGAGCTAAGCCGAGTACACGATATTCTCCTCAGCTACAATACCACATGCCCAATTTACCGCTTCTCTGTTCTATTTCTCCACACTACTTCTCTGTTATTTTTTTTTTAAATTTTGAAACTAGTTTGCAAATTCATAGTCACAATTGACCGGATTTTTTATTGATATTGACCCTATCTCACCTGATATTAAGTGATGTGTCTAGAAGTAACTTATTCATTCTGAATTCCCTAACAACCCCCCAGTTGGTATCTATCAGGAAACACAGTCTCCGGCATGGGATTCCACGCCTTAGCTGTACTCAACTACACAATGAATAAAAAATTATTGAAAAAAAAAGAAAATAAAAATGTAATTTAATATGATTGTGTTTCATAAAAGTTTTGTGTGTATACTGATTTTCTATATTAATTAGACCTCCGTAGAAATAAATTATTAATTAGCCATTTGCTGCCTGCCTTCGCCTGCTTGAAAGTAGAAAATTGTCCGAAGGAAACATACTATCCAGATTAAAAGTATCCTATGTGCTATTCCAGGACAGGGTGTATCCGTGTGCCAAATTTCATCGGAATCTGTTCAACCGTTCAAGCGTGAAGAAGTAACACACACAGACACACAATTACAGACTTTCGCTTTTATAATATTTTTTTTTTTAATAATATAAACTAGTGCTTGACTGCGATCCCACCTGATGGTAAGCAGTGATGCAATCGTTGATGGTGAAGCGCACTAGTTTATTGAGAGCCTATTCACTCTAGCTTTGAAGACACCTAAGGGCCGACGCTGCGTTAAGCGGCCGCCCGCGCGGTCCCATACAAAAGCGCGTCCTACGCCCGTTTTTCTACGTAATAATAAATTAAAATTCTTCATCTACATGACTACATGCACACCGTTGGCCCTAAATAATAATCGGACGGGAAGACCAGACCAGACCACGGGAAGATCGCCAGGCAAATTGTATGATATAAATTAGAAATTCTGCATTTGTGGAAGCGGAGGCGCTTTTCCGATATTTCACGGAGGCGTTCCGTAACAACACTAGTTCTTATGTGCTGCCGTACGGATGGCTTAGTTACATGAGGTATCATATTATGAACGTTATGAGATCAAGTTTTCCGTAATAAAAGATATAAGAATAAAGCTCGATAAAGTTTATTACATAGAAGTTAAGATAAGATATCTTTATTTATGTAAACATTTTATGCATACAAGAGCATGTAAGATGTTATATCGTTTGAATCCAGTCATGTTCAACCGTAAGTATCGGAGTATAAATATTTCCATAACACTGAAAAATAAAACGAATAGTAACAAATCACACAAAAAAATTACATATACCTAAGGTCTCTAAATAAAAAGAAAGTACAATACGCACTTTCTTTTTATTTAGAGACCATACCATTAGGTATATACATACCAATAGGCTTCAGCCATGCAGGCTCCTATGGTTTTGCTGACATCTCTAAGAAGCGCGCGTGGAACACTAAGTGCCGACGACGGATCCAACTCTGTCCAGACGGTTACTGGATGGTCGGACGGTGAGTTATCCATTGCTCATTGTCTGCAAGCCCACGCCTACGGTAGTTGATAGCCGGGGTCAGGGTCTTGGCGGCTGGGGCGTGAGTGTGTCCATTCACGCGTGCGACCGTCTCCTTCACTAGCATTACTGCTTTGAGAAGGAGGCGCCCACCACCCACTCTCCCTCACCCAGACCATGCCCTGAGCTACGGCCCGGACTTCCTTGGTAAGCTTCCTTTCACCAGGAAAGAATTCCTGGCTTTTGACTATACGTAACGACTGTCAAGAGATACAAATGATAACCGAGACCAACGGTTTGGCGTGCTTTCTGAGGCACGTAGGAATCTTGGTTTTTTAAGCTGGTCAGACCATACCATAATTAGCCTTTTAATGTTCCCACTGCTTGGACTCAGGCCTCCTCTCTAGGAGAGGGAATGGGCCGTAATCCACCACGCGAGCCCAGTGCGGGTTAGTGAATGTCACATGTCTTCGAAATTTTTGGTTCTAGGACATGCCGGTTTCGACACGATTTTTTCCTATACCATTTTAAGAGCAGTGGTGATGAAATAAATTACACAAAGATGCGCCTGGCTGGGCTTGAACCCGCGAACTACTACTCGTAAGTCGGGGCCGAAGCTTTAAGCTGGTCACCCATTCACAAATCGACGTTCCTTAACCTAGAAGTTCCATCCTTGTGGCTGATATTAGCAACGAAAGCTCCTCCAGTTAAGTATTTAAGACCTATCATCACTCTAGCCTTTTCTCAACTAGCTTGGGATCGTCTTCCAGTTCATCCGGATGTGGCAGAATACCCGTGTTTTGCATGGAGCGACTGCCTATTAGACCTCCACAACCCAGTTACTTGACATCATGATACTCCTTGAATAGCCTGATTGATGGTCAGACTTTCTGGCGTCTGACTACGACTCTTGAAGATCTACGAATGACAATTGGGACCAACAGCTTAGTGTAGTTTCCGAGGCACGGAGGAATCTCGGTTTCTTAAAATAGGGACCATCCGACAAGCGTTGCTTAACTTAGAAGATCAATCCATGTCATCATCATCATCATTTCAGCCGATAGACGTCCACTGCTGGACGTAGGCCTCCCTCAAATGTCGCCACAATGAACGGTCCTGTGCGTCTCGAATCCATCGGAATCCCGCAACCTTCACCAGGTCATCGGTCCACCTTGTAGGCCTTCCAATACTGCGTCTTCCGGTACGCGGCCGCCACTCCAGAATCTTTCGGCTCTAACGGCTATCTGTTCTGCGAGCAAATCCATATTGCCGATATTATTTTAGCAACGAGCTACTCCAGTTAAATATTTAAGACTAAGAAGGGTAAAAAGCTTTTTAACCCTTTTATCAACGGATTAAAATACCTTGGAAGTTTCTACAGATTTCGAAAACTTTATTTTTGTTTAGGCTTTTTTAGTGTTAAAGTGTTAACAAGTACTTAAAAACCAGTCAAGTGTGAGTCGGATTCACACACGAAAGAAGAGTTCCGTACCAGCCATAGCAAAAGAAAACACGTTTGGGAGCTCCATTTAACTATTTATTTTATTCTGTTTTTAGTACTTGTTGTTATAGCGGCAACAGAAATACATTATCTTTGAAAACACCTGTCTAGCTGTCACGGTTCATTAGATATAGCCTGGTGACAGACAAACGGACAGCGGAGTGATAAGTAATATGGTCTCTTTTTTACCTTTTGGGTACGGAACCCTAAAAATACCTTCGAACTTAATAGTCAGTTGGGTACGTGAAATGCTTTGAATTCTTATAATTTTCTATACTAAAGATGAAAGAATTTCATTTTTAGATTTTTTTGTGCTTTTCTTTGTAGTGAATAAACTAAAAAACTACTGGACTGATTTTAAAAATTCTTTCATTTTCATTAAAAGAACATTCTTTTAGTGAAAGATTTTTTACAATCAGTCCAGTAGTTTTTTTTCAAATTCTAAAAAAAAAACAAAATTAAAATGTTTTTATTTTACATGGGCACTTATACAACGTCAGAAGCTAGTGCACGGTTCCAAATTGGTCGTTTGTCACTGAGTAACATAGGCTATATATATTTTTTTTGCATTCATGCAGATAAAACTACTGGCAGAAGCTAATTAAAAACTAAACATTTTCTAAACTTGGCACAAGGTACACATAACCCGTGCAAATCCAAACCGACTATTTACATGACCCATCAGCCATGTACACAGTCGTAACAAACTTAATTAACCAGAAAAAATGGAAAAGTAATATTTCTGTGTCGTTACTTCTAAATAATAAAACTCGTACGATTCTGAGTTAAATCATAAAATGTTTCGTTCCTACACATTTTTATGGGTTTCTGTTGCCATGGCGTTTTCCGGCGAAATTGAATAGGGATATTTACTCGAGTTATTTGTGATGAATTTGAGAGTCAGTTGCGTTATGTTTATTTTTCGGGCGATGCCGGAAAGGTCACGACGGGATTTACACGTGACTGATTATTGGGGAGTTGGTTATTTACCGAGTACATGCTATTTTAAGTGTACGGGTACGTAACGTGTAAATTAATCACGTACTGTCAATGAAAGAAATAAGTAACCAGGGTCGTCAGATATAGTTGAGGTTTTCATGGAATATATATATAAAGGTATAAAGCAAAAGATAGAAATAAATAAAAATATTTTATTTGGAACATATAGATATACAATGTTGAAACAACATGTAGAAACTTAAGATTTAAAAAAGAAACCTAATATTGTGTAGATTGTTGAGCTCATTAGTAGTCCTAAGTTGAGCTATACGAATACTGACAAATGCTTTCACTGACTGGACAGGTCCGCTCAAATCTGTGTGGTGTTTTTCTTAAAAGACCATCTCAGACACTAATCTGCATGGTTCTCTTATGATTTGACCATTACCATTTTTATTTTATTATAATATGTTTGCTTTATGAACTTTAAAAGAGACTTTGACCTCTGAGTTAGTTTCGGTGTTTCTTCTCAGGATAGTCAGCTAGGAAACACCAGCCTCATCTAGTTTCAACAGACGAAACAAATTATCTGTAAAAGTGTTTTCTATAACCTACATTTGTAAAATTAATATCATTAATTGAAACAATTAAATTCATAGATAATGAACCACTGATTAATGAAAAATTTGTTTATATCGCCGTTCTAACTTCCCATAACCCGATGCTGACGTATGGCGAGTGTCCACCCAGACGTTGTCTTCTTCTGCATATATAATTATGTGTGTACATAAATTGTAAAAAAAAAAATAAACAAGTAAATTGTTGACACCTCTATGGTCCGAACTAAGCACTTCATTGTTTATACCGCGTCTTTCCGTCAGAAGGGGTTTTCAAGGCTAGAGTGAATAGGCTGTTAATAAAGTAGTGCGCTTCACCATCAATGATTGCATCACCGCTTACCATCAGGTGTGATCGCAGCCAAGCACTAGTTTATATCAATAAAAAAAAACCATCTATCGGTTTCCATGAAAACTTTAACTATATGTGATGACCCTAGTTACTTATCTCTTTTGTTGACTGTACCAACGTAGTTGATATATGTTTACACCTATAATTATTTGGTGCGAAAACTTATTATCCACAATATTAGTGTATTAATGTTACTGGAATTTTTGATCTACGCACGATGTTTAGTTGTCATCATTAGTTATTATTAGTGATTAGGTTGGTAGTGTTATTATGCGAATGTGAGTAGCAATATATGTAGCAGCCAAAGTTAATCGTAGTATTTATTATATATGTTATTGGCAATCTGTATAATCCGGTATTCTATACAATACCTAGGTAATGTATAGGATACCTAAAACGTGAAGGTAATGTATGAAATATTAATTATTTTACACTTTAATATAATATAATATTCCACAACTATCACACAACGCCGTCTAGTCCCAAGCTAACCAGAGCTTGTGCTATGGGTACTAGACAACTGATAAACATACTTATATATTTCTAAATACATACATATATGGATAAATTGCACCCAGACACAGAACAAATGATCGTGCTCATCACACAAACATTTGTCCTGGGTGGGAATCGAACCCACGACCTCCGGCATAGCAGTCAGGGCCACTTACCACTAGACCAACAGGCCAGTCGAACTTTGCCAAGGTATTCTGTACAATACCGAATGCGTAGCCGGTAATGTGTTTAAAAGACGAGAGCAGGGAAGGAGGTGATGTAATTTTATGGCACCCCAACACTGACCGGTTAGGTTGGGGTAATTTTTTTTTGTGACCACCCGGAAATAGAAGCCTACTTTAACGGCCCCGACTTACGAGTTGTAGGTCACGGGTTCAAACCCAGCAAGGCGCATTACTTTGTGTAATTTATTTCATAACCACTGCTTTCAAAACGGTGAACAAAACATCGTGAGGAAACCGGCATGTCCTAGAACCAAAAATTCGAAGACATGTGACATTCACCAACTCGCACTGGGCCCGCGTGGTGGATTACGGCCCATTCCCTCTCCTAGAGTCTGAGTCCCAGCAGTGTGTGTGAACTTATGCTATACTTATAGTCTGAAGAATTTTTAATTTCACTTTAATTTTATTATGTACAAACAGGTCATCTACAAGTCCGTGATAAGACCTGTCATACTGTATAGATCAGAATGTTGGGCTGTGAAAAAGACGGATGAAAAAAGATTGCACGTAGCGGAGATGAGAATGTTAAGATGGATGTGTGGTGTGACGAGAATGGATAAAGTGAGAAATGAGTATATTAGGGGAAGTTTGAAAGTGGCGCCAGTGACTGAAAAATTGAAAGGGAATCGTTTGTCTTGGTATGGTCATGTGAAGAGGAGGGATGAAGCGCATGTTACTAAAAGAGTTATGAGTTTACATGTGGATGGATGGAGAGGGAGAGGGAGACCAAAGAAAAGATGGATGGATTTTGTGAAGAGTGATATGAAAGAAAAGGAAGTTAATGATAGCATGACGAGTGACAGGGCAGAATGGAAGAAAAAGACATGTTGCGCCGACCCCAAATAACTCGGGACAAGGGCAGGAAGATGATGATGATGTACAAACAGGTCATCGAGAAGTCATCGGATGAATTCCAACATCAAAAAAAAAAACATGGCTACTAAAAAATATGTTTAATCTTAGTTTGAAGGACGTTCTGTGGATATGCTAATTAGATTACAAAATAATATTTCATCGATATAAAGCTACACTATTTTTGAGTGTCTAAGATTCCTTTTTATCCATGTTAGGGAATAAAAAGTTAGTATTCTTTTTTGTTTGGGTAGTCATTCAATGACTACTACTGCTCTAAGGTGAAGCGCGAGGTCGTGTCAGACTTTTTCTGACTATGTTCCTTCAGTTGCTCTATGCGTTCTAGGACTACGGGTTACCTTGCCTAAACAATATTATTAACATACATCGATAAAAAAGGCCTTACCACATTAAACTGTTACACTTTTAGAAGAACGCTTGAAATTTTTTCATACAACGAACCATATTAAATGACATACGGGTCGAAGCCTACTGGGGCCAAGTGAAGAAAGGCCAAGGCCTCGGCCCTGGTATGAAAGGCAACGAAGGAATAAGAGTGGGTTTTTAGTCAGTAAAATTTTGACACACCCTCTCGCTCCACCCAAGAGCAAGGGATGATTAGATGATTTTCCCACCAAAAAAAAATCCTCATAACTCAACCAAAAACCAACTCAGTCCAAATAATTCTTCAAACACATTCTACATGTCAACAACCTACGAACATTCGTAACACTAAAAAACAAACGACTATCGTAAAACCAAATATTAAAACCTCTTTGCTAAATCGAGCATTAGTTTTGATAATGTGACGTTCCCCATGTCCATGTCACTACGACATAATATATTTACCACAGTCGTGAAACATAGGCGTAGAGAGTTGTACAGAGTATTAACGTAACTTAGATCTTGATTTCATACATCTATACTTACTGTTGTAAAGCTGAAAAGTTGGTTGGTTTGGCTGAACGAGTTAATCTTAGGAACTACTAGTTTGTATTTAAAGATTATTTTATTGTTCGAAAGTCCATTTATCAAGGAAGGTTTACTGCAGGTAAACACTCCTCAAATTACACTCTCGACAAAAAACTCGTTAAAATAGAAATTAATTTTTAACAACACATTTATTTAAGGCTAGAGTGAATAGGCTCATAATAAACTAGTGCGCCTCACCATCAACGATTGCATTACTGCTTACCATTAGGTGGAATTGCAGTCAAGTATTAGTTTAGATTAAAAAAAAAAAAAAAAAACAAATTCTATAGTGGTACTAACACGCCAAAAACCAAAGCTTAACGATTAATTCACGCGTCGCACTCTCTTTCCTAAATGTAACCGATTCCAATAATGATTGTTAACCTATCTAAGCGTCCGTTATTAAAAAAGTTTGGCGAAGGCTGCTTTATGTCACGACTATGGTAAACACATAGTTTACCATAGTCGTGTCGTAGTGTTGTAAATATCAATTTCCTGGGAGGCCATTTTGTGACGTCATTTGACGTTATCCTATAGATGTCTTCCGACGTCGTCGTGGTATATTTAGGGTGAAAAGGATGTGTGTCGTAAGTTATCTATTTTTATGATGTAGACAGGAATAATTCGATGAGATTTATTATGTTACAGTGAGAGAAATAAGATGAGTGCTTTCCAATATCATATTTTTTATGATACAAAGCGGTTAGCATCGGTACTTTTCTATCGTCAAAAATTGCACTAACAAGCTTCGAAGAAGTCAATTTTGAGTAGAAAAAGATTATGAAACACCTGATACCTATTTGCTTACTGCCAACGGACGCGTAGCTTCACTAGATAAAAATTATAATATATCAATATATAGAATAAAAAAAAAATCGGGCAAATGTGAGTCAGACGCGCGCACTGAGGGTTCCGTACAAACTTACCTATGAAAACAGATCAATTCCCGAATTGAGTTACAAAGATTTTTTCCGAATCGCAATTGTTTTTTTGTGACTTAACTACAGATTTACGGTTTTCATATTTTTCCCTTAGATACTAGTGCCTTGCTTCATGCCAAATTTCAAGATTCTAGGTCAACTGAAAGTATCTACCTTATGAATTTTGATTCACTTGAGAGTGTCGAAATAAACGTTTTTTGTGATGTAGACGGCCAGTTTTTTTTTTCCGTTAACTTAAATATTTGATTTTTTCACAGCTTCAAGGGACCGCGGACCTGAATATATGGTTTTAATTTTAACTCAATATCTCCACGAGTTCCCGAGATTAAGGGTCTTGACAGACAGACAGACGAACAACAAAGTGATCCTATAAGGGTTTCGTTTTTTCCACGATACTCCTTAGATAAACTGATGGTAAGTACCTACTGGATAGTGGTACTGGTGACCTGTAACGTCAGTAACTTGATAACGTCAAATCTTTAACTGAAGTAAAATAAATTTCACCAACATCATTAGACTGCTCAAAGTGACTTGTTTTGAACTTTTTTAGACCTACTTTAGTATAAGATACAAAACTACGAAAATCTGTTGACGAAGCGGCAACAACACTACGGCACGATGCCGTTGCTTCGTTGACAGATTTTCATAGTTCGTATGCAAGCTTCACGCAGGCGTACACCAAGCGTATAATGACAAATACGCGTCTATGAAGCTATGCGTCCGTGGACAGAGGACTTCAGTCGTTTTTATCGTCGGGTTTTTTGACACTATCAACTTTTTTATCATTAAAAGTATATCCATCTGTAATTCGCAAGTCCTTACCTGACATGGTAAGTTTGGGAGGTTCCTGCACCGTTTTGTATGTAAGCTTCACGCAGGCGTACACCAAGCGTATAATTACGAATATGCGTCTATAAAGCTACGCGTCCGTTGACAGAAGGCTTTAGTCGTTTTTATCGTCGGGTTTTTTGACACTATCAACTTTTCTATCTTAAAAGTATATCCATCTGTAATTCGCAAGTCCTCACCTGACATGGTAAGTTTGGCAGGTTCCTGCACCGGATTCGTGCGGTAGAAACGCCTGAGTGCCACCATTGTGTCGACCCCCCGTAGGACACGGTGGAGCATACGGTAGAGGTGTGCACCGCCTGGGCAGAGCACCGCCGTGACCTCGTGGGGGCGATCGGTGGCAGCGATTTCTCGCGCCGGGCCATGGTCCGGAGCGAGGAGAAGTAGCAGGTGGTCGCCTCCTTCTGCGAAGCAGTAATGCTAGCAAGGGAGGAGGCCAACCGCGCGAGGCAATGGCCCTCTCGACCCAGCCGCCGGATTCCGATCCCAATTACCGGCCACCGTAGGCGCGGGCTTGCGGACTGCGAGCAATGGGTAGCTGACTGCCCGTCGGGGAACCGTCCGGACCGAGCCCAAGTCATCGACGGCGCGTATTGTTCCACGCGTGTCTCAGGGAGATGTAGACTGGGGCCACGGGTAGTATGAAAGTAAAACCCGGGGCCCTGAGATGAAGGTGGAGAAAGAACAGGAGTGGGTTTTTAGTCAGTAAAAGTCTGACACTCTTTCCTGCTCCGCCCAAGTGTCGTCGTCATTAGAAGATTTTCCCACCTAAAAAATAATCCGCTATTAATAAATTATTTTAAACTTCAAACCTTCGCTGTAGTTTAATATTACTAGGTGTTAAACGTTGTGTGATAAATACAACAAAAGCAAAATCTAAACACCTAATAAAAGGCGCTTCTATTTTCCGTTTTTTCTTCTCATTTTCAAATAACATTCCGTTTTTCCGAGCCATTTTAAAAAGTGAACGTAAATCATAGAGCTCTCTTTCTTAAAATATAAACGTTCAATTCTTTCCGAACAATTAGCTTTCTAACGCGAAGCTATGCTTCATTATAGAGTTCTGTTAGGGTTGTCACACGAAAGTACTTTCCGTATTTTTTTTTTTTTTTTTCAGGTGGCAAAATCATTTAGTGCGAAATGGTGTCAGACTTTTACTGACTAAAAACCCACTCCCGTTCCTTCTTTGCCATTTTTTCCAGGGCCCGGGGATGTCTTTCGCATCACCCATTGCCCCATTAGGCTTCGACCCTGCTGGGCCCCTACGGTTGCTGACATTTCCTTGAGGCGCGGGAATTCTTTTTTATAATTTTTTTTTAATAGTATGACTTACTTCATATGAATTTTTAAATGGAATTGAGATGATTTTTATTCAAAAATAGCTTCTGCCATCAGCTTCGGTCGTATCCTTGTGCTAAAGTAACATTCTATTGTTTTTTTTAGGTGGGAAATCATCCAATGACTTCTGCTCTTGGACGGAGTGCGAGGGTTTACACAGTTTACAACAAATAACGATTTGGCACAGTTTAAATTTAAGAAAGTACGGATTTTTTTAAATTAGGAAAAAGGCGACGAAAAGTTCCACCATTGGGGGTCCAGAATCATGTACTGGGTCCGTGGTATTCGTTTGTGCGTCAATATTAAGATACCGTGTATTATAAACCCAACCATCTGGCCTTGCCAATTTCGCGATAAAGTAGTATAAGTGTGCCATTTAAAAGGGCGGAAAAATTAACGTAACGCGATAGCCTGACCTATATCTTGAGACCCTCCTTCAAAAATTCAATTACGAGTTTTTTGACCAAAGTCCTTTTATTCGGCTTCTAGGCTTGCTGTCATTACAATTATGGAGTGTATTTGATCGGTAACTATTATTTGTAGATATATATTTTTGGAGGGGGTAATTATCCAATGACTTCTGCTTTATGGTGGCTCTATGGGCGAGAGGGAGTATCAGACTATTACTGACTAAAACTAATAATACTTTATTGATACACACACCAGTCAATAGGTGATAGTCTTTAAGTCAAGAGTGAATAGGTTACTTCTACCTAGAAGCCGATGCCTAAGCGTGCCTAAGCGCGATCCATCGTCGACCGCATCGCCGCTTTCCATCAAATGAGATAGCGGTCAAGTGCGAACCTATCAAGATAAAAAGGTTAATAAAGATATAAACAATACAAAGAAAATAAACAGAACACAGAAGTGGCCGTGGGCCCTAAACTAGGCGTAGTGTGTATATTGGTAGTCCAGATAGGTAATTAATTATCCTGGTAATCCGACGTACGGCGAGTATCCACCCTTACGTTGTTGAAACTTCAACGGTCCGAACTAAGCGATTTACTTCGTCGTTTATACCGCGTACATCGAGGGACTGAAACAATTTGCCTGCTGCGATCTTCTCGTCCAACTATAATTTAGGTGCCTTCAAGGCTAGAGTGAATAGGCTCTTAATAAACTAGTGCGCCTCACCATCAATGATTGCATCACTGCTTACCATCAGGTGGGATCGCAGTCAAGCACTGGTTTATATCGAATAAAAAAAAATTTAAACAAAATATCAGATGACGCAGTTTGAAAGTTTTGTGTGACAGTACAACTTTGTAGTGTAAGAAATAGGTAGATAAGTCTTTGTTTGCCTTAAGCTTGGTATAATGGTGTTAGTCTTATTTAGTTAAATACAACGTCCACATGTTTAGCTATACAGTAAGTGTCAATTGCATGCAAAAAAAATCTTAGGTCAAAAAAACAGTAAATCAAATAAATCGATGGAAACAATATTATAATTTTATGTCAAAGAAATCATTAATGTCATAGAAATTATGTACATTCTACCATTTACTCATCTTCTTTTTAAATGATTTTGCATTATTCATACACACATCACAAGGCGGCTTTTAGCATACTTGGCTGGCAGATTTAGGATTATCCTCTGTTACAAGTCTGTCTGGATCCCTTGGACGAGAGATTACTTCATAAGCTTTCTTGAACAATACCTTATTACTGTAGAATAAGTTACAGATTGCGTATATGTAAAGTGCAAGAAGTGGTAACAGACCTAAGTTCTTAAAAAATTACTGACAGGATTCGTCAGGTCGAAGTCCGCAAATGGCCCTGATGCACTTCTTTTGTGCAATGAATACTCTGTCTTTATCCGTACTGTTCCTCCAAAATATAACATATAGCAAGAAATTTATAGAAATCTACAATTACATAATTAAAAACAAAATTAAAAACCAGCCGAATCCGAGTCGGATTCACGCACGAAGGGTTTCGTACCGTTCGTAGCAAAAAACGGCAAAAAAATCACGTTTGTTGTATGGGAGACCCAGGAACGAAGTTTGTTATACATATAACAGAAATACATAATCTGTGATAATTTATACTGCCTGGTGACAGGCGGACAGACAGACGGACAGACAGTGGAGTTTTAGTAATACCCTTTGGATACTGTACCCTGAAAAAAAAATCAAATTAAATTCGAAACTAAACCAAATTAAATTTAAAACAAATAATGAAAGAAAAATAAAAATCACTGTGTCTTTCGGTTCCGTTACTCCGTAGCGAGTAATATCTTCAGAATCTCCACTAACCAAAAACCTTGGTCATGATTTTCGTTTTCGTTTCCCTAACTCCGTCAACCCTATCTCCTCACAGGACAATTTAGCCCAGCTGTTTGCGAGAGCATGCCCCTACGCTATTAAACGCACAATTGCACAGCATTTTGCATGCATACGTACTTGCTGACAAAATGGCGGTTACAGATACAATAAAGTATTCAATTTTTTACGCCATTTTTTAGCTAGGAGTTATTGTCTTGGTATTGGTTAGTATTTGGCGAGCACTAAGAGAGGAACTTCCAAAATTCAACCCCTAAGGGGATGAAACGGGGGTCTAAAGTTAGTACGGAGAAACCTACTTTCACGCGGGCAAAGCCGCTAGCAGAAGCTAGTTATAAATATCAAGTGATCGAAACAGAAATAAAGATATCCACAGGAGAACCAAGGTTGCCGACATAGCACGAAGAATCGCCAAACTTGAGTGGCAGTGGGCAGGGCACATTGCTCGCAGAACATATGGCCGTTGGGGCCGAAAGGTTCTGGAGTGGCGACCGAGTACCGGACGACGTAGTGTTGGAAGGTCCCCTCCAAGGTGGACCGATGACTTGGTGAAGGTTGCGGGAATCCGATGGATGCGAGACGTACAGGACCGTTCATTGTGGTGACATTTGGGGGAGGTCTATGTCCAGCAGTGGCCGTCTATCGGCTGAAATGATGATGATGATGATGATGATGATTATAAATGAAATCCTTTACATGAAAAAAAGAATCGGTGACCATAAAAGGATTAATAGAACAGTTAACCATAACCAGTCCCACAAGTTTCCAGGAGTGCAACCACGAGTTCTTAACGTGATCCATTTCATGAATTAAGCTGAACTGTTAAAAGGATGAAGCTACTTAGGGTGTACAGCTCCATCCCTTTTTTTCGCTGGCGACTGACCATTTAATATGTCATGGTAAAGCCCCTTTTCGATCTACAGCAGTGGCGCTCAATCTTTTTTTCATATGGACCACAAACACGTGTGTTATACAAGGCGCCAGATAAACGTGGAATAAAGCACATTAACCTTTATCTCTGCGCAGGTACCCTAAAAACAAACGATGAACTGTTTTCAATAATAGAAAATGTAAAGGATTACGATACATGTAAATTGAAAACAGCTTTATACATGTCTTAATTTCCGTTTTTAAAATTAACCGTAATTAGAACACTGGCGTTCGCTTAGGGTTTCATGAATTAAGAATGTCTACAAATATAGAAGGGTCAATGACCGTTATTCAAAGTTTATCTGGCGCCTACCTTAGTAACGACCTGAAAAAAAAATCTAAAGTTTTGCGACTCAAATTAGTGGTCAAACGCGAGCCTGTCCATAATAAATAAAAAAATCAACGCATATTTTGTCAAGTCCGTTCCATCATCGGACCACATACGTATGGCGTTGAGCCACCGGTACATGGTGGACATTTCACCCACATACGTTTTCGGAACACATTTATTGTAGGTATGTACAGCTAAGGAGTGGAGTTCTCCGTCGGAGTTTGTGTTTCCTGATAGATCACGCTAGAGTTTATGCCTGCCAAGGCTGCGGAATTGTTCAAAAGATTTATCGTGGCTCTAGAAGAACTGGAAAACTGGACTGGATTAGAATGGAAGAGATGTCAGTAAAACCGTAGTAGCTCGGCAGGGCTGATGTCCGCTAGAGCCATGAGATTTTTCGAGAGTTATCTTGGCCCTGAAAGAACTGGAAGACTGGATTGGACTGGAAGAGATCTCAGTCAAATTGCGGAGGTCAAGCAGGGCCGATGTTCGCTAAGGCCAGGGGAGTTTTTTGAAAGAGTAAAGCTAGAACTACATTAGACCGACGCACACGTGTAACACGCCTGACTTGTACGTAGAACGACGTCGCTTGGCGTCTCGTGGCGTGGATCAAGTCAACAAGGTGTACAAGTCTAGTTTCTCGCCCAGATCGGCTTGTGTGGCACACGTGTGCGCAGTGTAGTTATACCTTAAATGTGGACCTGGAACGCAAACACCAACTGAATGACACAGGTGGAATTTAGTCGGTAAAAGTCTGACACGTCCTCTCGCTCCAGCCTAGACCGGCAGAAGTCATTTGATAAAAAAGAAACCATGCAACACAGAGCCTACTAGAGCCTATGCCTACCAGGGGTGTGAAATTGTTTAAAACAATTACCATGGCCATGGAAGACTGGAAGACTGGATTAGATTAGCATAGTCGGCCTTATAATGTTCCCACTGTTGGGACTCAGGCCTCCTCTCTGGGAGAGGTAAAGGGCCGTAATCCAGGACGCGGGCCCAGTGCGGGTTGGCGGATGTCACATGTCTTCGAATTTTTGGTTCTAGGACATGCCGGTTTCCTCACGATGTTTTCCTTCACCGTTTTGATGAAAGAAATTACACAAAGATGCGCCTGGTTGGGTTTGAACCCGCTCGGGGCTGTTACCACTCGGCCACCACTGCTTTTAGATGAATTTCACTGGATTAGATTAAACTGGAACAAATACCATAAACCGCAGACGCCCAGCAGGGCCGATGTCCACTAGGGCCAGGGGACCTTTTGAAAGCGTCGATCTTTGCGTTCCAAGCGCGGCCTTGAAACGCAAAGGGCGACTGGAGAACACTGGTTAGATTTAGTCAGTAAGCATCTGTAAAGCGGGATACATTAATAAATGGTGCCCAGAAGGAGACCTAACGTGCAAGCGCGAGGGAACAGCTCTCACGCCCCAGCCGCTGGGATCCCGATTCTGATTTTTGGCCACCGTAGGCGCGGGCTTGCGGACGGCGAGCTACCCGTTGCTCGCCGTCCGACTGTCCGGTAACTGTCGTCAACGGCGCGTACTGCTTCACACGCGCCTGAAGGAGGGGTTGGCAAACCGTAGGGGCCCAGCAGGGTCGAAGCCTACTGGGGCCAAGGGTTTGCTTCTGAAAGGAAAACTCGGCCCTGGTATGAAAGGCAACGGAGGAACAGGAGTGGGTTTTTAGTCAGTAAAAGTCTGGCACACCCTTTCGCTCCGCCCAAGAGCGTCAGACGTCATTAGATGATTTTCCCACCAAAAAAATAAATAATACAGTTTATATAAGCCTGCCAACCCTACTCACAACAGCACAGTTTTGCCCAACTGTATGTGGGAGCGTGTCCCCCGTACGATTAGACGCACAATTACACACGGAGCACGGCTGCCTACTTGCATACGTCCTCGTATGTACTTACGGACAACATGGCGGCTCCAGACTGTATTTTGAATGGGTTTGATACTGAGTTTAGTTAGAAAATAAAAACGGTTAATCCCTCGAAGGCCGGTTGTACATACGTCTGTGCAACTTGAATGACCTTGAAAAAAGCTTAATTGTCGTTTTGTACACACGTTTGTATGTAACGTTTTTAGCCAAAAAATTTGGTTTCGATATCTTTGTTTTTTCTAGAAAAATCCAGAAAAAAATTTTTTTTGGTGATTTACGTAAAAACGCGCAATTACGTAATAATTATACCCCGTGGAGCCCGAGGGGACGCGAGTTGCATGCACTCACACACTGAGGATTCCGTTCAGACTATAATATAAGGTAAGGTAAACTATCGTAAGTTAAAAGTAATTATTTTTTTTATGTTACCGCAAAGAAGATTGGAAAAAAAGGGTCTCCTCTTTCGTAGCACTTTTTCTCATTTATATAATAATTATGTAAAAGGAGAAACGTGAAATTGTGCACAAGATTTTCTTTTATGTTGTAGGTGAGCCAGGGGCGCCAGCTTTAAAAAAACCTCATGGGTGCTCATGCTCATTTGATGGACTGAAAGTGGCGAACTGTGAGAAGAGAAATGCACACTGATCGACCGACAAATAAATAAATGTCCTACTTACATACTGTGTACTTAATAACTAAATATGTTTGTAAAATGAAACCATTATGTAAAACTGAAACTAGTTTTTGGTATCAAGAAATATTATAATTATTTTACGTAACCTAAAAGGTGATTACTGATCTGTTTCTTGATGTTTATTTCTCATGCCATGTCATTAGTCAGCGCCCCTGAGGTTTTTCCAATTTTAGTTTTTTAGACGATTTTCCAAAACTCCCCCGGCGCCTCAAACTTTTACATAATATGTGGAAGACTGAAATGATGACTCTTTTCTACCCTTCATTTATCAAATTCAGCACTTACGTCGGCTTGTACAGTTAAACGCCTTAAGTCGCTTTTCAGGCGTTTAACTGTTCGAGTCGACGTCAAATTCGCGAGAAATTCCTTTCATACCCTGCATACTATGTCATATAGCATCTCGTAGGAATTGCGAATTACTGAGTAGAATGCACGGCTCAGAAATGTATATACGGAGTGAGTGAACGAACGATTTTATTGAATGATGAATGACATGTACGACGCCGACGTATGACTTGAAATAAAATTACGTAAAGTCTATTTTTGGTTCATTCGAGTTTTCTGTATTGACACCATTCATAAGGCAGTGCTCCAAATAAGGTAATTATGGTTCTATTTCAGGTTATGACTGTAAAGAAAAATTTAATATGGTATTTTATATCATTTTCATCATCACCATAACGGCTGATCCTGTACGTTTTGCGCTCATCGGAGTCCCGCAACCTTCACTAGGGTATCGGTTTACTTTGTGGGAGGCCTTCCATCACTGCGTCTTCCATTCACAGTCGCCACTTCAGACCCTGCCGGTCCCATTGACCATCTGTTCTGCGAGCAATGTGCCCTACCCACTGCCACTTTTAACTATTCTTCAGGCTATATTGGTAACCTTAGTTCTTTTTTTTCTTTTTATTATTGATAGGCTCGCGTTTGACCACTATCTCACCTGATGGTAAGCGATGATCGTTCTCCAGCGGATGTCGTTGATTGCTGATGCGATCACGCAAAGAAACTTTGAACATAGCCCCATTTCAAAGGGCAATGGAAAGGGCATTTCTTCTCAGAGGAGAAACCGGCCATATTTTATACAAGTATATTATAAAAAAGAATGGCGATGCGGTTTTCATTAATGGGAATTAATAGAAACCGCATCAAAAAAAAATTGTTTAGGTGGGAAATTATCCAATGACTTCTCGAACTTTTGGGCGGAGCAAGAGGGCGTGTCAGGCTTTTACTGCCTAAAACTATGTTCTTTCTTTGCCTTCGTTCCAGGACCACGGGGTTCTCTTTCGCACAACCCATGGCCCCAGTAGGTTCGTCCCTGCTGGGTCCTTACAGTTTTGCTGACATCTCCTTGAGGCGCATGTGAAACAATTCGCGCCGTCAACCACCAGACGGTTACCACACAGCCGGACGGCGAGCTACCCATTGCTCGCTGTCCGCAAACCTACGCCTACGAATCAATAGATATCAAAAATACAACATTGTTATCTCAAAAACAAAGAAAATTGTCCTTTATAAACTCTTTTATGCTATAATATGCTTTTTCAGTTAGTAAACTCTCCAATTTACTTTAATCTAGTAGTGAAGTAATATCAAATAGTGCACTTTTACAGACCGATACGTTAATGGGCCATATGAACGTTTTAAAGTGACTTCTACTGACTTCAAAAGGCTCTCTACTCGATATTAGCGGATGCCAACTTGGAGATTTGGTCCTTTGAGCCCTTCCGAGGAACTGCGCGTCTTTAAATTGCATTCCGTATTTGCGAATCCTTTTCTAAAAGTCTTTTGCAGTAATGTGACTCATTTCACGTGAACTTTGAAATTAAATTGAGATGATTTATTTAACACTAGCTTGTCCCAGTGACTTTGCCCGTATTCTTATGTTACTTAATGGTAAAGTAGCATTCTACTGACGAATTTTTTTTAATTAGTCCAGCAGTTTTTGAGTATATTTATTACAAAATTTAATACAAATCATTCCTCTTTAATATTAGTAGCTATTATCAATCAATAAAAATATTTATTTGCTAGAATATGGTACATAAGATGTTACAGTACATTTGTTTCAGCATATCCTGCCATAACATGGCATCTAAATATAGGGCGACTGGTAATTAGTGACCGATACTTAAATACGTGATTGTACTCATGATTACAAACAACTTTCCTAAAGAAACTTTTTTATATACTCACTAGTTTTATCACAATAACAAAACAGCTGTTTTAATCTAAGGCTGTTTGTAATACGCGCGCGCCTGCGACCGGCGACCGATCAGCTGTTTTTAGCCGCGTGACGCCACCGCACCTACAATAGTGATAGAACACCCGCGGCTTGCAAACCCAGCGGTGTACGTAATCAGTGTATGTACCGAGTTCAAACAGCTATTTTGTTATTGTGATAAAACTAATGAGAATATAAAAAATGTTTCTATGGGAAAGTTGTTTGTAATCATGAGTGTTTGAATTGTGTTTGGGTATCGGTCACTAATTACCAGTCACCTATATATTCACAGTCAGTTTTGTCAATTACTATAACTTGCAGGTTACAGATACTATTTACTTGTCTTCTAAATAGTCTTTAACGGTGATCTTTTAAATAATAACAGATTAAAAAGTATTTTTTTTAAACATTGTCGGTGGTAAGTTTAAGAAACTATTTGGCTAATGATTGTAAAAATTTATCGACATGCAGTATACATTTTTTTTATATAATTTTAGCCTTATTTGTGGTAGCTGAAGTCTGTCTTTAGGCCGTGTTCGTCTATACATGTAATTTAAATAAAATATAATAAAAAATAAAAATAAATCTTTTGGGTACATTACTAGTCGACAGCGATGAGGAGGAGTTTTTCGACGCTATTTTTTAATTTCTTTTTTCTTCCGATATTAGCGGATGCCAACTTGGAGATTTGGTCCTTTGAGCCCTTCCATTTCTTATTTGCGAATCCTTTTCTAAAAGTCTTTTGCAGTAATATGACTTATTTCACGTGAATTTTGACGCTATATTTTAATCTCTTTTTTCTTCCACCTTCATCCTTATTTTTTCCCTTCGTTTCCTTTCATATCTCTTCTCTTCTTTGGCCCCCCTCTTTCTCCTTCACCATCTACACGTCAACTCATCCCTCCTCTTCCTATAATTGCATCAAGGCAAACGATTCCCTATCAACTTTTCGGTCACTGGTACCTTTCAAAAGTAACTAAATCATTTATTAAAACTGTTAACGAATAACACCGGACAAACCAGAGGATAAAAATTATGATTGTAAATATGTTTTAATTTTGTAAATTCAGTACCTACAAATCTGTGCGTCATGAATTCAAAAGCTTCTATTTTCAACGCACGTTCGCCCCGGCTTTCGTTTGGAAAGCCCTCGTGATTGACACAGGTCAGAGGGATTGTGAGGTCCATAGCCAATTTTATATAGAACTAATTACTTACCGGGTATTTTTATTCTGTTACAGGTTAAGCTGGTTTATTGGCGAGTGAGGATTCCGGAATAATACAGGTGAGTTTTTTAGTTTTAATTTCTCACAAAAACATGTAATCTTGATATTACACGTTTGTGAATGCTGTTTTTTGCAATTTGCAGTTCAATAACGGATAGTAAAGTAATAAAATAGTACATTTTGATACAAGTGTAGAAAGTTTGTCATTGCGATCGAGGCGGAATTCGCACGAGCCGTAGGCGAGTGTGTTATGGTGCCGAGGGCTGTAGTGACAAATTTGCACGTGTATCAAACGACTTTTTTCAATACACATTCAAAATGCCGTTTATTCATTTTGAATGTGTTGACAGGTTACGCGTGGACAACGTGCGCCCAGCCTGATACCATAAATTTAATAAAATTGTGGCGGGGGAGAGCACGCGCACTTTTCTGCACTAGTGCGAAAACAGTCTATTGCGTGTCTAAAAGCGGTGGGATAAGAGCGGGTTTTCGAGTAAGTGTATTGAAAATCGTATTTGCGGTAGTGATATGTATGTATTTATACAATCATACTTACTAGAACTATTAACATTAATCTCTTATGAAATAGAAATACTCGTAAGCTTTGAGAAGAAAATGTGCAATTTTAATAAATGTTTAACTTTTTGCCTCGTAACTAAGTTAGAGAGTTATAATATTAAAAACATTATAATCATAAAAAAAAATTATTAAATCTACACTAATATTATAAAGAGGTAAAGTTTGCTTTTTATTTTTTTGTTTGTAGGAGGTAATCTCTGAAAGTACTGGTCCGATTGCTAAAATTTTTTCACCGATAGAAAGCTGATTTAATCTTGAGTGACATAGACTATAATTTATGTACGCGGGCGAAGCCCCGGGCAAAAGCTAGGTAATTATAAACAAAAAAATATTGTTATTTGAAATTATAAAGAATAAAATCATCAATACATCCCCCTCAGTTTGTTTTACGTAGTGGGTTTATAGTCTGTATTTTAGTATGTTTTTTTTTTAATTACACAAATTAGTACTTGACTACGATTTCACCTGATTGTAAGCAGTGATACAAGCTTTAATTATTGAAGGGCACTAGAATATTAGATCAGTGGTGGCCGAGTAGAGCGGGCTACTCAGCCAAGTTACAACTGTTTCGCTTCGATTCTTATTTCGTTGATCGCCTCGAGTCGGCCACGCCTCCTATTTTTTTTTCTGACCACGTGACTGAGCCTTGAGATAATGTCAGAACAAAGGAATCGGAGGCAAGGCCTACTCGAGGCGTTCGACGCAAACGAAACGATCGTAACTTGGCTATGGGGCAGGTTAAATTTGTACACAATTAAACATCCTAAACGAATGTATTAGGAAATAGTTACCTCTAGCTTGCTCGTGACATCACGAATTATTAATTAAAACTAGTCTACTTCGCGTTTAAATAGAAAATAGCGACCTAGTGCTTCTGGCGGTGACAAATGTAGCTTTGAGTTTTACTAGAAACATAATTAATTAATGTCTGTATTGTACAAAACAAAGTTGCTTTCCGTATCTGTCTATCTATCTATCTATTTGGCTATGGTTTCCGCACTTAGTCCTCTGTGGACCATTGTACATGGGCCATGGCAGCCCTAACCTTAGGTGGGCTTATTCCAATCAGCCCACCTCTCCAAAAATAGATTAGGCCTTTTAGGTTTTACAGGGCATCAATAAGAGAGTTCGGGGATCCTAAGCTTCGTGTGCGTATTTCAGTGATACCTGTGCAGTCTAGGAGCACATGTGCAATTGTCTCTTCTCCCTCCAAACATGCTCTGCACATAGTACAAGTATAGGAAAAAATTTGAAAATTGTAAATTTGTAGTTACATCACAAATAAAAACTACTTTTGCGATTAGGAAAAATCTTCGCAACTTAATTCGGGAATTGAACTGAATTCGTAGGTAAGTTTGTACGGAACCCTGACGCTGCGAGTCCGACTCGCACTTGCCCGGTTTTTTATTTTATTTCGTGTTTACATTAATAGTTATGTAAGCACACAAACATAGGTTTGTGTGCTTTATGTTATGCTAAATAAATTCATTTTCTTTCTTTTACCTATCACTGACTCACGACCCACAATAAAATTAACCTCCAGATTAAATAAAATATAAAATAATATTTTGCCTTTTGGCAAAATATTATTTTAAGTTCAACTCCATTTCAAAAATATAACACGATCCTTAATCTGCTATCCAATTGGCTTCAGACACCTGGTTTTTCCTCCATCCTTAATGCGGATAAAATATGCTAATTCCAAAGATAATATATCGACTCCTTCCTGTTTTATTGAGCACCTGATTTTATAGATACTTATATTAATGAACTGAGGAGGTTTAGGGTAATATTCTGGACTTACTGACGATTCAAACACAGTATATTCGGACACAGTGTCCGATTTGTAAATGTGTTTTATTTCAATTTTAGTGACGATTCGGACACACACTGTTTAGATAAAAAGTTTTAAAATTTATTGGGAAAAAAGCGTTACCAAAACTATATTAGGCTGGATAATAAGGTGGTAGTGGTGGCCGAGTATAGAGCAGTGGTGGCCGAGTGGTAACGACCCCAACTTACGAGTTGTAGGTCGCGGTCCAAACCCAGCCAGGCGCATTTCTTTGTATAATTTATTTCATCACCACTGCTCTCAAAACGATGAAGAAAAACATCTTGTGGAAACCGGCATATTCTAGACCCAAAAATTTGAAGACATGTGACATTCATCAACCCGCACTGGGCCTGCGTGGTGGATTACGGCCCATTCCGTCTCATAGAGAGGAGGCCTGAGTCCCAATAGTGGGAACATTATAAGGCCAAATATGCTATGCTAATAAGGTGGCAACTTCAGGTAATAAATTTTTTCATATTATATTTTAAAACTTTTTTTTTATTGACTATACTAAATAGCTTCAATAAATTTGGTGGGTGTCCGAATCGTCCGTGAAAAAATATTGAAAATAAAATGTGTCGAATCGGACACTGTGACCGAATCATAAGTAACTCATATTCTAAGAGTTTTTTTTTCATAACTAGCTTCTGCCAGCGGCTTCGCTTATGTGATAGTAGAAAATTATCCCAAGGGAACATACACCCGGGATAAAAAGTATTCTATGTGCTATTCCAGGACTTGGTCTACCCGTGTACCAAGTTTCATGGAAATATATCCAGTAGTTTTTGCGTAAAACGGGGTAAATAGAAACGCAGGGGTGAATAGAATTGTTTCTATTCACCCCTGCGTTTCTTTGGTTTTTCCACTTTGATACTATATTATAGGCTTCTAACAAACCATCGCCTTTTTAGAATAAAAATTCATTAATAAATTTATATAGTTAAAAAAAAAATATCGTAAATTTTTTTATTTCTATTCATCCCATTTGACTGTAACAAACATCCATACATACAAACTTACACGTTTATACTATGAGTAGGATCTGGTGAGTCAAATTTAGCATTAAATCAATAATCTCAACGGCACAGTTCCCGCACTGGCTGAGCCATTGCCTGCTGCGCTGGCATGGCTTAGGTTTGATTCCCTCATGAAATAATTATTGAGTCAGGGGGTGTTACGCACGTTTTTTTTTTCAGATTAGAGTTTGAGATAGTTTTTTGACGAAAGAACTACTACTGATCATTATACCATCTGGAGAAAAGTACACTGCTGTATATAGGGCCAAGCCTCAACACATCCACCGTCCCCTTGCTTCTCTCATCCAGTGGGTTCGCGCGCCAGGTCACTGCTCCACAGGAAGGCCAGGGCCTTTCTCTAAGACCACGGAACCACAAAACTAACAGATCCCTAAAATCCCTTTATTCAATTACAATCTATGCTTTCAAAATTATAGGTCCTTGCGCTGTTTATTTTACCAAAAGGAATATCATCATAATTCAATTTATAATTGGTCCTACCGACGTTCTATTTGTCGAAAAGACAATGTCTTTGAATATAGTTATTGGCTTATTGTACCTACTACTAGCTTTTGTTACCGGCTTTGCCTCCGCGAATGTAGAAAATTACTCCAAAGGAACATATTCCCAGAATAATTGTACATCATTTATCAGGACACAGTCTTTTTTTAGGAGAGAACCCCGAGGCCCTGGAACGAAAGCAAAGAAGGAACAGGAGTGAGTTTTGGTCAGTAAAAGTCTGACACGCCCTCGCGCCCTAATCATTTAATGACATCTCCCGCCCTTGGGCGGGGCGAGAGGGCGTTTCATACTTTCACTGACTAAAACCCACTCCTATGTATATATTCTAATAAACGAAGGATGTTTATTAAATAAAATTAAATTAAAAATTCTTCTGGCCTTAACTAACATAATATAATTTGCTTACAAGTACTCAGGTCTTATTATACAAGTAGGCAGACGGTCAGACGGACAGCGGAGTCTTAGTAATAAAATACCCCAAGGGGTAACACGGGACCGCCGCGCCGTTTTACCCCTTGGGTATGAAACCCTAAAAAACTAAAGATCAGATCCCGTTTTTTCTATGGAACATAATATTTTATCACAATGGAAATCAATGAGCTCATTTCTAAGCGGATGCCACTGAAAATAACTTTAGTCACAATTCGCTATTAATATCTTCCAAAACATAAATTATTCCCATCACAAAACGGCGTCAATTTCTCAAGGAAAGCCCGGTAAATCACGTTTCATGCCTGCCAATACATTAATTTTATTATCCACTGTACCGGTATCTTTGAACAGAATTATCATATTTAACAAAGGATTCTCCTCCTCCCTGCATCGTATTCCTCAATGCTAAGGGGCGTGACCATGCTTCATCACTTTCATTATGATGTTCCTCCATCTATTCCTGTCTCTGATGGTATTTAGGGCCTTGTATACCGTGGAGTCAAGAGCAGTGCGAATCTGGTCGGACCAACGTATTGGACTTCGCCCGAGAGGCCTTTTTCTATCTAAAGTAGATAGAAAAAGGCCTCTCGGGCGACCAGTCACGATGAGCCTTTCGAGGTTGCCACCGTCTTTCCTAACAATGTGACCAAAGTATTGCAGGATCTTGGGAAGACACTCGGACAACAACCGCGAGGAGATTTTTAGTTCTCGCAATATGGATAGGCCCCGACTTACAAACTGTAGGTCGTAGGTTCAAAAACCCAGCCAGGCGCATTACTTTGTGTAGTTTATTTCATCACCACTGCTCTCAAAACGGTGAAGGAAAACATCGCGAGGAAACCGACAGGTCCTAGAACCAAAAATTCGAAGACGTGACATTCACCAACCCGCACTGAGCCCGCGTGGTGGATTACGGCCCATTCCCTCTCCTTGAGAGGGGGCCTGAGTCCCAGCAGTGGAAACATTAAAAAAAGGCTGATTATGCTATTATGGATAAGTTGGTCCGAAATGCTGACAAACAAGCATAGGATTGCTGAGATTCATTGATAGGTACAGTATGGTCTATTGAAACTTCTGCTAGTAGTTACCCTGGGTATTGGGAGTCGCAGGGCGATTCCTAGCTACCGTCGGTGAGGGTTTGTGGCTGCCGAGCAATGGGTAGCTAGGAAACGCAGTCCGGTTAGGATCAAACCCGGGTCGATGGCGCGTTGTGTTCTATGCGTGCCTTAAAAAGCTGTCAGCAAAATGAACGGAGTCAATACTTAATATTTTATTGCATTTCACAATGTATCTATATTCCGCTTATATATATATATATATAAGCGGAATACCACTCACTGATCAATCACGAAATCTCAGAAACTATAACACCTACAAACTTAAAATGTGGCAGGTAGGGTGTAGACATCTGCCAAGAAAGGATTTTATGAAACTCTAACTTAACCAGGTAACTCTTATATATAGTCCTGCAAAATTTTTCAGTAAAGGTCTATAATTATGTCTCGTCGATCGCATTGTATGTTATTTGATGATTTTATGTGTTCTTTTTTGTGTTGTTGGCATTATTCTATTTTGTTATTTTACATGTTTGTGGACGCACATACGATATACGAGTAATTCCTATTCTAGAGTGGGACAACGATTATTTTAATTAAAAAAAAAATATTATAAAATTGTTACCTATAAGTTTTAGGTCGTGTTTTTTTATCCGCCCTAGATTGATTTTTTATTTTAAAATCTTAACTTTAGACGTTAAAAAGTGTTGCCAAACTGAAAATAATACAAAAAGAAAATGGTTTACGCGAAAAATGAGTCCCTAGATTTTCCGAGCATGTAAATAAGTAAAATTTGGAGCTTAAACCGAATTACACGTAACTGTTAATTTTACAATATTGCGAGAGGAATCTATTCAAATTATGTGATTTAGTTTTGACAGCTCTGTGTTCGCTCGTGTAGATAGCTGTATTGTATATATATTTATTTGTAAATCTAGTGACTGATATTTTAGTTAAATCATGTATATTTTTTCGCATAGGATAATAATCAATTATTATGTACAAACTACTAGACGTTCGGTGTTGCGCCATCGGTACATGGGGGACATCCCAAAGCAAAGTTTTTTACAAACGTACAAAGCGTTTTGGGAACACATTCATAATGCGTACAGCTAAGGAGTGGAATTCCCTGCCGGAGTCTGTGTTACCTGATAGCTACAACCTAGAGGTCTTTAAGTCAAGAATGAATAGGTTACTTTTAGGCAAGCATGTTCCATCGTCGGCCACTTCATCGCTTACCATCAGGTGAGATAGTGGTCAAACGCGAGCCTATCAATAATATATTTTTTTTAAAAAACTGCAGAGCAGTGGCGGCCGAGTGGTAACGGCCCCGACTTACGACTTGTAGGTAGCGGGTTCAAACCCAACCAGGCGCATTACTTTGTGTAATTTATTTCATCACCACTGCTTACAAAACGGTGAAGGAAAACATCGTGAAGAAACCGGCGTGCCCTAGACCCTAAAATTTGAAGACATGTAACATTTACCAACCTGCACTGGGCCCGCGTGGTGGATTACGGCCAATTCCCACTCCTAGAGAGAGGAGGCCTGAGTCCCACCAGTTGGAACATTAAAAAGGCTGATATTATTATGCTATGTACAAACTAATATATCATCATCATTATCATTTCAGCCGAAAGACGTCCACTGTTGGACATAGGCCTCCCCCAAGCGTCGCCACAACGACCGATCCTGTGCGTCTCTAAAAAAACAACTAATTAATATATATATATAAAGTAAATACAACCTATTATTAGTAATTAAACTTGGAACTATGTTAGGAGGTAGCTACGCTTCTGTTTAACCGCTTGCGTCGAATTTATCCGACGAGTGTTTTCGTGTCCTATTCGCCAGGGTCGTGTGTTTGCGACTACGTGGGTACTCAATCTCATTTAGCTCTTCAATCCTCATAGGTGGCAGAAGAGCTGATGGAGCATTTGGTCGTAGATGTGCGACCCTGGTGGAAGAATAGTGTTTGTCGGATATATCCGACGTGGGCGGTTAAAAAGTTAAACATGATTAGAATAAAAACAAATAATTAAAAAACACGGCTGGCATGTCAAAAAAAAAACAAAAATAAAAAAAAACAAGGTGTTTGTTAATTCATAGAAAAGTGAAGAAAGTAGTGACTCATTGACTAAACACGGAATCTCGGAAACTACTTAATCAACAAAACTGAAATTTTCATCGCAGTTGGGGGACCACTCTGTAAAATACTTTCTTTTAGTATAAGAAGTCCCCTGACTGCGATGAAAATTTCAGTTTTGTTAAATTTTTCCAATAGCCTATGTCACTCGGGATGATGCAAGGATTCTAACGATACCTCATACATGTAAATCATTCCAGTCATTTCGAAGTTATGATGGAATAAAGAAACTCACATACTTACATACATACATACATGAACACTAATAAAAAAAAAAAAAAAAAACATAAAACTCCTTTTTTTGGGCAGTCGTGTAAAAATGTAGGTGAAAGCACAATTATTTTTAAATACGACTCTGCTTACCCCTTTGGGAAATCTAGCGTGATGTTATGTAATATTTAAGTGTTTTGTTTGTCTAGAGGTCGCAAATCAAGGTCAAAAATAATACCTGGTTACAACCATTTTTTACGCCCTAAAAAACTCTGAATAATTAAAAACTACATAATTCTTGTTAAAGGTTAGCCGTTACCTTCGTTTCTACTTACTAATTATAGTGTAACCGTAAAATTATAAGTTTAAATATTCATTAGAAACGCCAAGCATTTTATTAAGTGCCTAGAAAACACGCAAGTTATAAAAGACAGTGAGAATAACCCATTTTTTTTTATCTTTATCTGACATCTAAATATATAGACAGCGACATTTTATCGGTGATATCGTCTTTTAAAAAACCACGTAACATAATCATGAAGGCTCAATGAAATCATCTGACTTTGCACGCTCTAGGGTGGACCGAGAGGACGTATAAGACTTTTACTATATAAAACCACACCAGTATCCGTCGGTTGTTCTTAGCGTTTTAGGATCGCAGGTTTTCTTCTGAGTGATTCCTCGCGGCTCTAGCGTGCATTAGCCCTGCTGGGCCCTTACAGTTTTCGACAGCGGCAGAAGCAGTGTGTGGTGTGCGGAGTGTGTGTGGTGTGGTCGCATGGTGCGACTCAGGTAACTGGTGGCGACAGTGCTGACGCAAGTTGGGTCCCAGATAAGGCATTTCCCGTTTTTCTAAAGCACCAGAGTCAACCTATCTGGCCTCTTACCATCACACCTGCTAAGACCTGGAGGCTCAAGCAGGCAGAAGACGTTTGTCGATATAAGTGCTCGTATTATTTTAGCATAAAGATTATATTATATCTATGATTTAATAAAATTAATAAATTGTTGTACGTTTAGTTAAATTATTCCAATTGGTCCGAAAATGGATCGCAAGTTTTCTCCTCAGTATTTCCACGCGGCCCTAGCGTGCGTTAGCCCTGCTGGGCCCTTACGATTTTGATGACATCTCTTTGAGGCGCGTATGGGAAAGTAAGCGCCGCCGATGACTCGGGCTCGATCCGGACGATAACCGGATAGCGGGACGACGAGCTACCCATCACTCGTCGTTATTCTTGATCCCATACACTCGCGGTTTTTTGGTGGGATTTTTTTAAGTGAAGTTCCGTAGCTGTTCGATTTATTCACAAATTGATTGCTAGTGAATATCGTCATTCAAATTATTAGCGTAGTAGGTAGGTATTGTATTTCAATTTTCTACACCACTGGACCGTATGTGGAATTATTGTAATATACGCGATCTCGGTTAAATTGCACAGAAAATTTTATTATAGTATTGAGTAAATCGGCAAGCATAGTCATTAAACATTAGAATGTTACATCAACAATTTACTGGAAAACATGGTGACTGTATTCTGTACCAAATATTCAATACGTAGAAACACAAAGTGAAAATAAAATGTTATATAAATAATATTAACATTATCTGTATAGTTTAATATGGAGATATTGTGTTTGTGTTTAGATTTATAGCACTTATATATTTTAAGTTCGTATTTTTTTATTTATTTATAAATCTAATTACAGATAGTCATAATAATATAATAATAATTTTACAATATATAAAATGTCAAATGTCAATAAATAACCCGCCTCTGATCGTTCCCGGTGCAAAAGTGCCCATAATACTGGCCGCATTACCTCGCTGAATAGCGATGGCCATCCTTTGCACCAAGAACGAATATTCAATACTTTTAGACCTTTTACCACCACGGCAAAAAAGCAAAAGTGTTCTCTCTACGCCAAGCTATGATTTCGTCCTTTAATTTGTCACGTAGTTGTGACCGTGATGTTCTGGACACATTGTACTTTGTCATGTAAACATGACTGTGGCAGTCAAAAGGGTAAACTTGATATTTTCGTTTTTTTAAGGTAGGAAAGCATCCAATGACTTCTTCCGCTCTAGGGCGGAGCGAGAAGGCGTGTCAGACTTGAACTGACTAAAACCCACTCCTATGTTTCTTCTTTGCCTTGCGTTCCAGGACCCCGGGATTTCCCCTCGGAAGCCGACCCATAGCCCCCCTTCGGCCTTGCTGAGCCACTACGGTGTGCTGCCATTTCTTTGAGGCGCGCGTGGAACGCTACGTGCCGCCGACGATTCAGGTGAAGCCAAAAAAAGAAAAAAAATCCCATAAACTATTTTTTTTCAAAATAATGACAATTGACGGTGATAGCCACAGGCCATGGTCCGGAGCGAGGAGGAGTGGCAGGCGGTCGCCTCCTTCTGCGAAGCAGTAATGCTACCAAAGGAAACGGCCGATCGCGCGAGGCAATGGCCCTCACGCCCAAACCGCCACCGTAGGCGCGGGCTTACTCGCTCGCTCGCTAGCTCGCTGTCCGACCGTCCGGTAACCTTCCGAACCAAGCCCAAATCGTCGACGGTGCGTATTGTTCCACGCGTGCCTCAGGGAGATGTAAGCAAATCGTAGGGGCCCAGTAGGGTCGAAGCCTACTGGGGCCACGGGTGAAAGCGAAACCCGGGGCCCTGCCCTGGGACGAAAGCAAAGAAGGAACAGGAGTCGGTTTTTAATCATTAAAAGTCTGACACTATCTCGCGCTCCGCCCAAGAGCGCGATTTGTCATTAGATGATTTTTCCACCTTAAAAAAAAGGGTGATAGCCAAATGAACTAAAGTAAATTTCCTAACCTATATTAGTAGTTGTACCTCTATTACTATTTACCTACCTATCTAGTTCCATAATAATCTATTACATTTTTCTAACATAGAAAAGGCGGGAAGGTTACCATAACTTTTAATTACACTAAAATGTCCACACAAGTTTAATCCTTTCAAATAAACGTCGGAAATTTTTCGAATAAAAGAGTCTAAATTTAAGTCTCCATAATTATCATTTCGGCAGTTATGACAAAGAAGTAAAATACACTTGATGCTCTGGAGTCGATTGAGAAGCGAGCCAAGAGGATCATCGGTGATGCACTTGTCGATCAAAACTCCAAAGCCTTGAGCATCGACGCCGAGTTGCTAGCTTGTCGGTTTTCTATCGATTACACTTCGGGGAGTGTGCGTTGGAATTGCACAATTTAATTCCACCAAGTCCGTTCCATCATCGGACCACTAGACGTACGGCGTTGCGCCATCGGTACACGGTGGACATCCCACCCATACGTACAAAGCGTTTTGGGAACACATTCATAATGCGTACAGCTAAGGAGTGGAATTCCAAACAAAACAATTTATGTAGAAAACTAAAATGAAATAAATTAAAAAAATAAAATAAAATAGCTATATTATTTCTATGTCTTGTATATAATTTGAATCTAATATTTACTTATTAATTTGTAGTTCAGCGCAGACTACCCCCTTTTTAACCGACTTCAAAAAGGAGGAGGTTCTATGTTCGACTGAATGTATTTTTATTATTCTATTTCAAGCTCTTAAATTCCATCCTAAGGTTGTTAGTGTCAGACTTTTACTGACTAAAAACCCACACCTGTTCCTTCGTTGCCTTTCGTACCAGGGCCGAGTCTTCCTTTCAGAATCAGACCCTTGGCCCCAGTAGGCTTCGATCCTGATGCTGGGCCCCTACAGTTACTGACATCTCCTTGAGGCGCGCGTGGAACAGTACGCGCTGGCGACGACTTGGGCACAACTCCACCGTGTCCTCCGGGCAGTCCACACAATTGTGACACCCGGGCGTTTCCTCCGTACGAATCCGGTGCAGGAACCTCCCGAACCTACCATGTCCGGTGAGGACCTGCGTCATGCGGAAGGTAAGGACGCTGTGGTGACTTTCCAGCCACTCCTCAAAGAGGGCGCTTACCGCCATAATTATGACGTGCCCAGAAAATCAAATAAAAAAACAAGATGATTGTTAATTTATAGAAAAGTGAAGTAAGTAGACATTCATTGACTAAACACGGAATCTCGGAAACTACTTGATGTACAAAACTGAAATTTTCATTGCAGTCGTAAGATCACTCTGTAAAATATTTTCTTATAATTTATGAAGTCCCCCTACGCTCCCCACAGTGACTAAGCCTATGCGAGTAATCAGCGTCCTGAAGACAACTATCAGATTTGTACCTCAGATAGCGTGTGAAGCTTTTTTGGACACGACTTCTGATTAATATAATGACTGACGAACGAACTCGACGTCTGACTGACGTGATGAACGACGGATGGTCGTAGGGGCCGAAAGCTACTGGAGTGGCGACCGCGTACCGGAAGACGCAGTGTTGGAAGGCCCCCTACAAGGTGGACCGATGACCTGGTGAAGGTTGCGGGAATCCGATGGATGCGAGATGCACAGGATCGTTCGTTGTGGCGACATTTGGGGAAGGCCTATGTCCAGCAGTGGGCGTCTGTCAGCTGAAATGATGATGATGATGATGATGTAATGACTGTCAACGATCTACAAGTGACAGCCAAAATTACAATGCAAACATTTCTTTAAATACGGAAATTGCCCTCAATTCAGTTTCTATCACCACAAAAGCGCGGATTTGCATGGAGGCCTCAAAACCAAGTTAGAAAGGCTTACAAATCCTCGGGATTTGCCTTTAACGACAGTTTAGGCCCTCAACAGTAGCAGTAGTAGTTGTAGTAGTGTGTGTATAGTTGTGTTACTTTTATGGTGTACAATAAACTTTATTCTATTCTATTCTGTGGGACAGAGATATGCAATAAGTCAGTCTCCGCATGCGAATTGACTGTCGTGTGTGTGGACCAGGAGGAAGCAATCTCATCTA
Source organism: Mythimna pallens (assembly GCA_961205895.1). Lineage (NCBI taxonomy): Eukaryota > Metazoa > Arthropoda > Insecta > Lepidoptera > Noctuidae > Mythimna > Mythimna pallens. The sequence goes on along the minus strand of OY540849.1, from coordinate 11,300,153 downwards.
ATTCTTACAAATTTTTTTTTTTTTTTGGTTGGGAAAGTCATCTAATGACATTCGCCGCTCTTGGGCGGAGCGGGAGATAATGTCAGACTTTTACTCACTAAAAACCCACTCCTGTTCCTTCTTTGCCATTTTTCCAGGGCTTTCACTTTCACACTACCCGTGGCCGCAGTAGGCTTTGACCCTGCTGGGCCCCTACAGTTGCTGACATATCTTTGAGGCGCGCGTAGAATACTACGCGCCGTTGTCGACATGGGCTCGGTCCGGACGGCGAGCCACCCATTGCTCGCCGTCCGCAAGCCCGCGGCTACGGTGGCCGGAAATCGGGATCGGAATCCCGGCTGCGGTTGGGGCGTGAGAACTTTTACCTCACGCGATCGGCCGCCTCTTTTGCTGGCATTAACTGACATGTTCTTTCGTTTCTTTTCTATCGACATAAAGGTATGGCCCTGTAATGTAAATTCATATTTACGCTCATGTCGCTGTTCCTTAGTTGTTCGAGCCATTTGTCCACCACGGACTCAGCACCTTGATCAAAGACATTTGTAGTACAACGAGATGCATATATATGTGTGCATGTATTATATGAACTGTAAACAAAAAAAAGCACAATAAAATACTGTAAATAGGCTAAAACTATAGGTAACATTAATACCCCGTTTTTTTTTGTTGGAAAAATCATCCAATGATCCCAACAAAAAAACTGGGCAAACGCGAGTCGGACTCGCGCCCTGAGGGTTTCGTACAAACTTATCTATGTAAAGAGTTCAATCCCTGATTGGAGTTTCGAAGATTTTACAAAAAGAAAAAAAAAAACAATTTTTGCGTCGTAACAAAAAAAAATCTGTTTTCATATTTATTCCTTTATTTGTGCTATTAGTCCTTGCTTTATGAAAAATTTCAGGGTTCTGGATCAACGGGAAGTACTCTAGAATTTTGGTTCCCTTGACTGTCGAAATATAGGTTTTTCCGTTAACTTAGAAGTTTGAATTTTTTCACAACTTCAAAGAACCGCAGACCTAAGTATATGGTTTTAATTTCAACTCGATACGTCCACGCGTTCCCGAGATAAAGGGTCTTGACAGACAGACGGGTGGACGGACAACAAAGTGATCCTATAAGGGTTCCGTTTTTTTCCTTTTGAGGTACGAAACCCTAAAAACATAGCAAATAATTTGATTACGTATCAAAACCTAACACTACTTTAACACTGAGTAACATTAACCTCCTTTCAAGTGGGAGAACCTGCTGTTAGAAGCTAGTATCCAAATATTGTACATCGTTCGACATAAACTTGGAAAGAAGTCTGTATTTAATCTGAAATCTGGACATCCGGAATTAGAATTACTTTTAGGGATTCTAAGGGGTTCAAAAGGTCTTAGATAATAGAAGGTTATTCTCAGAAATTCCAATTATAATTTATTTTTGCGTCACTGGTTTTGTAGGCTTAATCCTGAATCGGAATAAGATGTTCGAATGTAATGCAATCTTAAATTTTTGTCTCGGATTTGTTCCTCAGACCTTTATTTCTGAAAGAGATAATGTAGCCTTTACACGTTTGAATGATGATATAATATAATATAATATATAATAATATTCCACAACTATCACACAACGCCATCTAGTCCCAAGCTAAGCAGAGCTTGTGTTATGGGTACTAGACAACTGATATACATACTTATATATTTTTAAATACATACATATATAGATAAATTACAACCAGACACAGAACAAATGATCGTACTCATCACACAAACATTTGTCCTGGATGGGAATCGAACCCACGACCTCCGGCATAGCAGTCAGGGCCACTAACCACTAGACCAACAGGCCAGTCGAAGTTGATAGTTTTGAGTGCTATGTTAGAGTAAGTAATAATAAAGTTTAATGACTGAGCATGATATTAATGAAATAATGAGTGAATAATATATCTAAATAGACCACGCGTAGCAAGTAAAGTAGATTAATATCAAACTTGGCAAACGGATAGATCGTGACCAGCCCCCCTAGCCAAGTTACAATCGTATCGTTCACGCCAAACGCGGAAGCGTGGGCTACTCGAAGAGTAGCCCACGCCTCCAATTCCTTTGTTCGGACCACGTGAATGAGCGTTGAGATGACGTCAGAATAAAGGAATCGGAGGCGTGGCCTACTCGAAGCGTTCAGCGCGAACGATACAATTGTAACTTGGCTAGGGGGCCAGGAATTATTATCCCGGTAATTCCCGTTGGAATATTTAACGCATGAAAACTCTTTTCATATAAGTAAAGTGGCTTCGTTATATGAAATATATTTTCACGTAGAAGTCAGTTTAGTTGTAATTTCAAAACAAATCTAACCTTTTTAAGTTTCGAATACCACACGAGCTCTTTTCAAGTCGTTTAGGAGTTCACTTTATGGCAAAACCAGGTCGCGATAAGATTTTTTTAAAGAGCTCTTTAAACTTAGCTTCGAGCAGCTCCGATGGACTCAACTTGGAAAATTTCATTTGAAATGGACCCACTTTGAAAATTGTTTTGCTCATTTTGAAGGAGCCGACCTTTATTTAAGCAACGTTATTCATTTTCTCGGAACTATTTGCAATTATATAGCAAAGGTGGCTCAGTGGTAACTGCTCTGACTTACGTTAAGTTGTAGGTCGTGAGTTCACAACCAGGCAGGCGTATTACTTTGTGTAATTTATTTTATCACCTTATCACCTCTGCTCTTAAAACCATGAAGGTAAACATTGTGAGGAAACCGGCTTGCCCTAGAACCAAAAATTCGAAGACATGTGACATCCACCAACCCACACTGGGCCCGCGTAGTGCCATTGCCATTCTCAGGCCCATTCCCTCTCCTAGACAAGGGGCATGAGCAGTGGGAATATTAAAAGGCTGATTATGTTAAGTTATATTATTTACAATTTTCATTTCTCAGAAGTACAGTCACCGTCATAATAGGTTCGTCACTTTGGGACTTGTTAGAAGTACCATGAATAAGTTACCATGGCTCTGGAATGCAAAGGGTAACTGAAAGAACATAGAGGTATTTTAGTCAGCAATAGTCTGACACTTCCTCCCACTCTAACCAGAAAGGAGGATAATAGAATCTGGCATTTATAGAATTTGGCTTTATAAGAATCTGGCGTTTATAGACTCTGACATTTGTAGAATCTGGCATTTGTAGAATCTGGCATTTGTAGAATCTGGCATTTGTAGAATCTGGCATTCATAGAATCTGCCCCCCTAGCCAAGTTACAATCGTATCGTTCGCGCTGAACGCTTCGAGTAGGCCACGCCTCCGATTCCTTTGTTCTGACGTCATCTGAACGCTCAGTCACGTGGTCCAAACAAAGGAATTGGAGGCGTGGCCTACTCGAAGCGTTTGGCGTGAACGATACGATTGTAACTTGGCTAGGGGGGCTGGTATTTTAAACTCGTCTGACATTTGTAGAATCTGACATTTGTTGACTAAACCGAACCCACGACCGCCAGCACAGCAATCAGGGCCACTAAACACTAGACGAACAGGCCAGTCACATAGGCAAAGACCTGACTCCTGACTTACTTACTGACCCACTGAAACGCTGAAATTTTGCACAGAGAATTCTTTTATAATGTATATACAAAGCATACTATTTGTATGAGGAAATCTACTTTCACGAGGACGAAGCTGCTAGCAGAAGCTAGTTTAAAAATATACTCGTACTATGTAGCCTGATTAAATTTTGAACGACTTAGGTAAATTTCCACAAAATTTTAATGAATTTCTTATAGAGACAATGGCCTATTTTTATAATTGGAGCAGACGTGAATATTGATCTAAATCGCTAGTTTATGAAGTGTTCGCGATTTTAGACGCTTGAGTCAGGGTTTTTTATGATTTTCTTCTTTGTTAGATTTTTTTTTAATGATATAACCTAGTGCTTGACTGCGATCCCACCTGATGGTAAGCAGTGATGCAATCGTTGATGGTGAATCACACTAGTTTATTAAGTGCCTGTTCACTGTAGCCTTGAAGACACCTAAATTATAATCGGACGGGAATACCGCAGCAGGCAATATGTTCTAGTTATAGTCCTTTGATGTACCTACGCAGTATAAACGACGAGACGAAATGCTTAGTCCGGACCGTAGAGGTGGATGACAATGTAACGGTGGATACTCGCCGTACAACGTGTTGACCGATGGTAGAAAGGTGAACTAACTAAAATAAATTTGTGTTCCTTCACTTGCCCTTTTCGTTCGTTTGCCACGGTAATTCTTTCTTCAATCTCGCAGCCCAGGATCTCTATGCAATCCAAATGTTATTTATTTATTAATAATTTCCCAGTTTTGCAATCAATTTATATGAGGGTCCTTTTCCACTCGCCTATCGTCAACATCGAGCATGGTTTAAAAGCTTGTTACTTCATCTAACGCACTTCAACGCAATATTTGACGAAAAGGCAACGCAAAAAAAGAGAAATAATGCCTGAAAATTCTGTTAGCATTCGGTAATTCCGTAATTTACTCGAATATTTTACAAAATTTGTTCCAGGAAATACGTGTTTTTTTTAAACCCTTAAAAGAGATTTTCAGAGGTCTTTACTGGATTAGTTTTATACAAATTTATAAATTGATTTCATTAGAAGCCTAGATAATATGCACAGGATACTGTGTTTCCAAAATATCTAATGAAAAATGTGTAATAACTTTATAATTGCGTAAGAGCGGTTGTATGAAAAACAGTGAAAATGTATGTCGAATTGCATTCCCTTATAGCAAAAAAAATAGTTTTACATCGTACCATAGCATACCCGTGTTAGGAAAGGGTCAGACAAAATCATATTGTTCTGAAAAGTGTTGTGACTATACCATTAGAACAAAACTGTCGCTTGCCATGTACGGAATGTGTTGGCACCGGCCAAATATGCATATTTGAAAGAAAGAAATAAAACATTTATTTGAGACTCGCACAGGACTTAATCTATAAATACTTAAATTAAAATAAAAGAAAACAATATTAAAAGTTAAAAATAAAAGACCTGTGCGAGGCCAAAACGCCATCTTAGCATTAGCTGCCGGTGCCGATAAAAGGCTGATTATGCTATGCTTATACCATAATCGGCCCTTTAATGTTCCTGCTGCTGGGACTCAGGCCTCCTCTCTATGAGAAGGAATTAACCGTAATCCACAACACGGGCCCAGTGCGGATTGGAAATCCAAATATGCCAAATATGCATGCATGTTAAACCCGTGCGCGTATGTGGTGAAACGGTGAACATACTGGTTATAACTGCGTATAATGACTGTTATGTACGTTATGGACTGATGGAAAGCTAGCATATCTCCTCAGTTTGTAATAATAGCCCGGTGTCACCATATCAGGGAACCAATACTATGTTTTACGAGTTCACAGCTTATTACTATTATTATAGCAGTATCACATTTAAGTTAAGTAGCCTTTTTAGCCTTATAGTCGATTTGTGGTTTTGAAGAAATGGAGAAAAACAAAAAACACACCTTTGTCTTTTTGGGTTTAATATAGCATAAATCATAAATAAGTCTGTCCAGTACGCTGTATAATACTATGACCGTGTGTAAGGGAACGGATATCCTTACGCGCCAGCCATCGGGGTCCTGACTCCGATTTCTGGCCACCATAGTCGTGGGCTTGCGGACGACGAGCAAGGGGTAGCTCGCCGTCCGACCGTCCGGTAACTGTCCAGACCAAGCCCGAGCCGTCGACGGCGCGTAGTGTTTCACACGCGCCTTAAAAGTATGTCAGCAAAACCGTACCTATTGGGGCCATGAGTTGACATCCGAAAAGGAAACCCTGGGTCCTGGAATACTAGGTAAAGAAGGAACATAGGTGCGGCTTTAGTCAGTACAAGTCTGACTTGCCCTCTCACTCCACCCTAGAACAAGAGAATTAAAGTGATTTGACGCCGTCAGCCGGAAATCGTGATTGGAATCCCGGCGGCTGGGGCGCGAGGGCTATTGCCTCGCGCGTGTACGTGCGGCCTCCTCCTTTGCTAGCATTACTGCGATACTCCATATTAAGATGCCTTTCCATATTCGGCTACTTTTCTCTATAGTAAACCAGGTATACGTGCCCCAATCAGTAACGTGTCCTAATTGCAAAACTAAGACACGCATTTAGAATTTCATTACGTATACAACAAAAAGGAGAATGGGCAAGTTACTATGACACTTGGTTGCGCATCTTTTGACACAGTATAGTAGTGAAAATTTAACACAAAAAGGGGCAGTGTCATGCTTTAAAACAAGGTTAAATTTAAAGTGATATATTTTGGGGTTTTTGAAAAATAAATAAATTGAGTATTGATGTTATGTTACATCTCAAAACAGTTCGTTTTGAAACCCTGCCTCCAGGCCATGGTATCAGTTGCCTCTCTGATTTGGCGGCTAGGCAGTGGGTGTGCTAATGAAAGAGAAGATTTACACAGCGCCATATATTGTTTTAAGTCTAGATTAAATCACCATGGACGTAAAAAGGTTCTAACAATTCACTTCACAGCGACATACAAAAAGAGTCAAATCGCTTGAATGTGGAAGAATCCAAAATGACAACTCGACACGAATTTACATTTGTTAGCTGAGAAAAGCTAAAAACAATATTCTCGGCTGCCGGCAGTTAACACGGTAATCGATATTTTGTTTGACATTTAATCGAATAGTGTTGTGACACATCAATTGACTACGGCGTTAGAACATTATTGATTATATGTTAATTGTTTTATTTTTGTCCAGAAATTGCTTTTTAACGAAAGAAATATTAACATAATTAAAGAAAAACAATAATTACAACTCTTAATATTTTTTAGTTGCGAATGTAGATATTTTTGTTTACCCACGATTTGCGTTAATGATAAAGGAGTCGCTTCACTATAATGGAACAAATGACGTATTTATTGTATTAAATACTAATTAAAATGAAAATAGAAACTCCACAAATGATTTCAATGAATTTGAGTAAAAAATCAATAAAAATAATAGTTATGAATTATACAATAACTCAAATGGGCATACGCGTCAAAAAGTGAATCTATAAGTGCCCAATCTCCTTTTCTTACGTTGTATAGTTTACATCCCGTCATACCTAAAATGCTCGTTAAATGCACGTCTTAGTTTTGCACGTTACCGACTGGGGACTATATTCCTAATTTACCCTATATGTCCTGTCCGAGTCACAAATAAACTATTTTCTTTTTTTCTTTTATCAAAGAAAGAATTTTCGCAATAAACTCGCTTTTGTGGATAAACTCGTTTGTCTTTGTCGACTCGTTTATTTTCCTGGTCTTACTGTCCACCGCAGTATTTGCAACTCAATCATCCATTTTATTTGGATTACACCCTCTTGTTTATCACGATTGGTTGAAAAAGGATTGAATGATTGATTATTGGGTTTTATTTGGGTCAGTTAAAAGTAAACATTTTCGAATTTTAATCTGTGTGGAAGTCGATGAAGTTGGCATCTGTTTTAATATTGAAAATAATAACACTGTTCGTTAAAAAAGTGGGATTAATAAATATAACGACTAGGTACAAAAAAAAACTTTGTGACCATATAGGTAGGATAATAGAGGTCTATTTATTTATTTGTTTATTTTTTTTTTTATATTGCATAACAAGATTAAAAATTTACAAATTGAAATTGTGATACAAAAAGAACATACAATTGGCGGCCTTATCGCACTCGGCGATTTCTTCCAGGCAACCTAGAATGGATAGAAATTGCCTGGACACAAAATGGGGTTGCACTTGGTGCAAATATAAAAGTAAACAAAAACTTGATAGATACTTAATACTAAAATAGATACATACATACAAAATATAAATATATAAGCAAGAGAATAAGCGATGAAACGAAGACATGATCACAGTGATAAATAATTATCCTTCACAAGCCTTTTAAATACAGGCAGTGTTTGCGCACGTCGGTCTATATTTAGGGAAATACAATCAGCTAGTAAATAAAATCTTAATCAAAAATAATTTCCTTTAAGATGCAACAATATTGGAACGTCATTTTATTTATATTAAAATACTATTTTTTTTTTTTGTAGTTATTAATTATTATTGACTGGCCTTTTGCCTATGCCAGAAGTCGTGGGTACGATTGCCACCCAGGACAAATGTTTGTGTGATGCAAAATCATTTGTTCTGCGTCTGGGTGTAATTTACCTATAATATTATCTATGAGTATGTAGGTATTTAGAAATATATAAGTACCTATGTTTATCAGTTGTCTAGTACTTATAGTACAAGCTATGCTTAGTTTGAGACTAGATAGCGCTGTGTGAAAGTTGTGGAATATCAAACTTCTAATATAAGTATTATAGGTCTATATTTTAGGAAATATACAGACCAATCAGCAAGTAAACTAAACTTACAATTACAATGGTTCTACGAGTAGTTACTTTAGTTATAACAGCACTTTAAAGTAACAGATTTGGTAAATTGATCGCCGAATTCGTGCACATAGTACACTGACTTGGATAAGTTAGGTTGGAAGGCTAAGGATGCGTTTCCACTGAAGAGGAGCTGGGTGAAGTTAGGAAGCCATTTTTTGTACAAGATGCACCTGCCTGCACTTGAACCGTATGTTAAAGTTTGTGTAAAATTATTAACAGTTTAGGGTATCGTAGGGGCCCAGCAGGGTCGAAGCCTACTGGGGCCATGGGTAGTGTGAAAGCGAAACCCGGGGCCCTGGGACGAAGGCAAAAAGGAACAGGAGTGGGTTTTTAGTCATTAAAAGTCTGACACTATCTCTCGTTCCGCTCAAGAGCGAGATTTGTCATAAGATGATTTTCCCACCTAAGAAAAAAAAAATACAAGTTTAGGGTATTGTACCAACTTTGAGCAACTAGGTACCAAATTACACGAAATTATACGAAGCAATGAAATTGTTATTATCTGTGGAAGCTTATAATTAGCAATTTAGTTATTTACTTGCTTCTACAAGTGGCTTCGCCCGCGTGAAAGTTGGTTTTGGACCCCCGTTTTATCACCTTAGGGAGTGAATTTTGGAAAATCCTCTCTTAATGCTCGCCTATGGCATAAAAGGAAATCTTGAGCAAAATTTCACGCTCCTAGTCTCTGTAGTTTCGGCTGTGCTTTGATATGTCAGTCAGTCAGTTTTCCCTTTTATATAATATAATAAAAATATATATAATATAATAATATTCCACAACTATCACACAACGCCGTCTAGTCCCAAGCTAAGCAGAGCTTGTGTTATGGGTACTAGACAACTGATAAACATACTTATATATTCTTAAATACATACATATATAGATAAATTACACCCAGACACAGAACAAATGATCATGCTCATCACACAAACATTTGTCCTGGGTGGGAATCGAACCCACGACCTCCTGCATAGCAGTCAGGGTCACTAACCACTAGACCAACAGGCCAGTCATATATATAGATTATTGTCATTATAATATTATTAGACTTTAAGCTTACCTAAAATGTGAAAAATATAAAATAAAATAAAGTAATTTTTAGATGTGGTGATAAAAAATAGGAAGCAAGGGTTAGCCATATCACAAATTTTATGAACTTTGATTCGTTGAACATAAATTTGATCACAGATTAAATCTATCATGTTCAGTTCTTGGGATATCGCTATTTTAATAACCGGTATTGACATATACTAAAATTTCTTTAAAAAAAAACTGGGCAACTGCGAGTCGTACTCGTGCACTGAGGGTTCCGTCCAAAGGACATTGCTTTTCGTCCATACATAGCTCGCCTAAGATCCAACAGTGAGATGTATTTACTCTTTGGGTTTTGATAATGTATATATTCGATTACACCTAAATTAAAACAACGGACACTTTTGAGGATTCTGAAAAAATCAAAACACTTTCGGTTTTTGAGGTTATAATTACGTCAATAAAAACATTCGGTATGTAGCATTTATTACTGAATGACATTACTACCAAATGTCAAATGTTGTCAACTGTCAATTCGTCAACTGTCAGTGTCGATATTATTGCTCGTTTCAAACAGCGCTGTCAATCAAGTTTTTTGATAAGGCTTACTATGGTTCCGCGACATCATAACGGACTGTTTGTAGCTAAAAATAATTATCGTCGATATCAAGTGTTGAGAATACTGACGCTTGTCTGTGTCAAACTCTTTTTAAGAGTGCTGTTACAAAGACTTGGCTGTATGAGCTATAATATCTTTGCCTATTAAAAACTTCAAATTGTTAAGACGGAAGCTAAGGACGAAAGTAAACACTTTTTATAATCAAATCAAATCAAATCAGTTTATTGCAAACATGTTGTACAGTAGTTGGAATACATATAATGTTTTCGAAATTAAAAAGTGTCCGTTCTATTAAAATATTAGTTATGTATTATTATTAAAAGAACTAGTAATTATAGTAAATATTTCATGCGTGTTGGTTCATAGGCCATTTTTTACAATGTCCTTTACCTATAAAAACTGTAGAATTCCCGAATTGAGTTACGAAGATTTTTCCGATTGGTAATTTTTTTTTTAATTTATTACAAATTTCAGTTTTCAGATTGTTTCCTATACTTGTGCTATAAGACCTTGCTTCATACCAAATTTCAGGATTCTTGGTCAACGGGAAGTACCTTATGAATTTTGGTTCCTTTGAGAATGTCGAAATACACGTTTTTTGCGACATAAACGGCTGTATCTTTTTTTTCGTTAATTCAGAAGTTTTATTTTTTACTACTACAAGGGACCGCAGATTTGAGAATATGGTTTTAATCTCAAGTCAATACCTCCTTGCGTTCCCGTGATAAAGGGTCTTGACAGACAGACAGACAGACATACGGACAACAAAGTGATCCTATAAGGGTTCCGTTTTTCCTTTTGAGGTACGGAACCCTAAAAAGAATTCCAGATACTACCAACCTGCACCGAACCCGCGGAGTAGACTCATTCCCTCTCCAAGAGAAGAGGCCTGATCCACGGCTGTTTTAAAATATTTAGATACTATAGTATTTTCAGTCTGTCTGTCCCATTTTGAGAAAATGGGCTCCCTATTTTCCCTCCAAATATCTTTCTTTTTTGCGTCAGCATGAACCACTTCTGGCTTTAGTTCGTCCCGTCATCTTTGCCTGTATCTGCTCTTACTTTGATGCCGACCACTGTAATATGGGGACCTTGTATACGACAATTTGAAGAAGTACCTGCTCAAATATATATATGTCAAAGGTTCGATACTATATCCCAAGTGATCCGGAAGTGAAATAATCCCTTTTGATAGCGAAATTCACTCTCGTCACTGTCTCCATTTATTTTTTCGGTCCCACAGTTTGCGCAGTATATCTGCGACTCGAAATGGTCCATTTTTTGAGAGTGGCCTCTTTTTAGGGCATGCCTACATTGTTAGCGAGAGTTTTATGTGGATTACATTGTTCTGTCCTGGCTGTTTTTTTTTTAACAAAGAGATGTGGTTATTTATAGCTGTATGTGCCCATAAAAAGATAGATAGATAGATATATTATATCAAGTCTTTATAGCGCGAACGCCGGCGTTCGCTCGCTCATTGTCTTTCTATTGTGTCTCTAATTACGGTATTCAAAAGATTAAAAGACTAAAAGATCCAGAAGGGTCGAAGTGCTCTAGCCTAGGGCCAGCCCCACAATAAGATAATGTCATCATCAGCATCATTTCAGCTGAAAGATGTCGCTGTTAGAAATAGGCCTCCTCAAGTTTCGCCATAACGACCGGTCCTATGTGTCTTCCATCCATCGGAATCTTGCGACCCTCACCAGGTCATCGATCTACCTTGAGGGGGACCTTCTAACGCTACATTTTCCTGTACGCGGTCGTCACTTGAGAACATTTTGGCCCCATCGACCGTCTGTTCTGCGAGCAATGTGCCCTGGCCCCTGCCACTTAAGTTTGGCGATTCTTTGTTCTATTACCGAACTAGACCGAAAAATCACCTTATTCGTCACCTCGGTTTTTCTGCAGATAATCACCACCCATGGCCCCAGTAGGCTTCGACCCTGCTGTGCCCCTACGGTTTTGCTGACATCTTGAGGCGCGCGTGGAACACTACGCGCCGTCTACGACTTGGGCTCGGTCTGGACGGTTATCGGACAGTCGAACGGCAAGCTACCCATTGCTCGCCTTTCGCAAGCCCGCCCCTATGGTAGCTGGAAATTGGGTTCGGGATCCCGGTGGCTGGGGCGTAAGGGCCGATCCCTCGCGTAAGGTTTCAATTGTTTTTTTTTTTATCGGTACTCCACATTAGTATTTACTTCTGTATCGTGGGTGGGTTCACTAACATGTTAAACGAGACGCTCAGACCCGGAACAAGCCGCACAAATATTTGTTCTTCCTAGGTGCAGGACACCTAGGAAGACCAAAAATTTCTGTGGCCTGTGTGGCCGAGCCCATTGTCGGTAACAAACATATTTACATGTTTGTGAACTCAATCACGATACAGCCCCCAAAGCCAAGTTACAACCGTTTCATTTCGATTCTCTTTTCGTCGATCGCCTCGAGTAGGCCACGTCTCCGATTTCATTATTTTGACGTCATCTCAACGCTCAGTCACGTAGTCAGAACAAAGGAATAGGAGGCGTGGCCGACTCGAGGTGATCAACGAAAAGAGAAGCGAAACGAAATGGTTGTAACTTGGCTAGGGGGGGCTGGAGTAATTCCTAGTGTTTTTGAGTTTTAGTTCTAAGTACGGGGAACCCTAAAAATTTATTGTTTTTTTTTCTATTTTTGTCTGAAAATCTTAATGCGGTTTGCAAAATACATCTACTTACCAAGTTTCAACAGTATATTTCTTATAGTTTCGGAAAAAAAGTGGCTGTGACTTTCGGACGGACAGACAGACAGACATGATGAATTTATGGATTCATCATGTCTGTCTGTGGTTCCGTTTTTTGCCATTTGGCTACGGAACCCTAAAAAAGAAAAATATAAAGACTTCCACACTGTGATAATCGTAGGATGATCTTGTTGATCTTAAACTCACGTTATTTTCCGATACAATATGTCAGCATCAACCGATTAAATGTGTCCACACCTTAAGGGATAACTGTCACACAAGTAGATCTGAACTGAAAATATTATCTTGAGGAAAAAGTTCGATTTACGTCTCATGAGTGTGAACCATGAAAGGAAATTTTCCTTGAGGTTGAGGATTTAATGGTCTGAAAAGCTTAGTGTTTAGTCAATACTTTATGAGCCGATCCACAACGGAATGGCAGCGACATGGTGAAGCCGGCAGAGTTTGCCGTGTATGGCTCCCGACACCAAGTGCCTAGTCTCTTCTTGGCCAGTTTATTTTCTACATTTGGTAAGGAGTTTTGGAGAACACACACATACAATAAGTAGGTACCATACTTCCACAATTTTAATCATGGAGTTTCTTACCACCTCTTTCTCATAGGAATCGAGCATTTTGGAACCGTTCATTAATTTCATTTTTCTTTAAGTGTCTTCGTTTTTTAACGATGATTCAAGAAGATATCAGCAAACCGTAGGGGTCCAGCAGGATCGAAGTCTACTAGGGTCATCGGTTCGCTTCTGAAAGGAAAACTCAGCCTTGGAATGCAAGCCAACGAAGGAACATAGAAGTGGGTTTTAGTCAGTAAAAGTCTGACACGCCCTTCCGCATCCACCCAAGGGCGGGAGATGTCATTGGATGATTTCCCACCCAAAAAAAATACTGATCTACATAACCCGATAATGTTTTAACATTATCTAGAAGTAGATCAGTATCCTTATAAGCAAGATTCTATGACCAGTATTAAGACTGATATTTACGATGACCTATCAACCACCATCTATTGAGAAATAAACAGGGCATTTTATGAAGCATTTTAAACAGGTAGGTACGCATATCTTTGCTTTTATCATAAACGTGGAGAATGTGCAGCAGCTGGCGGCATACAAACAATGTTAAAATACTTGCTATTTCTACACGCTGTGATGTTGGCAAAATTGAAATAGAAAATTATTTCAAATATTCAATACAATATGTAATAAAATTTTTGGTATTATCCCGGATATCTATCTATATATACATAAAAGGGGAAATTGACTGACTGACATATCAACGCACAGCCGAAACTACTGGGATTAGGAGCGTGAAATTTTGCACAAGGTTTCCTTTTATGACGTAGGTGAGCACTAAGAAAGGATTTTCCAAAATTCAATCCCTAAGGGGATGAAGCGGGGTCCAAAGTTTGTATGGAGAAACTACATTCACGCGAGTGAAGCCGCGGGCAGAAGTTAGTAATACATATCATAGAAGAACTTCTTAAAATTCAACTTAGGTGCTTTTAACCACTTTTTTGGGAAACCATCAAATTGTGACTTCTCCCGCTCTGAGTAGATTATTTACTGACTAAAACCGTCTGTCACTCCTTCAGTTGCCCTCTGCGATGAGCCACTCTAACTCTTTCGACTCTTCGGTAACTCGAATCTTTCGAACAATCCGTAGCCTTAGCAGACATTGGCCCGAACTGGCTCCGTCAATCATGCTGACATCTCTTTGAGACGCGCGTTGACCCCAGCCTGATTCTGGCTGGACGGCGAGCTGCCCATTGCTTGCCGTCTGCAATACCACACCTTTTCACATAACTTTTTTCTGAGTTTCTCCGCTTTCGCGACTAACCCAATAAAATATCTTTGATCCAATAGCTCCTAGTTACTAAATACTGTTAAGTACACTGCACTCTGTAGCCAGGAACTCATCATACACTCTAGCGCAGTCTGAATCACATTTAATACGATCCCTTGGTAATTGCCGTAGCAAGGTCTCGACCAACGTGATTGGCAATAAACATTGGTGTTTCAATATTTGCGTATTGGCGTGTTGGCGTGTCTGTGCGATTGGGTTAAGAGGGTCCTTTTCCACCCGACTATCGTCAACATCGAGCATGATTTAAAAGCTGGTTGCTTTATCGAAGAAAATCCAATGCGATTTTTGACGAAGAGGTAACGCGAAAAAAGAGAGATAACGCATAAGTTAATTCCGTGATTTACTCGAATATTTCACATAACTTGTTAGAGAAAATACGTGTTTTTGAAAAAATTGTCGCCTTTCAGAATCTCGTTTAAATGTGCAAGGCTTCTATGGATGTACTTTTGGGCCAAAGTTCACGTAAAATAGCAATACAATACAACACAATACACCGCCGCCGTCGCGTTAAGCCTATTTAACATACTTGAAAGACGGTCTGTGTACCGCCATCCAGTGAGACACCATTAGGCCATCCACCCTGCCGGCTACAGTAGCCACGAGGCTGTTGGGGCTGTCGCGCATCCGACGCATCAGTGATGCGATTCTCAGCCGCAGCAGTGAGCCGAAATTCGGAACACGCGCGTCCGCGAACATCCCCGACGCGCTACAGAAACGCGGCAACCCGAGCATTACCCGGAACGCGTTATTATATTGTACAATCGCTCTTACGCGATTATAACGTTATTACACATTTTTCATTAGATATTTTGGGAACACAGTATCTAGTGCATATTATCTAGGCTTCTAAGGAAATCAAAATATAAATAGACCTATTTTTAGAGGTCTTTACTGGATTGGTTTTACACAAATTTATATTTTGATTTCCATA
The DNA here is from genome assembly GCA_961205895.1 of Mythimna pallens. Lineage (NCBI taxonomy): Eukaryota > Metazoa > Arthropoda > Insecta > Lepidoptera > Noctuidae > Mythimna > Mythimna pallens. The sequence continues at coordinate 11,284,573 of OY540849.1, read as the reverse complement.
AAAGCCTAGATAATATACAAAAAATATCTGTGTCCCCAAAATATCTAGAAAAATAAGTGTAATAACATCATAATCACGTAAGAGCGGTTGTATGAAAATGTACCTCGAGTTGGCCGCTCTTAAGAAAGGACAAATGTGTGTAAAATGCATGTGTCTGCAGAGTACCTAATAAATACACCAAAATGTCGATAGATGGAGAGAGATACATGAGAATATTAAGATGGATATGTGGAGTGACAAGAATGGATAAAGTGAGAAATGAGTACGTTAGAGGAAGTTTGAAAATGGTACCAGGGACTGAACAGTTGAAATTGAATCGTTTATGGTGGTCATGGTCATTTGAAGAGAAGGAATAAAACGCATGTTACTATAGTAATAATAATAATAATATACCAACCACTATTGTGATAGTGGTTGGTATATTATTGCTTGGGACTAGATGGCGTTGCAAACAACGCCAAGCTAAGCAGAGCTTGTGTTATGGGTACTAGACAACTGATAAACATACTTATATGTATATTTCTAAATACATACATATATAGATAAATTACACCCAGACACAGAACAAATGATCGTGCTCATCATACAAACATTTGTCCTGGGTGAGAATCGAACCCACGACATCCGGCATAGCAGTCAGGGCCACTAACCACTAGACCAACAGGTCAGTCAAAAAAAACTAGAAGAGTTATGAGTATAAATGTGGATATATGAAAAGGAAGAGGGAGTTCAAAGAAAAAATTAATAGATTATGAATGTGTGAAGAGTGATATGAAACAAAAGGGAATCAGTGATGGCGCGATTGTGTATGGGATAGGATGAAAGAAGAATACGTATTGCGCCGACCTCAACTAATATGGAACAATTGAAGAAATTTGATGATGAATGAAAAGAGAGAGGGGAGGGCCAAATTAAAGATGATGAAAGAAGACTGTGACACTATTAAGTGTGACGGTAGACAGGACAGAATAGAAGTAATCTACTTTCGACGTCCTCATATTTATTTTGATGTAAAGATTGATAGGGAATACCAAATGATTACGTATACAATTCGTAAATGACCTCATTTGTGAAACTAAATCATCATGAAATTACAACAAGACATTAGAGTTTTTTCTGGAAATTAGTGCTGTCCTGGAACACAAAAAAAACAACTGAAGGAAATCGCTGTTCTACCGTCCAGTAACCGTGCGGGCCGAGCTAGAGTCGTCGACGGCGCCTAGTGTTTCACACGCGCCTCAAATAGATGTCAGTAAATCCAGCAGGCCAAAGCTTACTGGGCCCTTGAGTCCACTTCTGAAAGAGAAACTCATGGACCTAGAAGGGAACTGAACAAGGCTGGCATGTGTAACTTAAAGAACATAGGTGTGGTTCCAGTAAACCGTAGGGGCCAAGAGTCGAAGCCTACTGGGGCCATGGGTTGAGCGAAAGAGAACCCCGGGGCCCAGGAACGAAGGCAAAGAAGGAATGGGAGTGGGTTTTAGTCAGTGAAAGTCTGACACGTTCTTACGCTCTGCCCAAGAGCACGAAAAGTCATTAGATAATTTCTCACCTCAAAATGAGTATTTGCTCCTCTGCCTATCTCCGAGTGAAACAAAGCCGTGATGTTTGTGAGCCGTCAAGTAATTAAAAATATACAAAAGTACGTAAATGTACCCAGAATGGACACAATAACGGTCATCTTTTATGAAATATGGCGGAATAAAAGCTGTTTTAGCATTACTTTGAAATATGGGAAGGAAAATTGCATTTTCCGAGAATGCTTACATTTCGTTATTGATGTAAAAATAAATGTCATGTCATAAAAATGTATCTATTAAATGAAAATATATCCATTAACGATGATGTTTCCATACAGCTTGATATTTCATTTAGTACATACCTTTCAGTTATAACTTTCAGTTATTTTAGGGTTCCGTACCTCAAAAGGTAAAAACGGAACCCTTATAGGATCACTTTGTTGTCCGTCCGTCTGTCTGTCAACACTCTTTATCTCAGGAACGCGTGAAGGTATCGAGTTGAAATTAAAACCATACACAAGTCTGCGGTCCCTTGTAGCACAGGTATAGCAATAAATCTGAAAACAGTAAATTTGTGATTACCTACGTCACAAAAAAAAAACTTTTAGCAATTCGGAAAAATCTTCAAGACTCCATTCGGAACTTGCTTCTGTCAGCAGCTCCGCTTGCTTGAATATAGAAAATTATTCCAAGAAAATATACTCCTTTTTTTGAGGTAGTAAAGGTGGAGGTGGAGCTCAGGGTGTGTCAGACTTTTACAGACTAAAGCCACAGCTATATCATCCAGTTGACTTTTAAGTTCTAGGACCACGGGTTTCCTTTTCAGAAATTCCCCGCGGCCCTAGCGAGATTGTGTTCATAGCATCGGCAATTTATTGTTAATTAAATAATCGTGCTCTGTGCTCTGGCATTGACCTTCGCAATACAAGGATAGTAATCAATGGATGCACAACATAGTTTACAGCGTATCTAAGGTAGGAACAACTAATTGTTGGAGCTAATTCAACATTGTTTATTATAAATATATTGTATAATAATAATATAAATTCAACTGAAGAAATCTCGGCAAAAACCTTTTAGGAATTTCAGCGGCTGTTTTAACTATTCACAAATTGATTCTTAGTCTATCATCATCATCATCATCATTTCAACCAAAAGACGTTCACCGTAGGCCTCCTCCAAGCGTCTCCACAACGACCAATCCTGTGCGTCTCGCATCCACCGCATTCCCGTGACTCTCACTAGGTCGTCGGTCCACCTCGTGTGAGGCCTTCCAACGCTGCCTTTTCCGGTGCGCGGTCACAACTCTAGAACCTTTCGGCCCCATCGACCATCTGTTTTACAAGCAATGTAACCCTGCCCACTGCCACTTTAGTTTGGCAATTCTTCGGGCGGCGACCTTGGTTATCCTGCCGATATCTTCATTCTTTATGCGATCACGCAAAGAAATTCCGAGCATAGCCCTTTCCCTTGCCCTTTGGGTGACTGTAAGCCTTCTGATGAGGCCCATTGTAAGCGACCATGTTTCAGTGCCATATGTCATCACTGGCAATACATTTTTAGTCGATATTGCGATGTAAAATTAAAGTAGTTTTGTATCTGAAGTGTCTGTATAACAGGATAATATGTGGAATCATTGAAACAGGCGCGATCTCGGTAAAACGGAGCTGACAATTTTATTGTAGTGTTGGCTACTTCAGCAAAGTTTGTTGATTTGATTTGGCTGCCAAATACTACAAAAATATTAGAATGTGTGCATCCATGTTTTATTGGTAAATAAATTAACTTTTCATACGAAGACATGACTTAAAAGACTGTATCCAAGACATTATCAAAAGCGTTTGTTAAAAAAGAAAAGAATTACTCCGTGACTTATTATCGTACCATTTTTTTTTCTAACAGGGGAAGGTGTGGTGGATGATATATAAATTACTTGGTATAATTTGTTTGTTGACTTTTTTTGGTTATGATAAAAGATATGCATCATATTATATTATTATGTATGACTGGCACTAGTATATAGTAAACACAGCGTAAAAAAGAGTATTTTAGCTTCGATTATAGAGTACACCTACATAATATAGAGTACATTATTCTATTTTAGAGTACGGTTGGTAACCCTAGCTTTGAGTACTAGACAACTGATAAACATGCTTATATATGGTGACTGGTAATTAGTGTACAATACTTAAACACGTGATTGTACTCATGATAACCAACAACTTTTACTATGAGAACAAACCTGAAATCGCGAAAAAAAATCAGCTGTTCAGTACATTTATGTTTGCCTAATGTACTGAACAGCTGATATTTTTTTCGAAATTTCGGCTTTGCTCCCATAATATAAATTGTTTGTTATCATAAGCACAATCACGTGTTTAAGTATCGTACACTAATTGCCAGTCTCCCTATATATTTCTAAATACATTATATTATGTATAAATTACACCCAACACAGAACAAATGATCATGCTCATCACACAAGCCCTTGTCTTTGGTGGGAATCGAACACACGACCTCCGGCATAGCAGTCAGGGCCACTAACCACTCGACCAACACGCCAGTCATAGTACACTAATTGAATTCCTTTGAAGGAATGAGTCTATGATAGCTTATTACTTTTAATGGATATTGTGTTGATAATATTTATTTATCATAGAGAATTTAATATTCGATTAATAAAAACTAATAACATAGACATCTTTGACCGTCTTTTAATATAGGTACCTATCTAGTGATATTAATGAAGTTTATTTTCAGGTAATAAATTTATCAGTCTTTTTTATTTTTTTAGGGAGGGAAATTATTAAATAATTCTTTCCGATTTGGGTGGATTGGGAGGGAGTGTCAGATTTTTATTTACTCAAACCCTCAGTATTCCTTCCCGTAGGAGCGGGCTTGCAGACGGCGAACAATGACTGCTGAATCGTCGACGGTGCGTACTGTTCTTCGCGCGCCTTAGGGAGATGTCGGCAAACCGTAGGGGCCCAGCAAGGTCGAAGCCTACTGGGGCCAAGGGTCTGATTCTGAAAGGAAGACTCGGCCCTGGTACGAAAGGCAACAAAAGGACAGGAGTGGGTTTTTAGTCACTAAAAGTCTGACACTATCTCCCGCCCCGCCCAAGAGCGAGATTTGTCGTTAGATGATTTTCCCACCTAAAAAAAACACAGTGTTCCTTCGGTTGCCCTTTTTGTGAGGGCTTGGCATACTCCTTCAAATAATCGCGCAGCCCTTAGTGTCGTTTTGAGCAGAAGCATTAGCTTATTGTATTTTTAGGATTAGTTGGACCATCTGCAAACTGTACGTATCTTAAGTCAACAAAATGCAATTCTTTTTTTAAAATCTTATTACATTTTCGAACTCCAGTAATAAGCAAAGTCAATAGAATTTCATAGCCACTGTTAGTCAAACTTTTTAACAAAATGACAATATTTATTTCTTTTTTTTTCGAAATTAGAACAAACAAGTGCAGTATGAAATAGTTCTATATTAACATTTTCTTGGACTTGGAGATACCTATGTTTTATTTCACTTCTAAGAACTCCTATGGCTTAATTGATTATCTTTTAACAACATATTTATTTATGTACATTAATGACTTAAATATTGAGTAACTAACTTTTGCCAGCGGCTTCATCCGTGTGATAATAAAAATAATATAGCTTATGTTACTCAGTGATAAAATAATATTCTACTGGTGATAGAATGTTGAATATCGGTCCAGTAATTCTAGCGACAGGTAGAGAATGCCTTCTGGCATTAAGTCCGCCTATGTACCACCACTGTACATGAAGTTTAAATAAATAAATAAAAATATAAATCTCTTTTATCTTACACTAGCTGACCCGGCGAACTTCCATACCGCCTAGTAGTAAGGATAACGCCATCTACTCGCCACCAGAACAGTTTTTGTGATTCTTTTCCATTTTTTCTCATCGTTTAATCCTTCTCTGGACTATTTCAAATATTTCAAGATCAAAATCAGCCAAATCGGTCTAGCCGTTTTTGAGATTTAGCGAAACTAACGACTAACTATTCATTTTTATAGATTAGTATGGACTACGAGTATTTATAATCTTACTACATACATTACATTTATGTATTAACAAAATCAAACACTCACACTTTAGTCGTCAGAGTACTAAATTTCAAAATAGTCTAGAAGACTGGCAGCATTGTCTCTTTGACTAATTCTTTGGGTAGCCTCCTGATCACGCTAAGTGTAGATTTTTATTATTTTACGTGTTCTGCATAAACTGTTAAAGAAAAAGGTCCCTCCTTTTTTAATCAAACAAATTTTACACGTTGGTACGTGTACATCGGGGATACAAACATATGTCACGATGCGGGTCCCCAAAAGGTCGCCATATCTTTGAAAAGCGCTGTCACACGTGCGTAGTCCTGTCACATTAGCACAGGTGTACGGCTGTGATATATTGCGCTACAGCTGTCGTACAAAGCTGTACGTATTGATTGATTTGTGTTTTATCAAGTCATTAAGTGGTGGCGCCTTTAATTAATGCGGGGTTTACTAAGGCTGATACTTGCCAGGGCTGCAGGATTTTTCGAAAGAGTCACAGGAAGGAACATGAGTGGGTTTGTCATGTATGCAGATGATACGTGGTAGACATTCCACTCATACAGACTGGCCTGATAATATCTAGCTGTTAGTGACCCTGAGTGCTATGCCGGAGGTCGTGAGTTCGATTCCCACCCTATACAAATGTTTGTGTGACGAGCACGATCATTGTAATTTATCTATAATATGTATGTATTTAGAAATATATAAGCATGTTTATGAGTTGTCTAGTACTCATAGCAAAAGCACTGCTTAGTTTGGGACTCAATGGCGATGTGTGAAAGTTGTGCAATATAATTATTATTCTTAAAGAATTTTTTTGTGCGTAGCTAAGGAGTGGAATTTCCTGCCGGTGTCTGTGTTTCCTGATAGCTGTAACTGAGGGTCTTTAGGTCAAAAGTCAAAAGGTTTTTTTACAGGCAAGCATGCTCAATGACCTGGTGAGGGTCGCGGGAATCCGATGGATGCGAGACGCATAGGACCGGACATTATGGGTACATTTGGCTATGTCCAACAGTGGACGTTTCGGCTGAAATGATGATGATGAAGCGTGCTCAATCATCGACCAGATCGTCGCTTTCGAACATATGAGATAGTGATCAAGCGGAACAGTAAACAAAGAGGCGGATGAAACCGTAGGGTACCGCTAATAAATACAGACAACGAACTTTACTCAAAATCTCATGGAAAACTTTCTACTTAGAAATAGCAGGGTTAACTTTCAAGTAAAAGAAAATAATAATATTTCTTTGAAAATTGTTTTAAGCCACCACTCCACTGTGATCTAGCACTCGTAATCAAAGACAAAACGGTCCCCTCTTCCACAATAAATAACATTCAAAACTTTTACCCGTTAAACGGCAACCGTTTCTCAAAGTTTTTGAACAAACATTGTAACTTATAAATGGTAAAGATGAACATTTTGACGCGCGTTCCCTAAGCCCGGTATTAGGAGGGTCCTGAATTAATTTGATTAACAAAATATTTTTGCTTTTACTCGTGTTCTCTGATTATGGAGGATTAAAGAGATCAGGTGTTTTTGTTTTGAGGAAAATAATAAAATATATGGTTCACTAGCTGTTGCCAGCGGTTTCACTTGCGTGATATTAGGAAGGGAACATACTTCCAGGATAAAAAAAATCCTATAGGCTATTTTAGGACATGGTCTACTCATGTGGCAAGTTTCATCGAAATCCGTTTAGCCGTTCGAGCTTGAAGAAGTAACTAAAATACACAGTCATAAACTTTATAATATTATCGGAACCGAAAACGGAATTGGAACTGGCATCGGAACCGGAAACAAAACTGAAATCGGAACTGGATTCAAAACTGGAATGAAAAATGAAAATGAAAAATGTTTTATTCGATAACAAGGTTGGTTCAACAATATTCTCCTTTTAAGTGTGAAAACACCTGTGCCAGGAGAGGCCGCTCTCCCTTATCTTGATTACTTTTATGTATGTAACTAAATCTATGTGAGCGTGCACACAATGTGCGTACGCGTGTGTGGAAGCGTAAGGTACGGTGTTTGTGCTTGTGTGTGCGACGGTGTGTCTGAATCGGAATCGGAAACAAAATCTGAACTAGAATCAGAATTGAAATCGGAAGCGTGGATCGTGGGAAGAGAGAGGTTCCCCGCGTGACAAGAACAATGCGATCCAAATAAGAATAGGATCGATTGCCATGTTGTGACGTCACGTCATACTGTCAAATCGAAGACACAATTAACTGTGTGCAAAACAAGAAATTTTTAAAATTTAATTTGTTTACGAACTGTGAACGAAAAAAGTTCAATCAGAATCCAATTCTTCAAATTTGTTCATCTCTGAGTTTTTTTTTTAATTTGACAGTATGACGTCACAACATGGCAATCGATCCTATTTTTACTTGGAACGCATTGTATTAACTTGTTTGTACCTCCGATGAAAGTTCTGTTTAAAATTTAACGGTATCGTAAGCGGGATCGGAGGTGTAAAATCAATCGGAAGTTCCAAACTTCTGGGATCGGAACAGATCCTCCCTGATCACAAGGTATACTCCTTATCAAGAGCTCAATTTATTAACTGTAACGTCAACTCTACGTGATCAGATATTGAAATTGAGACCAAATTTCGTATGCTAGGAAACGGAAGGTATTCATAATGAAGTCAATCAATTGGAAGAAGTACCTACTTATAAATATACTGAATGATATGGAAATATAAGATTAAAACTGTAAAGAAAAGAAGGAAAAACAATCTTTTATTTGACATAAATACAAAGACATACAAATATAACAAGTTTGAAGTTAAAAACAAAAAAGTAAAATAATTTTAAACAACCATTATTAATATAGTTGATAAATATAACAATAGTGTGTCTCACTGCTGCGCCAAAATAGATCCAGTTGTTTTTTTTTTAATATTGAGTGGGCTGGCCATGTCGCACGAATGCACCCAGACAGATGGGCGAGGATGGTCACTCACTGGACGCCTGATCGAGATCGACTGCGGTGAAGGTGGTTTTTTTTTGGGTGGGAAAATCACCTAATGACATCCCCGAGCGGGAGGGCGTGTCAGACTTTTACTGACTAAAAACCCACTCCTATTCCTTCTTTGCCATGGTTCCAGGGCTCCGGGGTTCTCTTTCGCATCACCCATGGCCTCAGTAGGCTTCAACCCTGCTGGGCCCCCACGGTTGCTGACATCTCCTGGAGGCGCGTGATGAACACTACGCGCTGTCGATGAGTTGGGCTCGGTCTGGACGGTTACCGGACGATCGAACGGTGAGCTACCCATTGCCTAAAAGTATGATAACATTATAACAGTTTGTGTCTAAAAATATACTGAGTCTTACATAAAATACCCAAACAATCGCGAATTGGCCTACATTCGAACAAATTAAATTAAATGTCTTAATTGATTTGAAATGCTTTGAGGGTCACAGAGCATAGAAAGCCGCACTGGTAGAGATTGGAGGCGAGAGACAGAGAGAGAGAGATAATACACCTCACTATCACACCATCATTATAAAGGTGATAGTTTATTTGTAATTTATCACGTGTGCCCAATGGTTTACCAATTTTGGTGCTGTTATAAGAATCTAGATATTTTTTAGTGTTACAATAAAATACTGTACAAAACTGTGTGTTGTAGAGCAGTGGTGGCCGAGTGGTAACGGCCCTTATTTACGAGTTGTAGGTCGTGGGTTCAAACCCAGCCAGGTGCATTATTTAATTTATTTCATTACCACTGCTCTTAAAACGGTGAAGGAAAACATCGTGAGGAAACCGGCATGTCCTAGAACCAAAAATTCGAAGACATGTAACATTCAAGGACAACTGTGCCATGCTATGCTATGCTGTGCTACTGTACAAAAACCAAAAAGAACTAACCCAATAGAAAATAATTCGTTAAAAAAAAATTTGCTATCGAACCATTTACTGCGAAAAACATGACAAAAGTTGTAAAGCAAACCATTTACATATTTTAAACAAATATATTTGTCTCTTTCGCCAAGACAACGCGTGCCATTTTCTTTGACACTACGGGCGTGATGAACTCTGACGTTTAAGACCATATCGGACTTATCTGACTTTAAGACCATGCTGGACATAGGCCTCCCCCAAGTGTAGCCACAATGAATGGTCCTGTTCGTCTCGCATCCATCGGACTCCCGTAACCATTACCAAGTTATCGGTCCACCTTGTAGGAGGCCTTCCAACGCTACGTCTTCCGGTACGTGGTCGCTTACAATGGGCCTCATCAGAAGACTTAAAGTCACCCAAAGGGCAATGGAAAGGTCTATGCTCGGAGTTTCCTTGCGGGATCAAATCAGGAATGAGGATATCCGCAGGAGGAGCAAGGTTACCGACATAGCACGAAGAATCGCCAAACTTAAATTGCAATGGGCAGGGCACATTGCTCTCAGACCGGATGTCCGTTGAGCCGAAAAAAAAATGTATGCATATAATTTGCTATTGTAACGGGCTATAAATTTCTATGAACCAACGTTGTCATTCACTGACGCTCTCGGTTTATATAGAAAGTTCTGACAATGCCATCTCTAGTTGAGTCATTTCGTTGCTCTGTGGCTGGAGGCTTTAAAATTCAGTGGGAAGCAAAACACGTGACAGACAAATGTAATAAGGTTTCCGTGTCAGATTTTAGCAACAAATTATTTATTTGGTAGTCGTGAGAATTAATTAATTTAGATCTGTGAAATGTTTCGGGATGACGTTTGATTGTTGGATTTTGTGGCCTGAGACGACTGGATTATGTATACTCTTATATTCCTTCGTTGCCTTACGTTCCAGGACCAAGGGACTTCCTTTTAGAAGTGAAGCTATGGCCCCAATAGGCTTCGATCCTGCTATGCCCCTACGGTTTTGCTGACATCTCCTTGAGGCGTGCGTGGAAACACTACGCGCCATCGAAGACTTGGTCTTGGTCCGAACGGTTACCGGACGCCGGAGTTATTTTTTTTTATATTAGTTTTGATAGCTCAAGTATCATCATCATCATTTCAGCCAAAAGACGTCCACTGATTGGCATAAGCTTCCACTAAGTGTAACCACAATGACCAGTCTTCTAGCGACCCTTACCTGCTTTTCGGTTCATCTTGTGGGAGGCCTTCCAATACTGTCTTATGGTACGCAGTCGCTTCTCCGGAACCTTTCAGTTCCTTCGACCACCTGCTCTGCAAATATCTGCCCTGCCCACAGCTACTTAAGGTTGGCGATTCTTTAGGCCATGTCGGTAACTTTGGTTCTCCTGTGGATATTTTTATTTCGGATTCGATCACGCACGGAAATTCCGAGCATAGCCCTCTCCGTTGTCCTGGGTGACTTCTGATGACGCTCACTGTGAGCGACCAGACTTTCAGAGCCGTATTTAATCGCTGATAGCACGACTTTCATCTTAAGACATTGACCACAATATCTCAAGGACATATTGGTTCATTAGTAGAGAGGCATTCTTTAGGCTGATATTGGTATGTTGGACGAAAAAATACCACTATTAATTAAATTTTATACCTTTAATTAATTAGAACCTTTTAAGTAATTTAATTATCTTGTGTTGCGAGCTCTTGAATATGGTGAAAGAGAAAATAATGAATTTAAACTAAGATCCGAGTCGATGTATAATACAAAGAATTTAATTAATCTCACTTGAAAAGTCAAGCGAATTAATTAAATTAAAAAAATGCAGCTCATTTGTTTCGAGGGAGTCTTTTAGTGTTTACTTTCCATTTCGTTTATCCGTGAAGGTGGATCTACGCTAGGGGATAGGGGAGCCAAGCACAAGCAGAGCACGAGCCGAGCACAAATTCATGCGGTGTCGTTCGTACTCGGTTCCTTTACAGTTGGTCCACACTACACGAATTTGGACTCGGCTCATGCTCCACTTGTGCTTGGCTCCCCTAGCGTAGTTGCAACTTTAAAATACAAGCTTATCGGTGAAGTTAAGTGTACGGAAGCTTGAGAACGAATGAATGTACGAGCTAAGTGATACATGTCACTTTGACAGAATCCAAGATGACGTTTGCGCGAACCGAACGAATAAAAGTTCCAGCCGCAGAGGAGCCGCCTTTTCTCTGTCAGCTGCTGTGCGAACAACTTCTAGTCTCGGGACTGTCTCACGGCTCGTTATAAAGTGAATACCTAAAGCTTACATCATAATAAATCGGTTGTGTGATCTGGAATAGTTTGTTTATTGCTCGATGCCCAGTCAGTGCCCACAAAATAGAGCCCTTGGATAGAACTTCGATGGTGATCGGCATCCTGCCCCGATAAGCTGAATTTAAATATTCTACCTTATTTGTTTATTCTTTGGCAATCATTCTCGCTAATATTGACTCCACAGTCCAGGCTCTCTTATAAATGTATTAGATATCTATATTAACATTGCCATAATAAGAGAAAAAGTGCTTGCTACTGCAAAGTTTGTAAAAACAAAAACTTTGAAAACCAATAAATCATACTATTTAGCCTAAGGCCTACTATCCATGGAAGCGTAGCTTTATGGACGCGTATTCGTCTTTATACGTTTGGAGAATGCCTGCGTGAAGCTTACAAATAAAACTATGGTCTACTTTCCACGGACGCATAGCTTCATAGATATTTTCATTATTTCGTCGTTATTTATCGCGTCTGCATCATTCTACGAAGATTGAGGAAGTCGTGGGGTGTTTGAAGATGAAGAGCAACTGGACTCTGAGGGTCGAAAGACTGGATCTGCGCCACAACACCAACTTCAAGTCGTTCGTGATAGTTCCAACCCACCATCGGTGTCGCCACTGTGTGGAACGGAGGACACGGTGGAGCACACGGTGGAGGTGTGCCCCGCTTGGGCAGAGCAACGCCGTGTCTTCGTGGGTGCGATCGGCGGCAGTGATCTCTCGCGCCGGGCATTGGTACAGGCCATGGTCCGGAGTGAGGAGGAGTGGCAGGCGGTCGCCTCCTTCTGCGAAGCAGAAATGCTAGCAAAGGAGGCGGCCGATCGCATGAGGCAACGGCGACGGTCCTCACTTCCGAACCGCCGCTGGGATTCCGATCCCGATTTCCGGCCACCCTAGGCGCGGGCTTGCGGATGGCGAGCAATGGGTGGCTCGCCGATCGATCGTCCGGTAACCGTCCCGACCGAGCTCAAGTTGTCGACGGCGTGTAGTGTTCCACGCGCGCCTCAAGGAGATGTCAGCGAAACCGTAGGGGCCCAGCAGGGTCGAAGCCTACTGGGGCCACGGGTAGTGTGAAAGCGAAGCCCGGGGCCCCGGGATGAAGGCAAAGAGGGAACAGGAGTGGGTTTTTAGTCAGTAAAAGTCTGGCACTATCTGTCGCTCCACCCAAGAGCGGGATTTGTCATTAAATGATTTTCCCATCTTAAAAAAAAAACCCACCACCTTGTGGCCAATAGTCCTTACTCAAGAAGGTCTGTAGATACCTTCTTGAGTAAGGACTATTGGCCGAAAGGTGTCGTGTATCGACGTCTCCGAGTACGGTTACAACGATTACCATGCAGCGGAACACGACGCCGATGTTACGTGTCTATGTAGCTATGTGTCCATGGACAGCAGGCCTTAGTTATCCTAATGTTTAATGCTGCGCCACAAAAGCCGACCCAAAACTTATAGCCAACCCAAAAAACATAATTTAAATAACTTTGAGAAACTTAACAAAAAGATAAACAAAACACGATCCGCATTATAACTACTTAAAACTAAAATTAACTTGCAATCCCAGTAAAATTGATGGCTTTATTTGTGACACAGAATAAAAAAAAACACAGAAGGGTCTTGTTTTTATGAGAAACATATAATAAATATAATATTATAATATAACAATAATATTCCGCAACTATCACAACGCCGTCTAGTCCCAAGCTAAGCAGAGTTTGTGTTATGGGTACCAGACAACTGATAAACATACTTAAATATTTCTAAATACATACATATTATAGATAAATTACACCCAGACACAGAACAAATGATCGTGCTCATCACACAAACATTTGTCCTGGGTGGGAATCGAACTCGTGGGTTCGATCCTCCGGCATAGCAGTCAAGGCAACTAACCACTAGACCAACAGAGCAGTCCAGGATCTTCATTTTATGTATGACACAGAATAAATAAATACAGAAGGGTCTTCTTTTTATGTAGAAAATCTACAAACAACTTCTCCAACTACGGGTGGAGCAGGAAGGAGGAAAACCCACAGGATTCCTTCAGTAGCCCTTTATGCGAGGGCTGCGGTAACTCCTTCCAATAATCCGCAGCCCTGGCAGGCGTCGGCCTTAACTGTACTAGAACACAGGGTGCCATAGACCTGGACTTGGTCCTTAACGGACGGTCAGACGGCAAGCTACACATCCCCCGCCAGCAGTGGCCGAAAATCGTCCTGCTACTCTCAACGCCCGGGGCTCGTCTCCACCTTAAAGTTTCGGCCGACTCCTTTGCTCGCAATATTGCTTCGTAGAAGGAGGCACCCGCCTCTCATTCCTTCTCACTCCATGTACATCATTGTCAGCCTAACTTTTTCCCTATAATTTTGGGGTCGACTTTGATTCTAATTGGATACATCGAAATACCAAGTTTTTACATGAAAAGACTGCCTATCTGATCTTCAAAACCCAAATAATGGGTAATACATACCCCTTGGCAAGACTGGATAACAATCCTGTACGGGACAGAGTAGTTCCTGAACCTTACACTATAATTGTTTGTATGTTTGGTAGCGAGTGTGACCAATATGTAAAATACTTCAGATAGTAAAAATCAAACTTTATTTATAACGAGTGCCGTACACCGTAAAGAAAAATGATTCTCACATGTACTCGTGTTGGTAAGTTGCACAGCATATTCAGCCTTTTAATGTTCCCACTGCTGGGACTCAGGCCTCCGCTGTCTAGGCTTAATTAACTAATTAACTAATGCTTAACTTCGATACCATCTGAAGGTAAGCAGTGATGCAATCGTCGATGGTGAAGCGCATTTGTTTATTAAGAGCCTATTCACTCTAGCCTTGAAGACACCTAAATTATAATCGGACGGGAAGACCGCAGCAGGCAAATTGTTCCAGTCCTTCGATGTACGTGGTATAAACGTCGACGCGAAACGCTTAGTCCGGACCAAATAGGTTTCAACGACGTAAGGGCTAGGCTTACCATCAGGTGGGATCTTAGTCAAGCACTAGTTTATATAAGTTTTTTTCACGTAACGGACTGTCAAAAATCTACAACTTATAGCCAGAACCAACAAACTTTGAATTTTCTCTGAAGCACATTCTTTCTGAAGCACGGAGATGATCAAACTTATACCGGATATTCCATTTCATTCAATTCAATTCATTTATTAATTTGTAAACATAAGTAACATTAAGGTCTTATATAACAATTTTTTAACGCTATGTTAGCTAATAATAGCATACAAATTTATATTATAATTAGACATTGGATATAGATTAATTAATTATTATTACTAAATGCCAATAAAATTATTAAGTATTACAGCACATAAAATTATAATTTGAATGTCACAATATTAAATAAGTACAATGTCAAAATCCACTACATAATTATATTTTGTCCTCTAAGTATTCAACAACACTGTAATAGGCTTTAGAAATTAAAAGCTTTTTCACCGTTCTTTTAAAAACATTTAAAGATTGTATCTGTAGCAATTCCTTTGGCAAATGGTTATACAATCTTGGAGCCATGCAAAATATACTACTGTTTAAAAAATGGGTTCTATTGCTTTATATTAAGACAATTTAAATTTTACTTCACAATATCCACTAGAAATCAATTTGGGAATAATTAAAACAGCAACTGAACTTTATTCGAAGAGATCCCGCTAAAAACTCTCGATCTACGTCAATATATGAGTACACAGTATATAGTGAAGACAGTTTCGATCGTCGTCAAGTCGAGCCTTCTGTGATTCTCTGCATATTTATTCTGTGTTTGTGGTTTGTCTAGGCCGTGGCCTGGCCCACCTTTATAACTGGGTAGTTCGTAGTTTGACAACAAACAAACCTAATTGGGTTACAGTGGCTTTAAACAACTATTTGTGTGTCAGTTATACCGGTTTTGTGTGCACTGAATAGGTCCTTTTGCATATATGTACGAGTATTATTTAAACTGGGTACGTGAACTCTTGAATAAACATAGGAAGTAATAATAAACAAACATTTCCTGCTCCTGTCTTAGGGCAGAACTTTGTTTACAAGATTGTTCAGAATGAAGATATTCGCAATAGAGACCAAAGTTGCCGATATAGGTATAGTTTAATTAATGTAAATTGAGACAAGAATACTTCTACAAGAATTCTTGGAAAATCTTTTATAGGAGGACTAGCTTCTGCCAGCGGCTTCGCCCGCGCGAAAGGTTTCTTCATACAAACTTTAGACCCCCGTTTCATCCCCTTAGGAACTGAATTTCAAAAAATCCTTTCTTAGTGCTCGCCTACGTCATAAAAGGAAGCCTTGCGCAAAATTTCATGTTCCCAGTCCCAGGAGTTTTGGTTGTGCGTTGATATGTCAGTCAGTTTCTCCTTTTATATATATACGAGTGTAATATATATATAGATATAAAAGTAACAAATTATTACATTATTTGAATAACAAGGTTTTATTTCAGAAATCTTTCGAAGCTTAAAAACCAATTCGAAATGTTCAAATATCGAAAGTGGAAAAAACTTAAGGGTGCTTCTCCACTACAGATGTACTAAACTACAATACTATAATATAATAAAATATTCCACAACCATCACACAATGCCGTCCAGTCTCAAGCTAAGCAGAGCTTGTGTTATGAGTACTAGACAACTGATAAACCTAAATACATAAATATTATAGATAAATTACACCCAGACACAGAATAAATGATTGTACTCATCACACAAACATTTGACCTGGGTGGGAATCGAACCCATGACCTCCAGCATAGCAGTCAGGGCCACTAACCACTAGACCAACAGGCCAGACAGACGAGTCGATGGGTAACGGTGCTATCCATGGATGCGTTTGATATCCATTAATAATATTCATTGCTCTTTATAGCTTAGCATTAGTGGAAACGGGTTCAACTAAGTTATGTTTTTCATATTTAGTATTCCCGCTAGTAACAATAATGTTTCTGAGAATAACCCGTTATTTAGAATGTGCAATCAATACAATATAATATGCCCTAAGGTAGACTTGTTTTTGAACAGCTTTAACGAATTTAGAAATTGTTTATATAAAATGTAATTACATTATTGTACTTTATTAACTTCTCCATAATACTTCACCTTTACTGTGTTTTTTTTTTCTGTTCCTGAAGCATATTAAACTTTGAGTGCTGTAGTACAGCAATAATTGGACTTCAGATTTATGTACTGTTTTTTTTTTTTTTTTTAGGTGGGAAAATCATCTTATGACAAATCCCGCTCTTGGGCGGAGCGAGAGATAGTGTCAGACTTTTACTGACTAAAAACCCACTCCTGTTCCTTCGTTGCCTTCGTCCCAGGGTCCGGGTTTCGTTTTCACACTACCCATGGCCCCAGTAGGCTTCGACCCTGCTGGGCCCCTACAATTGCTGACATCTCCCTGAGGCGCGCGTGGAACAATACGCGCCGTCGACGTCTTGGGCTTGGTCCGGACGGTTACCGGACGGTCGGACGGCGGGCCACCCATTGCCCGCCGTCCGCAAGCCCACGCCTACGGTGGCCGGAAATCGGGATCGGAATCCCGGCGGCGGTTGGGGCGTGAGGACCGTTGCCGTTGCCTCACGCGATCGGCCGCCTCCTTTGCTAGCATCACTGCTTCGCAGATTTATGTACTGTATGTTATTTTTAACTGTGCTGATTGTCTTAGTCTGTAGTCTGTCACTGTACTTATTAAAATAAAATAAAAATAAATAAATAAAATAAAATATGGATGTATGCGTGCTATGCCATCTATAGCACGCATTCATACTGTGGATGCGTCATATGGAAGCGTGCTATAGATACGTGCTATTCCTTCCCTACTGTCAATACATTGCATAACTCGAGCTACGCGTCTTCCTCGCACAGCTAAACGCCCCGCTACGTAGCTTAACATCAGTGGAAATGATCACATAGTTTCGTAGTAAAGCTGCATAGCACATCACTGTTAAAAAACTACCTTTTATATGAAATATTTTATATTAGGTAAATAACGGGTAAGTTTACGTTGGGTTTCGATAAATAATTTGATGGCCAATTATTTTATCTAGGTTTCGGAATATACACAGGTAACGGGTACAGTCTGATTCTAATGTTATTTGAAATATTTTAGAGTTGAAAGTATACATGAATAAAAAAAACAATATATCGAAAAAAGATCAGTATTAGAAAGAGGCAATCTCTACCAGTCAACCTAGCCTATAATAAAAATCGGTATCATGTATACCTGACAATGACAGCAAGAGGCATACAACATCATCTATGGCATGTTCCATGCGCGCCTCAAAGTTAGAGTTTAGTAAGATGTTAGCAAACCGTAGGGGCCTAGGGCCTGGGCCATGGGGAAAAATAGGACAGGGGTACTCGTGGTCCTTGAACTTAAAAGGCAACTGAAGGTAGGTGTGGTTTTAGTCGGTAAAAGTCTGCAGCGGGAGAAGTCATTAGTTGATTTCCTACCTAAAAAAAAGCGAAGTTACGTCGGATAGACCTTATTATTTAGCTTTATGACATCAAACAGCAAAAAAGGAGTCACGATTCACATTTTTGCAGGTAAATTTGCGCCAGGAAATGTCTGAGGCTCGTGAAAAACGAACATTTTTCAAATGCTGCCAAAAGAAAAGTGGAACGCCGTCCGGGATTACCGAAAAGGTTTTTTAACGATATCCTTGGCGTCCTGACATGAATGTAGATCTTTTGTGAAACGTCCACGGGCTTTTTGTCCTCAGCTACTAATAAAATAGGTAGCTGCTCTACCTATGTGTTTTAGGCGGCAAAAAATATGTTTGTCCTCTGAACAATGCTTTTTTGTATGGTCCACAATCTTTATTCTCGCGCAATGTGCGCTCTGTACAACTTTTGTTTAAAAGCGGCCAACCCGAGGTAAATTTTCATAAAACCGCTCTTATGTGACGATGATGTTATTACACATCTTTCTTATGATATTTTGGATACACAGATATCTTGTGGACATTACCTAGACTTCTATAGAAATATAAATTTGTGTAAAACTAATCCAGTAAAGACCTCTGAAAACCTGCTATTTTACGTGAACTTTGGCACTCCATAATGTACCCATATATTAAACATATAAAAAATACGTCTATAGAAGCCTTACACATTTTCAAGATTCTGAATAATGACAATTTTTCTCAAAAACTTTCAATGGTTTTAAAAAAAAACACGTATTTCCTGGAACAAGTTTTGTGAAATATTCGAGTGAATTACGGAATTACCGAATGCCAAGTGAGTTTTCAGGCGTTATCTCTCTTTTTTCAGGTTGCATTTTTATCAAACGTCGCGTTGGATTGCGTTAGATGAAGCAACAAGCTTTTAAACCATGCTCAACGTTGAAGATAGGCGAGTGGTGACGGGCCATCTTAAGGTCAGGTTTTACTAATTTCGGACTTTTTTGATCCTCTAGAAATCCGCAAATATAAAAGAAAATACCTTAAAAAAATATTTTATTAAAATTTACTAAACAGTCAACCGCTTGGTAAAAATCAGAATATGATATAAATTAGATGGTCTGATAAAAAAAAAACTCGAATCTGACCCTAACTGACGACTTCAAACATATCTACGAGATTTAGTCACGGAAATATCTATTTGAAAATTACATAAAATAATAAAGCTTGTTTTTTAAAAGGGGTCTGGAATCAAAATTTATAGGGTACTTCCAGTTGACCTAGAATCCTGAAATTTGTCATGAAGCAAGGTCCCATAGCACAAATAGAGGAAAAAATCTAAAAATTGTAAATTTGTAGTTACGTCACAAATTTTTTTTTTTTTGCGATTCGAATAAAACGTCGTAATTCAATTCGGGAATTGAACTGCTTTCATAGGTAAGTTTGTTCGGAACCCTCAGTGCCCAGTTTTTTTAAGAATAAAAACACAGCTATAATTATCCTAGGTTAATTTATTTTCTTATTTACCTACCTACGTAAATAATATGGGCATCAACGCAGTTCATCAATAGTGCATCGGTTTCATTATCACACACAAACAACTTTTTTTAATCATCCATTGACTTCTCCTACTTTAGGATGGAGGGAGAGGGCGTGTCAGACTTTTACTAATTAAAACCACACCTGTTTTCCTTCTTTACTTTGCTTTCCCAGTAGGCTTCGGCCCCGCGCCTCAAAGAGTCGTCAACAAAACCGTGGGGAACGGGTTTTGCTATCTATGAGGCGCGCGTGGACTATTGCTTTTGACGACTCATGCTTAGTCTGGACGGTTACCGGACGACCGGACTGCAAGCTATCCCACGGTTTTCTTTTTTTCCGGTGAGAAAATCATCTTATGACATCCCCCGCCCTTGGGCGGGGCGGGAGATAGTGTCAGACTTTTACTGACTAAAAACCCACTCCTGGTCCTTCGTTGCCTTCGTCCCAGGACCCCGGGTTTCGCTTTCACACTACCCATGGCCCCAGTAGGCTTCGACACTGCTGGGCCCCTACGATTTCCTGACATCTCCCTGAGGCGCGCGTGGAACAATACGCGCCGTCGACGACTTGGACTCGGTCCGGACGGTTACCGGACGGTCGGACGGCGGGCTACCCTTTGCTCGCTGTCCGCAAGCCCGCGCCTACGGTGGCCAGAAATCGGGATCGGAATCCCGGTGGCGATTTGGGCGTGAAGACCGTTGCCTCACGCGATCGGCCGCCTCCTTTGCTAGCATTACTGCTTCGCAGAAGGAAGCGACTGCCTGCCACTCCTCCTCGCTACGGACCATGGCCTGTACCAAGGCCCGACGCGAGAGATCGCCGCCGCCGATCGCCCCCACGAGGACACGGCGTTGCTCTGCCCAAGCGGGGCACACCTCCACCGTGTCCTCCGGGCGGTCCACACAGTGGCGACACCCGGGCGTCGCTTCCGCACAAATCCGGTGCAGGAACTTCCCGAACTTACCGTGTTCGGTGAGAACCTGCGTCATACGGTAGGTGAGGTGCCCAAAGCTACCCCACGGTGAAACAAACACCTTAGTGACGCAATCAAGATTTATCAAGAATTATATCTTAGAGTTTAATTTTGACATTTTAAAATATTATCGATTATGAAAAAGGATTCCAATTTAAAAAATAGCTAAAATCAGAACAGTAGTCGATTCTGAACTATACTACTTTCAAGATGTCTGTTTATATTATATACAAGAATTATGTTACCTGGTATACTTGGAAAAAGGGAAAATGCGTATGAAGCCGACCTTGCGTGGCTTCATACATTTTCGGAGCTTCCATGCTTCCATATTTTGTGATGTAAAACTTTGAACAAGCCAAACTTCAAAACACGCAAATTATCAGTTAAGGAGATTTCGGCTTTCGACAAATGTTGTTGGTGGAAAATCATTATTTAAATTGGAATTTAATTTAAGTTTAACCGCTTAAAACCAACGCAGCCTAAGACTCCTCAATTTTGAATTCTAATTAAGATTACAAATGAAATTGGTTTGTTAATAAGTTTAAAAGGCATTCATTAATGTTTGTGTCTTTCTGAATAAATATAATATTGTTTTATTATATTTAATACTTTGACAGTCAAACAAAATTTCTAAATATTTTTTATTTGAAAGTGTGTAATGTCGTTATGTTAACCAACCTCAATGACATTTTAAATTTAAAAGTAATTAATTTGCCAGTTAAGCGTCTTCATCCCCCGCTCTTGGGCGGAGCGCGAGATAGTGTCAGACTTTTACTGACTAAAAACCCACTCCTGTTCCTTTTTTGCCATTTATTTTCCAGGGCCCCGGGGATCTCTTTCGCATCACCCATGGCCCCAGTAGGCTTCGACCCTGTTGGGCCCCTGCGGTTGCTGACATCTCCTTGAGGCGCGCGTGGAACACTACGCGCCGTCGACGACTTGGGCTCGGTCCGGACGGTTACCGGACGATCGGACGGCGAGCCACCTATTGCTCGCCGTCCGCAAGCCCGCGCCTACGGTGGCCGGAAATCGGGATCGGAATCCCGGCGGCGGTTGGGGCGTGAGGACCGTTGCCGTTGCCTCACGCGATCGGCCGCCTCCTTTGCTAGCATTACTGCTTCGCAGAAGGAGGCGACCGCCTGCCACTCCTCCTCGCTCCGGACCATGGCCTGTACCAAGGCCCGGTTCAGTTAAGCGTCTGAGCTCAGAGGCCTTACCATGATGTGTTACAAAGTCACGTGCGAGCGAGGCAGAGGGATCAAGACATAGACCCTATACAATATGATTTTTAGTATATAAAAACCTGAATTTAGTTTGTTCAGAATCAGTAACTGAATCGATTTCAATATTTTTTTCTACTATGTTATATTTTTTTTCCGAATATATTTAAAAAGTTGGACAACACCGATACTAAGTACAACACAGGTCACGGCAGGTCATAGTGAGCATTATACGCCTGCGCACTGCTGGGCGCCCGGATGGCTCGGTGACCATGTATTTGTACGGATAATCAGCTACCATAACAAGCTTTTAGCTTTGTGTTTTTTCATGATACAGTTATGAAAGTTTGTACATAGATTCTTTATATAAAAATACTAGACACGTGTTTCGGGTTTAGTATATTACTCTAACTTATGTTGTATAGCTCCATACCTTAAACAGTTCAGTTTAGGTCGTAAAATGGATCGCGTTAAGAGGTCGCGATAGCTCTACTGGATCCATGGTATACGTTTGTGCGTCCATGTCTCAGACATACGGTGTATACTATTTAAGTATTAAAATATACCTACTATTTACTTAATTATATACACACACTTATAAAAAAAAAACAATTTAAAATATGGCGTTAAACGTCACCTCTACGTCACTTGGGTAACGTCCGGTCCGCAGTCCGAACACAGGAAAAAGTCAGCCCTTGGGTCACGCAAAGTGTCAACAAAGCGTTTAGACAAATCTTCGTATAATTTGTGAGCACTCGGACCCCATGGCCCAAGAATTACAACCCCAGACGGCTCGAAAATAAGGGGGTGCAACTACTCATATATTTTCACTGTTTTTCATACAAACGCGCTTACGTGTTTATGACGTTATTACACATATTATTAGATATTTTGGGAAAAACAGTATCTTGACGATATTATCTAGACTTATATTGAAATCAATTTATACATTTGTGTAAAACTAATCCAGTAAAGACCTCTGAAAATC
Organism: Mythimna pallens; assembly: GCA_961205895.1. NCBI lineage: Eukaryota > Metazoa > Arthropoda > Insecta > Lepidoptera > Noctuidae > Mythimna > Mythimna pallens. The sequence continues at coordinate 11,261,689 of OY540849.1, read as the reverse complement.
TGCTATTTTGCATGAATTTTGATGATTCATAATTTAGTCAAAAATTAAAAATGTCAAATAAGTATAACAATAAAAGCCTTGCAAAGAACAATGGCAGAATTTTGTCTGGACTTTTTTTTGACGTACATATATTTCATAAATATGAATCAAATTTAATTAGTTTTCTACGATTTTTCAATTATTCACTCCTTCTCGTAAAAGCCGGAGTTATTTTATGTTTTTAAAAGCTTATCAAATGATGTTCGAATTAGGTACATTCGAAATGTTACCATTAAAATAGTGGTGTGAGTAAAAATAGTATGAATGCAATTTATCGAGCAGTCGATTATATCGATCGTTTAATTATATAAACGAATGATATAATCGACTCATCGGTCGACTTATGTAGAGTTGGTTTTGTTTTGATTATTGATATGTTCTATTCTTTCGTCTACTGATATCTTTGAAGAAATGCTTCTACTTTTAAATCCAATTAATAATGGATCAAAATATATGTTTCAATGTTGTATCGATTTATAAGTAAACCGAATCGAAACGTGCACGCACTACTTTTGTCTTTGACAGTAACATGTTGTCTGTGGTTGTCTGTAAAGACGCTACAGAATTCTTCCGTGTTTTTCATTTCGATTGTGTTTTGTGTTTTTATTTGGATTTCTATTTATTTTTACCCGACCTGGACTGTTTATGGACTGATTGATACTGCCCTGTGTGATCAATCTGCGATGTTTTATGATAATTGCTGTTTGACGTTCATTCATAACCTAAAAATTCAAACACCGAATTCTTTTTTTTCCGGCTTTCCCAAATAAAAATAGTTTCATTTATAGATTCTGGAGCTAACGTCAAATCTTTTAACATTTTTTTCATTACGGGACGCTTCAATTTGATCCCAGACAATTCTTAGTATGGAAACCTGCCATTGTTCTTTAATAAAGTTCTGAATGACGACAATTTTTTTCAAAAACTTTTAAGGGTTTAAAAAAAAAACAAATATTTACTGGAACAAGTTTTGTAAAATATTCGAGTAAATCACGGAATTACTAAATGCTAACAGAGTTTTCAGGCGTTATCTCTCTTTTTCGCGTTGCCTTTTCGTCAAACATCGCGCTGGATTGCGTTAGATAAAGTAACAAGTTTTTTTAAACCATGCTCGATGTTGACGATAGGTGAGTGAAAAAACCACCATCTTAAACTGCCAACAAAGTTATTATATTTCCGCCGCTTGAGGTCGAAAATCTTTTTAGAATTTAGATGAAAAGACATGAGAGAAAGATAATGTCAGACTTATCGAGGGCAACTGAAGGAATGCAGGGTTTTAGTCAGTAAAAGTCTGACACTCCCTCTCGCTCAACTCAGAGCGGGAGAAGTCATTTGGAAACATTTTATTCTATGACTTTGTTGCAGCCATGGAACGTCTTACGGTTGTCAAGTAGTACCTCTAGCCTCTCGTAGCCCCTTAAGTGTCGATTTAATTGCTTTGTTATTTCCTCGCCTGTGTTTTACAGCCTGCAATTCCCGGCATTTTATTTTTATTTGTAAGCGCCACAGAATTTGGAATCTAGTTGTTAGGGCTGCGGAATTGTTCAAAAGAGTTTTTGCAAGCCTGGAGCGCAAAGTGCAATAAAGGTAGGTTCCTAAATCTGACATTCGCTATCACTCCACTCAAAGTAGGATTCACAGCCTTACCAACTGTAGGACTGGATAGTATCTTCCCAGCCCTATTAAAATCTCCGCCCAAGAGCGGGATTTGTTATAAGATGATTTTCCGACCTAAAAAAAAGCCCTATTAAAATGAGCAGGAAACTCTCGAATATAACAAATGCTAATATAGGAAATATAACGAGCCATGAATTATTACAGTCACCCAAAGGGCAATAGAAAGGGCTATGCTCGGAGTTTCCTTGCGTGATCGCATAAAGAATGAAGATATCTGCAGGAGAACCAAGGTCACCGACATAGCAAGAATCGCCAAACTAAAATGGCAGTGGACAGGGCACATTGCTCGTAGCCATATCATTTCCCTTTGGGTGACTTTAAGTTTTCTGATGAGGCCCATTGTAAGCGACCACGTTTTGGAGCCAAATGATTGTTATTACTGGTAACACGCACTGATCATAGACTTTCTTCTTGAGACACTGTGGTATATTGGACGAGAAGACACCGCAAAGCTTTCCGAACGCTACCCAGTCGAGTCGGATTCGACGATTCACCTCTTTCTCAAAGTCAGCCTTACCCAACTGGACTGTCTGTCCCAAGTAAACATAGTCGTCCAGTCCAGTTGTCTTTTCAGTACTCTGTGGTGATTGCGTACGTGCGTATGGTCTTAAATGTTTCTGTTAATTTAGAAAGCTGTATAAAGTTAAGATTGAGTGGGTTTTAATGGTAATGAAGTAGATATAGGCTGTTCTTAGAGTATTCGTTATTCATTTATTATTTACTTTAATAAACTTACTACTTACTTCTATCAAGAAACAATAAAAGTTATATCAAAAATACATACAATGGGCGGTCTTATACAATTCTACGATCTCTTCCAGGCAACATAGAATGGACAGTAATTCGGAACATAATCCCCATATTATGTTCCGAATTACTGTCATGTCATTAGTTTGACAAAAAGCAACAACATTTATTACAATGCATTGTTATTTTTGATAGACTTTCTTAACAATAACAGTGGACAATTATTACATTTCGCATTAATCCATATATTTTTTTTATGGATAGGCTCGCGTTTGACCACTATCTCACCTGATGGTAAGCGATGATGTGGCCGACGATGGAGCACGCTTTACGTATTTATTACAACATAGAAATTGTTAGTAATATTATAAATCTGAAGACTTTGATTGAACACGCTTATTTCAAGAACTACTGCTTCGAATGAAATAGTACAGTTTGATACAAGTGGAGAAACTTTGTCATTACAATCGAGATTAAATCCGCCCGAGCCACAGGTGAGGGTGTTATGGAGCAAAATACTGCAGTGACCAATTTCCACGTGTATCAAACGACGTTTTTCAATACACTTTCTACTTGTACTACTGTTACCTGTATAATGTAGTGGATAGTCCGAGACAAGAAGAAAGACCCGCCAGAGCAGAGTGCACGTGAAACGGCGGGAAAATAGCTAGTATTGTTATATTACGATAATTGTTCCTTTACCAATTTGGACCTTATATATAAATATGTCGTTTTTTTTAAGTATTATTATTTTCATTTTGTACGAGTAACAGAGCAGTGTTGGCCGAGTAGTAACGACCCCGACTTTCGAGTTGTAGGTCGCTGGTTCAAACCCAGCCAGGCGCATTACTTTGTGTAATTTATTTCATCACCACTGCTCTTAAAACGGTGAAGGAAAACTTTATGAGGAAACCGGGATGTCCTAGAACCAAAAATTCGAAGACATGTGACATTCACAAACCCGCACTGGGCCCGCGTGGTGGATTACGACCCATACCCTCTCCTACAGAGGAGGCTTGAGTCCCAGCTGTGGGAACATTATGAGGCCGACAATGCTATGCCATGTGCGAGTATAATTATCTATCTATTAAGCTATAACATTTATTAGTTAAGATGTATAAAAAGACCTTTAAAAAAAGTAATTTATTTAATTTGAGAATCTTCGATCAATAAAGAACCGTAAACAATTAATTATCAAGTTAATTGAAAATTCATTAATTATTATAGAAAATTTGCGAAAGTAATCCTGCCTCTCTGTTTATTCGCAAAAATCTACACTAATATTATGAAGAGGTAAAGTTTGTTTTTTGTTTGTATGAAGTAATCTCTGAAAGTACTGGTCCGATTGCTAAATTTTTTTCACCGATAGAAAGCTGCTTTTTCCCTAGTGACGTATGTACGTGGGCGAAGCCGCAGGCAAAAGCTAGTAGGTAATATATATGATTAGGATTGTTTTGGTTTTTTCGTCCAGACTAGGTACGCAATTTATATTTTCCATGAAACAATTTCTTTCAGACAAATCTAATAATATTAATATTATTTTTCCTCTTCAGTCTGAGATCTTTTCTAAGTTAAGCGTAAATTGGAAGTTAATCAATTCTTGTGTTTTTAAAGGATACCAAATCGAATGCCAAGTCTGGAACTATTTGTCTTCATCTTAACACTCAGAAAGTCAATAAAAGGGAGTCCAAAATAAGTGCGAAGTGTATTCTTAAATCGGTTTTCGGATAATGCCGTCTATTTCAGCCAATATATCACCGTCCGTCTTATCTTGATAAAAAACGCAACCCAAAGGGTGCTTTTCCGTTTTGTGCGAGGTAGCGGAGCAGTGCGGTTTTTTTTGTGTTGAGAAATCATCCAATGACTTCACCCGTTCTAGGAGGAAGGCGTGACTTTTTCTAACTAAAACCACACCTGCGTCCTTCAATTGCTCGTTGCGTTCTAGGACCACGGGTTTTTATTTAGTCAGTAATCATCAATACCAAAATTAGTGAGCAATGGTGGCTTAGTAGTAACAACCCCATTATTTCATTACCACTGGGTTTAAAAAGCATCCTCGCATAGTTCAAGCTCCAGGCACTTTGGTGGAAATAGCCACACATTTTCACAACACCTCCTAGCTAGCTCGAACATCTCTAGTTGAAAAGCATCCTAACTATACCGAACTCACCAATTTTTTGGATTGAGTTTTTTCTTTACGTACCCTTAATATTGAGAGGCACTTATAATTGAACTCGTGTTTGATATAATTAGGGCGAAATTGAAGGCTGTATCGTTAGCGTATTCGGTTGGCAGTTTGTAAGGATTCGGGCCAATTTTCCTGCTTTTCTTTGAAAGGTACGTTATAAAAAGTACATAATTATTTGTGTACGAATGGAATGTGTTTATTTAATTAGCCAACCAATTGGTTATTGGGTTGTTGTATTAAGGATAGATAAGTGAAGACTTGTTATTGGCTGTCATTACTGTTCTTTATATGTATGTATGAATATATATATAATATTCATGAGTTTGTTTATTTTGTCTTTTATATATAATAGCTATATAATTTAATTTTATATCTATGTATAGTCTAATATATATTTTTAAATTTAATTAAATTTAATTTGCAGTACATCACAGTCTACCTTCTTTTTATGTTAAGTTCTTACAGTCCATCCTAAGGTTGTCTGGTAGATATCGCTGTTAGCGGTAAGACCGCCACTTTACCCATAGATTAAGTAAGTTAATAAGTTTTTTTGTACAGTTAAGTTTTATTCTATTCTATCTCTATTTGTTTTAACTAATTACTGATTTTAATTCCGATTATAATTTAGGTGTCTTCAAGACTAAAGTAATAGGCTCTTAATAAACTTGCGTGCCTTACCATCAACGACTGCATCACTGCTTACCATCAGGTAGGATCAGTCAAGCACTAGTTTATATGTGTTAATAAAAAATACTGTGTAGTGATCAGCCTCATTTTCTTCTCACTATGGAAAGAGAAATTTTCCTTTCCGTGAATCGATATTGATTAATCGTTTCCCATATAGCTTTCTCTTAAAGTCTTTTTTGTTTGAGGTGGGAAATCCAATGACTTTTCTCGTTCTAGGGTGAGAAAAGTCAGACTTTTACTGACTAAAACCTACTCCTATGTTCCTGCTTTGCCTTGTGTTCCAGGACCCCGGGTTTCTCTTTCGCAAGCGAACCCATGGCACCTGTAGGCTTTGGCTCAGTTCTTCTACGGTTTTGCAGACATCTTTGAGACTCTCGTGGAACAAACACTATGCGCCGTCGACAACTTGGGCTCGATCTGGATGGTTACCGAAAGGCCCATAACTACGGTTTTTTTTTGGTGGAAAAATCATCCTATGACATCCTCTTGGGCGGAGCGGGAAATAGTGTTAGACTTTTACTAACAAAAAGCTCCTGTTCCTTCGTTGCCTTTCGTACCAGGGCCGAGTCTTCCTTTCAAAATCAGACCTTTGACCCCGGTAGTCTTTGACCCTGATGGCCCCTACAGTTGCTGACATCTCCTTGAGGCGCGCGTGGAACAGTACGCGCCGTCGACGACTTGGGCTAGGTCCGGACGATTACCGGATGGTCGGACGGCGAGCTGCCCATACCTACGGTGACTTTCTAACAACAACTGAGACTTTCTTTTGAGGAGCTAATACATTATTCTGAGTTAGATACCCAAGAGCTTTTCGCTTGGTAATTTATATGTGTTTTTTCCAAGGCGACTGTCTAGATAGAACCCAAGATATATCTCAAATATAATAACGGGAAATTTCCTCACCGTTAATCTATTACTGATCGATAATGATAAATCGTTTTCCATATATTTTTTTGTTGTAGTGTGCTGACTATGTAACTGACATAATAACAAACTTATTCCCTACCGAATCCCGACTAAAACACGAGATTATTAATCTCGAAATTTCGCTACATTGCCACGCTTACTACGAATAGCAAATAAAGGGTCCATATTAACTTTAATGTAGTAACTTAGCGTTAACCTCAGCAGTAGCGTAGCTAGGCGTGGGCGAAGTGGGTCCTCGCCCACGGCCTTGCAAACAAAGGGGCCTCGCGTGTGCGAGGGCTCTTTAACAACGAGGTTTTTGTTTTATAATTTATTGGCTCGCGTTTAACCACTTTTTCACCTGATGGTAAGTGACGATGAGGAAGAACACTGGGTTGCGACAATCGCTATCTTGTTTTCTAATTTATGAAAGAAAACGGCCTCGCTGATGTGCCTTCGCCCACGTCTAAATTAGTCTAAACTACGCCTCTGAACCTCAGGAGTTAGCGGTAAGATTAGCGGTTAGCGTACAGAGCGTTATTGCTGTAGTTGGTATGTGCCTACCCGTAGTTTTGTTGTGAAACTTGTTGGTGAAGGAGATGAAACTAGTGTACCCATAGGGATTTATTTATTTCTTAGGCCGGTTTTAGTGCTCGAACGATCATCGGTGCGTACCATCGTTCCAGCCCCCCTAGCCAAGTTACAATCGTATCTTTTGCGCCGAACGCCTCGAGTAGGCCACACCACCAATTCCTTTGTTCTGACGTCATCTTAACGCTCAGTCACATGTTCAGAACAAAGGAATCGGAGGCGTGGCCTACTCGACGCGTTCGGCGCGAACGAAACAATTGTAACTTGGCTAGGGGGGCTGACCATACGCATAACCGATCGTCAGTTTGTAACGTTCAGTGCTCTCCTGACCAACCAATCTAGCTGGACTGGTACAGACACAAACACGTACACGAAATGGACGCGTTTACAAATCGTTAAATTGCTGCTTACTATCTTTGTAAACGTATAAGGAACAGAAGACGTAGATATCACGTACACCCAATCGTCGCCTAAAGAGCATAGCATAGTATAGCATAGTCGGCCTTATAATTTTCCCACTGTTGGGACTAAGCCTCCTCTCTAGGAGAGGGAATGGGCCGTAATCCACCACGCGGGCCCAGTGCGGGTTGGTGAATGTCACATGTCTTCGAATTTTTGGTTCTAGATCGTGCCGGTTTCCTCACGATGTTTTCCTTCACCGTTTTGAGAGCAGTAGTGATGAAATAAATTACACAAATTAATTCGCCTGACTGGGTTTGAACCCGCGACCTACAACTCGTAAGTCGGGGCCGTTACCACTCGGCCACCACTGCTCTCGCCTAAAGAGCGCATCCAATAACATTAGTGAAAATTCAAACACAGGTGGCAACAAATATGTTTGTATTGTCTCTTCTATCCAGAATAATACAACAGATTTTCAGCCAGTAACAAATTTTATGTTGTTCTCTGAATAGCCAGCAGTCAGTTTGTCTGCCTGATGTTAAGCGTTAACCTCTGACTTTTGCAATTTGCAATAGTTTACTGGTTGCGTCCAGATACGATGTCATTGTATTGTATCCCTGACCCAGATTGTAATGTTGGACAGTTTCAGTTTTAATATCAATTCGCATATATGTAAATGGAAGATTAAAAAAAACTCTGTGCGCATTGGCTTGTGGTAAATATCTAAATATTTATTAGTAATAGTATTGTTACAATACTATTGCTAGGCATAAGCAAGCATTAGCTAGGCTTAGGCAATAAGTCCGCCTTTGTACTTTATGTTGCTAATCTTCATGATTAATAAATAAATAAATATTACTAATAAATATTATTATTATACTAATTAGTTTCTACAACACCGATATATCAACAAAAAATTAAACATATCGACGTTTGAAAGGCTAATTGATCTAAGCGACATTTTTTCCAATATTGAGTTTATATACGGAATCAGCCAATTTTTCTCCGTCGTTTAAGTCAGGTTTCAATTTTTTTTTTGAAAAAAGGTTAGTTGCCTTACAACCGTCGATATTAATATTATAGCGACTAAAACATTGCACAAGCCTATAAAAACAATTTGTTTCTGCCACCATAGTACAGAGAATACAAAGCACAAAAACAAAAAATAACTAATTATGAAAAAAGAATAACATACCGTTAGTATAAAGTTTGTTAAAACTTATAATTTCAAGTCAATTCGAAGATATCACAGTACAAAGTAACCCCTTTTAAAAATACGCTAAGCTCGCTATGCGCTCGTCCTATATTTTTTTTTAAGGTTGGAAAATCATCTAATGGCAAATCCCGCTCTTGGGTGGAGCGAGAGATAGTGTCAGACTTTTATTGTTCGTCCTAAATGGATCGAACTCGAGTCATCGACGGCGCGTAGTGTTCCACACACGCATATAGCCTATCCTTAATAAAAAAAAAACCCTTGGTCCTAGAAAGCAAAGGGCAACTGAAAGACACAGTACAGAGGGAGAAGCCATTAGATGATTTTCCACTTCAAAAAAGAATCTAATATTTTGATTTAACAGTATTCTCAAATATGCAGAAAAATCGCAATTTGTACCCAGGAGGATGTCTGCCACGACTTAACTGACCTGCGATCCCCTTACAACAATATTTAAAGTAGATTTAATATTTTTATTCAACTACGCCACCGGCTGCAAAGGAAGGGTAACTAATTACATTTCCCAAGACAAAACAACTAAATTATATACGACTTTGTTCAGTATTTTATGAATTAAAAGCTTTAGCTTTTATTTATATAAAAGGAGAAACTGACTGACTGACATACCAACGCACAGCTGAAACTACTGAGAATAGGAATGTGAAATTTTACACAAGGCTTCCTTTTATGGCGTTGGTGAGAACTAAGATGGGGTTATTGGAAATTCAACCTTAAGGGCTATATTTCATTGGGACACCATGGCGGCGCGACCAGTCGCCGCTACCAAGAAAATGTATGTAACAGCTCTATAGAGAGTTACTCACCTGGTGTCCATTTGGTCCGCAACCAATTTGGCGGCGCGACCAACTCGGACGTGTGCACTTAAGGTCTATTTTGATAAAGTCTCGGTGTGATGTAGGTACTCTGGTATCTGTATGGTGTCTAGTTTGGTAGCTTACAGACACCATGGCGGCGCAACTGGTCGCGCCTCCCTGGTGTCCCGATAAAATATAGCCCTTAAAGGGCTGAAAATACGATTGTATGTAAAATTTCATTCCCTGTGCTAATATACTTACTTGGAAGTCAGCACAAATGGTAACTTAAGTAAATAACAAAAGCCATCAAATTGCTGACAACTTTTCATTTCAATGCAGTAACTGCGGACATTTTTTGTTTCCATTGTTTTTTTTTTGTCTAACTAATTATCTATTTATCTAATCATAATTTATCTATTTATCTAATCGACAATGTTCAGTGTGATTGCAAATTCTTAATGCGTGAAATGATCTAAATTAGTTAATTCTTTAATTGTGGTTTATAACTCTATATTCATTTCTTCTTTAAGTGTATTGCATGTGTGTGTAGAGTGCACAAAATTAGAAGCGATTTTCACAACATAAATACGCGTAGTAAACCATGTAACCATGGAGTTTCTTGCCGGTTCTTCTCCATAGGAAACGACCAATTTGGAACCGGGCACTAGCTTTTGACGTTTTATAAATAAATGCTTACATGGGCACTTATAAAACGATGTGTCTATGTGAAATAAAAACTTTTTTTTTTTATAACTAAATTTTACGCGCTAGAGGCAAAATATTAAATAAGAGCTTATAATATACCTATGTATGTTTTACAATGAATAAATTAATCTAAGAATAATTGTTTTTTTTTTTGCACTAGTTCATTAAGAAATGTTGTTTTGTTTTTCAACAGAACAATTTATAGGAAGTTAAGGATAGTCCGGATGATTCTTATACATTGGGTTAATGAACTTGCATTAAAATTGACACGACAGGTTTTTCGAAACTACCCTCAAAGGGCATTCAAGTTTTTTATTAATATCATTCTCGCGAACGAAGCCACGGGTAAAGTGTTACTAATAAAATTAATTAATTTACAAGTACTAACAAAATCAGACAAGTCTGACCCTTTTGTAATTGGGTGCCTTCCTGCTTCGCGATTCCTGCTAAAAGTGTGTTAAGTGATAAAATTACACTTTTGATCATAAGTTGATAAGGGTTAATGACTTTGACCTTTGCCATTTAACCCTTGAATACACAGGTTCGTACTTTTGAAAACATATATAATTCGGATTTAATTTACTGAAGACCAGAGGGTTTTGGAGTAGCGACTGCGTACCCGAAGACGCAGGGTTGGAAGGCCTCCCACAAGGCGGATAGATGACCTCGTGAATGTCACGGGAATTCCATGGATGCGAGATGTACAGGACGGTAGTTGTGGGAACGCTTCGGAGAAGCCTATGTCCAGCAGTGGACGTCTTTCTGATGATGATTATGATGAAGAATACTGTCAGTAAAAACAAGAAGTAATTAAAGTAATTGACTGGCCTGTTGGTCTAGTGGTAAGTGGCCCTGAAATGAAATTATAAATTTGTGTAAAAATAATCCCGTAAAGACCTCTGAAAATCTGCTATTTTGCATGAACTTTGACACTTCATAATTTACTCAAAAATTAAAAAAGTATAACAATGGAAGCCTTGCAAATTTAATCAAGTTTCTAAATGATGACTACTTATTTCAAAAAAATTTGAGGATAAAAAAAAACACATTTCCTGGAACAAGTTTTGTAAAATATTCGAGCAAATCACGAAATTACCGAATGCTAACAGAGTTTTCAGGCATTATCTCTCGTTTTTCACGTTGCCTTTCGTCAAACATCGCATTGGATTGCGTTAGATGAAGTAACAAGTTTTTAAACCATGCTCGATGTTGACGACAGGCGAGTGAAAAAGGGAGGGTCGTTTTTCACTCGCTTATCGTCAACATCGAGCTTAAGAGGGCTTAAGCGCAGTTTATCTAATGCCAAATATTGCAAACAATAGAATGTATTACACCACATGCATTGTTTTCTACTAACAAAGTGGGTGTATTCAGTACCTAAACTTAACACTGGCTAAATTTACAAACTGTGGGAAACAAAAAAAAAAGTATTGTCACATTACATTTAGGATGACTGCCAGTTCGATAAGTGAGAGTAATTTCATAATAATAATGTTAAATCGTAATATTAAGGAATATTGAATATAAATAAAAATAAAACGTGTTTGTACCGTTTTAGAGTTCTGTAACCTCAGGCGGCAAAAACGGATCCCTTATAGAATCACTTAGTTGTCCGTGCGTCTTCCAGCCTGTCAAGACCCTTTTGCTCTAGAACGCGGAGATGTACCAAGCTGAAATTAATACCAAATACTCAAATCTGCTACTCCTTAGATCTTTGCACTCAAAAATGCAAACTTTTTAGTCAACGCAATCTATAGATAAGGCAGTTTATGCACCGTTAAGGCGTATATTTTGACTAAGTTTGTACATTCCGTTGACCTAAAAACAAGTGGGAGTCGTAATCGCGCACTGAGGATTCCGTACAAACTTACCTATGAAAATAGTTCAATTCCCGAATTGAGTTACGAAGATTTTTCCGATTCGCAAAAAAGTTTTTTTTTGTGACGTATCTACAAATTTACAGTTTTCAGATTTTTTCCTATACTTGTGCCATGAGACCTTGCTTTATGCCAAATATTAGAAATCTAGGTCAACGAGAAGTACCCTATGACTTTTGATTCTCTTGTGAGTATTGAAATACACGTTTTTGCAACATTAACGGCCGTATCTTTTTTTTCGTTAACTTAGAAGTTTGATTTTTTTTCACAGCTTCATGGAACCGCAGACTTGAGTACATGGTTTTAATTTCAACTCGATACCTCCACGCGTTCCCGAAATAAGTGGTCTTTACAGACAGACAGACAAAACGGACGGACAACAAAGTGATCCTATAAGGGTTCCGATTTTTCCTTTTGAGGAACGGAACCCTAAAAATAAGTAAAACCTACTCTAACATGCCATGATTTATTTTAAAAACAAATGACTTCTGTCTCAAATTGTGTGCCACCACATTCATAATTACTAACAACATATATCTAATCTCTCAAAGAAAATTAAGGGCACACAGATCAAGAGATTAGATCGCAACATCATAGAAAGGGCATAAAGGGTAACTGAGGGTTCGGGAACTATCCTTGAGGGTCAACCTTCGGAAACCACTGGATATGTGACTGGGTATTGACCTTTCGTTGTAGCTAGATGGAAATAATTTGTATGCGATATATGTTAGGAGACCCTTGATATTATATTGGAATTGGAATGTGAGGCTTCTGAAATACCAATTCGGGAATTCTGTTAGTACGATATTGTGACATTTATGTGGGCTATTTTATGATATAAATCTATACTAATATTATAAGAGGGAAAGATTTGTATTTTTTTTAATGATATAAATTTTGCTTGACTACGGTATCCCACTTGATAGTAAGTAGTGATGCAAACGATGGTGGTGAAAGTTTAATAATAGCCTATTTATTTTAGTCTTGGAAATACCTAAATTATAATCGAACGAGAAGACCGCTGCAGACAAATTGTTCTAGTTCTTTGGTGTACGCGGTAGGTATAAACGACGATGCGAAATGCTTAGTCCGGACCGTAGAGTTGTCGACAACCTAAGGCACATTGGCCGTACGTCGGATTGACCGATAATATTTATTTATTTAATCTTCATGCAACATAAAGTACAAAGACGGACTTAATACCTTAGGCATTCTCTACCAGCCAACCTAGGGTGGTGAAGAGACAATATGGTAGATGCATAAAAAGAAAATGTTATTGAGTGTGTGTGTGTGTGTGCGTGTTTTGTGTGTGTTTGTTTTTGTTATGTTTTTACGTCTTACGGTGATGGCGGAATTAAGTGATTCCTGCGCACACTCTCCAAAATTTATCCTGTAAAATAGCGAAAGGCTGCCTACTCTACGCCTGTGCTAGGCTTTATATTTTTGTATGTTATAAATAAACTCAAAAACTACTGGACAAATTTAAAAAAAAAAACACCAATAAAATGCTTGAATGTTTCCTTGCGTGATCGGATAAGAATTGAAGATAGCAGTAGGAGAAGCAAGCTGAAGCACAGTCCAATGGACAAGGCACATTGCTTACAGATTGTCAGTGGGGCCGAAAGGTTCGGGAGTACCGCGCACTAGAAAACGCAGCACTGAAAGGCCTCTCATAAGGTGGACCGATGAACTGGTAAGGATCGCGGGAGTCCAATGGATGAGATAGAGTAACTTTGGATCCCGTTTTATCCACTTAGAGGGTGAATTTTGGAAAATCTTCTCATAGTGTTCACCTACGTTATAAAAGGAAACCTAGTGCAAAATTTCACACTCCTAGTCCTAGTATCGGCTGTGCGTTGATATGTCAATCAGTTTCTCCTTTTTTATATAAGTATAAGGGTGACTGGCAATTAGTGTACGATACTTAAACACGTGATTGTGCTCATGATAACACACAATTTTCATTATGGGAGCAAAGCCGAAATCGCGAAAAATATATCAGCTGTTCAGTACATTAGGCAAACATAAATGTACTGAATGCTGGTTTTTTTTCGCGATTTCAGGTTTGTTCTCATAGTAAAAGTTGTTGGTTATCATGAGCACAATCACGTGTTTCAGTATTGTACACTAATTACCAGTCACCCTATATAATATATAAATAAGTAGTATCTGTTATATTTTACATCAATTCAAGTCTATAATAAGTTCACACTCCTTTCACGATTCTCTCAAACAAAATAGAAAAAAAAAACATTCAATGACATTTCCAATATTCCAATTACGATTTTAAAATACTCCGCACAACAATAAAATCTGAATGCTTGAACTCATTCTTCATTCAATATCGTTCATCGTTCACTAATCAAATATGGAACGCACCATTATGCGTCTTGAATTGTTCTGCGAGCAGGGACCGGGAGAGTGAACAACGAACGGCATCATTCCTTCTCTTGTTCAATGGCGGCCGAATTGAATGCTTGATTGGAGTGAGTGACAAAGTTACCCGTTCGATTGTATTGTCGTAACTTTTTGTGATTGATGACCTATTTATCTTGTTTGCGTCAATTTTGTTAATTAGTTATTTGGTACTGGTAGGTACGTGTTAATTTGTATGACTAACACTACAATTAGTGCAGGCTTGTAGGTTTTAATTATAAAAATCTTTATAACATTTATGATATTGTTTTTTATTACCAACAAATGTTTTTAATATTTGTATGCCAGTAAATAGCGAAACGAGATTCCGTAATACTTCGGTCACATTGCAAGAAAAGACTGTGGTAACCTCGAAAGGCTGATTGTGAAGAGTAAAGTAGATGGAAAAAGGCCTTTTCAAGTCCGTTCGGTCCGACTAGATCGCTTTTGATTCTACAGTACACAACGCCGTGAAGGACCACCAGAGACAGAAACGAATGTAGGAATATCGTACGAATGAAAGTGATGAAGGAGGAAGGCCCCTTTCTTGAGGGTGAAAGGAGGACGAAATGGGGAAACACGTAAGAATTGACTGTATAGCGTTACGAAGTTTGCCGGGTCAGCTAGTTATAGATAAATTACACCCAGACACAGAACAAATGATCGTGCTCATCATACAAACATTTGTCCAGGGTAGGAGTGGAACCCACGACCTCCGGCATAGCAGTCAGGGCCAATAACGACTAGACCAACAGGCCAGTCAAGATTAGCGTGTTCAACAGTACCAAACGAACAAACACTTCAGCTTTAATATTATTTATTTAACTTCATGTACAGTGGTGGTACATAGGCGGACTTAATGCCACAAGGCATTCACTACCAGTCAACCATTAGGTTAAAAAAGACAACACTGTGGTAGGTGTGCACAATAAATAAAATAAGAAAGAAAGAGAGAGAGGAGAAAAGAGAGAGTTATTACACACAGAGAGACACACTCTCTGTGTGTAATATTAAGAATAGATTTACGATATTCGTGTTATTTATTACACGCCACTAAATACATCTTATAGGCACGTAAAATATGAACAAATGTGTTACTTTCCGACCCCTATATTACCATAAAAAAGTACCCACAGTACTAATGAGTTTTTAATGTATATAAATTACTATTTATGAGACCAGGAGTATCATCTAAATTAACTAATGGCTAAGGTAATATATATCTACCTAATATAAATGGGAAATTACGAAACCTTAGTAACATCTTGCAGATTAAGGGATATTCTTAAATTAAGCAACCTTATTACCCTTGTTATAATAATTTTAATGGCGGCAAAGGAACGTTGGAATTATATCTACTCCGAAGGTATAACATTTGTAAATGGAATATTTTATAATTCAACAAATCTGTTTAAATATTACTCGTATTTAGTATACTAGCTTATGCCAGTGCCTTTGTCAGTCCAAAGGAATATAACGGTCAACCCGACGAATGGCGAATATCCACCCTTTCGTTGTTGAAACCTCTACGGTCCGGACCAAACGTTTCGCCTCGTCGTTTATACCGCGTACATCGAGGTATTGGAACAATTTGCCTGCTGCAGTCTTCCCGTCCGATTATAATATAGGTGTTTTCAAAACTAGAGTGAATAGGCTCTTAATAAACTAGTGCGCCTCACCATCAACGATTGCATTACTATTTACCTTCAGGTGGAATCGCAGTCAAGAAGTAGTTTATATCAATTTAAATATATATATATATATTATAATTTTTTTTTTTTAAAGTACTAGGATTGTTTATTTTGTAATTTTTAAAGTTTTTTTTTTATGGATATTTAAGGTCTGAAATAAAAGTTTATTATTATTAGTAGCTAGGAACATCCCTCTCACCATCACGTCCTCCGTGCGTCACTGTGGTGTACCAACTGAAAACCAGCGCTGGGTGTCTGACCCCAGCAAATGCTGAGGTACCGTTTCGCTCGGCCCATTGTGTACTTTTGTTTTTTACTTTGTGTTGGTAACCGTTGTGTTTTGGCGAGCGAGCGAGCGAGAGGGAATGGGAAGCGGTCATCTCCTTCTGCGAAGCAGAAATGCGACCGAAGGAGATCGCCGAAACCGTGTAGGAATGGACATTCTTGTGCACCAGCCGTCGACATATAAAGGCGCCTCAGACGTGGCTAGTCGCATCTAGCCGTACGTAGTGTTGTGAACGTGGCGGTGTTAGCCGTACGTTAGGACCGCGGGAATTTTTTAAAAGTTACCGTACAACTGGAATGTAAAGATCAACTGCAGAACACATGTGGGTTTAGGTCAGTAAAAGTCTCACACGCCCTATCGCTTCTCCCTAGAGTAGGAGAAAGCATTTTATGATTACCAACTTATTATTATAATTATTTTAAAAAAAGAAAGGATCCGGGCGTTGATAGCTGCACCACAGTTTTAGTTTTTGCAGCTAACATCATTTAAATTTTTTTTATCGCGAAGTGTACTAATTTCATGCGGGCGAAGCCGCTACCAGAAGCTAGTATGAAAAAAAGTATTAAAACCATTTTCGAAACACTGGGCATCACCTGATTGATTGACATGCTTAACTAATGTCTCGAAAAACTATTCTTTTACCAAATACGTTGAAATTAAAAAAAATATTCTCATTTCAAATACGTTGATAATACCGGGTTAGGGGCGTAGCCGCGTAGCTCCGTAGCTTCGTAGCAGGCGTAGCAGCGTAGCGAGGTAAAAGCGTAGCAAATTCGTGTAGCCGTGAAGTTGAGAGGAACGTGTGGGTAAATTATACGACAGTTTCTATATTTTTTTTGTCTTTATTATCGTGCCAAATATGCCAATATATCTCACGAAGATTTATCAATATGATAGAATATATCAATCTTTATAATATACACTTTACTAGCGTCTGCCAGTGGTTTCGTCCGCATGAAAGTTTTAACCCCTAAGGGGGTAAAAATGTCTAAATTATGACTTCAAAATTGTAAGTGAATAACCTGTTAAGGTTTTACAAGTTCTTAGGAATTAAACTACATCTTGACACGTTTTCAAATTTAACTTCTTCATTTTGAAACGAAGCCTTTCGTACCTACATCACACGAATTATCAAAAAAAAAAAAACATTATTTTACTAAAAAAGTATGTCAATCTACATTACTTTCCTCAAAAGCTTCTGAAACCAGCCAAGATGGAAAGAATTAAATATAATTGTGACGGCACGTCATCTTCTGCCCGATATCCAACGGTGACGTCGAGATGTTACCCAGACTAAGTAAAATTAAAGCAATCCATTGCCCTGGGGACAGCCAATTTACTTCTCTTGAGATAGGGCTGGCGATTCTTCGTTTATTATTATTTTTTGAGAAAAATATGTGACGGTTACCTTGCTGGTATTGCGATCGCAATTACGATTGTTTAGCGTAGGGTCCTGGATTCAATTCCTGAATCGAGTAATAAAAAAAAAAAAACAATTACAGTGTATAAAGACTACTACAAATTGGTGGGTGGTGCTGTATTCCTAGCTAGGTTAATATTATATATATAACCTGTGTTCAGGAGTACAGAAAAAGAATTACTCTGAAGCATTCCCGGAGTTTGGAAGTCGGTGGTATGACACCCCCGAGCACGTAAAACCGTTGATCCTGGGCCTGACCATTTACGGGTTATATCAGGTAACTATTCGTTCCATAGGACCATGACCGTAAAGAAACCGTGAATGCACTTGTGTTAGCGCACACGCTTGAGCACTATTATATTATCTCTTGCATATTTGGCTAGTCTCCGTTGAGATTCTTGGGTCTGCAGTCATCAACATTTCAGCCGGAACGATATTTCACGTCCATTGCTAGACATAGATCTCCTCTAAGTGTCGCCATAATGACAGATCTTTTGATTATTGTATCCATTGAATTCCCGCGTGCCTCATCTAGTTATCGGCTCGCAGTTGGTTAAGAGATTTCCAGAAGGGCCACTGCAGTTTGTTATTATAGTGAAATTTGGCAGCTAAGATATGACGAGTTTCAAATGACAGGCGTCCCTTTCCGGACATGCTGCGTATATCATACCACTCAGCTCAACCATTCTGAAGGAAAACGAACGATCCAATACTTACGCCACCCTCAGTGAGACATTTGAGTGAGCATGACAAACTCTCAAGTTCTACGCAGACTGGGACGGCATGCGACATGGCAAAGGATTTTGCCGCCTATCAGCGCACACTTACGGCTTAGCCTAGATACCGTGGCATTCCAGCGCCTTACCACGGTATACTGCGTCACGATGAGATATGAAACGGAGACTTCTGCTGCTCGATACATGTTTCAGTTATAAGTAGTGTTTAATAGAGTGATGGTTGGCGCCGATGGATCTTTCGGTATACCGTTGCCTACTGCAACGCGCCACGGCGTTCCGCCGCGGGAACCTGTGACGCGACTTTCAATGCCGTGCGATGATATTCCATTTGATTTCAAAATATAGGAATTTATGTCGTATTTCTATTTCGATATGTTTGAATGTCAAAATTTAATTCTATGTCGTCCCGATCTGCGTAGGCCTTCAACTGCCATTCGAAATCAAATTAAAAAGCGAATTCTTTTGTTTTTAAAGTAAATCATTGCGAGTTTACAACGTAATGTTCAGAGATACACAGACCTCGTGACTTGACCTTGACCACTTGACCACTATCTCACCTGATGGTAAGCGATGATGTGATCGACTATAGAGCACGCTTACCTCTCCATAATCACCATAATTTCTGCCGAAAAATGTCACTGTTGATCATAGGCCTCCCCCTTGTGTCGCCACAATGAACGTTGCGCGTCACGCATCCATCAGATTCCCGCCATCCTCACCAGGTCATCGGTCAACCTTGTAGGAGGTCGCTACCTAGAAGTAACCTATTCTCTCTTGACTTAAATACTAGGAGTATTTAAGTCAAGAGAGAATAGGTAACTAATTAAGGTTGGAGCTATGAGGAAACATAATATGTGTTTACTGATAGCTACCAACCTTATTAGTTTACGATACACACTAGTTTTCTCACTTGGTGGTTGTTATTTCTTATTATCTTCCGACCCATGATTGAGTTGTGTAGCTGTTGATAATGCTTAACATGACAAATAGCCCGTCTTATCTCTGTTTCCTCTTCATTACTTGTTCTTTTTTTTACGTTTTCCTGTCCGACGTTTTCCTGGATGATACAATTTGTTTTATTTACTGAGTTAGAACGTTTCTATAATATTATTTTTTTCTTTTTGGTTCGTATAGTCTATGCATTTTGATAAATGTATAGGCTATACGAATCAAGACTTGAATCAAGACTTGCTAGTCTCGGTTTCTATTAGAATGTGGTTGTATTAATAATAATATATTCTAATAATATAATAATCCACAAATTGATTACAACGCCATCTAGTCCCAAACTAAGCAGAGCTTGTACTTTGTTGTCCCAAGCTAAACAGCTTGTGTTCTGAGTACTAGATAACTGACAAATATACTTATATATTTCTAAATACAAACATATTATAGATAAATTATACCCGAACACAGAACAAAAGATCGTACTCATCACACAAGCATTTGTCCTGGGTGGGAATGGAACCCACGACCTCCGGCATAGCAGTCAGGGCAACTAACCACTAGACCAACAGGCCAGTCGTTACATTCTGATGTTTTTGCAATAATTTCTAGCAAATGAATCGAGTCCGATTTTTCAGTAAGATTCACCGTGGTAATCAAGGAGATTGCACCTGTTTCAATGATTCCACATATTGTTCACTTGAAATGCAAAACTACGCCAATTTTACATCACAATATCCACTAGGAATTAATTTGCGAATAATTGAAACAACCACTAAACTTCACTCAAAAAAATTCTGCCAAAACTGCCCACGTTTTTTAATTGTTTTTATCTAAATTATATTATATTCTTGGTTGACTGGTAGAGAATGCCCAAGGCATTAAGTTCGCCTTTGTACCGTTGTGTTGCATGAAGTTTTAATAAATACATAAATTATAAGCTGGTGAAAAGGAAAATAGTGGAGGAAAGAGTTGTATATTTATTTTCAATTCGCTTATTTATTTTTTGACAAATACAAAGGGCTTTTTTAATATTTTTTCTTATGTTAAAAAAATATAAATAATCTCAGGTAGGTACATAAGTGGTCGAAAAGTGAAAATTCACTGTGTATGAGTAGTTTTAATTACATAATGTTATGTACCTATCCAGATTCCACGGAGAGGTCACGTTTTAGGGCCGACGCCCGCTGGAGTCACGGAGAATATCTAAAAGGGAAACCCGTGATCCTAAAACGTAAAGGGCTACTGAAGGACACAGGTGTGCGTTTAATCAGTAAAAATCTAACACGTCTTCTCGCTCTACCCTAGAACAGAAGAAGTCATTGATTTATTTCTCACCTCAAAAAAAGAAATCTATATTTGTTACTTTTTTTTTAAGGTGAGAAAATCATCTAATGACAAATCCCGCTCTTGGGCAGAGTATCTCCTGCTCTCGTCAGATTTTTACTGACTAAATCCCCGCTCCTATTCCTTCTTTGCCTTCGTCCCAGGGTTTAACTTTCACACTACCCGTGGCCCCAGTAGGCTTCGACCCTGTTGGGCCCCTACGATTTGCTGACATCTCCCTGAGGCGCGCGTGGAACAATACACGCCGTCGACGACTTGGGCTCGGTCCGGTTGGTTACCGGACGGTCGGACGGCGGCCTACCCATTGCTCGCCGTCCGCAAGTCCGCACCTACGGTTTTTATATTATATATATATATTTCTTACCTTTAAGCTTACAGAGAAATAATTTTCCTGAACACTTATACGGCAACCCTAAGCTGCAACGCGGACACCGGGTCAATTCCGTCGTTTACTTATTTTAATAAAAACCCCGGCCGCAGACGTACAAATTTCATCTTATTAGCACACTCAGAGAAATACGAGTACATAGGCTTTATGTAATAAGACGAGTGACCTACAAACTACGAATATTAGGTAGGAGAATGTTTTGGCATGTGTGTTTTTTTAGGGTTCCTTATCCATAAGGTAAAACGGGACACTACTACTAAGACTCCGCTGTTTTTTTTTTCTCTTTAAACACAACAGAGGTGGTTGTGGGCCCCAAACTAGGCACAGCCTGTATCTTGGTGGCCCAACATATAGACTGATTAAAAGTTTCATGTAATACAGTACAATATACAGAGAAGATGCAGGAAGGAATTCAAAAATAAATAGAAATAATATATAAATAAATAAAAAAAAAACTACAAATATAACCAAAATAACAATTGCAAGAAGAAAGAGAAAAAAATAAATAAATAAAATTAGAATTAATAAACAAAACTTCAATGTCAATGCATAAATAATCTGTTTGTGTGTCACTAGGCTGTATCTCATGAACCGTGATAGTTAGACAGTTTAAAATTTCACAGAAGATGTATTTCTGTTGCCGCTTTTGTTTTGGTTAACAACAAAAATACTAAAAGACACAATAAAATAAATATTTAAGGGGTTTTTTTTTGCTCGTTTTTTCTTGATATTATAGATAACTAGCATTTGCCCGCGCCTTCACCCGCGTACATAAAATATAGCCTATGTCACTCAGGAATAAAGCAGCTTTCTATCGATGAACGATTTTATCAATCGGACCAGTACTTCCAGAGATCAGCTCCAACAAACAAAAAAACAAACTTTACCTCTTTATAATATTAATGCAGATGGTTCGGAACCCTTCATGCGTGAGTCTGGCAGCACACTAGTTTATTAAGAGCCTATTCACTCAACTCTTAAAGACACCTAAATTTAAATCGGACGGAAAGACCACAGCAGCCAAAAACTGTAATTGTATTGTAAAAACTGCCAAGTGCGAGTCTGACTCGCAATAAGCCAGTTTTTAATACAAATACAGTTACAATACCATGAAGGTTTCCGTACTACAATATTAAAAGCAAGCAGAATATACTCGTAACTTTTCATTTATGGGAATCCTCTTGAATGTTTAAGTTTATTTTAATTTTATTAATTGTTATAGAAATACTCAATTTCAACTCTCGGCCTCTTACAGCTTATGAGAAACAGCCCTCTGACAGACAGATGGACAGATAGACGGACGGACAGCTGAGTGTGTATGTACAAATGCTACTGCTGAAAAAAATTACATTTACCTCTATTAAGTCCACGCGCGCCTCAGGGTGATGTCAGCAAATCGTAGGGGCCCAGCAGGGTCGAAGCCTACTGGGGCCACGGGTAGTGTGAAAGCGAAGCCCGGGGCCCCGGGATGAAGGCAAAGAGGGAACAGGAGTGGGTTTTTAGTCAGTAAAAGTCTGACACTATCTCTCGCTCCACCCAAGAGCGCGATTTGTCATTGGATGATTTTCCCACCTCAAAAAAAAAAAAAAAAACCTCTATTAAGTTTTTATTTTATTTATTGAGGAATAATAAACGGCTACAACATATTGTTTGCCACTACATGGACACTATTTTGTAATAAATATATATTAGGCATAGAGCTCACTCAAAATATTTAAAAAATTGTTGTCTTGCTCAAAAGCCGGTTTTTAATCAATTAAAAAGAATGTTATTTCAAACCATTCAGGGCTTCACTCAAATATAAGTACATACAAAGTTTCATCAAAATCGGTTAAGCCGTTTAGGAGAAGGTAGGTGACAAGCACACATACAGAAAAAATACATTCGTAAAAATAAATAATTCAATTATATCCACAATTTTTTTAAAAAGTAGATTTCTCTCAATAGTAACACGAAAACTGCATCTCCGTATACTTTAAAACACTCGAAAAGAATACTATGCGATACACGGTCCGTTAGCCAATAACATATTCCGAGCAAACGTGCAGCCTTCAAAAGTCGATGTCTCGACTTCATACGGCTTTATAGACTTTTAAAGTCGCCGTTTATAGGTGCATCCTTAGCGTACATAAAGTGAGCTGTGAACAGTAAAGGGTAAAAGTGTCTCGGGAAAACTTGAGTGTGAGGCGTTTTATATTGTGGGATGAAGGATAATGTAACAAAACATATACTCGGATATCGCTGGTGTTGTTAAATTATGATATTGCACTTTTCTGTTGCGTTGTATAATAATTTGTATTTTTTTTTTCACCACATTATCGCAGCAATTACAAAACTAAGACAATGACAATAATTGGGATCATACTGTGGGAGACTGGGGCTAAGGTAGGCTTTTGGCCTGTATTTCAGGTCACCAGGTCTTCCCCTCTTTTAATGGATGTGATTACAATATTGCATCTTTATTAATCTCTCTCAGACATGTGTAATGATCAGGTCAGAATTAGGTAGAGTTATTCATGTACCTGCACCGAAATATTGAAATTAATATGGATCTTCCCGGGATATTTAATAAAAAATCTCGTGTGGCCAACAATATTACAAATAATTAATAATAAAAACCTCAGAGATAGATATATAAATATAGACAAATAAAACAAAGATAATTAACATAATTATAATATTTTTATTAGTATTTTTCATTGAAAAAGATCTCTCTGCGTCAACTGAGGTCAGGTTAACAAAATCATACACTTCCTCCTCCTCGTCATTAAAGCAAGAAGATTTTTTTTCTGGTATATTTCTGAAATTGTCATAAAAAAATCTGCTCTTTAAAATTAATCTCGGGATTTGAGGCATATCCACTATATTCTTTGGTTGTATGAAAACTGTGTAAGTACATGTTTAACTCTACTTAATTCCGACCTCTGGTAATGACTGCTTGGCAGGTGATGATGACAAATCTATTTTGTATGTATGTTGCCTGCACTAATAGGTATGTGATCAGTTTGTGAGTGGGGTCTATAAGTGAGGCTATTTTGTTACCTTGGGTATATACGTGTCCAAACAATTGTATGTGTTAATAAAACAAATATGCAATCCTTGTTAGTAACTGAAACTTTTATTTATTTATTTTTTAATTAATTACTTATTATTACAACGATTAGACAATCAATTACAGTAACCAAATGAAAAAACAATATTGTAAACAACAGGTACATCAATCTCTCTCAAAGTGATAAATGATATTTATTTTGTAAATACTCGTAGGTTTAAAAAAACACTTTTGCACGTCAGCTTTTTTTTTTCGTCGTTTTAAACGAGATGAGGCCGGTGTTTCCTAGCTGACTACCTCAGAGAAGATGAAACACCGAAACAAATTCAGGGGTCAAAGTTTCTTTTAAATTCCATACAGTAAATATGTAATGGTCAAATCACATGAGAATCATGCAGATTTGTCTGAGATGGTCTTTTGAAGAAAGAACCATACAGATTTGAGTGGACCTGTCCAGTCAGTGCAAGCATTTGTCAGTATTCGTAGGAGCTCAATGACTTGACGAACAATACCAAGGAAAGGACATTTGGGTAGGCCACAGAAAATACTCAAATTGCCAGACATACGTTAAAATTAATGAAAAGGGATAAAAAACAATCAATACTGTCAATAATAAAAGGAAATCTATAGTTTACGAAATGTAATACTTAGTAAAGTAAATATTGATGTCAAAAATTAATAGAAAAAAAAGTCAAATTGCAAAATAAAAATAATCTACAATGTCAAATTGTAAAAAATAATAAAAAGCACAATTGAAAATAAAAACAAAAGAAAAAATAAGAAGTACTTCTGACGTGCCAATAAAATCATCTTCCATTCATCCGCAAACAGATCGTTAGTTGGATTGGAATCCAAGAGATCATTTAGCTCAGTTAAAGTGCAAGGTATTGGAGACTGAGCACGGGCAACAGTGCGACACTGAGCAAACAACCCGTGCTTTTTACCGTGGAAGTAACTGTCTGGGGCAAAGAACAGTGTCAGTACAGTAACTAGATCAGGCGCATCAATAGTACAACGGAATGTCTTGCAGGCTATAGTGAGCTGATCTCGTGCTCGTTATGTTCCCTTGGCAAGCCTGAGTAACCACCATCACATCCACCTCAAAAATGTAGTAAATTTTCATTAATGAAACTGTAGGGTATGCAATAAACTAAGTTTAGTGACAAACTAATGGACGGTTTGACACGCATTGATCCAAGTTACCCCCAAATTAATTCTTGAAACTATGTGGTCGGATGTCTTTAGGGACCCTCGGTTGGATTTGGAATGAAATGTGGGGGCTTCGATTTAAGTGACACGAAAATCGAAGGGTCGAAACTCCGGCCACCGTAGGCGCGGGTTTGCGGACGGCGAGCAATGGGTAGCCCGCCGTCCGATCGTCCGGTAATCGTTCTGACCGAGCCCAAGTCGTCGACGGCGCGTACGGTTCCACGCGCGCCTCAGAGAGATGTCAGCAAATCGTAGGAGCCCAGCAGGGTCGAAGCCTACTGAGGCCATGGGTAGTGTGAAGAAGAAACCCGGGGCCCTGGAACGAAGGCAACGAAGTAACAGGAGTGGGTTTTTAGTCAGTAAAAGTGTGACACTATCTCGCGCTCCAGCCAAGAGCGAGATTTGTCATTAGATGAATTTCCTATCTAATAAAAAAATAGCGAAATTTGAACGTATTTTTGGCGTGTTTTTGATAGCCTTTTTGACGTACTTGATCACGTCACGTATGTTAACTTACTTGCTAATTTATAGCATACCTAAGTATAATCAGCTTTATAATGTTCCCACTGCTGGGACAGGCCTTCTCTCTAGAAGAGGCAATGGGCTATAATTCACCACGTGGGCCCAGTGAGGATTTGTGGATGTCACGTGTATTTGATTTTTGGTTCGGTTTCCTCGTGTTGTGCTCCTTCATCGTTTTGAGAGCAATGGTGATAGCATAAATTACACAAAGTTGACAAACTACTCTCGTAATTTGTATCAATCTTGGCTTGCGGACGGCAAGCAATGGGTAGCTCGCCGTCCGACTGTGTCGTAACCGTCTGGATCGAGCCGTAGCCGATGACGGCGCGTAGTGTCCCACGCGCGCCTCAAGGAGATGTAGGTAACCATAGGGAACGAGTCGAAGCCTAGTGTGGCCGGTTTCCTTGGGGCCCTGGAGCAATGGCAAAGAAGGAACAGCAGTGGATTTTTAGTCAGTAAAAGTCTGACAAGCCCTCACGCTCCACCCAAGAGCGAGGAAAGTCATAAGATGATTTGTCCACAAACAAAAAGGTACTAATTTATTAATCTTGGTAATTTAAATTGTATCAATCTATGACACAGGAGTTCGAAACATATTAATTGACCGGTGTCTCAAACAAGAAAACTAGCCGTTATAATAAAATTTCGCATTTCAAACTTACTTATTCTCTCAGTAATAATACCGACTCATTGAGTCGACTTCAAAATAGCGCGTATCCGTGAGTCAACTCTTTGAGTCGACGTGAGTTGGGTCGGATCGTTGTGTCTAGGATATTAAACGAGGAGAAATCGCGCGATTACGGACGGGCGCACCGATACAGACAATAAGTAGTACCGCAAAAAGACGATACACTGACTATAACTTATCTGTGTTCCTTCAGTTGCCCTTTGCGTTCAAGGATCGTGAACTGCTAAGAATGTTACAGGCGAAGAAAAAAAGCGAAGAGGCTAATTGGTGATCTAGATCTGGTTAAGTCCAATCTACAAAGCCTTGAGCACAGGCGTAGGGTAGCCAGCCTTTCGGTGTTTTACAGATTGCATTTTGGAGAGTGTGCGCGGGAATTGCATGACTTGATTCCACCATCTCATTTCTACCATCGGACAACCCGACGAACGAAGAGTATCCACCCTTACGATGTTGAAACCTCTACGGTCCGGACCAAGCGTTTCGCCTCGTCGTTTATACCGCGAACATCGAGGGACTGGAACAACTTGCCTTCTGCGGTCTTCCCGTCCGTTTATACTTTAGGTGTCTTCAAGGCTAGAGTGAATAGGCTCTTAATAAACTAGAGCGCCTCACCATCAACGATTG
The DNA here is from genome assembly GCA_961205895.1 of Mythimna pallens. Lineage (NCBI taxonomy): Eukaryota > Metazoa > Arthropoda > Insecta > Lepidoptera > Noctuidae > Mythimna > Mythimna pallens. Next base: position 11,234,518 of record OY540849.1, on the reverse strand, counting down.
CATCACTACTTACCATCAGGTGGGATCGCAGTCAAGCACTAGTTTATAACAGTTTAAAAAAAACCTTTTCGTACGATCCTGTAACTTTGGACTCTTGACAACCCTAACACGTTTTACAAAAACCATCGCGAATGATGATTCATTATGGCAACATTACGAATCAACTGACAAAAAAACGTAACGTCTAAATTAAAAAATAACATTTCGTAAATCGAATTTGATGAATACTGGCAATCAAAATTACTTTTTTTGATTCCCCGAGGGTACTGTAAATGTAACGTGGAGGACAACGTCAAAAAATGAATGACAATTTAATACTACCACAGAATAAAAAATAACAGGGTGCTAATAATTGGAAACTGGTATTTTTGGAACGTTTGTTAGATGTATTTTTTTTAGCCGACTTCTAAAAGGAGTGTTCGTTACGTTGTATGTATTCTTTTTGTATGTTCATCGATTTCTCAGCCAATTGTAGACCGATTTTGAAAAATAATTTTTTGATTGAAAGATTATACTCCCAGATTGATTCCATAAAAATATTGTTAAAACTTGATGATGAACTTTGAAGATATGGAAAGGAACTTCTAGGAATATCTACAAATTACAACCAGAATCATTAGCAAACCAAGACCCGGAAGAATCTGAGCTAGTAATTAATGGTCACCCATCCAAGGACTGGCCTCGACAAACGTTGCTTAACCCTGTAGACTCACTAAGCTCCTGACATTATTTAGCCACAAGTTCCTTAAATAGCACAATTACAGCTTCATTACTCCCAGACCGATTCAAATTATACACTCAACTAATTTCGCGAAGCACTTTTTTCTACTCTGTCAAAAAAACAAGCGAAAAGCTACATCCAGCTATTTATTCGTAAAACAATCGAGCATCTAACGAGATAAAGCGTAAAAGTGCTGCAAGTTACCGAGACCGGTGCTTAATCCTTGAAAATCTATGGTAATTTGTTTGGACAGTCGCGTAAAAAAGTTCTATGTTAGCAGGCTGGAGTAAATTGTGAGACTGCAACGGATGTCGAAGGTTTTGCGCGACTGTACTTTTGTTTTATAGCTTTCTTTTAGTTTGAATTATTGTGTTAAGCTGTTTGCAACGGCTGGGTTAATAGATTTGAAAAAAATATATACTTATTATAGATTCGTATATAACATTATCAACATACCTAATGATTTTTTCGTAGGACTTATACGTTTGCCAAAAACAAAATAAGGACATGATACTTTTTCGCTTGTTTTTCCTACTCCTTTCAAACGTGATGAAATAAATTAGGTACACAAAGAAATGCGCCTGACTAGGTTTGAACCCGCGACCTACAACTCGTAAATCGGGGCCGTTACCACTCGGCGACCACTGCTCTACTCAGTTGTATATTCACTGCTCCCAAAACGGTGAAGGAAAATATTGTGATGAAACCGACATATCCTAGAACCAAAAAATTCGAAGACATGTAACATTTAATAACCTGCACTGCACCCACGTGGTAGATTACGGCCTATTCCCTTTCTTAGAGATGAGGCCTGAGTCCCAGCAGTGGGAACATTAATAGGCTGATTATGCTATGTTATTCTGCTTTCAAACGTCTTTGATCATTGAAAGTATGTATAACAAAAAAAAATAGTTGGTTGAGTGTTCTTTAGAATATACATAGCTTATGTTTAATCAATCAATATTTAGCAAAGAAAATAGATTTAAAAGTTTTTTTTGGGTGGTTAAATCATCTTTTGACATCCCCCGCTCTTGGGCAGAGCGAGAGATAGTGTCAGTCTTTTACTGACTAAAAACCCACTCCTGTTCCTTCTTTGCCATTTCTACAGGGCCCCGGGGATCTCTCTCGCATCACCCATGGCCCCAGTAGGCTTCGACCCTGCTGGGCCCCTACGGTTGCTGACATCTCCTTTAGGCGCGCGTGGAATACTCAACAACAAACAAACAAACAACAACACAACAAGGAACAAGGTCAGCGGGGCTCTATGCAGGCGCAGGTGGTAGTACTAGTGTGTGTGCATTTAACTCCTGCCAGATGTTCATGGGACTATACGCTTTAATTTGTTTGCAATTTTTTGTTGTTTGTCGTATATAACAGGTCAACAACTTGACACTTATCTTGAAAATTTTTTTTTGTTCGGTTACAAAGCAAAGTAAAAGCATAAAGCAATTAATTAAACTAAATTTACGAATTAATTTAATTTAAGATTTCACAAACTCTTATACACTATTGTCTATATCTCTTCTAATCTCTCCTTTCGCAAGTTTGCTAGAAGAAATTTCTTTTTGAAATAAGCAGTACCTTTGTACAAAATTTTATAATAAGATATCTTCTTCTGTATATTTGTGTGTACATAAATTATAAAATAAATAAATAAATATTCAGCTTTATAAAGTTTCCACTATTGAGATTCAGGCCTCCTCTCCTAGAGAGGAAATGGTCCGTAATGCACCACGCAGGCCCGGTGCGGATTGGTGGCTGTCACATGTCTTCGAGCTTTTGATTCTGGGACATGTCGGTTTCCTCACAATGCTTTCCTTCACCGTTTTGATAGCAGTGGGGATGAAATAAATTACACAAATTGTTGTGCCGACTGGGTTTGAACCCGCAACCTACTTACTCGTAATTCGGAGCAGTTGCTACTGGGCCACTACTGCTCTTTTTACATGAAATTACAAAAGATTTTTTTAATTTCATAAAAATATTTTTAAATTTCACAATTTTTCTATTATAATAGTTATGATATTGTTTTGTTACAGATCCATTCAGCACCAGTCAAATAAAGTCTAAGTCCACAAGGTAAGCAAAAATAATTACTTTACATTAAAACTGTAATGAAAGAGCAACAGGGTTTTTTTAAATTGTAGGTTTAGAGTAGGTGCAGTGTTTAGTATCATGGTGATAATTATGTAGACACTTAATGATTTCATCATAACATTATAATAATTTTTAGGAAACTAAAAGCTTATTTGGCTAAGTGCTGTACGAGGTCAAAGTGACCCCGTATTAATGTACTGTGTATGTGTGTATGTGTGTATGTATGTAGCCACTGCATTCTGTTCTGATCTGTGTTAATAAGGCATCTTAGATATATATTCATCTCATATATTCGTATTCTTATATTCTTTATTGTACACAACTTTTACAATTAATAAAAATAGGACAGCTGATGTACACAAGCTTAACCCACAATTATGTTTTAACTGGTCTTTCGGGTTCGGGTTTTTTCTCTTTCCCAAACTAAACCAAATTAAAGTTACGGGTGCCGCACGGCAGAGAAGACTATGTTTTTCTTAGCCGCACCACAAGGAAGACACATACGAGGTTTATTAGACCTCGTTCCGCACTGAACGTAATAACCATATCTAGGTAAGAATATTGAGGTCTCCCATCTTCAAATTGGCCTCAGCAAGCGACGCTTAACCTAAGAGACCCGTGAGGCTGATACTATTACAGCAACGAGCTCTAGAAGTAAATTAATAAATTATTCTCAGCTTAGCAGTAGATCCAGAAACCACTTTACAAAAGCAAAACTTAACCTTAAAACAATATATTAAGGTCTATATTTCCTCAAACCTCTTTTAATATTTTACGATGGACGGGGAAACTTTGTTTTTAGGTTAGTACAAACTTGTTAAAACTGTTTAATAATATATTGTGTTTATATACAAAAGGATAATGTGTTTGTTTTTGCTATGTTTATGAGGGGGTTAAGGAAGCATAATGCTTTTATATGAGTTATACCTTATGGTAGTTAGTAATAAAGATCAAAATGGCATATTATATATCTTTACATAGTCTTTAACTGTCTCGATTTTACGCGCGTCTTTGGTTAGCGTGATGTTGTATACCTTCCTCAATAAAAGTAGATACTATCCAACACTTTAATAATTTTGTAATTCTAAACAGTAGTGTTATAATCAATCTCTCTTTTTAGCATAAAATAATATATTTATTACTTAATCAATCATCTTTAACTTGTCAAGAAGTCAGTCATTCAGAAAAATGATGCTAATTGTCTTTAGTGTTTTTAATTATGTTGTTTTAGTACTTTATTTATAAAACGAACATAGAGACGTTTCTCTATATAATTAAAAAAATACATTAATTAAATCATGCTTAAAAATATGCTAATTGCACATTTGAAAAAAAAGTGCAACAGTCGGGACCCATTAAAATATTCTAGACTAAAATTCCATCTAATAATGATGTGAGTGAATAAGTCTCGACTGCAGTTGCAGTCTGTATGTTCCGTATTAGAATTTATTATTCATTTTAATTTGTTTTTGATGGTTTCTATGCTACGGGACTGAACCTGTTTTTTCCTTTTTCAGTTTTTTTATTTAAAGTTATTTTTTACGCAGTCAGGTATATAAAATTTTACTTTCAGAGTTAATTTCGAAGCTTGAGAATGTCTAAAGTACTAATAGAATTAATAATCAAAAAAAAAAAAACAAGTCAGTAGCTAAGATCCGTAACACAATAGTTACTGATAAAATATCTCTGATTTAGAGGTAAATAAAATAATCATTTGAACTGATTTAACATCCTTTTATCATCAAAATAATAACTTATCACTACAGATGAACATTTCCTTCAAAAGGTACAATTTTAAATTTGAATTTAAATAGCTTTATCAATTTTTAACAGGGATTTTTTGAAAGATAACCAAATCAACCGCTGTGTAATGGCACAAAATAGTAAAAAAGATTAACGAAAGTATACGATAAGATAAGAAACAAAAAAGGCATAATACATTAAAAAAACATATTAAGAAGACTGAGAGAATAAAAAGGGAGAAATAAAGAATTGAATCCTAATAAAAGATTGGTTGCTGAAAGTGAAGACTAAGGACGGAAACTACACAAGTACCAGAAATGCTTAAAACAGCTACTGATTTACCAAAACTTGTACCAAAGTAAGAACATAAAAGAAGGGATATCTGAAAGAAACATAACAGAGTTTGAACAAATACTAAAAATATTAAAGGAAGACACAATAAGAGCAATCGATGCGCAAAAAACAGAAAAGACTCCTGGATTTGATCAAATAACAAAAGACCAACTAAAAGCTACCCTACCGACCATTGCCCCTCATCATCATCATCATCATTTCAGCCGATAGACGTCCACTGTTGGACATAGGCCTCCCCCAAGCGTCGCCACAATGACCGATCCTGTGCTTCTCGCATCCACCGCACTCCCGCGACCCTCACCAGGTCGTCGGTCCACCTTGTGGGAGGCTTTCCAACGCTGCGTCTTCTGGTGCGCGGTCGCCACTCTAGAACCTTTCGGCCCCATCGACCATCCGTTCTACGAGCAATGTGCCCTGCCCACTGCCACTTAAGTTTAGCGATTCTTCGGGCTATGTTGGCGACCTTGGTTCTCCTGCGGATATCTTCATTCTTTATGCGATCACGCAAGGCCCCTACACTAACAGTTATGTTCAATAAAATAATAGAGATGGAAAATATTCCTACAGAATGAACAAAATCAACCATAGTACTACTAGACAAAAAAGGAAATATAGGGAACTATCGCCCAATCAGCTTGATGTTGAATATCTATAAAATCTTTTCCAAAATAATCTTTCACAGAATCACATCTACACTTGACGAAAATTGTCAGCAAGAAATGAAATATTGTAAAAATTATCAAAAAAAAGTAATAAAGGCACATTATATATATATTACTTGCTTTTGCCCACAGCTTCGCCCGCGTACATAAAATATAGTCTACCTCACTCAGGAATAAATAGTTTTTTATCGGTAAAAAAATGACACTGACACTAATCCGATTGCTAACATTTTTTCACCACTGAAAGTAAATATTTGAAAGTACTGACTTTCAAAGATTATCTCCTACAAACAAAAAAAAAATAATAAAAACTTTACCCCATTATAATATTAGTGTAGATTTCCTAATGGTATTAGTAAATCACGTGTTTGTACAATAAATCATTAATGGATATAAACGGGTTTGAAAATCAATGTTTTTGACAAATTTGTTATATTTTTGCTGCTAGAAGTATTCATTCATCTGTCTGTCTGTCTGTGTGTTGTATGTGTCTGTCTGTCTGTCAGTCATCAGGAAATGTGCCCAAAAGACTGGCAGCAATGCCACGTTGAATGACAATTGTAATTCTTTGGGCGAAGAACGATACAGCCATCTGTTGGTCACGCAAAATGTCGATTAGTTATCTAGAAATATTTTTGAAAAGGAAACGCCCACTTTGACCCCATTCCCCTAGCGATTCAACCACAAACCACTCAAAACTGCAATTAACAAAACAGTAGTATTTCGGGAATTTAACTTGACTTACTAATTATATGGTAATCGTATCAAATTCAAAAACATTAATTCTAATACTAAAAGAAATATTTGACATTTCATTGTTTAATAAAATTAATTTATAAAGGTCAGTTCACACCGAGACACGAAGAAATGGCAAACATTTCATTGTGACAATTCAGAAAACGTTGCACCACGCAGCGCTGCGCCGCGAGGCGTCTCAAACTGAAATGTGTATCTTTCGTGTAAAGTTATATTTTGAGTCGCCCTTCGCGCAGTGTCGCGTCGTGTCTCGGTGTGAACTGACCCTAAGAAACGAAATTGAAATATTTGTCTCAAAAACATGCTTCAAAATCCTAGCCATGTCTCCATACTAAGTAGGTATTATTTTTGAAGTCCGATTTCATGGTAATCAGATTTCGTAGAAATCTTGGCAAAGATCCAAATAATATTAAGCCAAGCCTTTGTGAGAACTCGACATAAAGCAAAGTAGGTATACATTACAGAACTAGTGCTAAGAAACTGGAAACTTGACATCTGTAAACTTGTTCTTTTGTACCAGTTTAGACTTTACAAGAATAACTTAATCCATAGTGAAAATAATCATCAGACAACCATAATTTTGTTGTTGGCACCTCTAATTTTAGCAAGTCAATACTGGTCATTAGCCCTTTCCTTTTTTATGAGGGGGAAATCATCAAATAACTTCTTTCACTCTGGGTGATCGCGCATTTATCCGAACCAAACGCGCCGAACGCATCAATCATCATCATCATCATCATTTCAACCGGAAGACGTCTACTGCTCGACATAGGCGACACTTGGGGGAGCCCAAGTGTCGCCACAATGAACAGTCCTGTGCGTCTCGCATTCATCGGACTCCCGCAACCGTTTCCAAGTCATCGGTCCACCTTGTAGTAGGCCTTCCAACGCTACGTCTTCCGGTACGTGGTCGCCACTCCAGAACCTTTCGGCCCCAATGGCCATCCGTTCTGCGAGCAATGTGCCCTGCCCATTGCCACTTAAGCCGAACGCATCGGAAGAAAAGAATTTTAGAATTCTTTATACCTATGAATTCCGACCAAACCCCACACACTTAACCGCGTCGAATCATTCGAATCTGAAAGGACTCAAGGCTACAGAAAAAAGTCTTTCGATTCGTCCGGCGCGTTGCGTTCAGATAAATGTGCGTTCACCTTTAGACTAAGTCTAAACACGGGAACACGGGTGATTTTTAGTCTACCGACTACAACCGTGTTCCTTCAATTGCCCTTTGTGTTTCAGGGCCGCGGTGACTCTTTCGAACAATCCCGCAATTGTAATTCTCTTTTTTTCTGTGGCAAATTATCAAATGACTTCTCCCGCTCTGGGTAGAGTGGAAGAGTGTGTCAGATACCTACAGCGTTCTTTCAGTTGCTCTTTTTGCGTGGGCTGCTTTGGTAACTCCTTCGTAAAATCCGCATCCCTGGTCGGCATTCCTAATTGGCATCGTTAATTATACTGACAACTCTTTGAGGCGCCCGTGGAACAAAATGCACCTTCGGCTTGATCCTTACCAGACAGCTGGACGGTGAGCTACTCATTGCTCGTCGTTTGCAAGCCAGAGATCATCCTGTGACTCCCGACGCCTGGGGCGTCTTTGTTGGAGGTTGAAGCGTGAGGCTTGTCTAGGCCTCATGGTTTCGATAGGATAGTGTACCTCCACTTTAATCATTTAGGACTGCAGTCGCTGTGTTTTCACGTGACTCGACGCTAATATCCTTTTGGCAAGATTGATGTCAAATCTGGCTTCTGACTATAGAGGAATAGGTGTCAAAAATCTACAAATGACAACATCGACACACAGCATGACGTGCTTTCGGAGACACAGAGAAATATTGGTAAACTAGCTTTTGCCAACGGCTAAGATTCTTGATACAAACTTTGATCCCTCGTTTCATCCACTCCACACAAAAATTTCATGCTCTTAATTCCGGTGGTTTTAGCTGTGTGATATGACAGTCAGTCGGTTTCTCCGTTTATATTATGTCACCAAAAAATTGTAAATACCTACTGTTAGATTTAATCGTTTCTCTTCGGTAGTTTATAATCTTCCGAAAAAATAATACGTTAAATTGTAACTATTATAGTTCTCAATCTTTCAACAGTTTACAATCTTGCGAAATAGATTATGATCTAACGAATTTTACGGTGACCTCGATAAGTGTTGCTTTACCTTGAAAGCACACACTCAGTATAAAATTAATAAATTCGCACGAAATTAGTTTTTTTAAATAAAGAATTAAGCAAGCAACTTGTGGCTTTAAACACTACTTACCTCGGTAATGTCCGAAATAAGTCTCACTGTTTTGTGTAACTAATTCAAGAACTCACTGAAACCACTGATTAAACTAAAACTAGGGCATTCAGTCGTAAATTAGTGTTTACTTAAGTGTGGAATCATCTGTTTAGATTTAGTTTTCTTTGCGGTAAAGAGTAAAATGTTTGCTGCCGGATTTTTAAAAGATTTTTCGTGGCGTGTTTTTTTTTTAAATAATTTGGATAGTAAAAGGACAGTCTGGGACAATCCGCATCGAAATCACGATTTTGCTTTTATTTTCTCTTTCTTAGTAGACATAAAAAAGACAAGTTATTATTATTAATATTAATTAACAATTAAATACAAACACAAATTGAAAAAAATACAGAATGTGCCAAACGTGGCCGTACCGAAAGAGTGACCACCTCAGAATTTGCTGGGCGTCAGAGACCCAGCGCTGGTTCAATTGACACCCCGCTGTGACGCACAATATATATACAAAAAATACTATAATCACACTAATATTATAAAGACCAAGTTTGTAATTTTATTACTCCTTCACGCTCGAACGACTGAACGGATTTCGATGAAACTTGGCACACGGAAAGACCATGTCCATGTCATGGTGTAGCACATAGGGTACTATTATCCCGGGAGTATATTCCCTTCCCCTATATAATCTTCTATCATCACACGGGCGAAGTCACTGCCAATAGCTAGTGACCCATAAATCTCTATCCAATTTACCTCCACGCCGGCCGACCGTCCGGTAACCGTCCTGACCGAGCCGAAGTCGTCGACGGCGCGTGCTGTTCCACGCGCGCCTCAAGGAGATGTCAGCAAATCGCAGAGGCCAAGCAGGGTCGAAGTCTACTGGGGCCAAGGGTCTGCTTCTGTAAGGAAGACTCGGCCCTGTTATGAAAGGCAACGAAGGAACAAGAGTGGATTTTTAGTCAGTAAAAGTCTGACACACCCTCTCGCTCCGCCCAAGAGTTGGAGATGTTATTGAATGATTTTCCCACCTACCAAAAAAAAAACCAATTTTACCTAAACTTTTGCCACACTAAATTTATAGTTTAAATTTATTTAATATTCGAAACCAGCTATTTGAAAAGCTGCATAAAGTCAGGTGTCAATGCAATGCAGTCCCTGTGATTAATGGCACAATTTCAGTTCGAGCTGTTTGCCAAAACTTGGAATGGAATTCAAGTTGTATTTTCTAACAGGTTTGTTTCGAAACTTTGCTCACTTGTAGGACAGTTTTTTCTTTGTTTTAGATTTGCTCGGTATGTAGTCGTACATTCAGACAGCGTCAATAGTATACTTCTGAAAATCTGCTATTTTGAATGAACTTTGACACTGCATAATATACTCAAAAATTAAAAAAGTCGAAAAAATATAACTATAAAAGCCTTGCAAATTAAATCAAGATCCTGTATGACAACAATTTTTTTCAAAAACTTTTAAGGGTATAAATAAACACATATTTCCTGGATCAAGTGTTGTGAAATATTCGAGTAAATCATGGAATTACCGAATGCTAACAGAGTTTTCAGGCGTTATCTCTCTTTTTTCGCGTTGCCTCTTCGTCAAACCTCGCGATGGATTGCGCTAGATGAAATAAGAAGCTTTGAAACCATGCTCGATGTTGACGACAGGGGAGTGAAAAAGGAGCCTCTTAAGCAAATCATTCCATCAATAATGAGATTAGAATTTTAAACGTTTTTGCTATTTGAAAAATAATCTTAAGGGAATGCAACTCGACATACATTTTCACTGTTTTTCATACAACTGCTTTTACGCGATTATGACGTTATTACACCTTTTTCATTAGATATTTTGGAAACACAGTATCTTGTGGCTATTATCCAGGCTCCTACTTAAATCAATTTATAAATTTGTGTAAAATTAATTCAGTAAAGACCTCTGAAAATCTGCTATTTTGCATAACCTTTGACACTTCATAATTTACTCAAAAATTAAAAAAAACTCAAAAAAGTATAACAATAGGAGCCTTGCTAATTTAATTAATCGAAATACAAAAAAAAACTTTTTTCAGAAACTTTTAAGGGTTTAAAAAAAAAACACGTATTTCCTGGAACAAGTTTTGTGGAATATTCGAGTAAGTCACGGATTTACCGAATGCTGAGTTTTCAGACGTTATCTCTCTTTTTTCGTTTTGCCTCTTCATCAAACATCGCGTTTGATTGCGTAAGATGAAGCAACAAGCTTTTAAGCCATGACGATAGGCGAGTGGAAAAGGACCCATCTAATAAGTAAATGAAAATGTGCGTGCATCAAACGTGTTTATTCAAAAATCAAACTGGCCACTAACCAAAAAAAAAGAATAATATATGTGGATTATCTCTAAAAAAAATGAAAGAGCGGGGAGCGCTACAGAAAATGAAAACTTAATACAATAGAAGTCAACCCATGGCCCCAGTGGGCTTCGGCCCTGCTGGTCCCCTACGATTTTGCTGACATCTCGCGCCCATGGAATACTAAGCACCGTCGATGACTCGGGCTCGGTCCGGACAGTTACCGGACGGCGGGACGGCGAACTATGCAGCTTCTGCTTCGAAGAGTGTATACTCCTTTAAGAGCCAAATTTCAAGTGAACTATACAGAAAAGCAATATCGAGTATGTTTTACAACCTATTTTGTAATCGATTTATACGAGTATCATCTACAAAATAATATCAAAAAACTCTAAATCAATGGCCCCGATATCAAACTCCCACGTAATATTGTTCCAACCATGTAATAAATCATATTTTAGTATACACCATTATGTCACATGACAGTACAAGCCAAAATAGCCTTTAAGCTCATGCAGGTAAGCTGGAACATTGCCAAAACCGCGAAACGATAACATAAAATGTAATTTTACGTCCCACAAATACTTACGAGTAAAAACGTTGGTAAATCTTGCATAGCGTGGAAACTGTTGAGAAATGAACAATGTTGATATTTTCAAGAAATTTCCTGAAAGGTTGTGCACTCTATCAATGTATCCAAAATTTCAATATATTTGAAGCACTTAAAAAATTTGCAGCCGTAGTTATTTTTTTAATGATATACAACATACAATGCTTGACTGCGATCCCACCTAATGGTAACGTTCTACGTAGTGATGCAATCGTTGAACGTTAGTGAAGCGCACTAGTTTATTAAGAGCCTATTCACTTTACCCTTGAAGACACTTAAGTTGTTATCGGACGGAAAGACTGTTGCTGGTAAATTGTTCTAGTCCTTCGATGTACTCAGCATAAACGACGACGCGAAAGACACTCGCCGTACGTTGGGTAGTCCAATGGTAAAAAGGAGATGGCTGAATCAATAAGTAATTCTTGCACACACTCTCCAAAATACATCCTAAACAATACAGAAAGCTGACTACCCTACACCTGTGCTCCAGGCTTTGTAGATTGGACTTAATGAATTTTGGATCACCGATTAGCTTATACGCGCCTTTCCACTGAGTTCGTATTTAAAATGAACATAATTTTGGTATGAAAAACTAATAATAATTCCTCACTAGTATTGAGGAATATACAATAATTATGAGGTTACTTTATGTAGATACCTAAGTCTGGAGGAACACGCTTGCATAGGGCTTGCTTGCTTGGTTGGCTAGTGCGCTCCAACGATAACCAATGACCACATCTTCGCTTTCCATCAGGAGAGATGGTGGTCAAACGTGAGCCTATCATACTAATATCTAAAAGCAAACGTTTCAATGTTTACAACACTAACACCCTCGGCGCAGCCGCATCGAGTGTATTTTTAGGGTTCCGTACATCAAAAGGAAAAAACGGAACCCTTGTAGGAACACTTTGTTGTCCGTCCGTCTGTCTGTTTGTCAGTCAAGACCCTTTATCTCCGGAAAGCGTAGAGGTATCTAGTTGAAATTAAAACCATATAGTCAAGTCTGCGGTTTCTTGATACTGTGAAAAATTTAAACTTCTTAGTTAACAAAAAAAAGATACGGTCGTTTATGTCACAAAAAATAAAGTATATTTCGACAATCTCAAGGAAATCAAAATTTATAGGGTAGTTCCTATTGACACAGAATCCTGAATTTGGCATAAAGCAAGGTCTTATAGAACAGATATAGGAATAATTCTGAAAACAGTGAATTTGTTGTTACGTCACAAAAAAAAAATTGCGATTCGGAAAAATCTTCGAAACTCCATTCAGGAATTACAACAAAATTTGTTTGTAACTGAGTAATAAATTATTTAAAATGGTAATGTACAAATAAACGAATTGTTGTTATTATTATTATTTTATTATTAATTGAACTTTTCGCATTGGTAGGTTTGTACGGACCCCTCAGTGCGCGAGCCCGACTCGCAATTACCCAGTTTTTTTTCGGTTTCTTGCATTTTCATTTAAAAACCCTGTCCTGTCAATTATGGACACTTTACAAACGTATGGCAAAATGTATGGTAATGACATTACTTGTCACTTTACTTGTCACAGGAAAAATAAAAGCTAAGGGTCACGGACCTCACGCGACTGCCACAAAAGCCGCCACGAGAAGCTATAAGCGGCCACAAAGGAAGCGCGACAGCCACTTCTGGCCGGTGGCTGCTACTTTTTTTAAGCCCATACGCGCAGTTTCATAATGAATTCTGACGAAGAAGTTTTAAATGCGTTAGTGGCGTGTGACGGCGTTTTGTATCGGCGTTTAGGGGCCAGTGCGGGCCACAAGACGCGAGCAGCGGCGATTTGCATTGTGTGGCGGCCACCGACGTCAACCGTGTGCGGCGAATCCATCTAAAATGTATGTGAAGTGGCAGCGTTTTGTGGTTGTGGCCGGTGGCCCGTGTGCGGCGACACGTACTTATGAAAAGTAGAAAAAAAACACGATGGGGATAAATTGCACGTGGAACCTAATCTTAGAGCCATAAGAGCCATTTTCCGAGGAAGTGTATTGAATTCATTTGTCTAAACATAGATAACTGATTGAATATAGTATAGCACGAAACTCTACCACCACACTATAAATATTAAATTACTTTCCTCGTTAATAATTAATCAATCAAAATAAGACGTACAATGTTACAATGTTATTCAATTAAATAACTTATACAACATTAAATAATTAATCAAGTTTATATACTCCGATTTACTTCATGTTTATTATGTAAAGTTTGTTTGTGTAATAATTCTTGTTTCATTAGGAAAATGTTACAGTTTTAGTAAGTACCTAAATGTGGTGCTATTCTCTAAAATCTCAATGATAACTTGAAGTGTTTCATGAATTTCAGTGTACTTATATTTACTACCGCCAAAAAGTGGGGCAGGGCACTTTCGGATGAATTGGAATCGGAGGCGTGGCCTACTCGAGGCGTTAGACGCAAGAGAATCGAAATGAAATGGTCGTAACTTGGCTAGTACCTAGTATTTAATAATAATTTCCTCGCATTCCTGAATGAATGGGTCTTGATAAACAGACAGACGTACAACAAAGAGATCCTATAAAGACTCCAGTTTTGCCTAGTTAGGTTTAGAATTTAGAACCCTAAACAGCGAACATCACTTAAGAAAATAAATTCTAAAGAGCACCCAACGAATTTTTCAATAACTAATTTCTGTAAGTGAGAATTGTGTATCCAAAACATTCCAATCGATTTTCGATGTCTGGCCTCAGCGAACGTTTGAGAAAACAAAGGATCTTTTTCTGCGAACTACACACTGTTACGTACTTCTTAAGAATCTAAAAGGTTACCCCACATAGCGTTGCAATGCCGCCAGTCTTTTGGGCACATTACCAGTCGACCGCGAGTTTTTTGACGCTATATTTTAGTTTTTTTTTTTTAGTAAAAGGTTACCTACCTTTGAGTATCAAAGGAATTTCAAGTTAGATCTAAGTAACGTTTAATTAACTTACTAGAATCTGTTTATTTTATGTTGGATTTAAGCAATTTCTAGTAACTTACAAGTGCTATTTTCCAACAAAACGCTTAAGCTGTAAAGATCGTTTTGATTTACGCAAAGATCAAAGAAATTTTTAACATAAAACATTGTTGTTTGAGTAGATATACGTTTTTGTCTAAACGTCCTTAAATTTCAGCCCCACTAGCCAAGTTACGACCGTTTTGTTTGCGTCGAACGCCTCGAGTAAGCCACGCCACCGATTGCTTTGTTCTGACGTCATCTCAACGCTCAGTCACAGGGTCAGAACAAAGGAATCGGAGGCGTGGCCTACTTAAGGCGTTCGACGCAAACGAAACGGTTGTAACTTGGCTAGGGGAGCAGAAATGACTATCAGATAAAAGATAAATTTTGTAATTTTAGAGAGTTTCCATAAAAATAACCGACAAAAGTCAGTTTTCATTTTACGGATTTCTCTAACCAAACTCTCTTAGGTATGTTGGAAAGGCTGGACCCACGTGGTGTTCTCTTAAATAGGAGGTCTACATCCTGAAAGTGGGAACATTGTAAGGTTATTTATGACTAAATAGATGTAATCGCCCAAAGAATCGCCAAACTTAGGAAGCCCCTTAGTTCTAGAACGCAAAGGGTGTGCTTTTAGTCAGTAAAAGTCTGACACGCCCTCACGCTCCACCCAGAGCGGGAGAGTCTTTGGATAATTTCTTCTTTCAAAAAAACCCGTGGTCCTAGAAGCCTCTGCTCTGCTTATTTTGCTGACATCTCTTTGAGGCGCATGTGGAACGTTCTGTCGACAACTCGTTCTCCGAACGGCCTGATGGTGATCTATTATTAGCAGAGATTGGAATTAGGTAGAGTTACTTATGTACTTGCATCTAAATGTTGATATGAATAAGGATCTTCTCGGGATTTTTAATGGGCATTCCCGTGTTAGCCACAATATTACAAATAAATAATAATAAAAACCTCAGAGATAGATAAGAAAAATAAAACAAAGATAATTAACATATATTTTTTATTAGTATTTACATTAATTCACAATAAAAATTAATTAATACAGTCTTAAGTAAATTCTCATGTTTTTACATGAGAATTTAAAAATACCTTTTTTATTTAATAAATCTCGGGATTTTTTCTGCTCTTTAAAATTAGTCTCGGGATTTGAGGCATATCCACTTTATTCTTTCGCTGTATGAAATCAGTGTAAGTACATAAATAACTCTACCTAATTCTGACTTCTGATTATTAGTCGTCCGCCAGCCTGCGCCTATGGTGGCTGGGGATTGCCCTGTGCCTCCCAACTCCGTGTACATCTCTTGTGGCGGCGTGTGGTGTGTGAGGATGTCTGATGACCCTCGCTTTCGTTGGTATTACTGCCAGCCAGGGCCCACCGCCTCGAGCTGTCTCAGTCCCCCTAGCCAAGTTACAACCGTTTCGTTTCGATTTTCTTTCGTCGATCGCCTCGAGTCGACCACGACGACGATTCCTTTTGTTCTGATGTCAGCTAAACGCCCAGTCACGTGTTTAGAACAAAGGAACAAAAAAAAAGGAATAGGAGGCGTGGCTGACTCCAGGCGATTGACGGAAGAGAATCGAAACGAAATGGACGTAACTTGGCTAGGCCTGCTGTTGCTACTTGCTACGCGTAAATCAAACCGTATCTTAAGTTCAAGAAAACGTTCAACACAAAATAGATATAATCTAACATCTTTCTTCAGTAACCTCGGTTCACTACAAATCACTCTCACTACATAAAGATGGCTATTTGTCTCGTCTTACAGTCAATACACGGGCAGACTGAGATATTGTGTTTGAAAATTACTGAGAAAGAGTTTTCAGCCCGTTTTATAAAAGTTGCAATTTTAGTAAGCAACTAATAATAAATTATTCTTCATTGATTCAGGTATTCCTCATTTCTCTTATAAGGTGGACCGATGACCTGGTAAGGGTTGCGGGAATCCGATGGATGCGAGACGCACGAGGACCGTTCATTGTGGCGACACTTGGGGGAGGCCTATGTCCAGCAGTGGACGTCTTTGGGTGAAATGATGATGATGACTGATGCAGAAAGCTGTACCTTCTGGAGACGGCTCGTATAGTTAGGAGGTTCCTTTCACTGGAGTCCTGACCGCCAGTAGCTTAGACATTGTTTCCAATACCGTTGGGATAATGTTTTTTTATATATTTTAAAATAGTTTCTTTTTATTTTTTATCGAAATATTTAAAAATAAAATTTATATGTTAATGAATAAACGGAATAATAATAAAAAAGTTTCTTGACATTTAGGTTATACTCAAATATGAATCCCTTGGTCCATAAACTAGTGTTAACTGTATCATAGGGACCATTGCCACCGTAGGCGCGGGCTTGCGGATGGCGAGCAATAGGTAGCTCGCCGTACAAGTCGTCGACGGCGCGTACTGTTTCACGCGCGTCTCAAGGAGATATCAGTAAACCATAGGGGCCCA
The DNA here is from genome assembly GCA_961205895.1 of Mythimna pallens. Taxonomy (NCBI): domain Eukaryota; kingdom Metazoa; phylum Arthropoda; class Insecta; order Lepidoptera; family Noctuidae; genus Mythimna; species Mythimna pallens. The sequence goes on along the minus strand of OY540849.1, from coordinate 11,217,558 downwards.
GCAGGGTCGAAGCCTACTGGGGCTAAGAATCGTATTCACTCTTAACTTATAGACCCCTAGGTTGTAGCTATCAGGGAACACAGACTCCAGCAGGAAATTCCACTCCTTAGCTGTACGCATTATGAATGTGTTCCCAAAACGCTTTGTACGTATGGGTGGGATGTTCACCATGTACCGATGACGCAACGCCGTACGTCTAGTGGTCCGATGATGGAACGGACTTGATGGAATTAAATTGTGCAATTCCGATGCTCACTCCCCGAAGTGTAATTGATAGAAAACCGACAGGCTAGCAACTCGGCGTCGATGCTCAAGACTTTGTAGTTTTGATTCGACAAGTCCATCATCACCGATGATCATCTTGGCTTGCTTCTCAATCGACTCCAGAGCATCAAGCTGGTATTTGGCAGACCCAACCCAAAGATGAGAGCAGTATTCCAGACATGATCGAACTTGCGCTTGATAAAGTTTGAGCAGCTGTTCCGGCGTGAAGTACTGTCTCACCTTGGCTAAGATCCCCAATTTTTTGGCAGCTTGTTGAGCTTTAGCCTCGATGTAAGAGCCGAAATTGGGAGTAGACGACAACGTTACCCCATAAGAAGCTCAAGGCCGCCGGTTATCGGCACGGTCACACCCCGGAATGATGGATCTGCTTCTGAAAGGAAGACTCGGCCCTGATATGAAAGGCAACGAAGGAACAGGAGTGAGTTTTTAGTCAGTAAACTCACCCTCAGTGGACTCGCGCACTGAGGGTTCCGTACAAACTTACCTATTTAAATAATTCAATTCCCGAGCCTCAATTTCAAATCACGTGTCAACAAATTTACTATTTTCAGATTTATTCCTATATCTGCGCTATAAGACATTACTTTATACCAAATATCAGTACTCTGGGTCAACGGAAAGTCCCGTTGAACGTTCAGCGGAAAATCCTGACACTCTAAAGGAATCAAAATAATAGGGTAAGTACATAAGGTATCTTATATATGTATACCCTATGAATTTTGACATAAACGGCCGTATCTTTTTTCCGTTAACTTAGAAGGTTGATTTTTTTTACAGCTTTAAGAGACCGCAGAGCTGAGTATATAGTTTCAATTTTAACTCGATACCTCCACGCGTTACCGAGATAAATGGTCTTGACAGACAGATGGACAAAAAAGTGATGCTATAAAGGTTCTGTTTTTGTCCTTTTGAGGGACGGAACCCTAAAAACAATTGTTTACAAAATAACACGTTTCTTCAAAAACAAGACGTAAATTCAGAAAACACAGTTATTTTTACTCGTATCAGCTATAACTTTTAAATCCGTTATTCGCAGCGGTTTAACGACTTTTAAACTGTACTGACTAAGTTTTAGTGGGATAATACTGGTTTACGGTCAAAAATGACTAGTGGAATTTGAAAATATACGGTTTACATGAGGATGAGCAGACAAAACTGGAGTTGTTTTAAGTAGTAGAATTATGAAATAACTAGTGAGATGTTTCTCGTTCTATTTCGATTTTTTTTGACTTTGTAGTTTGAATTTTGGAGAGTGTGCGCAGGAATTACATGATTTGATACTGCCATCATCTTTCTACCATCGAACAACCCGACGTACGGCGAGTGTCCACCCTTACGTTGTTAACACGTCTACGGTTAGGACTAAGCGTATTCGCCTCGTCGTATTCACCGCGTACATTGAAGGATTGGAACAATTTACCTACAGTGGTCGTCTCGTCCGATTATGATTTAGTTGTCTTTAAGGCAGTGAATAGGCTCTTAATAAACTAGTGCGATTCACCATCAATGATTGCGTCACTATTTATCATTAGGTGGGATCGTAGTCAAATACTAGTTTATAATATCATTAAAAAAAGTTATTTTGAATTTTTTAGTTTGTTATTGAACTTGATTATATTTTATTTTTATTTTTTACTTTTTATTCGAGGTACTCCACAGCTAAAACTAAATAGCGAGTAAGTTATCTGGTAAGGCTTTGTCTCTTTTTTTGAGGTGGGAAATCATTAATGACTCAAACTTTTACTGTCAACCCTGAACCCTCTACGTTCATTCAGTAATAATAATAATATTTCACAACTATCACACAACGCCGTCTAGTCCCAAGCTAAGCAGAGCTTGTGTTATGAGTACTAGACAACTGATAAACACACTTATATATTTCTAAATACATACATATATAGATAAATTACACCCAGACACAGGACAAATGATCGTGCTCATCACACAAACATTTGTCCTGAGTAGGAATCGAACCCACGACCTCCGGCATAGCAGTCAGGGCCACTAACCACTAGACCAACAGGCCAGTTAGTAATGGCATTAGTACAGAGTTATAACTTAATCTAATACAAAAAGAATCCTCAAGATCGGTCCATAAATCAAAAATGTATGCGCGAATTACCTTAATAACATGAAATTTGAAAATAATTGGTGAAAGGCTGAACAAGGGTTTACCAGTGTAAACTTTACACATCTGCGATACTCCTTCAAAGAGTGTAATGTTATGTTATGAAATGGTGTTAACAATAAATAGAGATGCGATTGCAGTAAACCTTAAAGATTTGCTATCATTTATTGAAGTGTTCCATGATCTCTGAAGATCTTCATCAGATCTTACCCAAATTTAAGTGAGATCAATTGGTACAATTTTTTTTTTCAAATAATAGAAGAATCGTCAAGATCGCTTTACATTTGGCGATGGTATCACTGAACACATTAAAAAAAACAGTCGACTTGATAACCTCTTCTCCTTTTTTGAAAGTTCGTAAATAAATTTAAGATGTGTACGCGTTTTCGCACACGTGTGTTTCCTTAAAAAAAACTAAAATCTGCATTTTAAAACAGAAAATCAGCGCTGCGTGCCTGATGCCCAGCGAATGCTGAGGTCGAGGCCCTTTCAGTTCGGGCACGCTCGGCGCATTCTGTACTATTGTTCTTTTTTTACTTTGTGTTTGTAACCGTTGTGCTGTGTCTGTCCCGAATAAATGTTATTCTGTTCTATTCTACTGTGTGATAAAACTGTACCCCTAGCCAATTTGATAATCTGCAATCGTTAACGCTATTCGAAAACTAATCAAATGCATGGGAGTGACAGAAAATTCAACGCCGTCTATCAGGCAGAATTTGTTGGTATAATTCTAGCGGCCCACGCCATAGAAACTAGGACTGTAACAGACACAAACATTCGGAGACTCTCCGATAGTGCCTCAGTCCTACAATCCCTAGGCAAAGACTCTACCACCTCAAGAATTATACAAGAATGCCACTCTGCACTGGAAAGAGAAATCTGAACTGAAATCTGTTTTTGGAGAGAGGTGGGCTGGTTGGAATAAACCCACCTAAGGTTATTACCACCATGGCCCACGTACAGTGGTCCACATAGGAATAAGTGCGGAAACCATACCCAAATAGATAGATAGGTGGGAATGACAGTATCATCTCAACGTTAAGTCACGTGGTAAGAACAAATGAGTTGAAAATTCGTAGCCAAGTTCACATCGTTCAAAATGATAGAATGAAATGTTATCGCTTCTACGATGTTCAACGCTACATCCTTTGTTATTGTAGACGAGCGGCCGACTCAGGCGCGTCAACATGGCTACCAACTTATCGTTTTCTATAACTGCTAACACCGAGGCGTTACCGATTGGATTCGACAGGAAACAGTTGTAACTTGGCTAGGGGGGCTGAATAGTCCATTAATAATAATGTGGATCGAACAGTCGAGGATTTTAAAATTACTTCTTTACAGCTGAATCGCGGGTAACTACTACTCATGTAAAATCTGCCGAAAGACGTCCACTGCTGGACATAGGCCTCCTCCAATTGCCACCACAAAGAACGCTCCTGTGTTCTCGCATCCATCACATTGCTGCGTCTTCCGGTGTACGGTGGCCAATCCAGAACCTTTCGGTCCCTTCGACCATTTGTTCGACGAGCTACGATTCTTCAGGCTATGGCACTGACCTTGGTTCTCCTGCGGATATCTTCATTCCTGATGCAGCTACTATTAGTGTAGAAAAACAGCCATGAAAACGTTTACAAAATCAACGTTCAGGAATAAACTAAATTTTACGATGTTCGCGCACTATTTTAATAATCCTCCACAGTGTATTTTTTAGCAGTTAATAAGTGTTTTAACTGTATCTTCCAAATATTAGTTTTATGTCTAAATATATAAAAATAGTTTTGACATGACTCGGGAGTTGAACCTTGAAAGATGAGTATGATCCAACGAATGGTTTATTAATAAAGTGTAGTAGCGTTAGCACAAAAATAATTATTATGGTTGATTTAGGTATCGATAACGTTGTATGAGAATTCACATTTTTTTTTTATTATTGTGTGAAAAATATATGGTAGGAGAGTTTTGAATGAAATATCATGTATTGAGAGTACTTAACCTTCTAGGCAAGCGCGCTGCACCGTCGAATCGTCTCTTTCCATTAGGTGAGATAATGGTCAAGCGTGAGACTATAAAAAAACTTATATTCTGATGTTATATTCCGTATGTAATTCTTGCAATTTTTAAAACTATTTTGTCTTGACAACTATGATATAATATAGGTAAGGCACATCTGCCGTATGTCGCTACAAAATTGTGAAGGTAAAACCATTGACTGGATCCCAAACAACAGGAACGGGCGACTAGCTTAGAAAGAGATGGAGTGTGAAGTTGAACTCCTAGTAAAGCTGAAGGAAAGGTAAAACTTTTGACGAGAGCGTTTTTCCCCTTTTTTCAGGTAGTAAATCCTCATCATCCAATGACTTTTCTCGCCCTAGGGTGGAGTGAGAGGGCGTGTCAGACTTTTACTGACTAAAACCACCTCTTTTTTACTTCTTAGCCTTTGATTTTCAGGACCACGGGTTTCCCTTGGAAACGAACTCGGGCTTGGTCCGGACGGTTACCGGCTGCACCGCGAGCTACCCTTTGCTCATCGTCCGCAGCTACGGTGGCTGGAAATCGGGGTGGGGGTGCCTATGGCTGGGGCGTGAAGACATCCGTTCACTCACCACGACCTTTTGCCCCGCAGTGGGACACAAACGGTTAACAAAATTGTGAAGAGCACTAAAATCTTAGTAATCCACTTTTTTATGCTGTCTGTACCTTGTTTATAAAATGTCTACTCAGTTAAATACTCTGATCGATTGACGTGTACCAATAACCAAATAACCTCGTTGCTAATCGATAAATCAAGGTCAAGACAAATCGCGTTTTAGATTTTTTATATGATTTTGAGTCTACGTGAAGACCGCAATGTAACGGTGTTAAGGTCAGTTCTTGATGAATTTTATACAACTTTAGTACTCATATATACGAAATTATATATACATATATACAGTATGGAAAAATATGTCGGGCTCTGGAGGGAAACTACCTTGAATCCTTAAGTTAGCTCATTTAACTTAAAGGAGACATTCCTTTATTTTTTTAAATAAACAAAACTACATTCAAAGATTTTCTAAATCTCGCTTGCCTCGCCCGGGACTCGAATCAACTAAAATATTAAAAAAAAGAAACACTCGCTGTTTTATTACACTAATCGATATGATTATTATTCAAGATAAAATTTCTTTTAATTTAAACTTAAGGAACACTTAACTAATTAAAACTATATATACACTAAAGACAAAAACTACTAGCTAAAATATATATAACTTAAGGATATAAGGTAGTTTCCCTCCAGGGCTCAACTTATTTCTCCACACTGTATATATATTCAATTGTATATATACCCACATTAAAAGAGTTTTCAACAGCCAAATGAATTTAAATATTTAATCTCTGGCCGAGGTAAACACCAGTTTTTGGGTCACGCGAAGTGTCAACTTGGCATTTGCATAAATCTATAAATACTGTATGAGATTTGCCTGGTAATGCTGCCAGTCTTCTGGGTAAACTTCCAGTAGATAGCGATACGGAGGTATTTGAGTGGCCTGTTGTTCTAGTGGTTAGTGGCTCTGACTGCAATGCCGGTGGTCGATTCCCACAAAAGATAAATGTTTGTGTGATGAGCACGATCATATTTTGTTCTGTGTCTGGGCGTAATTTATCTATATATGTATGTATTTAGAAATATATAAGTAAGTGTGTTTATCAGTTGTCTAGTACTTATAGAACAAGCTCTAATTAGTTCGTTTTGGGGTTTTGTGATAGTTGTGGAGTACTGTTTTTTTTTTTTTTTTAGTTAGAAGTTTCAGTTTTAAGTCCGTATGTCAGGGATGGCCAACTTGATTCGACCCAATGATCCGGTCAGCCGCCGGATTCCAAACAGATTTCCGGCCACCGTACAAATTCAAATTCAAAGCATTTATTTCAAATAAACCATTTACAGGCACTTTTGAAATGTCAAGAAGTCAGTCTTTCAATGTCAATTGCACATTCCAAAGCGTAGATCTCTATGGAGAAGAATGTGCAAGAAACTCCATGGACACTCTTTTCAATCGTGTTTTGCAATTACAAATATCTCTGTTACATGTTTCTTGTCGCTATCATGTGAGAACAATGTCAATAAAGTAAAAATAAAAACTAAATATAGATATTAAAATAGCAACTGGCAGCTAAGAGATGACCAGTCTCAACTGACAGCGCCCGTTCACGGACCTGACGCGAATATTAGCACCACTCAGCTCAACCATTTTAAAGGGAACAGTCTCTTCACCGACGACTGTGCGTGATGCATTCGGTTAGCAGTAAGCAGTGTACGAACCCGCCTATCCAGGGCGTCCAGTTCTGTTTGAGTTAAATCTTTCCAAGCGGTTGACCTAGTCAGTGTGTGAATCAGGATTTTGCCTTCTATATTTAAAGAATATGCTATATTTAAAAATATAAATTACTAGCGTGATAGTAGGAAATTATCCCATATATGGTAGACCCGTGTACCAAGTTTCATTAAAATCTGTTCAGTCGTTTGAGCGTGAAGAATTAACAAACATACACACACACTAACAAACTTTTGCCTTTATATTATTAGTGTGATGTGTGTGTTATGAATTCATTTATTAACTGGCTTCTGCCAGCGGCTTCGCCTGCGTGAAAGTCGGGTTCTCCGTACAAACTTTGGACCCCCGTGTCATACCCTTAGGGAGTGAATTTCGGAAAATCCGTTCGTAGCCGATGTCTACACCCTATAAGGAACCTACCTGCCAAATATTAAGTTTGTAGGTATTATAGTTTCTGTGATTTCGTGATTATTCAGTGAGTGGTATTTCGCTTTGATGCATATAGATTTATTTATTTAGTACAACAAAATACCCATTGTACTAAAATACGTTAATCCTTTTACTTTGTATTCTCACAGAACCGCAAACTTTCTAGTAATATTATTTTCCATTCATCAGCAAACAAATCTAATCCAGGGTTGGCCTCCACGAGCGCGTTGAGCATCGTTAGCATACGCGGTATAGGGGAGGTGGATCGAGCTACAGTGCGACAAAATGGGACATTAAGAATTTATGAAATATAGTAAGATTTGCAACTCTTTCACACAATAACAAGAAATTAAGAAACGAAACCCGTTATGAATCCTTTTTCTTCCCTCCTGCAGAGTTTTTCTTAATATCAAGTGACCACAAACTTGTTATATCGGCCACAAGCTGCCATATTACACTTAATAACTTAATTACATACGTGAAACGTTCGGTTATTACATTTCTCCCCTTTTCATGGAACGAGTTTTGTTATTAAGGTTATTAGGGATTAGTAATATAGTTTCTTTTGAGGAAAATTGAACGTAGTCCGTTGGTATCTTTTGTGATGCATCCTTTGTGGGATTTTTCATTTTATAGAAGATCAGTTTCATAATTCGAGATTTGCTTCTAAACGGAGGAGTTACAGGTACGTTTTAGCAAAGATTATATTTTAAGCGGGTCTACCTTTTATAGCAGAACTTTTTACGTCATAATATTGTTTAGCATAACAACGGATAGCATAAACTTCATTTCGCAGAAAATCATTTCGCATACACTCAGTTGTCATACATTCAAAACTCATAATTTTTTTTGTCAGAATCATCTTTAGGCATAATGTTTATATCCATAATAATTAAAAAGCAGAACCATCATATCGCAGAAAATTCACAGTCAGAATCGTTTTTTGGCATACATTTTATATCGATAGTGCAGCATGCATGTAGCATGCAAGCAGGCATGCAACATGCAGCATGCATGCAGCATGCAAGCAGGCATGCAACATGCAGCAGGCATGCAGCATGCAAGCAGGCATGCAACATGCAGCAAGCATTGTTTCTGTCATGGCTCCGGCGCTGCGGGGTTTGGGCGGCGCCACGCGAGCTTATCGTCACAGATGGTTTTAACGCTCACCACCGCAGCTTCGGCTTGCTGGCCGGCTTCGCCGGCCAGCGTCAGCCGCGGTGCCGGCCTTCAAACCACCTGCTCCTCAGCTCGCGGGCCGCCCTACCCCTCCGCGCCTACGCGGGTTTAAATTACACTCTAGGGGTAGGGCAGACAAGACTGCGTAAAGTCGGTTTCGCAGCGATTCGTTTCTGTCACAAAATTTTGCAGCAGATGGTTTTAACGCTCACCACAGCAGCCGAAGCTGCGGTGGTGAGCGTTAAAACCATCTGTGACGATAAGCTCGCGTGGCGCCGCCCAAACCCCGCAGCGCCGGAGCCGTGACAGAAACAATGCTTGCTGCATGTTGCATGCCTGCTTGCATGCTGCATGCCTGCTGCATGTTGCATGCCTGCTTGAATGCTGCATGCATGCTGCATGTTGCATGCCTGCTTGCATGCTACATGCATGCTGCACTATCGATATAAAATGTATGCCAAAAAACGATTCTGACTGTGAATTTTCTGCGATATGATGGTTCTGCTTTTTAATTATTATGGATATAAACATTATGCCTAAAGATGATTCTGACTAAAAAAATTATGAGTTTTGAATGTATGACAACTGAGTGTATGCAAAATGATTTTCTGCGAAATGAAGTTTATGCTATCCGTTGTTATGCAAAACAATATTATGACGTAAAAAGTTCTGCTATAAAAGGTAGACCCTGACTTTTTATGACACAAATTTAATTTAATATTGAAAATGCTACCAATACATGCCATATTTAGAACATTCGGAGCGGGAGATAGTAAATACATTGCACGTAGGTTATCTAACCATTCGATAGCATAAATTTACTTTATTTAAATTATCAGTTTTATTCCATATATTATAAGTTTTTGTTGTTTTGAACACTAATTTTTACAAGAAGATACATCTATTTTAATTTTTGATGTTCAAATATGCACCCATACCAAATAATCGTATCTCTAAATAAATGTTATGCTAAACAAAATTATGCATAATATTAATTATGGCAAAGGTAATTATGCGAAACAAAATTCTGCCAAGATAAAAATATGCCATTGTAAATTCGGACACGTAAATATTCTGCCAAACAAAAGTTATGCTAAATAATTTTTATGCCTTAAAAATATTCGATTAAATAAGATTATGCCATGTGAGTTATGCCAAATAAAAATCGGAGTATCAAGATTCTGCCAAATAGAAGGAACCCATTTTAAGCAATTGGCTTAAAATTTGAGTTACGCAATTATAGGCACACCACTTCGATGCCAATCGGAAAACTGCTCAGAATGCTGGCAGCATTGCCACGTTGGACAGCTGATTTGTTAACCAAAGAAAAACACGGCTCTCGGTCACGCGAAGAATCAACCAGCTGTTTGGTATATCACGAACAACTCGATGAGCGCTCGGACCTCATGGCCTTAGTGTTTCAACCCCAAACGGCTCAAACAAATAACTTCCAACAAGGTACTATTAATAACATAAGACATTATTAAGACATGTGACATCCACCAACCCGCACTGGGCCCGCGTGGTGGATTACGGCCCATTCCCTCTCCTAGAGAGGAGGCCTGAGTCCCAACAGTGGGAACATTAAAAGGCCGACTATGCTATGCTACTATTAATAACTATATTTACGCCGTTTGAGGTTTTCTGCACCTGTAGCAGCCGCACCAGCACAGCCTGCCGTATTGATTGAAGATGAGATGGCGCAAGGGTGTCGACCCATGTTGCATTCCGCACCAAAGACTTACCCTAAATACATCATCATCATCATCTTCCTGCCCTTGTCCCGTGTTATTTGGGGTCGGCGCAACACGTTTTCTTCTTCCATTCTGCCCTGTCACTCGTCATACTATCACTAACTTCCTTTTCTTTCATATCACTCTTCACACAATCCATCCATTTTTTCTTTGGTCTCCCTCTTCCTCTCCATCCATCCACATGTAAACTCATAACTCATAACCAAGACAAACGATTCCCTTTCAACTTTTCAGTCACTGGCGCCACTTTCAAACTTCCCCTAATATACTCATTTCTCACTTTATCCATTCTCGTCACACCACACATCCATCTTAACATTCTCTTTTCTCATCCGTCTTTTTCACAGCCCAACATTCAAACCCTAAATACATATATAGCAAATATATTTTATGCATATTTCCTTCTGCAGTTATCTCTTTGCACTTCGTACCCATCGTTAAAGATGGTACCTCTGAATTTCATGCACTTTAATTTTAAGTTATGAAATTCATTTGTACATTTTAATCAGCGATAAGTTGCAGCATTCACAGCGTATTTACATTTCAAAGAGTTCTAACCAGTCTCTAGTAGTTTAAAATGAATATTTAATGCTCAAAAGCATTCGCATTTAGCACGGCTATTCGTTCCACTGACAAAATATATAGCATATTTATTTATGATATTTCCTCCGAAATGCAAATCGTTGATGTGGCTCAAAAGGCTACCCAACTTAAATGGGACTGGGCAGGACATGTCGCATGTCTAACGAGTTATGAAGCCGCGCAGACCACGAAGGAGTTTTTTTTTCGGTGGGAAAGTCATCCAATGATATCCCCCGCTCTTGGGCGGTGCTGGAGGTTGTGTCAGAGTTTTACTGACTAAAAACCCACTCCTGTTCCTTCGTTGCCTTTCATACCAGGGCCAAGTCTTCCTTTCAGAAGCAGACTCTTGGCCCCAGTAGGCTTTGACCCTGCTGGACCCCTACGGTTTGCTGACATTTCAAGGCGCGCGTGGAACAGTACGCGCAGTTGACGACTTGGGCTCGGTCGGGACGGTTACTGGACGATAAGACGACGAGCTACCCATGCCTGCGGTGGCCGGAAATCGGGATCGGGATCCCGACGGCACCAATCCGTACTGGGCCCACATTATGGATTATGGCTCATTACCTCTCTCTATTATTTGCTCTAGTTTCTTTTAAAAATTTAGTTAAATATCATTGTAACATATAATATGTATGTAAATATATATATATATATATAATATTTATGAGTTTGTTTTTTTGCCTTTTGTACCTATACAATAGCTATATACTATAGTTTTATATCTATGTATAGTCTAATATATATTTTTAATTTTATTACCACCGGCAAGAAACTCCATGGTTACTCTTTTAAAAAAATTGTTGTTCTATTACCTCCTCCTCCTCCTCGAGTCGTATTCCTCATTACTGAGGGTCGTGAAGTTTCCGCTGGATTAGCTTCTTGCTAATGGTATCTCGCCATCTGTGACGGTTCTTAGCGTCATGAAGTGCGACATACAGTTGGGTGTCCAGTGTTGAGCGGACCTGTTTCGCCATCTTTTTGGGCTGCGGCCTCTTGGTCGTTTGTCATCAACCATGCCAGGAAGACATAAATCTATATAACTGTAATCGATTAGTTAATACAAAAAAGTGAAATCAATATCTCAGAATCGGAAATTGTAGTAATCGGTTTCTTTAACCCCATCCCTTTCCTTCAATCTGTCAGAACTGTCAAACTGTACTTCAATTCTAAATTTGACAGCATTTAAATTCTTACAAATCCGATCAAAAATCACTTACAGTCAAAAAAAATATTTTAACTGTGAATAGGTTGCTTCTAGGCAAGCGTGTTCCATCGTCGGCCACATCATCGCTTACTATCAGCCCCCCTAACCAAGTTACAACCGTTTCGGATCGAATTCCGTTCTCCTATCGGTAACGCCTCGGTGTCAGCAATTGTAGAAAACAATAAGTTGGTAGCCATGTTGGCGCGCCTGAGTCGGCCGCAAGTTCTACAATGTTGTTCTACAATAACAAAGGATGTAGAAACGATAACAATTCATTCTATCATTTTGAACGATGTGAACTTGGCTACGAATTTTCTATTCGTTTGTTCTGACCACGTGACTTAACGTTGAGATGATGTCATTCCTATACATTTGGTTAGTTTTCGACTAGCGTTAACGATTGCAGATCATCAACTTGGCTAGGGTTGCAGGTGAGATAGTAGTCAAACTATCCATAATAATAATAAAAAAACTGTGACAGTAAGTTCGACTTAATTATTTCACTTTTTTTTGGTCAAAACGGCATATTTTGACGTAAAATGCGCATTATTGAGGTACCTCCGATAATAAATTGAATTTGTTTCACCCTCATCAAGTTAAAATTGATTGGGATTGCCCAATTATTTATCCTTATATTTTATTTCCCATGTGTCTCGCATAGAAATTGCTTACATCTCCTTTATCATCATTTATTCTCATTTATCCTATGGGATTAGACTTAGGTTGACAATATGTGTATACATTTTTTTTTTGTTGTAGTCGATTACGCCCAATTTTCAGTGACCAACGTGAACTTATGAAGCGCAGGACCGCGATATGCGGAAGGAGAGGGAGAGGCTTTTGCCCAGGAGTGAACAAGCTAAAATAAAACCTAAACTGCTTATCATATAATATTGAAAACAGTTAAAGCATGCAGATTATACAAGCAAACGGATCCAACAAACTTGCTTTTTTATATTCCTTCTCACCGCAGATATGTGTGTAAAATATTTTTTTTTGCTTACCTTCACGTGAGTCAGTGGTCAAGCGCGAGCCGAATCTGATAAATTGTTGCAGGCAAATTGTTTAGTTTTCAACAAAATTCACCAAATATCTCACTTTCAATATTTATGTTTTTCTCCGCGTTCTTCTAACAATCTCCTACAGCTTTGTGTTTCTCATATTTCTGATTATTTTCATTCTCCTTTTGAAAAAGGCAACAGAAGGATACAGGTGTTGTTTTAGTCAGTAAAAGTCTGACACGCCCTCGGACTCCGCTCTAGAGCGAGAAAAGTAATTAGATGATATCCCACCTCTAAATAAGGCCAATAGTTAATATTAAATTTTAATATAAATGTGACCTTTTTTCGTTGTTAGGCTCGAGTTTGACCACTATCTCACCTGCCCCCTGGCCAAGTTATAACCGTTTCGTTTCGATTCTCTTTTCGTCGAACACCTCGAGTAGGTCACGCCTCCGATTCCTTTATTCTGACATCGAAACGGTTGTAACTTGGCTAGAGGGCTGAGGATAAGCGATGGTGTGGTCTACGATGGAGCCTATTCACTCTTGACTTAAAGACTCCTAGGTTGTAGCCATTAGGAAACACAGACTCCAGCAGGGAATTCCACTCAGCTGTACGTATAATAAATGTGCAACCAAAAAGTTTTTTACCTATGGTTGGGATGTCCACTATGTACTGGTGGTGTAATTCACTACACCTAGTAACTTAAGAGGCTCCTTTTTCACTCGCCTATCGTCAACATCAAGCATAGTTTCAAAGCTTGTTACTTCATCTAACGCAATCCAACGCGATGTTTGACGAAAAGGCAATGCGAAAAAAGAGAGATAACGCCGGAAAACTCTGTTAGCATTCGATAATTCCGTGATTTACTCGAATATTTCACAAAACTTGTTCCAGAAACCAACGTGCTTTTTTTTTAACCCATAAAAGTTTTTTGAAAAAAATTTTTGTCATTCAGAATCATGATTAAATTTTCAAGGCTTCTATTGTTATACTTTTTAACTTATTAAATTTTTGAGTAAATTATGAAGTGCAATCATTTAAAATAGCAATTATTTTTTATTATTCTTTACTGGATTAGTATTAACAAATTTATAAATTAATTTCAATAGAAGCCAGGATAGTATCCACAAGATACTGTGTTTCCAAAATATCTAATGAAAACTTTGTAGATAATAGCGCACGCGAAAAACAGTGAAAATGTAAGTCGAATTGCATCTTTTAAATTCTAATATCAAAAATGTTCGAACTGGCCGAAAACTTTCTACCGTACTGCCCAACGGTCAAACAAACTTCAAACTAGACATTCTACTTTTAAAAATCCAATTTTAACAGCCAGTATTCTTGATTAAATTTTAAATTAAACTTTATCATTGGAAGGAAAGTTCATTTAGATCACGTCAAGGCAAGTACTATGGAAAATAGAAGACGGGGAACAGATTATTGGAAAATTCTTGAATAGATTACTTAACTATTTTTTTTAGTTTTTTTTTTATCTACATGTCACAAGTTACTAGAACCGATAAAAAATATTGAAATTCTGTAACAGATTCTTTTTTTTTAATATCTGATTTGTTCATATTCGGGATAGAAAGCCTTTTCAACCATTCTGTTTTAGCTTGATTTAAAATAATATCGTTATTTGGTATCAATTCTGTTTTCTGAATAACCTTGTGAAATCATACAGAATGATTCTTTAATATTACCGTTTGTTGTTTTTTTTTTTTTTTTTAATTGATATAAACCAGTGCTTGACTGCGATCCCATCTGACGGTGAGCAGTGATGCATTCATTGATGGTGAGGCGCACTAGTTTATTAAGAGCCATTCAAGCCTAGAAGACACCTAAATTATAGTTGGTATAAACGATGAAGCGAAACGCCTAGTCTGGACCGTTGAAGTTTCAACAACGTATATACGTTTTTTTAGGTGGGAAAATTATCTAATGACAAATCCCGCTCTTGGGCGGAGCGCGAGATAGTGTCAGACTTTTACTGACTAAAAACCCACTCTCTGTTTCTTCTTTGCCTTCATCCTGGGGCCCCGGGTTTCGTTTTCACACTACCCGTGGAACAACGTAAGGGGGGGGGGGATACTGATTTGTATTTTAGTCTAAGCACATCAGATCCAGGGGTCAGGTCATGATAGCGACATAGCCTGAAGAATCACTAAACTTAAGTGACAGTGTGCAGAACAAATTGCTCGCAGAACAGATAGTCGATGGAGTTGATGCGTTCTGGAGTGGCCACCGCATACCGGAAGACAGCGTTTTAAGACCTCCCACAAGGCGGATCGATGACCTGGTGAGGGTCGCGTGAATCCGATGGATACGAGACGCACAGGACCTTGTGGCGGCCTTGGGAGGTCTATCTCCAACAATGGACGTCTCATGGCTGAAATGATGATGATAATGACGCATCGCACAGCACAGATGGGGACATAGGACACCCGTTTTTTATTTGTTTTTTCTTATTGTGTCTCAATGCATTTGACCATTACCTCACCTAATGTTTTTTTTTCCGGTGGGAAAATCATCCAATGACATCCCCCGCTCTTGGTTGGAGCCCACCTCCCCACCTCATTAATGCCTCACCTAATGGTTAAGCCATGATGTTGTCATCGATGTAGTACGCTTGTCTAAAAATCCTAAGGTCACTTTTGAATTAAACACAGATAAATTAAGAATTTCTTTTATTTCTTAGCCTCTATAAAAAAAGAACCGGCCAAGTGCGCGTGGGACTCGCGCACGAAGGGTACTCTCCGTAGCAAAATACAAGCAAAAAAAAAACATGTTTGTTGTATAGGAGCCTCTTATTATTTTTTTTTAATTTTTATATTAGTATTTGTTGTTATAACGGTAACAGAAATACATGATCTGTGAAAATTTCAACTGTCTTACAATCACGGTTCATGAGATACAGCCCTTTTTTTTAGGTGGAAAATCATCTAATCACCCATGGCCCCAGTAGGCTTTGACCCTGCTGGGCTCCTACGGTTTTGATGACATCTCCTTGAGGCGTGCGTGGAACACTACCGGCCGTCGACGACTTGGGCTCGGTCTGGACGGTTACCAGATGGTCGGACGGCGGGCCACTCATTGCTCGCCGTCCGCAAGCCAGCGCCTACGGTGGCTGGAATAAGATACAGGATAATACAGGATACAGGTTATAGACGGACAGATAGAAAGACAGATGGATGGACAGCAGAGTCTTAGTAATAGGGTCCCGTTTTACCCTCTGGGTACGGAACCCTAACAATATTAGGAGTCTACAAAAGCTATAAAAAAACTTAACATCGTGAAAGATTTATAAAAGAAAAATAAACTTGTCACTTAGCTCACGATAATTCAACCTTGTCCCGGGTCACTAGGCCCAAAGGCTATAAAATAACTCGCGAAATTATTGCCCGGCGAGGTAAAATAAATTTTGTAAAAATATTGAAGTTACGTCGAATAAATTACCCTTTGTCCCTTTGGGTGTAAAAAGCGCTTTTAAAATTAAAATCTTTCATTTTTTGTTGAGCTGTCATCTTTATTGTTTTTATTTGGGATGTAATTAAGTGAGAAGCAAATATATAGGCTCAAATGTCTCGCTGATGGTAGCGTACTAATGTGTTGGATCAATGACTTTCCTTCAAAAAAATAGATCAGTGGTGGCCGAGGGGTAGCCCCGACTTACGAGTTGTAGGTCGCGAATTCAAACCCAGCCAGGCGCATGACTTTGTGTAATTTATCTCATCACCACTGCTCTCAAAACAGTGAAGGAAAACATCTTAGAACCAAAAGTTCGAAGACATGTGACATTCACCAACTTGCAATGGGTCCGCATGGTGAATTACGGCCCATTCCCTCTCTTAGAGAAGAGGTCTGAGTCCCAACTGTGGAAATATTATGAAGCTGATTATGCTTTTACTATTTGAGCTGAATGCTGCTGATTTACGAGTCATGTTTGTGAACGGACCGATGCCATCAATTGAGTCTGGTCACCTCATTGCCTCTGCTATATATTTTAATCTTTAAATTTTTAGTGGTTAATTTCAGGGCTGCGTAATCTAAGTCGGCAAAAATGGAATTAGATTACTTTGTAGTCCATATGTTCGTCTTTCAAGATTCTTTTATCAGAAACACGAGGAGATGTTAAGCATAAATTAATATCCAATACTCAGGTCTGCTACTTCTTGATCGTGAAAAAATCAAACTTCTAAGTCAACTTGGAAACATAGGACTTGCTTCAGAGTTGATCCCATTGAAGTGGTTCACAATCATGGGTATCTGAGCTGAATGGAACCGAAAGCACCCCCTCCCCCATACAGGTGTCTTAAAAGGACTACTTAGGAAAAGGTTGCTATGAATGGACCACCTAACTTTACAACTGCATATCACAAAAAAAAATTAAAAGATAAAATTAAACTAAATTATTATTTTTATTTCGTAGACCTATATTTACAATAATCACCCGATTTCCGGCCACCGTAGGCACGGGCTTGCGGACGGCGAGCAATGGGTGGCTCGCCGTCCGATCGTCCGGTAACCGTCCGGACCAAGCCCAAGTCGTCGACGGCGCGTACTGCTCCACGCGCGCCTTAAGGAGATGTCAGCAAATCGTAGGGGCCCAACAGGGTCGAAGCCTACTGGGGCCACGGGTAGTGTAAAAGTGAAACCCGGGGCCCTGGGACGAAGGCAAAGAAGGAAGGCGAGTGGGTTTTTAGTCAGTAAAAGTCTGACACTATTTCGCGCTCCGCCCAAGAGCGCGATTTGTCATAAGATGATTTTCCCACCTATGGAATACGAAGAGTCGAGAAGATAGTCTGGAATTTAACATGTATAATAATTGTGGTTATCCGTAATTTTAGGGTTCCGTACCTTAAAAGGACCAAACGAAACCCTTATAGGATCACTTTGTTGTCTGTCTGTCAAGACCCTTTATCACGGGAACGCGTAAAGATATCGAGTTAAAATTAAAACCATTATTATACTCAAGTCTGCGGATCCTTAAAGCTGTGAAAAAAATCAAAGTTCTTAGTAAACGAAAAACAGATACGGCCGTTTATGTCGACAAAAATGTATTTCGACCCCTTTAAGGGAATCAAAATTCATAGGGTACTTCCCGTTGACCTAGAATCCTAAAATTTGGCATGAAGCAACGTCTCATAGCACTAGTATAGGAAATGCGATTCGGAAAACCCTTAGTAACTCAATTCGGTAATTGAACTGTTTTCATAGGTAAGTTTGTACGGAACCCTCAGTGCGCGAGCTTGACTTGCATTTGCCTAGTTTTTTTTTTTCTTTAATTAGTCAAATAAATATTTAGGATTTAATCCCATAAAAAAGTGACTATGTTTAGGTGTAGATTTTGGATATAGATAGTGTTATTCGTGTTAGTGGTCTATTGAAAGACATCTATATATATAAAAATGAAACCCGTTTTCCTTGGTCACGGCATCACGCGTGAATGGCTGGACCGATTTCACTAATTGTTTTTTTGTTGTATTTGTTATTATTAGGAGAAGGTTCTTTCGGAAAAAAATATTAAGAAAATCTCTCAGAAATATTGAAAAATATACATTTTATTTTGCATATTTAAAAAAACGCGCGTAACGAATGTCAATATCATTCACAGCCATAGACTATATTGAAAGAGCATTGTTTGTTCGGAAACGTGGTTACTTAATTAAATTCGAGCATCATTTGTTCCAAAATAAAGTAGTGCATCATTGCTACGCTAATAATTACAACCTTCCCCTGTATATAAACTAGCCATTCCCCTTCATCAAATAAACACTGGGTGTGTCTTCATAAAGCAATTATGTAATTGATTCTAAGAAGTCAGGGAAGTCTATACGTGAAGCAATTTTCCTTTTTATTTATAGAACTGGCCGGAAATTAAAAACTTTTCTGTTTGTTGTCTCGTTTCGTCTCTGCTCGTGTAAGTCACGTGCAGGCTTTGCAGTAGTAATATCTTGGAAACTAATAAAAATTGCACCTTGGTGAATTAAACACAGAATAAACTTTATTTTACACCAAAGTAGTAACCATTTTACAAAAACTTAAATCTACGATGGAGGTCTTATCGCTAGCAGCGATATGTACTAGCCCCCCTAGCCAAGTTACAACCGTTTCGTTTCAATTCTCTTCGTCGTAACTTGGCTAGGGAGTCAGACAACCATAACTATATAAATCAATAAAAAAATATATTGTTTTTTACTGTTTTGTAATTCTTGAGTAGCCATAGTCATAGTAGCTTATTAGTAAGGCATTGTTACAAGTCATAAACAAATTACTATATCTACAGATTATTAAAAATATGGCTGTGGATGACTGTAAAAAGGAAGAACAAACAATTGATGATGAATGAAAAAGATAAAAAGAATTTTTTTTTACAATGTGAAATCATTAAATGACATTTACATATTATATAGTCAATACATACATAAACATTTATTTATTTATTTATTTGTTTATTCTCACATCGGAACGCATTGCAGCAATTACACCAATGGAGGTCAATTAGTTTAGAATCTGCTACTTTCTAACATCATGTGCGCGGTGGAGTGGTAGTCATCAAAGGAGCGGCGCGGCGTGGTAGTGGGTCACTTACGCTCGCTTACGCCGCATCATGTCAGCGCTCCTCCAGGATTCCACATGTACCAAATCCTATATCGAAGACATTTTTCAAAGCTCTTTCGATGAGTTTTTTAAGGAAATTAATTTAAATTGAAAAATACGGAAAATTTTGATGCATACAAATACACATTCATCTAGTTTGCATGTCATCTATTTCGATTCGATCCAACAGAGAATTGGGTAGGTACAGATAGCGGCACGAATCTTGAACGCTCCGCCAAAGTTCGGGGATCGCTTTGCACATCGTACAATATCGGCGAGCCAATCACTGTACAAGGATTTCACCCCCGCCCCCGCATCTCTCTTCATACCACTAAAGAGAACCGATATTTCACTTCTGCGTGCTTCTGCGCAAGTAGAACTGTAGAAGTCAGCGCTCAAGATACGTGCCGGTATCTATAATATAAGATATTTTTTTAAAAGGTTTTTTTTTGTATTGAATTATTTGCAAAAAGAAATGATTAAATTTTTAATAATTGCTTTTACCATAAAATTTGAATTAAAACATCTGCTCTCTGATCTGCTGCGTCTGCTTAATCAAAAAGATGTTATGTTGGTTCATGTAAAAGATTTTTCTGTGAAATCGGTATCTGGCTTGAAATGTTTAAGAAATGAATACATCAAAAAAATATTATCTTATAGTATAATACAGGGTATTTGGTGCATCGTGTGCGAAATTGAAATGGTCGACTGGAGGGGTCAGCTGCTATCCTTGCAGTCCCTTAAACACTTATCATGCCCTGTAGATTTTTTTTCATCAACTTTTTATTGTTTTATGAAAATAAGACCCTGTCTATTGACGCGATTGTAATAACACAAACAGTTTTTTTTACTTTAGCAGTTTTAATACAAAAATACCCAAACTACAATAAAACTAGACTCAAACAAACCTCGATATCAGAAAAAAAGCGATTTATTGAAGAGAATGATTATATAATCTCTTCACACAAGTTTGACGTCTGACCGACCATTCACCACAGACACATCATTCCTTCAAAAACATAAGAGATTTATTCAAACCCGTAGCTCCACGTAGCACTGGTTAGTGAAATATTTTTATCTTTAGACGTCACTGAATTTTAGTTTGGGTGTCGTGGAATATGATTTCATTCGTGACTCGTTCTATTGATGGACATATCTAGATAGATTCGGTTTTTTGTGATCTAGATTCAACTGGATTTCTACCTAGATAGACAGCGTTACCTATATAAAAGGTTTTTCTTCGCAATATGTGAGATTCCTTTCTTATGAAACTAGTAAATTATTGTGTGTATAAGAAGCACAACACATTTTTTTGGTTTGTTTATGTGTCTAACCTCTAGCCAATTATTGACGGCACGATAGGTCAAATTTTTATTACCTACCGATTATATTGTTCAGCCCGTTAACGGTCGTAACTTAGCCCTAGCCAAGTTACGACCATTAGTGGAGACTGGTAGTGGGCCACGCCTCCGATTCCTTTGTTCTGACTACATGACTGAGCATTGAGATGACGTCACAACAAAGAGATTGGAGGCGTGGCCGATTCAAGGTGGTGGCAGTAGGACACCATGGCCTGTCCAGCTGCAGGACCGCAGGCCGCATAACACGGCAAGCTAGCAACAACGACATTATTCGTCAAACTCTCGTCACCGCCGGCGTACCTGCCGTAAGAAAACCTAGCGGCTTGGTACGTTTCGATGGGAAGAGACCAGATGGTATTACGTTGATGCCATGGAAGGTGGGTAGACCTATGGTGTGGGACGCAGCCTATGTCGACACCCTTGCGACATCAGTAATTACAGTTTTCAGCCGTTTGGAGTCGCCATGACCTAAGCATGGGGCCAAGTGCACGTCTCTTTTTCAAGGAAATTTTACGCCGACTGATCGACACTGCGTCGTTTTTCGCCCAAAGAATTAGCATTGCCATTCAACGTGCTAACGTGGCCACCTGTCCAAGTTGGGATGCCTCAAGTGCCATAATAATTTTAAAAAGTTCATTAACATTTGGTATACACATAATTTGTTTTTAGTGAATAATAAGTTTTTAAAATGCACAGTTAAAAATATCCCTTTTAAAACTATAGCCTCAACACTACTGCCTTCCCGATCAAGCCCTATCTTATCCCCTCAAGCTGAAAGTGTGTCAACAATCTTCTAATCCCCTGATCCAGACTCAATCCACAAGACAGAGAAGCACAGAAAATCAACTCCTATCTACGCGGGATAACTTGGCCCGAAGAAATTCCAAACTTAAGTAGCAGAACTGATAGTCTATGGGGCCGAAAGATTCTGGAAGACGCACCATTGGACCTCCCACAAGGTAGACCGACGATCTAGTGAGTGTCGCGGGAATCCAATAGATGCGAGACGTATAGGACAAGTCATTGTGGTGACACTTGGGAAGGCCTTATGTCTAGTAGTGGACGTCTTTTGGCTGAAATGATGATTATGATGACATAGATTCTTTTCAAGTACAGCGCCACACGATATACGCGTTTATTTATTTAGCCAGAACTACAAACTGACAGTTACGATGATTAGCAACAAATTTTGTGAAGCACATCTATATTATTATGTAAAAAATCCTGCCCCCCTAGCCAAGTTACGACCGTTTCGTTTCGATTCTCTTGCGTCGAACAACTCGAGTAGGCCACGCCTCCGATTCCTTTGTTCTAAACACGTGACTGAGATGACACAGCGTTAAGATGACGTCAGAACAAAGGAATCGGAGGCGTGGCCTACTCGAGGCGTTCGGCGCATGACAATCGAAACGAAATGGTCGTAACTTGGCTAGGGGGGCTGACTCGTTTACTGACTTATTAACGCCCAGCCCAAACTATTGAAACTAGAATGCTGAAATTTTGCATATATTTTGCTATAATTTAGCTATAATTTTTTTTTATGATGAATACAAAGAATTTTCAAAACTTCATTCTTTAAAGGGATAAAATGGGGGATAAAGTATGTATGCGGAAACCTACATTGTACTTACTTTACAAAAATAAAATAACACATAATATAATACATAATATTATAGATTTTTTTATTTAAGAAACTTTTAACAAATTGTTATACCAGTTTTATCGTAGCCTTACCCAAGTACATCACAATTACAGAGTAACTAGTGAGTAAACTAAAATATATAAATAAATATAATAATAAATAATGGTTAGAATAACGTTAAATATACCTATATCTAGCTTCTTTATATTTAATTCGTTAATTACCGAACTTCTTTCAGACTCATTCCTGACACACTCCAACAAAAGTTGATGGACATCTTCTACTTTATTATGACAAACTAAACCACTCACTAAGTCTTCTAGCTAATTACCAGACATTCAGACAGTATCTCCTTCCATTCATCAGCGAACAGATCTAGTCCAGGATTACGGTCGGTCAAGGACGGTCAAGGACCGCGTTGAGAGCGATAGTGTCTGTGTACGTTAGCCTTTTTCGCTTGTTGTATTGAACTTTCCTTCTGTACTTACTCTGTGGTCCACTTTTCTAACGAGCCTCTCCTAGACGAGTATCGGCATGGATACAATGGACTTTTAACAGGGGATTAATATTCAAACCTAGTCCCTTACGGGAGGGTGTACTTTAACCTATATTTGTAAAGTTTTGAAGGGTTGAGGATTAGTAACATGTACCTAACTGTTAAACGAAGTAATCTGATAGTAGAACAATAACCTATATATCTTGTTAATTCCTGTATTATATTGCAAGAAGAAGCGGTTTGTTGGTGCAGAATAAAGATAACTAGCTTCTGCCAACGGCTTTGCCCGTGTAAAAGTCTGTTTCTCCTTACAAACTTTGGACCACACCCTATAAGGAACCTACCTGCCAAATTTTAAGTTTGTAGGTGTTATAGTTTCTGAGATTTCGTGATTAATCAGTGAGTGATATTTCGCTTTTATATGTATAGATTTGAAAATCACTGAGAATATTGAAAATTTGTAAAGGTCGCTTGAACGGCTGAATGAATTTTTATGAAACTTGGTACATGACTGTAGACCATGTCCTCAAAGAGCACGTATAGGATGCTTTTTATTACGAAACTATGTTTCCTTGTGTTAAATTTCTACTATCTAAGTGAATAGGCTCTCAATAACTAGTGCGCTTTATCATAAACAATTGTATCACTGCTTACCATCAAGTCGGATCACAGTCAAGCACTAGTTTGTGTCATTTAAAAAAAAAACACGCGGGCAATGTCGCTGGGTGGTAAGAATATGATGAGAGAAGGTACAAATTAATATACGCTAATTGCGTAATTACTTCTTCGTTTTTATCTCTCTAGAATAAATTTTATTTTAAAACATCCACAAGTAATTATTTTCGTACTTCTACAAGTGGATGATGATTCTACTTCAGATAATCGAATTCCCAACAACATGAAATCGCATTTCAATATAAATGTATATTTTTCGGCAAGAATTTTAACAACATCCATTGGAAATTTAATCCAGAAAATAACAGGATGAAATATCGTTAAAAATTCTTCCACCCACACAATTAACAACTTCATAAAAGCGAAATCATTACTGAATCCCAGAATTGAGATTAAAAAAAACTTCTGTTGAAAGTTTTTCCCGGAAAAATTACAAGAACGGCCGTGATGAGCGATGACGTCAGTATGTAGGTATATTTCTGATAACACGAGGCTTGGTTTGTATGTAATGAAACTAATTAACACGTTTCTATGTTAAAGTAATTACAATATAATACACGAGCACTTGTAAACAACCAAACATTAAAAAGGGTCAGAAAACAGGGTCGCCCAATTATTAGAAAATGGGAAGACGACATCTGCCTGACCTTGAGTCCATTTTGGCCAAGGGTAGGAGAGAACAGAGTCCAATAGAAGCAATTGGAGGAGACCTACGCCAAAAGGCACACTTACCTGAGGGAAATATTCTTACCAGAGGCCTTACTATCGACCGTGATTGTTGTGTTTGTTTTTAAATTGTTCGTCTACAATAGGTACCATTTTTCTGGATTGTATAATTTTTTTTTTCATTGACAAATTTTATAGTGTCCATAGTAAAAAAATATCTCATATGACGAACTATTAAATGGACTATGTTTCATCAGCTGACGCCATTTGAACCACTTTTGCTCGTTTTCCTTTGACTATTGTTGTATAAACGATCTACTCTGGAATTAGACTTTTGCTCGCCGTCCGTAAGCCCGCGCCTACGGTGGCCGGAAATCGGGATAGGAATGACAACTGAGTGGGAACTTGAAAAAGTGATATAATTTAAAATGAGGCCAACAAATAGCACTACGTGGTACACACGTCCTCAATTCTCAGGCCTTTAAATCGCCCCTATCTACTTTGACAAGAGCATCACAGTGATTACTCACAAATTACTGCAGGGTCTCAAAGAATTCAGATCTAATATGCTCCAGTGACTGCTAAAAGAATCAGGTTTATGAAGAAATTGAGATATTTCTTGACATTTTTCGCCAAGGCCATGACCTCGGAAAAGATTTAATTCTGTTAAAATATTATTGGGACTTTAGAGGTCGCTGACCTTCTTATTGTAAGGCCTACTGTCTATGGACGCGTAGCTTCATAGACGCGTATTCGTCATTATACGCTTGGTGTACGCCTGCGTGAAGCTAGCATACCAAACTATGAAGCTGTGTCGACGAAGCGGCAGCGTTGCGGCGTCGTGTCGTTGTCGTAGCGTATAATTACGAATACGCGTCTCTGAAGCTGCGCGTCCGTGGACAGTAGCCCTAAGTTGTTGGTTTTTTTTTTTAAATATAGAAAGAAATATTGAAAAGTTCTTGTGTATTTTTTCTGTAATTGGCTAAGTAGCCAATTCCGATAAATTTTCCATAATTGGTTACCTGGGGTTACTAGGGTAGGTACCCTAAGTAGCCAATTATGTTAGATTATTTTTTTTGCTTTAATAAATATCCAATGTTTGATATTTTTTTGCAAATCAAACGTTTTGCCGAGTCTAAGATTATTTTATTTAGATATTTAGCTCCTTAAATGTATATGGTACATTTTATATGGACTTAGGAATTTATTAATCCCTCGCGTGTAGGTATAAGGATATTTTTGTTATGTGATTGTGCGTTTTTCCGTAAAATCACAAAAAAAAAACAATTAAAAAACTTTTTCTTAATTTTTCTAGGAAAAACGAAGATATAGAGACCAACATTTTTGGCCGAATAAATTTTGTACTTCCGTGAGTACAAAACGACAACTAAGCGTTTTTCAAGGTCGCTCAAGTTGTACAGACGTGTATGTACAATCGGCGCTCGAGGGGAGTACTGTTTTTTGCCTGGCGAGAGTTATGGTAATGCTATGGATGCGAAACGCAGTACAAGACTGTTTGTTATAGCTATACTTGGGGGAGGCCATGTCTAGTAGTGGACCTCTTTCAGTTGAAATGATTTCTGATGATTTCTTTTTTAAGTTAAATAATAATAATCATCATCATCTTCCTGCCCTTGTCCCGTGTTATTTGGGGTCGGCGCAACATGTTTTTTTCTTCCATTCTGCCCTGTCACTCGTCATGCTATCATTAACTTCCTTTTCTTTCATATCACTCTTCACACAATCCATCCATCTTTTCTTAAAAAATAATAATAATAAATAATATTAATAATATCATTTATTTGCGTAAAATGTGGTAGGTACAAAAGATTTTAAATAAAGGAGACTAAGTGCAAGGACACATTCCGCCATTTAGTGATGGCATGCAAATATTTAGTCGATAGTGTTTTTGTAACATAAAGTAATTCACAATCACGACTATAAATGTCGCCAATAAGGCGACAGTTGCTGCTGCAACGTCCGTCCTATGTATAATTATCATCTTTTTTTATTTAAGAAACTAATATTGTACTTACTAGCGACCGGCCCCTGCTTCGCACAGCTGTTAGAAAACTTTGAAATTTCGGTTTTTCTTTATTATAATATGCATGTATTATACACCTAAACCTTTCTCATATCTCACTCTGTTCACTGGTGAAAACTGCATGAAAAAGTTAGTTTGTACGGAACCCTCAGTGCGCGAGTCCGACTTAGACTTGGCCTGTTTTTTTTTTGTAGTGAAGTCGGTAGTTAGTTTACAAGACTCTATGACGTAATATCATGGTGGTTACTACTTTGCTTATTAAAAAACTGATTACAGACTGTAACTTCCCCTGAAAGATTATACGTAGTAATTACACATTCTCATGTCTAGCTCACTCCAGTACTTACATCCCAAAATAGACGAAGCTAATGCCTGTGACATAATCTGTATAACATATTCATATCATATGTAATCACAACTCATCAATTTGAAGCAGATACGAAGACTGTCAGAAACATGAAACCATCGTATGTTACGGGAGTTAGGAGCGGATGTTGGAATCTATACACTCGTACATATATAAAAGGAAAAACTGACTGACTACTGGTATTTGGATCGTGAAATTTTGCACAAGGCTTAATTGTTTTGATATTTATTTATTTATTTACAAGCACTTGTACAACGTTACGGAGGAAATCCAAGGTGTTGTACAGTAGAAACTTACAAACTAAAAAAATACATTAAATAAAAACCATAATAGCACATTGAATAATAAAAAGAAAATACTTATACATTACCACTAAAATAATAAATATCACACAAACAAATGAAAAAAAATGTTTACTTATTTTTTATCCATCTTCTCACAAAACCTTAGACATTCACGACACACATCTATCCATCTCCCAGCAAACAAGGCACACTCCGGTGTTAGACTCAGGAGAGCATTAAGCACAGAAAGCGCACGAACGAGCGGCGAGTTAGCTCGTGATACTGTATGCGATAAAGGATCAGCTAACAATCGGTGTGTTCGCGGCCTTAGGTGTTGTTTAGGTACGAGAGGAACAAACAATCTCACCAGCTGAGCAACTAATTCAGGACAATCAGATTCACCACGAAGAACTTGACAGGATATAGGTGAGCTCTAAGAGGCTTTTGAAACTACAACTTTTATGGGAGTGAAAAGGAGAAAATTCGTTTGTATCATCATTCATCATTTCAGCCGATAGACGTCCACTGCTGGACATAGACCTCCCCCAAATGTCGCCACAATAAACGTTCCTGTGCGTCTCGCATCCATCGGATTTGCGCAACCTTCACCAGGTCATTGGTCCACCTTGTAGGGCGCTTCCAACACTGAGTCTTCCGGTACGTGTTCGCCTTTCGGCCCCAACGGTCATTCGTTCTGCGAGCAATGTACCCTGCCCTTTGCCACTTAAGTTTGACGATTCTTCGTGTTAAGTCGGCAACCTTGGTTCTCCTGCGGATATCTTCATTTCTGATTCGATCACGCAAGGAAACTCCGAGCATAGCCCTTTCTATTGCCCTTTGGGTGACTTTAAGCCTTCTGATGAGGTCCATTGTGAGCGACCACGCTTCGGAACCATAATTATGTCAACACTGGCAACACGCACTGGTCATAGACTTTTATCTTGAGACACTGTGGTATATCGTCATCGTTATTATGTTATCGTTTGTACACAAAATTTTATTCCTTGGACCCATATACGTTATATTCATTCATCATCATCCGTGCGTCACTGCGGGGTGCCAGCTGAAAATCAGCGTTGGGTGTCTGACGCCCAGCAATTGCTGAGTTGGCAACCCTTTCGGTTCGGGCACGCTCAGAGCAACTATATTGTAAATCTGTACTTTTTTTGTGTTGCCTGCATTGAATAAATACTATCCTATTCTATATACTTAAAATTTATACATTATATAGTAAACCTAGTAGTTTTTAAAACTACCCCTATAAAATGAATTAGGTGGTGTTATAGGTTGTATGGGAGAATTTTATTCCTTGGTTTAATAAACATGAAATTTGGCAAAAGTACCCCTAGTAAGTAGTATTAGTTTTTCAAAACTACCCTCCAAATACGGTTTAAGGGGTGCTAAGGTTTTTATAAAAACTTTCCAGCGAACAAACTCGCTAGCAAAGTGCTAGTCTGAAGTATTTGATTGCAGCTTGAAGGGAAGATTTTAAAGTAAGTTTATGTTATATATTGATTTATAACTGAAACGGCTTTGCAAGATGATGTTGGATCGAAAAAAAACAGACATCAACTTTATGAAGATATTTATTTTGTTTATAATATAACCAGTGGTGATCCGCCCCGACTTTTTGCACGGGTGCAAATTATATACATAAATCTTCACAAATTAATTACTCTATAGAGAATACCTAACTTTATTGTACACCAATATAATAAAAAAAAATACACACAAAAATACAAATTAAATCTAAATTAAAAAATCAATTAAAAAAATCTTACTTTATATTAGTGGAAACTACATCAAAATTCGTTGCTTAGTGAGAAAGTTAGCTAGCTGATAAACAGATAGACGCGAAAGGCGAATTTATTTATTTATTATGGAAAAAAAAAAACAGCAACACTACTAGAAAATACCCCACCGACACCGAAAGTGAGAGCGGTGCTCCTGACCAAACGATGTCCCACTTATTATAGTGCCCTAAGTGTCCCAACATGTACCTTGAAAGACATAAAAATCTCACTGACGCCGCTATGAACGTGGCCACATATTGGGCCCAAAAACTGAGGGAAGAGGAAACCATCGATTCGAGAAGAAGAAGAGGATTAGAAAATACAAAGCATCATCATCTTCCTGCCCTTGTCCCGTGTTATTTGGGGTCGGCGCAACACGTTTATTTCTTCCATTCTGCCCTGTCACTCGTCATACTATCACTAACTTCCTTTTCTTTCATATCACTCTTCACACAATCCATCCATCTTTTCTTTGGTCTCCCTCTCCCTCTCCATCCCATCCACGTGTAAACTCATAACTCTTTTAGTAACATGCGTTTCATCCCTCCTCTTCATATGACCATACCAAGACAAACGATTCCCTTTCAACTTTTCAGTCACTGGCGCCACTTTCAAACTTCCCCTAATAACTCATTTCTCACTTTATCCATTCTCGCCATACCACACATTCATCTTAACATTCTCATCTCTGCTAAGTGCAATCTTTTTTCTTAGTTTTTTTTAGAAAATACAAAGCAATATGATTAAATGTGTATGTTATCAACAACACTTTCTGCGAAATACACAAAAAAAATTGCAAAGCATGCGATTTGAAATTAAAACCCCAACAGTTAAATGATAAATGACATTTATTTTGCAAATAGGTTTAAAAAAAAAACACTTTTAAATGTAAATTTTTTTTTCGTCACTTTAAACCAGATGAGGCCGGTGTCTCCTAGCTACCCTAAGAAGAAACATCAAAATAAACTCAATCAAGGGATTTTTCTTTTGAGTACCGTAATTAGAGACACAATAGAAAGACAATAAACAAGGAGTTTAATGAATAGTCCGTACAGTAAATATGTAGTGGTCAAATCACATGAGAACCATGCAGATTTATCTGATATGGTCTTATGAAAAAGAACCATACAGATTTGAGTGGACCTGTCCAGTCAATGGAAGTATTTGTCAGTATTCGTAAAGCTTAAAAAATATAAATAAATCAACATTATTTTATGCTGCCATTATGGACAATGAAGCAAAATAGAGATATAATATAGAAAAAGGGAAAAATAATTTGAAAAAACGTAAATCTTTGCTAATTTTACACGAATAGTTGTGTCGTAGCTCGGAAAAATCAACCTGTACTCATTCATGGGACATAAGTACATAACTCATCCCAAACAATAAGTATAAAAAAGCATCAATTTCCACTCAACCGAAGAAGCTCCTCTTTTTTTTTTTTTTTTAATTCCCTATAAACCAGTGCTTGACTGCGATCCCACCTGATGGTAAGCAGTGATGCAATCATTGATGGTGAGGCGCACTAGTTTATTAAGAGCCTATTCACTCTAGCCTTGAAGGCACCTAAATTATAGTTGGACGGGAAGACAGCAGCAGGCAAATTGTTCCAGTCCCTCGATGTACGCGGTATAAACGACGAAGCAAATCGCTTAGTTTGGACCGTTGGTGTTTCAACAACGTAAGGGTGGATACTCGCCGTACGTCGGGTTGTCCGATGGTAGAAAGGAGATGGCGGAATCAGGTCATGCAATTCCCGCGCACACTCTCCAAAATGCAACCTGTAAAACACCGATAGGCTGGCTACCCTGCGCCTGTGCTCGAGGCTTTGTAGATTGGACTTAACCAAATCTGGATCCCCAATTAGCCTCTTCGCACGCCTATCTACTGAGTCCAAAGCTGCCAGATGGCATTTTGCAGCACCAGCCCATATATGACTGCAGTATTCCACACACGATCGGACCTGTGCTTTGTATAACATTAGAAGCTGACCCGGTGTGAAGTACCGCCGGACCTTTGCAAGAACGCCTAGCTTTCTAGCAGCTACCTTGGCTTTGGACTCAATGAACCGCCCGAAATTGAGGTCAGAAGAAATTTCGACACCCAAGAGCTGAAGGCGGTCGGTGCACTCCAGGGATACATTCCGAAAAGCAGGAGCCAAGGTGAACGGACTCCTTTTGGCGGTGAACAGACATGCTTTTGTTTTGGCGGCGTTGAATTCTACCAGGTTGGTTTCACCCCACTTGGAGACTGTCTGAAGAGAGACATTCGTACGCTCCACCATAGCCTCTCGTTCGGACCGGATTAGTTCCTTACTAGCCCGAGCACCCGGAAGGTATCTCTCTACAACTGTGCTATCATCTGCATACCCATAGAGATACCGGGCATCAGCAAATCATTAATATGCAGCAGGAAAAGAGTTGCAGAGAGAACTGACCCCTGAGGAACTCCGGCATTAGTGGTCATGGGCTCTGATGAGCATCCATCGACAACAACTCGGAGAGACCGTTCACTCAGGAAGTCTTTTACCCAGTTAATCAGACCAGGGGAAATGCCGTACGCTGGAAGCTTACTCAAAAGACTGGCGTGCCATACCCTGTCGAAGGCCTTCGAAACGTCTAAGGAGACAGCAATTGCTTCTCCATTCTTCTCGAGGGCCTCGCCCCATATGTGAGTGGTATACACTAGTAGGTCCCCAGTAGACCGATTGTGGCGAAACCCGTATTGTCGGTCACTGAGGAGATCGTTACCTTCCAGGTATGCCATGAGGCGCGAGTTCAATACACGCTCCATAATCTTGCAGAGTATGGAGGTTATTGAAATCGGCCGATAGTTGGCGGGATCGGCACGACTGCCCTTTTTGGGCACGGGTTGCACGTTGGCAAGCTTCCAGGATTTGGGCACTATACCAGTCCTAAATGAGAGGCGATACAAGCGCGTCAATACAGGAGACAACTCGGGTGCACATGCCTTGAGAACTATTGCTGGTATACCATCTGGTCCATTAGCTTTATTCACGTCTAGACGACACAGTGCTCTCAAAACTTCTCTGTTCCTTATGCGAACCTCGGGCATCGAGGTGTTGCAGTGAGGTAGATTCGGTGGAGTAGCACTGCTAGTATCAAGACGAGAATTATGGGCGAAGAGAGATGCAAAGAGACCTGCTTTCTCTCTCGCCGAGTGAGCCAGTGTCCCATCAGGTTTTACCAGCGGAGGCAATGAGGGCCCACAGAAGTTCGCTTCGACCGATTTGGCAAGGGACCAGAATGCTCTGCTACCGGACGGCTGTGCAGAGAGCTTTGAGCCAATATGGGTAATGCGGTCGAACCGAGCCTTCTTCAGTGCCTTTTTGTAGGACTTGGCAGCACGGTTGAAAGCACTCTTCTTTGAGCTCAAATCCGGAGCTTTGCGGTCACGAGCGTCAACCCAGGCGAGAAACGCCGAATGTTTACGCTCTTCAGCTTGAACGCAATCGGCGTTGAACCATGGGCGAGCTGAGCCTCCGATGGGTACGTCACTATAAGGGATGAAAAACTCCATAGCTTGACGTATCACTTCGGATATAGCATCCGCACAGCTCGACGGACTTTCAGAAGAGAAGCAGACCCGCTGCCAAGGATAAGACGCAAAGAAATGTCGCATCTCATCCCAATCTGCTGACCTGTAACGCCACATTCGCCGATCGCCGCGTGAGTCGCAGTCAGGTGGGGAGAAGGACGAAACATCCTCCTCTACCTCCAACGCCCTTCAAAAAACTCTAACCGTTATTAACCATATTAATATTATCACGACGATTCAATAAAAGCCTATTAAGGCCCCATAAACTGGCTTTATAGCCTCCTATCCATATTTTATAGGCATTTTATTACGTACCGTTTTATGAACGTACGAATAATATTATGACGTACAACCTACGCACTGGAATACGTAAATCAGAATGACGGATGGTTGCTCGAAATAGGAATCGGTATACGGCGGTGTAGGTAGGTTATGAATCCTATGAGGTAATCACGTCAAGTTTATGTTACGTGTGTAAAGCTTTAGGTTGATGGTATCGGTCAGGTGTTATCGTGGATGTGACTAGCATAGGATTGAGGTGTTTGGGATTCTAAAGAGGAGGCCTGATCCCAGCACTGAAATCGTGAAGACAAGTGTTTTTAAATGGCAGAGGTGAGCATTCCATAGACACAGCTTAGTTGTAAACAGAAAATATACTGAATATTAACTCCTTACTAAATAAACTAAAATAAAAATGTTACCACATTGAATACAATTTTTGTTTATACCATTTCTGAATATTACAATATAAATAAAATATAGGAACACCATTATCCCAATATATAGGTATTTTGGAATATAATTTGTATAGTATATAATATATATATATATATAGTTTTATTATCTGGTAAACCAGGCATAGGTAATACCATACCCCAGTTGGTAATGTGCCCCACTTACAAAACTAAGACACGTTTTTAAAATTTGGTGCTTATTTGAACCGAATCTGATTAGTTTATAAGTATTTTACGCTTCTGCACGAGCAATGGGTATCTCACTTTCCGGTGAGAACCAAGCCCAGTTCAACGGTTTCACTCAAGCAGGGCAAACCTCCACCGTATGCTTCACCGTGTCCTTCGGGCGGTCCGCACAATCTCCACCTGGGCACTTTCTCCGCCCGAATCAGGTGTAGGAGCCTCCCGAACTTACCATGTCCTACATCTGCATCGAAAGGCTCATTATGACCGGTAAAGTGGATGGGAAAAGGCCTCGCGGACGCAGTCCAATACGTTGGACCGACCAGATCCGCACAGCTCTTGACTCTACGGTGTACAATGCCCTTCATACCACCAGAGACAGAAACAGGTGAAGGAATATCATAAAAGTTAAAGTGATGAAGCAGGGATGTCATGACCCGCATTGAAGAATACGACGCAAGGAGGAGGGAGGACTTGCATCATGCTGTAGGTGAGCACCTCGTAACTTGCCTGCCACTCCTGAAAGAGGGGACTTACTGCCATGATTATGGCGTGCCCAACCAAGAGAGGGTGAAATTATTTGGTGAATTCGTTTTGTTTTTGATTTGTTTGTTTAATTTTATTTAATATTCATCATCATCATTTAAGCCGAAAGATGTCCACTGTTGGACATATGCCTCCTCCATGTGTCGCCACAATGAACAGTCCTGTGCGTCTCGCATCCATCAGATTCCCGCAACTCTTACCAGGTCATCGGTCTACCTTGTAGGAGGCCTTCCAACACTACGTCTTCCGGTACGTGGTCGCCATTCCAGAACCTTTCGGCCCCCAACGGCCATCCATTCTACGAGCAATGCTCCCTCCCCATTGCCACTGAAGCTTGGCGATTCTTCGTGCTATGTCGGTAACCTTGGTTCTCCTGCGGATATTTGTGACCTGATTCGATAGTTATTTTTAGTATTGCATGAACTATAATTATGTGAATTTGTAAATTATTTAATATTTCAACACCGGCAAAGGTTGATTTCGTCAAATATTAAGGATCTTTATGTACCATGTACTCATCAGAAACAAAAGATTATATTTTATTCGTACCCTTAAAAAATAAGTTCAAAGACCTCAGACTCATAACTTAAACGTATTAAAAAAGAATTTGGCCTATCGCCAAGAAGCAAATTCAAGAATCCAGTTATTCCTTAAGATTTTTCGGTGCGCTAAATCGACAAAATAATGTTTTCCTAGCAAAACTTTTGTGCTTATTTCTTGTTAGGAAGACTTAAACAGTAGCAAAACGGGATTAATTAATCGTTGTTAGCGACAAATGTACTAACAACGTTCTACTTTTAACGGGTTTGTCGCAAAAACAAAATGATTTCGAGTTTTTTATTTTACTTTGTTTTTGTTCAGTAACGAAGTAGGTAAGGATTTTTTGTTAACAATTTCAGTAACAATAATGTTGTCAACAATTTTGCTAACAATTTTTTGTCTCGTTCTTGCAGCCCATTATTATTTAGTTATTAGCCTCTGCCAGCGGCTTACTCGCGTGAAAGTCGAAAATTGTCCCAAAGGAACATACTCCTAGCCCCATTCTCCTTTCTAACTTATCTGTCTTGAGCGATGACAGATCATCACACCACCTTCGCCGCGGTCGAACTCGACGATGTTATGCTCCCTCAGGCATCCAGTGAGTAACGATCTTCACCCATCTATCTGGGTGCATTCGTACTCAGTCCCGGAATAAAAAGAAAAAAACCTTTGCCTATAAAGTTGATAGTTTAAAAAGCCCAAATGCAAAAAATGACCAAAAAGTTCGAGACAAGTCACTTTAAGCAGTGTAATGCAGGTGATGGCGTTAAACTTATGATTGTACTAAAATAAATTCTGCTATTTGGCCCTTTAGGTTACAGTAAACCTTCTGACGAGAACTATTGTGAGCGACCATGGTTCAGAGTCAACACGCACTGGTCAAACATTTTCGTTTTTAAGCCCTGTTGGACGAGAAGATACTGAGCAGCTTCCAAAATGCTGCTCCACCGAGTCGAATTCGATGATTGATCTCTTTCTCGAAGTTAAACCTACCAAAGTGGACCGTCTGTCCTTGGTAAACACGATCTTTGATTCACATTTTAAATAGGTACTCAAAATGTAGAGCAGTGGTGGCCGAGTGGTAACGGCCCCGACATATGAGTTGTTGTCGCGAGTTCAAACTCAGCTTAGCGCATTACTTTGTGTGATTTATTTTATCACCACTGCTCTCAAAACGGTGAACGACATATCGACGGGTCCTACGTATACTGGTGTAACACGCAAAACAGCGAAATACGTTTTTTTGCACCAAAAGCCTTAAAATTACCTTAACTTTATATCCTGAAAAAGTTATATTAAATTATCATGTAATTTCAAAGATACAAACTTGCAAACTGATATAAGTGACATCATTTTCAGCCACACGACCATCTACACTGATGTAAGTCACTTGCACCATTGTAGGTAGTCGCGTGTGACGCGACACGTCAGCACAAGTGTCATTCGCTCTGGTATGCGTGCGGCGACGGAGTCGGGAGCACGTTATACACTGGTATAACTGCGAATCTGCGATGCGTTTTAGTTTACGTATGCATTTTTTACTAAAAAACTATTCAGATTTTGTTTGTCTTGAGTGAGTAGTGGTAAGAAGTCACAACAATGAAGCGCTCACGAGGTCAATTAATGATAGATTTATTAGAAAATAGGTATAGTAAAATAAACACTCCAGAAAATTACGAAGGTAAGTATTAATTGACATTTTAAATATTATAATGCTATACTTTGTATTGTTCCATCAAATGTAAAATTAAAAAATAATTAAACTACGTGTTGTTTATTTGTATTTTCACTTGTACCAGTATAAAAGGTTCATAGTAGTTACTCGCGTACTTTGTATAGTGGTTTTAGTAAATTTTAAAGATTATTTGTAAATATATTTAAAAATAAATTAACACCTTAATTTTGATTTATTTTAGATCGGCCGACAGTACCATCACGCGAAATACATGAAGAATTAGACCAAACTTTGAAAATATGCAACGGGACCACGGGACCAACCGATTTTACAGAAAAAAATAGTTTCACAAATGAAAGTCTAATAGAAAAGCCAGGTAAACATAATAAACTAAATTAATGAAATGTGATTTTATAATTCATGTTTTTTTTTCAATAAATTTTGCACTTGTATCAGTATACAAAGTCACATCTGACTTTTATTTTGTTTTTGTTAAGTTGTTAACTGATATAAGTTACATTATTTTAATAATAATATCTATTTACTAATGAAATCAATCAAAAAACTATTTTTAATACATTTTAGCAGCAATTCACGGCATAATTATTTTATTATATAATTTTAGGTTTCCCCTTACCTCCAAGTGCGGATTTTTTTGCTGAAGAGATGTCATTCATCAATAAGGTTGTAAGCTTAAGTGACCAAGAAGACATGTTCGAGGAAACCCCTACAGTAGAAAATTTATACCGAAATTTATCAAACATTTCGTCAGATTCTACCAAGTCCTCTGACTGCTATACCGTCCAGGAGGTGAATGTGATTGTGCATAACGACTATAAAGAAGATGAACCTCAAATTCTACATCCACGTCAAAATCCTATTTCTGAATCTAGTGTGTTAAAACAAAATGACATTCCTGATGATGAAATTGATAGCTTAACACCAATGCCTTCGCCATTACTTTCTCTTTCAC
The DNA here is from genome assembly GCA_961205895.1 of Mythimna pallens. NCBI lineage: Eukaryota > Metazoa > Arthropoda > Insecta > Lepidoptera > Noctuidae > Mythimna > Mythimna pallens. The sequence goes on along the minus strand of OY540849.1, from coordinate 11,180,537 downwards.
CTATTCGCCAACAAACTGATGATGAATTTGACAATTTATCACTATTAAATTCAGACTACACTGATACACCTTTAAGTAATACCGCAAGTGTGCAAAGCAAAACCCAAAAAAAGAAAGATAAGGCCAGATTGCGAGAGAGGTTAAAAATATGTGCTTTGATGAAAGACGCAAGTTCAATTTAAACAGGGGATTAGAATACATGAGTCGAACGGGGAAGCAAAATCAGAAGAAAAAAATAAAAAGCGCTTGTAAATGTCCCAAAAAATATTTTGAAAAAATTGAAGAAACTGCAAGATGCACAATATTTAGAAACTTTTGAGAAATAGGAAATTCCACTCGACTCGAATTATCGTGTCTTCCCCCTGTCTTCGGACTTCAGATAATCCCACAATACTCTATCGTAACCTGCTGAATTCTTTTTTAAGTTCGGTGATCTTCTCGTCGGTCGGAGTATACGCGTGTTATATGTTGCCAGGTCCAGTCAAAGAAGGGGCTTACAAAACAATAGTTTTGTAAGCCCCTTCTTTCTCAAACATTGAATACAATGTATGAGAAGATTACTTCTAACACGTGCCAGTATACAAAATTTTTCAAAAAAAATTTACAGGTCAATTGGTAACAAACTTTTGTAAGCTACATCTATGTAGCTTACAAGAGTTTGTTACCAATTGACCAGAAAAAAATTAAAGTTGCAAGTCCAATGTGATTCCTGAGCGGTACTAATCATTTTACAATAATTTGACGATACGGACCGATAACACTGAAGATGTCTCTGACTAGGTTATATTTTTAAAAAGCCTAGTTGACTTTTCCAACATGTTGTTTCTTTTTTTTATTGGGTTTTCTATACCATTATCTACAGTGATTATTGTTACGATAAATAACAATGTGACATATTGCCAATGTCTGAAAGACTGATTATAGTACGTAAGAGGAAGTACTAATAAAAATATAAATAAACAATTAATATAATTAACGAAAGTTTCTACTTAAGTTAAGAAGATTACATTTTTTTGTTTTATTATTTTTAAGATGGCAAAGCCATTGATTTTATTTTTTATTAAGAGTGCCATAATATATTAACATCAAAATAATAACACTTATTAAGCATAGGTCTGGAAAAGTCATATAATTGAAATAAACTTTTAGTTTGTATTTTTAATGTTTTTATTCCATTTCCTGCCACACCAATTCAAATATTTATGCTTAATAACAATGCAGAAAACTGTTGCAAGTAGTTTTCTAGAACTGAGTAAACTGTTGTAAGTGTTTAAAAGTCGATAAAAGATGTTATTGTTAATATTATAAAATCATATTCATCAATAGATTGGAAATAGCATGTTAAAAGAGTAAAATCCTTCAATTTTCCTTTATTATAAGTGTATGCAAGTACACTATATACTGGTATAAGTGGCCACTTGTATCAGTTTACAGGTTCTACCATAGTTAAGAAAACAAGCTACATCAATGCAAGTGATCCTATTTTCCAAAGTATAAAAAAATAAGAAAAACCAATAATGCTATCTTTTTCCTAAGATATTCAAATATAACATATCAAAATTTCAAGTATTTCCATTGATGTATGACAAAATTACAAGCTTTAGAACCTTTGAACCGCTCTCCTGAACAGTTGTGTTTTTGCACTTATACTAGTATACGTAGGACCCGTCGATATACAAACATCTTGAGGAAACCGGCATGTCCTAGAACCAAAAATTCGAAGACATGCCACATCGACCAACCCGCACTGGGCCCACGTGGTGGATTACGGCCCATTCCCTTTCCTAGAGAGGAGGCCTGAGTCCCAATAGTGGTAACATTATAAGGTCGACTATGCTATGCTATGCTACTGAAAATGTGCTGAACAAAAACTATAACAAAAGTTGCAAGTCAGAGATTTTTGTTTTGCTCCAAAAGTACATTTATTTAGTAAGTAAGAAAAACTGGTCAAGTACGAGTAGGACTCGTACACGAATGGTTCCGTACTACAACATTAAAATCAAGCAAACCAAAAAAACGCCGATGAAATAACGTTTCTTGTATGGCAACCCCCTACCCCATCCATGGGGTGCAAATCTGTAATATCTTCGGCAATATTCATTTAAATTACATGGTGTAAGGGCCATATTAGCATAGCATAGTCGGCCTTATAATGTTCCCACTGTTGGGACCCAGGCCTCCTCCCTAGGAGAGGGTATGGCCCATAATCCACCACGCAGGCCCACTGCGGGTTGGTGGATGTCACATGTCTTCGAATTTTTGGTTCTAGGACTTGCCGATTTTCTCACGATGTTTTCCTTCACCGTTTTGAGAGCAGTGGTGATGAAATAAGTTCACAAAGTAATGCGCCTGACTGGGTTTGAAACCGCAACCTACAACTCGTAAATCGGGGCCGTTACCACTGCTACAACGTATTTAAGATACTTTTATTGGGTAAGGAGTAATGCTGTTTTGCTTAAAATCGCTTCGTAAATAAACCATTATTTCTTGTAAAAAGTAAAGCATAAAAATGGTTATTGTGGGTTAACCCTAAGAGGTCGACATATACTATTCCAAACTTTTTTGTAGAACTTTTTAAGGTGTACAATATTCTGATACATTATTTTTATTTATCTAGTAGGGTTCAGCCAGCATTTTCAATTTAAGCACAAAAAATGTGTTTTTTTTTACGACATCTCATTAGAAACCTCTAAAATTATCATTGTTTCTCTACTATATTATGCATTTATTATACATATGAAGCTTCATCTTGAATCACTCTATCCATTAAAAACAACCGTATCATAATCCGTGGTGGAGTTTTGAAGATCTAAACATACATAGGGACAGACAGAGGGAAGCGACTTTGTTTTATACTATGTAGTGATTATTATCTGTTGTTAGAGCGGCAAAAGAAATACATATTCTGTAAAAACTTCAAGTCTCTATTCTATGGTTTATGACACAACCTGCTGATAGATGGACGAACGGATAGCGGCGCCTAAGTAATAGGTTCTCGTTCTCACCCTTCGAATACGGAACCCTAAAAACGATTCGAAGCTAAAACTTCTTACCAACTAACTGATTAAAAAACTTTTGTTAGTAATTTTGTAGTTGTGGTACTCACGAAAAATATTACACAGCTTTGGAAAAATGGACGTGATTCGAAACTTAGAACTTTGATATGACCAACATAAATTGACACCTGATTTTCATACAGTAATGCTTTTAGTTCCAAGTTTTTTTTCTATGTTGGGTGAGATGAGAGGTCTTTGTAAACTGGTCTATCGTTTCAGCACTTTTCACTACAGATTCCGTTTTGTCGTGTCATCGTTATGGAAATATGGATATGGGAAAATGGAATATTGAAGGAAAAAATGTGAACATGTGCAAAATTATGCATGGTACTAATATTTCTAAAGAGATCGATAAACTATAAGAGATTTGTTTATTGAAGCTTGCATAGAGCGTTTTTGGTAATATAATTTTACAATGACATATGTAAATGCAATATTTATTGTTTCAAATATCGCAGCAGTTGATGATGGAGATTTTTGATATATTGTTTTAAGGGGTTCCGTAGTTCCCAAAGGGTAACCACTGTACGTCTGTCTGTCTGTCCGTCTGTCACCAGACTGTATCTCAAGAACCGTGATAGTTAGACAGCATTTTTACAGATGATGCATTTTTATTGCCGCTATAACAAAAACAGAATAATATTATTAAAGGGTGTTCCCATACAACAAACGTGATTTTATTGCCGGTTTTTGCTATGGAAGACACGGAACCCTTCGCGCGCGCATCCGGCTCGCACTTGTCCTGGTTTTTTTATTATTGTTTCGTATTTATTATTTGGTTTAAAATAAGTTGTGTGAGGCACAAATAAATATTATTTTTCTTTCTGTCTTTCTTTCTTTCTTTGGCAGGCAGAAACTTCAGATAACCACCTGCCACGTTCCTAACCGATTCCTTTTGCTTTGTTTACATTCAGCTAGTAAAAATTTTCGCTAATATGTTTGTAAGTTCTATGTAAATGCTGGCCAACCTTGGCACAGTCTCACACTTCACACGAGGCGAAAGAAGTTATTTGTTGTTAATGGGAATGAAGAAAGATTATAAAAAAAAGCCGAGCTTCGACTGCAAGTCTTGCCACGACTGGCAGCTGCAGCTGATCGCAGAAGTCGATGCACATGAAGTTACGTCACTCCAACCTGTTTAGACAAGTCACGAAATAATCGCTAATCGGAGCCGATAGCGCTCATATTGGATTGAATTGTAGATTTGCGACTGGCAGCACGTGCAGCCAGCTTCGGAATCACTCCCGGCTGCGGATGCAGGCAACGGCTTCGGGTCATACGTGTGCTACCTGCAGTCGCAGCCTGCAGCCGAGGTTTGAATGGCACCTTAACTTTACCGACATATATATTTTTTTACCTTACTTTCGATAATGAGCTGCAAATTACAAAAAACTAAAAAAAAAAAAAATATTTCACCTGAATGCTCTTGGCCATAACATCATTGATAGTACGTAAAGTCCAGACACCTTTCAACACTTAGCAACTATTGCAGTACTTTACGCTCTGAAGAGTTTAACCATCTCATTTCAGAGAATATATTTCATTCTCTTTGATCCATCGTCAGTTAAAAAACCATAAACTTAAAGAAACTACTGAATGTTATTCAGCTAATAAACAGTCTTGTTCATGAATCTAATCTGACTTTTATAACAGGAACGTACGATTTGAGAATGGACATGGAATATATAGATTCATACAGAAGTCTAGGTTCAAACAATCAATAAAATGTCTAGCCTTTTGCCAATTAAGTTCAAATTGACTTTCAGTCTAACTAGATTTAGCTAAACACCCAGAGCTGGAGAAGTTATTTCATGTTATGCCTTCACTAGATAATCATTATTCGTTACCTATCCACGGGCTGACTTCAGCAAGCCCTTGCTTAATCTTAAAAATTGAGTGTGGCTGTTTTTATTTAGCTACGAGCTCCTTGACTCTATATAATGAGTAAAAATAAGTGCACACATGTATAGACGTCTACGTACGATGAATTTGAACAAATGCCGGTCGCAATTTCACTCGCTGTACGTCATTGCAAGTGCACTTGCATTCACTTTACATGAAGCGTGTCTGTGCGGCGTGCGTGCGTGTTCGCTCATTGAATGGATACGACCTTCTGTTCCTATTTATTCTGTGGTACCAATGCTTTATAATCCAACGTTGTTATTTAACGCTTTGTTTAAAAATATCTGGAATTTTCTGTTTGTAATGGTTGCGTGGTTATTTTTAATACTTGGTGTTTCAGTGAATCGTAATAACAATGCTATGAGATTGTATGTCAGTAACATGAGAAATCCTAAATTGCATTTGCAATTGCTATGCCAATTGATACCCAACAATATTTCTCTTTACTGTCTTGAAAACAGTGATTAAATAAATTTCACTAAGTAAACCCTTTTTATTTTCGGTGGGAAAATCATCAAATGACATCACCCGCTCTTAGGCGGCGCGGGAAGGTGTCTCAGACTTATACCACTCTTGTTCCTTCCTTGCTTTTCATACCAGAGCTGAGTCTTCCTTTCAGAAGCAAATCCTTGGCCTCAGTAGGCTTCTACCCTGCTTTGCCCCTACGGTTTGCTGACATCTCCTTGAGGCGCGCGTGACGACGCGTACGCACTGTCGACGATATGGGCTCAGTCCGGACGGTTACCGGACGATCGAACGGCGAGCTACCCATTGCTTGCCGTCCGCAAGCCCGCGCCTACGGTGGTCGAAAATGGGGGTCAGGATCCCGGCGGCTGGGGCGTGAGTGCCGCTCTCTCGCGCTTGCACGTGCGGCCTACTCTTTTGCTAGCATTACTGCTTCGCAGAAGGAGGCGACCGCCTGCAAGTAAACCTTTGCCTGGGTTTGAACTCACGGTGTACACTGTTTTTGAAGCTATTAGCATAAGCATAATCTGTCTTGTAATGTTCCTACTGCTAGGATTCAGGCCTCCTCTCTAGGAGCGGTAATGGGCCGTAATCCACCACGCGGGCCTAGTATGGATTGGCGGTAACACACGGTTCCGGATTTGTTTCCTCACGATGTTTTCCTTCACCGTTTTGAGAGCAATGGTAATGAAATAAATTACACAAAGTAATACGCCTGGCTGAGTTTGAAACCCGCGACCTACAACTTGGTAAGTGGGGGCCGTTACCATTGGACCACCACTGCTCTTTTTATACGATAATACAATTTTATTATTCCCAAAAAATATTGTTAAATTTTAAAATAAAATTCTATTAATAAAGATTTTTCTTATTACAGGTATATTCAGCACCGACTAAATAAAGCCCAAGTCCACAAGGTAAGCGATGTTATTGATTTATGGTTATAGTGTTGCCTTCTACTTTTTGGAAGTTAAGAGCGTACAACCCAAGATATATTCATGTATGAAGTACTGCTCTCATCTTTGAAACGGGTCAGCCAGATTACTAGCTTGATGCGCTAGAATCGATAGAGAGGCGAGCCAAGAGAATCATCGGCAATGATGCTCTTGTTGAATCGAAGCTCCAAAGCCTTGGGCATCGCCGCCGAGTTGCTAGCCTGTCGGTTTTCTATCATTTACATTTCGTGGAGTGTGCACTGGAATTGCGCAATCTAATCCCGCCAAGTGCATTCCATCATTCGACCACTAGACGTACGGCGTTGCGCCACCGTTACATGGTAGACATCCCACCCATACGCTCAAAACGTTTTAAGAACACATTTATTATGCGTACAGCCAAGGAATATGCGTAGGTACACCTAAGGAGTGGAATTCCCTGCCGGAGTCTGTGTTTCCTGATAGCTGCAACTTAGGGGTCTTTAAGTCAAGAGTGAATAGGCTACTTCTAGACAAGCGTGCTCCATCGTCGACCACATCATCGCTTACCATCAGGTGAGATGGTGGTCAAACATTGGTGGGCGAACCTATCATTAATAAATAAAAAAAACATATTTTCATCATGTTTTATTCAATAGTTTTTACGAGATTATGACGTTAGTACACATTTTTCTCTGGATATTTTGGAAACACAGATATCTTGTTGAAATTATCTAGGTTTCTATAGAGGTCAAATAATTTTATGTAAGAGTAATCTAGTAAAGATCTCTGAAAATTTGCTATTTTGCGTGAACTTTGGACCTTCATAATGTACTTATAAATTAAAAAATTAAAGAAAATACAACTATAATAACATATATTTCCTGTAATAACTTTTATGAAATGTTTGAGTAATTGACGGAATTACCGAATGCCAACAGAGCATTCAGGTGTTATCTCTCTTTTTTCGCGTTGTTTCTTTATCAGACACTAGCTGTTGCCCGCAGCTTCGCCCGCGTACATAAAATATAGCTTATGTCACTCAGAAAAAAAGCAGCTTTCTATCGGTGAAAAAATCGGACCAGTACCTTTAGAGAATACCTCCTACAAAGAAAACAAACTTTTTCTTTTTATAATTTTAGGGTAGATTGCGTTGGATTACGTTGGATTGCGTTGAATGAACCAACAAGCTTTTAAACCATGCTCACGTTGACGATTGACAAGTGGGGAAGGGCTCTGTTAGGGCCACAACACAAAACTGCGTTGCGACGTCGCATCGTAAAAATCTACGAGCTTGTACGGCATCGCAAGATCTTGCGAATTGATTCACACCGCACATTGTATATTGGTCACCTGAACTGATGCTTTGCCGCACGAAATCGCATTGCAATCGCAGCAATTCGCAACGCAGGTTTCTGCAATGCGGCGTCATATCACATCGCGTCGCAGGTTTGTGTGGGAGCCCTTAAGCACAACTGGCGAAGTCTGTGTGTACTTTAAACTTCTTCTCATAATATTCGACGATGTAACGTTATATGTACATACGTTCGCTTAATAGACTTCATATACTCATGTTACTCGTGTTTACAAACCAAACAGCTGAAAATCCCGGGCTACACTACGTAAACCCGTTGAAACTTCCTGTAGTTGCGGAAACTATAATCCCGGATGGATAACACCCTATGGATTTCACATGAAGCATCAAAATTTATGGACTTAGTAACAGTTGAAAGATTTAAATATGAAACTGTTATACTTGGGATTTAGATTATTATTATACCAGCCCATCACGGCTTTGCAAGATGTCAGCAAAACCGTAAGGGTCCAGCAGGACCGCTGGCTATTAGGGCTATATTTCATTGGGACACCATGGCGGCGCGACCAATTGTGCCATCATGGTGTCCATAAGTTGCCAAACTAGACACCATATAGATGCCAGAGTCGCTACACCACACTGAAACAGTATCAAAATGGACCTTAAGCGCACGCGTCCGAGTTGGTCGCGCCGCCAAATTGGTTTCGCAACCAAACGGACACCAGGTGAGTAACTCTCTACAGAGCTGTATACATTTTGTTGGTAGCGGCAACTGGTCGCGCCGCCATGGTTTCCCGGTGAAATATAGCCCTTAGGGTCATGTGAAGACTAGAACATAAAGCAACTGAAGGAACATAGATGTGGTTTTAGTCATAAGAAATCTGACACGCCCCCGCCACTTCATCTTAGAGCGCCGGGAAATTTAAGTCATTAGATGATTTTTCACCTCAAAAAAATACAATTACATACATATATGTATTACACTTAAACCTTCCTCTTGAATCACTCTGTCTATTGATGAAAACTGTATTAAAAACCATTATGTTTATCGCCAACAGACAGACTAAGGTGCCCCCCTCCCCACCTTTGTCCGTTTTCATCACCCCAAATTTGTTATATTGTAAAACAAAGTCTCCAAACGCGTTTGTTTAGGTGTATGCACATACATATTACAAAAGCCTTAAAATTAATTATAAAGATTATTAACACCTGTTTTTTTTTTTTAAGTGGGAAAATCATCTAATTACAAATCTCGCTCTTGGGCGGAGCGGGAGATAGTATCAGACTTTTACTGACTAAAATCCCACTCCTGTTCCTTCGTTACCTTTCATAACAGGGCCGAGTCTTCCTTTCAGAAGCAGACCTTTGGCTCCAGTAGGCTTCGACCCTGCTGGGCCCTTACGGTTTGCTGATATCTCCTTGAGGCGCGCGTAGAACAGTACGCGCCGTCGACGACTTGGGCTCGATCCGGACGGTTACCGGATGATCAAACGGCGAGCAATGGGTAGCTCGCCGTCTACCCGCGCTTGGTAAGAGCGGGTCGCGTTTACAATTTACTTTTTTATTTAAATTTTTGTCCAAAGCTATGAACTACTTTTTTTTTCGACTTCACATTATCGAAAACAAGCAGATATTATTGGCCAAGAATCTTGAAGTTAACAATAAAAAAAAAGAGAAAAAAAAATCCATGTCTATAATTTACTTTGCATACCAACATATATAAAAAGTTTTACACAAAAAACATATAATAATAACAAAAACCGATTCCCTAAACATCACAACATTTCTCACGATAAATAACCACTTTCAAAAACCCACTTTATATGATATCGGGTGAAAAGAAACTATCCTCAAAGGGTCCTTTTCGAAGTGACAGTTTGGTCCTTAGGCAAAGGCTGGCAAATCCCTTCGCTACCCGTTTTGACAATATGTTTGAAAAGGGATTGGTCAAGCATGATGTGAAATTATTTTGGGTTCTGTATGCTTTTGTTTTGAGAAACGGCTATACTTTGCATTCGGTCTTTGAGAGTCACCTAGCGTGTTTCAATTAACGAACATGTTAGAACACTAGGTGCCCCCAGTGGTTTTACCCCGTCTTTTGTTAGTACTCCGCTTCTATATGCAATAGCATGATTTTATATAGTTATATAGCCTTCTTCGATAAATGGGTTGTTCAAAATTAAAAGATTTTTTTTAAACTTGGACTTGTTCCTGAGATTAGCGCGTTTAAACCAAACGAAGAAATAAATTCTTCAGCTTAATATATTTAATAATATGGCCTACAGACAGTTGTTTCAGATCTGAGTGTATTTTTTAATTATTATTAATAGGCTCGCGTTTGACCACTGTCTCACCTTCCTCCCGAGCCAAGTTACAACCGTTTCATGTCGAATTCTATTCTCCAATCGGTAATGCCTCGGTGTCAGCAATTGTAGAAAACGATAAGTTGGTAGCCATGTTGACGCGTCTGAGGCCGACTCAGACGCGTCAACATGGCTACCAACTCGTTCTACAATGTCGATCGACAATAACAAAGGATGTAACGTTGAACATTATAGAAACGATAACAATTCATTCTATCATTTTGAACGATGTGAACTTGGCTTCGAATTTTCTATTCGTTTGTTCTGACCACGTGACTTAACGTTGAGATGATGTTATTCCCATACATTTGATTAGTTTTCGACTAGCGTTAACGATTGCAGATTATCAACTTGGCTAGGGGTGCTGATGGTAAGCGTTTATGTGGCCGACGATGGAGCACGCTTGCCTAGAAGTAACCTATTCCCTCTTGACTTAAAGACCCCTAGGTTGAAGCTATCAGGAAACATAAACTCCGGCAGAAAATTCCACTCCTTAGCTGTACGCATAATGATTGTGTTCCCAAAACGCTTTGTACGTATGGGTGGGATGTCCACCATGTACCGATGGCGCGATAACGCCGTACGTGTGTCTTGTAAATGTGACATACAATGTTACATTGTGAACGTACCCACGATACAGGAGTAATTCTTAATGTTGGCAACGTTTTTTAAAACCATTAAAAAGAGATAAATAAATTCGGTGAACCAAGAAGATTTTTAAGGTTTCTATATGAAAACGGAACCCTGTTTTGTTACTGTACCTACTTTATTTATTTTTTAAGCATAAGCATAGCATAATCAGCCTTTTAATGTTCCCACTGCTGGGACTCAGGCCTCCTCTCTAGGAGAGGGAATGGGCCGTAATCCACCACGCGGGCCTAGTACGGGTTAGTGAATGTTACATGTCTTCGATTTTTTGGTTCTAGGACATGCCGGTTTCCTCACGATGTTTTCCTTCACCGTTTTGAGAGCAGTGGTGATGAAATAAATTACACAAAGTAATGCGCCTGGCTGGGTTTGAACCCGCGCCCTACAACTCGTAAATCGGGGCCTTTACCACTCGGCCACCACTGCACTTATTAATTACTTAATCAATTAATTATTAATTGCTCTTATTTATTTCTTTATTACGAGTGTAAATATATTTTATTATATCGCACGATACATAAAAAACGATTCACAAAAATATTTATAGGATTTAAGGTCCTAAGGTCTGTCCTTCATTTTATCTGTTACTGGACATAGCTAGCTACTTGAATGCAAAACAAAAGACTAGTTGATGCCCGCGACTTCGTTTGCATCTAACTTCTTTACTCTCAAACGTCTAAACGGAGTTACATGGAATTTTGTAAATGGGTTGACTATATATTGCAATATGATAAAAAACAAAACCTTATTTGCGTATTTACATAGCTAATTTTAAATCTTAATGCATAACAGTTTCACTAGCTAAGTCTAGTAAGCTTGTTAGTTTACATATAACTGATTCACTCTGTTTCCCGTACTAGTACAAACTGTATTACGGTGGAACAGTTTTCATTGGTTGCGGTATAGATCAGTTCATGCATTAGACTAGTGCCACTTCGATAATGTAACAAATCAGACTAAGACGTTACTAGCGTTATATATAGCGGGTATGTACAATCGGCGCTCGAGGGGTTAAATATTATATCTGTTATTTAAAAGGATATAGGGTAGTTTTCAGCCCAGGAGATACGTTTTAATGGGATAATATTTAATAGGAACTAGTGTCTTGAAATTCAGTATGCATAAATATGTAATTAAGCCTACATGTGATACATGTGGATGAGTGGAGAGGGAGAGGGAGGCCAAAGAAAAGATGGATGGAACGTGTGAACAGCGATTTGAAAGAAAAGGAAGTTAGTCTTAGCGTGAGAGTTGACAGAATAAAAATGGAAGAAAAAAACGTGTTGCGCTAACCCCAAATAAGATGGGACAAGGACAGGAAGATGATGATTGGGCCTACTGTCCACGGACGCGTAGCTTCTCTGTTGAGGAAGCGGCAAAATCGTAGCGTCGTGTCGTTGCCGCTTCGTCAACAGAATTTCATAGTTATATGCTGTGAGCAGGCGTACACCAAATGTTTACGCTTGGACGACGACGACGACTAATACGCGTCTATGAAGCTATGCGTCCGTAGTCACATACTGTACACGGACGCGTAGCATCATACGTACCCTCACTAATTATTCGTATGATACTATTATGCCAAACATTCACAATTCTCATTTCATTTAATAAACACAAGTAATTTTTTCTGCCTCAGTTCTATCAACAGACTGTTATGTACGTTAAATTAAACACACGAATATATTTGGGTATTTTGCCTACCCAAATGTCCTTTCCTTGGTATTGTTCGTCAAGTCGTTGAGCTTCTTAGTAGTCCTGAGTTGAGCACAAATGAAAGAAAGAAAGAAAAGAAAAACATTTTATCTGGTGGAATAAGGCGCAAATTTAGAAACTAACAAATTATACGTATACTTTGTGAAAAAAAGAAACGGCCGAACGCTCAGGCAATATTAGTGTGATGAGTGTTAAGGACATTTACACATGGTCACCACTATGGTAGGTAAATACCTTAAAAATTACCATTAAAATTATGTATTCCTAACAATCAAGAAAACCTCATCTTCCCTATTTAAATCTATCAAAAACATTAAACCAACAATGGACCTTAAAATTCCGCCAAAGGAAGAAGAGTTCAAGACCATTAAATGTAATGAAAATAAAGTGAAATAACCTTCAGAGGTATTGTTGTTCAAGAGATACAAGGTTTTTATTACCTCAGTAAAAGCCGAGTTTTCCATTTGAACGGAAACGCTAATAAAAAAATGGTTTACACTAGGCTCTTCCACTTGATTCTCTAGTGTAATTTAAAGTATCAAGATGTTTTTTATAGGTCCCTGTTATTCTGAGTACCGGTATTTTTCGGTATTTTTATGGGTACCGGTATTTTTACTTACTTACCTACTGATAATAATTATGAAAGCAATATTAAGTCGTGGAAATGGTATTCGCAAAAGTCGGACATATTACACTGTATTCTGACGGTTCATGTATCTAATTATAATGTCTAAAAATGCTAAACTTTTGCTCATTTAATTTATTTCCTGGCGTCATTTATCCGCAATGCTGAAGGTCGTGATTTTGACGAAAAACTTTTTTGTGAGTAATTTTTAACTATCCTATCTTCGGTAAAGAAAAAGATGGCGTCGCAAATTATGGTCTCTAGTGTGGAACGAGTTTGGTCTGATCACTGTAACAGACTCCTGCCTCTGGAATTTTTCCCATCCATTCTCAATACTTTTTTACAGATTATTGCCTTTCTTCTTGGCAATGTGGCTAAAGTTTCTTCATATCGCAAAACCTTAACTTCACGAATATTTTAAAACACAATTCGCTCTTACAATTCCGGAAGAGAAACAAAAGTTATTTAGAGTAAAATAACGCCGCAAATACTCTGAAAACCAAACTCAGCATAACCTAGAAAAGGAAAGAGAAATGCATGACGAATGTTTCCCTTACGTTCTTGCGGAACTCGAAAATTGTAACGCGAACTATGTTTGGATCGCGCATTAGCTACAGCAACAAGATTTATGATGTTACACTGGAAGTTAAAAAGCATGCACTACACTGTAAAGTACAAAGTATAGAGTAAGGATGAACGGAAGCTTTTTTTTATCATGCATAGGCTCGCGTTTGACCACTATCTCACCTGCCCCCCTAGCCAAGTTACAACCGTTTCGTTTCGATTCTCTTTTCGTCTTTCGCCTCGAGTAGGCCACGCCTCCATTTCCTTTGTTCTGACGTCATCTCAACGCTCAATCACGTGGTCAGAACAAAGGAATAGGAGGCGAGGCCGACTTGGGCCCATCAACGTAAAGAGAAACGGTTGTGGTTGGCTAGGAGGGCTGATGGCGACTATGTGGTCGACGCTGGAGCACGCTTGCCTAGAAGTAACCTATTCACTCGTGACTTAAAGACCCCTAGGTTGTAGCTATCAGGAAATACAGACTCTCGCAGGGAATTCCACTTCTTAGGTGTACCTACGCATAATGAATGTGTTCCTAAAACACTTTGTACGTATGGGTGAGATGCGCACCATGTATTGATGGCGCAACGCCGTACGTCTGGTGGTCCGATGACGGAACGGACTTGGCGGAAGCTATCTTTGCGAAGGCAGAGTAGGGAAATAAAACTAGAAAATTTACACTTACCTACATGTAAAAGGTACCCAGGTATTTTTTTATTGTTGTCCCTCACTAGAAATATGTAAACTCACATACAGACACCCAGACTCGAACTACCTATCGATGACGAACAGGAGAGTGATTTGAAATTATTTTTTTTAGAAAAAAAATAGTTAATAATGACGAAATAGTCGGATTTAGATATTATGAACATCATGGTAATAGTATCTAAATCCGACTTTTTGTTAACTAACAATTTTTTTTTTTCTAAAAATTTTAACTTTAAATCATAATTTTTGCCTTTCAAGCGTCGATGTACAGATTTCCCACGTAAAAAAGGTTACAACCCTAAACTAAAGCCCGTAATACACTGTAGACCATGAAAAACAACACGCTTTTTAGTTTACATTGTCTATTTTGTCGGCCACTAGCGAAAATGCAGCGATGTATTTTTTAAATTTTCGGCTGAATGTGTATTTTTACGCTCTATTTTCTAACTCGGCTGATGAATGGCTGACATTTTTTTATTTATGATACTGGACGTTTACACTACAGTTAGATTAATGGAAAACTAAATGTGATTGGACATATTGAATACACATCAATTACTGGAATTGTTTTACAAAGGGAAATTTGAATTGCCAATTTGGTTTCTGTTTGAAAAAATATTTAGCTTTATAAGGTGAATACTATTTTTGTACCTTTTTTTAAGGTGGGAAATCATCCAATGACATCTCCTGCCCTTGGGTGGGGCGAGAGGGCGTGTCAGACTTTTATTGACTGAAACCCACTCCTGTTCCTTCTTTGCCCTGGTTTCAGGACCCCGGGGTTCTCATTCGCATCACCCAAGGCCCCAGTAGGCTTCGACCCTGCTGGGCCCCTATGGTTGCTGATATCTCTTTAAGGCGCGCGTGGAACATTACGCGCCGTCGACGACTTGGGCTCGGTCCAGACAGTTACCTTACGGACGGCGAGCTACCCATTGCTCGCCGTACGCAAGCCTACGCAATGTGGTGTACCTTTTTTTTTGTTTTCGGGGGGAAACCTGCAAAAGGCGCCTGGACTTTTGGGGAAAAGACCAGGAAGTGTGGGATTTTTACCTACATTGTTTTTATGCAATTTGCAGTTCAGTATCGGACTGAAAGGAAAAAAAAAATATTTGCGTGGTGGTTGACTTGGCGTTTTTTCTTGTCTCTTTGAGTTTTTTTTAAGGTAAATCATCTAATGACTTATCGCGCTCTAAGGTGAAGGGAGAGGGCGTGTCGACTAAATAATAATAATTCTTGATTATATTAGGATAAAAGAAATACCTATTTTAAAAATACTTGAAATCTATGAGCGTTTATTACATTACATGTTGTATATAGCCACCCCCACAGGGTGTTACAAAAATGATCCCATAAACAGCGGGAAGCTTATTACATCTCTATGGTACTCTATAGTAGTTACACGCCTATGGGGTGCTCATAATAATAGTTATGGGTTATGACACATTATTGGATGAAAGACATGAAAATTGCCTCGTTATTTATGGAAATAGCCATTGGTGATATCTTATTTATTTATAAATTAATCTATAATAGAAAATAATTATGCATGAATGAAAAAAATGTTATCTAACCAGTTTATCAAGAAACATACAAGAATGGAATATCAACCAGTGAAAACAATATAAAAATTAGTAGAAAAACCAACGAGATAATATATTTTTTTAAATAAATATCCTCTTTCTCGCAAAATCTCGTTTTCTGTGGCAGCCGTATGGGCGTGATGAACTTTGACGACAAAGACCACGTTTGACTTTTCCTGCCCATTCCGTCTCCTTGAGAGCAGGCCTGAGTTCCAGCAGTGGGAATATGAAAAAACTGATTATGCTATTCTATTCGTTATCATCATCATCATTTCAGCCGAAAGACGTCCACTGTTGGACACAGGCCTCCCCCAAATGTCACCACTATAACCGGTCCTGTGCGTCTCGCATCCATCGGATTCCCGCGACCTTCACCAGGTCATCGGTTCACCTTTTGGGAGGCCTTCCAACGCTGCGTCTTACGGTACGTGGTCGCCATTCCAGAATATTTCGTCCCCATCGACCATCTGTTCTGCGAGCAATGTACCCTGCCCGCTGCCACTTAAGTTTGGCGATTCTTCGGGCTATGTCTGTGTAGCGACATCTATGACGTCATATAAGAACTAATCCTGCATCGCGCAATCAGAGTTCTCCGCGCGTTTAGAACATATAGAACAGCCCGAAATCATCTATCGGGCAGTAGTAGCCCACCAGACATAACACCCGTCTGGTCGGAGGATCCTCCCTTTTCAACGGAGGTTTGCGGGACTTTACTCTCTGTTCCGTCTACCTCCAAACTGGTGACCCTCGACAAAGAACGTCAGCGCAGCCTTCGTGCAGCAACTACTTCGTGACGTCATCATCACTTCCTCAAGCTTTCGAGCAGCGAGCCATATAGCCAGCACCCACGGCTATAAAGGGTATCCTGACCACCAGCATGCCTACCTGGTCATACCTGGTCATCACCCTCAGCCTCATCAGCGACCTTGGCGAAGCACACTGCACCTTCGGCCAGTCACATGAAGAGCCGCGAAGAACCTCTCCTGGTCGACACAAGCAGTCAAGCCACTACATCGCACATCAACACCCCGACTCACTGGGGCATCATCCCGACTCACTGGGACATCATCACCCCGACTCACTGGGGCATCATCCCGACTCACTGGGACATCATCACCCCGACGCACTGGGGCATCATCCCGACTCACTGGGATAGCACCACCCCGACTCACTGGGGCATCACCGCAGACAGTTCCGACTCACCGAGAACTATGCGGCATTCGGTTCCGACCCACTGGAACCAACCTACCACTGGCCTGGCACGCATCAAGAAGCATCAAGAACCATCGATCTCCGATCTCCGGAGGGGAGTGATGTAGCGACATCTATGACGTCATATAAGAACTAATCCTGCATCGCGCAATCAGAGTTCTCCGCGCGTTTAGAACATATAGAACAGCCCGAAATCATCTATCGGGCAGTAGTAGCCCACCAGACATAACACCCGTCTGGTCGGAGGATCCTCCCTTTTCAACCGAGGTTTGCGGGACTTTACTCTCTGTTCCACTTACCTCCAAATCTGTAACCTTGGTTCTCCTGCGGATATCTTCATTTCTGACGCGATCACGCAAGGAAACTCCGAGCATAGCCCTTTCCATTGCCCTTTGAGTGACTTTAAGCTTTCTAATGAGGCCCATTGTAATCGACCACGTTTCGGAGCCATACCTGAGTCATCACTGGCAACACGCACTGGCACATAGACTTTCGTCTTGAGACACTGTGGTATATTGGATGAGAAGACACCGCGTAGCTTCCCGAACGCTGCCAGCCGAGTCGGATTCGACGGTTCTATTATATACTATCAATGAACATTATATTGTTCACTTGATGTTTTTTAATGCATGTGCATAAAAACCATCAAGTGCACACTATTATGCGAAAGACACAGCAGAGCAAAAGTAACAAACCTTATATACTCGTACCTAGAAACGTATATAAGAAAAATAAATAGAAATTAACGCCATACCAGGTGGTATGGCCATGCGAAGACGAGGGATGAAACCCATGACACTAAAAGATTTATGAGTATACATGTGGATGGATGGAGAGGGAGATAAAGGCCAAAGAAAATATAGACGGATTGTGTGAGAAGTGACATTAATTAAATAAAAACTGGGCAAGTGCGAGACGGGCTCACCCGCTGAGAACTTACCTGTGAAAATAGTTCAATTCCCGAATTGAGTTACGAAGATTTTTCTTTTTGTGACGTAACAACGAATTTATAATTTTCTGATTTTTTCCTATACTTGTGCTATGAGACTATACTTCATGCCAAATTTCAGGATTCTAGGTCAACGGGAAGTACCCTATGAATTTTAATTCCTCAAAAAGCTCAAAAATTTTCAACACCCGGTAGTCAAGCATGACGATCAATCCTTTCTATTCTGTATGACAACCCTATGTTTTGCATTACTACAGTCGCAAAATTAATTATTTAGTCAACACATAACTATCCAAACACCCCTTAAACCATAAACACAAGTGGAATCCCCGACGAAGGCAGCCATTATTACTGACAGTCGCCCGTCAAATCTCCATAGTAGCCGGCGGGTAATCTGGATAGACTCTAGGCTCTACAATTAGAATTAGAGATGGCGGCCAACTTCGGGGAAGCCGACTATGCGGCAACTAGTCGGCTATGCGGTAACTAACATTAAATTTAATAATAGATGGCCGGCCCTATTTAATAGTCGGCAATTACTCGGTAAAAACAAACAAGGAATCAGGAAATAAGAAAATGAATCATCGGTACTTACTATAAAATTTATTTGTTTAAAATTGTAAGCAGTCTTATGCAATTGCCGGCTAAGACTATCTAGCAGACGAGATAACGCGTGACAAAGAGATTTGGAAAGAGAAACGGGATTATGCGTTGGCCCAGCTGAAACACGCATACTAGGGCAGCTAAAATCTACATATGTACCTATCTTAGTAGAGTAGTGACCATAAAAGTATAACTTGTAGTTTAGGTGTAGTCAACAAAAGTAGCAATGGGCGGAAATTTAGGAAAACAGATTTTTAGGCCATATTTTCATCCACAAGTTTGTCTTAAAATCTGAATAATAATCTAATAATATAATAATAATCTTTATTTGTTCAAAACGTTAGTTCAAGATACATAAAATTAGGTACATCAGTTGACTTATAAACTAAAAATTTCTACCCGCTATGATGAAGGCTACACCTAATTCTAACCGAAGATAAGTAGGATACATCGAAGTTTAACCGCTCGTGGCCGGCTGCACCTAGTTGTAGCCGGCTAAAACTAGGTGTAGCCCCACTTCGGCTATTAACCGTAACATATACTAGGATAACCAATTATCAAATGATCAGCTGTAGTAAATTTATAGCATTTTTTTGAGCTAGTTCTTTTTATTACCTAATTACTGGGTTTTGGAGGTCAGATATAGGCTCCATATAAAATTATTAACGTTATTAAGATCTCTTAATGATTTGATATTTTTCATAGTATTTATTAGTTTATAATTTTAGCATAATATAAATGTATTTTATTATTATAAATAACTTATTTTTTTATTCTGTTTGAAGTATCTGTTATTTGTTTATTGTGCAAACCTATCATAGTGTTGTCTTTTTTAACCCAAAGGTTGACTGGTAGAGAATGCCTTGTTGCATTAAGTCCGCATATGTACCACTACAGTACATGAAGTTTAAATAAATTATATAAATTATTAAGTAAATAATAATAAAATACTAACAACCATTATGCATCTAGTTTGACTGGAAGCCGACTCTAACACAATTGAGAAGATTGATTGGTCTAGTTGGCCATTTAACGCCAACTAGTTGCTTAGTCGGCTAGTTGGCCATGTCCATAGTAGGCTCATCTCTAGTTGGATCTATTATGAATGTTTTACAGTCTGTTTTGACGAGATAGACGCTATGTTTGCTAGTTTAGTATTTGAGACCAGTATTCGAGATAGTTTCGAGCTTAAATCTTGATTTGGAATCTGTCAGGTTTGTAATTCAGAATTGTGTGGGTATTGTTCTATCTAAGATTTCAGTTCATTCTTAATATTAAGAAGTAGGATGTGGTTTAGATTGTTAACGTTGTCATAAATATCAAGGATGTTAAAGTAGATCGTTGTTTCAATGGTTACATCAGTTCAGCCCCGGGTTCTTTTTACATTTTAAGCACCCTTTATATTTTAAGCATAAACATCAATTAATACCTGCACGCCTAAAGAGCCGCAAAAGTTTTATGCGATTTACGCCCTTTTCTACAGACAATGCAGAGGACGAGAGATGCGCGCTGTAGAAGCTGAAACACTCAACTCCTCCACACCTTATCACCAGAACCTTTCCCTTCTGGACGCAAACTGCAGTGGCCAATCTGGAAATCTCGTAATCGACTGCGGACCCTGGTTTGCCACTGAAAAAACAATCTGGCTAAATGGCCCATCTCTCTAACACAGCACCAGTGTGGAGCCACTGCACAGGACATGCATCACCTTCTAACCTGCCCATCCTACACAATCACCTGCAGTTTGCAAGATTTATAGTTCAGGCGCCTTTTGAAGGTTTCCCCCAAAACAAAAAAAAAAAACATAGTTTAACCCAGCTGTGGAGCCTGGTCAACCTATACACAGTTCAAGGGGATGGGGATGGGATTCACCCTTATCAAATAACCCTCTTCATATAACCCACTACCAATATTCAATGTAGAACATAAAATTTTGTTTTTATAATTATATATAGCCTCGTGTTTAACCACTATTTCACCTGATGACGATGGAGCACGCTTGTCTAGAAGTAACCTATTTACTCTTTACTTAAAGACCCCTAGATTGTAGCGAAACTGTGTATTTACATTCCATACATGGCCAGAACGCAACCATAGGAAACGGCTCGCGTATACTTTGTAATGCTATTTTTAAATCTGCACACACACACACACATACACGAATACACACGAATACACACACACACATACATACATACACACTCACGAATACACGAATTTTGCGTACTGGTCTTGTATCGCCTGAACAAATCTGAGATAGATATAAAATCATTTACTTATTCATATAATGGAATAATAATATAATAATAATAATATTCCACAACTGTCACACAACGCCGTCTAGTCCCAAGCTAAGCAGAGCTTGTGTTATGGTTACTAGACAACTGATAAACATACTCATATATTTCTAAATACATACATATTATAGATAAATTACACCCAGACACAGAACAAATGATCGTGCTTATCACACAAACATTTGTCCTGGGTGGGAATCGAACCCATGACCTCCGGCATAGCAGTCAGGGTCACTAACCACTAGACCAACAGGCCAGTCAAATGATTTTAGATAAATAATAATGACTTTTAACTTATCTAACCTAACCCAAATGATTCACTAACATTAGAAGGGCATCTTTAATGGTCACTGTTCTAACATAACCTAACCCACATCATCGCTTCGTTCACTCGTCATCGTGTTCTAATGGTCACTATTCTAACCTGATCTAATCCAGGCGCGATTATTTCGATCTACGCACTAGTCCATATTCGTACTGGCACTGAATGTTATGGAATAAGGTTAGGTAGTTAGGTCACTACAAAGTTCCGGAGCGAGGAGGAATGGCAGGCGGTCGCCTCCTTCTACGAAGCAGTAATGCTAGCGAAGGAGGAGGCTGCACGCGTGAGGGAACGAAGGTCCTCACGCCCTAGCCGCCGTAATTTCGACCCCGACTACTAGCCACGGTAGACGCGGGCTTGCGGACGTCGAGCACTGGGTAGCTCGCCGTCCGGCTGTTCGGTAATTAACCGGACAGAGCCCAGTCGTCAATAGCGCGTTGAGATCCTCGCGCTCCTCAAAGAGATGTCTGCAAACCGTAGGGGACCAGTAGGGCCAATGCCCGCTAACTAGGACCGCAGAGAATTTCTGAAAGGGAAACCCGTAGGCCTACGACGCAAAGGGTAATTGAAGGATACAGGTGTGGTTTTAGTCAGTAAAAGTCTGACACGCCCTAGCGCTCCACCCAGAGCGCGAGAAGTCATTTGGATGATTTCCCACCTAAAAAAAAAAAGGTCACTACAAAGTATACGCGAGTATTTGCGTACTACTCTTGCATACATTGGAAGACCTTGATTAAAAAATGGTTTCCAATCTATACGCGACTAGTTTCACACCCTTGCGTTCTGGCCATGTACAGAACGAACTCCCAATAAAGTACACCTACACACCCTCTCACAATATCTTTCAAGATCATAAACTCATAACTCTTTGGATGTCCCTCGACACTATAGCTTTCCTCGACATCAAACTTGTCTTCTATAGTCGTAAATCCTCGTTACCTCACGAGTCTTGGTAACTTTTATGCCAACACTAAAGGGTAGGTATCTATGCATATTTTTACGATATAGCGTGGTTATTGGTTAGTAACGGTACCCGTGGGTTTGTCTACGTGTTTTATGGACTAAAAGTACCTTTTTCAGCTGAATTTGTATTGTGAAAAGCAAAAAGGCAATATAATGCTTATTTTGCAAATATATATATATATATATATATATGAATGCGAAATACCACGCACTGATTAATCACAAAATCTCAGAAACTGTAACACCTACACTTAAAATTTGGCAGTTAGGTTCCTTACGTCGACACACATATTTTTTTAAAATATAATGTGTAATGCTTAATATTGCACCTACCACAATTTGTCTCTGCATCACCAAAAAATGACTGGTAGAAAATGCCTTAAGGCATTAAATCCGCCTCTGTACTTTTGTTGCATAAAGAATAAATAAATAAATAAAAGACATCCGCTATGAACGGATTTTACGAAACTCTACCCCTAGCGGGTGGTAAAACGGGGATTAGAAGTTTGTAAGGACAAACCTATTTTCACGCGGGCGAAGCCGCTGGCAGAAGCTAGTAGATTATAAATAGGACCTTTTACAAGTAATTTTCTTTGTTAATTTAAAATAGATGATGCCGTACCGAGTTTCCTAGCTGACGACTCTGTGAAGAAAGTTCTCATAAATAAATAAATAAGTAAATAAATAAATATTTATAATTTGTATATATTCAAATACCTATTCAGAATTTGTTTTTGTTGCCATATTTCTTTTTTATTGGTTGGCTTAACGTCGAATAAAATGTGAATAGATACGTTAGTTCATAACTCCTTTTATGTTTATTGCATGCCGTGGCAGCCTTTAATTAAGGCTACACTATATAATGTAAGAATACTGAATCTTTAGCATGTATAATGGTGTATGCTTTGTTGGTTGTCCTAAAATAAATAAATAAATAAGAAACACCAAAACAGGCTCAGGGGTCAAAGTCTCTTTTAAAGTCCATACAGTAAACATTTAATGGTCAAATCATATGAGAACCATGCAAATTAGTGCATGAGATGTTGTTTATTTTTTATTCGATCTTGTTGGATTTCACTACTTTCTTTATGAAACACAGAGTTATACAAAGTGATTTTATTAAAAAAAAACGAGATTACACAAAACCTAACCTAACCAAAATATTCCTACTTCTGGGGGGTAATTTCTTTATATGGTAACATACGTTTCTTTACAGCGATCTTAAAGCTAGAACTACATTAGACCGACGCACACGTGTACCACGCCAGATTTCTGCGTAGAACGATGACACCGTGGCGTGGATCTAGTGTAGCTCTACAAGTCTAGTTTCCATATAAAATGTATGGAGACGGACGCGTCCAGATCGGTGTGTTGCATTCGTGTGCGCAGTGTAATTCTAGCTTAAGTCATGATAAATACCATCATCTCATCTCCCTAGCCTTTTCCCAACTAGCTTGAAGTCGACTTCCAGTCTCGCTAGTGTTTTACATAGAGCGCCTGCCTATCAGATCTCCACAACTCAGTTACTAGCCAACATTATACACGTTGGATAGACTGATGGCCAGACTTTCTGATGTCTGACTACTTGAAACAACTGTCGAAGATTTACGAATGATAACTGGGACCAAGGCACAGGGTGTCAGAATAATAATAATAATAATAATAATATAATTTTTATTTTTATTAACCAACCAACACCTAAGGAGGCTCGCGTTAGGCGGCTGGTTCATGGGCTTGATTCAGAAATCGGTACTCCTGGACACGGCTTGCATTGTTAGAAGGTTCCTATCTCTGGAGCCCTGACCGCCGGTAGCTTGGACCCTATTCCCGATACCGGTGGGGTACTATTTTTTATATTTTTAAATGTTTTTTTTTTGTATGATTTTGTTTTAAAAAATATTTAAAAATGTAATTTATATGTGTTTACAAAGAATAAAGAGAATAATAATATTTACTTGGCTTGCCCCTAAATGTAGTTATACACCAGTCTAAGAGCTGACAAGTAAAAACAGAATCATAATAATAATATTTTTTTATTATCCATAAAAATACAGTTATTACACGAGGAGATATTGTTTCCATTAAAAACTGCAATGTGTAACACAGATTAACAACCTCTGGCACCCAAGTTAAAATTAAACTTCTGTTATGGGTGCCAGGGCTCACTCCATTAAAATTCTACTTTGTATGAACATGTTTGATTATTTAATATAATTATCCATTTCAATTAATCAATTATTGAAAACAATATTCAATTAAAATAACAATTATACAACCAATCCATTAAAATTCAATACAATTAATTAAATACAGAAGTGCCCTAGAAAAACTTAGAAAAGATATTATGAATTGATAAATTCACTCTTTCTCCTCCAACACCTCTTGCATGACAGGACCATCATGACACATTACCTTAAGTTATGATGAACGATATGCAACATTCATAAATCATTAACAAAACTACTATGCGCCAATTTGCGGTGACCAATCAACACTGTAATGCCTAATACCCACTGTGGTCATATTATAAATTGACAAAACAAATCTGTGTCCGTTATATTTAGTTCGAAGGCTAAATGGTAGGAAAGTGATCGGACTAACAAATCAATTGTTCCTCTAATTCTGGCCGGACGTGTAAATAGAGCTTGTTGAACATTATTGATGAGTGTGCCAGAATAGATGGTGAGTTGTGTTTATTTTGGGTCGTAGTGTACTGTATTGTTTGTTGTTGATGTTTATTTCAAAATTCAGTGTCTGTATTGAAGTTTTCTTGCACAAGTAAATTATGGAGCAGGGGTAATAAGAATATGACTTGTTTGGATCATCATCTTTCTGCATTTGTTCCGTGTTATTTGGGGTCGGCGCAACACGTTTTTTTCTTCCATTCTCTCCTGTCACCCGTCTTGCTATCACTAACTCCCTTTTTTAGGGTTCCGTACCTCAAAAGGAAAAATTGGAACCCTTATAGAATCATTTTGTTGTCCGTCTTTTTGTCAACACCCTTTATCTCGGGAACGCGTGGAGATATCGAGTTGAAATTAAAACCATAAATATACCAAAGTCTAAGATCCCTTGAAGCTCTAAAAAAATGAAATTTCTGAGTAAATGAAAAAAAGATACAGCCGTTCATGTCGCAAAAAACATGTGTTTTGACACTCTCAAAGGAATCAAAATTCATAGGATACTTCCCGTTGACCGAGAATTCTGAAATTTGGCATGAAGCAATTGTAAATTTGTAGTTGCGTCATAAAAAAGCATTTTTTTGCGATTCGGAAAAATTTTCGTAACTCAATTCGGGAATTGAACTGTTTTCATGGGTAAATTTGTACGGAAACCTCAGTGCGCGACTCGACTCGAGTCCGACTCGCACTTGCCCGGGTTTTTTTTTCATATCACTCTTCACACAATCCATTCATCTTTTCTTGCCTCCCTCTCCATCTCTCTACATGTATACCCATAACTCTTTTAGTAACATGAGTTTTATCTCTTCTCTTCACGAGACCATACCAAGACAAACGATCCCGTTCAACTTTCAGTCACTGGCGCCACATTCAGACTTCCTCTAATATACTAATTTCTCACTTGATCTATTACATACGTATACATAATATATGCATATTGTTATTGAACGGATTATCCGCTGGTTTCGAATAATTTCGGTTACGGATATTAGAATTTTAAAATTATTAAAGTAGAATATAAATAGCAAGATTTGAGTTTTATATAGAGCAATGGTGGCCGAGTGGTAACGGCTCCGACTTACGAGTTGCAGGTTACGGGTTCGAACCCGGCCAGGCGCATTACTTTGTGTAATTTATTTCATCACCACTGCTCTCAAAACGGTGAAGGAAAACATCGTGAGGAAACCGTTCATCAGTCATGTCAGAGACCCAAAAATTTGAAAACATGTGACATCTACCAACACCCACTGAGCATATAACATCGGAGTTAAATTTCACTTAACCCTTGGCCCCAATAGGCTTCGACCCTACTGGGACATCTCCTTGAGGCGCGCGTGGAACACTACGCGCCGCCGAGGAGTTGGGCTCGGTCCAGACGGTTACCGGACGGCCGGATGGCGTGCTACCCATTACTCGCCGTCCACAAGCCCGCGCCTACGGTGACAGGAAATCGGGATCCCGGCGGCTAGGGGATGAGGGCCGTTCCCTCACACGTACGGCTGCCTCCTTTGCTAACATTACTGCCTCGCAGAAGGAGGCGACTGCCTGCCGCTTCTCCTCGCTCCGGTCCATGGCCTGTACCAAGGCCCGGCACTAGAGGTCGTTGCTGCTGATGCTTCGTTGCCACGAGGACACGGCGGTGCTCTGCCTAAGCGGGGCACACCTCTACCGTATGCTCCACCGTGTCTTCCGTCCACACAATGGTAACACCCGGAGGATAGAACCCACGTAGCGCACACTCCTGTCAAGGTTGAAAACTACACTCAAAGATGTAGATGATTACATTTACCTGGAACAAACGACCCAGTTAGGTAGATATAGGGTGGGAAATCATCCTACCATTTCTCCTTCTCTAAGTTGGAACGAGAGGGTGTGTCAGACATATACTTACTTACTAAAACTACACTGGTGTTCTTTAGTTGCTTTTTGTGTAACAGCACCACGGTATCCCTTAGGCTCTAACAGACATCGGCCTTGCTGGGACCTTTCTATTATGGACGCGGGCGTCGAAAACTACACGGACGATAAGCTACACATTGCTCGTCGTCCACAAGCCCGCGCTTATTGTGGCCGGATATTACCCTGCGATTCCCGACGCCCAGGTGGTCTCCTTTGGTTGCGGTGGCAGTTAGGTTGGCCTAACTTCAAGAGTAAAACTTAATTGTTGAATCTGTTTCAGCTGGACAGCGTTAGGGAAGCTGCGCAGTATTTTCTCGTTCGGCATACACAGTGTCTCAAAACGAAAGAAAACCAGTGATTGTTGCCAGCGATGACATATTGCATAAAAATATATTATAAATATTTAAAATTTTATCATAAAGAGGTGATCTTGCATGTTTCGCCATTTACTGTAATGTGAATAGTCGAACAATTATTAAGAACAACGACGAATGAAAAATGAATAAATAATTATGTAATATAACAAATAATTAAATTATTTAAACATTTTAAGAATAAACAGCGATCTCTAATCTCTATCACACATTATAATTGTTTTCACACGTTAAGTTTTTAATGAAACACAAGATTTTTGTAAAAATAAACTTAAAAAGAAAATGATAAATTCAGCTATTCAGTTGCAATTTTTTTCGCATTACTCGAATAAATGAAGAGAATATGTGATTTTATGAAATCTGTCCACTTGTGTTCCACTCCTGTTCCCTCTTTGCCTTCATCCCGGGGCCCCGAGCTTCGCTTTCACACTACCCGTGGCCCTAGTAGGCTTCGACCCTGCTGGGCCCCTACGGTTTCGCTGACATCTTCTTGAGGCGCGCGTGGAACACTACACGCCGTCAACAACTTGAGCTCGGTCCGGACGGTTACCGGACGATCGAACGGCGAGCCACCCACTTGTGTTGCGATCCTCATCATCCACATCCAATTATATCGGAATATATAATTCACAATGTTTGTTCTAATATTCCAAGAAATATTTTGACAACTGAAAAGTTACATGTTATAATTATTTAAAAAGAAATAAGGGTCGTTAGAATTCCAGAATAAATTTTACTTTCAAAGAAAACCCAACATTCAAAAGTGTACCCTTTAGGCATTTGTTCTGATTAATTTCAACAACGATAATGGAATACTATTTAAAAAAAAAGAAACGAAACAAAAGACGATAATGGCCGAAAAAAAATGAAATCGCCTGAAGTGGATTAAAAAATTAAGAATATTACTGACGTCAAAAATTCTATGTTTTTTTTTTTTTTTGGCGGGATTTTTTCGATTGAACTTCAGTAGCTGTTTCTATCCGGTGGAGGTGTGCCCCGCTTGGGCAGAGCAATGCCGTGTCCTCGTGGGGGCAATCTGCGGCGGCGATCTCTCGCGCCGGGCCTTGGTACAGGCCATGGTCCGGACCGAGGAGGAGTGGCAGGCGGTCGCCTCCTTCTGTGAAGCAGTAATGCTAACAAAGGAGTAGGCTGCACGTGCACGTGTGAGGCAATGGTCCTCACACGTGCACGTGCAGCCTACTCCACCATGTCCTCCGGGCGGTCCACATAATGGTGACACCCGGGTGTTTCTTCCACACGAATCCGGTGTAGGATCCTCTTGAACTTACCATGTCTGGTGAGGACCTGCGTCATGCGATAGTTAAGGACGCCATGTTGCCTTTCCAGCCACTACTCAAAGAGGGAAGAATACAAAGAAGTGAATCACGTAAACTTATTTCACAAGAGTAAAAAATTGCTTCTACCGTATTCTCCACCATGTCCTCCGGGCGGTTCACACAATGGTGACACCCGGGTGTTTCTTCCACACGAATCCGGTGTAGGGTCCGGTTCAATCTCATACACGACATGTTAGATCTATTCATTTGTACTTTGAGTGAATTTAACAGAGTGGCACTTGTGGTTAGGTATACGCTATTGTAATCAAGTAGGTTTAGTAATAAATTATATGTACTCAAATATTGTTCATCATCATCATCATCATTTCAGCCGAAAGACGTTCACTGTTGGACATAGGCCTCCCCCAAATGTCGCCACAATGACCGGTCCTGTGCGTCTCGCATCCATCGAATTCTCGCCTCTCTCGACCCTCACCAGGCCATCGGTCCACCTTGTGGGTGGCCTTCCAACGCTGCGTCTTCCGGTACATGGTCGCCATTCCAGAACCTTTCGTCCCCATCGACCATCTGTTTTGCGAGCAATGTGCCCTGCCCACTGCCACTTAAGTTTGGCGATTCTTCGGGCTATATAGGCGTTTATATATTGGCTGTACTGTCGCATTAGGTTTTCCTGTAAAATCAAAGTCAAGGTCAATGTAAAAGTCAAAAGTTTTTATTTCACATAGGCCTACATGGGCACTTATAAAACGTCAGAAGCTAGTGCACGGTTCCAAATTGGTCGTTTCCTATGGAGAAGAACCGGTTAGAAACTCCATGGTTACTCTTTTAAAAAAGTGATTGTTTACAATATTTTCATATTACAGTATTAATAGACATTATGTAAGAACAGTGTAGACCAGTCGATATTGTACCCAAAAGCACAATAAAAATAATCATACCACCATAAAGATGGCATAAGTTTGGTAAATAAATAAACTAATGGAAATCAGATTGTTACAATTCAGACATAATTATGTCAAAACGTGACACTGGCCAAATGCACAAACCGTGCTAGAGTATGAGAGAGAGTTCCAGAGTAGAGTACGATATTTTGATAACTGGAAAAAAAAACCAGCCAAGTGCGAGTCAGACTCGCGCAAAAAGGATTCCGTACCGTCCGTAGCAAAAAAACGGCAAAAAAAACTCACGTTTGTTGTATGGAAAGCCCACTTAAAAAAAAAAAAACTTTTTAGTATTTGTTGTTATATCGGCAACAGAAATACATCATCTGTGAAAAATTCAACTGTCTAGCTATCACGGTTTATGAGATACAGCCTGGTGACAGACAGACAGATAGACGGACGGACAGCAGTCTTGGTAATGGAGACCCGTTTTACCCTTTGGGTGCGG
Source organism: Mythimna pallens (assembly GCA_961205895.1). Classification (NCBI taxonomy): domain Eukaryota; kingdom Metazoa; phylum Arthropoda; class Insecta; order Lepidoptera; family Noctuidae; genus Mythimna; species Mythimna pallens. The sequence goes on along the minus strand of OY540849.1, from coordinate 11,150,694 downwards.
AACCCTTAAAATACTTATATTGCTATAAAAACGCTTGTAAGATATCCAAAAACCCTTGTTTTTTATTTGTTTACAAGTTACACAACATGAAGTCAAGTTATTTATATTTTTTCTCTTTAATATGAAAGCCCTGAAGATAATAGGGTCGGTATTTTCTTTTTACTTCGTTATTGTTCTCAAATGGCAATAAATCCTTTAAATAGATATTTTGTTTGCTGAATATTTCTTCTATAAAAAACAAAATGATATCTGTTAGACATTTTTAGGGTTCCATACCTCAAAAGGAAAAAATGGAGCCCTTATAGGATCATTTTGTTGTCCGTCTGTCTGTCAAGACCCTTTATCTAGGGAACACGTGGAGGTATCGAGTTGAAATTAAAACCTATTTACTAAGGTCTGCGGTCCCTTGAAGCAGTGAAAAAATCAAACTTGTAATTTAACGAAAAAAAAAAATTTAAATATGGACGTTTATGTCTCAAAAAACATATTTTGATACTCTCAAGAGAATCAAAATTTATAGGGTAGGTACTTCCCGTTGACTCAGAATCCAGGGCTAAAATTTGCTCTTATAGCTCTTACAGCACAGACGTATAGGAATAAACCTGAAATTAGTAATTTTGTTGCCAGGTCAAAAAAAAAAATTAAAAAAAATATTGTAGTTCGGAAAAATCTTCGAGACTTCATTCGGGAATTGAACTATTTATTTACATAGGTAAGTTTGTACAGAACCCTCAGTGAGCGAGCTCGACTCGCACTTGCCCGTTTTGCGTTTAAGAATTGCGAAGAAGATATTTCTTTATATGGTTTCTTACATTAAAATATAAATAACGGTTCTACAGGTACACCTTTAGAAATATTATTGATACTTTACCAATGGACTATTATACGCGTTTTGGAGTTGAATAGAACGGAGTGTCAGACTTTTACTGACTAAAACCTGGTGTTCCTTCAGTTGCCTTTTTGCGTCAGTTACTTTAACTCTTTCGAACAATCCATAGCCCTGGCAGGCGTTGGCTCTAACTGGTCCCATCAATTTTACTGACATCTTATTGAGGCGCACGTGGAACACAACACGCTTTAGACCCAGGTTTGAACTGGAACTGAGAATCTACACCGACAGATCAATCAAAAACGAACACCGGTACAGGAGCCGGAGTCTTCTCCAACGACCTTAATATAAAGATATCCAAACCGCTAGGAACACTCAACTCTATCTACCAGACAGAATGTGTTGGCATCATTCTAGCGGCCTACGCCATAGAAGCCAAAGCCAGGGAAGTTACGGACACTCATATCCGCATAATCTCCGACAATGCCTCAGAAACCACAACAACCTCGAAACTCGTACAAGTATACCACTTTGCACTGGAACGCGTTACAGTGCCAGACAATAACACTGTGTCACTGCAGTGGATAAAAGCACATAGCGGCTCACCAGGCAACGACGCAGCTGATGATCTGACAAGGGGTCTGACACTGTAGTCTTCGGGCCTGAACCCATCGTGCCAATACCCTATAGTCAGCTGCGTGGTTGACTACGAGAGCACACGTCAGCGTTGTACATCGTGGATTCAAACCCAGACACGCACTTTATTGTGTTATTTGTTGTATCACTACAACTCTCAAAATGGTGAAGGAAAACGTCGTAAAAAAACCAGCATGTCATATAAGCATAAATTCGACGACACGTGACCTCCACCAACCCGCACTAGCCCGCGTGGTGGATTGCGTCCCAGTCAAAGATTCAAAGATTTTTTTTTTTAATAAATCATTTACGTAAAGACTGGTTCGAGGTAGCTCAGGAAAGGAATACCTGGAAGAAGTTGGGGAAGACCTTTGCCCAGCAGTGGGACAGTCATCATCATCTTCCTGCCCTTGTCCCGTGTTATTTGGGGTCGACGCAACATGTTTTTTCTTCCATTCTGCCCTGTCATTCGTCATGCTATCACTAACTTCCTTGTGGGAGCAGTGGGACAGTATAGGCTATTAAAAAAAAAAAAATTACAGGCACTTTTGAAATGTCAAGAAGTCAGTCAGTCAGAAATAAAAAAATATGATGCTAATTGCACATTTCAAAGCGTAGATCTCTATTGAGAAGAATGTTCATAAAACTCAATGGACACTCTTTTCAATCATGTATGTATCACAAATATCTCGGTTACATTCGGTTCAATTCCCACCCAATTAATGTGTAATTTGTCTATACTACGTATGTATTTAGAAATATCTAAGTATGTTTATCAATTGTCTAGTATTCATAGCACAAGCTCTGCTTAGTTTGGGACTAGGTGGCGTTTTATGAAAATTGTGGAATATTATTAATATTTTCGCATACTTCCATCTTATATCGTCATTACTAGAACATTATAAGAATGCCTAAAAAAACCTTCATTTTAGTTTACCAAGTATTTTGTTTTTTACAAGCAGTCAAAATTCAAGACATTCCTTTCTTTCAAGTTTTACAAAATCTACGGCCGCAGTAAACTACGGTTGGCAACAGAGTTGGAGAATGATGAGCCGTCAGGAAATTCCATTTTCGTTCATGAATCTTACAAAATGAAGGAAAGTGTTTATTTTTTAGGGATCCGTACCTCAGTCGGTAAAAACGGCACCCTTATAGGATCACCTTGTTGTCCGTCTGTCAAAATCCTTTTTTCTAAGAAATGCGTGAAGGTATCACGCTGAAATTACTATCAAAGACTCAAGTCACTTTGTGTTGGAAGACCTCTCACAAGGTAGACCGATGACCTGGTGAGAGTTACGGGAATTCGATGGATGCGAGACGTACAGAACCGGTTGTTGTGGCGACACTTGGGAGGCCTATGTCCAATGGGTGTCTTTCGGCTGAAATGATGAAGATGACTGATTCCTCTTGGAGTAATGAAAAATCAAACTACTGAGTCAACACAATCTAAGGATGAGGCTATTTAAACGTTTATGATAGATATTTTGACGTTCGCGGAATCAAAAATTATGGAGACTTTCCGTTGAATAGAATAAAATAAAATAAATAAAAAAAATAAAATAAAATTTATTCAAATTATACAGTAAATCAGTGAATATCGATTTTCTTAAATCTATAACAAGTTCTCAACGTGTTTTATGCCTGAACTAGGTCATCCTGTGTTTCAGGCGAGAAAAGGTAAAACATTATGAATAAATAATCACAATAATTTACATAACATAAAGGTAAAATAGTCATTAAGTAGGTAAGCAAATAAAAAGTGTATACAATAAAAATAAAATCTTACTTGCTAATACAATCTTACTATACTAACTTAGCTAACTAATCAAAATTAATAGTGCAAGCAATCTTTATTTTATTATAACTAGTGACTTCTCTGTATCTTCATAGGACAATTTTTGTAGAGCTTCCTTGAGAGACTTCTTACAATTAACGTAATTTAAGGAATAAATGCTTGCTTTCGCATTCAGTCTATTATAAAGAAGAGGTCCCAGAAAGACATAAAATTTGGTTGTGAAAGCATGTTTTGTACTTTTTGTGGGACAAACTATATCTTTCCGTCTCTTTTTAGTAAGCTCAGTGCTGTAATGGCTGTGTGTTGTTTTAGTACAGTGCTCAATATAAATAACTGTCGGACTGTTAGTACTTCACAAGTTTTATAGAGCAGGTTAGTGGGAAAAAGAAAAGGGCGGCAAGTAGCCACTTTGAGGATCGCTCTTTGGGCTCTTTCAATCGGTAGTAATAAAGTTTTACCCGCTCCACCCCATGAGGTAATACAGTAAGTCAATATTGACTGACATAGAGCAAAGTAAACTTGCCTAATAATTTTGGTGCCTGCAATATATCGTAACTTTTTAAATACGAATATCAGCTTACGAATCCTATTATTTAAAACTTCCATATGCTGTTTGAATGTAAGGGTCTCATCTATTATGACACCTAAGTATTTTATTTTATTAGTTTTATTAATATTGGGACACATATACGAGCATTCTGCAGGTGTTGTACAACAATGGGCAGATAAAGTTGAGGAGTTATTAGAAGATTGTTTGCGCATCGAAAACTTTATATAATTTGTTTTATTTGCATTTAGGGTTAGTGAGTTGTGCTGAAGCCATTTATTTACAATATCGAAGCCGTCTTGCGCAAATTTGTGGACTTCATGTTCCGATTCAGCCGAAAAGAGAAGAGCAGTATCATCAGCGTAAGATATTATTATGCCATGATTAAGCTTGAGATTACAAAGGTCGTTTATATATATTAAAAATAGGGTCGGCCCTAAAATACTTCCTTGGGGAACGCCAAAACACGTATTTTTTTGGTCTTCGCTGAGGACACTGCCAATCTTAACGCACTGGGTACGGTCTTCCAAATAGCTTTTGAAGAGTTTCAGTTGAATGCCTCTTATTCCCACAGCCTCAAGCTTGCGCAACAGATTAGGAACAGAAACTGTGTCAAAAGCCTTTGCGAGGTCCAGGAAAATACCTACTGAATGGTTACCCTTGTCAAGTTCTTGCGCCAGAAAGTCAGTCAGATGATGTACGGCATCGGCAGTTGAAACTTTAGGTCTAAATCCAAACTGACGCTCCGATAAAATTGATTTGTTTTCCAGATATTTGAACAATCTTTTGTTTATTATTTTTTCCAATATTTTGGACATAGCAGGCAGCAGAGAGATAGGTCTATAATTTGTAACTTGTTCTTTACTGCCTGATTTATAAACAGGGACAACAACTGCTTTTTTTAAGCACTCAGGAAAAATACCCAAAGACAGACACATGCGAAAAATGTAAGTCAGTGGTGGTACCAAAATATTTCTGAACTGTTTAATGATTTTATTTGAGATTAGATCCCAACCAACTGCACATTCGTCTTTCAAGGTCATAATTATACTTTCTATCTCTGTCTCATCAGTATCAAGCAGGGCAAAAGATGTTAAAGTGGAACTACCCTTATTAGGACTGTCCGTCACACAAGGTGAGCGACCCCGGTTATTTTTTTCCGCCAAACACTTTCCAACATTAATAAAGAAATTATTTGCTATGTTAGCAGATGTCAGCTGTGACGAGTGCGCTTGTAATAAACTTGAAGATGACTCATTTTGTTTTGATGAAAATGTTGCATTTTTAATGTATTTCCATATCATTTTACTATTTGTTCCAGCCTTACCCAATTCAGTTTTATCGTAGTTGTTTTTAACTTTTTTAAGTATTCCATTACAAAAATTACGATATCTTTTGTACGACAGCTGTAGGACTATATTCCCTGGATGAGATTTAGATTTTATGTGCAGTTTATCTCTGTGTTTCATACAGCGGATCAGACCTGTTGTGATCCAGGGTTTTATGTTGCATTTTTTGTTGCTTAACTGCGAGATGACCGTATTTTTCTGAATTGCATGACGTACATTTTCTATTACATACAACATACAATACTGTGGGTCAGCGGAATTATAAACTGGATCGAAGTTGATGACGCGTAAGTCTTCTTCAAGTTTATTTATATTTAATTTCGAAATTACGCGAGTATTTTGTTTAGGTAAATTACAATTTAGGGTTAGTAGAACAGCATTATGATCTGTTATTGTAGAGTTAATAACAAGTGCAAGTAAAGGGAAATTTGTTTTAAGTATGATATGGTCTAAGCAAGAGCCACTATGATGTGTAGGAAAACTATGTGCGGGAAGCAATCCATTATATGCGCATAGGTTGAGATAGTCCTGAGCAGATGCGTCAGCACTTCCTGGAAGAATATTAATATTAATGTCTCCAATTACTATCGTGTTTTTAAAAGGTGATAGGTTTTGCAAGACATCATTCAAAGAGTCAGTAAAATTGTTACTATTTTTGAAAGAGGGGGGGCGATATAATGCTACTATCGCAAAATCTGATCCAATCTTCACTACTAAACTGTTACAGTCTTGCATATTTGGTTCCTCAACAGAGACCTTCAGATGATCTCTTACGTAAACTATCACCCCATCATTTTGATTGTAATTCCTATCACTTTTGTACATCTTATACCCTGTGATTAGTGGTATATTATATTGTTTGGCAAGCCAGCATTCTGTTAAAACAATAATGTCACATTCAATGTTGAGCCGTTGTTGAAATACGCTAAACCTGTCAAAGTTCTTAAAAATACTGCGAATATTTTGTGTTAGTACGGTTAATGGTGTTTTGTAGCCGGAAATATATTGTTTGCAGCTTTCAGCTTCACAAAGTTTAGACTCGGATACAGAAAAATTATCTAAATCATTAATTAAATGGTTTATCATAATAACAAAAAATAAATAAAACTTTACTATAAAACTGAAAAAGGTCTAAAATAAATAACTTATTAACGGCGCTCTTAGGCACCTTCATAATCTATTGTGTTGATATACCTTTTTTCGGCCATCATTTTCGCCGGGCAGTCAGCTGCGCCTGTGTTGTGCTTGTCTGGCTTTTTGAAATGCAAGCAAGTAGCGCATTTTGGCTCATCTGACCTCTTTAGACATTCTTTGATCGAGTGACCTTGCTCGCCACAGTGACCACAGGTATAGGACGTCTGCCGACATGATTTAGCAGCATGGCCATATTGCTGACACTTATAGTATCGCGTGACCAAGGTAAAATCTCTTACAGGGCATGATGACCAATTCACAAATACTCGTTCTTTTGACATTAGGGCTTTGCGTATGACTGCCGATACTTCAATGACATAATTGCAATTGTCAGCGTCTCTCTTACCCGACTTATGACTTAACTTGATTGAGGTCAAAAACGTCTGAAGGCTACAGTCTTGAAGCTTCTCGGCGAGATTTTGATGGTACAAGCACGTAAACACCTCGTTTTCTGACATGGACGTTGGAACTCTTATGATTACAACCCTAAGCTTCCTTTTATAAGGTTCGTCGACTGTTAGACCTGATTTTGTTAGCTGCTCTGATTGTCTCAGCTTCTCGATGTCGTCCTTCGTCTCAGTGCTTATGATAACACCGCCGTTTTTAGTCTTGCGCAGGCCTCTAACATGCAGCTTCATCTGTTCGGGGCAAATAATTTTTTGGACGAGAGATTTCGTCTCATCACTGGACTTTAATTTGTCCTTCGGATAAATGGCCTCAGAACTTACGTTGGTCGGCTGGATGTAATTGTTGGCTCCTTTTTTGACCATGTCAGCAAAAGAAGCTCCCAGGGCAGGATTCGATTTTTCTTCGACACTCAACTTGAGTTCCTTTAGTTGCTGTGAAAGGTCGAGTTGGGTTTCAAGAGCTTTGGCAGCATTGTGGGATTGGAAGGCTTTCGCTTTCATGTACTGGTACTGTACCGCCAATTGCGATGTGCCATTACCGACTTTCCGGCATATATTTCCGGAATAGGGCATTGATCCGCAATTTTTGGTCCATATTCAGCTTGCCCTCCGCTGCGATAGCGCACACCTGCAGACTCTGGTCGATGGTCGTCATCCAGCTCTGAATTTCCGACGTCGTAATAGCTTCAAGAGTTTCATTCCTTTGCTGCGGCGCTTGAGGGGCAGGAGCGGGGACTGCTACGGGTGTAGGCGGCGGGGAGCGAGCACACCTACTTCTTGGGCTGAAGGGACTATCCTCCATCGTAAATGTGATTTATGAATTAATCACTGATCATTTTTATAGGAAAACACTTCAAACCTAATATATGACTCAATTTATTTTATTAACAGCAGTTTATTAAAAACTAGGTCACGATTTCGCAAGTGATTATTTGTTTATACTAATATTGTTCGATACGTCTGTTCACTACGATCGTCCAAATATCAATGAATAAAATAGAATAGAATAAAACTTTATTGTACACCAAAATAGTAACAAAAACTTTAACTTAATCTATGGGTACAATGGCGGTCTTATCGCTAACAGCGATATCTACCAGACAACCTTAGGATGGACTGTAAGAACTTACACGTCGAGGTCACCAATGTAGGATAATATGGTATTTCTACATATCCCATACCTTTAAATTAATACAAACGTTCCTTAGTAAAATTATATATATTTTTCAATGATTTATACAAACAAGACAAGTTACCTAGCAACTAGACAGATATATATCTATATAAGGAGAAACTGACTGACTGACATATCAACGCACAACCGAAACTACTGGAACTATAAGCGTGAAATTTTGTACAAAGCTTCCTTTTATGACGTAGGCGAGCACTAAGAAGGGATTTTTGGAAATTCAAATTTTAAGGGGGTGAAACGGGGGTCGAAAGTTTGTATGGAGAAATTTACTTTTACGCGAGCAAAGCCGCTGGCAGAAGCTAGTCACTATATAATACTAGTGGTTAGTGTCTGTACGTATATGAATAAATTATTTTATTTTGATATAATTTTAATACTATGTAGGTCACTACAATATAAAACAGGGGTAGACTGCGGTGTACTGCAAATTAAATTTAATTAAATTAAAAATATATATTAGATTATACATGACTATAAATAGATATAAAATTATATTATATAGCTATTATATATAAATGACAAAAAACAAGCTCATGAATATTATATATATACATTTTATATGTTACACAATTTCAAAGAAAGAAATAGAGAAAAAAACGACAAAAAGGTGAAAATACTGAATTTGGGTTGTAGCAGAATTAATTATTGTGAAAGAAAATGATCTTTAACTAAATCCTAATCCTGTTGACCTAGAATCATAAAATTTGACAAGCATTAATGCCATATAACATAAGTAAAGAGAAAAATCCGGTACCCGTAACTTTGTCGTTATATCACAAAGTAATTACTATCTAAATCTTCGAGACTCTATTCAGGAATCGAACTATTTAAATAGGTAAGTTTGTTCGGAACCCTCGATGCGCGAATCCGACCCGCACTTCTTTCTTGTTAGCACGATTTATATACCGAAAATAGATTTTGCTACGGTAAAAATGCTTGTCAGATTAGGGAAGAGGGCTGACTCTAGGCTTTTAATGAATTTCATTGTTATTTTTTGCGGAGTTAACATCTGTGAAATCATCTTAAAAGTGCCCAACCTGATATACATTTCCGTACAACAGCTTTTACGTCATTATATCGTTATTACACATTGTTCTCTAGATAATTTAGAAACTCAGATATCTTGTAGATATTGTCCGAGTTTCTTTTGAAATAAAAACAGAACTTTGCATAAAACTAATCCGGTAAAGACCTCTGAAAACCAGCTATTTTGCGTGAACTTTGGCCCTTCATAATGTTCCTAATAATAAATTTAAAAAATAAAGAAAATGTATATAACCTTGCAGATTTGACCGTAATTCTGAATAGCGAAAATTATTTCCAAAACTTTAAATGTTTTTAAAAAAACGTATTTCTTGAACTAGTTTTGTGAAATATTCAAGTGAGTGTAGTAATAACCGACTACAAGCAAAGCGTTCAGCATTCATGTTTTAAGCTGCCTCTACATCAAACATTTTTGGATGAAACAACAAGCTATTACGATAATATACAGATCGAGAATGGCTCTCTTAACAAAGCCAAAGCTTGTTATGAATTTATTATTGAAATCGAAGCAACACAATAAAAACAGTCTCATTAGTGTGTTGCTTCGCTTTGAATCTCAACCTAACAAATCTAGTTAAACAATATTAAAGGTCTGAAATAATAATCTACTTTAGGAAACTGAAAATACTAAGTCTCGAATGATAATTTATTTAGTCGCTCACTGAATAAATTATCATCTGAGACATCAAGTAGAGCATACTTACACGTGTACTGTTAAAGGGAGACGGAATACAATTAGTTTTTCGCACTCTTCATCTGACTTGGGTGTACTCATCTAGTAATCGAACGTACCCTTTGGTGTGGTACAAGGTGTAAGCTGTAGCGGGATGGGGACTTTTTTTTATTTTAACGTTTGGCTTTTTCTGGATGGAAATTATCAAAAAACTTCTTCTGCTCTGGGAGGAGTCCCACAGCCTTGGAACGAAAAGGACAACTGAAGGAACACTGGTGAGTTTTAGGTAGTAAAGGCCTGACACTCCCTGTTGCGCCACGCAGAGCAGGAGAAGTTACTAATTGATCCCACCTCCCCAAAAAAAATGAAATAGGAAATCATCCAAGCTCTATGGCGAAGCGTGAGGGTGTGTCAGACATACTGATTAAAACCATACCTATGTTCTTTCTTTGTCTTTTGCGTTCCAGGACCATGGGTTTCCCATTCGGAAGTAAACCCATGGCCCCAGTAGGCTTCGACCTTTCTAGGCCCCTACGGTTTTGCTGACATCTCTTCGAGACGTGCGTGGAACATTACGCGCTGATGATGACTCGGGCTGGATCCGGATGGTTACCAGACGGCCGGACGGCGAGCTACCCATTGCTTATCATCGGCAAGCCCAAGCCTACGGTAGCTGGAAATCGGGATCGGTAGTGGCGTGAGGATGTCCGTTCCCTTACGCTCGCAGTCGCCTTCTTCGCTAGTATTACTGCTTCGCAGAAGAAAGGGGTAAATCTACATTCAATAATCTTTTCCTTATCCGTTGCCGACGTCTATTAATCTATAACTTCACCGGCCCACGCTGAAAACCAGTGCTGTGGACTCGTCACATTTTTCCGTGTGGACACGGCATTATGCTGAGCGTACGGCCGTTTTGCTCGGATGTGGTGCATATATGTTACTTTTAATTATGTTTTTGTCTTGCAAAATGTTTGCAATATGTTAGTTTTAAGCTTGCGCCTTTTCCGGCAAATAAAAAGTTTTTCTTTCTTTCTTTCTTTATTTCTTTCAAATCCGCTTCAGCTTATAAATTGCCTTCCAAATCACGTTCCCGTCTCTTTAAGTTACTAAAGTAAATGTTAGTCTTCAATTTGCCGTGTTTTCATTGTCTATGGTTACTTTACCAAAGATATCTAGTGATGTACAACGATAATGAGTCGATCGACCGTTTGTCAGTGAGGATAAGGGTTGTATATGTACAGGGTGCTTGTTCAATGGTAGTGGTGGGATTGAGGGGGATGAAAAAAAGGTTTTGAAGGTGTTAGAGTAAGGAAATGTGCTAAGAGGGTGGATGGGTGGTGGTATTTATTTGATCTGCCCCCCTAGCCAAGTTACAACCGTTTCGTGTCGAATTCCATTTTCCAATCGATAACGCCTCGGTGTCAGCAACTGTAGAAAACGATTAGTTGCTAGCCATATTGACGCGCCTGAGTCGGCCGCTCGTTCTACAATGTCGTTCTACAATATCAAAGGATGTAGCGTTAAACATTGTAGAAACTATAACAATTCATTCTATCATTTTTAACGATGTGATCTTGGCTACGAATTTTCTATTCGTTTGTTCTGACCACGGGACTTAACGTTGAAATGATGTCATTCCCATACATTTCGACTAGCGTTAACGATTGTAGATTGTCAACTTGGCTAGGGGTGCTGGTGAGGATCTTGAGAATTATACCTATGACCAACAGTGTATGTCTTTTGGCTGAAATGAATGAATGACAAGCACCATTTGCCCGCCGTCCGACCGTCCGGTAGCCGTCCGGACCAAGCCCAAGTCGTCTACGGTTCGTTTTGTTCCACGCGCGCCTCAGTGAGATGTCAGCAAATCGTAGGGGCCCAGCAGGGTCGAAGCCTTCTGGGGCCATGGGTAGTGTGAAAGCGAAACCCGGGCCCTGGGAAGAAGGCAACGAGGAAACAGGACTGAGTTTTTAGTCAGTAAAAGTCTGACACTATCTCCCGCTCCGCCCAAGAGCAGGATTTGTCATAAGATGATTTTCCCACCTAAAAAAAAAAAAAAACACCATTTAAATTGGTTGTTTTTTATGGAGAAGAATCTGAAGATTCAACCAACCCAGAATTTCGAAAAAAAAATTCGCTGCTCCATACATATATGTTCACATAACTCGTTAAAATATATGGAGTAGCGATTTACTTTTCTGTGATCAGGGTTGATCGCATAGTAAAAGTTGTTCAAATTGATGAGTACAATAACCCCTTTTAAAGAAATCCCAATAATCGTTTCATCGTTGTATAGTTAGCTTAGTTACAATAAAGAATTATCTTTTCATCCATTATGATTGGCCAACTGGCGTTTTGCGTAACAGTAAGCAGTATATTTCCTACACTATGCTTTTAGACTATGATTTAATGTTGGTATTAAATTGATCGATGATAGGTTTATCGATTGGAGATGATTTATTGATTAGTTTATATTGTAAATAGAACGCCTTGTAGTCTTCCCGTCCGATTATAATTTAGGTGTCTTCAAGACTAGAGTAACGAGGCTCTTAATAAACTAGTGCGCTTCACCAACAACGATTGTATCACTGCTTACCGCAGGGATCGCAGTCAAGCGGTTTATAGGATAAACCTAAGTTTAACGACCCCAGTGTGCTGCAGTAACTAGTTCTAGGCACTATGATGAAGACTAGACCGAGCTCAAACCGAAGATAAGTAGGATACACCTAAGTTTAACCGCATGTCGCCGGCTGCACCTAGTTTTAGCCGGTTAAAACTAGGTGTAGCCGCACTTCGACTATTAGCCGTAACATATACATTATAAAAAGAAACTCTGTGCAAAATATCAGCGTTCTAGGTCTTACGTCGTTTGTTCAGACTGGAAAAGCGGGCGCGATAAGCGGAGTTGGTTGAAACGCTGTCCCTGCACCCGCACCGCTCCCCGCACCACGCTACCAGTCTGACCGAGCGCTAAGGGTTTGGGCTGGGCGCTGATAAGTCAGTGAGTCAGATTAGATTACCTACATATTGTAAAACTATTCTGTAAAAATCTCAATACAAAAAACTTAACTGATCAAAAAAAACTGGTTGCATGTAATGTAAATGTCGGATTATTAACTTTTAAACTAAACTAAAAAGGTTGAGTATACCCCATCGGTCTTCTGTAGGATACTTAGAAGCACTTGCTGTAAAAGTTCTATGTATCAGAAAAACTGTAATTGATGGCAATACGGGTCTTTAATAAATTACCTTTACCCAAAATCTATAAGACAATTGCAATTAATTAGATTATTTAAAATGAGATTACGCTCAGGGCTGTTGGACAAATGCTATTAAAAGAAAATATAAATGACATAATATATGTATATCAAATTGTGACATGTTAAAAATGTAAAATAATATTTATTCAATATGTAATTCAATTGTGGTTTCTTATGAATGCTATAGAATTAAAAAATATATTGTATAATGATTTTAAATGACATTTACTACCTGATACTCGTATTTGTATACCAATTGTAACGAAATGTTACTTAATTGTCTATGGTGCGGAGTGAAGTGTTCGGGGAGACCGAGTCGATAAAAAGGCATTGCGTCCGCGCAGCGGGTTGAGTCGCTTCTAGACCTATATGAGTTAATATCCTTCGCTTTAACGTCACGCAAACGCTTAACAATTTCTAACGGGGAACGTAGCAACGTATTTTATACTTACATTATTTAATAAGTGTTGTGGTATCCCGAACTAGGGTACTACGACTAGATTATCGGAGTAGGAACTCGCTCCTCCGCGTGTGGTTGCGCGGGCTGCCGATCCGCTAGGGGAGTCGCAGCCCGAGGGCTCTCAGAACCTGCATCGCTGAGCTGGGAGAGACTTCGTTCGCGCCGCGCGCTGTGCCATAAAAACCTTCGCCGTACATCGCCTTCCTGAGCATCTGCCAACCTCCACTTCCGGCCTTAGGGGTGGCCGGGTCTGTATCTGCAAGCTCCAGGGAAGTACCTGTCCCTGCAGAAGTGACAATAGACGATCGTAACCAACCACCTACAAATTTGTGTGCCAACGACTGACTTGGCAAAATATCTTTTTTTTACCTGGTACGCATTTGTTTTTTTTTCCATTACCGCCCTAGTTTGGGGGTAGGTGGAAATAGAACGGGTGGAGGCTACACAATCGCTGGTGAAACATGTAGAACTTATGTACTGTATTCAACATCGTCATTGCCATGTTTCTGGCAAATAAAGTAGGTACTTTGACTTTTGACTTTGATTTTTGATGCAGTTTTGAGAGTTTGCGGGGGAATCACATCGAACAACCCGACGCACGGCGAGGGTTCACTCTTAAACTATGTCCACGCTAGAGGAGCTGAGCTCGAGCTGAGCACCTTTACATTGTTGATATATCTACGGTCCGGACTAAGCGTTTTGCCTCGTTGTTTGTACCGCATACATCAAAGGACTGAAACAATGTGCCTGCTGCGGTCTTCCCGTCCGATTATAATTTAGGTGTCTAAGGCTAGAGTGACGATTGCATCACTTCATACCGTCAGGAAGGATCGCAGTCAAGCGCTAGCCATTTTAAAAAATCTAGCGAGAACACGACCAGAATAGGCAATTACAAACTCATCCTGTAAAGTAGATATTCGCTTTGAGAACTTCGAAATTCTTGTCCTCATAAACTCCGTTTATTTCTAGATTTACGTTTTCCCGACTCCTGTTAGCAATCAATGGTGGAATCGCGAGATTTTCGAGATAACATACACGCTTATATTATCTTTAGTCAAAGCAATATGGAGGCATCTATGCGTTTGATGAAGTTATTAAATGTTTGTGTAGCGTAATTGGGATTGGTTTCTGATATGGAGAATTTAATTTTGGTGTTGTGAATGTTTCATTAAGGGGTTTACACCCCGTCAAAGTAAGCGTTGCCAACAAATTCCTTATAGTATGAGATTATAGCGGAAATATGAACGAGAAACTGTGTTTCATACATTTGGTTAAGTCCAATCTACAAAGCCTCGAACACAGGCGCAGGGTAGCCAGCCTATCGGTATTTTACAGGTTGCATTTTGGAGAGTGTGCGCGGGAATTGTATGACTTGATTCCGCTATCCCCTTTTTACCATCGGACAACCCGACGTACGGCGAGTATCTACCCTTACGTTGTTGAAACTTTGACGGTCCGGATTAAGCATTTCGCTTTGTCGTTTATACCGCGTACATCGAAGGACTGGAACAATTTGCCTGCTGCGGTCTTCCCGTCCAGCTATAATTTAGGTTTCTTCAAGGCTAGAGTGAATAGGCTCTTAATAAACTAGTGCGCCTCACCATCAATGATTGCATCACTGCTTACCATCAGGTGGGATCGCTGTCAAGCACTGGTTTACATCAATAAAAAATATTGGGAGGTTATTGGTGCTTTTGTATGAAAATAGTAACTAGCCTTTTTAGGGTTCCGTACTTTTAAAGAAAAAAACGGAACCCTCATAGAATCACTTTGTTGTTCGTCTTATATCGAGAACGTGTGGAGGTATCAAGTTGAAATTAAAACAATATAAAGAGATACGGCCGTTTATGTCGCAACGTACATTTCAAGACTCTCAAAGAAATCAAAATTCATAGGGTACTTTCCGTTGACCCAGAATCCTGAAATTTTGCATATTGCAACATATATAGGTCTTATATCACAGATATAGGAATAAATCTGAAAACCGTTAATTTGTTTTTAAGTCACAACAAAAAAAAGTTGCGATTCGGAAAAATCTTCGACACTCCATTTGGGAATTGAACTGTTTACATAGGTTAAGGAACCCTCCAGTGCACGAGTCCGATTCGCACTTGCCCAGCTTTCTTTTGCGATTCAGAAAAAAAATTCTAACTCAATTCGGGAATTGAACTGTTTTCATAGATTACGGAACCCTCAGTGCGCGAGTCAGACTCGCACTTGCCGTTTTTCATACAAACCCAATAAAAGTGACTTGGGTACTAATGTATGTATCACAAGATTGACTGCTATGACTTAGTGAAGGTCGTGGGAATCCGATGGACGCGAGACGCTTGGGACCGATAGTTGAGGCGACACCAGAGGGTTTTTGTCCAGCAGTGGACGTCTTTCGGCTGAAATGATGGTGACGATGATCGTGGACGAAGCCGCTAGCAGAATCCAGTATTAGTATATTTGCCTTACTTTTGCAACCGCCTGTAAAACAAAAATAAAAACAATCAGTACAAGATACAAAAAAGTTTTATTGGAATCCCAAAGTTTTTATCTCGGGAGTATGTTTCCTTGAAATAAATTACTGGATACTTCCATGCGGGCAAAGCCGCTAGCAGAAACAAGTAATTACTTAATAAGTTATCTTGTATAAATATCCTCTGTTGCGGCAAAAACAAAACTTTTTAATTTGGTCCGAAGAATCACCAAACATAAGTGTACAAGGCAGTGTACAAAGTACATTACTTGCAGAACCGGTGGTCGATGGGGCCAATAGATTCTGGAGTGGCGATCACATACCGGAAGATGTAGCGTTGGAAGGCCTCCCACAAGATGGACCGATGATTTGGTAAGGGTCGGGGGAATCCGATGGTTGCGAGACGCACAAGATCGATCGTTATGCCGACACTTTCGTTCTCTTTAGGCCGGGGAGGCGTATGTCCAACAGTGGAAGTCCTTCCGCAGATAAACTCACAGAGGAAGCGCCAAAGTGTCACTAGAACGGTGGTTCCTGAAAATCAGACAAACATCGTAGATTGTTGGTTTTTCCCACCGTCACACTATAAGTTGAGCAACAATCTAGTTTTGCCTAGATGCGACGCACAACTTGGATTTATATATTGTACTTGTTTTTCTTAGATTATTATTTATATTTATGTTATGTTATGTTAAATCTCTGTCGGTCGGTGCAATAGACAATAGACAACCACAGACTAAGCTGTAACATCAGACAACTGTGTTTTGTATAGACAACCACCGACTAAGCTGTAGATATCAGACAACTGTGTTTATTGTCTAGGGTCTATGGTGCAGCACAGCTATGCCCGGTTTACACATGGCCTGACAGATTGCTGTATTTTATTGTGCGTCTATTTGGGCAGAATAAACATGATTTCTTTCTTTCTTCTTTTCTGAAATGATGGTCATGATGATTCTTTAATTGCCTTTTGCGTCACAGTGCTGCGGTGAATCTTTCGATCAATCCTTCAAGTTATGGATACTATCTAGACTCCATTCGAATTAAGATTAGTCATTTTAACAACTTTTTTAACTGTCCGTTCAACTGATTTTGATTTCTATTTTGTAAGCATAAGGATGGCATTAAGGGGATGCAACTCGATATAATTTTCACTGTTTTTCATACAACATTTTTCATTAGATATTTTGGAAACGTATCTTGTGGATATTATCTAGGCTTCTATTGAAATAATTTTTTGTAAAACTAATCTAGTAAAGACCTCCGAAAATATGCTAGTTTGCATAAACTTTGACACTTCATAATATACTCAAAAATTTAAAAAGTCAAGAAATTATAGCAATAGAAGCCTTGCAAATTTAATCACGTATCTAAATGATGACAAGTTTCAAAAACTTTTAAGGGATCCAAAAAACTACGTATTTCCTGGAACAAGTTTTGTAAAATATTCGAGTATATCACGGAATTATCGAATGCTAACAGAGTTATTAGGTATTATCTCTCTTTTTTCGCGTTGCCTTTTTGTCAAAAATCGTGTTGGATTGCGTTAGATGAAGTAACAAACTTTTAAACCATGCTCGATGTTGACGATAGGTGAGTGAAAAAGGACGATCATAAAAGCAAAAACGTGATAACAATAGAAGCCTTGCAAACCCACACAAATTAGTGATTGCTACACATTCGCAGGAAGTTGGTGGTCATAGCGTTGATTTGTTGGATTCGTTTTTCATAATTACATTAACTAATTTGTATGTATCTAAGTATATATTTATTATTGTATTTTCTTTATATTTCTTTACCATTAAGCTGCACCTACCATGTTTTGTTTCTGCACCACCCTAAGGTCGACTGGTAGAAAATGCCTAAGGAATTAAGTCCGCCTTTGTACAGTGTTTATTACTAGTGCATATAGTTTCAATAAATAAATAACAATACCAACTATTTACTGCAGCCACCATTTATTATGCCACCAACGCAATAAAAGCCAAAATCGATTGAACTGACAGTAAAAAACGCTTATCTAAATGTCTAATCATATGTCGAATGGAGTACAGTTTTCCAAGTACTACAAAACATAATACGCTTAATAGGATCATAATTTCACTACAAATACAATTTTACACGGAACAATAACTTTTACACCGCCATCCAACTGTTTGCATAAGGCTAATTACACACAGTGGCAGCGCGAGATGGATCGCCTAAGTTGTACAACTCGCTTTACTGGAGGCAACTGGGTCAAAGTTCGGCGTAACTTGCCTGAAATTATGGCTAAGGCTTATTAGGTATAATTTTATTAGGCTTGTGTTTGTAGTAAAGTCTAAAAGCTAATGCTCTTACATATCTACCTAAATAAAAACTTGACAGCGTCAAAAAACCTGTCAAGTACGTCAAGTATGCAAAGGTGTCCAATGTGATGGGTCAGACCTCACCATCATCATTTCAACCAAGGTTTTCCAACGTGCTATGGAGTGCAGCAACTATTTATGTTTTAAACTACTATCCGCTACGCTCCAAAATTAATCGATGATGTGGCTCAAAAGGCTGCCCAACTTAAATGGAACTCAATGGGAATGGGACATCATCATCGTCATTTCAAGCGTAAGATATCCACTGTTGAACATAGACCTCCACCAAGCGTCGCCACAACAATCAGTCCTATGCGTCTCACGTCTATCGGACTCCTACGACCTCTGTCCACTTTGTAGAAGGCCTTATCAGAAAACTTTGAAAAAAATATCATTTATCAGTTATTAACATTGAAAAATGTTAGTAATTCACATTTACTCGTACTAAGACTAGACAGATTTAAGTAGCAACTTCCAAGATTTTGCTGTGCCATCATTTCTAATTAGGTACTTCAAATTAAAAATTTAACTTACGAGAAGTCAAAAGCTAACTTTAGAAAAGTTAAAACGTTTTTGAAAAATGATGTTCAGTCACTTAAATTTAATTTATTTTTTAGAAGAAATAAATAAATAAAACATTTATATGAGACTCGCCCAGGACAAACCACAATAAAATAAAGAGTAACTACTTAATCTATAAATACTTAATTTAAAATAAAAGAAAACAATATTAAAAGATAAAAGTAAAAGTAAGTAATGTGCACTACGTATGTTTTAAATAAGACCAACTTAATTTGCCAAATTGTTTGTTCTCTGATGTCTTCAGGCACATATAAATAAAATTTAAGTGTCAGTGTGTAATATCAAAAATAACAAAAATCAAATTTTATATTTTTTTACTCTCTACTGCGAATTAGCTCGACAGATTTTGATGGGACTTTCACTGGTAGATAGCTTATGTTATAAGTAGTAACTGAAGTGACTTTTATTTTAGAAAAATAATTAGGGTTCCGTGCTAAAAAAACTACACATACCTACTTGAAACCCTGGTCTTATCCCTATTGCTTTTAGGCACGCAATTTAATGTTTTTCACACTAGTACGGAAAAATGCGCAAGCTGGCACCCAAGTCCTTGACACAATTTATAACATTTATCATATCAGACTGGGCACTATGCGACCCCCAGGAGTCGCGTATCAACCCCCGCTTATTTATATTTTCATAATTGTATTGAAAAACGTCTTTTGATACACGTGGAAATTTGTCACTGCAGCACTCAGCTCCATAACAACCTCGCCTACGCCTCATGCTAATTCCACCTCAGTCGAAATGTCAAACTTTCTCCACTTGTATCAAAATTGACTATTCCCTGACTTAGTTTTTTAACTGTGCTTGACCTTCTGTTGCAAAATCCATTTAAATTATATTACAGAACATAAAATTGAAATTCACAGTCCTGTAAAACATACAATAGCATTCATGCGTAATTTGAGTGACGCGGCAGATAAGGGTCAATCTATTTAGGGTACATTAGACCCTAGGGACCAGTCACATGCAGGGTCGGGTGTGAAGTACCTTTATTTGTTTTAATTGTGATATAACGTGGGCACTTGTGAAGTAATAGGATTAGAGGCGGTTCCTAAAAACGTAACAAAGACTTAACTTGCTTACTAATATATTATGTGATTAATATAAATACATAGTTAATAGGTATTTTGACTAGCCCGTTTTTTTTTTCGGATAGTGACTAGTGTAAGACTTTTACTGACTAAAAACCCACTCCTGTTCCTTCGTTGCCTTTCGTACCAGGGTCTTCCTTTCAGAATCAGAACCTTGCCCCAGTAGGCTTCGACCCTGCTAGGCCCCTACAGTTGCTGATATCTCCTTGAGGCGCGCGTGGAACAGTACGCGCCGTCGACAAATTGGGTCGGACGGCGAGCCACCCATTGCTCGCCGTCCGTAAGCCCACGCCTACGATGGCCGGAAATCGGGATCGGAATCCCGGCGGTGGTTGGGGCGTGAGGACCGTTGCCTCACGCGATCGGCCGTCTCCTTTACTAGCATTACTGCTTCGCAGAAGGAGGCGACCACCTGCCACTCCTCGCTCCGGACCATAGCCTGTACCAAGGCCCGGCGCGAGAGATCGCCATTGTGTTGTGACATCTCCTTGAGGCGCGCGTGGAACACTACGCGCCGTCGACGACTTGGGCTCGGTCCGGACGGTTATCGGATGGTCGGACGGCAAGCTACTCTTTGTCGGCCTCCGCGAGCCCGCGCCTACGGTTTGACGCGAAGGCCATTGCCTCGTGCGTGCACGTGCGGCCTCCTCCTTTGCTAGCATTACTGCTTCGCAGAAGAAGGCGTCCGCCTGCCACTACTCGCTCCGGACCATGGCTAGTACCAAGGCCCAGCGTGCAAGAGGCCCGCTGATCTTTAATACCATTTTCTTTGCGAAATATTGATTGATGTATTTACATTATGCAATGTATATTCTGAAGAACACTTAACCAGCTATTTTGATGTGTAAACATATTTCTAAACATTAAAGCCGTTTGAAAGGAGTAGGGAAAACAAGTGGAAACATATCATGTTATTTAAAAGTATTAGTCATACCCAAAAATCATATGCTGATAATGTTGTGTAGAATCTATAATAAACATACATTTCTTCACACCTTTGTTTAGTCGTTGCCGAAGAGTAGGTTTCAGAAAATTACTGTTTTATGGCACTGCTCGGGAGCTAGGGCCTTAATTGACTAAAACACTAGAACTTGATGCAAGTTTTTTTTATATTTTACTGGCTGACTTGGCGAACTTCGTACCGCCTAATAGTAAGGATAACGCCATCTACTGGCATTGACTTTTTTTTTCGTGATTTTTTCAATTGTTTCTCACCGTTTAAACTTTCCCTAGACTAACACGAATATTTCAAGACCAATATTAGCCAAATCGGTCCAGCTGTTCTCGAGTTTTAGTGAGACTAACAAACAGCTATTTATCTATATTTAAAAAAGTAGAAACTGACTGACTGACATATCAACGCACAGCCACAACTACTGGAACTAGGAGTTTGAAATTTAGCACAAGGGTTCCTTTTATGATGTAGGCGAGCACTAAGAAAGGATTTTTCAAAATTCAGCCCCTAAGGGGATGAAACGGGGGTCCGAAGTTTGTATGGAGAAACCTTTGTCACGCGGGTGAAGCCGCTGGCAGAAGCTAGTTTTTTATATATAAGAAGAAGATTTTCAATATAATGTTCCATTTTTATGAAATTAAATGACTTATGACGCAAGAGGTCGCGAGGTTGAAAGGTTGATTTTTTATAATATTTTCTTAGTGCTCACTTGTGTTACGACCCTTATTATAAATTAAACCCTTGTGCAAAACCCACCGGCTGCATTTTTTTTTATTGATGTAAACCTGTGCTTGATTGCGATTAAACTTAATAGTAATTTATTTATTTATTTATTTAAACAGAACGGCCGAAGCCAATTACACCGCTTAAACACATACAGAAAAAATATAAAACAATAGTTAAAAATTAAAAACAGACAAGTCAGAAGTCACGCTGGGCTTTAAAAGGGACCTATTTAATAAATATTACACACACACAGTTTATTTTTCTACACATTCAGTAAGCAGTGATGCAATCGTTGGTGGTGAATCGCACTAGTTCATAAAGAGCCTATTTACTCCAGCCTTGAAGACATTTCTAATTTTTTTTTTTTTAATAAAAGGAACTTTGGAAAAAGGCAGACTTGGTTCCTCTCTGATAATGTTATTCATTATTTTTTGAGGACAACGAACTCAAAAGAATAAAGTTGACGATAGCCCGAAAAAATACGATTTAGATCAACTCAAGCGAAAAACGGACCAATAAAAAGCGCTGATCCGAACCGAACCGGAGCCAAATTCTTGTCTATAAAGAATACACGAATATGGAATTACCTCGGTGGTTACTGCTAGAGACGGCGCTGTCAATACGTTCCATACAAGCGAGTCAATGGGTGTTGCCGTATATTTATAGCATCTCAATATTTATAACTAGACAAATTTTTTTTCTGAGATTTGATATCATTATTATTATTTAACATAGACAGGTTCACGCTTGACCGCTATCTCACCTAATAGTAAGCTTGCTCGCAGCAAGCTTACTACTTAATCTTTAAAGAAATTTTTGCCCCACATTAGGAATTTACTCCTGCATTACCCAGAAAAATTATATGAAGGCGATACAAATATTTCGACGCGTACAAAGTAAATAAAGTTATCTGCAATTTTCCGATTCTCTGATTAGTGAATAATAAGCAGTTACTTACTTGACTTGTAATACAGGTTTCATAGACCATTCACAGGCACCAGTCTCTCACAAAGTTAATTCCATGTACGAACACAAATAATTAGAAAAGAAAGAAAGAAAAAACGTTTATTCGTACCTCACACATACAGTTATATTAAAAAACAGTAGAAAAAATTAAAAAAAAATAAAATAATAAAAAATTAATAATAATAAATAATAATTTTTCCCGCTCTGGGTAGAGCGAGAGGGCTTGTTAGACTTTTTCTGATTAAAACTCACCTGTGATAAATGAAATGATTTTGATTATGAATTTATTTTGCAAATAGGTTTTGTACTGCCTCAATCAATTTGGTACCGCGTTAGTTTTGGTTTGGGCGAAACTGAAAGAGAGCCGTAAATTCGGTTGCGGTATCGGTTTCGGCTTCAAATCGTGTTTCGGTCGGTCACTATTTTCAAGTACATTATAATAGATAAGTTCTCGATTCCCTTTCAAGGCAGTAGCAATACAATGTTCTCAATTTTACAATTACGAAGTATCTCTTGGATATTGCTTTGTGAAAACAATAGTGGTCGTTAGAGATAGTTATCTGTGAAATGTTCCGACCAAGTTTTAATTAACAAAGATATTGGTACAGATAGTTTGATGTTTTAGAACTCCTTTTGTTTGGTCTGTGAAAAAGATGGATGAAAAAATATTGCTTGTAACGGAGATGCGAATGTTTAGATGAATGTGTGGTGTGACAAGAATTTATAAAATAAGAAATGAGTAGCCAGTGAATGAAAAGTTGAATTGAAATCGAAAAAGGGGAGTGATGATGCATATTATGTTACTAAAAGAGTTATGAGTATCTTATCTTATCTTATTGTGGGGCTGGCCCTAGGCCAGAGCACTTCGACCCTTCTGGATCTTTTGTGCTATGAGTATACTTGTGGATATATGGAGAGGGAGAGGGAGGGTTATGAGTATACTTGTCCGACTTGGCCGATGAAAAGATTGATGGATTGTGTGAAAAGTGATATGAAAATAGAGAGTCAATCAGTGTGTATGTTACCGTTACAATGCGGAATACGTTAATATGCGCATTTACTAGATAATCTGCAAATTACCGGGTACCTAATTACACTTAAAGTACCAGATTATCTCCACTTTACTTCTGGAAAAAATAACCACGATGGAGAAGCCTTTAAAGCCTTCTAACCTAACCAGTTCGTGTCGGGGTGCCCTAAAATAATATGACCTCAAACTTTAGATTATTAATAGAAATATAAATTTAATAATTGCAATGGATTCACATGTTTTAGTGAAACAAAGAATCTGTTTTTTAACTAAAACCGTATGCTTGGCCGTTAGTCTGCTGATTAGTTTTATATTAATTAGATAATCTGCAGAGGAAGTCTGCAACAACTTAAACATTTTTTTCCACTTTAACGAACTCAATCAGATAATCTGCAGATTAACTAGTTCATCTGCACTCTAACTGATTTACGCACATTAGCGGTATCGTTACCAAGAAAAACGATACCTCTACTAATAACGTTACCTTCGCACGATGATGGTAAAGATTACAAATTTTTAACGTTATTAAAAGCCCTGCTATCCGCGGTAAATTCATTGGATTTGGCATTGTTACCTAACAGTTTTTGGCTGATTGTTACATTTCCTATTTCCATCCCTTTCTTGCACATGCGTATCGGCCTTTTATGAGTGAGAGAGACTGAGCAAACCGCAAAGTCGAAGAAGGAATGAATTATCAATGAGAACCTCGCTAATTTAATGACTGTCTAATGACTGTCTAATGACTGTTCTGTCCGTGTCGCATCATTTCAACAAAATTCGAATTGAGTGCATTTTGGTGATTGTGACTTGAATTATAAGATCTGTACTACTATGTTTAAGGCAAATAAATGAATTATTATTATATTATTATTAAACTGTGCCGGCGTTTGTACCGAGTTATACCGAGAACCAGGGACTTAAAAACACCTTCATAAAGGTTACAGAATAATAAGTGTTACAGGTTGAATTGGTTACAGAATCAAATATGTAACACTTATAAATGTGTTTTCAATGTGTTAACCCAAAACACTTACAAAAGTGTAACCGTAACATAATCTGTAACAGATATAAAAGTGTTAACAGTATTAATAAGTGTAACAGGTAAACGCAGCGTTGCCAAATTTACAATGTACTTTTTTATGGTTAATAAAGCATTAGATAGCCGAATTCCAGTCGCAGTCTGTTGTATACGTGCAAAACAGTATTGAAAATATTCGTGACGTCGTAAGTTTATTTGAAAAGTTTTGACTGCAATGGATCAATCAATACTTTCTGTAAAAAAAAAACTCGTTTGGATCAAGATGACAATCATCCTAAAATTAACTGCTTACCACTTCGACAAGAAGTTGTGCGTCCTGTTAGTCCCGATATCTTGATAGAGCCGGAAGTATATTCGGAGGATTATTCGCAATCAATCCTTTCTTATAAAAAAAACCCGTCTGGATAAGGACGAAGACTATCCTAAATCTATCTAGATTTCCTAAATCTAGATATTTCGCACTTCAACAAGAAGTTGTGCGTCTTGACAGTCCCACATTATTTGAAGATGATACAGAAGAAATTGAAAACAAAACTAAATTATTCGGATTCGGAAACGAAAAGTTTGACTGCAAAGAAGTGGTGCGAAATGTTCGGAGTGTGCGTTGCATAGTGACGGTTTAGTTGAACCAATGGATCCAAGAAACGAGCATTTTTAAACGACTTCAAAAAGGAGGAGGTTATACGTTCGGTTGAATGTATGTTGTTTTTTTTTTTATGTATGTTCACCGATTTCTCGGTCAATTGTGGACCGAATTTGAATTTTTTTTTTCGTCTGAAATGTTATGCTTCCGTGTTGGTCCCATAGAAATATTGTTATGATCTGATCATGAACTTTGAAGATATGGAACAGAACTCCTCATAGGATCACAACAGAACCGTCGTAACAAGTAAAATTGTTTTGTTTATACGCGTAGTCGATGACTGACTGAAAGTAGAGGGGGAATATATCGATCTGATCTGATGATGAACCCTGAAGTTAGGCACTGGAACTCTGTAATAAATTAATGTAATCTAACCGTGTTTGGGATTATTAGAATTGTCATGAGATGCACTCTGGCTATAAGGTATTTAAATTTGGCTGAGGGGTACTTTTTAGTGGTGGTACCGTAACTAAAAAGTGTAAAATAAAAAACTTTTCCAAAAAAAAAATATAACCGACATCAAAGTAAAAAAAAACACTGAAAAGTGCAAAATAACTTTAATTTCGGAAGTCGGTGTTAAATAACGAAGAGGCAAAACTATTACAGAAACACCAAAAGTTTTTTATAGTGAATTAATTGCATAGGAATTTCAACATGTAAAACCGTGCATGCGTACTTATGCGTACTCATGCATATTATAGACTGTACACCAACTAAAATTTAAACATAAGTATATAAAATGCTCAAAGAGTTTAGCATAAAAGGATATCGTACTTAGTTGTCGATTATTTTTTATTTATAATTTGTCGCACTCATGGCAGTAACTGACGGGGTCAGCGTGGTCTGGTCCTAGCTCAGGGAGAGTCGTACTAGGCGGCGAACAAATTAGCGACACGTGGGGTTACGATAGTCGTTGATAGGATCCAGCAGTTGGGACTCGAGGTGGCGCTGCACAAGCCCGAGGCCATGTGTTTTCACGGCCCTCGGAACGCGCCGCCTTGGCGCTCCCAATTAACGGTAGGAGGAGTTCACATCGGCGTCAAGTTGACATGAAGTACCTGGGACTCATCCTCAACAGCCGGTGGAATTTCGAGGAGCACTTCTGACGTCTGGCTCCCAGACTGAATCGGATTGGGGCTGCCCTCAAGCGGCTCCTGCCCAACCTCGGGGGTCCAGACGCCTCCTAGCCTCCGGGGCTCTACGCAGGCATCGTCCGGTCCATGGCCCTTTATGGGGCACCGGTGTGGGCGCCGTCACTGCGAAAGCGACCGGCGGCCCAGCTGAACGCGTGCCAGAGGGTTATGGCCATACGGATAGTTCGGGGATACCGATCGATTTCCCGCAAAGCGGTGAGCCTCCTTGCTGGCCAGCCACCAGATCTGGAGGCAACAGACCTTGCACGCAAGCACGATCTGCGCGTGGAGATGCAATGTCGGGCCGGAACTCCGTTGCCGCGACAAGTCGCGGCATGGCGGACAGAGCTTCGGCGGGGTCTCATGGCGAAATGGAGACAGCGACTATCGCAACCCAGTGCTAAGCATATTGCATTATGGCGGTAAATCCCTTCTTTGAGGAATGGCTGGAAAGGCATCACGGCGTCCTTACCTTCCGTATGACGCAGGTCCTCGCCGGACATGGTAAGTTCGGGAGGTTCCTGCACCGGATTCGTGCGGAAGAAACGCCCGGGTGTCACCATTGTGTGGACCGCCCGGAGGATATAGTGGAGCACACGGTGTGCGCCGCTTGGACAGAGCAACGCCGTGTCCTCGTGGGAGCGATCGGCGGCGGTGATCTCTCGCGCTGGGCTTTGGTGCAGG
This sequence comes from Mythimna pallens, assembly GCA_961205895.1. Classification (NCBI taxonomy): domain Eukaryota; kingdom Metazoa; phylum Arthropoda; class Insecta; order Lepidoptera; family Noctuidae; genus Mythimna; species Mythimna pallens. The sequence goes on along the minus strand of OY540849.1, from coordinate 11,123,641 downwards.
CCATGGTCCGGAGCGAGGAGGAGTGGCAGGCGGTCGCCTTTTCTGCGAAGCAGTAATGCTATCAAAGGAGGCGGCCGCTCGCGTGAGGCAACGGTCCTTACGCCCCGACCGCCGCCGGGTTTCCGATCCCGATTTCCGGCCATCGTAGGCGCGGGGTTGCGGACGGCGAGCAATGAGTGGCTCGCCGTCCGACCGTCCGGTAACCGTCCGGACCGAGTCCAAGTCGTCGACGGCGCGTACTGTTCCAGGCACGCCTCAAGGAGATGTCAGCAACTGTAAGGGCCTAGCAGGGTCGAAGCCTATTGGGGCCAAGAGTCTGATTCTGAAAGGAAGACTCGGCCGTGGTACGAAAGGCAACGAAGGAACAGGAGTGGGTTTTTAGTCAGTAAAAGTCTGACACTATCTCCCGCCCCGCCCAAGAGCGGGGCATGTCATAAGATGATTTTCCTACAGAAAAAAAAATGGCAGTAAAAATAAAACACTGTTTATTTTATAATTAATATTTATATTATAGACACAAATTTTAATAACTGACTTTAGAAATAGATGTATGTTGATCTATCAATAAAAAAAAATTAATTTCTTGATTAATTATTTTTTTGGTTAATTAGTCCCTGCCCTGGTATCTTTTTATTTTAGAGGTTAAAGTATGAAATTTCCGTTTTTTAAATCGGGTTGCTTCGAAGTGGTATATGATGTGGATTGACTTGGAATTATAAGTTCAAATAAACTTTATATTAAAGGTACGTTATTTTTTTTTCAAAATTTGGTTTTTATTGATTTCTTTGTGTTTTGTATTTTCTGTAATATCGCAGTTCTTATAACCATGAAAGCTAATAAAAAATCATTTTTTTCATATTAAGAGTTCCAACATAGAACGTTACTTTGATCCATATGGTGTTTTTTTTTTAGTGAAGTCGGTTATTATTTTTTTTTTTGTAAAAAGTTTTTTTCTTTCACACTTTTTAGTTGCGATACACTTTTATAGGCTTTTTGAAGATGATTGCTGCCAGACCGGACTGTCCCTTGCAGAGACACTGGGTGGCGAGAGTCATAAATAAAATAAATAAATAGTAAAAACTAACAATACTAACCTAATTATTTAAGCACCATTGTTACTAACACACCAATACTAACAAAACTATGGACAAATTTAGTCTGAAAATAAACTTATTATTATTATTATAGGGTGTTTGGTGCATCGTGTGCCAAATTAAAATGGTCGACTGTTATCCTTTCAGTCCCCTAAACACTTCTTATGCCCTGTGGATCTTTTTTCATCGACTCTTTATTGTTTTATGAAAATAAGACCCAAATTTTTCGTTCAAATACAAATTTTAAAAAATATGTGACATTAGATATCTAGTTTTTTTTAATTTACTCGCAAAGTTTTGGACTTAAATTAAAGCTATCCATGTTACAGCTACTAGTTTACTATACATGGCTTTAAAAAAAATCTAAAGCGACCGTGATCTTCCAACTCCCTCAAAAATTCTCTAGTTTATCCTCTTGATAGTGATGTGCCACATGCTATAAAAATCTTTCTATAACTTTGTGAATTCGCTAGAATTATGAATCTAGTCACATAAGACTAATATTCAAAATTATGATTTATAAAAATATTTATGCTTAATTGATACCTGAAAAACCTATTAAAAATGTTATCTCACTCTTATAAGGTAAAATCTGTCTCGTATCTCTCTTTTTGGGGCTTACTAGAAATAAAAAAATTAAATTGCATTGAATCTACGCCTTATATATTTTTTTTTAAATTGGTATTTGAATGAAAAATTTGGGTCTTATTTCCATAAAGCAAGAAAAAGTCGATGAAAAAAAATCCACAGGGCATGAGAAGTGTTTAAGGGTCTAAAAGGATAGTAGATGACCCCTCCAGTCGACCATTTCAATTTGGCACACGATGCACCAAACACCCTGTATATAACTAGAGTGCCTATTTCTCATGACAATTCCAATAAATGTAAAATATCTGTGAACGGTATTGGTTTTATTACGAGGCATATTTTCTGGTACTTAGTGTATTGTAAGCAAGAGATGGTGACTTGAGATCAAAAATAATGGCGTATCGGCACACGCCGTAAGTCGGAATCGGAACTAAACAAAACAAATATAATGCGTTAGTGTGTGTGTACTGAAGATCGTCGTAGGCTTTAAAAACGCGCGTCAACACTCTTACGGCCGCCACGCGTTGTTGCCGTACTGTGCAATTACTTATACCTACCTAAAGCTATACTAAAACCGATTATTTCTGTTACACTTATAAACACTTATTAACACATATAAAAGGTTACAGTTTGATTCGGTAACATTATTGTATCTGTTACATTTAAAAGTGTTTTTCTGTTAATACTGTTTTAAAAAACAGTGTTAAAAACACTTATTACGGTTACAGTTTGAGTCCCTGCCGAGAACTGCCACGTATCGTGCAAACCGGGAGGGACGAGTCGCTTTAATCTTTCCTTTCTCACGACTTGTCAATCCCACACCGGGCTCTGGCCGAATTTCCAATTGTATTTTACCTGAACCTCAGAAACACACACTAATTAAAAAATTAAGTTACAATTATAATAAGAGTACTGAAATTTTAGTACTCAAGTAACGCAATAACGGTTTATCAATGGTCATTTACTAACAATCTTTGCAGAGTGGCTAGAAAGACGACACGGCGTCCTTACCTTCCGCATGACGCAGGTTCTCACCGGACATGGTAAGTTCGTGAGATTCCTACACCGTATTCGTGCGGAAAAATCGCCCGGGTTTCACCATTGTGTGGACCGCCCCGAGGACACGGTGGAGTATACGGTAGAGGTGTGCCCCACCTGGGCAGAGCAGCGTCGTGTCCTCGTGGGGGCGCTCGGCGGCAGCGATCTCTCACGCCGGGACTTGGTACGGGCCATGGTCTGGAGCACGGCGAAGTAGCAGGCGGTCGCCTCCTTCTGCGAAGCAGTAGTACTATCAACAGAGGCGGCCGCACGAGCGAGGCAATGGCCCTCGCGGCCCAGCCACCGGGATTCCGATCCCAATTTCTGGTCACCGTAGGCGCGGGCTTGCAATGCAATGAGCAATGGTAGCTCGCCTTCCTACCGTCCGGTAAGCGTCCGGACCGAGCCCAAGCCGTCAACGGTACGTGGTGTTCCACACGCGCCTCAAAGAGATGTCAGCAACCGTAGGGGCCCAGCAGGGTCGAAGCCTACTGGGGCCATGGGTGATGCGAAGAGATCCCCGGGGCCCTCGAACAATGGCAAAGAAAAAACAGGATTGGGTTTTAGTCAGTAAAAGTCTGACACGCCCTCGCGGTCCGCCCAAGAGCGCGGTCATTAGACGAATATTCCACAAAAAAAAAAATTAAAATTAACGGTTTATCAAGAATTAATCAAAAATGATACTGATATTTTTATCATAAAATACATATACACACAAACACACTCAACTAAATTAATAATCAAGTATTTGTAAATACTTGATTATTTTAGGATAAACAGTTTTGAACAAAACATGGAAAAAATGCGAAACTCAGTGCTTTTATCCCATTGATCCATTGATTTTTGATTGATTTTTTTTTATTGTATTTCATTGTATCTCCATAAAAATCTGTTCGACCTATCACAATGGAAATCTTTGCACAAATTTATATACTTAAGTTAATTTCGTCTTAACATCGTCATCATTTCAGCCGAAAGACGTCCACTGTTGGACATAGGCCTCCCCCGGAGTGCCGCCACAATGAACGGTCCTGTGCGTCTCGCATCCATCGGATTCGCACAACCCTTACCAGTTTAGTTAACTTCGTTTTTACACCCAAAATTATCTTGTAATATCCATTCCAAAATTAGAATATCGTATCGCAGACTAAACTAATGCTATTCTGTTTTATTTCAGGTAATTAAAGCTAATCCTGTCTGGAAGGTAAGGTCAGCGCCCTGAGCATAGACAATACACAGACTAGGTAGACGTATTATAAAGTAAAATATTTGCTTTTTACTTCTCGTCATAAACGGTTAAAGGTGTTGTTGTACCAAAAGATGTGCGAGATTGCGAGGCGGTGCGAGGAATGAATAGAATAGAATTGAATAAATTTTAATGTACACCAAAATAGTAAAACAAAAAGAAACAATAAAGAAAGATACATAAACGGAATATCTTTATTTTTTTTAGTCTAGTTTAGCTCAGCATGGAGGAAAAGGGCTAGCTAACATAAATGTAGGTTTTTACACTACTACTATCTACATTTCTTTGATATTTCTCCTTTCGCAGTCTGCTGTAAGAAACTTTCTACCTATTTTCACTTAGTTAATTATAAAAAATAAAATTATTAACTATTATAGTCTAAAGCTGAAAGTAAATTTTCCTTCAAGCGTAAAATTCGGAACTACTACTTGAAGTCCTCTGATCTTTAGTTTGGTCTTCGTCAGAATTATTATTAAGTTCTCTTAATGATTTGATATTTTTCATAGTATTTATTAGTTCATAATTTTAGCATATATATGTATTTTGTTATTATAAATAACTTGCACTTGCAAAAAATGTACACGTACAGCTGAATGGACTCCGCTGTGCATCCTCGCACCGCTCAGCTACACAACGTTTCACACATTCACTACCTAAGTAAACTATTTTTTTTTTGAGCGTGAGAAATCATCTAAAAACTTCTCTCGCTCCGGGTAGAGCGAGGGGAGTGTCAGACTTTTACTGACCTACGCATATTCATGTACCGAAGATTATATGTAACTCACAATATAATTTAAAAGAGTGTCCGTGGAGTTTCTTGCACGTTATTCTCCATAGTGATTCGGAACGTGCAATTTAGCTTCACTTTTTTTTTGACTGACCTACCTTTGACTATTCAAAAGTGCCTGTAAATGGTCTATTTGAAATAAATTCTTTTGACTTTTATTCCTTCCGTTGTCTGTTCGCTACGTATCCTCCCACCGCACAAGTTAAATTTCTCGCTCAGCTTTAGTGAAAACAATCACACATATTCATACGCCGCTACACACATCCTCGCACCGCTTAGGTATCTCGAGCTGATGGCCAACTACCCTTAAGGGGTTTCATAAAAAGGTTAGCGATCTCGAAGGTTTTAAAAAGATAGTGTAGGTACTTTGTCTGAGAAATATTTCGTTTCTCTGAAAATTGAAAATGTATTATGACATTTTTACTTCTAAAGATGTGGTCTATTGTATGATTTGGGGTTTAAATCTTTATTTGTCGCATTTTTTAGTCTTAGTGGTATATTTATTTATAGTCGTCGATACAAAGTGTGGTAGATTTGACAAAAGAAAGAAAAAATTGTTGCGATTCGGAAAAATCTTCGTAACTTCGTAATTCGGGAATTGAACTGTTGTCATAGGTAATGTTTGTACTAAACTAAGTTTGTACGGAACCCTCAGGGCGCGAGTTCGACTCGCACTTGCCCAGTTTTGTTCTTTACAATCTATCCTTTCCACACTCGTCATATCAATTCTTCGAAACCCAAATTCTTATCCATATCAAGTTTCTACTCCAGTGAGTTCAATCATGTCCCTACTCCCTTATCATTTCACATTAGGTTACTGTGACCACACTTAGGAAAGCTGAGTTATGACGGTTTGGTATTCCGATGAAAATGTACCTTTCGTTTGGATTCCTCGTCCATCACTTCTCCATCGTGCGTGATAGAGATAGGAGAGGGCTTCATTCTTACAAAAGAATTACTGCGAATAATTTGAGTATGCAATTTCTTTTTTTTAATAGCATAGTCGGCCATATAATGTTCGCACTATTGGGACTCAGGCCTCCTCTCTAGGAGAGGGAATGAGCCGTAATCTACCACGCAGGCCCAGTGCGGGTGCAAGGAATGTCACATGTCTTCGAACTTTTGGTTCTAAGACATGTAAACCGACATGTCCTAGAACCAAAAGTTCGAGAGGGTATAGGCCATAATCCACTACGCGGACCCACTGCGGGTGGATGTCACATGTCTTCGAATTTTTGGTTCTAGGACATGCCGGTTTCCTGACGATGTTTTCCTTCACCGTTTTGAGAGCAGTGGTGATGAAATAAATTACACAAAGTAATGCGCCTGGCTGGGTTTGGACCTGCGATCTACAACTCGCAAGTCGGATTTATTGCCACTCGGTCATCATAATAGCTCTCTAATAAAAATAATTTTACTCAATTTTTTTTTAAATAAAATTATTATTTTACTAATAAATATTACTTTCTATTACGACTCACTTTTTATTATAATTATTTTAACTGTACTTTTGAGTACAATATTGACTGGTCTACACTGTCCTAACATAGTATCTACTAATACTGTAATATAAAAATATTGTAAGAACAACATTTTTTTTTATAGAGTAATCATGAAGTTTCTTGCCGGTTCTTCTCCATAGAAAACGACCAATTTGGAACCGTACACTAGTTTCTGACGTTTTATGAGTGCCCATGTAGGCGTATGTGAATTACCAATTTATGAATTGTATTAAGCAGTTGTCCAGACCAGACCTAACATCCGTCTGGTCGGAGGATCCCCCTTGTCATCAGAGGTATGTGGGACTTCACACTCTGTTCCGTATACCTCAAAACTGGATTTGGGTAGGCTTCTCCTATTTTCCCATATCACCCTCTCTGGGCCTACGGCGAGCAATGGGTAGCTCGCCTTCCGACCGTTCGGTAACCATCCGGACCAAGTCCAAGTCATCAACGGCGCGTAGTGTTCCACGCGCGCCTCAAGCAGATGTCAGCAACCGTAGGGGCTCAGCAGGGTCGAAGCCTACTGGGGCCATGGGTGATGTGAAAGAGATCCCCGGGGCCCTGTAACAATGGTAAAGAAGGAAAAGGAGTTGGCTTTTAGTCAGTAAAAGTCCGACACTATCTCGCGCACCGCCTAAGAGCGAGAGATGTCATTAGATGATTTTCCCACCCGAAAAATAAACCCCTCTTTGGGCCTACTGCGTTTTATGACAAGCTCCACCAGTCTGTTGGAAAGAACTTATGCTACCTTTTCTATCTCCTCTGTCCACCCCTTCCAAGAATGCAGGGCGTGATACTGTGTCCACTCTAAGAATGACCTCGATACAACATTTGATTATTCCGATGTAGGTTATCGACCATTCCTCAACATCCCTATAGACGTCATAAAAGAAGCCGTTCTCTCGTCAGTTATTGAGTAGGATGACTTTGTGTTAGGATTTTGTGGGACAAAGTTGTAAAAAAAAATGGGCAAGTGCGAGTCGGACTCGCGTACTAAGGGTTCCGTACAAACTTAAAGGTAAATTGCGGTTTATGATTTATGACGTATTAAAAAAAAACTACTTACTAGATCTCGTTCAAAACAATTGTCGATGGAATTGCATGGTAATGTACATCATATATTTTTATAGTTTTATCATTCTCTTATTTTAGAAGTTACACACATTTTACCACATTGGAAGTGTCTCTCCCGCAAACTATTCAGTTTAGAAAAAAAAAAAATTAGAAACCTCTATATCATTTTTGAAGACCTATACATAGATATGATACGTACCATACAAACCAAACCCATACGTATCACATATAAATTTTATTGATGAAAAAAAATTTTGAGTTTCAGTTCTAAGTATGGAGAACCCCTAAAATTTATTGTTTTTTTTTTCTATTTTTGTGTGAAAATCTTAATGCTGTTTACAGAATACATCTACTTAACAAGTTTCAACAGTATAGTTCTTATAGTTTCGGAAAAAAGTGGCTGTGACATACGGGCGGGCAGACAGACAGACATGACGAATCCATAAGGGTTCCGTTTTTTTGCCATTTGGCTACGGAACCCTAAAAATCATTGTTTGGTCATTTGTTTAAATATAACTCCCTCGGTGGTCGCGTGGTTGTCGTGACTATTGAGCGTGATATTGAATATCTAACTTAAGACTTTATTACGTAGAACGACGACGTCGCGTGGCGTGGGCCAAGTGTAGCTCTACAAGTCTGGTTTCCATATCAAATGTATGGACACCGACTCGTCCTAGATCGGCGTGTGTGGCACACGTGTGCGCAGTGTAGTTCTAGCTTCAGGCTTGGTCCAGGCATGCGTTTGTACGTCATGCATTAGTTCTAGCTTCAATGTGCATGCAGCTAAGGAGTGGGTTCCTGAGAGCTACAACCTGAGGATCTTAAAGTCAAGAATGAATAGGGGAGTTCTAGGCAAGCGTGCTCCATCATTGACCACATCGTTGCTTTCCACCAAGCAAGATAGAGGTCAAACGCGACCCTGTCGACAACTAAAAAAAACTGGGCAAGTGCAAGTCGGACTCGCGCACTGAGAGTTCCGTGCAAACACACCTATAAATAATTCAATTCCCGAAAAAAGTTTTGAAGATTTTTCTTAATCGCAAAAGAAGTTTTTGTTTTCAGATTTTACCTGTGCTATAATACCTTACTTTTTGCCAAATTTCAGGATTCTAGGTTTACGGAAAGTTTCCTATGAATTTTAATTCCCTTGAGAGTGTCGAAATATAACTGCGTTTTTTGCAACGTAAACGACCAGAAGTTCGATTTATTTTTTCACAGCCTCAGGGGACCGCAGACCTGAGTACCTATATAATTTTAATTTCAACTCGATACCTCCACGCGTGCCTTAGATAAAGGGTCTGAACAGACAGACGGACAATGAAATGATCCTATAAGAGTACCGTTTTTCCTTTTGAGGTATCCCTAAAAAAAGTACCTATTTACTTAAAAAGTTTACCTTAATAAAAAGTCCCGACTTCCACGACATCTTAAAAGGAACCAAAACCTACTCGTCTTACTAAAAGCCCATTTGAAACATACTTACACCCAAATTAAGTTCCTAATTAGCAATAAAAACAGTCGTAACGGCAATAAAAGTAAATGATCATTAATTAATTCCAATAAAAGGACAGATATTAGAGGGACTCGTAACTAAGTAGTAAACATTAGGTCAAGTCTATCTTCAAGGCCTTTTTTTAGGGTACCATATCCCAGTAGGCTAAAAGAGAACTCTTATAGGATAACTTGGTGGTCCGTCTATCCGTTTGTCAGTTTGACAGGAACGCGTGAAGGTTTTGAACTGAAGTTAATATCGAAATACTCAAGTTTGGTACTCCTTAAAGGAGTGAAAAATTCAAACTTCTTAGTCAACGCAATGTAAAAACAAAGCCGTTTATGCTGCACATATGGCGCATATTTTAACCCTCGGTAAGAAATAAAAACCGGTAGGGTATATCCTTTTGACCTTTTTTTTGTGGGAAAATCAATCCATAATCAAAAAAGGAAAATAAATAAAATATAAAAAAAGGAAAATCCAATGACATCCCCCGCTCTCGGACGTGTCAGACTGACTAAAAACCCACTCCTTTGCCTTCTTTGCCATCGTCCCAAGGCTGAATTTTCCTTTCAGAAAGAAACCCTTGGCCCCCACTAGGCTTCGTTCCTTGAGGCGCACGTGGAACAGTACGTGCGCCGTCGACGACTTGGGTTCGGTCCGGACGGTCATCAGACGATCGATCGGCGAGCTACCCATTGTTCGCCGTCCGCGAATCTACGCCTACAGTGGCCGGGCTTCCCGTCGTCCTAGAACCCTGAAAGGCAAGAAGGAATATCTCATAGCAAAAGTAAAGGAATAAATCTTAAAACTTATTTATTATTACAAAATGATTACTTTTTTGCGATTCAGTAAAATGTAATCAATGTAGTACGGATTCCTTCCGTTACTGATCTCGCTCCCCCCAAGAGCGGGATTTGTCATAAGATGGTTTTCCCACCTAAAAAAGAAAAACCGTTACTGATCACATTTGTGTAGTCAAAAGTAAAAAAAAAACGAAATTATCCACGAAAATTTGTTACAATTGCATAAAAATCATACATAACAACATTTCCATTTTGATCGCCATTCGTTCATTTATAATCAATAGCCTGTACATTTGTTTATTTTGGAATATAAACTAACGCTAATTACTTTGCTGTTTATGAATATTATTTATTGAGACTTTACTTAAATAATAATAAAACCTTTTCTAATAAGCTCTTTAAGTAATTATACTAATTAAAAATTAACAGTGTATAATTCCATCCCTATAACAGTTCAGTTTAGGTCTTATAATGGATCGCGTTAAGAGCTTGGGGTATAGCACTTAGTGTTGCAACAGAAGTCTGCTTCCGCTTCCGCTTCTGCAAAAGTTCCGCAAGCTTTTTCACGTCCGCTTCCGCTGTTCCGCAAAATTTATAACAGAACTCTAAATGGAAGAATACAGAAAGAAGCGCGGGGGTGGGGGGCGCCTGAACGACTGGACACAGGCAGAGGCGTGGGGGGGGGGGGGGCACACAAACGTGTCGCAACGAGTTTCTTTATTATTATATTTTTTTTTTGTTCGACGTGATTATGACCTAAACCTTGTTGTTTTTAAAAAATAATATTGCCCTTTTTCTTCATAGTATTAACACTTCCGCTTTAGTTTCCGCTTCCGTTGCATCACTAATAGCACTACTTTCCAGGGACACGGTAACTGTTTCGAACGATCCTACAGGTAGAACAGATACTGAGCACAAACAAACGATATTCCTCTATTGTGAACATTTCCGTCTCCATTCTGCGACTGCCTTTGTTTTATACGAATTATCTCTGATATACAGTTAATTACACAATGGTGATTATCTAGTTGGTTTTGGTATAAAGAAAGATAGTGAGAGGTCTTAAATTGAAATGGTAGAACGTTACGGGACTTGATTTTATGATGATAATCACACTAATATAATAAAGGTGATATGTATGTGTGTGTGTCTACATATTTTTTTCATATCAACTAGTGCTTGACTGCGATCCCATCTGATCCTAAGCAGTGATGCAATCGTTGATGGTGAATCGTACTAGTATACGAGTATTAAGAGCCCATTCACTATAGTCTAGAAGACTCCTAAATTATAATCGAACGGTAAGACCGCAGCACATTTTGACTGGCATTTTGGACTGGTCTTGTGTTTAGTGGCCCTGACTGTCATGCTGGAAGGTCGTGGGTTCGATTTCTACCTAAGAGCATGTTCATTTGTTATCCATCTGGGTGTAATTTATCTATAATAAGTATGTATTTATAAATATATCAGTATGATTATCAGTTATCTAGTACTCAAACCACAAGCTTTGCTTAGTTTGGGACTAGATGGTGTTTTGTGTAAGTTGTAAAATATTATTATTATTTATTTATTATTTATTAAACACTTTATGCACAAAATTACAGAGGCAGAATTAATGGCTTAGGCATTTTCTGCCAGTCGACCTTAGGGTGAGGCAGAGATAAATAGTGGTAGGTGCAATAAAAGAGAAAGAAAAGGCGAATAGGTACAAGAAAAGATATACTAATAAACCATAAATATCATACAATTATACAATATATACACAAGTTAATAAACTATCTACATATATATCTACACTAATAAAGTCAAACAATTGGTTCAAATCAACGATTGGAAAACGTTAACGCTGTGATGACACTACTGCCAACTTCTTAGGAATTAGCTCGTGAACTTTGGAAAGCTGTTATTATATTGAATATTATGATCCAGCTGCATCCAGTTGAACTAGAAGCCTACAAGCTAGTTGGGCAAAAGGCTAGGGAGGCGATGAAACAATTACTCAATTGAGTATGTTCACTTGAGTGAAGTTTTGAAGTTTGAACTGAACTTTACAAAATTGATCTTTATTAATTAATTAATACTTTAGATGAAGTTGGTAAGACCTTGGGCCAGATAATGACGGATCCGAGTGGCCCATCACTTCAAACTATTGTTTTGAACAGTTCAAGGGTTCAATTATTATAACTAAAGTTTCGGTAAAGCATACTTGTTTAGTTCAAAGGTTAATATCCGTAGTTTAGCTTTGTTTAACTGCCGTCTTGTTACCAAAGTAACTGATGTGGGGAGATTGGTTTTGGTAGAATATTAGAAGTTTAGAAAATAATTTTCCAAAAAAAAAAATCTTCTATTTTGTTTATTATGATATAAACTTTATAGTGCTGGACTACAATCTCACCTGATGGTAAGCAGTGATGCAATCGTTGATGGTGAAGCACACTAGTTATGAGCCTATTTACTCTAGCCTTAAAGACACCTAAATTATAATCGGATGAGAAACCTACAGCAGGAAAATTGTTCCAGTCCTTTGATGTATGCGTTCGAAAAAAGAGATCAAAGAAAAATAATAAGAAACAAGTTTTTTATTATCTTTAAACTTTTGCGTCGAACGCCTCGAGTTGGCCACGCCTCCTATTCTTTTGTTCTGACCACGTGACTGAGCGTTGAGATGACGTCAGTTTTTTTTTTAAATTGAAATCGTTTCTTCCCTTAATAAAAATAAAAATCAGCCAGTAACTTACGTATAAAATGTAGAAATTTTTAAAGCAAATAAAAATATATAACATAATTTTTTTTATAAAAATAAACATAAGTAAAGAAAAACATGTTTTAAATTTGATATTATTATTATTTGATAGTTATATTATATCTACTTTAAGAAGTGTACAAAATTTGTCATTTTTAAAACAAATAAGGATCAAATCACTGCTTACCATCAGGTGGGATCGCAGTCAAGCACAGTTTATATCATTAAAAAAAAACATCAAAAATTAAATTTAAAAAGAAACATAAAAAGTAAACATTATTCAACTTTGCTAACATTTTTCTTCCAAATAAACAGGTTTTTTTTTTTTAATGTCCTCAACGCAGTCCTAGCTTTCCCTCAACTCGACGTCACACGAGTCAGGGCCCCACTCGTCAAGAGCGTGAGTTGATTAATACCCGGGGACGAGTACAAACGAACTACTCTTGAGATAGTGGCGGACGTTGACGTAAGATGGCGGAGATGTGGCATCTGTCTCGTAGAATTTCTTATTTAAACATTTAAGGGTGCTCAAACCTATACTATTCCCATACAACCGCTCTTACATGATTATGACGTTAGGATTGCGACACATCTGTGGAACACTACGCGCCATTGATGACTAGACTCGGTCCTGAGATGACCTCCTTATAGGACTTTTATTTATGAATTATATTATGTTGATAATTTAAATTAATGCGAATTGTGTTGGGTATAACCTACCAGATTAAAAATTATTAGTATTATATGACGAGCAAGCCTGCGCTCCGCGATACCCGACGCTTGAGGCGTCGGAAATTCCTTCTTGGTCCTTCCAGAGCGTGAAAGTTATTTGACGATATTTATTTTATGTTCATTTCCTCAATTCCCGTCGTATATGAACCGACATAAAAAAAAAATTGTATATCAAAGATATTTGGAAAAATTAGTCTTATTTTTATAAAAATCCGATTGCGTTAAAGATTTTTTTTATTTTAATTTGTTCGTTACAAAATAAAATAAAATTACCATTTTTATTTTATTTTAAATGCCGTTCGTTCCATTCAATACTTAGCGTCGAATTTACAAAGAGTATCAATATCAACATAAAATCTTTCTGAAATAAAACGCCACTGAAAATATATATTTTATTTTATATTAAACGCTTTACAAAGCAAAGGACGCACTCATCGTCCACCTTTTTCGAGATAGGTACTTGAGTAACAATGAGATAATTTCAAAGGATAATATAATTTATACAATCCTGACAATGGCCCAAATGATGATAATAATAATTTTACCGTGCGCAGTGCTGCTGGCTCCAGTGAGTCGGAGCAGTGCTGTGCGACGTAGGGCTTGACTGCTTGCGTCGACTAAGAGAGGTTCTTCATGGCTCGTCATGTGACTTGCCGATGGTGCTGTGTGCTTAGCCAAACTCGCTGATGAGGCTGAGGGTGATGACCAGGTATGACCAGGCAGGCATGCTGGTGATCAAGATATCCTTTATAGCCATGGGTGCTGGCTGTATGGCTCGCTGTTCGAAAGCTAGAGAGAAGTGATGATGACGTCACAAAATAATGGACGCACGAAGGCTGACGTTCATTGTCGAGGTTCACCTTAGGAAGAGGCACAACAATATGCAGAAATGGGTCTCCATAAAATTAAATATTGGCTAAAAGTAAATCTGATAACCTTGATCTGACGAAAACAACTTTTATGCAGTTTGACTTTTTGACAGATTTCGTAGTTCCTTGATCTCAGTTACTGCGACGGCAGTTCGTCAACCCCGAGAAATCTCAACCCGCCACAAAATTTATTAGCCGTACTCCAACGCTTCAGAGTTACGATATCCGACGTGTTACGAGTGTGAACTTAACTTGTACAATGCACCGCGCATCAGTTGGGAAGTTTTCGTAGCGAATGGGAAATAATTCCCATTTGATACACTACTGTTGCATTTGATAATGAAATACCTGAGCACGTTATTTTTTATTATTATTAATAGGGTTGCGCTTAAGCACCTGCCCCCCTAGCCAAGTTGATAATCTGTAATCGTTAACGTTAGTCGAAAACTAATCAAATGTATGGGAATGACATCATCTCAAAGTTAAGTCATGTGGCCAGAACAAACGAATAGAAAATTCGTAGTCAAGTTCACATCGTTCAAAATGATAGAATAAATTGTTTTCGTTTCTACAATGTTCAACACTATATCCTTTGCTATTATAGAACGAGCGGCTGAATCAGGCGCGTCAACATGGCTACCAACTTATCGTTTTCTACAATTGCTGACACCGAGGCGCTACCTATTGGAGAACGGAATTCGACACGAAACGGTTTTGAGTTGACTAAGGGGGGCTGCCCCCCTAGCCAAGTTACAATCGTATCGTTCGCGCTGAACGCCTCGAGTAGGCCACGCCTCCAATTCCTTTGTTCTGACGTCATCTCAACGCTCATTCACGTGGTCCAAACAATTTTAATTGTACGATTTACAATGATGCCAGTAATTAATTAACATTATTTTAAAGTATTGGGCAGTTCTCATAATTTCAACCTTCGAGAATCTAAAAACAGGCTTCTTCACATTCCTTCTCACCGTACTGGGTTTATGGCTTATTCTTACGTTGTCTCTACCATAAAACTCTGGAATGTTCTACCCCTTCACATCAAAAAAGCTGAAAGTAAATTCTCCTTCAAGCGTAAAATTCGAAACTACTACTTGAACTCCTCTCAACCTTAGTTTGGTTTTCGTCATAATTGTTATTTTTAAGTTCTCCTAATGATAAAGTTTATAATATTAGCATATATAATATATGTAATGAAATGTTATTGTTGTTTTATTGTATTATTGTTGTGTAATTTTATTATTGTAAATTAATTTAATGATACTACATTCCACTTGATATTTATCTGTTATTTATTGTGCACACCTACCACAGTGTTGTCTCTTTTAACCCAAAGGTTGACTGGTAGAGAATGCCTTGTTGCATTAAGTCCGCCTATGTACCACCACTGTATATGAAGTTTAAATAAATAAATAAATAATAATCTATTTTTCTTTTAAAACTAAATAAAAGAGTTTTTCATCTCCCGGTTTACGTAGAGCGAAAGAAAGTAATAATAATAATAATTATTTATATAAAAAACACAGATTGTAGTACATGTAACAGTTTTAACAAAGTGGGTAGTATAAAATCTGTGGCAATCAAATGGGTGTCAGGCTTTTACTGACAAAAAACCACGACCACGATGACTTTTTTAAACAATCCCGCAGCCCAACTTAAGAAACATCAAACGTAAAGAAATAGAAATTCTCTTGATGTCTCATTTAAGTAATAACAAACACCTTAAACGTCTTCAAATGAAAGAATAACGCGCACCCCAAGATTCTTAAGCCTCTTACAGACGAGCTATTATATAAAAGGTCCGACCACACTGAACGAAAAACAAATTCCCAGTCGACAGAACTGTCTACTTTTCATACTAATCGGCTTAAAGGAGGACTCTCAACGATCTAATCAGAACTTTAGTCGATTTGGTCTGTGTAAAGCTAATATTGTGAACATAGAGCTTGGAATCGGTACTGCGGACAACCAAAGTTTCTACCTATATGACTGCACCCCTAGCCAGGTTGATAATCTGAAATCGTTAACGCTAGTCGAAAACTAATCAAATGTATGGGAATGACATCATCTCAACGTTAAGTCACGTGGTCAGAACAAATTAATAGAAAATTCGTAGCTAAGTTCACATCGTTCAAAATGATAGAATAAATTGTTATCGTTTCTACAATGTTCAACGCTACATCCTTTGTTATTGTAGAATGACATTGTAGAACGAGTGGCCGACTCAGGCGCGTCAATATGGCTGCCAAGTTATCGTTTTTTACAATTGCTGACACCGAGGCGTTAACGATTGGAGATCGGAATTCGACACAAAACGGTTGTAACTTGGCTAGGGGGGCTGGACTTATCTCGAGAATCAGACCGATCTGCATGTTGTTTTTTCTGCAATTTGCGTTTTTCGATAAAGATTTTTGTCTTTAAAAAATGCACCGATGCATATATATAATAATAGTATATCCTTAATTGTTATTAATATTATTATATTATATTAATATTATGTCCGTTAATGTGTTAGCGTTTATGTTTTGTTTGTTATGTGTTTGTTTGTTATGCATTATGAACTAAACATTAACGGTATTCGTAAATCAAGCTGGTCGCACTAAGTTTCAGTAAACATATCCGGTTTCGAAAAAGTGCAAATTACAGTCTAAATAAACATTCCTCGTTTATTGTATCTTTCTATTACTGTAATCTGCTCAAAAATCATCGGATTTTGATACGTTTTTTTAGAGGGGTTAGCGGATAAACGTAGAAACCTGTCTAAAGGCAACATATTCCTGGGATAAAAGTATCATAAGTGCTAAATCAACTCACTGTGGATGTATTACCAAACTCTGTCAAAGTGGTGTTTTTTTTTTAGGTGGGAAAATCATCTAATGACAAATCTCGCTCTTGGGTGGAGCGAGAGATAGTGTCAGACTTTTACTGACTAAAAACCCACTCCTGTTCCTTCTTTGCCTTCGTCCCAGAGCCCCGGGTTTCACTTTCACATTACTCGTGGCCCCAGTAGACTTCGACTCTGCTGGGCCCTTACGATTGCTGACATCTCCCTGAGGCCCGCGTGGAACATTACGCGCCGTCGACGACTTGGGATCGGTCAAGACGGTTACTGGACTGTCGGACGGCGAGCCACCCATTGCTCGCCGTCCGCAAGCCTGCGCCTACGGTGGCCGGAAATTGGGATCTGAATCCCGGCGGTGGTTGGACTTTATTACCACTTCGTTTCGTTGTCCATGGTTATATTAAATTAGCTCACAAATAAATAAGCAGGACAGCAGCCAATAGGTCAACCATGCGGTAAAAGTGCCGTATGTTTTGACAAACCGCCTCTAGCAGCGGCCATCGAGGCATCTGTGAGATTTAACGCTCTATGACAAAGACTTTCTCAACACGGCGTACTGGTTACTATTCTCTAGTTGTTCGATACAAAAACTAAAAGAGCTCTTGTTGTTATAGACTTAACTGCTGTTTCAAGTATAGCAATAAAAGTTTTTAGATTTTTATTGTATCTAACACCCAGGTATTGGTGTCTTCGGGATTTCGGTGGATTTGGGTGGCTTGAAACCGCCGTTTACGGGTGGTAAACGTATTTTATGATCAGAATAACAGAGTTTTTATATGAATGTGTAATAAAATGTATCTTTAGGTGTCTGGAATTTTCACCAACAAGCATCGAATAATTCGAACCAATATTTTTGTATGGATAAGTTTTTTTCATAGGTGGGAAATCGTCTAGTGACCACTCCCACTCTGGGTGGAGCGGGTGGGCGTGCGTCCCCTTACTGGGACATCATCACCCCGACTCACTGGGGCATCATCCCGACTCACTGGGACATCATCACCCCGACTCACTGGGACGGCAACACCCCGACTCACTGGGGCATCGTCCCGACTCACTGGAACAGCAACACCCCGACTCACTGGGGCATCACCGCAGACAGTTCCGACTCACCGAGAACTATGCAGCATTCGGTTCCGACCCACTGGAACCAACCTACCACTGGCCTGGCACGCATCAAGAAGCATCAAGAACCATCGATCTCCGATCTCCAGAGGGAAGTGATGTAGCGACATCAATGGCGTCATATAAGAACTAATCCTGCATCGCGCAATCAGAGTTGTCCGCGCGTTTAGAACATATAGAACAGCCCGAAATCATCTATCGGGCAGTAGTAGCCCACCAGACACCCGTCTGGTCGGAGGATCCTCCCTTTTCAACGGAGGTTTACGGGACTTTACTCTCTGTTCCACATACCTCTAAAGGCGTATCAGACTTTTACTGACTAAAACCACACCTGTGTCCTTCAGTTGCCCTTTGCGTTCTAGGACCACGGGTTTCCTTTTAAGTTTGTTTGTTTTGTTTGAAAAGTCCCCGGACTTTCTTATCAAGAAGTAGTGGTGACCCAGTGGTAACAACCCCGATTTACGAGTTGTAGGTCGCGGATTTAAATCCAGTCAGGCGCATTACTCTGGTAATTTATTTCATCACCACTGCTCTCAAAACGGTGAAGGAAAACATTGTGAGGAAACTGGCATGTCCTAGAACTAAAAGCTTGAAGACATGTGACATCCACCAATCCGCACTGGGCCTGAGTGGTGGATTAAGGCCTATTCCCTCTCCTAGAGAGGGGCCTGAGTTCCAGCAGTGGGAACATTATAAAGCTGATCATGTTTATGCTCTTAAGCTTACATGCTTTCTAATTTACATTAGTTCGATTTCAAATGTAAGAAGATACAACAGCTTTAAATAATGATATAAGGTACAAGTTGGTAGCCGACTGCACGCAGCAGCAGCAGACGACGTGTCGCAGCGACACTACTGGTTTCTACGTATTTCTATGAAATTCCCTCCGTAGTTAACGACATGAAGCTAGCGACGCGTCGTCGGGCGGCAGACGGCAGTGTCGTCCGACCGCAGATCAGTAGTGCCGCTGACGCCGGAGCAACGACTTTGATTATTCTCGAACACGTCAGACATCTTGTTTCACGGAGCACTCAGAACCAACTAGATGGTTGTGGTGGTCATCTCTTAGCTGCCAGTTGCTATTTTAATTTTAATATCTATATTTAGTTTTTATTTTTACTGTATTTACATTGTTCTCACATGATAACGACAAGAAACATGTAACAGAGATATTTGTAATTACAAAACATGATTGAAAAGAGTGTCCATGGAGTTTCTTGCACATTCTTCTCCATAGAGATCTACGCTTGGGAATGTGCAATTAGCATCATTTTTTTTTCTGACTGACTGACTTCTTGACATTTCAAAAGTGCCTGTAAATGGTTTATTTGAAATAAATGCTTTTGAATCTCTGAATCTTCTTTGAATCTTTGATGCCATCTACTATTGCCGTCTGCAGTCGGGTTCGAAGTCATGACTGCAGCGACATGACGCAACGACGTGTCGTGACGACATGAAGCGACGACATGTCGTCTGCTGCTGCTGCATGCAGTCGGCTACCAACTTGTACCTTAAACCTATTGTTAAATAGGTTTTAAACCTAAAAGATATTTGACGTATTGAGATATAATTATTATTTATTTATTTCCACAACTTCAAAATACATTACATCAATTTGGTCTCAACCCCTGAAATTAGGCAACCTGTATGTCAGGGGTTGAGGTATCCCCGATTACAATGATCCGATATGTGTTAACTGTGCTTCAAAAACAATAAATTACAGAAAAAAAAAAATAATAACAAAATTAAGGTAATTACCAACCAACTGGCAGCAAAAAAGCTGGGAATCCTCGCGAAGTTCAGACAGTACTTCACGCCGGAACGGCTACTCAAACTTTATCAAGCGCAAGTTCGATCATGTGTGGAGTACTGCTCTCATCTTTGGGATGGATCTGCCCGATACCAGCTTGATACACTTGAGGCAATTGAGAGACCATCCCCCGCTCTTGGGCGGTGCGGGAGATAGTGTCAGACTTTTACTGACTAAAAACCCACTCCTGTTCCTTTGTTGCCTTGCGTACCAGGGCCGAGTCTTCCTTTCAGAATCAGACCCTTGGCCCCAGCAGGCTTCGACCCTACTGGGCCCCTACAGTTGCTGAGATCTTTTTGAGGCGCGCATGGAACAGCACGCGCCGTCAACGACTTGGGCTCGGTCCGGACGTTTACCGGTCGGTCGGACGGCGAGCCACCCATTGCTCGCAGTCCACAAGCCCGCGCGTTCGGTGACCGGAAATCGGGATCGGAATCCCGGTGGTGGTTGGGGCGTGAGGATCGCTGACTCACGCGATCGGCCGCCTCCTTTGCAAGCATTACTGCTTCGCAGAAGGAGGCGACCGCCTGCCACTCCTCCTCGCTCCGGACCATGGCCTGTACCAAAGCCCGGCGCGAGAGATCGCCGCCGCCGATGACACGGCGTTGCTCTGCCCATGCGAGGCACACCTCCACCGTGTGCTCCACCGTGTCCTCCGGGCGGTTCACACAATGGTGACACCCGGGCGTTTCTTCCGCACGAATCCGGTGCAGGAACCTCCCGAACTTACCATGTCCGGTGAGGACCTGCGTCATGCCTATCCAGCCACTCCTCAAAGAGCGGAATTACCGCCATAATTATGGCGTGCCCAGCACTGGGTTGCGATAGTCGCTGTCGCCATTCTGCCATGAGACCCCGCCGGAGCTCTGTCCGCCATTCCATCAAGTGAGACATTGATCAAGCGCGAACCTATCAAGAATAAAAACTAAATAAAAAAAAAACTCACAGAAATTATGTTACAACAATGTTTATATTATTAAGGAATAGCGGTAGTGTATGTGTGTGTGTGTGTGTGTCTGTGTGTGTGGTGAGATATAGATATGTTTGTATATATAATATGTAACAGTCACTAGGTTAGATTACAGATTAGGGTTTCAGTGTCATCGCAGTTATAATTTTTCAGCCAAAGTAATATATCCTTTTTTTTAGGGAAGTTACTCACACACTTGAGTGGTTTGTTTTGAAGTAGAGGCGAGGCGCTAAGCTGAAATATTATAGTGCTTTCGGGCAAATTGACTCCTTACCCGTGGAACAGGATGTCTGTCTGATCTTTTATTATGAATAGTCAAGTAGGGACCCGTAAGTCGGTGATATCTCCGTAGATACTCGTAAATAAATATATTATTATACTTATAAAACTACAGCCCAATATCACCCACTACAATTTACGCCACTAGTTCCACCAAATTCCGTTGTTCCTTATTCAAATGAGACTCAATTGCATTGGAACTGAGTTCAAATTCAATGGGCATAGTATTGAAGCTATTGAAGTCGTTCTGAAGCCTATTGGAAGCAGATTAATGAGGATTTTATCCAGGGGCCTAGTAGATTCAATCGATGTTTAAACAAAAGGGGGGTTGTTGAATAGAGTTGCATAGGTCTTTAGGCATTTGAAAACGAAATGTTGAGTTGCTTTTACACGTCGAATCTGGGCAAAAGATAATAAATCTTTGTAATTTTTTTAAAATTATTATTGTAAGGCTCGCGTTTGACCACTATGTCACCTGATGGTAAGTGATGATGTAGCCGACGATGGAGCACGTTTGTCTAGAAGTAACCTATTCACTCTTGACTTATAGACTCCTAGGTTGTAGCTATCAGGAAACACAGACTTCGGCAGGAGTTCCAGCCCTTAAATTTACGCACAGTGACTGTGTTTCTAAAAGTTTTATTTTCTTTTTTTTTGTGTATGGGTAGGACTTCCACGATAGGACGTCCGTTCCCTCAAGAGTGCGGCCGCTTTCTTTGCAAGTATTACTGCTTTGCAGAAGGAGGCGACCGCCACCCATTTCTCCTCGCCACGGACCATGACCTGTACCACGGCCCGGCGCGAGAGATCGCCCCAACGAGGACACGACGGTGCACCGGCTAAGCGGGACACACCTCCACCATATGTTCCACCGTGTCCTCCAGGCGGTTCACACAGTAGTAATAGCCGGGCGTTTCTTCCTCACGAATCAGGTGCAGGAACCATCCCAACTTATCATGTCCAGTGAGGACCCGCGTCATGCAGAAGATGAGGACACCGTGAAGTCTCTCTAGCCACTTCTCAAAGAGGGAACTTACCACCATGATTATCTCAAGCAGATGTCAGCAACTGTAGGGGCCCAGCAGGGTCGAAGCCTACTGGGGCCAAGGGTCTGATTCTGAAAGGAAGACTCGGCCCTGGTACGAAAGGCAGCGAAGGAACAGGAGTGGGCTTTTAGTCAGTAAAAGTCCGACACTATCTCCCGCCCCGCCTAAGAGCGGGGGATGTCATAAGATGATTTACATATCGAAAAAAAAAAATCCACCATGATTATGGCGTGCCCAGTGGTACTTCTTTGTTTTAGCCTTTTCTTGCAATCTTTGAGGGTCATTCCTTCAAACAACTGCACCTATAATTAGAGTATAAGATGAGAACATAACATGACATGAGTTTTTTTGCGTGATCGAATAAAAATGAAGATATTAAATCCACAGGAAGGACCAAAGAATCGCCAAACTAGTGGCAGTAGGCAAGGTACAGTGCTCGCAGAACCGATGGTCGATGAAGCCATTTCTGGAGTGGAGACGACTTACCGAAAGATGCAGTGTAGAAAAGCTTACCACAAGGTGGACCAATGACCTGGTGAGGGTCACGGGAATCCGATGGATGCGAGACGCACAGGACCTGTTGTTGTGTGGTGACACTTGGGGTAGGCCCATGTCCAGCTGGACGACTTTCGGCTGAAGATGGTGATAAAATAATTTCTGCAATAATTATTTTTGTTAGATAGATTTATGATAGCAATTCTAATAAAGACGCAGCTACTAACCTCTTTATAACAATTCTTGTTTACGACACACTTAACCGATGTCATTTTCTACCACTAAGAAGATATCATAAAAAGAACCACTTTTTCCTTCTTATATTCATACTTTAGGGTCAGTTCACACTGACATTGAACACTACGTGAGTCTTAAAATAACTGTACATCATTGACTGGCCTGTTGGTCTAGTGGTTAGTAGCCCTGACTGCTATGTCGGAGGTCGTGGGTTCGATTCCCACCCAGGACAAATGTTTGTGTGATGAGCACGATCATTTGTTCTGTGTAATTTATCTATATATGTATGTATTTAGAAATATATATGTAGGTTTATCAGTTGTCTAGTACCCATAACACAAGCTCTGCTTAGCTTGGGACTAGACGGCGTTGTGTGATAGTTGTGGAATATTATTATTATTATCACAATAATATTTAAAAGGCGAATATTTAGATATATTTATGTCTGAGTATGTTTGTTATTCCTTCACGCTCAAACGACTGAACGGATTCGGATGAAATTTGGCACACGAGTAGACAGTAGTATATTGCCATGGGATATCATAGCATAATCGACCTTATAATGCTTCTACAGCTAGGACTATAAGGCCTTAACTATAAAGGAGGGAATGGCCGTAATCTACCACGCGGACCCAGTGCGGATAGGTGTATGTCTCGCGTCGTCAAATTTTCTTTCACAGTTTTAAGAGCAGTGGTGACGAAGAAAATTACACAAAGTAATGCGTCTGACTGGGTTTGATCTACAACTCGAAAGTCGAGGTGATTTCCACTGGGACATCACTGCTCAACTGCTGCTTTGGAATAATAGTTAAATTTTACGCTGGCAGAAGCTGGTAGATTTATATAGTAAGGACAGGGCGAACCGCGGATTTCTCTGACGATACAATTAAACACGAGACTTTTTTTTACGTGGGAAATCATTTAATGATATATCCCGCCCTTGGGTGAGGCGGGAAGGCGTGTCAGACTTTTACTGACTAAAACCCACACCTGTTCCTTCTTTGCCTTCGTTCCAGGGGCGGGGTTCTCTTTCGCATCACCCATGGCCCCAATAGGCTTCGACCCTGCTGGGCCACTACGGTTTTGCTGACATCTCCTTGAGGCGCGCGTGGAACACTACGCGCCGTCGACAATTTGGGCTCTGTCCGGACGATTACCGAACTGTTGGACGGCGAGCTACCCATTGCTCGCCGTCCACAAGCCAGCGCCTGCGGTAGCTGGTAATCGGTATCGGGATCCCAGCGGCTGGGGCGTGAGGGCCGTTCCCTCACGCGTGTGGCCGCCTCCTTTGCTAGCATTACAGCTTCGCAGAAGGAGACGACCGCCTGCTACTCCTCCTCGCTCCGGACCATGGCCTATACCAAGGCCCGGCGCGAAAGATCGCTGCGCCGATCACCCCCACGAGGACACGGCGATGCTCTGCCCAAGCAGGGCACACTTCTACCGTATGAAGGAGCACAGGTAGGTTTTAAAGCACAAGACTGAAGTAAACTCGCCACGCGATCGGCTAGCTTCGAGAGAGATCGTGTAAGCAAACATTCAGATAGCCCTTCTTTGAGATTGGAATTCATCAAATCCCACTCAAGATTGGAACGAGACGGCGTGCCAGACTTTTACAGACTAAAACTCCTGTGTCCTTCAGTTGCCCTTTGCGTTCTAGGGCCTACTCTTTCAAACTTTCCCACAATGTGAACGAACCCTAAGAAATACGTAACACATTTGTGAAAGGAACAAAAATGCTTACAGAAGCCTGAATAATGTGAACGATAAATTTTTCTTAGAAATAAAGCGTTGTGCAAAACAAACATGGAAATATAAATGGTCGAAGACACTTCCAAAAGTATTCTTGTCCTTATTGGAAAGAAAAAAAATTTCAAATAAATTATTTTGTGTCGTGTTCATTCTTTTGTGACATCCTAGAAATATCTTATGTTTTAACACGGTCTATATGTAAAACTAGCTTCTGTCCGCGGCTTCGCTCGCGTGAAAGTAGGTTTCTCCATACAAACTTTGGACCCCCGTTTCATTCCCTTAGGGGGTGAATTTCGTAAAATCCTTTCTTAGTGCTCACTTACGTCATAAAAGGAAACCTTGTGCAAAATTTTACGCTCCTAGTCCAAGTAGTTTCGGCTGTGCCTTGATATGTCAGTCAGTCAGTTTCTCCTTTTATATATATAGATAATAAACACACACACTCAATGACGTGTTAAAATGTCGGCAAGCAAGCGAGAAAGAGGAATGGAGCTATTAATACACCCTATACCTATAACTCCATCCCCTTAGCAGTTCAGTTTAGGTCGTAAAATGAATCGCGTTAAGAGTTTGCGGTAGGGCTTTGAATCAACTACTGAATCGATTTCTGCTATATTTAAAATAGGTAATTTTTAGGGTTTCGTACCTCAAAATGAAAAAACGGAACACTTATAGGATCACTTTGTTGTTCATCCGTCCGTCTATCTGTCTGTCTGTCTGTCTGTCAATAGCCTTTATCACGAAAACGCATGGAGATAATGAGTTGAAATTAAAACCACATACTCTTTAGATGTAAATACATAGGTATTTACATCACAACCATACAACTGAATTATAATGATGTAAGCTATAGAGCATATATCATAATAAATTGATTGTGTGGTCTGAAATAGTTTGTTGCTCATAACTCACTCATTGACCACAAAGTAGGGTCTCTGGAAAGTATTTCCACTATGATTGGCATCCTGAGCCGACTATGAAATTGCCCATTGCATCTGTAGTGACATCTATAGCGTCACATAAGAACTAATCCTGCAACGCGCAGTTAAAGTTCTCCGCGCGATTGGAACATAGAATAGCCCGAAGTCACCTATCGGGCAGTTGCCCACCAGACATAACACCCGTCTGGTCGGAGGATCCTCCCTTTTCAACGGAGATTCGCGGGACTTTACTCTCTGTTCCGCATACCTCCAAACGTCTATTTATGTAACATTTAACTCCTCGTTTCCAATTGAGTTTATTCCACTGTTTTATAATCATTTGGCTCGCGATTGACCACTATATCATCTGATGGTAAGCGATGATGTTGTCGAAGCTAAAAGTCGCTTTCCAACCCCACCAGGACGTCACCGTAGAGATACGGCGATGGGGTTAATATGATTATTTTTATTGTGCTTTTGGGTACAATAATGACTGTCTATACTGTTCTTACATAATATCTATTAATACTGTAATATGGAAATATTGTAACAACAACCACTTTTTTTAAAAGAGTAACCATGGAGTTTCGGTTCTTCATCATAGAAAACGACCAATTTGGAACCGTGCACTTGCTTCTGATGTTTTATAAGTGCCCATGTAGGCCCAAGTGAAATAATAAAAATAAAAAAATTGTTTAGACCCTTTAGAGGTTGATTAGTCATGCCCACCGCTTGAACTGGTTCTGCTGGTCACTCTGTACAAGGCCTTAAACCCAACCATCGAAGACGCTTACAGATAATTTAGTGCTTAATGTTCCGAATACTTCTATATTTGGGCTTTGTTGAATGTTAATGGTATATCGTTGATTTCGCTCGATGAATATTATGGTTTACTAGAGTTAAATATAATCTGTGCTTCTCAAATAACATAAGTGCATATGGAGGGAGTGGCACCCCCTCCGTACAAAATGTTAGTCAGTGTAGAGCGGTATTTCTGTCATCTATAGTCATTATTTCAGTCGAAAGGTGTCCACGGCCAGACATAGGCCTCACCGAAGTGTCAAATGAGAAATAAAATTTTCATAAGTTTTCTGAATTTTGAAGATCAGTGTTAAGTTGTAGGTATATAGATTAAAATATGTTTGGCTATCCGTCAATCGTTTCTTAAAAAAGCCAATAGGGTAAGATGAACTGAGAGGGTTGTATTAATAATATTAATACGAAGAATTCCGTAAAAAATACGTATTAAAAGGGCCCTTTCCCCCTCGCCTATCGTCGACGTCGAGCATGGTTTAAAAGCTTGTTGCTTCATCTGGCGCAATCCAACGCGATGTTCGATGAAGAGGCAACATGAAAAAAGAGAGATAACGCTTGAAAACTCTGTTAGCACTCGGTGATATCGTGATTTACTCAAATATTTCACAAAACTTGTTCCAGGAAATACTTGTTTTTTAAAAACCACTTAAAAGTTATTGAAAAGAGTTGTCGTCATTCAGAGTCTAGATTAAATGTGCAAGGCTTCTATAAATGTAGGTACTTTTTTATAATTTTCTTTTTTCAAAGTTCACGTAAAATAGCAGATTTTCATTGGTCCTTACTTTGGATTAGTTTTACACAAACTTATATCTTGATTTCAATAGAAACATAGATAATATCTACAAGATATCTGTGTTTCCAAAAATTCTAGAGTAATATGTGTAATAACGTCATAATCTCGTAGGAGTGGTTGTATTGTATCTCGGATTGGGCGCTCTTAACACGGCACGAGCCCGTCCTACTCTTGCCAACACAAAATGAATAAGAAACTAACGGACTACTTCACTTATACCATTAATAGTGTTGTGAAAGTAAACACACTTACCGCTTGACGATAAATCTTAACCCTTTACTAGTCAGAGATTTAACGATGCAACTTCAGCCATTACTGAGAAAGTCCACTCCGCTACTAAATACCTTCACCTGATATTAAAACGTTGAGCACTCCTGTTTATTTGCTGTGCTCGTAAACATGGTTAATGTTTTAAACATCGCGAGGGTATTCAGATTTGGAATTCACATTTGCTTAGATTTTCGAGATTCCCATTTTGTTTTATTTTCCCATTGGATAGCAAGTTAATGTGTTTTTTTTTTAAGTGAGATTTATTTTTATTTTGGTCTAGTGGTTGGTGGTGCTGACTGCTACGCCATAGGGTCGATTCCACCTCAAAACAAATGTTTGTGTAATGAGTACGACGGAGAGAGGTTTGTTGGGAGAAAAATCAACTTTGAGTTAAGATTGCCCATAATATTAATATAATAATATTCCACAACTATCATACAACGTCGTCCAGTCCCAAGCTAAGCAGAGCTTTTGTTATGAGTACTAGACAACTGATAAACATACTTATATATTTCTAAATACATATATATTATAGATAAATTACAACCAGACACAGAACAAATAATCTTGCTCATCACACAAACATTTGTCCTGGGTGGGAATCGAACCCACGACCTCCAGCATAGCAGTCAGAGCCACTAACCACTAGACCAACAGGCCAGTCGAATAAACTATAGTCTATATAAACTGAACATCTACATTTTATAAGTTGTTTAGGTATACAGTAAAACCTACTTATTGTCTATGTCTATGAAGCTACGTCTCCGTGGACCACATGCCTAAAGAATTGCAAAAAAGAAATCAATTAAAAGATCCTGAAATTTCAATATGATAAATCAGTTTCTCTAGATATGAATTTTAATCACAAGAAACAGAAGAATAATTTATGAAAAAAATCAAGATAGAGTACCTTCCTAAATAGATATTTCAGTCCAGATGCTACAAAAATGATATTGTAATTCTCTCGACCCAGACCCGATAAAGAATGATTTTGCATAAATTTTTACATTATATCATGAAAAATGACTTCAATTTAATAATATACCAATATGCCAGAAAATTCATAACCGTTAGACGCTTAATGAAAGCCATTGACTAAAATGAGAGCGTTTCCAATATCCTTCTGCTTTCAATTTGATTAATTAATTTATTGTAGCAGACTTACCTTTGACTCCAAGAAAACCGAATATTTTTTCAATGAAACTACCAAGAAAAAATTAAATTAGCGATAACTTTCACACATATCCGCCGAAAGACGTCCACTGCTGGACATATGCCTCCTCCAATTGTCGCCACAACGAACGGTCCTATGCGTCTCACATCCATCGCATTCCCGCGACTCTCACCAGGTCATCGGTCCTTGGTACAGGCCATGGTCCGAGGCGAGGAGGAGTGGCAGGCGGTCGCCTCCTTCTGCGAAGCAGTAATGCTTGCAAAGGAGGCGGCCGATCGCGAGAGGCAGCGGTCCTCACGCCCCAACCGCCGCCGGGATTCCGATCCCGATTTCCGGCCACCGTAGGCGCGGGCTTGCGGACGGCGAGCAATGGGTGGCTTGCCGTCCGACCGTCCGGTAACCGTCCGCACCAAGCCCAAGTCAACGGCGCGTGCTGTTCCACGCGCGCCTCAAGGAGATGTCAGCAACTGTAGGGGCCCAGCAGGGTCGAAGCCTACTGGGGCCAAGGGTCTGATTCTGAAAGGAAGACTCGGTCCTGATACGAAAGGCAACGAAGGAACAGGAGTGGGTTTTTAGTCAGTAAAAGTCTGACACTATCTCCCGCCCCGCCCAAGAGCGAGGGATGTCATAAGATGATTTTCCCACCGAAAAAAAAAAAACCTCAAAAGGAAAAAACGAAACCCTTATAGGATCACTTTGTTGTCCGTCTGTCAAGACCATTTATCTCGGGAACACGTGGAGGTATCGAGTTGAAATTTAAACCAATACCCTTGAAGCTGTGGAAAAATCAAACTTCTGAGTTAACGAAAAATGATACGGTGGTTTGTCGCAAAAAAAACCGTATATTTCGACACTCTCAAGGGAATCAAAATTCATGGGGTACTTTCCGTTGACCTAGAATCCTGAAATTTGGTATAAGCAAGGTCTCATAGCACAAGTATAGAAAAAAAAAACTGAAAACAGTATATTTGTAATTATGCCACAAAAAAACCTTTTTTAGCGATTCGAAAAAATCTTAGTAACCCAATATTTTTTTTTAATTAATGATAGGCTCGCGTTTGACCACCATCTCACCTTATGGCAAGCGATGATGTGGTCGACGATGGAGCACGCTTGCCAATTCGGGAATTGAACTGTTTTCATCGGTAAGTTCACACGAAACCCTCAGTGCGCGAGTCCGATTTGCCTGGATTTTTTATTAATCACGTTCTTTCAGTAAACGAACTGCTCTTCGCAGTTTGCTCTTAATTACGATATTATTATATTTTGAGTCATTTAATTACCTTGTAGTCTATCTAGTTTAGGAAAAAGTAGGTCGATTTAAATAATTAAATCATCATCATCATTTCAGCCGAAAGACGTCCACTGTTGGACGTAGACCCCTCCTCTAAGTGTCGCCACAATGTCCTGTGCGTCTCGCGTCCATCAGATTTCCGTTGGGGCCGAAATGTTCTGGAGTGGCGACTGTGGCCTCCCACAAGGTGGACCGAAGACCTTGTGAGGGTCGCAAGAAATCAATAAGTACTGTAGGAATTTATTTTAGATTAAAAGCAGCCGGATTTATGGGATAAATCTCGACAATGAAGTCGTAGGAATAATACACGAAAAAAAAATACAAATAAACCGGTTAGGTTTTTCTTTCGGTGGGAAAATCATCTTATGACATCCCCCGCTCTTGGGCGGAGCAAGAGATAGTGTCAGACTTTTAATGATTAAAAACCCACTCCTGTTTCTTCGTTACCTTTCGTACCAGGGCCGAGTCTTCCTACCGATTGGGTTAGTTGGAGCTCGTTTGTAACAATAAATAAATTACAATTCTCAACGTTAAAATTTAATAAAGTACTATAGAGAATATACTATAAAAATGATTTTGAATATTCTGTAATATTGGGTTCAATAAAACATTGTTTGAAATTCACGATATTGCCAGATGAAAACGAAGTAATTTCATTATTTTGATTGGAAGGATTTAATTAGTATTGCAATCGTTACGCGTTGTTTTATTAAACTTAATTAGGAAAACGTTGCTATGCCAAGTTACGAAATTAAATTAGGAACTTAAAATGAATAGGGTTTTTTTTTTTTTAGATGGGAAAATCATCTTATGACAAATCTCGCTCTAGGGCGGAGCGAGAGATAGTGACAGACTTTTACTGACTAAAAACCCACTCCTGTTCCTTCTTTGCCTTCGTCCCAGGGCCCCAGGTTTCGTTTTCACAGTACCCATGGCCCCAGTAGGCTTCGACCCTGCTGGGCCCCTACGATTTGCTGACATCTCCCTGAGGCGCGCGTGGAACAGTACGCGCCGTCGACGACTTGGGCTCGGTCCGGATGGTTACCGGACGATCGGACGGCGAGCCACCCATTGCAAAATTAATAGGGTGTCACAATCGCGGTGGTCTTATCGCTAAAAGCGATTTTTTACAGACAACAAGAAGACAATGGATGGATTTGACAGAGAAGGAGAAAAAAGATACGCAGGTAGTTCGTGGTGTACTATTTACATATATACAAAACATAAACTAATAAATTACATAATAATATAAACATTATATAATATATATAATTATGAAAGCAAAGAAATGATGTACTTAATCCTTAACTATAATAACATATATTTTTATAAACGTGGGCAACGTTTAAAAAAATATTTTTTCACATTTTAGGAATTACTCCTATATAGTGGATGCGTTCTCAAATATGGAAACTCATATGCACAAGATACCCAATTCCGCAACTACTATCTGTAGGCTTACAAATATTTGTAGCGTGCAGGATTCGAACCCGAGGCTCACAGTTTAGCAGCCAATCCTCTCGAGCGCCGATTGTACATATGTCTGTACAACTACGATTGTCATACTGTACACACGTTTGTACGAAATTTATTTGGCCGAAAATTTTGGTTTCTTTGTTTTTCCTAGAAAAATCCAGAAAAACCTTTTTTTTTTGTTTTGGTGATTTTACGCAAAAACGCGCAATTACGTAATAATAATACCCCCCTGCGCGCGAGGCGTTAAATACTGCAGAGTAATATCTGAGCTTCTTTCAGTACATCTTTTCAAAACAGTCAAAGTTTTTTTCGCTTTCCACGTATAAAACAATATAACTACCATATCGTCACTCCATCACCATATGTTTCTCGTGAAGGCGATCGGCGGCGGTAAACTCTCGCGTCTGGTTCTAGTTCAGGCATTGGTCCGGACCGAGAGGAAAACGGTCGCCTCCTGCGAAGCAGTAATGCGGTGAGGAATATCCTCGCGCCCTAGCCACCGCCAAAGGAGACAGCCCGTCGAGAGTAGCAGGGCGATTTCTGGCCACTGTACAAGATGAGCAATGGGTGGCTTGCCACCTGGCTGTCTGGTAAAGATCAGGCCCGACCGAGTCAACGGTGCGTTGTGTTCCATCTCAAAGAGATACCAGCAAAACTGAAGGACCCATCAGAGCCGATGCCTGCTGGGCTGTGAGAAAATTTAAAAGAGTAACCGGGACCGGAAAGCAAAGGGCAACTGAAGGACACAAGAGGGATTTATTCTTTTTAGGGTTCAGATCCCTTATGGGATACTTTGTTGTCCATCCGTCTGTCTATCTGTCTATATCTCTGTCTGTCTGTCAAGACCATTTATCTCGGTAACGCGTGGAGGTATCGAGTGGAAACTAAAAGTATATACTCAGGTCTGCGGTCCCTAAAAGCTGTGAAAAATCAAACATCTAAAATAACGAAAAAAAAAGATACGGCCATTTTGGTCGAAAAATATGAACATTTCAACACTCTCAAGGGAATCAAAATTCATAGGGTACTTCACATTGACCCAGCCATCTTGAAATTTGGCACAAAGCAAGGTCCTATAGCACAAATATAGGAGTAAATCTGAAAACAGTAAATTTGTTGTTACGTCACAAAAAAAATATATTTTTGGGATCTGGAAAAATCTTCGTGACTCCATTCAGGAATAGAACAATTTAAGAATTGAAAAGTTTGTACGGAACCCGTACGTAAAAGAGGTGAGAAAAGTTTGTTTTTTTGTTTGTAGTAGAAAGTATTGGTCCGATTGCGAAAGGAGAAGGGAATGACTCCATAGATTCCTGGGCCCAGGTGTTAACTGAATCAAACTAGGCTTTATTGTAAGAGAATACATAATAACAAGGCCTCACTGAAAATTTAATGAAATTTGGCTATCGAGGAACGAAGTTATATTCTTGTTCCGAAAGGAAAACCGTGTCGCTCATCATCCTACCTTCTCCTTCGTTTTCCTCCTCACTCTTCAAGTCGCTACAGTGGATCTTTTACCGTTCATGCTGTGCGCCTCTGGAATTCTCTTCCACATACATTGAGAGCTAGCCCTTCGTTGGAGGTTTTCAGGGGAAGAATTAAGGAACATTTTTTATCAACATGACCCATAAATATGTATGTTTATAGGTATTTATTTATTGTATATTTATGTTTATGTATAGTGTGCTGTACACGTATCTGCTTATTATATTTTAGTTTTAAGTTTAGATTTAATTTAAGTGTTTAATTATTATTTTTTTGTTGTACAGTTATAGTTCTGTAATATTTTATTGTTTATATAAAATTATGTGTACAATAAAGAATACAATATTATATGTTATAGTAAAAGCGGTTACCATCCGGTAACCGTCTGGATCGAGCGCAAGTCGTTGACGCGCGCTTCAAAGAGTCAGTGAAACCGTAGGGGCCCAGCAGGGTCGAAGCCTACTGGGGTCATGGGTTGTGCGAAAAGAACCCCAGAGCCCTGGAACGAAGGCAAAGTAGGAATAGGAGCGAGTTTTAGTCAGTATAAGTCTGAGACGTTCCGCCCAAGGTCGGGAGATATCATTAGGTGATATCCCAACTAAAAAAAAAAGTTTTGTGATTAATTGTAATAACAGAAAAACACACGGTTCGCTCTGTCCTTACTACATAAATCTATCAGTTTCTGCCAGCGGATTCGCTTGCTTAAATTTCACGAGTGGTACTTACTACTAAACCATTGAAGCAGTCAATTGAACATTATTATCATAATATAATCCCGCATGAATTTATCACTGATTACGTGTTATCTCTTCACTGAACCGTGTAATAACTGTGTGTTACCAGCCTCTAAGACACTATTTCCTACTCTTGCTATTATCATTTCGACAGATTTGCTAGGTAATTGGGTGAATCCAACTGGTTACAATGCGATTCAAATAAAAATAGGAACGTCAGTGACCTCTATCTATCAAATGTTACTTGTAAAGTACGGTTTGCAAAGAAAACTTATTTGCACATAAATAACGGTTTTTCTATTTTGTTTAACCTAGTCTTAGTTAAATCTAAGTGAAAAAAAAGTGCTATTACCTAGTCGAGCGTAATTGAAAATCAGTATACAATAGAAACACAACCGATGCAGAATGTTCAGGATTAGGCGAACAAAAGAAAGAATTGGTTACTTTTTTAAATAGGCTGTATTTCTCAAAGCTTAAATTAGGAATGAATTACAATTATATGTGACTTAGCAGAAAAGAAAGGAATCGTTATTTCCTGTCATTGGTCGATTACAATGGCGCGTTATGTGACGTATCGCTTTATGATAAGTTGAAATGATACAAGCAAAAATAGGCGCTAAAACTATTACCCTAAGTAAGTTTGTGCTGTGTTGTAGACATCTGGCATAGACACAGAATTATTTATTATACACCACAAATTTTTAATGAGTACAAATACTTAAAGGGCTTATTATAAAAGGTCTTGTTACGAGTATCTAAGTAAAGTCTCAATAAATAATATTCATAAACAGCAAAGTTATGAGCGTTTGTTTATATCCCAAAATGTCACTCAATTTATGGTAATATTGTGCAGAATGAATGAATGGCGATAAAAATGAAAAAACACTGCGCGTAGTATTTTCTAGTAGCCATTGTTATGAATGTTTGATTCAATTATGAATTTACCAATTATGAAAAATTTTCGTGGACAATTTTGGGATTTCATTTTTTTTTTACTTTTAACTACACGAATATGATTAGTAACGGGTACGGATAGAGCCACATTTTTTTGTACTAATTAAAAAATAGGGGTATAAACATCACAGTCATGCTGTCCTAGCAATAGGTATTGAAAATTCATGTATATAATATAATGGTTACTAATTGATCATGCATTAACGTCCGAATAGCTTTGGAGGTAATTTCGTGCACGGGTAGACCATGATCTGAATTGAAACATAGGATATTTCTATACCTCACATTTGCAATATTAAATTTTTGACATACACGTAGGCTAAAAAAAGCTAGTAGGGAAATACAAAACTATCGTATTCCATAACAAAAATCATATTTTTCCTTTGACCAGCACATCTCAAGTCTACATAATAAGCGATGTAATAAAAATCAGAAGATTCGTACGTGCTGTGGGTGCAATACGACGTGACAGCGTGCCTGGCGTTTCAAATGAGAAAATACATGATATTGGGAAAATTCCCATTCCATACAAAAGTGATTCTTCATACAACAGATAGAATGTAAGCGAAAAATGAGGAACTGTTTTGCTGGCCATACTCGTGTAATACTTTGTATATTAATATATACAAAGACACACACACACACAGACACACAGATCACACACACACACACACAGATCGGTGTACGATCGGTGTTTTTATGCTCAGTTTTATGTTAGGTTAGATCAGAACTGATTTTTAAAATGTAAAGTAATACGTCTCAGGTTGTAAAAGTTTTTTTTTTTCGTGTAACGCTGAAAACGTTAAAAAAATCTTATCACTAACTTGTCACGGTGGAGCACACGGTGAAGGTATGCCCCGCTTGTGGGGGCGATCGGTGGCGGCTATGTCTCGCGCCGGACCTTGGTGCAGGCCATGGTCCGGAGCGAGGAGAAGTGGCAGGCGGTCGCCTCCTACTGCGAAGCAATAATGCTAGCAAAGGAGGCGGCCGATCGCGTGAGGCAACGGTCCTCACGCCCCAACCGCCGCTGGGAATCTGATCCCGATTTCTGGCTACCGTAGCCGCGGGCTTGCGGACGGCGAGCAATGGGTGGCTCTCCGTCCGACCGTCCGGTAACCGTCCGGACTGAGCCCAAGTCGTTGACGGCGCGTATTGTTCCACGTGCGCCTCAAGGAGATGTCAGCAAATCGTAGGGGCCCAGCAGGGTCGAAGCCTACTGGGGCCATGGGTAGTGTGAAATTGAAACCCGAGGCCCTGGGACGAAGGCAAAGAAAGAACAGGAGTGGGTTTTTAGTCAGTAAAAGTCTGACACTATCTCCCGATCCACCCAAGAGCGAGATTTGTCACTATATGATTTTCCCACCTAAAAAAAAAATCACTAACTTGTAATTTTATCAAAGGAGGGTTGTCTATCATTGACTTCTCAAATTTTTATTACGGCTGAACGTAGGTATTCCAAATTACAACACTTCATCAGCCTCTGACAGTAACTATCGTGATATACAATAGTGCCCTCAATTTTACTTCCTGCCAAGATTTTCTATCCTGCTCCAACCAGAGCTGGGTTGCTATCGCCCAGCAAATAGGCTCTTAATAAACTAGTGTGCCTCACCATCAACGATTGCATCACTGCTTACCATCAGGTGGGATCGCAGTCAAGCACTGGTTTATATCAAATAAAAAAATACTGAGGTGACCTGTTGGCACGAGTACGCTCCTTATTGTATTCTTTTTATTTTACTCTAAAAAAAGGTATTAACAAATATCATTAGGTGCCACTCCAAC
Source organism: Mythimna pallens (assembly GCA_961205895.1). Classification (NCBI taxonomy): domain Eukaryota; kingdom Metazoa; phylum Arthropoda; class Insecta; order Lepidoptera; family Noctuidae; genus Mythimna; species Mythimna pallens. The sequence continues at coordinate 11,087,416 of OY540849.1, read as the reverse complement.
TCACCTATAACAACGCGCTGCGTCAATCTATCACACCCCTTATCGAGTACAACTTTCTGCAATAAAAAAGCAGTATCTCACGGCAACGTATTTATTTTGTGGCCTCCATCGGTGCGATAAAATAATTATTCTTGTTAAACTACAAAGCAAGTAGGAACAGAAGGTCAAGAATTATATAATAAAGGTGGATTATAAAGCATTTATACCACAGAATAGATAGGTACAGAAGGTCGACTCCAACAAAGAGTGAATCGCACGCACACAGACACGATTCATGTAAAGCGGGCGCATTACCACGACGCGGAGACGCAGCGTCGTTAAGGCGTATAGCCCCTTGAACATCTGGGTGGAGTTAAATGCACACATAGCCCCGCTGACCTTTAAAACCTTGAGTTTAAAACCTTTAGTGCCATAAAGCAGTAACTTTCTGAAGCCAACTCCTCGGTAACGGCTGGGTAAATAGATTTGAAAAAAGAAATTATAGATTCATATAATAATATGTATAGCATTATCAACAAATGATTTTTTCGCTTCTTTTCCCTACTTCTTTCGAACGGCTTTATCTTTAAGTTAAGTGTTCAATATTGATTGTTTTTTTTTAATCGATATTTTGCAAAGAAAATGGTTTTATAGGTCAACGAAACTCTATGCGGGCGCAGGTGGCAGTACGTGTGCATTAACTTCACCCAGATGTTCAAGGGACTATACACCTTAACGTGAAATGTTATGGCTCGTGACTGCGGCATGGTGCTGTGCGGAAGCACGTGCCTATTCTCGTTCATTGCATTCACTCATACCACAAGTTCCGCCCCCCTAGGCAAGTTACGATCGTTTCGTTTGCATCGTCCGCCTTGAGTAGGCCACGCCTCCGATTGCTTTGTTCTGGCCACGTGACTGAGCGTTGAGTTGACGTCAGAACAAAGGGACTAGATGGCGTTGTGAAATATTGTGCAATATATTGATTTGAACTTCTGTACCTTTCTCTATTACGGTGTAGCACTCCTGCATTTGAAATGTCAATGGCGTCGATAAACGAGGAATTTTATGACGTTTTACAAGTGAAATGTGCTACCAAATAAAAGAAATGGATACTTAAAATTTTGCAACACGTCATGGTGTTAACGGTTTTGCAGCCATTACATATACTTTTATGCCAATTTAGGCCACGGTGACTGCTTTCTGTTAGCAGAGCAACTGCGGGTTACGATCACGTGCACTTATGTGGCTAATACAGCCGATCTTATCGTTAAAACACCATTGTTACCCAAATGTGAGGAACGTGGAGACCTACAAAATTTATTGATGGAATGTGTCCAATATGAGTCCAGTAGAAATAGTTTGATAAGGTCTCTGAACTTAAACAGAACTGATGTAGGCATGTTCCATAGCATTCTATACCAATCAAATAGTGACAATGCGAAAGATTTGTTCGAATTCATGGCCCATGTATTGTGATGTACGTACAATTGTTTAGGATACGATGGGACTGACATACGCTATTCGTAAAAGCCCCTATAAATACAGCATACAGCTAAGGAATGAATTCCCTGCCGGAGTCTGTGTTTCCTGATAGCTACAACCTAGGGGTCTTTAAGTCAAGAGTTACTTACTTCTAGGCAAGCGTGCTCCATCGTCGGCCACATCATCGCTTACCGTCAGATGAGATAGTGGTCAAATGAGAGCCTATCCATAATAAAAACAAAAAAAAGCACCGTTGTCATAAGTATAGGTATTGGATGTTGGAGGGCGGCTTATTTTGAATGGTCTCTCACCTGATCTGACGCCGAGATCATTCTGTCTTCCACTGGTCTTCAAAGATATATAATTATGACATACCTTTGCCGCCTCCACCCGACTAGAGGGGTCTATATTGCATTTCTTCATGTCTTAGCCAAGTCTGTCCTAGCCAAGTTACGATCGTTTCGTTTGCGTCGAACGCCTCAAGTAGGCCACGCCTCCGAATACTTTGTTCTGACGCCATCTCAACGCTCAATCACGTGGTCAGTACAAAGAAATCGGAGGCGTGGCCTACTCGAGGCGTTCGACGCAAACGAATAATCGTTACTTGGCTAGGGGGGCTGAACGTCCTTATACTTGAGGGCTTTGCCCAGCCATTGGAAATTATAAGCTAAATAAAAAAATAATGTAGCCAATAGCAATTGCATGAAAATTCCATGAAAAAGGTAAGCTTTATCAAATTGAACAAAGTGTCAGATTAGAATCTAGTTTTTTCTAAAAGGTACCCGTATAGCCGTCGATCTGAACTTAGGTAGATAAAGCATTCAGTATTCCGACATTTAGAGAATTTTCCGGAGAGCTTTGTGATTTCCATGCAAAAAAATCTGCCAAAGCGATTTCTCGGAAACAGGATTTTCGCTTAACACTCAGTTTTAAATTAATCTAAAGGTGATTTTTCCTTTTGCCATTTATTCTAATTAATTTTCTGTCGAAAGTACTAGTTTTAATTGCAGTTACCTTCCATGTTTTTTTCCTTTAGCTTTAATATCGTAAATCTGAGGAGTTTAATAGTCGTAGACTTGAATTCTTAGATTACTTCTGTATTACAACTCACTTTTTTTTTTAATATGATTATTTTTATTGTGCAATATTGACTGGTCTACACTGTTTTTATATCTATTAATACTGTAATATGAAAATATTATAACATCAACCACTTTTTTTAAAAGTGTATGATTCTTGAAGTTTCTTACTGGGTCTTCTCCATAGGAAACGACCAATTTGGAACCGAGCCCTAGCTTCTGACGTTTTATAAGTGGTCATGTAGGCCTATGTGAAATAAAAATATTTTTGATTTTGATTTTGTAGAGCTTAAGTGGTTACCAAGAACTATGTTAAGTCTATAGCCCCTGCCTGAACACAAAAAGCACCTGGTGGCTTGCACAGTAAAAATTAGATATTATTATTTCTGGTCCACAGCTGGGCAAAACTCTCCCTCCATTCCTTTCAGTTTCTGAGGAAGACATCTAAGTCCATTTCCTTCATGGTCTGCCATGATCCCGCCGTAATGCCCAACTTAAGAGGGTCCTTTTCCATTTGCCTATCGTCAACATCGAGCCTGGTTTGAAAGCTTGTTGTTTCATCTAACGCAATGTTTGATGAAGAGGCAATGCAAAAAAAGAGAGATAATGCCTGAAAATTCTGTTGGCATTCGGTAATTTCGTGATTTACTCGAATATTTAACAAAACTTGTTTTCAAGGACATACTTGGGTATATGTCCAGTTCTTATAAATAAAGAACTGGACATATACCCACTAACCTATCGTGAATGTAAAAACGCTCTGACTAAATATCTTAAGCTAAAAACCTATGATGAAATGGAAAATATGGTGCAATCGATGAGACTGTAATGTGGACATATGTATGGAACTTGTAAGGTGTCGACATAACTCTCACCCCCACACTTACTCTCACCCACTAATCATATAGGTACACATTCATCTCCACCCCATCTCCTAGACACATAGCTCACATCACACAACACACATCACATAACACATATTCCTAACCCATTTTATTCTTGCATTTTTATATTTATATTTTAACTAAATGTCTTGATCAGTTTTAATAACTTAAATACAATTACATACCGTGGGGAAGGGCAGAGCATCCTAATACAAGCATACTCCTTGCTTAAAAGGATTCTCTCCATTGTAAATAGGATAAGTTATTTAAGGCGAAGCAATAAACTTTTTATTTTTATTTTTTATTTTTTTTTACTTGTTTTTTTTAAACGCTTAAAAGCTTTTCAGAAAAATTGTCGTCATTCAGAATCTTGATTAAATGTACAAGGCTTCTATTGATGTAATTTTTTATATTTTTAATATATGAGTACATTATGGAGGGCCAAAGTTCAGATAATATAGCAGATTTTCAGAGGTTTTTACTAGATTAGTATTACACAAATTTATGTGTTGATTTCTATAGAAGCTTAGATAATATCCACAAGATAGCTGTGTATCCAAAATATCTAGAGAAAGATGTGTAATAGCATCATAATCACGTAAGAGCGGTTGTATGAAAATATACCTCGAAAAGAACACGTGAACTTAAGTGAGAGTAGGTCGAACGGTGGGCCCGTAAAACACAAATTTAGTCATTTAAAATCATAATCAAAACAAGCATCTTCGTATCTCTCCTCTGAAACACAATAAGCTCGATATTTATTATTGAAACAAGCCAGACGAGAGGCGTCGCGCAAATTGGATGAAACCTAACGACTGCCCATCAATATATTTATTGAACGTTATTGACATTAACTGTGCACCCTTAATGGAAAACTTTGTTGACATTACTGTGGTCGTGTCTCTTTATATTGATAACTAATGCAGTTCTCGATAAAAACTGGGTAAGTGATGAGACTCGTGTACTGAGGGTTCCGTACAAACTACAATTCTCGAATGTTGTCTCGGAAGATTTTTCCGAATTGCAAAACAATATTTTTTTTTGTGACGTTGGTAACAACCAATTTTGTTTTTAGATTTATTCCTATACCTGTGCTATATGACCTTGGTTTATGCCATATTTCAGGATTCTAGGTCAACGGGAAGTACCCTATAAATTTTGATTTCATTGAGAGTGTCGAAATATACGTTTTTTGCGACTTAAACGGCCGTATCTTGTTTATTCCTCAATTTAGAAGTTTAATTTTTTTACAGCTTCAAGAGACCGAAGTCTTGAATATATAGTTTTAATTTCAACTCGATACCTCGCCGCTATCCCGAGATAAAAGACACAGACAGACAGACAAACAGACAGACAGACGGACGGACAACAAAGTGATCCTATAAGGATTCTGTTTTTTCCTTTAGAACTACGGAACCCTAAAAAATGAGAAAATATGTATTTTGGTTTCATATTTTCCACAAGGAGCGCCCTGGCGTCATCGGGAGTTGCAGTGCGATTTCGGTTACCGGCCCAAGCTAACAGTGCCTAGTGTTCCAGGCGGGTCTCAAAGAGATGTCAGCAAAACTAAAGGGGCCGAGCAGGGCCAAAGGCTACTGGGACTGCGGGAACGTTTGAAAGAATGACCGAGGTTCTAAAACGGAAAGGGTAACTAAAGGACACAAGTAGGTTTTATTCCATAAAAATGTGAGACTCCCTCTCGCAGAGTTGAATAAGTTATTTGATGGTTTCCCATTCCAATAAAAAGCCATGAGCAAAGAGATCATAACTCAGTCATTCAGAACATCAACATTAAAAGTATAATCAATCAACATTTGATTGATTGTACAACATAGATTGAAATTCTATAGAAAAAAAATCTCTTGATGGTAAGAGGTCAAGTGTATGACTACAATATGTTGTATATTTCAAAAACCCGACGACCTCAAATCTAGATCACCAACCTATAATACCTATAATTTATTTTGTCGTTAACAGTGTTCTGCCCCCTAGCCAAGTTTTTTTTTTTTTTTTTTTTTTTAAGGTGGGAAATCATCCAAATGACTTCTTGCGATCTGGGTGGAGCGCGAGGGCGTGTCAGACTTTTACTGACTAAAACCACACCTGTATCCTTCAATTACCCTTTGCGTACTAGGACTACGGGTTGCCCTTTCGGAAATTCTCCGCGGTCCTAGCTAGCGGGCATCGGCCCCACTGGGCCCCTACGGTTTGCTGACATCTCTTTGAGGAGCGCGAGGATCACTACGCGCTGTTAACGACTGGGCTCGTTGCGGTTAATTACCGAACAGCCGGACGGCGAGCCACCCAGTGCTCGACGTCCGCAAGCCCGCGTCTACCGTGGCTGGTAGTCGGGGTCGGAATTACGTCGGCTAGGGCGTGAGGACCTTCGTTCCCTCACGCGTGCAGCCTCCTCCTTTGCTAACATTACTGCTTCGCAGAAGGAGGCGACCACCTGCCATTCCTACTCGCTCCGGACCATAGCCTGAACCAAGGCCCGACGTGTAAGGTCGCTGCCGCCAATTGCCTCCACGAGGACACGGCGGTGCTCCGCCCAAGCGGGGCACACCTCCACCGTATGCTCCACCGTGTCCTCTGGGTGGTCCACACAATGATGACACCCGGGCGTTGCTTCCGCCTGAATCCGATGCAGGAACCTCCCGAACTTGCCATGTCCGGTGAGGACCTGCGTCATACGGTAGGTGAGGATGCCGTGTTGCCGCTCCAGCCACTCCTCAAAGAGGTGACTAACCGCCATTATTGTAGCGTGCCCAGCACTGGGTTGCGACAGTCGCCGTCGCCATTCCACCATGAGATCCCGCCGGAACTCGGTCCGCCATGCCGCGACTTGGCGCGGCAACGGAGTTTCGCCCCGGCGTTGCATCTCCACGCGCAAATCGTGCATGCGTGCAAGGACTGTTGCCTCCAAATCCAATGGTGGCAGGCCAGCAAGAAGGCTCGCCGCCTCGCGGGAAATTGTGCGGTATCCCCGTATCATCCGAATGGCCATGACCCTCTGGCAAGCGTTCAGTATGGCCGCCGGTCGCCTTTGCAGTGACGGCGCCCACACCGGCGCCCCGTAAAGGGCCATGGACCGAACAATTCCCGCGTAGAGCCTCCGGCAGGAGGCGTCTGGACCCCCAAGGTTGGGCAGGAGCCGCTTTAGGGCAGCCGCGGTCCGTTCCAGTTTGGGAGTCAGACGTCGAAAGTGCTCCACAAAGTTCCACCGACTGTCGAGGACAAGTCCCAGGTACTTCATCGTCGACCCGACGTCGATGCGAACCCCTCCTACCGTTATTTGGGAACCCGGTGGTGGCGCGTTCCGAGGGCCATGGAAACACATGGCCTCGGACTTGTGCAGTGCCACTTCGAGTCCCAACTCCTGGATCCTATCCACGACTGTCGCAACCCCGCGTGTCGCTAGTTCGGCCGCCGCCTGGTGCGACTCCCCCTGCGCCAGGACCAGCGTGTCGTCTGCGTAACAGACCACACTGACCCCGTCGGGGAGGTCGCCGCGCAACACGTAGTCGTACCCGATGTTCCACAAAGGCGGTCCTAGTACCGATCCCTGCGGAACACCGCACGACATTTCTCGCCGTCTCCACTCTCCCTCGTGACCGGGGTAGATGATAAACCTGTCCTTCAGGTAGGCCTCGATCAAACGACGGAGGTAGTCGGGCACCTGGTGATACCGGAGTGCCCTCCTAATGCTACTCCAGGGCAGGGATTTGAAGGCGTTGGTGATGTCCAAGGACCACCACTACACTACGACCTTGCCCCGGGACACTGCATCCCCCGTCGTGAGGGCTCGCACGCGCATGATGGCGTCCACCGTGGAGCGCCCCCTGCGGAAGCCAAACTGGTTGTCCGAAAGATCTGGCCCCACCCGCGCTAAATGCGCGACGAGGCGGTCTGCAATTACTCTTTCAAAGAGCTTGCCCACCTCGTCGAGCAGCACTATGGGCCGGTATGCGGACGGAGAGTCCGCAGGACGCCCCGGCTTCGCTATAAGGACCAGTTTCCCGGTCTTCCAACGCAGTGGGAACTGGCCCCTCTCCAAACATGCGCTAAACAGCCCTCTTAGTCGAGGCCCGAGTTCCTCCATGGCCAGGACCCAGGCTTTCCCAGGCAAGCCATCGGGTCCTGGGGCGGTATTTTTAGCGTTTAGCCTTCGTACCGCCACACTCATCTCTACCTCGGTCACCTCCGGAGCCCCCTAGCCAAGTTACGAACGTTTCATTTCTATTCTCTTGCGTCGAACGCCTCGAGTAGACCACGCCTCCGATTCCTTTGTTCTGACGTCATCTCAACGCTCAGTCACGTGGTCAGAACAAAGGAGTCGGAGGCGTGGCCTATTGAGGCATAACCTAAAATAATTAGGTTTTTGAACACCTAGTACAGTACCTATTCAAATTTGTTTTGCTAAAACACACACACACACTAGTAACGCAATCAAAATTTAGGTAAAATTTTTAACCTAAATTATTTCCTCTTCCTATCCTAGCTGCTCCTACTTCAGACACGGCCAGGATGATGTACAAACTCATAATAATTGGGATTACGTAAGTTCCTCATATAACATTTAGCATTTAAAATGAGGTGATTTGTAATTATGAAGGTGGCATAATTTGTATAGATTAAACCATCTTTAATTCAATGAAGGAAAAAAAATCCTTTCTTTCAGATAAAAAAGCGTTTTGAGAACACATTCATTGTGCGTACAGCCAAGGAGAGGAATCCCTTGCCGGAGTCTGTGTTTCCTGATAGCTACAATTTAGGTGTCAAGAGTGAATAGGTTACTTCTAGGCAAGCGTGCTCCATCGTCGACCACATCATCGCTTGACCATCTGGTGAGATGGTGGTCAAACGCGTGCATATCATTAAAAAAAAACCTATTTTAAAAATAACTGAAATCGATTCAGTTGCTGATTGCTGATTCTAACACACTACTTCCTTGCGTGTATTAGATTACACGTAGTACATCACCAATAAGCTCCAAAATGTAGAAACAACCAAAAAAATATCACTCGCCTCAAGCCAATTTAATGCTATAAATTCGACAGCGCTCGTAACTTGGTGGCTGGCTCGAGTCCAACTGGCCTCAATTAAGGCTTTCCAACAAAAAGCGACATTTTTAATCGGCATCGCTGCAAAGCGCTGACTCCGCTTTTGTGTGCTGAAACTTGTTATTACCTAGCATGTGAGAATGGAGAGATGAGTCTTTTTATTGTACTATTTGTGCAGTAATCTGGATTTTTGTGTGACTTAGTTTTTTTTTAGGTTTTTGCCATTCTGATTGAATATGGACTGGAGTGACTAAACGATTAGCGGGAATTAAATTACCAGGGTCTCCATATACATAAGGATTGGCATAGACATAGGATAATCAGCCTTAGCCTTACGTGGCGTAATGTTGCCACTTTATACGTATGTAGATAATTGTATTTCCTCACTATTTATTTATTACTGTTATTTCCATTTATGACTTTGTCCTTAAAATTGATTCATATTTATTTTACTCAAATCTATTGGTACACAATACCGTTGCCGACGTCTGTTAGTCGATTAACGTCACCAGCCCACGCTGAAAACCAGCGCTGTTGACTCGTCGCATTTCTGCGTTGTGGACACGGCATTATGCTGAGCGTGAGGTTTGTTTGGAAGTGGCGCATATATGTTAATTTGAGTTAATTATGTTTTTGTCTTGCAAAATGTTTGCAATATGTTAGTTATAAGTTTGCGCCTTTTCCGGCAAATAAAATGCTTTTCTTTCTATCTTTCTTCCTTATAATGTTCCCACTGCTGAGATTCAGGCTTCCTCTCTATAGAGAGGAAGCTCCTCTCTATAGAGAAGAAGCTCATTCCTGAGAGGGAATGAACCGTAATCCAACACGCGGGTCCAGTGCGGGTTGGCGGATGTCACATATCTTCGAATTTTTGGTTCTAGGACATGCCGGTTTCATCACGTCGTTTTCCTTCACCATTTTGAGAGCAGTGGTGGTAAAATAAATTACACAAAGTAATGCGCTTGGCTGGGTTTGATCCCGCGACCTACAACTCGTAAGTCGGGGTTTTTACCAATCGGCCACCACTGCTCATAAGGATTAGTTAAAGTTAAAATAGATTGTAAAAATATTAAAATAATAAATCGAATCATGCCTACCAGAAACGCACCTATTTTATCACTTAAAATTCGAAATATCTACCAGAATGGTCACCAAATTGTGTTTAATGAAGTATTGTAGAAATTAAGCTATTATAAGTCCCCCTGCGATGGCCTTCTATTTCTGTTTGTGAGATAAAGGGCCTGTGCACACCATATTTTTTAAACGCGCCATTGATGCGCGTTTGTAGCGATACAGGCGCGATACGCACGTGAGCTAAAACCAGCCTCTAGACCTTTAATAGGATAAAAGCGCGCCGTCGACGCATGTTTCTAAAACGCGCGTCAACGGCGCGATTGATTAACGTGGTGTTCACAGCCCCTTAAAGTAACCTAACATGAAAAGAACAACGAGGGCTTCGTTAGCTAGCTTTGCTCGCTCACTCTATCCCCGTATCCTTGCTAACCTAACCTATCCGTGTCGGGGTGCCCTAAAATTCCGAGTTTCGCTCGTTCTTGGACACATATGGTGAGCATTTATTCATTTTGATAAGCAAAAAGGGTAACCGTGGTAATAACCGGGTAACCACCCAAATTTCAAACTATTATATACGTTTAAATTGCGCGAAGAACTCTAATAACACGATGCAAAATTTTGTTTAGTTTTAGTTCCTATTTGCCGATACAGATGTCGCTACAATTCAAACCATTAAAAATTATATTCTTTTTATTATTTTGTAAGACCCGGAAAAGTGCAACACATCAAAAATTTCTTCCACAGCATGTAGGAAGTGTGTCTCTAAAAAAACCTTAATTTTACGACCCACAGTTTGTGGTCGGCAAAATTATTTTATAGCTATGACAGTAGACGCAACGTTTTTATGGCCGAATGTTACCATCTTGAAGTTATTTTTATAGGATACGACCAGCCTGTGGGCTTTGAAGAATACGATGGTTTTAAATTAGCGTTTTTTGATGACTTCAAGTATTGTTGTAGTTTTCTTGTGGTAGGATTGGAGGGTGAAAGCAGGTTTCTTTTTTACACACACTAATATTACAAAAGCGAAAGTTTGTCTGTACATATGTGTGTACTTGTCATCTACTCCTCGACACTCATAAGACTGAACGGATGCATAGGAAATATTCTGCTACCCAGCATTGGGTTAGTGGGACTATACAACCTGTTTCGCATACCTCTAAACTGATTTGGATGAAATTAGGCACTCGGGTAGTTCACGTCTTGGAAATTGGAATAGGATCTACCTTTTATTCCGGGAGTAATTCTTCTGGGAATTTAGTTTCTGTGGCAGTGGGCAGAGAACATTACCCGTAGAACAGATGATCGATGGAGGAAGTTGGAAGACCTGGTGAGAGTCACGGGAATGCGATGAATGCGAGACGCACAGGACCTTTTGTTGTAGCGACGTTTTGGGGCCTATGTCCAGTAGTGGACGTCTTTCGGCTGAAATGATGCAGGCGAAGCCGCAGACAGAAGCTATTTAAAAACATAAACAAGATACAAAATAGTGACTCAAATTACCAAATGTGCTTCTTTCCATCAGATCGCTTTTCTAAATTCTTCAAGCTCTTATAAAGTTAATCTAAAAGTATATCTTCAAAGACCCTGTTCATGTAAAAATAAGACATTCCATTTGAATATCGATTAGATTTTGAACAGTTGACGAACGCACCTTGACTTTTATGGGTTCCCTGATTGCGTAGTACCTACAGCTTTATGAGGAAAAAATAAATAAAAAACAAACGATGGGAATTTACGTAAGCGAACCCTAGGGAGGGTTCCGTCACTTCTCATATAAGTCATATAATATTATGGTTGTTTACCTTTTGAAATGGAAAAGGTTGGGACAAGGGTCGACAATGATTAAACGTGTCAAGTGTTGCGATTGCTACGTCAACACAAAAACACTGACTCTGCTGACACAGGACTGGAATAATTTAACTGCTGCGGTCTTCCCGTCCAACTATAATATAGGTGTCTTCAAGGCTAGAGTGAATAGGCTCTTAATAAACTAGTGCGCCTCACTATCAATGATTGCATCACTACTTACCATCAGGTGGGATCGCAGTCAAGCACTGGTTTATATCAATTAAAAAGAAAACACTGTTAATGGTTTTGTTACCTATTTATTTTTTAAACTTTGCCCTTTATTAGGAATGGGTACAATTTAAATGGTAACCAATTTTTTTTTGTTCCTAGACAAGTTCCAAATAAAATATATTAACTTCATCACGAAGCTCCCATTATCCTCGTCGTGTAAGGTTACTTTAAACCTCACAGACAGAAATAGAGGTTAAATTTGACTCAGCTGGTGGTGGAACAAATCTGTTATAAATGTTCTTCATCATCATCATCATCATTTCAGCCAAAAGACATCCACTTTTTGACATAGGCCTCCCCCAAGCGTCTCCACAACGATCGATCCTGTGCGTCTCGCATCCACCGCATTCCCGCGACTCTCACCAGGTCGTCGGTCCACCTTGTGGGAAGCCTTCCAACGCTGCGTTTTCCGGTGCGACCTGTGCGACATCGACCATCCGTTCTACGAGCAATGTGACCTGCCCACTGCCACTTTAGTTTGGCGATTCTTCGGGCTATATCGGCGACCTTGGTTCTCCTGCGGATATCTTCAAGAAATTAGGCAATTTGTTATAAATTTTATAATTCTACAAACTTGGTTCCAGAAATAGCAAACGTCAAGAAAACGTCAGTAACATAAATTGGCATTTCAAGCTATAAGACCACTACGGACAGGTGATGGGTTAGACTGGATTACTCACATTGTTTTCCTTCACCGTGTTTTTGGCCGAGTTTGAATCAACACCCTACAAACTCATAAGCCTAAGCCTGACTGATAATTCTCATACAATACTTGTCCACTAGGAAGTTTGAAAGTGGCGTCAATGACAGAAAAGTTGAAAGGGAATCGTTCATTTTAGTATGGTTATATGAAGAGCAGGGTTGAAACGTATATGTTATTATAAGAGTTACGATTGTCAATAGGGATGGATGAAGAGAGAAAGGGAGGCCAAAGAAAGGATAGATAGATTGTGTGTGGAAATTATAGGAAAAATAAGAGAGTCAGTGATAGCGTGACTGCTGACAGGACAGAATGAAAGAAAAAAACTGGGCAAGTGTGAGTCGGACTCGCGCACTGAGGTTTCTGTAAAAAACTTACCTACATACGAGTACCTATGTGAATAGTTCAATTCTCAAATGGAGTCTGGAAGATCAAAAAAAGTGTTTTTTTTTTTTTGTGACGAACCATCAAATTTTCTGTTTTCCTATATTTATACCATGCTTTATGCCAAATTTCAGGATTCTGGGTCAATGGGAAGTACCCTATGAATTTTGATTCCTTTGAGAGTGTCGAAATGCACGTTTTTTGCGACAGAAATGGCTGTATCTTTTTTTTTCGTTAACTTAGTAGTTTGATTTTTGACAAAGTGAAAGAAAAATGGAACCCTTATAGGATTATAAGGGTTCCGTTTTTCTTTTTGAGGTTCGGAACCCTAAAAACGTGTTGCCCCGACACCAAGTAATATGCGACAAAGGCAGGAAGATGATGATAATGATGACTTGCCGTCACTAAAGTCGACGGATCCCTAAAATGAAGGGTGTTCAAAGATGCGTATCGCGATGAGTTCGATACTTATTTATATTAATACAGTGTGATCGGATCAGAATAAGTAGGGACTAAGTTTTGATGATAAAAGTTGTCAAGGTTTTTTTTTTTTTTTTTTTTTTTCGGGTGGGAAAATCATCTCATGACATCCCCCGCTCTTGGGCGGAGCGGGAGATAGTGTCAGACTTTTACTGACTAAAAACCCACTCCTGTTCCTTCTTTGCCATTTGTTTTCCAGGGCCCCGGGGATCTCTTTCGCATCACCCATGGCCCCAGTAGGCTTCGACCCTGTTGGGCCCCTACGGTTGCTGACATCTCCTTGAGGCGCGCGTGGAACACTACGCGCCGTCGACGACTTGGGCTCGGTCCGGACGGTTACCGGACGATCGGACGGCGAGCCACCCATTGCTCGCCGTCCGCAAGCCCGCGCCTACGGTGGCCGGAAATCGGGATCGGAATCCCGGCGGCGGTTGGGGCGTAAGGACCGTTGCCGTTGCCTCACGCGATCGGCCGCCTCCTTTGCTAGCATTACTGCTTCGCAGAAGGAGGCGACCGCCTGCCACTCCTCCTCGCTCCGGACCATGGCCTGTACCAAGGCCCGGCGCGAGAGATCGCTGCCGCCGATCGCCCTCACGAGGACACGACGGTGCTCTGCCCAAGCGGGGCACACCTCTACCGTGTGCTCCACCGTGTCCTCCGGGCGGTCCACACAATGGTGGCACCCGGGCGTCTCTTCTGCACGGATCCGGTACAGGAACTTCCCAAACTTACCATGTCCGGTGAGGACCTGCGTCATGCGGTAAGTAAGGACGCCGTGAGGTCTTTCCAGCCACTCCTCAAAGAGGGGACTTATCGCCATAATTAAGGCGTGCCCAGCACTGGGTTGCGACAGTCGCCGTCGCCATTCCACCATGAGATCCCGCTGGAAGTTTTTCCGCCATGCCGCTACTTGGCGCGGCAGCGGAGTTTCGCCCCGGCGTTGCATCTCCATGCGCAGATCATGCATACGTGCAAGGTCTTTTGCCTGCAATTCCCACGGTGGTTGGTTAGCGAGGAGGCATGCTGCTTCGCGGGAAATCGTGCGGTATCCCCGCACCATCCGGATGGCCATGACCCTCTGGCTTGCGTTCAGCTTGGCTGCCGGTCGCTTTCGAAGAGACGGCGCCCATACCGGTGCCCCGTAAAGGGCCATGGACCGAACGATTCCTGCATATAGCCTCCGGCAGGAGGCGTCTGGACCCCCTAGGTTGGGCAGGAGCCGCTTGAGGGCAGCCCCTGTGCGATCCAGTTTGGGAGCCAGACGTCGGAAATGCTCCTCGAAGTTCCACCGGCTGTCGAGGACAAGTCCAAGGTACTTCATCGTCGACTCGACGCCGATGTGAACTCCTCCTACCGTTAGTTGGGAACCCGATGGTGGCGCGTTCCGAGGGCCGTGGAAGCACATGGCTTCGGACTTGTGCAATGCCACCTCGAGTCCCAACTCTTGGATCCTCTCCACGACTGTCGCAACCCCGCGAGTCACTAGTTCGACCGCCGCCTGGTATGACTCTCCCCGCGCCAGGACCAGCGTATCATCTGCGTAGCAGACCACGCTGACCCCGTCAGGGAGATCGCCGCGCAGCACGTAGTCGTACCCGATGTTCCACAAGGGTGGTCCTAGTACCGATCCCTGCGGAACACCGCACGACATCTCTCGCCGTTTCCACTCTCCCAGGTGACCAGGGTAGATAATGTACCTGTCCGACAGGTAGGCCTCGACAACATGACAGAGGTAGTCAGGCACCCGATGATACCGGAGTGCCCTCCTAATGCTACTCCAGGGCAGGGAATTGAAAGCGTTGGCGATGTCCAAAGACACCACTAAGACACACCTGCCCTGGGACACCGCATCTCCCGTCGTGAGGGCTCGCACGCGCATGATGGCGTCCACCGTAGAGCGCGCCCTGCGAAAGCCAAATTGGCCGTCCGAAAGATCCGGCCCCACCCGTGTTAGGTGCGCGACGAGGCGGTCTGCAATTACTCTTTCAAAGAGCTTGCCCACCTCGTCGAGCAGCACGATGGGCCGGTACGCGGACGGTGAGTCCGCAGGGCGCCCCGGCTTCGCGATGAGGACCAGTTTCCCGGTCTTCCAGCGAAGTGGGAACTGGCCCCTCTCCATACATGCGCTAAAGAGCCCTCTTAGTCGAGGCCCAAGTTCCTCCATGGCCAGGACCCAGGCCTTTCCAGGCAGGCCATCGGGTCCTGGGGCGGTGTTTTTGGCACTGAGCCTACGTACCGCCACTCGCATCTCTACCTCGGTCACCTCTGGAGCAATGTCATCGCCGTCGCTGTCGTGGTCCACGTTGGACACCGCAGGTGGCGGAGCCATAGGCGGGGGAGAGTGTTCCCCTCGCGTGGGGAATAGAGCGCTAACCACACCCTCCACAAGCTGGGGCCGGAGACTCTGCGTTAGCGGGGGAACCCAGGGGCGGAGCTTTTCTCGCACCACCTTGTAGGGGCGCCCCCATGGGTCTCTGTTCAGAGTTTCCAGCCACACGTTGCGGGCCTCTACCTTCGCCCGCTTTATCTCCGCTCGGAGGGTGCGTCTCGCCTCTCTGTATCCCTCGTAGAGCTCCGCCTCTCTGGTCTCCGCATCCGGCGGACGGATGCGGCGCCTGCGGTGCCTGGCGTACTGGCGCCGCGCGGCATTGCACGCGCTACGCAGTGCCGCGATCTCTGGCGACCACCAGTACACCTGGCGCCGGGCACGTCCTGGCCGGACTCGGGGCATTGCCACGTCGCAGATTTGCGACATGGCCTCCCGGAACCACTCTGCCTCGACGTCGATGTCAACAGGCCTGTCCGGTGCTTGCACCCAGGCCTGTACCATCGCGGCTTCCAGGAGGAGCTCCCGGTCCAGCTGCTTCAGCGCCCAACGCGGACCACACGGGGTTTGTTGGACCGGCGCGGTTGAGGACTGGGCGGAGACGTCAAACCGGATGTATCGATGGTCTGAGTACGTCTCCACCCCTTCCATGACGCGCCAGTCAACGACACGCGGTGTCAGAGCGGGACTGGCGAATGAAATGTCCACCACTGACTCGCCCCGCATCCGCACACACGTGGGGACAGAACCCCGGTTTAGGACGACCAGGCCTAGCTCCAAAGGCCAGTCCTCCACCATCCGACCCCGCTGGTCTGTGTACCGGGAACCCCAAGCCAGGTTCTTGGCATTGAAGTCCCCGCAAACGACCACGGGGAGGGAACCAAACCCAGCGACGACGGCATTCAGCTCCAGAAGGGAGATGTGGAGATCGGCGAGAGTTCGGTTCGGGGAGAGGTATACACCTACGACTGCGATGTCCCCGAACCGTGCCGCTACGCAACCCTGCCCCCTCGTAACGGCCTCGAGGGACGGGGTACCGGCGGCGGCCGACGAAATTAAGGTCACCGAGCCGTTCAGGTCCTGCACCCAGTCGGCCCTGGGCTGGACGTAGTACGGCTCGGAGACTACGGCGATGTTTATCGACCACTGCGCCATGCTCTGGAGCAACAGATCCTGAGCGGGGGCGCAGTGGTTTATATTCGCCTGGAGGAGACGTAATGGAGCTATTATTGACAATCCATTACAGTCTCCTCCCGAGCCCCTTGTGAGGGCCCTGCCACTGTGGTCGCCGCGGCGGCGTCTGCGGAAGTGATGGCGGCGGTGGCCAACTTGGCGGCCGCAGCGGCGAGCACATTCGCGGGGATGGGCCTCGGGACCTTGCCCTTGGCCTTGGCGGGGGGATCACAGGACCTGCCCCCAGCCCGGTGTTCGGCTGGCTTGCCTGCCGCTGCACATGCGTAGCAGTGCGGCGCTGCACTGCAAGTGATGGCCTTGTGACCGGGCTGACCGCACTGAAAGCAGCGGTCACTGCGATCCACCTCCGCTGCGCAACAGGCCCCCACGTGGTGCCCCACGTGGCAGCGATAGCAACGTAGAGGTCTGGGCTCCAGCAGTTTTACCTGTGCGGAGACCCAGCCCACCAAAAGCCGTCGGCCCTCCCCGCTGATATTCCTGGCCGCTGACACAGGGCAGCTCACCGTCACCGACCCCATGCCCGTGCCGTCAGCACGGATGGCGCCTGCCCGAACCTGGTTGGCCAGGCACCCTCCTATCCTGACGACGGCGGCCACAACCTCATTTACCGTCACTGAGTCGTCCAGGCCCATAATGCGCATGTCAACGCATTTTGTGGGCCTGGACACTCGGGCCTCCTCCGCATCCAAGGACGCCCTTATTTTCTCGGCCAGGGCGTCTGCGGTAGGGCCGCTGTTTGCCCCGGGGACCTCTAGCATAAGGGCACCAGTCGCGGTATGCCGCATCCGGAAGCCCCCGGTGATTCCGAGCTCGGCAAGGTTGACCGCTCGCCTCGCCTTCCGGATGACATCGCCGTAGGTCACGCCCTTTTTCTCCGCAGCCGGCTGCAGTGTAATCACTACAGCCGTAGAATCCGGGGCGCGACACCTGGCTTCGATGGCCCTTCTTTTCCGCTGCCGCCGCCGTTCTCGTATCTTTGCGGCCCGTGCCGCTCTACCCGCCTTTTCCTTGGCTCCAGCAACCTGCCATTCTGCTTCGGCCGGAGATTCCGTAGGCGGGGGAGGCGGCAAAGGCCGTCTGCTTGCTGCTACAGCAGGGGTTCCCACCGCCTTAGTGGCCGGCGGCGTTTTGCCCTTCTTGGGAGGGGGGGCAGCAGCAGCGGCTTGCTTCCCCTGCTGCTGTCTTCTGGCCAGAGGATCTGACCTCGCGGACTGCGGTACCACAGTCGCGCGCTCGGCCTGCCCCGACGGGCCCGGCTTGGGCGCAGCAACCGTAGCCGCAGCAGTGGCAGCATAGGACGCCGCCTTTCGCTGGCCGGAGGCCGCAAGTGGGGGGCGCAGCACAATGCCCTCCAGTAGGGACAGCTGTTGCTGGATCCGCAACTGGAACTGCTGCTGCTGCTGTTGCACCTGCTGCTGAAAGGCAGCCAGCTCCCGCTGCACCAGCGTCAGCAGCTGGCTCTCCGGCTCGGGCTGGCGCGTTGGCTGACTCTGCCCCTGCCCCCGCTCGCGCTCCCCTGCCAGTCTGCAAGAGTCGTCCTTTGGCAGCTCTTGCTGGCCCCAGGCTTTCCGTAGCCGAGCGTTGTCGGCCCGAAGCCTGGCAAGCCCCCTGCGGATGGGGTCCACTACCTCTTGGAGAGAGGTCCTGGCCTGGGAGATAGCACTCCTCTTGGAGGACTTCTCCCTTTTTTTGGCTACGCTATTCAGGCCAGATGCCAGGACTAACTCTAGCCTCTCTAGCGCCTCATCGATAGCCGAGTCGCCTCCGGCGTCTGGCTCACTGCCAGACAGCCCCGAGGGGTCAGCCTCAGTGCTGGTCGCTCTGGGGTAGCGTCCCTCCACGGCGAGCCTTTCAGCTCGCTGGGTGGACTCTTGGACAGTGAGCCCCCTCCCCCTTCCTCGCGCTCGGCCCACACCGCGGCTACTGGTAGGGATTTTTGGGGCCGAGCCCTTCTCACCCTCGGAGAACGACCCGTCGTCCCCCGGTTTGGAGCGCTTCCGGTAGGAACTTGCGTTTCTCCCGGAGTCTCCCTCTAATCCACCGCCCTCCGAGCCCTTCGAGCTCCCTCTGGATGCCGCATCGGACTCCGACTGCGCATCGCTCTCCGTCTCCTCGTCACTTGGGGTTTTAAAAAATTTGGACATATTCATTTTTGTTCCCACGAGTAAAAAACATTCTGTACCGGCTCAAATTGAGTGGTTCGCACTAGAGACTAATTAAGCTACCCATTAGCCAAGCTAACAACCTCCCTCACGGTGCGCCGCCGCTTGGAGGTTTGGGGTAATTTTTTATAGAGGTTGTCTTCCTCGCGGCCCGGGCGGTTAAGCCAGGACCCTCGACCCCCATCGAAAGTCAGAAACATGACCTTGGACAATCTCTGAGGCTACGAGACTAACGGTGGCAGAAGGAAGAGCAAATCTTCCTCCTGCCTGCTCGGTGGCAGGGTAAGTGCACACCGAGCCCGCTCTTACTTCGCCACTGTGCCTTCTGCTATAGCAGAGGGACACGCGTTGAAGAGTTCCTTCGGACAGGATATTCGCAGGCGAAAATCGAGACCCCTTAGGCAGAAGTACCCAAGGGGAATCGTTGGCCGCCTCCCAGGGTGCACCGTCCCGCGAACTGGCCTTCGCTCTGGACGTATCCATAAGGGAACTACAGCCCGCGGACACGCGTGGAGGTTTCCTGTCGTAGCACCCCAAAAGTTGTCAAGGTTAGATAGATGAATGTTGTTTTTAGGGTTGGGTACCTCAAAAGGAGAAAACGGAACCCCTATAGGATCACTTTGTTGCCCGTCCGTCTGTCTGTTTGTCTGTCAAGACATCTTAGGAACGCGTAGAGGCATCGAGTTGAAATTAAAGCCATATAATCAAGTCTGCGGTCCGTTGAAGCTGTGAAAAAATTAAACTTCTAAATTAATTAAAAAAAAAGATACGGTCGATTATGTCGCAAAAATCGTACATTTCGACACTCTCAAGGAAAACAAAAATTCATAGGGTGGTTACCCTATGAATTTTTGTTTTCCTAAATTGACCCAGAATCCTGAAATTTGGCATAAAGCAATGTCTTATAGGGCCATAGGTCATATATAGGAATAAATCTGAAAACAGTAAATTTTTTCGTAACGTCACAAAAAAAAATGCGATTAAAAGAAAAAAAGAAAGAAAGAAAACCATTTTATTTAGCGGATCAAGGCGCAAATTTACAACTAAACAAATTAAAAGTATATTATTACTTTTCACTAAAAGTGAAGTGGATTCAGAAGAATCTTCGAAACTCCATTCAGAAATTCAACTGTTTACATAGGAGGAACTCTCAGGGCGAGTCCAACTCGCACTAGCCTAGATTTTTTTTCTTTTTTAATAGTTTGTTTTAAAGTTTTTTGGATTACAATAAACTAGCTTCTGCCATTAGTTTCGTAGAAAATATACAGCCTACTTATATCATCTATATATATAAAAGGAGAAACTAACTGACTGACATATCAACGCACAGCCGAAACTACTGGGACTAGGAGCGTGTAACTTTGCACAAAGTTTCCTTTTATGACGTAGGCGAGCACTAAGAGAGAATTTTCCAAAATTCACGCTCTAAGGGGATCAAACGCGGGTCCAAAGTTTTTATGGAGAAGCCTGAAACCTGCTTACACGCGGGCGAAGCCGCTGGCAGAAGCTAGTTTAGTGATAAAGTAGCATTCTGAAGGTAAAAAAATTTTAAAATCAGTCCAGTAGTCTTAGATTTCATTCCACATTACTCATTATAAGCAAAAATACAAAAGCCAAAAAAAACATTCTTTCCAATTTATAATATTAGCATAGTCAGCCTTATAATGTTCCCACTGATAAGACTCAGGCCTCCTCTCTAGGAAAGGGAATGGGCCGTAATCCACCACGCGGGCCCAGTACGGGTTGGTGGATGTCACATGTCTTCGAATTTTTGGAACTAGGACATACCGGTTTCCTCACGATGTTTTCCTTCACCGTTTGGAGAGCAGTGGTGATGAAATAAATTACACAAAGTAATGCGCCTGGCTGGGTTTGAACCCGCAACCTACAACTCGTAAGTCGGGGCCGTTACCACTCGGCCACCACTGCTCTATAATATTAGTATAGACTGAAATAAAGATCGGAAATATAAATAAATAAAGGATTTTTTTAGGAGAGAAGTCATCTAATGACATCTCCCACCCTTGTGCGGTGCGGGAGGGCGTATCAGACTTTTACTAACTAAAACAATCGTTTGTTCCTTCTTTGCCTTGCGTTCCAGGGCCCCAGGGTTCATTTCCACTTAATCCATGGCCCCAGTAGGCATCGACCCTGTTGGGCCCCTACGATTTACTGACATCTCCTTGAGGCGCGCGTGGAACACTACGCGCCATCGACGACTTGGGCTCGGTCTGGACGGTTACCGGACCGGACGGCGTGGTACCCATTGCTCGCCGTCCGGAAGCCTGCGCCTTCGGTGGCTGGAAATCGGGATCAGGATCCCGGCGGCTGGGGCGTGAGGGCCGTTCCCTCGCGCGTGCGACTTATTTGCATATTAGTGTAGGATTTATTTCTAAGAAATAACTCTGTTACAATAATATAAATAAATTAAAGAAGGGTGTCAGGGTGTCTGACACCCTTCTTTAATAATAATTGTTTTGTTTTTTTATTATAAAATTGTACTCAAAAAATATGTTATTACTTTATGAGTAGAAGGCATCGAATTATAGCTTATCTAAAGCCTTCATCAAAAAATGGGATAGCTAACACTGAAAGATTATTTTAAATCTTACCTGAAGTTCCTGAGTTTATCGCGTTCAAACAAACAAATTCTTCAGCTTTATTACTATAAAGCATAAAAGGCCGACTATGCTATGCGATGCTATTGCAACGCATAGTATAGTCGACCTTATAATGTTCCTACTGTCAAGACTCAGGCCTCCTCTCTAGGAGAGGGAATGGGCCGTAATTCACCACGCAGGTCCAGTGCGGGCTGGTGAATGTCACATGTCTTCGAATTTTTGGTTCTAGGACAAACTGGTTTTCACGATGTTTTCCTTCACCATTTTGAGAGCAGTGGTGATGTAATAAATTACATAAAGTAATATGCCTGGCTGGGTAACCTACGACTCGTAAGTCGGGGTTGTTACCACTCGGCCACCAGGGCTTTTCAGCTTTATAATATTAAATAATCATAATAAATTATATAGTATAGATATAGCTATGCGCGTAGGTGTTTTGGTGGTAATATACATATAGTTTAGGTATTTTGGCTTAAAGGGATAGTTTCAAACAATCGTAAAATCATTGAAAATAATTGTAACGGCTACTTCTCAGAAGAAAAAAAAAAACAATGTTTTTTTTTGTCCAAATATGGCACAGAGAATTTTATTTAGAAGACGAATACCAAATTCTTTTTAATTAAAATAATGGAATTCTTAATATTCATGATCCAACGTTTCTTTTTGCTGGCTTCTTTTTAATTTAAGGGCGTTTTTTTTTTCTTTCTAAGTGAGACGAAAAAATATCTCTGGCAATAAGTACATGTTTTATGGAGGGTAAGGAAAAAGGAAAAGTGTGAATTTACTCGCGTATGATTTTTGAGTTTCTTATTTATATTACACGAGGCTTTTAGGGTGATGAATAATTTTTTTGCATTTTTTTTTTGCTAAATATATTTTTCGTAGATTTATTTTTTTAGACGTCTACGTTAAAATAATAATATTTCACTACTTTCACACAACGCCATCTAGGCCCAAACTAAGCAGAGCTTGTGGAATTGAATAGAATAGAATGAGTACTAGACAATTGATAAACATACATATATAATATGTCTAAAACGTTCAACTTTTATTCACATTAAAGTGAAATTTGGTTTCCTCACTTATTATGAAACAAAGTCGGGCCCCCCACTGCGTTTGTCTGTCTCTATCAACGCGATAAACTCAAAAACTACGGATAGGGTTTTCATGCAGCTTTCACCAATAGATAAAATGATTCATGAGGAAGGTTGAAGTGTATACGTCTTTAGAGGTAACTGGAACAGAAAGTAAAGCCCCACATATCTCTGTTGAAAAGGGAGGATCCTCCGACCAGACGGGTGTTATGTCTGGTGGGCAACTGCCCGATATATGATTTCGGGCTGTTCTAATCGCGCGGAGAACTTTAATTGTGCGATGCAGGATTAGTTATTATGTGACGCCATAGATTTCGGTACACGTCCATATCATTGTAGAGAAAAACCGAGAATTTCTAGATGTAACACTCGTGCGTAGCTGGGGCGGTTCGCTATCATTTTATACTGTAATATATCTTAAGGCTTGGAATTGGCATGCGCTATAATTGTTTTAACTTTTTTTTTTAAATGACGATTATTTTTATTTTAAATTTTTGACAAAATAGACCCCGGTTTTATGCGCCGGGTCGGGGTACAGCGGATGTAATTTTTGCTATACGCCAGCTGTGCGAGAAATACAGAGGTGCGCATAAAAACTTGCCTAATTCATTGACCTCGAAAAGGCATACGACCGGTTACCTCATCAGGTTCTGTGGTGAGCCCTTAAGGAGAACGATGTGCCTGGGAAGTATGTGCAGTCGATGCTCCCATGTCCCATCGACCCATGGGTGGTGGTTCTGGGACACAAAGGGTAACTGAAGGAACAGGTGTGATTTTAGTCAGTTGAAGTCTGACACATCTTCCCGCACTTTAAAAAAAAACAGGGTTTCGTACAAACTTACCTACGAAACCAGATCAATTCCCGAATTGAGTTACCAAGATTTTTCCGAATCGCAATAATTGTTTTTTTTTTTTGTGACGTTACTACAAATTGACGGTTTTCAGATTTTTTCCTATACTTATGCTATGAGACCTTGCTTCATGCCAAATTTCTGGATTCTAGGTCAACGAGAAGTACTCTATGAATTTAGATTTCCTTGAGAGTGTCGAATTACACGTTTTTTGCGACATAAACGGCCGTATCTTTTTTTCCGTTTACTCAGAGGTTTTTTTTTTCACAGCTTTAATGGACCGTAGACCTAAGTATATGGATTTAATTTCAGCTCGATAACTTTACGCGTTCCCGAGATAAAGGGTCTTGACAGATAGACAGACAAACAAACGGACGGGCAACAAAGTGATCCTATAAGGGTTCCGTTTTTTCTTTTTGAGGTACGGAACCCTAAAAATTACTACCCTATCGATATCTTGCTGAAACCGTCCACAGTCCGAAATATCTGCCACAGACAAATACAACTTGAGGTCGTCCGCAAATATCAAACGGAAACAGATGGACCTACTTTAGTTGCAAAAAGTATGAACTTTATAAAAGTATCCTTTAAAAAATGCCAGTTGCGCTGCACAAAAATCGAGCTGCTATGTCTGCGCAGTTCCATTGAGATATATGTAAATAGTTAGTTGCTAGTTTGAACCGAGTTTCGAACAAATGCTTCCATTCTCGAAGTACTGAGTGTCAGAGCGCTTGTCTACGCTGGTTCGCAATATTATTTTTAAATACTTTGACCGTATTTGTCGACGTGGAAGTGGCTTCATCAAACGCCTTATTATACAAGGACGGGGCAAGGCCACGTAACAGATCACCGATGCGATGGATTGACCAGATCAAAGTGGCTATTGGCAGCGTATTGAACGAATGCGCCCAGATAACTGCCAAAAGTCAAAAGTGATGGGAAGTCATGTGGCGTACTCTCACAGCTTTTGTAGAGCTACCTTCGTGGTAACCGGACTGACTTTTGACTGGCCTGTTGAACTAGTGGTTAGTGACCCTGACTGCTATGCCACAGGTCGTGGGTGCGATTCCCACCCAGGACAAATGTTTGTGTGATGAGCACGATCATTTGTTCTGTGTCTGGGTGTAATTTATCTATATATGTATGTATTTAGAAATATATAAGTATGTTTATCAGTTGTCTATATTTTATTATTATTATATTATAATATAAGTGTGGGCCGATTGCCCCCAGAAGTGGCTAAGAACAGAAAGGAATGGAATAACGGAAGGGAGGCCTTTGCCCTGCAGTGGGACACAACGGGCTCATAATAATAATAATATTATAATATAACCACGACCGCTATTGCAAGAGTGAATCGACCAGGAACAAGAGAGTTACCAGTTGCTGCAATATTTGCTTCGTTTATAAAGTGTCTGTATTATATAATTTGTGCGAACTTTAAAGTATATGGGCCCAAGAACAAAAATTTGCATACAAACGAATTTCCCCCTTTTCACTCCTTTAAAAATTGAATTTTCGAAAACCCCGTCTTAGGCCCCCCGCCCACTGTGACTTTTTGTAGCGATGCTGTCGCGCGTTTCGAAAGCGCATTATTCGCATTTGCAAGCGCTATAGAAAATATGCCAACGCGCCACTAACACGCTACAGCATCGCGACTGTATCGATACGAACGCGCTACAGCATCGCTACAATAATTCGCCGTTGGCAAGGGACTTTAGTGCTCGCCAACGTTACAAAAGTAAGCTTTGTGCCAAATTTCATGTTCCTAGGCCAAATAGTTTTGGCTGTGCGTTGATATGTCAGTCAGTTTCTCCTTTAATGTATTATTTAGCTTCTTTACAACTAGCTTCTGCTAGCGGATTCACTCGCGTCAAAGTGAATTTTACCAAATAGACTTTGGCCCTTTTTTCATCCTCTTAGGGGGTGAATTTTGTGAAATCCTCTCTTAGTGCCTATGACATAAAAGAAAGCCTTGTACAAAAGAAGAAGGAAATGACTCCATAGATTCCTGGGCCCAGGTGTTATCTGAATCAAACTAGCTTTATTTTTAGAAGATATAACAACAAGGTCTCACTGAAAATTTGGTGAAATTTGGCTATCCAGGAACGAAGTTATATGAATTATAGTAAACGTGAGGTTATATTATAACATTGTAATTTTTTATGTTACTTACGAAAAACTTTGTTTTTTTTTTGGAGAAGCAAGATCCGTCAAATAGTCCGTTTTAATTTGCAAAGCCGGGGTCGTGGGGTTAAACAATAAAACTAGGAAAATACGTGCGCATGTCATTCAGGAATTATTTAATCGATTATTTACTTTCAAAAACTTAATTTAAGTTTTCTCGCTTTCTAGGTAGAAACATGGTACCATACTTTGTGATTTCCTTTAAAAAAATATAGCAGTTTTTTAATACACATTTCAAGTAGTTAACTGCTGGGCCCAGAAGTCCCCTTTTCCTTTCATGTTTCTAGTCCCAGTAATTTCGGCTGTGCGTTGATATGTCAGTAAGTCAGTTTCTTCTTATATATTATATAGAATAGATATAGGTAGTATCTATTTGCCAAAGACTCGAAACCACGTGTGCAATACATTTTTCATAGTATGGATACGGTTTCCAAACAGCACTTGCAATCTCCGTAATGTATCTGTTGTTTACCATTTTTATAAAAGCGGTGTTGTGTGTAGCTGTGTGCAACCTGTGTTTAAACTAAACTACTAAAAAAACTACTGGGATTAAAGTTTCTACGTACTATGTTGTAGAGGTTTAAGTGTTGTTTGGTTGACAATTGAATCTCTTCTATTTCATATCAGCTTCTGCTGACACGAGGAGTGAGTAGGTCGCCGTTCGGACGTCCGGTTACCATCCGAACTGAGCTTGAGCCGTCGACGGCACGTAACCCTCACGCTACCTTCAAAGAGATGTCATCAAAACTGTAGTAGCCCAGTAGGGCCGATGTCCACTGCACTATAGAGCGGCAAAATTCATTAGATGATTTCACACATAAATAAAAAACTTGTGCTGGCGGCCTCCCCTCGTGAAAGTAGGAAATTATTCTAAAAAGGTGTGTCCAGCCCTGGCGAATGCTTCGCTCGCGCTGCGCACGTGGTGCTCGCGTGCGGTTACATTTTAAGTTTGATGCACCGCTCTAGTGCAGCTCCGGCAAGGCTCGAGTGAGTCGCACGTACAGCGCATGCGCAGGGTGTGCGCACGTAGCTTCTTTCGCGTTTGAACTATGGAGGTGTACCACGGGCAGCACGCGCACACCTCCTGCACCGCTCGAGTACGGCGTGTAACTTGCGCACGAACGGCGCGCGGGCTGCGCGGGGGCCTCGTACGATCAAGCCAAGCCGACCAAGCCTGGGGTACAAAGTGGACCGATGACTGATGATGAATCCGATAGATGAGAGTCACACAGGACCGTTAATTGTGGCGACATTTGGGGGAGGCCTATGTCCAGCTGAAATATATAAACTACTTTTTATCTGGCTTCAATTTTTTACTTCGCGTCCGACATTCACACGAACGAAGTTCCGGGCAAAAGCTGGTTGTTAATAAGCATAAGCTTAATCAGCCTTATAAAGTTTCCACTGCTGAGACCCGAGTCCCTGAGCCTCCTTTCTTGGAGAGGCGTAATCCACCACGCGCGGGCTCAGTGCGGATTGGCGGATGTTACATGTCTGAAAATTTTTGGTTCTAGGATATGGTTTGCTCACGATGTTTCAGTGATTCGTATAATAATTTTATATTTACAAACGTATACAAAAATACGTAAATAAAATTGTAGAGCTCAAGTTCGTGTATACAAAGTAGGTATCCATTAAAAAACGCACTGAAGGTTCCGTACGTAAATATACCTATGAAAACAGTTCAATTACCGAATTGAGTTACGAAATTTTTTCCGAATCACAAAAATCTTTTCTTTTTGTGACGTAACTACAAAATTACAGTTTTCAGATTTTTTCCTACACTTGTGCTATGAGACTTAGATTCATGCCAAATTTCAGGATTCCAGGTCAACGGAAAGTACCCTATGAATTTTGATTTCCTAGAGAGAGTCGAAATACACGTTTTTTGCGACATAAACGGCCGTATCTTTTGTTTTCGTTAACTCAGAAGTTTCATTTTTTCACAGTTTCAAGAGACTGTATGCTTAATTATGTGGTTTTAATTTCAACTCGATACCTCTAAGCGTTCCTGAGATAAAGGGTCTTGATAGACACACAGACGGGCAACAAAGTGCTCCTATAAGGTTTCCGTTTTTTCCTTTTGAGGTGCGAAACCCTAAAAACGATTGTAATGTGAGAGGATCAAATTTACAGCTCCATCTAACATCTCATTCAATGGCCCACTGCCTCATATTAAATGAGTTCCTCACTTCATTATTATCCAAAATGGAGTCTTTTGAAAATAAACTTGGTTACATAATATTACCTACGTATTGATCACATATGACGTCTTGCGAAGGAAATAACCAATCTTGAGACAAAATGGCTTTTTTGACGTAGGTACAATATACAGGATGTTTTTTTAACTGGGAACGTACTGTTATGGATAATCCGTATTATAAGAGATACTTACGTGAAAAATATATCAGAAACCTTTTTTTATGAAAACAATTTCGGTATGACTTATTTTTTCGTATAACGATAAAAAAATATCTCCTGCTATCCTGATTTTTTTTTTGGTGAAACAACGAAATTCCATACGTTTATCTACTGAGCTAGATAATTAATAATAAGATTATATAAACATAATTTCTTTGTTTATTATTATTTATTTATTTATTTAAACTTCATGTACAGAAGTGGTACATAGGCGGACTTAATGCAACAAGCCATTCTCTACCAGTCAACGTTTGTTCATGGTGATCGGCTTGATAAAAAAAACATGCCAAAATTATTTTCAAGAAAAGAGCCTTTTATTTCGAGGTGGGTAATCAACTAATGTGCACTTACACTCTAGGGCGGAGCAAGAGGACGCGTCAGACTGTTACTAACTAAAACCGCACCTATGTTCCTTCAGTTGGCCTCCGCGTTCCAGGTCCACAGGTTTTCCTTTTAGAAGTAAACCCATGGCCCCAGTCATAAAAAGCTAATGTTTCTGTAGAAAGTTTTCCCTACGTCTCTTTTCCATCTGAATTATCCAAACTCAGTCTTGTACTGCATATGAAGCAACCGTAGGAGCCCAGCAGGGTCGAAGCCTGCTGGGGCCATGGATGATGCGAAAGAGATCCCCAGAGCCCTGGAACAATGGCAAAGAAGGCACAGGAGTGGGTTTTTAGTCAGTAAAAGTCTGACATGACCTCCCACTCCGCCCAAGTCCCCACACTTGGGCGGCGTGGGATGTCATTAGATGATTTTCTTTTTTTTTTTCAATTTATATAAACCAGTCCTTGACTGCGATCCCACCTGATGGTAAGCAGTGATGCAATCATTGATGGTGAGGTGCAGTAGTTTATTAAGAGCCTATTCACTCTAGCCTTGAAGGCACTTAAATAATAGTTGGACGGGAGGTCCGCAGCAGGCAAATTGTTCCAGTCCTTCGATGTACGACGGAACGCTTAGTCCGGACCGTTGAAGTTTCAACAACGTAAGGGTGGATACTCGCCGTACGCTTCCCACCTACAAAAAAATTATTAAGCTACTGCCTGTCTGAATTTCAAATATGCTGAACCTGTTAAAATAATCATCCTGTATATGTACAAGTACGAATTTACTCTCTTTTCTTAGGAATCGGTTTCCATACGGTGCGAAATTAAGAGGAAATGAAAGCTTTAATTTTCCTCATATATTGAGTTTTGATGATGAGAAAAACTTTTTCATCGTTTTCCAATTACTTTGAGAGAAGACAATATCTATAAATGTCATTAATTTATATCAACAAACTGGGTTGTACCAAACATTTGTTTTTAAATTATATAGACTAGTGCTTGACTGCGATACCACCTGATGGTAAGCAGTGATGCAATCGATGATGGTGAATCGCACTAGTTTATTAAGAGCATATCACTGTAGCCTTCTTCTTCTTTCTGCTGTCATACTATCACTAACTCCCTTCTCTTTCTCCTCTTCCTCACAGAATCATACGAAGCCAAACTCGATGGGATTGTGTCGTTTTACTACCGAGTTCCTATGGCCACTTTCCGGTTCCATCATTACATCAACTCCATGTCATAATAGCTTTTAGTCATGCATGCAAAATTTCAGGTCAATCGGTAATCGGGAAGAGAATGAAATTTAATTTGCAAGATTTGATTACAGACAAACAAACATCGGGACAGGTAAAACTAAATAATAGCTTGTAAATACGAAAAGACTGACTGGAATTATAGCTTGACAAAACTGAAAAATATTCTCAGAGTGCCACCTCAATAAAGAAAGAAATAAAACATGTTTACATGGCATACAAACAAGTATTGAAAACACAAATTAAGCATAAAAAACTGGGCAAGAGCGAGTCGGATCCGCGCACTGAGGGTTCCGTACAAACTAACCTATGAAAACAGTTCAATACCCAAATTGAGTTACGAAGATTTTTCCGCATTGCAAAAAAGTTTTTTTTTGTGACGTAACTACAAATTTACAGTTTTAAT
Organism: Mythimna pallens; assembly: GCA_961205895.1. NCBI lineage: Eukaryota > Metazoa > Arthropoda > Insecta > Lepidoptera > Noctuidae > Mythimna > Mythimna pallens. The sequence continues at coordinate 11,057,365 of OY540849.1, read as the reverse complement.
TTTTTCTTATACTTGTGCTATGAGATCTTGTTTCATGCCAAATTTCAGGATTCAAAAATTTTAATTTTGATTCTTTTGGGAGTGTCGAAATACACGGTTTTGGCGACATAAACGGACGTAACTTTTTTTTGTTAACTCATAAGTTTGATTTTTTCATAGCTTCAAGGGACTGCAAACTTGATTATATGGTTTTTAATTTCAACTCGATACCTTTACGCATTCCCGAGATAAAGGGTCTTGACAGACAGACAGACCGACAGATGGACAACAAAGTGATCCTATAAGGGTTCCGTTTTGTTCCTTTTGAGTTACGGAACCCTAAAAAAAGCGAAAACGCGTCTCACGGCTGCGCCAAATAGCCAGTTTTGTATAATGCCAGACATCTACGTAGTAATTGCCTGACGCTGGTTTTCTACTGAACCTTTGAACAATCAACGTAGCCTATTGAATGTAAAGACTGTGAATTATGTTTTTCTTTTCAGTAATTTTAACGTACGAATATGTCTAGCAGACTGAATATTTTTTCGCAGATTACCCAAAAGTCAACTGTCACACAACGCCGTCTAGTCCTAAGCTGAACAAAACTTGTGTTATGTGTACTAGACAACTGATAAGAAACATACTTAAATATTTTTATAAACATACATATTATAAACCAGCTGACCCGGCGAACTTCGTACCGCCTAACAGTCAATGAATGTATTGATTACCTTTTAACTAAACTTATTGACCGAATTATAGTATCTTAGCCGTGTGCAGCGCCCTGTAGTAAACTCCACTGCGGGTGACGTAACCTACGACAAACTTATTATTTGCGGTTGGTATAGTAATCGAGTCTATGGATCGGACCGCAAAATTAAGTTTGTTTTATTATTTTATATACTTTTCCGGGATAAAAAGTACCCAGTATGGTGCCCAGGATATTAAAGAATAATTATACCAAGTTTCATCGTAATCGAACCGGTAGACAAAAATTTTTTTAATCACCTTTTTGGGTTCGGTGTCGGTCTAGTAACACCCCTGCCACCTTTTTTTTAATATTTTCAATGGAAAGAATTTTCACTTCTACAGATTTATTATAAGTATAGATAAATAACACCCAAACACTGAAGAAATGATTATGCTCATCACACAAACATTTGTCGTCTAGACCAAGTTTGTTCATCTAGTCGTTGAGATTTTTAGCAGTCCTTAGTAGTTGAGCTACACGGTTACTGATGAAGGCTTGGACTGACTAGACAGGTCCACTCAAATCTGTGTGGTTCTATCCTCAAAAGACAATTTCAAACACTAATCTGCATGGTTGTCGTAGGATTTGAGCATTACATGTTTATTATATGAACTTTAAAAGAGACATTGTCCTCTCAGTTTATTTCGGAGTTTCTTCTCAGAGTAGTCAGCTAGGAATCACCGGCCTCATATAGTTTAAACTGATGAAATTTATTTACAAATTAAATGTATTATTTATTTATTACAGATATATACAAACAGCTACCATTACAGAAATCCAGTAGGAACGATAGTGTAGACAAATAACAATAATAACAAGTATATAATTTAATTACAATACAAAAACATTAAATTAATCAATATAATACAATCAATAAAATACAATAGTTAATTTTTTTTTATTAGCCTGTACTGTCCCACTGCTGGGCAAAGGCCTCCCTCAACTTCTTCCAGGTATTCCTTTCCCGAGCTACCTCGAACCAGTCCTTACGGTCGGCATCTAGGTCGTCTCGCCACCTATTCCCAGGTCGACCTCGGCAGCGTCGTCCATCTTCCGGTACCCACTTTGTGGAGACTCTTGCCCACCGGTCAGAGTGCATGCGGCTGATGTGACCCGCCCAATCCCATTTTAGCCTGGCAGCCTTTTTTCCGACGTCCATAATTCCCGTCTTTTGACGCAGCATGGTGTTCCTCACTCTGTCGGTCCTCTTGACTCCCAGATTGCTGCGCTCCATTGCTCGTTGGCAAACCCCAAGGCGAAACTTAAAGTTTTTACTATTTAACCAATTATTTTATTATTAGAAAATTTAAATTTTTATGATACATCAAGAGATAGAAAAGCACCCTATACAGTCAAATGCCAAAGAGTAAAACGGGACCCTATTACTAAGACTGCGCTGTCCGTCCGTGTATCTGTCTGTCCGTCTGTCACTAGGCTGTATCTCATGAACCGTTATACTTAGATGATGCCGCTATAACAACTAATACTAAAAAACAGAATAAAATAAATCTGAGCTGGGCTTCCATACAACAAACATGAAGTTTTTGCCGTTTTATAGATAATGGAATGAAGCCCTTCGTGCGCGAGTCCCGCACTTGGCTGGTATTTTCCAACATGAGAGTGTATTTCGCCTCATGTGGAACCCATATAGCTGCATTACCCTCTAACTGACTCCTAATTAGCTCGTCGTACAGTGCAGAAACGGCCTTCACATTAATGAAAGTTGCTGCTCTGCGTAGCACAAATCCCAACCGCTTGTATGCCTTTTTGTAAAGGTTCACTGTATTATGTTCCCGGAATCTCAACTGCGTATCTATACGGATGCAAAAGCCTTGCACTACTACCTCTCTTTTCATAGGCTTGAATAATTATAATTTATTATTGCAGTCCACAACTGGATATAGGACTCTCCCAAGCTGCAACACAATATGCAGTCCCAGTCTTTTGAAGCTCTGACGATTCTTTTTCAAAGGAAATTGATTTAAATTGAAAAATACGGAAAATATTAATATGTCATCCTGACGGCTTTTACTTACTAAAAACCCACTCCTGTTCCTTTGTTGCCTTTCGTACCAGGGACGAGTCTTCCTTTCAGAAGCAGATCCTTGGCCCCCAGTATACTTCAACCCTGCTGGGCCCACATCTCCTTGAGTCGCGCGTGGAATAGTACGCGCCGTCAACGGCTTGGGCTCGGTCCGGACGGTCGGACGGCGAGCTACCCATTGCTCGCCGTCGGCAAGTCCGTGCCTACGGTGGCTGGAAATCGGGATCGGAATCCCGGTGACAGCTGGAGCGTGAGGACCGTTGCCTAACGCGTTCGGCCTTCTCCTTTGCTAGCATTACTGCTTCGCAGAAGGAGGCGACCGCTTGCCACTGCCCCTTCATACTGACGGCTCCAAAAGACGTCCACTGATGGACACAGGCCTCTCGAAGTTTCACCGTAACGACCGGTATTGTGTGTCTCCCATCCATCGATCCTCAACAGGTCATCGGTTCACCTTGTGGAAGGCTTACCACTTCTTCACGCTGTCTTCCAGTACACGGTCGCCACACCAGAAACTTTCGACCATCGTTAGTAAACTAAGGCCTGAGTTGTCTACTAATAAGGATATATTATTTAGGTTAATCGTACAAAATAATAAAATTAATAAATATTGCAAAACGTAACAACTTACATAACCCTTTTCGAAACCCTTCTATGTATCCTTTTGAACAAATTAATCTAGAAAAAAAAGAATAAAAAAATTATATGCGTACAAGTACCTTTTTGGCTAACCTTTTAAAAGTAGCAAATCACGATACCACTTCAAAATCCCTTTAAAAAGCACTCAAGAGCAGTCTATGTCAATTCCAAAAGGCAATATGAAAATATTTTTATTCAATAAAATAGAATTATTTATTGTGTCATGAATTTTTCGTAACTAATCCACTTTGGCTTGGAGTTATTAACGATTTTAGGGTTATATTTTTTGCTCTTTTCGTGTATATTTTTTTCCAGTGAATTAAGGCTTGATTTTGTATTTTTAGGGTTCAAAAAGAGGCAAACGGAACCCTTATAGGATCACTTTGTTGTCTGTCCGTCTGTCTGTCAAGACCCTTTATTTCAGGAACGCGTCAAAGTATCGAGTTGAAATTAAAACCATATACTAAGGTCTGCGGTCCCTTTTAGCTGTGAAAAAATTAAACTTCTAAGTTAACGAAAAAAAAAGATACGATCGTTTATGTCGCAAAAATCGTAAATTAATCGTAAACTCCTAAGGAAATTCAATGCTGCTACAACCCAGGCGTGTCTATTTTCAGCTAAAAGGAGCCAATTCAGCCCTGCTCCAACTTTCCGGGGTTTAACCGTGCCGATAACCGACCATCTTGATCTTCTTGGTGTTACGCTGACGTCGACTTTCAACTTTGGGCTATACATCGAAGCAAAGGCTCAACTGGCAGCAAAAAAGCTGGGGATCCTCGCGAAGGTCAGACAGTACTTCACGCCGGAACAGCTTGTCAAACTTTATCAAGCGCAAGTTCGATCGTGTATGGAGTACTGCTCTCATCTTTGGGATGGATCTGCCCGATACCAGCTTTATACACTTGAGGCAATTGAGAGGCAAGCCAGGAGGATCATTGGCAATGATGCACTCGTTGAGTCGAGGCTTCAAAGTCTTGAGCATCAACGCCGAGTTGCTAGCCTGTCGGTTTTCTACCGCTTGCATTTCGGAGAGTGTGCGTCGGAATTTCATAACCTAATTCCGCCTAGCCCGTTCCATCATCGGACCACCAGGCGTACGGCAATGCGCCACCGGTACATGGTAGACATTTCGCCCATACGCACGAAACGTTTTGGGAACACATTCATTGTGCGTACAGCTAAGGAGTGGAAGTCCTTGCCGGAATCTTTGTTTCCTGATAGCTATAACCCGGGAATCTTTAAGTCGAGAGTGAATAGGTTACTTCTATGTAAGCGCATTCCATCGTCGACCGCATCGTCGCTTTCCATCAGGTGAGATAGCGGCCAAGCTAGTTGATAGGTTCGTATCAAGAATAAAAAAAGAAGTCGAAATTCCAAGGGTACTTCCAGTTGACCGAGAACCCTGAAATTTGGCATAAAGCAAGGTCTTATAGCACAAGTACAGGAACAAATCTGAAAACTTTAAATTTATAGTTACGTCACAAAAAAAAAACTTTTATTATAGTTACGTCACAAAAAAAAAACTTTTATTGCAATTCGGAAAAATCTTCCTAACCCAATTTGGGAATTTGAACTATTTTCATAGGTAAGTTTGTACGGAATCCTCGGTGCGCAAGTCCAACTCGCACTTGCCCTGTTTTTTTTTTTATGAGCAACAAATTAATATTTGTTTGGTAGGTAATTAATATAACTTTTTTATGTGGGAAATGATTAAATTACTCCTGCTGTTATTGGTAGAGCGAGATGGAGTATCAGACTTTTGCTGACAAACTGACCTGTGTTCTTTCAGTTGCCATTTACGTGCCTGGACATTCATGACTACCGCTTATACACCATTTGAACTAAGAATAGACATTTAAATATATCTTTTTTACTGTCTGTTCAACCGATTTTGGCTTCTATTCCGTAGGCATAAGGATGGAATTTAAAGCACAAAAGTGGTTACAATACCAACTATTTACTGCAGTTGCCATTTGTCATGTCAGCAACGCAATAAAAGTCAAAGTCGGTTGAACAGACAGTAAAAAAGGTATCGTATCACGTCGGGGTCACCAGTTTGGAGGTAGGCGGAACAGAGAGTAAAGTCCCGCAAACCTCCGTTGGAAAGGGAGGATCCTCCGACCAGATGGGTGTTATGTCTGGTGGGCTACTGCCCGCTAGATGATTTCTGGCTGTTCTATATGTTCCAATCGCGCGGAGAACTTTAATTGCGCGATGCAGGATTAGTTATTTTGTGACGCCATAGATGTCGCTACATGTTTAAATGTGTCATCTTATTGCAAATGGAGTATAGTGCTCTGTTGATTAATCTTTAAGAGAAACAAAAGTTTCTTCGAAAGCTCGATCAAGAAACATTAGCAACAGACAAGTCAACGTTTGTCCAATAATTGGAATACTTACCAACTAATAGCCAAGTTGGTATACAATGAACAAATAAACTTAAACCCTTGCAAAGGTAAAGGTATTTAAAACAACAAAGATGGAAAATTCCTTTAAAGGAAGGTTAGCTAATTCTTCGCTACATTTAGTGGGTTAGGAATTTTTCGGAAAGAGTATTTTAATTAGAATCATAGCCTTCTTTTAACCGACTTCAAAAAAAGGAGGAGGTTCTCAATTCAGTTGTATTTTTTATCATGTTTCTTTTTTACTTTTTACTAGCCTCTGCCAGCGGCTTCGCCCGCGTGAAAGTAGGTTTCTCCATACAAACTTTGGACCCCCGTTTCATCCCCTTAGAGGGTGAATTTTGGAAAATCCTCTCTTGGTGCTCGCCTACGTCATAAAAGGAAGCTTTATGCAAAATTTCACATTCTTAGACCCAGTAGTTTTGGCTGTGCGTTGATATGTCAGTCAGTCAGTTTATAGATTTATTGCCCCTACTGGGCTACTACAGTTTTGACGACATATCTTTGAGGGTAAAGTGACGCATTACGTGCTGTTGACGACTCGAGCTCGTTCCGGATGGTAATCGGACGGCCAGACGGCGAGCTATTTACTCCTCGTGTCAGCAGAAGCTTATATATATATTTTTTTAACTTATATAAACTAGTGCTTGACTGCGATCCCACATGATGGTAAGCAGTGATGCAATCGTTGATGGTGAGGCGCACTAGTTTATTAAGAGCCAGACTTACAATACTCTTAGGGACAACGCTGCGTTGAGCGGACGCCCGCGGCGGGCACCCGTCGTGTGACGTCGCACGTGTGTCGTGTGCTACGGTCCCCGTCGCGGAAACAGGATTATTACCTGCGCAGTGTCGCTAGTTCAACTTTAACGGTCTGCATGTAGTCGTGTCGATGGAGAACTTAATATTTATTACATAGCAAAAAATCGATGAGCAAAAAGAGAACGTGGGGCCCGGCTTCCCGCGACGGATGCCCGCGCGAGTCCCCGCAACGGAGCACTTTTGTGTGGGACCGCGCGTGCGTCCGCTTAACGCAGCGTTGGCCCTTATACAGTAAAAACGTAATAACAAAAATGTTGAGTTTAGCGCCATCTACCGAGAACTTGGGCACGCTCAGATTCGTAGCTTACACTTTGAAAGCATATCATTCGTTTATAGTTCCATAATTTGTTGTTTTTATTAGTGGTTAATACTGTTTTTTTCGATTACAATAAAATACAATAAATAAAACTCAGCTGTTTCATTTGCCATTTGGGTATGAGGGTCTCGATAACTCTTTCAAGCGGTCGCACAGCCAAGCGGGCATCTACCGGGCATCCTACTAATTAAAGAGCCTATTACACCGATATTCAGACAGTCTTAGTCTATGATTATCTATGTATCTCATCATTCTGTTTCATTCCTTTACACGACATTGATGTAAGTTGCTATTTTTCTTGTGTGACGCTACATAAACTAAGACTGTCGTGGATATCGAGTGGTGTATCCTACAAGGCGGATACATTTGAAATCAAGCCAGGAAGAGAAGCTCTTGGGGCGTTGAAACTTAATAAGTACGATATCAAATCAATTATGTTCCTTCTCATACTCAAACTTAGGTGCCATTTACAAAGCCCCAAAGCCTAAGAAATCCTTATTCAAATTTTCACCCACTCCATTCTTTTGAACGTTAGTAATACCTAACAACCATATTTTACCTTCGGAAGCACGCAATAACAATTCATCTTCTCCTTCCCATAGAGTATTGAGACAGAATATCGGCTGCTATATACGGCACTATACATAAATAATATTATAAATTATTGCAAAGTTATGTATTGTGTTTTATCTATATATATAAAAGGAGAAACTGACTGACTGACACATCAACGCACTGCCGAAACTACCGGGACTAGGAGCGTGAAATTTTGCACAAGGTTTCCTTTTATGACGTATGCGAGCACTAAGAAAGGATTTTCCAAAATTCACTCCCTAAGGTGATGTTGCGGGGGTCCAAAGTTTGTATGGAGAAACCTACGTTTACGCGAGCGAAGCCGCGGGCAGAAGCTAGTATAGGTATATAATTATTTTGTGTTTTGATTAATTTGTAAGCAGTACAGCACAGACTACTTCCATAAATTATTTTAAGTTATTACGATATACTTTTATTATATTTAATACATTACCTAGATGCCCCAGGTGTGCTATACATTGCCTAGGTATTGTATAGAATACCTTTATTATATAGATAGCCGGTAATTCTTTTCCAGAAATTCCCCGTAGCCCAAGCGGGCATCGGCCCTGCTGAGCTCTTGCAGCTTTGCTGACATTCCTTTGGGCCGTACGGCGAGCTATTCATTGATCGTCATCCACAAGTCTGGTCTAGTAATTACACTGTTCGCTAAAATGTCTGATTTTAGCAAATAATATATATATATATATATATATTTTAATTGTTACAAATCAGTGCTTGACTGCGATCCCACCTGATGGTAAGCAGTGATGCAATCAATAATGGTGAGGTGCACCAGTTTATTAAGAGCCAGACTTACAATACTCTTAGGGACAACGCTGCGTTGAGCGGACGCCCGCGGCGTGCACCCGTCGTGTGACGTCGCACGTGTGTCGTGTGCGACGGTCGCCGTCGCGGAAACAGGGTTATTACCTGCGCAGTGTCGCTAGTTCAACTTTGACGGTCTGCATGTAGTCGTGTCGATGGAGAATTTAATATGTATTACGTAGCAAAAAGAGAACGTGGGGCCCGGCTCCCCGCGACGGATGCCCAAGCGGGTCCCCGCAACGGAGCACTTTTGTATGGGACCGCACGGGCGTCCGCTTAACGCAGCGTTGGCCCTTATACAGTAAAAACGTAATAACAAAAATGTTGAGTTTAGCGCCACCTACCGAGAACTTGGGCATGCTCAGATTCGTAGCTTACACTTTGATGTGGACCTATATAAAGGTATGTTTGATTGCTTATGAATAAAAATTAATGACACGGAGCTAAAGCGATTGGCTGCTGAGCTGCATGTTATGGGTTCTTTTTCCGCTCGAAATAAATATTTTTATGGCGTACTTATAGTTCTTCAAGGTGTCTTGTTGAGTAAATCCTGGTGTAGCTCGCCGAAGGACCGAGCTGGAGTAGTCGACGGCGCGTGGTGAGGCTTACCGCACAGTCGACTGTGAGCCACGCACGCCTCAAACAGATGCCAGCAAGCCGTAGGGGCCTAGGAGGACCGATGTCTGCTAGGGCCATAGGGAAAAGTATATAAGGGATACGCGAAAAAGGCAATAGAATGAACTTAGGTGTGGTTTTAATCAGCAAAGTCGTCACCATTTAAGTTCGTGCATCCTTTTTCTGTTACTTGATAATTCTTCTTTTCTGTTGTTTTATAATTATCTACGATGCCATCAACATCGCCGAAGATAAGACAAAATGGCGAAATTTAACAAGAAAGTTGTTCGTTGATGTTTTTGTTATGCGTCTACTTTGGTCACAATAAAAAAAAGAGTTGAAAACAGTTTTCTCTTACGCCAAATTTGAAAGGTTTTTAACTTACTTAATTTTGAACAGATTTGAAAAATTCTTTCTGTTTGCCTTTTTGGATAAAGTAATTTTTTGATCTAAATAATTTAATTCAAAAATAGAAATAAAGAAAAATATTTTATTTGTCGGGAAGGGTGCAAACTTAAGACTAACAGATTACAAATTAACAATAAAAAAACATATATGCACCGCGTCCGTACAAAACGGCGAAAAAAAAACGAAACCTATAACCAACCGAAATGAAACCTATTCTGACTATAGATATGACGATTGCAACAACGCAATTATGAAACTACGAATATTATTAGCAATGCCATCTCTATTCACAGCGGCGTTCCTTGCTCTATACATTTTACGCACAAGTCCCAAACTACGTTTCCCAAACTTTTTGACAGACCTCCCCCTCCTGTCAAAAGTTGCTTAACATCTGAATAAGAATCGATTTGAGCAAAGCGAGAATCGATTTGTGTAGACGTCAGGTGGCCGCGACAGTTTGTGGAGTCAAGTAGGAATGATAACTGGGGCTAAGTTTTTCGTTTGAATGGTTTGAGGTGACTTGAGAGGTTTTAAGGATGTGTGGAGACTTGGAGTCTTTTAGTTTATCGGGTTCTAAAAGTTTTTGATTGACATATTCTGTCCAGTCTGAAAGTTTTCGTTTCTTCTGTAGGAGTGTTTTTTTTTTTAAGGTAAGAAATCATCTAATAGCTTATCCCGCTCTAGGGTGGAGCTAGAAGGCGTATCAGACATTTACTGACTGAAACCGCACCTATGTTCCTTCATATGCTTTTTCGTTCTAGAACCACGAGTATTCCTTTCATTAGTTGTCCCGTGACCCTAGCAGGCATCGGCCCTGCTGGGCCCCTACGGCTTACTGACATCTCTTTGAGGCGCGCGTTGAATACTACACGCTGTCGACAACTCGGGCTCGGTCCTCGGATGGCGAGCTACCCATTGCTCCTTGTCCACAAGTCCGGGTCTTCGGTGGCTGGAGATCTCTCTGCGATTCCTGACGCCCAGGGCTTCTACTGTCACAGCGGCTGGGGCGTGAAGGAGTACCTTCCTTCATTTTTGCGGCTGCTTCCTTCGCTATTTTGTAGTTGTGTGTGTTTTTTTTTCACTACTTCGTAAGTCGGTTTGTTTCGATAATTGAAGACGTAATCAGCGACAGCGACAATAATGATGAAAAAGGAACTAACGGTTTTTTTTTCGGTGGGAAAATCATCTAATGACATCCCTCGCTCTTGAAGAAACTTACTTACGTGACAGATTTACAACCTCCTCCTGTGATGGATTATTTTTTATTCTTTATTGTACACACAATTATATACAGATAATAAAAATAGGACAGTTGATGTACATAGGCGAGCTTAACCCACAACTGGGTTTTCTTACAGCAAACTATATGCATAAGAAAGAAATTTTGAATTTGAGGAACTTTAAATGTACAACAAAAAATTTAACACATTAATTTATTCTAACTTAAAACTAAAAATATACTCTTAAAATATAATATACATAGACATAAAATATACAATAGATACATAAATACCCATAAACATACACAGACAGAAAATGTTCTTTAATTCTTCCCCTAAAAATGATTCTCATTACTTTAGCCGACGGTCTGCCACAAGTGTCGCCACCGGACACTTTTGTTTAGGGAGATTCCTATGTCATAATAAGCGAGAAGAAATGGCCGGGCGTCACTATTATACGGATCTATCGGAGGATACGGTATAACATACACTGGAGGTCACGCTCTTGCACGGAGTACCACCGTGTCCTTGTGTAGGCGATCATCATCATCGTTTCAGCCGAAGAACGTCAACTGTTGGAAATAGGCCTCCCAAAAGTGACGCTACAACGAACGGTCCCGTGCGTCTCGCATCCACCGCATTCCCGCAACTCTCACCAGGTCGTCGGTCCACCTTGTGGGAGGCCTTCCAACGTTGCGTTTTCCGGTGCGCGGTCGCCATTCTAAAACTTTTCAGCCCCATCGACCATCCGTTCTACGAGCAATGTGCCCTGCCCACTGCCACTTAAGTTTAGCGATTCTTCGAGCTATGTCGGCGGGCTTGTAGGCGATACCTGCAATATAGCTTTTTTTAGGTGGGCAACCGTCAAAAGCGTCCTGCCGCTCTTGGTAGAGCGAGAGGAAAAGTCAGACTTTAACTCACCTGTGTCCTTTAGTTGCCTTTTGCGTTCCAAGGCTACGGTAAATCTTTCAAACGTACCTTGTAGCTCTAGCGGGGTAAGGTGACAGAAATCAAGCTCAATTGGTACTTAACTTGTGTCAAGCAATCATTAATAAACAAGCATTCACGAATCAGACGTCAATCAAGGTAATTACACATAGCCTGCGTAATTGGAGCATACATTATCCTAATGATATGAGTCGACGAATGAAATGAATAATCCTCTAACTATGATGCTCTTTGATATACACACATATGATTTATATAAATATACTTACTGCCCGCCCCAGCTCCGCTCGGGTGTAGTTTTTATTTTTTGATTTCTTTCTTTCTTTGCACTCGATTAAATCCCAGCCGCCGGGACCCCAACCTCAATTTCTGGCCACCGTAGGCGCGGGCTTGCGAACGGCGAGCAATGGGTAGCTTGCCGTCCAACTGTCCAGTAACCGTCCGGACCGAGCCCAAGTCGTCGACGGTGCGTACTGTTCCACGCGCGCCTCAAGGAGATGTCAGTACCGTAAGGGCCCAGCAGGCTCGAAGCCTACCGGGGCCAAGGGTCTGTTTCTGAAAGGAAAACTCGGCCCTGGTATAAAACACAACAAAGGAACAGGAGTAGGTTTTTAATCAGTAAAAGTCTGACACGCACTCCGGATGAGTATTCCACCTTAAAAAAAACCTCTTTTTCACTCACACTCTACCCTCTAAATTTTATCCATACCATTTTCATTCACAAAATTTCGAATGTGGCGAAAGTGTAAGGTATTTTATGCTGGTGACTGTACCATCTTTGCATATGAGACTTGATAAGGGTTCTTTGGAATTGGTAGAACATTTGGATTCAGATAATTCCATTGATATAATTAGGTAGGAAGAGGTGTACTTTAATAGGTAATACCGTCATTAAATTGTACTTAAAGCCGATTTTGGTTCAATAATTTGAGAGCAATGAAAAGCTGGAACTAGTCAAATTAATTCGTGAAACGTGTTGTACACAATCACAACACACAGCAGCACGCAGAAAACTAGATTGTAGGCAAGCGAGTCTCACGCTGCGTGAAATTTTCTGCATGCTTGATAATCCCACATGTATAATGAAATCCGCACGATATTAAAAATATGCGTAAAATACAGGACAATGGTAAGGAAATTTTATGATGTACCATTTGTTCCTATGATGATGATACAGATAATGGGGATAATAGCCCAACTAGCAAAATGACTCCTATAACACACTTCTAAACGTCTGTAAGTATGGAATTGGGCGCACTTTGTAAGATTATTTGCCCTCATAGTAGTTGTATGATGGTTTCATTAAGTGCTTTTTCACTTTACATTAATCTTGATAATGCTTTTGTAAGAACAAATACACTTACAAGTGTCTTTTAATACAATACGTCTTATAAGGTGCCTTTATAAGTTACACAATCTTTGCCAAGCCAGATATAAACCTTTTATAAGGTCTAAGCTCTTATTACAGATTATTCTTATGGCTATATTGCTAGTTGGGGGGTATATACGAAATATGTATAAAGCTACACTTGTGAGATAGAGTGATCAAATTTAAGTCATTTGTTTTGTAGGTGACATGGTCATCTTGATGATTATGTTGCAGTTAAATGAGAAACCTGCGGGCGGAGTAATCCCTATATATTTTTAATATTATAAAGAGGTTACCACCTGTTCCCATAATAATGTCCACTGCGTACTTGGGTTATTTCGGTTGAGATTGAATACCGGAGCCGAAATAGAGTCACGGGCCGACCAGCCGGGACCCAGCCGAGACCGACCCCGGAATGCAAAGGGCAACTGAAGGAACATAACGTGTGGTTTTAGTTAGTATAAGTCAGACACGCTTCTCGCTTTACCCTAGAGCGTTCAGTCGTAGATGATTTCTCAACTTAGAAAAAGAAACCGGGCAAGTACGAGTCGGACTCGCCCACTGAGGGTTCCGTACAAACTTTTCTATGTAAATAGGTCAATTCTCAAAGATTTTTCCGAACCAGATTTTTTTTTTTTGTTTTGTGACGTAACAATAAATTTACTGTTTTCAGATTTATTCCTATATCTGTGCTTAAAAACTTTGCTTAATGCCAAATTTCAGGATTCTAGGTCAACGGGAAGTATCCTATGAATTTTGGTTCCCTTGAGAGTGTCGAAATATACGTTTTTTGCTACATAAACGGTCGTATCTTTTTGTCTCGTTAACCTAAAAGTTTGATTTTTCACAGCTTTTAGGAACCGCAGTAAGTTTTGAGTATATGGTTTTAATTTCAACCCGATTCCTCCACGCGTTTTCGAGATAATGGATCTTGCCAGACAGACAGTCAGACGGACAACAAAGTGATCCTATAAGGGTTCCGTTTTTTTCTTTTTGAGGTACGTCCCTAAAAAAAATATAGGTACAGACAGGATCATTTGCAGGTTACGAAGTTGACTATACAAGGCGCCTTTCCTTTTTTAAGGTATTTTAATGGGAGAAGGGTACTCAATTGACGTATCTGTCTGTACGTAAAAATCCATCCTTTTTTAAGCCAACTAAAAATCAAGATCAAAAATCCAAACGTCAACCTTCAGATTATCACTATAAGAAACCCTTCATTCTTTACATTTTCTCGTACAAACTCGAGCTGGCATATGATTGGATCGAAGTGTCAGTCAGCTGTCACTTCCTGACCTACTATTGGTCGCCAGATTCAATATATTTGCAAATCGAACACTCTACGAGGTTTATCGTTTTTTTTTTTTTGTTCAATCAGTCAGCTGGTCTGGTCTGATATAAAATGGTACGGTCTACCTGACGTTACGGTAGAAAAATACTAAAGTACTAACAACATACAGGAAAGCCAATGCCTAACTGTAAGGGATATGAGGTCGGGGCATGTAGCAGCATCTTAGCTTGCCCGTTATTGGAGAAGGCTAACTACCGATTTCGTTTTTTTTAAGTGGGAATCATTCAATGACTTCTACTACTCTCCCTCCCGCCCCATCCCTCTCAAACCACCCTGGATTGAGAGGGATGGAGCGAGAGGGTAAAACTGAACCTACGTTCCTTCAGTAGCCCTTTATGTCCCGAAAACCATGGTTAACCCCTTAAAAAGTCGACCCTAGTAGACTTCGTGCCCTACTTTTTTCCATCGCCGATTCGGGCTCGGGCCGGACGGTTACCGGACGGTCAGTGTATACCAGGGCTGCGGTATTGTTCGAATGAGTTACCGTTGGCCTTGAACACAAAGAGTAATTGACGAAATACACGTGGGTTTTAGTCAGTAAAAGTCTGATACTGCCTCATGCTCCAAACCCCAGGACGGAAGAAACCTTCTACCACTAACTAAAACCCATCCGTGCTCCTTCAGTTTACCCTTTTCATCCTAAGCCTGGGGCCACTCTAAAAGTATATCCTCACCAAATACAGCACCTCCTTCTGTTTTCAATTTCAATTTGATATTTTAATTTCGATTTTGACATTTTGATTTCGATTTTGAAATTTTAATTTCAATTTGTAAATTTTCTGTTTTATTTTTTTATTTGTCTGGTGCAACTAATTTTGTACGCTATAAATGGCAAAACATGTAGCAACCTCGTATAATTTTAAGACATTTTTTCATGTTTTAAAGTGGGTTAAATTTTTTTTTCTTTTTCTTTACAGGTCTTCATCGTTTCCAGCCAAGCATTTTACAAGTAAGTGAATCTATATCCATTCATATCCATTTTAAAACCCCTTTAGATCCCATTCCGTCCCATAAGATACAACAACCATTTATCATAGAATTCACTACGGGTATTTTATCCGTAGATGAATATGGATTGTTGCTTTACGCCTGTATACTCCATATAAAAGTTCTCTTTTCAGGAATACTCCAGAGTAAAGTAAAAGAAAAAACTGGCCAAGTGCGAGTCGGACTCTCACATGAAGGGTTCTGTATATTGATATCCAGTAAAAATGGCAAAAAGTCACCCCTGAAACTATAAATTATATTTTAATTAAATTATTTATTTTTAAAGTGTATGTGTACTAAATATTCTGTGAATATTTCAAGCGTCTGCCTGTAGCCGTTATTAATATCGAGCAAAAAACGCCCAGAAATCACGTTTTTTGTATGAGAGCCCCACTCTAAATAATATTTATATACTATAAATGTCAAAGTGACAACAGAAATACATCATCTGTGAAAATTTCAACTGTATAGTAATCACGTTGCATGAGATATAGCCTGATGACAGAGAGACCGACGCGGAGTCTTAGCAAAAGGGTCCCGTTTTTACCGTGTGAATACGGAACCCTAAAAAACACAACAATGTTTCATAATTGAATCCCTATTTTCTGCTCCGCAAAGCCTATAGAACATATTTTAGTCTGTAAAAAGGTTTTAACAATGAAGAAAAGAGTCTTAATGAAAATAAATTGAGCCCGTTTTGCTAAGTATTAGGTACCCTCCACAACTCGATTAGCGTACTAAAGGCTTAACATTTATTTAAGTATACTTATTTAGATCTAATAGGAAAACATTTTTTAACAAAAAAATACAAACTACTTCAACGTAAGAAACTGGGTAAGTGCGAGTCGGACTCGCGCACTGAGGGTTCCGTTCAGTTCCTTACATATGTAAATAGTCCAATTCCCAAATGGAGTCTCAAAGATTTTTTCGAATCGCAAAATATTTTTTTTAGAGACTTAAAAAAAATACTGTGTTCAGATTTATTTCTATACCTGTGCTACAAGATCTTGCTTCATGCCAAATTTCAGGATTATGGGTCAACGGGAAGAACCCTATGAATTTTGACTTTTTTAGAGGGTCGAAATATACTATATTTTATGCGACATAAACGACCGTAACTCTTTTTTTTTCGTTATCTTAGAAATTTGGTTTTTTCACAGCTTTAAGGGACCGCAGACTTGAGAACATGGTTTTAATTTCAACTCGATACCTCCACGCGTTCCCGAGATAAAGGGTCTTGAAGACAGACAGACAGATAGACAGACAGACAAACAGACGGACGGACAACAAAGTGATCCTATAAGGGTTCCGTTTTTTCCTTTTGAAGTACGGAACCCTAAAAAGCACTAAAAAAGTACAAAACAACTTTAATTTCGAAAGTCGGTGTTCCTAGAATAGTTTTGTCTCTTCGTTATCACCGACTTCCGAAATTATTGTTGTTTTGTACTTTTTTAGTGATTTTTTTTTTACGTTGAAGTCGGTTGTATTTTTTCGAGAAAAGAATTGTAGGAGAATTGAGGAGAGATTTTATCAAATCATATAAATCCATCGACTGGAGAACCGTCTTTTGTTTATTAAATCAGATAAAAACTTATTTTAACCTATCAAAAACACGTACCTCCATATTGAACACAATCTAAACAGCTTAGTCGCACTTATAAAATATGCATTTGTGCCAAATTGCTACCATTTGGCAAAATGCCGGCCATATAGCCATACTCTAGTAATATTGGCTGGAGAGCCGCATGTAAGTTTAATAAATGTAACATGACATAATGCCTCGGGTGTATTACACCTGCCTGATAGATTGCTTTGTGAGAGAATATTTAAATATTATATTTACAGAGAGTCAGGTTTACGTTTTGATTCGAATTTATATTTTTCAGTTTTGATTTTGGGTGAGTAGGTCTCATTTGTATAACTTAACAGATAACCGAACCTAGAAAACTGTGTTGTCTATGGGCATATGGTGCAATACAGTCATGCCCGATACACATAATGTGGCCTGTCAGGGAAACTGATTTTTGTATTTTTTTGTAACAAATTGTGCACCTTTTCTGACAGAATAAACATGTTTTCTTTCTTTTCTTTTTTGTTTTCTTTATTTTGTAGTTTTCCGTACCTCAATTGGCAAAAAGGGAACCGTTACAGTATCACATTGTTGTTCGTCTGTGAAGACCCTTCCTTTTTCTTAGAAACTCGACTGCCTTGAAGAAGCCACTGCCTTGCGCGAAGACTTGACGTGATGCTGTGGAAGAAGATGAAGAACCACAGTTAAAGACTACTGCAGAAAACAATATATGAAGTGAAGGGAACCCTTTTTTTAGCGGTGGAACAGCATGGTCTGGTATAATGGACAATAATCTCAATGTCTGAAAGGAAAACCGTGGTTACAGAACGCAAAGGGTAACTAAAGGACACATGTGCGATTTTCGCCAGTGAAAGTCTGATATACTCTCCCGCTTCTTGAGCGGATGACGAGTTACTGGATTATTTCTAACTTTTAAAAAGAAGAGGAAAAACAAATGGCACATTTGACGCAGAGGTTCAGCGATTAGTGGTTGAGTATGCGCTGCGTTTTGAGATTTCGATTCCCGCACATAAGGAATGTTTTTAAGGCCTATTGAAAAAATAACCAGAGTAGAGTAGACTCGCTACTGCAACCGTTCAAAAATGCTTCGAGTTGCAACCCAGGGTCGTTCTTTTATAACTCGAGTAGCTACTCTAGAGTTAACCCAACTAACTCTAACTCCGAGCAGGGTACAATAGGTTGTTGTAAGCGGCCATAAATGACACTTGCTTGACATTGACAGTTGAACTTTATGTTCGCTTTTCAAAAATGCGAGCGTATAGTATCAACCATGCCCCCCTAGTCAAGTTACAACCTCCACCATCTTTTCGTCGATCGCTTCGAGTAGGCCACGCCGTAATCGTTTGTTTTGACCACGTGACTAAGCGTTGAGATGACGTCAGAATATAGGAATCGGAGGCTTGGCCTACTCGAGGCGATCGACGAAAAGAGAATCGAAACGAAACGGTTGTAACTTGGCTAGGGGGGCTGATGACGTCATTAGAGTTAACTCTAACCTCATTTTTGGACGAAGGGCTGATAGTTATTCTGAGTTTGGGTGTCATGTGTCATGTAAATTTACAGATTTGTGAACGTACCCATAGTACAGGCATACATGGTACTAGTGTGGGCCTACGCGTTTTTTAAATGAAAATAAATATCTATAACATGGAATTTAAAGCATACTGGTGAAATACTTCAGTACATCTTATACTCACTTTTCTCTCAGTTCTTATAAAAGTGATAACCATTTATCAACGTCACTGTCACCGCGTTATTGCAAACACCGTCAGTTTGTAATAAATCGCGTGAGATCGTAAAGTCTTTCTTCTTGAAAATACACAGATTGCAAATTATCGAATTTTAATGGGATTTATTGTAGTGAATAAATAATCTCGCAAGATTTATTACTTTAGTATTTATTGTTTTTTTTTTTGGGGTATGTGCTCAACAAATAACTTCCTCGCTCTCAGTGCAGCGAGAGAGTCAGACTCTTACTAAAACTCACCTGTGTTCATTTAGTTGCCTGTTCCATTTCAGGACCATGGTAACTCTTTCGAGGGGCAACCTTCAAAAGGCGCCCGGACTTTCGGGATAAGTCCGGGGAAATTGTATTACCCAAATGGAGATTAGCTAAGACCAGCAAGTCATTTTTAGTAAACAGCATACGCTTTTATAACAAGCTACCAAAGGCGGTGACTGAACTTAGCGAGGGCAAGTTCAAAACCCATATTAAGCGTGTCCTAACTAAAAAAGCGTATTACAGGGTTAAAGACTATGTCGAAGACACGCTTGTTTGGCAATGACTGCTTCTGCACATGTGAGCCCTGGTAACTCATAATATTGTGTACATCTATCTATTAACTGCTCCACATTTGTTGTAATATATACATTTTTTTTTTCTTTTCTTCCTACATATTGCTTTTGCAATATTTTTTATATTATTAGACGCCAACCACCATAAATTCGTTAGTAATTTTCTTTTTGTTGACGTCATTTATTGATAATTGTAATTACTTATTGTTCTTGTTTTTTTTTATATAGCTTCTTTTTTTTAAATGTGAATGTGAGAACACCGTGGACTTCGCGAATTCTTAGGTTACTTCCTATTACGACTCAATATTTTTTTTTTTTTAATATAATTATTTTTATTGTGCAACAATATCGACTGGTCTACACTGTTCTTACATAATGTCTATTAATACTGTAATATGAAAATATTGTAAACAATATTTTTTTTAAAAGAGTAACCATGGAGTTTCTTGCCGGTTCTTCTCCATAGGAAACGACCAATTTGGAACCGTGCACTAGCTTCTGACGTTTTATAAGTGCCCATGTGGTCTACATGGGCACTTATAAAACGTCAGAATGTGAAATATTTTTTTTTTGACTTCGACTTTGACTTGGGAGTGTGGGATTTTTACCTCACTAAAACCACCTCGGTGATCACCATCAACACGTAGAAGGGGCCCCGTTACCTCTCAAAAGACCATTCCGGAACCCCCTCTGTGCAACACCTGATTCGGCACATCCCTGAAGAGACTGTATAACGGTGACGTGCAACAGCACGTGATCACTGTGCCACCGTCTTCCCTGGAATCACTCGATGGGCGAGCAGAGTCCCCAATCTGAGCGCCCGTGGCTCCAAAGTCCCACTTGTATTGGATAGTGCAAGCAGGGTTTCGCGTTTTAAGCATCAGGGCGGTTGCCTCCCCGACGCCTTCTTCTCCGAGTGGGATCGGCTCTTTCACGATCTCGCTCAGCGGCCTCCTTCTGGACAATCACGGTCTCACAGAAGGAAGCAACTTCCCTCCAGTTTTCTGACTCCGCCAGCATAGCCCTCACTACTACTGGCAGAGACAGATCTCGCCCGATCCTGGCGAATAGGACTCGTCGTTCAGTAGCCCACGCTGGACATTCTTCCAGCGTGTGCTGTGCTAAATCCAAATTGCTGCCGCAATTGTGGCAATTTGACGTGGTCACTCGCCCAATTCTGTGCAGGTACTTACCGAAGCAACCATGCCCGGTCAGCACCTGAGTGAGTCTGTAGGAGATGCGCTCCTTTCTTGTCAGCCAGGCTTCGAAGTGCGGCAGAACGGCTTCGACAACGCGCTTGCATGAGAATTGCGGCTGCTGTAGCCGCTCGCGCCACCTCTCGAGCGCGTGTCGCCGTTCCTGCCGCCTCAGCCTTACTATAGCGATTCCCGGCACGCTATTGCCACTTTGGCGTATATCATGAATCCGATTGTAGACTCTCGCGTCCATATCCGCCAGGATGTCCAGTGGCGGAAAGCGTGCCAGGAGAGTTGCCGCCTCGAAGGATACCATTCGGTATTCACGTGCGATGCTGATGGCCATTTTGCGCTGCAAACTATTAATTTTAGTCCTGCAACGACGAACACCTGAGAGTCTATTTGACCACACAGGTGATCCATAAAGGACCATCGATCGCACGACACGCGCGTAGAGGCGGCAAACTTCTTCCCGAGGACCCCCGAGGTTGGGCAGTAGTCTGTGCAAAGCACCCACTGCTTTCCCAACGCGGGAGACCAGGCGCTCGAAGTGCTCTCGGCCTTTTGGCTAAGATCAAAGTGTAGGAATCGGCTCTAGTGGGCACCGTCCGCTTGCTGACATGACGTGGTACTCAAGGCGCCGTTGATCCTGGCATAAGACCTTACCATGACGAGTTAAAATGTCAAGTTTGCTAGCAAAAAAGAAGTATAGAGTTATATACATAGCTCCATCCCTTTAACAGTTCAGTTTAGGTAGTCAAATTGATAGCGTTAAGAGCTCGTGGTAGGGCCTTAGGTCCTTATGGGACGGCGAGCTATCTATTACTCACCGTCCCTGTGCGCAAGCTTACTTGCGCCCAGGGCATCTCCTGCAGACTGTTAAAAATGCTACGGCTTTTGTAATAATCGGGTGTTTCAGATGATACTTCTCAATATACAGTTCACTCCTGATGTAGAAGTACCTCGCTACATTATTTCTAATTGCAAACCTTTATAATTTATGTAACGCAGTAAAGTGCTGTACATTGGCACCCAAAAGTTTTAACTCCACTGTAACTGACGTTCAAACTTGTTGGCTGAAACTTCTGATGCCGACTGTACTTCGCTCTTATTTTGTTTGAAATAATTTTATGTTAGCTGTGAAAAGTTGAGATAATTAGTTTGTTTTTGATGTACGTAGTAAGACTTTGACAGCGAGTCTTTTTCTGTCGGTAAAGGCAGTTGTTGTTATACATTATTCCAATTTTAAATTAAAAAAAAAACCGTTATTTACGCAGATCGTGTCGGTCTTGTCTTGTGTCATGTTGTGGCGTGTGTGTTTGTGATCGTTATTTGTGTATCGTTTTAGTGTTGTTGTGAATGTTCTTTTTTATCGAGAATCGATTTTTAAGTTGCTTATACAACATTATTTTTAGTAAATGCGAAACCCGAAACACGTGTCTAGTATTTTTATGATAAAATTTCATAACTATATCGTGAAAAATCACAAAGTTATAAGCTTGTTATGGTACATGATTGTCCACTCAAATACATGGTCACCGGGCCATCCGGGTGACTGATGGGTTGTTTTACTTCCGCAACCAGCTGTATGCTGGCGCCTAATATATATATATATATATATATGTATATAATTTCATTTATTCAAGTAACTAAGGACTCATAATTACACATAACACAAAACATAACACCAACAAACAAACAACATTTAACAACATTTACATATTTCACACACAGTTATTGATAACTGCAGGTAACATGCAAGTCACTGCAGCGCCTTATAAAAGGACAGTCGAGCCGGTCGGCTATCATCATCAGCACACTGTTGCTATGAGCTGTCGTGATCTGTGTTGTACTTAGTGTCAGTGGTGTCCAAGTAGAGACCTTTTTTTAAATATTTTTGGGAAAAAATATAACATGGTGTAAAAATTATTGGAATCGATTCAGTTACTGATTCTGAACAAACTATATTTTTGGTTTCGCATTATATACTAAAAATAATGTTGTAGATTAGTTACCATTTTTTTAGTGTTGTTTGTCTTGTGGGAGTCACAAATGAATCTTTTTCTTTCTTTTTTAGGGTTACGTTACCCAAAGAGTAAAAACGGGACCCTATTACTAAGACTCCACTGTCCGTCTGTCGGTCACCAGGCTGTATCTCATGAACCATGATAGGTAGCTAAACAGTTGAAATTTTCACAGATAATGTATTTCTGTTGCCACTATAACAACAAAAAATAAAATAAATATTTAACTGGGGCTCCCAAACAAGAATCGTTGTTTTATCTGCGTTTTTTTGCTTTAATATTGTAGTACGGAACCCTTTTTGTGCGATTCCGACTCAAACTTGGCCAGGTTTTTCTTCCTTTTTAGTAACTTCTATAAACATCACTCGTAAACCAGTTTACTTAAGCAAAAACAATGTAACTACAATATACATCCATAGAAGCCCACTAACTAATAATTTATTTTTTATCTTATTTTCTGTTTGAAGTATCTGTTATTGGTTTATTGTGCAAACCTACCACAGTGTGGTCTTTTTTAACCCAAAGGTTGACTGGTAGAGAAGGCCTTGTTGCATTAAATCCGCCTATGTACCACTACCTGTACATGAAGAATAAATAAATAAATAAATAAGCCCAATATGGGCTTATTTATTTATTCAAAAAATGTTCACCACGTACACCAGAAAAAGCTTTAAACGTTAAATCTACTGACCTAATTACGAGCGACGTGATCCCAGCCGATTGGGAAGCAGTGGGATTAAGTAGGATCACATTGAAGTATATATACTATGGTGGGTCCACAACCACAGCCTGAACATAATGTAGATAGATAGGTACAGAAGTCCAACTCCAGGCAACAGGCGAAAACAAGAACGCACACATGGGGTCTCGGTAGTGCGGCAGCGACCTCTCGAGCCGGCCCCTGGTACACGCCATGGTCCGAATGGGCGGCGGTCACCTCGTTCTGCGAAGCAGCCCCCCTAGTCAAGTTACGATCGTTTCGCTTGCGTCGAACGCCTCGAGTAGGCCACGCCTCCGATTCCTTTGTTCTGACCACGTGACTGAGCGTTCAGATGACGTCAGAAAAAAGGAATCGGAGGCGTGGACCAGTCGAGGCGTTTGACGCAAACGAAATTATCGTAACTTGGCTAGGGGCTGCCCCCTAGCCAAGTTAATGCTAGTGAAGGAGGCAGTCGCACGTGTGACGAAACGGACATCATCGCGCTCCGAAGGCGTGTGCTTGCGGACAACTAGCAATGCGTAGCTCACCGTTCGATTGTCCGGTAGCAATGAAAAATTACCCGAGCAATTTAAATATTTAAAAATAGATTGCTATATTTACAAATAAATTTGAAAAAGTATTATTAAGTAAAAAACAGCCTGAACAGGGTGAAGTGGGAGCAGGACTAGGACACGTTGCACGAATGCACTCGGACAGGTGGACGAAGATGGTCGCTCACTGGACGCCAGAGGGACGATGATGTCATTGAGGTCGATCACGGCAAATGTGGTGTGATGATTCAGATTCATTTATTCATTGTAAAACATAGATTATACATTACAAGTTCGATCCCCATGAGTATGATCTGATCATGTTCGCGGGGCAAAGATAGATATATACATATATATATATATAGTGGGGCCAGTGCCCGAAGTAAAAAACCGTTTGCTTGTTTTAGCCAATCGTATGGAGTTAACCTTCTGTACTCATCTTTATTGTAACATATAGTTTGCCTGAAAGGTTTAATAGGTATTTAATCTATTTCAACCTAAGTCCAGGACCCTTCTCGATCTGTGGTTTTTGATTTTGAAGCAGTATTACTGAAGATAGGCTCAGTTATATTTGAAATAGAATAGTGGAAAGCTGAATACCTAAGTTTTTGATCTAATATGGGTATATTCCAACTCAAGTCACTCAGCTCGGTCGCCATGAGAAGGGAAAAATACTCTTTGATTAATTTCATTATATTTATGTTTAGAGGTAGGCGGAATAGAGTGTAAAGTCCCACATACCTCCGTTAAAAAGGGAGAATCCTCGTCGTGCGATCGGACGGGTGTTGTCTTGTCCGGGCGGCAACTGTCCGATTGTTCATATCAGACCTAAAAAACACCTCGACTCCTATATTCCAAGTTTAACTGCCAACTTGCGCGTTTTATGCATATGTAGCGACATACATATCGCCAGAGAGGAAGTAAGCGCGTGGAGCGCTAAAAGCCTTGACTAACAACCCTGTTTTCTTTTCTGGATAAACCTTCTTTTCCTTCTTACTTGACTCCTCAAATCCAATTTCTTTGCTCTGATCATAATAAAAATCTTCGATGTACCAATAATCGTCTTCTACGATGTCCCGCATATCGCTGTGGGTTTATCCAGTCCTCCTTCGTTGTCCAGGCGATCTCTCTTTGGAATGCGCTCCCGCTGAACATGAGGATGGCGTCCACTTGGTTGGTGTAATCTTCACAGCGTTGATTTGCTGTAATTGTTTCTCATAATTACATTGTTAATTTGTGTATGTACCTAAGTATATATTTATTATTGTATTTCTATATCAATAGACTGCACCTACCATGTTATGTTTCTGCACCACCCTAAGGCCGACTGGTAGAAAATGCCTAAGGCATTAAGTCCACCTTCGTACAGCGTTCATTACTTGTGCATAAAGTTTTAATAAATACTAAATAAATAAACTATAATTCAAAATCCTGCATAACGATCAAAGTTCTTTGCGCGATTGGAACATAATATACAACAGTCCAAAATCAACTATCGGGCAATTGCTGGACCAGACACAGTACTCATATGGTTGGAAGCCTAACTCCCTTTTCTACAGGGATTTGCGGGATGTAACAATCTGTTCTGCATACCTCTAAAATGTCATCCTTCACACAATCTCCATATCCTTAATGATGTTCAAAACTTTTGTCTTGATATTTTCCTCATTACTCCGCATCACATGCCCGTACCATAAAATACATCGTACATATTCCCCTCATTATCACCATCATCCCAAAAAACCGAAAGTCGTCCACTATTCGACATAGCACTCCTCCAGGTATCCACTTAACTATCGGTCCTCTGCATCTCACCAGGTCACTGATCCACCTTATGGCAGGCCTCCTATCACTGCGTCTTACCGAACGCGATCGCTACTCCGGATCTTTTCGGCCCAATGCGGCAATCTGTCCTGCGAGCAAATGGGCAACATTTGCCTTATGCATTTGCCCACTGCCACATTACGTTTAGTGACTCGTCGGTATATGTAGGTAATCTAGTTCTCCTGTGGATATCTTCATTCCTGGTAGCATAGTCTTTGGGTGAATTTAAGCCTTCTGATGTGGCCATTGTAAGCGGCCCATGCCAGCGATCATTGTGGTGACTAAGGAGATCGTAATAATAAATCGTATTCCTAAGAAAAATCTATTTTAGAAAATAAAGTTTCTTTCTAGATTTTGTGTTTAAAGCTCTTAAAATGGTCACAGTACTCAAAAACTAGATAGCATTCACACGTTCTTCGAATTTCTCAAAGAAACTTACAAAGCAATTTATATGTTGGACAGTTTTAAGTATCACAATAAACCTGTCTAGACACGCTAGGTACTATCAACCACTGAGCCATTTGCCACGAGCCACTTGACAGCACTATCGTTTAAAAATGCGGACTTTGACCGAGGTTTAAAATTTGATGTATTGCTTTTAGAAAGAAAATCTTTGAAAAACGATAGAATATTGGAAGAAAGAGTAAAGAAATGAACGGACAGAAACGACAACGTAATAACCGCTCAACTGCGAGTAGGACTCGCGCACTGAGGGCTCCGTACAAACTTACCTTATGTAAGTAATTCAATTCCCAAATCAAGTCTTAAATTTTTTTCCGAACCGCAATTTTTTTCTGACGCAATTACAAATTACAGTTTTCAGACTTTTTCCTATAATTGTGATATGAGATTTCCTTTAAATTTCGGGATTGTAGGTCAACGGCAAGTATCGTATTGATTCTGAGGTTTAGATATAGAATAAATTTTTATATAGCTAAATGGAGCATAAATGACCCGCTGCGGTTTTTTTTTAAGGTGGGAAATTATCCAAATGACTTCTCGCGCTCTGGGTGGAGCGGGAGGGCGTGTCAGACTTTTACTACCTAAAACCACACCTGCATCCTTCAGTTACTCTTTGCGTGCTAGGACTACGGGTTTCCCTTTCAGAAATTCTCCGCGGTCCTAGCTAGCGGGCATCGGCCCCGCTGGGGCCCTACCGTTTACTGACATCTCTTTGAGGAGCGCGAGGATCACTACGCGCTGTTACGACTGGGCTCGGTCCGGTTAGTTACCGAACAGCCTGACGGCGAGCTACCCAGTGCTATATAGCTAAATGGAGCATAAATGACCCGATGCGGTAGCTTTATATTTTTCTTCTTAGTTTTTTCAACATCTCATATATTGATAGGTTCAATTCCTTTTTTTTTCTTTTTTAAGTAGTTTCTTTTTTTTAAAGTGAATGTGAGAACACTGTAGACTCTGTGGATTCAATTACTTTCTATTTCAACCCAGTTTTTTATTATTAGGTATTATATTTATTGTGCCTTTGGGTACAATATTGACTGGTGTACACTGTCCTCATATACCTATTAATATTGTAAAATCTATCATTATTTTAAAAAGAGTAACCATGAAGTGTCATACCGGTTCTTCTCCATAGGAAACGACTAAACGTTTTGAATTTTTGGTGCGTTGACTTGAGTGCTTACTCTGATGACAAACTCCAAGATATTATAGATTACTACCGCCATTACCTGTAACCATTTGCTAACTAGTGAAGTTTTTTGCGGGTCCTTTCCTGAACAAAATTAAATACTTTATGAAAAAATATTTATTATTGTTTTATTTATTATTTTTTTTGCTTCATATACAAGATCCATATTTTTGTTAGAAAAGAAATACCTGAAATTAATCTCATCCTCTCATGAAACGACGTACGCTTCAAGAAAAATATGAGGTTATCTTACTTAGTTTTTCATATTTTATTTAGGCTAAAAGCATAACATATCGTTTATAAATCCTCCACCATTACTCCAAAGCATTACTAAAATTATTCACGAGAACTTTTTAAAACATTCCAAGCTCATTTCTTACAATGGGAAGAAACATTACCATTTATTTCCCAGCCCTGGGAAAAAGTTGACAAAATCGTTGTAATTTACAATTCTAATGTAAACACTGTCTCTAATCAAATTCTTTGGACAAATTGAATGTTTCATTTGTTTTGTGAACAGAAAAATAAGAAACAACTGTTTCTCTTTCGGCAGAAAGTAACGTACATAGCAAAAAAAAACTGTGAACCTGATTTCAGTTTTTGCGACGCTCAATATTTATTTCTACAATTAATGAGACACTAGGTTTTTCCAGCAGTTGCACCCGTATGGAATCGTAACTTGTACTATTAGGATGGCAAAGTTGTGCACGCGACAATTATGGCGGTAAATCCCATCTTTGAGGAGTGGCTGGAAAGACAACATGGCGTCCTTACCTTCCGCATGACGCAGTTACTCACCGGACATGGTAAGTTTGGGAGGTTCCTGCACCGGATTCATGAGGAAGAAACGCCTGGGTGTCAACATTGTGTAGACCGCCCGGTGTGGACACGGTGGAGCATACGGTAGAGGTGTGCCCCGCCTGGGCAGAGCACCGCCGTGTCCTCGTAGGGGCGATCGGCGGCAGTGATCTCTCCCGCCGGGCCTTGGTACCGGCCATGGTCCGGAGTGAGCCCAAATTGTCGACGGCACGTAGTGTTCTACGTGCGCCTCCAGGAGAGGTCAGCAACACCGTAGGGGCCCAGCAGAGTCGAAGCCTACTGGGGCCATGGGTGATGCGAAAGAGATCCCCGCGGCCCTGGAAAAATGGCAAGGAAGGAACAGGAGTGGGTTTTTAATCAGTAAAAGTCTGACACTATCTCACGCTCCACCCAAGAGCGGGGGATGTCATTGGATGATTTTCTCAAAGAGAAAAAAAGGATGGCAAAGTAATCTAAAAGATTATTTGTGCAAAGTAACATTAAAATCCGTTTAGCCGATAAGGTGTTTAATAAATATGGTTACCTACAACAAGCTCAACAGACATTTAAAACATTGTGTTGAAAAAACAGACTCTTACAATAATAATCTACCACCGGACAATTCGATGCACAGTGAGTGTTCATCGTTTACATTATTGAAAACTCTACGGTCCGTACT
Source organism: Mythimna pallens (assembly GCA_961205895.1). Classification (NCBI taxonomy): domain Eukaryota; kingdom Metazoa; phylum Arthropoda; class Insecta; order Lepidoptera; family Noctuidae; genus Mythimna; species Mythimna pallens. The sequence continues at coordinate 11,028,801 of OY540849.1, read as the reverse complement.
AAGCTTTTCACTAATTCGTTTATACCGCGCGTCCTTTGCGTGGTAAACAATTTGCCTGTTGCCGTTTTTCCATCCAATTTTAATTATGGTGTCTTTAAGGCTAGAGTGAATACTTTTAATAAACTGTGCGCTTCACCATCAACGATTGCATCGCCACGTATCATCAGGTGGAATCGCAGTCAAACAGTTTACATCATTAAAAGAAAATAAAAATATTAATGGTCATAAGATGACAGACAAGAAAAACTCGTAATTCACAAACTTTTGAATAGTGGCTGCAGTAGAGATATATCACAAGCTAAACATTATAACGTGATATGTAAAAATGCAAGTTAGAACGGATTTATAACTATTCTTACAAAAGTAATAGCTATTCCAGAAAGTTATGTTTAACAAAAAGGCATATTATCATAAAAAAAGAAAAACCTACAGTTAAATAAATAGTAATAAATATGTAAATTGCTGACATAAAATTATACATAAAGAGAGAAGTTTCCGCAAATCGGAGAACATAAAATGGATATTTTCAGCGAATGAGACAAGTTGTAAAAGTGGTTTTACATAAAAAAGTAACAAATGATTGAATTGGAATAAAAGCAGTATAAAGTAAAACAATGACATTCTTGTTGCTTCCCAATTGAAATATGAACTGTTGTAAAGGGAATTATAATAGAATGTACAAGTATATAATATTATAATTTAACAGTCTATTGTCACAACACACATCGTAATTAAATTCGGATGAAGCATCATGAACGTTTGAATAGAAAATAAGCCTATAATTTTCCCAGTGCTGGGAAAATCACCCATTGTTACTATTCATTTTAAGCTCTTAGTGCAATGTTATATAATGTGCAATGGAGAGTATTCTACATTGTAATTACCTGATTGACCGGTGGCCGACAATCGACTGGCTATATTTTATGTTATTTAGTGTGTATTGGTAGATGTATCTTTTTTACAGTTGATCTTAGCAGCGTCATGCTTAAAATGCTTATTTTTTAAACTAGCTGACCCGGTGAACTTCGTACCGCCTAACAGTTGATGAATGTATTGATAACTATTTAAATAAACTTAATGGTACAGTAATCGGGTCTAGGGATCGAACCGCAAAATTAAGTTTGTTTTTTATTGTATATACTTTTCCGGGATAAAAAGTACCCAGTGTGGTGCCCAGGATATTAAAGAATAATTAAGTCAAGTTTCATCGTAATCACACCGGTAGTTTTTGCGTGATGCCTGAACAAACAGACAGACAGACATACAAAATTTTTTTAATCACGTTTTTTGGTTTGGTGTCGGTCTAGTAACATTCCCTGCCATTATTTTTTTTATATTTTCAATGTACAGAATTTTTACTTCTACAGATTTATTATAAGTATAGATTTCAAACCACAAATTAGTAATTTAGTTTCAACTGACTTTAAAAAAGGAGGAGGTTCTCAAGGTGTCTGTTTTTTTTTTGTATCTTCTTCAAATGTTGACTGATTTTTATGATTCTGTCTTCGTTTGAAAGAATTTTGGCAAGTAGTCTTATTTAAACTTAGTGAAGATTTGATGAAAAACTTCAGAGATAGACCATAAAATACTTCATTGATTGCTGTTATAGCATTTAAACATTACGCCAGTATGGTCTGAACGGGTGACGCTGACGTGTGTAGTTCACACTCCATTCACCAATTATGTTCAAATCTCATATTAGAATTATTGATTGATTCGTACACTACTGTATTATTAATCATACTGGCTTAAAATTTGGATTTATATTTTTTATAATTTGTATAGAAATATAAAATAGACTCAATAGATTACTGCTAGAAGCTGCTAAAAGCGTTCCAACGTCAGCCAAATCATCGCTTACTATCAGGTGAGATAGTGGTTATACGCGAGTATATCAACAATAAAACTGGGCAAGTGTGAGTCGGACTTGCGCCCTGAGGGTTCCGTACAAACTTACCTATGTAAACCCTACACTACAGTTCAATTCCCGACTGAAGTTTCGAAAAAATTTTTAATGGCAATTTTTTTTTGTTGTGACGTTACAACAAATTTACAGTTTTCAGATTTATTCCTATACCTGTGCTATAAAACCTTGCTTTATGCCAAATTTCAAAGATTCTCGGTCAACGGGAAGTACCCTATGAATTTTTATTTCTTCGAGAGTGTCGTAATATACGTTTTTTTGAGACATAAACGGCCATATGTGTTTTTTGTTAACTAAGAAATTTGTTTTTTTCACAGCTTAAATGGACCGCAGACTTCAGTACATGGTTTTAATTTCAACTTGATACCTCAACGCGTTCACGAGATAAAGGGTATTGACTGACAGACGGACGGACAACAAAGTGATCCTATAAGGTTACGTTTTTTCCTTTTGTAGTACGGAACCCTAAAAATAGTAATAATAATGAGAAATTGGACAAAGAGCAGCAATTATTATTGCTTATTTGTACACCAAATAGTGCAGACCACCACCTTGTTTGCGAATACTTCGAATAGTAATGGCATGATTGTACCTACAAACAGTCAATGGTTCATGAAAATGAAAGGTTAAATTTATGAAACATACATTTACTCATCATCTTTATTTCAGGCAATATTGGGCTGTTTTCATAGTTTTAACCTTCGAGTGTACAAAATACCAACTTGGCGTCGCGTCGGTACTCAAGACTTTGAAATATCCTACTGAATAACGTTAAGGAAGTCGAAAACAACACAAAGTAAGGTGAAATATTTTGTACGCATCGTACTGAAAAATTTTCGTATTTTTCCCAGTAGATACGTAGCGCGCGGCGTACTCAATGGGAAAATTTAGATAAAACTATTTTAGTTGGAGTAGTGTTTTATTAGAGTGATGTACTTGTGAATTTGTTGAAAGGAATAATGACGCTAAAATTATGAAGCAGAGATATACCTATAATACGCTCGTCTCAAAGTAGAAAATTATCAAAAGGAAACGAAATGTTTTTCCTGGAAAGGCTCGGTATGTTGAAATCATCATTTTTCATCATCATTTGAGCCGAAAGATGTCCACTGTTGGACATAGGCCTCCCCAAGTGTCGCCACAATGAAAGGTCCTGAGTGTCTCGCATCCATCGGTCCACCTTGTAGGAGACCTTCCAACGCTGCGTCTTCCGGTACGTTTCGCCACTCCAAAACCTTTCGGTTCCAACGGCCATCTGTTCTGCGAGCAATGTACTCTGCCCACTGCCGCTTAAGTGTAGCGATTTTTCGGGCTATGTTGAACCTTGGTTCTCCTGCGGAATCTTCATTCCTGTCCAAATATCTTCTTCATCTCATAAAAAAACTGGGCAAGTGTGAGTCGGACTTGCGCCCTGAGGGTTCCGTACAAACTTACCTATGTAAAGAGTTCAATTCCTGGTTGAATTCTCCAAGTTTTTTGCAAAACTCAAAAATATCCTACACTTGTGTTATAAGATCTTGCTTTGTGCAAAATTTCACGATTCTGGGTCGACGGGAAGTACTTTAGAATTTTGGTTCCCTTGAGTATCGAAATATACATTTTATTGCGACAAAAACGGCCATATCATTTTTTTCCGTTAACTTAGAAGTATGATTTTTTTCACAGCTTCAAGGGACTGCAGACTTTAGTATTTGGTTTTAATTTCAACTCGATACGTCCATGCGTTCTTGAGATAAAGGGTCTCTCGAGAGACAGACAGACAGACAAACAAACAAACGGACGGTCAACAAAGTGATCCTATAAGGGTTCCGTTTTTTTCCTTTTGAGATACGGAACCCCATAAAGAGCAAAATACTAGGCTCCAAAATAACCTCTAAACTAATTATTACAAGAGTGAATTCGTTCGCAATCTAGTTATCAAGAAACTGAGTTAACAACGAGATCAGAAAGATAAGTTTGTCAGACTGAAATTACTCGAGGTGCGTTTAATTGGGTTAGGTCGCTATTTAGAACGAATAAGACTCTAAAAATAAATCTTTCTCCAAAAAGCTAGTTAAAGAACATTACTTTTGTAATGTTATACACCACTGTTTTTTAATTAGTACAAGATATATCGGTTTTGTTAGTAGTAACGCTATCCGCACATGTAACTAATCATATTTGTGTAGTCAAAAGTAATAAAAAAATTGTCTACGAAAATTTGTCATAATTGGTAAATTCATAATTGAATTAATCATTCATAACAATTGCTACTAGAAAATACTACGCGCATTGTATTTCCATAAATTGAGTGACATTTTGGGATATAAACAAACGCCAATAACTTTGCTGTTTATGAATATTATTTATTGAGACTTTACTTAAACAGTAACAAGACCTTTTCTAATAAGCCCTTTAAGTATTTTTAATAATAAAAAAAATGTGGTGTATAGAGCACAATACTGATATATTGTAACGATAAAATGTATAAATATTATTTATAGAGACTTTACATAAACAATAACAAGACCTTTTCCAATAAGCTTTTTAAGTATTTGTAGATATTAATTAAAAATTTGTACACACATGATGTTATACAACAAAGTACCAAACCACGTCAGTCTGCGTATATCTTCTTCTTAGCATGTCTATGGCAATACTAGTTTTTTTTTTTTTTAAGTTAATTCCTTGCTTAACCCAGTATTCGGCCACGGCAATGCCGTCCGCTGACGCTGTCATTAGTAACAGGGTACGTGGCACCGAATGGAAGATGGGACATAGTCTACGGAGAGACGCCGCTCCCAGGTTAGGCGTAGCAAAAGCTATCTCCACAAATGGCGGTTCTCGGGCGGTACCGATCTTCAATATTTGTGCGACGTCTCTCCGCGGACCATGGGCCACCTTCTGTCTGTATGAACGGAATAAACTCAAAAATGACTAAATAAATTTACATGCAGTTTTTACAAATAGACGGAGTGATCCTTGAGAAAAATTGAAGTGTATATACACAATGCATATTACTTTATAGGAAACAGAGTAATACAAAGATTTCTAACACCTGTGTGAAGCTGGAGCGGTTCGCTAGCATATTATAAAGTTGAAGAGTTTGTTTGTTTAGTTGAATGCGCTAATCTCAGAAATTACTGATTTGAATTGAAAAAAAACCAGGCAAGTGCAAATTGGACTCGCGCACTGAGGGTTCCGTACAAACTTGCCTATGAAAATAGTTAAATTCCCGAATTGAGTTATGCCGATTTCTGCCGGGTTTTTTTGTGACGTAACTACAAATAATTTTCATAATTTTTCTTATACTTGTGCTATAAGACCTTGTTTCATTCAAAATTTCAGGATTATAGTTTAACGAGAAGTACCCAATGAATTTTGATTCCCTTGAGAGTGTCGTCGTTTTTTGCAACATAAACAGCCGTATTTATTTTTTTCGTTAGCCTAGAAGTTTGATTTTTCACAGCTTCAAGGACCGCAGACCTGAGTGTATGGTTATAATTTTAACTTGATACCACCACGCGATCCCTAAATAAAGGGTCTTGACAGACAGACAGACAGACAGACAGACGGAAAACAAACTGATCCTATAAGTGTTCCTTTTTTTCCGGTTGAGGTACCGAACCCTAAAAGAGTATTTTAAAGAGTATTTACTTGGCCCTTTGTTTAGTATATATACAAGTATTATATACTCGTACGTCTACAAATTACTTAGTTTAAGATCGCAGTCACGTTAGTAAAAAGTTTTAGACAAAGAAACAAGTTTTAGGGTTCAAAGGAGTTGATTAGAAGTGAAAACTTCATTTCAATTGTGAAGCCAAAACTTTGGATAGCAATTTACAAGAAGCAGACCATTGTACCGTTTCAATTTTCAGTAAAGACAAAATATACTGAAAGGTTATCTTTTACAAAATAAATGTCCATTTTTGTAGATGGGAAAATCATCCAGTGATATCCAGTGACCCGCACTTGGGCGAAGCGGGAAGGCGTGTCAGACTTTTACTGACTAAAAATCTACTTCTGTTCCTTCGTTGCCTTTCGTAGCAGGGCCGAGTCTTCCTTTCAGAATCAGACCCTTGGCCCCAATAGGCTTCGACCCTTCGACGATGGCGCGTACTGTTCCACGCGCACCTCAAGGAGATGTGGAATTTCTGAAAAGGTGGTCCTAAAACGCATAAGGCAACAGATTGACACTGGTGTGGTTTTAGTTAGTAAAAGTCTGACACACCCTCCTACTTCACCCTAGAGCGAGAGAAGTCATTGGAGGATTTCCCACTTCGAATAAAATAATTACTTTCTTTTATTAGTTTTCTTAGAAAGATAAAAATGGAAAAGTCGTAAGAAATCTTTATTTACTTAGGCAGGCGTCATCAGGCGTCATCGTTAGATCCGGGAATATTTAAAAATACAAATTACAGAGAGAGTCAAGTTACCATTTTTCCCGGAAATTTCAAAATCCTCGTGTTTCCTAGCAACAACCGAAACACGGGATTCCCTTAAAATAATTGACTTAATTAAAATGAACCTCTTTTATTTGTGTTTTGAAATTAAACCACAGAAGAGATAGGTACAGAAGGGTAGTTTCTTACAAAATAATATATCTTAAAAACAGGCACAAGCATGTACCTACATGGCTCTGCAGTCCTCAAAAACGTGCCATGGTATTAGCCATAATGATTACAAAAAAAAAAAACTGAAAGTTTAAGTCCACCTGTGTACTTTTGTGTTGCATGAAGTTTTAATAAATAAATAAATAAACATAGTTTGAAACAACGTTTGGCTGAAAATAATGATGACGATGGTAGCCACAATTTATCAATCGAGACTCAGACCTATCATAATCGTTTACATGTACCTGGTACACGATAAGTGCGTCAATCTGCGTTGCGCCACCGGTACATGGTAGACATCCGAAACCAACGCCATCTAGTTTAATTTTCGAAAACTAGAACTCTAACGTGCAAGGGAAAATAGGCGTTAAGGTATCTAAGCACTTTTGCTGGATCACTGTACATGATAATATGAAGCGTTTCTATGTGTGCGTATGTGTTCGCTTATTGTATAGAGTTGCTCTTCTGTGCCTGTTCACACTGTGGCAAAACCCTCGTTTATCATAAATTAATGTTTTCTCCAATTGATAAGACAGCTGCTTCTAATTAATTATCTCTCATAGAGGAGTTGGAATTAATGAGGCTTTACTGTACCTATCAGATATTTTCGTAATTTATCGTTTTTGGTGGGCAGTGATTATTTAATAATGATCCTTTAATGTTTTATTTTGCGAACTAGTTTTTTGATTTTGCTGTTCTTAATAGTTATTTAATGAAGCATAAACATACCTACTCATAATATATACCCCGCGACGCCAATTTTTTTTTGGTTAGGAATTTCTTATGGATGTCCTCCACCCTGGGGTAGGTGGAGGGATCTGTCAGACTCTTATTGACTGGGTAACCCCGGTATTCGCTCATACACTTGTGTCGGGGGCTGCGGGTGCAGTTTGACTTCCGCTGCCCCAGACAGGTGGTGACCCGATCCCCATGGTCCTCCCGTATTGGAGAGTGACTTTCGGCCCATTAATCTCGGGTCCAGATTAATGGACCGAAGGATGTCCCCTAATCCGTCGACCCTGGACCTTCTTAGGACCCCCGCGACGCCCTATGGTGGCATAGGGCGTCGCGGGGCTTACAAGGGTTTTTCTATAAGTCCTGAGTGGATGCTTTACTTTTATTTTGTTATTAAGTAGACCACAGATAGGTCCAGTTAAGCAGACGACAACCTCATAATGTTAAGCCTTCCACAAGGTGGACCTTTGACCTGGTGAAGGTTGCGGAAATTCGATGGATGCAAGAAGCACAGGACCGGTGGTTATGGCGACGCTTGGGGAAGGCCTATGTCCAACAGCAGACGTCTTTCGACTGAAATGATGATGATGATGATGATTATAAACTTCATAGGTTGACCTGCGAGAGGCCACTCATTAAAATAACCTGATAAGTAGAATTTGCATAATATACTCAGAAATAAAGATATCCGCAGGAGAACCAAGGTTACGTGTTCCAGTACGCAGACGTCTCTCCATAACCTGTTGTCCCCATCGACCATCTGTCTTGCGAGCAATGTGCCTTGCGCACTGCCACTTCAGTCTGGTGATTTTTCTGGTTAAGTCGATAACTTTGGTCTATCCATTAATACTTACTATATCTAAAACTAGGTCATAAAGTACCTAGAAAACAGCAGGTTTTTTTCACACCAGAAATATACCAACGCGCGTGCAAGCCCCATACCTAACTAATATAATTATTATGCGACGCCTTCTGCAAATAACCTGCAATATTCTTAGAAACAGAATTAATAATCAACCTCAATACTTACTGTAGCTTTGCTCGCGTGAAAGTATACAGAAAACTAGTAATTTACCAGTGACTGCGTTTATTTATTTATTTAAACCTTATGTACAGTAGCGGTCCTTGTTGCTTTAAGTCCGCTTATATAAAGCGGACTTAAAGCAACAAGGCATTCTCTACCAGTCAACCTTTGGATCAAAAAAGACAACAATGAGGTAGATGTGCACAATAAATAAATAATAACCTCTTAAATCGGATTTTTTGAAAATAATATCTTATCATTTACTTATGTTACTAGTTGTTAGTTAGTAACTTTGACGGATGAAAAAAGATTGCATGTAGCGGAATTGAGAATGTTGAGATGGATGTGTGGTGTGACGAGAATGGATAAAGTGAGAAATGAATATATTAGAGAAAGTTTGAAAGCGGCGCCAGTGACTGAAAAGTTGAAGGGGAATCGTTTGTCTTGGTATGGTCATGTGAAGAGGAGAGATGAAACGCATGTTACTAAAAGAGTTATGAGTATACATAAGAATGGGTGGAGAGGGAGAGGGAGGTCAAAGAAAAGATGGATGGATTGTGTGAAGAGTGTTATGAAAGAAAAGGAAGTTAGTGATAGCATGACGGGAGACAGGATAGAATGGAAGAAAAATACGTGTTGCGCCGACCCCAAATAAAACGGGACAAGGGCAGGAAGATGATGACTAGTAGTTCTAGTGTATCGACACATGGAATGAAATTTTGCATACAAAGAAATTTCCCCCTTTTAACCCCCTTAAAGGTTTAATTTTCAAAAACCTTTTATTAGACGCCTACGTCATAAAAGGAAGCCTTGTGCAAAATTTTATGTTTCTAGTCCCAGTAGTTTCGGCTGTGCGTTGATGTGTCAGTCAGTCAGTTTCTTCTTTTTATACATATAGATTATCACAAGAGAACATATTCCTGAGATAGAATGTTCTGTTTGTGGACATAATCTACCTGCTTGTCAAATTTCAAGCAAGTTGAACATACACAGACACATAAACATACAAACATTCCCCATTATTATATTGGTGTGATTCCTCGAACCCACTGAATAGTTTAAAATCCCTTTACTTTGAATTTAAAGCATAAATACTATGAAACTTTGTTGGATCGCAGTCTTTATAAATTTTCTAATTAGTAGTTTACTTAGCGTGGTTTCTAGTTAAAATATTATGAGATTGTAAAAGACTTTAAGTAATAAAGCGTCCGTAAAGACGATCTTTAGTTGGTCGATACTGCACTTTTCTCAAAGAGTTGTCTCGGCATGGGTCCAAAGATTTACAATAAACTACCAAAAACTTTAAAAAGCATGACCAGCATAATCCATTTCAAATCGCAATTTAAAAAATTCTTGATTGAAAAGGCTTACTATTCTATCAATGAGTTTTTAAATGATAGAAGCATAAAATAAAAAATGTCCGATTCACTTGTTATTCTTATTGTTTATGACGTTACTTGTTTGAAACAGTTTTATTTAGTTTGTAGTTTTTTACGCCTAATTTGTGCGCTTTGCAAGGCTAAACATAGTGATTCAATGCAAATTTATACCATGTACCATAATACCTATGTTCAACAAATAAAATACTTTACTTTGACTTTGACACGTTTGTTACAAGATATTCCTATTTCGGAGCGGGAATAGTCTTTCCATTGCCCTATGAGTAACTTTAAGTACTCTGATTAGGCCCATTGTAAGTGGACTCGTTTTGGAGCCATAGGCCATCAGACTTTCGACTTGAGACACTGTGATAAGTCTAGCGAAAAAATACCACGCAGATTGCCGAACACTGCCCAGACGAGTCGGTTTTTTGAAGTTAGGATATAGGTGGAACCTTGTACCAGCTTCTGACGTTTTATAAGTCTCCATGTGCCCCTATGTGAGATAAAATCAGTTTTTAATTTTAATTAGAATGAATATAAATTGGCTTATAAAATTACAAACCAACAAGTTTCCTTTATTTTGAGACGAACATTCCCGAAAGGGTTGAAGATAATTGTACTACAATTGTAGGTAAACCTCACGACCATTTCACAAGCGTCAAGTTTCTTGAAATAGGAGTGACTCATTACTTATTCGGTTGTAATTATTAATCTGATTGATCTTTGTTTAGTTACTAGAACAAACTGACAGATTTATTTATTAAATCAAAGTTTAAACTACAGTTGATTGGCCTGTTGGTCTAGTGGTTAGTGGCCCTGACTGCTATGCCGGAGGTCGTGGGTTCGATTCCCACCCAGGACAAATGTTTTTTGATGAGCAAGATCATTTGTTTTGTGTCTGGGTCGTAATTTATCTATATATGTATGTATTCAGAAATATATAAGTATGTTTCTCAGTTGTCTAGTACCTATAACACAAGCTCTGCTTAACTTGGGACTAGATAGCGTTGTGTGATAGTTGTGGAATATTATATTATATACGTACTCAAAGTCATCAAGGCAAGAGTTTGTGAATGTATGTGTTTATTACTTCTTTACGCTCAAAGGGCTGGAGATGTAAGCAAACCGTAGGCTGAGCTCCTACGATTCGCAATTACGGTTTTACAAAGTTTAAATTTAAAAAAGTAACGATTTTCACACGAATCTGGTGCAGGAACTTTCCGAACTCACCGTGTTCGGTGAGAACCTGCGTCATGCGGAAGGTGAGGACGCCGTGAGGTCTTTCCAACCACGCCTCAAAGAGGGACTTACCGCCATAATTGTCGCGTGCCCAGCCACTCTGGGGTTCATAATCATGTACTGGATCTATGGTATTCATTTGTGCGTCGATGTCAAAGACAACGTGTGTAGATATTTTATCCAATAGTTTCGATTACTTTTACTGAGCCCCATAACATCCCCGGTTGTAATCGCATTATCGCATCATGCCTGTCTGTTACAACTAAGTCAATTAAAACTAATCTGGTAACAGCCTTTGTATATTCGAATCCAATTTAAACGTTTTAGATCGACCACTAATGAGCTCGTTTGAGCTCATATTCCAGGGGCATTTAATAAAGTTGTGATTATTATCGATAATACGTCATTTGTAGTTATTAGCTAAATAATTTCTGACAATAATTGGCGGTTTAGACCCGCGGCTAATTGTAATTAGTATCTACATCAATTATTTCAGTATTAGTTTTTGAAGTCGGTATCCAATTGTTGTTTGTACTATTGATGAAACAAAAAGCAAGTTCATCATTCAGCCTCGCGGGTCAGCCGAAAGACGTTCACTGTTGGACATAAGCCTCCCCCAAGTGTCGCCAGACCGGTCCTGTGTGTCTCGCATCCATCGGATTCCCGAGACCCTCACCAGGTTATCGGTCCACCTTGTGGGAGGCTTTCCAATGCTGCGCCTTTCGGTACGTGGTTGCCACTTCAGAACCTTTCGTCCCCATCGACCATCTGTTCTGCGAGCAATATGCGCACTGTCACTTAAGTTTGGCGATTCTTTGGGCTTTGTCGGTAACTTTGGTTCTCCTGCGGATATCTTCATTTCTGATGTGATCACGCAAGGAAACTCCGAGCATCGCCCTTTCCATAGCCCTTTGAGTGATTTTAAGTCTTCTGATGAGGCCCATTGTTCGGAACCATATACCTTCACTGATAACACGCACTGGTCATAGACATTCGTCTTCAGAGACTGTGGTATATTGGACGAGAAGCCACCACGCAGCTTCCCGAACGCTGCCCAGCCGAGTCGGATTCGACGATTGACATCTATCTCCAAGTTAAACCTACCCAACTGCACCGTCTGTCCCAGGTAAACGTAGTCGTCCACAACTTCGATTGTAGAGTCTCCGATCTATGATAGAAGTGGGTGCTTCATGGATGTTTACCATGACTTTGGTTTTGTTCATGTTCATTTTAAGTCCCACTCTTTCGGAAGCTCTACTGAGCTAGTAGCGTAGCTAAAGTTAAATATTTTAAACATGCTTTCATTTACATTTAGCCGTTTTATATTTTTGTACACCGAAAATAGTGTCTTACTAATAACTATACCGTTTACCACGATTAGAGCGGTACAAGGTCTAATACGCCTCGTATGTTCTTTGCCAGACGGAGGCCGTGATTTCTATTTGGTTTATTATTAAAAAGATAAATATATTTTATTTTTATTTTATTTTACTTTTTTATAAAACAGTTACACATTACAATTATTAAGGTACACAAATGTCCGCGAAATAATAGTGTCGAACTATTATATTATTAAAAGCGTGCGTTAGAAGTTAGAGAGTAGATACTCGTAGGTATAATATTTGGTGACTAAAGTAGCTATTTTAAGAATTCAATAGCCATTTTTTTTGAACTTTAGGTGTGTATATCTAAGATTATATTGATATTAATTATATTAAAACTGAATACAATGGTGGATTTACTTTAGTACGGGCTCAATTTGAACTCGTACCTAAAAAATTATGATTATTTTTAATTTAGCCAAAAAATCTAATAAGCCCCTTACCGCCATAATGATAGCTTTCAAACGAGGTCTTAAACACCCCGTACGCAAGAATGGAAATAATACAAAAGTGAGTCCGATTATAATTTAGGTGTTTTCAAGACTAGAGCGAATAGGCTTTAAACTAGTGCGCTTCACCATCAACGATTGCATCACTGCTTACCATCAGGGCATCAAGTCTGCTATTACAATAGTGTCAGAAGGGTCTGTAATTGATTTCATAATTGATGATTTTGACAAGTTTGGTAATCTACTAATATAATGGTGTCATTATGACTTTCCAATCAACCACTGACAATCCATTGAAAGAAATGGCGTAGAATGGTAATCTCGTACATATTGACAAATGAATGTCTGACGTATACGGTAATCTGCTAAAATTTTGACAATTCCTTTGATCAGTGATCTACCATCAAAACGTCATTGTGCAGTCATTGCTTTTAATAAGCTCGATATTGTCATTCTACCACAACTCTATTACGAGACCATTGACCAATCAATGATCGATCATTATGAATTAGCAGATTACGAACTTTTAGCAAAATGACCACGGGATCGTGTTGGAATGACGAATTTATAAAAATAGCAGACTTGGGCCCCAGGTGAGTTCGCAGTCAAGCACTAGTTTATATCACTTTAAAAAAAAGAGTGCTGCTGTCACCGTTTAACCCTATTTTGTTTTTCAGTATTCATCATAGAACCAAGGTTACTGACATAGCACGAAGAATCGCCAAACTACAGTGGCAATGGGCAGGGCACATTGCTCGCTGAACAGATGGCCGTTGGGGCCGAAAGGTTCTGGAATGGCGGCCACGTACCGGAAGACGTAGCGTTGGAAGGCCTCCTACAAGAAGGACCGATGACTTGGTAACGGTTGCGGGAGTCCAATGGATGCGAGATGCACAGGACCGTTCATTGTGGCGACACTTGGGGGAGGCCTATGTCCAGTAGTGGACGTCTTTCGGCTGAAATGATGATGATGATGATTCATCATAATATAATTTGGGTATCAATATCCATCAATCACTTCTGTTCAAAAGCTTATTTAATTAAACCCTTTATAAAAAGTCTGTATTTCAAGGCTCACGTCCAACAGTATGTTCGCAACCATCTATAATAATATTATTGGTCACGTTCCCAATAATAATGAATTGGCCATTTCGGCCATACAATCTGTAATCGCATTGGTCATCGAGAGCGTCGCATATCTTCATAAATAAAATACTTGCAAAATTTAATCTTATGTTAGAACTTTTAAAGCACTAAGTTCAATACAGTAATTGATGTCGTTTCTTCCTATAAATGAGACAACACAATCAGAATTAAAGCTTATTGTTGTACAATTAAGGTGTAAAATTGAATGGTATTAACGATGTGGTTTTTCGAAATTTAATTTCCAATAATTAATATTTCTCGTGTCGAGCGTTTATTTGATTAATCATGTTTGATGTTAATTATTGAAATATTTCATTTACTCTGGTTGTCTTTTTTTTTCGGTGGGAAAATCATCCAATGATTTCCCCCGCTCTTGGGCGGGGCGCGAGATAGTGTCAGACATTTACTGACTTAAAACCCATTCCTGTTCCTTCGTTGCCTTTCATACCAGGGCCAAGTCTTCCTTCCTGAATCAGATCTTTGGCCCCAGTAGGGTTCGACCATGCTGGGCCCCTACAGTTGCTAACATTTCCTTGAGGCACGCGTATATGATATGGATAAATCACACCCAGACACAGAACAATTGATCGTGCTCATTACATAAACATTTGTCGGCCTCCGGCATGGCAGTCAGGGCCACTAACCACTAGACCAACAAGTCAGTCAATAAAATATTAAAGCTATGGGATCGAAGGCGGCCAAGTTCTGGCTAGCTGGCGCTATACTCTACCTTTATAGTACCGAGTTAATGTTGAGATAATTTCAAATATTCCTAACCAAAATGTTGATATATTTCAAATATTCCTAACCAAAATGGTATTACGTTTATCGCAGCTTATTCCATCAAGATTTCGTGGTATTTATTGTATGTGAAAATCACTAGTAGTTAATTTCATTATTATTATGAATACTAAACTAAACTTTGCCTGTAGCATCGTTCGCAAGAATATTTTCATAAAAACTTGAACATTAAACCATATTTTGAGGGTAGTTTTAAAAAACTAATAATGACACTCTTCATTATTCATTTTGATTAGAATTAGTTTATTAGCTCAACGAATAAAATTTTGAATACAAACGAATTTCCCCTTTTTCATCCCCTAAAAAGTTTTGAAGGTATGCGGACCAGAGAATAAAGTCCAGCAAACCTACGTAGAAAAGGGAGGGTCCTCCGACCAGACGGATTATGTCTGGTGGGCAACTGCCCGATAGATGATTTCGGACTGTTCTACCTATATGTTCAAATCACACGGAGAACTTTAATTGCGGGATGCAAGATTAGTTCTTATGTGACGACATAGGTGTCACTACAAAGTTGAATTTTCAAAAACCCCTTGTTAGTGCTCGCCTACAAAGTTTCACGTTCGTAGAACTTTTGCATGTGCGTTGACGTCAGTCAGTCAGTTTTTCCTTTTATACATATATGTTGTGGCAAGGATCTTAAATATTGATCACTTCATGGTATGGCCGAGTAAAACTGGCCAGATCTGGTACTTACCGTTGATCTAGTTGACACTTTCAAATAGATTCAAATTTCAGTTATTTATTTTGTAACTGAACACATCCTGTATTTTAAACAACTACCTATGTATTTACTATATTTATTTATTTATTTATTTATTTATTTATTTATTTAGTCATAGGAGAACCAACAGCTATAACAAAAGAATAACAATAGTATAAAAGACATTGAGCCAATTACAGGTTCTCACGGGTAGAAACAGGTAAAGTAACAGAAAACTTACGATCACTAATAAGCACGATAAAAAAAAGAACATAATTAAACATCTCTTAAGTCAAATTAACACTATGCACTTTTGAAAAAGTCCGCATTCAGCTGAGTGCGTGCCGAATTGGGTTTAATAGTAAACGGGTCAAAAGAGAACTCTTTACAAAGAACATTAAAGTCCTTACACGCTCGCACCATGCAGGAGTTTCGCCTGTAATTAGAAGAGGAAGAAGGAATAGAGATAGGTGGATTAAATCTAACCGATCTCTGGGGGACATTAAAGCATAATTTATGTAGGAGATCAGGACAGTCAATCTCATTAGATAAAATTTTTAGCAGGAAAGTGCAATCTGCTAATCGACGACGATTTATAAGTGGTTGTAAATGAAATTTCTTGCAAAGATTTAAGTAATTATCAGAGTGATATGGTATACGCAGCCGAAAACAAAGAAACCGAATAAATCTTTTTTGTATATTCTCAATACGATCAATGTATTTGCCATAACAAGGGTTCCAAATTTGAGACGCATATTCAAGGTGACTTCTAACAAAAGAGCAGTAGAGGATCTTAAGAGTTTTGGCATTCTTAAAACACCCTGCGAGTCTCATAACAAAACCCAGTGATCTTGAAGCTTTGGCCACTATTTGCTCAATGTGCACATTAAATAAAAGTTTAGAGTCGTGAAACACGCCTAAGTCGCGTACACCGTCGCATCTCTGCAATAGCTGCCCTTTAAGTTTATAAGTTGTAGGACGAGGGATCCGTTTTCTGCTGAAGGAGACTATTGAGCATTTAACAGGGTTCAAATCTAATTTGTTGGTCAAGCAATAATCATCTAACCGCGCCAGGTCACTTTGGAGAGCAACCATGTCATCATCTGATGATATTGCAGAGAATATCTTCATATCATCAGCAAAACAAAGTAACTTTGAATGGTGGAAACACGAGTCGATGTCACTGACATAAATAA
Source organism: Mythimna pallens (assembly GCA_961205895.1). Classification (NCBI taxonomy): domain Eukaryota; kingdom Metazoa; phylum Arthropoda; class Insecta; order Lepidoptera; family Noctuidae; genus Mythimna; species Mythimna pallens. Next base: position 11,012,228 of record OY540849.1, on the reverse strand, counting down.
TAAAAAGTAAAGGACCCATCAAGGAACCTTGGGGTACGCCACTAGGAGCTGAAACCCAGCTCGATATGTAATTACTGATAACGACAGCTTGAGACCTGTTTTCAAGGTATGAAGTAAACCAGCGAAGAAGATCTCCTCTAATACCGTTGTTAAAAAGCTTTGTTTTCAGAATATTATGGTCAATTCTGTCAAAAGCTTTACTGTAATCTGTGTAAATGACATCGACTTGTGCCCCATTGTCCATTTTGTCAGTTAAGAAGTCATTGAGCAGAGCCAGGTTAGATACTGTTGAACGGCCCTTAAGAAATCCGTGCTGAGAAGGGCTAAAAGATTGACTCAGCGCTGCATAAACTTGGTTATAGACTATCCTCTCAAAAATTTTAGCCAATACGCATAATTTAGAAATAGGTCTATAGTTAACAATTTCATTTTTGTGCCCTTTTTTATGCACAGGAGTGATAAAGGCCGACTTCCATATTTGGGGAACAGAACATGAAGCGAGTGATTTTTTAAATAATAGTGATACCGGCAGGGAAATAGTTTTAGCACACCCAATCAGAAATTTAGGTGATAAGTGGTCAGGACCAGCAGATTTAAATGGATCAATTTCACTAATAAGCTTAACTATAACATTAAGGTCAATCTCGATTGAGTGAATATCCGAAGTTATTATATATATTTATTATATAGAATATTAGAAATAATATATAGAAATTTATATATATAAATTTAGAATAAATAGAAATTTATATATATAGAATATATTTTACTGTAATATTTGAATAATAGCTATATTTCGAAGAGTTTCGAAAGAAGATCTACAATCTGTGTTGGAAACCAGTTTGGAAAACAGAAATATATTTCTTTATTGAAAACGGGGTTTCCAATAAACAAAGTGGCTCAAGTATCTTGGCAAGCACGCTCTATCGTCGGCCACATCATCACTTACCATCAGGAGAGATAGTGATTAAACGAGAGCCTATACCTACATAATAAAAAAAAAATGGTGTCATAGACGTCGCTACACTTATCATCCATATATTTTATCTTAACAAAAGCAAACATCACTCGTATCAAAAGACAAAGAGAAACTGACTTTTCTGGCTAATCTAATCAGAAGTTCAATTCAGTCCGCCATTTTGCAGCGTCCAAATTGGTCCGAGTTGATTGAGGCGATACTGTTAGTAGACCAATCAACGAAGGTATGTTTTGTCCTTTTTATACTACGCAATTAGGATGATACAACCCTAGCACGGGTATCGATAATTGTCACTACACTAGTAACGAACAACTAATTGGTTTAGAAGTTTCTTTGTAAAGTTGTGATGTTGAGTAATGATGTAGTTTTTTTAACAGCTTTTCCTGCTCTGTGTGGAACGAGAAGGGGTGTCAGACTCAAAAACAAGCAATTTTGGTCAACTTGCCTGAAAATTGATAAATCAAGGACAGATTATGCATAACCGTGTTGTGACTTACTTACCTGGCTCCACCAGCACTGTTGAGGTAGTCAGCCATACGTCTCAGCTTACCTTCAGCTACAGGATTGATCGAAAGAGGTACCCCGGCCTGAAGGGCAACTGAAGGAAAGTCTGACCCTCCCTATTGCTTCACCTGAAGCAGAAGGAGTCGTGTGATGATTTCCCCGTAAAAAAAATACCTTCAACAAAAGAAGATGATTTTGATTCTCTCGTTGTTAATGTGTTCCTCTATTGGGTAAACTGCAATAGCTCAGTTCAATATATTTTACATACCTCTATATGTGCTTGCAAATAAATAAATAAAAATAAATAAATAAATACCTATATTCAGTATGTTCAAGTCACTCCTCTACTTGTTTTAAATAATAGGGGTTAAAGTATGAAATAGCCGTTTTTTAAAACGGGTTGCTATGAAGTGTTATATCTTTGGATATTACAGAAAATACAAAACACAAAGAAACCAAATATACCTAATTTTGAAAAAAAAAGAATAACGTACCTTTAATATAAAGTTTATTTGAACTTATAATTCCAAGGCAATCTAAAGTTATAACACTTCAAACCAACCCGTTTTATTTATTTATTTATTAAAACTTCATGCAACATATAGGTACAAATGCGGACTTAATGCCTTAGGCATTCTCTACCCGTCAACCAAGGGTAGGGAAAAAGCGGCAACTTCATACTTTACCCCTAATATGTTTGTAGTATTTTTATGAACACTAGCAATACTTTTTCTTTTCCATCTTGATATTTTACTACGTAATCCTGTAAATAGAGGTAGCATTGCCTTTCTATAAAAATAAAAAACAACTTAGGGTAACATCGGGTAGCCAAATAGTACATTTTATTTCAATTTTTTTTATATATACTCATCCTTATGGTCCCATAGAGAGATGGGAAGGTGAAATAAAAAGAATTGCGGGATCTGGCTAGATGATTATTGAAATTGATGATTGCGCACAGGTAGGAAGAATGAGGTTAAGGCTTTTATTTTTATTTACTTAGCACTCGTACTAGCTTAAACCTACCGTACCTACCCTATCTACCATCTGGCGGACGGCCAGTTCGGCTTTCGCAGGAGGCGGTCCACGGTGGACGCCATCATGCGCGTGCGAGCTCTCACGACGGGGGATGCAGTGGCCCAGGGCAGGTGTGTCGTGGCGGTGTCTCTGGACATCGCCAACGCCTTCAACTCTCTGCCTTGGAGCAGCATTAGGAGGGCACTCCGGTATCACCGGACGCCCGACTACCTCTGTCGTGTGGTCGAGGCGTACCTATCAGACAGGTACATTATCTACCCTGGTCACCAAGGAGAGTGGGAACGTCGAGAGATGTCGTGCGGTGTTCCGCAGGGATCGGTACTAGGGCCGCCCTTGTGGAACATCGGATACGACTACGTGCTGCGCGGCGACCTCCCTGACGGGATCAGCGTGGTCTGCTACGCAGATGACACGCTGGTCCTGGCGCGGGGAGAGTCGTACCAGGCGGCGGTCGAACTAGCGACACGCGGGGTTGCGACAGTCGTGGGCAGGATCCAGGAGTTGGGACTCGAGGTGGCATTGCACAAGTCCGAGGCCATGTGCTTTCACGGACCTCGGAACGCGCCACCACCGGGTTCCCAACTAACGGTAGGAGGAGTCCACATCGGCGTCGGGTCGACGATGAAGTACCTGGGACTCGTTCTCGACAGCCGATGGGATTTCGAGGAGCACTTCCGACGTCTGGCTCCCAAACTAAACCGGGCTGGGGCTGCCCTCGGGCGGCTCTTGCCTAACCTGGGGGGTCCAGACGCCTCCTGCCGAAGGCTCTACGCGGGAATCGTTCGGTCCATGGCCCTTTATGGCGCACCGGTATGGGCGCCGGCGCTGCGGAAGCAGCCGGCGGCCCGGCTGAACGCATGCCAGAGGGTCATGGCCATACGGATGGTGCGAGGATACCGGACGATTTCCCGCGAAGCGGCGAGCCGCCTTGCTTGCCAGCCACCATGGGATCTGGTGGCAACAGACCTTGCTCACATGCACGATCTGCGCATGGAGATGCAACGCCGGGGCGAAACTCCGCTGCCGCGACAAATCGCAGCATGGAGGACAGAGCTCCGGCGGGTTCTCATGGCTAAATGGCGGCAGCGACTGTCGCGACCCAGTGCTGGGCACGCCACAATTATGGCGGTAAGTCCCCTCTTTGAGGCGTGGTTGGAAAGACCTCACGGCGTCCTCACCTACCGTATGACGCAGGTTCTCACCGAACACGGTAAGTTCGGGAAGTTCCTGCACCGGATTCGTGCGGAAGCGACGCCCGGGTGTCGCCACTGTGTGGACCGCCCGGAGGACACGGTGGAGCATACGGTGGAAGTGTGCCCCGCTTGGGCAGAGCAACGCCGTGTCCTCGTGGGGGCGATCGGCGGCGGCGATCTCTCGCGTCGGGCCTTGGTACAGGCCATGGTCCGTAGCGAGGAGGAGTGGCAGGCGGTCGCTTCCTTCTGCGAAGCAGTAATGCTAGCAAAGGAGGCGGCTGATCGCGTGAGGCAACGGTCCTCACGCCCAAATCGCCGCCGGGATTCCGATCCCGATTTCCGGCCAACGTAGGCGCGGGCTTGCGGACGGCGAGCAATGGGTAGCCCGCCGTCCGACCGTCCGGTAACCGTCCGGACCGAGCCCAAGTCGTCGACGGCGCGTATTGTTCCACGCGCGCCTCAGGGAGATGTCAGCAAATCGTAGGGGCCCAGCAGGGTCGAAGCCTACTGGGGCCATGGGTAGTGTGAAAACGAAACCCGGGGTCCTGGGACGAAGGCAACGAAGGAACAGGAGTGGGTTTTTAGTCAGTAAAAGTCTGACACTATCTCCCGCCCCACCCAAGGGCGGGAGATGTCATAAGATGATTTTCCCACCGAAAAAAAAAACCCTATCTACCATAGACACCTTACCCACCCTACCTACGCAGGCTTGTGGAAGTCGAGCAATGGGTAGCTTGCCGTCCGGCCGTCCGGTAATTGATCGGACCGAGCCCAGTCGTCAACAGCGCGTAGTGATCCACGCGATTCTCAAGGAGATGTCAGCAAACCGTAGGGGCCCAGCAGGGCCGATGCCCGCTAGCTAGAATTTCTGAAATGGAAACCCGTAATGCTAGAACACAAAGGGCAACTGAAGGACACAGGTGTGGTTTTAGTCAGTAAAAGTCTGACACCCCGTGCCCGTGCTCGCTCGCGCGCGAGAAGTCATTAGGGGAAAAAAAAGCCTACCCTACCTACCTAGGCCTGAATCCCAGCAGTGTGAATATTATAAGGCTGATTGTTATGTTAATCTATTTTATTGACCTACAGTTCTGCAAATATCTCACTCATAGTCTATCACTCTTGCCATCGCGTTGTCTTCTCTGACCAAAATATAGTAAACAGCGTCACAACTTTGATTTGACGCTATTTCTGATGTTGTCCTCGGCGACAGTGCTCGTTCTCTAATTCCCTCTGCGTAAACTACTAACCTAACCCTAGCCAAGTTACAATCGTATCGTTCGCGCTGAACGCTTCAAGTAGGCCACGCCTCCAATTCCTTTGTTCGGACCACGTGACTGAGCGTTGAGATGACGTCAGAACAAAGGAATTGGAGGCGTGGCCTACTCGAAGCGTTTGGCGTGAACAATACGATTGTAACTTGGCTAGGGGGGCAGAAGGCGCTAAAGGACATGCACAGAATGCCGTCCTCATATTTTTGCACACTCAACTCCTTCAGCTCCCAGTCTATTTCTTGTTACTTTTTTACTTAACCACCTTTTCTAAAATTAATTTGAATTTTAAAGCACCTCTTTTCTAAAACCACTTCTATTTTACGAAATAGTCTCCTACAGTTTGTATTTAGCTTGTAAAAGTAGTTAATTTCTATGCTAAGAGCATCAACATTGCGTGAGATTGCCTTAGAACAGGGATGGTGAACCAATGATTTTGTTTGTCGAATCTTTGATCTCTTAAAAATTCTCAGTATGGCATAGAGGTATTGTATTATTATACAGGGTGTTTGGTGCATCGTGTGCCAAATTGAAATGGTCGATGGGAGGGGTCAGCTGCTATCCTTTCAGACTCCTAAACACTTCTCGTGCCCTGAGGATTTTTTTTTCATCGACGTTTTATTGTTTTTCATTACTTTTCATTCAATGCGATAAAAAAAGAACCAAAAGCGACCGGATTCTTTCAACTTCCTCAAAAAATCTCTAGTTTATCCTCTTGGTAGTGATGTGCCACATGCCATAAAAATCTTTTTATAACTTTGTGAATTCGTTTGAATTGTGAATATATTCATAAAACTAATATTCAAAATTATGATTTAAAAAATATTTTTGCTTAAATGATGCCTGAAAAACCTATTTAAAAAGTTATCTCACTCTTATAAGGAAAAATCTATCTCGTATCTCTCACTTCGTGGGTTTTACTAGAAAAAAAAAAAAAAAATGAAATTGCATTTTTAACATTTATTTCATAATTTGTACAAATCCTGCTCAAATTGTTGGCCTCTGTTGCGAATGCAGGCCCAACATCTGTTTTTTACTTAGTCAATATCTGTTTTTTACTTTTTTACTTACTTAGTACAACAACTGTCGTATTTCGACAGTTGTTGTACTAAGCCGTATTTCCACCACTAACATATGTATTGTGGCAGTAAACTTTATTATTATTATTATAGATTGTATGGATTTTAAAAGAGACTTTGACCTCAGAATTTGTTTTTTTTTGTTTTGTTTTTAAGCTTGCTAACACTGGCTTTATCTACATAATTATAAAAGAAGAAATTGACTGACTGACAAATCAACGCACAACCGAGATCACTGGAACTTAGAATGTAAATTTTTGTACAAGGTTTCCTGTTGTGACGTACGCGAGTACAAAGAAGGGGTTTTAAGAAATTCAACTTTAACGGTTTTTAGGTGGGAAATCATCCAATAACTTCTCGCGCTCCAGGGTGGAGTGCGAAACCGTGTCAGACTTTTGCTGATTAAAATCCACTCCTATGTTCCTTCTTTGTCTTGCATTTTAGGATTCCGGGTTTTCCTTTCAGAAGCAAACCCGTGGCCTTCGACCCCTTACGATTTGCTGACATCTCCTCCAGGCGTGCGTGAAATACTACCCGCCGTCAATGGCTCGGCTCGGTCTAGACGATTACCGGACGGCCGGACAACGAGACCTTTAAGGGAGTGAAAAGAGGGAATTTTGTTTGTATGCAAAATTTTATTCCGAAAAAATATAAAAAAATGATGTGGCCTACACAATATACAAATAATTTTTTTTATATTTTTTTTTAAATAGCATCATCAATAAAGGTTCGCCATCCCTGCGCTACAAGCTGCCAGTAATGCCAGAGGAGGCCAATTCGCCGTCGCATTACACAGTTAGCTTGGGAAATTGCTGTTGCCATTCGTTTTGGCGCCAAAACACAGGGTTACTACGTATCGTTTTTGTGTTTAATTATCTTACAAAAAAGTTTTAATAGTAGTCCTTTTTAGTACAGTTTGTTATTTTAGAAGCCGCTTGTTAGTAAAGTTAAGCAGCTTTTTAATCTACATATATTTTTTTAAATAGTGATACTTAACCCGATGTACCGTCGGACGACGTGCAATAGGTGGGTACGTGGTGTTCCACATGCATCTCAAAGAGATGTCAGTAATACCGTAGGGGCCCAGCAAGGACGAAGCTTATTGGGCCCATGGGTTGACTTCCGAAAGAGAATTACGGGGTCCTGGAACGCTATGCAAAGAAAGAACATAGGTGTACTTTTAGTCAGTACAACTCTCACGGTCCACCTTAAAGCGGGAGAAGTCATCGGATGATTTAACAAATTAAAAAAAATCGATACACGGGCAAGCTAAAATTGTTTCTATCTGTGTTGTATTCTGTCTGTTATGCTAATTTATTACCAAAGGTTGGAATTAGGTAGAGTTATTAATGTACTTATATTGATGTCATACAGCGAAACAACAAAGTGGGTATGCCTCAAATCCCAAGAATAATTTTAGAGAGCAGATTTTTTTATGACACTTTCAGAAATATAACAGAAATAATTTCTTCTTGCATTATTGACGAGGAGGAGGAAGTGTATAAATTTTCTAATAATCTATTTCAATGAAAAATACTAATAAAAATTGTATGTTAATTATCTTTGTTTTATTTGTCTTAACTATCTCTGAGGTTTTTATTATTATGTATTTGTAAACACACGAGATTTTTCATTAGAAATTCCGGGAAGATCCACATTAATATCAATATTTCGATGCATGTACATGAATAATAATAATAATAAAACCTCTTTATTTCCCATCACCTAAGAGTTACATGTATACACATAAATTTAAATTTCACTTTTTGTCGTTTCACCTCCAGTTTTCTCCACTTGTCTCTGTCTTCAGCTTGCTTATTCCAATCCTTGCCGGCTGTAGCCTATATATCATCACTCCTCCGCATCGTAGGTCGTCCTTTCCGCCTTTTTCCGCTAGGTCCTTTCCATTTCGTTACTTCTGCTGTCCATCGTTTATCATTGTAACGTGCTACATGGCCAGTCCATCGCCATTTCAAACTTAGACAGTAGTGTAGAACGTCAATTAGTTTATGAATACGCTTCTTATTTTTTGTATTTTACTTATTTTTAAAAGACTTCTTTCCATCGCTTTTTGGCAGTTCACTAGTTTTGTTTTTATTTTAGTGTTGTAGGTCCTCGTCTGGCAGCCATATGAGAGAGTTGGCAGAATGCATGTACATGAATAACTCTACCTAATTCCGACCTCTGAGTATTACAGTCATAACAATAACACAATTTTTCACCTATAGTATTCTATCTAAACATGATTTTTATTCAAGACAATAACATCTCTTCAAAAAAATCGTTATGTTAATTCAATCTGTACTAAAAATACTTTCAGCTTCGCTTTTCCCGTCGACAACCCTAATCCGAGGCATTCACTAATGACCACAGATTATACTAAACAGTTTGCGCGCACCGCATCGATATTAGAACATGACTCGACTGAACTCTATGGTTTTACAAATTTGTTAACATAATATAGAGTACTGCGTAGAAAGGAAAAGATTATTTCATGTTATTTTTAGCGGGGACTGGCCTGTTGGTTTAGTGGTTAGTGGCCCTGACTGCTGTACTTGGAGGACGTGGGTTCGATTCCCGCCTAGGGCAAATTATTGTGTGATGAGCACGATTATTTGTTCTGCGTCTGTGTGTGATTCATCTTTTTTTTTTATTCTTGATAGGTTCGCGCTTGACCGCTATCTCACCTGATGGAAAGCGACGATGGAGCGCGCTTACCTAGAAGTAACCTATTCACTTAAAGACTCCCTCTCCAAAAATATTAACTATTTAGGTAAGACATTTTTCACTGCTCCACATTAGTGCCGTGAATCCACGCCAAGAATTCACGACACAAGTCATGCCCTCCACATTTACCGGATGCTCACAATCGTTCGTGAAATCTGCTGCTGCAATGACTTTGTTTGCTATGGCAACATATGACTATTTAGACCACAGAGTGGGTTCCTTCTATTTGGCAGAATCTTGATACTCCGATTTTTATTTGGCGTAACTCACATGGCATAATCTTATTTAATCGAATATTTTTAAGGCATAAAAATTATTTAGCATAACTTTTGTTTGGCAGAATATTTACGTGTCCGAATTTACAATGGCATACTTTTATCTTGGCAGAATTTTGTTTCGCATAATTACCTTTGCCATAATTAATATTATGCATAATTTTGTTTAGCATAACATTTATTTAGAGATACGATTATTTGGTATGGGTGCATATTTGAACATCAAAAATTAAAATAGATGTATCTTCTTGTAAAAATTAGTGTTCAAAACATCAAAAACTTATAATATATGAGAGTTTTGAATGTATGACAACTGAGTGTATGCGAAATGATTTTCTGCGAAATGAAGTTTATGCTATCCGTTGTTATGCAAAACAATATTATGACGTAAAAAGTTCTGCTATAAAAGGTAGACCCCCACAGAGTACCTTTTTATGTTAGACGTTCTAAACAACAAAGTTATTTGAAAGCGTTTTAAAAATAGATGGTGGATGACTGAAATACATCGTAACCGATCAAAGTATGTTTGTTGGTGTAGTGAATTTTTAATTGATTTAATATAATTATGATTAGATCTGTCTTTATTAGTCATTTATAATCATTTCACTTTCTATGGAGAAGCAGTATTACATTCTGAACCCAGTGGCGAATTTAAGAAATTTACTCGTGTGTAAACAGTGGACTTTTGTTATTTATTTTTTATTATTTTATTTTTTTTGGTGGCCTATTTGGTGCAGGCGTGAGACACACAGTGTTAGTTAAGTATTTTATTTTCTTATTTTTTTTATCTTAAGTGTTTACATGTTGTTTCTGCATTGTGTGTATCTGTGTACGTGTGCCAAATAAATATTTTTCTTTCTTTCTTTTTCTTTATTTGCTTCAGAAAGTTTCTTCAATTATTTATTATATACGTATTATAACTGGCTCGGGGCCGTGAATATGGATGTGTACGCGTGAACGCTGCACGATGGGGGCGCGAACCCTTTGTCGCGAGAGAAAATACCGACTCAGATCGGGGAACAGGCGTGGACGCGCGTAAACCCCGTGAAAGCCGTCCACATTCACGTTCACGCCTGTTTACAGAGCTTCACAGCACTAATGTGGGGCCGCCATATTATAATATTAACTAGCGACCCGCCTCAGCTTCGCACGGGTGCAATGCTGATACCAACACAACCACTATGTCCCTACATTTTAAAATTGTAATATCTTCAAAAATATTCATTTAAATTACATGCTGTCATATGGCCCTTCCATATGATCTATATTAAATGCACAATGTATTTAAGGTACTTGGGTAAGGATTAATGCTTATTGCTTAAAATGGTTTCGTAAATAAGCTATTATAGGCTCTTTATAAACTAGTGCGCCTCACCATCAATGATTGCATCACTGCTTACCATCAGGTGGGATCGCAGTCAAGCTCTAGTTTATATCAAATAAAAAAAAAAAAATATTTCTCGTAAAAAGCAAAGGATAAAAATGGCTATTGTGGGATATCCCTAAGAGATAGACATATACCATTCCGGACTTGTTTGTAGACCTTTTTAAGGCGTACAATACTGTATTACATTATTTTGATCCATCTCGTAGGGATAAAAAATGTGTTTATTTACGACATCACATTAGAAACCTCTAAATATTCCAGTATTTCTCTACTATATTATGGATGTATTATACATATAAACCTTCCTCTTGAATCACTCTATCTATAAAAAAAAACACATCAAAATCTGCTGCGTAGTTTTAAAGATCTAAGCATACACAGGGACAGTTAGCGGGAAGCGACTTTGATTTTTACTATGTAGTGATTGGGCAAAACTGGCTTAAGCCAAAGCCGAACCTTCGGTCAGTCTTTAACAACTTTCTTTAATAACTTTCGATTTTCTCAAAGAAATTATGGACTCATAACAAATTAAACCTAAATCAAGTCATAACCTTGGCTATTGAAACTTCAGTCAACCATTTAAAACTAAGGTGCGTTTGGCACTTGCCAAATTAATTTTGTAAAAGTAATTAATCGTTTTAGAAATTGGATCTTTAGTCTTTACCTAATTCTAAAATCACCAGTGGTGAAAGGTAATATTCTGCTCGGTTCATATCTAAAACTAGTGAGTCAGTCTGTTTGTTCCAGCTAATCTCCGAAACCGCTGGACCAATTTTGACGGGACTTTCGTTGGTAGATAGCTGATGTTATAAATAATAACTTGGATATTCACTACTACTTTATTTTAGAAAAAAAAACTAGTTTTGTGTGCAAAAAATATTTCTTGATATTTTTACCAAATGACATTGTGCTGTTTTACGAGTCTAAAACTCAAACAAAGTCGCGGGCACAAGCTTGTATTATAAAAATAGTAAAGCAAATATTTCTGCTCAGGCATCGTACTACACTAAACGTATCGTCCGCCAACGACTTTGACTATGCTCACTGTCAGCCTCAGTGTGAACGTGGACTCAGACTGCAGTATGCGGTCTCACCAAGCCGACAGTACGCTATAGCGTAGAATACGTTACTAGTGTAAACAAAAGAGCAGGCTTGCTACGCTTAGTACAATAATAGGCTACCGAGAGTCGGCGACAACGCACTACGTAATAGCGTATAGTCGGTTCGGTGTGAAAGAAAAGTTTATATCTATGGAAAAACGGTAAACTGCGTAACACTCGCTCACAACCAGCCACCGACAATACGTTTGGTTGAGTTTTAAACATGGCGGAAGTTCAGGACAATGCCTTAGTATCATATTTCTTAAAGCATTGTTCAGAACAAAGCCTTAGAATTATATTTCTTAATTTTACAAATGTTCAACTTCCACCATCTTTAAAACTCCACTAAAGGTGAACTTTAAACGTAGATTAAACTTAAAATACCCGACTTTGGATCTCGTATCTTGACCAGGAAACCCATTTACACTTTGCCCGGGTAACTAGTTACCAGTTGGTTAAGCTTCGCCGCTAGATACCCAAGTTATGGAGCCCAAGTTTGGTAATTTAAATCCTTATTGCAGTGGAGCCTCGTACAAGTAGCTTGCAAGTTGGGCTAACTTGAATATATCCCTATTTGTAACTCAGATTGGTGTTTAAGTTTTAAAATTCGGTTTTGTGTGAAATCTTCTTTGTCGGCATCACTCTTGATAGAGTGGTCGTGGTCATCACTTCAGGTGTTGGTGGCAAGCTTCACAACACGTCGCCACTCTTCTCTGATGGCCGCCTCACTCGTGCATTCGTGCAGTGAAAATGAGTGTATGTATGATTCACAAATCACACATGAGCTGAAGACCTATTTATAGATGGTTCAAAAATGTATAGATGGTTCAAAAATTCAAAAGATTTATTTTAAGACTAGCTTCTGCCAGCGACTTCGCCCGCGTGAAAATTTTAGCTCTCCGTTTCATCACCTTACGAGCTGAACTTTTAAAATCCTTTCTTAGTGCGAGCACTAAGAAAGGATTTTAAAAGCCTACGTCATAAAAGGAAACCTTCTGGAAAATTTCTTACTCCTAGTCCTAGTAGTTTCAGCTGTGCGTCGATATGTCGTCAGTCAGTTTCTCCTTTTATATATATATAGATTATCCTTTGGTTCCGAATATTAAAATTAAAAAAGTAAGATACATATATCAAGACCGTCATTACCTTCCGCATGACACAGGTCCTCACCGGACACGGTAAGTTCGGGAAGTTCCTGCACCGGATTCGTGCGGATGCGACGCCCGGGTGTGACCACTGTGTGGACCGCCCGGAGGACACGGTGGAGCATACGGTGGAGGTGTGTCCCGCTTGGGCAGAGCAACACCGTGTCCTCGTGGGGGCGATCGGCGGCGGCGATCTCTCGCGCCGGGCCTTGGTACAGGCCATGATCCGGAGCGAGGAGGAATGGCAGGCGGTCGCCTCCTTCTGCGAAGCAGTAATGCTTGCAAAGGAGGCGGCCGATCGCATGAGGCAGCGGTCCTCACGCCCCAACCGCCGCCGGGATTCCGATCACGATTTCCGGCTACCGTAGGCGCGGGCTTGCGGACGGCGAGCAATGGGTGGCTTGCCGTCCGACCGTCCGGTAACCGTCCGGACCGAGCCCAAGTCGTCAATAGCGCGTGCTGCTGCACGCGCGCCTCAAGGAGATGTCAGCAAATGTAGGGGCCTAGCAGGGTCGAAGCCTACTGTGGCCAAGGGTCTGATTCTGAAAGGAAGACTCGCCCTGGTACGAAAGGCAACGAAGGAACAGGAGTGGGTTTTTAGTCAGTAAAAGTCTGACACTATCTCCCGCCCCGCCCAAGGGCGGGGGATGTCATAAGATGATTTTCCCACCGGAAAAAAAAAAACAAAAACAAGATTTGAATATTATTTCTAGTTTAGATTATCATATGATTGGCCGGGTAAAATAAAGAAAAACCTGTCGTAACCTGACACTTTGACTCTGCCGTTATCCGGAACCTTTAGATTTATATATCGGTTTTGATTCACGGATATTTTTATTTCAGATATTCGATACTTTCGGTTACGGAGCTCCATAACATCATATTCTTTTTTATTTTTTAGCCGTATACATTTGACTGGCCTATTGGGCTATTGGTTAGCGGCCCTGACTGCGATGCCGAAGGTCGTGGGTCCGATTCCCACCCAGGACAAAAAAATGAAAAATGAAATGTTTGTGTTTAGAGCACGATTATTTGTCTATAATATGTATGTATTTAGAAATATGTAAGTATGTTTCTCAGTTCCTAAGTACTCTCATAACACAAGCTCTGCTTTGCTTGGGACTAAACGGCGTTGTGTGATAATTGTATTATATTATTATATTATTACAATCTCCGCTGATACGATTTTCTATGGAAACTGTTTAAAGATATTGATGTCACATGATGGTACCTTGTCAATACATACATGAAAACATTGCGAATGAAACACACTTGCCTTTAAACCCCAAGGTTGTTGCTATCAGGAAACATATACATCGACAGGAATTGGATATGGAAGTGCATAATCATTTTGCGTGTATGGGTGGCGTACGGATTATGTGTCGTACATGCATAGCATAGCTTATAGTCTGCCTTATAATGTTCCCACTGCTGGGACTCAGACCTCCTCTCTAGGAGAGGGAATGGGCCGTAATCCACCACGCAGACCCAGTGCGGGTTGATGGATGTCACATGTCTTCGAATTTTTGGTTCTAGGATCTGTCGGTTTCCTCGCGATGTTTTCTTCACCGTTTTGAGAGCAGTGGTGATGAACTAAATTACACAAAGTAATGCGCCTGGCTGGGCTTGAACCCACAACCTACCACTCGTAAGTCGGGGCCCTGTTCTACTCTCGTTGCTCGTACATGCAGTTCAACACTATTTCGTCGCCTTGCACGAATTATATTGTAAAGCAACAGTACACAATCAGCCTTCACAGACGGCTGTAGTCATTAGCGATCATTCATGTTACATTTCATATGTTATGTGGTAGTTAAGATTACGCAATAAATCAATAATTTCAGACTAATATCCAAGGTATGTGCGACCCACAAAGCAGCGCATACGGCTGGGATGTCCACCATGTACGGATGGCGCATCGTTGTATGAATACTCGAATTAACATCTAAAAATCCTGGTTTGCACAAGCGGGCTTTAGTTTCCTTTAAAAATAGAACAACTAAATTTTATTTTCACTATCCGAGCTATCCAAAACATGGACAGTTTTCGTCCAATATGTGTATATTGAAGCGCATGTTATTTTTGTTAGTGAAAGTTCGTTCATCCATGACGCCCTATCAGACCCAGTCCTGCGTATCACCTGTGTGTTTTCATTACAAAAAGAAACGAATATTGATAACGCTTCAAAGAGCAATCAAGAGTTAACAACTGATCCAGATTTTTTTTTCAAAATTCATTTTTTTTTTATTGTAGTACACAGGTAAAAATATTTTGTAATAGTTTATATAGTTCACCGTAGGCGTGGGCTTATTCGGCCGTCGTCGGGTAATCGTCCGCACCGAGCCCAAGTCGTCAACGGTGCGTAGTGTTCCAAGTGCCTTAAGGAGATGTCAGCAAAACCGTAAAAGCCCAGCAGGGTCAAAGCCTACTGGGGCCATGGGTTCGCTTCTGAAAGGAAAACCCAGGGTCCTAGAACGCAAGGCAACGAAGGACATAGGAGTGGGTTTTAGTGAGGTACATTTATGACCCGCCTTTTGGCATACAATGATTTAGAAGACTGTTGCTACATTATAGCAGTAATCATTATTTAATAAAATTATATTTTGACCGTTCTTTTTAATGTAAGTTTTTACTAAATGATCTTATTTAAAACTAGCTTTTTTTAGTGGCTGCGTTCACGTATTTTATTCTTGTTAGCAAAGGGAACCGTGAATTTTTCTGGAACAAAAACAGGTTAATGAGATTTTTTGGGGAAGGGAATAGTCTAGACTTTTCTGACTAGAACCCAATCGTGTTCCTTCGGCTGCCCTTTTAGTTTCGAGCCACAGGGATTCTACTGAAGAATCCCACAGCCCCAGCAATGGGGCACTTTATTTATTTAATTTTTTATAGCTATAAAACTAGTGCTTAACCGCGATCCCACCTGATGTAAGCAGTAATGCAATCGTTGGTGATGAAGCGCACTATGCCAATTCACGTATTTTAAAGCAATGTTCGCATTCACATCGCAATCGCAATCTGTCAAAAATATCCCTACGTTTTTGACATTGATTGATGATAGAATGGCATTTTACGCACCGTGAAAATTTAAAGCGACGCCATTTGCAAAAGCAATTGTCAACTGTCAGTCTGACGTCAAAAAAATAATTTTGAAGTGATGATTCAACTAAAAACATTTCTCGCTCTAGATGGAGCGAGAGGGAGTGTTAGGCTCTTATTGACTAATACCTACAGTGTTCCTTCAGTTGCCTTTTTGCGAGGGCATGGGAACTTCTTCGAACAATTCGGCGCTACCTCGCAGCCCTGGCTATGTTTAATGACACCCGTTTAGTTTTTTTTTTTGGATTTTAATGACCTGGTCACTTGGACCTTTAAGTCAAGGCACCCGTTTAGTATTTTTGGTAGTTCTCCATCAGTAATCGGTATGGAGGTTCGTATTAGTAACAACGTAATAAAATCAATACAGTCATCTATAGATGAGGTAATCTCAGGAATGTCAAGAATCAGTCTGTAAATAAAAAAAAAATCCTGTTTATAACATTAACTTATTATTAGAATAGCTTTTACCAGCTGCTTCGCCAACGTAAAAGTAGGTTTTTTCATACAAACTTTGAACCCCAGTTTCATCCCTTTAGGGTGTGAATTTTAGAAAATCCTCACCTATTGCTCGCATACGTTATAAAAGGAAGGTTTCATTTATGACGTAGGTGACTGTACATAATTTCACGCTCCTAGACCCAGTAGTTTCGACTGTGCGTTAATATATCAGTCAGTTTATCCTTTTATATATTTATATAGATTAGATAAAAGAGACTCGAATCGAAGACTCTACAAAGCCTGGAACATAGGCGTAGGGTAGCCAGCCTTTCGGTATTTTATAGGATGTATTTTACAGAGTGTGTGCGAGAATTACATGTCTTAATTCCGCGGACATCTTTCTACCATCGGACATCCCACGAGGAGTCTCCAGTCTTACATTGTTGCCTCCACGGTCCGTACTAAACATTTCGTCTCGTCTCGCGCACATCAAAGGACTGGATCAATTTGCCTGCAGCGGTCTTCCCCGTCTTATAATAATTTAGGTGTCTTCAAGACTAGAGTAAATAGGATCTTAATAAACTAGTGCGCTTAACCGTCAACGATTGCATCACTGCTTACTACCAGGTGGGATCGCAATCAGGCACTAGTTTATCAGAACGTAATAATCATTTCGCAGAAAGGATTGTCGTCGGAGCCGGAAGGTTCTGGAATGGCGACCACGTATCCAAAGACGTTGGAAGACCTCCTACAAGGTGAACCGATTACCTGGTAAAGGTTGTGAGAATCCGATAGATGCGAGACGCTCAAGACCGTTCATTGTGGCCGACACTTGGGGAGGCCTATGTCCAACAGTGGACGTCTTTCGGCTGAAATGATAATGATGATAATTTCCATTTCTAAATGAAAATTTCATGCTTGAAATGGACACCCTTAAACAACGCTCATTCCTCATTGTACATGGTATGTACTGTAAACAGGGAGGGCCAAAACTTGAATAAAAACAACAACGTTAGTAGCTGTTCTCCCGGCTTCGAAGTTTTAATTTTCCGGCATGAAAAGTATCCAAACATGACACCAAAAGTTTCGACAATGCTTCATTAAAATCGCTTTGGAAGTAGGTGAACATTTATTTTTAGAAAGAGTGTTTTCCTAAATAATATTAAAACATGTGTACCGCAGTACACGTGTATGTCTAACAGTGTACGTGTTTCAGCTGAAAGGATGATGATGATGACATGATAATGTGGTGTCATATAGCATATCGAGCGGTGGGCTACACAAACACAAAATTGGTGCCTTAAAATCGCAAGACGGGAAAGGGGTCGCGGCAGACCACGAAGGCATTAGCGCTACGACTTAAATGTCTTCCTTGAGAATCGGAAAAAAATAGCCAATAACCGGAAAAAAATAAAGGGATGGAGGGAGGTTTTAGCCCAGCAGTGGGTCTACTCCATATCTTTTATTCAGAAGAAGCAAATTCAAGGTCGAAAAAAAAAATGGAAACTGACAAACAGAGCGCAATTTTTATTCAATAACATTGTCTATATCTCAGTGAAAGTTCTGTCAAATTTTGTTCAATTGTTTCGGAGATGTATGCCATAGTTTGAAATCCCATGCTCGCAGGAAAATGAATAGTAGCCTTATCTAGTCCTTGTAACGTCATCTACTGAAGGATTATTTTATAAAAAAGTAATTCAATAGTGTAAGATGACTTGAGTAGATTGTATTAATAATTTTAATTATTTTAAGTCCATCTACATAACATGATTGATGTACCTACATACATATAAAACTTACCCCAGCAACACACAACATATTCTTAAAACCGTCCTAACAAACAACTTTAAAAGTTGTCATAGAATGCGCTCAAAACATCAAGTTTAAAATATTCATAGTCAAGTCTACAAACTATGAAACTATGTTGCCAGATAGCATTTACCTTCGTGTGAAACTGTACGCCACAAAGTTACGTATAAAGGATCGCAACACTACACTATCTGCTCCAACTTCGAATTTCCACGCGTGAAATGGAACGTCGCATCATAGACTATATAGAATGCAGTTTCAATGGCGGTAAGTTTTTGTTTTGTGTTAAATATTGCTGGCGGATTTAAAAAGTTTCAGTATTAGGTGTAAAGGAATTTTATTTTGTGTGTTATTTATTTCGGAGAGCGTTGATTCTGGTTTGATTTTTAGGGTTCCGTTCCCAAAGGGTAAAACGGGACCCTATTACTAAGACTCCGCTATCCGTCCGTCTGTCCGTCTGTCACCAGGCTGTATCTCATGAAGCGTGATAGTAAGACAGTTGAAATTTTCACGATGATGTATTTCTGTTGCCGCTATAACAACAAATACAAAAAACAGAATAAAATAAATATTTAAGGGGCTAATATAGAAGAGACATGATTATTTTGACGTTTATATAGATAATTCGTGTCAGATTTTTATTGACTAAAACCCACTCCTGTTCCTTCTTTGCCTTCGTTCCAGAGCCCCAGGGTTCTCTTTCGCACAACCCATGGCTCCAGCAGGCTTCGACCCTGCTGGGCCCCTACGGTTTGCTAACAGCTTCTTGAAGCATGCGTGGAACAGTGCGCGCCGTCGACGACTTGGGCTCGGTCCGGACGGTTGGTCGGCGAGCTACCCATTGCTTACCGTCCGCAAGCCTACGCCTACGATGACTGAAACCGGGATCGGGATCCCGGTGGCTGGGGCATGAGAGCCGTTCCCTCGCGCGTGCGGCTGCCTCCTTTGCTAGCATTACTGCTTAGCAGAAGGAGGGACTCTTCCTCGCTCTGGACCTTGGCCTGTACCAAGGCCCGGTGCGGCAGATCGCTGCCGCCGATCGTCCCCACGAGGACACGTGGAGTTTCACCTCAGCGTTGCATCTCTACGCGCAAATCGTGCATGCGTGCAAGGACTGTTTCTTCCAAATCCCAGGGTAGCAGGCCAGCAAGGAAGCTCGCCGCTTTGCAGGAAACCGTGCGGTATCCCTGCACCATCCGGATGGCCATGACCCTCTGGCATGCGTTCAGCTTGGCCACCGTTCGCTTTAGCAGCGACGGCGCCCATACCGGCGCCCTATATAGGGCCATGGACCGAATGATTTCTGCGTGGAGCATCTGGCAGGAGGTATCTGGACTCTCTAGGTTGGGCAGAAGCCGCTTGAGGGCATCCCCGGTCCGCCCCAATTTGGTAGCCAGACGTCGGAAATGCTTCGACTTAAAGACCTTTAGGTAGGAAATACAGACTGGCAGGGAATTCCACTTCATAGCTGTGTCGTTTTCCACTTGGGTCTCTATATCGAGTCGCTCTAAAGGTCCAAGGCAGTTACTATAATCAAGACTTAAATCACGACCATGGCCAATTTAGAGATTAAGGGTAGTTTAATTATGAGATTGGCCTCGATTTAAAGCCAATTTAAACCCAAAAAGGGAACTATCTGACAAAAGTGAGGATATTTTTCTTAACACAACAAATTAAACTGTTTTATATTCTAAGGAAGTTTGGAGCCATTTCTCAGGCGTGAGAGGATTGATGTGCCCGACTTTCTATTAGCTACAGACGCCGTGAATTTTGATAGATCTATCTTGTTTTAACGGTACTTTTTATATCTGTACCTAGGGATATTAAAGTATGAATTTTACACCTGGGTCCTTTAAAGACTTGGAATAAATTCAAAAGATTTACGGCGCTGTATTGTTTAGAAACCTGAGTTTTAAGGTGTTTTAATGTTTGGGAGGTACATTATTAATACAGAGTAGGTATCTTTTTTTAATCACAACAAAACACTTTAAATTTAACTGCACAAATCTCGACAACATGATCTGTTACACTGTACCCAGAACCTTGCGCCGGCGGCAGGTGCATGCAGGCATACTCTTTGCTTCACATGCATGCCGCACTAATTCCGGCAAGCGGTCACCTGTCCGCCGTATGGTTGACTCTTACAACAGGTATTTTAATAATATTGATATTTTCAACTATAACATGAGTAAATTTAAAAGACTTATCTGTAGCTCTTTGTTCAAATAATGTCCTTATGTATTGTCCTTGAGATTTTTTTTCTAATCCCAATTCTTTTTTTACTATCCCTATAATATTATTACTAACTGCATGTACTGCATTACTAACACCCCTAGCGATTATTATAACAGTTTTTATACATTTTGTCTACCCGTGGGCAACGTTGTCGGTTGCATTATTGCCAAAACTTGTCTTTATTGTAATTAGTTGTAAGATGTTTATAATGTGACTGTTTGTTGCTCCTATTTAATAAAATAAAATAAAAAATAAAATAAAACACGTAAAGGATGAGAAGGGAGTATTGCTCACGGAGGATAGCGTTATATGTAAGCGATGGTATGAGTACTATAATGAATGCCCAAGAAATCCAGAAACAGACGAATCAAAAATACAAGGACCAAAGGACAAATCACTATAGCAGAAGTAAGAACAGCCATTTCTAAAACCGAAAACCACAAGGCAGGTGGACTAGGTGATGATGATGATGCTGAAGTTTGGAAAACCCTCAAGGACGAGGAGGTGTGGCTTTCTGAACTTTTTAATAACATCCTTGGAAGTGAAAGAATGCTGGATGAGCAGCCTTGTACACTTTTACAAAAACAAAAGAGATGTTCGAGACTGCGGAAATTTCCGTGGAATAAAGCTGATGTCATGCACCCTGAAAATCTTGGAAAGAATTCGTCTGTCTGTCTGTTACCAAGCTGTGTATCTGATGAACCGTGATATCTAGAGAATTGAAATTTTCTCAGATGATGTATTTCTGTTGCCGCTATAACATATTACTATGTAACTAATACTAAAAACTAAAAAGGTTATAATATAGTGTCTAATGTTGTATAGATAATGGTACAGAACCCTTCGTGTACGAGTTCGACTCGCTCTTGACCAGTTTTAGTTTAATACACGGTCATTGAAAGAAGCTAGTTTAATACCATAAACGTTCAAGTGTGATAACTCTTCCAGAAGAAAAAGGACCGTCAAAATTTTATTGAATTATCAAACATTAAGTTGGAAACTAATATAAAAATTGGGTTACTACCCATGTTACTGGCTTTATAGTCCAGGAGTCAGCAAGTTCAGATATTTACGTTCCAATGCAATCTTCTACATATATAACATAAAAGGTAATGGGTGAACGTGACTGGAAATTCTAAGGATGTAGTCGAAGAGACGAATTATGTTTTGAAATTGGAACAAAAAGAATAAGGAAGGAATATTTTCTTCGCTGACAAACGAGCATAGTGAATAGACTTTAGGCGGGTTTTCGTATAGAGTATTCTATTTATTTATTTAAACTTCATGTACAGTAGTGGTACCTACATAGGCGGACTTAAAGCAACAAGGCATTCTCTACCAGTCAACCTTTGGGTTGTAAAAGTAGTACACTGTGCTAAGTGTGCACAATAAATAAATACTAGATATTTCAAATATAATAAAGTATCATTAAAATAAAGTGCTTATGATGATAAAATACATATACAGTCGACTCTTGGAGAGATTCTTCAAGAGGTTCGAATTCCCTAGAAAATCTCTTTTTCTAATAATTAATAATAATTTTTTTTTATCTTTTTTTATCTTTTTTTTTCTTTTTATCTTTTATTTATCTTTTTTTTCTTTATTTTTTTTATCTTTTTTTTTTAAATCAATAATACATTTTTATGCACTTGGTAATTCGAACGAAAAAATCATTGCTACGTAACAAAACGACGCGTTAATTCGAACTCATCGGCGTCAAACACGAAAGAAAGATTTCAGAACTTGCAGAGGTATGAAGTACATTTTGATACAAGTTCAAACTTGTATCATCGTACTCGAGCCTTTGTTTTTGTAATGATTAGTTTGACACACACTTCCACACGAATTGTTTTGTTTAGTTAAGGTTACTTTTGACTCTCGTTTCGAAACATTTGATATTTCGAACACTCGATAATCTATATATATAAAAGGAGAAACTGACTGACTGACATATCAACGCACAGGCGAAACCACTGAGACTAGGATCATGAAATTCTGCACAAGGCTTCCTTTTATGACAGAGGTGAGCACTAAGAGAGGATTTTCCAAAATTCAGTCCCTAAGGGGATGAAATGGGGGTCCAAAGTATGTATAGAAAAACTTTTTTTCATGCAGGCAAAGCCGCTGGCAGAAGCTAGTCTATATACATAAAAGGAGAAACTGACTGACTGACATATCTACGCACAATCGAAACTACTGGAACTAAGAGCATGAAATTTTGCACAAGGCTTCGTTTTATGACGTAGGCGAGCACTAAGAGAGGATTTTCCAAAATTTACTTCCTAAGGGTACGTAACGGGGGTCAAAAGTTTGTATGGAGAAATCTGCCATCACGCCGGCGAAGCCGCTGGCAAAGTACTTGTTCGTTTTAAGAGTCCCTCGAGTTTCGAATTAACGAGAGTCGACTGTGTATGCTAAAATTGGAAACTAATAAATAAGTACTATGATAAATATAAAATCATTATAATTAAGAGAACTTAAAATATAATAATTATGACTGACCAAACTAAGGTTGAGAGAACTTCAAGTAGTAGTTCCGAATTTTACACTTGAAGGAAAATTTCATCATCATCAACATCATCATTTCAGCCGAAAGACGTCCACTGTTGGACATAGGCCTCCCCCAAGCGTCGCCACAATGACCGATCCTGTGCTTCTCGCATCCACCGCACTCCCGCGACCCTCACCAGGTCGTCGGTCCACCTTGTGGTTGGCCTTCCAACGCTGCGTCTTCCGGTGCGCCGTCGCCACTCTAGAACCTTTCGGCCCCATCGGCCATCCGTTCTACGAGCAATGTGCCCTGCCCACTGCCACTTAAGTTTGGCGATTCTTCGGGCTATGTCGGCGACCTTGGTTCAAAAAAAATTAAAATTTTCTTCAAGGTTTTTAATTCTTGGTTCAAGGAAAATTTACTTTCAGCTTATTTGATGTCTAGGGGAAGCACATTCTATAGTTTTATGATAGAGACAGCGTAAGAATTAGACATAAGCCCAGTGCAGTCAGAAAGAATATGAAGAAGTATAAGTTTGTAGATGATTGAAGATTTAATAATTGAGGTGGTGAAGGTAGGTGAGTTATGGCGGGATTTTTTCAAGTGTCTGAACAACTGAATAACAACTCAACCAATTTTTTAAAAGAGTAACCATAGAGTTTCTTGCCGGTTCTTCTCCATATTAAACGACCAATTTGGTACCGTGGACTAGCTTCTGACGTTTTATAAGTGCCCATGTAGGCCTATGTGAAATAAAAATATTTTTGATTTTGCATAATGTCATTTTGAACCACTGAATAATGTCATTTTGTTACAATTTCAGGAAGATTTTTTGTGCGCAGCCCAATTTTTATTTCTAAAATAAAATAATAGCCACATAATGTCAGACTTAATTTATTAACACGAATATTTTACATAAAAAAATAGTTACCTACATTTACAGTCAAAACGCTAGACTAATTACAACTAACTAAATTCAAAACCAAGTTATTCCTTATAAAATCAGCTATCTACCAGTTTTTTTTTTTTTTTTTTTTTTTAAGGTGGGAAAATCATCTAATGACAAGTCTCGCTCTTGGGCGGAGCGAGAGATAGTGTCAGACTTTTACTGACTAAAAACCCACTCCTGTTCCTTCGTTGCCTTCGTCCCAGGGCCCCGGGTTTCGTTTTCACACTACCCATGGCCCCAGTAGGCTTCGACCCTGCTGGGCCCCTACGATTTGCTGACGTCACCCTGAGGCGCGCGTGGAACAATACGCGCCGTCGACGACTTGGGCTCGGTCCGGACAGTTACCGGACGGTCGGACGGCGAGCCACCCATTGCTCGCCGTCCGCAAGCCTGCGCCTACGGTGGCCGGAAATCGGGATCGGAATCCCGGCGGCGGTTGGGGCGTAAGGACCGTTGCCGTTGCCTCACGCGATCGGCCGCCTCCTTTGCTAGCATTACTGCTTCGCAGAAGGAGGCGACCGCCTGCCACTCCTCCTCGCTCCGGACCATGGCCTGTACCAAGGCCCGGCGCGAGAGATCGCCGCCGCCGATCGCCCCCACGAGGACACGGCGTTGCTCTTCCCAAGCGGGACACACCTCCACCGTGTGCTCCACCGTGTCCTCCGGGCGGTCCACACAGTGGCGACACCCGGGCGTCGCTTCCGCACGAATTCGGTGCAGGAACTTCCCGAACTTCCCGTGTTCGGTGAGAACCTGCGTCATGCGGAAGGTGAGGACGCCGTGAGGTCTTTCCAACCACGCCTCAAAGAGGGGACTTATCGCCATAATTGTGGCGTGCCCAGCACTGGGTCGCGACAGTCGCTGTCGCCATTTTTCCATGAGAACCCGCCGGAACTCCGTCCGCCATGCTGCGACTTGTCGCGGCAGCGGAGTTTCGCCCCGGCGTTGCATCTCCATGCGGAGATCGTGCATGAGAGCAAGGACTGTTGCTTCCAGATCCCATGGTGGCTGGCAGGCAAGGAGGGTCGCCGCTTCGCGGGAAATCGTCCGGTATCCTCGCACCATCCGTATGGCCATGACCCTCTGGCATGCGTTCAGCCGGGCCGCCGGCTGCTTCCGCAGCGCCGGCGCCCATACCGGTGCGCCATAAAGGGCCATGGACCGAACGATTCCCGCGTAGAGCCTTCGGCAGGAGGCGTCTGGACCCCCCAGGTTGGGCAAGAGCCGCCCGAGGGCAGCCCCAGTCCGATTTAGTTTGGGAGCCAGACGTCGGAAGTGCTCCTCGAAATCCCATCGGCTGTCGAGAACGAGTCCCAGGTACTTCATCGTCGACCCGACGCCGATGTGGACTCCTCCTACCGTTAGTTGGGAACCCGGTGGTGGCGCGTTCCGAGGTCCGTGAAAGCACATGGCCTCGGACTTGTGCAATGCCACCTCGAGTCCCAACTCCTGGATCCTGCCCACGACTGTCGCAACCCCGCGTGTCGCTAGTTCGACCGCCGCCTGGTACGACTCTCCCCGCGCCAGGACCAGCGTGTCATCTGCGTAGCAGACCACGCTGATCCCGTCAGGGAGGTCGCCGCGCAGCACGTAGTCGTATCCGATGTTCCACAAGGGCGGCCCTAGTACCGATCCCTGCGGAACACCGCATGACATCTCTCGACGTTCCCACTCTCCCTGGTGACCGGGGTAGATAATGTACCTGTTCGACAGGTACGCCTCGACCACACGACAGAGGTAGTCGGGCGTCCGGTGATACCGGAGTGCCCTCCTAATGCTACTCCAAGGCAGGGAGTTGAAGGCGTTGGCGATGTCCAGAGACACCGCCACGACACACCTGCCCTGGGCCACTGCATCCCCTGTCGTGAGAGCTCGCACGCGCATGATGGCGTCCACCGTGGACCGCCTCCTGCGAAAGCCGAATTGGCCGTCCGCCAGGTCCGGCCCCACCCGTGTTAGGTGCGCGACGAGGCGGTCTGCAATTACTCTTTCAAAGAGCTTGCCCACCTCGTCAAGCAGCACAATGGGCCGGTACGCGGACGGAGAGTCCGCAGGGCGCCCCGGCTTCGCGATGAGGACCAGTTTCCCCGTCTTCCAGCGAAGTGGGAACTGGCCCCTCTCCATGCATGCGCTGAAGAGCCCTCTTAGTCGAGGCCCGAGAGCCTCCATGGCCAGGACCCAGGCCTTCCCAGGCAAGCCGTCGGGTCCTGGGGCGGTATTTTTAGCACTCAGCCTTCGTACCGCCACTCTCATCTCTACCTCGGTCACCTCTGGAGCATTGTCGTCGTCGTCGCCATCGTGGTCCGCGTCGGACACCGCTGGTGGCGGAGCCATGGGCGGGGGAGAGTGTTCCCCTCGCTCAGGAAACAGAGTGCTCACCACACCCTCCACAAGCTGGGGCCGGAGACTCTGCGTCAGCGGGGGAGCCCAGGGGCGGAGTTTATCCCGCACCACCTTGTAGGGGCGTCCCCATGGGTCCCCATTCAGAGTCCCCAGCCACACGTTGCGGGCCTCGAGCTTGGCCCGTCTTATCTCCGCTCGGAGGGTGCGCTTTGCTTCTCTGTATCCCTCGTACAGCTCCGCCTCTCTGGCCTCCGCATCCGGTGGACGGATGCGGCGCCTGCGGTATCTGGCATACCGGCGTCGTGCGGCATTGCACGCGTTGCGCAGTGCCGCAATCTCCGGCGACCACCAGTATACCTGGCGCTGAGCACGTCCTGGACGGACTCGGGGCATTGCCGCGTCGCAGATTTGCGACATGGCCTCCCGGAACCACTCTGCCTCGACGTCGATATCGACAGGCCTGTCCGGTGCTTGCACCCAGGCCTGTACCATCGCGGCTTCCAGGAGGAGCTCCCGGTCCATCTGCCTCAGCGCCCATCGCGGACCACAAGGGTTCTGTCGGACCGGCGCGGTCGAGGTTTGGGCGGAGACGTCAAACCGAATGTACCGGTGATCTGAGTACGTCTCCACCCCCTCCATGACGCGCCAGTCGACGACACGCGGCGACAGAGCGGGGCTGGCGAACGAGATGTCCACCACAGAGTCACCCCGCATCCGCACACACGTGGGGACAGAACCCCGGTTTAGGACGACCAGGCCTGTCTCTAGAGCCCAGTCCTCCACCATCCGACCCCGCTGGTTCGTGAACCGAGAACCCCAAGCCAAGTTCTTGGCATTGAAGTCCCCGCACACAACCACGGGGAGGGAACCAAACCCAGCGACGACGGCTTTCAGCTCCATTAGGGAGATGTGGAGATCGCCGAGAGATCTGTTCGGGGACAGGTATACGCCTACCACTGCAATGTCCCCGAACCGTGCTGCCACGCAACCCCGTCCCCTCGTGACAGCCTCGAGGGTCGGGGTACCGGCGGCGGCCGACGAAATTAGAGTCACCGAGCCGTTCAAGTCCTGAACCCAGTCTCCTCTGGGCAGGACATAGTACGGCTCGGAGACAACGGCGATGTTGATCGACCACTGCGCCATGCTCTGGAGCAACAGATCCTGAGCGGGGGCGCAGTGGTTGATATTCGCCTGGAGGAGACGTAATGGACCCGTATTAACAGTCCATTACAGTCTCCTCCCGAGCCCCACGTGAGGGCCCTGCCGCTTTGGTTGCGGCGGCGACAGCAGCGGCAGCCAGAGAGGAGGCTGCGGCGGAGAGGACGTCGGGGTGGGCTTGCCTCGGGACTTTGCCCTTGGCCTTGGCGGGGGGGTCGCAGGACCTGCTCCCAGCCCGGTGATCGGCCGGCTTGCCTGCCGCCGCACACGCGTAGCAGTGCGGCGTAGCACGGCATTCTGCAGCCTTGTGACCGGGCTGACCGCACTGGAAGCAGCGGTCACTGCGGTCCGCCTCCGCGGTGCAATAGGCACCCACATGGTGCCCCACGTGGCAGCGGTAGCACCGCAGAGGTCTGGGCTCCAGCAGTTTTACCTGCGCGGAGACCCAGCCCACCAAGAGCCTTCGGCCTTCGCCAGTGATGGCCTTGGCCGCCGACACAGGGCAGCTCACCGTTACGGCTCGCATTCCCGTGCTGTCAGCGCGGATAGTGCCCGCCCGCACCTGATCGGCGTTGCACCCTCCCACCCTGACGATGGCGGCCACCACCTCGTCCACCCTGACGGAGTCGTCCAGGCCCATGATGCGCATGTCCATGCACTTGGTGGGCCTGGACACTCGGACCTCCTCGACGTCCAGGCACGCCCTGATCCTTGCGGCCAGGGCGTCTGCGGCAGGGCCACTGTCCGCACCAGGGACCTCTAATATTCGGGCCCCGGTTGCGGTGCGCCTCATTCGGAAGCCCCCAGAGGCTCCAAACTCGCTGAGGTGGCCCACCACCGCCTGTTTCGCCTTTTCCATGACGGTGTTGTACGTCACGCCCTTCTTTTCCGCATCTGGCTGTAGTGTAATAACTACAGCCTCGGAATTCGGGGCGCGAAGTCTAGCCGCCATGGTCCGCTTCTTGCGCTGCTGTCGCCGCGCGCGCTTTTTGGCCGCCCTAGCCGCCTTGCCCGCCTTCCTGGTAGCGCCGACAACCGTCCACTCAGCGCCAGCCGAGGGTTCTTCGGGAAGGGGAGGCGGCAGGCGCGGCCTAGTCACCGCTGCGGTAGGAGGTCTTGCCGGTTTAGTGGCGGGCGCCGCCCCGCCCATCTGCCGCTGTTGTTGCTTGGCCGTCGGGGCTGACCTCACAGGCTCCGACGCCACGGCCCCGCGCCCAGCTTGCCCCGACGGGCCCGCCTTGGGCGCAGCTGTCGCGGCCGCGGCAGTGGCATAAGACGCCGCCTTTCGCTGGCCGGAGGCTGCTAATGGGGGGCGCAGCACGATGCCCTCCAGCAGAGACAACTGCTGCTGGATCCGCAGCTGAAACTGCTGCTGCTGCTGTTGCAGCTGCTGCTGAAGGTTAGCCAGCTCCCGCTGCACCAGCGTCAGCAGCTGGCTCTCCGGCTCCGGCTGGGACTGATTTTGCCCCTGCCCTTGCTTTCGCCCCCCCTCAGTCGGCTCCCGACAGCCGCTGACTTCCTGGGCTCCCACGAGCTCGGCCCGAAGCTCGGCCCGGAGCTCAGCCCGGAGTCTCGCCACCCTCTTCTCGAGAGAGGCATCGATAGCCTCCTCGATAGAGGCGGCATGCCGGTGGATCGTCTTCTCCTTGGAGGTCCTCTCTCTCTTCCGGCCCATGTCGCGCAGCGCGGCGACGACCAACTTCCCCAGCGATCTGCGGGACTCTTCGGCGGAGTCCTCCCTAGCATCACGCTCGTTGCCAGATGGCCCCGAGAGATCCACCACAGCGCTGGCCACTCCGGGGTGTCGTCCCTCCGCGGTAAGTCGGTCGGCTCGCTTAGCGGACTCCTGTGCAGTGAGGCCCCTCCCTTTTCCCCTTGCTCGACCCGCACCTCGCCCACTGGTGGGGATTTTTCGGGCCGAGCCCATCTCCCCGTCGGAGGACGATTTGTCCCCCGGTCTGGAGCGCTTCCGGTAGACATTCGCGCGTCTACCGGAGTCACCCGCTACCTCATCAACCTCCGAGCCCTCCGAGCTCCTTCCGGATGCCGCGTCGGACTCCGACCGCGCATCACTCTCAATGTAGTTTTTAAAAAATTTTGATTTGTCCATTTTGTTCCCACGAGTATTAAACTTCGGGTACTTGCTCAAGTAGGGTGGTTCGCACTAGAGACTAATTTAGCTACCCATCAGTCAAGCTAACAACCTCCCTCACGGTGCGCCGCCGCTTGGAGGTTTGGGGTAATTTTTTTATAGAGGTTGTCTTCCTCGCGGCCCGGGCGGTTAAGCCAAGACCCTCGACCCCCATCAAAAGTCAGAAACATGACCTTGGACAATCTCTGGGGCTACGAGACTAACGGTGGCAGAAGGAGGAGCAAGTCTTCCTCCTGCCTGCCCGGTGGCAGGGTGAGTGCACACCGAGCCCGCTCTTACTTCGCCACTGTGCCCTCTGCTGTAGCAGAGGGACACGCGTTGAAGTGTTTCTTCGGACAGAATATTCGCAGGCGGACATCAAGACCCCTTAGGCAGAAGTACCCAAGGGGAGTCGTTAGCCGCCTCCCAGGGTGCACCGTCCCGCAGACTGGCCTTCACTTCGGACGTATCCGCAAGGGAACTACAGCCTGCGGGCACTCGTGGAGGTTTTCTGTCGTAGCACCCCAGCTATCTACCAGTGAAAGTTTCGTCAAAATCGGTCCTGCCGTTTCGGAGATTAGCCGGGAAAATCAGTCAGACAGACAAATAGACAGACCGACGGACGGACAAAACTTAAAAAAATGAATTTTTTATAAGCATCAAACTACTTTCATGAGCTATTAGAACAAAGAAACACTCTATTTTTATTTATATGTGTAAACTTAAGCTGCCATGAAATTAGTATCTTCATAAAATATACATAAAAAATCATGCTGAAAGTTAAAAATGCGTGATTATATTTGCAAGCAGGTAAAGTTTTGTTATAAATAATTCCATTCTTTTCCTTCCTGCAGTAAGTATTTTCAGAAGAAAATTTTCGTTTTACATATAAATACATTTCAAAAACATTTTTATAAATTAACTAGCTGCTCCCAGCGACTTCGCCCGCGTCCCTATGTCTCTCAGTGATAAAGTAGAATTCTATTGGTGAAATATTTTTTAAAGTCAACACACACAGGAAAACTTCTAGGCAAGCGCGCTCCATCTTCAACCGCATCATCGCTTTCCATCAGGCGAGTAAGCGGTCAAGCGCGAACCTATCAAGAATAAAAAAAAAACTTAACATCCTTGTCGGCAGTTATATTTTCGAGCCGTTTAGGGTTGAAAGTTTTTGTTCGTGGGGTCCGAGTGCTTACGCATACGCTTTTTAAAGAATTATTCAAACGCCTAGTCGACACTTCGCGGGTTTTTTTTTCGGTGGGAAAATCATCCAATGAAATCCCCCGCTCTTGGACGGAACGTGATGGTGTGTCAGACTTTTACTGACTAAAACTCACTTCTGTTCCTTCGTTGCCTTTCATACCAGGGCCGAGTCTTCCTTTCAGAAGCAGACCCTTGGCCCCAGTAGGCTTCGACCCTGCTGGGCCCCTACGGTGTGCTGATATCTCCTTGAGGACCCAAGGGTTGGCTTTTACCTCGGACAGAGATTAAATATTGCTTACAACGTGCCTTTGCCGCCTGCCTTTTGGGTACACTTCCAGACGATAGCGATACGGAGGAAATTTTTGACGCCATATTTTAGCTAGGAGTTATATATTTTCATTTAGTTAAGTTTTTTTTCTTGTTTTAGTATTTTTAACCGACTTCAAAAAGGAGGAGGTTCTATGTTCGGCTGAATCTATCTTCACTGATTTCTCGGTCAATTGTGGACTGATTTTGAATTATTATTTTTTTTGGTGGACTGGTTATGCTTCTGAGTAGGTCCCATAGAAATATTGTAATGATCTGATCATGATCTTCGAAGATATGGTACAGAACTCCTCATAGACGAAACCGTCGAAATAAGTAAAATTGCTTTGTTTACATTTAGTCGATGACTGACTGAAAGAAGAGGGGGATTAAAACGAACTGATCTGATGATAAAGCCTGAAGTTAGGCCCCGGAGCTCTGTAATATATTCATGTAGTCTAACTGTGTTTGGGATTCTTAGAATTGTCATGGGATGCACTCTGGCTATTTAAGTTTGGCTGAGGGGTACTTTTTAGTGGTAGTACTATAACTAAAAAGTGTAAAATAAAAAACATTTCACAAAAAAATACAACCAACTTCAATGTAAAAAAAAAAACACTGAAAAGTGCAAAATAACATTAATTTCGGAAGTCAGTGTTAAATAACGAAGAGACAAAACTATTATGGAAATTAATAATATATAATTTCTTTTACCACTATATTAAAATATCAACAAAAACGCAAACATACAAAAATACAAATATTTCCCCTTTCTAATATTAGTATAATAAATATAGATAACAGAATAGGGAAGCCCATACGTTAATAATAAAATAAGTGTTTTCGGCATCTCACCTGCTGTATCTGGGTTACTTTTTTTTTTAAGGTGGGAAATCATCCAAATGACTTCTCGCACTCTGGGTGGAGCGGGAGGGCGTGTCAGACTTTTACTGACTAAAACCACACCTGTATCCTTCAATTACTTTTTGCGTTCTAGGACTACGGGTTTCCCTTTCAGAAATTCTCCGCGGTCCTAGCTAGCGAGCATCGGCCCTGTTGGGCCCCTACGGTTTGCTGACATCTCTTTGAGGAGCGCGAGGATCACTACGCGCTGTCGACGACTGGGCTCGGTCCGGTTAGTTACCGAACAGCCGGACGGCGAGCTACCCAGTGCTCAACGTCCGCAAGCCCGCGTCTACCGTGGCTGGTAGTCGGGGTCGGAATTACGGCGGCTAGGGCGTGAGGACCTTCGTTCCCTAACGCGTGGTATCTGGGTTACTTGCCAAGTTATTTTGTACGTTCCTAAGGGTGCTTTTTCACTAAAGATATGCGAGGATTGCGAAGTAGCGAGGCGGTGTAGTAGGCTCTTTTCAAATATAATCGCACACATCTCTCGTTTTTTAGGTTTCCATACCTCAAAAGGAAAAAACGGAACCCTTATAGGATCATTTGTTGTTCTTCTATCTGTCTGTCTGCCAAAACTAGTATACCAGTGTACCGAATATACGTTTTTTGCGACATAAGCGGTCGTACCTTTTTTTATCTTTAATTTAGAAGTTTGATTTTTTTACAGCTTCAAGAGACTGTAAACCTGAGTATATGGTGTTAATTTCAACTTGATACCTCCACGCGTTCCCGAGGTAAATGGTCTTGACAGACAGACAACAAAGAGATCCTATAAGGGTTACGTTTTTTCTTTTTGAGGTACCCTAAAACAGTTAAAAAAAAAAACATTATATATAAATAATGTACCTTGATAAAGAAAATTTTAGACTTATTTGAACATCGAAAGCCGTGTAGCAAAAACAAAAGCCAAATTGTTTTTCAAGCCATTTGCGCACAGAAAAACAAAACACGATCATGTTCAATACGTTAACTCCAGCGTATTTTACCAATTGTCAGTAAAGACTGCATCACTTAGCAAGATTCCCATCATACGGGCAGGTAAACTTACACTTCCACATGTCGACCTAAACTGAACTGTTAAAGGGATAGGGGTTGTATAGGGTGTAGCTTCATTCGTTTTTCTCCCTCGCACGACTGACATTTTAACACGTCATGGTAAAGCAATTAAGGTCCTTGCTCCCATTTTGTGCCATAGAATAGAATAGAGTATATTTTTATTGTAAAACATGAGTATACATAATAATATGTGCAAGGTCTTAAAGTAACAGGAAGATCTGCATGTTTTGCTAATTATGGCGTACAAAAACCACTTATTTGGTTTAGAATAAACCACAAAAGATTTGAGTCTAGACAACAAACAATGCAATTTTTACATCGTTATACTTATTTAAAAAAAAGGGAGAAAACACACAAAAAAAAAATACAAATTGAGTTTTGCAGATTTAAGGCTCAAATCGTGAAAATGTCGTAATTACAGAAATATATTTAATTAATTGCGTTCATTGAAGAATTCCGATGTGGTATAATAGCATATAGAAATGAGATATTTTTTAAATGTATTTTAAATAAAGCAGTAGGCATTTGTCTAATGTTCTGAAGCATACTCCTCACCCCCCTCCCTACTGATATTTATTATAGATTCGTATACAATATTATTAACATAAAACTTTTTCGTTTGACTAATACAATTGCCAAAAAAAAAATTAACAACATGATACAAAGGTCTTTGATATTTATAGTAATATGTTTACACAAAGAAATTGCTGATTAAATTTTCTTTAGCATAATATGTAAACCAATCAATATTTCGCAATGGGTTTTAAAGGTCAGTGGGGCTATAAGCGTGCGCAGGCAGCAGATGTTCAAGGGACTATACGCCTTAAATCGTTTATGCTCATCTGAAATTCAGAACAGTGTAGGAAAATGGTCTCGATTTTGTCACACGTGATACAGCTGTTTTGTTGTCTATGTATGTACGGTTATAGTGCTTTGGGTAAAAGGTATTTTGAAGTTATATTATGGTGATGGAATATTGAGAAAATACGATAATAAAGTTTTTAGTCAATCTTTACTCTTTTGTCGCTGTCTAAGATAAATTATACCCATAGATTTAAGTTTCGGTAAAATTGTTACTGTTTAGTTGTAACATAGTAAGTTGATATATTTTATCCTTTTTTTTTGAGGTGGACAATAATCTCACATTCTAGGGTGGAGCGAGAGGTTGTCTCAGACTTTAACTTTCAAAACTCACCCGGGTGCTTTAGTTGCCCGTTGCGTTTTAAAGCCACTCTTTAAAACATTCCCGCAACCCTAGCTGATATCGACTCGTGCTTGGTCCGTACCAGACGTCCTTCAGGTTGCACGGCGAGCAACCCATTGCTCGTCGTCGACTCAGAACCGATGATACAAATTCACACCAATTTTATATGGAGTCTCTACGTGATGAGTAAGTCATCATCATTATCCGAGCTAAGCTTTCGCTTCGTCGTTTATACCGCGTACATTGAAGAACTGGAACAATTTGCCTGCTGCGGTCTTCCCGTTAAACTATAATTTAGGTGTCTTCAAGGCTAGAGTAAATAGGCTCTTAATAAACTAGTGCGCCTCACCATCAATGATTGCATCACTGCTTACCATCAGGTGGGATCGCAGTCTAGCACTAGTTTGTATCAACAAAAAAAAACATAATATCAGCCGAAATACGTCCACTGCTGGACAAATGCCTCCATAGATCCGTCTTGTACGTTTCACGTCCATCGGATTTCCTTCACCTTATTATTTGGCACACCTGTCTACCTTTTGAGAGGCCCAATTCTATTTTATATTTTAATAATAATTAAATAATATATTACTTTAGTATGCCAAACGCGAAAAGGTGACTAGACAGTCTCAAAGGAAATATAATCAAAATCTTAACAATCTTAATAAAGTTATAACCAGCTTCAAAAAGATTGGTCTCTTTCACTCCTTTAACAAGTTTCTGAGTAGGTACTCGAATTTATTTTAATAGTACACGCCTACAGAGTACAGATAGCTGTTTGGGTCTGGGTGTATTTTGGGTGTAAGTTCACATCTTTGTGAATACACTCACGTTAAATGAGGCATTCCTATTGTGCGAAGCCGTGCAAGCTAGTATTATGATCAACGTTACCAAACTTAGGACTAGTAGCATACTACACTACTACACCACCACACTAGTAGTATACTACACTACTACAACTACCACACATACTGCATTACTAAACTAGTACTATACTACACTACTACAACTACCACACATACTGCACCACTAAACTAGTACTATACTACACTACTACAACTACCACACCAGTAGTATAATACACTACTACGACTACTACACTACCACACACACTGCACTAGTACACTACTACTTCTAGCATACTAGTATTGGGCTTAGGTTAGTAGCATAGTCAACCTTATAATGTTCCCACTGCTGGGACTCAGATCTCCTCTCTAGGAGGAGGGAATAGGCTGTAAATCCACTACGAGGGCCCTAGTCTATTTATAATATTTTTAATGATCAATGCTCAGCGTGCTTGCAGACGGCGAGCAATCGGTAGCTTGCCGTGCGACCGTCCGGTAACAGTCCAGACCGAAGCCAAGTCGTCGACGGCACGTATTGTTCTACGCGCGCCTCAAGGAGATGCCAGCAGAAACCTACTGGGGCCACGGGTAGTGTGAAAGTGAAACGCTGGGAAGAAGGCAAAGAAGGAACAGGAGTGGGTTTTTAGTCAGTAAAAGTCTGACACACCCTCACGCTCCGCCCAAGTGCGAGAGATGTCATTGGATGATTTTCCCACCTAAAAAACATTATCAATACTCAATTCTGAGAGAGAATCATTCTGTGATTTATTATTAAAAAGATCGATCTTGTGAACTCACTGTTATGAAGGTTACTATTGGTGACACACGGGTTATATTATTTTGGCAACTTGTTTGTATAGGCATTATTAATTTTAATTATTAATATTAATCCGAAGGGAACATGCTCCCGGGGTGAGAAATATCCTATGACCTATTTTAGGAGATGGTAAGATCCGTCTGTCAAATCTATATATCTATTATCTATCAATATCGAATACAACGCCATCTCTAATTAAAATGACATTATAAAATGGTTATTTATGCTGCCATTAGATGGCGTTATCCTTACTATTGGCGGTACGAAGTTCGCTGGGACAGCTAGTGTATATATAAAAATGAATAGCTGTTCATTAGTCTCGCTAAAACTCAAAAACGGCTTGACCGATTTGGCTAATTTTGGTCTTAAGATATTCGAGATAGTCCAGGAAAGGTTTAAGCGGTGAGAAAATATGGAAAAATTCACAAAAAAAAGATCATATACAACGCCATCGGTTTCTGGTAATGCAAGTAGATGGCTATCCTTTATCCTTTGATAGTTCAGCTAAAAGGTACCACAACATTCACATTTTTATATTAAGATATCTATCTTCTTCTGTTTAGTTTTGTGTACATAAATAATAAAATAAATAAAAAAATGAACATTCATTGACTAAAAGCGGTACGAGGTTCGTCGGGTCAGCTAGTGTCATATGTTATTTTAGCAACTTATTTGTATAGGCAATCTTTCAAAAAACTAAATTAATAAGCATAATGTAAATTTGATTAATTTGTGTTTATAACAATGATTTACATTAGAATGATGTTTTTTTTAAGGTGGGAAATTATCTAATGATTTATTGCACTCTAAAGCGGAGCGAGAGGGCGTGTCAGACTTTTACTGACTAAAATCACATCTATAATGTTCCTACTTTGCCTTGGCGTTCCAGAACCACGGGTTTCTCTTTCGGAAGTCAACCCATGGCCCTAGTTGGCTTCGGCCCTGCGGTTTGCTGTCATCTTTTTGAGGCGCGCGTAGAACACTACGCGCCGTCGACTACTCGTTACCGGATGGCCGAACGGCGAGCTACCCATTGCTCGTCGACCGCAAAACCACTTCTACGGTGGCTGGGAATCGGGATCGGGGTCCCAGCGGCTGGGTCGTGAGGACGTCTCTATTTTTTAGAGTTTTGTACCTCAAAAGGAAAAAACGAAACCTTTATAGGATCACTTTGTTGTCCGTCCGTCTGTCTGTCTGTCTGTCTGCCTGTCAAGACCTTTTATCTCGGGAACGTGTGAAGGTATCGAGTTGAAATTAAAACCATATACTTAAGTCTGCGGTCCTTTCAAACTGTGAAAAAATCAAACTTCTAAGTTAAACTAAAAAAAAAGATACGGTCGTTTATGTCGCAAAAAATGTATATTTCGGCACTCTCAAGGGAACCAAAACACACACAGAATCTTGAAATAAATAAATAAAAAAAGAAAGCAAGTAAAGTAAGGTCTCATAGCACAGATATAGGAATAAATCTGAAAAACAGTAAATTTGCTGATATTATGTCACAAAGAGTAATTTTTTGCGATACGGAAAAAATTTCGAGACTCCATTCGGGAATTGAACTATTTACATAAGGTTGTACAGAACCCTTAGTGCGCGAGTCCTACTCGCACTTGCCCAATTTTTTAAAAAGAAAGATCGTACTTTTCATAGTCTGTGTGGCACAACGAATAAAATAATCACAACATCCCATCTCCTCCGTTTACCGTTATCTCTAATTTATTATTGATGACAAAAGGCAACGGAAAGTAGAAACTATATTTCCCGGCATTTTGGGATTTTCCCAATTTGTACAAGTAATCTGTCAGTGTGCAAGATGAGAATTATGATTGCTGACAACAAATATATTATCGTTACTCCACTGTTATTGTTTGTATATTTCTGATCATATTGTACCATTTGGTGATAAAAAATAACCGAAATACTTCTAATAAAATACCATGACAGTCATGCGAACGAGAAAAAAGGATGGAGCTATACACCCTTTAAAGCGCTATCCTTTTAACAGTTCAGTTTAGGTCGTCAAATGGTCTTTGATGTCAAAGACCGTCGTGATTACCATGACCTTCAAAGTAAGATTGTTTCATTCTTATTTCAGTGTGGGTAAGAGACAGAGCTATCCAGGTTGTCTAGCGCCATCTCTTACCCACACTGGCAATAAGAATGAAACAATCTTACTTCAAACGTCATGGCACAGGTCTACAACATTCGTTCGGCCGCCATAGACAAAGGCGTCTAGGCAAGAGAGACACAGTCATTATTTATTTTTAATTTTAATTTAATATTGTATTCATAATTAATATTTTATCTTTGTAAATTTATTGATAAACTGTTTATGATAGCAAATATTTTTACATGCATTTAATAATATATTCCCTATTAGTCCACAATGGCGCCCGCGCCACAGCCGCCGTGATTCCGATCCCGATTTCCGGCCACCGTAGGCGCGGGCTTGCGGCCTGCAAGCAATCGGTAGCTCGCTGTTTGACCGTCCGATAACCGTCCGGACCGAGCCCAAGTCCAGTTCCAGCGTGCCTCAAAGAGATGTCAGCAACCGTAGGGGCCCAGCAGGGTCGAAGCCTATTGGGGCCAAGGGTCTGATTCTGAAAGGAAGACTCGGCCCTGGTACAAAAACGAAGGAA
Source organism: Mythimna pallens (assembly GCA_961205895.1). Classification (NCBI taxonomy): domain Eukaryota; kingdom Metazoa; phylum Arthropoda; class Insecta; order Lepidoptera; family Noctuidae; genus Mythimna; species Mythimna pallens. The sequence continues at coordinate 10,973,904 of OY540849.1, read as the reverse complement.
CAGGAGTGGGTTTTTAGTCAGTAAAAGTCTGACACTATCTCTCGCTCCGCCCAGGAGCGTGGGATGTCATTGGATGACTTTCCCACCAAAAGAAAACCACCTATGTGCCAACACAAAAAAAAATTCTAACACTACTCAAAATTAAACCCACTATCCAATTTCGGCTCCACTGAATTAATCCAAACTTTATGGTTCATTACAGAACAAAAACACTGAATAAAAATCCTCGTTCATTACAACTTTTCAAAACTCTCGTAGCCAATAGGAATAAAATTTTACTGCATTCCCATTAGCTACGCGTCGTATTATTATAAAAAAAAAGTTGGCTGCTCAATGGTCTGGCAAAAGAATGAAGCCAGTGTCTAATAACTTTCGAAGTTCGTTCATTCATTTTGCACTCTCATTTCATTCAATCGTTGACCGTATGATGGTTTTTATTATGGAAAATTGAATTTTATCTTGTACTTATTAAGGCCGTTGTCTTTTAGTGGAAATAAGTATCATGTATTGCTTTAATATATTGGTATTAATTTTCTTGTGTAAGTACTTGAACGCCAGGCTGTTTAAATAAGTTTTGCTAAGATGTCTATGGGTAGAGCAGTGGTGGCCGAGTGGTAGCGGCCCTGACTTACAAGTTGTAGCTCGCGGGTTCAAACCCAACATTACTTTGTGTAATTTATTTCATCACCACTGCTCTCAAACGGTGAAAGAAATCATCGTGAGTAAACTGGCATGTCCTAGAACCAAAAATTCGAAGACATGACCGTGACATTCACCAACCTGCACTGGGCCCACGTGGTGGATTACGGCCCATTCCCTCTCCTAGAGAGGAGGCCTGAGTCCCAGCAGTAGGAACATTAAAAGGCTGATTATGCATTTAAGGACATTAGATAACAGCCACAATTATATAATTTATACATATAAATAAAATTAAAGTGTCCTTTTTTAGTGCCAAATTATTTATTTTTACTAAATACATTTAAATACAAAATATTCGATACCTACAACAAAAATAAAATTTTGGTCTGCCTGTCGGATTGTTCCGGCTAATCTCCACAAGGTCTTACGGATATACGAAACTTTCACTGGCTGATGTTGAAAAGCTAAATGGTTTTTTTTTTAGGTGGGCTAATCATCTAATGACAAATCCCGGTCTCCTTCGTTGTCTTTCGTACCGGGGCCAAGTCTTCCTTTCAGAATCAGACCCTTGGCCCCAGTAGGCTTCAACGCTGCTGGGCCCCTACGGTTACTAACGTCTCCTTGAGGCACGCGTAGAACATTACGCACCGTACCCAGGCGGGGCACACCTCTACCGTATGCTCCACCATGTCCTCCGGGCGGTAAAATATGGTTATGGTTGGTTACTAAAAAAAATTATTAAAGAGCAGAGGAAAGGACAGAAGTATTATAGAAAATTAAAACTACAGCTCAATTTAAAAGTGTATTTCGTTTGTTTCAAATCTCAAAACATGTCGAGTCATAGTTAACATTATAACTTGTAAACAATACTTATATTTCTCTAATATATAATTCAGTATATTGTCTTTTAATTGTGTAAAAAGTAGAGTATCCAAAACAGGGATAAAGCGGTCTTTGTCTTGGGCGGCATGAATCCCACACTTGACTTAGGTTTCTGTATTAACTCCTTCGCAGTGCTCGGGAGTTAAATTATACAAATCCCTCACTACATTCGAGATTAAAACTTAGCAACCTTTGTTTCGTTCGGAATCCAACATGCCACTCGCGTAGACACTGTTTTTACCCCTAGTCACATAATCCACTAGTAACATTCCATTGCCTATTGAGATATTCAAAATATATTTGGGACATTTGGGACCGCCTCTATCGTGATCACTTAATTAAAGTGAAAGCTATAATAAGACTTAAATAATAGTATTTAGATATACATTTATCCTATCTACATTATCATTTGCCATTATCTGACAGTTATTATTGATAAATGCAAGCTGAATATTCTCTGTAGTATTCGAAACTTATCTAGAATGCCAACGAGTGTCGTTAAATTGGGAGACAGTATTAATGTAAGCAGAGATATCTTTTATTAAAGCTATGAAGAGAAAATCTTTGTTTGTGAGAACAAACAACAGTTTCTTAGTAAGAAAATATAATTCGCAAGCAAGCATTCTTGCATTTTCTCGGAAAAGGGGGGGAAAATTAGAACGCTATTTTTTTTTTAGTTGGGAAGTCATAGATTCTAAAATTTCCTTCCCTCAAGCACCAAAACTACTTTGGTCCAATCGCTTATGTTACCTAAATTGACTTTGCTATGATCTATAACAAGAACTTCTAAACAAATTGGATCGACTTCTCAACAACTGCATTCGCTTCATATTTGGCCTTCGTAAATGTGGCCACATTTCTTCCTTCCGTTGTCAGCTTAAATGGTAGCCTATCCGTCACAGGAGATCCCTCAGATCCCTCTGCATGCTCTTCACTATAATGAACGATCCTTGTGCTCCTGATTATTTAAAACAATAATTTAAAGTGTTGGGCAGTTCTCATAATCTTAACCTTCGTGCATCCAAAAACATGCTTCTTCATATTCCTTCTCACCGTATTGGCTTTTTCAATTCTTACGCTGTCTCCGCCATAAAACTCTGGAATGTGCTTCCCCTTGACATCAAAAAAGTTGAAAGTAAATTTTCCTTGTACGTCCTCTCAACCTTAGTTCGGTCTTCGTCATAATTGTTATATTTTAAGTTCTCTAAATGATTTGATATTTTTCATAGTACTACTAATATATCGATAGTCGTCGATGGTGCGTAGATTTCCACGCGCACCTCATGGAAGTGTCAGCAATACCGTAGTGGTCCAGCAGGGCCAATGCCCGGTAAAGTCAAGGGCAACTAAAGGCCCCGTGGGGTTTAGTAAGCAAAAGTTTGACACGCTCACTCGCTTCACGTCTAGAGTGGGAGAAGCCATTTGCTGACCTGCATAATGTAAAAAACTTAAGGAAAAGAGTTGAGTTGATAAGAGGCATTTTTCGCCCATTACTCACTCAAAAAAATAAAAGTTTCTGTTACGTGTGTTCCGATACGTTAAGATATATATTTTTATTTACTACTTTTTTTTTTTTTTTCGGGTGGGAAAATCATCTAATGACAACCCCCGCTCTTGGGCGGAGCGGGAGATAGTGTCAGACTTTTACTGACTAAAAACCCACTCCTGTTCCTTCTTTGCCATTTTTATTTTTCCAGGGCCCCGGGGGTCACTTTCGCATCACCCATGGCCCCAGTAGGCTTCGACCCTGTTGGGCCCCTACGGTTGCTGACATCTCCTTGAGGCGCGCGTGGAACACTACACGCCGTCGACGACTTGGGCTCGGTCCGGATGGTTACCGGACGATCGGACGGCGAGCCACCCATTGCTCGCCGTCTGCAAGCCCGCGCCTACGGTGGCCGGAAATCGGGATCGGAATCCCGGCGGCGGTTGGGGCGTGAGGACCGTTGCCGTTGCCTCACGCGATCGGCCGCCTCCTTTGCTAGCATTACTGCTTCGCAGAAGGAGGCGACCGCCTGCCACTCCTCCTCGCTCCGGACCATGGCCTGTACCAAGGCCCGGCGCGAGAGATTTATTTACTACTGACATTGACGTGATAAATAATGTAGTAATTCAAAACGATTATTGCCCAAACAGAGTGTTTTGCTCTTTTTTTTGTATTTTTTTTTTTGTCGTTTTTTCAATTTAAATTATTATTTTTTAAACAAGCTTCCATGGTCCATATTCATTTTGGTTACCTATGCTCATCTATGGTATACGGAAAAATAATATAATAGCTCTGGCGTATCGTTTATTTTTCCCCCTTCCCCTCTTTTGAATTTTGCGGGTTACCCTGTAGCACAAGTCAAATAATCTTAAATCTTTCTTTGTCCCATAGACTATGCATCTAATAAAAAAAAAGTGTGGCGATGGAGTGTGGATATGGGAATAGTTATTTATTGCTGCGTTTATTTTAGTAACAAAAGAAAAGATTCTATAGAATAATATATGTCTGTAATATACAGATAAAATAAAAAAGCAGGATCAATGGGGTATGGAATATTCCTTTGTAAAAATATCAAAGAAATTACGCAAAGGACTTGCGAACAAAAAGATTTCGAATTCTGGCATAGCTCCATCTACATCCATACATACGTATGCGTTTTTATTTTACTATCAGGGGCGTAGCCACCGCCGTATCAGCTGTATAAATAATACGGGGCCCCCAAGCTACAGAGGCCCAAAAATGTTCCATTCGTAGTATGTTATCCACAACCTTAAACTTTCTTATTCATAAAAGGTGAGTATCTAGTTAAGGAATAATCACTAAATGATGGCTGTTCTAATAGTTTTTAGCTCGGTCAGCTCGTTCTATTCTACATAAGACGACAACAAAAACTTTTCAAATACCTTCAGATTGATAAAAAAAACGGGCTCATTATCGTTTTCGAGGCCTCTCAAGGGACTATTTCTATGCTAGTAGAAGCGATTTAGTAAAAAGAGAAACTTCAAAAATATTTGATATGGGGCCCTATTAGGACTGGCTACGCCACTGTTTACTATTGATAGTGACACGGTGCGTTGTGTTCCACGCGTACGTTTTTAAGGCACATACCAAACCACCAGTAACAGTACCAGTTTTATCTTTGGATATGTCACTATGTTTGACGATGCCCGCCAAGGCCGATACCTGTCAGGACGTTTTTTTTTCGGTGGGAAAATCATTTTATGATGTCTGACACTATCTCTCGCTCTACCCAAGAGTGGGGGGCCGCTCTTGGATAGAGCGGGAGATAGTGTCAGACTTTTACTGACTATAAACCCACTCCTGTTCCTTCATTGCCTTTCGTACTAGGGCCAAGTCTTCCTTCCAGAATCAGAGCTTTTGGCCCCAGTAGGCTTCGACCCTGCTGGGCCCCTACAGATGCTGATATTTCCTTGAGGTGCGCGTGGAACAGTACGCGCCGTCGACGACTTGGGTTCGGTCCGAACGGTTACTACGTACTACGGTCCTTTTTCACTCGCCTATCATCAACAGCATGGTTCATCTAACGCAATCCAACGCGATGTTTGACGAAAAGGCAACGCACAAAAGAGAGATAACTCCTGAAAACTCTGTTAGCATTCGGTAATTCCGTGATCTACTCGAATATTTTACAAAACGTGTTCCAGGAAATACGTGTTTTTTTTTACTCTAAAAGTTAAAAAAAAAAATTTCGTCATTCAGAATCTTGATTAAATTTGCAAGGCTTCTATAATATTGTTACTATATATACTTATAATATTATACAAACTTTGGACCACCGCTTCATCCCGGGAGTGAATTTTGGAAAATCCTTTCTTAGTGCTCGCCTACGTCATGAAAGGAAACTTTGTGCAAAATTTCACGCTTCTAATCCCAGTAGTTTCTGCTGTGCGTTGATATGTCAGGCAGTCAATTTCTCCTTTTATATATATAGATTATGAATACCAACATGTAATATAATTAAATATGTTTTGTTTTGTTGTAGGTACAGGAGCGAAAGCAGCCCTCACCTGATTCGTAAGTATTCAAAGATTTCGTATAATTCCAATTCGACTTTAATTTCCAATTTTACGTTTATAAAAACAGTTTATCGTCCAATTACTGCCAGAGAAACTGAATTTAAAACAGATTTTCCAAAATCACTCAGCTAACCAATTACAAACTCACAGTTTTATTACCAATACCGAACTAATAGAACATTTTCCATTCGAATCTAAAAAATGTGTGTCGTACTGGCGCTCATAGGGTTCTGTACCGTTCGTAGCAAAAAAAAACGGGAAAAAATTCACGTTAGTTGTATTTGAGCCCAAATTAAATATTTATTTTATTCTCTTTTTAGTCTTTCGTCTCCTCTGTTTATTATTGGTATAGCATCAACAAAAATACATCATCTGTGAAAATTTCAACTGTCTAGCTATCACGGTTCATGAGATCCAGGCTGGTGACAGACAGACGGATAGCGGAGTCTTAGCAATAGGGTACCGTTTTTAACCTTCGGATACGGAACCCTATACATCCAGGAAAACTAATTCCCATCGCACCCGAAGATCTTAAAACCAGAAAGTAGAAAAATACCGCAGTAAACGAACGTTTTGAACCAGTTAACATAATTTATATGGTTCCCGAAAATAATTCCAAATAAAATATTTACTGTCCATCTGTCAGTCAGATCGTAAAATGTGTGAAATCGTTAAGAAAACGGAATTAGAAAAGTTAACGCAGTAAATTAGTACCTAAGCAAAGATTTATAGGGCGGGTACATGCATTAACTGTACGGCCATGTAGTAAAACTGTTTGTTTAGTAACCGATTTTAAAATATTCTTTTTTTAGAGTTCCGTACCTTTTTTTTGAGATGGAATATCATCCAATCACATGTCCCACTCTAGGATGGACTAAAACCATAGGTGTGGATTTTTTTTTCGGGTGCGAAAATCATCTACTGACATCCCCCGCTCTTTGGTGGCGCGAGAGATAGTCTCAGACTTTTACTGACTAAAAACCCACTCCTGTTCCTTCTTTGCCATTTTTTCAGGGCCCCGGGGATCTCTTTCGCATCACCTTTGGCTCCAGTTGGTTGCGAACCTGCTGGGCCCCTACGGTTGCTGACATCTCCTTGAGGCGCACGGTTGCTGACATCTCCTTGAGGCGCGCGTGGAACAGTGCGCACCGTCAACGACTTGGGCCCGGTCTGGACCGCAAGCCCGCGCCTACGGTGGTACCATAGGTGTGGTGGCTCCTTCAGTTGTCCTTTACGTTCTAGGGTTTCCCTTTCATAAGTACCTAAGTTGGCAAAAACAAAACCCTTATAGGATCACTTTCTTGTCCATCTGTCCGTCTGCCAAGATCCTTTTTCTGAAAAACGCGTAGAGATAGCTGTGAAGCTAAAATTAATGTGAATTACTCAGGTCTGCTATCCTAAGCAGCAGTGAAAATTAAACTTCTAAGTTGTTTTTTAAATTGATATATACCAGTGCTTGACTGCACCTGATGGTAAGCAGTGATGCAATCATTGATGGTGGGGCGCACTAGTTTATTAAGTTAACGTAATCCAGAGATAAAGAAATTTATAATCTATTTAGGAGCATATTTAGACACTCGCTAGGAAATTCAAAACCTATAGGGTACTTACTTACTGCCCATTGATCTAGAATCCTGAAATAAGGCATGAAGCAAGGTCTCATAGCACAAGTATAGGAAAATGTCTAGGAAAATAGGATCACTTTGTTGTCTGTCTATCTTGGGAACGCGTAAAGGTAGCCAGTTCAAATTAAAACCATATACTCAGGTCTGCGGTCCCTTGAAGCTGTGATAAAATCAAACTTCTGAGTTAACGAAAAAAAAAAGATACGGCCGTTTATGTCGCAAAAAAACGTGGAATCAAAATACATAGGGTACCTACTTCCCGTTGACCTAAAATCCTGAAATTTGGCATGAAGCAAGGTCTTATAGCACAAATAGCTGAAAACTATGAGTTCGTAGTCATATCGCAAAAAAGTTTTTTTTTTGTGATTCGGAAATCGAACTATTTACGTAGATAAATTTGTACGGCATCCTCGATGTGCGTGACCGACTCGCTCCTGACTGGCTTTTTTAAAATAGATTAGCGTTTTACTTTTTTATCTGCCTTTGAGTAGGAGTTTGAGAAAGATCAAAGAAACGATGGAAAAATTATGTGAAAGATGATATAGCTACAGAGAAGTTTTTTTTTTAGGTAGATATAATCAAATAGCTTTAGAAACGTTAGCTTGTTTGTTGTATCACACCAGGGATGTCTGTATCGTGGGTGCGTTCATTAACCCCTCGGGCGTCCCGGGGGTATTATTATTACATCATTGCGCATTTTTACGTAAATCACCAAAATAATAATAATAATTTTAAATGTTTTTTTTTTAATGTTTTTTAAAGAAATATTTAAAAATGTAAACGATATGGATAAAAAATAAATAAATATAATAATAATAAAAAAAAACTATTTCTGGATTTTTCTGGGAAAAATAAAAATATAGAAACCAAAATTTTCGGCAAAAAAAAAATCGTTCAAACGTGTGTACAAAACGACAATTAAGAGTTTTTCAAGGTCATTCAAGTTGTACAGACGTATGTACAATCGGCGCTCGAGGGGCGATGGACCTAAACACAGACCCCGAACAACTATATGCAGGCCATACTTGAACATGCATTCTATGCGGATGTCTAACCCGCAACACTTACAGTAGTGTCAGCCAATCACTCAACCATTGCGCCAATCAAGCCGACAGTGATTAGTGACAATCAGTTTAAATCGCGCGCTTTTGCACAGTTGCGTTCCTGGACCACGTTAACTCTTTAAAAAATATCCATTGGGCATCGGCCCTACTGAGGCCCTACGGTTTTGTTGACATATCTTTGAGGCGCGCATGGCCAACACTATGTACCATCGATGACTCAGGCTAGGTCCTCACAGGTCGGACGGCGAGTTACCCATTGCTGCGGGGAATCGCTGTGATACCCGACACCCGTGGTGTCTCTTGCGTCGACGGCTGGGGCTCGTGCGTGAGGATGGACGTTCTCTCGTGATTGCGAGAGCCTTCTAAGGCATTGCTCAAGCCTCGTGGTTATTGAGCCATTGGCAGACACGACTACTGGTACAATGAGCGCTGAGTCCACTTCCCACAAGTCACAAACCTCGTGCTAAGTCAAAATACTTGACTGCTGTCTTTCAGGGTTTTGGGAATTAAATCAGCTGTTAAGTTTGGCTGTTGTTATTGCAATTAGCAAATCACAGATTCTTCGGGCTATATCGGCCACCTTGGTTCTCCTGCGGATATCTTCATTCCATAAACGATTACGCAAGGAAACTCCGAGCATAGCCCTTTCCATTGCCCTTTGGGTGACTGTAAGCCTTCTGATCTGAGCCCATTGTAAGCGACAATATTTCAATGCCATATGACATCATTAGTAACACGCACTGGTCATAGACTTTCGTCTTGAGACACGGTGGTATGTTGGACGAGAAGATACTGCGCAGCTTCCCGAACGCTGCCCAGCCGAGTCGGATTCGACGACTTTCTCAAAGTTAAACCTACCCAACTGGTGTGTCTGTCCCAGGTAAACGTAATCGCCTACAACTTCGAATGTAGAGTCTCCGATCTATATCGGAGTGGATGCTACATGATTATTTACAATGACATTGGTTTTGAACAAAACCAAACATGAGTATTCAACCTCCTAATTCTACTCCTTAGCTGTAGGTACGTGCAATGAATATATCCTCAAAACGTTTTGTGTGTGTGGGTTTTTTTTTTAGGTGGGAAAATCTTCTTATGACAAATCCCGCTCTTGGGCGGAGCGGGAGATAGTGTCAGACTTTTACTGACTGAAAACCCACTCCTGTTCCTTCGTTGCCTTCTACCCAGGGTCCGGGTTTCGTTTTCACACTACCCATGGCCCCAGTAGGCTTCGACCTTGCTGGGCCCCTACGATTTGCTGACATCTCCCTGTGGCGCGCGTGGAACAATACGCGCCGTCGACGACTTGGGCTTGGTCCGGACGGTAACCGGACGGTCGGACGGCGGGCCACTCATTGCCCGCCGTCCGCAAGCCTAGGCGCGGGCCGGAAATGGGGATCGGAATCCCGGCGGCGGTTGGGGCGTGAGGACCGTTGCCGTTGCCTCACGCGATCGGCCGCCTCCTTTGCTAGCATTATTGCTTCGCAGAAGGAGGCGACCGCCTGCCACTCCTCCTCGCTCCGGACCATGGCTTGTACCAAGGTTCGGCGCGAGAGATCGCCGCCGCCGATCGCCCCCACGAGGACACGGCGTTGCTCTTCCCAAGCGGGGCACATCTCCACCGTGTGCTCCACCGTGTCCTCCGGGCGGTCCACACAGTGGCGACACCCGGACGTCGCTTCCGCACGAATTCGGTGCAGGAACTTCCCGAACTTCCCGTGTTCGGTGAGAACCTGCGTCATGCGGAAGGTGAGGACGCCGTGAGGTCTTTTCAACCACGCCTCAAAGAGGGGACTCACCGCCATAATTGTGGCGTGCCCAGTGTGTGTGTGGGTGAGATGTCATCTTTCTCCAAATCTTCAAAAGAAAACTGAATCCTTACCCAACACGATAAAGCCATGTTAACCTAAAACTCGGCGTGGCGAGAAAGTTGGCGTCGTAAATTAATTTATGAACTTTACCGATTATTCACGAAGTCGAACGAATCCGATTTTATCTTAAGTTTTTATTCAATTTCCAATGCTTTTAATGTGTTTTATATGTTTTGACACAGACAACTTTCATGTTATAGGATTTTTAGAAACACATTATACACTCACATTACATAGTGAGCTCAAAATTTTAGTTTACTACTCAGACAGGTTGGGTTCGAAGGGGATGATAGTGATTGAGCGAAGCGAGCGAACGAAGTCCCCGTTATCCCGTTCCTTTTAGGTTACTTTAAACCAAGGTGACTTTTGTCCACCCTATTTAAGCCGATAGTGTTTTATAATTAATTTTTAGATCAATCTTTTGATAAAACTATTACAAAACACTGTCAGCTCGGATAGGTTGGAGCCCGATAGCTCACGCGCACCCTATGAACTTTTCTACATACACAAGACACTCAAATCCAAAACACTCATCTGTAGACAGAACAGATATTTGTTCCGTGCGTGAATCGAACCCGCAACATGCAGCGCAGCAGTCACTCGCTCAACCGTGCTGTAAAATGATGATGATGTTTATGATGGCATTTAGGGACTTTCTCACAAGACGACACATCACTTATGAAAACGTTCAATACAAATGGTGTCTTACGTTTGCTCAACTTTATTTTCACGGTCTTAAATATTTAAAACCACCATCGCAGTAAAAAATACATATGTAAATATTTCACATCATAAAAACATAACGAGTTCTGTGGAAATGTTCGAACATTTCCATATTCGTTTCATCGCCCTTGTAAATGTTAATGGTATCATTTGAAAACGATCTGAAAGGAATATTACAGAGAAAAGTCTAGCACCTGAAATATCTTGTTGTATTGTACATAGTTACATAATGTAGCCCGATACGATGGCACCTATCGGCCTACATCATGTAACTAGAATAAAAAAATGGACATACTTATACACTTCAAGTAGAAAATTAAGTTACAATAATATTTAATCATAATCATAATTCATAATCATTTATTGGTAACATTTGAAAACGATCTGAAAGGAATATTACAGAGAAAAGTCTAGCTCCTGAAATCTCTTGTTGTATTGGACATAGTTACATAATGTAGCCCGATACGATGGCACCTATCGGCCTACATCATGTAACTAGAATAAAAAAATGGACATACTTATATACTCCAAGTAGAAAATTAAGTTATTATGGCGATAAGTCCCCTCTTTGAGGAGTGCCTTTCCAGCAACACGGCGTCATTACCTTTCGCATGACGCAGGTCCTCACCGGACACGGTAAGTTCGGGAAGTTCCTGCACCGGGTTCGTGCGAAAGCGACGCCCGGGTGTCGCCACTGTGTGGACCACCCGGAGGACTCGGTGGAGCATACGGTGGAGGTGTGCCCCGCATGGGCAAAGCTACGCCATGTCCTCGTGGGGGCGATCGGCGGCGGCGATCTCTCGCGCCGGGCCTTGGTACAGGCCATGGTCCGGAGCGAGGAGGAATGGCAGGCGGTCGCCTCCTTCTGCGAAGCAGTAATACTTGCAAAGGAGGCGGCCGATCGCGTGAGGCAGCGGTCCTCACGCCCCAACCGCCGCCGGGATTCCGATCCCGATTTTCGGCCACCGTAGTCGCGGGCTTGCGGACTGCGAGCAATGGGTGGCTCGCCGTCCAACCGTCCGGTAACCGTGCGAACCGAGCTCAAGTCGTCAACGGCGCGTGCCTCAAGGAGATGTCAGCAACTGTAGGGGCCCAGCAGGGTCGAAGCCTACTGGGGCCAAGGGTCTGATTCTGAAAGGAAGACTCGGCCCTGGTACGAAAGGCAACGAAGGAACAGGAGTGGGATTTTAGTCAGTAAAAGTCTGACACTATCTCCCGCCCCGCAGAAGAGAGATTTGTTTTTCCCACCGAAAAAAAAAAACGTAGAAAATTAAGTTACGATAATATTTAATCATAATCATAATTCATAATCATTTATTATTTTGCAGACATGGTACATACGTACTTAAATGCACTTAGGTAATGTTTTTAGGGTTCCGTACCTCAAAAGGAAAAAACGTAACACTTATTGGATCAGTTTGTTGTCCGACCGTCTGTCTGTCAAGACCCTTTATCTCGGGAACGCGTGGAGGTATCGAGTTGAAATTAAAACCATATATTCAGGTCTGCGGTCCCTTGAGGCTGTTAAAAAATCAAACTTAAAAAGCTTTTACTAACAACTTATAACGTCTTTATACAATTTATAAATACAAAAGTTTGTCGCGAGATTTAAGTACTCGTTTACGTACTTAGTTTAAAAATATTAAGAATTGAAATCAATCAGATCAAGTTTATTTATTTATTTATTAAAACTTTATGTACTAGTATGTAACACTGTACAAAGGCGGACTTAATGCCTTAATGGCATTTTCTACCAGTCGTCCTTAGGGTTTTTTTTTTAAGGTGGAAAATCATCTAATGACTAATCCCGACTAATCTTGGGTGGAGCGAGAGATAGTGTCAGACTTTTACTGAAACTGAAAACCCACTCCTGTTCCCTCTTTGCCTTCATCCCGGGGCCCCGGGCTTCGCTTTCACACTACCCGTGGCTCCAGTAGGCTTCGACCCTGCTGGGCCCCTACGGTTTCGCTGACATCTCCTTGAGGCGCGCGTGGAACACTACACGCCGTCAACAACTTGAGCTTGGTCCGGACGGTTACCGGACGATCGAACGGCGAGCCACCCATTGCTCGCCGTCCGCAAGCCTGACCTTAGGGTGGTGCAAAAATATAACAACAAGTTATTTAATTTACTTGTTTATCTACACAGGTTAATCTCGCGACAAGCTTTTATATTCTAAAATAATCAATAATTAGTTTAAGATAAAAATTACATTTTTTGATAAAATCTTAATGATGACATCATTAAGATTTTATCAAAAAATGTAATTGCAGCATGATTATTGTATAATATATATTTTACCGGCAATCTGCGATTTAGGTTTTCTATACCATGCCTAGGCAATGTATGGAATACCTGGGGCGTCCAAACAATGTACGAAATATTGTAAATATTATTGTCCAATACATACTTTACCTAGGTAATGTGCAATTCCTAGGAACTGTATAGAGTACCTGCTGGTCCATAGATGAAGATAAACCAAGAACCTGGGAGTATTTTCAAAAAACACCTGATTATGTAACTTCAGCAATAAAAAGAAACATACCCAAAATACATTAACCTTTTCTCACAATAAAAAACATATCACAACGAAGAAAATTTAATAAAAATCTCGTCTCGCAACACTGCTTGCTTTACGTTTAATATTTAAAAAGATTATCGCAATACAAAATAACGGGGTTCTGCAAAAAGGTAGAATACTCATATTCCAATATTCGTTTCCATTGCCTTTGTAATTTTTTATAAGGTTTGACAACAGCTATCTGAATGTACTTAAAAAGAATCTGTCGACTACACTAGGGCTTCAACCTTTTTTAGAGTTCTGTACCTAAAAGAAAAAAAAAATGGAACCCTTATAGGGTCACTTCGTTGTCCGTCTGTCAGTCTGTCTGTCAAGGCCCTTTATCTCGGGAACGCTTACAGAGATATCGAGTTGAAATTAAAACCATATACTCAATTCTGCGGTTCCTTGATGCTGTAAATAAATTTAGTATTAGTAGAACAATATCCTAAAGGAATATCAAATTGTAATGACAGTAAGGCCAGATGCTGAATAAAAGGACTTTGGTCAAAGAGCTTGTAATTGAATTTTTGAAGGAGGGTCTCTAAATATAGGTCAGGCTATCACGTTACGTTGATTTTTCCGCCCTTTTTTAATGGCACACTTAAATTACTTTATCGGGAAATTGGCAAGGCCAGATGGTTGGATTTATGAAAATACTTCTAACAGCGGTTAATAGTAGAAAATTATGCCAATCAAAAATACCTATATTATTGCCGGGATTCACATTTGCCGTTTAGCCGTTCAAACGTGAAGAAGTAACAAACATACATTACATGCCTCAAAAGAAAAAAGTCTGTCTGTCAAGTCTTTATCTCAAGAACGCGTAAAAGTATAATGTTGAAATTAAAACCTTATACTCAGGTCTGCGGTCCCTTGAAGCAGTGAAAAATCAAACTTGTAAGGTAACGAAAAAAAAAAGATACGGCCGTTTATGTTGCAAAAATCGTATATTTCGATACTCTCAAGAGAATCAAAACTCTTAAGGTACTTCCAGTTGTCCTAGAATCCTGAAATTTTGTATAGGTAATAAGTATAGGAAAAAATCTGAAAATTGTAAATTTGTAGTTACGTCACAAAAAAAAACCTTTTCGTAAAACGTAAAAATCTTTGAGACTCGATTCGGAAATTGAACTGTTTTCATAAGTAAGTTTGTACGGAACCCTCAGTGCGCGGGTCCGACTCGCACTTGCCCGGTTTTTTTATTTAACATAGGCTCGCGTTGGACCACAAACTCACCTGCTGTTAAGCGATGATGTGGCCGACGATAGAGCACGCTTGCCTAGAAATAACTTATTCACTCTTGACTTAAAGACCGCTCAGTTATAGCTATCAGGAAACTCAGACTCCGGCAGGGAATTCCACTCCATAGCTATACGCATAATGAATATGTTCCCAAAACGCTCCTTTATAATAATTAATGTGATAACACAAAGGGATTAGGTATTTTAGGGGATTTATAATGGGGTTAATCTACTTATACTGGCAAAAACTAGTTTACCTATAGAATAAAAAAATATGTGTAGTTTAATAGCATTGAAACCTAAACATCTATCTCACCATAGTAATTGATATGTTTTAAACAGTTCAACTAGCCTATACAAAACTGTTAACCAAAATTATTGACAAGTATGGTTAAACTGCATTTTTCCCAATGCTGGTATGCAGGTGATCGTGGTGGTGGTGGTGGTCGTCACTGTGTGGAAGAATGGACCGGCTACAGAAGATTATTCTAGGAGGGTACTGTTCTGTGGCCGCAATAACTGGTGTATAAAAACGAAGGGGCATAAGCATATAGCATAATCAACCTTTTTAATGTTCCCCTGGCTGGAGCTCAGACCTTCTCTCTCTAGGAGAGGGAATGGACCGTAATACACCACGTGGGCCCGGTGCGGATTGGGAAATGTCACAAGTCTTCGAATTTTTTAGTGATTCAAAGTCAAAGTCAAAGTCAAAAGTTTTTATTTCACATAGGCTTACACTGGCACTTATAAAACGTCAGAAGCTAGTGCACTGTTCCAAATTGGTCGTTTCCTATGAAGAAAAACCGGCAAGAAACTCCATGGTTACTCTTTTAAAAAAGTGATTGTTTAGAATATTTTCATATTACCGTATTAATAGACATTATGTAAGAACAGTGTAGACCAGTCGATATTGTACCCAAAAGCACAATAAAAATAGGAAGTAACCTAAGAATTCGCGAAGTCCACAGTGTTCTCACATTTCATTTTAAAAAAAAAGAAGCTATATAAAAAAAAACAAGAATAATAAATAATTACAATTATCAATAAATGACATGTCAACAAAAGAAAATTACTAACGAATCTATGGTGGTTGTCGTCTAATAATAGAAAAAATGTGCAGAAGCAGTCATTGCCAAACAAGCGTGTCTTCGACATAGTCTTCAACCTTGTAATACGCTTTTTTAGTTAGGACACGCTTAATATGGGTTTTGAACTTGCCCTCGCTAAGTTCAGTCACCGCCTTTGGTAGCTTGTTATAAAAGCGCATGCTGTTTACTAAAAATGACTTGCTGGTCTTAGCTATTCTCCATTCGGGTAATACAATTTCGTGTTTACTACGCGTATTTATGTTATAAAAATCGCTTCTAATTTTGAAAAGTCCTAGGTTTTTACGAACGTCCAAAATACTTTCCAAGATATAAAGAGTAAGTGTGATTAAATGGATATAGCGCCTTTTTGGCCTTGTACAGATCATACAGTTATTTTTTTATACTTAATTCTACAATATTTTAATTCCAAAGTACTCTACTGTATTTTAATTTTACTGTATGTGTAAGGTACGAATAAATGTTTTTTTTCTTTTCTTTCCTTTTTTTCTCTTTCTTTTCTTTTTATATAGAATAACTATACAACTGATATGATTTTATAATTTTATATTTTCTCGTATAATTTTCTATCACACAACTTGCACTTCGCATTTTCAATGTCACAAATTGAAATGAAAGAACATGTTAGAAAAGTTTTGAGTCATAATCACATTTTTATATCACTTAAATTTAACAAATACTATAATACTTACTGACTAACCTAAAATCGTAACAAAACTTTTCGAATGAACTTAATGTTATGATTAGCTTCGTTCAATCAGTCTGTAACGGCTCTGCTATGTTCGGTTTAAACTTAGCTGACACGAAATGTTAAACCTGTATGACATTTTCGCGTACTTTATTTTAAAGTAGACATTCGCATTCGCTAATATTGAATTTGAACAACATAACATCATCATCGTTCATCGTTCGTTCGTTCATTCGTTCGTCCATCGTTCGTTCGTTCGTTCATCTTCATTCGTTCGTTTATCGTTTATCATTTTTGATATTATATAACATTCGTTACATCACTACAGCGAAGCCACTGGCAGAAGCTAGTAATTCATACAATCCTAGTACCCCTGTACCATCCACATTACCTCTGCTCTCGACTGACAGTCACTCTTACTCCATACGAGCCATATTGTTTTCTTAAAGCAACGGTATTTTTTATTATTCCTCAGATGTCAGAAACAGGGCTGCTTTACCGAGCCGCCTTTGTTTTCTGTTCGCCTGGTACTTTAATTATTCAAGCTGGATGACAAGGCTTAGCCAAGTTATGTTTAGTGAGCTAAATAGAGTTAATGGATAAATAATGTTTTAGCATCGTTAAGAGATTTCAGTTTATTTATTTTTCTAAGAGTTAATCCTTTTTTGCTCTATCTGGATAGATTATTTATAATAACCTAAGTAGTTCGGTAGTCTGTAATGAAACAGATCAAAATATTTTTGCTAAACATATTTTTTGATGATTTGTTGAAGGGGAATCGTTTGTCTTGGTATGGTCATGTAAAGAGGAGAGTTGAAACGCATGTTACTAAAAGAGTTATGAGTATACATGTGGATGGGTAGAGAGGGAGAGGGAGGCCAAAGAAAAGATGGATGGATTATGTGAACAGTGATATGAAAGAAAAGTAAGTTAGTGATAGCATGACGGTTGACAGGATAGAATGGAAGAAAAAATCCTGTTGCGCCGACCCCAAATAAGACGGGACAAGGGCGGGAAAATGATGATGATTTTTTGAATGATGTGCTAGATTTAATTTGATAATAATATATATAGCACAATCAACCAGCTTAATAACGTTCCCATTGCTGGAATTCAGGCCTCGTAGTCTACCACGCGAACCTAATGCGGGTTGATAAATGTCTTTAAATTTTTAGTTTTAGGATATGCCCTTTTTTCATGATGTTTTTCTCCACTGTTTTGAGAGCAGTCGCGATGAAATAAATTATAATTAACAAAGAGAAGTAGCTGTTTGGGTTTGAATTCGCGACGTATAACTCACTGGGACTGACTGAACCTCATTTTTATTATTTTTATTATTATTGATAGGCTCGCGTTTAACCACTATCTCACCTGATGGTAAGCGATGATGTGGCCGAAGATAGAGCACGCTTGCCTAGAAGTATAACATAACACAGGGTATCATAATGTGGGGGCAAAGATATATGTATTTTTTTTGGGTTCAGTGCCTTAAAAGGAAAATCGGATCCCTTGTATGATCACTTTGTGGTCCTTCTGTCTGTCTGTTCAGAGCTCAGTGCCGCAATTAGCCTTTTATACGCCCGGTGCCAGTTTCCGAAACTGCGCCCCTAAAATAAGTTCGAGTTGGGTAAGTTTAATCCGCCTGACGCATCTCCTAACCGGAAAAGAGTTTTCGGGAGGTACCTACTTTTTCTGGATCTGGTGAGAAGAAAAGTTCGGGTGTCACCATTATATGGATCCTCAGAGCCTACGGTGAAGCATAAAGTGGAAGTTTGCCTGCTTGGGTGGAGCCAAGCCGTGTCCTTATGGAGGCGATCGAAGGTCCGGCCATGGTACGGAGCGAGAGGCAATGGGAAACAGTAACTTATTACTAATAAAATGAATAATATAAAACCTTGGTTTGATCATATCTGCGCCCCATCAGGACCTGCGCCCTAGTTACGACACTAGCTAGGTTATAAGCTGTGTTTACGCTTACTTACCCGTAATAATATGGTCGGCATAGTACAAACCAATGACAAAACTATTAACGACTAAAAGATTACCACGGCTTGACAAATATTTGAGTGGATGAAACTAGTAATAAATAGGAAAGCTACAGCGATGCGATAACGATTACCGAATAGAAAAGTTATATATATATTATTTGTACTCGGGTACTATACTTTCCTAGTACTGGGAATAAATCTCTACCAAGTCGAAAATCATCTACACGTCAACAGATGCATATGCAGACGGCGTCTTTGGATGCGAATCTGATTGTTGTCATTTTTTGTGGCACGGACCAAAGTGTTCAGCACGAACGTCCGTCAAGTTACAATCGTATCGTTCGCGCCGAACGCCTTGAATAGCCCACGCCTCCGATTCCTTTGTCTGACGTCATCTCAACGCTCAGTCACGTAGTCAGAAAAAAGGAATTGGATTCGTGGCCTACTTGAGGCGATCGGCGCGAACGAAACGATCGTAACTTGGCTAGGGGGGCAGGTTTCAGTTTTCAGACGAAAGATGTCTTAGTTGGACATAGGCCTCTCTCAATTGTCGCCACAACGACCGATCCTCTACGTCTCGCATCCATCGGATTCCTCAGACCCTCCCCAGGTCATCGGTCCACACTCCCCGATAGAAAACCGGCAGGCAAGCAACTCGGCGTCGATGCTCAAGACTTTGGAATTTAAAATTCACAGATTCTTAGTTCTTTACCATCACAATTTAATTATATAATTACGAGCTTCTGCCCGCGGCTTCGCTCTCGGGAACGTAGGTTCTCCATACAAACTTTGGACCCCCGCTTCATTCCCTTAGGAAGTGAATTTCAGAAAATCCTTTCTTAGTGCTCGCCTATGTCATAAAAGGAAACCTTGTGCATAATTTCACACTCCTAATCCCAGTAGTTTCGTCTGTGCGTTGATATGTCTGTCAGTCAGTTTCCCCTTTTATATATATAGATGTTAGCGCTGGGTGTCTAACGCCGAGCAAATGCTGAGGTGGTCACCCATCAGTCAGTTTCCCCTTTTATATATATAAAAGTTAGCGCTGGGTGTCTAACGCCGAGCAAATGCTGAGGTGGTCACCCATTCAGTGCGGGCACGCTCGGTGCACTTTGTACTTTTGCTATTTTTTACTTTGTGTTTATAATCCTGTCCCGAATATAAGTATTTGTATTCTGTTCTATTCTATTCTACAATTCAAGTCTGATCTTCCAAAGTGGTCTTATACCCCATAAACCCGGATACAAAGCCAGTATTTCATAAAAAGCTCCCTTCCATATCGTACAGGAGCCATTGGGACACCAGATGCAAGTAATCTTTACGGAGATGCCCTAAGTACGTAAATTATTTAGTAAGGGTCGAATGAAATGAGGGACAGATGGGATGATGCCTCGATCCGTTGGCAGCATTTTGTTTTAATAAAGTTTTCATATGTGACTTGTCGAATTTTCCCAGATTCTTCGTATTCTGAATATACTAACTACTTTTTTTTTTTGCTACCCTAATACTTCAATGTGCTTTAAAGGGTTGATAATAGAAAATCACCCTGCGTACTGTAAAATAGGCACCCATCTATATTATTCCTAGCTTTTTTAAATGTTAAAAATCATCTAATGACCTCTTCTCCTCTAGGTTCTAAAGCTTTCAGACTTTTACTGACTCAAAACACACCAATGTTCCTTCAGTTGCCCTTTGAATCCCGGACCACGTGTAACCCTTTCAGAACTCGATTCAGAGTAGGCTTCGGCCCTGCTGAGCCCCTACGGTATACTAGTACTAGATAACACGGCAAACGTTCTGCAATATAAATTTTATCAAAGAAAAAAATAGGGGGTGGGGGTAGGAGTATAAGAAATAGCCTAAGACCAATTCTTAGTCTTACCAAAAAACACACAAAAAAAATCATAAAAATCAGTCGAGTCATTTCGGAGGAGTTCCATAACAAAAACTAGAATAAATCATCACGTAAAATTATGAAAATGTAACCATCCCTCATCTGTATGGATGCTGTAATCGGTGGCTATCACTATGTATTTATGAGTCCCGATAATCCTGAGCGTGTTGCGATGTTACATTCGCTTGTGAATAAGATTGATGAGTTCAAACGAGACTACCCAGATACCGCGGAGACGCTTGCGTCAATGCTATCTCAGTATAAAAACCAAACAAGTGTGAGTTGGACTCGCGCACTGAGGGTTCCGTACAAACTTACCTATGAAAACAATTAAAGTCCCGAATTGAGTTACGAAGATTTTTTTTGGTGATGTAACTACAAATTTACAGTTTTCAGATTTTTTCCTATACTTGTGCTATGAGACACTGCTTCTTGCCAAATTTCAGGATTCTAGGTCAACAGGAAGTACCCTATGAGTTTTCATTCCCTTGAGAGTGTCGAAATACACGTTTTTTGCGACATAAACGGCCGTATCTTGTTTTATCGTTAAGTCAGAAATCTGATTTTTTCAGAGCTTCAAGGGCAACTTGAGTATATTTTTTTGTAATTTCAACTCGATACCTCTACGCGTTCTTGAGATGAAGGGTCTTGACTGACGGACAGACAGACAAACAGATGACAAGAAAATTATTCCTACAAAGGTTCCGTTTTTTCCTTTTGATGTACGGAACCCTAAAAAAGGTGTTAAAGGTATCGGGAAATTTAAACTGATAATCTTCAGCAGGCAGCATTGCAACTGGTAAGTTTACATCAATGATATTGTTGTTAATGAATAAATAGGCCAAGATTGGTCAGAGTAAGTTAATTTACAACAGAATATATTATGGGCATGTAATTCGACATACATTTTCATTGTTTTGCATACTTGTGTTCTTATGCGATTATGACGTTAATATACATTTTTCATTAGATATTTTGGAAACACAGTATCTTGAGGATATTATCTAGGCTTCTATTGAAATCAATTTGTAAATTTGTGTAAAGTTAATCCAGTAAATACCTCTGAAAATCGCTATTTTACATGAATTTTGACACTTCATAATATACTCAAAAGTTTAAAAAGTCAAAAAAATATTACAATAGAAGCCTTGCAAATTTAATAAAGATTCTGAATGACAACGTATTTCCTGGAACAAGTTTTGTGAAATATTCGAGTAAATCACGGAATTACCGAATGCTAACAGAGTTTTCAGGCATTATCTATCTTTTTTCGAGTTGCCTCTTCGTCAAACATCGCGTTGGATTGCGTTAGATGTAGTAACAAGCTGCGACTGAAAAAGGAGCCTCTTAAGAACACACTACTAGAACACTTATAATAGATTATTATGAACGGGTTTACTGAATTTGAAAATTTTACTGAATTTGGCATTAAGCAAGGTCCTATAGCACAAATATAGGAAAATATCTGAAAACTATGAGTTCGTAGTCATATCGCAAAAAAGTTTTTTTTTTGTGATTCGGAAATCGAACTATTTACGTAGATAAATTTGTACGGCATCCTCGGTGTGCGTGTCCGACTCGCTCCTGACTGGCTTTTTTAAAATAGATTAGTTCTTTACGTTTTTATCTGCCTTTGAGTAGGAGTTTGAGAAAGATCAAAGAAACGATGGAAAAATTATGTGAAAGATGATATAGCTACAGAGAAGTTTTTTTTTAGGTAGATATAATCAAATAGCTTTAGAAACGTTAGCTTGTTTGTTGTCTCACACCAGGGATGTCTGTATCGTGGGTGCGCCCTCGGGCGTCCCGGGGGTATTATTATTACGTCATTGCGCATTTTTACGTAAATCACCAAAATAATAATAATAATAATAAAAAAAAACTATTTCTGGATTTTTCTGGGAAAAATAAAAATATAGAAACCAAAATTTTCGGCAAAAAAAAATCGTACAAACGTGTGTACAAAACGACAATTAAGAGTTTTTCAAGGTCATTCAAGTTGTACAGACGTATGTACAATCGGCGCTCGAGGGGCGATGGACCTAAACACAGACCCCGAACAACTATATGCAAGCCATACTTGAACATGCATTCTATGCGGATGTCGAACCCGCAACACTTACAGTAGTGTCAGCCAATCACTCAACCATTGCGCCAATCAAGCCGACAGTGATTAGTGACAATCAGTTTAAAGACACAGCGCTTTTGCACAGTTGCGTTCCTGGACCACGTTAACTCTTTAAAAAATATCCATTGGGCTTCGGCCCTACTGAGGCCCTACGGTTTTGTTGACATATCTTTGAGGCGCGCATGGCTAACACTATGTACCATCGATGACTCAGGCTAGGTCCTCACAGGTCGGACGGTGAGTTACCCATTGCTGCGGGGAATCGCTGTGACACCCGACACCCGTGGTGTCTCTTGCGTCGACGGCTGGGGCTCGTGCGTGAGGATGGACGTTCTCTCGTGATTGCGAGAGCCTTCTAAGGCATTGCTCAAGGTTCGTGGTTATTGAGCCATTGGCAGACACGACCATTGGTACAATGAGCGCTGAGTCCACTTCCCACAAGTCACAAACCTCGTGCTAAGTCAAAATACTTGACCTGCTTGTCTCTCTGGGTTTTGGGAATTAAATCAGCTGTTAAGTTTGGCTGTTGTTATTGCAATTAGCAAATCACAGATTCTTCGGGCTATATCGGTGACCTTGGTTCTCCTGCGAATATCTTCATTCCATAAACGATTACGCAAGGAAACTCCGAGCATAGCCCTTTCCATTGCCCTTTGGGTGACTGTAAGCCTTCTGATAAGGCCCATTGTAAGCGACAATATTTCAATGCCATATGACATCATTAGTAGCACGCACTGGTCATTGACTTTCGTCTTGAGACACTGTGGTATGATGTACGAAAAGATACTGCGCAGCTTTGATTCGACGACTTTCTCAAAGTTAAACCTACCCAACTGGTATGTCTGTCCCAGGTAAACGTTATCGTCTACAACTTCGAGTGTAGAGTCTTCGATCTATATCGGAGTGGGTGCTACATGGTTATTAACCATGACTTTGGTTTTGGACAAAACCAAATATCAGCCTCCTAATTCCACTCCTTACCTGTAAGTACGTTTAATGAATGTGTTCCCAAAACGCTTTGTGCGTGTGGGTGGGATGTCATCTTTCTCCAAATCTTCAAAAGAAAACTGAATCCTTATCCAACACGATAAAGTTATGTTAACCTAAAACTCGGCGTGGCGAGAAAGTTGGCGTCGTAAATTAATTTATGAACTTTACCGATTATTCACGAAGTCGAACGAATCCGATTTTATCTTAAGTTTTTATTCAATTTCCAATGCTTTTAATGTGTTTTATATGTTTTGACACAGCTTTCATGTTATAGGATTTTTAGAAACACATTATACACACACATTACATAGTGAGCTCAAAATTTTAAGGTACTACTCAGACAGGTTAGGTTCGATGGGGATGACGGAGATTATAGTGATTGAGCGAAGCGAGCGAACGAAGTCCCCGTTATCCCCTTCCTTTTAAGTTTAGGATAGTGTTTTATAATTAATTTTTAGATCAATCTTTTGATAAAACTATTACAAAACACTGTCAGCTCGGATAGGGTGGAGCCCGATAGCTCACGCGCACCCTATGAACTTTTCTACATACACGAGACACTCAAATCCAAAACACTCATCTGTAGACAGAACAGATATTTGTTCCGTGCGTGAATCGAACCCGCAACATGCAGCGCAGCAGTCACTCGCTCAACCGTGCTGTAAAATAATGATGATGTTTATGATGGCATTTAGGGACTTTCTCACAAGACGACACATCACTTATGAAAACGTTCAATACAAATGGTGTCTTACGTTCGCTCAACTTTATTTTCACGGTCTTAAATATTTAAAACCACCATCGCAGTAAAAAATACATATGTAAATATTTCACATCATAAAAACATAACGAGTTCTGTGGAAATGTTCGAACATTTCCATATTCGTTTCATCGCCCTTGTAAATGTTAATGGTATCATTTGAAAACGATCTGAAAGGAATATTACAGAGAAAAGTCTAGCACCTGAAATCTCTTGTTGTGTTGGAAATTCTAGTTACATAATGTAGGCCGATAGGATGGCACCTATCGGCCTAAATCATGTAACTAGAATAAAAAATGCACATACTGATACACTTCAAGTACAAAATTAAGTTACAATAATATTTAATCATAATCATAATTCATAATCATTTATTACCTATTTTGCAGACATGGTACATACGTACTTAAATGCACTTAGGTAATGTTTTTAGGGTTCCGTACCTCAAAAGGAAAAACACGGAACACTTATTGGATCACTTTGTTGTCCGACTGTCTGTCTGTCTGTCAAGACCCTTTATCTCGGGAACGCGTGAAGGTATCGAGTTGAAATTAAATTTATTCAGGTCTGCGGTCCCTTGAGGCTGTTAAAAAATCAAACTTAAAAAGCTTTTACTAACAACTTATAACGTCTTTACACAATTTATAAATACAAAAGTTTGTCGCGAGATTTATGTACTCGTTTACCTACTTAGTTTAAAATTATTAAGAATTAAAATCAATCAGATCAAGTTTATTTTTTATTTTATTTTTTTCTCTTTATTTTATATTAGGGACTTTTATGCAAATGTACATGTCAGTCCCATCGGACATTATAATAGTAAATACCTTACCTATATAGTAAAACGTAACAAAGCAAACTTAATTAAGCTATAAGCAGCCTCTGAGTTAGGTGTCGACAAGATGTGATGAAAAATTCCAACATCGTATATGTTTGTACCTAGCTCTTTATACAATTCCTTTCTTGCAGATTGAAATCTGACACATTCCGTCAATAAATGTGTAACATCTTCTACTGTGCCACACTCCTCACAATTTGGTGAATTAGTTTTTTTCATCTCTTTATTTATTAAAACTTTATGCACTAGTAAGTAACACTGTACAAAGGCGGACTTAATGCCTTAGGCATTTTCTAACAGTCGACCTTGGGGTGGTGCAGAAATATAACAACAAGTTATTTAATTTACTTGTTTATCTACACAGGTTCATCTCGCGACAAGCTTTTATCTAAAATAATCAATAATTATTTTAAGACAAAAAAAATATTTTTTTTTATGAAGTCTTAATGATTTCACCAGCATGATTATTGTATAATATATATTTTACCGGCAATCTGCAATATAGGTTTTCTATACCATGCCTAGGCAATGTATGGGGCATCCAAACAATGTACGAAATATTGTGAATATTATTGTCCAATACATACTTTACCTAGGTAATGTGCAATTCCTAGGAACTGTATAGAGTACCTGCTGGTCCATAGATGAAGATAAACCAAGAACCTGGGAGTATTTTCAAAAAACACCTGATTATGTAACTTCAGCAATACCAAGAAACATACCCAAAATACATTAACCTTTTCTCACAATGAAAAACATATCACAACGAAGAAAATTTAATAAAAAAACTCGTCTCGCAACACTGCTTGCTTTACGTTTAATATTTAAAAAGATTATCGCAATACAAAATAACGGGGTTCTGCAAAAAGGTAGAATACTCATATTCCAATATTCGTTTCCATTGCCTTTGTAATTTTTTATAAGATTTGACAACAGCTATCTGAATGTACTTAAAAAGAATCTGTCGACTACACTAGGGCTTCAACCTTTTTTAGGGTTCCGTACAACAAAAGAAAAAAACGGAACCCTTATAGGGTCACTTTGTTGTCCGTCTGTCAGTCTGTCTGTCAAGGCCCTTTATCTCGGGAACGCTTACAGAGATATCGAGTTGAAATTAAAACCATATACTCAAATCTGCGGTCCCTTGATGCTGTAAATAAATTTAGTATTAGTAGAACAATATCCTAAAGGAATATCAAATTGTAATGACAGTAAGGCCAGATGCTGAATAAAAGGACTTTGGTCAAAGAGCTTGTAATTGAATTTTTGAAGGAGGGTCTCTAAATATAGGTCAGGCTATCGCGTTACGTTGATTTTTCCGCCCTTTTTTAATGGCACACTTAAATTACTTTATCGGGAAATTGGCAAGGCCAGATGGTTGGATTTATGAAAATACTTCTAACAGCGGTTAATAGTAGAAAATGATGCCAATTAAACATACCTATATTATTGCCGGGATTCACATTTCCCGTTTAGCCGTTCAAGCGTGAAGAAGTAACAAACATACAAACACACTCACAAACTATTGCCTTTTTAGGGTTACACACCTCAAAAGAAAAAAACGGAACCCTTATAAGGATCACTTTATTGTTCATCCGTCTGTCTGTCAAGACCCTTTATCTCAAGAACGCGTAAAAGTATCATGTTGAAATTAAAACCATATACTCAGATTTGCGGTCCCTTGGAGCAGTGAAAAAATCAAATTTGTAAGTTAACGAAAAAAAAAGATACGGCCGTTTATGTTGCAAAAAACGTATATTTCGATACTCTCAAGAAAATTAAAACTCTTAAGGCATTTTTCGTTGTCCTAGAATCCTGAAATTTTGTATAGGTATTAAGTATAGGAAAAAATCTGAAAATTGTAAATTTGTAGTTAAGTCACAAAAAAAAAACCTTTTCGAAAAACGTAAAAATCTTTGAGACTCGATTCGGAAATTGAACTGTTTTCATAGGTAAGTTTGTACGGAACCCTCAGTGCACGGGTCCGACTCACACTTGCCCGGTTTTTTTATTTAACATAGGCTCGCGTTAGACCACTATATCACCTACTGGTAAGCGATGATGTGGCCGACGATAGAGCACGCTTGCCTAGAAATAACTTATTCACTCTTGACTTAAAGACCGCTCAGTTATAGCTATCAGGAAACTCAGACTCCGGCAGGGAATTCCACTCCATAGCTATACGCATAATGAATATGTTCCCAAAACGCTCCTTTATAATAATTAATGTGATAAGACAAAGGGATTAGGTATTTTAGGGGATTTATAATGGGGTTAATCTACTTATACTGGCAAAAACTAGTTTACCTATAGAATATAAAACTATGTGTAGTTTAATAGCATTGAAACCCAAACATCTATCTCACCATAGTAATTGATATGTTTTAAACAGTTCAACTAGCCTATACAAGACTGTTAACCAAAATTATTGACAAGTATGGTTAAACTGCATTTTTCCCAATACTGGTATGCAGGTGGTGGTAGTGGTTGTCACTGTGTGGAAGAATGGACCAGCCACAGAAGATTATTCTAGGACGTTACTGTTCTGTGGCCGCAATAACTGGTGTAAACAAAGGGGCATAAGCATACAGCATAATCAGCCTTTTTAATGTTCCCACGGCTGGGGTTCAGACCTCCTCTCTCTAGGAGAGGGAATGGACCGTAATACACCACGTGGGCCCGGTGTGGATTGCGGAATGTCACATGTCTTCGAATTTTTTAGTGATTGAATGGATATAGCGCCTTTTTGGCCTTGCACAGATCATACAGTTATTTTTTATACTTAATTCTACTATATTTTAATTCCAAAGTACTCTACTGTATTTTAATTTTACTTTATGTGTAAGGTACGAATAAATGTTTTTTTCTTTTCTTTATTTCTTTCTTTTCTTTTTATATAGAATTACTATACAACTGATATGATTTTATAATTTTATATTCGATCATATAATTTTCTATCACACAACTGGCATTTCACATTTTCAATGTCACAAATTGAAATGAAAGAACATGTTAAAGAAGTTTTGAGTCATAGCTATCTTTTTATATCAATTATATTCAACGAATACTAAACTTAATAACTAACCTCAAATAGTAAATGTTTTCGAATGAACTTAATGTGATGATTAGCTTCGTTCAATCAGTCTGTAACGGCTCTGCTATGTTCGGTTTAAACTTAGCTGACACGAAATGTTAAACCTGTATGACATTTTGCGCGTACTTTATTTGAAAGTAGACTTTTATTTATTTAAACTTCATGTACAGTAGTGGTACATAGGTAGACTTAATGCAACAAGGCATTCTCTAACAGAATAAATAAATAACAAATACTTCAAACAGAAAAAATAAAATGAATAATAAGTTATTTCGCGAATATTGATTTTGAACAACATAACAACATCATCATCGTTCATCGTTCGTTCGTTCGTTCATTCATCGTTTATCATTTTTGATATTATATAACATTCGTTACATCACTAGAGCGAAGCCACTGGCAGAAGCTAGTAATTCATACAATCCTAGTACCCCTGTACCATCCACATTACCTCTGCTCTCGACTGACAGTCACTCTTACTCCATACGAGCCATATTGTTTTCTTAAAGCAACGGTATTTTTTATTATTCCTCAGATGTCAGAAACAGAGCTGCTTTCCCGAGCCGCCTTTGTTTTCTGTTCGCCTGGTACTTTAATTATTCAAGCTGGTTGACAAGGCTTAGCCAAGTTATGTTTAGTGAGCTAAACAGAGTTAATGGATAAATAATGTTTCAGCATCGTTAAGAGGTTTCAGTTTATTTATTTTTCTAAGAGTTAATCCTTTTTTGCTCTATCTCGATAGATTATTTACAATAACCTAAGTAGTTCGGTATTCTGGAATGAAACAGATTAAAATATATTTTTGCTGAACATATTTTTTGATGATTTGTCGAAGGGGAATCGTTTGTCTTGGTATGGTCATGTAAAGAGGAGAGTTGAAACGCATGTTACTAAAAGAGCTATGAGTATACATGTGGATGGGTAGAGAGGGAGAGGGAGGCCAAAGAAAAGATGGATGGATTATGTGAACAGTGACATGAAAGAAAAGGAAGTTAGTAATAGCATAACGGTTGACAGGATAGAATGGAAGAAAAAATCCTGTTGCGCTGACCCCAAATAAGACGGGACAAGGGCGGGAAAATGATGATGATTTTTTGAATGATGTGCTAGATTTAATTTGATAATAATATATATAGCACAATCAACCAGCTTAATAACGTTCCCATTGCTGGAATTCAGGCCTCGTAGTCTACCACGCGAACCTAATGCGGGTTGATAAATGTCTTTAAATTTTTAGTTTTAGGATATGCCCTTTTTTCATGATGTTTTCCTCCACTGTTTTGAGAGCAGTCGCGATGAAATAAATTATAATTAACAAAGAGAAGTAGCTGTTTGGGTTTGAATTCGCGACGTATAACTCATTGGGACTGACTGAACCTCATTTTTATTATTTTTATTATTATTGATAGGCTCGCGTTTGACCACTATCTCACCTGATGGTAAGCGATGATGTGGCCGAAGATGGAGCACGCTTGCCTAGAAGTATAACATAACACAGGGTATCATAATGTGGGGGCAAAGATATATGTATTTTTTTTGGGTTCAGTGCCTTAAAAGGAAAATCGGATCCCTTGTATGATCACTTTGTTGTCCTTCTGTCTGTCTGTTCAGAGCTCAGTGCCGCAATTAGCCTTTTATACCCCTGGTGCCAGTTTCCGAAACTGCGCCCCTAAAAAAAGTTCGAGTTGGGTAAGTTTAATCCGCCTGACGCAGCTCCTAACCGGAAAAGAGTTTTCGGGAGGTACCTACTTTTTCTGGATCTGGTGAGAAGAAAAGTTCGGGTGTCACCATTATATGGATCCTCAGAGCCTACGGTGAAGCATAAAGTGGAAGTTTGCCTGCTTGGGTGGAGCCAAGCCGTGTCCTTATGGAGGCGATCGAAGGTCCGGCCATGGTACGGAGCGAGAGGCAATGGGAAACAGTAACTTATTACTAATAAAATGAATAATATAAAACCTTGGTTTGATCATATCTGCGCCCCATCAGGACCTGCGCCCTAGTTACGACACTAGCTAGGTTATAAGCTGTGTTTACGCTTACTTACCCGTAATAATACAGTCGGCATAGTACAAACCAATGATAAAACTATTAACGACTAAAAAATTACCACGGCTTGACAAATATTTGAGTGGATGAAACTAGTAATAAATAGGAAAGCTACAGCGATGCGATAACGTTTACCGAATAGAAAAGTTATATATATATATATATATATATATATATTATTTGTACTATACTTTCCTAGTACTGGGAAGAAAATCTCTACCAAGTGAAAGTCGAAAATCATCCCAAGAGATGTTGTCTTCTTCTACACGTCAACAGATGCATATGTAGACGTCGTCTTTGGATGCGAATCCGATTGTTGTCATTTTTTGTGGCACGGACCATAGGGTTCAGCACGAACGTCCGTCGTCTGTCCACACGTCTGATGACACATTTGAGTGATCAGCCCCTCTAGCCAAGTTACAATCGTATCGTTCGTGCCGAACGATGAATAGGCCACGCCTCCGATTCCTTTGTCTGACGTCATCTCAACGCTCAGTCACGTGGTCAGAAAAAAGGAATCGGAGGCGTGGCCTACTCGAGGCGATCGGCGCGAACGAAAGATCGTAACTCGGCTAGGGGGGCAGGTTTCAGTTTTCAGACGAAAGATGTCTTACATAGGCCTCTCTCAAGTGTCGCCACAACGACCGATCCTCTGCGTCTCGCATCCATCGGATTCCTCAGACCTTCCCCAGGTCATCGGTCCACACTCCCCGATAGAAAACCGGCAGGCAAGCAACTCGGCGTCGATGCTCAAGACTTTGGAATTTAAAATTCACAGATTCTTAGTTCTTTACCATCACAATTTAATTATATAATTATGTTTACCCTAGTGCGTGCGTCACTGCGGGGTGCCAACTGAACACCAGCGCTGGGTGTCTAACGCCGATCAAATGCTGAGGTGGTCACCCATTCAGTGCGGGCACGCTCGGTGCACTTTGTACTTTTGCTATTTTTTACTTTGTGTTTATAATCCTGTCCCAAATATAAGTATTTCTATTCTGTTCTATTCTATTTTACAATTCAAGTCTGATCTTCCAAAGTGGTCTTATACCCCAAAAACCCTTATACAAAGCCTTTCTAAGTATTTCATAAAAGGCTCCCTTCCATATCGTACAGGAGCCATTGGGACACCAGATGCAAGTAATCTTTACGGAGATGCCCTAAGTACGTAAATTATTTAGTAAGGGTCGAATGAAATGAGGGACAGATGGGATGATGCCTCGATCCGTTGGCAGCATTTTGTTTTAATAAAGTTTTCATATGTGACTTGTCGAGTTTTCCCAGATTCTTCGTATTCTGAATATTCTAACTACTTAATTTTTTTTGCTACCCTAATACTTTAATGTGCTTTAAAGGGTTGATTACTGTAAAATAGGCACCCATCTATATTATTTATAGCTTTTTTAAATGTTAAAAATCATCTAATGAGCTCTTCTCCTCTAGGTTCTAAAGCTTTCAGATTTTTACTGACTCAAAACACACCAATATTCCTTCAGTTGCTCTTTGCATCCCGGACCACGTGTAACCCTTTCAGAACTCGATTCAGAGTAGGCTTCGGCCCTGCTAAGCCCCTACGGTATACTAGTACTAGATAACACGGCAATCGTTCTGCAATATAAATTTTATCAAAGAAAAAAATAGGGGGTGGGGGTAGGAGTATAAGAAATAGCCTAAGAGCAATTCTCAGTCTTACCAAAAAAGACACAAAAAAAATCATAAAAATCAGTCGAGCCATTTCGGAGGAGTTCCATAACAAAAACTAGAAAAAATCATCACGTAAAATTATGAAAATGTAACCATCCCTCATCTGTATGGATGCTGTAATCGGTGGCTATCACTATGTATTTATGAGTCCCGATAATCCTGAGCGTGTTGCGATGTTACATTCGCTTGTGAATAAGATTGATGAGTTCAAACGAGACTACCCAGATACCGCGGAGACGCTTGCGTTAATGTTATCTCAGTATAAAAACCAGACAAGTGTGAGTTGGACTCGCGCACTGAGGGTTCCGTACAAACTTACCTATGAAAACAATTCAAGTCCCGAATTGAGTTACGAAGATTTTTTTTGGTGATGTACCTACAAATTTACAGTTTTCAGATTTTTTCCTATACTTGTGCTATGAGACATTGCTTCTTGCCAAATTTCAGGATTCTAGGTCAACAGGAAGTACCATATCAGTTTTCATCCCCTTGATAGTGTCGAAATACACGTTTTTTGCGACATAAACGGCCGTATCTTTTTTTATTGTTAACTCAGAAATCTGATTTTTTCAGAGCTTCAAGGGCAACTTGAGTATATTTTTTTTTAATTTCAACTCGATACCTCTACGCGTTCTTGAGATAAAGGGTCTTGACTGACGGACAGACAGACAAACAGATGACAAGAAAATTATCCTATAAAGGTTCCGTTTTTTCCTTTTGATGTACAGAACCCTAAAAAAGTTGTTAAAGGTATCGGGAAATTTAAACTGATAATCTTCAGCAGGCAGCATTGCAACTGGAAAGTTTACATCAATGATATTGTTGTTAATGAATAAATAGGCCAAGATTGTTCAGAGTAAGTTTATTTACAACAGAATATATTAAGGGCATGAAACTCAACATACATTTTATTCACTGTTTTTCATACAACCGCCCTTACGCGATTATGACGTTATTATAAATTTTTCATTAGATATTTTGGAAACAGTATCTGGAGGATATTACATAGGCTTCTATTGAAATTAATTTGTGAAAAATTAATCCAGTAAAGACCACTAAAAATTTGCTATTTTGCATGAACTTTGCCATTTAATAATATCCTCAAAAATTTAAAAAGTCAAAAAAATATTACAATAGAAGCCTTGAAAATTTAATAAAGATTCTGAATCACAACGTTTTTTCTGGAACATGTTTTGTGAAATATTCGAGTAATTCACGGAATTACCGAATGCTAACAGAGTTTTCAGGCGTTATCTCTCTTTTTTCGCGTTGCCTCTTCGTCAAACAGAGCGTAAGATAACTATATCTGACTTGTTACTAAACAAGTTTTGAAACCATGCTCGATGTTGACGATAGGCGAATGGAAAAGGAACCTCCAATCCTTTAAGAACACACTACTAGAACACTTATGAATAAAAATAGATTATTATGCACGGGTTTATTGAAATTTTATTAAATATCATATATCTAAGGGCCTCAGCAAGTTGGCTTCGGTTCCTCACACGCCTTCCAAAGGTCCAGGACCCTAGGGTTCTAAGATATATAAAGACAATGAAATAATATTACCACTTTACTTCGTATATACACCATAGATTGAAAATTTAAATAACTTTGTTAGAAAATTTTAAATTTGACTGGCCTGTCGGTCTAATGGTTAGTGACCCTGACTGCTACGCCGGATGTCGTGGGTTCGATTCCCACCCAGGACAAATGTTTATGTGATGAGCACGATCATTTGTTCTGTGTCTGGGTGTAATTTATCTATAATATGTATATATTTAGAAATATATAAGTATGTTTATCAGTTGTCTAGTACTCATAATACAAGCTCTGCTTAGCTTGGGACTAGACGGCGATATGTGATAGTTGTAAATATATATATATGGATAACTAAATTTGCCCGCAATGATACTCAGGAGACTGTTTGCGCTGCTCTGAACTCTCTGCAGCAACGAAGTGACACCTTTACACCTGATCGCTGCGAAGCTATCAGTAGCAAATTAGCGAACATGCCTGCGTGACAGTCCTAACAGCATTCTGAACGCATAGTTGAGAACTCGAAGAACATTGACGGCTTTCTACGTAAATCTTTTCCATAGACTGCACGCGTAAAATGTCTGACAATAAAACGTGCTAACAAAATAAAACAAACAACATTATTTCTTCCCAAACATGTAAGACCTAACTGAAACTGACGGCTACAATACGAAGACAGACATATAACCTACGCTCTTATATTCAGAATATTCAGAGCCGACTGAGAAACACATCACCATGAACACGTGATGAATAAATGTACGATCCCGCTATTTTAGACGGCTGAATTATTTTTAGGATACGTAAACACGAATATACTGGAAATTCTTTGGAGATTTGTACATTTTAGAGGCTTTATTTTTAGAAAAATGAATTGAACTTGATTGCCTCGTTGATCTCGTGGACGCAAGCGCGGCTGCTGAGCGTAGGGTACTGAGTTCGTATCCCGAGTCGAGCAAAAAGTGATATTGGGTTTTTCCATTAAGAATTACTCTGTAGCCGCTCAAAGTTTGGAAGTCGGTGGTATGGTACCGTCATGCCTTAAAAAAGCTAAGCTAATCTCTGTTGAGATTGACCACCGTGATCGAAATTCGGTCGGAGGGGATTCTTTGAGGAGTGGCTGGAAAGACTTCACGGCATCCTCACCTTCCGCATGACGCAGGTTCTCACCGAGCATGGTCAGTTCGGGAAGTTCCTGTACCGGATTCGTGCCGAAGTAACGCCCGGGTGCCACCACTGTGTGGGCAGAGCACCACTGTGTCCTCATGGGGGTGATCGGCGACAACGATCTCTCGCGCCGGGCCTTGGTACAAGCCGAAGCGAAGAGGAGTGGCAAGCGGTCACCTCCTTCTGCGAAGCAGTAATACTAGCAAAGGAGAAGGCCGCACGTGCATGCGCAAGGGACCGGCCCTCATACCGACCCCGATTTCCGACCACCGTAGGCACGGGCTTGCGGACGGCTAGCAATAGGTAGCTCACCGTCCGAACGTCCGATAACCGTCCGGACCGAACTCAAGTCGTCAATGGCGCGTAATGTTCCACGCGCGCCTGGAGATGTCAGCAAACCGTAGAGGCCCAGTAGATTCGAAGCCTACTGGGGCCAAGGGTTTACTTCTGAAAGGAAAACTCGGCCCTGGTATGAAAGGCAACGAAGGAACAAGAGGGGGTTTTTAGTCAGTAAAAGTCTGACACGCCCTCACGCTCCGCCCAAGAGCGAGGGATGTCATTGGATGATTGACGACGTAGGTTAGCCATCCTTTCGATATTTTTTAGGTTGCATTTCGAAGAGTGGGCGCAGGAATTACATGAATTGATTCCGCCATCATCTTTTTACCAACGGACAACCCGACGTACGGCGAGTGTCCGCCCTTACGTTGTTTACGGTCCGAACTAAGCGGTTTGACTCGTCGTTTATACCGCACACATCGAAGGACTAGAAGAACTTGCCGGCAGCGGTCTTCCCGTCTGATTATAATTTAGGCGTCTTCAAGATTAAAGTGAATGGGCTCCTACTAAACTAGTGCGCTTCACTATCAACGACTGCATCATTTCTTGCCATGAGGTAGGATCGCAGCCAAGCACAAGTTTATATCAATAAAAATAGAATTATGATAAAAATTCCAAAGGCCAAAGCGTCAGACATAGTCGACATGTTTAAAATGCCTTTGCAAACTGCACAAAATATTTTAGGAAACATTGTGTTTTACGACACAAATATTTAAACAGGTACAGTGAACCTTTAGAAGTGGTTGGGTACCTTAACGCCTATTTTCCCTTGCACGTTAAAGTTCAAGTTTTACAAAAATAAACTAGATGGCGTTGGTTTCTTCACAGCTAAGTAGCGACCAAAGGCAATCTCACAAAGTATAAACTTGACTTTTAGTTCAACAAATAATAGACACTTGCGTCATCATTGTCGTCAACAACTGATTGTAGTTCATAATTTCATCATTCAAACTAGAGTCATGTTGACCTAGTGGTTTAGCATGTGCAGATAGATGCGTAAATCAATGAGCCGTGAGTTCAAATCTCACGTAGTACTCACACTTTTTGTAAGTTATGAATGACAAACTAAAGAAATCGGTAGGAATATTACATCAAAGTTAACAAGTGGATATTTATTTCTAATATAATATTCAAGTGGGTAGTTACTCAGCAAGACGACAAAAATGCTGGTAAACAGGCTCATCAAGCAAAAAAGCACTATTAAAAAAATAATATGTTTATTTCTTACAATTTCTTGTTCAAATTTAACAATCACCGCTTATTAATCACCGAATAAGATTATAATATTATATATAATTTCTTATTGAGGCCATAGCTTAAGTATTCGTTTCCAATATTGGAAAGAGGATTGAAGCTTATGTAACCTTAACAAAAACAAACAAAAGACCAGATAATTTTATCACAAAGATCAAAAAGATTAAATGTAGGCTAAAAACTATAAAATTGCACAACAACATATCAAGTGTTCATAACTTTTTTAATGTATTAATTACGGATATTAAGTTAAACACACATAACAAGGTCTCCAGTTAATACAGAGAATAAGTACTGAGTGAATAATATTAAATCAGTATTATAATTATTTATTATCTTGTAGCCACAAACAAAACCGTCCGTGTTCACTGGACTTAAAAGTTTTTTCATGAGTAAACATGATATTACTCTAATCAAAGTTTATGTGATCCAAAGCAAACTGCAATCTTGCCCTTTTATGGTTTTCTGTAAGCAAGCCTCCGACGGACAGTGCCAACGCTTGTGTCAAATAAACTAGCATAGTGGTTCATCGACAGATGTCCGTTTTCTTCGTATACTCCCTTATCATGGTTTGACACTGCAAATTATGTTTATTAGTTTTAGTCTGCCAGCTTTTTGATGGTGTTTTAAAGAACCCTCTTCTTCAAATCGTCATATCCATAGAACAACTTTTTTTCTCTGCAACAATAAAACATAAATATATAATACCCAATAATGATTATTATATAGGAGTTTTTTGTTATATAAAAGAGTTAAAAAAAACTACTTACATTTACACTGGTCTCTCTGGCGTCTTCTGACAAGTTTTTACCTTGATTATGCTTAGCAATTATTGGAGCTCTTTTTACTAAATCTATATAATAATGCATTATATACTATATATTTACTCATTTTGGTAAAATAAGTAGACAATACACCTGGTTAAAAAAAAAAATTAACGAAAGGCGCTGGGACGAGATAATCGAAATTAACTTGGCAAACAAACAATTGAGCTTAGTCATAATTTTTTGGTCTAAGTATCATTTATACTCCATACTACCTACTAGTTATTATTTATAAATCCTTACTCAACCTACCCTCTCAAGTTTGAAAACTAACACATAGATAATCAAATATTTATAAATTGATATTCAATTTTAATATCTTCATCTCTTTAAAATAAATTATAAATTATTTCAATATTTAAAGAA
This sequence comes from Mythimna pallens, assembly GCA_961205895.1. Taxonomy (NCBI): domain Eukaryota; kingdom Metazoa; phylum Arthropoda; class Insecta; order Lepidoptera; family Noctuidae; genus Mythimna; species Mythimna pallens. Next base: position 10,936,551 of record OY540849.1, on the reverse strand, counting down.
ACAAAAAGAAAGTACTACAATAATAAGCATTAATTAAGCACAGCGACGCCATCTATTAACAGTACAATGTAATGTTATCAATAGCAACATTTCAATCTGGTTTTACGCTAGATGGCGTCATTTCTCGCTTCACACGATTTTATTTCTGTACTTACTATGGACTTTTGCTTCTTTAGTGTACACTATAAGGTAATCTATTAAAGGGTGATTCTTAGAAAGTCGAGAGAGTTTCTCATTCATCGGGCCTAGTGGCTTACGACACAAAATAGATAGGTACAGAAACTAGGCCAGATGAATGAGATGTTCTCTCGGTGTCAGAGAATCACCCTACATTTTTCTAAGTATAGTCTTAAAGTAATTACGCTAAACAAAAGAGTCTTATCCCAAGTACGTTCTGTGACTGCAGTTAAGCTAGCATAAACAAATATCGAACCGTCGATACCGACTAATTCTGAGAATCAAACTATGCTAGTGGTATTATCCGCTTTTATCTCAAGCTTGCCACCTGGAGACACAATAGACGTCATTGCCAGGGACAATGTTGACCCTAATTCCGTCCACAAGCCTGTATTCCAGGAAGAGATAATGCTATGTCACAAAAGAGATAGGTAAGTACAGAAGTCAATCTCATGTATGTACTTCACTTTTCATACCTACGCTCGGCAGTCGCGCTAGGGTAGGCGCCGCTCTGTCCGAGCGTGCCCAGACCCAAGCACAGTGATAAATACCTATTATTAATTGTAAAAATCCACCTGACCACAAATCACAATCAATCAATGATGTGGATGGATGGAGGGAGACCAAAGAAAAGAAGGATGGATTGTGTGAAGAGTGATATGAAAGAAAAGGAAATTAGTGATAGCATGACGAATGACAGGGCAGAATGGAAGAAAAAAACATGTTGCGCCGACCCCAAATAACACGGGACAAGGGCAGGAAGATGATGATGATTACCTGACCACAAAGTCATGTTTGCTTTTTCGGCGCGGGACCGGAGCGCTTACCTACTTACGTAACTGTTCCGTGTTACGTTAAAATTAACCATCGAAATACAAGTAAATACTAACTTACCTCTCTGAAACAACTAGTAGCTTAAAAACACAATAATTTACCATCTAATGTCGAGTTTAAACAACCGCTACTGAACAATTACATTAACTTATTTTTTATTGATCCATTATGCACAAAAAAAATCAGATGGCACTCGCATTGATTTCAACCGATTTACAGCGTGTCCATGAATGGTGAATATTTTTGCTTCGCTTGAGCGCGTTTTGTATATAGATTGACTTCTGTAGGTACCTATCTCTTTTGTGGCTTAGCTCTATTATAAACTCATTAAGGCGACAACAAATGTCAACGACCTTGAAGGACTAAAACGGACATGTAAACCCTTTTTAGGAAGAACATGCTAAGCGACCATAAGCGTTTTTTCAGGAACGGATTTTTTTCTTTCCTTTTAGACAAACATTTTATATTAATTATATTACTTTTAAAAATTTCAAAGTTTCTAATCCACAGATAATTTAAGTAGCTGACTGGCCTGTTGGTTTAGTGGTAAGTGGCTCTGACTGCTAAACCAGAAGTCATGGGTTCGATTCCCACCCAAGGCAAATGTTTGTATGATGAGCACGAACATTTGTTCTGTGTATGGGTGTATTTATCTGTAATATGTATGTATTTAGAGAAATATATATCAGTGTATATTTATCAGTGTAGTACTCATACCACAAGCTCTGCTTAGTTTGGAACTAGATGGTGTTGTGTGAAATTAGTGGAATATTGATATTATTATAATAATAAACACTGGATTCTGGAGGTTTTAAAATCTCGCCACATAAGTACCATTATAGTCCGTCCACACGGTACAGACTTACTTAAATATATATTTTTTTTCTGTGCAACATAGCAGTACAGATAAACATCGACAGGATATTTGGAGAGAGTAGATGGACAGTATATGTACCTATACTCCATTTGTTTAGGTAGTTAACTAAATGTACACAATCTTAACATGTATTTTATCTAAAAAAAAATCTGAAAATTTTATCTAAAAATGTTTACAAATAGATGTTTTCTTAAATAGATGTTAGGTAATTAACTAAATTTAAATAATCTTTGTATGTATTTAATACAATTTATTTTAAATAAAAAGACATATCAAGATTGTTTACATTTAGTTAAGTACCTAAACAGATGGAATATAGAGTGTACCGCAGCATTGCACACGTGCAAGGTAGAGTGCGAGCCGCTGAAACCTAAATAAATTCTGTAGGTTAGTAGTTGTCAAATGGAAGCCAAATGGCTTAGATTTAATATTCGAATAGTTTGCTGGACGGCACCCATATTGTTAAAAGGGCTCTTCCCCATTCGTCTATATCTTGTTGATTCATGCAACGCAATCCAATTCAATGTTTGATGAAGAGGCAACGCGAAAAAAGAGAGATACGTCTGAAAACTCTGTTGGTATTCGGTAATTCCGTCATTTACTCGAATGTTTCATAAAACTTGTTCTAGGAAATTCATAGTAGGTACTTTTTAACCGACTTCAAAGAGGAAGAGGAAAATGTTCGGCTGAATGTATTTTTTTTTTAAGTCGTCCATACAAAGTGTGTTAGGCTCGCCAAATGAAAGCCGCTCACGAAGTTTCAAGTATGTATTTATCATTTAACAAAATGTGTCATCATCATCATTTCAGCCGAAAGACGTCGACTGTTGGACATAGGCCACACCCAAATGTTGCCACAGTGACCGGTCCTGTGCTTCTCGCATCCATCGGACTCCCGCGACCCCCACCAGGTCATCGGTCCACCTTGTGGGAGGCCTTCAACCGCTGCGTCTTCCGGTACGTGGTCGCCATTCCAGAACCTTTCGTCCCCATCGACCATCAACAAAATGGGTACCGTCCCTCGAACTAGAACTCTTTAATATTTGTTACAAAACAAATATGAAACGAAAACATTCTAACTATTGTGATCAATCTTCTAAAACTTGTCTCGAAAAACTTAGTTCATAAAGATTTAATGGCTACACTATAAGAAGTACCACAGTGTGATCTATCTTTGTACTGCGGCATTTTTATCTTTTTATTAATATTTCACAATTTATTCACCTTGAGGGCCATTTTTCTGTACCTGAAGACCAGAATATTAATAAAAGTGGAATTGGTTTAACCTGTAAGTCTGGGTCTTGAAAGCTTTGTTTATTCATTACGTTTGTCTTGGATTTTTTATATTATATGTTTCATGAGAAAAAACATTCGAGATTATTATGCTATACTCTTTAGGTATTACATAAACATATAGTAGACTTAATTAAGCTTTAATATACTTACAACATTATTTTTAGTATATATGCGAAACCGTAATTTAGTTTCAGAATCAGTAACTGAATCGATTCCAATCATTTCTACTATGTTATATTTTGTTATAAGAAATATTTAAAAACGCTCACAAGTTGGACACCACCGATATTAAGTACAACACAGGTCACGGCAGGTCATAGCGGGCAGTAGGCGCCAGCGCGCAGCTGGGTGCGGGAGCAAAAGCACCGCTCAATTGCCCGGATGGCCAAGTGACCATGTGTTTGAATGCATTTGTGCGGACAACCAGAAAATAAGCTTATAACTTTGTGGTTTATCATATTACTGTGATGAAATTTTGTACTTGATTCTTTACATAAAAATACTAGACACGTGTTTCGGGTTTCGCATATACTAAAACTAATTTTGTATAATATTTATATAAAGTTATAAAGCTGAAGAGTTTGTTTGTTTATTTGAACGCGTTAATCTCAGAAACTACTAGTTCGAATTTGAAAATTCTTTCAATGTTGGATAGCTCATTCATCAAAGAAGGTTTTTTTTTTATTGATATAAACGAATGCTAGACTGTGATCCCACCTGATGGAAAGCAGTGATGCAATTGTTGATGGTGAAGCGCGCTAGTTTATTAAGAGGCTATTCATTCTAGCTTTGAAGTCACATATATTATAATCAAACGGAAAAACCGCAGCAGGCAAATTGTTTCAGTCCTTCGATGTACGCGGAATAAAAGACGAAGCGAAACGCTTAGTCCAGACCGTAGAATTTTCAACAACTTATATATATATATATTGTTTAGCCGCTGTCACTTTTGTAGCATTTTTACAAGTGACACTAGTGACAGTGGCTAAACGCGATTATGCGAGCCAGACGTTAAAATGCGATTAGTTTTATTGGTGAATTCCATCCTTAGAATTCAGAAATCATTTCGACGTTTTTAGAACTTCGGGCAAATTTCTGCCAAATTTACTTCAATCTATTACAGTTATTCGAAAGGTAGTAAAGTATGTCATTCGTAATTATTGACCCTTAAACGGCTATTGAAAATACCTGTACGGCAATTTCGTCAAACGGAGACTTTTTGCTACTTTCATCGTCGGCTGCTATGACAACCGTTGTAGATTAATAGATAAATTATATTTATTTTACAAATAAGTTTATTTATTTATTTGCTAAGTAAACTTATTTATATATTAATCATATTATTAATAGTATTTATAATAGGTTTTAAAAAACATTTTTACACATAAATTTTTTCGTCAGTTAGTTAAGCTAGATCAGGCCAGTGTTTCCAACCCTCAACAGAAATATCCAAAGGCATTGGAAATATCGAAATAATCTCAGGGGTCAAAGTCTCTTTTATGTTCCATACATCAAACAGAACCTGACACAAATAAATGTCAGCAAAACCATAGGGGCCTACTGAGGCCATGGGTCGACTTCTGAAAGTGAAACCCGTGGTCCTAGAACGCAAGGCTACTGAAGGAACATGGGTGTTAGCCAGTAAAAGTCTGACACATCCGCCCGCTTTGCCCGATGATTTCCAACTCCAAAAAAAAAACAATGTAAAACATCTGCAAAAAATATAATGGAAAGAAAGGAGTCGTACGTCCTACTATGCTACTATGGACTTTAAGATAAAAATGAAATTGGCTATAAAACGCGTGCAATCCGCAAGAAAAATTGCTACTTAATTATTCCACTAGTACCTACACCTTAACAGACTTTTTTCTTTTCTCTCCAATTTGAAAGAAAAAGATAAAAAAGACATCATACAATGCATAAATTATTGAATGTCCCGTTTTGTCGCACTGTTGCTCGATCCACCCATCAACGCGCTCGTGGAGACCAACCCTGGATTGGATTTGCTTACTGATGAATGGAAGACTCAGGCCTCCTCTCTAGGAGAGGGAAACGCCGGCCCAGTGCGGGTTGGTGAATGTCACATGTCTTCGAAATTTTTATTCTAGGACATGCCGGTTTCCTCCCGATGTTTTCCTTCGCCGTTTTGAGAGCAGTGGTGATGAAATAAATTACACAAAGTAATGCGCCTGGTTTAGTTTGAACCCAAGATCTACAACTCGTAAGTCGGGTCCTTTACCACTCAGCCACCACTGCTCTCATCCCTCTCCTAGAGTGGAAGCCTGAGTCCCAGCAGTGGGAACATTAAAAGGTTAATTATACTTATGCTTATGAATGGAAGACAACATTATTAATCGCAAACAGTAAGTTTGCGATTCTGTGCGAAGACAGAGTAAAAGGATTAACGTATTTTAGTATTAATGGCTATTTTGCTGTACTAAATAAAATAAAATAAATAAATCATCTTTCTTTCTGACAATTTTAAACTCATGAAAATAACCTCGTCTCCAGAAATGATTCATGAATGTTTTTTGCCTTTCATACTTTATTTTGGTACTGGGAATAAATATTACCGTTGCGGGTACTCGGATATTCCCAAGGTGAAGGACTCTAAGAGGATTGTCTCGTAACGGTTTTGACCTTTCTAACTAAATCTTGAATTGGATTCGACGCTAGCCTTTTTTCAGATCAAAGCGGTTGAATGGTTGTACGTTAAGAGGATAATCTTTTTTTTAAATGATATAAACTAGTTTGACTGTTTTGTTTCACTGCGATTCTTAGCTGATTCGTGGCTAATGCTTTCGTCTCTACCATAAAACTCTGGAATATGATTCCCCTTTAAATTATACGTGATGACATATGGTTCCGAAACATGGTCGCCCACGTAATGGGCCTCATCAGAAGGCTTAAAGTCACCCAAAGGGCAATAGAAAGGGCTATGCTCGGAGTTTCATTGCGTGATCGAATCAGAAATGAAGATATCCGCAGGAGAACCAAGGTTACCGACATAAATCGAAAAATCGCCAAACTTAAGTGGCAATGGGCAGGGCATATTGCTCGCAGAACGGATGGCCGTTGAGGCCGAAAGGTTCTGGAGTGGCGACCACGTACCGGAAGACGCAGCGTTGGAAGGCCCTCTACAAGGTGGACCGACGACCTGGTGAACGTTGCGGGAATCGTCCGACATTTGGGGGAGGCCTATGTCCAGCAGAGGACGTCTATCGGCTGAAATGATGATGATGATAATGACATTAAAAAAGCTGAAAATAAAAATTTTCCAGCCTAAAATTCAGAACTACTACTTGAAGTCCTCTCAACTTTAGTTTGGCCTCTTAATTATAATGATTCGATATTAAAATATCATATTATTATTATTATTCATAGTATTTATTAGTTTATAATTTTAGTATTTCGAACTAAGCGTTTTGCTTCGTTTTGCTGTCTTCCGTTCCGATTATAATTTAGGTATCTTCAAGGCTAGATTAATCAGACTCTTAGTAAACTAGTGTGCCTCACCATCAACGATTGCATCACTGCTTACCAGCAGGTGGGATCGTCTCTGCAGTGCGGAGGCCGTAAATTTGGTTTGGGTACATTACCAGTCGACAGCAATGTGGAGGAGCTTTTCGACGCCGTACTTTAGATTGCTTTTTTTTTGTACTTTAGGGCTTTTATTTTTATTTTGTAAGTTAGTTTTAATTACGTTATTATTAGATTTAAATGTATATAAATGAATAAAAATTTACAAATTTAATAGTCTACACAGGGCAGCGTACGCTCGCGCACTGAAACCATATCGCCAAATTATATATCAATTCCGCTATATCGACTTAAAGGCTGCTTTAGTGCATCGCATTGAATGATTATAAACATTTTAATTTGAGTGAGTATTGGCGAATTCTAGTCTGGTACTCTTGTACCAATCTCGCAAAATCACTAACTAAGCAATTCCCTTTAACAATCGCTTTAGCTAATAAAATGTCTCCTTTTCCAAACTCTTTGTAATCTTTTCACTACTTAACGTACATTTCTTCAAATACCGCTTCACATAAAAGGGCCATATTTTATTATATTAGATTATTATTCAAAAGACACATAAACTAAAGAGGTAATCCTTGACCTTTCTTTTTTCCAGAAAAAAATGTTAAATTATTCTCTTTTGACAGAAGACAAAAGCAAGCAGGTATCTGACATAAATTACCTACAAAAACCGAATAATAAGTACTTAAGATTACAAGTTACACCGGTTATCTGTCATTCTCTTTGCAAAGAGCTTTTAAATATTTTGTCTTTGTTAAACATTTTAAGTATCAAACGGTGGGAAGACTTAGACGTTTGTCTTAGGAATTGGCAAGAAGTGGCTCAGAGCCGAGAACAATGGAATGGTAGATCTTTGCTCAGCATGTGGGACAGTATAGGCGAGATATAATAATCTATATATATAAAAATGAATCCCTTCCCTTGGTCACTCCATCACGCGTGAACGGCTGGACTTTTTTTTGTTGTGTTTGTTATTGTCAGGAGAAGGTTCTTATGAAAGAAAATTTAAAAAAAATTGGTAGTAGGTTAGAGTGGGTAAGGTAGAGTAGGGTAGGGTAGAGTAGGGTAGGGTAGAGTAGGATAGAGTAGGGTAGGGTAGAGAAGAGTAGAGTAGGGTAGAGTAGGGTTGAATTGGGTAGAGCAGAATAGAGTAGTTAGTTGACGGAAGCGAAGCCGCGGGCAAAAGCTAGTAAGTCAATAAAAATGGGACAGTAAAAATGTTGCATTTTACACTTGAGTATTGATGATTAACGTCCTTGGCTCTCTTAAGACCTTCGCCTTCGGATCGGGTCTAAATACTGCATCAGCGATAATCCCAACATTACACACTTATAACATAATGTATTATTATATGTATTATATTTATATTTACCCTCGCCGGTAAATCACTGCAGGGTACCAGATGAAAATTTGCGCAGGGTTTCTGACACCCAATAACTACTGAGGTAGTCAAACTGGGAATACGGGCACGCTCGGCGTATTCAATTTATTCTTCTCTTTTGATTGGTGTTTATAACCGTTGTGTTGAGTCTGTCCCGAATAAAAGTTCGTTTATTCTATTCTTTTTGAATTCAATCTTTTGATTAATTTTAAATAATGTTGATTTATTGCAAAAATAACATAAATAAAGCTCTTGAAAAAAACAGTATTTGAGTATTTTTTTCCTCATCCCCTAAATTCCAGATTTTTTCGTTAAGTTTAATTATATGTCTAATCACAGTCCCTAATGGTCGTTACGTAAATTAAATAAACATGAGGAAAATACAAAAAAGCTAAAATTACATTTGTATCATTAAAAAGCTAAATTAAACCAATGCGGAAATATACAAAGATAAAGTTAACGTGTTCCATTAAAAACCTTATTTATAATTCTTTTTGAAAAAGTTTCCTTATTATATTATATTACTCTCAATTAAAAGTATTTTTATCCCGTTAAAATCTTTTTTTTTTTTCCTAAGCATAAACATAATCAGCCTTATAAAGTTCCCACAGCTGGGGCTCAGGCCTCCTCTCCATTTTTTTTTTACCTACTGATTGCTTACACTTGATCAGTATTTCACCAAACGCAAAAGCGATGATTTGATTGACGGAGCACGCTTGCTTAAAAGTAACCTATTTATCTTGAGACCCTAGGGAGAGGAGGAGATGTCAGCAAACTGTAGGGGCCCAGCAGGGTCGAAGCCAAAGAGTATAGTAAATATGTCGAAGCCTACTGGGGCCATGGGTCTTCTTCTGAAAGAAAGACTCGGCCGTGATGTGAAAGGAGGAGAACAGGAGTGGGTTTTTAGTCCACTCCGCCCAAGAGCGAGGGATGTAATTGGATGATTTTCCCACCGAAAAAAAAAAACCTGTAACCCGTAGGTATTTTACATGGAGCGACGACTATTTCAGACCTACGCTACCCAGTTACTGAGCAACAAACACAATACTAATTTAAAACAAGTAGGAAGTCGAAAACTATCCCACAAGAACGTACTCATACAACTGATACAAAAGGTATCTTAATTTCTTATCTAGGTCATGGCCTAAACATATATTACAATTCCGTTCAGTCATTGAAGCGAAATTGATTGACATATACCCAGACATATAGATTGACATTTGATAGTTGGACGTACGAGAAACAGGAATTCGTAAAGGCTCTTTCAAACAGAGGCGACGGCCGTCGGGACTATTTTTTTCTTTCTTTCTTAATGCACACAAAAATACAGAGGCGCCATTTTCTACCAGTCAATATATGAGTGCTGCAGAAACAAATTAAGGTAGGCGCCAAATCAATTTTGAGTAGCGTTCTTGAACCCTCCTACATAATTATATTTACATTATTTACGTTTTTACAAATAAAAAAAAAACGATTACTAAGTAAATGCGATTATAGCGTAAATGATTATAATAATATTCCACAACTATCACACAACGCCGTCTAGCCCCAAGCTAAGCAGAGCTTGTGTTATGAGTACTAGATAACTGATAAACATATATAAATATTTCTAGATACATACATATTATAGATAAATTACACCCAGACACAGAACGAATGATCGTACTCATCACACAAACATTTATCCTGGGTGGAAATCGAACCCACGACCTCCGGCATAGCAGTCAGGGCCAACTAACCACTAGACCAACAGGCCAGTCAAAAATGAATGTTTAAATGATAAATCTATATAGCTCACAAAATAATATTAAATAATAATAATGTAATAATTCGTTTATTTTTCTCACCACAATATCACAGCAATTACAAAACTAAGCCAATGATAATAATTGAGTTCATACTGTGGGAGACTGGTGCTTAAAGTAGGCTTTTGGCCTGTAATTCAGGTCACCAGATCTTCCCCTCTTTTAATGGATGACTAGCTTCTGCCAGCGGCTTTGCTCGCGTGATAGTAAGATTTCCCCATAAAATTTTTGGAAACCTGTTTCATCCCCTTAGGGAGTGAATTTTGAAAATACCTTTCTTAGTGCTCGCCTACGTCATAAAAGGAAGCTTTGTGCAGAATTTCATGTTCCTAGTCCCAGCAGTTTCGGCTGTGCGTTGATATGTCAGTCAGTCAGTTTGTCCTTTTATATATATAGATGACGATGACGATGTAATGAATGTTTAATAAATTTGTTCTTAGAATAAGTTAGTTTGTATATAGAATAAGTTTTGTATTTGCTGTGCCCAACAGGGTCCACGATTGTGCTTTTCACCTACCACCTAATCATGTGTACATTGTGTAATGCAATTAATAATTGAGTATTTTTATTTCACCTCAAAAAAAGCGCGCTTTAGGAAAGTTTTCACTTAAAACCATTACGTAGGCGACGGCGCGTACTGATCCACGCGCGCCTCAGGGAGATGTTAGCAAATCGTAGGGACCAGCAGGGTCGAAGCCTACTGGGGCCACGGGTAGTGTAAAAGTGAAACCCGGGGCCCTGGGATGAAGTCAAAGAGGGAACAGGAGTGGGTTTTTGGTCAGTAAAAGTCTGACACTATCTCCTGTTCCGCCCAAGAGCACGATTTGTCATTAGATGATTTTTCTACACAAAAAAGCGTAGGGTTTGGTGTAACGGTTTTTTTTATGTGAAAAAAGATTATAACCATTTAAACTTCAGATAGATAAGCTAAATATAGACATACTTCGGCTAGAAATGATTACGTCTCGAGTGCAAAGGTGAGAACTCTTCAGTCGTTTATCAGTCCGCGCTTTAACCGTTCAGCTTTTTCCCGATTTTTCATCGATGTTTTGAGAATCCGTGAGTGATACTTTGGACCACGCGGTTTGCAGTAACGACGCTGTGTGTCGCGCGGCAAGTTGCAACTTTGTACCTTTGTGGAAGTGTTTTAATTTGCCGGAACGTAGAATATCTAATATTCTAGACATTTATTTATTTATTATAATTAGGAACACCAACGACATATTCACAAGATGCTATACTGGTAGGTAATTTTATAGACATTCGATTCTGTGCAAATACGTATGTCAATTAATGCTGTTCAAAGCTTATACAATTTGATAACACATATAAATTATTATTTTATATTATTTCTTTTGAAATAGGAAGTATCTCTGTACAAATTTATATATTAATGATCTATTTTCTTCTGTTATAATGTGTACGGTACATCTACACTAATATTATAAATAGGTAAAGTTTGTTTTGTTTATTGTTTTTATTTTTTGTTTGTAGGAGGTAATCTCTGAAAGTACTGGTCTGATTGCAAAAATTTTTTTTACCGATAGAAAACTGCTTTATTCCTGAGTGACATAGGCTATATTTTAGGTACGTGGGTTAAGCTGCGGGCAAAAGCTAGTAAAGAATAAAATAAATAAATATTATATATTAGTTTTCAGGTTGAAAGAAGGTGACGTTTTCAGACATAAGTAGTTTCTTAGTAAATTATTTTGTGTATTATTTTGTAATTGTTTTGTGTTTTGTGTGTTTTGTGTTTGTAAAATTAACCGATTTAAAAACAAAAAATACACATACTTTTTTTTTGTTTTGCCCTGTTGGGCACATTGCTATTATCGATGGGAACGTAAGTGGCAGTAAGCACACTGTCACTTACGTTTAGCGATTCTTCGAGCTATGTTTGTTTCTTGGTTCTCCTGGGAATTTGTAGGTATTACTTACTAAAATAATCATCCCTCAACTCCTACAAAACATTATTATATCCAGGTTCACATTGTTATTGTATTCCTGGAAAAAATACCAGATCATTAGTGTTACAAAAATAAAATAGCCTTTTGGAAAATATTACGGCCACAAGAGTTAATTAAAAGCAGGGCACAACGAAAAGTAACAAAAGCATCCGTCTTTCCTGTGGTTTTGTCTGTACTGGCTTTTGTTATATTTGCTTACATTTTGTGAACAGGATTTTCGTGGCCTGCATGTGACATTTCGTAGAGACCCGTTGCCGAAGTTATATTTATGTTAGTTGTAGCTGCTTTTTCAGTTAATAAAAGCGGGGAGGACCTGGAAGAACTTGTGGCTTAAGTAATGGTTACCGAGGTCGTTCTCTGGATGGGTAACAATTTGAACCCGTGAGGGATAGGACATCGTCACGCATCGTCCTGAAGGAGACTCTCCTGGTGTCAGGAGTCTCAGGCCAATTTCCGGCCTGATAGACGTAGGTTAGAGGATAACAAGCAATAGGTAACTCGCCGTCCACCTATCGGGTAAGGACTGAGCCCAAGTCGTCGTGTGTGTTCTACGTGCACCTCAAAGAGATGTCAGCAAAACTGAATGGGCCCAGTAAGGCCAGTGCCTTGTTTTTTTTATTCGGTGGGTAATCATCCAATGATTTCTCTCGCTTCTGGGTGGAGCCTATAGGGGTGGAAGCAAGAGGACGTGTCACTTTTACTGACTAAAACCAACCAGTATCCTTCAGTTACCCATAGCATTTTAGAACAACGGGTTTCCTTTTTAGAATTTTTCTTTCACCCTAGCGGGCATCCGTCTTACTGGGCCTCTACGATTTGCTAACATAACTTTGCGACGCGCGTGGAATACTACGTGCCATCGAAAACCCAGGTTCGGTTCTCACTGGACGACCAGTCGACGAGCTACCCACAAACCCTAAAGATGGTGTAAGTCACTCTATCAAAATTGATTCGATTTTTCCAATACCATCCAAAATGCCACGAGTCATGACCATAATCACCCCACTCAATGTTTAACACAAACAAAATTAATAATTGAACAAAATAATCGGTTTAAAACCGAGCTTGAAGAATTTTCCATGTTCAATAAATATCAACCCGTATTCTGCTAAGGTAACGGAATTACCCTTGTTATGTGTTTACGGACGCTTTGAGGTTTACACGGTTAACCCTATTACCTTGGTGCCTTTTTGACATAGTTGCTGATACAATTTCCTCTTCGAAGTTATTTTGTTTAAGCTTTCTAGAGGTGCACGTGTGGGTTGAGTTGTGAGAAAATGGTGTTTATAGTTAAGAAATACATTTTACATAACACATTTACTGGAGGTAATTTCTGTTTTGAACTTTAACCGCTTTGTGTAAAAATAAAATAAATGATTCAGATGCTTTCGGTCTCATCATCATCATCATCATTTCAGCCGAAAGACGTAAACTGTTGGATATAGGCCTCCCCAAGTGTCACCACAATGAACGGTATATACGTCTCGCATCCATTGGATTCCCGCAACCCTTACCAGATCATCGGTCCACCTTTTAGGAGGCCTTCTAACGCTACGTCTTCCATTACGTGGTCGCCATTCCAGAACCTTTCGGCCCCAACGGCCATCCATTCTGCGAGCAATGTGCCCTGCCCATTGCCACGTTTGGCGATTCTTCTCCAGCGGATATCCTTATTCCTGATTCAATCACGCAAGGAAACTCCGAGCATAGCCCTTTCCATTGCCCTTTGGGTGACTTTAAGTCTTCTGATGAAGCCCATTGTAAGCGACCACGGTCGCGGTTGATCTCATCACAAAAACCGAATTATTAGTTACGTTTGTGCATTTTTAGGAACTTGACGCGGACGAACTTGCGGGCAAAAGTTAGTTCTAGATAAATAACACCCAGTCACAGAACAAATGATCGTGTTCATTACATAAACATTTGGCATGTGTGGGAATCGAAGCCACGACCTCTGGCATAGTAGTCAGGGCCAGTAACTAGAACACCAACAGACCAGTAAAAAAAAATGTTTTTTGTATGAAAATCGGCAGTATTTTCTTCTAAAAAGGTTTTTTGCGCTAAATGAATTTATCCAGTAACCCAACGGTTCTAACGACTAAGTAATTATTAATAATGACTGTTCTAATTCTCTGTTATTATCTTTTCGAGTTACACCAGAGAGACATAAATGAGTTAAAACATTATTGTGGCTTGAAATTATTAGTCTAGTAACCACAAGAAAGTGTAGTTGGGTTCTCTCAAAAATACGTTTGCAAAACCGTAGGGGCCCAGCATGGTCGAAGCCCAATGTGGCCATGGGTCGACTTCTATAAGATTTACTAGTAGTCCTAGGAAGCAAAGGGTAACTAGGCTAGCAACATAGGCTAGCAAGCTTTAGTCAGAAAAAGTCTGACACGCTCTCCTGCTCCCACCAAGCGCGAGAGAAGTCATTAGACGATGCCCACCTTTTTTTCTTTTTTTTCGGTGGGGAAATCATCTTTTGACATCCCCCGCTCTTAGAAAGAAAGAAAGAAAGAAAATTGCGTTTATTTGGCATTACAAAAAGAAGAAAAAAAACACCTTAAAATTAAACAAATAGTACATTGAGTAAGTAGTATAGTACTTAGGTGGAACGCGAGATAGTGTCAGACTTTTACTGACTAAAAACCCACTCCTGATCCTTCGTTGCCTTTCGTACCAGGGCCGAGTCTTCCTTTTAAAAGCAGATCCTTGGCCCTCAGTAGGCTTCGACCCTGTTGACCCTGCAGTTTGACATTTCCTTCAGGCGCGCATGGCGCATGACGCGCCGTCGACGACTTGGGCTCGGTCCAGACGGTTACCGGACCATGGCCTGTACCAAGGCCCGGCGCGAGAGATTGCCGCCGCCGATCGCCCCCACGAGGACACGGCGTTGCTCTGCCCAGGTGGGGCTCACCTCCACCGTGTCTTCCGGGCGGTCCACACAATGGTGACACCCGGGCGTTTCTCCCGCACGAATCCAGTGCAGGAATCTTCCGAACTTACCATGTCCGGTGAGGACCTGCGTCATGCGGAAGGTGAGGACGCCCTGAGGTCTTTCCGGCAACTCCTCAAAGAAAGGACTTACCGCCATCAATATGACGTGCCCAGCACTGGGTCGCGACAGTTGCTGCCTCTATATCACCATTATATCCCGCCAGAACTCTGTCCGCCATGCCGCAACTTGTCGCGGCAGCGGAGTTTCGCCCCGGCGTTGCATCTCCACGCGCAAATCGTGCATGAACGATTTCCCACCGCAGAAAAATATATCACTGCGTTGTGTATTATGGATTCGATTTCCGCACGGAGCAAGTATTTATATGGTCTACGGATAGTTTTTCCGGGTCTAGATGTGTTGTCTTTAAGCGGGTATAGGGTACGTAACGTAACATGCGAGGTAACATGAAAGGATCATTTAATAAGTGTAGACGCAGTGCGCACACGAACCGCGCATGTACCGTCAAACATAATTGATATGCTCTGTTCGCGCGCATAGTTTGCGCGGTTCGCGCGTGCATGGCTTCCACACTATGGGAATTCTGTAACATTACATGATACACTGTGACAATGTGGACGGCAAATTCTTTCATTGTGTGTTACGTTTTAGCAATCTGTACCCAGCTTTACAAAATTGCGAACGCATACTCGAGAGTAATTCCTAGTGTGAGACTAAAAATAACACTGAGGGTTCCGTACAAACTTACCTATGACAACATGTCTATAACCGAATTTGGGTTACGAAGTTACGAAGATTTTTCCGAATCGTAAAAGTTTTTTTTTTTTGTGACACCAACATATTTACAGTTTTCACTTTTTTTCCTATACTTGTGCTATGAGATCTTGTTTCATGCCAAATTTCAGGATTCTAGGTCAACGAGAAGCCTATATATTTTCATCCCTTGAGAGTGTCGAAATATACGTTTCTTGCGACATAAACGGCCGTATTTTTTTTCTTTATCGTTTAACTCAGAAGTTTGATTATTTCACAGCTTCAAGGGAGCGTAAACCTGTGGATTATAGTTTGAATTTCAACTTGATACCTCCACGTATTCCCGAGATAAAGGGTCTTGACATTCAGACAAACAGATGGACAACCAAGTGATCCTCTAAAGGTCCCTTTTCTTCCTTTTGAGGTACGGAACCCTATAAAAGAAATCAAAACCGTTTTACAAATAAGTTTGTTTTTATTTTTTTTCGAAAACGTTTAAAAGTTTATTTATATAGTTAAGTTAAATTATCCATATTCCTAACCGTAGCAAAAGACAAATTTATGTCCGTCACAGCTGTTTATCAACTTCAGTGAATTTATAATACTTCCATTTTGTTTTTTTACAAACGGATCACTAAAAATGTACCTAAGCAACGAAGTTTATACGGAGGGAAAGATTTTGTTTATAAACTTTCGAACGAGTTTTCTTGTTCCAAATCTGGATATTTTTAGGTACACTTTTAATTAAGATTTAAATTACATGTTTTTGTGTGAGTGACTACTACTTTGCAAAATTTCGTAACTGTAATTTACGTAAAAACGGTTGCGCTGTTACTTACTGACTGATCCATAGACAACGTTCAGCTGCTCTTTGCATTCCAGGTCCACAGTAACTCTTTCCAAAATCCCATGACCCTAGCAGGCTTTGCTGACATCTCTTTGAGGCGCGCGTGAAATTCTACGCGCCGCTCCTTTGGTGGCAACTAGAGCGTCAAGATTTCCGTTCCGTTACGGCTGCGGCCGTCTCCTTTGCTAGCATTACTGCTTCGCAGAAGGAGGTGACCGCTTCCTACTTCCTCTCGCTCCAGACCATGGCCTGTAGGAACTGGCGGGACATGTAACCGCCGCCGATCGCCTCCTCAAGGCCACGGCAGTGCTTCACCCGAGCGGGGCATATCTCCACCGTATCCTCTAAGCGGATATGCGAGGACATAACAAGTTTCACAGGGAAAGTGTAACATTAATAAAATACGAAACATAATCATGTTATTATTTATTAATTTACAATTACATACATAACATTTTTTTTAGGTGAGAATGTCATCTAATGACATCCCCAGCTCGCTGTCCACAAGCCCTCGCCTGCGATGGCCAGAATTTGGGATCGGAATCCCGTTGGCTGGGGCACAAGGGCCATAACCTCGCACGTGCGGCCGCCACCATTGCTAGCATTACTGCTTCGCAGAAAGAGTCGGCCGCCTGCCACTCCTTCTCACTCCAGACCATGGCCTGTACCAAGGACCGGCACATACATCACATAAGATTAAAACCTAAATACAAATTACAAACATTTATTTCAATTTAGCAATAACACAAAGAGAAATCGAAAGTGACTTAATATTTCAAAACAAAACAATAATTTAAGTTACATAAAAAAAGTATGTTTTTGTTCTCAATACAGAATGTTCCTCATTTAATGACTATAATGTGTATACGAGATAAAAGAAAGCTTTAGGTTCATAACTTCCCAAAATGTCTACCCTCCCAAAACGTCCACTTCCCAAAATGTTAATTCCCTAAATGTTTATTTCCCATTTTGTACACTTTCCCAAAACGACCACTTCCCTAATAGTCCGTTTCTCAAAATGACTACTCCTAAAACGTCTACTCACGTCAGACTTACTGACTAAAAACCCACTCCTGTTCCTTCGTTGTCCTTCGTACCAGGGCCAAGTCTTCCTTTGAGAATCAGACCCTATTCATATTCTGCTTTAAAAGTATAATAGATAAAGTGTAATAGAAATAAAAAAATCTCTATCTATCTATATTATCATAAAATTATTTATATTTACAATACTTTACAAAACTTTTGGCTTAACCTAGTTAAAAATTACACATATTCAATCATAAATTAAAACAAAAAAAATCTTTTTCAAAATAATTCCTCCTATACTAACACAGCACTACTTGGACGTGACGGCTGTACCCTGAATTCTCCGTACAAAGACCATAATATGGCGAATACGACGTAAAAAAAATTGTCGTACTCGACCTTCTGCCCTGGAGTGCGTGCCGTCAACTTAAAAAAAAAAATTTGGTCACTCTGGTTTTTTTTAAGATATTCAACCATAGATCTAACGCACTCCGAATCTATAAATTGCGTAATATAGTTGTACTCGCCCGAAGACACCAACATCCGTCTCTTTATTATATCCAAATTCTTCAATATTGTCTTGTGTTTCACGATTTCATCTGATATTTTTTTTGAGTTCTCTCCGTTTTTCCAAGCTCTAGCAGCTTGGTAGTTGTTCCAAGCTTTGCGGTCCTGGTACTAATAATATTGCTTCTCCCAATAATTCTTTTTGTTTCTGAGCTCCCGCATGTACTCAGGAATATAGGTACTTGAGCTGAATATTTTCGAGGGAGATTAAGCTTAGGGTGCTAGTCATCTATTGTTGTCTAATGAGGTGTTGATTCATTTTGGTGCCGGATACCTGGAAAAATAATAATCGGTACATAGTTTGTTAATTGCTCTGATAAGGCAAAGAATAGTACAGAAACGCTTGGTAATGTGATAAGTAAATCTTATTCATTTTAAAAGGAACTAAAGGGCTTGTCGACATTATACTACTTTAAAAAAAAAAAAAACTTAAAAATAATGTTTTCGCACAAGCTAGGTATGGAAAGATCAGCAATCTACTCAACTAAATGAACTTATATTATAATAACTCGATGATCATTTTTAAATTAACCATAAAACCGTACCCACAAAAGACCTGTTAGCAAAGGAGGTGGCTGCACGCGTGAGGGAACGGACTTCCTCACCACTGCGCCATAGAGCGGGAGAAATCATTGGATGATGTCCAACTTAATTTATTTAAAACTGTATTCCGAGTGCAATTGACTGAAGGTGTTTTATCTATTGCTGCTAACTAATTAACGGTCGGTTTATTTTAATTCCAAATAGTTAACTGGAAAAACAATATTACTCAGTAATCAGTATGTCAGTTGTAACATATAGGTATGTGTTATAAATTGACAATGTATTAATTCGCAGATTTTCAGGTACTGGCTAAGTAACTAATCTGTTTTTCGATATTAAGAATTTATTTTTCTGCATAACTTCATTTGAAATTTTACATTCATCATCATTTCAGCCGAAAGACGTCCACTGTTGGACATAAGCCTCCTCCAATTGTCGCCATAACGCCCAGTGCTGTGCATCTCTCATCCATCGGATTCCCGCGACCCTCACTTGGTCATCGGTCCACTTTGTGGTCGCCACTCCAGAACTTTTCATTCCTATCGACCATCTAATCTGCGAGCAATATACTCTGCCCGCTGCCACTTAAGTTTGGCGATTCTTCGAGCTATGTTGGTAACCTTGGTTCTCCTGTGGGTATCTTCATTTCTGATGTGATCATGCAAGGAAACTCCGAGCGTACCCCTTTCCATTGCCCTTTGGGTAACTTTAAGTCTTCAGATGAGACCCATTGTAAGCGACTACTATTATTTTTCTCCACAACCCAGAAACTTGGTAACAAGATAACGATAACCGATGTAAGAATTAATATAACACTTTTACGTTTTGCGTAAAATACCCTTAAATAAAAAAAAAATTGGTTTTCTGATAGACAGTAGACTGTCATATTAATATCTACGAATGAAAACCATATCGGTTTTTTTCGAGGAAGAAAGAATTTTTTGAGTATAATGATAAACTTTTTAACTGACAATGCCGCTTGAACTTAGCCTAAAGGCGGAAATAAAAGCTTCATGACTTGCCCATAAAACAGGGTTAAAAGTTAATGGAGGTTTACATTGACTTGAAAACTGACCGACTAAACAATTGAAACATTTTGTTTTTATTCAACGAATTCGACAAAACATACCGACAACTGATTACATAACAATGGTATTGTTTAGCACTAGCCTAACCGTACTGGGACAACAAAGATGAGAGAAGCGGAAATGCTTTATTAAATGGCTAGAAACTCCATGGGTACTCGTTTAAAAACTATATTAATTTTAACACTCAACTTCGAATAAAGCTCACATAAACTCTGCTATGAATGTGTTCTAGAACTTGTTTTTGTGTACAACAAAGAATAAAGAATGATGGTGACGGTGTCGACATCAGTCATCATCGTAGCCAAAAGCCCAATAAAAATTATCATTTAAAAGTTATAATATCATAAATAATCCAAAATACCAATGGAACAGTCAATAGGCGTTTGCTTAATGAGCTACCGCCTTCTTAATTAGCTATTGCCTTATTTTTCTTACTTACTGAGGGTTCTAATGTGGGAGCCCCACTGCAATTTTGAATCAATAGTTATGCCTAATTTTTTTTTTTGGTATTACTTCAAGTTGTTTGCCGTCAAAGATTTGATTTAGTCGGTAATGAAAACTATAGAAACTTATTTTTGTTCGCCTAATTATGAAATTATTCGCTGCAAATAATTTCGAAACAACCACCAGAATTTCGTTAACATGCAAAACATTTGTATTTTTTTCATCTGTTTTAGAAACAAGAGCAATAACAGCGAATGGAATTATATCGGATGAACTATCACGTATAAGGGAAAATCATAAATATAAAATTGAAAAAGGTAAGGGCCAAGAATTTAACCCTGAGGCACGCCCATCTTAACTAAGGTCCCTGAGAATGTCGTTCTATTAACGGTTACTTCAACAGTTTTAGCTGCTTGTAAGATAAACAGGTAAAAACAAGAGCAGCAGCGTCCATAAATTTATTACAGGTATTTTTTACAGATTAGGATATTATATTTAACGCAGTCAAAGGCTTTCGAGAAATCACAAAATAAGTGAAGTACAATCCTGAAGGGAATTCTGGGAGAAGTCTCACGATGTACATCGTGAGACTTCTCGCAGGATTCCAAAATGTGACTGGATGGGTTTTTATCCTCCATCCGTCGTTGATATATAAACCTTTCATGCAGCCAAACTGATGACTGCAAAATCCCAATAGAATTAAAATATGACAACACTTTGGTCGAGCATGATTTTTTCAGAGATTGTACACTGTATAAAACCTATATAGAATTATAATTGGAGGGATCACTTTCAACCCGATTTAAAAATTACGTAATTACTACTCTGTCAAGAAAGTACCGGGAAAAGATCATTAATACACAAAATGTTTGTTATTTATCCAAATCTATTTTATGACCTTCACAGTATGCTCCTTCAGAAACGATACACTTACGCCAACGAATAATCCAATCATTAAAACATTTTTTAAATGCTGTTTCCGGAATTGATGTCAGTTCTCGCCGCGAATTCTCCTTTATGTCTTCTACCGATTGAAAACGAAGCCACGAAGTGGTAATTTGAGTTGAGGAAAAAGAAAGAAGTCGGCTGGAGCCATATCTAATGAATATTGTGGTTGCTCGATGGTATTTGTTGAGTGTTGAGTCAAAAATTCGTACACAATGATAGACTTGTGTATCGTGGTGCAAATACCAAGAATTTTCTTTCCACAAATCTGGCCTTTTTCGTCGAATTTGCTCTCTTAAATGCCGCATAACGCTCAAATAATATTCTTTATTTACCGTTTGACCTTCTGGCAAGAATCCCGAGTGCACAACACCGCGATACGAGTAATCAAAGAAAACAGTCAACATGACTTTGACTTTTGATCGATTTTGGCGTGGTTTTTTCGGTTTCGGTTCAGTTGTAAGGTGCCACTCCGAAGCTTGTTGACTAGTTTGCATGTCAAACTCGTAAACCCACTTCTCGTCACTAGTAACAATGCGTTTCATGATTGTTGGGTCGGAATTGACTCGTTCTAGCATGGCCTCAGCGACTCTCATGCGATTGAATTTTTGGAGAAAATTCAGGTCTTTTGGGACTAGCCGAGCGGTAACATGTTTCATACCCAAATGATTAGTTAAAATAGTACGGATCGACTCGTGAGACACAGAAATTTTGGCAGCTATCTCTCTCAAAGTTGAATGAGGATTTTCAGTCACTATTTCCTTCACTTTTGTGATGTTAACTTCAGTTGAAGACGTTGATGGCTTACCAGAGCGAGGCAAATCTTCCATCACATCTCGACCGCTTTCCGCATCTTGAACTCTTTGTACCACTCATAAGCAAGTGTTTTTGATAAAGTCGATTCACTGTAAGCCTTCTGTAACATTTTCAGTGACTCCGAACACGAAATTCCATTGGCGATGCAAAATTTAAGACAAACTCTTTGTTCGATGTTTTTGTCCATTATGAAATTCGCAATACACACTTTATATAATATAACTAAAAACAGCACTGTATTTAATATAAATATCAGATACAACTCAAACTCCGCGCCAAAATGGAAAACAGTTGTGCCAATCTACCACCAACAAAAAAAAAAACAAAATTTGAATTTGGAACCATAAACAAATCATCCATTCCCGATACTTTTCTGACTGTATTAGTACTACTTTATATTTCGTTAAATCAGGGAGCGTACGCGGTCTAAATATTGATTTAATATGTCTATTAATTATAAAGCAATATTGTGTCAATGACATTTCCGAGAACCATATCGGATATACTCCATAAGTCCTCAGTATTTTTTATGTTAAGACTTGAATATTTTATATCAAAAACAGGTAAATTCTTAAAGAGATTTTCTTTTAAAAAAGATTCTGCGTTAAAGATGAATCCTTACGTACCGCATGACGCAGGTCCTCACCGGACATGGTAAGTTCAAGAGGTTCCTGCACCGGATTCGTACAGAAGAGACGCCCGGGTGCCACCATTGTGTGGACCGCTAGGCGGTCTATCGCGTGAGGCAACGGTCCTCACGCCCCAACCGCCGTCGGGATTCCGATCCCGATTTCCGGCCACCGTAGGCGCAGGCTTGCGGACAGTGAGCAATGGGTGGCTCGCTGTCCGATCGTCCGGTAACCGTCCGGACCGAGCCCAAGTCGTCCACGGCGCGTAGTGTTCCACGCGCGCTTCAAGGAGATGTCAGCAACCGTAGGGGCCCAGCATGGTCGAAGCCTACCGGGGCCATGGGTGATGCGAAAGAGATCCCCGGGGCCCTGGAAAAAAAATGGCAAAGAAGGAACAGGAGTAGGTTTTTAGTCAGTAAAAGTCTGACACTATCTCGCGCTCCGCCCAAGAGTGGGAGAAGTCATGAGAAGATTTTCTCCACCGAAAAAAAAACATCCTAAATGTTGCTGAAAAAGTTTCCTAACCACTTTTGACTGAAATGATTTTTTGATTCGACTGCGATTTCTATATATTTGCATTAAAACAACAGAAAAAGTCTTCAGCATCAATATTATAATAAGCCTAGAGATTTTAACGATGATTCGTTACAATGCCGTTGTTTTATATTTCCAGTGTCTTTGTTTATTACCTTCCAGATTGCTTTTATTCTATTATTAGAAATATTATTTTTTTCACCTTATAAGGTAATTTTTGAATAGAAGAATATAAAAAAAATGTTTCCAATTGTACATCCACACTAATATTATAAAGAGGTAAAGTATGTTTTTTTTTTTTGGAGGACTCTCTGTTTGTAGGAGGTAATCTCTGAAATTACTGGTCCGATTGCTAAATTTTTTCACCGATAGAAAGCTGTATTATTCCTGAGTGACATAGGCTATATTTTATGTACGCAGACAAAGCCGCGGGCTAAATATTACAAGGAAAGTGTAATATAAATAAAAGAATAAATTAGTATTATTATTCATTCATTTATTTCTGATATAGTCCTAAGGTACACAAAATTAAAATCAAAAGCAAAAAAACATAGCAATAAAATTTTACAATTATATAAACAATATAAATATAATGCACATTAATACAACAAAATTAGTCACATATATACAAGTATATTAATTTATACAATACAAAAAATATATATGAAAATAATAAACGTTAACACACAAAAATAGACAAACACAAGATATAAAAAGTTAATTACAACATGCGTATATTAAGACTTATCCTAATTAAAACCTACAATATTACACAAACAGAAATGATAGAAATTATTAATCCTTCAATTGCACACCACAGCTACGACGTGACGGCCGTATCCTAAATTCTCCATACAACGCCCATATGGCGTATATGAGGTAAAAAAGTTGGTCAAATGCATTTTTCTGACCGCGCAACTGTGTCGTCAACTTAAAAAATATATCGTCATCACTTTGATTTTCTCTAAGGTAATCCACTATAGCTTGAACACGTAACGTATTAATAGATTCCGAGAAATGGTTGTCATCATCCGAAACCACGAACTGTCGTCTCATTATGTCGATATTCTTCAAAATTTTTTTGTGTTTCTTCATTTCATCTTTCAATTTTTTTTCGTATGTTTTCCAGTTCTCTTGAGATATGTGATCCTGGTATTTTTTATGCGCTTCTTCCCAATAGTCCATTTTGCTTTTAAGTTCCCAAACGTATTTAGGAATATATCGGAGTCGAACTGTATTTAGGTCTTCTTCTGATATTTTTCGTGTGAAAAGAAACGTAAAAACTATCTCGTAATCTTGGTCGCTAATTTTCCCCTCAACACTGTCTGCCAATGCTATCAGAAGTGCCATTTCCAAGAATGTTTTACTCGCGTAAAAACCAAGTTAACTTTGCTGATTTTCAATGCGACGGTGAACACTTTAAAGGTTAAAGGTTGACAGAAGACTGCATAAAATGACAAGAATTTTCGTGCTTTTATGCGAACTACTGAATGGGTAGAAAGAAATGGTGCTATACGACCTGCATAGTTTTACTCTTTCTTGCAACAGAATAATGACTTTGATAGTTGCCACGCAGGTAACCTGAGCAATAAACTTAGGGTGTCGGTTATCTATTGTTTTCTAACGAGGTGTTCATTTATTATGTTGGCGAATACCTAGAAAAATAATATCTGTACGTACTCGTACTTTGTTCAGTGTTTGGAATTCGCATCTCTGATAAGGTAAACAATGGTAAAGAAACGCTTTGTAGCATAAGTAAATCCTATTCATTTAAAAGCATTAAAGGATTTATCGACATTGTTATAGTTACAAAAAAAAAAAAAAATTGAACAAGTTAAGTGTGTAGGTACAATGCAGCTTCACAATTTCATGAACTGACATTAAAATAATTTATAATTTTTTAATCATAGAATACGTATGACCAAAACAAAAAAATAAATCGAGATCATTATGGAATATTGAAACTATCCATGTGGATAAAAACCCCGAATTCAATAAATTGAAAAAAAAACAGGCTTACTATTTTTAATATTTGAGATTATTTATCATTTTGCTGTCGGAACCGAATCGGTTTCGGTGAAAATCGGAGCGAAATATAGTAATTTTGAGTACCTTGAAATAATTATAAAATCGTCTTAAAAATTCTACTATTTTAAATTTCAATTGGCTTTGCCGTAGTCGGGTAAAAATATAGCGTTTTGGAATTAAATTTAAAATAGTAGAATTAATAAATATTTGAATATCTCTGTTACATGTTTATATGTATATTTGTAATTGCGAAACATGATTGAAAAGAGTGTCCATGGAGTTTCTTGCACGAAAGTAAATGAACACACTACCTAAAAGCAAAAGGTGCAGACACTAAAAACCGTTGGTATCGACCTTAGGATCAGCTCCGTACAAACTCTTTATACATTTTAGCAACTGAAAACTACTTCCTCTACTCTCTTTTGACCGCTTACGTTGAATAAATTTATTTAGTGTTACTAAAAATAACTACGGGTTGATTGATACTTTTAGTATATTCTAATGAACAAATAATTTTAAAATTATACAGCATTGTATATTGTTGTGATGACATATGGCTCCGAACATGGTCGCTTACAATGGGCCTCATCAGAAGACTTAAAGTCACCCAAAGGGCAATAGAAAGGGCTATGCTCGGTGTTTCCTTGCATGATCACATCAGAAATAAAGATATCCGCAGGAAAACCAAGGTTACCGATATATATCGAAGAGTCGCCAAACTTAAGTGCCAATGGGCAGGGCACATTGCACGTAGAACAGATAGTCGATTGGGAGTATTGGGACCAAAAGATTCTTTAGTGGCGACCACGTACCGGAAGACGCAGCTTTGAAATGCTTCCCGAAAGGTAGACTGATGACCTGGTGAGGGTCGTGGAAGTCCGATGGGTGCGAGACGCACAGGACCGGTCATTATGGCGATGGTTAGGGGGGGCCTAGGTCTAACAGTGGATGTCTTTTTTGACTGAAATGATAATAATGATGATGATGATGATGACAACGTTGTTTTATCATAATATCAACCAGAAATATACATAAACTAACACCTTTACCATATAGGGGTAGGCAGAACCTTAGAACACCACTGAAGTGCGACCTCAACATGTCTGATTCTGTTTATTGACGTTCATAAGTTTAATTGTTGTATATTATTTACATGTATCCTATTATTGGTGAGCCAAATAAATAAAATAAAATAAATTCATATATCTGGATATAAGAAATACATTTCACATAACATATTTAATGGAGGTAATTTCCATTTTTAACCGACTTCAAAAAGGGGGAGTTTCTATGTTCGGCTGAATGTTTTTTTTTTTTTAGGTATGTTAAGTTGGTCCCATAGAAATATTGTTATGATCTGATCATGAACTCCGAAGATATGGAACAGAACTCCTCATAGGATCACAGCAGAACTGTCGTAATAAGTAAAATTGTTTTATTTTTTACGTGTAGTCGATGCCTGACTGTAAGAAGAGGGGGAATATATCGAATTGATGTGATGATGAAGCCTGAAGTTAGGCACCGGAACTCTGTAATAAATTAATTTAATCTAACCGCGTTTGGTATTATTAGAATTGTCATGAGATGCACTCTGGCAATAAGGTATTTGAGTATGGCTGAAGGATACTTTTTAGTGGTGGTACCATAACTAAAAAGTGTAAAGTAAAATAAAAAAATACAAAAAATATTTTTTTATTTTACTTTACACTTTATACATATAGTAATGTGTTTTCTGCTTGTTGCATTCCGTGTTGACAACAGATGTAATCCAAACTGACAATCTTGTTGTCTTGGTTTTCAATCTGCAAGTTCCCAACAAGGTGATTTCTGTTGGAGCACTGGATTGTATCCGTGTGACCCGTGCTTGTGGGCCTCTCACAAGGTAGACCGATGACCTGGTGAGGGTCGCGCGAATCCGATGGATGCGAGACGCACAGGACTGGTCATTGTGGCGACATGGGAGGCCTATTGCTAACAGTGGACGTCTTTCGGCTGAAATGATGATGATGATGATGACCCGTGCTTTAATATCAATAACAGAAAGAAACAGACCATAACTACAAAAGAGATTACAACTTGAATAGTATACAGAAATTTAAGGAACGTTTAGGTATTCAGCAAGACTTAAATGTAGCATTCAACTCCTTCTTCGAAACTATTTACAATAATAAACTAACGATAGCAATTATGAGAACAAGTCTAGGTATTAAAAATACTGTAATCGGACGGGAAGACTACAGCAGGCAAATTGTTCCAGTCCTTCGATGTATGTGGTATAAACGCTTAGTCCGGACCGTAGAAGTTTAAAAAACGTAAGGGTTGATACTCGCCGTACGTCGGGTTGTCCTATTGTAGAAAGGAGATGGCGGAATCAAGTCATGCAATTCCCTCGCACACTCTCCAAAATGCATCCTGTAAAATACCGAAATGCTGGCTACCCTACGCCTGTGCTTAAAGCTTTGTAGATTGGACACAAATTAGCCTCTTCGCACCGAGCTCAAAGCTGCTAGATGGCATTTTGCAGCACCAGCCCATATATGACTGCAGTACTCCATACACGATCGGACCTGAGCTTTATTAAATATAACATTAGAAGCTCCCCGGTGTGAAGTACCACCAGACCTTTGCAAGAATGCCCAGGTTCCTAGCAACTACCGGTACCGGTGTCCGGGTATATAAAAAGATTCTAGAGGAATTAATAATATTTATTATACGAACAGCTAAGGCATGGAATTACCTGTCGTAGTCTGTTTCCTGATTGGGCACGCCATAATTATGGCGGTAAGTCCCCGCTTTGAGGAGTGTCTGGAAAGACAACACCGCGTCTTTACCTTCCGCATGACGCAGGTCCTCACTGGACATGGTAAGTTCGGGAGGTTCCTGCACCGGATTCGTGCGGAAAAAACGCCCGGGTGCCACCATTATGTCGACCGCCCGGAGGACACGGTGGAGCCTACGGTAGAGGTATGCCCCGCCTGTGCAGAGCACCGCCGTTTTCTCGTGGGAACGATCGGTGGCAGCGATCTCTCGCACTGAGCGTGCGCCTCAAGGAGATGTACAGCACCCATAGGGGCCCAGCAGGGTCGAAGCCTACTGGGGCCATGGGTGATGCGAAAGAGATCCCCGGGTCCCTGGAAAAATGGCAAAGAGGAAACAGGAGTGGGTTTTTAGTCAGTAAAAGTCTGACACTGTCTCTCGCTCCGCCCAAGGGCGGGAGATGTCATTAGATGATTTTCCCATCCGAAAAAAAAAATCTGTTTCCTGATAGCGACCACCTGGGTTTTTTAAGTCAATAGTGAATAGGTTACTTCTAGGTAAGCGTGCTTTATCTTCTAAAACATCGTCGCTTACAATTAGATGAGGTGATAAACTTTTCTCGTAACTGAACAATGACTTGGACAGTTGATGAGGCATGCAGGTAGAATAACTGGCTCATAAAATAGATGTATAATCTGAATATAGGAGATTATACTTAGGGTCCTAATATCTATTGTTACCAAACGAGGTATTAATTTATTTTACTCCCGAATACCTTGAAAAATAGTAGTCGTTACTATTTTGTCTTTGAAATTAGCCACTTATAATCTCCGATAACATAAAACCTACAACCGCTAAAGAAACCCTTGGTAACAAGAAAAGCAAATCCTATTTTTCATTTCGGAAGTAATTTTAGAATTTATCGACATTATATTACTTAAAAAAAACTAAAATACCCTCAAAACAGAACTAAAATTCTTTTTCGAAATTCTATTGTTTTAAATTCCAGTTCACGACGTTTTATGTATTCGGAAAAAACTTATCAATACCTAATTCAAATCTGGGTGGCTGGGGCGTGAGAACCTTCGTTTCCTCACGCATGCGGCCTAGCTGCTAGCATACTGCTTCGCAGAAGGAGGCGACCACCTGGCATTCCTCCTTGCTCCAGACCAATTACCTTTACGAGGACACGGCGGTGCTCCGCCCAACCAAAGCACGTCACGGGATTCGTGCAGAAGAGACGCCCGGGTGCCACCATTGTGTGGACCGCCCGAAGGACACGGTGGAGCACACGGTAGAGGTGTGATCACGTGGGGGCGATCGGCGGCATCGATCTCTCGCGCCAGGCCCTTGTACAAGCCATGGTCCGGAGCGAGGAGAAGTGGCAGGCGGTTGCCTCCTTCTGCGAAGCAGTAATACTAGCAAAGGAGGTGGCCGATCACATGAGGCAACGGTCCTCACGCCCCGCCGCCGCCGGGATTCCGATCCCGATTTCCGGCCACCGTAGGCGCGGGCTTGCGGACGGCGAGCAATGGGTGGCTCGCCGTCCGATCGTCCAGTAACCGTCCGGACCGAGCCCAAGTCATCGATGGCGCGTAGTGTTCCACGCGCGCTTCAAGGAGATGTCAGCAACCGTAGGGGCCCAGCAGGGTCGAAGCCTACTGGGGCCATGGGTGATGCGAAAGAGATCCCCGGGGCCCTGGAACAAAAAATGGCAAAGAAGGAACAGGAGTGGGTTTTTAATCAGTAAAAGTCTGACACTATCTCGCGCTCCGCCCAAGAGTGGAGGATGTCATAAGAGGATTATCACCCCCGAAAAAAAAAAAACATCCCAAATGTTGCTGAAGAAGTTTCCTAACCACTTTTGACTGAAATGATTTTATTATGAACTAGCTACTCGACCGCTATTTCTAGATATTTGCGCATGTAAACCAACAGAAAAACTCTGCAGCAATATTGTAATATGCCTATAGATTTTAACGATGATTCATTAGAATGTCGTTGTTTTATATTTCCAGTTTCTTTGTTTATCACCTTCCAGATAGCTTTTATTCTATTATCAGAAATAAATCATAACATTTGAAGAGAAGAGTATGAAAAAATTGTTACCAATTGTACATCTACACTAATATTATAAAGAGGTAAATAATGTTTTTTTTTTGGAGGAGGTAATCTCTGAAATTACTGGTCCAATTGCTAAATTTTTTCACTGATAGAAACCTGTTTTATTCCTGAGTGACATATGCTATATTTATGTACGCAGACAAAGCCGCGGGTAAAATCTAGTCAGAAATATTATAAGGAAAGTGTAATATAAATAAAAGAATAAATTAGTATTATTATACATTCATTTATTTCTGATATAGTACTAAGGTACACAAAATTAAAATCAAAAGCAAAAAATCATAGCAATAAAATTTTACAATTATATAAACAATATAAATATAATGCACATTAATACAACAAAATTAGTCTTATATATGCAAGTATATTAATTTATACAATACAAAAAATATATATGAAAATAATAAACGTTAACACACAAAAATAGACAAACACAAGATATAAAAAGATTATTACAACATAAACATGCGTATATTAAGAGTCATCCTAATTAAAACATACAATATTACACACATAAAAATAATAGAAATTATTAATCCCTTAATTGCACACCATAGCTACGACGTGACGGCCGTATCCTAAATTCTCCATACAACGCCCATGTGGCGTATATGAGGTAAAAAAGTTGGTCAAATGCATTTTTCTGACCGCGCAACTGTGTCGTCAGCTTAAAAAATATATCGTCATCACTTTGATTTTCTCTAAGGTAATCCACAATAGCTTGAACACGTAACGTATTAATAGATTCCGAGAAATGGTTGTCCTCATCCGAAACCACGAACTGTCGTCTCATTATGTCGATATTCTTCAAAATTTTTTTGTGTTTCTTCATTTCATCTTTCAATTTTTTTTCGTATGTTTTCCAGTTCTCTTGAGATATGTGATCCTGGTATTTTTTATGCGCTTCTTCCCAATAGTCCATTTTGCTTTTGAGTTTCCAAACGTATTCAGGAATATATCGGAGTCGAACTGTATTTAGGTCTTCTTCTGATATTTTTCGTGTGAAAAGAAACGTAAAAACTATCTCGTAATCTTGGTCGCTAATTTTCCCCTCAACACTGTCTGCCAATGCTATCAGAAGTGCCATTTCCAAGAATGTTTTACTCGCGTAAAAGCTAAGTTAAGTTTGCTGATTTTCAAAGCGACAGTGAACACTTTAAAGGTTAAAGGTTGACAGAAGACTGCATAAAATGACAAGAATTTTCGTGCTTTTATGCGAACTACTAATTGGGTAGAAAGAGATGGTGATATACATCCCGCATAGTTTTACTCTTTCTTGAAACAGAATAATGACTTTGATAGTTGCCACGCAACCTGCGTGGCAACTGCTGAGTAATAAACTTAGGTCGTCGGTTATCTATTGTTTTCTAACGAGGTGTTCATTTATTATGTTGGCGAATACCTAGAAAAATAATATCTGTACGTACTCGTACTTTGTTCAGTGTTTGGAATTCGCATCTCTGATAAGGTAAACAATGGTAAAGAAACGCTTTGTAGCATAAGTAAATCCTATTCATTTAAAAACATTAAAGGATTTATCGACATTGTTTTAGTTAAAAAAAAAATGAACAAGTTAAGTGTGTAGGTACACTACAGCTTCACAATTTCATGAACTAACATTAAAATAATTTAAAAAAATTTAATCATAGAATACGTATGACCAAAACAAAAAAATAAATTGAGATCATTATGGAATATTGAAACTATCCATGTGGATAAAAACCCCGAATTCAATAAATTGATATATAATTGATTAATAAACGAACGCTTACGTCACGCGTTCGCCAGCTTACTCCCCAAGTCAAGCGTGCGTAAAGAAGTTTCACTTCAAAAATATTTTGTTTGATAGACTGCTATTTTTTTCGCAGTACATACATTTTTTTAAATCATTTTTATTAGTTTTTTTATTTTTTTTTTTATTTTAAGGTTAACTAACATTTGGCTATGAGAGGAAGAGAGAAAGAAAATGTGCGCGCGCACTGCTGTCTCTTGCTTATATCCCCCACTTAACTTCCGTTCGCCTTGCCCGATCACACTTTTCGTAACGCTTACGTCACGCGTTCGCCAGCTTACTCCCCAAGTCAAGCGTGCGTAAAGAAGTTTCACTTCAAAAAAAAATGAACAAGTTAAGTGTGTAGGTACACTACAGCTTCACAATTTCATGAACTAACATTAAAATAATTTAAAAAAAAATAATCATAGAATACGTATGACCAAAACAAAAAAATAAATTGAGATCATTATGGAATATTAAAACTATCCATGTGGATAAAAACCCCGAATTCAATAAATTGAAAAAAAACAGGCTTACTATTTTTAATATTTGAGATTATTTATCGTTTTGCTGTCGGAACCGAATCGGTTTCGGTGAAAATAGGAGCGAAATATAGTAATTTTGAGTACCTTGAAATAATTATAAAATCGTCTTAAAAATTCTACTATTTTAAATTTCAATCCAAAACGCTATATTACAAAATCATAACCTTCCTTTGGCTTTGCCGTAGTCGGGTAAAAATATAGCGTTTTGGAATGAAATTTAAAATAGTAGAATTAATAAATATTTGAATATATGTATATATATATAAACATGTAACAGATATCTGTTACATGTTTATATGTATATTTGTAATTGCGAAACATGATTGAAAAGAGTGTCCATGGAGTTTATTGCACATTCTTCTCTATAGAGATCAACGCTTTGGAATGTGCAATTAGCATCATTTTTTCTGACTGACTGACTTCTTGACATTTCAAAAGTACCAAGGACCGGCACATACATCACATAAGATTAAAACCTAAATGCAAATTACAAACATTTATTTCAATTTAGCAATAACACAAAGAGAAATCGAAAGTGACTTAATTTTTCAAAACAAAACAATAACTAAAACATTACATAAAAAAAGTATGTTTTTGTTCTCAATACAGAATGTTCCTCATTTAATGACTATAATGTGTATACGAGATAAAAGAAACCTTTAGGTTCACAACGACAACTTCCCAAAATGTCCACCCTCCCAAAACGTCCACTTCCCAAAATTTTAATTCCCTAAATGTCTATTTCCCATTTTGTCCACTTTTCCAAAACGACCACTTCCCAAATAGTCCGTTTCTCAAAACGACTACTCCCAAAACGTCTACTCACGTCAGACTTACTGACTAAAAACCCACTCCTGTTCCTTCGTTGTCCTTCGTACCAGGGCCGAGTCTTCCTTTGAGAATCAGACCCTAGTCATAATCTACTTTTGAAGAGTGTATATTCATATGAAAATAATTAATATTCAAACATATATTAAAAGTGGTAAAGATAAAGTGTAATAGAAATAAAAAAAATACATTATATTAAAAATTATTTATATTTACAATACTTTACAAAACTTTTGGCTTAACCTAGTTAAAAATTACACATATTCAATCTTAAATTAAAACAAAAGAAAATTCTTTTTCAAAATAATTCCTCCTATACTAACACAACACTACATGGACGTGACGGCCGTAACCTGAATTCTCCGTACAAAGACCATAATATAGCGAATACGACGTAAAAAAAAATATCGTAATCGACCTTCTGCCCTGGAGTGAGTGCCGTCAACTTAAAAAATATTTTTTGATCACTCTGGTTTTTTTTAAGATATTCAACCATAGAATTAACGCGCTCCGGATCTATAAATCGCGTAATTGTACTCGCCCGAAAGAACCAACATCCGTCTCATTATATCCAAATTCTTCAATATTGTTTTATGTTTCACGATTTCATCTGATATTTTCTTTTTTGAGTTCTCTCCGTTATTCCAAGCTCTAGCAGCTTGGAAGTTGTTCCAAGCTTTGCGGTCCTGGTACTAATAATATCGCCCTTCCCAATAATTCTTCTTGTTTCTGAGCTCCCGCATGTACTCAGGAATATAGGTACTTGAGCTGAATATTTTCGAGGGTGCTAGGGGGGGGGGTTAGGGTGCTAGTAATCCATTGTTGTCTGATGAGGTGTTGATTCATTTTGGTGCCGGATACCTGGAAAAATAATAATCGGTACATAGTTTGTTAATTGCTGTGGTAAATAAGG
This sequence comes from Mythimna pallens, assembly GCA_961205895.1. Lineage (NCBI taxonomy): Eukaryota > Metazoa > Arthropoda > Insecta > Lepidoptera > Noctuidae > Mythimna > Mythimna pallens. The sequence goes on along the minus strand of OY540849.1, from coordinate 10,902,557 downwards.
CAAAGTAAAGAAACGCTTGGTAATGTGATAAGTAAATCCTATTCATTTTAAAAAGAACTAAAGGGCTTGTCGACATTATATTTCTTTACAAAAACTGAAAAATAATGTTTTCGCACAAGCTAGGTATGGAAAGATCAGCAATCTACACAACTAAATGAACTTCTATTATAATAACTCGATGATCATTTTTAAATTAACCGTAAAACCGTACCCACAAAAGACCTATTAGCAAAGGAGGTGGCTACATGCGTGAGGGAACGGACTTCCTCACCACTGCGCCATAGAGCGGGAGAAATCATTGGATGATGTCCAACTTAATTTATTTATAACTAAATTTGTAATCCGAGTGCAATTGACTGAAGGTGTTTTATCTATTGCTGCTAACTAATTAACGGTCGGTTTATTTTAATTCCAAATAGTTAACTGGAAAAACAATATTACTTAGTAATCGGTATGTCAGCTGTAACATATAGGTATGTGTTATAAATTGACAATATATTAATTCGCAGATTTTCAGGTACTGGCTAAGTAACTAATGTGTTTTTCGATATTAAGAATTTATTTTTCTGCATAACTTCATTTGAAATTTTATTTTAATCATCATTTCAGCCGAAAGACGTCCACTGTTGGACATATGGCTCCTCCAACTGTCGCAATAACGACCGGTGCTGTGAATCTCTCATCCATCGGATTCCCGCGACCCTCACTTGGTCATCGGTCCACTTTGTGGTCGCCACTCCAAAACTTTTCATTCCTACCGACCACTTAAGTTTGGCGATTCTTCGAGCCATGTTGGTAACCTTGGTTCTCCTGTGGGTATCTTCATTTCTGATGTGATCATGCAAGGAAACTCCGAGCGTACCCCTTTCCATTGCCCTTTGGGAAGTCTTCAGATGAGACCCATTGTAAGCGACTACTATTATTTTTCTCCACAACCCAGAAACTTGGTAACAAGATAACGATAACAGATGTATGAATTAATATGAGGGACATTTTTACGTTTTGCGTAAAATACCCTTAAATAAAAAAAAAATACGTTTTCTGATAGACAGTAGACTGTCATATTAATATCTACAAATGAAAACCATATCGGTTTTTTTCGAGGAAGAAAGAATTTTTTGAGTATAATGATAAACTTTTTAACTGACAATGCCGCTTGAACTTAGCCTAAAGGCGGAAATAAAAGCTTCATGACTTGCCCATAAATCAGGGTTAAAAGTTAATGGAGGTTTACATTGACTTGAAAACTGACCGACTAAACAATTGAAACATTTTGTTTTTATTCAACGAATTCGGTAACAAAACATACCGACAACTAATTACATAACAATGGTATTGTTTAGCTCTAGCCTAACCGTACTGGGACAACAAAGATGAGTGAAGCGGAAATGCTTTATTAAATGGCTAGAAACTCCATGGTTACTCGTTTAAAAACTATATTAATTTTAACACTCAACTTCGAATAAAACTCACATAAACTCTGCTATGAATTTGTTCTAGAACTTGTTTTTGTGTACAACAAAGAATAAATAATGATTCACCATCATTATTTATTCTTTGTGTGCGGTGTCGACATCAGTCATCATCGTAGCCAAAAGCACAATAAAAAATTTCATTAAAAAGTTATAATATTATAAATAATATGAAATACAAATGGAACAGTATATATATAATAATAGTCGTTTGCTTAATGACAGTGGCTAAGGACAGAAAGGAATGGAATAACGGAAGGGAGGCCTTTGCCCTGCAGTGGGACACAACGGGCTCATAATAATAATGAGCTACCGCTTTCTTAATTAGTTATTGCCTTATTTTTCTTACTTACTGAGGGTTCTAATGTGGGAGCCCCACTGCAATTTTGAATCAATAGTTATGCTTAATTTTTTTTTATTGGTATCACTTCAAGTTGTTTGTCGTCAAAGATTTAATTGAGGCAATAAGAGACAGTCGGTAATGAAAACTATAGAAACTTGTTTTTGTTCGCTTAAATATAAGATTATTCGCTGCAAATAATTTCGAAACAAAAACCAGACTTTCGTTAACATGCAAGACATTCGTATATTTTTCATGTTTTAGAAACAAGAGCAATAACAGCGAATGGAATTATATCGGATGAACTAACTATCACGTATAAGGGAAAATCATCATCATCATCATCATCATCATTTCAGCCGAAAGACGTCCACTGCTGGACATAGGCCTCCCCCAAGCGTCGCCACAATGACCGATCCTGTGCTTCTCGCATCCACCGCACTCCCGCGACCCTCACCAGGTCGTCGGTCCACCTTGTAGGAGGCCTTCCAACGCTGCGTCTTCCGGTGCGCGAAGGGAAAATCATAAATATAAAATTGAAAAAGGTAAGGGCCAAGAATTTAACTCTGAGGCACGCCCATCTTAACTAAGGGCCCTGAGGATGTCGTTCTATTAACGGTTACTTCAACAGTTTTAGCTACATGTAAGATAAACAGGTAAAAACAAGAGCAGCAGCTTGTCCATAAATTTATTAGAGGTATTTTTTACAGATTAGGATATTATATTTTACGCAATCAAAGGCTTTCGAGAAATCACAAAATAAGCGAAGTAAAATCCTGAAGGGAATCCTGGGAGTAGTCTCACGATGTACATCCAAAATGTGACTGGATGGGTTTTTATCCTCCATCCGTCGTTGATATATATATATAAACCTTTCATGAAGCCAAACTGATGACTGCAAAATCCCAATAGAATTAAAATATGACAACATTTGGTCGAGCATGATTTTGTCAGAAATCGTACTCTGTATAAAACCTATATAGAATTATAATTGGAGGGATCACTTTCAACCCGATTTAAAAATTACGTAATTACTGCTCTGTCAAGAAACTACCGGGAAAAGATCAATAATACACAAAATGTTTGTTATTTATCCAAATCTATTTTATGACCTTCAAAGTATGCTCCTTCAGAAACGATATACTTACGCCAACGAATAATCCAATCTTTAAAACATTTTTTAAATGCTGTTTCCGGAATTGAGTTCAGTTCTCGCCGCGAATTCTCCTTTATGTCTTCTACCGATCGAAAACGAAGCCACGAAGTGGTAATTTGAGTTTAGGAAAAAGAAAGGATTCGGCTGGAGCCATATCTGATAAATATTGTGGTTGCTCGATTGTATTTATTGAGTGTTTGGTCAAAAATTCGTTCACAAAGATAGACTTGTGCGAAGGCGCATTATCGTGGTGCAAATTCGAAGAATTTTCTTTCCACAAATCTGGCCTTTTTCGTCGAATTTGCTCTCTTAAATGGCGCATAACGCTCGAATAATATTCTTTATTTACCGTTTGGCCTTTTGGTAAGAATTCCGAGTGCACAACACCGCGATAATCAAAGAAAACAGTCAACATGACTTTGACTTTTGGTCGACTTTGGCGTGGTTTTTTCGGTTTCGGTTCAGTTGTAAGGTGCCACTCCGAAGCTTGTTGACTAGTTTGCATGTCAAACTCGTAAAATAACTTTTCGTCACCAGTAACAATGCGTTTCATGAATGTTGGGTCGGAATTGAATCGTTCTGGCATGTCCTCAGCGACTCTCATGCGATTGAATTTTTGGAGAAAATTCAGGTCTTTTGGGACTAGCCGAGCGGTAACATATTTCATACCCAAATGATTAGTTAAAATAGTACGGATCGACTCGTGAGACACAGAAATTTCGGCGGCTATCTCTCTCAAAGTTGAATGAGGATTTTCAGTCACTATTTCCTTCACTTTTGTGATGTTAACTTCAGTTGAAGACGTTGATGGCTTACCAGAGCGAGGCAAATCTCCCATCACATCTCGACCGCTTTCCGCATCTTGTACTCTTTGTACCACTCATAAGCACGTGTTTTTGATAAAGTTGATTCACCGTAAGCCTTCTGTAACATTTTCAGTGACTACAAGCACGAAATTCCATTGGCGATGCAAAATTTAAGACAAACTCTTTGTTCGATGTTTTTGTCCATTATGAAATTCGCAATACACACTATATATGACATAACCATAAACAAATCATCCATTCCCGATACTTTTTTGACTGAATGTATAAGTACTACTTTATATGTATTTCGTTAAATCAGGGAGCGTACGCGGTCTAAATATTGATTTAATATGTCTATTAATTATAAGAGCAATATTGTGTCAATGATATATCCGAGAACCATATCGGATATACTCCATAAGTCCTCAGTATTTTTTATTTTAAGACTTGAATATTTTATATCAAAAACAGGTAAATTCTTAAAGAGTTTTTCTTTTAAAAAAGATTCTGCGTATAAAGATGAAGGGGAGATTTTGTTATCTCTAAACTTCCTCAGCAACATCCCAAATGTTAGTCCGAGGCCATGTGCTTCCACGGCCCTCGGAACGCGCCACCATCGGGTTCCGAACTAACTGTAGAAGGAATTCACATCGGCGTCGATTCGACGTTGAAGTACCTTGGACTTGTGCTCGACCGCCGGTGGAATTTCGAGGAGCATTTCCGACGTCTGGCTTCCAAACTGGATCATACAGGGGCTGCCCTCAAGTGGCTCCTGCCCAACCTAGAGGGTCCAGACGCCTCCTGCCGGAGGCTCTATGCAGGAATCGTTCGGTCCATGGCCCTTTACGGGGCGCCAATATGGGCGCCGTCGCTTCGAAAGCGACCGGCAGCCAAGCTGAACGCAAGCCAGAGGGTCATGGCCATCCGGATGGTGCGGGGATACCGCACCATTTCCCGCGAAGCAGCGATTCTCCTCGCTAGCCAACCACCGTGAGATTTGGAGGCAAAAGACCTTGCGCACATGCACGATCTGCGCATGGAGATGCAACGCCGGGGCGAAACTCCACTGCCGCGCCAAGTCGTGGCATGGCGGAAAGACTTTCGGCGGGATCTCATGGTGGAATGGCGACAGCGACTGTCGCAACCCAGTGCTGGGCACGCCATAGTTATGGTGATAAGTCCCCTCTTTGAGGAGTAGCTGGAAAGACCTCACGGCGTCCTTACCTACCGTATGACGCAGGTCCTCACCGGACATGGTAAGTTCGGGAGGTTCCTACACGGGATTCGTGCAGGAGAGACGCCCGAGTGCCACCATTGTGTGGACCGCCCGGAGGACACGGTGGAACACACGGTAGAGGTGTGATCACGTGGGGGCGATCGGCGGCAGCGATCTCTCGCGCCGGGCCTTGGTACAGGCCATGGTCCGGAACGCGGAGAAGTGGCAGGCGGTTGCCTCCTTCTGCGAAGCAGTAATGCTAGCAAAGGAGGCGGCCGATCGCGTTAGGCAACGGTCCTCACGCCCCAACCGCCGCCGGTATTCCGTTCCCGATTTCCGGCCACCGTAGGCGCGGGCTTGTGGACGGCGAGCAATGGGTGGCTCGCCGTCCGATCGTCCGGTAACCATCCGGACCGAGCCCAAATCGTCGACGGCGCGTAGTGTTCCACGCGCACCTCAAGATGACAGCAACCGTAGGGGCCCAGCAGGGTCGAAGCCTACTGGGGCCATGGGTGATGCGAAAGAGATCCCCGGGGCCCTGGGAAAAAAATGGCAAAGAAGGAACAGGAGTGGGTTTTTAGTCAGTAAAAGTCTGACACTATCTCGCGCTCCGCCCAAGAGTGGGGGATGTCATGAGATGATTTTCTCCCCCGAAAAAAAAAAAACATCCCAAATGTTGCTGAAGAAGTTTCCTAACCACTTTTGACTGAAATGATTTCATTATGAACTAGCTCACTCGTGTATTTTTGATTCGACTGCTATTTCTAGATATTTGCATGAAAACAACAGAAAAAGTCTTCAGCAATATTTTAATAAGCCTAAAGATTTTAACGATGATTCATTACAATGCCGTTGTTTTATATTTCCAGTTTCTTTGTTTATTACCTTCCAGATTGCTTTTATTCTATTATTAGTAATATTATTTTTTTCACCTTTTAAGGTAACATTTGAATAGGATAGTATAAAACATTGTTTCCAATTGTACATCTACAGTAATATTATAAAGAGGTAAAGTATGTTTTTTTTTTTAAGGAGCTAATCTCTGACTCTTTGTTTGTAGGAGGTAATCTCTGAAATTACTGGTCCGATTGCTAAATTTTTTCACCGATAGAAAGCTGTACTATTCCTGAATGACAAAGGCTATATTTTATGTACGCAGACAAAGCCGCGGGCTAAATATTACAAGGAAAGTGTAATATAAATAAAAGAATAAATTAGTACTATTATTCATTCATTTATTTCTGATATAGTCCTAAGGTACACAAAATTAAAATCAAAAGCAAAAAAGCATAGCAATAAAATTTTACCATTATATAAACAATATAAATATAATGCACATTAATACAACAAAATTAGTCACATATATACAAGTATATTAATTTATACAATACAAAAAATATATATGAAAATAATAAACGTTAACACACAAAAATAGACAAACACAAGATATAAAAAGTTAATTACAACATGCGTATATTAAGACTTATCCTAATTAAAACCTACAATATTACACAAACAGAAATGATAGAAATTACTAATCCTTCAATTGCACACCACAGCTACGACGTGACGGCCGTATCCTAAATTCTCCATACAACGCCCATATGGCGTATATGAGGTAAAAAAGTTGGTCAAATGCATTTTTCTGACCGCGCAACTGTGTCGTCAGCTTAAAAAATATATCGTCATCACTTTGATTTTCTCTAAGGTAATCCACAATAGCTTGAACACGTAACGTATTAATAGATTCCGAGAAATGGTTGTCATCATCCGAAACCACGAACTGTCGTCTCATTATGTCGATATTCTTTAAAATTTTTTTGTGTTTCTTCATTTCATCTTTCAATTTTTTTTCGTATGTTTTCCAGTTCTCTTGAGATATGTGATCCTGGTATTTTTTATGCGCTTCTTCCCAATAGTCCATTTTGCTTTTAAGTTCCCAAACGTATTTAGGAATATATCGGAGTCGAACTGTATTTAGGTCTTCTTCTGATATTTTTCGTGTGAAAAGAAACGTAAAAACTATCTCGTAATCTTGGTCGCTAATTTTCCCCTCAACACTGTCTGCCAATGCTATCAGAAGTGCCATTTCCAAGAATGTTTTACTCGCGTAAAAGCTAAGTTAAGTTTGCTGATTTTCAAAGCGACGGTGAACACTTTAAAGGTTAAAGGTTGACAGAAGACTGCATAAAATGACAAGAATTTTCGTGCTTTTATGCGAACTACTGAATGGGTAGAAAGAGATGGTGCTATACGTCCTGCATAGTTTTACTCTTTCTTGCTACAGAATAATGACTTTGATAGTTGCCACGCAGTTAACCTGAGTAATAAACTTAGGGTGTAGGTTATCTATTGTTTTCTAACGAGGTGTTCATTTATTTTGCTGTCGAATACCTAGAAAAATAATATCTGTACGTACTCGTACTTTGTTCAGTGTTTGGAATTCGCATCTCTGATAAGGTAAACAATGGTAAAGAAACGCTTTGTAGCATAAGTAAATCCTATTCATTTAAAAGCATTAAAGGATCTATCGACATTGTTTTAGTTCAAAAAAAAAAAAAACTATATACTGCAGCTTCACAGTTTCATGAACTAACAATAAAATAATTTATAATTTTTTAATCATATGTATGACCAAAATAAAAAAAATAATCAAGATCATTATGGAATATTGAAACTATCCATGTGGATAAAAACCCCGAATTCAATAAATTGAAAAAAAAAAAAAACAGGCTTACTATTTTTAATATTTGAGATTATTTATCATTTTGCTGTCGGAACCGAATCGGTTTCGGTGAAAATCGGAGCGAAATATCGTAATTTTGAGTACCTTGAAATAATTATAAAATCGTCTTAAAAATTCTACTATTTTAAATTTCAATCCAAAACGCTATATTACAAAATCATAACCCTCCTTTGGCTTTGCCGTAGTCGGGTAAAAATATAGCGTTTTGGAATGAAATTTAAAATAGTAGAATTAATAAATATTTGAATATATATATAAACATGTAACAGATCTCTGTTACATGTTTATATGTATATTTGTAATTGCGAAACATGATTGAAAAGAGTTTCCTTGGAGTTTCTTGCACATTCTTCTCCATGGAGATGTACGCTTTGGAATGTGCAATTAGCATTTTTTTTTCTGACTGACAGACTTCTTGAAATTTCAAAAGTACCAAGGACCGACACATACATCACATAAGATTAAAACCTAAATACAAATTACAAACATTTATTTCAATTTAGCAATAACACAAAAAGAAATCGAAAGTGACTTAATTTTTCAAAACAAAACAATAACTTAGGTTACATAAAAAAAAGTATGTTTTTGTTTTCAATACAGAATTTTCCTCATTTAATGACTATAATGTGTATACGAGATAAAAGAAACCTTTAGGTTCATAACGACAACTTCCCAAAATGTCCACCCTCCCAAAACGTCCACTTCCCAAAATGTTAATTCCCTAAATGTCTATTTCCCATTTAGTCCACTTTCCCAAAACGACCACTTCCCTAATAGTCCGTTTCTCAAAACGACTACTCCCAAAACGTCTACTCACGTCAGACTTACTGACTAAAAACCCACTCCTGTTCCTTCGTTATCCTTCGTACCAGGGCCCAGTCTTCCTTTGAGAATCAGACCCTAGTCATAATCTACTTTGGAAGAGTGTATATTTATATGAAAATAATTAATATTCAAACATATATTAAAAGTGGTACAGATAAAGTTTAATAGAAATAAAAAAATACATTATATTAAAATTATTTATATTTACAATACTTTACAAAACTTTTGGCTTAACCTAGTTAAAAATTACACATATTCAATCTTAAATTAAAACAAAAAAAAAATCTTTTTCAAAATAATTCCTCCTATACTAACACAACACTACATGGACGTGACGGCCGTAACCTGAATTCTCCGTACAAAGACCATAATATGGCGCACGTAAAAAAATTGTCGTAATCGACCTTCTGCCCTGGAGTGCGTGCCGTCAACTTAAAAAATATTTTTTGATCACTTTGTTTTTTTTAAGATATTCAACCATAGAATTAACGCGCTCCGGATCTATAAATCGCGTAATTGTACTCGCCCGAAAGAACCAACATCCGTCTCATTATATCCAAATTCTTCAATATTGTTTTATGTTTCACGATTTCTTCCGATATTTTTTTTTTTGAGTTCTCTCCGTTATTCCAAGCTCTAGCAGCTTGGAAGTTGTTCCAAGCTTTGCGGTCCTGGTACTAATAATATCGCCCTTCCCAATAATTCTTCTTGTTTCTGAGCTCCCGCATGTACTCAGGAATATAGGTACTTGAGCTAAATATTTTCGAGGGAGATTAAACTTAGGGTGCTAGGAATCTATTGTTATCTAATGAGGTGTTGATTCATTTTGGTGCCGGATACCTGGAAAAATAATAATCGGTATATAGTTTGTTAATTGCTCTGATAAGGCAAAGAATAGTAAAGAAACGCTTGGTAATGTGATAAGTAAATCCTATTCACTAAAAAAGGAACTAAAGGGCTTGTAAACATAATACTACTTTAAAAAAAAACTGAAAAATAATGTTTTCGCACAAGCTAGGTATGGAAAGATCAGCAATCTACACAACTAAATGAACTTATAATAACTCGATGATCATTTTTAAATTAACCGTAAAACCGTGCCCACAAAAGACCTGTTAGCAAAGGAGGTGGCTGCACGCGTGAGGGAACGGACTACAGGCATTTTTTCTGCCTGCGGACTACAGGCAGAAAAACTGGCTCTAAAACGAAATTTGTAATCCGAGTGCAATTGACTGAAGGTGTCTTATCTATTGCTGCTAACTAATTAAGGGTGGGCTTATTTTAATTCCGAATAGTTAACTGGAAAAACAATAATACGTGTAATCGGTATGTCAGCTGTAACATATAGGTATGTGTTATAAATTGACAATGTATTAATTTGCAGATTTTCAGGTACTGGCATTAAGCAGAAGTTATGCATTTTTCTGAATAACTTCATTTGAAATTTTACATTCATCATCATTTCAGCCGAAAGACGTCCACTGTTGTACATATGCCTCCTCCAATTGTCGCCATAACGACCGGTGCTGTGCATCTCTCATTCATCGGATTCCCGCGACCCTCACTTGGTCATCGGTCTACTTTGTGGTCGCAACTCCAGAATTTTTCGTTCCCATCGACCATCTGATCTGCGAGCAATATACTCTGCCCGCTGCCACTTAAGTTTGGCGATTCTTCGAGCTATGTGGGTAACCTTGGTTCTCCTGTGGATATCTTCATTTCTAATGTGATCACGCAAGGAAACTCCGAGCGTAGCCCTTTGGGTAACTTTAAGTCTTCAGATGAGACTCATTGTAAGCGACTGCTATTATTTTTGTCCACAACCCAGAAACTTGGTAACAAGATAACGATAACAGATGTATGAATTAATATAAGGGACATTTTTACGTATTGCGTAAAATACCCTTAAATCAATAATTTTAGGTTTTCTGATAGACAGTAAACTGTCATATTAATATCTACAAATGAAAACCATATCGGTTTTTTTCGAGAAAGAAAGAATTTTTTGAATATAATGATAAACTTTTTGACTGACAATGCCGCTTGAACTTAGCCTCTTTAAGCTAAGTTCAAGCGGCATTGTCAGTCCTTTCCTTTTGAAGAAGAAAAAAAAACTTAAGAAATAAAAGCTTCATGACTTGCCCATAAAACAGGGTTAAAAGTTAATGGAGATTTACATTGACTTGAAAACTGACCGACTAAACAATTGAAACATTTTGTTTTTATTCAACGAATTCGGTAACAAAACATACCGGCACCTAATTACATACAATGGTATTGTTTAGCACTAGCCTAACCGTACTGGGATAACAAAGATGAGAGAAGCGGAAATGCTTTATTAAATGGCTAGAAACTCCATGGTTACTAGTTTAAAAACTATATTAATTTTAACACTCAACTTCGAATAAAGCTCGCCTATGTATACATAAACTCTGCTATGAATGTGTTCTAGAATTTGTTTTTGTGTACAACAAAGAATAAATAATGATGGTGACGGTGTCGACATCAGTCATCATCGTAGCCAAAAGCACAATAAAAAAATTCATTAAAAAGTTATAATATTATAAATAATATGAAATACAAATGGAACAGTATATATATATAATAATAGTCGTTTGCCTAATGAGCTACCGCTTTCTTAATTAGTTATTGCCTTATTTTTCTTACTTACTGAGGGTTCTAATGTGGGAGCCCCACTGCAATTTTGAATCAATAGTTATGCTTAATTTTTTTTTTTATTGGTATCACTTCAAGTTGTTTGCCGTCAAAGATTTAATTGAGGCAATAAGAGACAGTCGATAATGAAAACTATAGAAACTTATTTTTGTTCGCTTAAATATGAGATTATTCGCTGCAAATCATTTCGGAACAACAACCAGACTTTCGTTAACATGCAAGACATTATCATTTTATTAAGAAGTATTTTTTTCATCTGTTTTAGAAACAAGAGCAATAACAGCGAATGGAATTATATCGGATGAACTAACTATCACGTATAAGGGAAAATCATAAATATAAAATTAAAAAAGGTAAGGGCCAAGAATTTAACCCTGAGGCACGCCCATCTTAACTAAGGGCCCTGAGGATGTCGGTCTATTAACGGTTACTTCAACAGTTTTAGCTGCTTGTAAGATAAACAGGTAAAAACAAGTGCAGAATAGAATAGAATATAATAGAATAAAACTTTATTGTACACCAAAATAGTAACAAAAACTTACAAACTAACTTAATGTATGGGTACAATGGCGGTCTTATCGCTAACAGCGATTTCTATCAGACAACCTTAGGATGGACTGTAAGAACTTGTCATAAAAAAAGGGGGTAGACTGCGGTGTACTGCAAAATAAATTTAATTAAAGCAGCAGCTTGTCCATAAATTTATTAGAGGTATTTTTTACAGATTAGGATATTATATTTAACGCAATCAAAGGCTTTCGAGAAATCACAAAATAAGCGAAGTACAATCCTGAAGGGAATCCTGGGAGAACAGGATCCCAAAATGTGACTGGATGGGTTTTTATCCTCCATCCGTCGTTGATATATATATATAAACCTTTCATGAAGCCAAACTGATGACGGCAAAATCCCAATAGAATTAAAATATGACAACATTTGGTCGAGCATGATTTTTTCAGAGATTGTATTCTGTATTAAACCTATATAGAATTATAATTGGAGGGATCACTTTCAACCCGATTTAAAAATTACGTAATTACTACTCTGTCAAGAAAGTACCGGGAAAAGATTAATAATACACAAAATGTTTGTTATTTATCCAAGTCTATTTTATCACCTTCAAAGTATGCTCCTTCAGAAACGATACACTTACGCCAACGAATAATCCAATCATTAAAACATTTTTTAAATGCTGTTTCCGGAATTGATGTCAATGTTCGCCGCGAATTCTCCTTTATGTCTTCTACCGATTGAAAACGAAGCCACGAAGTGGTAATTTGAGTTTAGGAAAAAGAAAGAAGTCGGCTGGAGCCATATCTAATGAATATTGCGGTTGCTCGATGGTATTTGTTGAGTGTTTAGTCAAAAATTCGTACAAAATGATAGACTTGTGCGAAGGCGCATTATCGTGGTGCAAATACCTTTCCACAAATCTGGCCATTTTCGTTGAATTTGCTCTCTTAAATGCCGCATAACGCTCAAATAATATTCTTTATTTACCGTTTGACCTTCTGGCAAAAATCCCGAGTGCACAACACCGCGATACGAGTAATCAAAGAAAACAGTCAACATGACTTTGACTTTTGATCGACTTTGGCGTGGTTTTTTCGGTTTCGGTTAAGTTGTAAGGTGCCACTCCGAAGCTTGTTGACTAGTTTGCATGTCAAACTCGTAAACCCACTTTTCGTCACCAGTAACAATGCGTTTCATGATTGTTGGGTCGGAATTGACTCGTTCTAGCATGGCCTCAGCGACTCTCATGCGATTGAATTTTTGGAGAAAATTCAGGTCTTTTGGGACTAGCCGAGCGGTAACATGTTTCATAACCAAATGATTAGTTAAAATAGTACGGATCGACTCGTGAGACACAGAAATTTTGGCAGCTATCTCTCTCAAAGTTGAATGAGGATTTTCAGTCACTATTTCCTTCACTTTTGTGATGTTAACTTCAGTTGAAGACGTTGATGGCTTACCAGAGCGAGGCAAATCTTCCATCACATCTCGACCGCTTTCCGCATCTTGAACTCTTTGTACCACTCATAAGCAAGTGTTTTTGACAAAGTCGATTCACCGTAAGCCTTCTGTAACATTTTCAGTGACTCCGAACACGAAATTCCATTGGCGATGCAAAATTTAAGACAAACTCTTTGTTCGATGTTTTTGTCCATTATGAAATTCGCAATACACACTTTATATAATATAACTAAAAACAGCACTGTATTTAATATAAATATCAGATACAACTCAAACTCCGCGCCAAAATGGAAAACAGTTGTGCCAATCTACCACCAACAAAAAAAAAAACAAAATTTGAATTTGGAACCATAAACAAATCATCCATTCCCGATACTTTTCTGACTGTATTAGTACTACTTTATATTTCGTTAAATCAGGGAGCGTACGCGGTCTAAATATTGATTTAATATGTCTATTAATTATAAAGCAATATTGTGTCAATGACATTTCCGAGAACCATATCGGATATACTCCATAAGTCCTCAGTATTTTTTATGTTAAGACTTGAATATTTTATATCAAAAACAGGTAAATTCTTAAAGAGATTTTCTTTTAAAAAAGATTCTGCGTTAAAGATGAATCCTTACGTACCGCATGACGCAGGTCCTCACCGGACATGGTAAGTTCAAGAGGTTCCTGCACCGGATTCGTACAGAAGAGACGCCCGGGTGCCACCATTGTGTGGACCGCTAGGCGGTCTATCGCGTGAGGCAACGGTCCTCACGCCCCAACCGCCGTCGGGATTCCGATCCCGATTTCCGGCCACCGTAGGCGCAGGCTTGCGGACAGTGAGCAATGGGTGGCTCGCTGTCCGATCGTCCGGTAACCGTCCGGACCGAGCCCAAGTCGTCGACGGCGCGTAGTGTTCCACGCGCGCTTCAAGGAGATGTCAGCAACCGTAGGGGCCCAGCATGGTCGAAGCCTACCGGGGCCATGGGTGATGCGAAAGAGATCCCCGGGGCCCTGGAAAAAAAATGGCAAAGAAGGAACAGGAGTAGGTTTTTAGTCAGTAAAAGTCTGACACTATCTCGCGCTCCGCCCAAGAGTGGGAGAAGTCATGAGAAGATTTTCTCCACCGAAAAAAAAACATCCTAAATGTTGCTGAAAAAGTTTCCTAACCACTTTTGACTAAAATGATTTTTTGATTCGACTGCGATTTCTATATATTTGCATTAAAACAACAGAAAAAGACTTCAGCATCAATATTATAATAAGCCTAGAGATTTTAACGATGATTCGTTACAATGCCGTTGTTTTATATTTCCAGTGTCTTTGTTTATTACCTTCCAGATTGCTTTTATTCTATTATTAGAAATATTATTTTTTTCACCTTATAAGGTAATTTTTGAATAGAAGAATATAAAAAAAATGTTTCCAATTGTACATCCACACTAATATTATAAAGAGGTAAAGTATGTTTTTTTTTTTTTGGAGGACTCTCTGTTTGTAGGAGGTAATCTCTGAAATTACTGGTCCGATTGCTAAATTTTTTCACCGATAGAAAGCTGTATTATTCCTGAGTGACATAGGCTATATTTTATGTACGCAGACAAAGCCGCGGGCTAAATATTACAAGGAAAGTGTAATATAAATAAAAGAATAAATTAGTATTATTATTCATTCATTTATTTCTGATATAGTCCTAAGGTACACAAAATTAAAATCAAAAGCAAAAAAACATAGCAATAAAATTTTACAATTATATAAACAATATAAATATAATGCACATTAATACAACAAAATTAGTCACATATATACAAGTATATTAATTTATACAATACAAAAAATATATATGAAAATAATAAACGTTAACACACAAAAATAGACAAACACAAGATATAAAAAGTTAATTACAACATGCGTATATTAAGACTTATCCTAATTAAAACCTACAATATTACACAAACAGAAATGATAGAAATTATTAATCCTTCAATTGCACACCACAGCTACGACGTGACGGCCGTATCCTAAATTCTCCATACAACGCCCATATGGCGTATATGAGGTAAAAAAGTTGGTCAAATGCATTTTTCTGACCGCGCAACTGTGTCGTCAACTTAAAAAATATATCGTCATCACTTTGATTTTCTCTAAGGTAATTCACTATAGCTTGAACACGTAACGTATTAATAGATTCCGAGAAATGGTTGTCATCATCCGAAACCACGAACTGTCGTCTCATTATGTCGATATTCTTCAAAATTTTTTTGTGTTTCTTCATTTCATCTTTCAATTTTTTTTCGTATGTTTTCCAGTTCTCTTGAGATATGTGATCCTGGTATTTTTTATGCGCTTCTTCCCAATAGTCCATTTTGCTTTTAAGTTCCCAAACGTATTTAGGAATATATCGGAGTCGAACTGTATTTAGGTCTTCTTCTGATATTTTTCGTGTGAAAAGAAACGTAAAAACTATCTCGTAATCTTGGTCGCTAATTTTCCCCTCAACACTGTCTGCCAATGCTATCAGAAGTGCCATTTTCAAGAATGTTTAACTCGCGTAAAAACTAAGTTAACTTTGCTGATTTTCAATGCGACGGTGAACACTTTAAAGGTTAAAGGTTGACAGAAGACTGCATAAAATGACAAGAATTTTCGTGCTTTTATGCGAACTACTGAATGGGTAGAAAGAAATGGTGCTATACGACCTGCATAGTTTTACTCTTTCTTGCAACAGAATAATGACTTTGATAGTTGCCACGCAGGTAACCTGAGTTATAAACTTAGGGTGTCGGTTATCTATTGTTTTCTAACGAGGTGTTCATTTATTATGTTGGCGAATACCTAGAAAAATAATATCTGTGCGTACTCGTACTTTGTTCAGTGTTTGGAATTCGCATCTCTGATAAGGTAAACAATGGTAAAGAAACGCTTTGTAGCATAAGTAAATCCTATTCATTTAAAAGCATTAAAGGATTTATCGACATTGTTATAGTTACAAAAAAAAAAAATTGAACAAGTTAAGTGTGTAGGTACAATGCAGCTTCACAATTTCATGAACTGACATTAAAATAATTTATAATTTTTTAATCATAGAATACGTATGACCAAAACAAAAAAATAAATCGAGATCATTATGGAATATTGAAACTATCCATGTGGATAAAAACCCCGAATTCAATCAATTGAAAAAAAACAGGCTTACTATTTTTAATATTTGAGATTATTTATCATTTTGCTGTCGGAACCGAATCGGTTTCGGTGAAAATCGGAGCGAAATATAGTAATTTTGAGTACCTTGAAATAATTATAAAATCGTCTTAAAAATTCTACTATTTTAAATTTCAATTGGCTTTGCCGTAGTCGGGTAAAAATATAGCGTTTTGGAATTAAATTTAAAATAGTAGAATTAATAAATATTTGAATATCTCTGTTACATGTTTATATGTATATTTGTAATTGCGAAACATGATTGAAAAGAGTGTCCATGGAGTTTCTTGCACGAAAGTAAATGAACACACTACCTAAAAGCAAAAGGTGCAGACACTAAAAACCGTTGGTATCGACCTTAGGATCAGCTCCGTACAAACTCTTTATACATTTTAGCAACTGAAAACTACTTCCTCTACTCTCTTTTGACCGCTTACGTTGAATAACATTTATTTAGTGTTAATAAAAATAACTACGGATTGATTGATACTTTTAGTATATCCTAATGAACAAATAATTTTAAAATCAGCATTGTATATTGTTGTGATGGCATATGGCTCCGAAACATGGTCGCTTACAATGGGCCTCATCAGAAGACTTACTTAAAGTCACTCAAAGGGCAATAGAAAGGGCTATGCTCGAAGTGTCCTTGCGTGATCACATCAGAAATGAAGATATCCGCAGGAAAACCAGGTTACCGATATATATCGAAGAGTCGCCAAACTTAACTGCCGATGGGCAGGGCACATTGCACGTAGAACAGATGGTCGATTGGGAGTATTGGGACCAAAATATTCTGGAGTGGCGACCACGTACCGGAAGACGCAGCTTTGAAATGCTTCCCGAAAGGTAGACTGATGACCTGGTGAGGGTCCTGAAAATCCGATGGGTGCGAGACGCACAGGACCGGTCATTATGGCGATGGTTAGGGGGGGCCTAGGTCTAACAGTGGATGTCTTTCGGCTGAAATGATAATGATGATGATGATGACAGCGTTGTTTTATCATAACATTAACCAGAAATATACATAACCTAACACCCTTACCATATAGGGGTAGGCAGAACCTTAGAACACCACTAAAGTGCGACCTCAACATGTCTGATTCTGTTTATTGACGTTCATAAGTTTAATTGTTGTATATTATTTACATGTATTCTATTATTGGTGAGCCAAATAAATAAAATAAAATAAATTCATATATCTGGATATAAGAAATACTTTTCACATAACATATTTAATGGAGGTAATTTCCATTTTTAACCGACTTCGAAAAGGAGGAGGTTCTATGTTCGGCTAAATGTATTTTTTTTAGGTATGTTCACCGATTTTTCGGTTAATTGTGGACCGATTTTGAAAATATTTTTTTTTATTAAAAGGTTATGCTTCCGAGTTGGTCCCATAAAAACATTGTTATGATCTGATCATGAACTTCGAAGATATAATAATAATAATTTATAATAGTAATAATTTATTTATTTTCACAAAATGAGGTATAGTCTTAACAGTTACAATAGATAAATGACCAATTTAAATGTAGAACAAGGGTGTCCTGGCGTCCTAGCTAGGTTACATAGTAACCTGTATTAAGGTTCACCGGCCTAAAATCCCATTATCACAATTATTAAGAAATACAGAGAGACTGCCTACGATAGTGAAATTAATTACTAAAAAACTAAAGTTTGCCATCAAATGGATAGTGTAAGTATATGTGTTTGTACGTATGTATTATATATTTAGTGTAAGAATGTGTGATCTGTGCTTAGTGTGAAGTGTGAGTGTGTGTGAGTCGTCATGTGAGTAAATATGTATAATATGGAACAGAACTCCTCATAGGATCACAGCAGAACTGTCGTAATAAGTACAAACACACACACAAATCACAAATTAGCCTCTTCGCCCCGAGCTCAAAGCTGCTAGATGGCATTTTGCAGCACCAGCCCATATATGACTGCAGTACTCCATACACGATCAGACCTGAGCTTTATTAAATATAACATTAGAAGCTCCCCGGTGTGAAGTACGGCCAGACCTTTGCAAGAATGCCCAGTTTCCTAGCAACTACCGGTACTGGTGTCCGGGTATATAAAAAGATTCTAGAGGAATTAATAATATTTATTATACGAACAGCTAAGGCATGGAATTCCCTGCCGCAGTCTGTTTCCTGATTGGGCACGCCATAATTATGGCGGCAAGTCCCCTCTTTGAGTCAACACCGCGTCTTTACCTTCCGCATGACGCAGGTCCTTACCGGACATGGTATGTTCAGGAGGTTCCTGCACCGGATTCGTGCGGAAAAAACGCCCGGGTGCCATCATTGTGTGGACTGCCCGGAGGACACGGTGGAGCATACGGTAAAGGTATGCCCCGCCTGTTTAGAGCACCGCCGTTTCCTCGTGGAAACGATCGGTGGCAGCGATCTCTCGCACTGAGGCTTGGTACAGGCTATGATCCGGAGCGAGGAGGAGTGGCAGGCGATCGCCTCCTTCAGCAAAGCAGTAATGCTAGCAAAGGAGGAGTCCGCACGTGCACGCGCGAGGGTGACGGGCTTGTGGACGACGAACAATGGGTAGCTCGCCGTCCGATCGTCCGGTAACTGTCCGGACCGAGCCCAAGTCGTCCACGGCGCGTAGTATTCCACGCGCGCCTCAAGGAGATGTCAGCAACCGTAGGGGCCCAGCAGGCTCGAAGCCTACTGGGACCATGGGTGATGCGAAAGAGATCCCCGGGGCCCTGGAACAACGGCAAAGAAGGAACAGGAGTTGGTTATTAGTCAGTAAAAGTCTGACACTATCACCCGCTCCGCATAAGAGCGGGGGATGTCGGATGATTTTCCCACCTGAAAAAAAAATCTGTTTCCTGATAGCGACAACCTGGGGTTTTTTAAGTCAATAGTGAATAGGTTACTTCTAGGTAAGCGTGCTTTATCTTCTAAAACATCGTCGCTTACAATTAGATGAGGTGATAAACTTTTCTCGTAACTGAACAATGACTTGGACAGTTGATGAGGCATGCAGGTAGAAATACTGGCTCATAAAATAGATGTATAATCTGAATATAGGAGATTATACTTAGGGTGGGAATATCTATTGTTACCAAACGAGGTATTAATTTATTTTACTCCTGAATACCTTGAAAAATAGTAGTCGTTACTATTTTGTCTTTGAAATTAGCCATTTATAATCTCCGATAACATAAACCCTACTACCCCTAAAGAAACCCTTGGTAACATGAAAAGCAAATCCTATTTTTAATTTCGGAAGTAATTTTAGAATTTATCGACATTATATTACTTAAAAAAAACTAAAATACCCTCAAAACAGAACTAAAATTCTTTTTCGAAATTCTATTGTTTTAAATTCCAGTTCACGACGTTATATGTATTCGGAAAAAACTTATCAATACCTAATTCCATTACAATAGGATTATTTAGGACTGAGC
The DNA here is from genome assembly GCA_961205895.1 of Mythimna pallens. Classification (NCBI taxonomy): domain Eukaryota; kingdom Metazoa; phylum Arthropoda; class Insecta; order Lepidoptera; family Noctuidae; genus Mythimna; species Mythimna pallens. The sequence continues at coordinate 10,882,715 of OY540849.1, read as the reverse complement.
CATGAGAAGCACAGGACCGTTCATTACATTATGCTTGACAGTGGTATATATTGTAAAGGGTGGAAACCACACCTGTGTCCTTTAGTTGCCTCTTGCGTTCTAAGACTACGGGTTACCTTTTCAGCAATTCCCCGCGGTCCTAGCTTCCGGCCAATCGGCCCTGCGGTTTGCTCACATCTCTTTGAGGAGCTCGTGGATCACTAAGTGCTGTTGAAGACTGGGCTCGGTCCAGTCAATTAACGGACGGTCGAACGGCGAGCTACCCATTGCTCGACGTCTGCAAGCCCGCGTCTACTGTGGCTGGTAGTCGGGGTCGAAATCTCGGCGGCTGGGGCGTGAGAACCTTCGTTCCCTCACGCGTGCGGCCTAGCTGCTAGCATACTACTTCGCAGAAGGAGGCAACCGCTTGGCATTCCTCCTTGCTCCAGACCAATTACCTTTACGAGGACACGGCGGTGCTCCGCCCAACTGGAGCACATCTCCGCCGTATGCTCCACCTTGTCCTCCGGGCGGTTCACACAATGGTGACACCCGGGCGCTTCTTCTGCCTGAATCCGATGCAGTATCCTCCCAAACTTGCTATGTCCGGTGAGGACCTGCGTCATGCAGAAGTACGCCGTGTTGCCGCTCCAGGCACTCCTAAAAGACCAGACACTCGACACACTCCTTAAAGGATTACCGTCGTGTTTATAGTGTGCCCAGCACTGGGTCACGACAGTCGCTGTCGTCACGTCACCATGAGATCTCGCTGGAAATCTGTCCACAGCGGAGTTTCGTCCAGGCGTTGCACCTCCATGCGAAAATCGTGCATGCGTTCAAGGACTATTGCGTCCAGATCCCATGGCGGCAGGCCAGCAAGGAGCTCGCTGCTTCGCGGGAGATCTTGCGGTATCTCCGCACTATCCGGATGGCCATGACCCTCTGACAAGCGTTCAGCATGGCCGCAATCTAATCGACGAGTCTCGACTTATAAAGATGACACAAATAGTTACTAATGTTTTTATATTTTGTTGCAGGAACAGAAGTGAAAGCAGCTCTCGACAGATTCGTAAGTATTCATATATTTTATATATTCTTCAATGCAAATTTTATTTCAAAATTCAATTCATTTTAAAAAAAAACAGCCAATCATCAAATTACCTAATCGAAATAAAATAATTTTTCCAAAATCACTCAACGTAAAATTACCGAATCACAATTTTATTGCTAATTATAAAGTAATGGACTATACTACCAAAGGTATTCCACCCAAGTCTAAACAAAAAAAAAACCAGGGAAACCAATTCCCATCGAAACTTACAAGTCTTGGACACGCCACAACCGCAGCTTACAGCTTAAATAACATATTATCCAAAAAAATATATATATACAATTGGCAGCCTTATCGCATTCCGCGATCTCTTCCAGGCAACCTGGAAGTGGAATGAACAGAGATTCCCTGGACACAAAATGGTTGCACTTGGTGCATTTCAAAACAAGCTAAACAATTAGTGGAAAACAAAAAGTAAGTCTTTTTTTTGAGATGGTAAATCATCCAATCATCCTCCCATAACTACTCCCGCGTATACTCCGCTTGGGCAGAGCACCGCCTCGTCCTCGCAGGGGAGAACGGTGGCAGCGATCTCCCGCACCGAGCCTTGGTACAGGCCATGGTCCGAAGCGAGAGGGAGTGGCAGGCGGACGCCTCCTTCTGCGAAGCAGTCATGTTAGCAAAGGAGGAGGCCGCACGTGCACGCGCGACGGCGCGGCACTCACGCCCCAACCGATGAGATCGCGTTCCTGATTTGCGGTCACCACAGGCGCAGGCATGCCGACGGCGAGCAATGGGCAGCTCGCCGCCCGACCGTCCGGTAACCGTCCGGACCGAACCCAAGCCGTCCACGGTGCGTATTGTTCCACGCGCACCTCAAGGGAGATGTCAGCAAACTGTAGGGGCCCAGCAGGGTAGAAGCCTACTGAGGCCAAGTGCGCTTCTGAAAGGAAAACTCGGCCCTGGCATAAAGGCAACGAAGGAACAGGACTGGGTTTTAGTCAGTAAAAGTCTGACAAACCCTCTCGCCCCCGCCCAAGAGCGGGAGATGTCATAAAGTTTCAAATTATTACTGATTAGAACCCAGCTGTGTTCCTTCAGTTGCCTTTTACGTTCCAGAGCTACAGTAACTCTTTCATTCAATCCTGCAGCCCCTCAGAATATCCTTATACAACCATTAATAAAAATGTAAGTAAGTTCCGTCAGACTTAACGTAATTTATGAGCGACCCTCGTGGGATAAGTTTTATCACGGCTAGAATCCAGCTACCGAACCGAGTCAGAATTGAGGCCAAAATTAGATGAACTGAATCCTAGGCCGATGAAACTACGTGACATTTAATGAGAACCAATCAATCTGCCTTGCTTTTTCCCATCGGTCGGACGGCGAGTAATGGGTGGCTCGCTGTCCGACCGTCCGGTAACCGTCCGGACTGAGCCCAAATCGTCAACGGCGCGTAGTGTTCCACGCACGCCTCAAGGAGATGTCAGTAACCGTAGGGGCCCAGCAGGATCGAAGCCTACTGGGGCCAAGGGTCTGATTCTGAAACCAAGACTCAATTCAATTATTTATTGCTATATCACATGTGTTACATAAGATCTTAAAAATAGTTAAACAAGTTCACAATGAATCGCACATGGATCCTGTCGGGCACAGCAATTTCATAAAGGTAAGTAGGTAGAACTACAATTTTAAGAAAAAGTTATAATTAGAGAAAAAAAAAATGGATATCATCATCATCTTCCTGCCCTTGTCCCGTTTTATTTGGGGTCGGCGCAACACGTTTTTTTCTTCCATTCTGCCCTGTCACTCGTCACGCTATCACTAACTCCCTTTTCTATCATATCACTTCTCACACAATCCATCCATCCTTTTATTGGCCTCCCTCTCCCTCTCCATCCACCCACATGTAAATTCATAGCTCTTTTAGCAACATGCGCTTCATCCCTCCTCTTCACATGACCATAATTATGTAATTCAAAGTAAATGGAATACAAATGTCACAAACATAATCGATAAAAAAATAGTAAATGTCATAATTTCATTAAATTATACATTGTACATTGAAGACTCGGCCATGGTATGAAAGGCAACGAAGGAACAGGAGTAGGTTTTTAGTCAATAAAAGACTGACACTATCTCCTGCTCCACCCAAGAGCGGGGGAGGTCACTGGATGATTTTTCCACCGAAAAAAAAACCCCACGCTGAGATCAAAGTCCAGTCAAACTGATTACTGAGGTGCCGCCGACTTTTATGAAAAAAAAAAAATCGTTCGAATTTCAATTCTTTTTAAAAAGTTTCTCAACCAAATGAAACATCGTAATTATGTTAAAATCGAATTCTTAATAAGTCAACTAATACAGTGGCAGACGTGAATTCGATGCAGTAAAAAAAAACGAAACGATAATAGTTGAAAACTTTTAGATGAAAAGAAATTCGGTCAAACATGGCCTGGCACGCGACAATGGTAAGAGACCGGACGGAATGTCTTTATTTCCGTGGAAGATGGGTAGGCCTTTAGTGTGGGACGCTACCTGTGTCGACACTCTTGCGCCATCCCACCTTACTAGCTCTTCGTGCTGTGCTGGTGCTGCCGCTGCGGCTGCGGAGAACGTCAAATGGCGGAAATATAACAACCTCGTCGGCAGTTATATTTTTGAGCCGTTTGGGGTTGAAACCCTTGGGCAGTGGGGTCTGAGTGCTCATAAGCTTTTCAAAGAATTATCCAAATGACTTTGACAATTCGTGTGACCCAAGGGCTGGCTTGTACCTCGGTCAGAGATTAAGCATGCCGCCAGCCTTTTGGGCACACTTCCAGTCGACAGCGATGCGGAGGAATTTTATGACGCCATATTTTAGCTAGTAGTTTTTGCCTTTAGTGCATTTATAGTTTTAATTAGTTAAGTGTTTTTATTGAATTATAGAGTTAAATAAATATATTGAATATAAGTTGAGATAATTTAAAAAAAAGTCAAACATTCGAACTTATGGAACACGTGAACGGGTGCCGTCAGTTGAGACTGGTCATTTCTTAGCTGCCAATGGCTTAATTCAATTTCTATCTTTTAATTAGTTTTATTTTTATTACTTATCTACATTGTGCTCACATAATAGAAGCAAAAAGAAATATGTAACCAAGATTATATAACTCACAATATAATTTAAAAGAATGTCTATGGAGTTTCTTGCACGTTCTCCTCCATAGAGATCTACGCTTTGGAAAGTGCAATTTAGCTTCACTTTTTTTTTGGACTGAGGTCAGTCCATCCACATTTGACTATTCAAAAGTGCCTGTAAATGGTCTATTTGAAATAAATGCTTTTGACTTTGACTTTGGAACACTGTGAAACAATAAGTACTTACCCCTCTTAGGTTCTCTGGTTGAAGTTTTCTTGACTTCTAATTACTAGTAACTACTATCAATAATAGAAATCGCCCATACTTTGTTACGTACAGTTTTGAAATGCACTTGACGAACGATAGCAAAAAATGTCTTGTGAAGGTGTGTCGGTAAATAGGAAATTACCTACTTAAACTTTGTTAGTTTTTAATCTACCTACCTATTTCATTTTAATTACAAAACCACTTCTTGTTACATCAATGTAAACTATAAACAACCTTATAATCATTAATGCAAAGTCTAAATCTACTTGGTAGTTATCAGGAAAATCATAATTATTTTAAATTCTAATAAAGGCGCTACTCATTTAAGGATGGGACAAATCGGTAAAGTAAGTCAGTATCGATATTTTTTTTATTTCTAAGTCTGGCTAGCAGGCTGGTTATCATTCAGAAAATTTATTCTTGGCGATTTATGTATATAATTCATAAATCTATACATAATTACATAATGTACTATACACATAAAATTGAATTGTCCGTTTGCAATATCAAAATAACATTTTATTACAACATGCATTATAAAAGACGATACCTATAATAAAAATGCAATTTCACCAGTCTGTCGGTCTCTCTACCTGTTTGCTTTGGTTTATCTTTGAAACGGCCAGACTAATTTTGACGGAATTGTCACTAACAAATAGCTACCAGTCTAGAATGATAAGAAGTCCAAGTTACCCCTTAAAAACAGGATTCCAAAATTTCCAAACAAAGAACGTTTGAAGACAGAAGACAAAATGTCTTCGAAACAGTTGAACAAGATTTGATGGGACTTTCGCTGTGGTTTAGCTAATTATTATAATCAGTAACTGAAACAACTTTTTATTTGACAATATTGTGTATGATTAAAAAAATATATATTTATAAATTATTGCTTTACCTGAATAAAATACGTAATATCAATATTGAAATATCGATATCTATCCGCAACTCTAGCTGAGTAGCAAAAGAACAACACATGTGCATGCGAATATGACATCTATAGCAAACGAATTAGTGATCTAAATAGAATAATTTGGTTTTACAGCGCCCTCTAGCGTTGAGTAGCTAAAATCGAATCAAACAATAACGACTTTTGGTTGTTGTAATAAGATTCAATTCTTGACAACCATAATATGCAGATGTTTTATCAAAGTCTCTTTAGTAATTTGTAGGTAGTTATAACTTTAAAAATAGTGTGTGAGTGTATTAAACAATTTAATTTGCAAATGTGTGAATTGGGCGACATTGGTTCCCGTGCCTAGGATGTGTACCTAGGGTTATTTCTACTTGAATTTTTTCGTTTTTGCTATTCCGTGTGGTATTAGGTACCTATTTTTGCGAAGCACTTAGCCCAAACTTGTAAACAAAAGCTTCATAATGCTTGTGTACCCATAAATAAGGATTAGTTACCAATAGATTTTGGTCAGAGGGTCGTCTTAGTTTTTATACTACACTAACCGACTTATCAACTAAACAATGAAATCTGTTGTTTTTATTCAACGTATTTGGAAACAAAACATACTGATAGTAATTTAAATTACATTACAATGTGATTATTTAACACTGAACCTAATCGTACTCACACTAGAAGCTTGTATTATTACTAAGAACTATTTTTTTATACCTGCGACCGTTGAAACGTCACCGCGTTGTTTTGTCATTGTCCCATTGCGAAAAAGAGACGGAGCTATACAGAACGTATAGCATCATCTTTGTTTCGCAGTTCGACCCTCGTATCGCTTAAAACACGTCATTCTTTGTTAATCTATTCCACATAATATTCAGTCTTCTTAAAACATTCCAAGTGTTCACGTCAGTTAGTACAGTATTTACGAAAATAGTAAAAATCCGTGACGATTATGGAGTCTCTAATAGCCGATATATCCGATTTAAAGTTAAAAGAAAAGTACGACCGATTCAAACAATTTATAAATAACCTTGTCGCACTGCATGTTCCACAAAATGAAAAGGCTGCACAAGGGAAGTTTTTGCCTGAAGACGTACAGGATTATATAAAAAAAAATTATGACGAAAGATACGAGCAAACTTTAAGGAAAGAACTCGCAGAAAATATACCAGAAGCTGAACTAGAAGATGTTCAACTACGATATATCCCTGACTATATTCGAGAACTCAGGAATAAAACTGATTATTGGAGGAAAGAATACAAATTTTGGAAAGACCAGATATCTAAAACGAATTGGCATAAATACAAAGAGGAGCTGAATGTAGAAACGATGAAACTAAAAACAGTTATAAAGAACTTAGACAAGTATTTGCTTCAGATGAAGAAATTGGAGAACCATTTTTCACATTCGTTAGATCCAGATCGCGTTCACACTTTGGTTGATTACATTAAGGAGAAAGAAAGTAACGATCTCGTGCTTGTTTCTATGTTGGAAGCATCTTTCATCGTCTTTGACTATGTACAACATGCATATATCCAATTCGCAATATACGCGAGGTATGGAGAAATCAGATTGTATCCTTCACGTCCAAACAGCTTGCAGGTTAAGAAAGAAGATTTGTCGTCTGCTTCCAGTCTAGAAGAATGCAACTGAGTATTAGAGTGCATGCAGTGAGTACCCATTTGACTTCCAGAGTTTAGTGATTAGGTGACGATACCTCTCGGTTATTTTGTAAGTAGACGTTGAAAATTGTTATGTATGTAATTTAAACAGTAAATTCTTACTTTGTTTAAGTTATTACTTAATATGTATGTGATCTTAAATATTTTTGTATTATTTTGACATTTTTCTCTAGAATTTGTGATTTAATTTTGGTAAACTACAAAGTCATAATTTTAAGTTATAATTAAAGTGTGAAAAGGCTCATTTATGAATTTCTAAATGATTTTGTGGCCATGAATATTTTTGTGTTATTTAAACATTTTTCTGTAGTTTGTAATTTATGATTGGTTAATTACGGTTTCATTTTGTGATCAACAAAAGTCATAATTTTAAATTATACATTATGTTTGTAAAAATTCATTTGTAAATAAATGATTTTATGGACTTAAAGATTTTTGTATTATTTAGACCTTTTTCTGTAGTTTCTAATTTATATTTGGTACTAATAAAGATCAGGAAAATTCATAATTTAGATTATTAATGAAAATATTAAAGTCATAATATTCATAATTGAATAGGTAGCTTCTTAAAAAAAAGTACCTTGCCTGGCTAGCTGTCAAGTTTCAAGTAAGGACTTAACAGCACAGCAAAAAGCATCATTTAAATTATGAATGTAAATAGTAAAGTTGTATTATAATTAATAATTCAAAAAGTGGCCTTCTTAAAAAATAAAATAAACAACAGTGTTCTTACCTAAGTTAGCTGCCAAGTTTCAAGTGAGTTAAGACTTAAACTGTGGCAGAAAAAAAACTAATAAATTACCTTTAGCTAGACTGCAGCTTAAGAGCTTGAGCACTGAGCAATTAGTAGGTACAAAAAGTAATTAAATTATAATACTTTCAAATAAAAGCAGTGGTGGCTCAGTGGTAACTATAGTGGGTTCAAACCAAGCCAGGCGCATCACTTTGTGTAATTTATTTCATCACCACTGCTCTCAAAACGGTGACGGAAAACATCCTAAAGAAACCGTCCTAAAACCAAAAATTCGAAGACATGTGACATCCACCAATCCGCACTAGGCCCGCGTGGTGGATTACGGCACATTCCTTTTCTCAGAGAAGAGGCCTGAATTCCAGCAATGGGAATGTTGTAAGGTTGTATTATGTATGTAACACTATCAAGTAATTTTATTCTTTATGCTTCGACCCTGCTGGGCCCTTACTTTCTGCTGACATCTCCTCAAGGAGATGTCAGTAAGTATGTATCGCAAAATATAATATTAATATTTTTTTCTCCAAAAGCGCTTTCTGTGAACCACGATATCTGGTAACCTGGGTTCGCCATATTCATGACGGTAAGTCCCATCTTTAAAGGTGTGGTTTCTATAAACAAAGTTTACGACAAGAAGTGCTATCTATGACCAGAGATCTCGGTCAACAGCGCTTCCTATGGACCGAAATATCTATATACAATGTTTTCTATCAATGAAGTTTTCGGCGAAACGTGCGTCTAGGAATAGAGATTTCTATAAGCGTAGCTTTCTGTAGGTAGTCTTATCGTACGTACAAGCGTGTTTCTATCTTAGTTTCCACGCTTGTCGCTTTTAAATTCCATACACCAAAGCCATGCGCTTCAGGGAAATGTCAGCAAATCGTAGGGGCCCAGCAGGGTCGAAGCCTACTGGGGCCACGGGTAGTGTGAAAGCGAAGCCCGGGGCCCCGGGATGAAAGCAAAGAGGGAATAGGAGTGGGTTTTTTGTCAGTAAAAGTCTGACGGCTCCGGCCAAGAGGGGGATTTGTCATTAGATGATTTTCCCACCTAAAAAGAAAAAAAAATACACCAAACATGTAATATTAATTATACGTTTATTTCGACCAACAAAGGATCATAAATTCATAACACACACAAAATAAAATAACAACAAACGTAATTACAAAGACCACAACTTAATTAAATTTTATACACAATAATAAGTATTACAGATTCCGGTAATGATCAAATCGTTAAAAAACGCTGCAGATGGTCTTTTCAGGAAAGAACCACACAGATATCTGTCCGTTTGTATGTGAGTACCTTTATTTTGTCTTTGAGTTTGACTTTGACTTTTGAGGTAATCGTCAAATAACTTCTCCCGCTTTGTGTGGAGCGAGATTCAGATTTTTAATATTTTTCAGAATCACAATCATTTTTATTTGCTAATAATAATAGGTCGATTATACCAATACTATTTACCGTAGGGCATGCGAAATATTCATAATTTAAAGATAAATTAAAAATAGTAAATGAGAGTATTAAAAAGAGGTGATATTGTCAGTTCATTAACTTGATGTCATACAAATTTACACTTTTATTTTTACTGAGTAAATCCCGCATAATTATGTTAAGGGCCGGTTGTAGGCACTGAGTATTTTGTATGAACTCCGCCCGGGTCTATGTCGATTTCACGGCCCCGTAACAGCGGTTTTATTTTTATAATAAATAAAAAAACATCTATTCAAGATTTTTGTTTTTGCGTGGCCCTTTTAAAAAACAAGCTTTATTTTTTGTTGAAACTTTCAAATATTTCCGTGACGTAATCTCGTAGACATACACGTTTGAAATCGTAAGTAGCTCGATAAGAAAAAATCGAGAATCTGACCCTAGATTCTCGATTTTTTCTTATCGAGCTAACTAATTTATATTATATTTTGATTTTTGCTCGGCGGTTGGTCACATAATCAATTTTAATATTTATTAGTTAAGATGTATGTATAAATTAATAAAAGTCTCTTTACCTATGAAAAAAAAAACATTTTAATAAAATAATTTTTCATGGTATTCTCTTTTTTATATTTCAGCATTTCCAGAGGTTTAAAAAAGTTCAAAATAAGTAGAACCTGGCCTTTACATAGAACACGGTGTGGTTTTACTTAGTAAAAGTCTGACATACCTTCCTGCTCCGCCCAAGAGTGGGAGACGTCATTAGATGATTTTATTAGATGACCTCAAAAAAAAAGCATGGTTGGAAATAAGCTAAGCAGATTAATTGGTTATTTTTAATTATCACGTACGGACAATCTACCGGTCTACAGTTGCAGGCATAAAACAATGACAGCGCGCAGTGTTCCACGCGCGCCTCAAGGAGAGGTCAGCAAAACCGTAGGGGCCTAGCAGGGCCATGGGCGATGCGAAAGAGAACCCGGGGGAAATCCCTGGAACGAAAGCAAAGAAGGACTGTTCCTTCTTTACTTTCGTTCCTGTTCGCCATACTGTTTTAGTATGAAACCCACAGGAGTGGGTTTTTAGTATGTAAAAGTCTGACACTATCTCACGCTCCGCCCAAGAGCGGGGGATATCATTGTATGATTTTCCCACCGAAAAAAAAGGTATAAAACAATGCCTCTACTTCTTGGTAATAAGCCAGGCTTGTAGTCTTAGTGCGGTCTCAGACTCAATGCAAAATAACCCTATTGTTATACTTAAGTATCGGTGTGGTCTGTTTCCCAATTCGTTGAATAAAAACAATAGGTATTAATTGTTTAGAAAGTAAGTATTGTTAAAAAAATATATTTCATCTCTACTAAGTAGGTAACGAATCCTTATTTATGGGTAAGTTTTATGAAACTTTTGTTTCCACCAAGGCTCAGTGCTACGTAGAAAAGAGATAATACAGAGCGAGTAATGTTCCCTACCACGGCATTGTCAGCTAAAAACTTACCATCATATTTATGTTTGTAAAGGTGAATGTTTATTTTGTGTGTCTATTATTATTAAATTATCCGTCGTATCGAAATTAGGGTCCAAGCCAGGTAGTTAGGGCTCCAGACACAGGAACTTTCTCACAATGCCAGCCGTATCGAGGAGTACTGCCTTCTGTATCAAGCTTATTATTATTATATACATTATTTCACACCTTAACATAAGACAGGACAAACATTACGACAGTGGAAAGGTAAAATCGCTTAATCGCCACTTTGGTTGTATTTCACATAAAATAAGTTAAATAACTCGTTTTTGACTAAAGTGGCGGTTAAGCGATTTTACCTTTCCACTTTCCATTTATAAAAATAAGTAAGTAGTGTATGTTTGTTACTTCTTCACGCTCGTACGGCTGAACTTTGGTATGTTACCATGGGTCCGAGAGTGTGTTACCTTGGGTCAAATTTATACTTTTACGTGAGTGAAGGCACTGGCAGCAGCATGTTCATTACAATAATAATATTCCAAAACTTTGACACAACGCTGTCTAGTCCCAACCTAAGCAGAGCTTGTGTTATGAGTACTAGATAACTGATAAACATACTTATATGTTTCTAAATACATAATATATATTCACCGTTTTGAGAGCAGTGGTGATGAAATAAATTACACAAAGTAATGCGCCTGGCTAGGTTTTAACCCGCGACCTACAACTCTTAAGTCGGGGCCGTTACCACTCGGTCACCACTGCTCTATTACATGTACCTAGTCATCATATTTTAACAAAAATACCCGGGCAAGGAAAGTTGCTTCATGTAAAATACTAAGTACTAAATCCAATGTTAGTCAACTTACTGCAAAGTAAAAAAAGCTAGGCAGATTGATAAGTTTTCATTAAAAACACGTAGTTATATCTTCCTAGGATTCAAGTCATCGAATTCACGAATTTATTCCGTTCTAAAACCAATAACTAATGCCATTGTATTATTTTGAAATCATTTTTACTTTTCATTCCGAACTAATACCAACAACTTGAATTCGGTACTTAGTACAGTCAACTGACTGTACCAAATTCTATTCAAACCTAATCAAAATAATTTTTAAATCTGAGTCCAAACAAATACCAGTGGTAGTAGTTGTTGGTATTAAAATGGAATAAATCAAATCACGTATGTAGCGCTAATATAAAATTACTAACAGGGTCACTTCCGATTCGGTATTGAATCGGAAACGAGCTGGATTCCGAGGGTTAAACTTACCACATAATAAGTCAAAAACATAAATAAGTCGTCTTGAGAGCTTAGCCAATTTACAATCGTTGCTAGTACAAAACTTCAAATGTATGGGAATGGCGTCATCGTAACGCTCAGTCACGTGTTCAGAACAAAGAAATCGGAGGCGTGGCCGACTCGAAGCGATCGACGAAAGAGAATCGAAACGAAACGGTCGTGACTTGGCGAGGCTTGCTGTTATTTTTTTAAATTTGAAAATTGGCTTTGATTTAAAGTTTCGTATTAAATTTGCTCTATAATTCAAAAATTATCTTCAAATAATTATAAGTAATGTAAATTCATTCAGTTGTGAAAAGTGTTATCTACAACATTATGTTTAGTACTTTATTTTAAAGTAACGTAATTTCAACAATCCCTTTAATCGTTCTGAAATGATTGCGATTAGATGCGATTTGCTTGTCACGTTACCAAGCGTTTCTGTATCATTGTTAACCTAAACTCAGATTATAAATTAGGTTTAAAGAAAACAACAATTATTATAGCTCACTTAAAAAGATCTATTTTTACATATCGTAATATTCGCATCTGGTGTGTTGGCGATGTCATGGGGTAAACAATTTTTTTTTTATTCTTCTGGTAAATCATTAAACAGTTTGCTAAAAATATGTAGACAGGTACTGGCTACTTTGTACTAATATTTTACTAGGTATTCAAAAATACCATATACCAACACCTAACTAAGATCATTAGATCTAACAATAGGTAAAGCACTCAGATAACAAATCTTTTATTTTTAAAACTATTACCTGCGTATGACCCGTATCTACTGTCAGTTATTGTCTCATATCGGGAAAGGGATGGACATATACAGGCCGTATAGCGCCATCTCTTTCGCACCACGCGGACCCTCGTACCGCATAAAAACGCGACGAAACTTGTTATTTTATGCAGTTTTCTGATACCCGTTCAAGTGTCCACGTCGCTTTGCACAGTAATAAAGTAAACTTCCATACACGTTAGTAAAAAGTTCTTAGTGATCATGGACTATGCAACAGGAAGTGTCGAGATGAATCAGGAAGAAGACAAAGTGCATGAGATATTTTATACAAATATCCTCACACGCCCAATATCAAAAGAATCCCTCAAAAAAATTCGGCTTCGATATGTTCCTGACTACATACGGGAACTCAGGAATAAAAAGGATTATTGGGCGAAGCAGTACCAAAAGTACCAGGACTCCATATCGCAGAAGAACTGGAAAGATTATCAAAAACAATTAATGGACGAAATCAAGAAACATAAAACTATCTTGAAAAATTTGGATATTATGAGAGGGATGTTCGTGCCTTCGGACAATTATAACTATTTCTCGCAGTCGATAGATCCGGATCGCGTAAAATCAATGGTCGACTATCTCAAAGACAATCAGAGTGATGACGAAATATATTATAAGCTGACGGCGCAGACCCCGGGGCAGAACGTCGATTACGACAATTTTTTTTATGTCGTATACGCCATTTGGTCGTTGTATGGTGAATTCAGGGTACGGCCATCACGACCCAGTTGTGCTGCACAGATGAAGGATGAAAAGTAATGTTGTTCGGAAAAAGAACATTTTATTTGTATTACTTGTAAGATATAAATAATGTGTAATCCTTAAGTAGGTTAAGTCGTTAAGTTATAGCTATAAGTAGTCATAAGTTTTGTAAGATATTGTTAATAAATAATTTCATAATAATGATATTTTTTTTACTTCTATTACAATTTTCTTGTAACACTTTTAATGTATGTTTGGATATACTATAGATTTCATACAAATACACACTCTTCCAACAACTCCACATACAAAACACTTACACACATACAAGGGCTGACTACTACTGGAGGTGTGGAGAGTTCTACCACGACTATCAGGACATCAAAATAACTATCAGCATCTTAATGGATTATACATCCTTCTCTCCAGTACGTTTGCTTAGCAAATTAAATTATATTTATATAGTAATTACCGATAAAATGTACCTAAAATGTACTATTCAGTACCTGGCTCTAAAATATCTGTACCTCATTTGGAATGAAATTATTTCAAAATTACAATAACTTATTTAAATAATAAAAAAAAAGTAGTGTCCTTTACTTAAGTTTTTTATTAATAATTATGAATAATTGATCATGGTACATATTCGTATAGGTATACAAGCTTCTGCCAGTGGTTTTTCCTGCGTCACAGTACAAAATATGCGACGGCACTTTCGTATTTAAATAAGTTTTCGAAAGATATCAGAGATGGCGCTAGTTGTTTAGAATGTCAATGACGTGTGTCACGTGACTGGCATATGACATTAAGTAAAGGAGACACGATTGTTTTATTTCTCAGGAACTATCCAACTGATTAAGTGTGTGGTGTTTTCCACTTGAGGTACTTTTTAGGTACATTTTTTTGGTGTAATTATATTTTATGAGTAATAGTTAAATAAAAAAATATTACAGAACACCCGCCATATTAACGTCAATTTAGTGACGAGATTCGTCGTCTGCTTCCAGTCTAGAAGAATGCAGCTGAGTATTAGAGTGCATGGGGTGAGTACCCATTTGACTTCCAGAGTATACACACACGCACACACAAACATACTATCACACATGCACACCTACACACACACACACTCACATACGTGCACACCCACAAAAACACACACGTAACACGCTGAGTCATTAAATACTTGAGCATGCGTGCATTTCCATTTATTTTATTTTACCTTGTTTTTTCTTTTGTTTTTTATCAAATATGTATAAATGAATTGTGATCAAATGTAACACAAGCAACTGGGTGAAGACACTGGCTCCTGTAACACAGGTGGCTACCTAGCTCAGGAGCCAGGGCTTCCAAAAATTTGTTACCTATATGTTTTTGTGTCAATAAACTTTATTTATTATTATTAGTATAGTGATTAGGTGACGATACCCCTCGGTTATTTTGTAAGTAGATGTGGAAAATTGTTATGTATGTTATTTAAACAGTAAATTCTGGTTCAATAAATTCTGGTAAATGGTACTAATTAAGATCGGGAAAATTCATAATTTAGATTATGAATGAAAATATTAATGTCATAATATTCATAACTTAATAGGTAGTTTTCTTAAAAAAAGTACCTTACCTAAACTCGCTGTCAAGTTTCAAGTAAGTAAGGACTTAAAAGCACAGCAAAAATCATCATTTAAATTATGAATGTAAATAATAAAGTTGTATTATAATTAATAATTCAAAAAGTGGCCTTCTTAAAAAATAAAATAAACAACACTGTTCTTACCTAAGTTAGCTGCCAAGTTTCAAGTGAGTTAAGACTTAAACTGTGGCAGAAAAAAACTAATAAATTACCTTTAGCTAGACTGCACTTATGAGCTTAAGCACTGATCAATAAATAATTAAATTATAATACTTTTAAGTAAAAGCAGTGGTGGCCGAGTGGTAACTGTCGTGGGTTCAAACCAAGCCAGGCGCATCACTTTGTGTAATTTATTTCATCACCACTGCTCTCAAAACGGTGATGGAATACATACTAAAGAAACCGTCCTAGAACCAAAAATTCGAAGACATGTGACATCCACCAATCCGCACTGGGCCAGCGTGGTGGATTACGGCACATTCCTTTTCTCAGAGAAGAGGCCTGAATCCCAGCAATGGGAATGTTTTAAGGTTGTATTATGTATGTAACACTATCAAGTAATTTTATTATTTATGCTTGCCAGACCTTGGCCCCAGTAGACTTCGACCCTGCTGGGCCCCTACGGTCTGCTTGCATACTTGCTGAAATCTTCTCAAGGAGATGTCAGCAAGTATATATCGGAAAATATAATATTAATATTTTTTTCTCCAAAGGCGCTTTCTGTGAACCACGATATCTGGTAACCTGGGTACGCCATATTCATGACGGTAATTCCCCTCTTTAAAGGTGTGGTTTCTATAAACAAAGTTTACGACAAGAAGTGCTATCTATGACCAGAGATCTCGGTCAACACTGCTTCCTATGGACCGAAATATCTATATACAATGTTTTCTATCAATGAAGTTTTCGGCGAAACATGCGGTCTAGGAATAGAGATTCCTATGACCGTTGCTTTCTGCAGGTAGTCGTATCGCACAAGCGTGTTTCTATTTTAGGTTCCACGCTTGTCTCTTTTAAATTCCATACACCAAAGCCATGCGCTTCAGGGAAATGTCAGCAAATCGTAGAGCCCAGCAGGGTCGAAGCCTACTGTGGCCACGGGTAGTGTGAAAGCGAAGCCCGGGGCCCCGGGATGAAAGCAAAGAGGGAATAGGAGTAGGTTTTTAGTCAGTAAAAGTCTGACGGCTCCGGCCAAGAGGGGGATTTGTCATTAGATGATTTTCCCACCTAAAAAGAAAAAAAAATACACCAAACATGTAATATTAATAATACGTTTATTTCGACCAACAAAGGATCATAAATTCATAACACACACAAAATAAAATAACAACAAACGTAATTACAAAGACCACAACTTAATTAAATTTTATACACAATAATAAGTATTAAAGATTCCGGTAATGGTTAAATCGTTAGAAAACCATGCAGATGGTCTTTTCTTTACTTTTTTACTTTTTGTTTTTGCGTGGCCCTTTTAAAAAACAAGTTTTATTATTTGTTGTAACTTTCAAATATTTCCGTGACGTAATCTCGTAGACATACAAGTTTGAAATCGTAAGTTAGGGTCAGATTCTCGTTTTTTTCTTATCGAGCCAACTAATTTATATTATATTTTGATTTTTACCCGGCGGTTGGTCACATAGCCAATTTTAATATTTAATAGTTAAGATGTATGTATAAATTAATAAAAGTCTCTTTACCTATGAAAAAAAAAACATTTTAATAAAATAATTATTCTCTTTTTTATATTTGAGGATTTCCAGAGGTTTAAAAAAGTTCAAAATAAGTAGAACCTGGCCTTAACATAGAACACGGTGTGGTTTTACTTAGTAAAAGTCTGACATACCTTCCTGCTCCGCCCAAGAGTGGGAGACGTCATTAGATGACCTCAAAAAAAAAGCATGGTTGGAAATAAGCTAAGCAGATTAATTGGTTATTTTTAAAAATCTACCGGTCTACAGTTGCAGGCATAAAACAATGACAGCGCGCAGTGTTCCACGCGCGCCTGAAGGAGAGGTCAGCAAAACCGTAGGGGCCTAGCAGGGCCATGGGCGATGCGAAAGAGAACCCGGGGGCCCTGGAACGAAAGCAAAGGACTGTTCCTTCTTTACTTTCGTTCCTGTTCGCCATACTGTTTCATACTAAAAACCCACAGGAGTGGGTTTTTAGTATGTAAAAGTCTGACACTATCTCACGCTCCGCCCAAGAGCGGGGGATATCATTGAATGATTTTCCCACCGAAAAAAAGGTAAAAAAACAATGCCTCTACTGCTTGGTAATAAGCCAGGCTTGTAGTCTTAGTGCGGTCTCAGACTCAATGCAAAATAACCCTATTGTTATACTTAAGTATCGGTGTGGTCTGTTTCCCAATTCGTTGAATAAAAACAAAAGGTATCAATTGTTTAGAAGGTAAGTATTGTTACAAAAAATATATTTTATCTCTACTAAGTAGGTAACGAATCCTTATTTATGGGTAAGTTTTATGAAACTTTTGTTTCCACCAAGGCTCAGTGCTACGTAGAAAAGAGATAATACAGAGCGAGTAATGATCCCTACCGCGGCATTGTCAGCTAAAAACTTACCATCGCATTTATGTTTGTAAAGGTGAATGTTTGCGAGTGTGTCTATTATTATTAAATTATCCGTCGTTTCGAAATTAGGGTCCAAGCCAGGTAGTTAGGGCTCCAGACACAGGAACTTTCTCACAATGCCAGCCGTATCGAGGAGTACTGCCTTCTGTATCAAGCTTATTATTATTATATACATTATTCCACACCTTAACATAAGACAGGACAAACATTTCGACAGTGGAAAGGTAAAATCGCTTAACCGCCACTTTGATTGTATTTCACATAAAATAAGTTAAATAACTCGTTTTCGTCTAAAGTGGCGGTTAAGCGATTTTACCTTTCCACTTTCGATTTATAAAAATAAGTAAGGAGTGTATGTTTGTTCCTTCTTCAAGCTCGTACGGCTGAACTTTGGTATGTTAAGATAACATACCAAAGTTCAGCCGTACGTTCAGCGGTCCGAGAGTGTGTTACCTTGGGACAATTTTATACTTTTACGCGAGTGAAGGCACTGGCAGCAGCATGTTCATTACAATAATAATATTCCAAAACTTTGACACAACGCTGTCTAGTCCCAACCTAAGCAGAGCTTGTGTTATGAGTACTAGATAACTGATAAACATACTTATATGTTTCTAAATACATAATATATATTCACCGTTTTGAGAGCAGTGGTGACGAAATAAATTACACAAAGTAATGCGCCTGGCTAGGTTTTAACCCGCGATCTACAACTCTTAAGTCGGGGCCGTTACCACTCGGTCACCACTGCTCTATTACATATACCTAGTCATCATATTTTAACAAAAATACCCGGGAAAGGAAAGTTGCTTCATGTAAAATACTGTTTATCAACTTACTGCAAAGGAAAAAAGCTAGGCAGATTGATAAGTTCTCATTAAAAACACGTAGTTATATCCTCCTAGGATTCAAGTCATCGAATCCACGAATTTATTCCGTTCTAAAAACAACTAATAACTAATACCACTTGTATTTTTTTGAAATCATTTTTATTTTTCATTCCGTACGAATACCAACAACTTGAATTTGGTATTTAGTACAGTCAACTGACTGTACCAAATTCTATTCAAACCTAATCAAAACAATTTTTAAATCTGAGTCCGAACAATTACCGGTGGTAGTAGTTGTTGGTATTAAAATGGAATAAATCAAATCACGTATGTAGCGCTAATATAAAATTACTCGCAGGGCCAATTCCGATTCGGTATTGAATCTTAAACGAGCTGGATTCCGATCGCGGTTAAACTTACCACATAATAAGTCAAAAACATAAATAAGTCGTCTTGAGAGCTTAGCCAATTTACAATCGTTGCTAGTAGTAAACTTCAAATGTATGGGAATGGCGTCATCTTAACGCTCAGTCACGTGTTCAGAACAAAGAAATCGGAGGCGTGGCCGACTCGAAGCGATCGACGAAAGAGAATCGAAACGAAACGGTCGTGACTTGGCAAGGCTTGCTGTTATTTTTTTAAATTTGAAAATTGGCTTTGATTTAACGTTTCGTATTAAATTTTCTCTATAATTCAAAAATTATCTTCAAATAATTATAAGTAATGTAAATTCATTCAGTTGTGAAAAGTGTGATCTAAAACATTATGTTTAGTACTTTATTTTAAAGTAACGTAATTTCAACAATCCCTTTAATCGTTCTGAAATGATTGCGATTAGATGCG
Organism: Mythimna pallens; assembly: GCA_961205895.1. Classification (NCBI taxonomy): domain Eukaryota; kingdom Metazoa; phylum Arthropoda; class Insecta; order Lepidoptera; family Noctuidae; genus Mythimna; species Mythimna pallens. Next base: position 10,863,395 of record OY540849.1, on the reverse strand, counting down.
ATTTGCTTGTCACGTTACCAACCGTTTCTGTATCATTGTTCACCTAATCTCAGATTATAAGTTAGGTTTAAAGAAAAGAACAATTATTATAGCTCATTTAAAATGATCTATATTTACAAATCGTAATATTCGCATGTGGTGTGTTGGCGACGTCATGGGGTAAACAATTTTTATTTTTTATTCTTCCGGTAAATCATTAAACAGTTTGCTAAAAATATGTAGACAGGTACCGGCTACTTTGTACTAATATTTTACTAGGTATTCAAAAATACCATATACACCTAATGATCTAACAATAGGTAAAGCACTCAGATAACAAATCTTTTATTTTTAAAACTATTTTTTTTTACCTGTTTATGACCCGTATCTACTGTCAGTTATTGTCTCATATCGGGAAAGGGATGGACATATACAGGCCGTATAGCGCCATCTCTTTCACACCATGAGGGTCCCCATGGTGCGAAAGAGATGTACCGTACCGCATAAAATCACGACGAAACTTGTTATTTTATACAGTTTTCTGTTAACCGTTCAAGTGTCTACGTCGCTTTGCAAAGTAATAAAGTTAATTTTCATTCACGTTAGTAAAAAGTTCTTAGTGATCATGGAGTATGCAATAGAAAGTGTTGAGATGAATCAGGAGGAAGACAAAGTGCATGAGATATTTTATACAATTATACTCACAAGCCCAAAATCAAAAGAATGTTCCTGACTACATACGGGAACTCAGGAACAAAACGGATTATTGGGCGGAGCAGTACCAAAAGTACCAGGACTCCATATCGCAGAAGAACTGGAAAGAATATCAAAAGCAATTAATGGACGAAATCAAGAAACATAAAACTATCTTGAAGAATCTGGACATTATGCGAGGGATGTTCGTGCTGTCGGACAATTATGACTATTTCTCGCAGTCGATAGATCCGGATCGCGTACATTCAATCGTCGACTACCTCAAAGAAAATCAAAGTGATCACGAAATATATTATAAGCTGACGGCGCAGACCCCGGAGCAGGACGTCGATTACGACAATTTTTTTTACGTCGTATACGCAATTTGGTGTTTATACGGCGAATTCAGGATTCGGCCGTCACGTCCCAGTTATGCTGCACAGATGATGAAGGATGAAGAGTAATTTTTTTCGGAAAAAAGATTTTTTTTAATGTTGTTTGTGAGATATAAATAATGTGTAATTTTTAAGTAGGTTAAGTCGTTAAGTTATAGGTATAAGTAGTCACAAGTTTTGTATGATATTCTTAATAAATAATTTTATAATAATGATATATTTTTTACTTCTATTACAATCTCCCTGTAACACTTTTAATGTATGTTTGGATATACAATATAATAGATTTCATACAAATACACACTATTCCAACAACTACACATACAAACCCGTTACACACATACAAGGGCTGACATAGCAACAAAGGGCTAACATTGCCGGAGGTACTGGAGGTGTGGAGAAGTCTACCACGGCTATCAGGACATCAAAATCCCTACCAGCATCTTAATGGATCATACATCCTTCTCCCCAGCACGTCTGCTCTATGAAAGTCAAAATGGCGGGTGAAGCACAGTGAATTAAATTATAGTAATTACCGATAAAATGTACTATTCAGTACCTAGCTCTAAAATATCTGTACCTACTTCAGAATGAAATTATTTCAAAATTACATTAATAAGTTTTCGAAAGATATTAGAGATGGCGCTAGTTGTTTAGAATGTCAAAGTCGTGTGTCACGTGATTGTTTTATTTCTCAGAAACTATTCAGTTGATCAAGTGTGTGGTCTTTTCTACTTGAGGTAATTTTTAGGTACATTTTTTGGTGTGCTTATATTTTAGTGTACCAATTCTGTTTCCGAATATGTTGAATAAAAATAATTGGTTTCAATTGTTTAGAAGCCTAGAAGGTAACTATTGTTAGAAGTCAATATTTGTAACGAATCCTTATTTATGGGTAAGTATTATAAAGCTTTTGTTTCCACCAAGGCTAAGTGCTACGTAGAAAAGAGATAATACACAGCGAATAATATTGTGTGTAACTATTGTTAGAAGTCAATATTTGTAACGAATCCTTATTTACGGGTAAGTATTTTAAAACTTTTGTTTCCACCAAGGCTAAGTGCTACGTAGAAAAGAGATAATACAGAGCAAATAATATTCCATACCGCAGCATTGTCAGTCAAAAACTTACCATCGCACTTATGTTTGTAAAGGTCTGCGAGTGTGTCTATTGTTATTAAATAATCCGTCGTGTCAAAATTAGGTTTCAAGCCAGGTAGTTAGTGCACCAGACACAGAGACTTTCTCACAATGCCAGCCGTATTGAGGAGTACTGCCTTCTGTATCACGCTTATTATTATTATTACATACTTTATTCCACACCTCAACCTAAGACAGGACAAACATTTCGACAGTAACAGTGAGAGACACTTTGGTCGTATTTCGCTTATGATAAGTTTTGTAATTCGTTTTCGACCAAAGTGGCGGTTAAGCGATTTTACCTTTCCACTTTCGATTTATAAAAATAAGTAAGTAGTGTATGTTTGTTACTTCCTTACGCTTGTACGGCTGAACTTTGGTATTCCGAGAGTATGTTACCTTGGGACAATTTTATACTTTTACGCGGGTGAAGTCACTGGCAGCAGCTTGTTCATTATAATAATAATATTCCACAACTTTGACACAACGCTGTCTAGTCCCAAGCTAAGCAGAGCTTGTGTTATGAATACTAGACAACTGATAAACATACTTATATGTTTCTAAATACATAATATATATTATAAATAAATTACACCCAGATACAGGATAAATGATCGTGTTCATCACACAAATATTTGTCCTGCATGGGAATCAGACCCACGACCTCCGGCATAGCAGTCAGGGCCATGGGCGTACCCAGCTTCTGGCGTAGGAGGGGGCAAGTCAGATATTTTAGGTCGGATCGTCCACGGCTGTTTTGTCATATACACTTCACAAACACACCTACATGAAACATTAGGTATATGTAGGGCAAACAGACGCAAATGAAATGATGAAATGCTTTATAGGTAGTTTAATAAATAAATAAACTTTTGCAAAAAAAAAAAACCGACTTCAAAGTAAAAAAAAACACTGAAAATTGCTAAATAACTTTAATTTTGGAAGTCGGATTCTATAATTTTCTATAGTTTTGTCTCTTCGTTATTTAACACCGACTTCCAAAATTAAAGTTATTTTGCACTTTTCAGTGTTTTTTTTTACTTTGAAGACTGTTGTATTTTATTTTATTTTTAAGTTTTATATTTCACACTTTTCAGTTATGGTACAACCACTAAAAAGTACCCCTCCGCCAAACTTAAATACCTTATAGCCAGAGTGCATCTCATGACAATTCTAATAATCCCAAACACGGTTAGATAACATTAATTTATTACAGAGTTCCGGTGCCTAACTTCAGGCTTCATCATCAGTTCAGTTTGATATATTCCCCCTCTACTTTCAGTCAGTCATCGACTACACGTATAAACAAAGCAATTTTACTTGTTACGTCGGTTCTGCTGTGATCTGAGGAGTTCTGTTCCATATCTTCGAAGTTCACGATCATAACGATATTTCTATGGGACCAACTCGTTAGCATAACCTTTCAATAAAAAAAAAAATTACGATATCGGTCCAAAATTGACCGAGAAATCGGTAAAAATACACAAAAAAATAAATAAAAACAGATTCAACCGAACATATAACCTCCTCCTTTTTGAAGTCGGTTAAAAAGTTAATTTGTATGTTATGTATAAGTCAAATAAAATAAATGCTAGTCGCTCGCAACTCCCTATCGAAGATTAATCGAAGGTAATGTACGTAATGTACGTCCGCCATCGTCGCGCGCGGTTTTTTGGCAATTGCTTCGTGCATTTTCCAGTGTCTACTGCGTGGTTTATTTAAAGTTAGAGCATAATGCCACGTTTGCACTTTAATTAGTAATTAGGCGAGTTCATACATGTTTTGCGAGATTTCCAAGGGGGGGCAGCTGCCCTCCCCTGCATGGGTACGCCCATGGTCAGGGCCATTAACCATTAGACACCTGTCAGTCATTATATACTGTGATTCCTTTGTGCTTCGAAAAACACGACATTAAGTTGGTCTAGACATTCATTCGTAGATTTTTGATCGTCATTCACCAGTATTCAAAAGCTAGAAAATCTTTAATAGAAAAATCATAAAAAGGGGTACATAGGTGTTAGATGGCTAGTTAAAATAAATCTATAAACGATACTGTTATGAATAATCAATTTATTTCGTTATAACTACAGTACAATTACACTTTCACATAACCTCTAAAATACTAAATAATAATAATAATAATAATTTTCCACAACTATCACACAACGCCGTCTAGTCCCAAGCTAAGCAGAGCTTGTGTTATGAGTACTAGACAACTGATAAACATACTTATATATTTTTAAATACATACATATTATAGATAAATAACACCCACACCTAAATAATTTCATTACATTTATAGCATAAGCATAATAAGCACAATCAGCCTTTTTAATGTTCCCACTGTTGGGACTCGGGCCTCCTCTCTAGGAGAGAGAATAGGCCGTAATCCACCACGCGGGCCCAGTACGGTTTGGTGAATGTTACATGTCTTCGATTTTTCACCACTGCTCTATTAAATATAGTCATCATATTTTAAAAAAATACCCGGTAAAGTAAAGTCGCTTCATGTAAAATACTGGTAGTCAACTGAAAAGGAAAAATAGCTCGGGAGATTGATAGGTTCTCATTAAAAAATAAGTAGTTATATCCACCTAGGATTCAAGTCATCGAATGCACGGATTTATTCAGTTCTAAAACCAATAGCTAGTACCACTTGTATTTTTTTGAAATCATATTTATTTTTTATTCCGAACGAATACCAACGACTTAAATTTGGTACTAGTACACTCAACTAAAACCACAAACCAAACTTGTACCAAATTCTAGTCAAACCAAATCAAAATAATTTTTAAATATGAACCCAAACAAATACCAGTGGTATTGGTTATTGTTATTAAAACAGAATAAATCAATTCACGTATGTAGCGCTAATATAAAATTACTCGCCGTGCCAATTCCGACTCGGTATTGAATCGGAAACGAGCCGAATTCCGACCGCGGTGGAACTTACCCCATAAGGGTCGGTCATAAATCAAATTATGACAGTCGAAACTGATATTTTAATTTAAAGGTTATTTGGGAAGGTTCTAAGAAAGTTCCCACCTCTGGACTATGTTACTAATATTTTTATGGTGAATTGAAATGAGGACATATAAAATCTCCTCATTTAAATTCCTGATTTTTAGTATTAATGATAATACAGTCGTGTAGTCTCTTAAGTACTTCGCTATTAACTAGCAGATAATGATTCGCAAAAGGGCCTCATTGTTATTGCTTCTTATAGCATGTGCAAAGCTTCATCATAATCATTATCATTTCAGCGGACAGCCGTCTACCGTTGGACATAAGCCTCCCCTTCCCATCCCTCCTCCCATAAGTTAGGTTTAAAGAAAAGAACGATTATTATAGCTCAATTAAAATGAGCTATATTATAAATATCGTAATATTCGCATCTGGTGTGTTGGCGACGTCATAGGGTAAGCAATTTTTTTTTTATTCTTCCGGTAAATCATTACACAGTTTGCCAATTTAAAACCCTTAACAAACTATGTAAATAAAGTAAATCATTAAACAGTTTGCTAAAAATATGTAGACAGGTACCGGCTACTTTGTACTAATATTTTTCTAGGTATTCAACAATAAAATATACCAACACCTAATGATCTAACAATAGGTAAAGCACTCAGATCAAATCTTTTATTTTTAAAACTATTTTTTTTACCTGCGTAAGACCCGTATCTACTGTCAGTTATTGTCTCATATCGGGAAAGGGATGGACATATACAGGCCGTATAGCGCCATCTCTTTCGCACCACACGGACCCTCGTACCACATAAAAACGCGATGAAACTTGTTATTTTATGCAGTCTTCTGTTACCCGTTCAAGTGTCCACGTCGCTTTGCACAGTAATAAAGTAAACTTCCATTCACGTTAGTAAAAAGTTCTTAGTGATCATGAACTGTGCAACAGGAAGTGTCGAGATGAATCAGGAGGAAGACAAAGTGCATGAGATATTTTATACAAATATCCTCACACGCCCAATATCAAAAGAATCCCTCAAAAAAATTCGGCTCCGATATATTCCTGACTACATACGGGAACTCAGGAACAAAAAGGATTATTGGGCGAAGCAGTACCAAAAGTACCAGGACTCCATATCGCAGAAGAACTGGAAAGAATATCAAAAACAATTAATGGACGAAATCAAGAAACATAAAACTATCTTGAAAAATTTGGATATTATGAGAGGGATGTTCGTGCTTTCGGACAATTATAACTATTTCTCGCAGTCAATAGATCCGGATCGCGTAAAATCAATGGTCGACTATCTCAAAGACAATCAGAGTGATGACGAAATATATTTTAAGCTGACGGCGCAGACCCCGGGGCAGAACGTCGATTACGACCATTTTTTTTATGTTGTATACGCCATTTGGTCGTTGTATGGTGAATTCAGGGTACGGCCGTCACGACAAAGTTGTGCTGCACAAATGAAGGATGAAAAGTAATTTTGTTCGGAAAAAATCATTTTTTTTGTGTTACTAGTAAGATGTAAATAATGTGTAATTCTTAAATAGGTTAAGTCGTTAAGTTATAGGTATAAGTAGTCATAAGTTTTGTATGATATTCTTAATAAATAATTTCATAATAATGATATGTTTTTTACTTCTATTACAATTTTCCTGTAACACTTTTAATGTATGTTTGGATATACTATAGATTTCATACAAATTCAGACTCTTCCAACAACTCCACATGCAAAACACTTACACACATAAAAGGGCTGACTACTACTGGAGGTGTGGAGAGTTCTACCACGGCTATCAGGATATCAAAATAACTACCAGCATCTTAATGGATTATACATCCTTCTCTCCAGTACGTTTGCTCAGCAAATTAAATTATATTTATATAGTAATTACCGATAAAATGTACCTAAAATGTACTATTCAGTACCTGGCTCTAAAATATCTGTACCTCATTTAGAATGAAATTATTTCAAAATTACAATAACTTATTTAAATAATGAAAAAAAAGTAGTGTCCTTTCCTTAAGTTTTTTATTAATAATTATGAATAATTGATCATGGTACATATTCATATAGGTATACAAGCTTCTGCCAGTGGTTTTTCCTGCGTCACAGTACAAAATATGCAACGGCACTTTCGTATTTAAATAAGTTTTCGAAAGATATCAGAGATGGCGCTAGTTGTTTAGAATGTCAATGACGTGTGTCACGTGACTGGCATATGACATTAAGTAAAGGAGACACGATTGTTTTATTTCTCAGGAACTATCCAACTGATTAAGTGTGTGGTGTTTTCCACTTGAGGTACTTTTTAGGTACATTTTTTTGGTGTAATTATATTTTATGAGTAATAGTTAAATAAAAAAATATTACATACAGAAAACCCGCCATATTAACGTCAATTTGGTGACGAGATTCGTCGTCTGCTTCCAGTCTAGAAGAATGCAGCTGAGTATTAGAGTGCATAGGGTGAGTACCCATTTGACTTCCAGAGTATACACACACGCACACACAAACATACTATCACACATGCACACCTACACACACACACACTCACATACGTGCACACCCACAAAAACACACACATAACACGCTGAGTCATTAAATACTTGAGCATGCGTGCATTTATTTTATTTTACCATGTTTTTTCTTTTGTTTTTTATCAAATATGTATAAATGAATTGTGATCAAATGTAACATAAGCAACTGGGTGAAGACACTGGCTCCTGTAACACAGGTGGCTACCTAGCTCAGGAGCCAAGGCTTCAAAAAATTTGTTACCTATATGTTTTTGTGTCAATAAACTTTATTTATTATTATTAGTATAGTGATTAGGTGACGATACCCCTCGGTTATTTTGTAAGTAGATGTGGAAAATTGTTATGTATGTTATTTAAACAGTAAATTCTTGCTTTGTTTAAGTTATTACTTAATATGTATGCAAAAGTTCATTTTCCAATATCTAAATGATTTTGTGATCTTAAATATTTTTGTATTATTTGGACATTTTTTCTCCAGAATTTGTGATTTAATTTTGGTAACTACAATGTCATAATTTTAAGTTATAATTAAAGTGTGAAACGGCTCATTATGAATTTCTAAATGATTTTGTGGCCATGAATATTTTTGTGATATTTGAACATTTTTCTGTAGTTTGTAATTTATGCTTGGCAACTAATGACGGTTTCATTTTGTGATCAACAAAAGTCATAATTTTAAGTTATACCTTATGGTTGTAAAAGTTCATTTGTAAATAAATGATTTTATGGACTTAAAGATTTTTGTATTATTTAGACCTTTTTCTGTAGTTTCTAATTTATATTTGGTACTAATTAAGATCAGGAAAATTCATAATTTAGATTATGAATGAAAATATTAATGTCATAATATTCATAACTTAATAGGTAGTTTTCTTAAAAAAAAGTACCTTACCTTAGCTCGCTGTCAAGTTTCAAGTAAGTAAGGACTTAAAAGCACAGAAAAAATCATCATTTAAATTATGAATGTAAATAGTAAAGTTGTATTATAATTAATTATTCAAGAAGAGGCCTGAATCCCAGCAATGGGAATGTTTTAAGGTTGTATTATGTATGTAACACTATCAAGTAATTTTATTATTTATGCTTGCCAGACCTTGGCCCCCGTAGACTTCGACCCTGCTGGGCCCCTACTGTCTGCTGACATCTCCTCAAGGAAATGTCAGCAAGTATGTATCGCAAAATATAATATTAATATTTTTTTCTCCAAAGGCGCTTTCTGTGAACCACGATATCTGATAACCTGGTTACGCCATATTCATGACGGTAATTCCCCTCTTTAAAGGTGTGGTTTCTATAAACAAAGTTTACGACAAGAAGTGCTATCTATGACCAGAGATCTCGGTCAACAGCGCTTCCTATGGAATGAAATATCTATATACAATGTTTTCTATCAATGAAGTTTTCGGCGAAACGTGCGGTCTAGGAATAGAGATTTCTATGAGCGTAGCTTTCTGCAGGTAGTCGTATCGCACAAGCGTGTTTCTATCTTAGGTTCCACGCTTGTCTCTTTTAAATTCCATACACCAAAGCCATGCGCTTCAGGGAAATGTCAGCAAATCGTAGAGCCCAGCAGGGTCGAAGCCTACTGTGGCCACGGGTAGTGTGAAAGCGAAGCCCGGGGCCCCGGGATGAAAGCAAAGAGGGAATAGGAGTAGGTTTTTAGTCAGTAAAAGTCTGACGGCTCCGGCCAAGAGGGGGATTTGTCATTAGATGATTTTCCCACCTAAAAAGAAAAAAAAATACACCAAACATGTAATATTAATAATACGTTTATTTCGACCAACAAAGGATCATAAATTCATAACACACACAAAATAAAATAACAACAAACGTAATTACAAAGACCACAACTTAATTAAATTTTATACACAATAATAAGTATTAAAGATTCCGGTAATGGTTAAATCGTTAGAAAACCATGCAGATGGTCTTTTCTTTACTTTTTTACTTTTTGTTTTTGCGTGGCCCTTTTAAAAAACAAGTTTTATTATTTGTTGTAACTTTCAAATATTTCCGTGACGTAATCTCGTAGACATACACGTTTGAAATCGTAAGTTAGGGTCAGATTCTCGTTTTTTTCTTATCGAGCCAACTAATTTATATTATATTTTGATTTTTACCCGGCGGTTGGTCACATAGCCAATTTTAATATTTAATAGTTAAGATGTATGTATAAATTAATAAAAGTCTCTTTACCTATGAAAAAAAAAACATTTTAATAAAATAATTATTCTCTTTTTTATATTTGAGGATTTCCAGAGGTTTAAAAAAGTTCAAAATAAGTAGAACCTGGCCTTAACATAGAACACGGTGTGGTTTTACTTAGTAAAAGTCTGACATACCTTCCTGCTCCGCCCAAGAGTGGGAGACGTCATTAGATGACCTCAAAAAAAAAGCATGGTTGGAAATAAGCTAAGCAGATTAATTGGTTATTTTTAAAAATCTACCGGTCTACAGTTGCAGGCATAAAACAATGACAGCGCGCAGTGTTCCACGCGCGCCTGATGGAGAGGTCAGCAAAACCGTAGGGGCCTAGCAGGGCCATGGGCGATGCGAAAGAGAACCCGGGGGCCCTGGAACGAAAGCAAAGGACTGTTCCTTCTTTACTTTCGTTCCTGTTCGCCATACTAAAAACCCACAGGAGTGGGTTTTTAGTATGTAAAAGTCTGACACTATCTCACGCTCCGCCCAAGAGCGGGGGATATCATTGAATGATTTTCCCACCGAAAAAAAGGTAAAAAAACAATGCCTCTACTGCTTGGTAATAAGCCAGGCTTGTAGTCTTAGTGCGGTCTCAGACTCAATGCAAAATAACCCTATTGTTATACTTAAGTATCGGTGTGGTCTGTTTCCCAATTCGTTGAATAAAAACAAAAGGTATCAATTGTTTAGAAGGTAAGTATTGTTACAAAAAATATATTTTATCTCTACTAAGTAGGTAACGAATCCTTATTTATGGGTAAGTTTTATGAAACTTTTGTTTCCACCAAGGCTCAGTGCTACGTAGAAAAGAGATAATACAGAGCGAGTAATGATCCCTACCGCGGCATTGTCAGCTAAAAACTTACCATCGCATTTATGTTTGTAAAGGTGAATGTTTGCGAGTGTGTCTATTATTATTAAATTATCCGTCGTTTCGAAATTAGGGTCCAAGCCAGGTAGTTAGGGCTCCAGACACAGGAACTTTCTCACAATGCCAGCCGTATCGAGGAGTACTGCCTTCTGTATCAAGCTTATTATTATTATATACATTATTCCACACCTTAACATAAGACAGGACAAACATTTCGACAGTGGAAAGGTAAAATCGCTTAACCGCCACTTTGATTGTATTTCACATAAAATAAGTTAAATAACTCGTTTTCGTCTAAAGTGGCGGTTAAGCGATTTTACCTTTCCACTTTCGATTTATAAAAATAAGTAAGGAGTGTATGTTTGTTCCTTCTTCAAGCTCGTACGGCTGAACTTTGGTATGTTAAGATAACATACCAAAGTTCAGCCGTACGTTCAGCGGTCCGAGAGTGTGTTACCTTGGGACAATTTTATACTTTTACGCGAGTGAAGGCACTGGCAGCAGCATGTTCATTACAATAATAATATTCCAAAACTTTGACACAACGCTGTCTAGTCCCAACCTAAGCAGAGCTTGTGTTATGAGTACTAGATAACTGATAAACATACTTATATGTTTCTAAATACATAATATATATTCACCGTTTTGAGAGCAGTGGTGACGAAATAAATTACACAAAGTAATGCGCCTGGCTAGGTTTTAACCCGCGATCTACAACTCTTAAGTCGGGGCCGTTACCACTCGGTCACCACTGCTCTATTACATATACCTAGTCATCATATTTTAACAAAAATACCCGGGAAAGGAAAGTTGCTTCATGTAAAATACTGTTTATCAACTTACTGCAAAGGAAAAAAGCTAGGCAGATTGATAAGTTCTCATTAAAAACACGTAGTTATATCCTCCTAGGATTCAAGTCATCGAATCCACGAATTTATTCCGTTCTAAAAACAACTAATAACTAATACCACTTGTATTTTTTTGAAATCATTTTTATTTTTCATTCCGTACGAATACCAACAACTTGAATTTGGTATTTAGTACAGTCAACTGACTGTACCAAATTCTATTCAAACCTAATCAAAATAATTTTTAAATCTGAGTCCAAACAAATACCAGTGGTGGTAGTTGTTGGTGTTAAAATGGAATAAAGCAAACACGTATGTAGCGCCAATATAAAATTACTCACAGGGTCAATTCCGATTCGGTATTGAATCGGAAACGAGCTGGATTCCGATCGCGGTTAAACTTACCACATAATAAGTCAAAAACATAAATAAGTCGTCTTGAGAGCTTAGCCAATCTACAATCGTTGCTAGTAGAAAACTTCAAATGTATGGGAATGGCGTCATCTTAACGCTCAGTCACGTGTTCAGAACAAAGAAATCGGAGGCGTGGCCGACTCGAAGCGATCGATAAAAGAGAAGCGAAACGAAACGGTCGTGACTCGGCAAGGCTTGCCGTTATTTTTTTAAATTTGAAAATTGGCTTTGATTTAACGTTTCGTATTAAATTTTCTCTATAATTCAAAAATTATATTCAAATAATTATAAGTACTGTAAATTCATTCAGTTGTGAAAAGTGTGATCTAAAACATTATGTTTAGTACTTCATTTGAAAGTAACGTGATTTCAACAATCCCTTTAATCGTTCTGAACTGATCGCGATTAGATGCGATTTGCTTGTCACGTTACTAAGCGTTTCTGTATCATTGTTCACCTAATCTCAGATTATAAGTTAGGTTTAAAGAAAAGAACAATTATTATAGCTCACTTAAAATGATCTATATTTACATATCGTAATATTCGCATCTGGTGTGTTAGCGACGTCATGGGGTAAACAATTATTTTTTTATTCTTCCGGTAAATCATTAAACAGTTTGCTAAAAATATGTAGACAGGTACCGGCTACTTTGTACTAATATTTTTCTAGGTATTCAAAAATACCATATACCAACACCTAATGATCTAACAATAGGTAAAGCACTCAGATAACAAATCTTTTATTTCAAAACTATTTTTTTTACCTGCGTAAGACCCGTATCTACTGTCAGTTATTGTCTCATAGCGGGAAAGGGATGGACATATACAGGCCGTATTGCGCCATCTCTTTCGTACCATGAGGGTCCCCATGGTGCGAAAGAGATGTACCGTACCGCATAAAATCACGACGAAACTTGTTATTTTATACAGTTTTCTGTTAACCGTTCAAGTGTCTACGTCGCTTTGCAAAGTAATAAAGTTAATTTTCATTCACGTTAGTAAAAAGTTCTTAATGATCATGGAGTATGCAACAGGAAGTGTCGAGATGAATCAGGAGGAAGACAAAGTGCATGAGATATTTTATACAATTATCCTCACAAGCCCAATATCAAAAGAATCCCTCAAACAAATTCGGCTCCGATATGTTCCTGACTACATACGGGAACTCAGGAACAAAAAGGATTATTGGGCGGAGCAGTACCAAAAGTACCAGGACTCCATATCGCAGAAGAACTGGAAAGAATATCAAAAACAATTAATGGACGAAATCAAGAAACATAAAACTATCTTGAAGAATCTGGACATTATGAGAGGGATGTTCGTGCTTTCGGACAATTATGACTATTTCTCGCAGTCGATAGATCCGGATCGCGTACATTCAATCGTCGACTACCTCAAAGAAAATCAAAGTGATCACGAAATATATTATAAGCTGACGGCGCAGACCCCGGAGCAGGACGTCGATTACGACAATTTTTTTTACGTCGTATACGCCATTTGGTGTTTATACGGCGAATTTAGGGTTCGGCCGTCACGTCCCAGTTATGCTGCACAGATGATTAAGGATGAAGAGTAATTTTTTTCGGAAAAAAAATTTTATTTGTGAGATATAAATAATGTGTAAATTTTAAGTAGGTTAAGTCAATAAGTTATAGGTATTAGTAGTCACAAGTTTTGTATGATATTCTTAATAAATAATTTTATAATAATGATATATTTTTTACTTCTATTACAATTTCCCTGTAACACTTTTAATGTATGTTTGGATATACAATATAATGGATTTCATACAAATACACACTCTTCCAACAACTACACATACAAAACCGTTACACACATACAAGGGCTGACATAGCAACAAAGGGCTAACATTGCCGGAGGTACTGGAGGTGTGGAGAAGTCTACCACGGCTATCAGGACATCAAAATCCCTACCAGCATCTTAATGGATTATACATCCTTCTCCCCAGCACGTCTGCTCTATGAAAGTCAAAATGGCGGGTGTAGCACAGTGAATTAAATTATAGTAATTACCGATAAAATGTACTATTCAGTACCTAGCTCTAAAGATATTAGAGATGGCGCTAGTTGTTTAGAATGTCAAAGTCGTGTGTCACGTGACTGGCACAAGACTTTATAAAGGATACACGATTGTTTTATTTCTCAGAAACTATTCAGTTGAACAAGTGTGTTTTCTTTTTTACTTGAGGTAATTTTTAGGTACATTTTTGGTGTAATTATATTTAAATGTGTTCTGTTTCCGAATATGTTTCAATAAAAACTGTTGGTTTCAATTGTTTAGATGCCTAGAAGGTAACTATTGTTAGAAGTCAATATTTGTAACGAATCCTTATTTATGGGTAAGTATTATAAAACTTTTGTTTCCACCAAGGCTAAGTGCTACGTAGAAAAGAGATAATACAGAGCGAATAATACTCCGTACCGCAGCATTGTCAGTCAAAAACTTACCATCGCACTTATGTTTGTAAAGGTCTGCGAGTGTGTCTATTGTTATTAAATAATCTATCGTGTTGAAATTAGGGTCCAAGCCAGGTAGTTAGTGCACCAGACACAGAGACTTTCTCACAATGCCAGCCGTATTGAGGAATACTGCCTTCTGTATCACGCTTATTATTATTACATACTTTATTCCACACCTCAACCTAAGACAGGACAAACATTTCGACAGTGACAGTGAGAGACACTTTGGTCGTATTTCGCTTATAATAAGTTTTGTAATTCGTTTTCGACCAAAGTGGTGGTTAAGCGATTTTACCTTTCCACTTTCGATTTATAAAAATAAGTAAGTAGTGTATGTTTGTTATTTCCTTACGCTTGTACGGCTGAACTTTGGTATTCCGAGAGTATGTTACCTTGGGACAATTTTATACTTTTACGCGGGTGAAGGCACTGGCAGCAGCTTGTTCATTATAATAATAACATTTCACAACTTTGACACAACGCCGTCTAGTCCCAAGCTAAGCAGAGCTTGTGTTATGAGTACTAGACAACTGATAAACATACTTATATGTTTCCAAATACATAATATATATTATAAATAAATTACACCCAGATACAGGATAAATGATCGTGTTCATCACACAAATATTTGTCCTGCGTGGGAATCAGACCCACGACCTCCGGCATAGCAGTCAGGGCCATTAACCATTAGACACCGGTCAGTCATTATATACTGTGATTCCTTTGTGCTTCGAAAAACACGACATTAAGTTGGTCTTGACATTCATTCGTAGATTTTTGATCGTCATTCACCAGTATTCAAAAGCTAGAAAATCTTCAATAGAAAAATCATAAAAAGGGGTACATAGGAGTTAGATGGCTAGTTAAAATAAATCTATAAACGATACTGTTATGAATAATAACTACAGTACAGTAGTTACACTTGCACATAACCTCTAAAATACTAAATAATTTCATTACATTTATAGCATAAGCATAATAAGCACAATCAGCCTTTTTAATGTTCCCACTGTTGGGACTCAGGCCTCCTCTCTAGGAGAGGGAATGGGCCGTAATCCACCACGCGAGCCCAGTGCGGGTTGGTGAATGTTACATGTCTTCGATTTTTCACCACTGCTCTATTAAATAAAATCATCATATTTAAAAAAAAATACCCGGGAAAGGAAAGTCGCTTCATGTAAAATACTGATATTCAACTGAAAAAGAAAAATAGCTAGGCAGATTGATAGGTTCTCATTAATAAATACGTAGTTATATCCACCTAGGATTCAAGTCATCGAATGCACGGATTTATTCAGTTCTAAAACCAATAACTAGTACCACTTGAATTTTTTTGAAATCGTATTTATTTTTCATTCCGAAGGAATGAACGACTTGAATTTGGTACTCAACTAAAACCACAAACCAAACCTGTACCAAATTCTAGTGAAACCTAATCAAAATAATTTTTAAATATGAGTCCAAACAAATACCAGTGGTATTGGTTTTTGGTATTAAAACAGAATAAATCAATTCAAGTATGTAGCGCTAATATAAAATTACTCGCCGTGCCAATTCTGACCCGGTATTGGATCGGAAACGAGCCGGATTCCGACCGCAGTGAAACTTACCCCATAAGGGTCGCTCATAAATCAAGTTATGACAGTCGCAACTGATATTTTAATTAAAAGGTTATTTGGGAAGGTTCTAAGAAAGTTCCCACCTCTGGACTATGCTACTAATATTTTTATGGTGAATTGAAATGAGGACATATAAAATCTCCTCATTTCAATTCCTGATTTTTAGTATTCATTATAATACAGTCGTGTTGTCTCTTAAGTACTTCGCTATACCCCAGAGGACACGGTGGAGCATACGGTGGAGGTGTGCCCCGCTTGGGCGGAGCACCGCCGTGTCCTCGTGGAGGCAATTGGCGGCAGCAACCTTTCACGTCGGGCCTTGGTTCAGGCTGTGGTCCGGAGCGAGGAGGAATGGCAGGCGGTCGCCTCCTTCTGCGAAGCAGTAATGTTAGCGAAGGAGGAGGCTGCACGCGTGAGGGAACGAAGGTCCTCACGCCCTAGCCGACGTAATTCCGACCCCGACTACCAGCCACGGTAGACGCGGGCTTGCGGACGTCGAGCACTGGGTAGCTCGCCGTCCGGCTGTTCGGTAATTAACCGCACCGAGCCCAGTCGTTAACAGCGCGTAGTGATCCTCGCGCTCCTCAAAGAGATGTCAGCAAACCGTAGGGGCCCAGTGGGGCCGATGCCCGCTAGCTAGGACCGCGGAGAATTTCCGAAAGGGCAACCCGTAGTCCTAGTACGCAAAGGGTAATTGAAGGATACAGGTAAGGTTTTAGTCAGTAAAAGTCTGACACGCCCTTGCGCTCCACCCAGAGCGCGAGAAGTCATTTGGATAATTTCCCACATTAAAAAAACAAAAAAAGTACTTCGCTATTAACTAGCAGATAATGATTTGCAAAAGGGCCTAAGTGTTATTGCTTCTTAAAGCATGTGCAAAGCTTCATCATAATCATTATCATTTCAGCGGACAGCCGTCCACTGTTGGATATAAGCCTCCCCTTCCCATCCCTCCTCCCATAAGTTAGGTTTAAAGAAAAGAACGATTATTATAGCTCAATTAAAATGAGCTATATTATAAATATCGTAATATTCGCATCTGGTGTGTTGGCGACGTCATAGGATAAACAATTTTTTTTTTATTCTTCCGGTAAATCGTTACACAGTTTGCCAATTTAAAACCCTTAACAAAATATGTAGACAGGTACCGGCTACTTTGAACTAATATTTTTTTAAGTATTCAACAATAAAATATAACACCTAATGATCTAACAATAGGTAAAGCACTCAGATAACAAATCTTTTATTTCAAAACTATTTTTTTTACCTGCGTAAGACCCGTATCTACTGTCAGTTATTGTCTCATATCGGGAAAGGGATGGACATATACAGGCCGTATAGCGCCATCTCTTTCGCACCACGCGGACCCTCGTACCGCATAAAAACGCGACGAAACTTGTTATTTGATGCAGTCTTCTGTAACCGTTCAATTGTCGACGTCGCTTTGCACAGTAATAAAGTAAACTTCCATACACGTTAGTAAAAAGTTCTTAGTGATCATGGACTATGCAACAGGAAGTGTCGAGATGAATCAGGAGGAAGACAAAGTGCATGAGATATTTTATACAAATATCCTCACACGCCCAATATCAAAAGAATCCCTCAAACAAATTCGGCTTCGATATGTTCCTGACTACATACGGGAACTCAGGAATAAAAAGGATTATTGGGCGAAGCAGTACCAAAAGTACCAGGACTCCATATCGCAGAAGAACTGGAAAGAATATCAAAAACAATTAATGGACGAAATCAAGAAACATAAAACTATCTTGAAAAACTTGGATATTATGAGAGGGATGTTCGTGCCTTCGGACAATTATAACTATTTCTCGCAGTCGATAGATCCGGATCGCGTAAAATCAATGGTCGACTATCTCAAAGACAATCAGAGTGATGACGAAATATATTATAAGCTGACGGCGCAGACCCCGGGGCAGAACGTGGATTACGACAATTTTTTTTATGTCGTATACGCCATTTGGTCGTTGTATGGTGAATTCAGGGTACGGCCGTCACGACCCAGTTGTGCTGCACAGATGAAGGATGAAAAGTAATGTTGTTCGGAAAAAGAACATTTTATTTGTATTACTTGTAAGATATAAATAATGTGTAATTCTTAAGTAGGTTAAGTCGTTAAGTTATAGGTATAAGTAGTCATAAGTTTTGTATGATATTCTTAATAAATAATTTCATAATAATGATATGTTTTTTACTTCTATTACAATTTTCTTGTAACACTTTTAATGTATGTTTGTATATACTATAGATTTCATACAAATTCACACTCTTCCAACAACTCCACATACAAAACACACACATACAAGGGCTGACTACTACTGGAGGTGTGGAGAGTTCTACCACGGCTATCAGGACATCAAAATCACTACTCCTTCTCTCCAGTACGTTTGCTCAGCAAATTAAATTATATTTATATAGTAATTACCGATAAAATGTACCTAAAATGTACTATTCAGCACCTGGCTCTAAATATCTGTACCTCCTTTAGAATAAAATTATTACCCACTATTTTGACTCTCACTTTGCACTTACGAATCTCCACTCAAACAAGCTAATAAAGGTAAGAGTGAAGTAGAAACTCTGTTCCTCGTCAGTGTTTATTACGACTGGTCAATAAAGGCAAGCTGAAGATGAGGAACAACACTTCACTGAAGATAAAGAACGCAGGTTGGAATTAGTCAGTAAAAGTCTGACACTTATTTACCCTCCACCCAGAGCGGAAAATGTTTATAAGTTATTTGATAATTTTCTATCTCAAAAAAAAGCCGTCTATATGACTAGAGGCCCTACCAAGAACTCTTATCGTGATCCATTTAACGACCTAAACTGTTAAAAGCACGCTGCCAGAGACTGCCCACGCCCTAGGGATGAGCCGGCCACCTGCACCAACTGCGGAGGTGACCACCCGGCGTGCCACAGAAATTGCCCCGTGTTCGTTCAAGAAGCACAGAGGAGGAGAGTGGGAACTGTCGCTACCTCCCGGCGACAGAACCGACCCACAGAATCCACCCGTGGGCCTGTAGTGGCCGACGCCTCTGAGGCGCCCAGCGCATCATTGATAGTCATTGATGGCGGCGGCCAATAGGCTTACAGAGAGAGGAGATCCCCACCCTCCCCCCCACAAGGAAGAAGAAGAAGAGAGGCGGGAAGAAGGGGAAGAAGTCCCTCCCTTCTCAGGCAACCAAGGAACCTGACACTGCTCCAGTACGGGCGCAGTCGTCGCATACCCCCCCCCCCCCCCCCGGGTCCGGTACTGAGGCAGGAGCAGCACAACGTCCAACAACAAAAGCCGCCGCTCCTCAGGAGGCACACAGAGAAGCCAAAGAGACCGTCGCTGCGCCCGCCCAGCAGCGACAGGAGCTTTCTCTGGAAGAGCGGAGAAAATGAGGAGGCACGGAAGCCCAAGTACACGACGCCTGAGTGAGGTCCCGTCTGTTCCAAATTGCCTCATGGGCGGTAACACAACACAATACCACCTACAATCCCACTACGAACCCTTAGTCTGGAGCGCAACCGGCTAGACCTGGAAACGTGACAGACGAGGTCATCATCCACAGTGGGCAGCGCCCTCTAAGTCGGCACCTCTGTCGCTGGTCGCCGTCCGCCGGGCCTCCTCTGGGCAACCGGAGGTCTCACCTGGCGGTGACTGACCGCCGAGGTGTCGCGAAGTAGCGGCACTGTGTAAAAACAGTGCCGCGGCGCTTCCCACTAAACAAAATGCAGCTACACATGGGCAAGCAGCATGTACGCGTTTGCTATCGACCACGGCCTATACGGCCCTCCCAACGCTGTGCCCGTCGTTACGGGCACTTAACCCACAACCGCGGGATAAAGGCTATGCCTATAACCCGCCTGCCGCACCGTAGGGGGACGGAGCGCAATTTTATATTAGCACCACATACGTGAATTGATTTATTCCATTTTAATACCAACATATTAGTTGTTGGTATTAAAATGGAATAAACTACTGGTATTTGTTTGGACTCATATTTAAAAAATATTTTGATTAGATTTGACTAGGATTTGGTACAGTCAGTTGACTGTACCAAATTCAAGTTGGTATTCGTTCGGAATTAAAAATAGATATGATTTCAAAAAAATACAAGTGATATTGGACATTGGTTTTAGAACGGAATAAATCCGTGAATTCGATGACTTGAATCCTAGGAGGATATAACTACGTGTTTTTAATGAGGACTTATCAATCTGCCTAGCTTTTTTTCCTTTGCAGTAAGTTGATTAAAAGTATTTTACATGAAGCGACTTTCCTTTCCCTGGTATTTTTATTAAAATATGATGACTATATCTAATAGAGCAGTGGTGACCGAGTGATAACGGCCCCGACTTACGAGTTGTAGGTCGCGAGTTCAAACTCAGGCAGGCGCATACTTTGTGTAATTTATTTCATCACCACTGCTCTCAAAACGGTGAGGAAACCGGCATATCCTAGGACAAAAAATTCGAAGACATGTGAAATCCACCAACTCGCACTGGGCCCGCGTGGTGGATTACGGCCCATTCCCTCTCCAAGAGAGGAGGCCTGAGTCCCAACAGTAGGAACATTACAAGACCATATATAGCATATATAGCTCCGTCTATCTTTCTCGCTATTTGTATTTAATATAATTATCTATTTATTTCAAATACCAAAGACTCAATTTAGTTACATAATCACATACAGACAATATATTAAAAAAAATTACATACAATTGAAATGTTAAAATTAAGATTAAATTAATTTAAATTGCATTGGATTATCATTAAATTGCATTGGATTATTAAAGCCCCAGTATTTAGTAAGTTCTCAGAAAATTCCAGACAGATATGGTAGCCGAGTAGATTAGTCCATACCTACATAATTTTGGACTCCAATGTAATCCCTCCAGGGGGTGAATTTTTGAAAATCTTTTGTTACCGCGTTAATAACTATTTGCATGTCAAAGGAGGAAGCGAATACCGGGGCCAGCTTCCAATAGCTATGCCACCGTAGGCGTAGGCTTGCGGACGGTGAGCAATGGGTGGCTGGCCGTCCAATCATCCGGTAACTGTCCGGAGCGGGCCCAAGTCGTCGACGGCACGTACTGTTCCACGCGCGCCTCAATGAGATGTCAGCAACCGTAGGGGCCCAGCAGGGTCGAAGCCTACTGGGGCCATGAGCGATGCGGAAGTGATTCTCGGGGCCCTGGAAAAATGGCAAAGAAGGAACAGGAGTGGGTTTATATTCAACAAAAGTCTGACACTATCCCCCGCGCTGCGCTGCCCAAGAGCTGATATTCGCACTCGAAAAAAAAAAACTTCCTTTAGCTATGTGTGATAAATCGTTGCTTAACTTTTAGACCTATATTTTAAGCTAAAATAAAAGTTACTATAATATTTTTTCAATTCAATCCAGAAGTTCCTGAGATTTTTTATATGACCCATTATTTTTGCGGCTCAGTGTATTAAAAATCTAGGAAAAGCTGGCTTCCCTACCAACAGGCATTTTAACAAACCCTCTGTAAACAAAGTCAATGTAAGCAGTTTATTGAAAGAATTATAACAACGTAAACAAACGCTGCAGAACAACGACGGAATTAATTATGATTAATTAACATTGTTCCAATGTTTTGTTGGCAGTATCTTGTTTAGATTGGAGAATTATTATGTTTTACAAGATAGAGCTGTTCGTTCAGTAGATAATTTTGCGTTGTTAATGGTGACTATGATTTCTTCTAAAGAGCACGAAATCAGAGTAAGAGCAGTTGTGGCCAAGTGGTAACGACCCCGTCTTGCGAATTGTGGGTCGTGGGTTCGAACCCAGCCAGGCGCATTACTTTGTGTAATTTATTTCATCACGCGTACTGTTCCACGCGCGCCTCAGGGAGATGTCAGCAAATCGTAGGGGCCCAGCAGGGTCGAAGCCTACTGGGGCCATGGGTAGTGTGAAAACGAAACCCGGGGCCCTGGGACGAAGGCAAAGAAGGAACTGGAGTGGGTTTTTAGTCAGTAAAAGTCTGACACTATCTCTCGCTCCGCCCAAGAGCGAGATTTGTCACAAGATGATTTTCCCATCTAAAAAAAAAAGAAAAAAACCACTGCTCTCAAAACGATGAAGGAAAACATCGTGAGGAAGCCGGCATATCCTAGCACTAAAAATTCGAAGACATGTGACATTCACCAACCCGCACTGGGCCCGCGTGGTGAATTACGGCTCATTCCCTCTCCTGGAGAGAGGAGGCCTGAGTCCCAGTAGTGAGAACATTAAAAGGCTGATTATGCTCATAGGAGCACGAAATCAATACCCCAATAGTACCTAATTACAAACACTTTCCAAACACTATAAATATAGTATAATAATATTCCACAACTTTCATACAAAGCCATCTAGTTTCCAACTAAGCAGAGCTTGTGGTATGGTAATACTAGATGACTGATAAACATACTTATATATTTCAAAAATACATACATATTAAACTCGTTAAAAAATAAAATGTCCGTTTTGAAATTTGAAAAAAAAACCGTAGAATGTAACTTAGAATAAAACTGAAAGAAACAATAAAATAATAATTAACGGTCCGGTGTAGTAAAAGCTATTTTAGCTATTTTAGTTTAATAGCTACACTACAACGGACAAGCCACTAGGTAGTCAAAATACAAATGTCAAAACGGGCCTTTTATTTTTTGACAACTTCACTACATAGTATAAAACAAAGTCGCTTCCCGCTGTCTGTCCTTATGTATCCTATCTTTAAAACTAGGCAACGGATTTTGATATGGTTTTTTAATAGACAGAGTGATTCAAGAGGAAGCTTTATATGTATAATAAATGCACAATATAGTCGAGAAACACTGGTAATTTTTGAGGTTTCCAATGTGATGTCGTAAAGAAACACATTTTTTACGCTTACATTGCAAACGCTGGCTGAACCCTACGAGGTAGATCAAAATAATGTACGACAGTCTTGTATACCTTAAAAAGATCCACAAAAAAAATAATTGTATATGTCTATACATAGGGTGACTGGCAATTAGTGTACGATACTTAAACACGTGACTGTGCTCATGATAACCAACAACTTTTACTATAACAACAATACCAAACCAGGAATCGCGAAAAAAAATCAGCTGTTCAGTACATTTATGTTTGCCTAATGTACTGAACAGCTGATATTTTTTTCGCGATTTCGGCTTCGCTCCCATAATAAAAATTGTTTGTTATCATGAGTACAATCACGTGTTTAAGTATCGTACAGTAATTGCCAGTCACCCTATATTAGGAATAACCCTTCTTAAGCAATACAGCATTAATCTTTATCCACTTGAATACCGGGATAACCACAAATAATTGCTCCAATCGTCCTTGAAAAATACCCGGACTTGACGAAAGTCCATAAACTAGCCTGTTATACATAAATAACCTCTTGTGGGTACTTATCACTATATATATCCTAGTATCATCTAGTTCAAATTGGGCGTAGGCCTGTAACAAATCAATTTTACTATAGCGCTCACCGCGCCTCAGCGGAAGCAGCAGCTCCTCCACCCTAGGCAGCGGATAACGGACAACCTCTATAACTTTATTCAGTGTTAATTTATAATCAGCACAAGTTCTATTGTTACCGTTCTTCTTGACGACCGGCACGATTGGGGTCGCCTAGTCCGAGCGCTCCACCGGCGAGAGAATGCCGTTGAGTTGCAGCTGGGCCAGCGCACGCTCGACGGGCTCGCACAGCGCGTAAGCCAGCCATGAACACCGGCCGCGCGCTCTCGCGCACATGCACGCTCACCTTGCCCCCGGTGAATCGGCCCAGACCGTCCGCGAACACCTCGGAGTAATTGGAACTGAAAGCATGCAAGATAAAAATGTCATTTTTGTGCATAGCCACATTAATACATTCATAATTTACAATACGTAACTGTATTTTTAATTTGGCCATCCATTGCCGTCCTAAAATAATAGTTTTCCCATTTTCAACAACAAATAATTCTAGTGTCTTGTACCTATCCTTGTAAAGTAATATTACTCCTAGGGGATTGACTAACTCTCCCGTATAATATCTAAGTATTAATTGACAAGGCTTGAGACATACATTTTTAAATAATCTCATGTAACATTCCCGACTTATGCATGAGATAGCACTACCCGTGTCACATTCCATTTTAATGTTTTTGCCATTTACGTTTAATTCTAGATACACGGGTTTACATTCTATAGCGGATAATTTACAGCCATCGATAAAAATTACCTCGTCACTTCCCATACTTTCGTTTGAGTTTTCTCCCTTTATTTGATCAATGTCGACATTGAAGTGCCACACGTAACGTGCAAACTTGCACGTGACTGCGTCGTGACCCGTGCCGCACACTTGACACTCCTGCTGCGCACGCTCACCCAGCTGAGCGGGCGCGGGCGTTGTCGATGCGCGCAGGCCTCGCCTTCCCGCTGCTCGCGTAGTGACCTCCCACTTCACTCTGCTTACGTCACGCGCTCCGTGTGTCGCCGGGGTTGTCTCGTTCCGCAACCGTGATGTCTTCGTAGCCGAAATCGCCTGACACGTCACCGACGCCACCGCCACGGTTGTTTCGCTCGCCGATCCTCCCTGTCTAGCCACTTCTGCCGCGTCTTTCTCCACCGCCTCCATACTAACTGCTAACTTATACGCCTTGCCGAAATCCAACTTATTTTCGGGGAATAATTGTTTCCGTATCGTTTCATTGGTTATTCCACAAACTAACTGGTCTTTCAAACTTTCCTCTAGCCAGGATCCAAATTCACAGGTCTTGGACATTTTCTTCAAAACCGCGGTTTATTCCTAAATAGTTACACCTTCCTTTTGTTTTCTGTATCTAAATTTGTAACGCTCAGCCAACTCACTAGGTTTGGGTTGCAAGTGCCTTTCCATAATGTCCGTGATCTGCGTAATTTTTTTGTTTTTATGTTTCTCCGGTGTACACCGATTAACCAAAAGTTCATAGGATTTTGCTCCCAGCACTGTTAACAACGTGGGCACTTGTAAATCAACCGGTATGTGGTTAACCAGGAAATATTGTTCTAAACGTTCCACGTACAATTTCCAATCGTCACTGTGCACTTTGAAATCCGTAATCTTTCCGATCGACATTTTGCAACACATTTTTTTTTTGTTTTACGCGTAATTCGATACTACTCGTCGCTACTGAGGAATAATCCGCTAATACCGGAATAAATAAGAAAACACGACTTAGCAGTAGGGCGTATATTCGCAGACTGAACTACTGTGTACACATAAAATAACCATAATAGAAGTACCCACTATTTACAGACATCACACTAAAGGGGTGACCAGACAGTTGCAAACCAACGTCCCAACCAAGGTGACCATGCTAGTTTCAATCCGTGTAGACAGCATTAGTAATCCATGACCTTCAACGCCCTTGGTTGGAAGGCGCGTTTTCCCAAACACCGAACGTGTTGGCGCGTGGTTTACATCCATTTAGCCGCAACACAAACCAAACACATAAAGGTCACCTTGGTTGGAAAGCTAGTTTGCAACCATCTGGTCACCCCTTTAAATACATTGTGCATATGAAATAGATCAATATGGCCCTTTACAGCATGTAATTTGAATGAATATTTTCGAAGATGTTACAGATTTAAAACGCAGGGACATAGCGGTTGCTGTGGTATCAGCATTGCGCCCGCGCGAAGCCGGGGCGGGTCTCTAGTTATAGATAAACTACACACAGGCACAGAACAAATGATCGGGCTCATCACACTAACATTTGTCCTGGATAGTAATCGAAACCACGACTCGCATTGTACTAACAAATATGGATGTAGAATCTGAAATAAATAATTTATTATTATTCTCTTTATTCCTTGTAAACTCATATAAATTACATTTTTAAATATTTTTTTAAACAAAATCATACAAAAAAAAAAAACATTTAAAAATATAAAAAATAGTACCCCACCGGTATCGGGAATAGGGTCCAGAGAAAGGAACCTCCTACCAATGCGAGCCGTGTCCAGGAGTACCGCTTTCTGAATCAAGCCCTTGATCCAGCCGCCTAACGCGAGCCTCCTAAGGTGTTGGTCGAGGCTCTTGGCTATTAAGCCATTGCCCGACACGACTATCGGCACAATGATCGCTGAGTCCAGTTGTTATTATTATTATTATAGCAGTCCGAGCTTCTGGCCACTAGACCAACAGGCCTGCCAACTACAAAAGTTTCGCCTTGGGGTTTGGCAGAAAGCTATGGAACACAGCATTCTGAGTGTAAAAAGGACCGACCGAATATGGAATGACACACTGCGCTCCATTACGGGCATAATAAACGTGGGCAAAATGCCTGCCAGGTTCAAATAGCATTGGGCAGGTAACGTCAGCCGCATGACAGAGACCGCTGGGTTAGCGTCGCCACGCAATGGGTTCCTGCAGAAGGAAAGCGCGGCCTAGAAAGAGATGGCGGGATGATTTAATACAAAATAATAGTGACTTTTCTGATGTGATAGTAGAAGATTATCCTAAGGAAACATACTCTCAGTGTAAAAAGTTTGCCAGGACGTGATCTATCCGTGCACCAAGTTTCATCGAAATTAGTTAAGCCATTCGAGCGTGAAGAATTAACAAACATACACACACACATACAAACTTTCACCTTT
The DNA here is from genome assembly GCA_961205895.1 of Mythimna pallens. Lineage (NCBI taxonomy): Eukaryota > Metazoa > Arthropoda > Insecta > Lepidoptera > Noctuidae > Mythimna > Mythimna pallens. The sequence goes on along the minus strand of OY540849.1, from coordinate 10,836,600 downwards.
TTTGGGGTTCACTTGGTTGTCCGTCCGTCTGTCTGTCTGTCTGCCTGTCTGTCTAACGGCCTTTCTTGAGGTCATTTAACCAAAACAACACTCTGAGGAAAACAGCCACTGGCTTTAAAAGCCCGCACTCACTGTTACCTCAATTAACATTGAAGGTTTCTGAGAAAACAAATCTGATCTACTGCCCCAACTACGCCAGACCATGAATTATGACATAACATTCACAAAATACTTCCAAGAAATCTTGCTACGTTCGCGTAATTATTAGAAATAGTAAGGTAATTATTACCTCTAGTACTTGCCCTTAACCACAGTACAGGACATAAACAGTAGAACATCTACGAACAAATTCACTTACACACTCCTGCTACACGGCCTTTAGAGTGTGTTTAAAATAAAGAAGATGAGCGGAGCGGAGGAAAAAAGTACAGCGACTAATCTAGACACTAGATTTTTTTAAGTTAATATATAAGAAAAAGAAAAAAAATACTAACAACATTTGAAATGTAAAATTTAAGGGTTATAGAATAAATAGCTTTATTTTTATTATTGTTATTGTTTGTTTCTTAGGTAACTCCGATTTTTTTCGCTCGCCTCTGCTTTAGCCAAAACAATATATTTGTGACCTTGAGAGATATTTAAATGTCTCATTGAAAACATCCTAACTAATAGGTGAAAAATAAATGTAAAAGTAAATTTTTGTTTCTACCTTGTGCATAATCTTTTCACGCCTAAACTGCTGAACCGATCATTATAAAATTTTGCATCACCATAAGCTAAAATACCAGTGTTCATAATTTGAATATTGTTTCCCATAAATAACTTTGTATGTTCTGATGTTGATGTACGAATAATATATAAATAAATAAACTGAATCGAAGAACTACATATATAAAAACACTCAAATGACTTTAAAAGTATTTGTATATGCAATAATGTATGTATTTGCAATAATGACAATTATGACATTATTTTATATGTTTTTTTATACAAGATTTAAAGACAAGAATAAGTTTTATACAAGAATTATTATCGTATAAGTCTTCCAGTCCGTACGCACTCGAACAACAAAAGTCCTAACTCAAGATTTGTCAAGAGGCAATAGAGCGCAGCATCGTTAGAAACACCACGATGCGCTTCATAACTCAAATGGCAGAAGTCGGGGAAAAAACAGCCAGGCTGGCAGGCTGGCCTGGCCACATCGCACGCATGTACCCGGACAGGTGGGCGAGGATTGTCACTCACCGAATGCCTGAGGGTGGTCGACGCCGTTGAGGTCGACCGCAGCCAACGTGGTGTGACGAACTGATTATGTTTGCGGGGAAACTTGACTAGAGTTCGCCCTAGACAGAGACATTTGGAAGGAGAATGGGGAGACCTTTGCCCAGTAGAAGGATATACAATAGACTATTGAAAAAAAATTTGCATACGTTGATTAACTTCTGCCAGTGGCTTCGCCCGCGTGAAAATAGGTTTCTCCATACAAATTTTGAACCCCTGTTTCAACCCTTGAAGTGATAAATTTTGAAAAATCCTCTCTTATTGCTGGCCTACATCATAAAAGGAAATCATGTGCTAAATTTCACGCTCCTAGGTCTTGTAGTTTTGGCTATGCGTTGATATATCAGTCAGTCAGTTTCTCCTTCTATATACGAATAATAGCTTTTGCCAATGGCTTTGCCCGCTTAAAAGTAGGTTTCTTCCCACAAACTTCCAAGCCTAGTTTTAGCGGATGTCTACACTCTATAAGGAACCTACCTGCTAAATTTTAAGTTTTGTAGGTGTTATAGTTTCTTAGTTTTCGTGATTAATCAGTGAGTGATATTTCGTTTATATATTTTTATATAGACTAGTTGACCCGGTGAATTTCGTACCGCCTAATAATAAAGATAACGCCATCTACAGGCATCACCAGAACAGCATAATTCATTTTAAAATTATGCTGTTCTGGTAATGCCTGCCAAATGACATTTTAATTAAAGATGGCGTTGTATTCGATTTTTTTTTTCGTGATTTTTCCATTTTTTTTCACCTTTTAAACCTTCCCTGGACTACCTCAAATATATATTTCAAGACCAAGATAAGCCAAATCGTCCAGCAGTATTTGAGTTTTAGCGAGACTAACGAGCATTTTTATATATATAGATAAAGGTGATTATAAAATTGTAATTATTTAATTATTATTTTTATTTTAAATTAATCGTTTTTTAAGAAGAATAGTATTATTATCAATCAATATTCGACACAGATAAATTATTATGAATATATACTACTGCTAATGACAGGTTAGTATACTGCTTCACACTCGCACTGTGTCTTTACATCGCCAACATTTCATCTTCCAGGACTAGGTCATTATAATTTTGCTCAGTACATTAGATAATTGAACCTCGTCACGGAACAGAGAGGCAAGAAGTAACGTTCTTGTTTTAGTGTTAATTAAGTACCATGTTCAACACATGTTTTAATTAGGAGCGTAGCGTGTGTGTTTTTAGTAGATATGAGTGTAATAATGAGCGCTGGTATAGGTAATGCTGTGAAGCTTTAGGCGGGTAATTGCTGATTTTTTTTTTAGTTATGTGAGGTTAGTATAATTATATAATATTCCACAATTTTCACACAACGCCATCTAGTTCATTTTTAATTTTAATAGTATTGATTCATTTTTTTTTTCACAAAATATGTTAGGATAACGATTTTATACAGTTTAAATTAAAAAATGGTATTTCTTTTTTTTTAATTAGGAAAAAACCGACAAAAAATTTCCACCCCTGGGGGGTCTAGAATCATATACTGAATCCATGGTATTCGTTTATGCGTCGATATCAAAAAGACACCCTGTATATTTCTAAATACATACATATAATGAATAAATTACACCCAGACACAGAACAAATGATGAGCACGATCTCATCACACAAACTTTTATTTTGTGTGGGAATCGAACCCACGACCCATAGAAATCAGGGCCAAGTACCACTAGACCAACAGGCCAGTCTCTTAGAATTTGATGTGGCCTGCGGCATTGATCGAAAGACTTACAGCGGGCCTTTTTTTGAGGTGGAAAATCATCTACTGACTTCTTACTCTCTGAGGTGGATGTGAGGGCGTGTCAGATTTTTACTGGCTAAAACCACACCTCTGTCCTTCAGATGCTTTATACGTTCTAGAACCCCGGGATACCTTTACAGAAAATGCCTGTAGCCCTGGCGGGCACCGGCGCTGCTGAGCCTCGGTTTTGCTGACATCTCTTTGAGGCACGCGTGAAGCACTACGCGTCGTCAATGACTTGGGTTGTGTCCAAACGGTTACCAGACAGCCAGACGGCAAGCTAACCATTGCTTGTCGTCCGCAATCTCGCGCCTACGGTGGCCAGGGATCGATCTGCGTCTCCTTATACCCGGGGCGTCTCCTGTGAGGTGTGGTGGGTTCATTTCCTGGGTATAATTACATATTCCTGGGAAATAAGTTTGTAGGACACGACAACGTGTATTCAAAGATTTCGACGGATTACAACAATTTTGCTGTCACATTTTCGCGACGCTTCTACACGCTAGGGCATCATCTCTGGAAAGCAGGTACCTAAAGCTTTTCTTTCAACACTGCAGACTGGTTGATCCTTTTACAACGACATGATAAATTGTCCCAAACCTCCTGCTGACATAAATCAAGAATGAAGAATAACAAGACGTTTACACAAACAAATGAAAAAGGATAAGTAAGGAGACCCATATTTATAAATACATCGTATATCGGGGTATAACAGGATGAATCCTGCCTTCAATTTGAGGCCTTTTTTTTTTTTGTTTTCGGGGGGAAACCTTCAAAAGGCGCCTGGATTTTTGGGGAAAAGACCAGGGAGTGTGGGATTTTTACCTCACTAAAACCACCCCGGTGATCACCATCCGCACATGAAAGAGGGCCCCGTGACCTCTTAAAAGACCACCCCGGAACCCCCTCTGTACAACGCCTGTTAGGGCACATCCCTGAGGAGACTATGAGAAGTCTCCCCTTAGCCTCGTAGTGCACGGTGGCACGTGATCACTGTGTCACCGTCTTTCCTGAAGTCACTTGGATTTGAGGCCTACGAAACTAATGGCTTTTCGGCTGAACGACTTTTTCATGTCTAAACAGAAAGAGTTTAAAAAAAAAAAGTTATTGACCCTCTTTTATCTAGCCCTTAACGTTCCGAAAGCGCTATGTCCGGAGTTTCAGAAATGAAGATATCCGCAGGAAAACTAAGGTTACCGGCATAGCTCGAAGAATCACCAAACTTAAGTGACAGTGGGCAGGGCACATTGCTCGCAGAACGGACGGTCGATGGGGCCGAAAGGTTCTTGAGTGGCGACCGCGCACCGGGAGATAGAGCGTTGGAAGGCCTCCCACAAGGTGGACCGAGAGTCGCGGGAATGCGATGGATGCGAGACGCACAGGACCGTTCGTTGCGACACTTGGGGAGACCTATGTCCAACAGCCTGCAGCTGGTATGTCCTTCGGCTGAAATGATGATGATGATGACTTTCCACTGCTGGGCACCTCCCCCAAGTTCTTCCCTTTCTCCTCCCACGCTTTCTCAAACCAGTGCTCGCGATACGCGTCCAGATGATTCCCTAGGCTGGCCTCGACGGCGCTTTCCCTCTACAAGAACCCACTGTTTTAATTTCATTTTTTTTTTAAACCATGGCGGCTGTAAGTCTCATCGCGGCTTAAAAGAAGCAAGTACCACGCCCCCTTACCATATCTCTACTGTTTGACATATCTGTGTATTTTTTTCTAAATAAGACACGGTTATATGTGAGCCAAAAAATAGTGACCACTTACAAAATGTATTAATGAAACATTATCTGTCTGTGTCCATAGTTGCTGCGGTATGTTGGTCTCAGTTGGTTAGTGTTGTGGAGCTGCATCTGTTTACCTCACAACAAGTACAAGCTTGGGAGTGAACGGACATTGTCTTAGTTTAAGCAGAGACTAGTATTCGTAATACTGTATCGCAATGATTTTTTTTGTTACCGACAAACTGAGTACTGCTCTCAAAATGGTGAAGGAAAACATCGTGAGGAAACCGTTTAGTTTGGCAGATTATCTATGTAACAAAATACGATTAAATAAATAAAAAATTGTTGGTAACAAATCAAAAATTGGCCTGTGATTTATCGCATATAAAAGATATTTTCATAATAGATCGAGAAATTATAATCAACAATAACACAGAGTCTGCAATTTTCTGTTGCCACATACATACATTCATTCTGTTATAAATAAAATTGAAATTTCTGTTTGTACTATCAATATATTAAATCATTTTTTTACTTATGCACTATGAAAGTATATACGATAGGTGCGTAGGTATAACAAAAATAATAGCAATATTTATAATTTTTATATGTCAGTCAGATTTTACGGGACTTTCACTGGTGGTTAACTGATGTTATAAGGTCGAAAAGAAGAAGATGAGTGATGTACTCACCATTGGCATTAATGCCCAATCCACTCCAGTCCAGAACCTTGACGGCATCCTCCATTGCGGCCGTGAACAGTTTCGGAGAAATGACGTCTCTGAAATATATCTGATTAATTAAAATCTTGTATAGGTCCTTGTGCAGTTCGTTTTGAATTTACTCTCACTTCAAGTGAGCACACTCAATTTGAAAACGAACTCTTTTATTTAAAAAAGGAATTCCAGAGACCAGACGAGACATGACAGAAATTGGTAGATAATCACAGAACACGAAATTCCGTCAGGACCGCTAAGGGTTAGAAACACCATTATTTATAGTACATTATTATACAAAAGGATAAACTGACTGACATATAAACGGACAGCCGAAACTGATGGGACTAGAAGCGTAAAAAATAGTGAATTTGAATGAAAGGAATTCACCCATTTTGGACAAAATTCCTAAAGTCAAGAAAAAAATTGATAATCTGTTAGAATTTGACCCCCCCTTCAGGGCTGGGCACGCCACAATTATGGCGGTAAGTCCCCTCTTTGGTTTGTTTGGAACGACCTCACGGCGTCCTCACCTCCCGCATGATGCAGGTTCTCACCGAACACGGGAAGTTCGGGAAGTTCCCGCACCGGATTCGTGCGGAAGCGACGCCCGGGTGTTGCCACTGTGTGGACCGCCCGGAGGACACCGTGGACCACACAGTGGAGGTATGCCCCGCTTGGGAAGAGCAACGCAGTGTCCTCGTGGGGGCGATCGGTGGCGGTGATCTCTCGCGCCGGGCCTACAGGCCATGGTCCGGAGCGAGGAGGAGTGGCAGGCGGTCGCCTCCTTCTGCGAAGCAGTAATGTTAGCAAAGGTGGCGGCCGATCGCATGAGGCAACGGCAACGGTCCTCACGCCCTAACCGCCGCCGGAATTCCGATCCCGATTTCTGGCCACCGTAGGCGCGGGCTCGGTGGGCAATGGGTGGCCCGCCGTTCGACCGTCCGGTAATCGTCCGGACCGAGCCCAAGTCGTCGACGGCGCGTATTGTTTCACGCGCGCCTCAGGGAGATGTCAGCAAATCGTAGGGGCCCAGCAGGGTCGAAGCCTACTGGGCCCACGGGTAGTGTGAAAGTGAAACCCGGGGCTCTGGGATGAAGGTAAAGAAGGAACAGGAGTGGGTTTTTAGTCAGTAAAAGTCTGACACTATCTCCCGCTCCGCTCGAGAGCGGTATTTGTCATTAGATGATTTACCACCTAAAAAAACCTCTTAAGCATTTTTTGGGTTATTTAAGTTTTAAAAATAACATTTGCGTACATTTTCGGTAACATGAACTGTGAAAACAAGATAATTAAGTTATAACAAGTATAATTAGTTTTCGAAAATCTCAACAAATTAAAAAAAAAAATAACGCAATGAAGAAACAAGTACAGACTGCCGGTTTTATTTACTGATGTCATGTGTTGTATATTTCATTTTTTAAGACCTTATTTCATTGAAAACCAATAATTTTTGAACTGAAATAAAACCGAGGGCATTGGTCCCACAGCGTTGTTGCCGTAATAAAAAGTCTTTGTGAAAACAAGTTCTATCAGATTTCTAGTTCTATTATATTTTTTTTCTTTGGCTTTACTTTCAGATTTGGACCAAAAATGTATGGACCATGGGTGATGACATGGTCTAACCGTGTGCTAAAGCACGCAGTTAGACATGTCCTGGAATAGCTCATAGGATAATTTTTATCCCGGGAGTATGTTCATCATCATCATAATTTCAGCCGAAAGACGTCCACTATTGGGCATAGGCCTCCCCCAAATGTCGCCACAATGACCGGTCCTGTGCGTCTCGCATCCATCGGATTCTCGCAACTCTCACCAGGTCATCGGCCCACCTTGTCTTCCTGCCTTCCAACGCTGCGTCTTCCGGTACGTGGTCGCCATTCCAGAACCTTTCGGCTCCATCGGCCATCTGTTCTGCGAGCAATGTGCCCTGCCCACTGCTACTTAAGTTTGGCGATTCTTCGGGCCATGTCTGTAACCTTGGTTCTCCTGCGGATATCTTCATTTCTGACGCGATCACGCAAGGAAACTCCAAGCATAGCCCTTTCCATTGTCCTTTGAGTGACTTTAAGCCTTCTGATGAGGCCCTTTGTAAGCGATCACGTTTCGGAGCGATATGTCATCACTGGGAGTATGTTCCCTTAGGATAATTTTCTACTCTCATGCGGGCAAAGCTGCTGGTAGCAGCTATTATTAAAAATGCAAAACTATGAGGTTCCCTCTAAACAGTGGCTAGAGAGAACAAACTAACTCGAAACTTTTATTGCGTTTAAGGTTCGTCGAAATACTGCATTTTTCAGTTGCACTTTTATTATTATTTCCGTTTGTCTTTGTTAGGAAAACCGTATTTACGGTTCCGTAGCCAAAGGGTAAACAGGACCCTATTACTTGTCCGTTCGTCTGTCTGTCAGTGTGTCACCAGGCTGAATCTCATGAACCGTGATAGTTAGATAAATAGTTAAAATTTTCACAGATGATGTATTTCGGTTGCCGCTATAACAACAAATAATAAAAATACTGAATAAAATAAATATTTAAGGTAAATATATAATTATTTATTTCCCATACAACCAACGTGACTTTCATGCGTAAGTCCGACTCGCACTTGGCCGATTTTTTAGTGAACTTTGCCTTGCGGTTGCAAACAAATTGTAATTTTGTTATATACTACCTTCAATAATACATTTTGATACAAATGGAGAAATTTTATCATTGCGACCGATGCGGGATTCTTAATATACATAATCAGCCTTATAATGTTCCCACTACCTACTGGGGTCATGGGTTTGCTTCTGAAAGGAAAAGCCGGGGCCCTGGAATTCAAGGCATCGAAGGAACATAAGAGTGGATTTTAGTCAGTAAAAGTCTGACACGCCCTCTCGCTCCGCCCAAAGGCGCAAGATGTCATTAGATGATTTTCTACCTAAAAAAAAATGTTTCCACTGCTGGGACTCAGGCTCCTGTATAGGAGAGGAAATAGGTAATCCGCCAGTCGAGCCCGGTGCGGATTGGTGGATGTCACATATCTTCGATTTTTTAGTTCTAGGACAAGTCGGTTTCCTTACAATGTGTTTCTGCACCATTTTGAGAGCAGTAGTGATGAAATAAATTACTCAAAAGAAATAAAAATATGAAGTGGACAACGATACGTGAAAACTCTGATGTCCGTTGTCCCCATTGCTTGTTTCTACGTTTTTTTTTTTTTCGGTAGGAAAATCATCTTATGACATCCCCCGCTCTTGGACGGGACGGGAGATAGTGTCACACTTTTACTGACTAAAAACCCACTCCCGTTCCTTCGTTGCCTTTCGTACCAGGGCTGAGTCTTCCGGGGGACAATGGTAAGGAAACTAGTGACCTGCTGTTGTCCCCGTGATGGTACCCCATATAATGGGGACAAATAACCATCTTACAAAATAATAAATGAATACATAAAAGAAACTATAGCAAATATAAACTATTGCACACGAAGTGGCGGCGTCGTGTTTCGCTGCGACGACTGTATCCTTCCACAAAATCGTCGATGCACGACACCTTTCGGCCAAATTTCTCCATTGAGGAAGGTATTCAAATGGTGACCGCACCACAAACGATTTGTTTTTTTTTTTATCGTTATAAACCAGTGATGGTAAGCAGTGCACGACTCGCAAGGGCACAAAGGGCATACACCACAGACATACACGCTACTACAAGCTTCGTCATAGCTACATGTATATAAGTTTTGATTTACGAAACATTTCACAAACACGTGCCCCTCTGTAATAACTCTAAAATGAAGCAACTTTAGAACTTGACATTCCCTATGTTATTACTTACCAAAGACACTCATTACTCTTGTCAACTCAAGCTTAATTAGAAAATACCTCTATTGAATAATTAGTTTGAACAAATATCATTGTTATAACTTTAGATTGGAAACCATTTGGGATATTTAATTGAGGAAAGGAAAACGACGCAACGCGACGCGACACGACACGATGCAATGCGACGCGATGTTACACTCAACAAATGTCTTTGGAGGTATGCGGAACAGAGCGTAAAGTCCCGCAAACCTCCGTTCAAAAGGGAGGATCCTCCGACCAGACGGGTGTTATGTCTGGTGGGCTACTGCCCGATAGATGATTTTGGGCTGTCGTATATATTCAAATCGCGCGGAAAACTTTGATTGCGCGATGCAGGATTAGTTCTTATGTGACACCATAGATGTCGCTACATGTCCTAGACGTGATTTCGGTCATTACTTCTCGAATAATGTAGAAGTACAGTACAGTTTTGCTTCGGCAACATTCTTGCAACTTCGGACGGCCAGCAATGGATAAATCGCCATCCGGCCGTCCGGTAACCGTCCGGACCGAGCCCGAGTCGTCGACGGCGCGTAGTGTTCCACGCGTCTCAAGGAGATGTCAGCAAAACCGTAGGGGTCCAGCAGGGTCGAAGCCTACTGGAGCCGTGGGTTCGCTTCTGAAAGGAAAACCCAGGGTCCTGGAAGGCAAGGCAAAGAAGGAACATAGGAGTGGGTTTTAGTCAGCAAAAGTCTAACAGATCTAGAGCGGTAGAAAAAATTCTTACAACTTCTTTGTATTAATAAAAAAATCCTTTTATTTTTATATTTTTGTCCCTTGTCGATTAACGCTTCTGAATCAACCATTTCGTAGTTCGTGGTGCCGCGTCTGGTTGCCCTCAAAACAAGTACGCGTTTTATTTTTTCGGTGGGAAAATCATCTTATGACATCCCCCGCCCTTGGGCGGGGCGGGAGATAGTGTCAGACTTTTACTGACTAAAAACCCACTCCTGTTGCTTCGTTGCCTTTCGTACCAAGACCGAGTCTTCCTTTCAGAATCAGACCCTTGGTCCCAGTAGGCTTCGACCCTGCTAGGCCCCTACAGTTGTTGACATCTCCTTGAGGCGCGCGTGGAACAGCACGCGCCGTCGACGACTTGGGCTCGGTCCGGACGGTTACCAGACGGTCGGATGGCGAGCCACCCATTGCTCGCCGTCCGCAAGCCTGCGCCTACGATGGCCGGAAATCGGGATCGGAATCCCGGCGGCGATTGGGGCGTGAGGACCGTTGCCGTTGCCTCAAGCGATCGGCCGCCTCCTTTGCTAGCATTACTGCTTCGCAGAAGGAGGCGACCGCCTGCCACTCCTCCTCGCTCCGGACCATGGCCTGACCAAGGCCCGGCGCGAAAGATCGCCGCCGCCGATCGCCCCCACGAGGACACGGCGTTGCTCTGCCCAAGCAGGGCACACCTCCACCGTGTGCTCCACCGTATCCTCCGGACGGTCCACACAGTGGTGGCACCCGGGCGTTTCTTCCGCATTAATCCGGTGCAGGAACCTCCCGAACTTACCATGTCCGGTGAGGACCTGCGTCATGCGGAAGGTAAGGACGCCGTGTTACCTTTCCAGCCATTCCTCAAAGAGGGGACTTACCGAAAACAAGTACGCGTTACGTCGCATTTCACTGCAGACTGCTGCAATCAGGATATACCGTTGAGTTGATCGCTTTCGTCGCGTTCGCAGCATCGCGTGGCGCCGTATTCGTCGCTCACGCAGGGCACAACGTAAATCATTAAAATTTGTTGAAGATAACATAGCATATGGCAGTGGGCATGGAACATTGCTCGCAGAACAGATGGTCGAACCGAAAGGTTGTGGAGTGGCGACCGCGTACCGGAAGTTGCAGCATTGGATGGCTACCCACAAAGTGGTCCGATGACCTGGTGAGGGTCACGGGATTCTGATGGATGCGTGACGCACAGGACTGGTCATTATAGCGACACTTCGCGAGTCCGTTGTTCTGTGTCTGTCCCATATAAAAGTATTTCTATTCTATTCTACCTGTGGCGCAACGCCGCACTTCTAGTGGTCCGATGACAGAATGGATTTGGCGGAATTAGCTGTGTGCCTTACATCCAAATCTGTTCAGCAGTTTGAGTGTAAAGTAACATACATACACACATACGCATACACTCACAAACGTTTGCGTTCATAATATTTGTGTGAAGTGTGATTTCCCACTTAAAAAGTCCTCATACAGTCCATCCAACTTTCTTTATCCTTGTACATTGTATATCTAAATTAATATTATAATTAGTATTTTTAAATGTAAATAACCTTTGACATAAATAAAAAGAAGTTCACTAGCAAAAAAAAAAAAATTATAAAGAGGTAAAGTTAGTTTTTTGTTTGTTGGAAGTAATCTCTGAAAGTACTGGTTTGATTGCAAACATTTTTCACCGATAGAATGCTGCTTTATTCCTGAGTGACATCTATATATATAAAAGCGAAATACCACTCATTAATTAAAATATTTATTTATTTAAACTTTCTCTACCAGTCAACCTTTGGGTTAAAAAAGAAGTTGTCTGTGGTAGGTTATTAATCACGAAATCTCAAAAACTATATCACCTACAAACTTTAAATTTGGCAGGTAGGCTCTTTATAGGGTGTAGACATCCGCTAAGAACGAATTTTACGAAACTCCACCACTAAGGGGGTAAAACGGGGGTTGGAAGTTTGTATGGAGAAACCTACTTTTACGCGGGTGAAACCGCTGGCAGAAGCTTAGGTTATATTTTATGTACGCGGGCGAAGCTGCGGGCAAAAGCTAGTGTAATATAATATGAGGAAGTTCATTACGTTGGGATTATTTTCTACTCAACGTGGGCCGTGGGTGAAACCTGGCAGAATCACCTAAAATTAACTTAAACACACAAAAACACCCTTTCAAAATCAGAATATAATCCATTACTTACTAGGGTCCTTTTATACCTGAAATAGGGTGCGATAGGGTTCATAAATTAATTTTACCCTAAAAGGGTTGGACACCATTTATTGAGGGACATTACTTGTTAAATTGATGGAAGATAATTATTTTGTGTGGCTATAATTTGCAACTCAACATGGCTTTGTTGTCCGTTATGAACATGGAAAAATGGACATGATAGATTATTCTTTATTGTACACCAAAAATATGTTATGGTAAAGTTATGAAATTGAGCAAATGAATGAGTGTGTTCGTGGCATCACAGCGAGCAATAACAGAATACCAGCGCTTTTTTTTTTCGGTGGTTTTTTTCAAACCCACTCCTGTTCCTTCGTTGAACCAGACCCTTGGCCCCAGTAGGCTTCGACCCTGCTGGGCCCCTATAGTTGCTGACATCTCCTTGAGGCGCGCGTGGAACAGCACGCGCCGTTGACGACTTGGGCTCGGTCCGGACGGTTACCGGACGGTCGGACGGCGAGCCACCCATTGCTTGCCGTCCGCAAGGCCGCGAGAATACCAGCGCTGCGTTATTTATCGCTTTAAGTTATCTAACGCAGCATATGCTGAGTTAGGTGCCTTTTGGCCTCGCACTGATTATACCTTTCTTTTTTTTATTGTGTATCTTTAGTTTTTACGATTGTGTGAGGCTCGTATAAACGTTTATTCTTTCTTTCAAATACTTGGTGTTTCACAAAAATCTCTCTTTTGTAGAATGTTGTTAATTCCTTGTCTAATGTATTCCGTCATGAGGGATGACATCACAGAATCACAGAGCTCAGAATTCACACCTCCAGATTTTGTGGGCTTGCGAACGACGACCAATGGGTTAGCTGACGATGCGTAGTGTTCAAAGAGATGCCAGCAGAACCGTAGGGACCCATCAGGGCCGAAGCCTACTGTGGCCATAGGTTGACTTCTGAAAGGAAAACCCGGGGTCCTGAAACGCTATGTAAAGAAGGAACGTATGTGTGGTTTTAACCAGTAAAAGTCTAACACGCCCTCACGCCCCGCCCTAGAGAACAAGAAGTCATTGGTTTTTTTTTAAACATTCCTACAACTTCTTTGTATTATTAAAAGAATCCTATGAAGAGAATATCATGTCTCGCAACAATCTTCACTCACGCATTGCGTCGATTAACTAAGGTACTTCCCGTTGACCTAGAATCCTGAAATTTGGCATGAAGGAAGGTCTCATAGCACAAGTATAGGAAAAATTTGAAAACTGTAAATTTGTAGTTACGTCACATAAAAAAAAAAAAACATTTTTTGCAATTTGGAAATATCTTCGTAACTTAATTCGGGAATTGAACTGTTTTCATAGTTAAGTTTTTACGGAACCCTCAGTGTGCGAGTCCAACTCGCACTTGCCAAGTTTTTTTTTTCTATTCAATTTTACATATTGTTAAGAATAAATGACTTATGACTCTAAGCTATAGTTTTTATCGCTTCAAACACTAATCTTAGTTTATTAATAACTACATCATACTTAAGAAATACTTTAACCTTGCTAAATATAGCAGTCTTTGTCCCGTAGGGTTAGTCGAAGATTTACTGTAGTTTCAAGTTTAACTGTGACTTTGCGATAAAGGTATTAGAACTTATCCATAAAATAAGGGCTCGTATTTACTTGATGTACAGTCACGAGTAGTAAGATATACAATATACATTGCCACATTTTTAATCTATTTTAACTTCTGACGTTCAAGAAATAAGTGTACGATAAATGGTTCTTAATTACCTAACCATGAAATGGGTAATTTAGAACCAATATTAAATTGATGGAAAGGGAGTTGGAGTGAACGCCGGCGTTCGCTCGGTTATTGTCTTTCTATTGTGTCTCTAATTACGCTACTCAATAGGTTAAATGTAAATTAACTTTACATAATACAGATCGTATTAACAACGAAAATAACTGATCCAATTTTCAGATAAGCTTTGACAGAACAAATTTACATTTAAATCAAATTAATAAAAATTTTCCATTTAATTTAAACTATTACTACAAATGAATCCATTAATGTCAAAGTTAATAACGAACGTAATAGCAAAATTTTATTTAATTGATCTACAATTAACTGGTTGCGATACGTGGTCTACTTAATTATTAATTACTGGACCATATTAATTATTATGGCTGAAAATATTAATTAAGGACATAATTAGCGGCCAACGAACTAATAAATATAATTAGTGACATTTCAAAATGAATGTTGTTTGGAAGTTTTTATGTTTAAGCCGCTTTGTAAGCGTAGATTTATTTATAATAAGTGTTCTATAAGCTTGCTAGAAAACACCTTAATTTTTTGTTTTTGCGGAATTGTTGATAAAATTTTCTCTTTTTAAAGGGGGTGCAACTCGACAAACGTTTTTCACACAACCGCTCTTACGCGATTATGACTTTATTACACGTTTTTCATTAGATATTATGGAAACACAGTATCTTGTGGATATTATCTAGGCTTCTATCAATTTATAAATTTGTGTAAAACTAATCTAGAAAAAACCTTCCAAAAATCTGCTATTTTTGCGTGAACTTTGGCACTTCATTATTTACTCAAAAATTAAAAAAAGTATAACAATAGAAGCCTAGAAAATTTAATCAAGATTCTGAATGATGACAATTCTTTTTCAAAAACTTTTAAAACTTAAGTTTTGTAAAATATTCGAGTAAATCACGGAATTACCGAATGCTAACAGTTTTCAGGCGTTATCTCTCTTTTTTCGCGTTGCCTTTTCATCAAATATCGCGTTGGATTGCGTTAGTTGAAGTAATAAGCATGCTCAATGTTATAATAATATAATATAATATTCACACAACTATCACACAACGCCGTCTAGTCTCAAGCTAAGCAGAGCTTGTGTTATGAGTACTAGACAACTGATAACTTAAATATTTCTAAATACATACATATATTATAGATAAATTACACCCAGACACAGAACAAATGATTGTGCTCATCACACAAACATTTGTCCTGGTTGGGAATCGAACCCACGACCTCCGGCATAGCAGCCAGGGCCACTAACCACTAGACCAACAGGCCAGTCGTGTTGACGATAGGCGAGTGAAAAAGAAGCCTCTTATGAATCGTTTACCGAATACAGAATTTAACTTTTTCTTCACAATACTATAAGCATAAATATAATCAGCATTATAGTGTTCCCACTGCTGACACTCAGGCCTCCTCTCTAGGAGAGGGAGTGGGCCGCGCGCGGGCCCAGTGCGTGTTGGTGGATGTAACGACTTCGAATTTTTTGTCCGTTTCAAAGTAATGCGACTGGCTAGGTTTGAACCCACGACCTACAACACGTAAGTTAGGACCTTTGCCACGGGGCCATCACTGCTCTACACAATACTATTATATCTTTTTTTGTAATATAATCTTTTTTGCTTAGATACTAAGTCCTTTGAGCCATATCTTCGTATAATATAGTCACTTTTTTTCATTAACCTGCGGATATAACACATTGTTATGCTTTTGCAATATTTGGTAGCTATTGTCTCGAGGCAGCCTTCACGGCAAACTTCACTGAGGTAGTCAACACCTACTACAGTCAAATTCTCACCACCATTTCACCGAGATTGTACCTATTTTAATAATTTCACATATTGTTCAGCTGTGCAGACTCTTACGATAGTAGGTTTTTTTTTTAAGTGTGGAAATCATCTAATGACTTCTCGCGCTCTGGTTGAAGCGGAAGGGCGTGTCAGACTTTTACTGACTAAAATCACACCTGCGTCCTTCAGTTGCCCTTTGCGTTCTAGAACTTCGGGATTCCTTAGAAATGCCTGTAGCCCTAGCGGGCACTGGCACTGCTGAGCCTCGGTTTTGCTGACATCTCTTTGAGGCACGCGTGAAACACTATGCGTCGTCAACTGACTTGGGTTGTGTCTGAACGGTTACCAGACAGCCAAACGGCAAGCTAACCATTGCTTGTCGTCCGCCATCTCGCGCCTACGGTGGCCAAGAATCGATCTGCTTTTCAGAAATTCCCCGCGGTCCTAGCTAGCGGGCATCGGCCCTGCTGGGCCCCTACGGTTTGCTGACATCTCCTTGAGGAGCACGTGGATCACTATGCGCTGTTGACGACTGGGCTCGGTCCGGTCAATTAACGGACGGCCGGACGACAAGCTACCCATTGCTCGACATCCGCAAGCCCGCGTCTACCGTGGCTGGTAGTCGGGGTCAGAATCTTGGCGGCTCCGCAGCCGCCAAGACATTCGTTCCCTCACGCGTGCAGCCTCCTCCTTCGCTAGCATTACTGCTTCGCAGAAGGAGGCCACCGCCTGCCATTCCTCCTCGCTTCAGACCATAGCCCGAACCAGGAACCGACGCGAGAGGTCGCTGCCGCCGAATGCCTCCACGAGGACACAATGGTACACTACACCAATTTATATATCACAACTAGTCAATCCAGCGAACTTCGTACCGCTTATTAGTCAATAAATGTTGTGATAGCTAAACTGTCAAAGGATAACGCCATCTACTGGTATTACCATAACAGCATAATTCATTTTAAAATGACATTTTAATTAGAGATGGCGTTGTATTCGATTTTTTTTTTTGTAAGTTTTTCCATATTTTCTCACCGTTTAAACTTCCCTCCCTTCCCTGGACTATAACCAATATTTCAAGACCAAAATTAGCCAAATCGGTCCAACCGTTCTCGAGTTTTAGCGAGACAAATAAACAGTTATTTATTTTTATATATACAGATATCCCCTATGAATCCATTAGAAAATAAAACTAAATAAGAAACCTACTAATATTTTGTTTTCCTTTGCCCACAGATACGTACAAAATGATGTAACAACCAACATGTCAAATTCGACGACATAACGCGCCAAAAAAAAAACAAGATGGCTGACAAAGATTGGGTCGACTACTTCGGATATTTCAACACGACGAAACAAATCGCCGATGGAGATAGCATTGATTTTGACATCCCGAAAATTAATAATAACTATGACAATCAAACTGGGGATCTAGGATATTCGAATTTCACCTCTGACGACTTCTGCCAATCGAATCATTCACATTATTATCTGAATGTGACGTGTGAGTTCCCGATCAATTATGCTGAGCCTATGTATGGGTGAGTACTTTGATAACTAACTTTTTTCGGAAGTAAAACTAATTAAAGACAATTCTTAAACATAAGGCTACACACATTTTTAGCGAAGCGCATCTCAATATAGCGAAGCGTAGCGCAACGCAACTCAACGTAGGTAAGCGTAGCACAACGCAGTGCAGCGTAGCGTAAATAACAGTTTTCATTGTTAGCTATGCTGCACTTTACCCGAATTACGCCTGCCATGAGAAGCCTATTAAACAAGTTGGTTCTGATAAGTTCCTTATAAATAAGTTAATTTTTTACCCGTTTTTTTACTATTTATATTATTTTTAACGGTAGACCCTACTAGGGCCAAGGGTCTGCTTCTGAAAGGAAGACTCGGCCGTGGAACACAGGTGGGTTTTAGTCAGTAAAAGTCTGACACTGCATCTCGCTCCACCCCGAGTCGGAACAGTCATTTAATGATTTCCCACCACAAAAAATGTTTTCATCATACTCTGAAACGTAACAGAGCATACGAAATAAATCCACATAAAATGTAACTTGATCCCACAATTACACTTACATCATAAAACTAGAGCACCAGTTTAAAAATGCATCTAAAATATTACATTTCTTCAAGAGATTTTCTGAAACTCTAAGGCCTTGTACAGAGTGAACACGCGGAAGAGGGCGCGGGTGCGGATGCGAGTGCGGATATGGTGCTAGGCACCATTAGAATAGAATAGAATATTAATTGTACACCAAAAAAGCAACCCAACTTATAATCTTAAATCTATGAGTACAATGGCGGTCTCACAGCGATATCTACCAGACAACCTTAGAATGGATCGTAAGAACTGGACATTCTGAAGGCGGTGCTCTGTGCATCGCTATTATAATGGGCAGTAGCTCTACTTGAATTTATAATTCGACTTTAGCGTTGTGATTTTGAAGTTCATTTTTAAGTGGCCACTATATTATATTGATATTATTACATTTTTATAACCCAGAGAATAAGAATTTCACCTGAATTCGATCGAATAAGATCAATTTTTGCGTGGACCTTTAGTCAACTCTTTACTTGCTACTTACTGCTTTACTAGCTAGTCCCTTGTAGTCACTTGAAAAACAAAAATACATCTATTTTAAATCACAATATCCAGTAGGAATCAATTTGCGAATAATAATTAAAACAGCCATTGCATACTGTACTTTACTCAAAGAAATCCCGTCAAAAACTCTAAACAGTGGTTTTATAATTATCTATACTAATATTATAAAGAGAAAAGATTTGATTTGTTGTTCCTTTGTTACGATTTAACTCAAACACTACTGGACCGACTTTCAAAACTCTTTCACCCGTAGAAAGCTATTTTATCACTGGGTAACATAAGCCTATATTGTTTATTTTTATGCGGGCGAAGCCGCTGGCAACAGCTAAGTGATATTTATTTTGTAAACGGGTTTAAAAGAACACTTTTACACGTCATTTTTTTTTCGTTATATTTAACTAGATGAGGCCGGTGTTTCGAGCTGACTGCCCTGAGAAGAAACAAAAAAAAAAACTCAGGGGTCAAAGTCTCTTTTAAAGTCCATACAGTTAATATGTAATGGTCAAATCATATGAGAACCATGCAGATGTGATGATGTAACCATGATAGTGTAAGCTAGTGTTAGATACTCGTAAATCGCGCCCGCCTTAGCACCCACCCTAACTCCTCACTCTGGTCGTAGCCTAATGTTACTGAAAAGCTTTCATGAAATGAGGACAGATACGTTTTCATCTCAATTTGATAAGGGAGGTCGCTTCAAATTCCTTCTCATTAAAAAACTAGTTATTATATTTTAAAGAAGTTTAAAAGGGAAAAGTGTTTTTTTTTATTTTTGTTGGATAATGGGATGGTTAAGAGGTATAGATAGCGGCACGAATCTTGAGCGCTCGGCGAAAGAACGGGGATCGTTTTGTGCATCGTACAATATCGGCGAGCCAATCACTGTAAAAGGATTTCACTCCCCGCCCCCGCATCTCTCTTCATACCACTAAAGAGACCCGATATTTCACTTCTGCGTGCTTCTGCGTAAGTAGAACTGTAGAAGTCAGCGCTCAAGATCCGTGCCGGTATCTATACTGGGTAATGTTAACAAAAGAAAAAATGAATCTTTTATAAGGACGTTACAAATCTTTTATAAACAAAAGGTTTATAGAAAGTAATCTACGGCCGGTTAAAATACTATTAATTTATAATTAATTGTTGCTTAATTACAAAAGATGCTAATAAATTAGAAATCCTGAAATTGTATTCCTAAACGACCCATTCTTAATTTATTTTTGTCATTTTCAATTAAAATTATTGTCATTTTTTCAACTTAATATTTATAAGAAATCATATTAGAATATTTTGTTGTAAATAATTTAGAGTCATGCCCATTCATGTATGCTGAAATATGTGACGGAATAAGAAGAACCATTATTGTATTTTAAGATATGTAACTACCACCATATTTCAAGCAAATAAATAATTTGTTATTATTATTTATCTGATGTCATTATCGTGAAAACGTAACATCACTATTTTAAGTTCTTTCGAAGATAACTTCCCCACTCCATTCGACTCAGACACCGGAAATAACTCTCGAGTCGAGGACATATGTAGCTTATCACTTAAAAACTTCGCTTTACCATATTATTATGAAACTCTTAACTTCATTGATGGAGTCAAGTACTGAAAGTGTATTTATGGTTTAAATTGGGGTCCAAGTCTGCTATTTTTATAAATTCGTCTTGCCAACACGATCCCATTGTCATTTTGCTAAAAGTTCGTAATCTGCTAATTCATAATGATCGATCATTGATCGGTCGTAATAGAGTTGTGGAAGAATGACAATATTGAGCTTATTTAGAGCAATAACTGCACAATGACGTTCTAATGGTAGGTCACTGATCAAAGGTACTGTCAAAATTTTAGCAGATTACCGCATACGTCAGACTTTCATTTGTCAATATGTACGAGATTACCATTCTACGCCACTTCTTTCAATGGAGTGTCAGTGTCAGTGGTTGACCATTGGAAAGTCATAATGACGCCATTATATTAGTAGATTACCAAATTTGACAAAATCAACAACTATTAAATAAATGATAGACCATTCTGACACTATTGTAATAGCAAACTTGAGGCCCAAGGGCCCAAATCTACTATTTTTATAAATTCGTCATTCCAACACGATCCCATTGTCATTTTGCTAAAAGTTCGTAATCTGTTAATTCATAATGATCGATCATTGATCGGTCAATGGTTTCGTAATGGAGTTGTGGTAAAGTGACAATATCGAGCTTTTTAAAAACAATGACGTTCTAATCGTAGGTCACTGATCAAAGGAACTGTCAAAATTTTAGCAGATTACCGCATACGTCAGACTTTCATTTGTCAATATGTACGAGATTACCATTCTATGCCACTTCTTTCAATGGAGTGTCAGTGTCAGTGGTTGACCATTGGAAAGTCATAATGACGCCATTATATTAGTAGATTACGAAATTTGACAAAATCAACAACTATTAAATAAATGATAGACCATTCTGACACTATTGTAATAGCAGACTTGAGGCCCAAGGGCCCAAATCTACTATTTTTATAAATTCGTCATTCCAACACGATCCCATTGTCATTTTGCTAAAAGTTCGTAATCTGTTAATTCATAATGATCGATCATTGATCGGTCAATGGTTTCGTAATGGAGTTGTGGTAAAGTGACAATATCGAGCTTTTTAAAAACAATGACGTTCTAATGATAGATAGATAGATAGATAGATATATTCTTTATTGTACACCAAAAAATGCAAATTACATTAGGAACTTAATATTAATATAGTGTCACAATGGGCGGTCTTATCGCTAAAAGCGATTTTTTACAGACAACCTTAGGATGGATTTGATAGAGAAGGAGAAAAAAGATACGCAGGTAGTTCGTGGGGTACTATTTACATATATACAATACATAAACTAATAAATTTCATATAATACAAACAATATATAATATACATATATATAAATATATATATATATATATATATAATTATAAAAATCAAAGAAATGATGTACGTAATGACGACATTCAAGAGGAAAGGTAGTGATCCTTAACCATATCTTTAAAAGTCGTGAGTGTTTGAGCTTGCCTTACCGACACGGGCAAAGCATTCCACAGCCGCACTGCTTGAACTGTAAACGACTTGTCATAGAAATTGGTGGAATGGCTTGGCATCTCTAGCCCCAAGTTTTCCGATGACCTAAGATATCTAGTATGTGTGTCATGAAGGAACTTGAAACGTTCTTTAAGATATGCAGGGGTTTTAGGATTGAACAGAACACTGTAGAGCATAGACAAGATGTGTAAGTTCCGGCGAAGGCGTATTGGAAGCCACTTGAGTTTCGTACGAAAATCGGATATGTGATCATACTTGCGCAAGCCAAATATAAATCGTATGCAAACATTTTGAAGCCGCTCAAGTTTATCAAGTTGTGCCTCAGTGAGATCGAGATAACTGACATCAGCGTAGTCAAGGATAGGGAGTAAGAGTGACTGAGCAAGTGCAATTTTAGTGGCAGTTGGCAAGAAGTTACGCAACCGTCTCAGGGACTTGGCAGAAGCAAATATTTTGCGACTTACCTCTTGTAATTGGGGACCCCAAGAAAGATGCTTGTCTATCCAAATGCCCAAGTTCTTAACCTTCTCGCTTATTGGAATAGCAGTACCGTTGAATAGAACCTGTGGCAGCTGGGACCAGTTTACCTTGGGCATCAACCTAAAGCTGCCAACAACAATGACTTGAGTCTTCGATGGATTAACCTTCAGACCGTGTGCCTCACTCCACTCACAAATTGAAGCCAAGTCCTGGTTAATGATGTTGATAGCGGCATCCAAATCCGTATGGGGAGTTTGTCTATAAACTTGCAAATCATCAGCATAGAGGTGGTAGAAGGAAAGAAGTTTTTTGGAAATAGAATTTATGAAAATTGCGAAGAGTAAAGGAGATAAGACGCCACCCTGAGGAACACCGGCAGAAGTATAACACCAAGAAGAACAGGACTCATCTATGGAAATACGTTGCCGGCGGCCATACAGGTAACTACGAAACCAGTCAATCACCGTTGGAGATATGTTAAGAGAGCGAAGTATGGCGAGTAGGATATCGAAATCGACGGTATTGAAGGCGTTGCTAAAATCTAGTAAGCAGAGAACCGTCATATTTCCTCTATCCATACCTAGACGTATGTCATCAGAAACGTTAACCAGGGCTGTGGTGGTGCTATGACCAGGACGAAATCCGGATTGGAATGGATTCAGCAGACTATTCTTGCAAAGAAAAGCACTGAGCTGATTGTGGACCAGGCGTTCAAGGACTTTAGAGAGGAAAGGCAGTATGGAGATTGGTCGATATTCTGAAAAGGAAGTAGGATTTGATTTTTTGGGCAAAGGAGTAATTTTGGCCTCTTTCCATATTGATGGAAAGACACCTTTGGAAATGGAATAAGTGGTAATGGTAGGTCACTGATCAAAGGAACTGTCAAAATTTTAGCAGATTACCGCATACGTCAGACTTTCATTTGTCAATATGTACGAGATTACCATTCTATGCCACTTCTTTCAATGGAGTGTCAGTGTCAGTGGTTGACCATTGGAAAGTCATAATGACGCCATTATATTAGTAGATTACGAAATTTGACAAAATCAACAACTATTAAATAAATGATAGACCATTCTGACACTATTGTAATAGCAAACTTGAGGCCCAAGGGCCCAAATCTACTATTTTTATAAATTCGTCATTCCAACACGATCCCATTGTCATTTTGCTAAAAGTTCGTAATCTGTTAATTCATAATGATCGATCATTGATCGGTCAATGGTTTCGTAATGGAGTTGTGGTAAAGTGACAATATCGAGCTTTTTAAAAACAATGACTGCACAATGAAGTTCTAATGGTAGGTCACTGATCAAAGGAACTGTCAAAATTTTAGCAGATTACCGCATACGTCAGACATTTATTTGTCATTATGTACGAGATTACCATTCTATGCCATTTCTTTCAATGGAGTGACAGTGGTTGACCATTGGAAACTCATAATGGCGCCATTATATTAGTAGATTACCAAATTTGTCAAAATCAACAACTTTGAAATAATGATAGACCATTCTGACACTATTGTAATAGCAGACTTGAGGCCCTGAGCTTTTGTAAATGAGACCTTGTCAAACCATACACTAGCATTAGACGGGGTCGCGGTACACTATGATGGAGATGGCGGGATGAACTGCATAGATTCCGCCAGATCTGAAAAGATATAGCGCAGACTCGCGAAAGATGGAGTGGACGACGGTCTTTGCCTAGGAGCGGGACATAACAAGCCAGAAGAAAATATATTGTTTCTTGCCGGTTCTTCTCTGTAGGAAATGATCAATCGGAATTGTACTGGAATCAATTGGAAGTTTTTGACGATATATAAGTGCCCATGTAGGCCTGTGAAATAAAATATATTGAATTTAGTTCAAAAAAGAGAGTGGTTGAATTGAGCATAGGCATATGACAGTTGCGTCAACCGCCATCTTGCATAAAAAGTAAGTCTTTAGACCGACGTTTGGTTTAGACATAGTTAGTTTCCATTTGACGTGCAAATTTAACAGAACCTGTCAAAATTTTTCGCATATATTTTACAACTATTTAACTTCAAATTCTCAATTTTGGACCGAAACTATTCCTCAATTTCTGATTTAAGCATTTGAATTTGAGTATTACTTAAACACTACTTAAAAAAAACAGTTATTAAACGAGCCTCTATTATTACTTTAACCTAGAAATCTGTCAAAATTTGGCATTTAAATAGGGTTTGACACATTCTTAACTCAAATTACTCGATTTAAAAACTTGCTCAATACGGATGTCTGCAATGTTATTCGTGTCTTCAGATACTAAATGTAAACCCATTTCTTCCACAGCTACATCGCGCCCTTCCTCCTCGCAACAACAACGGTAGCCAACACACTCATCGTCGTTGTCCTCTCAAGACGTCACATGCGAACCCCCACGAATGTGGTGCTGATGGCCATGGCGCTATGCGACATGTTCACGATGCTGTTCCCAGCACCGTGGCTGTTCTATATGTATACGTTTGGCAACCACTACAAACCGCTCAGTCCCGTCAGAGCATGCCAGGCCTGGAATTATATGAACGAGGTTAGTACCATCAACTCTTGAAACCATCATAACTTTTATTTCCGGCTACATAGATACTTGCATTTTTTAAGTCTTTAAACAGAAAGTTTGTGCTTTGAAACGGTGTATATTTCACCTATGTACGTTCTGGGCTTAAGGCTGGTACGATTATCAGCAATGTCCTTTGAAGGACCAATTTATAAAAAAAGAAAACTACTGTCTTCCTTAACAGACTATTATCGAAAAAAACACTTGGAATATCCGTCTGGAAACAATAAAAAGATACGTAAAAAAATCTACTGCACCACCACGTGGTGCGACATGTTCACGATGCTGTACCCAGCACCGTAGTTGTCCTATATGTGTATGTTAGGCACCTCTACAAACCCCTCAGCCCCGTCAGTGTTCCAGACCTGGAATTATATCAACTAGGTAAGTACCAATCAAGTCTTAAAACCTTCGTGACTTTTATTTCCGGCTGCATAGATGCTTGTATTTTTCTAGGTATTTACACAGAATATATGTGCTTTAAAATGGTATATGTTTCGGCTATGTACATTCTGGGTCGATGGTTCATAATAGGCAAATTGAATACCTGTCATGTTTCTTTTTTTCATTACAATTCAGAGTTAAAGTATAACTTTTTTATTAACCTATATTTTGTCCTGCTGCTAGGCAACGGCCACCCCCTTCTCCTTTCAAACCACTCTGTCTTGGATGATCTCTGGACAAGTTTGCCCCGTAAACATCATCAGATTATGACACCACTTCGTCGCGGTCTTCAACGACGCGACGTCGTCCTCCCTCAGGCGTCCAGTGAGTAACAATGTTAACCCATTATCCGGGTACATTAACGTGGTATGGTCAGCTCACATATAAAGTTATTTATATTCACGAACAATTTCACCGTTTAAAATGTCGCCAATGAATTAAAAATCACCCTACATTAAAAGTCATGACGCAGAACACTTCAAAATAAAGCGAAACCTACACACGACGGTCATAAATTGCACTCATTAAGGTCTTATTATAGTTTCTAAGTTTAGCTTCGATTAGACCTAGTTTAGAATCGCGTGTAGCATGCTACACAGAACCTTGTTTTTAATGGTGAGGGAAAACTTTGATCGAGTGTAATGGGTACGTGACCACAACTGCAAGCAAGTATGGATTGATCGCAAATAGCTATCATCAAGGCTTATCCAGGTTTGCTGAACGTAATGGACACCTACCCCTCCCCTTCTCGTTCTTGGCACAGCTGGTCACATTGGTGAAACTCCCACTCCCTAGGCGCTATGATACAGTTTTGCCATCGACAAAAGCATTATAATCATAAGCATAATCAGCCTTTTAATGTTCACTCTGCTGGGACTCAGGCCTGCTCTCTCTATGAGAGGGAATGGACCGTAATCCACCACGCGGGCCCAGTGCGGATTGGTGAATGTCATATGTCTTCGAATTTTGGGTTCTAAGACATGTCGGCTTCCTCACGATGTTTTCTTTCACCGTTTTGAGAGCAGTGGTGATAAAATAAATTACACAAAATAATTCGCCTGGCTGGGTTTGAACCCGCGACCTACAACTCGTAAGTCGGGGCCGTTATCACTCGACCACCACTGCTCTCAACGACATAAATACATTTTAATTGCAATTGGCTTTTTATTTAAATGCAATTATATCTGTACAAAGTTATCAATTAAAATTTTTAGCTATGTTTGTTCTTACATGAGCAAAACGTAAGTTTCTACTTTATTTAGACCTTTTGCTATTATGATATGGGCAAACTTGCATTGACATATCATCAAATGTTAACGTTTAAACGATTTGGTCAATTTTAGCAGGCTATATCATAAAATGCAACCATTTCATGAATTTCGATCTTAAAAGTTATGATTCCTTCAACACTTTTTCATACCGTCACATTTCATCGACTCCTTTCCTAACTCCTTCTCCCCCTCCCTTAACAGACGACGTCATTTACGGATACCGCCATTAGAAATATGTGATAAATATATGATAATAAACTGATAATAATCCTACTCACTGAAAGGTTCTATAAATTAAGCCCAGACTTAATTAATATAGAACACAAATGGGATATTTTAGATCCATTTGGGACATTTCCAGATATATTTTGGGACAATTTAGGATCAGTTAAATATACCTTCTGAGATTTCAGTTTATTTGCGAAAATATTATTTTATCTTGTTTATTCTGTCGGGCGTACTGTTTCACAATATTTGGACAGGAATATTTCATCGTATCTCCGTTTATTTACCATGTTATATTTGCATTATTGTTGTGTTAACCCTTTATCTGATAGAACATTAAATTTTAATAATATCACAATGATTTTTAATACTTTATTGTAAACAAAAACATAATTATATAGTACACGGTGATACATACAGTTTATGTACAAAAGCAAGCTTAACTCAACAATGAGTTTTCTCCCAGGAAACCTTTGAATTACAGAGAGAGAACAAATTCGAGGGTAGGAACCGAAACCTTATATAACTAAATCTAATATATAATTACATATATAATTATTATACATAAGTCTAATATATAATTATAATATAAATACTAATATATACTAATATATGTTAATATTAGTTTAGCCCCTGGTTTTGCTAACATCTCTTTGAGGCGTGCCTGGAACGTTACGCGCCGGTTCGGACGGTACGGTTGGACGACGAGCTACCCATTGCTCGTCATCCGCAAGCCTGCGTCTATAGTTGTCCTGTGACTCCTAATGCCCTGGTCGTCTCCTGCTGTCGCAGCGGCTGGGATGTAAGGATGTCGGTTCCCTCACGCGTGCGGCCGCCTGGCTTATATGATGTGTTATCATTACCTACAAAACTTCAACAACAAATTCTTCACTTTATTTGACATTCGTGATACATTATAATCCTATTATAAATGCAAAAGCACTCCTTTGACACCTTAAGTGCTCATTTACTCATGTCAAAAGACATTTTCTTTACAATTATTCTTATAATAGTTAAGTACGGCGATGCGCCCCCGGTACATGGTTTTTTTTTTTAGATGGTAAATCATCTAATAACAAATCTCGCTCTTGGGCGGAGCGAGAGATAGTGTCAGACTTCTAATGACTAAAAACCCTCTCCTTTTCCTTCGTTGCCTTCGTCCCAGGGCCCCGGGTTTCGTTAATCAGGATCGGAATCCCGGCGGCGGTTGGGGCGTGAGGACCGTTGCCTCACGCGATCGGCCGCCTCCTTTGCTAGCATTACTGCTTCGCAGAAGGAGGTGTCCACCTGCCACTCCTCCTCGCTCCGGACCATGGTCTGTACCAAGGCCCGGCGCAAGAGATCGCTGCCGCCGATCGCCCTCACAAGGACACGGCGTTGCTCTGCCCGAGCGGGGCATAATTCCACCGTGTGCTCCACCGTGTCCTCCGGGTGGTCCACACAGTGTCGACACCCGGGCGTCGCTTCCGCACGAATCCGGTGCAGGAACTTACCGTGTTTGGTGAGAACCTGCGTCATGCGGTAGGTACGCCGTGAGGTCTTTCTAACCACGCTTCAAAGAGGGGACTTACCGCCATAATTGTGGCGTGCCCCCGGTAAATAGTGAACATCCCACTCATATACGCAAAACATTATGAGAACAAATTCATTATGCGTACAGGTAAGGAGTGGCATTCCCTGCCGGAATCATTTTCCTGATAGCTACAACCTCGGGGTCTAAGTCAAGAGTTAATAGGTTACTTCTAGGTAAGTTTGCTTCACCGTCGCCATCACATCACTTACAATCAGGTGAGATAGTGTTCAAGCCTATTAATTATAAAAAAAAATATATATATTATTTAAAAAAAAAAAAAATTATATAACACTACACCCGCATATATACTATCGCACTTCAAAAGCTCGTGATTTTCACTTTCGCACCCATTCAGTGTAATATTCACACACATCACGGCTGAGTTGATTCGCGCAATAATCCTCGGTATACCCACAGACTACGGAAGAAACACGATGCGGCTATAGAAACTTTAGTGAGCACCTATAATATTCGTGCAGTGCAATTTGCTGTCGACTTATACGAGGCCGACGACAGAGCTGTCCACGTGGCTAAATGTTGGTCGGACAAAATTTTCGAGAATAAAGAAAGCGAAAAAAAAGAAACGAATCAGCATTGCTATCCAACGTGGCAATGCTGCCAGCGTTCTGGGCACTTTACCTTGATATCGATGTGGATGAATTTTTTGATGCCCAATAATTTCTTTTTCTACCCGTTTGTAAATATTATTATTTTTAATTTGTAAATATTCCTATTTATTAGTTTTAATGTTCACAAGCGCAATTTGTGTTGAGCGCAAGTATATGTCAAGGTCCGTCAGATTCTATCCATACTTCATACTTGCGAAATTAACTCTGTCAATTCCGTTCGTTAATTTCTTTGTTTTCTCGCCTAAACCACTGTAACAAAATTTGATGATTTATAATTATGTTTTTTAATTTATTATTTTGGGCTCGTATTTGGCTACTATATCACGTGATACTCACGGAAAGCAAAATGAAATTCAGAATTTCTGTTATATCGTAGATGCGTGTACCAACATTTAGATGGTCGTATACTCGTGTCGCACCTGTCTTTTCATGCATGCAGTTCTCCTGCCTAATTGAATAAAAACAGTAACATATACGGAAATTCTGGGATAAACACACCCCAGGTGCTGCCAGTGAGTGACCATGGCCCTAGAAAGCAAAGGATAACTGAAGGACACAGGTGGAGTTTAGTCAGTAAAAGTCTGACACACCCTCACCATCACCCTAAAGCGGGAGAAGTTATTTGATAACTTTTCGTTTAAAAAAAACAATTGTTGATGCCATTGCGATCTCTCACAGTGCCCACAAAAATGTTTCCGTACTCTATTTCCACGGCCGATATTGCAGCGTGTATTGTGGCGTGATAAGCGCCCCTGCAACGTGATCGTGTCACGCTTGATCACTCGGTATTTGGAGTAATAAAGCGTCACTGGCGCATTATATTTGTACCTAAGTGATTGAGAATTTAATCATCAGCTGTCCTTTACTCAACTATGTCGAGGTAGACTCTGTGGTAGCCGGATAGAGCTGCAGACCAGCCCCCCTAGCCAAGTTACAACCGTTTCGTGTCAAATTCCGCTCTCCAATCGGTAACGCTTCGGTGTCAGCAATTGTAGAAAACGATAAGTTGGTAGCCATGTTGACGCGCCTGCCCCCCTAGCCAAGTTACAACCGTTTCGTGTCGAATTCTGTTCTCCAATCGGTAACGCTTCGGTGTCAGCAATTGTAGAAAACGATAAGTTGGTAGCCATGTTGACGCGCCTGAGTCGGCCGCTCGTTCTACAATGTCGTTCTACAATAACAAAGGATGTAGCGTTGAACATTGTAGAATCGATAACAACTCATTCTATCGTTTTGAACGATGTGAACTTGGTTACGTTTTCTATTCGTTTGTTCTGACCACGTGACTTAACGTTGAGATGATATCATTCCCATACATTTGATTAGTTTTCGACTAGCGTTAACGATTGCAGATTATCAACTTGGCTAGGGGTGCTGAATCTGCCGCTTGTTCTACAATAACAAAGGATGTAGCGTTGAACATTGTAGAATCGATAACAACTCATTCTATAATTTTGAACGATGTGAACTTGGCTACGAATTTTCTATTCGTTTGATCTGACCACGTGACTTAACGTTGAGATGATGTCATTCCCATACATTTGATTAGTTTTCGACTTGCGTTAACGATTGCAGATTATCAGCTTGGCTAGGGTCACAAAATACTGCACAGTATTTTACGTGGAGCATCTGCTTAACTAACCTCCACAATCCTGCTGCTGAGGTGGGAAATCATCAAATAATTTCTCCCGCTTTGGGTAGAGTGAGAAGGAGTGTCAGACTTGTACTGACTGTTTAGACGCGCATAGTTTTATTCGGATGTTTAGTTGTAATAATAATAAGGTCTCATTTCACTGTACCGTTTCTTGTATTATACCCATGAGTTTTTAAGAAACTTCTATATTTAAAGGGCTTATTAGAAAAGCTGTTGTTATTATTTAAGTAAAGTCTCAATAAATAATATTCATAAACAGCAAAGTTATGAGTGTTTGTATAAATCTCAAAATGTTACTCAATTTATGGAAATATTGTACAGGTTAAATTATGAATGAATGAATGGCAATAAGAATGGCAAAACACTGCGCGTAGTATTTTCTAGTAGCAATTGTTATGAATGATTGATCAATTAAGAATTTACCAATTATGAAAAATTTTCGTGGACATTTTTGGGATTTAATTTTTTTTACCTTTTGATTACACAAATATGATCAGTAACGGGTACAGATAAAGCCCCATTTCTTTTGGACTAATTAAAAAATCGGGGTGTATAACTATTTGACTCAATTCATTGCACAATGTACTCGTACATGTTTAGATGATAACCCCAAGACAATCGACGCAGTTGATTAATCCGCCGGGCTATGGCCATCGCTTTGTGCCGCCAAGCTCGGCTTCACTAGTGATCAACCGCCCAGCTCTTAGTAATCTTCGCTCAGGGGCGTAGCTACTGTCGTACCAGCCGTATCAATGATATGGGCGCCCCTGGCCACAAGAAACCACTATAATACAAACAAACAAAAAATCACAAAATCTCCCTTGCCTTTTCCCGACTAGCTTAGGGTCTGCTTCAGTTTACCCGGATGCGGCTGAATACCCGTGTTTTACATGGAGCGACTGCCTATTAGACCTCCACAACCCAGTTACTGGGCAACACGATGCTCCTTGAATAGACTAATGCTCAAACTAACAAACAAAAAACTGTTCTGAGGTGATTCTTCGAAACCGAGAGAACGTCTTATTCATCTGGCCTAGCTTTCATAACTATCTATTTTCTGCCGTAAGCCACTGGGCGCAAATGAGTGCTTTTGATACAATTAGCATATAGCATAGCATAGCCGGCCTTTTAATGTTCCCACTGTTGGGACTCAGGCCTCCTCTCTAGGAGAGGGAATGGGGCGTAATCCACCACGCGGGCCCAGTGCGGGTTGGTGGATGTCACATGCCGGTTTCCTCACGATGTTTTCCTTTCGTTTTGAGAGCAGTGTGATGAAATAAATTACACAAAGTAATGCGCCTGGCTGGGTTTGAACCCGCGACCTACAACTCGTAAGTCGGGGCCGTTACCACTCGGCCACCACTGCTCTCTATTTGATACATTTAGTGATCGCGGAAAACTAATATGCAAAAAAAAATTCAAATTGTAAAGAAAAAACTAGGCCAGACGAATGAGACACCCTCGCGGTTTCAAAGAATCACCCTCTGCTTTATTATATTATTATTTATAGACTGATATACCCCTTTTTTGAAATGGGAAAACATCAAAAAGCTTTCCCGCTATGGGTGAAGCGAGAGGTAGCGTCAGACTTTTACAGACTAAAACCCACCTGTCAACGGCTAAGTACCAAATAACTCCTAACTGTCGAAGTCAAAAACTTCCAGAAACTGGAATATCTAATCTTTTAATTTCTGAATTAAAAAAATTGTAGATAATTAATTAATTTAATGAAAATACACACAGCACAGGACCGGTCATTATGGCGACACTTGGGGGAGGCCTATGTCCAACAGTGGACGTCTTTCGGCTGAAATGATGATGATGATGATGATAATGATGATGATGATGATGACAATAATAATTGTTATTTTAATTTATATGCAGCATTTATATTTTTCATGATAGATTAGTAGCGTTCCAAAGAAGTTAAGAGGTAATACCATTATATTGACACTGGCTTAGTTCGACCACAGAGTACTTTTGGTTCGAACTTCAGAAGGAGATTCTACAATTTAATTTGATGCAGTTGCAACTAAATATCTACACATACATTTAAGTTATAAGCACTAAAAAGTAATTTTCCTCTAAATTTCGTGAGGCAATTGTCCTCACGCCCCAACCGCCGCCGAGATTCCGATCCCGATTTCCGGCCACCGTAGGCGCGGGCTTGCTTGGGACGGCGAGCTACCCATTGCTCGCCGTCCAACCGTCCGGTAACCGTCCGGACTGAGCCCAAGTCGTCGATGGCGAGTACAGTTCCACGCGCGCCTCAAGGAGATGTCAGCAAACCTTAGAGGCCCAGCAGGGTCGAAGCTCTAGGGTCTGCTTCTGAAAGAAAGACTCGGCCCTGGTACGAAATTCAACGAAGGAACAGGAGTGGGTTTTTAGTCAGTAAAAGTCTGATCTATCTCCCGCTCCACTCGAGCGCGGGGGATGTCACTAGATGATTTTCCCACTGAAAAGTTAGAAGATATTGGCTCTTCACCATCGCTATGTTGCTCAAATTACCCTTCACATTCCAGCGTCACGATAACTCTTCAACTATTCTGCAACCCAAATATCTATCATCATTATCATCATTTCACCCAATAGACGTCCTCTGCTGGACATAGACCTCCCCAAATGACGCCACAATGGACGGTTCTGTGCGTCTCGCATCCATCGGATTCCCTTGTTTTTCACTAGGTCATCGGTCCACCTTGTAGGGGGCCTTCCAACACTGCGACTTCCGGTACGTGGTCACCATTCCAGAACCTTTTGACCCCAACGGCCATCTGTTCTGCGAGCAATGTGCCCTGCCCATTGCCACATAAGTCCCGAAGAAATATCTGTGCCGAACAACATTTTCCTTGCATACGAAAGTAAAAACATCAACAAAACGTAAAGGGTTCACAATGATAACGTATTACTACAAATTCCATCAGTAATACCTACCAACGAGTGTCAGCAAATAGTGAGGGGTTGATATCCAATATGCAGTACAAACGATGGCCTCCGTCGATTATACCTGCTAGGGTTGGGCGGGTATCGATGATATTGTCCTGCCGACAATTCTTGTATATAATAAAAATCTTTATTTAGACCATTTTTAGGATTCCGTACCTCAAGAAGAAAAAACGGAACCCTTATAGGATCAATTTATTGTCCGTCCGTCTTTCTGTTTGTCTGTCAGTCTGTCAAGGCCCTTTATCTCGAGAACACGTGGAGGTATCGAGTTGAAATTAAAACCATATTCAAGTCTGCGGACCCTCGAAGCTGTGAAAAAAATCAAATTTCTGAGTTAACGAAAAAAAAAGATACGGCCGTTTATGTCGCAAAAATCGTGTATTTCGACACTCTGAAGGGAATCAAAATTCATAGGGCACTTCCCGTTGACCTAGAATCCTGAAATTTGTCATGAAGCAAGGTCTCATACCACAAATACAGTCTTTAGATTTTTTCTATTCTTGTGCTTTGAGACCTTGTTTTATGCCAAATTTAAAGATTTTAAGTCGACGGAAAGTATTCTATGAATTTTGATATCCTTGAGAATGTCGAAATACACGTTTTTTGCGACATGAACTCAGAAGTTTGATTTTTTCACAGCTTCAAGGGACCGCAGACTTGAGTATATAGTTTTAATTTCAACTCGATACCTCCACGCGTTCTCGAGATATAGGGCCTTGACAGACTGACCAACGGACAATAAAGTGATCCCATAAGGGTTCCGTTTTTTCTTTTTGAGGTACGGAGCCCCAAAATACGCTGCGCCTATGATTTTACAGTAGGTCTTAATCGTGTCTAAACAGTATCGACACAATCCTCGCACAAGCGTGACACATCACTATGAGCTGTTGATTCGTGTCGATAGGTATTTCTAAAAAATGTTTGCGATCCCTTCCTTTAGCCTCTTTCCGCGTGAATTAAACCAAAGTCAATATTGCCACTGTGAAATGGACTTTGCAATAACTTTTTTTAACTACGGTCATGTCAACTGAATACACCGCTGTATTTCGTTTTATTTTTTATTAATTTTTAGTCTCACGCCTGACGACTATCCAACCTGTTGGTAAGTGATGATGTGATCCACGATGAAGAACGCTTGCCTAGAAGAAATCTTTGCATTTTGTACTTAAAGGGTTGAAAGTCACCAGGAAACACAGACTCCGGTAGCAAATTTTATTCCTAAACTCCTGCACACACTGAATATGTTCTTAAAAAAAATTGTGCGTATGGGTGGCATGTCCACACAATCATAAATACGACAGCGAGTTCCTTAAAAGGCATTGACACAGATTTAAAATTTAGTTTAATACTTTTCTATATGGATGGACGATAGGAACGAAAGATTCTGGAATGGCGACCACGTACCGGAAGACGCGGCATTGGAAAGCCTCCCACAAGGTGGACCGAGGACCTGGTGAGAGTCGTGGAAATGCGCTGGATGCGAGACGCACAGGACCGTTCGGTGTGGTGACACTTGAGGGAGGCCATGTCCAGCAGTGGACGTCTTTCGGCTGAAATGATGATGTGGATATGCGCTACGTCATTTTCATGTGAAGAATGGTAAGATCTTAAAACCGATCATCCAATTTGAGAAATTAGGTACTTAACCAACTATTAATATAAAGTTCACTGTGAAAGGTAGATGACAAGCAAAGGGTAGCTCGCCGACCGACCGTCCGGTAACCGTCCGGACCGAGCCCAAGTCGTTGACGGCGCGTACTGTTCCACGCGCGTCTCTAGGAGAGGTCAGCAAACCGTAGGGGCCCAGCAGGGTCGAAGCCTACTGGGGCCAAGGTCTGCTTCCGAAAGGAAGATTCGGCCCTAGTATGAAAGGTAACGAAGGAACAGGAATCGGTTTTTAGTCTGTAAAAGTCTGAAACACCCTCTCGATCCACCCAAGAGCGAAGGATGTTATTGGATGATTTTTACACCGAAGAAAAAACCGTGAACGGTAAAGGTAGGATAAAATAAAAAGTTACAAATATTAGCTTTTTTTCTAACCAACAACCATGAGGCCCCTGCTCACCACCCCCTAAAATTCAAATATTTTTATTTCACATAGGCCTATATGGGCACTTATAAAACATCAGAAGCTAGCGCACGGTTCCAAATTGATCGTTTTCTATGGAGAAGAACCGACAAGTAACTCCACTCCGGTCAAGGCTACCACTGCATCTAGTTCATTAACTATTTATATTAATTACTATATATATTTTTAGCACAAAAGATCCAGAAGGGTCGAAGTGCTCTGGTTTAAGGCCAGCCCCACATCAAGATATATATTTTATTAAGTATGATTATACCAACCCGCACTGGGCGCGTGGTGGATTACGGCCCGTTCCCTCTCCTAGACAGAGGAGGCCTGAGTCTCAGCAGTGGGAAGATTAAAAGGCTGATTATGCTTATGCTTGTACACCCCTATTTTTTCAATACAAAATAATGGGGCTCTATCCGTACCCGCTACTGATCATATTTGTGTAGTCAAAAGTAAAAAAAAACAGAATTCCAAAATTGACCACGAAAATTTGTCATAATGGGTAAATTCACAATAGAATCAATTATTCATAACGATTGCTACTAGAAAATACTACGCGCAGTGTTTTTTCATGTTTTTCATTCATAACCTGTACAATATTTCCATAAATTGAGTGACATTTTGGGATATAAGCAAACTCTAATAACTTTGCTTTTTATGAATATTATTTATTGAAACTTTACTTAAATAATAATGAGACCTTTTCTAATAAGGCCTTTTTTTGGGGGCGAAAATCATCTAATGACAGCTCTTGGACGGAGCGGGATATAGTGTCAGACTTTTACTGACTAAAACCCCACTCTTGTTCCTTCGTTGCCTTTCGTACCAGGGCCGAGTCTTCCTTTCAGAATCAGACCCTTGGCCCCAGTAGGCTTCGACCCTGCTGGGCCCCTACAGCTGCTGACATCTCCTTGAGGTGCGCGTAGAACAGTACGCGCCGTCGACGACTTGGGCTCGGTCCGGACGGTTACCGGACGTTCGGACGGCGAGCTACCCATTGCTCGCCGTCCACAAAATCGCGCCTACGGTGGCTGGAAATCGGCATCGGAATCCCGGCGGCGGCCGGGGCGTGAGGATCGTTCTCCTTTGCTAACATTACTGCTTCGCAGAAGGAGGCGACCGCCTGCCACTCCTCCTCGCTCCGGACCATGGCCTGTACCGAGGCCCAGCGCGAGAGATTGTGGCCGATCGCCCCCACGAAAACATGGTGGTGCTCTGCCTAGGCGGGGCACACCTCCACCGTATGCTCCACCACGTCCTCCGGGCGGTCCACACAATGGTGACACCCGGGCGTTTCTTTCGCACCAATCCGATGCAAGAACCTCCTGAACTTATCATGTCTGGTGAGGACCTGCGTCATGCGGAAGGTGAGGACGCCGTGAGGTCTTTCCAGCCACGCCTCAAAGAGGAGACTTACCGCCATAATGCGTGCCCATTCCAATAAGCCCTTCAAGTATTTGCACTAATTAAAAATTTGTGGTGTATATTTAAATACCATCAGTTTATCTGTATTTAACGCTCATTATAATAACGTAATCAATCGTCCACCTCTCTCGTCTGATCTTAGATTTTATCAGTCTCTCCTAACAATTATTTTCAAACTCCTATTATAACCAAAACCCTGTTTAATTAAAATTCACCGATCCGAACATAATCATTAAACCCGATCTCTTTCACAATAAGTTCTAAAATAACTTACCCAGATACCCGGTTATTCCCGGGTACCCGAATTTCAATCAGTTCGGGTATCAATATTTTTCCGGTCGTATTGTGTTTGGGTTTGAATGATAGCATTGTGTTACAATAATGAGGGTAGTTCTTATTCGGGTATAGGCAAACTGGATGCATATTTATAACTAGATTCTACCAGCGGCTTCGCTCGCGGGAAAGTTGAAAATATATAAGAAGAAAGAATTTTAAGAATCGGTTCCTGGTTTTAGAGTTTATCCCCTTTATACGATGGGCACGCTACAATTATGGCGGTAAGTCCTGTCTTAGAGGAGTGGCTGGAGCGGCAACACGGCGTCCTCACCTTCCACATGACGCAGGTCCTCACCAGACATGATAAGTTCGGGAGGTTCCTGCACCGGATTCGTGCTGAAGAAACGCCCGGATGTCACCATTGTGCGGACCACCCAGAGGACACGGTGGAGCATACGGTGGAGGTGTTCCCCACTTGGGCGGAGCACCGCCGTGTCCTCGTGGAGGCAATTGGCGGCAGCGACCTTTCGCATCGGGCCCTGGTTCAGGCTATGATCCGGAGCGAGGAGGAATGGCAGGCGGTCGCCTCCTTCTGCGAAGCAGTAATGCTAGCGAAGGAGGAGGCTGCACGCTTGAGGGAACGAAGGTCCTCACGCCCTAACCGCCGTATTTCCGGCCCCGACTACCAGCCACGGTAGACGGGGGCTTGCGGACGTCGAGCACTGGGTAGCTCGCCGTCCGGTTGTTCGGTACCGGACCGAGCCCAGTCGTCAATAGCGCGTTGAGATCCTCGCGCTCCTCAAAGAGATGTTAGCAAACCGTAGGGGCCCAGCAGGGCCGATGCCCGCTAACTAGGACCGCGGAGAATTTCTGAAAGGGAAACCCGTAGTCCTAGGACGCAAAGGGTAACTGAAGGATACAGGTGTGGTTTTAGTCAGTAAAAGTCTGAAACGCCCTCGCGTTCCACCCTGGGCGCGAGAAGTCATTTGGATGATTTCCCACCTTAAAAAAAAAAAAAATCTCCTTTATACGAATCTACAAATTTTACGTCTTTATAATATTAATATAGGTTGTTCGTTAGTAGGATATAGTGTAGGCGTAGTTGTGGTGGGTGTCTAACTTTTACTATCAATTTACTAATTTACAAACTGGAGGTTTTTTTTAGGGTTCCGTACCTCAAAAGGAAAAAACGTAACCGGACCCGTGATTGATATTTTCATACAAATTTTGGACCCTCGTTTTATCAACCAGTATCACACAATAACGCATACAGGGCACTGATGAGGCTGCCGCGTCATTGCAGCGCATCGGGGATGTTTGCGGAAGCACGTATTGATGACTTTTATGCTATCGTACGAAAGCGTGTCGCATCCCTGATGGGGAGGGTACGGGGCAGCGCCAACAGTCTCTTAAAAACCGTAGCGGATAAGACTGATGGCCTTATATTAAAACACTGGACAAGGAAGCAATTGTTATCCTCAAACCGTGTCCAGAAGTAGTGTTGTGTGTGTATGTTAATTGTTTTTTGATTGTGTAATTTATTTATTATTTTTGACATGCTTTATTGAATGTATATATTTAATTGACCGATATATATATGTACTAACACTAGTTTATAAGTTTGTGTATGTCTTTACTAACCATAATTAATTGTATTATCTTGAAAATTAAATTATTATTATCTCTCTAAATAGCACATTTTTAGAAGTCTTTACTTAATCAGTCTTACACAAATTTATGATTCGATTTCAATTGGAACCTAGATAATATCTACAAGATATCTATGTTTCCAAAATATCTAAAGAAAAACGTGTAATAAAGTCATAATAAAGTAAGAGCGGTTGTATGAGTGTACCTCGTGAAAGACTCTCTTAAAATAACAAAGCCTCCATCATCAATTTCTGACGACCATTTAACATGACGGCGGAGCAAAGCTTAACTTCGGATATTAACCTTTCAACTGTACAAGTAAGCTGTGCCGAAAGTTTGTTAATCATAATACTTGAACTTTTGAACTGTTGAGTACAATAGTTCGAAGCGGGAGGATACTTTGATCCGTCATTACTCAGCCAAGGTCTCATCTGCGGATTGGTTCTAGAGAGTTACCGTGACCCCGGAGCGTAAAGGGCAACTTAAAGAACACAGGTGGGTTTTTCTCGGTGTAATCAGTAAAGGGCCTATTACACTACTCGATATTCAGACAATCTTAGTCTATGTCGCGTAGTGTAATGAGGGTTAGACCTCTTCTTACTCGGAACAAAAAATAAGACTTCTCTGAAGATCTGAATATCACGTAGTGTAATAGGCCATTTTCTGATTACACCGAGAAAAACCCCCAAAAACACACAAAAATAGTCAATCTTATTGGCCGAAGCCAACTAGCAGAGGCCCCTTAGGCGCTTTTTATGGAACATAGTACCAACCGACAAATATACCCACACCCTATGCTAGGGTACCCAAGGCGTTGTCCTTGGGTACACTAGCATAGGGTGTGGGTACCAAGCGGGGGTCACCCGCTTGGTGGTAAAGTATTGTGACATATGTAACAAAGACTATGAGAGCTATGATTTTTGAACGCTTAAATGGACTGGTTACCAAGAACTATGTTAAGACTATGGCCCTTGTCGGAACCATGTTATTAACATGCATCGATAAAAATGCAGGGGATGCCTTGCTCACACAATAAAGCAAAGAGAAGGCAACGTTTCTTGAGGTGCTTGAGGAGTGGAGAGGTATACCACGGGTATCAGGATAATCCCGGAAGATCGGTCAAGATCCCTACCAGCACCTTACTGGATTATACATATTTCTCCTGAGCAAGTCTACTCTAGCGAATCTTCACTCAAGCCACCAAATTGACATCCTCAGGCCCCAGCCGGTCACGCCGGGATCCCAACCCCGATTTTCAAAGCTTTGATTCTATTTTCGAAGCTTACTGGAGCCATGGGTTGACTTCCGAAATGGAAACCCGGGATCCTGAAACGCTAGGCAAAGATGGAACTTAGGTGTGGTTTTAGTCAGTAAAAGTCTGACACGCCCTCCCGCTCTACCCAGAGCGAAAGAATTATTTGATGATTTACCAACTATTGATGATTTCCTAAGTTGTTTATTGTTTTATGCCTTTATTTTACTAATGGGCGTCCTTTTGTGTTTTTTCGGATTAGGAGCGTTCTTTTGTAGTGTTGTGCTTTTGTTTCCATCCATTGATTGAACAATAGTAGTCGGTAGGATAACAAGTTTTGATTGTTAGTTCCTATCAATGGGAACCCTTGTCTTTACGGATATAATTAACCAACATTGTTTCTTTATTCTTTTATATTTTTAAAGGTTATTACGCTTACAATTATATTGATTAAATCGGCATTACAGCTCCATGTTTAATATCGTTTCTAATTTGTCACTTCTTCTTTTTTTTTGTAATTCCATACACACACACATACAACTTTTAAAAACTGGCTTAATGCAAAAAAAAAAGAAATCTTTGTTTTTTTTTTTAAAAAAAAAGTATCCATGTATTTTTTTTCATTTACCCCTACAGGAAGGCTATATACCTTCAACTATGTTGCCTAGTCTTACGTCCATGTTCTCTTGCGTGTAAAACTATTGTGTGAACGGGTAATCCATTACTTATAAATGGCATTACAATACGGCTGTAAGACGTTCTAATAAAAAGTCAGCTTTCTTGGTAAAGTTCGCTGAGGTGATCAACACTACAATAAAATTCTCAGCTCCAAATTATCGAAATCGCGCCTGTTTCAATAAGTTTACTATTAGCTAGTTGCGTAGACTAGGCGTGGGAAAACTGTGTCATCTTTGCGATTGGAACATTTACATCTGAGTCACTGAAATATTCCGAAACAGTGACAAGTATCATTTGGAACATTTGGAACATCGGCTCAAAAGATACAAACGGAACATTTGGAACATCGGCTCACTAGATACAAACGGAACATTTGGAACATCGGCTCAAAAGATACAAACGGAACATTTGGAACATCGGCTCACTAGATACAAACGGAACATTTGGAACAACGGCTCAAAAGATTCAAACACAGACACTGACTGTTATGAATCGTGATCTATTACGTTGCGTCGTATACACTAACAGTTTTATTTAATTGAATTTTGATTTGAAAATAATTTAGAGCAGATGTTTTTAGTTCAGGTCATTAATTATATTTATACTAATATAATTAATTTTAAAAGGACTGCAGGTCACTTAAAGTAAAGACTGTTTAGTGTTCCAATATTTCGGAACACTAAAATATTTCGGAACAGTGAGTCAGTTCAGCAAAGATTTACACACACCTAGCATAGACTCTTGAGATACAATACTACTAGTACACCAATTTTACGTCACAATACTGTCACTGAAGCTCTACCACGAGCTGATAACGCATTCCATTTGACGACTAAAACTGAACTGATAAAGGAATGGAGCTATATTTATTTATTTATTTATAATAAGCATACCAACAGCACTTTCACTTAAAATTCAAATAAACTTTCATCTAAAATTGGCCTTTCAGTAACCATGCAAATAACAGGCATGCACGACATTGACAAAATGAATATTAAATAGAAATAGAGAAAATAAAAAGTGTGTCGAGTACACCTAAATCCAGAACACTACTACTAAGTACGTACTACGTTACTACAAAGACACACCGAAATATAAAGACGTACCGTGTATGAGTTTCGCTTCACACAACGCTAAAATTTTAGAGATTTTAGCATTGGTAAGGTGGAACTGCACTTTTGACACCTGCCCCCCAAGCCAAGTTACAATCGTATCGTTCACGCCAAGCGCTTCGAGTAGGCCACACCTTCGGAATCGGAGGCCTACTCGAAGCGTTCAGCGCGAACGATACGATTGTAACTTGGCTAGGGGGGCTGACTGTACTTGCATGAAGCGAAACTCATGGAGAAGATATCGATAAGGTTTCTTTTTTTTCGGGTGAGAAAATCATCTCATGACATCCCCCGCTCTTGGGCGGAGCGGGAGATAGTGTCAGACTTTTACTGACTTAAAACCCACTCCTGTTCCTTCTTTGCCATTTGTTTTCCAGGGCCCCGGGGATCTCTTTCGCATCACCCATGGCCCCAGTAGGCTTCGACCCTGTTGGGCCTCTACGGTTGCTGACATCTCCTTGAGGCGCGCGTGGAACACTACGCACCGTCGACGACTTGGGCTCGGTCCG
Organism: Mythimna pallens; assembly: GCA_961205895.1. Classification (NCBI taxonomy): domain Eukaryota; kingdom Metazoa; phylum Arthropoda; class Insecta; order Lepidoptera; family Noctuidae; genus Mythimna; species Mythimna pallens. Next base: position 10,794,299 of record OY540849.1, on the reverse strand, counting down.
GACGGTTACCGGACGATCGGACGGCGAGCCACCCATTGCTAGCCCGCGCCTACGGTGGCCGGAAATCGGGATCGGAATCCCGGCGGCGGTTGGGGCGTGAGGACCGTTCCCGTTGCCTCACGCGATCGGCCGCCTCCTTTGCTAGCATTACTGCTTCGCAGAAGGAGGCGACGGCCTGCCACTCCTCCTCGCTCTGGACCATGGCCTGTACCAAGGCCCGGCGCGAGAGATCACTGCCGCCGATCGCCCCCACGAGGACACGGCGGTATATCGATAGGGTAATCCATCAAGTTGGACCTTTCATTATAAAGCCTTGCCATACTTGTAAGAGAACTATTAAAAGTGATATTTAAGGTGGATGTAGACAATTGAAATATACGATGATGTCGCTTGCTGCATTGGCTGGCCCTAAAGTTAAAATTGTTAATCAACTCCGCATCTATGGAACCATTTATAATTTTGTGTAGTAGAAGTAAGTCAGAATACAGAATGTAGGGCACGCTTGACATTTGTCATGAACATCACGTGTTATGTTAAGACCCTTGAACTGACCTCGAAAAAAAGAACTCCAAAGCATCAAAGTAACCCCGTGTACCAAAATCGGGTGAAACTAAATGCTCCTAGATTAATTGATAAAAAAACACTTAACTAATTAAAACTATATATACACTAAAGGCAAAAACTACCAGCTAAAATTTGGCGTCATAAAATTCCTCCGCATCGGCGTCAACTGGAAATGTGCCCAAAAGGCTGGCGGCATTGCCACGTTGTATGGCAATGCTTAATCTCTGACCGAGGTAAAAGCCAGCCCTTGGGTCACGCGAAGTGTCAACTAAGCGTTTGGATAATTCTTTGAAAAGCTTATGAGCACTCGGACCCCACGGCCCAAGAGTTTCAACCCCAAACGGCTCAAAGATATAACTGCCCACGAGGTTGTTATATTTCCACCGCTTGAGGTTCTCCGCAGCCGCAGCGGCAGCACCAGCACAGCACGAAGAGCTAGGAAGATGGGATGGTACAAGAGTGTCGACACAGGTAGCGTCCCACACTAAAGGCCTACCCATCTTCCACGGAAATAAAGACATTTCGTCCGGTCTCTTACCATCGTCACGTGCCAGGCCATGCGGTTCCAAAACAGCCGGAACGCCGACGGTGACAAGGGCTCGTCGGATGATGTCGTTAATATTCGCGTGCCGTGCTATCCGTCCCGCGCTTCGACTGCATGAAAGGCCGTGGTGACCAAGGCTGTTCTGCTGACAACTTCGCCACAGTGGCAGCGATGAGGAGAACAGCAAGGAGCGTCTAGGCGTAGGGCAATAACTAGGCGAAAAGTAGTATCGTCATGCGATGCTGCACAAAATAGTTTTCTGTTAAAAGAATCCTTAAAAAATAACGAATCGGACTCGTTAACCAACAATTCCGTACTTTGGTAGAAATCATATTTTACCGTTTCTAAATTTAGTGTTTGATTTTGTGTGAAGGCAAAACTTAGTTTGTTGGTTTAGGTTTTTAGCTCATTACAAAAAAAAAATTGTGATAGAGACATCGTTCTATTTTTCCTTTCATATTTAGTTAAATAAGCTCTCATCAAATAGATTTTAGAATAGTATTTTTAGTAACTTTTTTCAACATCAGTCAAAAACTATAAGATATTTGATGATTTCCCTCCACAAAAAATAAACACTTGAAAACAAAAGTGATTTCTACATATAGCTATATATATATATACACATATAGCTTCTGCCAGCGACGATGCCGCTGTGAGCTGTAGCTATGCGCGGGGCGGCGAGCTGTAAGATCAAAAGTATGAAAATGTTTGAAGCACGCCACGAGATGCCGTTCATAGCGTCGCGCGCCCGCGTATCTATGCCGCGCCGCTCGAACATATCAAAAATCAGACTATCTAGTGTGTGAGAGCAACAAATATACCCATAAATACAAACTTTAGCCACTATAATATTATACCTAGTCCGATATGGGTCTGTATAATGTGGTCTGCGGAATTGTTCGACGTAGTCACCGCGGCCCTGGGACGTAAAGGGCAACTGAAGGAACACGGGTAGGTTTTTAGGTTTAAGAAAAAGTCTGACACACCCTCTGAGGGCGAAAGAAGTAACTTCATGATTGAACCCCAAAAAAAGGCGTGTGTATGTAAATTATAATCTGCAAATGAAGACGTTTCTCTAAAAGGTATAATCTTTTACTATTTTTTTACGGAACCCTAAACAAAATGTGTGGAATGCTGACTGTAGGTACTTCACAAAGGATGGTACGGAATTCTTTGGATTGTTTCACACTCGAATTCTTTTGTTCAGACATTCATTTATTGAGTTAACTATAGTACTTTAACGTGTACACTGCTCCATAGGTGGAGTGCAAACACTGAAGAGGAAAATTGAGTTAGTTTTTCAAGAAACGGCGGTATTAGTATACTTTTTAGCTTGCTTTTTTTAAAAATAAAAAGTCCTTTACACTAGAAATTACTCCAGTATCGTGTATGCGTTCACAAACAATTAACCTCATATACACCAACCCTCCCATTCCCGGAACACCTATCTCTAGGCCATGAAAATAAATTCTTTGTTCTCAAAAGCGACAAAAGTTAAGGTGTTTGAGTTACAAAAGCAACCAATCGTTCAACAACTACGCCACCAGGAGCTTCACCATGACGTGACGTGGTAAAATGTCAGGCGAACGAGCGAGAAAGAGAAAAGAGGGATGGAACTGTACACCCTATTTAGCTCCATCCGTCTAACAGTTCAGTTTAAGTCGTGAAATTAATCACTTTAAGAGCTACTGGTAGGCCCTTAGTGACGTCAAGTGATAGAAACGCGCGACAAATAATAAATTTAAATAAATTAATAACTGAACATAAACTAGGTAACCCCATGGCCTAGCACGCGACGATGCCACGAGACCGGATGGTATGTCGTTATTCCCATGCAAGATGGGTAAGCCTTTAGTATGGGACGCTACTTGTGTCGATACTCTTGCGCCTTCCCATCTTCCTAGCTCATCGTGTTGTGCTGCTGCTGCTGCTGTGGCTGCGGAGAACCTCAAGCAGCGAAAATATAAACTTGTTGGAACTTATATTTTCGAACCGTTTGGAGTTGAAACTCACGGATCGTGGTGTCCGAGTGCTCTCAAGTTGTAAGACCTGTCGAAACGTCTAGATCGTGTGACCCAAGGCCTGGCTTTTAACTCGAACAGATGATAAGCATTGCCATACAGCGTGGCAATGCCGCCAGCCTTTTAGGCACATCTCATGACAGCGATGTGGAAGAGTTTTTTGACGCCATATTTTAGTTTATCTAAAAATTCTTTTATCGATTCCGTCATCATAAACGAACTATTGGACAGACTTTAACGTGGCCTAGGGCTTTAGACAGAAGAAAACATGTTTTTTGTAGGGTTTTAGATCCAGATCTGCAATATATAATAATGCATATATATGACATGTATGTCACAACAAATTTATTTATTTATTTATTTATTTAGGATCTCCAACAAAGGTTACACAGGTAACACATTATAAATTACAAATAATACGAGGGGTCCTTTAGCGTGTGCTCCTTCAGTTACAGGAGACCACAGCATGCACATATAAAAATCTAGGTGAAAAAATACATATGAAAAATTTGAGTCAAAATACGATTTGAATTAAAATTTTAAATTAAACAATAGAGTGACATAAAAAGGCAATAAATTAAAGATAAATAAAATGTTAACTTATAAAATAACAATTAAAAATTAGAATTAAAATGATACATTATAATATTAGAATTTATATGATTAATTAATAAGTACAGGACTAGTCAGAAAAAAAAAGAACACAGGTATATACATACATCGTTATTTTGCGGTGGTCAAGATATTTTTGTATTTTGAGAGTGGCAGGGTTATGTCTAGGTTGAAACGCTTCGATAAGTCGTTGTACTGTCTACAGAGTCTTGGAAGAGTGGCGAAGTGTCCCAGATTGGTTTTTGATCCGGGGACGTGAAATAAGCTGTAAGTTTTATTCCGTGGTAGACGAGATGGCGCGTTTATATTTAGTTTAGCGAGAAATTCGCTGCAGTCTATGGTCCCATTGAATATTTTGTGCAGTAGTACCAGGTCAGCTGTTTTCCGTCTATCAGCAAGAGATACCAGTTTATAATACTCTAATCTGTCTCTGTAGCTAATTAATGTTTTGGCTAATCGATTTTTGTAGCAAAGATGGTATAGGAAACGCCTCTGAACACTTTCTAGATGTTTAATATATATGTCATAGTGAGGATTCCAGACTGGACTGCTATATTCCAGTATTGGGCGAATCAAAGTGGTAAATAATTTTATTCTAGTGGAAGCTTCTTTAAAATCTTTACTGTTCCGTAAAACGAAACCAAGCATTTTAAACCCCTTCGATGATATGTGAAGGACATGTTTATCGAATTTCAGTTGCTTGTCTAGGATAACTCCCAAATCACGTATTTGATCTACTTCTTTTAGTCTTTGTTGACTCAGGGTGTAGAAGTGTGCCTTGGTGTTTTTGTTGCGGCTGAATTGTATGTAGCAACACTTGGAGACATTAAGGAACATACAATTATTTTGGCACCAGTTTGTCAGACGGTCCAGATCATCCTGCAGTAAATCAGAGTCAAATTCGGTAACCATTGGTTTCATTATTTTCATGTCATCCGCAAAAAGAAAAAAATTTGAATACTTAAAGCATTGTGTGATGTCATTGATAAATATATTAAAAAGAATAGGTCTTAAATGTGAGCCTTGCGGAACACCGGAAGTAGCTTTAAATGAATTAGAATGGCAACCACCCATAACCACTCTCGATGCCCTGTCACTCAGGTAAGACTGAAACCATTTAAGTAGTGATCCTCCTATACCCATGGCCTGAAGTTTTTTTATAAGTAGAGCGTGATCTACCTTGTCGAATGCCTTACTGAAGTCTGTGTATATGGCATCGACAGGAATTCGTCTATCCACAGACTCCAATAAGGATGACACATAGCACAATAGATTGGTGGTTGTAGATCTGGATTTAATAAAGCCATGTTGGTTGATAGTGATGAGGTGTTTAACATGCGATGCAAGGCGTTCGGTTATGAGCTTCTCAAACACCCTACCAAATATTACCAAAATAGAAATAGGCCTATAGTTAGACACTAATTTCCTTTCACCAGCCTTGAAAATAGGTACCACCAATGCTTTTTTCCATTGCTCAGGGAAGACACTTTCATTAAGAGATTTGTTGTAAATAATTTTAAGGGGTAATGCTAGCGCTTTTGCGCATCTCTTTATAAAGACGGGTGGAATACCGTCATCTCCTACACTTTTATGTTCGTCTAAGGATGTTAGGGTTCGAAATATTTCACCAGTATCGAGTTCTAGCTTACAGAGATTCGACGGGTTGTTACTAGTGTTCATATTTGATAGTTGGGACGATTTTGTAGTATTATAGACATTAGCGAAGTTCTCAGCAAACAAGTTACATATATCGTGACCAGTAGATGCAGTTTTGTCTTTATAACTCATGACAGCGGGGTAAGCACTGCTGGATTTCTTTTTGTTATTAATAAAAGACCAAAATATTTTTGGATCTTCTGAAACAGCGGTTTCTAATCTCTCGATATACCTTTTGTAGCAAGCAGTTCTCTGCTTGCTACACGTGACGCGCAGAGATTCAAAATATATGACGTCAAGGGGGTTATTGTATTTTTTTATCTTAATTCGGACTTTGTTTTTTTCTTTAAAAAGTCGCTTAAGTTTGGGCGTGTACCATGGCGGGTATTCTTTCTTAGATATCGTTCTAAGTGGTACGTATTGCCTTATAACGTCGCGCAAGACATCATATAAAATATTGACCATTTCGTTAACCGAGGAGTAGCCACCCAGTGAACTTTCCCAGTCGATAGAAATAAGGGATGTTAAAATTTTGTCGTAGTCTGCTTTAAAGAAATTAGGTTTAGTGGTCGGTTTATTTTGTAGGCAGTTCGTATCGACGGCCACAGGTATAGAAAAATCTAGTGGCGGATGCAATGGATCTTCTTGTGTCAAATGTGTTTGGCAACTTGTCAGGTTATACACTGTTATGTTACTAAGGACTAGAGCTAATGTCCTGGATTTATTGTTTGTTAGAAAGTTATACTGGCCTAGGTCATTCATTGATATGTAATCTAAAAATAGTTTGACAATGTCGTTGGTATTGGTGGGGCAAGGAACAGTGGGACTCACCTGACTTTCCTCATTGAGTTTCCACGCTATAGAACTGAGATTAAAGTCGCCAATGATAAGTGTTCTTTCGTTTATATCTAAGGCATTTTGAGCAGCATCAAGGAAAGTTTTGGTGGTTTCATATGTTGTTGGGGGAGGTAAGTAGACACAACAAATGTAGATCTTATTTTTCTTATTCCCGGTAGAGTCAGAGTCAACGGAGATCCACAAATCCTCACACTGACTCTCTAGGTGTGGCATTCGAACTGAGTTTAAGTGCCTAGCCACAGCGATCAAAGCACCGCCTCCGTTTTTGCGTTCTCTGTATTTACTAGACTCGCGATCTCGCCTGTAAATGACATATCTATCATCAAACAATTCCGAGTTGTAAATGCCGTCATTCAACCAAGTCTCTGTAAGCACTAAAATGTCATAGTCTTGAAGAGACATGTTATGGTAAAAAATATCTGTTTTAGTTCTTAAACCGCGTACATTTTGATAATATATTTTAAAGAATGACTGAATGTGAACTTTTAATACACAAAAACATGCAAAGAATAGTAAGAAATAGGGATAATAATAGAACTAGCTGATACTTTTTAAGACCTCCTGACAAGTAATCGTTATACGCTCAGATTGATCGCTCTTCTTCATAAAAATTCTGCCGTTACGCACCCACACATATTTGTACCCGTGCTCTTTGCCACTAAGTCGTGCCGCTGCGTGCAGGGCTTTGTTGTCTGCCGATAGGTGTTCTACCACGTAGATCGGTGTTGATTTATCTGCTGCGATACCAAGGTGGCTTGTGTTCAGCTTGTTGTTGGTGTTGGTTTTATTAAACTTCATTGCTGCAGCGAGGAAAGTGTCCCGTATACGTGGAGTATTGAATTTTACAAGAATTGTTCGGGGTCGGGTAGTCTGAGTGTCTTTTTTTGCAATTCTAGTGCAGTAAGCAATATCAGTTTCTTTGATTTGGCATTTTGTTATATTACTGAGTTGTACTACGGTAGTAACTATATTCTCTGAGCGGCTTTCTGGAACGTTTTGTAGTTCGATGTTAGTGGACCTGTTATGTTGCTCTATTAAATTTATACGCTTATTAATGTCTTGTAATGATTAAATTGTAATAGTAAATTAATTTGTTAGCAGTACACTGCAGACTACCCCCTGTATTATTTTAAGTTCTTAGGATCCATCCTACGGTTGTCGCTGTCAGCGATAAGATCGCCATTGTACCCATAGATTTAGTTTATTTATAAGTTGTGTTACCATTTTGGTGTACATTAAAGTTTATTCTATTCTACTCTAATGTCACCCAAATTGATACAATGTGAATAAAACCTACCCACAGCTCAGTTCCAATACCGTTTGAGCGTTCGTAAGCACTAGAAAATCTGATATTTTCTCACACAGAAATCCAAGCAACTTACGGAATCAGCGGTAACAAAGTTACCTTGCGGTTTCAAAAGGCAGTTCTACAACAGAATTGATCGTAGATTTTTTTCTATTGACTGCAAAACTAAGTTTGTAACTTCTGTATAATCGGTCGCCTAGTGTTTGCGAATTTAAAAATTGATTTACCAGAGAGACGGAAAATCTGGAATTGTTTGAAGCCAAGACTTAACGCCGCAGTTTGTTGCAAAGTTATATAATTCTTTTTTTTCTTCGTCAAACCAGCAAATCCACTTAAGTATTGGACTTAAGTAGTGGATTTGCTGAATTGGTTTTGTTTGGAGAAATGTAAGTTTTTAAATGAAGAACTTATATTTTTGCTAGTCAATTTTTATTTTAGCTCTTAATGTCGATATTACACATCGCTCGCAGAACGGATGGCCGTTAGGGTCGAAAGGTTCTGGAATGGGGACCACGTACCGGAAAACGTAGCGTTGGCCTCCGGCCTCAAGGTGGCCTATGTCCAACAGTGGACTTCTTTCGGCTGAAATGATGATGATGATGATGATGATGATGACAACATCCGCACTGGTCAATATATGAGGTAAAGTAATGGATGCCGAGGTTTGTCTGTAGATAGCTACCCATCCAGAATATATACAAAGACTCCTCCGAGCCTTGAAAAGCACGTCAAGCCGATGGTCTCGGCTGCTGTCAGAAGCTTTTTGACATTTACTACGGCTAGTCAAACGCCAGAAAATCTGACACTTCTTTTTTATAAATGTAAAGTGTGCAAGTTCAAGTTTATTACTTGAACTTGCACAAATTCTAATATAATAATAATATTCCACAACTGTCACACAACGCCATCTAGTCCCAAAATAAGCAGACCTTGTGCTATAATAATAATAATTTATTGGAGTGCAACATTTTGTACAAGCAAACACTAACAACACAAAAAACAGAGACATTAGAAAATAATAATAATAAAAAAAACAGTATTTTAATAGTATTTGTAAGGAATTCTGATTTTCACACTAGCTTTACAGCATTTTTACAGCAGAAGAGAACAAAGCACTATCGGTCAAAAACCAAAGAGTTAAAAACGAGAACAGCCCTTGCATATGTGTGAGTGTTTACTATGTGAGTTGTGACAAAAGGAGTCTGTAATTATTTGTGCACTTAGGAATAATTGGGATTGGGAGAAATTACAACTTTAAAAGGCTATGACTACTAGACAACTGATATACATACTTATACCTTTTAAATACATACCTACCTAATATAGATAAATTACATTCAGACACAGAACAAATGATCATGCTTATCACACAAATATTGGTCTTGGGTGGGAATCGAACCCACGACCTCTAGCATAGCAGTCAGGGCTACTAACCACTAGACCAACAGGCAAGTCAAAAATAAAGACCGTCATTACTAGATTTACAAAACTACCCACAAAACACGGTTTAAGAAGTGTTAAAGTTTTTATGAAAACATTCCCGCGAACGAAGTCACTGGTAAATTGCTAGTTGAAATATATTTACTCTTTGTAGACCGGTATTCAAGCGAAATACCTTTACCCCTTTGTCTAGAACGGAACTTTGACATAACTGAACTGCAGTTTAGTACTACAAAGCTTTGGGTACTACAGTACCTAAAGATCACTTCGACTTGTGAGGTACCCGAACGGACGCTGTTAGTTGAAACTGATCATCTCTTAACTGCTAATGGCTTATTTTAATTTCTGTATTTTGAATTGCTTTTTTACTTCATTTATTCACATAGTTTTTACATAATAAGAGCGACAAGAAATATATAACCTAGATATTAGTAATAGATATATAACCTAATTTTAAAAAGCGTCCATGGAGTTTCTTGCACTTTCTTCTCCATAAAGATCTACACTTTGGAATGTGCAATAGCATCATTTTTCTTGACTGTTCAAAAGTTCTTGTTAGGGTCGCCGCACACGGGCCACCGGCCATAACCACAAAACGCCACCACTGGCATATTTCCTGTAGGTTTCATATATTTTATATGGATTCGCTGCACACGGTAGACGCCGGTGGCCGCCACATGCTACAAACCGCCGCTGCTCGCTTCAGGTAGCCCGAACCGACCACTACACGCTGATACAAAACGCCGTCGCACGTCATTCGCGCATTTAAACCTTCTTCGTAAGAGTCCATTATGATACTGCGCGCATGGGTTAAAAAAAAGTAGCAGCCACCGGCCACAAGTGGCTTGTGGCCATTTCTAGCTTCTTTTGGCGGAGTTTGTGGCTGTGGCATGCGGCCTATGTGCGGCGAAACTTAATAATTTTTCACACTCTAGCATTACAAAGGCGAAAGCTTGTGAGCATGTATGTTTGTTACTTCTTCAATCTCGAACGGCTGAACCGATATCAATGAAACTTGGTACACGGGTAGAACATGTGTTCTTTTTTACCCCGGGACTATATTCTCTTGGGTTAAATCTTCTACTATCACGCGGGCGAAGTCGCTGTCAGGAACTAGTGCATCCAAAAAACGTTCACAACACTTTCTTCTTATCAGTACTGATTTCAATTTCCCTGAGAATCATGGTAATATTATTAATTCCCTCACACAATATATTATCATCTGAGCCACTCAGGATTCCGATATAGGCTGACAGGGTATTATAGGCTGTATAGGCATCGTCTTTGTACCCAAGTTTAGCTCAGCTGAATGCCCCTAAGATAAGGCTTAATCTGGCTTGAAGCCGTAGACCGAAATCCCATAGTTGAATATTAATTATGCAATGTGTCTCTCAAATAGTTGGAGGAGGAGGTATTCCAATTGTTTGAAGTGTCTTGGTTTATAATTTGTATTTTGAAGCGATACAAGATCAGGATACTAGCTTCTTGCTGAGGTTTTACTCCTTTTTATGGCCATCACGACATCTAAAGAACAGATAAATTTATTAATTTAGACTTATACAAAGACGTGAATTTAGAGCTCGTGGCTAAAGGAGATGTCAGCAAACAGCAGGGTCGAAGCCTACTGGGGCTAAGAGTCTGCTTCTGAAAGAAAGACACGGCCCTGGTGTGAAAGGCAACGAAGGAACAGGAGTGGGTTTTTAGTCAGTAAAAGTCTGATACGCCCTCTCGCTCCACCCAAGAGCGGGGGATGTCATTAGATGATTTTCTCATCTACAAAAAATAATTAGAAGGCTACAAACTACGAAATTCTATACCGTCCATAAATGTTCTCATTCGGACGTCAGAACCAATAAAATGCAATGAAAAATGTCACCAAAATTCAATAAAGCGCAAGATCCAAAAGACTACTTCCGAGCAAGTCTCGCCAAAGTAAAGATACTCACGTCAAGTGCACAATTTCCTCAGGGAACTCCGTCTCGACGTGCGGAAATAAGTGCCGACTACCTGTGACGTCATAGACATCTTCACGCTTAAAAAGTCATCTAAAAAGTACTCTTATGAAAAATTTAAATGACCACCATTACGTTGTTAACACCTCTACTGTCCGGACTAAGCGTTTCGCCTCGTCGTTTATACTACGTTCATCGAACGATTGGAACTATTAACCTGCAGCGGTCTCCCAATCCGATTATAATTTAAGTGTCTTCAAGGCTAGAGTGAATAGGCGCTTAATAAATTAGTGCGCCTCATCATCAACGATTGCATCTCTGCTTACCATCAGGTGTGATCGCAGTTAACCACTAGTTTATATAATTTTAAAAAAAAATACCATTGACCAAGAAAAGTGGTGACCTTGTAACATCCCCGACCTATGAATCGTACGCTGTGGGTTAAAGTTAGGGGTCAAAAGTACAGTTGCACTCTACCAATGCTAAAGTGTCTAAAATTTCTTTGTTGTAGAAGTTCAACAGTCCACAAATAGTTTATTCAACACTTTAGATCCTATGCTACCAATTAAATCAGTCATGAACCATTGACCCTCTTCTACAAAGAAATTTTAGACATTTTAGCTTTGGTAAGGTGGAACTGCACTTTTGACCCCTGACTGTACATATTTGCTTCACCACACTGCTCTCAAAACCGCCGGCACGTCCTACAACCAAATATTTGAAAACATGTGACATCCACCAACCCGACAGTGCGGGCCCAGTAGCCCGCGTGGTAGATTACGGTCCATTCCTTCTCTTAGACATTCTTTCTAAACATTTATCATCATGTTTCTGCCCTCGTCTCATTTTACTTAAGAGCGTCCTTTTCGAGATACATAAACATAAATTTGTGTAAATTAATCCAGTAACGACCTCTGAAAATCGGTTATTTTACGTGAACTTTGGCCCTCCATAATGTACTCGTATATTAAAAATATAAAAAGTACATCAATAGAAGCCTTGCATATTTAATCGACATTCTGAATGACGACAATTTTTCTGAAAAACTAATAAGGATTTAAAAAAAAAACACGTATTTCCTGGAAGATGTTTTGTGAAATATTCGAGTAAATTATGGAATTACCGAATACCAAGAGACTTTTCCGGCGTTAACTCTCTTTTTTTGTATATTACATCTTCATCAAACATCGCGTTGGATTGCGTAAGTTGAAGCAACATGTTTTTAAACCATGCTCTATGTTGACGATAGGCGAGTAGAAAACGACCCTCTTAAGGGTCGGCACAACCTGTATACTGTCCTGTCACACGTCACGCTATCACTAACTACCTTTTCTTTTTATCACACCTCACACAAACTATTTTTTTATATTGTTGATAGGATCACGCTTGACCGCTATCTCGCATGATGCTAAGCGACGTGGTCGACGATAGAGCTTGCTTAGAAGTAACCTATTCACTCTTAAGATTCATTTTTCTTTGGCCTCCCTCTCCCTCTCCATCTATCCACATTTATACTCAATGGAAACATTGTAAAGTTCTATACTTGTGAAACCAAATAGACAAAATATTCAGAACTGACAAACAAAAGGAATAGTTTACGTACTGTTAAGTTGACATAAATTCAGGTGTCATCTGAAAGTTTGGACTTGTTCATCCGACACAGTTACAATTTGGAATCTTTACACGCTTACATAAGTTAGCAATTTAAGTTTAGTAACTGTTTAACGGAATCAAATTTACGATCAAACTAGTCAAGATCACTATTGAAACTCTTCTCTGTTCACGATTAGGAAGTAATCAAGTCAGTCAAGATAACGATTGAAACTCTTCTCTGTTCACGATTAGGAAGTAATCAAGTCAGTCAAGATAACGATTGAAACTCTTCTCTGTTCACGATTAGGAAGTAATCAAGTCAGTCAAGATCACGATTGAAACTCTTGTCTGTTCACGATTTTAAAGTGATCAGGGTCAGTCAAGATAACGATTGAAACTCTTGACTGTTCACGATTAGGAAGTAATCAAGTCAGTCAAGATCACGATTGAAACTCTTGTCTGTTCACGATTTTAAAGTGATCAGGGTCAGTCAAGATAACGATTGAAACTCTTGACTGTTCACGATTAGGAAGTAATCAAGTCAGTCAAGATCACGATTGAAACTCTTGTCTGTTCACGATTAGGAAGTAATCAAGTCAGTCAAGATAACGACTGAAACTCTTGTCTGTTCACGATTAGGAAGTAATCAAGTCAGTCAAGATAACGATTGAAACTTCTCTGTTCACGATTAGGAAGTAATCAAGTCAGTCAAGATAACGATTGAAACTCTTGTCTGTTCACGATTAGGAAGTAATCAAGTCAGTCAAGATAACGATTGAAACTCTTCTCTGTTCACGATTAGGAAGTAATCAAGTCAGTCAAGATAACGATTGAAACTCTTGTCTGTTCACGATTAGGAAGTAATCAAGTCAGTCAAGATCACGATTGAAACTCTTGTCTGTTCACGATTTTAAAGTGATCAGGGTCAGTCAAGATAACGATTGAAACTCTTCTCTGTTCACGATTAGGAAGTAATCAAGTCAGTCAAGATAACGATTGAAACTCTTGTCTGTTCACGATTAGGAAGTAATCAAGTCAGTCAAGATAACAATTGAAACTCTTCTCTGTTCACGATTAGGAAGTAATCAAGTCAGTCAAGATAACGATTGAAACTCTTGTCTGTTCACGATTAGGAAGTAATCAAGTCAGTCAAGATAACGATTGAAACTCTTCTCTGTTCACGATTAGAAAGTAATCAAGTCAGTCAAGATAACGATTGAAACTCTTCTCTGTTCACGATTAGGAAGTAATCAAGTCAGTCAAGATCACGATTGAAACTCTTGTCTGTTCACGATTTTAAAGTGATCAGGGTCAGTCAAGATAACGATTGAAACTCTTGTCTGTTCACGATTTTAAAGTGATCCGGGTCAATCAAGATTACGATTGAAACTCTTGTCTGTTCACGATTTTAAAGTGATCAGGGTCAGTCAAGATAACGATTGAAACTCTTGTCTGTTCACGATTAGGAAGCAATCAAGTCAGTCAAGATAACGATTGAAACTCTTCTCTGTTCACGATTAGGAAGTAATCAAGTCAGTCAAGATAACGATTGAAACTCTTGTCTGTTCACGATTAGGAAGTAATCAAGTCAGTCAAGATAACGATTGAAACTCTTCTCTGTTCACGATTAGGAAGTAATCAAGTCAGTCAAGATAACGATTGAAACTCTTGTCTGTTCACGATTAGGAAGTAATCAAGTCAGTCAAGATAACGATTGAAACTCTTCTCTGTTCACGATTAGAAAGTAATCAAGTCAGTCAAGATAACGATTGAAACTCTTCTCTGTTCACGATTAGGAAGTAATCAAGTCAGTCAAGATCACGATTGAAACTCTTGTCTGTTCACGATTTTAAAGTGATCCGGGTCAATCAAGATTACAACACTCTTGTCTGTTCACGATTTTAAAGTGTTCCGGGTCAATCAAGATTACGATTGAAACTCTTGTCTGTTCACGATTTTAAAGTGATCCGGGTCAATCAAGATTACGATTGAAACTCTTCTCTGTTCACGATTAGGAAGTAATCAAGTCAGTCAAGATAACGATTGAAACTCTTGTCTGTTCACGATTAGGAAGTAATCAAGTCAGTCAAGATAACGATTGAAACTCTTCTCTGTTCACGATTAGGAAGTAATCAAGTCAGTCAAGATAACGATTGAAACTCTTGTCTGTTCACGATTAGGAAGTAATCAAGTCAGTCAAGATAACGATTGAAACTCTTCTCTGTTCACGATTAGGAAGTAATCAAGTCAGTCAAGATAACGATTGAAACTCTTGTCTGTTCACGATTAGGAAGTAATCAAGTCAGTCAAGATAACGATTGAAACTCTTCTCTGTTCACGATTAGGAAGTAATCAAGTCAGTCAAGATAACGATTGAAACTCTTGTCTGTTCACGATTAGGAAGTAATCAAGTCAGTCATGATCACGATTGAAACTCTTGTCTGTTCACGATTGTAAAGTAATCAAGTCAGTCATGATCACGATTGAAACTCTTGTCTGTTCACGATTAGGAAGTAATCAAGTCAGTCATGATCACGATTGAAACTCTTGTCTGTTCACGATTAGGAAGTAATCAAGTCAGTCAAGATAACGATTGAAACTCTTCTCTGTTCACGATTTTAAAGTGATCAGGGTCAGTCAAGATAACGATTTAAACTCTTGTCTGTTCACGATTAGGAAGTAATCAAGTCAGTCAAGATAACGATTGAAACTCTTCTCTGTTCACGATTAGAAAGTAATCAAGTCAGTCAAGATAACGATTGAAACTCTTCTCTGTTCACGATTAGGAAGTAATCAAGTCAGTCAAGATCACGATTGAAACTCTTGTCTGTTCACGATTTTAAAGTGATCCGGGTCAATCAAGATTACAACACTCTTGTCTGTTCACGATTTTAAAGTGATCCGGGTCAATCAAGATTACGATTGAAACTCTTGTCTGTTCACGATTTTAAAGTGATCAGGGTCAGTCAAGATAACGATTGAAACTCTTGTCTGTTCACGATTAGGAAGCAATCAAGTCAGTCAAGATAACGATTGAAACTCTTGTCTGTTCACGATTAGGAAGTAATCAAGTCAGTCAAGATAACGATTGAAACTCTTCTCTGTTCACGATTAGGAAGTAATCAAGTCAGTCAAGATAACGATTGAAACTCTTGTCTGTTCACGATTAGGAAGTAATCAAGTCAGTCAAGATAACGATTGAAACTCTTCTCTGTTCACGATTAGGAAGTAATCAAGTCAGTCAAGATTACGATTGAAACTTCGCGAATATGCAGTGATTAAATAACTTAAGAAACTAAATCGACAAAACAAATTTTCAGAGGTAACAAGCCGGTTAGGTAACATAAATTGTCGTATCATCTGGAAGTTTGGGTTTGTTTATTCAACATAGTTTGATAGTGTTTTAATTTGTCTTAATTCTTGTTTTACACTTTTGTGACTGTCTAACTTCTTAGCGATCTTTTTGGTTTATTCGCTGTCTAAAAATGGAAACATGATAATATTCAATTGACTTTTTTGAGGTTTGAAATCATCAAATAATTTGTCCTGCTCACGTTAGAATGCCCCAAGTGCCCATACACCTGCACTTTGGAGGATTTGTTGAGTGCCACCGATGCTGCTATTAATGTAGCCACCTATTGGGCCCAAATAGTTTGACGAGTTTACCATCGAATCGAAAAGAAGAAGATTTGTCCTGCTGTGGGTGGAGCGAAAAAGCGTGTTACGCTTTTATTTACAAAAACCCGCCTAGGTTTCTTCAGTTGCCCTTTGCACTAGGAGCCCTATGGTAATTTCTTCTCTTCTTTCCAACACTCCCGCGGCCCTAGTGGACACAACGCGCCGTCAATTCGGGCTGGCCTTTACCATACGACTTCTGGGGGCCTCAGAAAACACGTAAAGCATTTAATTGGCCCTGCGCGTTATTTCTCTCCGATCGTGTCAAATTGTGGTCTCATCGGTCTATTAAAGAATACTTGTGCACTATAACAACTCATGCCTCCCTAGACAAGTTACAACCGTTTCGTTTCAATTATCTTTTCGTTGATCGCCTCGAGTAGGTTACGCCTCCGATTCCTTTGTTCTGACGTCATCTCAACGCTCAGGTATATGATCAGAACAAAGGAACAGGAGGCGTGGCCGACTCGAGGCGTTGATCGCCTATCGAAAAGAGAATCGAAACGAAATGGTTGTAACTTGGCTTGGAGAGCTGCGAATTTGACTATTCTCTGTTGAGATCGGCCACCATTATACCGTTTAATGACTTCCAGAAACTAAATAAGTATTCGTTCCCTAATAACTCCAGAAGTATGATCATTAAAAGTGTCAATTCCTTGTCCACAGGTGATACCAGCTATGTTCCACACGGCGAGCATCTGGCTAACTCTGGCGCTGGCAGTACAGCGGTACATCTACGTCTGCCATGCGCCTGTAGCTAGAACTTGGTAAGTATTATCAATAAGGTTCATTATTGAGTGACCACTGTTCAAAACCAAGGGTTTAGTACACACAAAAATATGCATACCATCGAAAACTCTTCCTTGTCAATTTACAGTATTCATTGTCAAACAGAAGATTTTTAACAGTTCGGTTGAATGTATGTTTTTTTTTTTTATGTATGTTCACCGATTTCTCGGTCAATAGTGGACTGATTTTGAATTTTTTTTTTATTGAAAGTTTATGCTTCCGTATTGGTCTCATAGAAATATTGTTATGATCTGATCATGAACTTCGAAGATATGGAACAGAACTCCTCAGAGAATCACAGCAGAACCGTCGTAACAAGTAAAATTGCTTTGTATATACGTGTATTCGATGACTATATCGAACTTTTTGAGGGGAATATATCGAACTGATCTGAAGATGAAGCCTGAAGTTAGGCACCGGAACTCTGTAATAAATTAATGTAATCTAACCGTGTTTGGGATTATTAGAATTGTCATGAGATGCACTCTAGCTATAAGGTATTTAAGTTTGGTTGAGGGATACTTTTTAATGGTGGTACTATACTTAAAAAATGTAAAACAAAAAAGTTTTTTATTTAAACATATGAAGCAATAAATTAGGAGCTTCATTTGGTTGTCGCTATAGGAAGCAGGAAAGCTTTGTTTTAAAATATTAAATAATCTAGGTTTTTTTTTTTTTGATAGGCTCGCTTTTGACCATTATCTCACCTGATGGTAAGTGATGATGTGGCTGACGTTGGGCACGCTTGTCTAGAAGTAACCTACTCACTCTAGACTTAAACAGGGAATTGCACTCCTTAGTTGTAAATTGTGTTTTATTATCTTTTTATTATGCGTAGGCTCGCGTTTGACCACTATCTTACCTGATGGTAGGCTATAATGTGGCCGACAATGGAACACGCTTGCCTAGAAGTAACCCATTCACTCTTGACTTAAAGACCCCTAGGTTGTAGCTATCAGAAAACACAGACTCCGGCAGGGAATTCCACTCCTTAGCTGTACGTATTATGAATGTGTTCCCAAAACGCTTTGTACGTATGGGTGGGATGTCTTATATTAACGGACATTACCAAAAATTTTATGAGATTGTAATCAAGAATGGAAACATAAACAATCTACGTCAATTAATAGTAAAGATCTTCTATAACCAAAGGTAAAAAGGTACAACCCAAAGTAAATAGTTATGCCTATAACATCATAAGAGTTTTTGTGTTACAAAAACGCTCAACTCACACTTTAGTTCGTGTTCCGCAAAGAGATAGTTGCCGTGAATGCTTCACTAAACCAGATATACTCACAGTACCGAGCATTTATGTATTTATGCTGCTAAATAACTTGGCCAAATATACACTGTTATTTGTAAAACACCGGCAACCTCTTAGGACTATGTTAAGAACAACATAAACAACAGCTTTTGTTCTATGATTTTTAAAAAAATATCATACATTGGTTCACCAGATTTTCATACAAAAATAAAAATATTTAAGTTGAACGTTCTAAATGTTACTAAGGCTATGCGAAGCAAGCGACAGTACAATAGCGGAGGGGAGCGGGGATCGTGCGCGGGAGGCGTAGACCGGTGGGTACAGCAAAATACAGAGTTGATATATGTTAGATAGAACAACGAAATATCGAAGGTTTGTTTTTGGTAAATGTTTTTTAAACAGTCATAGAACAAAAGTTGTTGTTTTGGATGTTAGTAATACAGTTCTGTAAGGTTATTGGTGTTTTACAAATAACCCTGTATACATGAATATGAGACTGCAGAATTACGAGAGATTAGAGAAGGCACGCGTAGACAAGATATGACACTTTACAAAATACAGCCTAATTTAAATATTGTGAAGCACTGTCCCAATATCAATCGGTTCTATTGTTTAATAAATTGCCTTTAGATTTAAAGAGCGCTATATACTTCACCCATTTTAAAAAAGAACTCAAAAGATTCCTATTGAACAAGTTTCTATATACTACTGATGATCTTTGAGGTAATTCCAATGTTATATTTATTTTATATTTTTGCATTGCTGTAATATTTAACGTGTTTGTAATTTCAGATGAAATTTACTGTTAATTAATAAATGATATGACTATGAATATTGCTCAGCAGTTGCGGATAAAAGTTGTGGAGGTTTATATACGTTGTTTTTGTCACGTTAACCGTCTATCTATTGTGTATGGTTTCCGCACTTAGTCCTATGTGGACCATTGTACGTGTGACGTCACGTTAATCATTTTCCAAAGTTCCTACCTTTTTTAGGGTTCCGTACCTCATAAGGAAAAAACGGAACCCTTATATTATCACTTTTTTTTTTAATATGATCACTTTGTTGTCCGTCCGTCTGTATGTCTGTCAAGACCCTTTATCTCGAGAACGCGTGGAGGTATCGAGTTGAAATAAAAACCATATACTCAAGTCTGCGATCTTTCTAAGTTAGCTGAAAAAAAAGATACGGCCATTTATATTCCAAAAAACGTATATTTCGACACTCTCGAGGGAATAAAAATTCATAGTGTACTTCCCGCTGACCCAGAATTTTGAAATTTGGCATTAAGCAAGGTCTTATAGCACAGATATGGAAATAAATCTAAAAACTGTAAATTTGTTATTACGTCACAACAAAAAAAAAATCTTGCGATTCGGAAAAATCTTCAAGACTCGAATTGAACTGTTTACTTATGTAATTTTGTCCGGAACCCTCAGGCGGCGAGTCCGACTCGCACTTGCCCAGTTTTATTTTAAATAAAATTATTGTTTTATTTTAGTTTTTGTAAACTTTGGAGTACATTTTGTCAATCGCTTTTACACTTTTTGTGACATAGTTTATCGAAAATTTGTAGTAAAATACTTTACATTATCCACTTTTCATTATAAAACTTCTTGAATTTTATTGCGATTCAAGTTACCCCATAGTCCGTCATTACAAGCGTATCAGATCCGACAATCCTGGCCGTACATAGCCTAAGGGTGCTCCCAAAACTTACTGAAGCGGAATACGGCTGAGCCGTTCGCAAACAACGACATTATTCACATAGCTCCGCCATTGTTATACACTCGCTACCTATATATATTTCACAGGGATACGGTTCCTCGGAATGAAGTGATATCTTAAGCTAAAATTGGAGATATAAATATACTATTAAAATTCTGTAAAATGCTAATGTTGCAAGTGATAGCAACGTCTTTGTTTTTAAGATGAGAAGTCATCCAATACCATACATACAAATAACAAAAACAATACATATACATAGAAATAAGTAGGTACTAACATATAATGTGGACCAAAAGTTGTCTGAAAATAAATAAATAAATACCTATTATTATTATTAAAATACCTCCTCCCGCTCTGGCTGGAGCGAGAGGAAATCTCAGATTGACCTGTGTGGTCTAGAGCCACGGTAACTCTTTCGAACAATCCCACAGCCCTAACATCTCTTTTTTTTTTTTTTTTTAAATACAACTGTCACACAACGCCGTCTAGTCCCTAGCGAAACAGAGCTTGTGTTATGAGTACTAGCAGTGACGGATTAAGACTACTTGATGCCCTAAGCAATCTACACATATGGGCCCCCCTATCCGTATGTCAACTAGAATCTGTCTTTAAACCTTTACCGCCTAAAAATACAAGGTTTTGTAAAATAAGGTGATGAGATGTAATGTGCCTTTGAAGTGGAGTAGGTGCAACAACAATAAAAGCCAAAGCATAATTTATTTATTAGGGGTTAAAGTATGAAATTGCCGATTTGTACTTAAAAATTGAAATTTGTTTTTTTTTTTCATTTAACATATTTATTTGATCAAAATAATTATCATTATTATCTATACATAGCTGCCATCTAATTTATGAGGAAGGTCATTTATGCCTTTGCGATAGAATCTCTGGTGATCTAGATTTGACAAACTGTGTGAAACCATTTTGTACTGCTTCCTGAGAAGAAAACTTATTATCAAGTAGAAAATGGTCCAAATCACGAAAAAAATGGGTAGTCTGTTGGAGCAAGGTCTGGCGAATACGGAGGGTGACGAATGGTTTCTAATTGCAGTTCAGTACAGTTAAAATTTTGTCTCGTGCTGTATGAGGTCTCGCGTTATCATGGAGCAATAATGGTTTTGCTATCATTGTTCAGAGTACGGAACAGTAGACATCTGCCGTTATTGGTTGACTGGATCGAAAAACAATAATTTTGGAAGTCGGTGTTAAATAAGAAACAAAAAATACCGAGAAACACCGACTTCCGAAATTAAAATTATTTTAATTCTTTTAGTTTTTTTATTTAGTGTAGTCGGTTATTTTTATTTTTTTTGTTAAAAGTTTTTTTTTAAAGGAAGAACTGCATAGGGAGTAGAAGAACCTACTATGTGAAAAAAGTTTCACTCAAAAATCTCAAACCATGAAGGTTTTATGTCAATTCGAAGTACCTGTTACAATAAAAAGGCAATTTCATACTTTAACCCCTATTATTATGTATGCATAGAAGCCGGCCGGCAAAATTACTCAAAAAACAAAACATTTGATTCATTTATTTTCACCACAGCAGCTCAAACAAGTAGGTTTTGCTGCTTGAAAACAGTGAGCAAAACTCGATTTTGCTCACTGCGTGAGACAAAGTAACTTTTTAATTTTTTTTTTTTTTTAGCCATATAATTCGAAACATTCGAACTGCACTGTACTCTGTCTCTTTCTCGCTCTTATAAAAAAGCGAGTGAGAAACATGCCATTTCGAATTTCATTCCGATTTTGAAATTCCACCACAAAGAAAAACACGTTTGGAAATGCGTAATAAATAGAAAATATTTGTAAAATATAAAATTGTTTTTTTTTTATAAATAAATTATTGAATTTTAAATTTATTATTGTATTTGAACAAAAATAAGAGTACCTGAGTACTTATAGCAGCAGATAAAACTGGCATTTAACCTTTCAATAATTATTTCTAGTTTCAACCTGTTTTAGAACGTGATTTAAAAAAACAGCGGAAATAAAAAAGAATGTTAAAATAATTGTATAATATGAGCAAAACTAGCGACAGAGTTAGTATTTATTTTAATTGAAATCATTATTAAATCTATTACTGTTAATTATTTTATTTTCCAAGTAATATGTGTTCTCGCTGCTGAAGTGAAAAATTATGTGTGTAACACGAGAGCAAAACTTTTTGCATCTCGTGCCTTTGAATCCCTCCCCTCGCTTAGGATTCTATAGAAAGTATTTTTGTTCAAATACAATAATAAATTTACTGAGTACAGTGCAGTTCGAATGTTTCGAATTGTATGGCTAAAAAAATAAATAATTTAAAAGTTACTTTGTCTCACGCAGTGACCAAAATCGAGTTTTGCTCACTGTTTTCAAGCAGCAAAACCTACTTGTTTGAGCTGCTGTAGTGAAAATAACTATTATTTATTAAAACTTTATGCAACATACAGGTACAAAGGCGGACTTAATGTTTTAGGCATTCTCTACCAGTCAACCAAGGGTAGTGAAGAGAACACATGGTAGGTGCATAAAAAAAGAAAAGAATAATACGAAAACAAGGGATGGTTTGTGATTGGCTGATCGCAATTCCGGTGCATTTGAATTGCCGAATGCACTAGCGGGCAGCGGAGTGGGCAAGCGGGAGCGGGGTTATGACTCTAGGTCAGACTCTATGTCAACTTAAAAACCGCGAATTTTCAAATACATTTATACAGACCGCCGACGCCGTGTTAGAACTTACAGATTACATAGTTAACAACATAGATTCAAAGAGGAAAACCATTGGAATATTCTTAGATTTAGCAAAGGCCTTTGACACAGTCTCTGTCCCTATTCTGCTTAAAAAACTCGAAAGGCTAGGTATCCGGGATCTTCAATTAAAACTTTTTGAAGATTACCTGAATGACAGAACACAATGTGTTAAAATCGGTAACATTACCAGTGAAGAGATTTCAGTGACTTTTGGAGTTCCTCAGGGCAGTGTTCTCGGACCGACGCTGTTCCTAGTCTATATGAATGATATATGTCAGCTAAGTCTTCCCGATTCCAAAATTATCGCGTTTGCGGATGATACAGCCTTACTTTTTAGTGGTAACTCTTGGCATGAAGTGTTTGCCAGGGCTCAGACAGGCATAAATACAGTGACCAGTTGGTTAAATGAGAATTTACTTACGTTAAATGTAGAAAAAACCACTTACATAGCGTTCTCAATTAAATCTAATGACAAACCTGATTCCTCTTTAAGCATTGTCGTCCATTCGTGCCCAAATGCAAATCACAGAAGTTGTCAGTGCCCTAACCTTAAAAAAACTGAATCCACCAAGTATTTAGGTGTAATTATTGACAGAAATCTTAAATTTCACCATCATATTAATCTTCTATCAGCAAGAGTCCGTAGACTAATAGTAATATTTAAAGCCTTAAGAAGCTCTGCATCAAAATCTATTTTAAAATCTGTCTACTATGCTCTCTGTCAGTCTCAGCTTGAATACTGTATTACTACATGGGGTGGAACATGTAAAACTCATCTTCTAAAAGTTGAGAGAGCACAAAGAGCACTCCTAAAGGTGAGCTTGTTTCTTCCTTTTTATCACCCAACAGCTGATCTCTACTCAAAATGGAAGGTACTTTCTGTGAGACAACTCTTCATTTTGAAAACGGTTATGAAACAGCATTCCCTGATAACTTATGAACCAGAAACAATCAGAAACAAACGTCGTAAACATCAAGTCTGCTCTGCATCGTCATTCAAAACTAAGTTTGCACATCGGTTTTTTTGCTATCAGGGTTCAAATTTATACAACAAGTTGAATCGGGCCCTAACGATTTATCCTTTACCAATAATCAAATGTAAGTCTTCAGTTTCAGATTGGTTGTTGGATGCGGATTATAGTTTTACAGAAAAGCTACTTCTGTCAAATTAAATTAGTACAATATAAGTTCATAACTTACACCACAACTCTCACATGTACACATCACATACACACTAATACAATACACTATCATTAGACACGCACATCAAACACACAGATATAGGCACTCTTATTATTTTACTTTTTTGTTTTAGCTTCGTTTTTACTTCTACCTCCAAAATTATAATTACTTATTTTTGTTTTTTATTATTGTAATTGCATACCTTTCAAAAAAAAAAAAACTGTTCTTCCGTGGGGTGGGGACCTGGTGATTTGTAATACAGGCATTTTATGCCTAACTCAAACACCAGCTCCTCACATTGTTAATTATAATAACAGAACTTATGTAAAACCTAAACCTATAAGTTTATCATTGTGAGGAGAAATAAAGAATTTTTATTATTATTATTTAAATCTATTAATAATGTAATTAAAACTAACTTATAAAATAAAAATAAAAGCCCTAAAGTACTAAAAATTTTCAAATTATTCCTAGAAACTTTTTTGGTATGGTTTTTGGTGACGTGAGAGTGAGACGTGATGCCCTAAGGACGGATTTTTTTGTGCTTCTTCTGGTGCCCCCCCCCAGACGTGATGCCCTAGGCAATTGCTTAATTTGATTAAGGGTTAATCCGTCACTGAGTACTAGACAACTGATTAACATACTTATATATTTCTAAATACATACATATTATAGATAAATTACACCCAAACACAGAAAAAATGATCGTGCTCATCACACAAACATTTGTCCTGGGTGGGAATCGAACCCACGACCTCCGGCATAGCAGTCAGGGCCACTAACCACTAGACCAACAGGTCAGTAGTCTTTGAGTGTGGCTTGGAACTTACGGTGAGCAATTGATAGCACTCGGTCCGCAAGCTAGCACCTGCGGCGGCCGCCAATCTCCCTGTGACTGACGTGGTCCGGGGTCTTCGTCTTTTGATTGAGTAGCCAGGGATCGATATGGGCACGCCATAATAATGGCGGTAAGTGCCCTCTTCGAGATCTGGCTGGAAAGACATCACAGTGTCACCTTCCGCATGAAGCAGGTCCTCAATAGACCGCCCGGAGGACACGGTGGAGCACGTTAAAGGTGTGCACCGCTAGGGCGGAGCACCGCCGTATCCTCGTGGGTACGATCGGTGGCAGTGATCTTTCATGCCGAGCCCAGGCCCGGCCGATTCCGCTGAGGAGAAATGGCAGGCGTAAGCCTCCTTCTACAAAGCGGTAATGCTAGCGAAGGAGGCGGCCGCACGCGTAAAAGAACGGACTTCCTCACGCTCTAGCCGCCGGGATCCCGACCCCATTTTCTAGCCACTGAAGGCGTGCTCTTGCGGACGATGAGCAATAGGTGTAGTATTCCAAGCGCTCTTCATGAAGATGTCAGCAAAACTTTAGGGACCCAGCAGTGCCGAACTCTACAGGGACCATGAGTTGGTTTCCAAAAGGGAAACCCGAGGTACTTGAACGCAAGGCGAAAAAGGAACATAGGAGTGGGTTTTGCGGGGTTACCATGACGTTCAAAGTAAGATTGTTTCATTCTCATTCCAGTGTGGGTAAGAGACAGAGCTATACAGGTTGTCTAGCGCCATCTCTTACCCACACTGGAAATAAGAATGAAACAATATTACTTTAAACGTCATGGTACAGGTCTTAGTCAATAAATATCTGACACGCTGGTGATAGGAATATTCATAACCTAACCTAACCAAAACAGCTAATTATTAAAGTAACACAGCATATTCATGTATTCACTGATGTCAGACACCCGTAAATTATTCGCCACCATAACACATAAGCTAATAAATAACTAATAAGCCCCTCTTTGAACGCGCCAAAGCAATTACTAAAATATAACGCGTGATGTATTTGTGAAATCTGTTCAGCTAGGGATGAGATTAATAATCGGCTTCGTGTTGTATATTCGGCACGTTTCGGCTTTTCGGCTCCGGTATTAACACTTCAACGCGCTCTTGAAATCCTTTCACGGATTTTACGGATCTTATTAAAACTGTGTACTACACATACAAGGTGAGTGAGGGTACTTTGTTTCAATTATATTCGGGGACACAGACCTTTAAAAATTACGAGTAGTTAATTCTTGGTAATCGTTGGTGTTTCATACCGTTTCAAATGCAGGATGAATATGAGAGCACAGCGGCGTCCGCAGCTGCTAGAGGTGCCGATCACGCATGTTACATACGGATCCCTAATGGATATCGTCGACCTAGCAATTCATTCGCTGGGCAGGTATTAGATCAGCCCTCATTAATAACTTTTCAGACCAGCGCGACGAAACGGCTTTGTACAACGACCTCTCATTGGCTACGCAAGGTACAAAAACCCCTCAGGAATTTTATGACCAGTGTCAAACCTTGTTCAGTACGATTATGACGTATGTGACATTACACGAGACTATCCCGACGACTATTGAGGCTAAACGAACCCTCTATAGGAAGGTTACCATGCAAGCTTTTGTACGAGGACTTAAGGAACCTTTGGGCTCGCGTATACGTTGTATGCGTCCAGAAACTATCGAGAAAGCCCTGGAATTTGTGCAGGAAGAATTAAATATAATGTATTTGCAGCAGCGTAATGACGTAGCAAAAACTCACAGCGCCCCTAAGCTAGATAGACTTCCTAACATGCCCGTAATTTACAAGCCCCCTATCATGCATGCTATGCCTTTCAACGGCGCTTCACGACCCCCACTACCTATCTGGCCTGCTCCAGTAGGTCTGCGTGGCCTTCAGCCTCAGCCCCAGCCTTTTAAATTCAATACGCCTAATCAATCACATAATCGCATGCCGACTCAAACGCAACAAATGTTCCGCGCACCACCACCAAATTACCATCCGCATAGTAACGTTTTCAGGTTACCACCTAGGAATAATCCACCACAAAATATGGGTGCAAAACCCATGAGCGGAGTGCAACATTTCATTCCGAAACCCTTACCCATGACATCAGGACATGACTGGCGTAGAAGCGGAAACCCACCACCGTCTAACTATTTTAAAACGCGCGAAGTTAACATGAACGAAATCGTTTTACCTGACAATTGTCTTTATCCGGTCGAATATTATCCCGAACCAGAGTTTAGCTATTACATGGACTATGGCGACTATTACATGTTTTACGACTGTGACGGCAACCCTGCTATGACTGACAGTAATGTAATTTATGACAATCAGACAACAAGTGACATGGAACCACAACCGGGTCCCAGCGACGCTAACCAGGTTCAGAATTTTCCGAAAGACAAGTCATTAAAAGAGCAAGGATAGACCTAAACTTACAGACCCAAAGACAACTACCATACATCGAAATTTCTTGCCCTCCTCTAAAATTTTTGATAGACACTGGCGCTAACCAGTCTTTCATCAGCCCCGAGGCTGTGCAAAAGTTTTTCCCTGATTACCCCCTCAACTATGACCCCTTCGAGGTCACAAATGTACACGGTGTTAGTAAAAATGATTATTCTATAACACTACCATGTTTTAACGAGTTCAACGAGACCGACTCAATTAAATTATTCATTTATCGCTTTCACGACTATTTTGACGGACTTATAGGATTAGATTTACTATCCAAATGGGAAGCCAAAATAGACTTAAAAGATTATAAGTTAATAACGCGTACCGCTACAAATAAAATAAAAGTATATAATTCACGCAATGTTAATCTGTATGAGGACATTATCCCAGCAAATAATTCTAAATTAGTTCGAATACCAATTAACGCCCCGGATGGCGATGTTCTTGTAAACGAACAGGTTCTTTGTAACTGCATCATTCATGAGTGTTTGACCACTGTAGTTAACAATCGTGGTTTTGTAGAGCTAGAGAACCCAACATCCAATGATGTCATCTTTTCTTTAGACCAACCAGCCCAAGCAGAACTCTTTAACGTTAATTGTACACCAACTACACAATCAAATCGCGCCGATGATGTTTTATCACGTCTACGTACAGACCATCTTAATGAAGAGGAAAAGGCTAACCTTTTGACGCTCTGCTCCCGTTATACTGACGTATTTTACATTGACGGAGAACCATTGACTTTCACTAATAAAATTAAACACCGTATAAAAACCACCGACGAAGTTCCCGCATACACAAAAAGTTACCGATACCCTTTTATCCATCGCGAAGAAGTTAGGAATCAGATATCAAAAATGCTAGACCAAGGCATAATTAGGCCTTCAGATTCAGCCTGGAGTTCACCCATATGGGTTGTCCCCAAAAAGATAGACGCTTCAGGAAGACAGAAATGGCGTATCGTAGTAGATTTCCGAAAGTTGAATGAGAAAACCATCGACGACAAGTATCCCATTCCAAACATCAGTGACGTCCTTGACAAGTTAGGGAAATGCCAATATTTTACGACTTTAGATTTGGCAAGTGGATTCTACCAAGTCGAGATGGACCCCCAAGATATTCCCAAAACCGCTTTCAATGTGGAACACGGCCACTTCGAGTTCCTTCGAATGCCTATGGGACTTAAAAATTCGCCGTCCACATTTCAGAGAGTCATGGACAATGTTCTAAGAGGCCTCCAGAATAACATTTGCCTCGTTTATTTAGATGACATTATCGTCTACAGTACCTCTCTCCAGGAGCACATGGACAACCTGGAAAAGGTTTTCCAAAGACTCAGAGAGTCGAACTTTAAAATTCAGATGGACAAATCTGAGTTTTTAAAGCTCGAGACCGCATACCTAGGTCACATCATTAGTAGAGACGGTATCAAGCCGAACCCTGACAAAATATCTGCTATTCGAAAATATCCAATACCAAAGACCCCCAAGGAAATTAAACAATTTTTAGGCCTTCTCGGTTATTACCGAAAATTCATTCCCGACTTCGCTCGGATAACCAAACCACTAACCCAATGTCTAAAAAAGGGTAGTAAGATAACTCTGAACCCTGAATATACCAGTGCCTTCGAGAATTGCAAGACCCTACTGACCAATGACCCCATACTGCAGTACCCAGACTTTAAACGAGAATTCAACCTTACAACAGACGCTTCGAATGTCGCTATTGGAGCAGTGTTATCTCAAGGGCCCATAGGATCTGATAAACCCGTCTGTTATGCCTCACGCACACTTAACGAAAGTGAGCTAAACTATAGTACCATCGAAAAGGAGTTACTTGCCATTGTCTGGGCGACGAAGTATTTCCGACCTTACTTATTTGGTAGGAAATTTAAAGTACTGACTGACCACAAACCCTTACAGTGGATGATGAATTTGAAGGAACCAAACTCACGACTGACTAGATGGCGACTCAGACTAAGCGAATATGACTTTACAGTAGTATACAAAAAAGGAAAGTTTAACACCAACGCTGATGCTCTTTCACGTGTAGAAATTCATAATGAGGAAGTGGATGAGATCAACTCATTAATTGAAAGCATAAAAGACCTTAGCTCAATGATAAATAACCCATCAGAAACACTACACCAGCAGACGAACTCCTCGACTGACACCGTACATACCAGTAATGAACATCCCATACTAGAAGTCCCCATCACAGACGAGCCACTCAACAAGTTTCATCGACAGATTTACTTTACTGTAGTAGGTGACGTAAAACGCCGACCGACAGTGACTAAACCTTTCGAAAACCATACGCGAATGGCAATCCAGCTTTCAGAGGCCAACCTAGAAAATGACGTTATCAATGCTATTAAAGAATATGTGAACCCGAAGGTTAAAACGGCTATCTTGATAAATCCCCCATTGGCAATGTATTCGATAATTCCCATTATACAAGATAAATTCAAAAGCTCCTCTCTCAATTTAGTACTAGCTAAAATAGAACTGGAAAATGTCAAAGAATATCTGCGACAACAAGATATCATTCGACACTATCACGACGGTAAAACAAACCACCGTGGCACAAATGAATGTCACTTGGCCCTTTCACGAAAATACTATTGGCCAAAGATGAAAGAACATATTACAAAGTACATCAATGAGTGCACCATTTGCGGTCAAGCCAAGTATGATCGAAATCCCATTAGACCACAATTTAACATAGTTCCCCCAGCCAGCAAACCACTTGAAATCATTCATATGGACCTCTTTACAGTTCAGAATGAAAAATACGTGACTTTCATTGACGTCTTCACGAAGTACGGACAAGCCTACCATTTACGAGACGGAACAGCCATTAGCATTCTCCAAGCTCTGCTACGTTACTGTACTCATCATGGACTACCTATGACTATAATTACTGACAATGGCACCGAATTCACCAACCAATTGTTCTCTGAATTTACACGTCTTCATAAGATAATTCATCATAAAGTTTTACCTCATAGCCCAAATGACAATGGTAACATAGAGCGCTTTCATTCAACATTATTGGAGCACATTAGAATCCTCAAATTACAACACAAAGAGGAACCAATCGTTAACCTCATGCCATACGCTATCATAGCATACAATAGTTCCATCCACAGTTTTACCAAATGTAGACCTTTTGACCTATTGACTGGACATTTTGACCCCAGAGACCCGATAGACATCGACTTTAGGGAGCACATTTTACAGCAATATACACAAAATCATAAGCAGCAGATGAAGCAGGTTTATGACATTATTAATGACTCATCTCTTGCCAATCGGACAGCCTTAATTGAAAATAGGAATAAAACTCGGGAACCAGAAGTAGAATATGCCCCTCAGCAACAGGTGTTTATTAAAAATCCCTTTGCCAGCCGTCAGAAAACTGCACCACGGTATACGCAAGATACTGTACTAGCTGATTTACCGATACATATATATACTTCTAAAAAACGAGGCCCCGTAGCCAAAGCGAGGCTAAAACGTGTACCTAAAGGCAGCCAATTGTTACAGGTTTCTGCTGCTACTGACAATCCATGTGTCGCACCCTCAAGAGATAAGACTTGAGACCTTAGCTGATGGACCAGGGTTACTACCATATAAACTAGGACATACTAGACTAACCACACATTACCACTCCTTCATACAGTACATACAACTAGCTGACATAGAGGACAAAATAGACTCTGTACAAACGCAACTTCAATCGTTTAAGACCAGACTTAACAATGAGACTTACATGCTTTACGAATATCAAGTCGACTATCTTACTAACAAGCTTGACAGAGTTTTAAAGCAGGTCAAATCTTTGGAACCTTCCAGAGTCAAACGAGGTCTCGTAGATAGCCTAGGGTCAGTAATAAAAAGCGTTACTGGCAACTTAGATTATTTAGATGCCCTGAAATATGACGAAGCAATTAAAACTTTACAAAACAACGAAAATAAAGTAGTTTCAGAATTTAATAATCACATCAGTCTTAGTAAAGAATGGATGTCCCAGCATGGTACCATCTTAGACCAGCTAACCAAGAATCAGGAAATAATTAACGCAACCTTAGAACTACTTCTAGAGAAAAACGCTTACAGAGATTATAGCTTAATCAAATTTGCAAAGTTTGCCCAAATCCTAGGAATAATTACTAATAACGTAGAAGATTTAATGTTAGAAATAGTTAGAATAGAAAACATAATGGCTTTTATACGCGCGTCTAGCACTCATCATTCGATGATAGACATAGAAGTACTAAGAAATATGATAGACAAGTTAAAATCGATATACCATCAAGATCAGATTTTAAATCTGGAGTTAAGAGAATATTATAATCTCATTAAACCAGGTTCTTACTTTATTGAGAAAAGAATAGTTATAGTTTACAGCTTCCCTATAGTTTCCATAGACTCTTATGATCTATACAGATTATCTATTGTACCCAATAAAAAACAGCTTGCCCTTATACCTCCTTCTCCCTATATAGCAACTAACGAGAAATCATTCGTGTACATAGAGGCTGAATGCCCGAAGTACAGTAACATACATCTCTGTGAAAAGAAGACGAGTCACCAAATTAGGACAAAACCAGATTGTATCCAGAAACTCATCGCCAACCAGGATCTAGAAGACACCTGCCACTTCGTCAAGATTACACTTTCCAAAGAAGCAATGGAGAAACTGGATGACCAGCATTACGTACTGTCACTACCTCAACCAACTAAAGTACAATTAGCATGTGGAAGAAAAGACTTCAACACTCTACAAGGCAGCTACCTCGTCACCATCCCTGTGGACTGCTACCTGCAAACATCAGAATTCACCATCATCAACGACAACAACGAGATCGAAGGCCAGCCGCTCAAGTTATCAAAGATCCCATACAACGAGATAAATCAGACCAACATTCCCACTCACATCATTGGCTTCAATTCAGTCAACTTAGAAGAGCTTCACAGCATCCAGAGAAAAGCAATGATGGAAAGTCCTCTGAAGATTGACAATACTCATTCGGTTGTTCTATACCATACAACCATACCTTTCTACATCTTCACAATATGCGTGCTCGCACTTATCATC
Organism: Mythimna pallens; assembly: GCA_961205895.1. Taxonomy (NCBI): domain Eukaryota; kingdom Metazoa; phylum Arthropoda; class Insecta; order Lepidoptera; family Noctuidae; genus Mythimna; species Mythimna pallens. Next base: position 10,761,977 of record OY540849.1, on the reverse strand, counting down.
TTAGCGATAAGCCGCAGATATAGATGCTGGAATCTCAGAGCGGACAGCAAAGAAAAACCACAAACTGTTAAGATACATACGTACGAAGAGGTAACCAGGGACTCCAAGAAACGAGATGAACCTCCAGCAACATTTTCTCTCAGCATGATCAAATAGTTGCTGATCTTCGGGGGGAGGTGTTACATACGGATCCCTAATGGATATCGTCGACCTAGCAATTCATTCGATTGACGTCGGAAACATGAAAACTGCATCGTCGACACCTGGGCCAGCCACGAGCCGCCGACGCAGCAAAACGGCATATTAGCAATAAGTTATTTTTAATAAGTTTTTGGTCATTCCATATTCTAGCATCGAATAGGTTTCACTAAAATTAATTGTAATTTCTTTGTTCTAAAATAAATTAGTTTAAAGTACTTTGGTTTTTTTTCGAGCCTCCGCCTGCAGTCTACGTAATTCGCACGCTCTATAAAATAAATAAATAATAAAATAAACTTTGGAAAACGATATTATTTAGAGCTTATAAAAGTTAATCGCAATGGTAACCCCTCAAATTTCTATGGGACATTTAATTTTCTGCCTTTCCTAACTTTTGCCTCATTTCTTCAAAAATCAACTGAAAATATGCCAACAAATGTTAAAGGACATTGTAAAAAATGGCCTATGAACCAACACGTTGAATTTACTATAATAGTTCTTTTAATAATATACATTACTTATATTTTAATAGAACGGACACTTTTTAATTTCGAAAACATTTTAAAAAGTATTATACTGTCGTCCTTAGCTTCCGTCTTAACAATTTGAGGATTTTAATAGGCAAAGGTATTATAGCTTATACAGCCAAGTCTTTGTAACAGCACTCTTAATAAGAGTTTGACACAGACAAGCGTCAGTATTCTTAACACTTAATATACGATAATGATTTTTAGTCCGCTATGATGTCGTGGAACCATAATAAGCCTTATCAAAAAACTCGATTGATAGCGCTGTTTGAAACGAGCAATAATATCGACACTGACAGTTGACGAATTGACAGATGACAACATTTCACATTTGGTAGTAATGTCATCCAGTAATAAATGCTAAGTTATTGCTACATACCAAAATGTTTTTATTGACGTAATTATAACCTCAAAATCCGAAAGCGTTTTGATTTTTTCAGAATTCTCAAAAGTATCCGTTGTTTTAATTTAGGTTTAATCGAATATATACATTATCTAAAACCCAAAGAGTAAATACACCTCCCTGTTAGATCTTAGGCGAGCTAAGTATGGACGACGAGCAATGTCCTTTGAACACGAAAATCTAACTTCCTTTGTTTATCGGTTGTTATATGTACATAATCCACCCGGACGAAACCACGTGTACAAACTTACAAATAATCTGAAAGTTCTACAAAAAGCACTTGTAATCTGTGGCGTTATCCGATCTTCAAGACTTATGCTTTTAAATAGTAACGATGATATTACTAACTTATATAACAGTGGTTTTACCCGTGTGAAAGTCGGAAATTATCTCATTCGAACACAGTACAAAGATAAGGCGAGAACTACACTAGACCGACGCACACGTGGACCACGCCTGATTTGTAGCAGCGCGTTGCGTGGCGTGGATCTAATGTAGCTCTGCAAGTCTAGTTGCCAAATAAAATGTATGGAGACCGACGCGCCTAGATCGGCGTACGTGGACCACGTGTGCGCAATGTAGTTCTACCTTTAAATGCCTATCCTGTCTTAATTGGCCAATATGATCACACGTAATAAATTTTTTTGCTGTTTAGGCATGCTTAATGCTTAAAGAGTACCCATCTTGCCATTAGCGTAAGTAAAAATGAGATACCGAGATGTTCCCAACACGCCCGCACTCTTCTTTCTGCTAATATTTGAAATGATAATTTTATTATTATTTGTTGTTTAATCTACACTAATATTATGAAGAAGTAAATTTTGTTTTTTATGTTTGTAGAAGGTAATCTCTGAAAGAACTGGTCTGATTGCTAATTTTTTTTCACCAATAGCTAGCTGCTTTATTCCTGAGTGACATAGGCTATATTTTATGTACGTGGGCGAACCCGCGGACAAAAGCTAGTATAAAATATTGTACGAAAATACCCAATAAACAAGCATAGTTTTCCACATTTATAATATTAGTAAGATATTCCTCACTTTAGTTTTGATTTATTTGAAAATTCGGCTTACCACGTAAAGGTCTGTTGGATCGTCGTGCCAACCCGCATTCCTTCCTAACTCTACGACATTGTATGTCAAGCATATTCGTGTCTACTTAATAATTATTAGATATCTAACGGAATGCTAGGAATGTTTGCTGGACGTGGTAGATATTCTGATAGAAAATCACGTTTGTATTCGCTGGAAGGGTCGGCAGTTGTATAAATTGAGTCTTAATATAACTGGTACAAACTCATACTCCAGTCTTCTGCGAAGCAGTAACGCTAGTGAAGAAGGAGGCCGCATGCGTGAGGGAACGAACGTCCTTACGCCCCAGCCGCCGAGATTCCGACCCCGACTACCAGCCACGGTAGATGAAGACTTCGAGCAATGTGTAGCTCGCCGTCTGGCCGTTCGATAATCGACTGAACCGAGCCCAGTCGTAAACAGCGCGTTGTGATCTAGCGCTTCTCAAAGAGATATCAACAAACCGTAGGAGCCCAGCAGGTCCAATACCCGCTAGGACCGCGAGGATTTTAGCCAGCGCCAACTATGGCCGGAGATCGCTCTACGATTCCTAACTCCCGAGGCATCTACTGTCGCGGCGGCTGGTCGAGCGTGAGGATGTACGTTCCCTCACTCTTACGGTCACCTCCTTCTGCTTCGCAAGGTGCTGGCGCGAGAGGATGTACAATTATGTTCCTTATGTTGCCCTATGCGTTCCTGGGTCACAGTAACTCTTCCAAACATTCCCGCAGCCCAGAGTCTGAGCTTGATACATGCTGAAATTTTTGTGACATGATATATTTATAGTTAACTTTTCAAAGCTTCTTTTGGTCCATATCGTCGAGTTTTTGATCTTCATGTCCAGTATAAGCAGACCTTATATCATCCGAATTTGCCAACAATGCGAGGTCAGCTAAAATTTTTCGTGTACGTGTTGTTAAGTCGTCGTGTGTACCTTACATTACGTACCGAGGCGTCATAATACGTTCTTGAGTGACTGGGCCTAAACAAAGGAAGGTCGAGTGTCGTACGAGGACCTTGCAAGGCGCCTTTGTTCTGTGATAGCGAAGATGACGTTATGAGGAAAGGCAGTAAAATGGACGGGTGCTTTCAAGGGTTTTTTCTTGTATTGGAATAGTTTGGTGTTGTTTAGCGTTCTTTGAGAGAGACCAACACATTGTGAATGCGTTGGTCTCTCTCAAAAGGCGCTAAATAATAGTGAATACTGAAAAATACGACGTCATAATTTATTGTAATGCAGTTTTAAAAATATCATAATAATGCTGGAAATAGTGCCAAGGCGCAATTTTTTTTTTAATTACAACTCAGTTTTAGTTGACAGGTAGTACGACAAAAGAATGAAGGTAATTTGTGGGAGATCTGGAGTCCAAACTAAGCAAAGGCCTGTATTTTCGAGCTCCAGGCCCCCCATTACATCACAAATTGAAATAGTCAACGTGCGTGTGTGTTTCCCGTTTGACAGTTTTCGATTGCCAATGGAATTCGGGCAATCGAGCAAGTTCAGGCAAACAAAATTATTAGTATAGCTAATAATGTCACAAACTGTATTGCACAAAATAATCTCAAACATAATAATATGTTTCCTGATAGCAACAACCTGGAGATCTTTAAGAGTGTCCTTTTCTACTCGCCTATCTTCAACTTCGAGCATGGTTTAAAAGCTTGTTGCTTCATTTAACGCAATCCAATGTGTTGTTTGTTGAAGAGGCAATGCAAAAAAAGAGAGATAACGCCTAAAAACTCAGTTGACATTCGATAATTCCGTAATTTACTCAAATATTTCACAAAACTTGTTCCAGGAAATACGTGTTTTTTTTTAAAGTTTATCAGAAAAATGGTCGTCATTCAGAATCTCGACTAAATGTACAAGGCTTCTATGGATGTACTTTTTTATATTTTTAATATACGAGTACATTATGGAGGGTTAAAGTTCACTTAAAATAGCAGATTTTCGGAGGTCATAACTAGATTGACACGGTGGAGCATACGGTGGAGGTGTGCCACGCTTGGGCAGAGCAACTCGAGCAAGTCCTCGTGGGGGCGATCGGCGGCGGCGATCTCTCGCGTCTGGCCTTGGTACAGGCAATGGTCCGGAGCGAGGAGGTGTGGTAAGCGGTCGCTTCCTTCTGCGAAGCAGTAATCCTAGCAAAGGAGGCGGCCGATCGCGTGATGCAACGGTCCTCACGCCCCAACCGCCGCCGGGATTCCGATCCCGATTTCCGGCCACCGTAGGCGCGGGCTTGCGGATGGCGAGCAATGGGTAGCCCGCCATCCGAACGTCTGTCATCCGACGTAACCGTCCGGACCGAGCCCAAGTCGTCGACGGCGCGTATTGTTCCACGCGTGCCTCAGGGAGAAGTCAGCAAATCGTAGGGGCCCAGCAGGGTCGAAGCCTACTGGGTCGTGTGAAAACGAAATCCGGGGCCCTGGGACGAAGGCAACGAAGGAACAGGAGTGGGTTTTTAGTCAGTAAAAGTCTGAGAGTTTTACACAAAATGTTTTGATTTCTATAGAAGCCTAGATACTATCCAAAAGATAGCTGTGTACCCAAAATATCTAGAGAAAGATGTGTAATATCATCATAATCACGTAAGAGCGGTTGTATGAAAACGTACCTCGAAAAGGACGCTCTTAAGTCAAGAGTGAACAGCACCCCTAGCCAAGTTGATAATCTGCAATCGTTAATGAAATAAATGGCATCATCTCAACGTAAAGTCACGTGGTCAGAACAAACGAATAGAAAATTCGTAGCCAAGTTCACATCGTTTAAAATGATAGAATGAATTGTTATAGTTTCTACAATGTTCAACCCTACATCCTTTGTTATTGTAGAACGAGAGGCAGACTCAGGCGCGTCAACATGGCTACCAATTTATCGTTTTGTACATCGAGGCGTTACCGATTGGAGAACGGAATTCGACAAGAAACGGTTGTAACTTGGCTAGAGGGGCAGGTTACTTCTAGGTAAGCGTGCTCCATTGTCGACCACATCGTCGCTTTCCATCAGGTGAGATAGTAGTCAAGCGCAAGACTATCCACATTAAAAAAATATTTAAATTGTTTACAATTATTTTCTGCTACGATTATCGGTACAATGATCGCCGAGTCCACATCCCACATGTCGATAACTTCGCGAGCCAAATCAATATACTCGATTTGTTATCTTTCTCGGCTTTCACGAGATTCTAGTCTTGCGAGACGGATATGGGTCAATCATTGCACGCTTCTCGATTCGGTCCACCACCACTATTAGGCTTATTGGCTACAATGGTCCTGTCAGTAATGATGGATCGATCCCAGTATAATGTGATATCGCCATTATCAAGAACTGGGTCGGGTTCATACCTGTAGTATGGTACCTCGATTCCACAAAAGAGCATTTCAGAGCAAGTTGCTGATGGATAATCCTGGCAACAAGGTTGTACTTATGCAAGTATTCCCCGTTAACTAGACGGGAACAACCAGAGATAATGTGACGAATTGATTCACCCGGACGGTGACATGCCCGATAGATGTCTACTGTTCCATCCTTCACAATAAATCTCCTGTAGTTATTATTATTATAGTAGATCGTCGAGTCAAAACCCCAAAGGTCATCGACAGCGAGTTGCTGGCTTGTCGGTTTTCAATCGATTACATTTCGGGGAGTGCGCGTTGGAATTGCACAATTTAATTCCACCAAGTCCGTTCCATCATCGGACCACAAGACGTACGACGTTGCGCCATCGGTATGTTGTGGACATCCCACTCATACGTACAAAGCGTCTTAGGAACATATTAATGATGCGTACGGCTAAGGAGTGGAATTCCTTGCCGTCTACGTTTCCTGATAGCTACAACTTAGGGGTCTTTAAGTCAAGAGTGAATAGGTTATTTCTTGGCAAGCGTGCTTCATCGTCGGCCACAATATCGCTCAGGTGAGATAGTGGTCAAACGAGAGCCATATAAAACAGAAAAAAAATGTAGAAAAAAAAGATAATTGTCCTAGCACACAAACAGACAAACCGATCTACCTTCCCGGTACCTACGTAACATAAACACGAACAGTAAATGACCTATAAATAGTTTTATGTGGTTTTTACGGCATTTTTCCCGCCAAACCAAACTAAACGAATGTTTTACGACTTAGCGGTACCCTTCGAATAGTGTTTATGTTATTTCGACTTTTACATATTTGGGAATCTTATGGGTTAAAAGAAATAAAAAGTTCCCGAAAGTGTTCAATGAAATCGAATTCGATTTTCCGGATTCTATTATAATAAACGGACTAACAAAAAACACTTAACCCTTCTTGTCAGTCGGGTAAAAAGAGTTGGGTATTTCTCACTGTCAACTTTTTATTTTTTCTTATATTTTGGTGAGTAATACTTTTGAAATCTTTGGGCCCCTTTTATTTTGATACACTATACAATCTACATGACTGTAACGGAAAATACAGTATATTAAATACATTAAAATCAAATTAAATAAATTAAAAGGAGATTGGGCACTTAATGATTCACCTTTTGACGCGTATGGCTATTTGAGTTATTGTATAATTCATTACTATTATTTTTATTGATTTTTTACTTAAACTCATTGAAATCATTTGTGGGGTTTCTATTTTCACTTTAATTAGTATTTAATACAATAAATACGTCATTCGCTCCATTATAGTCAAGCGACTTCTTAACTCAACTATAATCAACTCTATAGCGACTCAATTATAATCGATCGATTAAACATTAACGTAAATCGTGGAACAACAAAACAATGTACATTCGCAACTAAAAAATATTAAGAGTTGTCATTATTATTTTTCTTTAATTATGTTAATATTTCTTTCGTTAAAAAGCAATTTCTGGGCAAAAATAAAACAATTAAGATATAATCGATAAGGTTATAACGCCGCAGTCAATTGATGTGTTACAACACTATTCGATGAAATGTCAAACAAAATCGTTTACCGTGGTAAGCCGAGAATATTGTTTTTAGGTTTTCTCTGCTAACAAATATAAATTCGTGTCGAGTTGAGTTTTAGGATTCTTGCACGTTCATTTCATTGAGCGATTTCACTCTTTTTGTGTGTGCTGAGAAGTGAATTATTAGAACGTTTTTACGTCCATGGTGATTTGATCTAGACTTAAAATAATATGTCAGGCTGTTTAATTGTTCTCTTTTATAATATATTAGCACACCCATTGCCTAGCCGCCAAATCAGAGAGGCAACTGATTCCCTGGCCTGGAGGCTGGATTTCAAAACAAATTGTTTTGAGATGTAACATAACCTCAATACTCAACTTTTTATTTTCAAAAACTCCACTATATATCATTTTGAATTTACCCTTGTTTTAAAGCATGACACTACCCCTTTTTTATTTCTAATTTTCACTACTATACTGTGTCAAAAGTTTCGCAACCAAGTGTCATAGTAACTTGCCCAATCTTCTTTGACGCCAGAAATCCACTATTTTGGTTTTTCATAATCTTTTTATGTAGCACACAAGATCAATCTAGCCGTTTAGGCTCTAGGGCGTGCTAAAAAAATATATATACACATGAAAAACAAAACTCTTCTTCTGATGCAGGTTGAACCGCGCATAAAAATATGCGCGGTTCATTTGACTGCTTTGTTGGTTTAGCAGCTGTATTGTATTTCGGGCTGGTATACGCAACTCGACTACTAGAAAGAAAGAAAGAAAACATTTATTTGAGACTCCTACAGGACAAACAACAATAAAATAAAAAGTAACTACTTAATCTATTAATACTTAACTTAAAATAAAAGAAAACAATGTTAAAATTTAAAATTAAAATTCCTGTGCGAGGCCAAAAAGGCTCCTATCTCAGCATATACTGCGATATTTAACAAAAAAGTAAAATAACGCAGCGCTGGTATTCTGATAGGGCCTGGTGATGGCACAACACTCACGGAACACGGAGACGGATAAGATAACAAACACACACAAACAAACACACACACAAAACAGACACAAAAAACACAAACAAGACACAAACACACACACACACACACACAAACAGGAGAAATGTGTCATTCGATCCGTGGAGCATACGGTGGAGGTGTGCCCCGCTTGGGCAGAGCAACGCCGTATCCTCGTGGGGGTAATTGGCGGCGGCGATCTCTCGCGCCGGGCCTTGGTACAGGCCATGGTCCGGGGCGAGGAGGAGTGGCAGGCGGTCGCCTCCTTCTGCGAAGCAGTAATGCTTGCAAAGGAGGCGGCCGATCGCGTGAGGCAGCGGTCCTCACGCCCCAACCGCCGCCGGGATTCCGATCCCGATTTCCGGCCACCGTAGGCGCGGGCTTGCGGACGGCGAGCAATGGGTGGCTTGCCGTCCGACCGTCCGGTAACCGTCCGGACCAAGCCCAAGTCGTCAACGGCGCGTGCTGTTCCACGCGCGCCTCAAGGAGATGTCAGCAACTGTAGGGGCCCAGCAGGGTCGAAGCCTACTGGGGCCAAGGGTCTGATTCTGAAAGGAAGACTCGGCCCTGGTACGAAAGGCAACGAAGGAACAGGAGTGGGTTTTTAGTCAGTAAAAGTCTGACACTATCTCCCGCCCCGCCCAAGAGCGGAGGATGTCATAAGATGATTTTCCCACCGGAAAAAAAAAAAAAAAAAAAAAAAACCCTACTACTGAAGGAAAGCCAGCAGCGCTTCCGTGTTACTGATCATTTCATGGAGAGTGGAGGGTACTTGGGTTTCCAAAGTAATTTGACCTGTATCCAGCGACCACTTAGAAACAGATGAGCTGCTGTCTCATCATCCGCCATGCAGGTACTACAGATTGAGCAGTAGCTGATGATGATTTTGAATTATTTATTTTTTTGTCTTTTCGTTTTTTACCTTCAAACTTGATGTGTTTGTAAACCTTTGTATTTGTGCCAAAATAAACGTATTATTTTATGTTCTTTCTTATAATGAGAAGGAAAGGGTTTCTGGGGTTTTTCGTCAGGTTTTTCAATCAATCAATCATTTATTTGCTATAAATATGGTACAGGAGTTGTTATAATGGCAGGTATAGATCAAGACATATTTCACCTAAGTTACAGGTATGCAAATATTAAAAATTAAATTTATAAATAAATTAATTAATAAAAATTGATTAACATCTAGTTATTATTGAGTTTACATTATGGATTTTATTAATATCAAAAAAGATAAAAAACATTAAATAAATTTATGCATCTTTAAAAAAATTGTAACAACATGAAACTTTTCTTCAAAAACTCTTTTACTGAATAAAAACTTTCCTCTATCAACCTTTCTCAGCAACAGCTCTGGTTTTGTGTCCGATTGATTTCAATAGGATTTGCTCCTGCCAACTGTTTGCTCCAATCAGCTATAGCCGTAATAGAAAGCACAGACTGTTCACTGATTTTTGGGAGCCGAACAGCCGCCCGGGCCCAGTCTTCTATCCCTAGCGAAATCTCTGCACTCAACGCTCTCCTGGATGCTAAACCTGACGGTAACGCATTGACGATAGGGTGAATGGAAAAAGATCTTGTCTGAACGAAAGGACTTCTAGAGCAAGTTGAGTGGATGATTGCTGTGTAGTTATATTTCATCGACAGTCGAAAGGTAAAATTGCTTAGCCGCCATTTTGGTCAAAAATAAGTTTTACAACTTATTTTAAGTGTAATAAATTTGATAACTTATTTTCGACCCAAGTGACGGTTAAGTGATTTTACCTTTCCACTGTCGATTTGGTTCAAAAATATTCTAAAGAGATTTTTCAATGATTTCTAACGATTTGTCTGTAATGAATGAACTCAAAAACTACTGTCGAATGCTACTTTATCATATAGTGACATTGGGCACGCCGTAATTATGGCGGTAAGTCCCTTCTTTGAGGAGTGGCTGGAAAGGCAACACGGCGTCATTACCTTCCGCATGACGCAGGTCCTCACCGGACACGGTAAGTTCGGGAAGTTCCTGCACCGGATTCGTGCGGAAGCGACGCCCGGGTGTCGCCACTGTGTGGACCGCCCGGAGGACACGGTGGAGCATACGGTGGAGGTGTGCCCCGCTTGGGCAGAGCAACGCCGTGTCCTCGTGGGGGTAATTGGCGGCGGCGATCTCTCGCGCCGGGCCTTGGTACAGGCCATGGTCCGAGGCGAGGAGGAGTGGCAGGCGGTCGCCTCCTTCTGCGAAGCAGTAATGCTTGCAAAGGAGGCGGCCGATCGCATGAGGCAGCGGTCCTCACGCCCCAACCGCCGCCGGGATTCCGATCCCGATTTCCGGCCACCGTAGGCGCGGGCTTGCGGACGGCGAGCAATGGGTGGCTTGCCGTCCGACCGTCCGGTAACCGTCCGGACCAAGCCCAAGTCGTCAACGGCGCGTGCTGTTCCACGCGCGCCTCAAGGATGTCAGCAACTGTAGGGGCCCAGCAGGGTCGAAGCCTACTGGGGCCAAGGGTCTGATTCTGAAAGGAAGACTCGGCCCTGGTACGAAAGGCAACGAAGGAACAGGAGTGGGTTTTTAGTCAGTAAAAGTCTGACACTATCTCCCGCCCCGCCCAAGAGCGGGGGATGTCATAAGATGATTATCCCATCGAAAAAAAAAAAAAAAAACATATAGTGACATAGTTACGTATCTTTTTCTTCCTACCCTTATCCCATATTACTTGGGGTCGGCGCAACACGTCTCCGTCCTCCATTCTGTCCTGTCACCCGTCACACTATCGCTAACTCCCTTTTTTTTCACATCACTCCTCTCACAATCCATTCTCCCTCTCTTTGGCCTCTCTCTCCCTCTCCATCCATCTACTCAGAACTTTTTTAGTAACATATGTTTCATCCCTCCTCTTCACATGATCAATGAAGACAAATGATTACCTTTCAAGTTTTCAGTCATTGGCGCCACTTTCAAACTTCCTCTAATATACTCATACGGTGATATACGTACATATTTTCTAATTTCACGCTAGCAAAACCGCTGACAAAAGCTAGTTTTGTTCATATTCAGTGTCAAAAACAAACGCACGTATACAGTACAATATTCTGTAGTAACAGTTATAAAACCAGAAATGTTTCAAGTAGGTATTCTCTCCTGGAACGAGAACTGGGTCACCTGAAAATAATTACATTTATTCGCGTGAAGCCTGTCTTGTTCTGTCCATTTAAAAATGAAGTGTGCTTTACGAAATATATTTGATATTCTATCTCAATTTTGAGGGATTTCACGGGCATTTTATTGTGTGGTGATGGTGACTTTTGCCGAACAGGATTAAACAGATTATTTATCACAGATTATTGTACGTAATATATTTATTACATTTACGTAATTATAATTTATTTTGATGTAACTTTTGTAAGCGATCTTGCTTCCTCCAGTTTGTCACAAAAGCAGACAATGATTAGATGAGGCAGTGGGCTGCAATATTGTTACCACTTAAATTGTTGATATTTCTATATATCTTACTTGCATCTGCCAGCGGCTTCGCCCGCGTGAAAGTCGGTTTCTCCATACAAACTTTATAGCCCTGTTTTACCCCCTAAGGGGGTAATTTTCGTAAAATTTGTTGTTAGTGAATGTCTACGGGTGTGGACATTCGCTAAAAACGGATTTTCCGAAATTCCGAATTTGGCATATAGGGTTATAAGGAACCTACCTGCCAAATTTTAAGTTTATAGGTGTTATAGTTTCTGAGATTTCGTGATTAATTAGTGAGTGGTATTTCGCTTTTATATATATATCAATATTGTGGCTGTTAAATCCCTAAATAAGTAAATAAATAAGGTTTCCGTCAACATTTTTATTTCAGCGCGATTTTATGACTCCAATGCCATAGAATCGCGCTGCCAATTCTCAACTCAACGTACAATTTATGTAAAATAAAACTACCTGGAGTGAAACGTTGGAGCCTTGGCAGCTTCATATAGTATGCATGCGGTAGCCGAGGCAAATGTTTTCTTAGGAAAATGTAAAACTACTACCCTGTACTGCTCAAGCAGAAGTCGGAATAGGTAGTAATTTATTTAAAACTAGTTGATCCGGCCTAACAGTTATTGACCGAATGATTGAATGATAAAGACCAATGCATTTGACAGTTACTGTAGTTTTTCAGTGTATTTGGATATTTTAATAGTTATTTATTTATTTATTAAATACTTTATGCACAAACGTACAGCGGCGGACTTAATGCCTTAGGCATTTTCTACCAGTCAACCTTAGGGTGATGCAGAGATAAATAGTGGTAGGTGCAATAAAAGAGAGAGAAAAGGCGAAAAGGTACAAGAAAAGATATACTAATAAACCATAAATATCATATATACACAATTTTTCAAATATAAGTGAGTGTATAAAAAAAGTTTCTTTGGGAAAGTTGTTTGTAATCATGAGTACAATCACTTTATTACCTCAAAGATCATCGTGTATAGACACTTTCAATTTCAATAGGAATCTTCCGAGTTCTTTTTTAAACTAATTAGAATTAAAAAAGTTTCTTTGGGAAAGTTGTTTGTAATCATGAGTACAATCATGTGTATAAGTATCGGTCACTAATTACCAGTTACCCTACACATATATATATGCAGGACAGTTCCTATGTGGCGACACTATATCGCTACAGTCGTTTACGTAACTGAGATATCTCGATACCTTTTCAACAATATTATAAAAATATATTAATAATACTTTGTTTATTAATCTTGAAGATTCGCAATAAATCACTCCAGGAAAATAACACTAATTTCGACCCTCGGATCGAATCTCAAAACCGCCAGTAAAATGATCCCCTTGCCCTATGGCAGCATATCTATTGACTGCTTTTTTTATTCCCAAATATAAAAGTAAATTAATTGGTCAAAAAGAGCCTTGTTTTTCTCTATTTCACTGGTCCACTCAAATCTGTGTGGTTCTTTCCTCAAAAGACCATCTCAGACTCTAATCTGCATAGTTCTCATTTACCGTAGGCGCCCAAGAAGGAACAGGATTGGGTTTTAGTTAGTAAAAGTCTGACACGCCATCCCGTTCCGCCCAAGGGCGGGAATTTCATTGGAGGATTTCCCATGCAAAAAAAATGGTTCTCATATGATTTTTTTTTTTTTTTAGGTGGGAAAATCGTCTTATGACAAATCCCGCTCTTGGCCGGGCGAGAGATAGTGTCAGACTTTTACTGACTAAAAACCCACTCCTGTTCCTTCGTTGCCTTCGTCCCAGGGTCCGGGTTTCGTTTTCACACTACCCATGGCCCCAGTAGGTTTCGACCCTGCTGGGTCAATTGCTGACATCTCCCTGAGGTGCGCGTGGAACAATACGCGCCTTCGACGACTTGGGCTTGGTCCGGACGGTTACCGGACGGTCGGACGGCGGGCCACCCATTGCCCGCCGTCCGCAAGCCCACGCCTACGGTGGCCGGAAATCGGGATCGGAATCCCGGCGGGTTCTCATATGATCAGATCATTAGGTACATGTTTACCGATTGATTAGACCATTACATGGAGACTTTGACCCCTGAGTTTGTTTCGGTGTTTCTTCTCAGGGAATTCTCTCAATTAAGAAAGACCGGCCTCATCTAGTTTAAATTGACGAAAAACTTGACGTATAAAAGTGTTTTTGAAAAACCTATTTGCATAATAAATATCGTTTATCATTTCTAAATATGTATAGCCCGTTGACAGTTTGACTTTTATGAAAAAGGCGGCGCAACTGGTCGCGCCGCCATGGTGTCTCGGTGAAATATAGCCCCTAGTGCACGCGTCCGAGTTGGTCGTACCGCCAAATTGGTTGCGCAATCAAACGGACACCAGGTGAGTAACTCTCTATAGAGCTGTATACATTTTGTTGGAAGCGGCGACGCCGCCATGGTGTCCCGGCGAAATATAGCCCTAAATGTCTAATCTTAATAAGAATGGAGTAGTATAAGTATGTAAAAGTATTTGCAAAAATCTTCACTTTCAATAATCCTCACACAATAAGCTCTTTACATAAACTAAGCTGAAAAAAACTGCCTGAAAGATAAACAGCAAACAGAATCAACGACAATCCTCCAGAGGTGCACAGATTAAACTTTTCAGTTTCCTGGCGAATTTAAAAAACTGGGCAAATGCGAGTCCAACTCGTACACTGAGGGTTCCGTACAAAATTACCTTTGTAAGTAGATCAATTCTCGAATGAAGTCACGAAGATTTTTCCGAATCGCAAAAAGTTTTTTTTTGTGACGTAATAGCAAATTTACTGTTTTCAGATTTATTCCTATACCTGTATATAAGGCCTTGGTTTATGCCTAACTTCAGGATTCTGGGTCAACGGGAAGTACCCTACGAATTTTGAATCCCTTGAGAGTGTCTTACGACATAAACGACCGTATTTTTTTGTCAACTTATAAGTTTGATTTTTTCACGTCATCAAGAGACCATAGACCTGAGTATATGGTTTTAATTTCAACTCTATACCTGCACGCATTCCGAAAGGTCTTGACAGACAGACAGACGAACAACAAAGTGATCCTATAAGGGTAACGTTTTTTCTTTCGAGGTACGTAACCCTAAAAAGTACTGCGTCAAATATGCATCCGTTCTCAACGTCCGTTCTTTTCCCGAGGGATTTGTTGGAAAACTGTTGTTTTAAAACTGAATTCATTGTAAAAGGAAAATGAAGCTGGTGGTTTAACTAAATCTAGTTTTGTTAGGAACGCTATGTTTGCTTGTTAAGTCACTAAATAAAAATATATAACTTGTAGCGACATCTATGGCGTCACATAAGAACTAATCCTGCATCGCGCAATCAAAGTTCTCCGCGCGTTTAGAACATATATAGAACAGCCCGAAATCATCTATCGGGCAGTAGTAGCCCACCAGACATTACATCGTGTCTGGTCGGAGGATCCTCCTTTTTCAACGGAGGTTTGCGGGACTTTACTCTCTGTTCCGTCTACCTCCAAAAACTTATAGATGAAGTATCTGTCGTGACCAGACCTTAGAATTTGATAATTTCATGATATGGCCAACTGAAAGTGGCCAGATTGTTTAAACATTAATGTTTGATGTTATGTCAATCCTCGTTTGGCCATATCATCATAGAATTTCTGTGATAATAAAAGGTCAAAAGAAAGTAGGCCAAACAAGGACAAATCATCAAACTTCGCCGAGGTTAACCTTTTGAGTAGCGAAACGATCTAGCCAGTTTTAGTTGGCCATATCATGAAATGATCAATTTCTAAGATCTGGCCGAGAAGTACTTATAACTGTTCTCTGTTTTATAATATAGTTTTTTGTTGTTGCCTTTAGTAAAATTTCAAAAATAAGAGCATTTTGTTAGATTTTTTTAACAACGCCATTTTTTTTTTCTTTTTTTTTCTTACAATTTGTGCATAGCCAATCAATTTACTCGTTTTTTGATACAAAATACAGCCACTTTGTTTACCATTAGATTGCGGATGTAATATATTCAAATGTTTCGGCAGTACCTAGCAGCAGATGTATCGAGTCGGCAAGCTTCGCTAGGGTAGCTACATTTAACCGAGATCGCGCTTCAGGCGTACCTAGTTTACAGGTCTTCAGTATACAATGGCGGTCTTATCGTTGACAGCGATATTACCAGACAAACTTTGGATGGATAAGAACTTGAAATAATAAAGGGGGTTTGCAGTAAACAACATCTGTAAAGTATAGTTGAATCGAAGTCGAAATCAAAAGGAATTAGTCAGTACTAGCATCTGCCAAAGAAATGAAGGCTTTTTAGTTTTTTTTTTTAGTGAAATGTCATCCAATGACTTCTCCAGCTCAGGATGAAGTAGGAGGGAGTATCAGACTTTTAATGACTGAATAAAACCACACTTGTGTCGTCCAGTTGCCCTTTGCGTTCTAGGACCACGGGTTTTCTTTTATTTCAGAAATTTTCCGTAGGCCCTGCTGGGCCCACCTACGGTTTTGCTGACATCTCTTTGAGGTACGCATGGAACACTACGCACGTCGGGCTCGGTCTGGACGGTTACCGGACGGCCGGGCGGTGAGCTACCAATTGTACGTCGTGCGCAGGCCCGTGCCTATGGTAGTCATCCTATGACTCCCGACACTCGAGAGGTCTCCTGTTGCAGCGGCTGAGCTGTGAGGATGTCCGTTCCCTCACGCGTACAGCCGTCTCCTGTGTATGTGGAAAATTATCACAAAGGAACATACTCCAGGGATAAAAACAGGACATGGTCTACCCATGCCCCAAATTTCAACCAAATGCATTGAGCTGTTTGAGCGAGAAAGAGTAACAAACATACACACACATATACTTTCACGGCGGGCAAAGCCGCCAGTTGAAGCTAGTCCAATACAATTTGACGTAAGGTTAAGTACCTTACGTTTCGTCTACGAAAAGATAAATAAAAACTTTGCATTATTGAGAAAATATTCGTCTTTACTTATTTGTCCCGAAATTACTTTTATATAAAATATATTATTAATAATAATAAGATGAAAGTCCGCCTTTTCGATATTATTAGTAGTCCACGAAAACATCATCTCAATTTTTGGCGAAAAAATTGTAAAATTGGCGACGTTTAATTTTATATTGTGATATGGTTTTTATAGTAAGACTAGCTTCTGCCCGCGGTTTCGCTCGCGTAAACGTAGGTTTCTCCATACAAATTTTGGACCCCCACTTCATCCCCTTAGGGAGTGAATTTTGGAAAATCCTTTCTTAGTGCTCTTACGTCATAAAAGGAAAACTTGTGCAAAATTTCACGCTCCTAATCCCAGTAGTTTCGGCTGTGCGTTGATATGTCAGTCAGTCAGTTTCCCCTTTTATATATATAGATATAAATTCAAGGCGGCTAACTTTCTAATGAGTCAATGTGGGACACCCACCCTTATCTACAAGAAGACTGAGGATGTGTACTAGTATGTGTAGTGCACTTAAATCAGAATCAAACAACACTACTACTGAATCAACATTTATTATTAAACTTTAAAAACATGATTTTAATAATTACTTCTCCTTTCTACCTTAGGACAACCCGACGTACGGCGAGTATCCACCCTTACGTTGTTGAAACTCCAACGGTCCGGACTAAGCGATTCGCTTCGTCGTTTATACCGCGTACATCGAGGGACTGGAACAATTTGCCTGCTGCGGTCTTCCCGTCCAACCATAATTTAGGTGCCTTTAAGGCTAGAGTGAATAGGCTCTTAATAAACTAGTGCGCCTCACCATCAACGATTGCATCACTGCTTACCATCAGGTGGGATCGCAGTCAAGCACTGGTTTATATCAAATAAAAAAAAAACTTGACGAGGAGACTCTCGTCTCGTAGTTCGTATTTTAGATGTACTTGTAGAACACTAATATACCTATGTGAGCAAGACGATGGGAAACAAATCTTCTACATCTCCAAAAAAAGATAGGAATGCGGGACATGCGGAACCCATTAGACGATTTGCGGGACTATGTATTTTATTAAACATTTGAAATCTTTTCCTTTCGTTTCAGTCCATCCAAAGGTTGTCTGGTAGAAATTGCTCTGTGCATTATGACCGCTTATTGTACACTTATTTTTATAAATGTCTGTCCTAAAATAAATGCGGTATTACAATTGTCAGTACGGGACGGGCCCGCAGAATGCGAGACGGTTGGCCGCCTCATATAAGTTATTTTATTACTTTAGTGTACAAAAAGTTTATAGCATAGCATAGTCGGTCTTATAATGTTCCCACTGATGGGACTCAGGCCTCCTCTCTAGGAGATGGAATGGGCCGTAATCCACTACGCGGGCCTAGTGTGTGTTGGTGGATGTCACATGTCTTCAAATTTTTGGTTCTAAGACATACTGGTTTCCTTCACCATTTTGAGAGCAGTGGTGATGAAACAAATTACACAAAGTAATGCGCCTGGCTGGGTTTGAACCCGCGATCTACCTCCTGCTCCTTGTGGCTCGCCATCCGATCATCCAGTAACTGTCCGGACCGAGCCCAAGTCGTCGACGGCGCGTAGTGTTCCACGCGCGCCTCGAGGAAATGTCAGCAACCGTAGGGAGGAGTGGCTGGAAAGGCAACACGGCGTCATTACCTTCCGCATGACACAGGTCCTCACCGGACACGGTAAGTTCGGGAAGTTCCTGCACCGGATTCGTGCGGAAGCGACGCCCGGGTGTCGCCACTGTGTGGACCGCCCGGAGGACATACGGTGTGGAGCATACGGTGGAGGTGTGCCCCGCTTGGGCAGAGCAACGCCGTGTCCTCGTGGGGGCAATCGGCGGCGGCGATCTCTCGCGCCGGGCCTTGGTACAGGCCATGGTCCGGAGCGAGGAGGAGTGGCAGGCGGTCGCCTCCTTCTGCGAAGCAGTAATGCTTGCAAAGGAGGCGGCCGATCGCGTGAGGCAGCGGTCCTCACGCCCCAACCGCCGCCGGGATTCCGATCCCGATTTCCGCCCACCGTAGGCGCGGGCTTGCGGACGGCGAGCAATGGGTGGCTTGCCGTCCGACCATCCGGTAACCGTCCAGACCAAGCCCAAGTTGTCAACGGCGCGTGCTGTTCCACGCGCGCCTCAAGGAGATGTCAGCAACTGTAGGGGCCCAGCAGGGTCGTAGCCTACTGGGGCCAAGGGTCTAATTCTGAAAGGAAGATTCGGCCCTGGTACGAAAGGTAACGAAGGAACAGGAGTGGGTTTTTAGTCAGTAAAAGTCTGACACTATCTCCCGCCCCGCCCAAGAGCGGGGGATGTCATAAGATGATTTTCCCACCGGAAAAAAAAAAAAAAAAAGCAACCGTAGGGAACCAGCAGGGTCGAGGCCTACTGGGGCCATGGGTGACGCGAAAGTGATCCCCGGGGCCCTGGAAAAATGTCAAAGAAGAAACAGGAGTGGGTTTTTAGTCAGTAAATGTCTGACACTATCTCCCGCTCCGCCCAAGAACGGGGGATGTCATTAGATGATTATTCCACCCGAAAAAAAAAAACCTCCTACTCCTTATAAAGTTTATTCTATTATATTCTTCATTAAACAATTTTCCAATAAAACAACAGTTCCCTATAATAATAACAACAGCAAGAAATTGTTATTAATTTCCTGCCACATTATACAACAAGGAATATTAGCAATTTAAAGTTAATAGAGTGTGTTCACGTTGCCTCTATGTTGACGCCGTTTACCGCCATTTTGACTACGGATGCGCGATGCTGAGAGGTTTTATTCGATGGTTTGATTATTCGAACATCGCGATGGTTCTCGATTGTTTCGACTTTGACTCGAGTTCGACTCGGTCTTTTATTGCAACTGGCGCATGACGCGTTCATTCGCGAGCTGTGAGAAGCCAAGCGAGATTCAGTGAGTGACTGATTCGAAAAATAGAAAACTAGCGGCAATTCCGTTGACTCGAAACAATCGAAAAACATCTCGATTATTTTATAGAACGGCAAGTCGATGGTTGACTCGATAGTTTATTTTAACGACTACGATTCATTCGATTGTGAAAACATATCAGAATCGCTCATCGCTAATTTTGACGTCGGTTGCCACCATATTCCTTTGAGACATACGCGTTATTTTTTAAAGCTTATTTATTCAAGGGAAACAATATGGAAGTGTTGCCAAAATGAAATATGTGGCTCAATTGGAAATACAAATATTTATTTTCAGGGATTCAGGTTGATTTATGATTTACCTACACGGAGGATACGAGTATTTTGTATCTGTTTGCGTTTGTCTGTTTGGCGAAAGATTTCGGACTATTTGAAATTTGGCTTATGGCTAGGTGAGAGATGACGTGTCATGATGGAAAAATAGAATAATAGAATAGACTCGTCACTTAAAGGAAAGTTTTCACAGTACTTGGGTAGTCCTGGGTACAGCAGCACATACGATGGCATAGTTTTTCAAAACACAAACACCAAAGAATGATACCAGGGTTTCTATGAAATCTGGGCCCAGCTTCCAACAGCTTAGGTAATTTTAAGCTGAATAAGGATTATTATAGCACCAAGATTCAAACCTTAGTCCGATTAGGGTTATTCAAATGCTTATTTGTTACCAATAAAACAATTTTATTGTATTTTGTTTATTAAATGTTTTGTTTTTCACTCGCTTTGTTATAAGGTCAGGAAAGTGATAGAGTGCAGTGCAGTTAGAATATTTCCAATGGTATGGTTAACCCAGGACCAAAAAATTAGGTACTTTGTCTCACGCATATACCTATAGGTACTTACTTAGACGATTACTTTGACTCTCTATAATTTAAAAAAGTCCTCCAAGCAATGACAACACCGAGTTATAGGATTCAGTACCGCCCAAACTTAATTAAAATTGCTTTTAACCACTTAAGCACTGTAGGGTACTATGATACCCGAAAAAAAATGAGTTATCCGCCACTGGGTACTATAGAACCCCGTACGACATAGGAAAATTATGTGAAGGAAAACAAAAAGGGATAAAAAGTGGGCCAAGCCATGGTCTTTTCGGTTTTAGAATTTCATTGAAATAGATTATAGTATATAGCATAATCAGTCTTTTAATGTTCCCACTGCTGGGACTCAGACCTCCTCTCTCTAGCGAGACGGAATAGGCCATAATCCATTACGCAGGCCCAGTGCGGATTGGTGAATATCACATGTCTTCGAATTTTTGGTTCTAGGACATGCTGGTTTCTTTACGATGTTTTCCTTAACCGTTTTGAGAGATTAAATATAGATTATTAGATAGATTTCATCTAAATTCGTTTAGCCATTTGAGCATGAGGGAGTAATAAACATACAAACAAACTTCCGCCTTTATAACATTACTGCAATTATATCATACATATTACAGTCGTCTTCATCATCATCGTCATTTCAAGCAAAAGACGTCCACAGCTGCACATAGCCCTCCCCCAAGTGTCACCACAACGATTCCTGCGGTTCTCACCAGATCATCGGTCCACCTTATGGGAGGCCGATATGCAGTCGCCACTCCAGAACCATTCGGTTCATCGACCATCTGTTCTACAAGCCATGTGCCCTGCCCACTGACACGTCTTAAGTTTGCTAGCTTGCGGTTGGTATCACTTAGCCACGACCTCCAAATATACTCGTAAATAGAACTGTATAAAAGAATCACTTTTCCTGAACACAAAACAAATTTTCCTTACCTTCTAAGTAACCCAATACTTATTGAATAAAATCGTGAAATATATCCTCATCGGGGAGCACAATACATCACTTATACATTTGATAAGGGTCAAGGTGTCAAAGAGTGATGGAGGAAAAGTGTTTAAAATTGGACTTTATGTACCTGAAGGTAGGACCAAAGTACACGACCTTTGTCAGGTCTTACGTACTGCTAAGCAGTTTATTTTTTTAAGTTGGGAAATCATCCAAATGACTTCTCGCACTCTGGGTGGACTAAAACCACACCTGTATCCTTCAATTAGCCTTTGCGTTCTAGGGCTACGGGTTTCCCTTTCAGAAATTCTCCGCGGTCCTAGCTAGCGGGCATCGGCCCTGCTGGGCCCCTACGGTTTGCTGACATCTCTTTGAGGAGCGCGAGGATCACAACGCGCTGTTGACGACTGGGCTCGGTCCGGTTAATTACCGAACAGCCGGACGGCGAGCTACCCAGTGCTCGACGTCCGCAAGTCCGCGTCTACCGTGGCTGGTAGTCGGGGTCGGAATTACGGCGGCTAGGGTGTGAGGACCTTCGTTCCCTCACGCGTACAGCCTCCTCCTTCGCTAGCATTACTGCTTCGCAGAAGGAGGCGACCGCCTGCCATTCTATTCTCCTCGCTCCGGACCAACGTACTGCTAAGCCGTGCTTTCGTGAATTTCTTTTAAATAACGAGTTTTAATTCATAAAATAAGCATTGCATAATCAGCCTCAACTATTTCTACATAGTATAAAACAAAGTCGCTTTTCGTGTCCGTCTGTCCCTATGTATGGTTAGGAGACTTCGAGATACCAAAATTTTGGTGACAAATCGAAAGTAAATTCCGACCAATGCCGAATTATTACAGAGTCAAAATCTATATATATATAAGCGAAATACCTACCACTCACTGATTAATCAGGAAATCTCAGAAACTATAACACCTACAAATTTTAAATTGGGTTGGTAGAAGGAACCTACGGTAATACCTACATATGGTGTAGACATTCGCTAAGAAGGGATTTTACGAAACTCCACCCCTAAGGGGGTAAAACGGGGTTTGGAAATTTGTATGGAGAAACCTACTTATACGCGGGCGAAGCCGCTGGCAGAAGCTAGTAGCTAATATAACCTCTAATAAACTCATTAAGATTGCAATAAAAATTGTCGTAAATCCGAGGGCGGCTGACGGTCGCAATACTTTATGGCTTATAAAAATACGGTCAAATAAAATATCACGCGTGAGTGATGGTCTATCCTACTTACCACTTTATGAGTATTGCTAGAAAATTGTAACAGAAACGTTACTAGGTAGTTAACTTTATTTTATAAGGTGGCAAGTGATCAAATAATTCCTTCCGAAGTTTTCCCGCTGTGGTTGGAGCGAGGAGTGACAGACTTTTACCTTGTTGACTGGCTAGTTGGTCTAGTGGTTAGTGGTCCTGACTGCTATGCCGGAGGTCGTAGGTTCGATTCCCACCCAGGACAATAATTATTATTTATTTATTATTATTTACTGACTCAAACCCACCCGTGTTCCTTCAGTTACGCTTTGCGTGCCAGGACCACGATAACTCTTTCGAATAATATACACACACGCCCTCTCACGCCACCTTAGAGCGAGAGAAGTACTTAATTGGAAGATTTCCAACCTCAAAAAAATACACTTTGGTCCATCTTTTTTTTACGTGTGAAATCTTCAAATAATTTTTCCCGCTCTGGGTAGAGTTGAATGATAACCCTTTCGATGTCACGGTATTATTTTAAAACCTAGGAATTTTTGCCGTATGTCTATTGTATATATATATACTCCATTGCCGATTTCGGCTAAAGTTTAATAGTTTAACAGTTTTATCAAGTACATTATACATGTCTGTTAGAACAGTGATCCCCAAACTAGACGTTAGTCTGTATCTTGAGGATCAGAGTTGTACATTTTCTTTATATCCATAAAGTTGTACATGGTGATTATTAACAAAATCAAACTAAGATTGAACTTAAAGAGTGAAAAAAAAGTGACCCGTTACTGTCATCAGTGCAACTACGAGTTCGGATCATGTGTTCTAATATGGCTAGTATAGCCTATCTTCGCTGTCAAGGTGTGTGCACAGCGGACTCGTAAAAGCACTATTGATGTATAAGTACCGGATGGAGTTTTTTTTTGGTGGGCTTTCTTCAAGTGAAGTTCAGTACCTGTTTTAATTATTCGCAAATTGATTCCTAGTAGATATTGTGATGTAAAACTGATGTAGTATTTCAAGTGTCTGCACAACTGGACAATATGTGGAATCATTGAAACAGACGCGATCTTGGTAAACTGGAGCAGAGAATGATTGAAGCATTGACTACCACAGCGAAGCTTATCGAGGTGGCTGACCCGATACATTTACTGCCAAATACTGCAAAAACATTAGAATGTGTTACATCCGCGTTGTAATAAAACTCAAAGTTTGCTTTCTAAGCTTGATACTAGCTAAATGCTTTGTGCATGCCGTCATCATCATCATCATCATCATTTCAGCCGAAAGACGTTCACTGTTGGACATTTTTTTTTTTTTTTTTTAAGGTGGGAAATCATCCAAATGACTTCTCGCGATCTGGGTGGAGCGCGAGGGCGTGTCAGACTTTTACTGACTAAAACCACACCTGTATCCTTCAATTACCCTTTGCATACTAGGACCCATAGGCCTCCCCCAAGCGTCTCCACAACGACCGATCTCGTGCGTCTCGCATTCACCGCATCCCCGCGACTCTCACCAGGTCGTCGGTCCACCTTGTGGCCTTCCAACGCTGCGTTTTCCGATGTGCGGTCCTAAATAACCTAACCTAACCCTTCGGCCCCATCGACCATCCATTCTACTAGCAATGTGCCCTGCCCACTGCCACTTTAGTTTGGCGATTCTTCGGGCTATGTCGGCGACCTTGGCTTTTCATGCATGCATCCCGTGCGAAGCCAAAAATAAATTAAAAAGTATTGGATGTTGGTGTGGTTTGACCATCAAAAATAAAAGCAACCCTGGCTATTTTTGATGCCCTGACAACGAGATCTGTCTTTCACTGGTCTTCAAAGGAAAAGACATTTTGCATAATTAAGCAAATAATGTTAGCATATTTCTATTACAAAATGTTTTTTTTTTCGGGTGGTAAATTCATCTAATGACATCCCTCGCTCTTGGGAGGAGCGTGAGATAGTGTCAGACTTTTGCTGACTAAAAACCCACTCCTGTTCCTTCTTTGTCATTGTTCCAGGGCCCCGGGGATCTCTTTCGCATCACCCATGGCCCCAGTAGGCTTCGACCCTGTTGGGCCCCTACGGTCTGACATCTCCTTGAGGCACGCGTGGAACACTACTTGCCGTCGACGACTTGGGCTCAGTCCGGACGGTTACCGGTCGTTCGGACGGTGAGCTACCGATTGTTCGCCGTCCGCAAGCCCATTACGATATGTTTGAATTTCTATTTGTAAAAAATTAAATCCTTTGCCGTGCCGTCCCGATTTGCGTCGGCCTTATTTAACCATCTGTTCAAACTCCCACGCGGTAGTATTATTCTCATTTTCGAATCCGCCCCAGCAGATATCATTGCTTACAATACCAACATCTTTTGACATTAAAACTCTGAGATTATTGATGGAAACGACCTACAAAGTAATGATCATC
Organism: Mythimna pallens; assembly: GCA_961205895.1. Taxonomy (NCBI): domain Eukaryota; kingdom Metazoa; phylum Arthropoda; class Insecta; order Lepidoptera; family Noctuidae; genus Mythimna; species Mythimna pallens. The sequence goes on along the minus strand of OY540849.1, from coordinate 10,737,081 downwards.
TTACAAATGCGTGGGAAGTACAGTCAGAGTCAAAATAAGCGTCACCTTATAACTTTTATTTATTTTATGTTATATATCAATTCTGTAAATCGGCTTAAACAATTTTTTACACCGCAAATATATATTTACATCTTTTTAGATGTAAATAATTACTATATTTGGTCAGTTGATATAAAATACTTTTTTTGGTCTGTCCACATGACATGTAAAAATGTTATTTATGGTGTTATTTAGGTGAAAGAGAAAGAGCTAGTGTGCGGGGTGTGGGGTTGTAGGTGATATAAAAGCACTGATTGGTTTTGGAAAGTTTATTAAAAGTTCTTCAAATGTTATGTTAAAAAGTTATGTTAGATGAATGCTCCCAGTTCGTTTGGTGTCTCGTAATGCACTGATATTAAAGTACGATTGCAGTAAATTGGCGTATGCAGGTTGCTTGGACCGAACAGTTAGAGAGAGGGGTTCCCCTCTCTAACTCTTTCTCTTTCACCAGTTTAAAAAAATGTTGCTTCAGACTAGGAACCACTCCTTTATCGTGGGTGTGTTCACAAACATGTAAATTTATATACACAAGACCTGGAACACTTATTTATGGGCCATACAAATATTTGTTGCGTGTGGGGATCGAACCAGCGTTACGCAGCGCATTTGCCATTGGTTCAATCTGCGCTAATCGTACTGACTGATATTGGTGGAAGAAATTAGGTATGGTATTTTGGTCATTATTTAATTTTCAACGAATTATATACATACTTTTGCGACAGAACAGTGACAGGACAAAATAGAAGAAAAAAATGTGTTGTGCCGACCCCAAATAAAACGGGACAAGGGCAGGAAGATGAAATATACACATACTTTTGCGGTAAACTCGTTTTTGTTACTTTTGGCCCCGAATATTTTTTATCAAGTTGTCGGATCGATGCCACATGCTGATGATGCTTTTTGGATTTCATTTATGATGATGCTTTGAACAATCCTACCAATTTTCAGCTGGGAGCGAATTTAGTAACCTCGGATAACTCAATTGACCGGACCACTACAAACAAAAAGTTGGTTTTAAGTCAACCTATTTAACACTAATATTAATAAAGGAAAAAAAACGGACGAAAGTATAATCGACTCGAATGTATCACAAACTCACTTGTTCAATTATTTACAACTCCAAAAGTCATTGAAATCGATAAATAAAATGTCGAGTATTATAATGAGACCTTTTAGGAATAACCCTCTTCATTTTCACACCCCAGGGGTAGGTGGTGCAAATGTGGGCTGGTTTTTATATTCCCACTCGGCAAAAACTTTATTGATATTCCTGTAGGTAACAAAAGGCTGTAAGTCTGATCAAAAGGCGTTTAATATTGAATTTTGTTACAAGTTGAGTAATTTCGTCATTATGATCGAGGCGTAATTCGCTCGAGCCGTAGGCGAGGGTGTACTGCAGTGATAAATTTCCTCGTGTATCAAAAGACATTTTTCAATACTCTTAGGAAGAAATAAATAAACAGGGGTTGAAGTGCGACTCGTTGGGGTCGCTCAGCGCCCAGCCTGATACGATAAATGTAATAAAATTGTGGCTGGGCGAGTACGCACTCTTTTCCGCACTAGTGCAGAAAACAGTAAATTGCGTGCCTAAAAGTGGTAGGGATAAGAATGGGTTTTCAAGTAGGTGTATTAAGAGGGTCCTTTTCCACTCGCCTATCGTCAACATCGAGCATGGTTTAAAAGCTTGTTGTCAGTTGTTGCTTCATTTAACGCAATCCAACGCTATGTTTGATGAAGAGGCAATGCAAAAAACAGAGATAACGCCTAAAAGCTCTGTTGGCATTCAGTAATTCCGTGATTTGACCAACAGGCCAGTCAGTTGAAAATATTATTTCTATTTTATCCATCTACACTTGCATATCGTCACCACTAAAACAATAAATTTCGTGAAAAGGAAATTCTTCTTCTTTCATGTCGATTTGACTCAAATGCCCAACCAATAATAACCTGGATAGATCTGTCGTTGGCATCATTTAAGTCGTGGAAGGTATAGGTGGTTATACATGCTGAGCAGGAAATTTGAAAAGGAAATCTACAACCTATAGCCATTGTCACTTATTGAACCGCAGTCACCGTTGACCGCAACCAGTCTCGAGTTCTCAAACAAATGAACACCTCATGCAGTGCGTGCGGTTACACTGTTTCGTACCATTGTGCAGTTCAAAGGAAATTTGTGGAAATAATAGTAATGTGATATGTGATGAGGTCTTAAAGTCACCCAAATGGCAATGGAAAGGGCTATGCTTGGAGGTTCCTTGCGTGATCGCATTAGGAATGAAGATACCCATAGGAGAACTAAGGTTACATACGTTAAGTTGGTCGATTCTTCTGGCTATGTAGCCCGAAGAATCGACAAACGTAAGTGGCAGTGGGCTGGCCACATTGCTTGCAGAACTGATGGTCGATAAGGCTGAAAGGTTCTGCCTTTATCTAAGCGGCATCAGCAAGGCAATTTTTCTTTCATACATTCTAAAACGAGACAGCGACTATCGCAACCCAATGTTCGACCACATCGTCGCTTACCATCATCCCCCAATTTTTTTATTCTGTCGTCATTTCAACGCTCAGTCACGTGGTCAGAACAAAGGAATAGGAGGCGTGGCCGACTCGAGGCGATCAACGAAATGAGAATCGAAACGGTTGTAACATGGCTAGGGGGGCTGGAGTGGCAACTGCGTACCGGCAGATGCAGCGTTGGAAGGCTTGACCTGGTGACGGTCGCGAGAATCCGATGGATGCGATACGCACAAGATCGTCTGATGTGGCGACACTTGGGGGAGGCCTATGTCCTATACTGAACTTCTTTCAGCTGAAATGATGATGATGATGATGATGATGATGAGTAAAGCAACGTAATTGAATATTTTCAGTAATGTACATAATTCCAGTTAAAATATAATTCCAACCATTACAAAACTGCAATACATAAAATTTGAAAATTTACATTATCCGATTTTAATGATATTAAAAAATAATCATGACAAAACTAATTAAATCCACAGTCACCATAATAAGCGTTATAATGTTCACATTGCTGGGACCCAGACCTCTCTAGGAGAGGGAATGGGCCGTAATCTACCACGCGGACCCACTGGAGGATTAATAGATGTCACATGTCTTCGAATTTTTGGCCCTCGGACATGCCAGTTACATACGTTACTAAATATTTCATTAAAATCGGAACACCAGGCGTACCTACGGCAATGCGTCACCGGTACATGGTGGACATCCCACCTATACGCACAAAACGTTTTGGGAACACATTCATTATGCGTACAGCTAAGGAGTGAAATTCCTTGCCGGAATCTGTGTTTCCTGATAGCTACAACCCGGGAATCTTTATGTCAAGAGTGAATAGGTTGCTTCTAAATAAGTGCGCTCCATCTTCGACCGCATCCTCGCTCTCTATCTGGGGCCCTAGTCTGCTATTCTTATAAATTCGTCATTCTAACACGATTCCATTGTAATTTTGTTAAAAGTTCGTAACCTGTTGATTCATAATGGCCGATCATTGATGGATCAGTGGTCTCATAATAGAATTGTGGTACGAGCGGTCTTGTAACGAATTAAAAGCAATAACTGTACAGTGAAGTTCTAATGGTAGGTCACTGATCAAAGGAACTGTCAAAATTTTAACAGATTACGTCAGACATTCATTTGTTATTACGTACGAGATTACCATTCTGTGCCATTTCTTTCAATGGAGTGCCAGTGGTTGATCATTGGAAAGTCATAATTACGCCATTATATTAGTAGATTACCAAACTTGTCAAAATCAACAATTATGAAATCAATTATAGACCATTCTGACACTATTGTAATAGCAGACTTGAGGCCCAGGTGAGATAGCGGTCAAGCGCGAACCTATCAAGAATAAAAAAAAAATATATTATTCTTTAAAAATTGATGGCACTAATAATAAATTTTACTAAACTTATTAAATTGAATATAAAAACGGCACCACGAACATTTAAATGATGCCATAAAATATTTACTTCCTCAATATGTACAAGCAACTGCAACGCGAAATTTAATTGCTTCCTAGCTGCTTTAATATTTGCCGCCCGCCTGCAACGACTCACACGGGGGTAAGGAGTGACCTGCATTTTCTAGGAACAGACTCTAATTAAAACAAGTTATTTTCGAGCTTGTGTTGCACGAAAGTGTAGGTAGAGTATATTTTTATAGTAGAGACGTGTTACCTAACTTTTTGTTTTCGGTGAGAAAATCATCCAATGTCATCCCTCGCTCTTAGGCGGAACGCGAGGGTGTGTCAGACTTTTACTGACTAAAAACCCACTCCTGATCCTTCGTTGCCTTTCATACCAGGGCCGAGTCTTCTTTCAGAAGCAGACCCTTCTCCCCAGTAGGCTTCGACCCTGCTGGGCTCCTACGGTTTGCTGATATCTCCTTGAGGCGCACGTGGAACCGTACGCGCCGTCGACGACTTGGGCTCAGTCCGGACGGGTACCGGACGATCAGACGGAGCTACCCATTGCTCGCCGTCCGCAAACCCGCACGCGTTACGAACTAGCGCTACGTCGAAATCACTCGGCCTACCATTTTGATATATAAGTTTGTATACAGCTGTATACAAACTTAATAAGTATGTAATGAAACCACTGTATACTTTATCTATAGCAACCCTTTATTTTAATTTGAATTGTCACCAGACCTAGTCTATTTGCGGTAATGCAACCATAGCGACTTCTAATTTGATGCTAACGCCATCTATCGCGCTATGGGTCAACAATTTGAAAGACTGGTTTTGTTTTAGATTGTACTGATGAGGGTTTTTGACCAGGTCATTAACAGTACGCCTATGATAGGCTAAGGTTCTTCTTATTTTCATGTCGACGTACATCTAATTATACTGTGCACTAGGTGGCCCAGTTCATTTATGAGATAAACATATTTATTGATAAAAATTACATTTTTTTTATAGATGTGTAGAGTGACGAGCCCCCCTAGTCAAGTTACAACCGTTTTGTGTCGAATTCCGTTCTCCAATCGGTAACGCCTCGGTGTCAGCAATTGTAAAAAACAATAAGTTGGTAGCCATGTTGACGCGCCTGAGTCGGCCACTCGTTCTACAATAACAAAGGATGTAGCGTTGAACATGGTAGAAACAATAACAATTCATTCTATCATTTTGAACGATGTGAACTTGGCTACTCATTTTCTATTCGTTTGTTCTGGCCACGTGACTTTACGTTGAGATGATATCATTCCCATACATTTGATTAGTTTTCGACTAGCGTTAACTATTTCAGATTATCAGCTTGGATAGGGGTGGAGGGTGGATAAAGTTGGAAATGAGTATAATAGAGGAAGTTCATAAGTGACTGAAAAGATGTAAAAAACTATACCAGGCATATTAATGTTCCTGTCGATAAAGTGCCCCACTAGCTAAACTAAGGCACGCAGACAGTAACAAATCAGTCTAGCAAGTGCTGATTGTGGTATAAGTTCCTGGTAATAGAAGGAGTCTTTTGCAATTTATCGGACAGAAATCGTGACGTTATAAGAGAAACTCGTGATTAAAAGTATAATAGCGCCCACAGGACCATATATATAACCTAACCTTGAAGTTAGGCAACTTACCGTGGTTAGTCTGTAGATGGGTAATCATCCGTTATATACCGAGAGTCCTATGTTCCTTAGAAAGCACGTTCAGCCACTATTTGGGGATCGTCGAAAGTTGTTACAGGTGGTCCTAAGACTTGATGATGATCTGCAAAATTGATTTATCTGTCATATATACGAATATGCCATTTCCAGAACCTTTCGGTGCCAACGACCATCTGTTCTGCGAGCAACATGCCCTACCCACTGCCACTTAAGTTTAGCGATTCTTCGAGCTATATGGGAAACTTTGGTTCTCGAGCATATCCCTTTTTTTTAGTGTGGCGACCGCGTACTGGAAAACGCAGCGTTGATAGGCCTCTCACAAAGTGGACCGATGTCCTGATAAGGGTCGCTGGTATCTGATGGATGCGAGACGCACAGGATCGGTCGTTGTGGCGACACTTGTAGAGGCCTATATCCAAAAGTGGACGTCTTCCGGCTGAAACGATGATTGATGAACAGACTGTAGGGTCTAATTATGTAAATACATACATGTTTACCTCACTATCCGATAGAGAACAGCAAACTCCAAAAAAAAAATGTGTTTCGCGGTCTACCCTGTGAACATTCACCTTAACATAAGAATTCGTTCTCAAATTATTAAGAAATGAATTTCTTCAGCAGATTTGTGTGTCTGTAACAGACAGCCAATCTTGAATAATATTTGAAAGAATCATTCGCTTAATGCACGAAGAATAAAGCCCATCTTGCAAGGTACTTAAGATTTTAATGTCCACCTGATTTGAATTATGTCTAGACTGATTAAATCTTAACTTTTACGAGTAATTTACCTTAAACTTTTCAGAATTTAATCGACTTTACTAAGCACTAGCTTCTTCTTTTTTTTCTTTTGTATCGATCTGACTCAAATCGTGTTCGACCAATATTTAGCCACCAGGACAGCTCAGTCGTTGGCCTCGTACAAATCGTGGAAGGTGCAGGTAGATAGGAGGTGACGCATAACCCGTAAAGGGCTCTATATTTGGCACTATATTTGCGATAGGTCAAGGATAGCCCAATTGGCCAGATTATCTCTGCAGTGGCCAACCTGAGCCCGCAGTCGGTTCAGAGATTTCCAGATTGGCCACTGCAGATCGTGTCCTGGTGGCAGGTGTTCTGCCGGATAGATGAAATTTGGGGAGAGGACTGGGATATCTTTTTTTCCACAGTTCGCGTCTCTGGCGCTATTCTCCAAGGAGGTCGTTTTTTAAAAACGTTTACGACTCTTTAAGAGGGTCCTTTTCCACTCGCTTATCGGCAACATCGAGCATGGTTTAAAAGCTTGTTGCTTCATCTAACGCAATCCAACGCGATGTTTGATGAAGAAGCAATGTAAAAAAAGAGAGCTTTGGGCAATTCCGTGATTTAATCGAATATTTCACAAAACTTGTTCCAGGAAATACGTGTTTTTTTGTAAACCGAAAAATCGTCGTCATTCAGAATCTCAATTAAATGTGCAAGGCTTCTATTGATGTTCTTTTTTATATTATTTCAACACACTTGCTCAGAAAGTGACTCTTATTGCACTGCACTTAGGCATATAATGGCACTCGTTACCAAACTGTGACATTTTGATTACCATTACACACTAGTGCTATAATGTAGTTAAAACCTTTTTGTTCCACCTCTTTGTTCGCAAAACAAATTTTGAATTCGAATAAAATTCCGTTCAATAGTATATAAATTAGTGTCTTACTTACTTATTTCATCCAATTTACAAGTTAAAATGGACAAACTTAACTTGTAATTAAATTAATAAAAAACATTTAGTAAACAAATTGTACATTCAAATACTTTTTTTTTGTAGTCTATGGCCGCCATTTTAAGATGCGCGCGGTTTTTCGCTTGGTTTTTTTTATTCCAGTAAAGTTCAGTGGCTGTATTAATTAAATAAAAATAAATACTACAAAATCATTAGAAAATGTTACATCCGTATTCTATTGTCACTACGAAAGACATTATCGTAAAAACTTTTCACGCAAGAAAACATAAACGTAAGACTAGGCAGTATGATCAAAATACCTTAGCCTTCCTCTAGGGATAAATAAAAAAAAATGATACGCGTGATTATGAAAACAGATTTTTACCGCCATGTGACATAAAATTTTACTAGTTTTACTGTTGTTTTCTTCACAAGTGTATCGAAAAACGTCGTATGACACACGTGAGTAACTAATGATTACCGTTCTTGGCTCTCTTAAGACCCTCGCCACGGCTCGGGTCTAAATACCGCCTCGACGGTAATCACTAACATTACACACTTATATCATAATGTACTATTATTATATAAATACATTATGGAGGGCCAAAGTTCACGTAAAATATTCATAATAAACACGATTGTATGATTACTATATATATGTATGATTTGATTTGATTTATTTATTTAGGTTAACCAACAATTGTTTACACATATACATTTTTAAATTAATGACTAGGGTAACATTTACCAGTGCAACAATTAATGTAAAGTTAACACCACATGCACAAAAAAAAAAACGGCTTTTTAAAATATATTAATTTATAATATCTTTTTTTAAATTAGAAGTTATTATAAAAAAAAAAAAAAAATAACATCTTATATTTCCGACAAAGTCACACAATTGGACAGTTGTGTGACTTTGTCGGAAATATAAGTAAGTATACACAGAACTTAAAAACTAGTGTTAGTACTTATAACTACCGGAAAAAATAATAATATTATTATTACGCCAAATGGGCATGCAGGCGTACCCAATGCTCCAGGATGGATCTGTCCCACCTGTCCGCTATTGTCTTCAGGATGATGTTGGGGTTGACGCGTACCCTGCGCATGATGTAGGCGCATCGCTTGCCATCAATTTCTGCCTCTGCGAACATACCGGATGCACTGCAGTAGCGCGGCAACCCCATCAACACCCTAAAAGCATAATTGTATTGAACACACAGAGCATGCCCTCTGCGTGTAGTTGACCCACAGACTGCATATACAAAATGTCTGACAATACGCTCTAAACAATGTGGCCTTAACGTCAGTGGAGCATTTCGCAAATCTACGAGCCAACAATTGCAGCGGACAGCCAAAGCACACAAAGTACTATACTTACAAAAAAAGAATTGAAAATAATAATTAAGAAAATTAACAATTATCGTTTAATACTGTATGTAAACTTCACGCAGGCGCACACCAAGTGTATAATGACGAATACGCGTCTATGAAGCTACGCATCCGTGGGCAGTAAGCCTTATCCTACATTCAAGACCTATTTAAAAAAACTCAACTAGCTGATCAAAATTTGACCTGTTCCTAATCATTCTATTCTCCGTCTCCAGGTGTACCATGCCCAACGTGATGAAGTGCCTGATCTATATCGGTGTGGCCGCCTTCCTTCACCAGCTGCCCAGGTTCTTTGACCGCCGGTATGTGCCGCAGATCACCGTCTGGCGGGGACACTTCGAAGAAGTCTGCAGTGTAAGTAGAATATCAGCGTTTTCCATTTACTTGGGTAGACTGATGACCTCGTGACGGTTATAGGAGAGCCGTGGGTGTGAGAAACACAGGATTGCTCGAGGTGGTGAAAAAATTAAAGAAAGAAAGAAAGAATGAAAGAAAGAATGAAAGAAAGAATGAAAGAAATAATGAAAGAAAGAAAGAATTAAAGAAAGAATAAAAGAAATAATGAAAGAACGGATGAAAGAAAGAATGAAAGAATGGATGAAAGAAAGAATGAAAGAAATAATGAAAGAACGGATGAAAGAAAGAATGAAAGAATGGATGAAAGAAAGAATGAAAGAAATAATGAAAGAACGGATGAAAGAAAGAATGAAAGAATGGATGAAAGAAAGAATGAAAGAAATAATGAAAGAACGGATGAAAGAAAGAATGAAAGAATGGATGAAAGAAAGAACGAAAGAAATAATGAAAGAACGGATGAAAGAAAGAATGAAAGAATGGATGAAAGAAAAAATGAAAGAAATAATGAAAGAACGGATGAAAGAAAGAATGAAAGAATGGATGAAAGAAAGAATGAAAGAAATAATGAAAGAACGGATGAAAGAAAGAATGAAAGAATGAATGAAAGAAAGAATGAAAGAAAGAATGAAAGAAAGGATGAACCAAAGAATGAAAGAAAGGATGTAAGAAAGGATGAACCAAAGAATGAAAGAAAGGATGAAAAAAGAATGAAAGAAAATATGAAAGAAAGGAAGAAAGAATGAAAGAAAGGATGAAAGAAAGAATGAAAGAAAGGATGAAAAAAGAAAAGAAAAAAGAATGAAAGAAAGGATAAAAGAAAGCAAAGCGTTTATTTGTGACTCGCACAAGCTTAACAACAATAAAAATTAATGTTAGCTAATCTATAAATAACTTGAAAATAAAAATTTAATATTTAAAAGAAAAAAAAGAGTTATGTGAGGCTTCTATCTCACCATAAAGTGTGACGCTTAAGGAAGACGTTGTCCAGCTGTTGCCCTGCCCTGTTGTTGCACTGTATTGCCTGCATCGAATAAATACTATTCTATTCTATTCTATTCTGTTTATATAAATTAAAATAACGTAAACGTAACACCAGTGATGAGCGTGAGAGCAGTGGTGGCCAAGTTGTAACGGCCCCGACTTACGAGTTGTAGGTCGCGGGTTCAAACCCAGCCAGGCGCATTACTTTGTGTAATTTATTTAATCACCACTGCTCTCAATACGGTGAAGGAAAACATCGTGAGGAAACCGGCATGTCCTAGAACCAAAAATTCAAAGATATGTGACATTCACCAACCCGCACTGGGCCCACGTGGACCATTCCCTCTACTAGAGACAGGAGGCCTGAGTCCCACCAGTGGGAACATTAAAAGGCTGATTATGCTTATATGCTATTGAACGTGACAAACACGAAGTTTGTTCTGTACGAGTCTCAAATAAACGTTTTTCTTTCTTTTGTTTCTTACACGTAACCATACCAACCAATTACAAAAAACAAACAAAATAAACAAAACAAAAGGCTTTTTATAAACTTGGGTGATTTATTCTAATGAGATTTCCTGAACCTTTATAAACCGATTAATGTCTTTAATAATATCGGATCAATATCTGTGTAACAATATAGACTTGCTTACCCTTCATGCGCGAGTTCGACTCGCACTTGGCCGGTTTTTATTTCTTTCTTTATTTCGTTAAATTAAATCCTGCTTTAACTGGTCACAGACCTCTATATTGTGAGAACAAAACATATTCCAAACACGTCGAGGCCCAGTGATTGAGGTTACGACGCAGATACGTCCATCAACTGTCTTCCCCTTTTATTAGGAACACCTAGATTGTGATCTGTTGTGCCTAATGTTAGGGAAAATAACTTTTTTATGTTGTAGATTTTTTATTTCTAAATACCGTATATAGGATTATTCTATAAATTTCATTTGAAACCAAAAGCAATATACACTTATACCAAACTCCATAGCTAATTCATTTGATTATAGAAATAAGCTACAGATAAACTAAGCCCACGTATGATACGTAGAATCTAGACTATTTTACTCTATGAAATTTTTTTTTAATGGCATGTAGAGCCGATGTCAACTATTCTGCTGATGTGTAAAGTAAATTTTATTGGAAAAGCAAGCGTGGAAATTATTCGCCCCAGCCGTTTTCCGATACCGATTTTTTTCCCGCCATCTTAGGCGCGGATTTGCAGCCGGCGAGCAATGGGTAGCTCGCCGTCCAACCGTACGGTAACCGTCCGGACCGAGCCCAAGTCGTTGACGGCGCGCAGTGATCCACGCGTGCCTCAAGGAGATGTCGGCAACCGTAGGGTCACCCAGCAGGGTCGAAGCCTACTGGGGCCAAGGCTCTGATTCTGAAAGGAAGACTCGGCCCTAGTATGAAAGGCAACGAAGGAACCGGTGTGGGTTTTTTAGTCAGTAAAAGTCTGACAACATCTCTTGCTCCACCCAAGAGCGGGGGATGTCATTAGATGATTTTCCCACCGCTTATTAATAACGAAAATAAAAAAAACGAATATTGTTCGATTGATACAGTTGAGCTTGATTTATTAGTATTACTCTTGAAACTGAAAACAGATGACTTATGTACGAGGGACGCGTGTAATAGCGTTGCATGTGCCAATTACTCGTATGTTTCTAAATCATCTGTTTTCAACCAGATGTCATAATGCGTTGCATTCGTGGCATACGTGTAGGCTCAGGTTGTCTTTAATTTAAATCATTCCGGGTAACGGCTCGGATTTACGAGTAGTAAGCCTAACCCAGCCACCTGCATAACCTTGTGTGATTTATGCCATCACCGCTGCTCTCAAAACGGTGACAGAAAACATCATGAGGAAGTCGGCATGTACTAGAAACAAATGCTCGAAGACATATGACATCCAACAATATGCAATGGGGTCGAGTGGTGGATTTAGACTGGCCTATTGGTCTAGTGGTTAGTGGCCTTGACTGCTATGCCGGACAACAGAACAAATGTCTGGGTGTAATTTTTCTTCTTAGCATATCGATTGCAAAACTAGTAAAACTTTTATTTCCGAATACTGATTCGGCCACGGCAGTGCCGTCCGCTGATGCTGTCTTTAGGTCCCTACGTGAACAGGTAACAGAGCACGTGATAATTTATCTATAATATGTATGCATTTAGAAATATATAAGTATGTTTATCAGTTGTCTAGTACTCATAACACAAGTTCTGCTTAGCTTGGGACTAGACGGCGTTGTGTGATAGTTGTGGAGTATTATTATTATTATTTATTACGGCCCATTCCCTATCCTAGAGAGAAGGCCTGAGACCCAGTATTCGGAATATTATAATAATGATTATGTTATGGATTCAGAACGAGAGATTTTTAGAGAATTACACTACTGGCCCGAAAAATGGGTGCTCTCGAAATTAGAATTTATTGTACATCGCCCGACTGATTTTATACACTGACTGATTTCAATTTGGATAATTGGATCCATGTACCAAATCAAATGCTTCTCATTCTGATTAATGCTAATGTCAACGCACAAAGAATTCATTATAAATCAAAATGTCAAGACACAGACGCATTCATCATTTGATTGCTATTTAACTTTTAATTGAATAGCGTTCAAAGGTGTGGTAAAAATCTTTAATGCAAATGATGAAGCCTTTTCAAATTGCTTGCATTTGCCGAAAGAATAAAGACCTTACCACATCGTGTTAGGGCAGAGTCACACCGGAATGGCAGCGGCTGGCTAGGCTAGAACTACCGACAAAACGCGCGTGGCGCACGGCCGCTCGCGGCACTGCAGGCCTAGCCAAGTTACGACCGTTTGGTTTTGATTCTCTTATGTCGATCGCGTCGAGTCGGCAACACCTCCGATTCGTTTGTTCTGACCACGTGACTGAACGTTGAAATGACATCATTCCCGTAAATTTGAAGTTTTCTACTAGCGTTAAGGATTGTAGATTATCAACTTGACTAAGTCCTCAGCCCCCCTAGCCAAGTTACAATAGTATCGTTCGCGCCGTACGCCTCGAGTAGGCCGCGCCTCCGATTCCTTCGACGTCATCTCAACGCTCAGTCACGTGGACAGAACAAAGGAATCGGAGGCGTGGCCTACTGTAGGCGTTCGGCGCGAACGATACGATTGTAACTTGGCTAGGGGGGCAGGTCTTTTAAGTATGTAGACAAAGTTTAAAATTATTTCACACTGAAAGTGCTCGCCGCTTCGCTGCCATTCTGGTGTGACTCGGACCTTAAAATGTCAGGCGTGTGACTGAGAAAAAGGGGTGGAGCTATACACACTATAAATATAGCCATCCCTTTAACAGTTCAGTATAGGTCGTCAAATGGATCGCATTAAGAGCTCGTGGTAAGCTCTCAGGGTTGTTATGGATATGTAATTTCGGATCCGAATACAGAGACAGGAATAATATTATACCGATTTCGAATACGGTTACGGATATGAAATTACTTCGTATATCAGTTAGTTTCGGATAATTTCGATTACGAATATTATAAATTAATTAGCCGGCTTTCTAGTCTAAATTATCATTTTATTGACCGGCCAAAACAAACAAAAACCTATCGTAACCTGTCATTTCGACTCCGTCTTCACCCGAAACTTTTATATTAGTTTTGGTTACGGTTATTTTTAGGGTTATTCTGAGAAACCAGTTCAAATGCGCTTTTTACAATTTGTCAATTGAAAATGCAGGCATTATGCGGTAATTGTCACTCCATAAACTGACTAAACATAATTCTGAACAAGTACTAACGCATATTTTTATCTTTTTCAGATCGAAATGGCTCCGTGGGTGCAAGCAATATCTCTGGACGCGTATTTCATCACGTACTACGGTTTTAGAGTTCTATTCGTTCACCTGATCCCCTGCACCTCTCTGGTGGTCCTCAACGTTCTCCTCTTCAGAGCCATGAGGACCGCCCAGATCAACAGGCAGAGACTCTTCAAGGAAAACAGAAAATCCGAATGCAGAAAACTTCGAGATTCCAACTGTACTACTCTGATGCTTATCGTCGTTGTAACCGTCTTCCTTTTAGTCGAAATTCCTGTGGCAGTAGTCACTATCTTACACATTATTTCTAGCACTATTGTCGAGATTTTAGACTACTATATAGCTAATATCTTGATCCTAATAACCAATTTCTTCATCTTAGTCTCCTATCCCATCAATTTTGCAATCTACTGTGGCATGTCCAGACAGTTTAGGGAGACTTTCAAAGAACTTTTCATCAGAGGCGCAGTGACTAGTAGGAAAAATGGCGGATCTAGTAGATACTCTCTTGTAAACGGGCCTAGGACCTGCACGAACGAAACTGTGCTTTAAATCGATATTTTTGTAAATATTCTTATGAGTAGTTTAAGGTTTTGAAGTTTATTTTTTTTGTCTATATATGTACTGTTAGGGACATATCAATTACGAAGATTTGTTTTTTCTGACTCTAAAAAATTTCGAACGATTTACCTTGAAAAAATATATTATACATTCAAGTTATGTTTTCTCATTTAGTTTATAAAAAATTTTAGATGGAAAGCACAAGAGTTTAAACGTAACAATAGGTGTATAAAAAATAATAAAAAAGTCGATTTTCTACGAAATGTAAAACATTTGTATAAAACCGACAAACTCTAGGGTTTATACAAAAATAAAAATATGTTATAAAAATGTAGTGTAGCGATGTATAATTTGCATTTATATTTTGCTTATTGTATAAATGTATAATTTCCGGGTACTTTTTCGCGGCTATGAGGTTACCTGATCAAGAAAATAAGAATAAATTAATTTTGGTATATTTAAATATATTTTGTATGTTGATTAGCTGATCACATGGCCTTTAAATGGTGAGCCCCCATTTCGAGAAAGTATCAATATTTTGTAAATATTATACAAACAGTTCATAAAAATATTTAGTTCTCAATGTGCTTTTATTACTGTATAATTTTAGGATAGGTAAAACATAAAACGATTCATGAGGTATTTGTAAATTTATATAAAAAATTGTGTATTAAATAATAAAAAGTAGATAAATGTGTAAAAATGTGTAAGTTTATATAAAGTCATATGGTACTAAATGTTTATGTTGTGACTATGTTATCAATGTTTGTAACGCTTTCTTATTTAATAGTAGAAATATTTGAGATTAGGACAAAATAGTATTTAATATAAGGACATGAGATTAAATAAAAATATAAAATAGTTGCTCCACAGTGGCAGCACAGTGGTGCTACAGTGGCACCACAGTGGCGCCACAGTTGCCATACAATGTTTTTATTAGAAACGTCCTAATCTTAATTTCACAGCGACAGTCATAGGCTCTAATTTAAAATGTAAACGTTTTTGTAAAAATATTCGGACCATGGCGAATTGAACATTGTGTTAGGTGCATATTATTAAATTAAATAAATAAATTGTGTAATTTCCATTGTTTAATTTACCTTATCTTAAAGAAAACAACATTTCCTAAAACCAAGCAGATATGGAACATCCACCAACATGCTCTCTTCTGTGTCGTAAATTACGACTCACTTTTTTTCATATTTAGAGGTAAGCAGAGCTGGATGCAAAGTGTAGGACTGTACAACTTTGTTGAAAAGGGAGGTTCCTCGGACCATACGGATATTTTGTCTGGCCCGGGCAACTGCCCTATCGTTAATTAAGGACTGTTGTCATAAAAAAAAACGAATAATAATATTTTTTAATTATTTTTCGAATTTGTATTTGATTTTGAATTTTAGTACCGATGTGCACAGACTGAGACCTGTATCCCAGCTGTGGGAACCTTATGGGCTGTGAGATGATTCAAAATAATCACCTCGGCCCTGAAACTCCAAGGGCAACTGAAGGAACACTATTGGGTTTTAGTCAGTAAAAGATTGACACTCCTTCTCACTCAATGGGGACCTGCTGACCATGCAATGTTTGGCAAAGTATTTTATAACTATGTTGTGATCATAAACTAACTATTCTATTTTATTTTATTTTATTTTATTTTATTTTATTTTATTTTATTTTATTTTATTTTATTTTATTTTATTTTATTTTATTTATTGGGGAAAACAAACAATAACACATAGGAAATTACAGAAAGAAGGATTAGAAGTAGTTTTATACATGTGATATCAACAACGTTCTCCACATATAAAAACGTGAGACACTTGGTTTGACAAGAGCTGTAATTTTTTTTTTTTTGTGAGAATGCGTAAAGTTTTTTTTTAAATTACAATATGGTTCACAAACAATAGAGCTGGCCTATTATTAATTATTACATTCATTTTTTAACAAGTTGAGTAAAGCTATTTTGAATTTCCTTTTAGGTTCAGAAAACAAATCTAGACCGCTGAAATTTTTATTAAAATTGCTCGTAAGGCGATGAAGAGGGGCACGCAAACCAGCGTTTGTTCGACTGATAGTAGTGGCAAATACAGGCCGTGCGCGCACCTCGCGTCCCTGGCATGTTCTGGGCACTATATAGCACAACTTGTTAATAATATTTAAACAATCATACCAGTTATTACATAAGTCATACAGAAATGTAGTTTCAAGAAAAGTACGCCTTGCATTCAAAAAGAGCAGGTTAAATTTTTTAAGCAATTCACTGTAAGAGAGATAACAACTTCTTAAACAACGATAATGCACAGACTTCAAAAATTTACGTTGTATATATTCTATACACTCAATATATTTGCTGTAGAAGGGGTTCCACACGGGTACTGCATATTCTAGTTGAGACCTAATTAAAGATTTGTAGAGGTATAAATAGGTACTAGGGTGCTTAAATTCTGTGGCTGATCTCAGCACAAAGCCGTACATACGATAAGCAGTACTGACAATTTTATTAACATGCGCTTCCAAATGCAGTTTATCGTCGAGTAATATGCCCAAATCACGAATCAAACTCTCCCTCTTCAGAGTTTCACTGTGTATTGCATAGGGATATTTGAATATATTTATATTTTTTGTGAAACTAATACAACAACATTTCGGAATACTTAGTTGAAGTTTGTTTTTAGTGCAATAATCTGCAAGACGATTGAGGTCTTGTTGAAGTAGTTCACAGTCAAACATAGTTTTGATTGGTCTGAAGATTTTAAGGTCATCCACATAAAGTAGGAAATTGGAATTAAGGAAGCACATGTCAATATCATTGATAAATATAATAAATAACAACGGGCCAAGTATTGAGCCTTGAGGCACTCCTGATGAAACCGTTATGGAGTTAGAGTGGTAACCATTAACTACCACTTTTTGTGTTCTATTTGAAACATAAGATGAAAACCACCGAAACAAATTTCCACGAATGCCGTTAAATGCTATTTTCCCCAAAAGTAATTTATGATCGACCTTGTCAAAAGCTTTACGGAAATCAGTGTATATAGAGTCAACCTGTACACGCCTATCTAAATTATTGAATAAATAATCCATGTATTCAACCAAATTAGTAGTAGTTGATCTTTTCTTGACAAACCCATGTTGTTGCTTAATAATCTGGTTATGAATAATCGGATATAGCTGATTGTGAACAAGCCTCTCAAAAAGTTTTGACAAGATCGATAAAATAGAAATAGGCCGGTAGTTCTCAACCTCGTGCTTTGGGCCAGATTTCTGAACAGGGGTAATATTGGCTCGTTTCCATATTTCGGGGAAAGTTCCCTTGCTTAAACATCTATTATAAATAATATACAGAGGGAGACTTAAAGTATCGGCGGTATTCTTAAGGAAGAGTGGCGGTATGCCATCAGGCCCAGGGCCTTTAGAACAATCTAAAGAAATCTTTAGTCTAACATTGCTACAAAAACTACTGTCCAAAATAACGAGATCTGGCATGCTCTAGCGCTTCCAGTCGTCTCTGGATGCCAGAATGTTATTTTTAGGGTTTCGTACCTCAAAACGAAAAAACGAAACCCTTATAGGATCACTTTGTTGTTTATCCGTCTGTCTGTCTGTCTGTCAAGACCGTTTATCTCAAGAACGCGTGAAGGTATTGAGTTGAAATTAAAACCATATAAGTACTCAAGTCTGCAGACCCTTGAAGCTGTGAAAATATCAAACTTCTAAGTTAACGAACAAAAAGATACGACCGTTTATGTTCCACAAACACGTATATTTTGACACGCTCAAAAGAATCAAAATTCATAGGGTACTTCCCGTTGACCTAGAATCCTGAAATTTGGCAAAAAATCTGAAAACTGTGAATTTGTAGCTACGTCACCAAAAATAAACTTTTTGCAATTCGGAAAAATCTTCGTAACTCAATTCGGGAATTGAACTGTTTTCCTTGGTAAGTTTATGCGGAACCCTCAGTGCGCGAGTCCGATTCGCAATTGCCCGGTTTTTTTCCATATATCTTTGTTTTTATAGATTACATGCTAAAATTGCCAGTAGTTATTGGCAGTTGAACAGCAATTCGCGCACCGGAAGACGCAGCATTGGAAGGCCTCCCACAAGGTGGACCGACGACCTGGTGAGGGTCGCGGGAGTGCGGTGGATGCGAGAAGCACAGGATCGGTCATTGTGGCGACGCTTGGGGGAGGCCTATGTCCAACAGTGGACGTCTTTTGGCTGAAATGATGATGATGATGAACAGCAGTGAAAAATCTGTTTTTTATAACCGCAGGCTGGCAGAATTTCCATCTAAATAGATGTTTGGCCGTCAAATAAGTTTATTTGTGCACACAGGTATAATTTAGGTGTTACTGAAATATAAGTGTCTCTGTATTTTGCCTTATTAAGTGGTGTACACATATTAGCAAAATATAAGTAAACACCATAGATTTGCATGTACACATATTACCAAAGAAGTACTTAAGTAATAATAATAATTATTATTATTTATTTATTTCTCCTTACAATGTTTTGTTTATAGCTAAAACGGTACAATTACTCAGTCTAGTACGTGTTACATATGTGAGGAGCTGGTGTCCGTAAAAGGTGTGAGATGCCTGTGTTACGGATCACCAGTGCCCCACCCATCAAACATGTAGAATCAATTTTGACTGGCTGTATTTTATACATAGCGTGAAGGTACTTATACAAAATAGAACAAAAAAAAAAGGTTGAGCTCAAAACTACGTACGTACGTATTAATTACTAATAAAAATATAAGTAAACACCATAGATTTAGGATTGCATGTACACACATTACCAAAGTACTTAAGTACTAATAAAAATAACCATTATCTGCGCTGCTGTAGCATACTCTGCTGTCACTTATTAGAAAAGTCTAAATCATATTCACACTAATATTATAAAGACGAAAGTTAGTACTTATGTATATGTGGTGTTCGCTGACACACTTGTGCACTATAATACCTCCTGCACACTTGACTAGTCTCAGTTGAAATTGACCACCGTGACCTCAACACGGTCGGGATGTAACTAGTTTATAAAGCGCCTCACCATGAATGATTACATCACTGCTTGTGCTTACCATCAGGTGGGATCTTGCTTCATGGGTGGGATCACAGTCAAGCACTAGTTTATATTATTTAAAAAAGGGAATATTATCCTAGTGGGATAATATTCCCTAATAATAGGGGTTAAAGTATAAAATAGCTGTTTTTTAAAACGAGTTGCTTTGATGTTTTATATCTTTGGATTGACTTGGAATTATAAGTTCTAATAAACTTTATATTAAAGGTACGTTGTTCTTTTTTCAAAATTTAGTGGTTATTCTTCACTTCAAAGCAACCCGTTTTAAAATACGGCAATTTCATAGTTAAAGATCTAATATTATAAAGGCGAAAGTTTGTGAGCATGTTTGTTACTTCTTCATGCTCGAATTGCTGAACGGATTCCGATGAAACTTAGTACATGTGTAGACCATGTCCTGGAAAAGCACATAGGGTACTTTATATCCCGGGAGTATGTTCCCTTAAGGTCGCTGACATAGCCCGAAGAATCGCCAAACTGAAGTGGCAGTAGACAGGGCACATTGCTCGTAGAACGGATGGTCGATGGGGCCGAAAAGTTCTATAGTGGCGACCACGCACCGGAAAACGCAGCGTTAGAAGGCCTCCCACAAGGTGGACCGACGACCTGATGAGACTCGCAGGAATGCGGTGGATGCGAGACGCACAGGATCGGTCATTGTGGAGACGCTTGGGAGAGGTCTTTGTCCAACAGTGGACGTCTTTCAGCTGAAATGATGATGATGTTCCCTTGAGATAATTTTCAACTTTCACGTGGTTGGCAGCAGCACTTAATAACTATATTAGTTATACTATATTAAGTCTGCGTAAGTAAATATTGAACAAAAGATATCACATGTATGTGTGTGTCCATGTTTGTTTCTGCTGCACTCTAAAAAAGCTTAACGAATTTGAAAAAAGGTAAAAGGTTAGACGATGGCCTGCTGGCAGGTATATCACATAAAATACATTTTATTCCGGAAGCATGTCCCCTTAAGATAATGTCCAACATTTACCCACCAGTCTAAAATCAAAGTGAAGTGTCCAAAGTGAGTACCCAGTACCGTAACTGGCCTTTTATACACTTGGTGCGAGCTTCTATAACTGCGCCCCTTGAAGTTTTTTATTAAATACCACTCTATATTCTTTTACCTGTACAGGAGTACAAATTAGTACAGGGTACGTTTTTTTTCATATTCATTTTTTTTTTCTCTCTCTTTTGTTGCATATACTTACTATTTTTCGCTGCATCACCCAAAGGTTGACTGGTAGAAAATGCTTAAGGCATTAAGTCTGCTTCTGTACCTTTATGTGTATGAAGTGTGAGATAAATAAATACAAGAGCAAGCTCGAAAGGTTTAACACCCTGCTTAGGATAGGTTACACGATAAATAATAGTTATAGTATGTATGCTACCAACTACCAAGCATAAAACAAAACATAGGCCTTGGTTTGATAGCTCGCCGTTTGGCCGTCCGGTAACCATCTGTTAGTGTTCCACGCACGCCTCGAAGAGATGTCAACAAAACCGTAGGGGCCCAGCAGGAGCCTACTGGGCTCATGGGTTGTGCAAAAGAGAGCCCTGAAACGAAGGCAAAGAATGAAGAGTGAGAAGTAGCCCAAGTGAGAAGTAGCCCTAATCAGAAGTAGCCAAAATGAGAAGTGGCCATAATGAGAAGTAGTCCATTAGCGAGTCGGTTGCCAAAATGAGAATTAGCCCTAATGTGCCTAAACCGATAGGAGTGGGTCTTAGTCAGTAAAAGTCTGAAACGCCCTGCCACTCCACCCTAGAGCGCGAGCAGTCATTGGATGATTTCCCACCTAAATAAAAGGGGGGCCTTTTATTTGAACTTGGAGTTTGATCATATTTGCACCCCTCCAGGGTCTGCGCCCTGTGCTTGGGGACCGCTGCCACCATCCTAGTTTAAAGCACTGCGAGTGCCTACAAAAATAAAACTGCTAATCAATTACATGTCTATTTATAGGATCACAGAAGAGAAAGAACCGTGTATATATGTCCCTTCATCCCTATTTGGTTCTAATGAAGGTCAGTCTGGGACCTTTCAAATTTATATTTAACTTAATCCGAACCGGACGAACTAATAACTGAAAAGGTTAGTAGTTTAACTAGGCTTAACAGTAGATTAGCGGAATAACAAGAATAACCCTTGGACATTTAACTACGAGTTTATTAAATTAGAATGTAATGGAGTTTTAGTTTGTTGTTTCAGAAGGATTAAAGGACAATCATCCGTTTTGACCCTTTATGTTGTAGGTACAAGCAAACAATGCTACATTGTCAAAGACTTTAGGTAGAGGTTTCTATATTTTATTTTTTTATTTTATTTTATTTATTTATTTATTTATTTATTTATTTATTTTAGGAAACTCAACAGTTTATTTGTAAAGTTACATGGGCTAAGAAGGCTCACCCACTATAAATGAACAGCCCAATGTAGCTGCGTATAGATCATGTAAAAGTGAGGTCTACACACGCTGCACATTGGTAGCGAAATGATGACAATTATCTCTTAAACCAATTACAGAGTTTCACGGCATTTATAAAACTAGGTTAACTAGAAAGTGGTGCAAGGAAAGAATAAGAAAAAAAAGATTAAAAGGGTAAAAATAGACCATTAAGGAATATTATTACAATTAATCAGGTGAAGAACAAAATATCAAATCGTGAAATCTAAACAGTACGATTTAATTTACATTCAATAATTAGCGCTAGCGCGGAATGAGTTACGGTACAATTTGTCTACAAAACAATATCTGCTTAACTTGTTTCCAGTATGATTGTTTGGATAAAAGAAATATATCAACATTTTCAAAATTATTATATTTATATTTATTTGGGAAAAGACGATATTACAATATATATTACACTTATTAGTAGGTATTCAAAACAAAATCAATGTAATAACCACAACATTTTCCACATATTAACATAGAGGTATGCTATGATGAGGACTAATGGGCAAGCTAGGAAACACTTTACATACGCTGTTACAAAGTAGTCAAACATCAGAAAAAAAATTAAAAAGTTGTTCAGTGTACTAATAACTTTACGTCGAAAAGCATTTCTACTAAGCATAAATAATGGTTGGTGAGGATTTCGTACAAACTACAGTTCCCGAATGGAGTCTCGAAGATTTTTCCGAATTACAAAATAGTATTTTTTTGTGAAGTAGGTAACAACAAATTCAGAGTTTTCATATTTATTTCTATACCTGTGCTATAAGACCTTGCTTTATGCCAAATTTCAGGATTCTAGGTCAACGGGAAGTACCCTATGAATTTTGATTTCCTTGATATACGTTTTTTGCGACATAAACGGCCGTATCTTTTTTTTTCGTTAACTCAGAAGTTTGATTTTTTCACAGCTTCATGGGACCGCAGACATGATTATATGGTTTTAATTTCAACTCGATACCTTTACACGTTCCCGAGATAAAGGGTCTTGACAGACAGATAGACAGACAAACAACAAAGTGATCATATAAGGGTTCCGTTTTTTTCCTTTTGAGGTACGGAACCCTAAAAACGGAATCCTTATAGGATCACTTTGCAGTCCGTCTGTCTGTCTATCTGTCTGTCTGTCAAGACCGTTTATCTCCGAAACGCATGGAGGTATCGAGTTGAAATTAACCTAAATTAGTTGAAATTAAATTAAATTCAAAAACTATATACTCAGGTCTGCGGTCCCTTGAAGCTGCGAAAAAAATAAAACTTCTAAGTAAACGAAAAAAAATAGATACGGCCGTTTAAGTCGCAAAAAACGCACATTCCGATAGTCTCAAAGGAATCAAAATTCATAGGGTACTTCCCGTTGACCCAGAATCCTGAAATTTGGCATGAAGCAAGGTCTTATAGTATAGGTAAAGGAATAAATCTGAAAACAGAAAATTTATTGTAAAATCACAAAAAAAAAAACGCGCAATTTAACTCAAGTCGGACTCGCACTTGTCCAGTTTTTTATAATTTTCTACTTTTACGCAAGCGCTGCCGCTGATAAACTACACAAGCGTTTTCTAACAAACACAAACTATTTCAAATTAAAACCACGACACAACGGGACTCTCACCTAGTAATTTGGCCAAGCGTACTTCAATTGTTTTAGCGCCTAAATTACAGAGAGGTTTGCACCGCGTCAGCGCTGCAGCGCTTTGTGTACGATGTGCAAAGCGTTAGGAGTTCGCTGTATTGTAAAGAGCATGATTAGTTGGTTTTGCTTGAATACACGCCGACTGCTTTTGTGTGAGTGGTTTTAATGTGCTGTTTTTGATTGAGATTATCAGTAGGGAAATTCTTTCTTTTTGGCAGGAAAAAAGATCATTAGCAACCGTAGGGACTCAGCAGGGTCGAAGCCTACTCGGGCCATGCGTGATGCGAAAGAGATACCCGGGACCCTGGAATAATGGCAAAGAAGGAATGGTAGTGGGTTTTTAGTCAGTGAAAGTCTGACACGCCCTCCCGCTCCGCCCAAGAGCGGGGGATGTCATTAGATGATTTTTTATTTTTTTTATGTATCTATACATGTGTATATAAAATTGTAAATTTCGTTAGATTATAATTTATCTCGCGAGATTATAAACCGTCAAAAGATTGTGAACATTATTTTTCGGTAGATTTTATTCTATCGAAGTAAAACTGTTAAATCACAATCTCTGGCGTGTTAAAGAGATAGATATATAATTTAACGGTACTTACAATTTTGCGGTGACATATACATACTTAAAAATAAAATTCAAAGGAGACATGGGAGACCAAAGAAAAGATGGATGGATTGTGTGAGAAGTGATATGAAAGAAAAGGGAGTTAGTGATAGCGCGACGAATTACAGGACAGAATGGAAGAAGTCAAGTCAAAGGCCTATATGGACACTTGTAAAACGTCAGAAGCTAGTGCACGGTTCCAAATTGGAGTTGTCTATTGTTTACCCGAAGATTATTTCATAATCATCATATTCCCGAATTTCATTTGCCCGAATGTTTTGTTTGCCCTAAAAGACATATGACATACTGTTAATTGCCCGAAACTTAGATTCCATAAGATACGAGTGCCATACGTATTATTTTTCATATTTTTAAGTGCCATAATAATTATCAAACATAATATTTAAATGCCACAATTATTATTAGACATAACATTTAAATGCGAGCAAAGTGAGCGAATAGACCTAGCCAAACCTTAACATATTCTATGCATGTTTGATGGTGGGCTTGCTTGACGGAGCCCCGCTTCGCGGGGCTCCTACTTCTGCCGCCATCCCCTTCTAACCTAACCTATCCGAGTCGGATTGCCCTAAAGTCCCGATTGCATCCAGTTTCTCCTGATATAACAACCGTTACATACCCAATGTCGATGGCAAATGATGTTATGGCATATGATAATTATGGCATGTGATAATTAGGACATGTGATAATTAGGGCATAATTACAATTATCAATAAATTACATGTTAACAAAATAAATTACTAACGAATTTATGGTGCATCGATTCTAATAATATAAAAAATATTGCAAAAGCAATGTGTTAGAAGAAAAGAAAAAAGTTAAAGCTACCAGGGGGCCTCATGTGCAGAAGCAGTCATTGCCAAACAAGAGTGTCTTCGACATAGTCTTTAACCTTGTAATTAATACGCTTTTTTAGTCAGGACACGCTTAATATGGGTTTTGAACTTTCCCTCGCTAAGTTCAGTCACAGAAAAAAACGTTTTGCGCTAACCCCACATAAAACGGAACCAGGGCAGAACGATGATGATAAATAAAATTCAAATTTCTGTTTGTCAAACAGACATTTTAATTTTATTTTTTTATTTTTGGTCAAACCAACATTTTTTTACGAAATGCACTGGTAAATTCGATACCTAAAACAAAAATACATATTTTTTACTTTTTTGTCTAACTGTCGGTCTGGCTGTTTGTCTATTTGTTCCGACTAATTTCCGAAATCGCTTGGCCTATTTTGACGGGACTCTCACTGGTATATAGCCTAGAGAGATAGACCAGAAATAACTTAGGCTACTTTTATTAAAAAAAGAATTAAAGTTCCGTGCAAAACAATATCTTGAAATTGTGACCAAATGGCATTGTGCTGCACTTTGATACAAGTGGAAAAAGTTTGTCATTGCGACCGAGGCGGAATTCGGCTGAGCCGTAGGCGACGGTGTTATGGAGCCGAATACTGCAGCGACTATCCATGTGTATCAAACGACGTTTTTCAATACACTTAGGAAGAAATAAATAAACAGGGTTTTTTTGGTTGACACGATACGTTGGGGTTGCTTAGCGCCCAGCCTGATACGAAAAATATAATAAATTGTAGCGGGACAAGCTCGCGCACTTTTTCGCACTAGTGCCAAAAACAGTAAATTATGTACATAAAAGCGGGTTCGCAAGTATGTATTGTAAACAATTCTAAAGACATATTCTCGTCAAAAGAAAAAGAAAGTTGAATATAACAAAGTTACAGCTACACTGGCGAGCTTATCAGTCACGAACGCCTCTTCCGTTTCCTTCCGGCGACTGTTACTTTTGATGAAGATAATAAGATAATGACATGAACATAAATTCTTGTAATTTATTAACACAATAAAATGTGTTACATCTTTAGAATAAACAAGGAGTATGGTCGTACCAACCCGCACTGGGCCCACGTGGTGGATTACGGCCCATTCCCTCTCCTAGAGAAGATGCCTGAGTCCCAACAGTGGAAACATTATAAGATCGACTATGCTATGCTATGGTCGTGAGGCTCCTAGGACCGGGACTGCGGTCCCAGTTAACACCTATACTACAGCTAAGGAGTGAAATTCTCTACCAGAGTCTGTGTTTCCTGATAGCTACAACCCGGGGTATTTTTAAGTCAAGACTGAATAGGTTTCTCCTAGGAAAGCGTGCTCCATCGTCGACCACATCGTCGCTTTCAATCAGGTGAGATAGTTGTCAAGCACGAACCTATGGAAAATAAAAAAATACAGAATAGAATAGAATAAAACTTTATTGTACACCAGAATAGTAACAAAAACTTTTAAACTAACTCAATCAATGGGTACAATGGTGTCGTATTTTCTGCAGGAGAACCAAGGTTACTGACATAGCCCGAAAAATCGCCAAACCTTAATGGTAGTGGGCATGGAACATTGCTCGCAGAACATATAATCGATGGGGATTAAAGGAGCTGGGGATATAGAGGGATCTAGAGTAGCTGTGTCAAACAAGAGGCCCGAGGGCTGCATGCGGCCCACTGAGCATTTTTCTTCAGCCCGAATCAATTTTGAAAACAACCAAACAATACGGGCCGCGTGCGTATTAAAAACCCTTTACTGCTACCAATATTGATAAAGTTAGGGCACTTCCAGATGGAAGTATAGAGACGTGTCTGAATCAAATTTTTTTCATCATCATCATGTTCCTGCCCTTGTCCCATTTTATTTGGAGACGGCACAACACATTTTTTTCTTTCATTCTACCCTGTCACTCGCTACGCTATCACTAACTCCCTTTTCTTTCATATCACTTCTCACACAATCCATCCATCTTTTCTTTGGCCTCCCTCTCCCTCTCCATCCATCCACATCCCCCCCAATCATCCATCATCATCCTTTGGGTGTCGTAAGAGGCGACTAAGGGATATTTAGAGACTGTGCATACTACAGGACCTTAGGTCACCCCGTGGTGGCGGTTAAACTACCAACAAAAGCATTCCCAAGGAGGGTTGGTGTCAGGCTGGGCTTTAAAAATTAGCCAAATCCCATTGGCAACATGTTCGACTTTTTTTTAATGTAAACCAGTGCTTGACTGCGATCTCACCTGATGGTAAGCAGCGATGCAATCGTTAATGGTGAGGCGCTCTAGTTTGTTAAGAGCCTATTCACTCTAGCCTTGAAGAGACCAAAATTATGATTGGACGGGAAGACAGGCTATATGGCTTGCAGACGGCGAGAAAAGGGTAGCTCACGGTGTGGTAAACTCAAGGACAAGGACCAACCAGTAAAAGTCTGACACTTCCTCTCGCTTCAGATTGGGGAGAAAAGTTGTTTGATTATTTACCACCAGATCGCTATTGTGTGGACGCACACTTGGACGCGGGTTTGAAAGTTATTTCCGCCGTTCAATTTACGCCACTGATTTTAGACAACTTAATTAAATATGACGTACTTAATGTCAAATATCTGGCAAAAGAAGTTAATATTTGTACTTATTTGTAATGTTCGTTTTATTGTAAACTAGCTTCTGCCAGCGGCTTCGCCCGTGTGAAAGTAGGTTTATCCACACAAACTTTGAACCCCCGTTTCATTCCCTTAGGGAGTGAATTTTAGAAAATCCTCTCTTATGTCCTAAAAGGAAGCCTTATGCAAAATTTCACGCTCCATGTCCCAGAAGTTTCGGCTGTACGTTAATATGTCAGTCAGTCAGTTTCTCCTTTTTAACCGACTTCCAAAAAACGGGAGGTTATCAATTCGGTCCTATTTTTTTTTATTGTGTTCGTCTCCGTCGTTTATGGACCGATTTGCAAATTTTTTCCCTTTAAAGGATATGCTTCCGATTGGTCCAATTTTTACAAAATTCAATTTTGATAATGGGATCCATAAGGAATCGAGGGAACTCCTCAAATATACCAACCAACCACCAACCATACAGTGATTTTGGTATTTTCACCGAGAACTTAAATATTTACAGTCAAAAAGTAACATTTAATGAAGTGGAACTGATGAAGAAGACCAGAAATGGCCAACGGAACTTTATACTCACATAGATATCACAATGAAGATAGTTAAGCGATTATGACGATACAAATAAATGAATGGTTTTGAATAGTTATGTTGAAAATGGTATCATTAAAGTGATCTTGATGATGATGGAGCCAAAAGATAAGCACCGGAACTCCGTAATTAATCAATGTATCCTAGCCGTGTTTGGGCTTATTAGAATGGTCATGAGTTGCACTTTGGCTATAAGGTACAATCGAACTGATCTAATGATGGAGCCGGAAGGTGGAAGGTGGACACGGGAACTTCATAATAAAACATTGTGTCCTAGCAGTGATTGGGTTAATTGGAATTGTTATGAGAAATAGGTATTATGAAAACTTTTACAAAAAAAATAACCGACTTCACTAAAAAAAAAAAAACACGAAGGATCAAAATAACTTTAATTTTGGAAGTCGGTGTTAAATAAAAAACAACACCGACTTCCGAAATGTAAGTTATTTTGATCGTTTTAGTGGGTATTTTATTTGTTAAAATGTTCAGTATTTTGTCTACTTTAAGATTAGGTACATGCTTTGGCCCACCAGCGATTTTAAGTTTAACATGGCTCTCAGAGTGGCGACTGTAAAGTGTCAGCAAGGCGTTAAGATAAGATAAGATAATCATTTATTTGCTCATAAATGAGTAGGTACAATAAATACATTACAAAGTAAATTGTCAGCATGCAAGAGATGTTAAACATAATATAAATCATCATGTTTGCCCTGGACAATGTTAAAATTACAATTAAATAATAAAATTAAAATGAAATAATAAAATTAAAATTAAATAATAAAATTAAAATTAAATAATAAAAATAAAATTAAAATTAAATAATAAAAATAAAATTAAAACAAAATAATAAAATTAAAATTAAATTAAAATTAAATTCAAATTACAATAAATTGCTTATTACGTCACGAGCCTGTCACGTGTCGCAAACAACAGTGGATTATAATCACATGAGTAGATAAACGGAACAGAGACAAAGCTTCATACAACCGCACGAATCGGTTGCACTACTACAACCACACGGGGAATGTGTGCGTGTCCACTGTCCGCTTGTTGTGTACGCGATGACACTGGAAAAAACCGGTTAACGCAGGCTAAGTCGACTCATCTAGGGACTATGCGACGCACGTTGTTTGTTTTGTTTGTACAAGTTTAAATGTATTAACTCAAAAACGTAGTTTTCAATTATCAATAATGGTGGTTTATGGTACTGTGTGTATAAACAAAACACATGCACATGCATGCATGCATGTGCATGCGTATGTTACTAAAAGAGTTATGAGTTTACATGTGGATGGATGAAGAGGGAGAGGGAGACCAAAGAAAGATGGGTGGATTGTGTGAAGAGTGATATGAAAGAAAAGGAAGTTAGTGATAGTATGACGAGTGACAGGGCAGAATGGAAGAAGAAAACGTGTTGACCCCAAATAACACGGGACAAGGGCAGGAAGATGATGATGGTGGTTTATTGTACTGTGTGTATAAACAATACTAGAAAAAGTAAAAATATATCATACTAAAAATAAAAAAATACGTTAAGAGATCTGAACAACCTATAAATATGGGCATAGATTCTTTATCCAGTCATTACAACGATTTTAATGATGGTAATGTACACAATTGGATTTATTAATTACTACCTACTGATAATTTTATCGCATTTGTTGAATTGCTCGAGCAAGTTTCGAATATTTCAATCTTGAAATAAATATTGTCAATGTTGGCAATGAAAACCTTAAACGTATTAAAGATTGTAAATTTGATATGCCGTGTGAGTGTTTCCCGTTCGATCTCTTAAAAAAACTTTATGTTGGATTCAGAATTTCATCATCATCATCATCATTTCAGCCGAAAAACGTCCACTGTTAGACATAGGCCTCCCCCAAGCGTCGCCACAACGACCGATCCTGTGCTTCTCGCATCCACCGCACTCCCGCGACCCTCACCAGGTCGTCGGTCCACCTTGTGGGAAGCCTTCCAACGCTGCGTCTTCCGGTGCGCAGTCGCCCAGTTGCACTCTCTCACTCTGCAGCTGCAGAAGGATAGGTTTCGAGGTCCAGTCCTGAAGTCGTACTGAGGCATTTTCGTACAAACATTTCAGCACTTCGATGTACCGATAGTCAATCTGGCACCGTTGGAGAGACTGCAGTACAGCCCAAGTCTCGATTGCATCAAAAGCATAACAAAAAGTCCGAATTTACCACATTATTAAAAGAATAAATTATTAAAAACAAAAATTATAAAAATAAAATTATTATTTGAGTAAGTAATCTGTAAAATATCATACTGAATAATAAAACTATTATAATACAAAAGTTTTATTCAATTTGTTTTCACCTAATGTGACAAGCCTATCAAAATAGGTAACAATATTGCACGTTCCGTTCTTAAGAAGCTTTGCCTCTGTTCCGTTTATTTACTCATGTGTTATAATGCTACAATCTAGTCTCTCTGCAAGCGTGGCCAGCATATTGTTAACGCTCCCCCACACTCGATGTACCAACGACAAAATAATAATAAAATAATAATTATTATTAAAAAAATATGTTAAAATGTCTTGCTTATAAAAAAATATAAAAAATAAGTATGTCACAAATTGAAAATTTGTCATTAAAATATTCATACAATTTGCGAGCACTTAGACCCCACGGTCCGAGAGATTCTACCCCAAACTTATTAAAAATGTAACTAAGGAAATGTATGAACTCCTTCTGTCGACAACCCTATACCACACTACCCCATAACCTTCACCCACACATAGTTTATTACAGAGTTATTGAGTACCAATAAACCCCGTATTTACGAGTACACTGATGAAAAAAGGTGCGGTCATGATTGCTTCTAATTCAATATACCATGTTATTGTCCCTTAGGGGAGGGGTGTACGGTAACATCTAGATCTTCTAGGTCAGGCCATAATTCATTATGGGACACATAAAATTGTATTCTTGATAATAAAATTGTTGCTTGGACTTTCTTGGGGAATAAGATGGCCTTGAGTTGGTTGTAAGATAATATCTTATATGGCTACTGTTAGGTCATGAAGTAATATCTTTTTTCGTAAAAAATCATAAAATAATTCCTCCTGCTCGAGGTGGAGTAAGAGGGAGTATCAACTCTAGTTGCTCATTGCGTTCCAGAGCCATGGTTACTGTTCCAAAAATTTCTCGAAACCCTAGTAGGCATCGGCCCTACTAGGTTCCGTTCATTTGCTAACCTCTCTTTGAGAACAAAACGCGCCGTCAAGTCGGGTTTGGTCCTTACCGGATGGCCGGACAACGAGCTGCCATCCGCAAGCCTGCGCCTACGGTGACCGGGAGCCCGACGCATGGTTTCGACCATCTCCTTCGCTCGCATTACTGCTTCGCAGGAAGAGGTGACCGCTGCTCAGTATCTCTCCCACCGGACCAAGGCCTGAATCATGGCCGGACGCGAGAATTCCTCGACACCGATCACCTCCATAAGGACAGGGACCACCCTGTCCTTATGGACATTTCCACTGTATGCTCCCCCGTGTCCTCCCTTCGAATCCGGTACCTTCCGAAATACACGTCGCCCGTGAGGACATGCGTCAGGTGGAAAATGAGGACGCCGTTGCGCCTCTGTAGCCACTCCTCAAAGAGGAGAATCTAACGCCACGACTGCGGCGGGCCCAAATGGGTTAACAATTTAAAGCAAGCATAATAACAAACATAAATTGAGTTCTTTATCGAAAAGCGTGACAATCACAACGACACGTAATGCTGAATACAAACTGCAGTAAAGTAACATGCCAGGTAACATGAAAGGAGCACAGTGCGAGCACGAACCGAGCATGAAACTACTCGCCTCTATTCCCGGCATCCGCGCGAACATAGCTCAGTTTGCCGAGAACATGCGAAGAGAATGGACAGACACACAACCTGGCCACACTGACGCCCCGTGCACACCACGCGCCCCTCTGTGTTCGGCAAAAAAACCGACAAACGGTGGATCGCGACGCGCACGAGTTGAAATGCTCTGCCCGCCTAGCCAAGTTACAACCGTTGCGTTTCGATTCTCTTTTCGTTGATCGCCTCGAGTCGGCCACGCCTCCTAATCCTTTGTTCTGACCACGTGACTGAGCGTTGAGATGACGTCAGAATAAAGAAATCGGAGGCGTGGCCTACTCGAGGCGATCGACGAAAAGAGAATCGAAACGAAACGGTTGTAATTCTACTACTTGTTTTCCCTACTCCTTTCAGATGGCTTTGATCTTTAGAAATATGTTTACACAAAAATTGCTCGCTAAGTGTTCTTCAGAATGTACAAAGCATATGTAAATCAATCAACATTTCACAAAGAAAATGGATTTAAAGGTCAGGCCAAATTAAAGGGTCTGTATCCGTGCACAGCTGGCCGGAATTAAATGCACACATTTCCATTTAACTCCGGCCAAATGTTCAAGGGACTCTACGCCTTAATAACCCGTACGAAACACGATTACCTTCGCATCAATGTTATACAAAGCACAGGTCCGATCGTGTGTGGAGTACTGCAGTCATATTATATGGGCTGGTGCTGCAAAATGCCTCTGGCAGCTTTGGACTCAGTAGAAAGGTGTGCGAAGAGGCTAATTGGGGATCCAGATTTGGTTAAGTCCAATCTACAAAGCCTCGAGCACAGGCGCAGGGTAGCCAGCCTATCGGTATTTTACAGGTTGCATTTTGGAGAGTGTGCGTGGGAATTGCATGACCTGATTTCGCCATCTCCTTTCTACCATCGGACAACCCGACGTACGGCGAGTATCCACCCTTACGTTGTTGAAACACCAACGGTCCGAACTAAGCGATTTGCTTCGTCGTTTATACCGCGTACATCGAGTACATCGAGGGACTGGAACAATTTGCCTGCTGCTGTCTTCCCGTCCAACTATAATTTAGGTGCCTTCAAGGCTAGAGTGAATAGGCTCTTAATAAACTAGTGCGCCTCACCATCAATGATTGCATCACTACTTACCATCAGGTGGGATCGCAGTCAAGCACTGGTTTATTTCGAATAAAAAAAAAAAAAAAACATTACCAGTCTTATTATGTAAATGATGTTACTAATAAATACATTACTTATCTCGCTCTGTCGCTACTAAGACGCTTATCATCACATTACACTACTACGAGTATTATAAAGACGAAAGTTTATATATATTTATGTATATATATGTACGTGTGTGTGTGTGTTTCTTTTTCACGCTCAACTGGCTGAACTGATTTGAATGAAATTTTGTTTACTAGTAGATCATGACCTGGAATAACACATGAGATACTCTGTATCCCGAGAGTAAGTTGCCTTTTTTTGAAGCGAAAAATATAAAGTTACTTCTCTCGCTTTGGATGGAGCGAGAGGGAGTGTCAGAATTATTGATTGAACCCACCCGTGTTCCTTCAGTTGCCCTTTGCGTTCCAGGGCCGTAGTAACTTTTCCTAACAATCCCGCAGCTCTGGTTACCCCTTATTAAATCTCAATACTGCCCCCATAGAAAAACTTGTTCATAATGACAAGAATCCGTGTTTCCATTGATTCTTGTATTGTTGTCTCCACATTCTATAACCCGGGCGAAGCCGGGCTGAGCTGCGGCCCGGGCGCCTTTATAATATCAGTGTGAAAGTTTGTGAGTTTGTGTATGTATGTTTGCGACTTCTTCACGCTCGAACGGCTGAACAGATTTGGATAAAATTTGGTTTACGGGTAGGCCATGTCCTGGAATAGCACACGGGATACTTTTTATCCCAGAAGCATGTTTCTTAGGGATAATTTTCGACTATTACGCAGGCAAAGCCGTAGGCAGCAGCTAGTTACTAATAAATATATAGATAAGATTATTTATTTATCTGTCTGTCTCGACTTTAAGGCTCCGTCGCTCATAGTAATTCATATTTATAGCCTTCATACTAGTTGAACAAAGTGATTGTAGCTATCAAATTATACGGTCGGGATTTGAATTCAAACAATGAAAGTATTTTATTATTAAACCAGTCCCACAGTTGGGCAAAGGCCTCACTCCGCTTCTCTCCATTGTTTCGTTGCTCCATTGTTTTCGGCAATTCCTAAGGAAGATTTCTAAGCCGTCCGTCGTCAGCGAGCAATGGGTAGCTCGCCGACTGGCCGTCCGGTAGCCGACCGGACCGAGCCCGAATCGTCGACGGTGCGTAGTGCTCCACGCGCGTCTCAAAGAGATGTCAGCAAAACCGTTGGGGCCCAGCCTACTGGGGCCACGGATTCGCTTCCGATAGGAAAACCCGGAGTCCTGGAACGCAAAGCAACGAAGGAACATAGGAGTGGGTTTTAGTTAATAAAAGTCTGACACGCCCTCTCGCTCCGCCCTGGTGCGCAGAAGTTATTGGATGATTTCCCGCTAAAAAAAGATACGTTCCCATGTCCGTCCGTAAAGTTTTAACCCTAGAAGTCACTTTCTACTATCACACCAAGCCACGGGCAGCATCTAGTTATTCTATGAACTCTATAGTTAATATTTTACATTCCTTATGCAGACTGAGATTTAACCTATTTAGTAGCGTAATTAGAGACACAATAGAAAGACAATGACAAACGCCGGCGTTCGCTCGGGGTTTAATGAACTAACACCGTATACTAAGGGCGGAATTCACCAATAAAACTAATCGCGTTTTAACGTTTGGCTCGCATAATCGCGTTTAGCCGCTGTCACTAGTGTCACTTGTAAAAATCCAACAAAAGAAAAATACAGTCAAGTGACACTAGTGACAGCGGCTAAACGCGATTATGCGAGTCAAACGTTAAAACGCAATTAGTTTTATTGGTGAATTCCGCCCTTAATTGAATTGAGACTATGCAACGATGCCAGTTTTATCAAAGGCTTCAAGGAAATATAATCTAAATCCCTTTCCCTTACACGTAATTATATTTCTTTAACTTGGATGTAATATTTATCTTGTTTTCTTGGAATGGAAAAGATTTCTTTATGAAGAAATATAAAATGACGATTCGTTTGAAGATATTTCTTTGACTAATTAATGCAAACATATTCAGTAATAGATTATAGGTATCTAACATTGTTGGTTTTTTTTTTTTTTTTCGGTGGGAAAATCATCTTATGACATCCCCCGCCCTTGGATGGGGCGGGAGATAGTGTCAGACTTTTACTGACTAAAAACCCACTCCTGTTCCTTCGTTGCCTTCGTCCCAGGACCCCGGATTTCGTTTTCAAACTACCCATGGCCCCAGTAGGCTTCGACCCTGCTGGGCCCCTACGATTTGCTGACATCTCCCTATGGATAAGTACGAAAAAAATACTGTGACCCTGGAACACAGACGGCAACTGAAGGAACACAGGTGGGTGGGTAATCAGTAAAAGTCTCACACGCCTTCTCAGAAGATAGAAGATATCTAATGAAATACACCTTAGAATAAAAGGCTGTTGATCCTGGCAGTCATTTGTAGACCTATGACCTCAGTACAATAATGCGTTCAGGATGTTGTTGGGTCTGCCGTAGCGGTGCAACGCCTCTGGGATGTTTGCTGAAGCGCGTACTGATGGTTTCTAGGCCATCATGCGCAAAAAACCAGCTTCCCTGCTGGCCCGTATACGGAGTAGCAACAACGGCATTCTGAACGCAATTACTGTACGTTTTGACTGTCCCTTTCAAAATTATTAGGTCATGTCTTGTAAAGTTGTGGTCAGTCATGACAAATAAAATATGCCACCCGAATTAAATTATTATTTTTTGTATTAGCATATCACGGAACCCTGAGATCCCGGACCTTTGGAAGGCGTACGAGGAGCCGAAACCAACTCGCAGAGGCCCTTTAGTCACTTTTAATGGAATTAAATTATTAGCATAGTCGGCCTTATAGTGTTCCCACTGTTGGGACTCAAGCCTTCTCTCTGGGAGAGGGAATGGGCCGTAATCCACCTGGATGGGTTAGTGGATGTCACATGTCTTCGAATTTTAGGTTCTAGGACATGCCGGTTTCCTCACGATGTTTTCCTTCACCGTTTTGAGAGCAGTGGTGATGAAATAAATTTCACAAAGTAATGTGCCTGGCTGGGTTTGAACCCGCGATCTACAACTCGTAAGTCGTGGCCGTTACCACTCGGCCACCACTGCTCACGATTTAAGCGATTGATTTAAGCGAGGACTAAAAGAGAAGATTCTAAAATTCACCCCCTAAGTGGATGAAACGGGGATCAAAAGTTTGTGTGGAGAAACCTAACTATTAATATAATAATAATATTAAATTATTATTTTCTTTATTCATTCATTATACATATAATTTAAATTTTTAAATATTCCTTTTTTAACAAAATCATATAGAAAAAAAAAAAACATTTAAAAATATAAAAAATAGTAGTCCGCCGGTATCGAGACAGGGTCCAAGTTACCGGTGGTTAGGGCTCCAGAGACAGGAACCTCCTCACAATGCGAGCCGTATCGAGGAGTACTGCCTTCTGTATCAGGCCCTTGATCCAACCGTGCAATGACAGCTTCGACAGATGGTCGTCGAAGCTTTTGGCTATAAGGCCGTTGGCGGTCACGACAATCGGCACAATGACAGCCGAGTCTACATTCCACATGTCAACAACCTCGTGTGCTAAGTCGAGGTATTTAATTTGTTTCTCTTTCTCAGCTTTCACGAGATTCTCGTCATGTGGGATGGTGATATCGACTATCATTACGCGGCGCGCTAATCGGTCTATCACTACTATATCCGGCTTATTGGCTACAATAGTCCGGTCAGTAATGATAGACCGATCCCAGTACAACGTGATATGGTCATTTTCGAGAACTGGGTCGGGCACATACCTGTAATACGGCACCTCTGAATACACTAGTTTGTATTTCAAAGCAAGTTGCTGGTGAATAATCCTGGCTACTTGGTTATGCCTGTGCAAGTACTCGCCGTTAGCTAGACGAGAACACCCAGAGATAATATGTCTGATAGACTCACCCGGACGATGGCATGCCCGACACACGTCAACCGTCCCGTCCTTCATTATATATCTCCGGTAGTTATTCGTCAAGATGACTTCGTCCATAATTGCACAGATAAAACCTTCAGTTTCCCCGAAAAGGTTGCTGAAACGTAGCCAGGCTACGGACGCTGCAAAATCTATATCAGACTCGTGAAGAGCCCGATAAAAGCGCCCGTGGAGCTCCTTACTTTTCCATACTTCCTTGCGGTCATCAGTTGTAAGTACCACAGGTTTGCGCCAGTTCTCTTTAGCCATGGACAACGGGGTGAGTCCTTTGTCCACTGCGACCACATCTCGGTGCATACCCACATCGGTTTTGTGAAAATATTCTCTGAGGCTGCACACCTCGCGGTTGTGTAGGGTCTTCGCATTTAAAAAACCTCGACCTCCACACTTCCGCGGGATGTACAGTCTCATCACCGACGACCGTGGGTGATGCATCCGGTTTGCGGTCAGCAGTGTACGGACCCGCCTATCCATAGCGTCTAGCTCGGTCTGAGTCCATTTGAGTATGCCGAAAGAGTACATTAAGACCGGCATGACCCAACCATTGAAGGCGCGCACCTTATTTCCACCTGACAGAAGGCTGTTTAATACCTTCTTCAGGCGGCCAAAGAAGCGCTCCTTCAACGATTGCTTCATGTCAGCAACGTTAATGCCTAACGCTTCCGACATACCCAAATACTTATAGGTTTCGGTCGAGGAGAGGGATCTAAAGTATATGGAATCTGAGAGTTGAATCCCCTCAGATTCCATAATCTCCCCTCGCTTTATATGCATGACTGCACATTTATCCACACCAAATTCCATCCTGATGGCACTACTGAAAGTTTCAGTTACCTTCAGTAGTTCCATCAGTCGTAACTTGTTGGGGGCAATGAGTTTCAGATCATCCATGTAAAGGAGGTGAGATAGAACCTGACCACCTCTTCTCAACCGATAGCCCAAGCCTGATTCCTCCAGCAATGTGCTTAGAGGATTCAGGGCTAAGCAGAACCAAAGAGGACTCAGACTGTCGCCCTGGAATATTCCCCGTTTAATCCATATAGGCTCATCGTCCCTCCGAATCGGTCGACATCCTGGATAGCGAAGAACTGTGTTCCATTGCCCCATACATGACTCAAGGAAGGTGCGTAGAGTTGCATCTATTTTATACAACTCCAACACCCTCATGAGCCAAGTATGTGGCACAGAGTCATAGGCCTTCTTATAATCTATCCAACATGTCGATAGATCCTTACGAGATCGACGAACCTGTTGGCTTATGGCCATGTCTATGAGGAGTAGCTCCTTAGTACCGCGAGACCCGTTCCTACATCCATTCTGAGAGGCAGACATAATTGAGTTGCTATCAATGTGCTTGTTAATTTTCGTTCTCAGAATGGACGTAAGAAGTTTATAGACCGTCGACAAGCATGTTATCGGTCTATAATTCTTGGGTTCCGCAGTACTACCTGTCTTATGGAGCAGATGGGTAACGCCAGTTGTTAGAAACTGAGGTAGCGACCCAGACTCTAAGGATGACTGGAATTGAGATGCCAGGAGCGCGTGTGAGCTGCTATACCATTTTAGCCAGAAATTTTGCAGTCCGTCCGGTCCTGGAGACTTCCAATTCGGTAACGGACGGACTGCTCTGGCCACATCTATTGGGCTAATGACTACTTTTTCCATTTCTGGTATAGCTTCACACACGCGCTCGACTTCACGCATCCAACCATCCTCAGTGTGACAGACGGGCACCGACCACATATTGCGCCAGAAAATATTCGTGGCGACAGCATCTGGGCGGGTCACGTCGGTCACATTTTGTTCAGGTCGCTCCCAAGCTCTGTATACCCATCTCTCATCGCTCTGGAACATGCGATTCTGCGAGTACCGGTCGACTCGCCGCTTATACCGTCGAATACGGTTGGCCCATGCACAAACTTTCTGCTTCAGGAAGTCGATGCGCTCCGTGACACGAGATAAGTAATCTCGAGGGCCGATTCCAGTCCCCGAAAATGCTCGCCTCACGTAGCGCATCACACGTGGTCGTGTATTGCCCTCCCTGAAGCAGTATAGTTTACCAATGAGCGCTCTGGCCCCATCAATACGCCTCTCAATCCTACATTGCCAGGCAGGTGCGGCAGGCTTTGGTCGAGTAGCTTCGTCACAACTTGGAAGTTTTACGTTGGCTAAACGACATGCCGCAATAGCCCCGCAATAGAGGATCGAGTGCGTATCAGTGAGGTTTACGCTGCTCTCGAACACATTCTCAAGCAGCGAGTCCAGAGCACACACTAGCGCCCTATTTTTTTTGTGCATAGGTAACCGGGGTAGACGAGGTCTAAGAGCGATCGGAGTCGATCTGTACTCGCGGAGTGCATCCTCCAGTGCGCTCCTCAGTCGATCGTTGCACTGGCTACTTACTGTGACAACCCTATCATTTGCTTCATCATCAATATGGTTGGACCGCGACAGGATTGCATCTGTAGTCTGTGGTGCATCAGTCTGTGTCTGTGATGGAGTCGAGATGATACGGTTGTTCAGTAACTCTGAGCGCAGCCTATCAAGTGCGGCGTCGTCCAATCTGTGATTTCGTTGGATAACCCGCACCTGATCCGACAATCGTTGGGCCGTGACATTGACGGTTGGTTCCAGTTCCTGAAACAGAGACAGCATCCTAACACGGTACGCAGTGAGATTAGTTCCTCCCTCTGTAGACCCATAATATGCGCGCATGACATTTTCGTTCATGGACTGAGTCCATTTCATGCGCTGCACACAACCACCGGCAGCGGGGACCCGGCTCGGGGCCGGTTGGCTCCTAGGTTCCAAGCTCTTCGGTGGCCGGCCTCTCCCCGGCCGACGTACAGGTGTTGGCGACGTCGGTGGGGAGAAATACTCGTCGCTCGAGCTCGACGCAACTGCAGCCGTCGGTGACACTGGTGATCCGAGGTCCGGCGGCGGCGAGGCGGAGCTGAGCGACGAGCCCAGGGGTGAAAGGCGTGCGCGTCGGGTAGCTGATCTGGTCAACATAATCATAAATTTTCTTTCATGGTGTATTTCATTTTTTCTTTGTATTTATGTTGATGACATCTGTCATCTGTCTGGTAGGTATGCATATTTTTCCTCTTTTTTTGATGATTGTCCCTTTATTCACTTTGGTTTTGTAGAGTATTTATTGGGTATTGCTATTTGTTATTAATTGCTGTAAAAAATATGTAGAAATGGGCACAGGAATTAATTTTTAAAGAAATTCAATGAAAGAAAAGAACTTGTTGACGTTGGGTGTTATTATTATTATTATTATTATATTTTGACTGACCTGTTGGTCTAGTGGTTAGTGGCCCTGACTGCTATGCCGGAGGTCGTGGATTCGATTCCCACCCAGGACAAACGTTTATGTGATGAGCACGTTCATTTGTTCTGTGTCTGGGTGTAATTTATCTATATATTTATGTATTTAGAAATATATAAGTATGTTTAT
This sequence comes from Mythimna pallens, assembly GCA_961205895.1. Taxonomy (NCBI): domain Eukaryota; kingdom Metazoa; phylum Arthropoda; class Insecta; order Lepidoptera; family Noctuidae; genus Mythimna; species Mythimna pallens. The sequence continues at coordinate 10,696,335 of OY540849.1, read as the reverse complement.
CAGTTGTCCAGTACCCATAACACAAGCTCTGCTTAGCTTGGGACTAGACGGCGTTGTGTGATAGTTGTGGAATATTATTATTATTATTTATTATTATTGTTTGTCTTAGTCAATTCATTCAAGATTATCATTGAGTCCATATTGGCCCAATGAGGACGAACTGGACAGACTTTACCAGGACTGGAAGAAGAATTAGAGAAATTAACTAGGCTCACGAAAGATGGAAGGAGGGGAGAGAGGTCTTTGCCCAGAGTGAGACACAGGCTAGCACAAAAATGCTAGTAAACGTCTTTTTAGGATTCTGTACCTCAAAAGGAAAAATGGAACCCTTATAGGATCACATTGTTGTCCGTCTGTCTGTCTTTCTATCAAAACCCTTTATCACAGGAACGCGTATAGGTATCAAGTTGAAATTAAAGCCATAGACCCAGGCCTGCGATCCCTATAAGCTGCGAAAAAATCAAATTTCTAGGAAAAACAGATACGGCCGTTTATGTCGCAAAAAACCTTTTTATTTTCGACACTCTGAAGGGAATCAAAAATCATACCGTACTTCCCGTTTACCCAGAATACTAAAATTTAGCATAAATCAATGTCTTATAGCACAGGTATAGGAATAAGTCTGAAAACAGTAATGTTGTTACGACAATTTATTTTTTTTCCGATGAGAAAAAACCTTCGAGACTCTATTCGGGAATTGAACTATTTACATATATAGGTAAATTTGTTCGGAACCTTTAGTATGCGAGCCCGTCTCGCACTTACTTAGTTTTTTTGAACTAACATAGCCATAGCCACGGAGGACTCAACAGTCTTAGGATATACCTGATTAAACTTTTATAATATAGGGAGCTACCAAGTTCTTTCCACGGACCATTTGTTTCAGCAAACAGGTAGGTACTTAGATTAGAATAATAGCCGCCTATTGCCGTTTAAAAGGGAGGATTTCATTAGCAAACCTACCCATTTAGTGAATAGTTTCTAATTACAACAAACGAGCCCAACAAATATCTCACAGCGACCACGATGCGTTTATCAGAATGTCTCATCGATTTCGTGTTTTACCGTGCCACGGAGGATGAAGAAATGGAGTGCTCAGGCGTGATCAAAATTAAAATTCCAAATTCAAAATGTTTTTATTTCACATAGGCCTACATGGGCACTTATAAAATGTGAGAAGCTAAGGTCTTTTTTATGAGAGAAAGGGATAGGTAGCTACATTGTCACCCACATCATCCTATAGCAAATGCAGTGTAGTACACGGTTCCATTAGGCGTTTCCTATGGAGAAGAACCGGCCAGAAACTCCATGGATACTCGTTTTAAAAAAAAAATGTTTTTACAATATCTCCAAATAACAATATTAATAAATATATGAAGACAGTGTTTTCATAAACGGCCATATCTTTTTTTCTCGTTAACTCAGAAGTTTGATTTTTCGCAGCTTCGAGAGATCGCAGACTTGAGTTTATAGTTTTAATTTCAACTCGATACCTCCACGCGTTCCTGAGATAAAGGGACTTGACAGACAGACGGACAACAAAGTGATTCTATAAGGCTTCCGATCCTTTTGAGGTACGGAACCCTAAAAATGGTGGCCGCCATTAAGTAAATGTACCTAATTATCATATTGTTTAGTGTCGTGGTCTTGTAAGGTATCAAAATTAAAGTCTAAAAACACTGTTCCAAAAATATAAAGTTCCAAACAAGTCACTTTTCAAAAAGCTTAAGGCCGGTTTTAGTGCTCGACCGAACGTCGGTGCGTTCCTCGGTCGCGCTTGTCATTTGTATGAAAATTCACAAATCATTACAGTGCTCGACCGACCGTACGCGCACTGCGTACGAGGACCGTCGGTCAAGCGCGTCTCGACCGACACGCTATAGCTAAATTAACGCGTTCAGTGCTACTCTGACAGGTGAACCGACCGTAGGAACAAGCGTACCATCGTAAAAAAAAAAAAACAAAAGTTTAAAACTTTCGGTCGATATTCCAAAGTAATTAAAAAAAATCTTCAATTTCGCGCAATAATAATAATATTCCACAACTATCAAACAACGCCATCTAGTCTCAAGCTAAGCAGAGCTTGTGTTATGAGTACTAGACAACTGATAAACATACTAATATATTTCTAAATACATACATATTATAGATAAATTACACCCAGACACAGAACAAATGATCATACTCATCACACAAACATTTGTCCTGGGTGACAACAGTGGTCACTAACCACTAGACCAACAGGCCAGTCATTAAGGGGAATTTACTACTTTATAATCATTATTAATAATTAATATAAAGTAGTTAATTCCCCTTGAAGTGCTCTTTGAGCGACGATTTGGTTACATGATATCTACGTCTTCAGTTCCTTATATGTTGACGAAAATAGTGAGCATCAATTAAATAATTTGTAAACGCGTCCATTTCGTGTACATGTTTGTGACTATACCAGTCTGGCCATTTTGGTTGGTCAGGAGAGCACTGAACGTTACAAACTGATGATCGGTTATGCATATCGTCAGGACCTACGGTACGCACCGACAGTCAGTCGAGCACTAAAACCGGCCTAACTAGATCTATAATCCAGACCTAGTCTGCAATTGAACTAAACTAAATTCCATTAACTACAACAAAGTGTTTGAAAAGTGACTTGTTTGGGTTTCTACAGAGAAATATATACGTTATTAGAAAACTAACTGTACTACAACAACAAACAACAACAACAACTTACAACTTATTATCGGAATATACACTTCAACAAAAACTCCTAACTTAGTAAATTTAAGAGATGGAATCATAAAAAAATCCTTTACATCGATGTCGACCGGTAGTCGACATATTGGGAACTTTTCAGACAACTTTTTGTTACAGTCGGGTTTTAGAATTTTTCGTTGTGTCGATTGATCCGGACACATCCTTTTAAACAAAACCTCTGAAAACAATCTTTCCTAGTGTGTGACTCAAACAACACTATCAACGTGGAAATGTGAACGGATGCGTACGCATCTCCATACAAAACTGATATTTTTACTATGGACAAAAGTTGCTGAATATAAGCAAAAGTTGAATTGAGCTGAATATAAGTAGTTAGTCCTATATACCTAAAATTGGATCTTCCCATATTTAACATGTAATAAATCACGCTAATAGTATCCGCTCCAACTTAGCCTTCCATTCTCATCATACTCCTGGCACTCACACATCCTCACGTCTAATTACTTAATTCAACCACACAGAAAACAACAGGGCTTGGTCTGATGACGTCACCGGTTGGTACCACCATAAACCGATGGGGAATTACAGTCATTGGGCAGTCTCCTTTATAGACATACGATGTGGATACAATTTTATGAGGGGACTAGCTTCGGCGCGCGGCTGCGACTGCGTCAAAGTCGGAAATTATCCCAAAAGAACTTACTGCCGGAGTGAAAAAAAAACTACATACGGCTTAATCATAACTTTGAACCGTTTGAATCACTACAGTCACCACGGCCTTTCCACGCTCTTGGGCAAAGCGCAAGGGTGTGTCAGACTTTTACTGGCTAAAATTCTACTCCTTTTCCTTCTTTGCCATTGTCCCAGAGCCCCGGGATCTTTTTCGCATCACCCATGGCCCAAGTAGGCTTCGACCCTGCTGGGCCCCTACGGTTGCTTACATCTCCTTGAGGAGCGCGTGGTACACTACTCGCCATCAACGGCAAGGGTTTGGTCCGGACGGTTACCGAACGGTCGGATGACGAGCTACCCATTACTCGCCGTCCGCAAGCCCGCGCCTACGGTGACAGTCACCACGGCCTGTCATGCAGACGAAGCCAATAGCGCAGCACGCGAATATTAACGACATCATCCTACTAGCTCATGTTACCGTCGGTGTTTCGGCAATTTTAGAACACCGCAGCCTGGCACACGACGATGATATAAAATCGGACGATGAAGATGTGTAGGTCTTCAGAATATGACGATACCTGTGTCGATACTCTTGTCCCATCCCATCTTCTTAGCTCACCGTACCGTACTGGTGCTGCCGCTGCAGCTGCGGCTGCGGAGAACTTCAAGTAGCAGAAACATAACAACCTCGTTGGTAGTTATATTTTCGAGCCGTTGGGGGTTGAAACTCTTCGGCCGTGGGATTTGAGTGCTCATACACTATCTAAAGATTTATGCAAAAGCCAGGTTGAAACTTTGCGTAACCAAAAGGCTGGCTCTTTGCTCGGACAGATAGTATAGTAAGTAAAAATTTTAAAATAATGTTTAGTTAGACATAAGTAGTCTACTTTATAATAAAAATAATAATTTATTAGTAAGACAACATTTGGTCCACAATATCTGTTAGTAATTCTTATATCTACGTTAGTTCTTCATCAAATATAATTAATAATGAAAACAATAAAATAAAATAGACTAATAAAATGTTCAATAAATTAAAATGTCAAAATTACAATGTAGTGATACTTAAAATGCTTAAATCAAAACAACAAGCGAGAGGCGTGCAATGATTGTTGACATATCCGTTCCGCATGACAAGAACCTCATGAATGCCGAGAAAAACAAACAAATCAAGTATATTGACTTAGCTCGCGAGGTTGTCAACATGTGAGATGTAGACTCGGCGATCATTGTATCGATAGTCGTGTCTGCCAACGGCTTAATAGCCAAGAGCCTCGACCAACACCTTAGGAGGCTCGCGTTAGGCGACTGGAAGGGCTTGATTCAGAAAGCGGTACTCCTGGAGACTGCTTGTATTGTTAAGGATTCCTTTCTCTGGAGCCCTAACCGTCGGTAGCTTGGTCCCTGTTCCGATACCGGTAGGTCACTATTATTTATACTTTTAAATGTTTTTTTAATTGTTTTTTTAAGACATCATTAAATGTATGAAATATGTTAAAATTACAAATAATGATAAAAATAAATTAAAATGGACAATAAATTTAAATGTCAAATTAAAATTTCATTATGATAAAAATAACTAATTAATAATAATTTAAATGCTATCGAATTGAAAGGCTAATAAAATTAAAGTTTAGTAAGTTTTTCATGATAAGTTTCATCAAAATGCATTCAACCGTTAAAAAGTGAAGACATGAAAACGTAACAAACACACAGACAGACAGACTTTAGTATTTTAAATATTAGAATGGATTAGTATGAAAGTGGTTTGAGGTTTATTAGTTCATGTTTCACCTTGTTCTATGAGTGTCGGCAAAAGATTTGTACATTTTATACGACTAATTTAGTAATTACAGCTATTAATTTTTTAGTATGTCGTAAAACCTTGATGGAAGATATATATTATTGTTTATTTTATGTACTAGCTATTTTCATAAAGACACCACTCAACAGACACCGTAGGTTTACGGACGATGAGCAATGGGTAGCACGCCGTCCGGCCATCTGCCTTGCGTTCAAATTTTTTTTTTAGCTTTGGAAAATCATCTAATGACATCCCCCGCTCTTGAGCGGCGCGAGAGGGCGTGCCAGACTTTTACTGACTAAAAACCCACTCCTGTTCCTTCTTTACCTTCGTCCCAGGCCCAAGTTTTTCTTTTTAGAAACAAACCCTTGACCCCAGTAGGCTTCGACCCAGCTGGGCCCCCTACGGTTTGCTGATATCTCCTTGAGGGGCGCGTTGAACAGTATGCGCCGTCGACGACTTGGGCTCGGTCCGGACGGTTAGCGAACGGTCGGACGGCGAGCTACTCATTGCTCACCGTCTACAAGCCCGCGATCTCGGCGGCTGGGGCGTAAGGACATTCGTTCCCTCACGCGTGCGTCCTCCTCCTTCGCTAGCATTACTGCTTCGCAGAAAGAAGGTTACCGCCTGCCATTCCTCCTCGCTTTGGACCATAGCCCGAACCAGGGCCTAACGCGAGAGGTCACTGCCGTCGATTGTTAATTTTAAGTTTTATTGTTTACTAGCTTCTACCAGCTGCTTCGCCAGCGTGAGATTAGCATTTCCCCTAATTATAAATTATGGCATATATTTATGTGTTAATCCAAGATATAAGCTGAACTGGTATATCAAATTCAGCAACATATATACATATTAAAGTATGTTTATCAGTTGTCTAGTACTCATAACACAAGATCTGCTTAGCTTGTGTTATGAGTACTAGAAGTATGTTTATCAGTTGTGTAGCTGGACGGCGGACAGCGGCTTCGCCCACGTGATAGTAGAAAATTATCCCAAGGGAACATACTCCCGGGATGAAAAACGAAATCCTATGTGCTTTTCCAGGACATGGTCTACCCATGTTCCAAGTTTCAACAAAATCCTTTCAGTAGTTTTTGCGTGAAAGAGTAACAAACATCCATACAAAAAACTTTTGCGTTTTTAATATTAGTAAGATATTTCTTATCACGTAATTGTTTGTTATTTCGAATGAATAAAATTAAAAGCGCCTGTTAATTGAAATAAAGGCTTTGAGTTTGAGTTTAGGGTGCTTAAACTTTTGAGTCAACAGCTCCAAAGAGTGTACTCGACACCCAATCCTTCTTTTAACCTTTTTGAAGAACAATACTAAAATAATGTGTATATCTTTCGTCGACCTTCAATTTAGGCCAAAAATATCCTTTTATTGGCCTTCCACTTATCCTTTTTAAGCAAACCTTTCTCGGATTTAAACCCAAATCACACTCGACCTCCGCGTCGTTCCTTTTTAGACTAATTATATCACTTGAGAGGAAATTGGTGTCATGTCAAAAGAAATATTCTTGAACTTCAATAAAATAAGAAATTATATTATCATTGTGCCTGTAGATATTTCGAATGCTGTAGCTACATTATCGACATTCGGTGAATGTTCGCGTTATCACGATCTATGTGCCCGAATTGCGAAGTATTTGGGCGAACATGAATCTCGGCACTTATACACAACCGCATAGAAATGTGATTTGTTTATTTTGTTGTATTTATTCATTTTTGTATTTTTGGTAACGGTTGTGGGAGTCCGATGGATGCGAGACGCACAGGACCGTTCATTGTAGCGACGCTTGGGGGAGGCATAGGCCTCCGTCAGAAATGAAGATATCCGCAGGTGAACCAAGGTTACAGACATAGCCCGAAGAATCGCCAAACTAAAGTGGCAGTGGGCAGGGAGGCCTATGTCCAACAGTGGACGTCTTTTGGCTGAAATGATGATGATGATGATGATTCATTGACACTCCAACGACTCATTCACTAATTCAAAACATTATTAAAAAAAATTGTTCAAATGAAGAAAAAATTATGGTGTTGGTGAATTTTTCACTTAGGTAGGTATAGGTGTGCACAGAGGTAGGTTTAAGCATCCCGTTACGATGCGACAGATATAATTCAGCGCTATGTCCACGTCCACTTCTTTAGCGTGGGCGGAACAATGCCACACTGGGCATGCAAACTCTTCGGACGAAAAAGTAAAACATAGGCCTGAAGTGCGAAGAAGTTGTGGTGATGCTCCCCAGGTGCTGGATGTATAGCGGCGTTAGTTAATACGTGCTTGAATTTGGTACGACGGACCAAACCCGCCGGTCCAAATTCGTTCTCGCAATAGACGACCGGACTAGACCGTTGTTTTGCGTACCAATCGATCCCAAATGTAGGATTGGCGATCTGATATCTTTTAATCGAAGAATCCATTTCAAAAGTCAAGAAAATCTATTTTTTAAATCAATCCTTAAAATTGTTAAAAAATATATATTGGTTCGGGCAGACCGTCTGCACGTACTGATTTAGTATGAAGTGAAACATATCCGTAGGGGACCTAGACGGACTCGAATTATAATAATAAGTTGTATTATTTTAAGTTCTTACGATCCATCCTAAGGTTGTCTGGTAGATATGGCTGTCAGCGATAAAACAAATTAAAGTAAATTATATCGTGTTGCGTTTTGTTGTTGTTGTTTTATTGTTTGTTGTTGTTGTGTGTTGTTGTGTTGTTTATATAAGTTGTGTTACTTTTTTGGTGTGCAATAAAGTTTTATTCTATTCTATTCTAATTATGGGCGCTAAACTACAGATCTGTAGATGGACTGATTTGGTACGAAATAAAACCAAATCCGTGGCCCGTCCGTACCTTTAGTAGTATATTAACACTATTACAAAAGATCACTGATATTTTAAAACTATATTTTTATCTATTCAGTCCCTACGCAATAACAGGACCCGTGTCAAGTTACAGGCGTGCCAACTAAACAAAACTAATTAATATCGGCAGTGCTGCCAACTTTATTCCATACTTTTAATCAGTTCAAGTTGCGTCTCTGAGCTGTTAATTGAGTTGTTGTATCTATACTCTATAGCTTTGTGGTATTTATTTATAGTAAAATAACTAAGTATTTGTACTACAGTATTTTTAAAGGAGTTCGTTACCAAATAAAATAAAAAAATGAATTTTATAAATAATAACTGTAGACTGTTAGATCCAACACAACATACATTACTGTAATGAAAAGAAAACTGGGCAAGTCCGAGTCGGACTCGCGCCCTGAGGGTTCCGTAAAACCAAATTTACGTAAATAGTTCAATACCCGAATGGAGTCTCGAAGATTTTTTCGAATAAAAAAAAGTTTTTTTTGTGAAGTAACAACAAATGTAATGTTTTCAGATTTATTTCTGTACCTGTGCTATAAGACCTTGCTTCATGCCAAATTTCAGGATTCTGGGTCAGCGCGAAATACCCTATGAATTATGAGTGTCTATGAGTGTTGAAATATATTTTTTTTGTGACATAAACGGCCGTATCTTTTTCGTTCGTTAACTTAGAAGTTTGATTTTTTCACAGCGTCAAGGGACCGCAGACTTGAGTATATGGTTTTAATTTTAACTCAATACCCGCTTTTAATTTTACGCGTTCCCGAGATAAACGGTCTTGAGACAGACAGACGGATGGACAATAAAGTTATCCTATAAGGGTCCCGTTTTTTCCTTTTGAGAGAGGAATCCCTAAAAACATGTACTGTAAAACTTCCACGTATATATAATACCGATATTTGGGATGCACTTTTTTACTGACAATTGCTTTTACACTCGAAAAAAAATGTGAATAAATAAGTAACGTAAAAATACGTTACCTTTTTATTCACATTTTTTTGACATTTTCTGGTTTCTTAATTTTCTTATATTCTAAGTACAAAAAAGTACATACTATTATTCAAGGATTTACAAATTGGGTAATGATATTTTACTTTTTTTCTTAGTTTGCTTGTCGGAATGGACAAAATCACAAAATATGCCTTCACACTTTTTTCTACTGATCGATTACTATGAAAAAAGAGGAACGTCCTATTTAATGTAATTACCACAAAATATTGCAAAACTTTCTCCAAACACAGACAATTAAATAAAATCCAAACAAAATTTATAAAAATAACCTAAACTGCAACAAACTAAGGAACAAGATAGCCTCTAGCCCGATTGTACACGGACGAGACTACATTAATTATGCAATGTGGTATGCAACTGGCCTATATCCACGACGCGAGTCTGACGGGGCGTTTCATAAACTTTAAATGGAGCTTCACGACTGACTCTACAGTCAGTAGGATAACTAGACTTATTTTGGGCTCTCTTCGCATTGCAAAATATGACGTGTTACTATCAGGTGAGATAGTAGTCAAACGCGAGTCTATCAATAATAAAAAAAAATGACAATCTACTTAACAAGTTGTAATCTTCTAAAATAAAAAAACTCGTGTCACAGTGTTTATAATCAAAGTCCTCCGTAACAGATGAGAGATATTTCATAAAAAATTCTTTAGACGCGCTAAGGGGCTTTTGTGGGTATTGAATGAGAAAGGGGCTTTACCATGACGTGTTAATATGTCAAGCGTGTGAGTCAGTGAGAGGGATGGAGCTATACATACACCCTATACACCACTATTTTTGGAACGAAGTTCCTTATCGCGCGTTGTGAAAGGGGGCTAGACGGAAAAAATCTTACGAAAAGTTGTCACGACACTTTTTGCTATAGTAAGCTATTGTAAGCTGTGCGGCGTCGCATGTTTCTCTGTCTGTCTCTCTCTTTCTTATCCTCTGGGCTGTGGCCGCCATTTTTTTCGAGTTGAAGTTTTCGAGGGTGCTTAAACCGACAGATTGATAGATTGATAGATTGATAGATTGATAGATTTATAGATTGATAGATTGATAGATTGATAGATTGGTAGATTGATAGATTGATAGATTGATAGATTGATAGATTGATAGATATGTTGATGGATTGATTGATTGATATATTGATTGATGGGTTGATGATAGATTGATAGGTAGATGGATAAGTCGATAGATTGATAGATTGATTGATAAGTTGATGGATAGATTGATTTATTTAAAGATTGAATGAAAGATTGATCGATTGATTGATTCAAAGATTCCAAAGATTTTAATGAAATGGTTGAGAAATTAGTTTCAGTAATCGAATCAGAGGAACTTCGTTCCATCCGGGTGTCCCTTGACACCTCTCAAGTTTTTTTTAATTAGTACAATACATAAAGGGCTTATTAGAAAAGGTCTTGTTATTATTTAAGTAAAGTCTCAATAAATAATTTTCATAAACAGCAAAGTTATTAGCGTTTGTTTATATCCTAAAATGTCACTCAATTTATGGAAATATTGTACAGGCTATTGATTGTGAATGAATAAATGACGACCAAAATGGAAAAAACACTGCGCGAAGTATTTTCTAGTAGCAATTGTTATGAATTATTGATTCTATTATGAATTTACCAATTATGACAAATTTTCGTGGACAATTTTGCGATTTCGTTTTTGTTACTTTTGACTACAAAAATATGATCAGTAACGGGTACAGATAGGGCCCATTTTTTTTTTTTGTCTTTACCACCATTTACCACCAATAATAGAATACATCGGCCATCTTTCTAAGATGGCGTTCGCACGTTGTTATGCTCGTATAGGATAAATCAAAAGACTAGTTCATTATACAGTGGGTTTTAATGTTTCCAATATCAATAACAAGTTTTAAAGAACAAATAACATTTCATAAGCAATACGTTACACATTTATTAATAATTATAGTTAATATTCTAATAGTTTTACTCACAATTATTAACATAGAAGCAACATATTATCAAACATCAAATACCCTCAATTTATTATGTAACTTACTTGCAAATCACGGGTTGTTAACTCCACAAACGTCAGACAGAAACTGAGCGCGCAATAATGGCGACATGCCCTTTTGTAGGTATGGGGAGGGGATGTTGCCATCATTGCGATCTCGGCCGTTACAAACATTTTCTTTAAATTCAAATTGTTTTAGTATTGTTTTGCAGCTACTATGTATTATTTAATGGTAACTAATACCCATATTATTAATCGATAACCAATGTACGACTTAATATAACATAAAAGAGGTATAGAATAATACAGGCTTACAGTCGGCCATCCGAGAAAATAGTACGTCCCCGTACTCAGCTGCAAAGCAATGTACAAAAACAATACAATACAAAAACAATGCAATACAAAAACAATAAATGCATCAATATAATACAATAATGTAATCAGTATACCTTACAATTATTTCATTTAATCTTAGTATACTTAATTTTTAGACCCCATTGGTCTTCATCAGATAATGGTGCCTATTAGTCTGATCAATTAATAAATCCTATTGGTAATAATTAAATAATAGACCCATTAGTGTTAATCAAATTACAGACCCTATTTATTGGTTAACACCAAATTAAATTTGATTCACATTTATTTTATATTTGGTTTGATTAACATCAAATTACAGACTATTTATTGGTGTTAATCAATATTAGTGCACATTAGTTTTAAAGAATGTTGATAAAAAAAAATACCAAATTACACAATTTTTACGGACATGACGAGAATATTCGACTGTGTTGATCATGAACACTTATTAGCAAGTTAAATATTATAGGCAATGGAAGAAAAGTACTTAATGTCGCAGAATATACACAGAAATAACTAAAATATGTTAAAAAACCAGGTGCAAACAGGACATAAATAATACTTTAGTTGACATAATACACTGACCAAAACAATTTAATTATTAATGTACCGAAGACTATTATTAGGCAAATTTAATCAACGCAAATTACCACAGTCACTAAATTTACATTATAGTGAAGAAAAAGAAGACCAAGTACTGGTCGCAAAATTTCTAAATGATAATAATTTATTTTATTGACACTGACATTATTATCATTATTTTTTGACATATTATTTCGTGATTACTAATGCGAACAAGTTTTATAATTATTTTGACACATTATTTGAATTTGACATATTGCACATATTTATTAAATACATTAATTTATGTTCAAAATGTAATTATATTGTAATCAGATGTTATGTGTCCATTGAATTCAAATTAAATAAATTGGTTTTGCATGCCTAGTTTAAGGTAGTTAGTAATTTATTATTTATTATTTATTTAATCAATTACAACATTACAGGTTAAATAACTAAACAAAATGTTTTAAGTTATAAACGACATGTACTTTCATCAATTCCTCTCACAGTACTTCTGATTTACCAATAAAATCATCTTCCAATCAGCCGTAAACAGATCGTTTGTTGGATAAGAATCCAAGAGATCATTTAGTGAAGCCAAAGTGCGAGGTATAGGAGACTGCGCACGGGCAACAGTGCGACATTGAGGCACAGCAAACATTCTGTGCTTTTTGCCGCGACAGTAATTGTCCGGGACAAAGAAACGCGCTAACACAGTAAGCAGATCAGGCGCGCCAATAGTGTCACGGAGCGTCTTGCAGGCTATGGTGAGCTGATCTTGCGCTCGTCTTACCTCTAGTGAGTTTTATCCGAGGCAACCCAATAGAAATTTTGTCGGATAGAGGTATGGGTAATAGCCGTGCTTCCGCTTGTACAGGAACCTAAGGAACACTTTTTGCACTTTTTCCAGTAAAAGTGCGTAAGAACTTTGGTGCGGGTTCCACACGCAAGAGCTGGATTCTAACTTACTGCGCGTAATTGATCCTTGTACATTTTTTTTTTTTAACTTTTCTATCATTTACCTACTAACTGAACAAATAAAAATTATTATTACAGTGTTAATCGAACAATAGACTATCGGTCTACCATACATATAATCCTGAACTGCAAAAATGTATGAATCAATCGATTACAATTTTAAATATTATTCCTCAGAGTCTTTACCGTGGTCTTTTGAAACAAACACATGGCTTTAATTTATCTACTGCAATAATACTAGAGTAGAACATGAGTAATTTTATAAGGGCCTTGATATTTAGGGATTACCACTACTTTTTCCACTACCACCAGTAGATGGTATTTGGCTATCCACTCTTACTAAATCCCCGATATTGTAACTGGTAGTTTGGCAACGTGATTTATCAAAAGTGGCCTTTTGGGCCGCTTGTGTGGTATCAATATGAGAAGAAACCTCGAGTCGAATTTCTTCGAGGCTTTTGGCACATTCGTTTACTTTGTGTAACCCACAGAAATATAAAAAACAGGAGAAGTGGCAAGGGGGCGTGTGCATGCCCGCGCGACTTGCACAAAACGGCTTATTCGGGCAAATGGCCGTCAGTTATAAACTTGCGAGATTCGCTATATGTGATCGTAAACAAAATTTTAAATGACTGGCCTGTTGGTGTAGTGGTTAGTGACCTGACTGCTACTACACCGGAGGTCGTGGGTTCGATTCCCCCCCAGGACAAATATTTGTGTGATGAGCACGATCATTTGTTCTGTGTCTGGGTGTAATTTATCTATACATGTATGTATTTAGAAATATCGTCACCCTCCCGGCTAACTGTCCTAACTAGCAAATTGATAATTTTCCAGGGCAACCGTTTTTCGGTCGGGCGTTACAATCATGTTCCTGTAGTTGCGTTAGTTGTGGCTTTATCAATGAATTAATAAGTTTTTTATATTGCTCTTGGCTTATTCTTTAAGCTAGTAGTGGCCTTAAAGCCCTAAGGTATCTATTTATTTATTTATATTAATTTGAAGCAGATACGTCTCTCTGTGAGAACTTTGTTTCATGACTTGTGTCTGTTATGACGTGGTTATTTGGTATAAAATATAAATAAAAGTTTATTAATATCATATAAATTTATTAAAAGCAATAGTAAAGTTCTTTCGTAAGCTTAAAAAGTTACAAGTTACTTTTAAGGACTTTAAAAATATTCTTTTTTTACATATTTGGCAATTTAGCTGTGTACTCTATGTTTAAACTAGTACCTAATGAAATGAATTTAAACTCAACCTTATTTCAAATAAAGTGTATTTATTTAATATTTTAAGTCTTTACCTACTTGTGTATCTTATCATGCTTATTCTAAGAACAAATGGTCTTATAATATGTAGTTAAGTAATTTAATATCACAATCACTCTTTGCAAAAATATTAATCTTTAATTGGACTTGCTTTACCTAGGATTAAAGCGTCAGTTAACATTCTTATTTACTGAACATAGGAACTAGAAATCAGGTTAATATTTATGTTATAGGTAAACAACCTCTTAATATTAACGTAAGAGTTAAATTTTAAAATCCACAACCAGCTAGTAAATTGAAAAATAGTAAAAAATTATAATGACATGAGTAATTAGTGAGAAAGTGATGAATAAAATGCCACTGGCTCCGGCAACTTAATGACTGGGGTGTCTCCTGTTGTTAGTGACAGCGTCATTTTATTTTCCATCGAAATTTTGGGCGGTGTCGGATTAAGAAGTCCTATAATCTCTCTTAAGAACACAGAGACCTGTCTCCTAAGAGAAAGAGAACGTGAAATCTCTTCACCGTGGCTATTCTTAAAAAATCGTTTGTGGTTCAGTTTTCTTGACAGAAAATTCCATCATTTCTGTCTAGTTCAAGTAGCGGCCCTCATCGTCTTTACGGATAGAAAGCATGCATAGGTCGGGTGAAAATTTTTTGAAGTCGAGGAAATCAGTGTATGTAAGAACATTCACTACGTACGGTTTATGTGCCAATCTAAAAATTGGAGGTAATTGGCTAGGTACAAAAATGTCCCCACTTGTTTTCAGCGGCCGATGGTGCTGTGTACGGAGAGAGACGGCCGATGGTCCTTCGCTTTGTCCATGACATGGCACGGAGCAACGTAAAGTGATTTCTTGAATATTTATGGCATTGTTTATGACATACTCTTTGCATCTCTCTTCACCCATAATTCTCGTCTTGATACTAGTAGTGCTACTCCACCGACTCTACCTCACTGCAACACTTTGATGCCCGAGGTTCGCATAAGGAACAGAGAAGTTTTGAGAGCACTGTGTCGTCTAGACGTGAATAAAGCGAGTGGACCAGATGGTATACCAGCAATAGTTCTCAAGGCATGTGCACCCGAGTTATCTCCTGTTGCCTCTCCATACGCTTATATCGCCTCTCATTTAGGACTGGTATAGTGCCCAAGTCCTGAAAGTTTGCCAACGTGCAACCCGTGCCCAAAAAGGGCAGTCGTGCCGATCCTGCAAACTATAGGCCGATTTCAATAGACTCCATACTCTGCAAGATTATGTAGCGTGTATTGAACTGGCGCCTCAAGGCATACCTGGAAGGTAACAATCTCCTCAGTGACCGACAGTACGGGTTTCGCCACAATCGGTCTACTGGGGACCTACTAGTGTATACTACTCATATGTGGGGCGAGGCCTTCGAAAAGAATAGAGAAGCAATTGCTGTCTCCTTAGACGTCTCGAAGGCCTTCGACAGGGTATGGCACGCCAGCCTTTTGAGTAAGCTTCCAGCGTACGGCTTTTCCCCTGCTCTGATTAACTGCGTAAAAGACTTCCTGAGTGAACGGTCTCTCCGAGTTGTAGTCGATGGATGCTGGAGTTCCTCAGGGGTCAGTTCTCTCTGCAACTCTTTTCCTGCTTCATATTAACGATCTGCTGATACCCGGTATTTATGGGTATGCAGATGACAGCACAGTTGTAGAGAGATACCTTCCAGGTGCTCGGGCTAGTAAGGAACTAATCCGGTCCGAGCGAGAGGCTATGGTAGAGCGTACGAATGTCTCTATTCAGGCAGTCTTCAAGTGGGGACAAACCAATCTGGCAGAATTCAACGCCGCCAAAACACAAGCGTGTCTGTTCACCGCCAAAAGGAGCCTGTTCACCATGGCTCCTGTTTTTCGGAATGTATCCCTGGAGTGCACCGACCGCCTTCAGCTCTTGGGAGTCGAAATCTCTTTAGACCTCAATTTTGAGCGGTACATTGAGTCTAAAGCCAAGGTAACTGCTAGAAAACTAGGCGTTCTTGCAAAGGTCCGACGTTACTTCACACCGGAACAGCTTCTAACGTTTATACAAAGCACAGGTCCGACCGTGTGTGGAGTACTGCAGTCACATACGGGCTGGTGCTGCAAAATGCCATCTAGCAGCTTAGGACTCAGTGGAAAGGCGTGCGAAGAGGCTAATACAGGAAGGTCGATGCCACGATGGAATTTTTGTTCTGCCCACTGAATCCATCAGCAAACAGGTAAACAATATTGATGCCTTTTGCGTCACTCTTCTTGAGAAAGTCATACAAAGAAGTCGAAATTTCTGACGATCCTCTTTTGCTTGCTCCTTCATGCCATGTACAACACGAACAGGCTCCAGAATACATATCATAAATTGTGAAATTGTAGGTTGAAAGACTACGTTTATAAAAAAACAGCATTTTCATTGCTAATAGGCAAGCTTATGACTTGTTGGAGGTCAAATGCAGCACATTGTATTGTGGTTGGGTTCTGCTGTGATGCTATTTTACATTTATTTCTTTCTGATCTAAACGAAGTCTTCTCTTGTTGATGCTTCAGTGTCACTCTACAAAGAATTTTTCAACTGAATAGTTTGGGGTCAGTCGCTATACACCCACCCGTACACCCCTTGCGTATCGCAGTGTGACTTCACTTAATGCTATGGAAATAAGGTTCATATTTGTAAAAAAAGCTTTGATCTATACGACGTAAATTTAAAATAAAATGTATAAACATCGTAGAAAAAATTCTAACTAAGTGCCATATGTACATACTTCAGTCATTTGTAATCGTGACGAAAAAAAAGAAATCTTACTAACTGTAGTATGTTCTTACGACAAGTAGAGAGAATATTTTTACCCTCCTTTTGCACTTACGCAAAACAAAATACGTGATTATCTCCTAAACGGTAAACGGCATCGACACGACGATTAGAGAGAACTTATTCGAAACAACGTTATGAACACGTAGGTAATGTCAGTGCAGATACGACAGTTTGTGAGATACGACGGTTAGCGGGGAGGGCGACGATATAAAGTATGTTTATCAGTTGTCTAGTATCCATAACACAAGCTCTGCTTAGCTTGGGACTAGACGGCTTTGTGAGATAGTTGTGGAATATTACTATTATTATAAAATGCCGTGTTGTTCAGTGGTTTCGTGCAAGAACCGAAGCAATAAGAGAAGCCTGGGTCATCAAGGAATCTCTTACCATATGTAAGTACATGTTTAATACTATACTTATCTTTAAATCAGTAAAACAACAAATCTTATAATCCTTGTTGCTTCTGCGTTATTTTTGTTTTCAAATATCAAGGCGGCTGAATTGCTCTGGCAGTAAATACATTGCTCTTTAACCACTACCTAATTTGAATACTCAATAATCTGAACAAGCAATGTAAAAATAACATAATGATACTTTATCAGTGCGGTGTATTTCATAATACGGCCGCTGTTAGTTGCGGCGAGTTAATGATGTGCCTGTATGATCTACTAATGTAGACTATCGACCATAATACCGATTGGTTGGATATCCGAAGTGAAATAATGTAAATATTTTTATTTATTTTGATTATTTTCACTTCCTTCTTAAAGTCTTGAAAGTTTTGAAAGCGCTACAATAACGGGCTTGATTCAGAATTTAATATCGACTTTTGCTTTAAATAACATAACATGTTCTAGCTCTTTATTTGTTCTCTTTATTTAACATTAACAAAAGCCTTGCATGGTGGGGTTTAGCAAACTTAGGTAAAATGATAATTAAAATGTTATTTATGTTTTTAGTTTCCCGAAAGACGCAATTTTAATAAAGCAATGGATTGATGCCACTGGAAGGCCACCTAATTGGTTCCCTAAAAAAAATATAGTACCATATGCTCAATTCACTTTCAACCAGAAATACTTTAGCCTCTTAAAAAAAACGCAGTCCTTTTGAATGAGAAATCCCTAAATTAAGACCAGACCTTATTTTTGTAGGTGAGTGTGAAGCCATTTCATGGTTTTCAATTCATAATATAAGTTATTAAACATTTCAGGATTTTAGAGAACCAGGACACGGTATTTGATATTGACGTTTTAATTTTATTATTCTATTATTAATGTATTATTTTCTGGACCTATTGATTTTGTTTTTGGGACCCAAAAGAAATGGCACAACAAAACATGGAAAAATCGATAACTTCTCTATTTAGTCAATCAATCGATGTAAAATAAATTGCTTTTGCATAGCACATCGACGTTTAATGTGTGCGTAAGCTGTATGGGGCATGGAAAATACACGCTGTTTTTAATGACATAAGGTTTATAATTGTCTGTGTAGTATGGACTGATTTATGAATTGCGGATGTGTGCGCGACTGCGTAACTATTGCTGCATGTGTAGTAGTGTTGGCGGTGGTAGGGAAACTGGAGATATCATGTGATGATATCTATGGTGTAACCACATTCCTATCGTTTGCTCTTTTCTTGCAGGATCAATTTCGGGTATGGTATTATTAAATTAACCTACGTTTTCATGACTCGTTTTCATGAAACAAGAGAATTTAGTGCTTGCACTAATATATTAAAATCACCACTACTATTGTTAGGAGTAGTAGTGGAGGTGGTACCTGTAAATCCTTATGTGCATCGGGCTGCTGCGCATCGGTCTGCGCCTCGGGCTGCGCATCGGGCTGCGCATCGGGCTGCGCATCGGGCTGCGCATCGGGCTGCGCATCGGGCTGCGCATCGGGCTGCGCATCGGGCTGCGCATCGGGCTGCGCATCGGGCTGCGCATCGGGCTGCGCATCGGGCTGCGCATCGGGCTGCGCATCGGGCTGCGCATCGGGCTGCGCATCGGGCTGCGCATCGGGCTGCGCATCGGGCTGCGCATCGGGCTGCGCATCGGGCTGCGCATCGGGCTGCGCATCGGGCTGCGCATCGGGCTGCGCATCGGGCTGCGCATCGGGCTGCGCATCGGGCTGCGCATCGGGCTGCGCATCGGGCTGCGCATCGGGCTTCGCATCGGGCTTCGCATCGGGCTGCGCATCGGGCTGCTGCGCATCGGACTTCGCCTTGGGTAGTTCCTCGGGCTGCGCCTCGGGCTTTGCCTCGGGCTTTGCCTCGGGCTGCGCCTCGGGCTTCGCCTCGGGCTTTGCCTCGGGTTTCGCCTCGGGCTTCGCCTCGGGTTTCGCCTCGGGCTTCGCCTCGGGCTTCGCCTCGGGCTGCGCCTCGGGCTTTGCCTCGGGCTTCGCCTCGGGCTGCGCCTCGGGCTTTGCCTCGGGCTTCGCCTCGGGCTTTGCCTCGGGCTGCGCCTCGGGCTTCGCCTCGGGCTGCGCCTCGGGCTTCGCCTCGGGCTTCGCCTCGGGCTTCGCCTCGGGCTTCGCCTCGGGCTTCACCTCGGGCTGCAGCGCCTGGTGCGGAGTCCCCTGGTGCGGAGTCCTCTGGTGCGGAGTCCTCTGGTGCGGAGTCCTCTGGTGCGGAGTCCTCTGGTGCGGAGTCCCCTGATGCGGAGTCCTCTGCTGCGGAGTCCTCTGGTGCGGAGTCCTCTGGTGCGGAGTCCCCTGGTGCGGAGTCCTCTGGTGCGGAGTCCCCTGGTGCGGAGTCCTCTGGTGCGGAGTCCCCTGGTGTGGAGTCCCCTGGTGCGGAGTCCCCTGGGGCTGCGACTCCTTGGGCTGTGGTCCATCGGGCTGTGTGAGCGGCGGCTGCTTGGCACTCGTTGCTTATCCATAATTTTCGACCGGAAAAAAAATAACACAAAAAAAAAACATATTAGAATGGGCTTCTAATCCCACTTCTGAATTGTAGGATAAATCAAAAGACTAGTTCATTATACAGTGGGTTTTAATGTTTCCAATATCAATAACAAGTTTTAAAGAACAAATAACATTTCATAAGCAATACGTTACACATTTATTAATAATTATAGTTAATATTCTAATAGTTTTACTCACAATTATTAACATAGAAGCAACATATTATCAAACATCAAATACCCTCAATTTATTATTTAACTTACTTGCAAATCACGGGTTGTTAACTCCACAAACGTCAGACAGAAACTGAGCGCGCAATAATGGCGACATGCCCTTTTGTAGGTATGGGGAGGGGATGTTGCCATCATTGCGATCTCGGCCGTTACAAACATTTTCTTTAAATTCAAATTGTTTTAGTATTGTTTTGCAGCTACTATGTATTATTTAATGGTAACTAATACCCATATTATTAATCGATAACCAATGTACGACTTAATATAACATAAAAGAGGTATAGAATAATACAGGCTTACACTCGTATCGCGCTGTTTATCGCGCAGTCTATCATGGAACAGGGGCCACAACTCGCCCAGCCTTCATCAAGTAACTTTGGCACAGTTCGTTATAAGTTCGACTAGAATTGGGGCTGTGAGAACCGCGGAATAATTATACAGGATATTAATGATTAATTACTTTTATTTTGCAACTTGTACAGAGATTAATACACAAATACAGACATACACTTCAATAATATGCAGGGTCTGTTGCATATTTATATCAGCAGAAGAACCAAGGTTACCGTTTTAGCCCGAAGAATCGCCAAATTTAAGTGGCAGTGGGCACATGGCTTACAGAACAGATGCTCGATGGGGACAAAGGTGAGTGGTGACCACGTACCGGAAGACGCAGCGTTGGAAGTCTTCCCACTAGATAAACCGATGATTTGCTGAGGGTCGTGGGAATCCGGTCCTTATGGCGACGCTCGGGGGAGCCCTATGTCCAACATTGGACATCTTTCAGCTGAAATGATGATGATGAGTTACATATTTCACAATGTCTAACTAGAACCTGCACGAAGCATTACTGTTGAGTCGACTTTTTCAGGATGCTATTAGTGCTGCCCCGCACTTTGTGCAATAAGGAGGCAGTTCTCCTGCGCATGGCTTTCATGCCATCATGAAAGCATTAACGAGAGTTTCCGTAAAACATGCCAGATGCACTACAGCTTTCCTAGCCAAGTTACAACCGTTTCGTTTCAATTCTCTTTTCGTCGATCGCCTCGAGTAGGCCGCGTCTCCAATTCCTTTATTCTGACGTCATCTCAACGCTCAGTCACGTGGTCAGAACAAAGGAATAGGAGGCGTGGCCTACTCGAGGCGATTGATGAAAAGAGAAACGAAACGGTTGTAACTTGGCTAGTGGGGTTGAAACCGGGCATCTCCAGCAATAACCTTACGCCAACAACTTTGTTGACGAAGAAGATTAGCATTAAACGGTTAACAGTTATCTGATCACGTTTCTATACGTGGTGGTGGCATATTAGGTCGATACTACGTTCACTCAATCAATTTAAACCTCTTGATGATTTTGTCGAGCTGTCGGAGAGCCCCTCTCCTGGACACGAGTTGCCATAGGCCACCTGGATAGCCCTAAACAGACTCCGCACCCAGGTTGGGCGCTGCAAGAACAATCTCCACAGATGGGGGTTCTCGAACGGTTCCGATCTTAAGTGTTTGTGCGGCGCCTCTCCGCAGACCATGTCCCACCTTCGATCCTGCATCACGTGCCCTGTTACCTGTTCACGCTGGGACCTAATGACAGCATCAGCGGACGGCATTGCTGTAGCCGAATACTGGGCCAAGCAAGGAATTTAACTAGTTTTGCCATCGATACGCTAAAAAGAAGAATCAATAATAACCAAGTCAGAACCAAAATGCATCTTTTTTTTTACTTAACCGACTTTTTCCTACTGGACAAAGACCTCACTCATGTCTTTCCAGCTGTCTTTGTGGTCTTCTGGTCCTCAGGACATTTGTCCTCATCATGAAAGTGTGACCCACTCAATCCCACGTCAGCCTCATCTAGATTGGTCTCCAATATCGCCAATGCCTGTCTTGAAACATATTCATCGTCACACAGTTTAAGAATGATACACTCTATCACTCTTTCGCTAAACTTAAGTTTAGACTTCTGAGCCTGGATCTCTCGAAGAGGCTCTCGTTAGGCAGTTTGAGCAATAGCTTGATCCTAAACGCATTACCTACTCTTGGATACGGCGCGTATTGTTAGGTGATTTCTCCTTCAGGAGTCTTGACCACTATTCCCTATTTCCGACGCCCACAATAAAAAAAAAATTGTTAACATGTATATATTCTACATAAAAAAAAAACTGGGCAAGTGCGAGTCGGACCCGCGCACTGAGGGTTCTGTAAAAACTTGAAAGGTAAATTGCTGTTTACGATTTATGACGTATTAAAAAAAACTACTTACTAGATCTCGTTCAAACCAATTTTCGGTGGAAGTTTGCATGGTAATGTACATCATATATTTTATTAGTTTTATCATTCGCATTTAGAAGTTACGGGTGGGACACATTTTACCACTTTGGAAATGTCTCTCGCGCAAACTATTCAGTATAGAACAAATGATATTAGAAACCTCAATATCATTTTTGAAGACCTATCCATAGATATCCCACATGCTTGGGTTTGATGAAAAAAAAAATTGTTGAGTTTCAGTTCTAAGTATGGGGAACCCCCAAAATTTATTCTTTTTTTTTCTATTTTCGTGTGAAAATCTTAATGCGATTCACAGAATACATCTACTTACCGAGTTTCAACAGTATAGTTCTTATAGTTTCGGAAAAAATTGGCTGTGACATACGGACGGACAGACAAACAGACATGACGAATCTAAAAGGGTTCCCTTTTTGGCATTTGGCTACAGAACCCTAAATAATGGAATAATAATACACCTTGAAAATCAAAGTTTCCTGTTCACCGCTATTCGCTATCGTTATGGCCAAGCCACAGGCCACCCACGTTCCCTCCAGTAGGAATAGATTTCTCAATACCTACCTTATCGGGGCAATTGTGGTCAATTTATTTGAAGGAAGACCTGTTGTAAGGCAGTGGTTGCCAAAGGTCGCTTCTGACCAACCTTTTATTGATTGTCTTTTGGCCATGGAATTAACAAGTACATATTGTACTCTGGAATTTCATCAAAATAACGTTCATCGGTTTGACATTTACGGAAACTTTTGAACTGTCAAGAATTTCGGTTAATTGTTAGCGCGTTTCAAAGTATTAAATTCCTTTGCAGAAACCAGAAATAGGAAATTGTTGCCGGGTGAGGACAAGTCGTTTCGGATTATTCACTTTTAGCAAAGATACATCATTATTTTGTTTCGAGGTGTTTGTAACTCAACATACAATAAATTAAACACACTTAAAAAACTTGCATACAGTCAAACATAGAACCCCCCTCCTTTTTTAAATTGATTAAAAATATCACACTTTACATACAATGCATATAATAATCTTATAATATAATCTTATTAATATTTTCATTTTTTTGCACTATGTTGTCAGTGTCACCTTCCTTAGTTGAGGAAACAAAAAGCAATCAACATAGTCCGCACGTTCACTTTCTGACTCTGAACTTTCAAAAACCGTTTTAAAAGTCAAATCAAACAGTATAAATAAAATTGAACCGAAAGTTATTGTCCATGCTTACATAAAACGGACTGTGTAAATCCAATACAATAGTGTTGCAATAAATATCAATCGTATATATCAGTACGACCGATATATGTCTCTGTTACGTTAAATTCACAAAATACAAAATACGGTACAATAGTGATGGAGAGGCGGAGACGTCAAAAAGTATCGATAGTTTCCAAAAGCAACTTCGTTTTCGATACATTCCCAAAAACAAATTAATATATCGACACGTTTATTTTATTTTAGGGTTGCTTTTGACCTGATGATAAACGATGATTTGGCCGATATTTTTTACCTTACGTGTTAGGTACTGTATGTTTTAAAGGATTTAAACTCCTGCCTGATGATGTAGCATATAATAACATAATCAGCCTTATAATGTGGACTGGGACTCATTCTTCCTCTCTAGAAGAGAGAATGGGTTATAATCTACCACGCGGGCCCAGTGCGGATTGGTGAATGCCTTATGTCTTCGGATTTCTTGTTTTAGGATATGCCGGTTTCCTCACGATATTTTCCTTCACCGTTTTGAAAAATAAATTTAAGAACGTCAATAAACAGAAAGAGACATGTAGCTCCCCAATCCACTTGTATTCTTTTAGTTGGGCAACTAAGGGAATACAAGTGGATTTGCATTTCATATAATAGCATAATCAGCCTCATAATGTTCCCACGACTGAGACTCAGGCCTCCTCTCTAAATGAGAGAATGGGTTATAAACTATCACGCGGGTCCATAAACATGTATGTATAAACATCACATGGCTTTGAATTTTTAGTTTTCAGATGTTTTCCTTCACCGTTTCGTGAGCTCTGCCCCCCTAGCCAAGTTATGACCGTTTCGTTTCGATCCTCTTATGTCGAACGCCTCGAGTAGGCCAAGCCTCCGATTCCTTTGTTCTGACCACATGACTGAGCGTTGAGATGACACCAGAATATAGGGATCGGAGGCGTGGCCTACTCGAGGCGTTCGACGTAAAAGAATTGAAACGAAATGGTCGTAACTTGACTAGGAGAGCTGGTGATGAAATAAATTACACGATGAAATCCTGGCTGGATTTGAAACCGCAACCTACAAGTCGTAAGTCATTGCAGTTACTACTGGGCCACCACTCCTCTCTATTGATACACGGCAAACCATTTTCAATTAATTTGTACACAAAAAATCTCGTATCGAACGTTTTCGCTCGTTATCTTATTATCGTTTTTTTTTCGAAATATAAAAAATAAATATA
This sequence comes from Mythimna pallens, assembly GCA_961205895.1. Classification (NCBI taxonomy): domain Eukaryota; kingdom Metazoa; phylum Arthropoda; class Insecta; order Lepidoptera; family Noctuidae; genus Mythimna; species Mythimna pallens. The sequence continues at coordinate 10,671,436 of OY540849.1, read as the reverse complement.
ATATAGGCCAAAAAAATAATTTTAATGAAACATCGATATTTCTTCGCCAAGCCTACGATTTGGAACTTTCGCATCGTTACAAAGCATGTTGCGGTATTTGCCTCAGGAATATTTTGGTTTCTGTTGTAAAACGTAATTTGAATTTCTATCTTTGGATACCTACTTATTTATTTGATCAATTATTTATTATTCTGGTTCTAAACATGCTTGTGATTTGATGACTGATTGGGCTAATATATTATATATTGATCCGCAATTATTAGGCTTTTTTATGTTTATGGTTGTGCACCGATGCTAAGTTGCTAGCCTGTCGGTTTTCTACTGGTTGCATTTCAGGGAGTGTACACCGAAAGAGTTAAGGAGTGCAACTTCCTGCCGGAGTTATGTGTTTCCTGATAGCTTCCAAGGGTATTTAAGTCAAGAGTGAATAGGTTACTTCTAGGCAAGCGTGCTCCATCGTCGATCACATCATCAATTACAATCAGGTGAAATAGTGGTCAAGCGCAAACCTGTCAATATAAAAGAAAGGTATGTTCTACGTGCAGCTCTAACAGCTGTCTGCATAATTTATGGAGCGCACTAGGCTTGATGCTTGCCAAGACTGCAGAATTGTTTGAAGTTACCGAAACCCCAGGGTTACGGTTGCCCTTTGCATTCCAGAATATGAAGGGCAAAGGAGGAACAGGAGAGGGTTTTTAGTCAGTAAAATTCTGACATGAAAGGGCAAGAGATGTCATTGGATGATTTCCCACCTAAAAAAAAAAGTTAGTAATAGTCCGACTCTCTCTCCACCTCAAAAAAATTTAGAATATCCAACACTGTAATTCCTAGCTCAAAATAATATTTCAATTTCAACGCCTGACCCACAGTACCTTTTTTTTCAAAGGTATTAGTCCTAAATCTGTCTTTAATGGGTCGATTATGCAAGCCTCGTGTAAGGGATGTTACACACGGTACGATTTGGCACATGTTGGCTCAATGTGACGGAGTCGGTGCCAAGTCGGGAACTGTGAAGGATTATTAACGTCGGGTCATGTGAAACGGCATTATGACGGTTGAATGGAGGTCCGAGTTTCTTTTTATTATTGTAAAAAGAAAGCAATTAATCTTATTTTTCGATTGCGGTTTCAGATTAGTCTAGATCCGGCCGTCTGGTACCTAATCGTCCAGATCTAACCCAAGTCGTTGATAGCGCGTAGTGTTCCACGCGCTCCTCAAAGATATGTCAGTAATCTGTGGGGCCTTGCAGGACCAAATCAGGGTTTATAGACCCTTTCGACACCCAGGGTGAGTGCGGTGCCCTTAACCAGATGATAGTCCACTTACTAGAGTGCCCAAAAGTGTCACTTCATCTGCGCTTTGGAGGATCTAAAAACGCAACTGACGCTACTATAATCGTGGCAACTTAATTGTCCCAAATACTTTATTTATTTACCTACTTAATATTCATGCAACACAAAGTACAAAGGTGGACTTAGAAAATAATGGTAAAAAAGTATATGTATAGTTAAATAAACATATATATTAATATAAAGTAAGGAAAGAAGTTTTGACACGATAACCATCGACTCGAGAAGAAGAAGAATATAAAAGTCCAAAATAATACAATAAATTAATGAAAATAACTTACAATTTAGTAGGTAATTCAACATCTTGCCACCACAATCTTACAATCTCTAACCTTTCCCTAAAATGTGTAAGCTTTCCCCCAAAAACAAAACTAATGTGACCGCAATTATATAAAATGAGGACCACAAAATGAAAATGCTACGTTTATCCTAGATAATTTCGACGTGTTCACCCGAAGAACAAACGAATGCTATAATTTAGAAGTGCGCTGTTCCGCGTTTAAAACAAGCAGTAATTAAAAATGGCTGCTAGAAAAAGACGTACCCTATGGAATTAAACTTTTAGTTCATTTATTATTACGTTTAAGCGTCGCCGCACACGGGCCACGGGCTACAACCACAAACACCGCCACGAGAAGCTACAAGCAGCCACAAAGGAGGCCGAAGCGCGCAACAGCCAAATGTGGCCGGTGGCTGGAACTTTTTTTTAACCCATACGCGCAGTATTATTATGGACTCTGACGAAGAAGGTTTAAATGCGAGAGTTGCGTGTGACGGCGTTTTGTATTGGCTTTTGATGACCAGCGTGGGCCACAAGAAGCAAGCAGCGAAGATTTGTAGCGTGTGGCGGCCACCGGCGTCAACCGTGTGCGGCGAATCCATATAAAATGTATAACAACTATAAGAAATCTGCCGGTGGCGGCGTTTTGTGGTTGTGGCCGGTGACCCTTGTACGGCGACCCTTAAACACGGCTTTTTCCACAATTTTCACACAACGCCCTCAAACTAAGCAGAGCTTGTGCTATGAGTACTAAATAACTGATAAATATACTTATAAATTTTAAAATACATACATATGTAGATGAATCACACCCAGACACAGAACAAATGATCGCGGTCATCACACAAACATTTGTCTTGGATGGCAATCGAACCTACAACCTCCGGCATAGCAGTCAGGGTTTGCTACATCACTTTGCCTGCCTTTTCCAAAGTATAATGGGTTCAGCTTGTTTTTGGATGGAAATCCCTACATGAACCTGCCTCAGAATGCGTTGCTTAACGTAAATCAACTCGTGAGTAGTTGTGAGGCTTTTACTATATAGCCTCACCTCATTAAACCGAAGAATTACTCCATCCGCGAAGCAGTAAAGCCAGCGAAGGAGACGGCTGCATGAGTAAACGGACATCCTCACGCCCCAGCCGCTCAAACCCTTCTCCGACTTCCAACCACCGTAGGCACGGTGGTTGGAAGTCGGAGAAGTCTTGCGGACAACGAACAATGGGTAGCTCGCCGTCCGGACCGAGCCCGAGTCGTCGCTGAAACAGATGTCAGCTAAACCGTACGGTCCCAGCAGAGCCGATTCCCACTAGGGCCATAAGCTGACTTCTGAAAAGGTATCCCGTGGTCCTAGAACGCAAAGGGCTCTAATGAGTTCATGATTTGTATCATCTATAATGTACCTATTACTTGTATAAATTTAAAAACAAATAAAAATGAACATCGGTGTGATTTTAGTCTGTAAAAGTCTATCACCGCCCTCCCACTCCACCCTAGAGTGGGAGAAGTCATTAGATAATATCAAAACTCAAAAAAAAAACTAGACTAAAGAAGTATAAAGCATAATTTACAATCAAGCTGAGTTTTCAAATAATTCGAATAAAAAGATGCAAAGAACTGATTATTATTCCCAGACAGACTAAATTTACAATTTATTCCCTAGACTAGCTTCAGTCAGCGGCTTCGGCCGCACAAGAATAGAAAATTATCCCAAGGGAACATCTTCCAGGGATAAGAACCCTATGTGCTATTTCATGTTCTACCCCTAGGCCAAGCACTCAAATTCGTGCAGCTGTTTGATCGTGACGGAGGAAAAAACATATTCCTTACATACATCTTTAAATATACAAACGGTGTCTCTGACATCGACGCACAAACGAATACCAGATCCAGTACATGATTCTGGATCCCCCAGTGGTGGAAATCTTCGTTGGTTGTTTCCTAATTTTAAAAAAAAATCTTTACTTTTTTAAATCTAAACTGTATAAAATCGTTTACTAACATTTTTAGTAAAAGTCTCCTTCGCTGGCTTTAACATATATACTGCGTACAATGAAGGGCTGGAACAATCTGCCTGCTGCGGTCTTCCCGTCCAACTATAATTTAGGTGCCTTCAATGCTAGAGTGAATAGGCTCTTAATAAACTAGTGCGCCTCACCATCAATAATTGCATCACTGCTTTCCATCAGGTGGGATCGCAGTCAAGCACTGGTTTATATCAATAAAAAAAATGACATAATTACTTTTAAAATTAAAAATGTCATCGGGATTGATTAGAATAACGATTATATATCCTATTAAAAAAAAATTTTTGTTCTTTTTACTACAAATATCATCGGGGATGGTTAGAATAACGATTTTGCACAGTTAAAATTTTAAAAAGTACAGATTTTTTTTTTAATTAGAAAATAGCCGACGAAAAATTCCACCACTGGGGGGTCCAGAATCATGTACTGAATCCGTAGTATTCGTTTGTACGTCGATGTCAGAGACACCGTATATAAAAATAGTACACCACAAACCACCTGCGTATCTTTTCTCCGATGCCTGTAAACAATCGAGTAGCAATCGAATCGATAAGACCGCCCCTTAGCTACACCTTAGAAGTTTAAATATATTTATTTTGCAAATTGTAAGCACTCTCATACACAAAACTTAAATATTAACTAAACTATTTATACTAAAACCGAACTATGTACATAAAAACTATAAATACTATTATACTAAACCTAACTATGTACATATAATACAAAAACACCTATTACACCATATTCATTTTAATCTCCTACTATTTCTTTTATGGTGTACAATATATACTTACCTATCTTGAACACGGAGCCATGGGTTGACCTCTGAAAGGCAATCCCGTAGTCCTGGAAAGCATCTTACAAAACATACATACAAACTTTCATATTTCATTTTATTATATTAGAGTGATTCACAACCGAAAAATCAGAATCTTCACAAATTCTTTTTCTATACGTTTTTTTTTTATCGAACAATTTCCATTTACAGTGAATGATATTATTCCATGTGGGTTATTCTTTTGTGCCTCGTTACGTTACAAAATGAGGACGATCTTACAAAGTACGACATAAATATTGGTACAGGCCACATTAGCACATCAAAGGACATTTGTCGCAGTTTCTTTGCTTAATAGTTTTAGTTGTTACATACTGGAAGGCGGAATTCGCAATGGTTTTTAGGTTAGATATATGCGTGCGGTTAATGTTTGGTTAGAGCCGGTTTATTTGTGCTGGTGTTCTACCTAGAGCTTAAATAGGTACTTACATACTTTAATTAAACCTCTGTTTCATCCTTTCATTCAGTAGGAGGGGGGGGATTTCAGGTAATGTTAAAAGCTGAAAAAACAAAATGTAACAACAGATTCATACTTTTTTTGAAATGGGAACTCATCCGATGACTTCTTCCGCTCTGCCCCCCCCCCCCCTAGCCAAGTTACGATCGTTTCGTTTGCGTCGAACGCGTAGAGTAGGCCACGCCTCCGATTCCTTTGTTCTGATCTCGTGACTGAGCGTCGAGATGACGTCATCGAAACGATCGTAACTTGGCTAGGGGGACTGAAATGGAACACTACGGGCCGTCGACAAGGGCTTGGTCCATATCGGACGGCCGGACGCCGCGGCGAGCTATTCATTGCTCGTCGTCAGCAAACTCGCGTCTACGGTGGTTGGAAGTTGGTACATACTGGGAGGCGGCCTTATTCGTAACGATTTTTAGGGTTCCGTACCTTAAAAAGAAAAAATGGAACCCCTTATAAGATCACTTTGTAGTCCGTCCGTCTGTCTGTACCTCTGTCAAGACCCTTTATCTCGAGAACACGTGGAGAAATCAAGTTGAAATTAAAGCCATATAGTCAAGTCTGCGATCCCTTAAAGCTGTTAAAAAATGAAACTTCTAAGCTAACGGGAAAAAAAGATATGGCCGTTTATGTCGCAAAAAACGTACATTTCGACACTCCCAAGGGAATCAGAATTCATAGGGTACTTCCCGTTGATCTAGATTTCTGAAATTTGGCATAAAGCAAGGTCTCATAGCACAAGTAAAGGAAAAAGTCTGAAAACTGCAAAAATGAAATAAGTAAGTTACGTTAAAAAAAAATGCGATTCGGAATGTGAATTGAACTGTTTTCATAGGTAAGTTTGTACGGAACCCTCAGTGTCCGAGTCCGACTCGCACTTGCACACCATAGATCCTATCATCAGAACTGGATTTTGGAAAAAAAAAATACCAATTTGGAAGCATATCCTTTAAGAGGAAAAAAAATTGTAAATCGGTCCATAAACGACGGAGTTCTGAGGTAACACACATAAAAAAAAAACATACAACCGAATTGATAGCCTCCTCCTGTTTTTGAAGTCGGTAAAAATAGCCTACGATCTATTATCAGACCTACCAAATATATACTAAAAATTTCATAAAAATCGTACAGGCCAATTGTCATAATGTGTGACAATTTAGCCTAGTTGGCAAAATACCAGCCGCCAACATTCCCTTATGTTTCATGAAACACTCATATATTTCATGAGTTGCTACCACAAACAAGATTGCATTTAAAACATGCGATATGTTTTAATTTAACGGTCTTACGTTACTAGAATAGAATGGAATAATATTAGCATAAGTAGCTGAGATGGAATTTATGTTGTAATTTATTTCTAGAATTCTTAGGGTCATGTTAGAAGGTAGCTTACGTCGGTGTGTGTTGGCAAAGTATTAGTTTATAAATAAGACTAGAGCTTCCTGCGTAGCACACAGGCCATCGATGACCCGCCACCTAAAGAAAGAATAAAACTTTAGGAAGAGCATCACCTACCACCATCCGACTTCTTGAAACCCCAAGAACATCTCCCGCCTGGACGCGATTTGCAGTGGCCTATATGGAAAGCACTAAATCAGTTGCGAACCCAGGTAGGCCACTGCAAACACAACTTGGCAAAATGGGGTTTTATAGACCCGTCGGATACTCAATGTGAGTCCTCCTGTTCGAAACATGAGCCAATATTAGAATGCCCCAAGTGCCCATACACCTGTATTTTGGAGGATTTGATGATTGCTACCGATGCTGCTATTAATGTAGACACCTATTGGGCCCAAACAGTTTGACGAGTCTACCATCGAATCGAAAAGAAGAATAGTTAAGAGGTATGGGGAACAGGGTGTAATGTCCCACAAACCTCCATTGCTTACCTTCGCGTGTCGAGTTCTTCGGGGTGAATCTGATTGCCCTGAATTAGTTGCTCAGCTGGTGAGTTGTTTGTTCCTCTCGTACCTAAACAACACCTTAGTCCGCGAACACACCGATTGTTAGCTGATCCATTATCGCAGACAGTGTCACGAGATAACTCGCCGCTCGTTCGTGCGCTTTCTGTGCTTCATGCTCTTCTGACTCTAACACCAAAGTGTGACTTGTTTGCTGGGAGATGGATAGATGTGTGTCGTAATGTATATGTGTTTTCTTTTATTTCTAAATTATATATTATGCTAGTTTTTTTATTATCTTCACATTGAAGAAAAAATAAAAAATAACACACAATTGGTTGGTATAAATTATGGATTGTTAGGTTATTATTGTTTTATTAAATGTATTTCTTTAGTTTGTTCTATTGTACAACGCCTTGGACATCCTCCGTAACGCTGTAAAAGTGATTGTAAATAAATAAATAAATTGATTAATTAATTGAAAAGGGAGTTTTATGATGTTAGTAATACAGTCCTGCAAGGTTGTTAGTGTTTTACAAATAACCCTGTATATATAAAAGGAAAAACTGATTGACTGACATATCATCGTAAAGCTGAAACTACAAGGCCTAGAAGCATGAAATTTTACACAAGGTTTAGTAGGCCTCCTCTCTAGGAGCTCTCCTACGTAATTCACCACGCGGGCCCAGTGCGGATTGGTGGATGTCAAATGTCTTCGAATCTTTAGTTCTAGGACATGCCGGTTTCCTCACGATGTTTTCCTTAACCGTTTTGAGAGCAGTGGTGATGAAATAATGAAATTACACAAAGTAATGCGCCTGGCTAGGTTTGAACCCGCGACCTACAACTCGTAAGCCGTTACTATTCGGCCACCACTGCTCACGATTTAAGCGATTGATTTAAGCGAGGACTAAAAGAGAAGTTTCTAAAATTCATCCCCTAAGTGGATGAAACGGGGATCAAAAGTTTGTGTGGAGAAACTAGTTTAACCATAAAATCCTCACGTTCAGAATCGACAATACTTCCGAATATTTCTATGCCAACTGAAGCGAAACAGGAAATAAAAAGGAGTTTTGGCTCAAATAATACCCGTGGGGCATACGAGAGAGGTCAAATTGATTGTCTGTGTATTTTGTAGTAAAGGTATGTTCTATTTAGAGATACAGGAACATTTATTAGTGGGTACATGTCGGTAGTAGGAAAATGGTGATGTTCAATTGGGGGTGGTTGGAAACGATTGGTGTGTAGGTATTAGAATTTGTTTGTTTTCATCATCATCATTTCAGCCGAAAGACGTCCACTGTTGGACATAGGCCTCTCTCAAATGTCGCCATAATGACCGGCCCTGTGCATCTCGCATCCATCGGATTCCCGCGAACCTCGCCAGGTCATCGGTCCACCTTATGGGAGGCCGTCCAACGCTGCGTCTTCCGGTACGTGGTCGCCATTCTAGAACTTTTCGTCCCCATCGACCATCTGTTGGTCATCTGTTGTTGTTTTGAAATTCGACAACTACACGGTTAGCAAGTTTATGAAATAACTAGTTAATGGGTCTTTGGATTTCACTAATCTGTTTTTTTTTTTTACAAAATTGGAGCTGTTGACGTAGTGATGGACCAATTGCCTGCAGCGCTGCGTGTCGCAGGTTCGATTCCCGTATGGTACAAATATTTGTATGGCTAATGCTGGATTTATGTTTGATGGATGTTCTAGGTCTGGGTGTCTTGTGCTTGTCAGTTTACAGGTTGGTTATTTTAGGTGCGTTCCCACGATACAGGAGTAATGCCTAGTACCTATGGAGCAATGTCTAAAAAAAATAAACGACTTGATCTCATTTATTAAAATATAAGGAAGAACGAAACACTACAAAGGAGTTTAACAACATTTCGTTACCTAATTTGCAAGCTGAGTCTACGGCAGAAGACTCAGCTTCATTTTATTTAATTTAAATTACAAACAAAAAGTTCGGTTCACTACCTCTTGACTACCCTTAACTAATACCACTTCATTCTACCCGGAAGGTATAACTGAAACAAATTATCTTGGGAAATAAATGCAGCGTTATTGCACCGCTTATATTTTAGAGTTTCGCAGAGCAAAACAAGAAACCCTTACCATGTTCGTGTCCTCCTTGTATTTATTTAATTTTTATTGTTTTTTGTTAATAATAGTGCATAATTTTATAATAGGTATTTTATATTACGAAAAAAAACCAAATACATACATATAATATATGTTATGTTGTTGTTTTTGTTGTGTTGTTGTTGTTATGTTTGTTGTTGTGTTGTTATGTGGGATTTTATATATTATATAAAATCAAATACATTTAGGTATTGAAGTATACGGCGAGTATCCACCCTTACGTTGTTGAAAAACCAACGGTCCGAACTAAGCGATTTGCTTCGTCGTTTATACCGCGTACATCGAGGGACTGGAACAATTTGCCTGCTGCTATCTTCCCGTCCAACTATAATTTAGGTGCCTTCAAGGCTAAAGTGAATAGGCTCTTAATAAACTAGTGCGCTTCACCATCAATGATTGCATCACTGCTTACCATCAGGTGGGATCGCAGTCAAGCACTGGTTTATAGCGAATAAAAAAAAAAAACCTGCGGTAATGCCATATTTTTATGGCAAAGCTAATTCTTTGGATACGTAACTATAGGTACTTACGTATATTTAAAATATATATTGAACTAGCTTCTGCCAATGGCTTGGCCAGCGTGAAAGATTTCTCTCTACAAACTTTGGACCCCCGTTTCATACCTCTAACAAGTAAATTATTTTAGAAAATCCTGTCCTAGTTCTCGCCTACGTCATAAAAGGAAATCTTGTGCAAAATTTCACGCTCCTAGTCCCAGTAGTTTGGGCTGTGTGTTGATATGTCAGTGATAATAAATCTAGTCTAATCAAAAAAATCATGTGTTGTGTTTATTAACGAAATCCTCCAAAACGGTTTGATCGATTTTTATGAAACTTTTTGTGTATATTTGCTGGGTCTGAGAATAGTTCGTAGGTTATTTTTTACTCTTCTACCCCCACCCTCATTTTTTTTCTTAGATAATTTATATGGCACAACAACTTTTGCCGAGTCGGCTAGAATCTATATCTTTATTATAGTTTTATAGTTACACACACGATGACTTATAATTCCTAGAGCAATCTTTCAGGGGGTGAACATGTCGTTGAGTTACACAAGAAGCATAAATGTACTTCAAATTCAAAAAGTAAGTTCTACAATAATAAACATACAGACGGAACCCTTCGATCCTACAAATGTAATACGTACGTGCCAGGTGGTTTTCCTCTATTTGCCGAGGTAAGTGAGAAAGCTAGAGGGGTCAAAACGGGACTAAGGACAGCGGTATTTCATTTTTTTTTAATAATATAAACTGGTGCTTGACTTTGACAACTCCTGATGGTAAGCAGTGATGCAATCGTTGATGGTGAAGCGCACTAGTTTATTAAGAGCCTATTCAATCTAGCCTTGAAGACACCTAAATTATAATGATTCGTGAATTGTTCCTGAACAGTGGTATACTCGTATATTATTACTAGCTTCTGCCAGCGGTTTCACCTGCGTAAAAGTAGGTTTCTCAAACAAACTTCCACCTCCCATTTTAGGAGAGTGGGGGGTTAGAAAGAGACAAAAAGTAGCCTATGTCACTCTCCATCCCTTCAACTATCTCCACCTAAAAAATCACGTCAATTCGTCGCTCCGTTTTGCCGTGAAAGATGGACAAACAAACAGACACACACACTTTCACATTTATAATATTAGTATAGATATTGTTGGATGAGGCGCATTACAGGACGCATACTAATTACTCGTAGCAAATCTCGTAGCAAGCGTAGCAGCTGGCCTGCTACGGCGTAGTCCGTACGCGTAGCATCCAACTATAATGACAATGCTTGTCATTATAGTTGGATGCTTGTCATAGGACAAACCAAGAACTCATTTATATAAATGGAGTGACATTAAACACAATTATGCATTATACAGAGTACCTAAGTATGAATATGATTGGCTGCAGATATATACATGATATAGGTATGTACATGATTGATATTTGGAATGATTGGCTGCAGCACTGCGTTTCACCTGTTCGATTCTAGGAAAAACAAAAAAAAACTATTTATTTATTTATTTATTAAATATACACACACTATATTTACAGGCTGAAACCTAATACAATAGTGGTTACCAAAAAAAATTATAATAATTGAAAAAGTCACCATCTTATACTAACTCTTAAAAATCTAAAACAATACTAAATTCTATTACAATTCAGACTACTAATGGGCTAGGATTACTTTATATTTTTTAATTATTTAATTTTAAAAAACACTTAACTTATAAAAACTATTTATACAAAAGGCAAAAACTACTAGCTAAAATACGGCATCATAAAACTCCTCCACATCGCTGTCGATTGGAAGTGTGCCCAAAATGCTGGCGGCATTGCCACGTTGTATGGCAATGCTTAATCTCTGACTGAGGTCAAAGCCAGCCCTTGGGTCACGCAAAGTGTCAACTAAGCGTCTGGAAAAAATGTAAGTGTAATGTAAGCGATTGGGCTAGGTAGTCTCGAGTCTGGGTGTCTTCTACGATACAGGAGTAATTCCTAATATGGGGCTGGGCTTCTTTATTAAAAAACTAGCTTTTACCAACAGCTTCGCCCTCATGAAAAGGCTCCCACGACTTATTCTATATGCTATTTCAGGACATGGACTACTCGTGTGCCAAACATCTAAATTCATTCATCTGTTTTATCATAAAGGAGTAACAAATATACAGACTCACAAACTTTTCCCTTTATAATATTACAAAAGTGTTGCCAGTGGCTTCGCCCGCTTGATAGAAGATAATTATCCCAAGGGAACATGCTTCCAGGATAAAAAGTACCCTATGTACTATTTGCAAGACATGTTCTACTCGTGTCTACACTAATATTATAATGAGGTAAAGTTTGTCTTTTTTGTTGTTATGTTTTTTTTGTTTGTGGCTCTGGAAGTACAAAAAAATCGAAACGAAACGGTTGTAACTTGGCTAAGGGGGCACTAGCCAAGTTACAACCGTTTCGTTTCAATTCTCTTTTCGTCGATCCCCTCGAGTCGACTACGCCTCCTATTCTTTTGTTCTGATGTCATCTCAACGCTCAGTCACGTGGTCAGAACAAAGGAATAGGAGGCGTGGCCTAGCCGAGTCGAAACGAAACGGTTGTAACTTGGCTAGGGGGGCTGGTCCAATTGCAAAAATTTTTTCATCGATAGAAAGCGGCTTTATTCCTGAGTGCCATAGACTATATTTTATGTACGCGTGCGAAGTCGCGGGCAAAAGCTAGTAACAAATATAAATACACACACACACACGTCCATAAATTTTCACCTTTATAATATTCGTGTAACTTTTTTCATTATATTTGTGGAATCAACTCAAAGAACAAACATACCTGGCAATCGAAATTTGACCTCCAAATGTTCAGCAGTCGTAACACGTTTCGGGCTTACAAGAACACTTAATACGGCTATCGGGAACACTCACTCGTTTCCAATAATCGGTTGCCAAATCGATGTTACAATCGTCTTGACTTTTTTTGGCACGTGCCACCAGCAAGCCTCTAGAATATCGACGGAAATATATTTTTCTATATTAAGAAGTCTTTGAGCACGTGTTTGCAATTTGAATTCGATTAATAGTGTTACAACTCTTTCCTTTAACAAAATAAAAACGTTGCCAACACTAGGAATTACGAGTGTATCGTGTGCAACTGATTTTCACTGAGGTTAATATTAAAACGTGTATCGAGCTACTCGCTTTGACACGAGTTGCCATGGCAACCTGGAAAACTCTAAACAGACTCCGCACCCATATTGGATGCAGCAGTAAAGACTATCTCCACAGATGAGGCTCTCGGGCGGTTCCAATCTTCAGTGTTTGTGCGGCATCTCTCTGCAGACCATGTCTCACCTTCCATTATGCGTCACGTGCCCTGTTACCTTTTTCACGTAGGGGCCTAATGACAGCATTAGTGGACGGCATTGCCGTGGCCTAATACTGGGCCAGGCAAGGAATTTAATTTGGAAAAAAAATATAGATTTGCCATCGACACGCTAAGAAGAAGATGAGTAACTTAAATTACCTTTTATTTTTCTACGAGAACAGAAGAACTAATCTTCTGGAGCGATGGAGATTTGACAGGTCGTTTACTTACAAATAGCTTATATCGCTCACCTAGTAAAATATTGGCATATCTACACTAAATGCGAAATTTAATTATTTTAACGGCCTAAGTGTTTAAAAGTGGATGGATGAAGTGGTCTATACCAGTAGCCAAAATCACAATTTCTGATTTAAAATGAAAAATGAAATTAAAACTTTCTTTTAAATATATTATTTGTACAATCTTTGACTATTGTAGCTGTAAAATATGAAAATGTAGATGTGCCAATATATTGCTAGGTGAGCGATATGTATATGAACTAATAAATTTGCCCCAAAAAGCAAACGAAAACGTTATCACAAAAAGGACGTCTATGAATATATTATAAATCATCATCATCTTGTATATACAAATCTATACTAATATTATAAAGAAGATAGATTTGTATTTTTGTATGTTTGTATTTTTGTTTAATATGAATAAACTCAACCGATTTTATTTATTTATTTAAACTTCATGTACCCACTTCTGTACATAAATAAGCGGACTTAATGCAACAAGCCATTCTCTATCAGTCAACCTTTGGGTTAAAAAAGAGAACACTGTGGTAGGTGTGCACAATAAACAAATAACAGATACTTGGAACAGACAAAATAAAATAAAAAATAAGTTATTTATAATAATAAAATACATATATATGCTAAAATATTTTTTTTACCCACCCAGGACAAATGTTTGTGTGATGAGCACGATTATTTGTTCTGAGTCTGGGTGTAATTTATCTATATATGTATGTATTTAGAAATATATAAGTATGTTTATCAATTGTCTAGTACCCATAACACAAGCTCTGCTAAGCATGGGACTAGACGGCGTTGTGTGATAGGTTGTGAAATATTATATTATATATTACTTTACAAAACAGAACAATACATCGGAAAACACAGATTTCAGTAGCGAAAATGTAACGTCGATAAAATGTACTCAACAATAGACATCTACTCAATTATTCGACATCCTATCTCAACCCTTAATAACGTTACTAGGGACCCTCGTCCCTTGTAACAAAAAGACCCACCTTTTACCTACCCCACACAATTATAGGCCTATTTAATATATAAATATACAGGGTGAATTTTTCAAGTCAGCATTGATGGCCTTTTATTTATAATATAATAAATGCTTTATGTGCTTAAAAATACAGGGAGGACTGCCTTAGGCATTTTCTACCAGTCAAACTTTGGGTGATGCAGAGAAAAAAAAACTCAAATCATATTCAAATTTTTTTTATTTTTTTTTATTTGATATAAACCAGCACTTGACTGCGATCCGTACTAGTTTATTAATAGCCTATTCACTCTAGCCTTGAAGGCACCTAAATTATAGTTGGACGGGAAGACCGCAGCAGGCAAATTGTTCCTGTTCCTCGATGTACGCGGTATAACCGACGATGCGAAGAGGGATAGCGTAAATACTGAATAGAGTCTCGAGCTCGACTTTGTATGTAAATTAAAACTGAAACTTTAAATTTTTGAAAAATCACTATTCCTAGCCAGGAATTGAACTCGTCGATCGGAAAAAGAACACACGACATATTTTTATGCCATCTTATAATGTCGTCAATGAGAATAAAATGAGGGAAACTAATGACTTATAATAGCAAACTAGTAAAGGAAAGAGGTAAAAAAAAACACTTTTTTTTCAAAACCGCGTCATCATTTTTAAGAAACATTCGCATCGCAATCGCTATCAGTCTACACGTTCAATTTCCATACATTTTTACATTTTGTTAAAGTTTTGACATTAATTTATATGGTTGAAATCATGTCGCGATTTAATTTAACGTTTTTAAATACGAGCATTGACCGTCTGATCTAAATTGTGACTTGAAAGTGTGAATATTTTTTTATTAAAATTCAACTATTCTCTTTTACTTTGTCGTATATAAATACTTAATACAAATATGTAATACAATTTTATCTTAATTTGACAATGACTCTACCATTTAATGATGTAATAATATACTTTGCATTTATATTTAGAGAAACAGCGGGTGCAGTTCCTCGGTAGAAAATGTTTTTCAAAATCCCAATGATCCAGTTTTAGCTTTCATCAAAATCGAAACTAGAACTCTATTTTTGAGTATTTTTTTCTTTTAATCATAATTTGTATTCGACTATCCTAGCTAACTTGAAAAATTCAGCCTGTATACCACCTATTTATTACAAAAGGACCTTTTAAAAGGTTTTAAATGAGATATTAGATATTAAAAGGAATTAGTCTGGTTTAATGGCTGAATAACTTGAAAGAATTTAAGGAGCAGTTTAAAATACCGCCAACACTTTTTAATCTGTGGTAAAGAATGTAGCGAGTTTTCGGCGGGATTTCTTCTAGTGCAGTTCAGTGGCTGTTTAAATTCATCATCTCAAAATCATTGAAACAAGCGCGATCTCTGTAAAATGGAGCTAAGAATTTTATTGTAGTATTGACTACCTCAGCGAAGTTTGCCGAGAAGGTTGACTTGATACATTTACTACCAAATACTACAAACAATATTGGAACGTCTGCCAACCATATTCTAATGGTAAACAAATTAACTATTTATACTAAGAAATGGCTTACAGGACTTAGTATCCAAGCCAAAAACATCAACAG
The DNA here is from genome assembly GCA_961205895.1 of Mythimna pallens. Taxonomy (NCBI): domain Eukaryota; kingdom Metazoa; phylum Arthropoda; class Insecta; order Lepidoptera; family Noctuidae; genus Mythimna; species Mythimna pallens. The sequence continues at coordinate 10,655,766 of OY540849.1, read as the reverse complement.
AAATAAATAATCTAAGTAGCAACACTTGTGTCAAAATTTTGGAACATGTAATTCACATACACAAGACCCGGACGGCGAGCAATGGATGGCTCGCCGTCCGACCGTCCGGTGACTGTCCGGACCGAGCCCAACTCGTCGACGGCGCGTATTGTTCCACGCGCGCCTCAGGGTGATGTCAGCAAATCGTAGGGGCACAGCAGGGTCGAAGCCTACTGGGGCCACGGGTAGTGTGAAAGCGAAGCCCGGGGCCCCGGGATGAAGGCAAAGAGGGAACAGGAGTGGGTTTTTAGTCAGTAAAAGTCTGACATTATCTCTCGCCCACCCAAGAGCGGGATTTGTCGTTGGGTGATTATCCCACCTTAAAAAAAAAAAAAAAAAAATCATACACAAGACCAAGCCACCCAGACGCGGAACAACTAGGCTATCTCTCTATACGCCTTACAAATGTCTATTTCGTGGGAGTATCAAACCTGCGACTCACATCGCAGCAGCCAATCATTAAGGGCTATATTTCATCGGGACACCATGGCGGCGCGACCAGTTGCACCGCCATGGTGTCCATAAGCTACGAAACTAGACACCATACAGACACCAGAGTCGCTACACTACACTGAGACAGTATTAAAATGGACCTTAAGTGCACACGTCCGGATTAATCGCGCCGCCCAGTTGGTTGCGCAACCAAATGGACACCAGCCCTCCTAGCTAAGTCACGTGGTCAGAAGAAAGGAATAGGAGGCGTGACCGACTCGAGGCGATCAACGAAAAGAGAATCGAAACAAAACGGTTGTAACTTGTTTAGGGGGGTAGATGAGTAACTCTCTATAGCGCTGTATACCAACATTTTGTTGGTAGCGGCAACTAGTCGCGCCATCATGGTATACCGGTGAAATATAGCCCTAAGTCACTGTGCCAACAGCAACATATTTTTTTTTCGTATTTGGCAGGGATCACGTCTGCGGGATTTCTCTAATTAATTTAATTAGTCCGTGTATAACGTACCTTTGCATAATACACAAATTACTAACAGGACGATAGGTGTATGGAGATTTAAGCAAACTGAGTTTATGAACGAGAGGTGCTGGAATTTATTAGTCGAAAAAACCCCGAACTTATCAGTCCAGTACTGGGATCTTGCTGATAAAATTGTTAGGCTGGAAAAATGTCAATTATTTTCTTTCGTAAAATTGGTTGGTTTTTAATGTCGGGATTTTAAAAAATGCGAGCATAATCCACCGTAAAATGTTTCCTCCTCTCTAGCAATGAAATGGGCCGTAATTCACAACAGTGGCCCAATTCGACTTGCTCATCATATTTTTTCTCATCTTGCGGATCATATCACATCCTTCAATTTTTTTTTCGTACGATCTACCTGCAACTCTTAAGAACAAAACGTGTGGTGGCCCAGCTTTAATTACTTCATCATCATCATCATCATTTCAGCCGATAAACATCCTTCCCCAAGTGTTCAACTTGTGGGCCTTCCGACGCGGTGTCTTCCGACATTATTATTATTATATAGTATTTATTTTACTTTCGACTTGGGCTTGGTCCGGACGGTTACCGGACGGTCGGACGGCGGGCCACCCATTGCCCGCCGTCCGCAAGCCCACAGGTGCAATGGTGGTATTATTATTACATATGGCGCATAGGAACTAAGAATTTGATATCCTGCATCGCGCAATTAGCAACAGCCTGAAATTATCTATCGAGCAATTGCCCGGATCAGACGTAACACCCGTCTGGTCGGAGGATCTTCCTTTTTCAACGGAGGTCATCATCATCATCATTTCAGCTGAAGGACATCCACTGTTGGACGTAGGCCTACACCAAGTGTCGCCACAACGAACGGTCCTGTGCGTCTCGCATCCGCCATATTCCCGCGACTCTCACCAGGTCATCGGTCCACCTTGTGGGAGGCCTTCCAACGCTGCGATTTCCGGTGTGCGGTCGCCACTCTAGCACCTTTCGGCCCCATCGACCACCTTTTCTACGAACAATGTGCCCTGTCCACTGCCATTTAATTTTGGCGATTATTCAACGGATGTATAAGGGACTTTATACCCAGTTCCATATACCTCCTAAATACCCATATATGTAAAAAAAATGTCTATTATTATTTATTCTATTCTATTCTAAATGCTCCACATCAAATCACGACCGTCCTATACGACGCCATTGCAATGTAGGTAGAAACTAAGCACACGTACTAATTAATTCACTGCCTCAGTTCCACTTCACATTTGCCACTGTGGTTACTGCCATTATCATCCAGTGAGCATATCGTACTGGCTCTGAGCGACCAAAGGCCTATATTAACTATGCCTTCAAACCTAAGGCCTGCGGGCATTGACATGAATTTGGTAGGTATAGTTACCGACACAGATCTTGAGCGCTGACTTCTACAGTTCTACTTGCGCAGAATCACGCAGAAGTGAAATATCGGGTCTCTTTAGTGGTATGAAGAGAGATGCGGGGGCGGGGAGCGAAATCCTTGTACTGTAAGTTATTGGCTCGCCGATATTGTACACACGGTGACTTTAATAGCGTAGCAGGGCACACTAACATGATAAATGTGTGCGTAAACGCTAGCGCGTGAAACACAACAGGTATTATCGTTGTGTGATACAAAGTAACTCGTTTCTACACTCACACTCTTGAAAAAAAAAATAGTAGCCGTCTAAGTTAAGAAGCAAAAATTGGCTTCTGTTATTAATGGCGCTGTGGCGCAATGCGTATGATACTTAACTGACGAGTAAGAGGTCCCAAGTTCGATTCCAATTATCTGTTATTTTCTTTTTATTTTACTCATGTTTTTTTTGAATAGTAATGTTATGGTTATTCTCGTAATAATTAAAATATTCGAAATATATTTTTGTAATTTTATACATATAAACTATGTATATTTACGAAATTAATTAACGAAATTTTTGTATATAACTTGTAATATAAATAATTTTATAATATATATATATATCATTTACGTAATATAACAATACGTTATTATTAATAGTTGACGATGGCGCTGTGGCGCAATGCGTATGATACTTAACTGACGAGTAAGAGGTCCCAAGTTCGATTCCAATCGTCTGATGTAACAAAAAGTTTGCTTGTTTTTATTTTCTTTTTGATTTACCCCTGTTTTTTTTTTAATAGTAATGTTATAGTTACTCTCATAATAATTAAAATATTTTGAAAATATTGTGACAAAGAAAACTGCGATAACGATCCAACTATGTTTATTACAACTTATTAATTACATACATTAAACGGAATGGTCACAATTAACGAATCTGTTCATGATTATCTTTAATACAATATATAAAGTGAAAATATTCTAAGTCAGACAAGGATGGACGTCACTTTTTTAAGTTTTTTATTAGTGACATAAATCAACATGTTATCAAGAATGAATTATAATAGATATCGCAACTCTTGATCTCAATAACAATAACGTCATGTCACATAATAACAACAACAGTATAATTACCTACAGCTTACTTCTTAGTCTTTTTTTTTTACTTATAACATATCAATCAACATGTTTTAAAAAATGAACTATGATAGGTATCGTAACTCTTGATTTCAATAACAATAACATGATAAAAACAACAACAACAAAAACAGCATACAGTAATACAGCTTTTTAAAAATATTTATAATTGGATTCAATTTAAATCAAAATTAATATCTAATTGGTGCACCTTCATTGTCGATTACTTCTTGTAACCTCGTTCTCATGCTAGCCACCAAATTTTCACACAGGTCAGTGCCGCGAAACGATTCCCACATGGATGACACTAAATTATCTAAATTACGTTTAGATCTCACATCAGATGAATCCCAGTTGAGCACCATGTGACCCCATAGATTTTCTATGGGGTTCAAATCGGGACTTTTAGAGGGCCATCCAATAACAGTCAAGTTTTCTTGGACACTTAACCAGTCTTGCACCATTCGTGCGCGGTGCACCGAGCAGTTATCGTGCACGAAGTAAATATGCTCGTCCGGGTATGCCACGCGCACGGTAGGCAACATAACATTTTGCAAGATGTCCAAGTAACCTTGACTGGTATTGCGACCCCCTACCTCCACTAACTCACCGGGACCCATCGATGACATCCAGCCCCAATAACCTAACGTAATGCGACCACTAGACCTGCATGGGAGAATATTTTTCTGATGGTAACGTTCTCCATCTTTTCTCCATAATATTTTACGCCCATCCTTATCTGACTTAAAACACTTTTCATCACTAAATATAACTATGTTATTGCACCAATCAAAATCTATAAATTTTCTTGCAAACCGCATCCTTTCTTCCTTATGCATCATTTAATTTTTGCTGCTCGTAAGTGGCGTCGAACAATTGTCATAGACACGTCGTGCATAATCGCAGTGTTTCTTGTTGTAGCAAAGCCGTCAGCGCTATACGTAGCAACAATATTTCGATGCAGTGGGTTGGCATCCGTATATGCAATTGCTTTTGGACCCGGACGTTTGGCATCGATTGTCCCTTCAGCTGTATATCTATGCACCCAAAACTGCACAGTTTTCCTCTGTAAACAATCACAAAATTACGTTAAAACCTAACAAATATCAACAATGTTAAATTATTTCGCATTATGTTAAGTTTGGATTTGTTACTTACCGGTAGCATTAGTCTCCTCGAAATTTCACTTATGGATACATTTTGTTTATATAATACTACTATCTCAGCCCTCAAAAGTATAGACAAATGAGACATGTTAATTATTACTTGTAAAAAGTATCACTTTCCACAACGATTAATTATTTTTTGTCACGGAGTAAGTTGTAGAACACACGATCGTGATAGGCAAAAGCGTTATGCCAGGTTAACTTATTATCCGACTCATTTCTTAGTAAATAACTAATAAAGTGGGTAGATGATAATATTCATACACTTAGTTTTTAAAGCAAATATTCTAAGTTTTAGCTTTAATAAACTTCGTTATCATTATACTACAATAAAATAGAAAATAATGTTTTGTCAATGGCTAGGATCGAACTCGATACACCTTTAACGGCAAGCAAGCACTTGATAATCAGTGCTAATTTTCCATCTAATGAACGAAGCGAATTTTTTTATCTAATTCGTAGCAAACACATATACAAATATGTGTGTGTGTGTATATCGAGTAGTAAACGAGTTTTATTTTGTTTGCGAGTTGAGCTGGAGACATATTATTTGAATAGGTGAATTATTGTGGGATGGCACGCTCGGTTTTAATTCTGTTTGTATTGATACCCACAGCTACTTGATTATTGTGAACATTATTGCTGATTACCTACCCATATCATCAAAATTACTTTCCAAAGATTAAGTGTAAGTGTTTGATGCTAATTTAAATAACTATGATAATTTCATAAGTGAATGTTTGCGAAAATAAAAAAAAAAAGTTGACAATGAAAGGATTGTCAACTATTAATAATAACGTATTGTTATATTACGTAAATGATATATATATATATATTATAAAATTATTTATATTACAAGTTATATACAAAAATTTCGTTAATTAATTTCGTAAATATACATAGTTTATATGTATAAAATTACAAAAATATATTTCGAATATTTTAATTATTACGAGAATAACCATAACATTACTATTCAAAAAAAACATGAGTAAAACAAAAAGAAAATAACAGATTTGGAATCGAACTTGGGACCTCTTACTCGTCAGTTAAGTATCATACGCATTGCGCCACAGCGCCATTAATAACAGAAGCCAATTTTTGTTTCTTAACTTAGACGGCTACTATTTTTTTTTTCAAGAGTGTGAGTGTAGAAACGAGTTACTTTGTATCACACAACGATAATACCTGTTGTGTTTCACGCGCTAGCGTTTACGCACACATTTATCATGTTAGTGTGCCCTGCTACGCTATTAAAGTCACCGTGTGTACGATGCGCAAAGCGATCCTCGCTCTTTCACCGAGCGCAAGATTCGTGGCGCTATCTGTATAGGAGGAGCATGGAACAATTCAGACGTGGGCAAATGCACATCAAGGAGGCCTTTCTCTCATAAATTCGAAAAATATAGGTACACGAAATGTACTTAACCTTCGCTTTTAAAAAACTGGCACTTGCGCGATACCTCTTTTAGTGCGAGGCCGCGGGCGAGGGGCCACTTCGCCTACACCTAGCTTATGTAAGGGTTATGTTTTTCGCGCATGTCTTGTATATATGTTTGTATGTTTTTACAATATTTTTTTTTATTGTTGACAGGTTCTCGCTTGACCGCTATCTCACCTGATGGAAAGCGACGATGCGGTCGACGATGGAGCGCGCTTACCTAGAAGTAACCTATTCACTCTTGACTTAAAGACTCCCGGGTTGTAGCCATCAGGAAACACAGATTCCGGCAAGGAATTCCACTTCTTAGCTGAACGCACAATGAATGTGTTCCCAAAACGTTTTGTGCGTAAAGGTGGGATGTCAATCATGTACCGGTGGCGTATCGCCGTACGCCTGGTGGTCCAATGATGGAACGGGCTAGGCGGAATTAGGTCATGCAATTCCGACGCACGCTCTCCGAAATGCAACCGGTAGAAAACCGACAGGCTAGCAACTCGGCGTCGATGCTCAAGACTGTGTACTGTTACAATGATGTTTTTTTTTCATATCTACGAACATTATGTTAAAATCAATTTTTGTTTGTATTTAATAGGTACGCTTCTAAGTCATTGATCAGATTATTATTAAACTTTGAGTGTTCTGAGGACGCCCGAGATAGTTCCTGATGGGAGCCACGAACTCTTAATGCGACCCATTTTACGAGCTAAACTGATCTGTTAAAGTGATGGAGCTACATAGCGTGTATAGCTCCAGCCCTCTGTCTCGCTCGCCCACCTGACGTTTTAACAAGTACCAAGTAGGTAACCCCTGGTTCAAAATCTATATGTATAAAAGCAAAATACCACTTACTGATTAATCATGAAATCTCAGGAACTGTAACAGGTAGGTTTCTTATAGAGTGTAGATATCTAAGAATGGATTTTACGAATCTCCACCCCGAAGGGGGTAAAACGGGGGTAGTAGATTTCTCCATACAAACTTCCATTGTATGGAGAAACCTACTATCACGGGGGCGAAGCCGCTGGCAGAAGCTATAATAGTATCTACATAAATATTTAAAAAAAAAACTACTTCCCGGGAAGGCATCTCCGAAAGGGCTGGAACGATTTTGATGGGACTTTCACTGACGGATAGCTAACTTTTCTACACTTAATTTTTCCGCGAAAATAGGATTTCAAACAGGATATGTCTTCGAAACGGCTGTACAAATTTTGACGGAACTGTCATTGGGCTATAGCCAATTTTATAGTGAGTAACTTAAACAACTTTTTATACTCCCTCTGGAATGGGACTTACCTAGTTCTCGGGGAGGACCATACCGAAATGGAGAGTTTAGCCGTTTTATGTGAAAGTAAAATGTATGATTTTTTATGCCCTTACGGAATTAACCCCAAGCACAGAATTATTACCTTGTCTACATAATATGTGCAGTTATATGAACTTAACACGAAGGCAGTCGCGGGTAACAGCTAGTAGGTTATTTATAGATAAACTAGCACCTTGCCAGCGGCTTCGCCCGCGTGAAAGTAGGTTTCTCCATACAAACTTTGGACCCCCGTTTCATCCCCTTAGGGGGCGAATTTTGGAAAATCGTCTCTTAGTGCTCGCCTACGTCGTGAAAGGAAACCTTGTGCAAAATTTCACGGTGCTAGTCCCAGTAGTTTCGGCTATGCGTTGATATGTCAGTCAGTCAGTCTCTCCTTTTATATATATAGATAACATGACAATTTTTCGTTAATTTAAACTAGATGAGGCCGGTGTTTCCTAGCTGACTACCCTGAGAAAATAATTTAGTTCCTTGTTCTTGTGAAAGTTAAAACTGTGAGTAAAGAATATATGTACAGGGTGTTTGGTGCATCGTATTCCAAATTGAAATAATCGATAGGAGGGGTCATCTGCTATCCTTATAGGCCCCTAAACACTTCTCATGCCCTGTGTTTTTTTTTCATCAACCTTTTATTGCTTTATGAAAATAATACCCAAATTTTTCATTCATATACAAATTTAAAAAAATAATAAGGCGTAGACTCTCAATTTTCATTTTATTTAGATGTGTATTGTATGAGAGTACTTTTAAATTTAAAATTAGTGACATTAGCTACGAGTATCTAGTTTTTTTTTTTAATTTACTCGCAAAGTTTTGAACTTTAATTAAAGCTGGCCATGTTTCAGCTATTTAAAAAAAAAATATAATATAAAATTCTCTAGATTATCCTCTTGCTAGTGATGTGCCACATGCCGTAAAAATCTTTTTGTAACTTTTTTTTATTAATTCGCTAGAATTGAGAATCAAGTCACATAAGACTATTAGTCTTACATGACTCGATTCACAATTATGATATAATAAGTAAAAAGATTTTCAAAATTATGATTTAAAAAATATTTTTGCATAAATGATACCTGAAACCTATTAAAAATGTTATCTCACTCTTATAAGGTATAATCTGTCTCATATCTCTCATTTTGTAGGTTTTACCTGAAATAAAATAAAAATAAAATTGCTGCTCAAATTGGTGGCCTCTGTTGCGAATGCAGGTCCGACATCTGTTTCGTATTTCGACAGTTGTTGTACGAAGTCGTATTTCCTCCTTAATTGTATTGAAAGCCGTTTCAATGCGTTCCTTGCAATTTAGTCTTAAGTGACTCAATCACAATTCTAGCGAATTTACAAATTTGTTGCAGTTTTTGTGCAGTGAATAGTTGGAAACTAGGGAGGCAGGTACTAGTTCAACGTACATCACACAACACTTCGTCTCGTTGTCAAACTGGCTTCCGTACTATTGACATCACCAACTCAAGCTTCCGTACTATTGACTTCGCCGACAGAATGCAATTTTTTTTTTACTAGATCGGTCACGCAGTGATCACGTGCTGCCGTGCACAACGAGGCTCAGGGGCCCCTCATAGACTCCTTAGGCATGTGCCCTAACAGGCGTTGTACAGAGGGGGTTCCGGGGTGGTCTTTTGAAAGGTCACGGGGTCCTCCTCCATATACTGAGTGTGTAGTGGTGTTAAAGAGGTAAGAATCCCACACTCCTTAGTCTTTCCCCTAAGTTCAGGCACCTTATGAAGGTTTCACTCAGACAAAAAAAAAATTGTTCACCAGCAAATTTTTTTTTTATTCTGTAAAGCTCATGTTATTTAATTATCTTATATCTCTTATCTCATTTACAGTTTTTACTTATTAAAAAAAACTTTGCTAGTTCTTTTTATTTAGTGTATAAATATATTTATAATATTAGTCTAGTTAACTTGGATTCAAAATGATGCCCACCTTTGAAATAAGTTGAGCGGCCTGGGCGTATAGGCTCAATACTCTATGCTATGCTTGAGTGCTCAACGGTACCTACAGTAAACTAATCGTACAGCCTACTGACTGTAACAAGCGAACGGTGTTACGACTAGTGTTGCCAGGCGTCCCGATTTGCGCGGGTCGTTCCAATTTTTAGGAGTCTGGGCACCCGATAAATAAATAAAAAATAAAGCTATTATTATTACAATATATTAACCTGTATCGCATTCGCTACACTAAGTCAAGTGCGTTATAAATGGCACACGACACGACGCATCACCGGCTAGTTGTCTTTCTCTCGTTCAGAGCTACGTCGTCTTCGTCTGTCACACGGTCACACGCGACCACAAAGACATTATGGTCGCGTCTGACGGACGAAGACAGCCTTCTGCGCAAAGTTCGGGCTCGCCAAGATACGTCGGCCGTACCTACTGTAGATGCGCTACAGAGACTAAAGTCTACCGTCATTCATTATCCTCATCTTCCTGCCCTAATCTCGTTTTATTTGGGGTCGGAGCAACACGTTTTTTTACTAGCGCGTAACACGCACGTGTTACGCACACGTTTTTTTCTTCTATTCTATCCTGTCACCCATCACGCTATCACTAACTCCTTTTTTTTTCACTTTTCACACAATCCATCCATCTTTTCTTTCGCATCCCTCTCTCTCTCCATCCATCCACATATATACTCATAACTCTTTTAGTAACATGCATTTCATCCCTCCTCTTTATATGACCATACCAAGACAAACGATTCCCTTTCATCTTTTCAGTCACTGGCGCCACTTTCAAACTTCCTCTAATATAATTATTATACTCCTTATCGTCATTCATACGTATTAAATATTATCTAAAGCTACTAATATTATAAAGCTGAAGAGTTTGTATGTTTGTTTGAACGCACTAATATTAGTAACTACTTGTTCGAATTTATATAATACATTGTGATACAAATGGAGAAAGTTTGTTGTTGCGAGGGAGGAGGCATTGGCCCCAGCCGTAGGCGACGGTGTTATGGAGCCGAAGGCAGCAGTGACAAATTTCCAAGTGTATCAAACGACGTTTTTTAATACACTGATTTTCTACGTAGGGACATAGTTATAGACTTATCTATTTACAGTAAAATATATGAAATGACTATTGGAGCAAGGTAATTACTGTTAGGTTGAGGCAAGAACTGAGTTTAAGGTTCGGTGTTCGATTCGGGGTCGAAACAATGGCAGATTAGCCATCTACCAAGGTTAGCAAATGCTATTATATATATTTCCTTTGTCCACAAGTGAAATATTTTATTCGCAGTGTAAATAACTATGTACCTTCACGTCATAATGAAAGTTCCTAATCCACACGTCCATGATTCATAAAAAGAGCCATTCATTTTTATTTCTTCATAATAATAGGTGGGGGCAATCACGAACCGAGTGGGTCATGATTCCCTATTCCCTTCTAATGAAACTAGCTGTAATTGTTTACCATTAATCAAAACCTCGCCGTAAATAGACACATCAATACAATAAAACAGCCGGGAAACCGATTAATTCCTTACAATAAATATTGAACACAACGCCATCTAGCGTCACAGTTTGAAACTACGCAAAGTGATAACGTCGTACAATCTGATTTGTTTTTGTTACTCTCAATAGATGGCGCAGTTCAGACATCTGATGAATTATTGATAAACTCTTTAGAAAAAATAAGATGTGAAGTCTGGGATCTGTGGAGTGGATGAAAGAAATATTGGAAAATAAATCAACAACATTCCTACCCAACTTCTGAGGCGCGTTTTCATAAATGTTAGAGATTACTTTGAAGAGTGCCTGGACTGCGAAAAACATTTGAATAATATTATTTTCAAAAAGTAATTTTCCCACGTCTTTACTTTCTGATCTTGTAAATTGACGCGTTTAAATAAATATATTTTATACGTTTTTTATGCATCTACGAAAGTGTTTTTTCTGAGACACCTGGTATAAGATATGTAAGTATGAATGAGACACTAGACAGTGCTAGATGCTGACTGAGTATTAATCTCAGATTTTTATTAAACACAATATGAATTATGGATGTTTTTTCTTAAAGCACTAAAAACTAATAAGACACAAATATTCATAAAACCTATTTATTAACCACTATATCAACGTATCTTCAGACCGTATGTACTCTCCAACATCGGCCTGGTGGAACACAATAGTAGCTAGAGGATCAGCGTGCCTGCATTCTGCAGTTGTCCGTGAAGCTACTCCAAATCCTATGGGAATGTCAGACATTGTGTGGACTACAACTCCATGGTGTTTGGGTGTGTTTTCTGTTATGCGGCCAAGACCTGGAAAGGGAAAGTTGGCATTATGAGTTTGAGTTATAAAAGTTCTCACTCCTGACTCGACTGTGACTGCCAGAGCAATAGGATTGTTTGAATGAGTTACCATGGCTCTGGACTGCAAAAGGCAACTAATAAGACACAGGTAGGAAAAAAAAAAAGACTCAATTGCTACGGAGATATTATTCCATCTGAGATGGACAAAAACAAATATTATGGTGTAAGAAGAAAGATATACAATTATGACTTGCATGCAAAATATGCATTTTAGTCATAGAGTTGCAGACACCAGCCCGCAATATAATATAAATACAATTAAGATGACAGTTTTAAAATAATTTTATAATGCGAAAATATTGGGAAATAAACTTTACAATAGTTATACAATAAGTACATTTTATGTCAAATGCAATAAATAAAATTAATCAATGCCTTATTTTCATCTTTTACGCACCAAATTTCACCATTTTTCTTTGTATTGTGAAAAATAATTTGTTTTAAAAAACTAATAAAAACTTAAACATTCTAAGGGCGGAATTCACCAATAAAACTAATCGCGTTTTAACGTTTGGCTCGCATATTCGCGTTTACCCCCTGTCACTAGTGTCACTTGTAAAAATACAACAAAAGAAAAATACAGACAGCGTGATTATGCGAGCCAAACATTAAAACGCGATTAGTTTTATAGGTGAATTCCGCCCTTTGAAGTTTGAAAACCATAATTAACTGATAATAAGCAAACAAACAAGTCTTACCACTCTTAATGATATGATGTCCATACAAGAACTGTTGCTCTGCCGACGGCTTCACCCAAATCTTGTATGGTGCATAAGGAGCAATATAAGTCAATGCAGTAATATGCAACCTAAATTTATTTGTCTTTGTGAACTTTCCAAAGCATGTTCCCGCAGCTATTAAGTTATCAGGCTTCACAGTTTGTGCTAAGTGTAGGAGGCGTTCTGAAATGTAGTATACTCTGTCTTTTTTCTCTCTGAAGCAGTATGTACCATCTGGCCTGTCTATTAGGAGTTTGACGTTCACTCCAATGCTGAAAAGATATGTTTGGTGTTATTTAGAGGTTGGTGCTTGCATAGTGTTTAATTCCTGCACTATTTGTGGTAGAATTTATATATATTATTGCAGTAAATTGTTGGTAGTAGTTTTTAGGAGATTGGGAGGTTATAATCATGTTTATCAAACATTAACTAGAATCGGCCCTCGTAGTTACAAATGTCCGAAAAAACATTTTATTTTATGAATAAAGTAGCCAAAGATTAACAAAAGTACTCACTATTTAGTTAGTTTTTCGAATAAAATTCTTGTCCTTTCCTCTGATAGCACTTTCATTTTGATTTTAAACTATTTCTTAACAATAATAAAAACACGTGCGTCCACCTCTTGCTATTTCAGTTTGACATTCTGGCAGATCTGTCAACCTGCTTTTTTTGACAATGTTTGATTCGTTAAGAAACTATTCCACATAAAGTAATAGTTTCTGTAAAAATGATTTTGTAATGAACATAAAGCTCCCTTAAGGTTAAATTATATAATAAATAACGTTTATTTTCTACTATCTGAAGAATCCTAGCTTCCACTTTTATTGAAAGTGAAATTAATGTTTCCAAACGATTCAATGTTCGCACTCATGAATGAACCTTGAAGTTCACAGACCACGGATCACTCGTTCCAAAATCTGATTCATTCAAGGAAATCGTTCACAACTGTCCGGAGAGAGAGGAGGTAAGTGTATTTTGCGAATTTTCTTTATTTACTCATTATTTCGCTAACTTTTTGTGATGTGTTGAATATTACTTTATGGATAGCAATTTTGAGGAAAAATTGTTGTAGTAGGTTAAGATTAAGCGTAGTGTTCTGTCAGATATTTTATCACATCTGTTTTTGTTTTACTTATGTGCCCCTGATATTAACAAGTGAACGGTTTTGCATCTTGCATAGTGCACGTGACGACAACAAACAAAATTATTCACAGATCCGCTAGCTTATTGTTTCTTAATTTTTAGTAGTAATTTCGTATGTTAATTTTTAGGACTTACTTCCTGTAAACAAAAGATGACTCAAACTACGATTCGTTTGATAAATGAAAAATTAAACAAGACCAATAAATAAAGTCCTTTTTTGATTCGATAACAATTGTTTGGTATTGCAAGATTGACCAACCTGTATTTTTATCTTGTTTAAACAGACTTATCTAGCACAATAAGTTCTTATCGCATACCTAATGCACTAAATTGGGTATTTTATATCGGTTCGTCACAACTCCACCTTATAGAAATTAGCAGAAAATAAGTATTTTTTTTGCATTTGTTGAGAAACAGGAAAATACTATGTCATTCGCTCCATGTAGATAAAATACTGGTGTTCAGGTGCATCCAGTAAGACTGGATGCAACCCTAATATATGTACCTACTTAGTATTGGGACGACTCGTCAGAATTTTTTAAGTGTATATTTTTACAGACTTAATATTTGAGGTCTCCAAACTTATTATCTTTACCATCAAACTTACCCATGCGGTGCGCGCACTTGAACACGTGACATTTGGGTAATAAATAAACAAAAAAATTATTGTCACCCTGACTAAAGTCATCAGTGCGCGCTAGCTCTAAGTCTGTGGCGGCACCCTTCCTTTTTCAAATAGGTGCGCCAATTCGGTTACATTAACCTAATGAACTTGGAACATTACCAAAGGACAGTAGGTCGCATGCTTTGCAAAAAGAGCTTACTTCCCGTTATCTATATCTACTTTTCTCTCTCTGGGTGAAGCGAGAGGCAGTGACTGAAACACACCCATGCTCCTTAAGTTTTCCTTTGCGTTTCAGGGCCATGGTAACTCTTTCGAACAATCCCGCTGCCCTAGCAGGTATTGGCCCTAGTAGGCCCAGTCATTTTACTGCCATCTCTTTGAGACGCGCGTTTCTAGCCACTTCTCAAGGAGGGCACTTACCACCGCGACTGTGGTTTTTTCGCAACAGTAACCTCTAAATCTCAGTCAAAATAAAAAATAAAAAAACACGTAGCCCACATGGGCACTTACAAAACGTCAGAAGCCATCACGGTTCCAAATTGGTCGTTTTCTATGGAGAAGAACCGGCAAGAAACTCCATGGTTACTCTTTCTTACTCCATGGTTATTCTTCAGCCGAAAGTCTGTAAACTAAAATAAACACCGTCAAAAATAACGGCTTAGTCCGAACTCATCCCCAGTCCTAACTCGCCAGCTTTTTTATATATGATCTACCTATATGTATGCCTTTTAGCTATATAGGTATAGGTAGGTAGATATATACGGAAGTACCGGGTGAGTTAGGACTGGGGATGAGGACGAACGAAACCAAAATAACTAACTTCAGATCAGTTTTACTATGGAAGTGTACCTACACCACAACACAGCATGTTTGCACACGTGAATATATTAGTTGTATACTATAAATACCTAATATTTGTATGTATGTACGGTCAGTGCATACGGTTTCAACTGCACACATTTGAATAAACAAATGAGCTCAGTAGATTTCCTTTAAACAAGTTGATTTGTAGAACAGTAACGTAGTCGGGTCGTGAAGTCCATGCGTACAAAATTATTGGAAGATAAATACCAGATTGTATACGTCCCACTCCAAGGCACAGGAATGTAATACTTATAAAAGGCAACCATTGCTGTCTGACTCCGTCCTCACCGGCGAAGCCTGCCGCGAAGCTCCAGTCAATGTCCACTCCGCCCTTTGCTCGAGCCATGTAGTTAAATAGATATACCTACTCTTTATTGAACAACATGAAAAATTACATTAGCCGCTACTGAGCAGCTAAACCTGTTTTAAATTCGTCCCTAAATAATATTCTTGGGTTGATTCACCCTGTTCCTTGCTGCCCGCCGCCGCGCCGACGCCCTAAGCCGAGGTCCTTACCCCACAAGGGGTGCCCTTCGCTTGTAGTCGCTTAGTTTTAGGTTTTTATAAGTCCAGCCTGCAAGTCAGGTCAAGCAGACGACAAGGTATACAAACGAGATTGTATTTGGCACGCAGATAGTAATTATTATGACGTAGGCTTTCGTTAAGAAAGGATTTTCCAAAATTGACTCTCTAAGGGGATGAAATGGGGGTCCAAAGTTTGTATGGAGAAAATTACTTTCACGCGGGCGAAACCACCGGTAGAAGTCAGTCTTCTTATTTATAGAAGGCATTAGTGTTAAAGAA
Organism: Mythimna pallens; assembly: GCA_961205895.1. Classification (NCBI taxonomy): domain Eukaryota; kingdom Metazoa; phylum Arthropoda; class Insecta; order Lepidoptera; family Noctuidae; genus Mythimna; species Mythimna pallens. The sequence goes on along the minus strand of OY540849.1, from coordinate 10,639,840 downwards.
AAAATACTATGCTGAAAAAATGGAAGTCTGCTTGATCCTACAGAAATATTCCAGATGAGGTTTTTTTTTATAAAAACAAGGAAATTCGCGTTACAAATTACTGAAGACTACTGACTGACATGTGGGACTCTCCGATCTTGGGCCGGTAGATTTATGACTGCACGCGGTCAAATAGACATTGCTTAGGTTCGGTGTGTCTCACCCAGCTTAGAATAAGTAGGTACCTATTTGTCCTTTATGTAACTAACACTTGTTGTAAGTTTAAATTGTTACTAACAAAATGTGGCCAGTTCCGAATTAAACGTTTTATTATTAAATACATATTAATTTTTGTATCAGAACATGAGTTCACTGAAACATATGTATAAATCATTATAAACGAAAAGAAAGGAAGAAAAACATTTATTTGTGACTCGCACAGGACATCAGTTAGAAACACCCTAGTTACTTGGATATAAATTTGTAAATTAAAGAAATAAAATATATCATTCTACTTTTTAGCTTTAAGAGGGTCCTTTTCCACACGCCTTTCGTCAACATCAAGGGCGGTTTAAAAGCTTTTTGCTTCATTTAATGCAATCCAACGCAATGTTTGGCGTTATTTCTCCTTTTTGCATTGCCATGAAGAGAAATAACGCCTGAAAAGTCTGTTGGCATTCGGCAATTCCGTGATTTACTCGAATATTTCACAAACCTGGTTCCAGGAAATACGTGTATTTTTTTAAACCCTTAAAAGTTTTTCAGAAAAATTGCCGTCATTCAGAACCTCGTTTAAATGTGCAAGACTTCTATTTATGTACTTTTTTATATTTTTAGTCTAAGCCAAAGTTCACGTGCCGATTTCCAGTCAGTTTTTACTAGATTAGTTTTGATTTCTATAGAAGCCTAGATAATATCCACAAGATAGCTGTGTATCCAAAATATCTAGAGAAAGATGTGTAATAACATCATAATCACGTAAGGACGGTTATATGAAAATCTACCTCGCAAAGGACGCTCTTAATTTCTGGCTACTATGGGAAATGTTTAAAAAATAGTCTATATCTGAAAATTGTTAGTGACTTTCTCTGGCAAGACTACCCTTAGATCAGCATAAAATGACTGACACAAATGACACACAATGACCGACAATATTAAATGCAGTCTAACGTCAATTTCTGACTCATTGGCATCTTCATACCACCAGTGCATACAAAAGAACCAGTCAACGCTATTGAGCGATTGAGACGGGTCACTATGCCAATGAGCATTGATAATCGAGAAATATCATGACGGATATCTGAGATTTTACGATACGTCATCTATGAATCATAAAGATGACGTTCATAGATTATAATGCATAAAGCAACTGTGAAGTTGAGATTATAATACTTAAATGCTGTTAAATAACTAATAGGATTAGAAGGCGTAGCGTTGGCAAGGTCAGGAGCGTGGCATCTGCTGAATGCAACAGGTGGCCGTGTTTCAAAGAGATAACACTTTAAACGGTTTAGTATGAATTGAAATAACCTTTTTTTATTGATAACAGAGAAAAATCTATATAATTCTTATGCATTTGTGCATAAGTCGAAACTGTTTACAACACCACGCATTATCTTCCTGCGAAAGCTCCCTAAATACCTCTTCAGAAAGCTTAGGAATGCAGGTGTATCAGTACACCCACTAAGTCCTCTTCTTTTGGCCCAAATTCAGATTTGATTCTCTCGTAGTGCAAACCTGCAAATAAATAAATTATGCAACTTAACCACCATTGTTAGACTCCATAATTGAAGCATTCCATACATCTACTTCATTAGAGTCACCAGCATGTGTGCAACCAGAATTAATTAAAAGACAGGCAGTTGATATGCTAACATAGCTATGATTATGAGCGTTCATAAGTGCCGTTGTTTAATCGAACAGAGTCATTTTATAGGACACAAACGCAATGACGTTCCCTAAACAGCCATAAACTACAGACTATATACTCTATAGTTTCAATACCCGTAATTAAAGCGAACGCACCCTAGAGGGCATGGAGTTCTCTTTGGCATCAAGGAGGTCAGGTGACGCCATATTTACACATCGGGTGCGGCCTAATTTCTGTCCCTTTTTAATTCGTAGACACACCTATTTCTGTCCTCGTGCACCAGTAATTGATTGTTGTTTTGTTTAGTTTACATTTTTATTAATTTTAAGATATTTTCACGCAATACAATGTTCGTGTCTGCGACACAATTAAATTATTTATTTTAATTATCTTTGCCCACCCATCGTAACATCTAATACTACATTGCAGGATTTAAAGTATCTCATATTCTAATTTCTAACCCAGTTCATAGCCAGGCAGACTGAGTTCTTTGGTATTTTTAATACTAGCGGTTACTTATGGTTTTGTTCGCGTGGTGTTTAAGAATATTGGGTGTTTAAAAATATTGAACACTCTGTGAGAGTCTTGTCAAAATCTGTTTCTCCAATTCGCTTTCGTGACTCAAGCCCTGTTTCCGCAGGAAAGTAAATAGTAGCTTTTGTTTTGCTTTTTAACTCATTATAACATTAGCTATATCTCGGTGAAAATCCCGTCAAATGATCAACCGTTTCGAAGTCTTATTCCGTAGTATCAATTCCCGTTCCCGCAGGAACATAAGCCTCGGTTAGTCCTTGTAACATGAGCTATCCGTCAGTGAAAGTCCTGTCAAAATTGGCTCGGCTGTTTCGGAGATTACCTGGAACAAACATAGAATCATTTCGTGTCTACATTTCTTTTGAAAATACTAATGTTATTTGTATAGAAAGAAGAACTATTTCTTCGTTCTTGTAAAAAAAACTGGGCAGGTGCGAGTCGGACTCGCGCACTGAGGGTTCCGTACAAACTTACCTATGAAAACAGTTCGATTTCTGAATTGAGTTACAAAGATTCTTCCGAAAAACAAAAATAGTTTTTTTTTTGTGACGTATCTACAAATTTACAGTTTTCAGAATTTTTTCCTATAAGTACTTGTGCTATGAGATCTTGCTTCATGCCAAATTTCAGAATTCTAGGTAAACGGGAAGTACCCTATTTAATTTTGATTCCCTTGAGAGTGTCGAAATAAACGTTTTTATTACATAAATGGCCGTATGTTTTTTTTCCACTGCTTCATGGGACCGCAGACTTTAGTATATGGTTTTAATTTCAACTCGATACCTTTACGCGTTCTCGAGATAAAGAGTCTTGACAAACAGACAGACAGACGGACGGACAACAAAGTGATCCTATAAGGATTCCGTTTTTTCCTTTCCGAGGTACGGAACCCTAAAATCAAGCTAACCGCAACAGGCCGTAACCGCCATAACTGCAACATTGCACTAAGTCTACATGGTCTATAATAACCTTCTGAGAATAATGCAATATTTTAGCTCCAGGAAAGCAACGTTTCGTTTTACAGAACGTGCCTTCTCCTTAGATGTTAGGTGCATTTTAGTTAATAATTTTGCTAAAACACTGTGATGATCCGGATTTATATGTGTCACTGGAAAATTGCAAACGTTGTAAGATTGTAAATATTGCGAGAAATTGTAGAAAAAAAATCTAAATAAGACATGGTTATGTTGGAAACGAATGAATTTAGATGTGATTTAGCGTGTACAAAACGATGTTTTCATAATATATCGAGAAATTATAACCTAAATAAAGATTTATTACAATCGCACGGATTCTGCAATTTTCCGAATACAGCACACTTCATCTATATACATATATAAAAGGAGAAACTGACTGACTGACATATCAACGCACAACCGAGACTACTGGGACTACGAGCATGAAATTCTGCACAAGGCTTCCTTTTATGACGTAGGCAAGCACTAAGAGAGGATTTTCCAAAATTCACCCCCTAAGGCGATGAAACGGGGGTCCAAACTTCGTATAGAAAAATCTTTTTTCACGCGGGAAAGCCGCTGGCAGAATCTAGTCTTGTCATATGAATAAAATTGAAGTGTCTGTTTGTAATATCAAAAACTATTTTTTTTTTTACTAAATGCTTATTTATGAGAGTGATAGGTATACTTTCTTAAGCATTACCGATACCTACAATTTTTTAAATGTGCAATTTTTTTTAATCTTTCGTCTGTCTCTTCCGGCTAATATCCGAAGCAGCTGGACAGATTTTGACGGGATTTTCCCTGATAGATAACTGAACTTATAAGGAAAAATGTAGGCTGCTTTTGATTTAGAAAAAGAATTGGGGATTCCGCACAAAAAAAAAACAAATGGCATTGTGCTGTTTTACGAGTCTGACGCGTACGAAGTCGCGTCAAAGTCTAGATAGAAAGAAAGAAAAAACGTTTATTCATACTCACACAATCATATAAACTAAAAATACACATAGATAGGTACTAATAAGTTTTATAAAAAGTTTAGAGTATGTAGGGGTAATCTCTGAAACTACTGAACCAATTTAAAAAATGTTTTCACCAGCACGGCTTCACGAGCCAACTACTGAGTGGTTGGCTCGTGAAGCCGCCAGCAGGAGCTAGTAGCCTACCCATGTATTTTAAATAGTCAAACTATTAACTCGTGATCTGGAGCTCTAGTTATATTTCCTCAAGTTTAACAATGAACCACTATCAGAACATTTTCAATAGATTTAATATAACAAATGGATTTTATAACGATATATCTTCTTTTGTGTAAAATGTATGTGTGTGTTGTTCTTGTGTGTAGTGTGTACATAAATTATAAAATAAATAAAAGGGAACACCAATTCCCTTTTTTTTGGGGTGAGATGGCATCAATTTTTCCTCTGCTCTCGATGGAACGAGAGGGCGTTTCAGACTACTTACTAAAACCTATTACTTATTATGTGCCACCTGTGTTGCTTCATTTACTCTTTGCCTTAGGAACCGCAGCAGCTCAAAACCAATAAAATACGCATTAATTAGTGTTAGTTTACCGCGGTGAACTTTATTAAAACTGTAGGTGAACAGATGATCAGATTTACGCAATACCTCTTCCAGGAATAAATTGTTTATGCAACCAGTTCGTATGGACTGGTAAATTTGTAAGTTTGTGTAACAGTTCATATTTTAAAATAAATCTGTTTATTTCGCAGGAAGGTACTTTCTTAATTTCCGTCTGGAGTAAGGGCCTGCGCACACTTGAGACAAGACTGTTTTAGACAGACTTGTCTACGACGTCTAAGACTATTTCGTCTACGTTACGACGCCCACTCACAAACAGTCTAGTGGCGTACGGCCAGTGTTGTAACTTAGTGGATTTTCCACTAAAACTGGTGGTTTTAACCCCCTTAATTGCGAAATATTGGTTTTAGTGGCTAGTGGATTTTTCTAGTGCTTTAGTAAAATCCAATTTCTTATTAAAAATGCGATTACTCGGGTGTAAATCAGCACCTAGAATCCATAATTATCAATCTAATACTGACGATGATGGTGCAAACAAAAATGATTCGTTTGAAGACGAATTAATACATTGCTGGTATTGAATAATTTGTACGTTGAATTACCATACCTACTAATGTTAATTTACCCACAAATGGTATTTTGATCAACTGATTATTAATTTTTATCACAATTTTTTTATTAAAGGAAACTAATAACCTACTACTTATTTTATTTCGTCCAACACACACATTCTTTTAGTGGCAAATTTTGTGATTTTGTGTGTGGGATAATTTTTTGTTAGTGGTTATCTGGTGGTTTTAAAACTTGACTCTAATGGTAAGTTAGTGTTACTGTTGGCAACACTGGACGTTTCAAAACAGTCTTGTCGCCATAGTATAAGAATGGTTTTTTATTCTGTGCTTGTCGCAGACAAGTCTGCGGTATCATAGACAAAATTGCCACGCCTTAGACAAGTCTGTCTAATACAGCCTTGTCTCAAGTGTGCGCAGGCCCTAAGCGTTTAGCCTCGTCGTTAATACCGCGTACATGGAAGGACTGGAACAATTTGCCTGATGCGGTCCTGCCGTCCAATTTCAAGGCTAGAGTGAATGAAACTTGTGCGCTTCACCATCAACCATTGCATCACTGCTTACCATCAGCTAGGATCGCAGTCAAGCAATAGTGTATACATATCAATTAAACAAAAATAATATCTGTGTGGCCTACAGATATTTGTTCTGGGTCTGGGTATCTATAAGTGTGAGTTTAAATGTTTGTGACCGCACCCGCGATACAGGAGTAAAACTTAGTGAACTTAGTAAACTTCTCCAGATCAGGGTAGAGTGAGAGGATTAGACTTTTACAACAACAGCAAGAGTTTTAGTACCCACCTATATTCCTTCAGTAGCCCTTTGCGTACCAGGGCCAAAAATCGAGAACTACACTAGACCGACGTACACGTGGACCACGCCTGATTTGTACGTAGCGAGCGGCGTAATGTGTCAATTGCGTGGCGTGGATCTAATGTAGCTCTGCAAGTTTAGTTGCCATATAAAATGTATGGAGGCCGACGCGACGCGCCCAGATCGGCGTAGGTACGTGGCTCAGGTGTGCGCAATGTAAATCCCGTAGCCTTGGCAGATATCGCCCCAGGAGCCCTGTTAATTATGTTCGCAAGAATTGCCGTAGCCCTGGAACGCATACGCATATGGCAACTGAAGGAATATAGATGGGTATTAGAACTCTTGCTCTAGGTGAGAGGAGTTATTTGATAGTTCCCACTTCAAAAAAAAGGGGGGACATTCGCTTATCTCACCACAACATAATGCATACCGTTTAGGTCCCTTGGTTCAGAGAGGAAATTAATATAATCCCGATTCAATTGCAGTCAAGGTTAGTAATACAATTTCCTATAAATAGGTATTGCATGTTGATTCTAAATAACCAATTGATCAGTACATGCAAAGAGTGTAATCTACAAATATGTTGCTATTAATTGGGAGTTTCTGTTATAAATCCGGGTAAAGATCCTAGCAGATTTCGCCCGCGATAAAGTATAAAGTAGAAAAGTAAAAATAATAAGTCGTTCATCAATAATGCATACCGCTTGAGACACATTGTTCCCTTATCTACTCATGTGGTTCCAACAGTAGAAGCCATATTTCAAAATAATGTGAGTTTTCTTATATTTCATACAAAAATGGTTATGAGTACTGCGATATTAAAGAAAATACAAAACAATAGTTTAAAAACTAAAAAACACGCTTTTAGCACGCACTAAAAATTACAAAATAATTCGGACATTTAGTTTGACTCAAGAGTTTTCCCTTTGCCAAATCTTCATTAGATCGCAGGTAAACATAAACAATTTCAGTTCGTGATGAACGATAAATAATTACCTATGCGAAATGGTTATAAGTAGGTAATCATCATTATTATATACTAGCTTTTGCCCGCGGCTTCGCTCCCGTCAACTGACTACTCTACCCTACTCTACCCTACTCTACCCTACTCTAACCTACTCTACCCTACTCTACCCTACTCTACCCTACTCTACCCTAATCTACCCTACTCTACCCTACTCTACCATACTCTACCCTCGTCTATTCGATTTTTTCTCGCCGTAAAAACCATCCTTGAACTTCAACGAACATTTTAATAAAAGAATTGGCCAAATTGGTCCAGGCGTTGTTGAGTTATGCGCTTACTAACACATTTTGCGATTCATTTTTATATTATAGATTTACTATGATTTATTATGAAAGAAAGCGTGGAGCATTTTGTCCAAAAAGAGCAAAGATTACATAAACGCATCAAAATTTGGTACGGCGTTAGCACGATGATAATTTGATTTGGTAAGAAAATGTCATTTCGCATTATTTTATTTTATTTAAAAAAAAATTATTAGGAACAAAAAAAAACAGTTATATGTTATGGAGATACAAAGGAATGATTATATAAATAGGTAAACATATAACCCACACTATTGTCCACGGATTAATCAAATAAGTATATGAAAAACGGAGACTGATTTTACTGAATCAATTTTGTCTTTAATAAGTTATTTAGTCAATTAATATTAATTTGGAATTTAGATTCTAAAGAGCTGACAATGAGAGATTTAAATTTAATATTAGAATTATTGAAAATATCTATGTCCATGAAGTGTGCGTTATAAGTTTCCACAAGGCGACGAAGAGGAACTCGTGCTCCGGCGTTGGTCATACTTGAGTCGACATGGAACAGGCGGGGCACGCGAGCTCCGCGTCTTATATTAGTTCTGGGCACTGTGTAACAAATTTTGTTTGCAATATCCGTACAGTCAAATCTATTGTGGATCAGAATATGCAACATCATTATTTACAGCAAACCCTTTCATTTTATACCTAAATCAGGGCTGCGTTTCAAATAGCCAATCCGCCACCTTGGGACGGCCGCCATGTTGGATTTAGGTCACATGATTATTTTTTTCGTTTTCCTGACAGCAAATCCTTTCATTTGATACCCATATCATGGGGATGGATTTCAAACAGCCAGTCCGCATAAAAAAACACTTCAAAGTACCTAACCCGTTTTAAAAAAAAACAGAAATTTCATAGGTAAAGACCTATTACTATATAAACAAGAAAGTAGAAAATTATCTTAGGATAAAAAGTATCCTACATAGGTACCTATTATGATATTCCATGGCAAATTACAACTAAATCCAAAAATTACCATAGGGCCGCCATTGTACCCATTTTTTTCCTTTGATGTGGGAAAGTATCAATTACTTCTCTCGCTCTAGGGTGAAGTGTGAAGAGTGCTTATCAGACTTTTGACGAAAATCCTCCTAATATCATTATTTATCCTTTGGTACCTTGTTCAAACGTTCCCGCATTCCATTGTTTGTTGTATCCATAGACTTTAGTTTGTGTAAAATTATGTTACTATTTTGGTTTACTATAAAGTGTCCAGTGATCATCATCATTTCAGTCAAAAGACGTCCACTGCTGGACATAGGCCTCCCCTAAGTGTCACCACCACAATGAACGGTCCTGTACGTCTCATACGTGTTATATGAGCACAAAATCTCTACCAAATGTTTATAGTCTTTCTTTTGGCAAGAGCTTAAGATTTTCATGTTAAAAGTGTACAGTAAAGATAAAAAATACTGAAGCAGCATCTTTTAGGCACTAAAAAAATCAATAGTAAACAACAATTAGCTAACTACCACAATACCTATTCCACAACAGCTATCACACACATCACCTTCCAGTCTCAAGCTAAGCAGAGCTTGTGTTATGAGTACTAGACAACTGATAAACATACTTATAATATATTTCTGAATACATACATATTATAGATAAATTACACCCAGACACAGAACAAATGATCGTGCTCATCACACAAATATTTGTTCTGGGTGGGAATCGAATTCACGACCTCCGGCGTAGCAGTCAGGGCCACTAACTACTAGACCAACAGGCCAGACTGTAAGCCGCTCATTAATCGTAAGGTTAGAAAAGATCATACTCAACGTCTGCTAGACAGATCGGATCAGTCCAATCCTCAGAACATTTAAATAGCTTCAATTACTCTGACGTCAATCAAACGGTCACGAATGATAAAACATAGCAAGGTTGATCGCCTCTGATTCGCGATTTCTATGTCTAGGTTTAATGAAGGTTTTTTGGTAAATTTTGTGCTGGACGGCTAAAAGTCAGTGTCAGTAAAACAGATAGGTATAATAAGAAAACAGCGGCAGACGACAAAGGAGATAGTGGATCTAACTGGACAGATTTCGGCAGAACTGGGAGGAGGAAGCACGGGCTCGCAAAAATGAAAGGAGTTTAGGCCTTTGCCCAGGAGGGAAAACACACAAGCAAAAAGAAGTGGCGGAAAACTATAATAATTTTGGACGACTTCTTCTTTAGCTGTCCACCGTGGTTTTAACCGCGTTACTGCTCCGCTCCTGTAAGTCGTAGCGTGATGTTATAAAGCCTTCCTCGATAAACAGGCGATATCCAATACAATAAAATTTTTTTTTTCAATCCGAACTACTAGTTCCTGAGATAAGCGCGTTCAAAAAAACAACAAACTTCAAATATAAGTAGCCATTATCTTAATAACCCTATTAATGAAATCGTTTATTTTTTAAACTATAAATACTTTCATTACGGTTTTCCCAACCCTAGCTAATTCGTGTTTTCCTACATCACATTCTACCCCAAAAACAAGGAAAATCATGATTCACTTACAATACTAACGGTACAACTTCCTTTGTTACAGATTTATAATATAAACAAAAATACAAGACTACTTCATTCGTCGTTTGCCCGCTGAGAGGTGAAGTCGCGGATATTTTTGGAGCTGAAGAACCCGAACGTTCAGTGCAAAAGTTTAGACTACTGTGTAGTGCAGTGAAGTGTTAAAAATGATGAATTACTACCCGAAGAACTTTAAAGCCAACGGCTGGGGCTGGCATCGCTCTGCCAATGCTTCTACTGCTGTCAAAGGCTTCCTGAGAGGTGAGAGAGGTGAAGGAACGGAACCTTTGGTTGAAAATGGAGGAAACCTCTACCCGAAGCTGCCAACTCAAGAGGATACTATGTTTAGTACCAATATGAGACTGTATCCTGCTTTACCTGCTGAGGAATATGAAAGTGGAGCTGTTGAAGAAGTAATTGAAGAAGTATGTGCAGCGGTCAACGTGAATGCTGTGGTAAGTACTTTCACATATTTTACCCGCTCTTGGCGTCAATATAATCTTTACGATGCTGTAAAGACCATGTGTTTTAGATAGCTTTCTATAAATTGACCATCTTATGAGAGTTCTATCTATAGGAACAAGGAAATGACGAAGCGTTATTTAAGACAAAATCTCTCTCAAATGTTTGGAGTCTTCCTCTTGGCAAGAGCTTAAGGTTTTCATGTAAACTCTTGCAGTGTCTTTCAGAGAGAAACGTTACTGCAAAGGAATCGAAATAATTATTCTTAGGCTAATTGATATCAGTCTGTGTCTCTGACTGTCTTCTAAGTCAAGATTTTTTTTCTAGCAAATTACGAGATCAATATTTCAATTAAATAATCCGTTACCGATTTCGGCTACGGTGATAATGATTTCTGTGCAACTGTGGGTTGCAATCGTGTGCGTGTCTATATGGCTAATACAGCTTATTATATATATTTGCTGTAAAGATGCAACCACAGAGCGGACTAGTTTAAACACTGCTATTGTAAAGGTACTGGATGTTAAAGGATGACTTATCTCAGATGATCTCTCGCCTGGTGTCGAGATCTGTCTTCCTCTGTTCTTCAAAAGTATAGAAGAACGTCTTCAAATGCATGCAATTGTAATATCTCATTTATTTCTTGTTATGCTAATTATACCGCGCTTTGTTGTCTTGAAAGTCACTCAGAGTTCAAGATATTACCTTGGACTAGCGAAAGCAGGACGTGTACAATGAGACCTTCAACGGAACCTTGACCGCGCAAGGATCTGTCAAATAGTAAAATTACTCTGAACACGCGAGCTTTCTCATTTCAATGATTTGAGTAATATAATAAGGTTGTTTCTTTAATCCATACAATTTAAAACTTAATCAATTCTGGGTAATAATAAAGCTACTATTTCTTTTATAAGTGGTCCTCTTCGACCTCTTTAAAGTCTCTCAAATGACTTTTTCTTTAGGTGGGAAATCATCCAATGTCTTCTCTAGCTCTAGGGTGGAGCAGGAGGACGTACACCTGTGCCCTTCAGTTGCACAGGTTTTCTTTAAAAAAAATGCCCGCGTGGCCCTAGCAGTCTCAAAATTTTATAAATGGAACTCTTGCTGTTCCATTAGTAAATTTTTAAATTCTAATAATTTGAGAGACTTTTTGAGTAATCCATAAATGGTATCGAAACATCTGGCTACTTCGGTTGTCGTCCTTTACGGGGTCAACGCAAGGAAACCGGCTTCACGATTCTGCCTGTAGGTATTAATAATGCAGTTTTTTATGTAGGTACTCTTATGAACAACCCGAACAGCAACTAAATTTTACCGAAAATAATTAAATATGTTATTTTTCTATCTCCAAGCATACAGTGGAAGTTACCAATGTAAGTATGATCTTAGTATAGTCAACTGCACATTCACTGTTTTTTTTCCGTGGGAAATCATCAAATAATCCTGATAGCTACAGCCTAGCTAGGGGTCTTGAAGTCAAGAGTAAATAGGTTACTTCTAGGCAAGCGTGCTTCATCGTCGGACACATCGTCGCTTACCATCAGGTGAGATAGTGATCAGACGCGAGCCTAACAAATATCAAAAAACATATATATAACTGGTCCCGTTCTGGGTTAGAGAGAGAGGGAGTATCTGACTTTATATTCTGAGTAAAATCCAGCTGTGTTCCCTGTTGCCCTTTGTGTTCCAGGGCTGCGGTAACTTTTTTTGTTTAATATTAACAGCAGCTTTGGCAGGCATCAACCCTTACTACTACGAAAAAAGTCTCTTTGAAAGTCAGATTGTTAAGGGGGGTCTACGGTATAAGCGCCAAGCACGAGTGAAGCACGAGCCGAGCTCAGATTCGTTTACTGTCGCTCGTGCTCGGCTCCTCAAGATTCGGTCCACTACTCCACACTACACGAATTTGAGCTCGGCTCGTGTTCGCTCGTGCTCGACTTCTCTAGCGTAGATACCTTTAAGGGCCTATTACACTACGCGATATTCAGCAGTCTTATTTTTTGTTCCGAGTAAAACCGGTGGTCTAGCCCTTATTACACTACTCGACATCGACTAAGACTGTCTGAATATCGAGTAGTGTAAAGGCCCTTTACGGAGTACCCAATACGGTTGAGTGTACCTAGTACTATTTCTGCCAAACGTTACAAATTGTAGATTGTTTCTTGATTGCTAACAGGAACAAATAATGACTCTAATTACTCATTATCGTTCGTCTTACGATCGTTGCGATATCATGTGCAAACGGTTATTAAAGTTTACTCAGATACTCTGACTAACACGGGTTTGCTGGACTTTAAAAACCTGAATCATTGAGTGACGTAGATAATGAATTAGCGCCAGTTTTGACTCCTTTATTGATAAGCTCCCACGCCTGTTTAGTCATCCTATTTTTTTTGGTGATACAGATTTTTTTGGGTAATTTCATGTTGGAAATTCCAGTTTACTAGCTTAAGTATTTTGAAATGTTTTCCTTAAAATTAAATAAACTCACAGACTAGCGACCTGCCCCAGCTACGCATGAGTGTCGCATCTTTGAAATTCTCGCTTTTCTTTTACTATTATAGAACTTAACCTTCCGCATGACTCGCTCTGTATATCGTACTAGCTTTTGCCCGCGGCTTCACCCGCGTACAAAAAATTTTGCCAATGTCACTCAGGAATAAAGCAGCTTTCTATCGGTGAAAAAATTTTAGCTATCGGATCTGTACTTTGAGATTACCTCCTACAAACAAACAAAACAACTTTACCTATTTAAATATTCGTGTAGACATAAATATCAGGGCAGGGCACATAGCTCGCAGAACAGATGGTCGTTGGGGCCGAAAGGTTCTGGAGTGGCGAACGCGTATCGGAAGACGCATTGTTGGAAGGCCCCCTACAAGTTGGACCGATGACCTGTTGAAGGTTTTTTTTTAGGTGGGAAAATCATCCAATGACAAATCCCGCGGCTTCTTGGGCGGAGCGGGACATAGTATCAGATTTTTACTGACTAAAAAACCCATTCCTGTTCCTTCGTTGCCTAAGCTTCGTCCCAGGGCCCCGGGTTTCGTTTTCACACTACCCCTAAAAAATAATTAAAAAAAAAAAACGTGAAGGTTGCAGGAATCCGATGGATGTGAGACGCACGGGACCGTTCATTGAGGCGACATTTCGGGAAGGCCTATGTCCAGCAGCGGACGTCTATCGGCTGAAATGATGATGAGATATAAATCTGTCATAAATATCACTCTGTATATTGGTGAAAACCGCATTCAAATACATTCAGTAGTTTACTGCGAACGGACACAGTTGTAAATCTACCTTCTGGTCCAATATGTGTTACAAACATTTAAATACATTGTATGTTGTGTTAGAGCTATTTTTCTGGCTTGTATATCTTGTTAGAAGCTGCGTTTTGGCGTATTTTAATACTATCTATACATATAAAGTAGTCGTTTCTTATCGTTCGGTCGCCATCTTAGGGGTCTATGTCGTTTGTAAGCATGACCTCATGACTTGGCAGTGTTTATATTATAATCATTAATACGTTAATACACTTCATTTTACTGTTCATAATATTCATGTTTTCTCACACTTTGTATCTCATATACCTACAAGTAGATCACGAGGGTCAGTCACTTAGAAACGAGGTCAACAGTCAACAAACTGCTTTAATAAAATTTAACTAAATAGGTAATAAATTTTAAAAAAATCGTAACTACTACTTGAAGTCTCTCTACCTTAGAACTTCGTCATAATTGATATATTTTTAGTTCGATTTCATATTTATCATAGTATTTATTAGTTTATTATATTAGTATTTAAGTATACGTATTTTATTATTATAAGCCACTTAATTTAACGATACTAGGTACATTCTAAATATATAATAAAATAACGCCCTACTGCAGGTCCAAAAGTGGTTCACTGCTAATAATCTAGTTTTAAATGGGAAAAAAACGAAATGCATAAGATTTTCCTTACCGAATGTTAAGAGTAGTAATTGTGACATAATATTGAACAATGACAAACTAGAATTTGTCGATAAAACGGTTTTCTTAGGGATTACGCTTGACTCAAGGCTACAATGGGGTCCTCATTTAACATCTCTTGCGGGACGGCTTAGCTCAGCTGCATATGCTGTTAGAAAAATCCGCCATTTTACGGATGTTGATACCGCTAGACTAGTATATTTTAGTTATTTTCATAGTATCATGTCATACGGTATCCTACTATGGGGACGGGCTGCAGACATCGACTCAATTTTTATTCTACAGAAAAGAGCTATCAGAGCTATTTACAATCTCCGCCGGTGCGATTCTCTAAGGGAACTGTTTAAGGATATTAACATATTGACGGTGTCTTGTCAATATATCTATGAAAACATCATGTACGTTAGAAAAAATCTTCATCTTTTTAGCAAAAGAGGCGATAGACATAATTATCTTACAAGAAATAGGGACCAATTAGTTCAACCAGGTTTTAGACTGGCTAAAGTGGCCTCTTCTTTCATGGGGTACTGTTTGAAATGTTATAACAAAATACCTCCACAAATATTAGAACTCAATGAAACGAAATTTAAATCTTGTATTAAACGCACACTATGCAGGCAAGCATATTATAAGTTGGAGGATTATATTCAAGATAAAAATGCTTGGCTCAATGCTGATCCAGCTCCACTACCACCGGGGCGTACAAATTGATTAGTTTTGAAACTATAATCTGTAAAATATTATTATTGTTAATTATTATTGTATTTAGTATTGTATAATGTAGAAACATTTTTTTTCAAAATTTGTAAATGTGAGTACCATGGAGCTATTTTTATGGTTTTTGGGTTATTATTGGTCCTGTTTGACATAAATGAGCATGGCAGTTGAGAGTTTGTCATGCTCACTCAAATGTCTCACTGATGGTGGCGCGTGTGTTGGATCATTCGGTTCCCTTTAAAATGGTCGAGCTGAGTGGTGCTAATATTCGCGTCAGGTCCGTGAACGGGCGCTGTCAGTTGAGACTGGTCATCTCTTAGCTGCCAGTTGCTATTTTAATATCTATATTTAGTTTTTATTTTTACTTTATTGACATTGTTCTCACATGATAGCGACAAGAAACATGTAACAGACATATTTGTAATTGCAAAACACGATTGAAAAGAGTGTCCATGGAGTTTCTTGCACATTCTTCTCCATAGAGATCTACGCTTTGGAATGTGCAATTAGCATCATTTTTTCTGACTGACTGACTTCTTGACATTTCAAAAGTGCCTGTAAATGGTTTATTTGAAATAAATGCTTTGAATTTGAATTTGAATTCTATTTCAAATATCTGTTATTTATTTATTGTGCACACCTACCACAGTGTTGTCTTTTTAACCCAGTGGTTGACTGGTAGAGAATGCCTTGTGGCATTAAGTCCGCCTATGTACCACCATTGTACATGAAGTTTAAATAAGTAAAATTCGGTTTATCGTATTTATAGTGACTATTTGTTTGTTTTGATCAAAGCTTTATATTATTGTAAGTATATAGTGTGTTCAAACAATGCTCTCACAGTCCATTACGTTCTACATTCTAGAGAACAATTTTTTCATTCGCCGTTTATTTTTGAAGTGGTTTACAAACACATCTGGAGTTCTTATATTATACTCTTTATTGTACACAACTTTTACAAATAATAAAAATAGGACAGCTGATGTACACGAGCGAGCTTAACCCACAATTGGGTTTTCTTACAGCACACCATAAGTACCTATTATATAGCTATATTTAGAAATTCACACATGAGGGTAACTTATTATAAATGCACAACAAAACAAAATGTAGGTTAGGTATAAAAATAAAGAACCAAGAACATGTGGTATAGCTAATACTATAGTACTTAAGTATAGTTAGAGACATGAACTGAACAGTCAGAATTAGGTGAATTTTGAAGCTATAATTTGACTATGGTCAATAAAGTGGAATGTTCGATTTTAGTCAATACCATTCACTAATAAAAACAAAATAAACTAAAAATATTGAATTTAGCGCCATCTAGTGATAACATGCTCGGGCCCGAAGCTTTCACCTTATGAAGGAACTTGCTTCTGACAGCGGCTTAACCCGCTTTAAAATAGGTTTCTCCATACAAATTTTACACCCCCGCTTCATCTCCAGGGCTGAATTTTTGGAATAAAAATATTAGTGCTCGCTTACTTCATAAAAGGAAACGTTGTGTAAAATTTCACGCTTCTAGGGGGTCCACCATGACGTTCAAAGTAAGATAGTAAGATTGTTTCATTCTTATTTCAGTGTGGGTAAGAGACAGAGCTATACAGGTTGTCTAGTGCCATCTCTTACCCACACTGGAAATAAGAATAAAACAATCTTACTTTAAACGTCATGGTACATGTCCTAGTCGCAGTAATTTCGGCTGTGAATTTATATATCAGTCAGTTTTATCTCTATATATAAAAGGAGAAACTGACTGACTGACATATCAACGCACAGCCGAAACTACTGGGACTAGGAGCATGAAATTTTGTACAAGGTTTCCTTTCACGATATAGGCGAGCACTAAGAAAGGATTTTCTAAAATTCACCCCCTAAGGGGTTGAAACGGGTATCCTAAATTGGTATGGAGAAATCTATTTTCACGCGGGCGATGCCGCTGGCAGCAGCTAGTATATATATATATGTATAGATAAAAGTAGCTCGTTCTGGTGCAGACAGTGCTACGGTGCATACAGATAAATCTATGAAGCAATATCTGGCGGATTGAATCCGCATGCAAGGTGCAGGCAGGACCAAACAAGTTTTGTATTAAATTAAAGTAAGTTCGTGTTCGTTCGTATTTAACTTATCACGTGCTTTTATGTCAGGGACGAATGACATAATATTGTGGTAGGACAACTACATAATTTCATAAATAGCACAAGCGATAAGTAATTACTATAATTAAAATGTTTAAAATGACGTCACTTTCTGTTAATTAAGCACGCATTTTTCCATATAAAAAAACACTTAATTTTTTTTTTTTGTAAAAAAGTTTCTTATTTTACATTTTTTAACTGTGGTAGCCCTCAGCTAAAGCGCAATGGAAAGGGACTATGCTCGGAGTTTCCTTCCGGAATTAAGATGTCAGCAGGAGAGCCAAGGTTACCAAAGATAGCCCGAAGAATCGCCAAACTTAAGTTGTAGTTGCACATTGCTCGCAGAACAAATGGTCGATGAGGACAAAAGGTTCTAGAGTGGCAACTATGTACCGGAAAACGTAGCATTGGGACATCTCCCACAAGGGGGACCGATGACTTGGAGAGGGTCGCGGGAATCCGATAGATGCGAGATGCACAGGACAAGTCGCTATGGCGACGCTTTAGAAGAGACCTATGTCAAACAGTGGACGTCTTTCGGCTGAAATTATGATGATGATAATCCCTCAGCCAAACTTAAAAAGTGTGCTAGTCGTCGGCGCCTCCACGAGAACACGGTAGTGCTCTGCCTTACCGAGGTAGATCTCCACCGTATGCTCCACAGTGTCTTCCGGGCGATCTACACAGTGGTGATACACGGGCATTTCTCAAAACAGGAACCTTCTGAAACAACCGTGTCCGATTAGGACCTGCGTCAGGCGGAAAGTGAGGAGTGAGGACACCGTGGCGCTGGCGCCTCTAACCACTCCATCACCGCGATTGTGGCGTGCCCACTCTTCCCATATGTATATTCTCATGCCAATTTAATCATTTATATATTGTGTGGAGCAGTGGTGGCCGAGTGGTAACGGCCCCGACTTACGAGTTGTAGGTCGCGGGTTCAAACCCAGCCAGGCGCATTACTTTGTGTAATTTATTTCATCACCACTGCTCTCAAAACGGTGAAGGAAAACATCGTGAGGAAACCGGCATGTCCTAGAACCAGAAATTCAAAGACATGTGACATCCACCAACCCGCACTGGGCCCGCGTGGTGGATTACGGCCCATTCCCTCTCCTAGAGAGGAGGCCTGAGTCCCAACAGTGGGAACATTAAAAAAGGCCGACTATGCTATATTGTGCATAACGACTGACTTTTTAATAGAAATCTTTCTTCCCCAGTGCGTAGGGCTGTTGACATCACTAGCTAAGAATGCGACTAGCAAAATAAAAAGGGAATTTATTTTTAACTCACGCTTGTCTGTTCTCGTGGGTGCCTCGTGTACCGCAGAGGTGTAATCGTGGGAAATCCGTGAAACAGCTTACTGGGTTTTCAAACAAGTTATTTTTTTCTTTTTTGTGACTGACCGGCCTCGACCATACAACTTTTGTATTGTCTGCCTGTAAATGGTTTAAAAATTCCAGACTCACAGTCTCAAAGCATTTTATTTCAAATAAACCATTTACAGGAACTTTTGAAATGTAATGAAGTCAGACAGTCAGAAAAAAAATGATGCTATTTGCACATTCCAAAGCGTAGATCTCTATGGAGAAGAATGAGCTTGATTGTCCATGGACACTCGTTTCAATCACGTTATGTTTTACAAATATCTCGGTTACTTACATGTTTTTATCGCTACTATTATGTGAGAACAATGTAAATAGAATAACAAAGAAACTAAATATAGGTATTAAAATAAGCTACTGGCAGCTAAGAGAGGGCCAGTCTTAACTGACAGCACCCGACGATGCTGTCAGTTAAGACCGACCCGACATGACGCGTATATTAGCACCACTCAGCTTAATTATTTTGAAGGGAACCAAATGATCCAACCAAAGACATTAATATATTGAATTCTACACACGCTCCACCATCAGTGAGACATTTGAGTGAGCATGACAAACTTTCAACTGCCATGCTCATTTATGAAAAACAAATGCTATGGGATCGAGTATGTTCAAACCTTTGAACTGGCGCAAATACTCGTTAGCGTTGCAGTTGTTTTACTTATGAAAGATGTTTTTTGGCTACTTCTAGCTAATATTGAGCATTTTTTCTTACAACGTCATAGATAAATTTAAACTTTTAACAAAAAAAAAAAAAAACGGATTCAATGTAAAAAAACACTGAAAAGTGCAAAATATTTTTAATTTCGGAAGTCGGTGTTTCTATATTAGTTTTGTCTCTTCGTTATTTGGTTCGTTAGCGGTACCACCACTAAAAAGTACCCCTCAGCCAAACTTAAATACCTTATAGCCAGAATGCATTTCATGACGATTCTAATAATCCCAAACATGGTTAGAACTACATTAATTTAATAATTAATTACATTAATTTATTACAGAGTTCCGGTGCCTAACTTCTTCATCATCAGATCAGTTCGATATATTCCCCCTCTTCTTTCAGTCACTCATCGACTACACGTATAAACAAAGCAATTTTACTTGTTACGACTGTTCTGCTGTAATCCTATGAGGAGTTCTGTTCCATATCTTCGAAGTTCATGATCAGATCATAACAATATTTCTATGGGACCAACTCGGAAGCATAAACTTTCAATCAAAAAAAATAATTTCAAAATTGGTCCACAATTGACCGAAAAACCGGTGAACATGTATGTACATAAAAAAAAACACATTCAGCAGAACATAGAACCTCCTCCTTTTTGAAATCGGTTAATAGATAATTATCTTTACATTTACAATTTAACATTTCTTTTCTGCACAATATAAAACAAAATCGCTTTCCGCGTCTCTCTGTTTAGTCGTTTACTCCTCCTAAACCACGCAACAGATTCTGATGCGGTTTTCACAAAATAAAGAGCGATAAACGAGAAAGATTCATGTGTATAATTTGCACCCGTGCTAATACTAAGTTTACTTGTTCAACAGAAGTTCATTAAAACTGTTCTCACATGTATAAATTCTATTCATAATTACCTAGTTTCATGACAGATTCCGAGATAGTCAAGCGTTCGTCGAAATGCTTTTAGTATTGTTTGTTTTTATCTAGCAGACGATACGGATTTACTGGGAAATTGAAAATCTGGCTAAGACACCCACATTATACCTACTTACTTTGTTTTCTAAAGCTTTCAAGACTTATAAGACTATGTAGTGAGATCTTCGTGAATGTTCGTGTCTTCGGTTATTGCCATTGTACGCTTAATTTTGTAGCTGGCTGGGTGCACGTTTTTTATTAAAGTAATAATAATAATTTATTGACACACACACACAAGTTAGTAAGAAATTATAGAAATGAACAATAGAATAAGACAGACATTACACAAAAGAAGTAGACATGGTCCCAAACTAGACGTAGCCTGTATCTTGGTGGCCCAAGTGATTAACAGGTTAAGCAGTTGGTGCTTATGTGACAGCACGATTTTGCATTATAGAAAATAACAGAAAGGAATAAATATTCAAAAAAATAACAATACAAGAAATAAAAAAAAAGAAATACAGTAATAACGTACAGATGAAATCAAATTAAATTCGGAACATAATAATATATTTCAAATCATTACATTACATTAAAATGAAATCGAATTACATAAAAAAAAGTGAGAATCATCAAATAATTTCTTCTGCTCTGGCAAGCAAGGAATGCCTGACTTTTACTGACTAAAACTTTGTTGCCCGGGGCTGCGGTATCTCTTTCGAACAATCCTGCAAGCTTTGAGTAGCTATTTAAGTTTAAATTTTCTTACCAGCCAAAATAAAGGCCAAGTGATTTTCAAGGCCAAGATTACACCCGGTTAAACTGTACATTAGTGCGGAAGTAGTGTAGTAGTGTTAATAAATCCCTTATACCTATTTCTTTTTACCTGTCAACGGACATGGCGTTGAAAATCATTATATAAGATAGTAACAAGTTAATACACTCAAAACATAATTAGCTACAACTCCCACACTACCACCACATCTCCAAAACCGGACTCTAACACTCCAAGACAGTGGTTCTCAAAGTTGACTGGACTCCGACTCGCCCAACAAAAAGTACTAAATTTGGAACTGACCTCTTGGCAAAAGTGGCTGAACTATATTTATTTATTTATTTATTTACAAGCACTTGTACAACGTTACGGAGGAAATCCAAGGTCTTGTACAGTAGAAACTTACAAAATAAAAAAAAAATACATTAAATAAAAACCATAATAACACATTGAAGAATAAAAAGAAAATACATATACATTACCACTAAAATAATGAATATCACACAAACAAATGAAAAAAATGTTTACTTATTTTTTATCCATCTTCTCACAAAACCTTAGACATTCACGACACACATCTATCCATCTCCCAGCAAACAAGTCACACTCCGGTGTTAGACTCAGGAGAGCATTAAGCACAGAAAGCGCACGAACGAGCGGCGAGTTAGCTCGTGATACTGTATGCGATAAATGATCAGCTAACAATCGGTGTGTTCGCGGCCTTAGGTGTTGTTTAGGTACGAGAGGAACAAACAATCTCACCAGCTGAGCAACTAATTCAGGACAATCAGATTCACCACGAAGAACTTGACAGGCAAAGATAAGCAAAAAGTAATTGCGCCTTACTTCTAGAGAATTAAATTTCAGCATTCCGAGCAAAAATTTTGTCGGATATAAAAATGGATAGTATCCAAATAATTTCTTATACATAAATCTAAGGAATGTTTTTTGAACTTTCTCTAGAAGCAAGACGTAAGAAGCCTCATAGGGGTTCCAAATAATGGAAACTGACTCTAATTTACTCCTGACTAAAGCCATATAGACCAGTTTAATTGCCAAAGGGTTATTAAATTCACGCATATTTCGAATCGTATATCCTAGTCTGCGGTACGAATCAGCGGCAAGATTCCGCATATGTTCATGGAAGTTGAGT
Source organism: Mythimna pallens (assembly GCA_961205895.1). Taxonomy (NCBI): domain Eukaryota; kingdom Metazoa; phylum Arthropoda; class Insecta; order Lepidoptera; family Noctuidae; genus Mythimna; species Mythimna pallens. The sequence goes on along the minus strand of OY540849.1, from coordinate 10,617,533 downwards.
TCATATATGAATGAAGTCAGCTCGAACAAGAAAATACGTTCAATGTAAAATATTTTTCCAACCCAAGCTTTTTTCGTGATACTGGTACTAATCAAGAACATGCCGAAAAGCTTAAAAACGCACAATGGAATTATCTTGCCATGCTCAGTAGTTCCCATGACTACTATGCGACTCTATCATCAGACCAGTTTCGTGGTAACATATTAATGCATTGTTATCCATGTTACATAGGTAGGTATACCAAATGTCAGCTCAATCGTTTGCTCGTAATTGCTTCAAAATTTATTTGGAAGATTTGCCCTAAACGAACATAAAAACAAAGTTACAAAAAAAAATCAGATGACTTCGCTACAAAAAAAAACACTAAAACATTCAAAATAACTCATTTTTCGGAACCAACAAATAAAACCAGAAACAACAAATATTTGAGAGAACTCCTCAAATCCTGCCAAAACTGTTTTTTTTAAGTGAGATATTTTTTATTGACAGGAAGAATATTCTTTAAAGTAAAAAAAGAACTTGGCATATCGGTTCATAAATGACGGAGTTCTGAGGTAACAAACATAAAAAATATAATCGAAACCGAGAACCTCCTCCTTTTTTAAAGTCTGTTAAAAAATAGTCAATTCCTATCCTAACCCCTGATTTCTGATTTTAGTATTTTAAGTTGAATATTTCTCAAATTCTAGCCTGGGTTTGAGACGGTCTACTCGATTCAGAAACTCGCTCATAGTTACCGAGGTAAGTATATCAAAATTTAAATACCACCCACTAGTGGGTCGCCAGTTTGCGACCGATACTTTGAGAATCACTTCTCCAAGACATCATAATTAATTATCCGTTTACCTACTTCAATACCGTCATCGCAGTTCAAGGCTGTTGGACAATTTTCGGTCTGTTTTGTGGTTACAGCATCCTGTACCAGACTTTATTGATAGTCTCGTTAATGGAAGAACACGCCAGCAATTGTTTAATGGTCAGAAAAGCTGCAATGGCGACCTTGTGCCCGTTATAGGAATCCTATGGAATAGCTGGTTTTGTGCCAATATTTCTGCATTATGTACGGGAGACTGAGGCCTTGTGGAACAAGGATGAATACGGCAATTTGAGTGAAAAGCTGAATATTTATTGCTGAAATGACTTTATTCTAGAATACAACGTTAATATTATACCTATTTACAAGTTTTTTACATACAAGTCATTCTCGCGACTAGTTTTTCTGCCTTGCTGTCTTTGGTTACTGGTCCACTCTTTTTGATCGTAGCGTGACTTTATAATTATAAAGCCTCTAGCCGTCCTCAATAAATGGGGGCAATCCAACACTAAAGGTGCCATTCGAACCTCGGCTGCAGGCTGCGGTTGCAGGCTGCGAATGCAGGTAGCAAACGCATGACACGCAGCCGTTGCCTGCATCCGCAGCCGGAAGTGATTCCGAAGCTGGCTGCACGAGCTGCCATTCGCAAATCTACGATTCAATCCAATATGAGCGTTATCGGCTCCGAGTATCGTTTATTACGAACTTGTCTAACAGGTGCAGCTATCACACGTAGTTACATAACAGGAGTGACGTAACTACGTGTGCATCGGCTGCGGCTGCAGGTCGCGGCAGCACTCGCAGCCGAAGCTCGGCAGCACGTGCCACAGCCACGTTCGGAATGCTTTTCACAAAAATCCATACTACTACATAGAAAACCAGTCGTGCAGCTGCAGCCGGCTTCGTGCAGCCGCTGCATGTGCTGCGTGCATCCGCAGCCTGCAGCCGAGGTTCGAATAGCGCCCTAAAAGGGTTTTTCAATTCGAACCAGTAGTTCTTGAGATAGCGCGTACAAACAAACTCTTAATGCGACCCGCCCCAGCCACAAATCTTCGAAATTCTCTGCTTTTCTATACTATAATATGCATGTTAAATATATCTGAACCTCCCTCGTGAATTACTTTAGGACTGTATGAAAATGCGATCAGTAGTTATTAAATTCATTGCGAACTATACATAAAAACAGACGCGATAGGGGACTTTGTTTTATAATAAGTACATAAATACCTACGTTGTATTTTTACTGTACATCTTTTTTTAACAGCTAGACTAGTTATAAATATAAAAACTTTAAATGCTATTTAGCGCCACAACGCGTTTTTGACATTTTCGTCAATTCTTGCCATAATCGGCACGTAACTTGTTGTGAGTCAAGGCATAATGGCGATATTTCCATTTTGGTTTACAAAAGACACTAAAACGTAACAGGTAAATTGCTTGAGTAATCAAGATTTTTGTTCTCATGAGATAACCTTCACGCTCGTATGCACAGTAGACGAACAGAGGACGAACATAACTGTATCTTTATGAAGAATTTGTTTGTTTGTTTGAACCGGCTAATCCCAGGGACTACTGGATCAAATTAAAAAAAAAAACGCCCGTTTTTTCGAGGAAGACTATAGGCCTTATAGCATCGCCATCGACATCGCTAGGTTGCCTGGAATAATCGCTAAGTGCGATAAGGCCGCCAATTGTATGTTTGTCATTAAAAGTTTTACTTTTGTAAATTTGTGATCTCGGTATGCACTTTTACAATAAAGTAAGTAGGTATATCTATCTAAATAAAAGGAGAAACTGACTGACATATCAACGCTCAGCCGAAACCTCTGGGACTAGGAGCGTGAAATTATGCACAAAGTTTCATTTTAAGAAGTAGGTGAGCACTAAGAAAGGATTTTCCAAAATTCACCCCCAAAGGGAATGAAACGGGGGTCCAAAATTTGTATGGAGAAACGTACTTTCACGCGAGCGAAGCCGCGGGCAGAAGCTAGTATATACATAAATAAATAAACAAAATAAACATCAAACTACGACCCACGGGAGCGGAGTACTAACCAAAGACGCGGGTGAAACCGCAGGAGATAGCTAGTCTTACATAATTCTAATACAAGACTTAGAACACTAACAAAATATTGCCCTATTAAGTCGTTCCAACACTACATAAGACTACTAAGTATTTCCTAATAAATTTTTATACGTAGGTACCTAATATTTGCTAACTCCCAAAATGGAAATCGTCGTGATTCAACGTCTGAGAGTACCTACAACTTCTATATGATTAAGTACGAGTAGCTACATGCCCACTAAATTTTGCCATCTCAAAACCGGTATAAATATGAAACAATTGAAGGTTGATCTGATATGAGAGACACAGTGATAAATAAGATCGTTTTGCGCCATTTGACCTAGATAATTTACTAAATTCAAACAGTTTTAGTGATGTATTATGCATGCTCCCCTAACTGGACCTACAAGAAACTGGTTAACTGGTATCACAGTAACACCTGCCAGAAATTTTTAATGAAGTTCGCTTCGAAGTAGTACGTGGTAGGTATGAACGTTCAAGCGCCCTTTTCTTACAAATGTTATAACACAGTCCCTCATCGCGTCTGGTTGCCTGTTTTGTGATAAACTCAAAAAATATTGAAAGGATTTTTATGCGATTTTCGCCGACAAGAAAAGTCGAGAATTTCAAAGATTTGTAACTCTCGTGCGAAGGTAGGGCAGCGGGTCGTTAGTCAAGTACATAATAAAGTTTTTAATTGTACCATTGAGCTGCCTTAGACTATTGTGACAGTGTCATTAAAAAATGTACCTAGCAAAAAAACAATTTATAAATGTTAGTACTTACTGCCCAGGGACGCGTAGCTTCATAGACGCGTATTCGTCATCTACATACAAAAACTATGAAACCCTGTTGACGAAGCGGCAACGAGACGACGACAGCACGATGTACACCAAGCGTTTAATGACGAAAACGCGTCTGTAAAACTACGCTCAGCTTTCACTGACGTCAGATATACAAGTGTCATGGTGCAATCTTGCCGAGTAGCGCAAGCACAATGATCATAGGAGAAATAGCGGGCAGGCGTATCTAGCTCAGGGGAAACCATTTTACAGAGGGATAAGCCCGAATAGACGTTGCACTAAGCGAATTCCATGTGGTTTAAAAAGCTCCGTGAGCTCCTCTTCCTTGTGTTAGTGAGATAAAAATCCTACGCACCCTGGTCTTTTCCCCATAAGTCCAGGTGCCTTTTGCCCCTTCACTCCCAAAACAATTGCTATTCTTCAGCTTATATATTATTATCATGAGAAAACTTAAACAATACGTCCAAACAATAAACGAAAATCAATATTGTTATTGATTTTCATAATTCGTCTTAATATCTTTACTGTATGTAGTAGCTATTTTAATAAAATAGACTACTTATACATTGTATTAATAAGCCAAGCAGGTAGTACATTTAATATGTTTTTCTCATGTCTGACAGAAAACATCACTTACGGAACTCTATAATCTGCAACCCTGGAGAGAGATTGGAGTGCTATTAAAGTTCTGCGCAACACGACAATGATTTTATTGGATTACTATCATGAACGTACTCACCTTGCGTGATAAGACTAGACTTTGCAAAATGGATATGAAGAGAAATGTCATTTTTATTCTAAACATTGGTGACTCCTTATAAATTGGCGGTTGTTACCTATAAAACATGACGTTGCTTTTGTAAGTTCATTTGCACCAAATGAGTGACTAATGTTGAATGATAAATGTTTAAAACAGTTTAAAATGACGCCAAGTGCTATTGCACCATTCTATCATATATTCCTTAATCCGGCCCTGGCATGCGAAAAAACTGGTAAATAGTACAACTTTTTTTAAAACACAACTTATTCACCTAACTAGGTACTGTGTCATCTAAATTGAACGAATAATTTTCGACTATTGGTTCGTAATAAGATGAAGTTATATAAATATTCAATAATGGGACAATAAAACCAAATAAAAATGTTTTTATTTGGCTGGAAACCGGTTATCTATCTATGCTGGAAAACATTTTTCTTGTCAAGGTCATTGTAATAAGGGTTACAAGACCAAATATTTAGTTTCCTTGCGTGTTTTAGTACGGTGTTTCCAAGAGATTTCTAATAATTTAAGTTTATAAAGATTGGTTTACGATGTACGAAAACCCAAACATGTAAACAGAAAATCAATCCTCCTCATTTTAGTGGGTGACGTCAGTCTCTGCGCTGGCAATAATCTCGCCGGTTATGCGACCAAGTTCAAAAAGTCAAGACTGTATTGCATGTCCCGCGTATTTAAAAGCTCTTTCATTTAGTCGGTTGTATTTGTGTCAGTTTCCGTGAGACAGTTTTGGGTACGGTTGTTCTATGATTTTAAAACTTAATTTTATTAATATTTTAGTGTAAAATGAGGTTGAATCAATGTGCAAAATGTATCGGAATATTTTACTGTGCTGTGTGTTTCTTTGTTTGTAGATAAAGTGTATACTAGAGCCTTTGTTTGTGTGATATTTGATAGAATCTTATGTGTGGAACATTCCTTCGTAGATTCTTACGATTTTTCAGTGAACTTCGGCTTTTTGATGACCTCACCTAGTTTGATGTACAATACGTTTTTTTCTTGGTCTAAAAGAGACGAAAATTTTAGTGTAACGATGAGAAATAGCTGTGTTCATAGATTTTATCATAACTTCGAAAGTGCACTATTGACCTACATTATATTTGCTTCTGGTCCAGATACCGTAGTATTTTTGCGGTCGGTTTGTCTGCGAATGTGATCCTACACGTTCACATTGTGGGAACTGCATAGAGGTTGTATTATTCCTATAAAATTATAGAGTTTTAGAAAAAAATGTGACCATTCTGAGCAATAAACAGGATGCTAGTTTCTCTAATCTAGAAAATACGATTTTACATAATATTATTAGAGTTGTATTATCAATCCAATACAGTCAATATTGTTATAATATAACCAGTTTTCAAAATAGCAGACTAATCAGTACAAATTAGCATATTTATGTTTGTACCTGTTATTAAAACAATAACAGGTACAAAAATATGTTAATTTGCCAAACTTTTACATTGTAAATAATTTTGTAACATAACAGAATTAAGCTTATTATTGTAAAATGAACTCAACATTTATTTTGGAGTTTTATAATTTTGACCTAAGATGTCCGTCTGACCTAATTTGGTGGACCTCCTTTTCTAAAAAAAGTGTTATAGGTACCTTAATAAGACCACATTAATATTTCCTAAAGAAACATTGATAAATTTAAGAAAACTATTTACTATATTCAATATCTTTCATGTTTCATTCCCCTCCATGCTCATTTCTGTATCTTTATATGAGAAAAAACTATGAGGTAGTTTAATTAGCATGCCTGTATAGATGACATCACTATAAAACATAGTAATCATGTCTATGGGTGGCCTCCATGCAGTTTCCTACTGAGTATTGTGTTCACGCTAGGTTGAATGACTGTGTCCAGTGCTTCTGATTAAAAAAAAATTGAATAGTTTTGTTGTGTTATGAAAGTTTGTTTATGTTAGTGTTTTTGTTTTGAAAATTATTTTTCTTTTTAATTTAATTGGCATTTGTGAACAAATGCTAAATGTAACTTGGGTGCATGAAGAGGAAAACAGTGTTTTTAGTATGCAAGTGCATTTAATTTTATCATTACAGTTATTAATATTGTTAACTAACACAGCAGGTGTACAATTTTTATTGAGTTTCTAATAAATTAGGGATATAAACATGCGTGAATGTTATGCCTTTATTCTATTGTTTTCTTTTTTATCAACAAGGAGGAACCACTCATTGTTGAATATTATGTTTCATTTTCTTGATAATAGTTATAAATTACTTCATATCCTTTTGTTGAGTAGGTTGGAGTCTGTATTTATTATGAGATATATTTAACTGAACTCTAACTTGAGTAGAAAAAAATATATTTTGTATATACCAAACACATATCACAGTAAAATAATCCACCAATTTTTTTAACAGCAAACCCCAAAATGTCCTAGCAGCGACAAAAAAAAAACAACCAGAGAGTAGTTAGTGAGTGAGTGAGACCACGCCATCATGGCAGGTCAAAATGGCGGCATGGACTTTGGCACCATGCTGCAAGGCGCGGGAAAGCAGCTACTCAACCAAGGAGGCCAGGCGCTGATGCAATATGGTGCCCAAACCTTAGGCAATATCATCAATGAGGTGTTCCAGAAGAAGCAGGTTGAAGAGAAGAGGTTTTTGCCGAGCATTAAGAATTATAAAGTGGTAGGTGTATGAATTTGCTTTCAATTTATGGTCTAAAAAAGTTGAATAGACAAACTTTACTTTCTTTAAGTATTGCCATAAAACAAAATTCTTTAAAAACCTAGTTACTGACACACAAATTGATTGACAGGTAATTATCCTTGCTACATTAAGCTTAAAAAGTCTACCACCACAAAGCTATCTTTTAATCTGAATTCATTACTCATAAGGTGCATGTACTCACAAAATTGTTTTTACTCATATTATTTTAACAAAAAAGTTTCGTCATCCTCCTACACAGTTTATTGACTGTGAGATGAAGCATTTCTTGTGCAAGCAGGTACCAAGATCCAAATTAGGCAACAACCAAATCACTAAGACCCTTGAAGGCCATTCTATCATGTACTTAGTACCTACTTTGCAGTGTTAAATACGGTTTATTAGAGCTAATTATGTCACTTATTTATTTTTTAATTCTTTGTCTTGATCAGATACTTCAGCAGCTTCACTTTTTGGACAATAGAACCTACCTATAATAATCGCGTTTTAATAATTATTTTATCCTAAGTGTTATGAGAATAGCGTAGCATAATCAGCCTCTTATTGTTCCCACTGCTGGGACTCAGGCCTCCTCTCTCCAGGAGAGGGAATGGGCCGTAATCCACCACGCGGGCCCAATGCGGGTTGGTGAATATCACATGTCTTCGAATTTTTGGTTCTAGGACATGCCGGTTTCCTCACGATGTTTTCCTTCACCGAGAATTGCATAAGTACTAAAAAAAGCGTATCATCAAGGCCTAAAATAAACCTTTAGCAAACTTTGGGCCAATAATCCAATTAACATGTTGGGCTAACATTTCGTTTGGCATATACTTGGTTCAAAATTCCACTATACCACGTGCTGCCATCTTTGAGTACCCTTTTAGCATAGCTTCTACATTCTTGTTACCATACAAGCGCGCGCGACGACGTTGTTTATGAGATTTATTCAACAGACAAGTAGATTTTTATTAGGTGCAGAATTAAACCGGTTGTGTTTGAATCACGTATTCAAACCTAGTGAGGTAACTTGTTTTGTTTCCGGCGCTAATTCGCATCAATGACAAGTATAGGTTGTATATGAAGGTAGTAGCCATGTGTAAGTATAGTCACGCTGCTATTACAAACGATAGTGCGAAAGTAGTTCAACACTACGGTAGTTCGATACTACGGTAGTGCGACAAACAATTGTATGAGTACTGTAATTTGACAGTAAGTGGGAACAGTATTATAGTAGTACTTCTGGGTGCTTATGAAAAAAAAAACACGAAAGCTAAGGCGCGAGCGATGCGTAGTGGAGCTCCCGCCTTATCCTTCTAAACTAATCTGTCCATTTCGGTGTGCCCTAACATAATTATGTTAATTCTTCATGTCGCGCTAGAGTAATGCTGAGTTTCAGTGTGTCTCGCAACCATTGACAGCTCCAGAGCTCGACAACCGCAGATCCAGAGCTCGACAGTTCAAATAGTACAGTCGACATGTGTTTATCGACATAGTTAATCGTTTTAAACCTGCTCTACTAGATATGAGAACTTTCAATGACACGTAGACTCTACGAGGTCATACCACAGAGTAACCTGAAGAAAATCTTCAAACAAAGACGCTACATCAGGTATACTACTACAAGCTAATGGCGCGTGTGTGCGTGCCAACTGGCTGCCCGGAGCTTACAGGGAGAAACCGGTTAATACTGGCTCACCCAGTTGTTGTAGTCAGGGCCAAGGACAAGCCCAGTAGGTTCGATGGTACTGATCCCGCTAGGGATGCGGGAATTTTTGAAATAGTTAACGTGGCCATAGAACGCAAAGGGCAACTGATGAACTGACATTGCTGGTTCAAATATTGAGTCCGGTATCTGCTTCCTGCATTCCGTAATATCAACGAAAAGATACCTTCATCGTTCCCAGAACTATCAAGTTACAACTTAACCATTATCACACAATAAGAAATAGTACCCATTATTGCGTGTACCAAAGTACCTACTTAAGTGAGTACAAGCGTACGTTATATAAGTGCATACGACACGTCACTATATAACCATTATTGATGATCGAGTTACCAAGTAAATAGTGCTCGAGTGGAGTTATGCTAACAATGTCCCCCCCAGAAGGCCTTAAATGGCAATATTTAGATTAGTCTGTATAAAATATGATTGATTACAATAATTAGAATAGTGTGGAAACTTTTGAAAAGGTTGTCTGTGTATATACCTACAATGGGGCTAACCATACGGTACCCATATTTATGTAGCTATGTTCTTCTTGACTAGCCAAAGAAAGGATGGAAGGATTGTGTGAGAAATGATATGAAAGGGAGTTAGCGATAGCGTGACGGGTGACAGGACAGAATGGAAGAAAAAAACGTGTTGCGCCGACCCTAAATAAAACGGGATAATCACCTCCTTTCTTAAATAACTTCTCCCGGAGGTGGAGCGAGAGTGATTGTTAGACTTTTAGTGACTAAACCCACTCGTACTCATTCAGTTGCCCTTTTGGTTCCGTAGGCCGTAGTGACACTTCCGAACAATCTCGCAGACCTCGTTTCCGGTGAAACGAAAGGAAATCAATCCATCATTTCTTCTTCTACCCTTGTAACCATTACCATTCATCATCATCATCATCCTGCCCTTGTTCCATATTACTTGGGGTCGGGGCTATACGATTTTTTCTACCATTCTGTCCTGTCACCCGTCACGCTATCAGTAACTCCCCTTTCTTTCATATCACACCTAACACAATCCATCCATCTTTTCTTTGGCCTCTCTCTCCCTCTCCATCCTATCCATCTACATAATATAACCATTACCATTCATAATTGTATGTTAACCGAAATCATGAATGGTGCTGAATACTATCCGGTCTTCAGGCAAGTGCATCGTTTTCCAATTCCCTAATATTCGGATATCTGAATGTGGGCAAACGACCAAAGCATAAAGGTAGAACTACATTGGACACACGTGGGCCACGTACCTCGATCTGGAAGCGTTGTTCTCTATACATTTGACAACTAGACTTGTAGAGCTACATTAGATCCACGCTACGCGACGCGCCGCGCCGCTACGTACGAATCAGGCGTGGCCCACGTTTGCGTTGGTCTGATGTAGTTCCCGCTTAAATGTCTTTACCATCTGTTACTGTAGCGAATAACCTTTTGTATCGGGCAAGCTCGAACATCAATCACCCGTTCACCACGGTCAATACTTGCATAAAGCGTTTAAAAAAACCGACAGTTAATTCCAAAGGATTCTTAAGATTAGTATGTAAATTACCTGATAGCAGTAATTGTTTTGTTAGACACGTCATTCGTAATACTTCGGTGCCAACTAACTCGTAATTAGCGTTTGTATAGTGCATGCCAAAGGCATTTTGCTTTCACTAGACGACTGATTCGTTAGATTGCAAATACTGCAAACATGAGCTTCTGTTTTTGGGTGGGAAAACTATCTATGTGGTGGTGGTGGGATAACTAGAGAAGTTATTTACTTCTCTCTACTCCGCTCTGGGTGGAGCGACAGAGAGTGTCAGACTTATACTGACTAAAACCTACCCGTGTTCCTTCAGTTGCCCCGTTCCAAACCGCGGTGACTTTCGAAATATCCAGCAGCCTTGAAAACGTCATACGCTGCGGTCATTATTGATAACAAATATTTTTGACAGCACCTTTAGGTATGGACTGAACTTGGATAAAGTTGGAGAAACATTCTTGTTGACAAAAGGCTTAACAGACCTAGTTAGTTAATGATATTGGATTCATTGAGAAATGGCGTGAATTGTACATCAAAAATTAATTTGATGTGTCTGAATTTGATAATTTAAAAAATTGTCTCATCGTCGTTTAATAAATTTACTCGTAAGAGCCTTTGTTTGCACAAGCTTTGAAGTCTAGATTTATTTAGATGCTGACTCAGTACATCCATCACTAATTTAATTACATTACAAAGCAATAATTATGGATATTATTCATCGTATTGGCAATTCTAATATTAGGTTAACAACCGCTGACTTGTGTTAGATTCTTCTGCTATACAAAAAGCATAAAGTACCAATTTCAGCCCATTTAGAGTCAATTAACGCTATAGAGCTGATACTGGTGATTCTGGACTCGTTTGTTACATTCTTTCAAACTTCAATTGTATAACTATGAATCCTCTCAATGATTGTATTGTTATTGTCATTACTTATTACTATTCTGTTGGCTGTCTGATAGCATCACAGTGAAGACCTTTGTTCTAATTGACATGCTTTACCTTTTTTCCATGGCGACTTATGCAAAATTGAGATAGTGAAAAATAGAGAGAGAAGGACTTAATAAATTTACCACAAACTTGTAAGTATTACAGTTCTGTAATAAAAAAGCTTGCATCTTTGGCCATACGCAACTTCAAATAGTACCAAATGATGCAAAAGTTATAACACAGAAGACAAATCACTGAATCAAATTCAAGGACAACTATAAAAGTCGCTGCGCGATTGTTCGAAAGAGTTACCACGTCCCTAGAACGCAAAGGGTAATTGGAGGAACACAGTTGGGATTTAGTTAGTAGAAGTCTGACACTCTCTCCATCCCATAAAAGATAGAGGGAAAAATCAAACAAGAGCCAGAAAAAATCAAGAAAATAAACAATTTCATCCTCATTTGCCAAGAATTTGACGGAAGAAACTCTTCAATAGAGTACTAACTTGATCGAGTCGTTCTATTCGGTGATTAACAGTGGGTGCGTTACGATCGTTGACTGTGACTCAAGTGGGGGGCGCCGATGCCAAAAATAGGTCGCTAAATTTATTTTAACGCTGACAGGATGTGGCACCCATAAACAACAAAGGAACGGTAATTTCATACTAACACTATAACTAATGCATTGAAATTGCTATAATTATGTTTCTCACTGATCTTGCATTTCAATTGAAGTACTGGATGTTATGATGAATAGACGGTCGATGGGGACGAAAGGTTCTGGAGTGCCGACCACGTACCGGAAGACGTAGCGTTGGAAGGCCTCCCACAAGGTGAATGGGTCGTTATAGCGACATTTGGGGTAGGCCTATGTCCAACAGTGGACGTCTCTCGGCTAAAATGATGATGATGATGACTGAATTAGTTCTCAATTTCAAAATTTCATTATCATTTATGATGTGGTTATATTATTATTTGTGTTCAATCCTTATAGTAAACCATGCAATTCTCTATAATTGACGTTTATTTCTTTCACTTCTTCATAATTTATTGGGTGGCTCCCAATGCCCATTATACTTGTTTTCGTAAGATACTCATCTGAAATGATCACATCCAGTTCCATATTTAATCTTGTTTATAACATCAGCTGTATTGTTAGTGTGTAGTCAACTAGTTAATTCCCACATGACCTTTCTAGACTTACAATTGTTCAATTTAGAGTCCCGCCTTATCATTTGATCCGTTGTACATAGCTAGCTAGTTCTTTATCTAGTGCATCTTGGCTTAGTTGTGTCGGGTTTCAGTTACAGTAAATTTAAGGATGTGGTAATAAAGTAGTTCATGGAATCCAGAAAAGTTACTGTGTTGTGGAGGTCAAATGGGTAGTCCAAAGCTACATCCAGTTAGACTAGAAGCGAACCCTAACATCTTTGGGAAAGGACGATGGAAACTAAAAGAGTAGTGACGAAGAAGGAATGACAAAAACACAATAATGAAGATACAAGTGATGGATACAACAAAACAAATGAAACACTCGAAAATTTGGTGTAAAGTGACATTTCAAATAACTAACCAAAATCAATAGCCATATTAAAGTTTCCTACAATGAAATGCTGAATGGTGATTAAACTGACACGTACACATGTACATGCTAAATTAGTAATAGCCAGTCAAACAATTCCGGATTCTACTAGATTAAAGTCACGGTCAAATGAAGTGCGAATATAAGAAATAGTTTCACTTGCCATTGATTTCAAAGATGAAAAAAACGTTGACAAAAAACCGGAAACTTCAAATAGGAAAGAAGAAAATTACTTTGAAATAGTTGACGCTACAAAATATGTAAATGATCAGAGAGTCTTTAAAAACGTTAGATATAACATATTCAAGAAACGTCGTGTCTATTCACAAGACTATAATGATTTCAAAGCAGGCGCAGACAAATTATAGGTTGTTGGCCCATTATTTCACAATATACACAGTACTCATTGCTCGAAAATAAATAAATATTAACTGAATGCAATGCCAAACTTTTATGAAGAAATCTACGTACAGCATAAATTACTAATCTCTCTTGTTCTTTATGGTTTTGTTAGTAGTTCACAAGCCCGCACTGATCGATATTGTGTATTGACTCTTCTGTTTGCCGATCGATAGAATGACGTAATTTTAGGTAGATCAAAATAAATAATTTAGTCAAGTGATCTTTGCTATTTATATAGGCATGTCGTAAAATAAATTCATCGAAACAGTAACTGAAAATAGCGAAATATTACAAATCATACTGGGGCAGGGTATGAGTCATCCAAATGCATTGACTTAGTTAGGTACTAGCGTAACTGGTCGAGGTCCGGAAGAAAGACCTCGAACTTCTTTAGAAACCCAAGTGATGCAAAGCCAAGGAAGAAGGAAATGTTACCACAATTTGACTTTCGATTGCTGATTAAATCTTGATAACCTTTATTGTATACGAAGTATATTGTTATTGTTTACAAGCTTGATAAGGGACGTTGAACTTGATAAAAGATAAGTCTTATCGCCACGCCCTTGTATCGAAATATATAGACTTTCACTCACGATTATGATATAATCTTGCAAGAAATTTAGAATGGAGATGCAACTAATCTTGATGATCCAGAAATTAGTTGTAGGTATTGCAAAATTGCAATATATTAGCTTTTATGCATGTAGAACGAACACATAAGTGGCTAAAACAGAGATGATGTGATAATTAATGAAGGATAGATGGAATGTGCGAGAAAAAATGAAAAGGGAGTAAATGCAAATGTGACCAAGAGAAAGGCTGCAGGATTGTACGTAAAAGTCACCATGGCTCTGGAACACTCGATCTGTCTCGCCCCATCCAGAGAGGGATATAATATTTGCAGATGTTTCACCAAAGAATGATATGGTTGAAAGAAAGGACCTATATCACATGGAACCGAAATATGGAAGTGTTGTTTACTGAATAAACTTTTAGAGAGAAAAGTAATAGCAATAGACATATAAAAATAGAACGATCTATATTTCACTGTTATGCGCTATATTGAGATCGGTTGAGAAAATAAATTCTTGTCTGACCCTGAAATGAATTCAAAGATTCAAAAGCATTTATTTCAAATAAACCATTTACAGGCACTTTTGAAATGTCAAGAAGTCAGTTAGTCAGAAAAAAAAAAAATGATGCTAATTGCACATTCCAAAGCGTAGATCTCTATGGAGAAGAATGTGCAAGAAACTCCATGGACACTCTTTTCAATCATGTTTTGTAATTACAAATATCACTGTTACATGTTTCTTGTCGTTATCATGTGAGAACAATGTAAATACAGTAAAAATAAAAACTAAATATAGATATTAAAATAGCAACTGGCAGCTAAGAGATGACCAGTCTCAACTGACAGCGCCCGTTCACGAACATGACGCTAATATTAGCACCACTCAGCTCAACCATTTTGAAGGGAACCGAATGATCCAACACATGCGCCACCATCAGTGAGACATTTAAGTGAGCATGACAAACTCTCAACTGCCGTGCTCATTTATGTCAAACAAGTCCAATAGTAACATAAAAAAACCATAAAATAGCTCCATGGTACTCACATTTACAAACTTTGAAAATAAATGCTTCTACATTATACAATACTTATAATATTTTACAATTCCCAAAAAAAAAGCATTAAAAAATAATAATAATAATTTCCAAACTAATCAATTTGTATACCTCGGTGGTAGAGGAGCTGGACCAGCATTGAGCCAAGCATTTTTATCTTGAATATAATCCTCCAACTTATAATATGCTTGCCTGCATAGTGTGCGTTTAATACAAGATTTAAATTTCGTTTCATTGAGTTCTAATATTTGTGGAGGTATTTTATTATAACATTTCAAACAGTACCCCATGAAAGAAGAGGCCACTTTAGCCAGTCTAAAACCTGGTTGAACTAATTGGTCCCTATTTCTTGTAACATAATTATGTCTATCGCCTCTTTTGCTAAAAAGATGAAGATTTTTTCTAACGTACATGATGTTTTCATAAATATATTAACAAGGCACCGTCATAATGTTAATATCCTTAAACAGTTCCCTTAGAGAATCGCACCGGCGAAGATTGTAAATAGCTCTGATAGCTCTTTTCTGTAGTATAAAAATTGAGTCAATGTCTGCAGCCCGTCCCCATAGTAAGATACCGTATGACATGATACTATGAAAATAACTAAAATAGACTAGTCTAGCGGTATCAACATCCGTAAATTGGCGGATTTTTCTAACAGCATATGCAGCTGAGCTAAGCCGTCCTGCAAGAGATGTTAAATGAGGACCCCATTGTAGCCTTAAGTCAAGCGTAATCCCCAGGAAAACCGTTTTATCGACAAATTCTAGCTTTTCATCGTTTAATACTACGTCACAATCACTGCTTTTGACATTAGGTAAGGAAAATCTTATGCATTTAGTTTTTTTCCCGTTTAAAACTAGATTATTAGCAGTGAACCAGTTTTGGACCTGCAGTAGGGCATAATTTTCGTCGTCAAGATTATTAGTCCTTCTATTTATCTTAAAAATCAAAGAAGTGTCGTCAGCAAACAACACCATATTAAGTTTATTTTCCAACAAATAGGGTAAATCATTAATATAAACTAAAAATAAAAAAGGACCTAAAATTGAACCTTCTGAATGAAACCGTCAATGTTCTTATCATCATTGAATAAAAATGTATACACGCTTGAACACAGTCATTCATAGCTGTAACATTACAAATCAGATATGGATCAGTGTTCACGTTGTATGTCGTATAATGCAAATACTATCAATAACCACTGGTTTTACGATAGTTTCTTGGAAATATCAATGGCGACTACAAATCGTTAAACAATATTTTCTTAGAACTCTTAGGGCGGAATTCACCAATGAAACTAATCGCGTTTTAACGTTTGGCTCGCATAATCGCGTTTAGCCGCTGTCACTAGTGTCCCTTGTGTAAAAATACAACGAAAGAAAAATATAGACAAGTGACACTAGTGACAGCGGCTAAACGCGATTATGCGAGCCAAACGTTACGAGTAAAACGCGATTAGTTTTATTGGTGAATTCCGCCTTTAATCGATTCTATAATCCTATTTTAAATTTATCGACTTTCGTGGCTGACGTATCGATGGCGATTTTCTGCATACTAAATTGATTGAGCCTTGATAGTAGTAGTAGTAGGAAGAGAAAACAAAGTAATAGCAAATATGCATGAAATAAATATTTGTTGTCTAACCAGTCTATCAATAATAGAATACCAATTGTGCAAACAATATCAAAATTGGTACAACCAACGAGATACAACAATTTTAAACAAATATACCTCTTTCGCTAAGACGCCATTTTCATTTTCTATGGCGTCAAGTACGGGTGTCATGGCCCTTGACGTCAAAGACCATGTCGGACTTGTCTTTCTTATTAGCAGCTTTGAAATTTCGTGTTTGTTGATGAAGATATTTAAAAATATATATTTCATATTGTTTTACCAGAGCTAGTCTTCTAATTTAGCTAATTAAAAAAAAATTGTATGCATATTTATTTAGTCTTTTGATCAATATATATTTCGGCGAATTTGTAATGTTGTGTGTTCCACGTAAAATACTAGAATTTAGCTGCATTCGGTTAAATTGGAAGCCAACCCCTACATACTTGGGAGGGTGGGTTGCTCTACGTGCCTAAACTTTTGTCAAATATCCAAAATCAACATCATTATTTCTTTGTACATAGCTAAGCCATATCAACCATTGTGCGTCACTCACTTCCACTTGTAGTGTCCACAGCAACATCCATCAATCACTAGTAACATAACACGAAATGTGTCTCTCCCAATATATACCAATTACATGTAGGTACTGTTAACCGCATGCCACTCCTAACACCTAAGCCCCGAAAATCACCCAAACTGCTATAAAGTGAACACATTTTCAAGATGAAACTGTGACGTTGACGTACGGTTGACAGTGCCAGTCATGTGTACGGCGCCGGGTACAACGTACGGTAATTACACATGTGCCAAAATTAACACAGGTTTTACGACCTGCCATATGGCACTTTTTATTTCTTTTTGTGGGAAAGAAAATTTTAGAAAATGATTTGTGAAATGAATGTTTTGTTCCTAGATTAATCTCACATGATGCCAAAAGTGTATCGACTATTAAGATGTCTTTCATAAGTGTTCGATAAAGCTACTAAATAAAATACGCAAAAACGCAGTAAACTATAAGAAAAGACCACGTCAATGAATGAGACTGAGTCAGTTGTTGGTAAAGAATATAAATTTGACGTCTCACCACTTTTATTCTCCAAATCAAAATGAGATGACTCTCAAAAAGATTGCACACAAAGAACAAACACAAGATAAAGAAATGAATAATCATAAGATTTTACTAAAAATGAAGCAGCTTGTAGATAAATAATATAATATATTCCACAACTATCACATAACGCCGTCTAGTCCCAAGCTAAGCAGAGCTTGTGTTATGGGTACTAGACAACTGATAAACATACTTATATATTTCTAAATACATACATAGATAAATTACACCCAAACACAAAACAAATGATCGTGCTCATCACACAAAAAATTGTCCTGGGTGGGAATCGAACCCACGACCTCCGGTATAGCAGTCAGGGCCACTAACCACTAGACAACAGGCCAGATAAACGAAGCATGAATTAAATACAATTACTCATACAAATCTTAACAGATATCCGCGTTTACAAACAACGCTGTGTAAAAAACATAATTTTTATCATATTTCAGCGGCTCTTCAGAATTCTGTTTACGATTTTCATGCACGATCACTAGTAAGTCGGGTTGTTCGTTGGCAAGCTACCAAAACATACATTCGACGCTAGATTCACCGTAGACGTAAAATATAACATTATTTGAACGCTAATAATGATGCTCTGAAACTGCTTATAATTTTACTTTCGCGTTATAACCCAAGCGCGTAATTTCTGAAAGGGAGAGCCATGGTCCTAGAACACAAAGGGCTACTGAAGGAACGTAGGTGGGTTTAGTTAGTAAAAGCCTGACACGCCCTGTTGCACCGCCTTAGAGAAGAAGTACCAAAAAAAAAACAAGAAAAGAGTACTCGCGCTATGACCCTTTTGCCGCCTTCGGAAAACAAATCATTCAAAACAATACCATTCTTACGGTCAAACGTAGCCTAGTAACTAGCTCCCCGTCCTTTTTTGTAAGTTTGAGTACAATGAGTTCGCAGATTACCGCGATAGGAAAGGATTACTTCTCCCAGATAGCGTGCGGCGGCAATTTGCTCACCGCGCGAGCACTCTAGGGTTAATCTGGGAAATAGCTGATGAGCTATTTTTAATTTAGACCCTTGCAAATCATTCTTTTACACTTATCCTTCTCTATGACTTGTGGGCGCAACATGTCTTCTTCTTCCATATTTCTCTACTAACTTCTGCCCATAGCTTCACTCACCTAAATGTGAAAAAAAATCCCAAGAGGACATCCTCCTAGGATATAAAGTATCCTATATGCTATTCCAGGACATAGTCAAACCATCAACAATTTTTTTTTGAGCTATTTGAAGGTGTAACAAACATACACACACATACATACAAACTTTCGCCTTTATAATATTAGTGTGATTAGTCGTCATCTCATTATATCTCCTGCCTTGCCAGACTTATCGCTCTTTTACTTAGTCCATCCATGGGGTTTTGGGCTTGGGAAGTCTCAATTCGGGCTTGCAAATAATAATTACATGCTACCCTAATAAACCAGACCGTGCATGACCAGTGCGTGTTGCCAGTGATGATGACATATGGTACTGAAACATAATCGCTTACAATGGGCCTCATCAGAAGGCTTACAGTCACCCAAAGGGCAATGGAAAGGCTATGCTCGGAGTTTCCTTGCGTGATCGCATAAAGAATGAAGATATCCGCAGGAGAACCAAGGTCACCGACATAGCCCGAAGAATCGCCAAACTAAAGTGGCAGTGGGCAGGCCACATTGCTCGTAGAACCGATAGTCGATGGGGCCGAAAGGTTCTAGAGTGGCGACCGCGCACTGGAAAACGCAGCGTTAGAAAGCCTCCCCAAGGTGGACCGACGACCTGGTGAGAGTCGCGGGAATGCGGTGGATGCGAGACGCACAGGATCGGTCGTTGTGGTGACGCTTGGGGGGGGGGGCCTATGTCCAACAGTGGACGTCTTTCGGCTGAAATGATGATGATGATGACCCTAATAACTGTTGCTAGTTATTTTGATTTTTCTTCTACTACTGTGTCTGTCTTCTCGTACTTTACTCTGAAGAGATCATATTTCTTCATCAATATGAGTGTTTCCATTAAATTGTATCACTGATTAATGATCATTATCAACCCGTATCATCAACAACTGAAATTGGTTCCCCAAATTTATTCAATCAACGGTCATCTACATTCACATCGATTTGAAATTATATGTACCTAAAGCAACCTAAATTGAATGAAGCCAACAGAAGACTAATGGAAAATGCTTGTCCTATTTCTGTTATAACTTGTTAAGGTTACAAGACATTGAAAGGCTTTTGCAACTGTAGATACTACAACGAACACAACTATCTAACATGGAAGTTTTATGATAAAGGAACGCGATTTTTACGACTGTTATGTCTTTGTCTCATGTTACTTAGGGTGGTCGAGACACGTTTTTATCTTCTATTATGTTTTCTTAACCGACACACTATCACTGACTCCCTTTTCTTTCATATCACACAACTCGTCACACAATCCATCCACATCATCATTGACCTCTCTCTCTCTTCCTCTCCTATTATCTGCATGTATCCATCCATCCACATAGTTTCTTTAGTATCATACGCATGACCGTGTCAAGACAAATGGTTCCAACTTTTCAGTCACTGGCGCCACTTTCAAACTTTCTCTGATAAACTCATTTCTCACAATTCCCGACACATCCATTGCAACATTCTCATTACCATCACATTTTTCTTTTTTATCTAAATTAAATCGAGTTTCACAATACTCAATCAGATTTCAAGAAAAGGCAGGATTATAATTTCAAAAAGGAAAATCCATTAAATATGGTTTTGATCCTTCATATTATAAACACACAAACATATAAAATAGCTCACGACACTTGAGATGAGTAATGGTGTTGTAAGCATCCAAAATCTCGAGAGACAGTAGACAGCAGACAGTTTGCAGACATAGGGGAGCACCCTAGTCTAGACAGTCGACCTTTTTCGCCCCCGTATCGATCACACTAAATTATTTAATGTTCTGTTTTGAATATCGTGAGAGTGATGTCATCTAATTGGTATAATTGTAGATAGAATTTTCAATTTTTTTGCTTCAAGTTTTTTTAGCGTGTTGACTAATTATTCTATGATTATTAATGCTTAATACCAACTAATTAAGATTAAATAAAAGCACAGCAAACTTTTGGACTACTTAAGATCCACTAAATGGAATCATATTGCTTGTCCATTTGAAACATCAAATAATAAAATGCATTTGTAGAAACAAAGTGACTAACGAAGTGACAGCAAATAAATGATGAGCTAGATACATTTTTAAAGGATATTTCGCAAAAAATGTTTTAAATTTGATAGGAAAACAACTGAATTGATTTATAATAAGTGAGTTTTTGATAGATCATGTAACGGGAATACCGAAAATTTTAAGTATTGTGTCCCGAATATATCTTTATAAACACCAGATCCAAGGAACCTGCATCTTGAGCCAGAGCTACAGTCTTAACAGTAGACACTGGCTCTTATTGCTTATCTGTAAAACCACCGCCCACCCACGTAAATAAAATTAGTTTTGACGTGCAAGTTTCAGTACTAAACTAGATAGAATTGAGGGATACAAATATGAATATTAACGAAATAATAAGGATAATCCATCCTATATAATATTCTGCGATTATTTAATTAGTGTAGATTAGTTTAGTTTAAATTATGATACCAATAAGGATATTTAAGGGAAAATATAAATAGGGTTTGATACATATCGTTGCCTTACGTCTCATTGGTTATAATATGATAATAGTAGTGATGAGTTAGTTATAATTGCATAATTTCTATTAATAGTTAAAAGGAAATAATAATAGTCATTGGTTATTGTTAGCATTTATAATATTGCTTTAAATCAAACCCATAATCACAGTTGGGACAATAAACATAAAACCTTGTCCCGTTCGTTAGTTGTCCTATTGGTGGCTAGGAATTATTTGACTGTACTATGCAGTACACACCTCTGCCACCACTCGAGGAATATAGTCACGCTAGTTTTCTTATTAATTTTTTGCCACCTTCTCATCAACATCATCATTTCAGCCGATAGACGTCCAATGCTGGACATAAGCTTCCCCCAAGCGTCACCACTACGACCGACGGATCCTGTGTGTTTCGCATCCATCGGATTTCCGCGACCTTCAACAGGTCATCGGTCCATCTTGTTGAAGGCGCGCAAGATCCGGTACGCGGCCCCCCCTCCAGAACCTTTCGGCCTCATCGACTATCTGTTTTGCGAGAAATGTGCTCTGCCCTGCCTGTCACCTTCTCAAGCACCACATAATTTTCCAACACCTATGAGTAGTATCATACATAATAACTCATTACGAAGCATTAAGATCGCTTTAATATCATACACGTGTCTTGCGCAAAGATTTACTACTGAAATTGAAATTGTTTTCAGTAAATCGTGGCGTTGAAAATTGATTTGTCAGGTTGGTTGCATCAAATCATCAATTTCCATTGTTCGTTGTCAAGTTAATAGAAAAGTAAGTAGATCATTATCTGCTTCTCAGTTATACGCGTATCAAACAGTAGCCATATGTAAAATTTGCAATTGACGCTCGACCTATCTAATACTCATAAACGATGTTACAAATTTATGCGTAAACTAAGACCTTGAATTTACAAAATAGATAATATCTTATCAATAAAGTATGTGTCCGTCAATTTATCACAATGTCAACATACCGCATAATTTCCGATATAAAATTAACCTATCAGTTACAATAATACAAAAATAAACTAAATAAAAATGAACTAACCTGTTCCGTTTTTGCAAATCGTATGAATTGATTACTCAGGTGTTGTGCAAACACTACAGCGTCCAACAGCAGTCAGATAACTACACTAGTGTCCTTAGTCAAGCCATCGATATTGTCTACCATACCTGTTAAAGCTTATTAGGTTAAAAGGCTTTGTTCGAACTACAAAACAAAACGGTAATTATATTTTTATGTCACTGTAGATTCGATGGGTTGATAAAAAAGGTCAGTCATACACCACACCTATACTATGACGTTGTGTCCCTCAGGGAGCTATGTTAGGTTCTTAACTATTGTAATTAGAAATGCTGTAAATAGCTTTGTTTAGCTTTTAGAGTGAATCATCCTAATTATTGTAGTTTGAACATGCTGAGTGCTGATAAGATATCTTTATTAGTTGTAAATACTTTATTCTACAAGTAGATAAGTAAACAATATTCGCTATTTACAGTCTCGTATGTATGTATATATTGTGCTAATGGTCAAACAAGTAAATTATAAAACAACAGAACGATCTTTCAGAACTATTAGTATTGCTTTGATTTAAATCAAATTAACACTGTAATATATCTTTGTCGCCACGAAATCGATAGTTAATATTTAATTGTATCCAAAAAAGTGTATTTCATACATTAAAAACACAGGTTCTTAATACAAACTAAACGCGAACAATTTTAATTCAACGTATTTTATCTCAATGCTGGCAAGTTTCCCTATAGCTTTCCACTATTTCCATTGTATTGCTTTTTTTGGCAAAATCCCTTAAACGCCTCTTAAATCTCTACACCAACGACCAACCTATTCTGGTCCTCGGGCAACAAAGTCTTCTGATATGAAAAATAAATCACTAAACCTATTCTGTCTCATTCCTGGACAAACGCCTCCTGACTCCTTCCACCTTTCGCAAGCCCGCGCTTCCACTATCCAGTTATGACGAAACCTGAAACAAAAGTTTATCAAACCGTAAGCTCCACAAAACATTTTCCGATAGCTTCGCTTCCAATACGCGACAAGTTCGAAGCTTCCAGCCATTATACAATTATTCTCTATGGGTTTCCGCCACACACACATACAACTTGTCCTTATACTTCCACATTTACCATACACTGTTATCAGTCCGTTGCCGGCAGTCAATATTTTCAGTTATTACTGTCATGAAGTGGTCACGGGATATTTAGTTTCAATTGCCTTTATTTTAATAGTGTTGTGAATGTTATTTGTTTTGTGAACTGAAGTGTTTTTTTAATGTTTATCTTCTGTTAGAATATATCTAAAATTAACTGATTGAAGTGAGAAACTTGAGGATGAAAAAGTCGGTATTACTAGGGTTAAAGTTCGTTTCACTGGTTTTGCTTTGTTGTCGCTAGTATAGACCATTGAAGAAGTTGTGGTTTCTATATCGAAAAATAATATATTAGAACTGTCTCTGTGGATAATAGGCCATGTATAATTTACAGTCGTCACTAGAATCGATTCTTATCAAGGACGCGCTACCTCTAAAGTTCTAAATAGATTAAAGTTTAATTAAAAACTTGATTTTTAACTTAGTTTTGTTATGATAATTTTCCGTAAACGTATTTTCATTTTTAAATAGTTATCCAAAATTTTATTTTATATTAGCGTTATATTCCTCATAAAAGTAAAGGGAAAATGTTTTAAAATAGCTCTTGCCTCACTTAGTTGTTATTTTCAATAATTAAAATATACCTATAGCAATCGTTCTTGTACGGAACAATAGCTGGAGGAAAATTCACGTAAACCACATTAACTTAGTTAAAAAATGAACAACAAAGCATTACTTCTCTAATTATCCTTTTACATCAATCAGGCGACCTTGCACTAGAAACATTGGGAAACCTAGTTAACGAAATAACAACAATTTAAATAAATCGGTGTACAAATCAGTTACTTCCGAAAATTCGACGCATGAGCACACAGACACGAAAATGGCTAATGAAGTTACAGAAGATACCTTTGTGAAATTAAGCAAAGATGAGGTTGGATATCTTAAGACCTTTTATGCAACCGCTGCTGTTTCCAACGCAGCTGAAGCCTGGAAAAAGAAGTCAGTTTCCATAATATCTCCTAAATCAGGAAGGATTTTAAGGAACAAGAAGAGCTTTGAGAAAAAATCTGAACAAAATGGAGAACGAACCAAAGAAAGTGGCTTCTTCAAAAGACTATTCGAAGATTTTAAGAAAGCTAAAGTTTCCGATTACGCCTATCAACAATCTAACGTACGGAGAAACAGCAGTTACAAACCTTTTTGGGCAACCAAAGTAGTGCAACCGGTTGCGAAACCTAACATTGAAGAACCAGAAATAAGTTTGAAAAAAGTTGACTTGGTTGAGCACAGCAATGCCGCTTCCAATAGGAGTATGATTTTCGCTAAGGAAGTTATTGGATCTCCTAAACTGACTTTAAGTAATGTTAACGCTAGTAGGGAAAGCACCCCTAGGAAGAGGCTCTCGACTGTAGACCATCATAAAGACTACAGACTGAAGATGCCTCCCAGTTATAAAGGAAGCCAAATGTTCATGCCGACTGGTGAACAGTTGTTTTGGGTTCGTGATATCTTTTTATAATTTATTTGTCCAAATCTATCATCATCAGAGTATACACTTTTATTTTGTTGTTTGTGATCTCTTTGGATCATTTGATATTCTAAATCAGTTTCGGAAGGTTTCTTGAATGAATTCTAGTAACTTTTATGTTATGTTGGTGCTTAGATTTATGTGAATTTATTATTCTCACTAAAACCTTCAGCAACTGGGGATCTTGCCAAATAGGTCAAACTTAAGTTTGGACTTAGCGTCGCCGACACGAAATCTTGTTTAATGTTGGCAAAAAGCTCTTTGTGTTTTTAGTACAATGTATCATAGTTTATAGGGTTATTAACATAGTTGATAGTAGCCTTTCCTCAATTTTATCCTCTACTCCTTATAGCAAAGTTAACCAAAATATCTATTAATCACAACTTGACCCGACAGACGTCGTTCTTTCAAAACCTTTATATCGTATAAAAAAATAGTGGCAATTCTACTGATGAATTACAAAGTATAAGATTGTTAGCTAACCCTAATGTTGGCAGCTAGGAGCAGTTTAAGGTAATAAAAAAAAAATACGGGTTGCAATTTTTTTAATTTTCTCTGCAGAACTTTTTTTAAATAATGTAAACTAGTGCTTGTTTGCAATCCCACCTGATGGTAAGCAGTGATGAAATCGTTGATGGTGAGGCCCATTCACTTCAGCTTTGAAGATACCTAAATTATAATCGGACGGGAAGACTGCAGCAGGCAAATTGATCCAGTCTTTCGATATACGCGGTAAAAACGACGAGACGAAACGCTTAGTCCGGACCGTAGAGGTGTTAACAATGTTAGGGTGGGTAACTCACCGTATGTGGGATTGTCCGATGGTAGAAAAGTAATTAAAAAAGTTCATCCAAATTCGTCCAGTCATTCATTTTTGTTTATATAAATTTACAGTACAGGTACATTACCAGTCGACAGCGATGTGGAGGAGTTTTTCGACGCCGTACTTTAGATTGCTTTTTTTTAGTACTTTAGGGCTTTTATTTTTATTTTGTAAGTTTTAATTACGTTATTATTAGATTTAAATGTATATAAAATTTAATTCATGAATTATTTTTGTGAAATAATAAACACTTTATATAAATAATATTTAGTAGAGTGCAATTGTTTCTAACGTCATATACAAGTACATCACGTAAATCTTTCATCGATACTTATGTAAGATAAGAATAGATCGTTGAAGCTAAATAATACCAACATTTTTGAAGTGGCTCTTACTAAAATCAATATGCACTCATTCTTGGAGTTAAGTGCGTCGATCGGATGCTTTTAATGACTGATTGAATCCTTACTTGGTAACTAAAATAGCGTATGTACAATGCGTTCCAAATAAGAATAGGATCGATTGCCATGTTGTGACGTCACGTCATACTGTCAAATCGAAGAATTAATAGGGTGAGCAAAACAAGAAAATTTAATTTATTTACGAGCTGTGAACGATTAAAGAACTCATCTCTGAGCTTGCGATTTGACAGTATGACGTGACGTCACAATATGGCAATCGATCCTATTCTTATTTGGAACGAATTGTATAAGCCATTACAACATGGCTTCGCATCACTGCTGTACAAATAAATAAATAAAAATAAATAAATAAAATTTATTCAAATTCAAATTATACAGTAAATCAGTGAATATCGATTTTCTTAAATCTATAACAAGTTCTCAACGTGTTTTATGCCTGAACTAGGTCATCCTGTGTTTCAGGCGAGAAAAGGTAAAACATTATGAATAAATAATCACAATAATTTACATAACATAAAGGTAAAATAGTCATTAAGTAGGTAAGCAAAAAAAAAGTGTAAACAATAAAAATAAAATCTTACTATACTAACTTAGCTAACTAATCAAAATTAAGAGTGCAAGCAATCTTTATTTTATTATAACTAGTAACTTCTCTGTATCTTCATAGGACAATTTTTGTAGAGCTTCCCTGAGAGACTTCTTACAATTTACGTAATTTAAGGAATAAATGCTTGCTTTCGCATTCAGTCTATTATAAATAAGAGGTCCCATATTCGAGGCATATTCGTATATGCGATGCAAGTTATTTTATTCATGATAAGATTTTGGAGTTTATTTTAGAGTATTGGTGTAAATGCACAAAATAAACAATCTTATGTGGTATAGACGTAAATCTTGCAAACATTACTTGTACCTATCTTTTGCGATATTTTCGTACTTAATCTACGTCTAGCATTTTTCGGCCATTTTCATTGTTTTGCATACAAATTAAAATTTTATGTGCAGTTTTATGGGAATACGGTCTCAGTGAATGTGAGGACTATGTTAATTGCTTTTTTTTTCTTTTCTTTTCTGTGATTTTAAGGTATGCCTGGCAATTTGAGTATTTTCTGCGGCCTACCCAAATGTCCTTTCCTTGGTATTGTTCGTCAATTCGTTGAGTTCCTTAGTAGTCCTGAGCTGCGCTTTGCGAATACTGACACATGCTCGCGGGACAGGTCCACTCAAATCTGTATGGTTCTTTCTTCAAAAGACTATCTCACACAAATCTGCATGATTCTCATGTGTTTTGACCATTACATATTAACTGTAAGGACTTTAAAAGAGACTTTGACCCCTGAGTTTGTTTCAGTGTTTCTTCTCAGGGTAGTCAGCTAGGAAACACCGATGAAAAAGAAATTGACGTGTAAAAGTGTTTTTTTAAACCTATTTGCAAAATAAATATCATTTATTTAGTAAATTCAATGTAGCCATCAGAATGGTTTTTGCCCTTTTCGCCGTTTCAATTCAATTTTATTGCGAATTCTTCTGAAAACCTTAGAATCCTGGCATCCTTCACTTCTTTGTTTAACAGAAGTCAGTGAACGACTCCCTGTTCTGTTTCATATACACATTCAGCATGCATGATTTAATGTAGATATGGATCGTGGGTGTTGAACTTGTGGCTACGAGGTCGATGCCCACACGTTGCACTATTGCCGACTCGCCGTGAACCCACTTCTATTAAAAACATATTATTTAGTCGTGTGTAGGGGTTGACAATAAGTCTAATAAAAAGCCACGTTGCTTCAGCGTCGGGAGTCGCAGGGCGATTCATCCACCACCGCACGCGCTAGCTTTTGGGGACGGCTAGCAATGGGTAGCTTGTCGTCCGATAAGAATGAATTCCGGCGCGTTGTATTTCACGCGCGTCTCAAAGAAATATCAGCAAGATTGACTAGGCCAGGTAGGGCCGATGCCTGCCAGGGCTACGGACATCGTTTTATGTGGCAAAAAACGTACATTTTGACACTCTCGAAGAAATCAAAATCCATAGGGTACTTCCCGTTGACCTAGAATCCTGAAATTTAGCATAGAGCAAGGTCTTATAGCACAAGTATAGGAATAAATCCGAAAACTCTAAATTTGTTGTTATTCAGGGTGCGAGTTCAACTCGCCCAGTTTTTTTATTTAATTTAAAGGTGTTTCCGTTTTTATAATGCCAATAAACGCAATTTTCTTTCTTTTTTTCTGCAAGCATTGCCTTACTAATTATTGTCTTTCGGTCTATTCTGCGTATTCCCACGGCCTTTGCAGGTCATCGGTCCGCTTCATGATATAATTTTGTATCAGCTAATTTTGATCTTTTCTTTTTTCCTTACAGCTTGGCGAGACTCGTCCTTCATCGTTCGGTCCGGCAACGTACCAGGACTTCAAAGATATCAGGTCTCGCTGCGTGGCCGAGGGCAGACTGTTTGAAGACCCCGAGTTCCCCGCGATAGACCGCAGTCTCTACTACAAGGAGAGGCTCGATAGACCTATCACTTGGCTGAGACCTGGGGTGAGTGTTTCTTTCTACATTTCCAGCGCTTTTTCTTGTCTTCTTTTTCGAAAATACTATTTAAAAAATAAACCAAAAAATAAGCTAGTTAGGATTCCGAAGGGTAAAAACGGGACCCTATTGCTAAGACTTCTTCGTCTGTCTGTCACCAGGCTGTATCTCATGAACCGTGATAGCTAGACAGTCGTAATTTTTACAGATGACGTATTTCTGTTGCTGCTATAACAAGAAATACTAAAAGCAGAATAAAATAAATATTTAAGTGGGGCTCCCATAAAACAAACGTTATTTTTTGCCGATTTTTGCTACTAACGGTACAGTACCCTTAGTGCGCGAGTCCGACTCGCTCTTGGCCGGTATTTTTCTCTCTCGTAACAAACAGAACAAACGGTTTTTCCACTGGCAACCGTTGAGTTTCGTAGTTAGCGTTTGCCCCCTCAATGAACAATATTGCTTGAAAATCCGGACATCCCACCTATACGCACAAAACGTTTTAGGAACACATTCATTGTGCGTACAGCTAAGGAGTGGAATTCCTTGCCGGAGTATATGTTTCCTGATAGCTACAACCGAGATATCTTTAAGTCAAGAGTGGAATAAGTTACTTCTAGAAAAGCGTGCTCCATCGTCGACCACATCGTCGCTTTCCATCAGGTGGATAGTGGTCAAGTGCGAGACTGTCAACAAAAAAAAATTGCTCATCGATTTACGATAATTGATTTGCGGATAATCAATTTAATTTTTTTTTTTCATTCTTTACAGGAAATATGCGACGACCCTCAATTATTCGTAGAAGGGTACAGTCGCTTCGACGTTCAACAGGGCGAGTTGGGCGACTGTTGGCTGTTGGCCGCCGTCGCCAATCTTACGCTGCACAGAAAGTGAGTTCTTTGCCTTGGATATTGGTTAAAAATGTTGGCCACACTTTTTACGTTTTAGTTTTTACTAACTACTCGTTTTAGTTGATAGATTTTAAGATCTATTCAAAGCCAACAGTTGTTGGAAGTGGGAAGAAATGTTTCAAATCGAATCCAAATTCACGTTTCACGGTTTCACCCGCGTCTTTGGTGGCTGCTCCGCTCCCGTGAGTCATACCGTGATGTTATATCCTATTAATATCACGAAAGTTTGTATGTATGGATGTTTGGTACTGTTGGTAACTGCAGCCTCGACACGGCAACAGCTGCCGCTAACGTGTCGGCGGCTGCAGTTACCTCTGCCGTTGGCAACATGCCGCTTGTGTGTATGGGCACTAAATTTACAATAAAAAAAAGCACCGGCCAATTGCACATTGCATAAACATAACTTCACATAGTACAAAAGTTTGTGTCATGTATACTAGACAGGTTATCTAAAATCCTTGCTGAACAGCTATATATATAAAAATGAATCCCTATTACCCTTGGTCACGCCATCACGCGTGAACGGCTGGACCGATTTCACATTTTTTTTTTTTTGTTGTATTTATTTTTGTCAGTAGCAGGTTCTTATGAAATGAAAATTAAAAAAATTGGTAGTTGGGTAGAGTACTCTACCCTAGGTAGATCAGAATAGAGTAGTCAGTTGACGGGAGCAAAACCGCGGGCAAAAGTTAGTACGTCAATAAATAGTAACTATATTATTATATACACATGACTACTAAATAACCACACGTACTCGACATGTTGAAACAGGACAATGATACATGTCAGTTTGACATTGATAGGTACTGTTATTTTTCCTAGATATGCTATCCTTGAAAGCTTATCGGGAATTGTGTGATAAAAAGGCTGGATTCCTAGTAATTGCAGTAATATTATAAAGGCGAAACTATATGTGTGTGTATGTATGTACTTTCACGCTCAAACAGTTGAATGGAATTGGATGAAATTTGATACACGAGTAGACTATAGAGCCCAGCAGATGGCTACGTTAACTTTTGACCGGCCTGTTGGTCTAGTGGTTAGTGGTCCTGACTGCTATACCGAAGGTCGTGGGTTCGATTCCCACCCAGGACAAATGTTTGTGTGATAAGCACGATCATTTGTTCTGTGTCTGGGTGTAATTTATCTATAATATGTATGTATTTAGAAATATATAAGTATGTCTATCAGTTGTCTAATACTCATAACACAAGCTCTGCTTAGCTTGGGACTAGATGGCGTTGTGTGATAGTTATGGAATATTATTATTATTTAACTATAGAGCCCAGCAGATGGCTACGTTAACTGCAGCATCGGTGGCACTCATCAAATCTTCCCTTGAGATAATTTTCTCGCTTCTTTCACGCGGGCAGTCACTGGCGGAATCTAATATCGATATAGTCCTTTTTTAATGTTTTATCAATAAAACCACACTGCTAAGGATCACTCCTAACTTCATTTATTCTATTATTTATCATATGATGTACGGAATAGTGGTGAAAATCGCTTAAACTCGTTATATTTGTATTTCAGATTGTTCTTCCAAGTAGTGCCAGATGACCAGAGCTTCGATGAGGATTATGCAGGTGTCTTCCATTTCCGGTAAGGCAATACTATCCCAACTACATGCGTTACTTCACGTTTATAAAATTAAGAGGTTTTTTTTTTCAATTGTCTGATAACTCATATGAAAAGAAAAAATATGGCCGTAATTATTCTTCAAATATATAAATCAGGATTAAATCTATACTCAATCTGTTTAGGTAATTAACTAAAGGTAAACAATCTTGACATCTAAAAGTTGTCTATAATTTTTATCTAAAAATGTTTACAATTTGTATTTACCTATACCGATGTTTGGTAACTAACTAAATTTAAATAATCTTTGTATGTCTTTTATACAATTTTTTTTAACAAAAAGACAACATATTAAGTTTGTTTACGTTTACTTAAGTACCTAAACCGACGGAGTATAGACAGGCCTGTGGGTCGAGTGGTCAGTGGCCCTGACTGCTATGCCGGACGTTGTGGGTTCGATTCCCACCCAGGAAAAATGTTTGTGTGCTGAGCTCAATCATTTGTTCTGTGTCTGGGTTTAATTTATGTATAATATTGTATTTAGAAATATATAAGTATGCTTATCAGTTGTCTAGTATTCATACCACAAGTTCTGCTTAGTTTGGAACTAGATGGCGTTGTTTGATAGTTGTGGAATATTATTATAAAATTATTATTATTATAATGTTCTAGATAAACTTAACATAATTGTAGAGGTATATTAAAACATTTGGGATTTAAAATTATTTAGATTTTTATTAGTATGCTTTTTAAATAATTTTACTATCACAAATATCTTACAGGATTGCATGTTACATTTTTAAATGCATTTCTACTATATTGCAATGTTTTCTTCCAGTTTCTGGCAATACGGGCGCTGGGTAGACGTGGTCATAGACGATCGCCTCCCCACTTACAGAGGAAAATTAGTATTCCTACACTCGTCGGAGACCAACGAGTTCTGGAGTGCGCTATTAGAAAAGGCATATGCCAAGTAAGTTATGACCGAATATCAAATTTATTTCGAAGAAAAACTTGCCCACAGAAAAACAAAATGGAAATAATAATAATTATACGAAAGCGTATAATTCCTAGCCCGAAGTATCGTCAAATTTAAATGGCAGTGGACAGGGCACATTGCTCGCAGAACAGATGGACGATGGGGGCTCCTTTTGTCCCCATCGTCCATTCTGGAGTAGCGACCACGTACCTGAAGACGCAGCGTTGAAAGGCTTCCCAGGTGGAACGATGATCTGGTGAGGGTCGCGGGAATCCGATAGATGCGAGACGCACAGGACCGGTCGTTATGCCGACACTTGCCTATGTCCAACAGTGGACGTCTTTCGGCTGAAATGATGATGATGATGTATAATTCCTATAATTTCTTGAGCTGCAGCTGTCCTAACTTTGTGCCCCATTAAATATCGCCAGACAGCTGGGCCTCAAGTCTACTATTACAACTATTGTATGTCAGAATGGTCTATCATTGATTTCATAATTGTTGATTTTGACAAGTTTGGTAATCTACTAATATAATGGCGTCATTATGACTTTCCAATGATCAACCACAGACACTCCATTGAAAGAAATCGCACGTAATCTCGTACATAATGACAAATGAATGTCTGACGTATGCAGTAATCTGCTAAAAATTTAACAGTTCCTTTGATCAGTGACCTACCATTGGAACTTCACTGTGCAGTCATTGCTTTTAATTCGTAACAAGACAGCTCGTACCACAATTCTATTACGAGGCCACTGATCGATCAATGATCGGCCATTATGAATTAACAGATTACGAACTTTTGGAAAAATGACAATGGAATCGTGTTGGAATGACGAATTTATAAAAATAACAGACTAGGACCCCTGGTTTGCTGTGCCTACGAGTCACCTTGCTGCGCAAGTTCAGTCTCCTGCCCCTCTCACATAGCATATCATAACCAGCCTTATAATGTGCCCACTGCTGGGACTTAGGCGTCCTCTTAACGAGAGAGAGAATGGGCCGTAATCCACCACGCTGACCCAGTGTGGGTTGGTGGATGTCACATATGTTCGAGTTTTTGGTTCTGGGATATGCCGGTTTCCTTATGTTGTTGTCTTCTTCGTTTTGAGAGCAGTGATGATAAAATAAATTATACACTGCCCGTGACCCGTGACCAACATCTCGTTAATCGGGCCCGTGACTGGGCCACCAGTGCTTTCTAGTCCATCCAAAAATCCCATTAAATTGCATATAGGTTTGCAAAGGTCTAGCCCAAACATTATTATGAAACGGTTCTGAAAAAGACTATAAATATTTCAGACTCCACGGCTCCTACGAAGCTCTGAAGGGTGGTTCAACATGCGAAGCTATGGAGGACTTCACAGGCGGAGTTACGGAGATGTACGAAATGACCGAGCTGCCACCCAACTTCTTCACAATCCTGTTAAAGGCGTACGAGAGAAACTCGCTCAGCGGGTGCAGTATTGAGGTGAGTCAAAGTTTTTTTAAGCGCTACTGTCCACGGACGCGTAGCTTCGTATTTAAAAATTTGACATGCCCTCTCGCTTTGCCCTAATGAAGGTGTCAGACTTTTACTGACTAAAGTTGGCCTTTGGTTTCTCGAACCACGAGTAAACTTTACAGAAATCGACCCATTGCCCTAGTTTGAGGCGCAAGTGGAACACTCCACGCCGTCGACGATTTGAGCTCGGTCCAGATGACCGGACAACGAACTACCCATTACCCTTCGTCAAATAACTTCTCTCACTTTGGATGGAGCGAGAGAGAGCTTTACTGCGTTTGCCCTTTGCGTTCCAGGTTCACAGTAACTCTTTTGAATAGTCGCTCAACCACATTGCGCTTACGTAGTCACATGCTATTGTTTCTTAACAAAATATTGGTGTTTTCGCTGCCCTCATAAATAAGACATTTGAATGTCACCCGTTTCGTTTCCAGCCGGACCCAAACATCTTGGAAGCCGAGACCCCGGCCGGGCTCATCCGCGGCCACGCGTACTCCGTCACGAGGGTCAAGTATGTG
This sequence comes from Mythimna pallens, assembly GCA_961205895.1. Lineage (NCBI taxonomy): Eukaryota > Metazoa > Arthropoda > Insecta > Lepidoptera > Noctuidae > Mythimna > Mythimna pallens. Next base: position 10,583,295 of record OY540849.1, on the reverse strand, counting down.
GACATCGAGACTCCCGGCCGCGCGGGGAAGATACCGCTGCTGCGTCTGCGCAACCCTTGGGGGAATGAGGCTGAGTGGAATGGGCCTTGGAGCGATAAGTACGTATTACTCTCACGTATCAAACCTGAAGAAAGCAGTGAAGGAAAACATCGTGAGGAAACATGGCATGTCCTAGAATAAAAAATTCGAAGACATGTGACATCTACCGGTCCGCACTGGGCCCGTGTGGTTGATTGTTAGAGGAAACATCATGAAGGCCGATTATGCTATAATGCATAGCAAATCTGAAAGTCAAGTTGACCTCATGTAGAGATATTCAATAGTGGTACAGTCATACCCCTTGTATCTAGTTGGTAGGCCTCATGCGAAAACAAACGTATAGCCAGCCCATCTTATCCTTGATAGCAATTTGACCTTGAATACACATTTATTTGGTAGCAGTTTGCAGTCTCTACCAATCGACTTTTAGGTTAAAAAAAATACACTGAGAAATTATACGATTATTAAAAAAAAAAACGATTTTAATGTTACAAAAATAGAGTGAATAGGTTACTTCTAGAGGTGCTCCATCGTCGACCACATCGTCGCTTTCCATCAGGTGAGATAGTGGTCAAGCGCGAGTCTATAAATAGTAAAATATAAAAAGTTTTTTTTTACTTTGTCAATGAGGATCAGTCATGATTTTTGTGGAGGTTGCAGACTTATAGCGCCAAAAAAACAGTAAATACTGTGTAGAAATTATTTAAATCGGCCAAAAAAGGACGAAGATACAGCAATTTTAGTGTATTTAGTTAAATGCGTCCAAGAATATTTAGAAAAAACTCGCAGTGACGTCATCTATCATGATCGGTCTCCACCAAGCATACGATCAAGTCGTTTGTCGCACGGATCGTGACATATGACGTCATCTTAAACAGTCCAGCGATCTACTTACTGAAAATTGGTTTTGCTATTATGTGATTGATCATCATTACGTAATTGAAAAAGTAAAAAAAATCGGTTTCTTTTTTCATTGGTTGTGATAATAATGATATTGAAAAAAATCACAAACAACATAATCATCTCATTCAATTTTATCAATGGATATGAGCAGCAAAAACGTTTCATTGATTTAATCATTTATTTGTCCCCAGGTCTCCTGAGTGGCGGTTCATACCTCAATCTGAGAAGGAGGAGATGGGTCTCACTTTCGACGATGACGGTGAATTCTGGATGGCCTTCAAGGACTTTGTTAATCACTTCTCGAGGTAGGTCACGTTATTTACTGTTATTTATTAAATAAATAAAAGTTGTAATAATAATATGTTTGTATGCTGGAACAACTTGTGACCCACGGATGCCCCTCAAGTTGAAGGGTAAAATCTACTAATCCGTGATAAGACTTGTCATACTGATGAAAAAAGATTGCATTTAGGGGAATGTTGAGATCGATGAGTGGTGTGACGAGAATAGATAAAGTGAGAAATGAGTATATTTAGTAGTAGTAGTTAGTAACTTTTCGGTCACTGGCGCCAGTTTCGAACTTCCTCTAGTTCGAAAGTGGCGCCAGTGACTGAAAAGTTGAAGGGAAATCGTTCGTCTTGGTATGGTCATGTAAAGAGGAGGGATGAAACGCATGTTACTAAAAGATTTATGAGTATACATGTGGATGGATGGAAAGGGAGGAGGCCAAATAAAAGATGGATGGATTGTGTGAAAAGTGGTATGAAAGAAAAGGAAAGAAGAATTTAGTGATAGCATGACGGTTTACAGGATAGAATGGAAGAAAAAAACGTGTTGCGTCGACCCCAAATAAGACGGGACAAGGGCAGGATGATGATGATGTTCAAATTTTGAATATACGTATACAACATGTAACTAGGCGTGGGAAAAGTGTGTCATCTTTGCGATTGGAACATTTGCATCTGAATCACTGAAATGTTCCGAAACAGTGATAGGTATCATTTGGAATATCGGCTCACACAAGATACAAACGAAACATTTGGAACATCGGCTCAAAAGATACAGACGCTGACTGCTATGAATTGTGATTGTAAAGTTTTATTTAATTGAATTTTAAATTGTTACATTGTAAAGTTTTATTTAATTGAATTTTAATTTGAGAATAATTTAAAGCAGATTTTTTTATTTTTGAGGTCATTAATTAAATTTACACTATTTACGTTATAATTTGAGTTTTAAAAAGACTGTTAGTCACTTAAAGTAAAAAGTATTTCAGTGTTCCAATTGTTCCAAATGATGCATTTAAAACATTACTGATGTTCCAATCTTTTGGAACACTAAAATGTTTCGAAACAGTGAGTCGGTTCAGTAAAGATTTACACACCGCCTACATGTAGAAACGCAAACCCTGAAAGTAGTATGTTCTGAATCGGCTACTGAATCGATTCTAGCTTATTTTAAAAAGAAAACAATTAGGTTTAGCTTCATTAATTAAGCAAGTTAATGTTCGTTTCAGAGTGGAGATCTGTAACTTAAACCCCGATTCATTGGACCCTGAGGAATGTCCCGAAGGATGCACGAAGAAATGGGAGATGTCAGTCTTCGAGGGAGAGTGGGTCAGAGGTAATTTTATTCTGAAGCCCAACCAGCTTTTTTTTTAGGTGGAAAAATCATCTCATGACAAATCCCCTCTTGGGCGGAGCTAGAGATAGTGTCAGACTTTTACTGACTAAAAACCCACTTCTGCTTCTTCTTTGCCTTCATCCCAGGGCCCCGGGTTTCGCTTTCACACTACCCGTGAGTACCAGCTGGGCTTTTTCTCGTTTGATGACGCAAACTTACTCACTTACGGTCGAGGGCTCGTATTTATACGTAGAGCCAGGAAAATTCTATATAATGGCGTTTTAAGGTCATTCTAGAACAATGTAGTCGCAATGTAGTGTATCGTTTTGGGAACACATAATATAATATAATAATAATATAATATTCCTCAACTATCACACAACGCCAAGACGGCGTTGTGTGATAGTTTAGAGTACGCTTGCCTAGAAGTAACTTATTCACTCTTGACTTAAATACCCCGTGGTTGTAGCTATAAGTTACAGACAATCTAACACAATAATATAAGATATATTTTATGAAATCATATAATATAATAATAAAATAATATGCCACAGCTATCACACAATGCCGTCTAGTCTCAAGCTAAGCAGAGCTTGTGTTATGAGTACTAGACAACTGCTAAACATACTTAAATATTTCTAAATACATACATATTATAGATAAATTACACCCAGACACAGAACAAATGATCGTGCTCATCACACAAACATTTGTACTGGGTGGAAATCGAACCCACGACCTCCGTCATAGCAGTCAGGGCCACTAACTACTAGACCAACAGGCCAGTCAATATAATACTATACGTATGATGAATATTATACGTATAGCAAGGAGTGGAATTCCCTGCCGCGGTCTATGTTTCCTAATAGCTAGGGGTCTTTAAGTCAAGAGTGAATAGGTTACTTCTAGGCAAGTGTGCTCCATCGTCGGCCACATCATCGCTTGTCATCAGTTGAGATAGTGGTCAAACGCGAGCTTATCAATAATTTAAAAAAAAAACCCCTCTCGACTTCATGCGTATTCCGACTTTATTTTATAAGACGGAAGGAACAAGTTCCGTTATCAACTAAAAACAGATGTACTCATGGCGGCCTTTTTCTAGAATTCGCTAGTCTTTGGTACACACTTCGATTCTGGAACTTTCGCTCAGCAATGCGTTTTAGTTGTTTGACGTTACTCTTGATTTCAGCGGTGATATGACTTGTTAAAGTTTCATGGTGTAACAATATAATAACGTTTTCTGGAAACTATATCATTACTTAATGGTTTATTGTTTTTGACAGGCGTAACGGCGGGTGGTTGCAGAAACTTCCTGGAGACGTTCTGGAAGAACCCGCAGTACACTGTTACCTTGACGGACGTAGACGAAGGAGACAACGAGAACAAGTGTACCGTGAGTACTATTTGAATTTTTGAAATCTTTATCCTTACAATGAGAACCTCCTTACAACGTGGACCAGTGGTAACTGCCCCGACTTACGAGTACATCACATTAGGTCGTGGGTTCAAACCCAGATAGGCATATTACTTTGTGTAATTTATTTCATCAACATTACTTTTAAAATGGTGAACGAAAACATTCAATTAGGTTTTTATTGGTGCGTTCCTTAATGATTTTCCACATCGACTTAGTTTTATTAGATGAATTTTTAATTTCCCTAATATACTGTAACCTTTTTGATTTAATGACAACCCTTTTCAAAATTTTTTCATACATTTTATAATGTTTTATTAAAACAGGATCGTTAGAGTAAGAAGTAAGAATTCTAAACATATTATTCCTTTATGGTTTGAGAAACCGAAATCGTATAGTAAATATATTCAAGCATTAAGTTAAGTAGCGTACTTGTTTGCAAACTGTTTTCCATGACATTTATATTGAAGTCACCGCCGATAATGATTTTATATTAATATACTATATTTTTTTAATAACAGTTCTTGTATAATTTTTAACTGTTTATAGAATACATCAGGCTGTCTGTTATTCCAATACAAAGTTATGAGTAAAAGACCCTGTCTCGTGTCATTTGGGGTCGGTGCAACACTTTTTAATCGTGACCTACTCTATTGAGGAAACCAAAATTAATCCTCATAACTAGCGCGCCTCACCATCAACGATTGCATTCCTGAACCTGTACTGTGTCACTTGGAGTCGGCGCAACACTTTTTAATCGTGACTCTGTTGTCTCCCTACAGATTATAGTAGCGTTGATGCAGAAGAACCGTCGCTCGCAGCGCCACCAGGGCCTGGAGTGCCTCACCATCGGCTTCGCGGTGTACCGGCTGCCGGACTACGGCCACGTGCCCAAGCCGCTCGACATCAACTTCTTCAAGTACAACGCCTCCGTCGGACGCAGCCAGGCCTTCATCAACTTGCGAGAAGTTAGCGCTAGGTAACAATATCCAAGAACGCTCTGTGTGTATAATAATATTGTAGGTTTTTACTTACAAACTGTAGGTCTGTTAGAGAGTGAATTTTGGAAAATCTTTTTTAACACATGCCTACATCATGTCGCGTACTGTTCCACCCGCGCCTTGAAGAGAGGTCAGCAAACCCTAGAAGGACTCTAGCAGGCATCGGACCTACTAAGCCGTAGGGGCCTACTAAGCAACTACGGCTTAGTAGGACCGATGCTCGCTAGGGCCACGTGAAATTTCCGAAAGAGAAACTGGCAAAGGGCAACTGGTGTGGCTTGGCTGCGATCCCATTCTGGTGAGCAGTGATGCAATTGTTGATGTGAGTGAGGCGTACTAGTTTATTATGAGCTTCTTCACTTTAGCCTTGAAGACACCTAGATTATAATCGAATGGGAAGACCGCAGCAGGCAATTTGTTCCAGTTCTTCGATGTACGCGGTATAAACGACGAGGCGAAAGGCTTAGTCGTCCGGACTAAGCCTTTCGCCGCGCTTTTTGCGCGGTTTCAACAACGTAAGGGTAAATACTCACCATAAGTCGGTTTGTCCGATGGTAGAAAGGAGATGGCGGAATCAAATCATGCAATTCCCGTGCACAGTCTCCAAAATGCATCCTGTAAAATACCGAAAGGCTGGTTACCCTACGCCTATGCTCAAGGCTTAAATCTGACACACCATCTCGCTCCACCCTAGGGTGGGAGAAGTCATAGGGTGATTTACTACAAAAAAAAATGTCTACGTCATAATAACTATCTACTAGCATCCCACATTTCAGTGCAATCCGTTCAGTGGTTTGAGCTAGGTGTTGATACGTAATAATGTTTCTAAAAACCATTATATTAAGCCATTAATATCTCTTGTAGGTTCAAGCTAGACCCGGGCAGCTACGTGATCGTACCGTCCACGTTCGACCCGGATGAGGAGGGCGAGTTCTTACTCAGAGTCTTCTCCGAGAAGAGCAATAATATGACGTGAGTATTTTATGAATTATATTCAGCAAAATAGAGCAGGAGGGGTGACCCAATGGTAACGGCTCCGATTTAAAAAGTCGTACATCGTGAGTTCGAAACCCAAGCAGGCTCTTTACTTTCTGTAATTCATATCATCACCACTGCTCTCAAAATTGTGAAGGATAACATCTTGATGAAACCGGCATGTCCTGGAAGCAAAAATCGGAAGAAATGTGACATTCACCTATCCCTACTGGTCCCTCATAGTGGGTTACGGCCCATTCCCTCTCCTAAAGAGGACGCCTGAGTCCCAGCAGTGGGAACATTATAAGGCTGATTATGATATGTTATGCGCACGGGACTGGAGACTAGGATCGTGCAGCAGTGTGACTCGCACGTACAGCAAACAAGCTATGTCTCTTTATGCGGCAATATTTAACTGAGGCACAAAGTTAAGATAGCTCGTCATCAAGAATTTATAGGAATTATAATATAAGAAAGCATATTTTTGTGTGGGCAAGTTTTTCTTACAAATAAATTCGACATTCAATTCAAGGGCGCCGGCTTTTAGAAAACCTCATGGTTGCTCATGCTCATTTGATGACTCGAAAAAGTGGCGAAGTGGGAGAAGAGAAAAGCACACTGATCGACCGACAAATAAATAAATGTCCTACTTACATACTGCGTACTTAATTACTAATTATATTTGATAAAAATATAAAATGAAACCATTATTTATACAAGAAATATTATTATTTATACGTAACCTAAAAGGCGGTGTTTAATGTTTATTTCTCATGGGTGCTCGAGCCCCCGAGCACCCACGGAGTCGGCGCTCCTTATTCGGTTATAACTTGGTATACGCCTTTTCTAACTGACTTTGCTAATTTATTTATTTTCGTCGTTCTTGTGGACTAAAATAAATAAATTATTATAACCTTATCTTGTGCTTATTCAGCCAACAGAAATTTAGTATTTGGTAACACTTGAACTACCTATTGCTATGATTTCGAGCTAGCCTTAGTTTTATTAAGAAATCAATTCGTATTTCATCGCAATTAAAAATGATATTTTGTAAGATTTACATTCTTTCATAAAATTTAACGTGAATATTTGTTTTACAGAGAGAACGACGAAGACATTGGCATGGGAGATGTTGATGATAGGGTGAGTAAAAGAGTCATTACTCCAAGGTTAATGCTCCAGGGTAGGCTGCAAAATACTTTTTTGCATTTTACAGGTCAGTGTCAGATTCTATGTTCATTAAAATGTGAATCATATCGGAAAAGTATAACTGTAAAAATAAAACATAAATTTAAAAAGTTACTGTGAAGTTCCTTACCGGTTCATCTCCATAGGAAACCAATTGAAATTTGGCACTAGCTTCTAATGATAAGTAAGATGATTTTGAAGTAAAACTTCATATTTTCGAGTCGATGACGTACCATCGACTTACCAACAAATGCATGAAAAACTTATTATTGCATTAAAAATTATTCGAACCCGTAATACTTGTTGTGAGGCTGGCCTTAAATCAGAGCACTTCGACCCTTCTGGATCTTTTGACCCGTAATACTAGTGGCCACCTAAGAACCCATTCGTTGGTCCATTCGTTGATCATCTCCCATCTAACTCAAAAATGTCCTCCTCAGGTAAAAGAAATAGCTCCCAACCCCGAGCCAGCAGACCCAGTGCGCGACTTCTTCAACCGCCTCGCCGGCGCTGACGGCGAGGTGGACTGGCAGGAGCTCAAGGAGATCCTCGACTACGCCATGAGGGAGGGTACGTCATATTCTCTCTTATTACTCAGCTGATTAGAGGCGCATTATCGATTGATACTCTCTGTTTCTAAGAAGCTACGCTATGTTGACCTTTATTAGCAAAGTAGTTAGGATGATTATCGAATGTAGGTTGTAATATGTAAGATATTACGTAATAACTTCTACTGCGCCACGAGCGAGTACGTAGTATTTTATTTATGGAATACCTATAAAAGAATATACCTAAAGTGACATTTCACTTCAATATACAACATGATGTAATACAGAGTTGATATGACATAGGGGCATTAAATTACACTACGTATACTATACGTTTTTAGTATTAATTCGATACGGTAGAAAATAAAATATAAGTAAAAATGAGTTTTTTTTTTCACACAAACTAAATAGCTTACAAATCAGAGTAAAACGCAAACACCCTTTGTAAATAAATTTAACTGACCTTAGATACCTAGGTATTAAAGCGGCAACGTCGCACGCGCGCGGCGCGCGTGTGTTCTCTCTCTCGTACCGGCGCGGTCGGCCGGCGGTGGTGCGGACGGCGGCTTACGCCTTCGCTCGCGCTGACTTTTATGTTAGTTTTTGAAATACACGCACAACATCAATCATAACAAAAACACTAAATGTTTAAATTCTCGATGTGTCCTCCATTCACATTAATGCACAAATTATACCGACGGAGAATATTGTGACTTATTCTTCTAATTAAATCAATGTCCATCGCTAAGCACTTTAATTTGTGAATTGCTAAAATAATCCTATTTTTTAGTTCATTTATTGTATTTACCTCTGAGGCATACACTTCACCCTTAATGTACCCCCACAAAAAGAAATCCATGGGAGTGAGGTCTGGAGATCGTGGTGGCCACCGAACAGGTCCGAATCGACCGATCCATTGCTGCCCAAACATTTCTGTGAGCCGCTCCCTGGAAGCCATCACAGAATGTGGAGACGCTTCTTCCAGCTGGTACCACAACTTGCGATGAACGGCTAAAGGCAGTTGATCAATGTACTCGGCCACAGGACCACTTAACAATTCTAAAAATTTCGCCGCTGTAAGGGTGCCGTCAATAAAAACTGGGCCAATAATATTATTATTATGGATACCAGCCCACACATTACTATTAGTTTATGTGTCGCATCACGATAAAAGCAGTCAATCACAAAAAAACACTAACACTAAATAATTGTTAGCGCGCGAGTTCGAAAAAACAAAAGCGGCGCGGGAGCTTCCGTGTTACGTAACCTAAGTACGTTCCCAAAGGGTTGCGTCGGCGAACTGAAAAAACAAGTTTTTTAGACGCCCCACTTACCGTTCGCAAAAATCTAAGATGCAGTAGCAACATAATGACCTATTTCTTTTACGCGCGGGATGTTTTGCTATGATTGTCACTCTCGTAATGAAAGTGCAAGTGTGTGTATTTATTGCTTCCCTGTTTGCATTGAAATCTTTTAGCGAAAATATTTGTTTGTACTTGTGACTTGCGTCAGAGCGGCAACAACGCATCGTAGGTTATACTCCGATTTATCGTTTTAAGGTGCATGACCTATGCGTATAGACATAATCAGCTGTTAGGAAAAATACATCGTGTTCAAACGGAGCAAAAACTTAAAAAATAATTTGCGACTTAACTACTGCTCCTATTTAATTGATTTTTGGTACAGAGCTTGAAAATGGTACCTAGTATAGGCAGTTTAAAGGAAAGCCTATCTGTCGTATCAACTTTGTATAATAAATGCACATCCTGAAAGAAGTTTTTTCAGAATCGCCTGCTGCAGCTATTTTTTAATTTTAAAATATTTTTTGTTATTTTAAGATTAAAATACCTATTTTGATAGTTTATAAATAAAATCAATCGCAGTTTGTTTATCGCTCTAAAATTCAAAAACCGCTTTTCCGATTTCAATCATTTTTATTTTATTTTGGTTGCTTTAATATAGGGGTGGTTAAAAATAAATAAAAAATTGGAAAAAAAAAACGTTTAAAATTGATTGAAAGGTGGGAAGTAATTTCACAGGGGCGGAGCCCCAGGCGTAGCAGCTAGTCTGACATAAAAATATGTATCTGCCCTAAACTTAGTCACTTTATACAAACAGGATCATCATCAACACGTCCACTGTTGGACATAGGCCTCCCCCAAGCCCCGCCAAAACGACAAACAAACACAAAGCGTAGCTAGAAAGTAACCAATATCCTACATGTGAAACATACGATCTCAAAGGTCAATAATACTTTGATCAAACCAGTTCGAATAGGAATTCATAAAAAATGATGATTATAGATTTTTTTCCCATTTGTTTGATTAACACAGCACTCATCAATATACTAAATACAAATTATTGTGTTAATCCAAATAATAAGTACCATCTGAATAATTATGCTTAGAGTGAACCTGATTTATTTACAGATTTTTGCCTTTATTATAATTTCTTTTTTATTTAAAATGTGTTGTTTTATAATCAAGGAAAATAATATTTTAATGCAATTTTATCTTTATATTTTACATATACATTTTTTAATGGTATAAATTTGTGCTTGACTGCGATCCCACCTAATATTAAGCAGTGATGCAATCGTTGATGGTAAAGCGGACTTTACTCTATTCGCTATAAAATTAGACAAAAAAAAACCTTTCTCAATGTCCGTTCAACTGATTTTGATTTCTATTCCGAAGGCATAAGGACGGCATTCAAAGGAAAAAAAAGTGGTTACAATACAAACTTTACTGCACCTGCCATTTGTCATGCTTCCAACGCAATAAAATAAAAATCAAAATGGGAACGGACAGTGAAAAATATTTGTTTCATTGTCTAATCTTATTGCGAGTGGAGTATAGTTTATTAATAGTCGTTCACTCTTGCTTTGAAGACACCTAAATTATAATCGGACGGGAAGACCGCAGCAGGCAAACTGTAAAAATACATCACAGTTTGGATAAATATTCCTTGATTGTAGTAACGATTATTTAAAGTCTATTCGTAAATCATCAGAAATAAATCTTTGAAATGTCATTTCTTACTTTTAATTGCTATGAAATACGAATTGACTTCTTAAGCTTTTAACCTTTTACGTCGGAAATATCTGCCAAACACTCGTTTGGCGTTTATCTACCGCCAGGGTCGCACATCTACTACCAAATACTCCATCTCGTCAGCTCTTCCATCATCTATGGGTGAATGAAGAGCTGAACGAGATGTAGTACCTAGTCACAAACACACGACCCTGGCGAATAGGACACGACAACACTCGTCGGATTGGTACGACGCAAGCGGTTAAAGAGCTAATAGGTAGGCTGAATATAATTATTTTATCTGTAATTTTATCATATACTGTTCTAAAATGCCCATTTTTGAGCTTCTCAATGTGATAACGCTTTGTGTCGAGTTAAACGCAGCTTTCGTTTCGTTACGCTTACCGTGCCCAAGGTATAGTATATGTAAGTATTATATCAATAATTAGTTTTTGTAGTAAGTTTTGTTTATTTCTAGATTATTATTTTTTTCTGACAATTTTTGTTATAACTATTTTTTTGCTGTTTTTTTTGGATCGTTTTATAATTATGCTAAAATAAGCAAATGAGATAACTTTTATTTACTAGCGTATTTAAAATTGGTGTAAATATTTTATTGATTTTTTATTTATTGTGTGTATTATAAATTATTATTTTCTTGTATAAAATTACTTAAAAGTAGTTTAGATTGATTGCTAAGATTTTTTATTATTATTATTTATAATTTTCATATCGAACCGTTATTGCAAAAACCAACTATCTACAATTTTTACCCAAATTAAGTTAAATAAAGCTATCGATTCGTCTCATCAAGACGAATCTACAGGTAAAACTGGTTATTAGCTACGACACTTATTTACAAAGATAGCTTCAGCAAAAAGTAAATAAACCACAGATTTCATCGAATATAATAATAATACAAAAATGTTGATGCATTTATTTGGTTTTTGCATTAAGAGTGCGATATTATAATGTATATAAATAATTATCTAATTGTCATAGGGAAATAAAATAAGGAATTTTACTTGTATAGTTTTATTAGAATGTTAAAAGCAATTAATTATATTATCTAGTCAATTTCATATTATGAGTTTATCCATATAGTTGTGAATGACATCTGACTTATTGAACAAGATTTAAGCATGAAAAAATAAGCATTTTGTAGCTTAATGAGCACTGATCCTTATTTTTCCTATTTCTAACATGAAACTCAGTCTCTCGCATTTATTTATCAGGCTGATTTTACAATATCGTAATACCAAAAGTTATATCACTTGCAATTATTTTTTTTAAATACAAAAACTGATGGATATCCTCAAAATCCCGTATAGATATTCCATAAAAACCATACAACACTAGGAAACATATCCAACCTCCCCAACAGAGCTAGCCATGCGTCATGGCGGCGCCTACGACGGAGGGGGCGGCGTGCATCCTGTGCCGCCGGGGGGCGGCGGCCTGGGCGCGCCAGGGCCGCCCGGGGCCGCCGAGCCGCCCAGCTGTCTGGAGGCGCTGCTGTGCGCGCTCTGCGCGCCCATCTGCAAGGAGGTCGGCATCGATCTGCAGCAGGTGCAGTCGCAGAACAACCAGGAGACTGTGCACTTGACGCAGCCGCAACCGCAGACAGGTATGGGTTAATGCATGGGGAATCAAAAGACATGGAGGAATTGACAATCGAATAACATCATTGCGGTTCTAAAAACAAGGTTGAAAATAAGTTAACTTGACCGACTATCTCTTAAAGCTCTCTCGGATTAATCAAAGTGTATTTTATTTCAATTATAGCAAGGTTGATATTTGTTTACCATTGTAAATGTCTTATGTTATAACGTTTACGTATTATAAACGTTTAGGTTGCATACAAGATACTTTCACTGTGAAACGATTGTGATTGAAAAATCAATCCCTGTTATGGAATAGAAGCTTTTAGGCATTTAACTAAAGGAAACAATTCAATAAATCTTTGTGTAATCAACTAGGAATAAATCATGTCGTGCCTTTGGTTGACCAAGGATACAACTGTACCCCTCGCTTAAAAACTAAATTAATAAAAAAAAACTAAACCTTTTATTGGCCTTTGACAGGCCTGTTGGTCTAGTGGTTAGTGGCCCTGACTGCTATGCCGGAGGCCGTGGGTTTGATTCCCACCCAGGACAAATGTTTGTGTGACGAGCACAACCATTTGTTCTGTCTGTATCTGAGTGTAATTGATAAATTACACTCAGATACAGACAGAACAAATAATAATATAATATGTATGTATTTAGAAATATTTAAAATATGTTTATCAGTTGTCTAGTACTCATAACACAAGCTCTGCTTAGCTTAGGACTAGACGGCGTTGTGTGATAGTTGTGTGAATATTATTATTATATTTTTTTTTTTATATATAATATAATATGTGGAATAACAGAGTAATATAATGCAGAGCAAGACGATTCTGCATGCAAAAAAAAACCTTATAATGGCTCTGCTGGACAATTGAAATTGTGTCCTTGTTTTACCAAAAGTACGATGTGTAAAGTAGAAATTTTGTTAAAATTATTGGGGAACGAGCTACATTTTCAGAGGATATTGCCAAAACTAAAGGCAGTGAATAGTATAGTTTACCTTGTACAAATTCGACGGGTGTCAAGTGAACAGAGTTACCTGTATTTTTGTGTTTTTTTTTTTATAATTGCAGTAACTTTAAAAAAATATTCAACATGACAAAAAAATTACAGATATCGCCATATTTTTTTGCACTGTTAAAACGTGATTGTTGCAATCAGAAAATCGTAAAACTGCAGGTAACCTTTTTCACTTAAAACTCGTCTAATTAATCTAATTAGATATGTTATTCTAATTAAAATAATGTTCTCACTACTGGGACTAATGTAGGCTTTTTCTTTAGGTAATGTACCATAATCCACCAAGCGGGCCCCGTCCTGCACTGGGCCCACTTAATGGATGGCACATAATAATATGTGGTTTTGTCACGATATTTTCCTTTACTGTTTTGAAAGCAGAATAATATAAAAAATCCTTGTGTTCTAATTGATTGAATTCAGTGAGCAGGAATTTAATGTTCATGTGGTTTTATTTCTACGACTAAACGAATTTTTGACTAATGCCTGTAAGATTTTTTCCAGGTTGCCAGCGACAACGATGCATGGTCCGCTTTACTTTTAATAATATCACGTTTTATCGAAATGGAGGGCACAATTTAAAATGTCTGTTTTTGTTATTTTCATGTAAATAAATTTTTTCCCCTGTTTTTTTTTATGATTTATATTTTTCAGGTTTCCACGGATACTTTCTTATTATTTTTTATTTTTTGTTCTGTCAAATGTGTATGTCAAATAATGTGGAATATTGTCTTGTCTATGGATCCATAAGCAATATTTTGCATTATGTCCGCTTATCGCCACTAACAATAAAAATGTAGGAATTTTCAAAAATTAATGTTTTTGGAAATTTGTACGTTTTTGTCGCTTGAGCGCATGTTATTGTTACATTGGAAGTCAACGAGAATGGGCATTTTAAATTTAATTTATTGTTATATTTAATTTAATGTTACTGTAGGTAGTTAAGTCACCTCCATTTCCATAAAATTACTGTTAAGTTTTTATTTAAAGACGTGCTACTAAAATTATATGTTATGGAAGAGTATTTATTTTTGTTATTACTCCTACACAATTATCGTTACCATCCTGATGTGTTTGAAAAGTACAGATGTCGCTTACGGTGTGTGTTCGTTTCACAGACTACACTTGAAAATTGTCTACATATAAAAGACAAAACTATCAATTCGTTTGTTCAAACCTGTTAATCAACGATTAGTATTTAGAAATATTGAAACTACTACAGTATAGTATTTTTAACCCAAAGGTTGGATGCAACCAACTATGCGTATAACACTACTATACGTATTCTTAAATTCAATTCCGCTAGACCAAATTACTCCTAGACCCGCCCACCACCCACCCACCCACCTTGCCCATTTTTTCAAGAACACTTCCATCTTGTCTTTATCTCAAAGCAAAAACATATTCTTTACGTATTTGACCCTCATTTGAGAAAAAAATTACTACACATCCCATTCTCTCCATCGTACAGGTTCAGATTCTTAGGAAAATAGGCACCAGTCAGATGTCAGACTACGCACTAAGTAACTTTGTGAAGAAAAAAAAATGTTTTTTTTTTTTGTTAAAATTTCCATAACCCGTAACCTCAGTAGCACGTCTCACAGCTCTTCTTCCGTTCCATTCTCCATCTTACCTCTGCAAAACATTACAGAACTCAAAGGGCAAGGATTCTCAAAGGAGGTGTGCAGGAGTATGGTGGCCATGCTGGACAAGGACGGCTCGGGCGGACTCGGTTTTGAAGAGTTCAAGACTCTGTGGATTGATCTGAGAAACTGGAGGGTGAGTCAATTGACAGATAAAATATATTTGCTGAGCTCCTTAGTAGTGCTGAGTTGAGCTACCCGAGTACAGACAAGTACTTGCACTGACTGGACAGGTCCACTCAAATATTTGTGGTTCTTTCGCGTTGAAAGAACACTTGCGTTCGGCAAAATAAATATAATTTATCATAATTATACGTTATTGTACTTTGGACTGATTGATTGTTCAAAAAAGTTACTATAACTTTGGAACGCAAAGGGCACCTGATGGAAAACTGGTAGGTTTTAGTCAGTAAAAGTCTAACACTCTCTTGCTCTATCCAGAGCGGGAAGAATTGAGAATGAGAGAGTGAGAGAATGGTTTCCCACTAAGCAAAAACAAAGCCTAGTCTTGCTGACTTCCGGGCTTATCTTATGCAGATATATGCTGAATACCAGTATGTTACATGGAGCAACTGCCTATCTAACCTCACGATAACATGATAGTCCCAATTGCGTGCCTGATGCCTTAATAGGGGAAAAGCCAAGGAACCTTAACCTATCTAATACTTACCTAATATTCAAAAAAAAAACCTTGCTTTAATCCGCCGTCACGTATCATCAATGCAAAATTTCTTGCTGTAATTGCTTCATTTACATTTGTTAATAATAAGTAAGAAATAATTTAAACAAAAACTTCACCACAACTGATATCATCTATATCATAAATGCCGTAAACGATATAAGAGCCATCTATGGATATTTTTGTGACAACTCTTGCTCGCTCACAACTGACATTTTAGCTAGCCACTTCTGAATCCACTAGATGGCGCACAAAAGATTGTAGTAATCAATCGTTTGTTTACGATATTGATAATATTTAGCAAGTACCTACTCACAATGTTAACAGCTCTCGTTCAACTCTTCGTTCTTACTCCTTGGCTTCTGAATATCCAAATTAATGCGTTATTGATGAGTTCCGCGCCAAAAAAAAAACAATCCATTCTATATAAACCAATTAATTATAAATACTATGTGGAGCGGCGACCACGCACGGGAAGACGCGGCGTTGGCGCGGCCTTCCTCAAGGTGGACCAATGATGATGATGAATGATGCTGAGGGACGCGGGAATCGGATGGATGCGAGACGCACAGGACCGGTCATTATAGCGACACCTGTGGACGTGTTTCGGCTGAAATGATGATGATGATTTTTTGACTTTTCCTTTGGCAGGCTGTATTCCGTCTATACGACACAGAAGGGCGCGGCGCCATCCCCGCATACAACCTGCGCGACGCGCTGCACTCGGCCGGCTACACGGTCAACGCGCACGTGCTCAACGTGCTCGCTCACAGGTAACTATACTTACTGATCACACTGTCAGCGGCTGATAACCTCGTTATGAACTCTGAGTTAATACTTAATAGTAGATTATTTGACTAGAGAGACTAGAGAGGATAAAGCAGTCTTTAAGTCGCGGGTGGCACGTGGAATTCCGAATGAAACAAAGGTTGTTAAGTTTTAATCCTGAACGAAGTGAGGTGCTAATATAGAAACCTGAGTGAATTGAAAAATTCAAGCCTCCCAAGATAAAGAAAGTTTTATCCCCGTGTATAATAATTACATAAACCCTCGCTGTAATCGGGATTATAAGTTAGCAACCTTCGTTTCGTTCGGACTTCAACATAGCAATTAAAAAAATACACAGGATTTTAGATAAAGGGAGGTCTAAAACCTCACTACGTATCCACCAGTTGCTAAAAATCTTCCCTTAATTATGCCCGAAAAATCGCCTTGAAGAACTTAGTGGCAGTGGGCTGGGGCACATTGTTCGCAATGTTGGAAGGCCTCCCACAAGATGAACCGATGACCTGGTGAGGGCTGTCCGAGACGCAATGGACCGTTTGTTGTGGCGACACTTGGGGGAGGCTTATATCCAACAGTGGACGTCTTTCGGCTGAAATGTTGATGATGTATCACAACTTATGCAGTCAAGGTTTTACTTTGTACTTGTATTTTACTCAATAATTCTACGTTTTGACAGATACGGTTCCTCAGACGGCTACATTCAGTTCGATGATTTCATTATGTGTTCGGTGCGATTGAAGACCATGATCGGTGAGTAACCACTACTTGTAATAACTTGAATTAATATTTGTTAGACTATATTATGTAGTTTGGTTATCATGGGAATGGTAGGTTTTTTTTTTAATTTTTCTTTATTTGTTTATAGAGGCTTAAGTCGTAAATCAACTATGACAGCTACATTATTACGTACATTTATGTCTAACACTAGATACTGAAGCTCTTATGGATCTATTGCGTACAAAATTTATAAAGTTCATTAGCCACTTCTGAAGTAGGACTAGATAGAATACTTTGAAATATTTTAATGTCACTTCTGTTTAATTTATGCCTCCTTATGAACTCTAATCGTGCCGCTTCATTCTTTAAACATATGAATGTCTACATACTGGGCTGTGGAGAACAGATAGATAGTAGCTCCATGTAAAATGCTAGAATTTAGTTACTTCCACTTAGGCTGGTAGCTGTCACCAACACAGCTGGGAATAGGTTAGGCAGACACATAAACAGTTTAAAATAGTGCAACAAAATGTTCCTTCAACTGTACCACAGACTAAACAATTTGAAGACTCCGCTTTCTTCATTAAGAAATTAGAAATGGTAGGTGTAGCTAGGCAATGTGAACGTGAAACTAAGAATAGTCGAATTTCATAATTTATTTAAACTTCATGTACAGCAGTGGTACATAGGCGGACTTAATGCAACAAGGCATTTTCTACCAGTCAACCACTGGGTTAAAGAAGACAACACTGTGGTAGGTTTGCACAATAAACAAATAACAGATACTTCAAACAGAAAAAATTAAAATAAAATAAAAAATAAGTTATTTATAATAATAAAATACATATATATGCTAAAATTATAAACTAATTTATTTTTGTTTGATAACGTTATTTGGGACTTTCTTTTTGTCTATAGACAATCGATCCGAGTGTCTATTGTAAGTGTATTTTATGTAAACGCGAACGACACGTTTATGACCTTCGGCGCTCCGATTGGTCCGCTCCAAGCTCTTAACCAATCGGAGCCAAACGCGGTAGACGTTTTGATCGCGTAAACGTAAAAACTCGCACACTGCACAAAAAAGTGTGACGGAGATGTATTTCATTCACTCTGTCACGCATATTAAAAAAAAGTAAAATAACTATCCAGTTTAGAGCCCTGGAATAATAATATGTACTAGCGTATTTCTGGCGTGTGCTTCATAAGAAATACAATTTGTAGAAAAAAAGAAAATTTAATCTTTTCAGTGCATTGTTTTAGTGGTCTAAAACCATCTTGGCTTTATTCCCTTTCTATGAAACTAGTTTGGGCCAATTCGGTTGGATGGTTTTAAAGTCTATTACGGACATAGACAGAAATATCTTATTTTTCTTTTAAATAGGTATATAGATTTGAATAAATAAAGAAACTTTAACATTTCAAGTGTAACTAAAATATTATGTTCATAAATTTTTGAGGAGACAAGTGATTGTTAATAGAAAAGAAGAACGTCCCATTTAGCTAGTGAATGTGGAGGATTCAGAATCTTTTACTAATTTATTTTAGCCTTAAATGGTAAAATTCGTCTAAATACCTTGCATTCACAAACTTAGAAGGTTGAGGTATTGATATCCAAAATGTAGTGTTCCCAAAGTATTCCAAAAGCGTTTTGAACTATTTAGTACAACATTTAGTTGATATTGTGCCAATATTTTGTAGTAATTGTGGTTTCATGATTACTGCACGATATTTCCGATGACTGTATATTCAATGAAACAATTTTCCATCGGTTTTATTACCATATATCCAGCATGTATAGCCACAGCTGGGTAAAGGCCTCCAGTGGCGTAGCTAGATGACAATTGGCCTTGGGGCAAAAAAAAATCAGGGGACGGCTTTTTTGCGTAGGAAATCATCAAATAACCTCTCCAGCGTTGAGCGAGAGGGAGTGTCAGACTTTTACGGACTAAAGCGAGCTGCCATGATTAAAGTAGTGTTGCAAACTTTTTTATTTAGGTTTTGAAAGTAGTTCAATAAGAGGTTTGCTAATCAGGTTTTAGGGGACCCCGAGCTTTGGGGGCCCGGGGCATTACTAGACCTTCGGTACTTACGCCATTGTAGACCTCCCTCTATACCTTCTACTGTTCCCGGCTCTCAGCCATTTCTTGCCAATTCCTAAGGAATATAATATTAGCTAACTATAATAAATAAAATTCCCGAGTTATTTGCAAATTAGTTAATGTGTGTGTTTGTCTAACATTTCTTAAAATTTTCCTGTACATACACCCACCGTTGTAAGTATGGTTATATATCGCAGATTTGATGAGATTTTTCATTAAGCCTGACAGGTATATAATAAATATGTAAAAACTGAATATTGTACTTTCAACATCAGAATTATGTGGTCTACTGAATTCATGTTCTTACATAATATTACTATAACTATTGAAAATTTGGTATTCCAAAATTTTGATTAGATAGTTTATTTTAGCCCTTTTAGCGCAAGTATATTGTGATAAATATTCACCTACGAGATTAGGCGTGTGTAATTCTTTACTTAACCGACTCACTGTTCCGAAACATTTTAACTATAATTGTGGTGTCTACAAGGCTAGAGTGAATAGGCTCTTAATAAACTAGTGCGCCTCACCATCAACGATTGCAGCACTGCTTACCATCAGGTGGGATCGCAGTCAAGCAATATATAAATAAAAAATTTGTGTTCCGAAAGATTGAACAGCAATAATGTTTCAAATGTTCCATTTGTATCTTGTGAGGCGACGTTTCAAATGTTCCGTTTGTATCTTGTGAGGCGACGTTTCAAATGTTCCGATTGTATCTTTTGAGACGATGTTCCAAATGATACATATCACTGTTTCGGAACATTTCAGTGATTCAGATGCAAATGTTCCAATCGCAAAGATGACACGCTTTGCCCAAGCCTATAAGAGATAAATCATACCTGGTATATTAGAATTCAAAATACTCAGATTATGGCGAATCAGATGACCAATAACAGTAAAAAAGGTCCTATAATTTTTAGTAAGGTTTTGTACAAAATCTACAAATATACTTAATTGTAAAAGGCCGGCCGGATAACAGTTATTTCCTGTCTGGCACAAAAAGGCTTGAAAACTGTCTAGTAGGTAGCCACTTATCCAACATTTTGAGTGTCCAACGTCAATAATTTACGTACTATAACAAAAGTTATATGACAGCGAACAACGAGCCCCTTGAGAACCTGGAGCGCGAGCTGCAATGGAACAAGTGAGCGGCGCCGCCGACGTCTCGACCACGTAATGATACTTACAGGATGTTACGTCACTGTACCGCTGTCTCACTGTACCATGGGCTGTTGAGGAAATGTTGCAATGAGGAAAATTTAACAAGGTGCTGCTTGGTCAAAAAAAAAAATCTATAAGAAGTCACTAAAGTTTCTTTCGGCTTTCGTCTTGAAATAGAATAGAAAAAGTTTAATATTAAATATAAACAATATACACAGATTCAATTAATATAGTTACCGTAGTGGCATAAAATAATGGTGGACTAATAGAATCAACTTTGAAGGTTAACCAGCATTCAAAGAAAGTTTTAAATTGGTAAACCTTGAAAATAAAGATATTGAAGCATTTAAAATGACCAATTATAATATTTTTACTTTTTGACCGAAAGCACTTTTTCAAATAATACATTTATGTTAAAGAAAATGTTTCCTACACAGCCTTCGACCATGTTATTATTGTTTGCGGTAGTACTTCAGTAAATATAAACAATTTTATGTACTTAATTACAAAGAAATCTTTGAATATTTAATGATACCTAAAACTATCCGCAGACAGTAACCCCTCAACTTCTTCTGGACATTTTACAAGTATCTAATATTTTCACGTTTTCAGATCCATATTAAAAATACCATTTTCCAAAAAATATACCTTGTAAAATGTCTCCCGCACTAAAACGCTTACTAACCGTTAACTTTCGCGCCAAAACTGAGAAATATTTCTAATACAAACAATTTGCTTTACAGATACGTTCAAGGGGAGGTCATCCGGCGGTGAATACGCCACATTCTCCCTCGAAGAATGGCTGAATCGCACAGTCTACTCATAAACGTCAAGCCTAAACATGCCTTATTGTTATGTAGCTAAGGCCTATTTACGCAAAATGTACATGGAAAAATCCTACTAAATGTTGCCGTCATTTTTTTATAAGAATTGTTACACTTTCCTGCATAAAAACATGAGATGTTGTTTAAAATTTATAGTGAATACAATTTTCTGCAAGTAAGTGTATGTGAGATTCATACGTCTAAGTCACAAAATATATTTTATTAATTAAGGATTAACTTATGATGACTTAATTTTCACTCTATACGGGTATTAAATCTGTGTAATTGACTAAAAATAACTAAAAAAAAAAACATATTTTTGTATATCGCTCACTGTTTTGTGCTAAATGTTATGAATAGTCAATTCATATGTTGCAAAATAGTTCTTAATTTAATTTAAACAGTATTTTCTTTATCCACCGATATTCCATTCCAATGTGCTAGAGCGTTTTGTCTATGGCTCGTCTATGGTCAATACGTCCGTGTTTAGTTCTGTGCGATTTGCTATCTACAGCTTTTTTACGTGAAAATTAATATATATGTTGTATTACAATTTATTGCACTTCGTTGCATTGACAATGCATTTTTATTATCGCAATACATTTATTTATTTTGACATATTTTTTTTTGTTATATAAAAGATCTGAAATAAAAACATTTATTCATAAATATGTTGTTTAATTTCGCTTCTAGCTAGACACACATTTGATAGGTATAGTTATAACCAAAATAATCACTGTTTTTTTTATTTGGTGATTTCATTATCAAATGAATTCCCACACCGAGTGGAGTGCGAGGGAGTGTCAGACTTAAACCCACGTGTGTTCCTTCAGATGCCCTTTGCGCTGCGGGCCCACGGTGTCTTGAAGTCACCGAAGTTTCTACCCGGTAAAAACCCAAATGCAAGGTTTTTACCCGGGTAAATACCCAAATGGTGGTCATTACTTTTTGTATTTTAAAGACACTCTCGCAACGGAAACTTCTCGCTATCAAGGGTTCATAGTAAGACCGCAAGTTTTACAATATTTTATGGTACTGACAACAACAGCCAGTCCGGCTTTGGGTAGGCGAGGTGGACTCGCCCTTGTGCCGCGGTGTCGAATATTTAAAAAAAATATGATTTCTACAATATTATACACACAAATTAGAATTAAACGATAAATAATTATGTGATACATGCATTAAAAATGGCAAGAGGCAAATGCCAAGTTCAAAGTGTAAAAAGCAAATTGCCAAGTGCCAAACGCCCATTGCAAAGTGCTAGGTGCCAAGTGCTTAGTGTCAAGTGCAAAGAGTTAAGTATAGAAATCAAAGTGACAAGTTCCAAATGGCAAGAGCCAAGTTTCAAAAGCAAAGTGCCAAGTACAAATAGCAAAGTACCAAGAGCCCAGTACAAGGTGCAAAATGTCAATACCATGTGCCAAGTGACGAATGATATGTGGCGGGAGTGGGTGCCAACATTTTTCTGCACTAGTCCGAAAAACAGTTTGAACAATTGTGTACTTAAAAGCGGATAGGACTGGGTTTTCAAGTAGGTATGTTAAAAAAAATATTATGTATCCTGGCCGAATATGGGTGTTAAAACTATCGTAATCTAAGCGAACTAAAATTCGACAAAATTTTATTAAATAAAACATTACTCAGTGTTTAGAATTATTATATTTATTACTTTTCTTTCACCTATCATTTCTCTGTCACAGTTTAACTATGACGTAACGTAACAGATCACTTCATATTTATATCTTTTAAAAACTGGTGTTCAGTGAAACATATCAGTGTCCCGGAACATTTCAGTGATTTAATTGCAAATGTTCCAATCTCAAAGATAACACTTTATTCACGCCTAGTTGAAATATCTATATATATAAAAATGAAACCCGTTTTCCTTGGTCACGGCATCACGCGTGAATGGCTGGACCGATTTCACTAATTCTTTTTTTGTTGTAATTGTTATTATTAGGAGAAGGTTCTTACGGAAAATAAATATTAAGAAAATCTCTCAGAAATATTGAAAGATATACATTTAATTTTGCATATTTAAAAAAACGCGCGTAACGAATGTCAATGTCATTCACAGCCATAGACTATATTGAAAGAGCATTGTTCATTCGGAAACGTGGTTACTTAATTAAATTCGAGCATCATTTGTTCCAAAATAAAGTAGTGCATCATTGCTACGCTAAGGCGGTACGAAGTTCGCCGGGTCAGCTAGTTACAAAATAAAAAACAATATTGTATTGATACTTATTTTATTTATGTAATTCATAGATCTCACGTCGTCATTACACCATACAACACAAAAAATACATAAGTTGACTTAAGTTAGGTACATACAGTTGAAAATATAAAATGTCGAGCTTTAGAAACAGACTCAAATACTGTGTTCGAGGGTCGTTTATAATTTTTACAGATAATCGCTTGCCCCTCGAATTAATAATGTTTATATTAAAATACTATTACTACTATATGCTATTATTATTATTCAAGGCATTTAAATAGGATAATTATATTATGTGCGTGTAATGTTTGTTAAAACTCTTTGAAAAAATTCTTAGGATTCAGTTGTCAATCCCAAAGAATTATGAAAGTTGGAATGAGAATTTGTGAATCACTTTGTTAAGATTCGACATATTATAATATTTTACGTTTTTTCTAATTTTCCTGACAGAGTGGAGGATATCTATACCTCCATCACACTTTGCTACTGATCGATTATCGATATAAAAGAAGAACGTCCCTACCCTCCTTGTCGTCGTCGTCACTCATACACGTGTACAAAAATGAAATGGTTCGGCCATTTCTAAAACTCGACAAATTATATTTATGGTCAAATACTATACTCACACACAATAATAACATGACCCCTTTATTTCCCGAAAGAATTAGCGATAGTGTATATAGTAGGTTTACAAAAAATGTAAACCGACTTCAATACAAATAACAGACCGATTTTTATTTTAGGCTTTTTAATAATTGAGATAGTATATTCAGGTAAACCTAAATAGTGTGAAATTTCAATACTAAAGTACCTATAGAAAATAACCATTACAATGCCTATAATTTTAAGAGCTCCCTCGATTCCTTCAGGACCAAAGCATCAGGTCCTGACCTGATCATCACCATGGAACCACCTGGGAATTTTGCTTTGTCAAATAAAATAAATAATTTTCTAAATCGGTCCAGGCGTCTTCGAGTTATCGGAGAACATAAATAAAAAATGGAAGATTCCGAAGAATTGAAGACCTGCTCCTTTTTTAAAAGTAAATTTGTATTTTTTTTTTACAAAAAACTTCTTGCCCTACACTAGAAATTACTCTTGTATCGTGGGTACGTTCACATACACAAGTCATCCAGACACGGAACAGCTATCTGTAGAGTTAGAGACCATACAAATATTTGTTCCGTACGGGAATCGAACCCGCGACACGCAGCGCAGCAGTCAATCTCTCAACCACTGCACCAATCGTGCTGTCGTATTTGTAACCTAATCTAATTACAAAAACTTCTTCATTTCGCTGATAAAAAGCTATTTTTATCCCGAATAATACATAGTTTATGGGAGATAGACTAAGGGATTCCCCATCCCTCCACCGTGGAAAAAGGTAGGGGAGTCGTCGTGGAAAAAAGGTTTACTTAACACTTTAACCGCTTACGTTGGATTAATCCGACAAATATTTTTGTGTCCATTCCGCCAGGCCATATTTACGGCCAAATACTTGATCATGTCACCTCTTTTGTCACCTATGGGAATTGAAGAGTTAAATGAGGTAGAACGAGAACTAAAGAAGGTCGTATATTTACGACCAAATGTCGTAAGTATACGACCTTGGTGAAAAGACAACGAGAATATTCGATGTAAGCGATTAACCTGGATCGCACATCTACGACTTAAAGGGATTGAAGAGCTAAAAGAGATAAGAGTGTACCCAGTCGCAAACACGCGACCCTGGCGAATAAGCCGCGAAAACACTCGGCTCGTCGGAACAATCCGACGCGGACGATTAAAGGGTTAAAAAACAGCAATACAGAAACATGAACGTCATACAAGGGCTTAAGTCAGTTCTACATCATGTCGGTCCAATCTTCTCCTTCCACGTCCATGACGTCCTCGTCTTGTGGCTCCTCGCTAGTGAGGCCCGCCAGCGACGCTTGCGATACCTTGTAAAGCGGCAGGTCCGACGAACGAATGATGAGTTTAGCGCCGTCTGGGGGAAAGTTATTGTTATTAGTTTTCTTCTGTAAACTAAAACTATATTTATTTAGGATCTCCTATAAAAGATACACAGAATTAATTATATCTTCTTAATAAATCAATTTTTAGGTGAATGCTACGGACTCGAACATGACTTTGTTTTAGCTAAACAGTGCTGAACCCAATTTTTTTTTTATTGTTATAAATTAGTGCTTGACTGCGATTCCATATGATGGTAAGCAGTGGCAGTGAATCGATTGTGCAATCGTTGATGTTGGGGCACACTAGTTAGTTTATTTTATTTTTAGTATTTGGAGGTATGCGGAACACTCTCATTAGAGGCACCAAACTTGTTGCCAAAGGTGTCCCACCCAACACTAGTAGTGCAGGAAACACACCGTCGGGACCAGGTAAGGCAGCTGGTCCCAAAAGGATGGAAGCTTTGGAAGGCCCATTGGAGTTTCTCCAACGTGCGTAAAACCAATCATCGTCTGATGGTGTTTGTGTCACACCTGACCAGTCTGTTACCTGTACGAAAACGCAGACTGGGAAGTGAGCTTTAACTAGGACGCGTCTTGCTTCTTCTGGCGACGTAGTGAGTGTGTTATCAGGTTTATGGAGCGCGGCAGGCCCAAGAGTGTTCTGTTGTGCCAATATTTTCCTTAGCCTATTTGTTTGTCTGGATTCAATGCTTCCATAGACCTTACTGGGTTTGCGTTCCAGATTCGCGCCGCATCAGACGAGTTTCTGGGCATACAGTACGGTAGCTGCTTATGCTCGGTGAGTTATCTGACTTAAGCGTCGATTTGCGAATTATCCAGAAGTATCATCGAATCACCTGGTAGCGCAAGTTTGGAGTCAAGGCTGCGTTTGTATGTGGTTTCTAACCGCCTTTCGCGGCTTGCATCGAGGTAATACTGGTACACAGACCTGGATGTCCAAGCGGATCCACCTGTGGTCCGAGCAGGAGGCCTTCTTGGAGACCTACTATCCAGTAGTCAGTTCCGCTGCTCCTTCTATTGCCAGTGTGAGATACGGATACAGATACGGAACCTGTGTTTAGAAGGGATAGTAGTAAACAAATAATCTAACAAAGCCTTACCCCTCATGTTTTGCGTATCCATTCTTCACAGTGGATGGTGTGCGTTCGCATTAGTCCCAATTACAACCTCATTCCCGTTGCTTTCACAGTCGCATAAGTAGTCTCCCCCCGGGCCCGAAGCCGGGGACAACAATATGTCGTCGAGCTTTCCACCCCATGAAGGGACGGCGTCCACAGGAGATACGGTGGCGGCCGACTCAACTGTTTCAGCAGGGTCAACCGTTGATACTTCCGGGATATTTGGCGGAGGAAGAGTCCCCCCTTCTCCTTGTAACTGTTTCGTGGCCTGATCCCAGCCCCGAGGGACGTCGACAAACTTGCCGTTCAGACCCTGGAACTTGACATACACCGACCCTAGACCTATCGAGAGTCGGCGCTCGGCACGCATCAGGGTCTGAACTTGGTCCTCAGGAATGGTCAGCACCACGAACCAGCATGCTTCTTGTTTGTCGGCATGTAAAAGCAGCCACCTCTTCACGTCGACCCAGGGGTTCTGATAACAGAGAGTTTGCCCAATTTTCCTAGCGTCTTCGTATACTCCCTGGTCGTCAGGTATTACGATGCCACACCGCACTCGCTTTTGGATCTCCGACTGGGTACGGACGACTAGCGAGGTGCAAGCCGGGAGAGCCAGTTCGGAGACTGTCCGCTTCAACCAGGCTAAAGTGTGGTCATTGCAGCACCACAACTTAAGAATTCCTCCTGTGTACAGCGGTTTGGCGTTGAAGCTTGGCCCGGGTGTGTCCTGCATGGGGGTCCAGGCCTCGCTGATAATCTTTTGCTGAATAGCGGCGAGGACCTGATCCGATACTCCCTGGCTGATTGTCCCTGTGCGGGCGTCAGTTATGGCGACGCTCAGGTAGGCACTGGTAGCTTGGGCGTGGCTTCTTGAAGCAACCCGCTTGGACTGGTCAAGCCGCAGCCGCTTATTCTCCCCACGAGATGAAATAGTTTCGTTGAGAGCACGCTTGGCCACGATCTGATCACCCCCAGCGGGCTGCTGCGTCGTGGTAGCTGTTTGCGGTTGTTCAGGCGTTGGTCGGTTAGTGCCGGCCTCAGCCTGCGAGTGCTTTTCTGAGAAAGAGAGAGGAGAAGCTGATCTTACCATTGATCGAGTCGGTCGAGGCAGTGGCAGCAACCTAGATTGGTGTATGGGAAGGCGTTCACCGACAGTGATATGAGTTGTCGTCGGTTTTCCCGCCTTTGTATGGGAAGGTACGGTACTGGTCCCATGCAGCTTGGTCGCTAGTCCACGGGTTCGGTTTTTACTGGACTGGCAGACGGCGAGCTACCCATTGCCTGTCGTCTTCAAGTCCGGCCTTACAGTGGCCGGGATTCGCCCGGCAACTCCCCGACAATGTAGTTGGAAGAGGTTAAGCAGATAGAATTACAAAGAGCGATAACTTACTTAGCACAGTGCCGTCCATAGCCATGAGAGAGGCGTAGTGTGACTGCGGGATGTTGAAGCGCAGACAGTTGAACATGCGCTCGGAGCGCATGGTGCGCGTGGCGTGGTAGCGGCGCACGAACGGGGCCATCGTGTCCTTGTTGGGGAGGAACGGCTCGCCGTATATCTGTAGTAAAGAAACATTCAACATTTTCACGTTAAACTCACATACCGGAAGCCCTATCTGTAAGCCATACAAAAATTTATTCTGCACAGGAATCGAACCTGCAACACGCAGGTAGCAGTCAATCGCTCAACCACTGCGCCATTCGTGCCATCAAATATATAATTTTGCAAATATTATATTTCGTCAATTGAAACTAGATGAGACGGCGTAAAGGTCTGGTGTAATTAACATCAAAAGGGAATGCCTATTAAATGCCTGAAAAGTAAAATAAATTCTATTCTTATAGTTTGTTCAACTAGGGTGAAAATATAACGAATTTATTGTAATTTGTTTAGGGTACCATACCCATATGGTAAAAACAGGACCCTATTTTGCTATCACTCCGCAGTCTGTCTGTCTTTTTTTTTATTCTTGATAGGTTCGCGCTTGACCGCTATCTCACCTGACGGAAAGCGACGATGCGGTCGACGATGGAGCGCGCTTACCTGTCTGTCACTAAGCTGTAAATCATGAACCGTAATAGCTAGATAGTTGAAATTTTCACAGATGATTATGTATTTCCATTGCTGCTATAACAACAAATACTAAATTCAAGTGGCTTCCATACACAAACATGTTTTATTTGCCATTTTTAGCTACGGACAGTACGTGCGCGAATCCGACTCGCACTTGACTGCTTTTGTTTTCGATTCGCACGATTTGTGCATTTTGCCAGTGGCAAGTTTAGAAAGTTTTTAGGTTGTCGCCCAAGCTACGACTCGGCATTTAGTTTACGGACTCATCTAGTTTCAAAAAAATTGAAACTAGCTTCTACTTAGTATAGCCTCTTCGCACGCCTTTCAAATGAGTCCAAAGTTATGAGTGAGTGAGATGGTCTCATTCATACCCTACAATATGGATATAAAAAAAAAATGTTGTTTATAATTCTTCTGTACGTTTGTTTGTCACCTACACGGCTTGGCCATTTAATTTTGTGTGTATATTTAACTGGGTCTCTCGATGTTTTGAAAATGCAATTTGGACCCGGTAGGTGGCGCTATAATTCTTAATGTTTTTTTCTGACAAAATGCCAGCTTTCGGGCAGGACAACGTTTGCCGGGAAATTTATAATTTCTGTCATTTTTTCTTAAATACGTAAAAATTAACTCACCCGGACTCTGGACATCAGATCCCTCCGTGGAATGAAGTGTTTGGTCAGCACTTGCCTTACAATCTGTAAACGGAAAACGATTATACCAAATATATAACCATAAAGGCCTGAAGACGAGAGACTTTTCTCTGCAGAGGACAAAAATCCCTGAATAGTGAATAACCGAGAGCCGAGAACTTGCCATGTACAGACGGCAGCTAATCTATATATATATATATATATATATATATATATATATAAAAGGAGAGAGTGACTGACTGACTTATCAACGCACAGCCAAAACTACAAGGGCTAGGAGCGAGAAATTTTACAACGAAATTTATTTTTTTAAGACGAAGCCAAGAGGATTTTCCGAATATCACAATCCCCGGTACAGGCCATGGTTCGGAGCGAGGAGGAGTGGCAGGCGATCGCCTCCTTCTGCGAAGCAGTATCGCTAGCAAAAGGGGCGGCCGATCGCGTGGGGCAACGGTCCGTCACGCCCCAACCGTCGCCGGGATTCTGATCCCGATTTCCAGCCACCGTAGGTGCGGGCTTGCGGACAGCGAGCAATGGGTAGCTTACTGTCCGACCGCCCGGTAACCTTCCGGACCGAGCCCAAGTCATCGACGGCGCGTATTGTTCCACGCGCGCCTTAGGGAGATGTCAGCAAACCGTAGGGGCCCAAAGGCAAAGAAGGAACAGGAGTGGGTTTTTAGTCAGTAAAAGTCTGATACTATCTCTCGCTCCGCCCAAGACCGGGGGATGTCATTAAGATGATTTTCCCACCGAAAAAAAAAGAAAACCCTAAGGGGATGAAATGGAAGTCCAAAGTTTGTAAGGAAAAACCTGCTTTCATGAGGGTGAAAACATAAATGTATGGTTTAGTCGACTTTTTTGTCAAAAAATAAACATCTAGTAAAACAAGAAGCCATACCAGTGGTAAGAAGGGTGCCATCTTCTTCAGTTCTTCCCGAACCTTCTTCCTCACGATCTCATCTTCTGTGTCCGTCGGCGTCACTTGAGACTTCAAGCTGTTCACGTGATCCGTCACCTAGGACAAACATACAATGACATGTCAACTAACAAACATAATTTACGTATACAAACATAACTCAATGAAAGAGGTGGCAGAAAGCGTGAGAGAGAAGCAATCCTCACGCCCCAGCCGCCGCAGGACGCCTCGCTGCCATTAGGAGTCGTAGAGCGATTCCCGGCCGCCGTAGGTGCGGACTTGCAGACGGTGAGCAATAGCTCGCCTCTTAAATAAACAGTTGCCTAGCAACGGTTTGTTTACCTATTTTCGTTATCTAATGTGGTAGAACTATAATATTTTTTGCATCAATACTAATTATAAAGCTAAAAAGTTTTGTTTGTTTGAACGCGTTATTCTCAGGAACTAGTGGTTCGAATTGAAAATATTTTTTATTGTTGGATAACCCACTTTTGGAAGTCTATAAGCGATATAACGTCACGCTGCAACCTACGGGAGCGGAGCAGTAACCAAAGACGCGGGTGTAACCGCGGGGGATAGCTAGTAACTAAGTAACTGGAAACGTTGATAAATGTTACCTTCTTGAGAATTCTATCGGTATACGTGTTGCACGCTGCCTGAACTTTATCGAACGGCAAGTTGTCAATCACTGAAACAAAAAATACAAGATAATTATTTTGTCATGAAATTGATAAATGATATTTATTTTGCAAACAGGTTGTAAAAAACACTTATAAGCACAATTATAAGTATTTTTAACGTAAAGTGTTTACCCAGGGCTTGCGGAGGGCGAGCAATGGGTAGGTCGCTGTCCAGTCGTCCGGTAAAGACCAAGCCAGAATCGACGGCGTGTTGTAATCCACACGCGCCTCAATGCGTTTAAGGGGCGGCCCTCTTGAACGAGTCACGAAGTATGGATCGTCGATACGTTCCCTTACTTCTTCCTAGACGACTCATGTTATGGGCGCGACAGTTTATAATCAACTGCCTGCAGCTATTTCTGGTGCCCCGACTATAGGCAGCTTCAAAGCTCGTTTGAAAAAAAATTCTTTTGACGAATTTATGATTTAATTTTAAATTAAATTTAAATTAAATTAAATCATAAATTCGTCAAAAGAATTTTTTCTTTGACGTAAATATTAATTTGGACTGAAAATTGTTGTGACTTTTATTATGATTTATTTTAATTTTAATTTACGAGTTGACTTCTATTTTTTTTTTGTTTCGTTGTATTGTCTTTTATTTTTATTGACATTTTATATTATTTGACATTGTAATATCATCATTAATTTGTTAACTATAGTGTAATTTGAAAATTCTGTATTATGACTTGTAGGAATCCCTTACTAATAAATTACTATGACTACGATTACTTTACTCTCCGATAGACGGAGCTAAGTCTACCTAACGCAGGTAGGCGTCTGATAATTAACAGCTGTAAAGCACACAGCTGCTTTTAATACTGGAATAGCTATCTTCACATGGTGAGCAGTAGGATAAGATCCTTCTCCTTGCGTCGTATTCCTGCCGAGGGTCGTGACTTGCTTCATCACTTTTTCTTGAATGATATTCCTCCATCTGTTTATGTCTCTGGAGGTGTGAAGGGCATTGTATATCGTAGAGTCAAAAGCGGAGCGAATCTGGTCGGACCTACATATTGGGCTGCGCTCACATGGCTTTTTTCCATCTACTTTGCCGATCACAATAAGCCTTTCAAGGTTGCCACCGTCTTTCCTAGCAACGTGACCAAAGTATTGCAGAAGAAAGAGTGTCTGCGCAACAGACACTCAGACGACAGCCGTGAGGAGATTTTGAGTTTTGGCAAAGTAGATATGTAGGTTCGAAATGCTGTCCAAGAAATACACATCCTTCTCCAGCATCACATCTCAAAGGCGTCATTGCGTTTGCGGTCTGCAGCTTTCAGCGACCAAGTCTCAGCGACATATGAACAGATCGTGAAGACTAGAGTCCGTACCAGTTTAGTTTTGGTCTTTATGGGGATATTGTGATGCCTCCAGACTTTATCAAGTTGAGATATGGCGCTTTTAGCCATGCCAATTCTCCTGCGAACTTCCTTCTCGCATCAAACCATCGTTACTGACATTGGAGCCCAGGTAAATAGAGTTGTTCACTGTTTCTAGGTATAGGATAAGATCAGTTACCGAAAAAAAAAGATGATAATGAAAAATAAACCCGCGGGTGGCAGCTAGTACAACTTACTTTGAGGGTTTGATGGCGCTGCATCTAGCTCCTTCTCTTGCAGCTGCGTCCTGGGCGTGCCGGCCGCGTCCTCCAGCGCGTGCAGCGTGCTCAGCACCAGCTGGAAGTCCCCGAAATGAGGGTGCACGCGTCGGTACCACTGCGTCAGCTTGAAGCTCGAGTCACGCACTTCGGGGTTCTGCTCCGATATCTCCTTCAGACGCTCGAAGATTTTCTGGCGAAAGAAATCCATTATTAGCATAACATAAGCCAAATCAGTTTTATGTTCCCACTGCTGGGACTCTGGCCTCCTCTCTAGGAGAAGGAATGGGCAGCAATCCACCACGCGAGCCCAGTACAGGTTGGTGGATGTCACGTCTTCAAATTTTTTGTTTATAGGACATGCAAGTTTCCTCACGATGTTTTCCTTCACCGTTTTGAGAGCAATGGTGGTGAAATAAATTACACAAAGTAATGCGCCTGGCTGGGTTTGAACACGCGATCTACAACTCGTAAAGCGGGGACGTTACCACTCGGCCACCATTACTCTCTTCTATTAACTAGATGGCACAGTGATGCAGTTTTTACCTAGATGGCACTAGTTGGCAGATGGCAGTGGTTGAATAATTGACTGAGCTGCATGTTGCGAATTCGATGCCCACATGGATCAAACGTTTGTATTCCCTATATTCGAGGGATTTAGGCGTAAATACGTAACAAACAGACAGAAACACGTTGCCCCAAACATACTAGGAAGAAATTCATCTATCGTGGGTGCATTCACAAACATGTAAACTCACATACAAAATACACCCAAACCCGGAACAACTATCTATAGGCCATACAAATATTTGTTCCGTACGTGAATCAAACCCGCGTGTCGCAGCGCAACAACCATTCGCTCAACCACTGTGCCAACCGTGCTATCGAAAAAAAGGGTTTTGTTTATTAAAAAAGCAGTAAGAAAACATGAGGACATATTAAAGTTCATATCAAGAATATTTACCCGAGCTATTGCCTCTAGCAGTTGGTAATTAGACTTCTTGCTAATTTTATGCAGGCAGTGGTACTTAGATTGTAGCTCAGTCATGATCTCGGCATTTGCCAAAACTATTACCTAGAAAAACAAGTGATATTGTTATAATAGTAGCTGTATGACTGTCAGTCACGAGTCGCGTTCCGAGTGACGATAAAATCGCTGTTAGCGCGTCAACAGATCGTTGATAGTCGCGAACTAACATCGAGGTTGTCGTGAGTCGGAACGCGGGGTTAGTAATCAGAAGTCAGAATATGCGATACTAGTCTTGCTTACAGGCTAGATTGTTCGAAAAACTCCCTCTCACTCCGCCCAGAGCGCAGCGGGAGGAGTCATTTGACAATTTCCCACCTCGAAAAAAATCTACTATTACTGAATGGATTTTCATGCAATTTTCACCAATAAATAAAGTGATTCATGAGGAAGGTTTAGGTGTATAATACATGGCCTGACACACAGGTTTAAATTAACCTAAATTGGGTGGTCCACTATCAAACATTGCAATTCTGAACCACAATTAATTGCACCTTTAATAATATTTTAGTTTTAGTATATTTTTAGGCACTGTAATTGTATCATTAATTATTAATTTTTTGTAATCGTTATTTGAATAAAATTTATTATGATTATTTATTATTCAAATTTATCAAATAAATATACATGGGCGAAGCCGCAGGCAAAAGCTAGTATAGAAATATATCTGAATGTCATAAGTTTCTTTTTTACTACATTAAAATACATGGTTACTGTAAAATGGGACAGAGCCACAGGAAAGAGCTAAATTATAATATGCATCTTTATAGGTAGCTTATTAGCAAAAAATTTGAATAGACCTCAAATTATTAAAACCCCGCTTAAAGCGGCAAGAGGATGGGCGAGAACACCAAAGGAAAAGGTGGATACATTTGCCCAGCACCTGGAGTAAGTCTTTACGCCAAATGAGGACATAGACTCACAAAACGAGGAACAGGTTGAGAGCATCCTTGGTCAAGCTTTTCAAAGGTCACTACCACCTCGCCCAATAACAGTACGTGAAGTCTGGGGAACAATCTCAAAGCTACAAGACAAAAAACCTTTCCACCAAGGAAATACTTAAACATCTTCCGCGAAAGGCTATAGTGTTCCTGACGTCACTATTCAATGAAATACTGAGGACCCAGTATTTCCCACTGACTTGGGAAAGTGTCCCAAATTATAATGATACACAAAATAGGTAAACCACCCACCGAAGTATCCTCATATCGACC
The DNA here is from genome assembly GCA_961205895.1 of Mythimna pallens. Classification (NCBI taxonomy): domain Eukaryota; kingdom Metazoa; phylum Arthropoda; class Insecta; order Lepidoptera; family Noctuidae; genus Mythimna; species Mythimna pallens. The sequence continues at coordinate 10,548,557 of OY540849.1, read as the reverse complement.
TTTAAATCTATTGCCTATCTTGTCAAAAGTCTTCGAAAAGTTGCTGAAATACCGCATATCGCCAATCTTAAGCGAAAGGAAGGTGATTCCAGATCACCTATTCGGCTTCAGACAGGAGCACTCCACCACAGAACAAGTTCACAGAGTCTACGACAAAATTAAAAAAAGCCTGGAGGTAAAACAATACTGTTCTTCGGCTTTTCTCGACATCCAACAGGCTTTCCATAAGGTTTGGCACAAAGGGCCTACTCTGTAAGCTGAAGATGAACCTTCCTCACTCACTGTTAAAATCTTACCTTTCTGGAAAAATCTTTCAAGTAAAAACAGTAGAACCGAAGTCTAGATTCTACGACATAAGAGCTGGAGTCCCTCAGGGTTTAGTTTTGGGCCCTATTCTGTATACAATGTACACTGCTGACCTACCGCAGGTTGAAGGAGTTACGACAGCAACTTTTGTTGATGACACCGCAGTACTAGCAAGCTACACAGACCCTTCTATAGCATCAGAAATGTTGCAAGAAGGTCTCGATAATATAACTACTAGTCTACAGAAGTGGCGGATAAAACCGAGTGCAAGCAAATCTGTTCACGTCACCTTCACGCTGCGGAAAGGTGATTGTCCACCCGTAGGATTTGATAACGTCACGCTTCCTCATCGGGATACTGTAAAGTACCTTGGATTACATCTCAACCGCCGTTTAACGTGGAAAAATCATATAAAGACCAAGAGGCATGAGATCAATATTTGAACCAAAAACCTACACTGGATAATGGGACGCAACAGCATATTGAGCATTGACAACAAACTCCTTATCTACAAAGTAATCCTTAAGCCAGTGTGGCTCTACGGAATCCAACTATGGGGAAGCACCTGCAAATCAAGTATTAGCATAATACAGAGAATGCCAAACATGATTTTGTGGACTATTTCTGATATTCCTTGGTTCATCAACAACACCGAAATCCACGACAAACTAAAGATGAATACTGTCTTGGAGGAAATCCAAAAATACTCGCAAAAGTACCAGGAGAGACTGGAAAGGCACCCTTCTGAACTGGCGGCGGCTCTTAAAACCAGAAGTTATTCAAAAAGATTAAAAAGGAAAGACATAACATAGTCCAATTGCAAAAGGGGACTTAGCAACTGATTGGGTAGTTGGCTCACTGGAGTCACCCTCATCCCGCCATGAAATCACATTCCAACACACCTGCTAAAAGTAGTGAAACTGATTGCAGATTAAGGAAAACAAAAAAAAACATAGGTAGCTTAGCTATGCCCAAATCTCTTTGCACAAGAGAAGAATACTTTTTTAGTATTAAAGTATAAAGAATCATTTAACCTTTTAACCGCCTGTGTCGGATATATTTGAAAAGCACTATAAATATATATTTTTAAGGATTCATAACATTATCTATTTTTTAATAATAACTTACCTGTTCCGGTTCATTTTCTTCAGGCACTTTAAGTGCCCTGCGCATCTTAAACGACATCTTCTTTGGTTTGGAAGCAAGAGGAATCTAAAAAATCATTATAATGTTAAGATTTACAACTAACCTAAGAGTAAGTTGCAATTTTATTAAGTTAAAAAGTTTTCAATAGATAGTAGGTCATAGTTTTGAATAAAAAGGATTGCATATTGTTATAATATAAATTGTGAGGTTTATTAATTTTCTGTATTGAGTAGCATAAGTTTACAACCCATTCCTAGGGTTATAAATGCTTAAATTATTTAAAAAAATAAAATAAAGTGACTTAAATAAGCTTGGTCAATGGATGTGAAGTGAACACAACATGTTTTTTTTTTATGATAGAATAAAATAAACTTTATTATACACCAAAAAAAATACATTATAAGTTATGAACTTATATCTATGGGAACAATGATATTAATATAGCATTGAGCTATATTCCATTCAATACTTACGTCAGGAACATGGTTCGGGATATATGCAAATGGTCGAAATTGCTTTGGAAATACGGTGCTATTGATTTTCTCCACAACGCGGACGGGGTCCAACTTTTCAGATAGACGCAAGTAGCAAATCTTAAATTTGATTACTTTACCCTTGGGCCCGGGCAGGAAGTTTAACGCTTCGAAATTTCCGTTTATTGCTTTAGCCAGAGCCTTTACGACGTTTATCAGCGACCACTGTAATAGTAAAAGAACACGAAGCCTGAAATTGATATCTTAGCCAACATTTTCTAAGTAACGAAGAACCAACATTCGTATTACCTTCAGCGGTACCCCTTTGACGGCTATTACAGACATTGCGCTATAGAGATTATAATTTTCTTGTTTTATTTTATTAAAATCCTTTAGAATAACCTGAAAACAAACAAAATATCTGACTGACGGATTTTTGTTTGACAGTTTGACACATAGACAAATTTTTTTTCTTCCAATGGTCACACCACAGATTATATTTTATGGGCATGGAAGTAATACAAAGTAATTTAAGACTAATAAGCTGCCAAGCTCTAGAAATATCATCCAAATTAATCTGCTCGCATTATTTTTGTAGTCACCAAGCATTTTTGCCTTGGAAGACTGCCACAAAGAGTGGTACACTTCATGGGTGCAAAGTTGTTGTCCATGAACTCCAAACGATATTTACTGTGAAGTTGGCCGCTCCAAGTGCCGCCATGCCGGCTTTCAGTCCACTGACCTCAACTATTTATAAAGGTCAGTGTTCCAGTCTAACTGAATGTGGCTAAATGCCAGTATTTTACATGGAACGGCTGTCTATCAGACCTCCACAAACCAGTAATTAGGCAAGACAACACTCCTTGGATAGACTGATGGTCATAACGACTGTCCGTAACGACTGTCAAAAATCTACGAATGACAACCCTGGGACCAACGGCTTTACAATACCACAGACTAGAGAGGGATACCATATTGTGCCTGTGCTAGTCTGTGATTGTGCCTCAGCGCAGCTTCTATTGAATAGTAATTATTCTAGTCGTTCTAGATAAACATATAAAAGTACGTAAAAATGAATTCACATTGGCACTTCTTGCCCGGTTTCGAACCCACAACCTCATGCATGAGAGGCAGGTGCCTTAACTACTGGGCCATTACACAAACGATGAATGACTAATGTTTGATTTATTTAATTATGATTGTGATTAACTTTTTTTAGACACGATTAAATCAATCACGACTAAATTAGTCATGATTAACAAAGAGATTTAAAGTATGTATTTGATGAATCAATAGATTGGAAAAGTTTATAAACACCACTGACTGAATGAACCATTACCACACAGCTCAAACTATTGAACATAGGTATTACGCTAGGCATGCAGATAGTTATTATGACGTGCATGCGCTAAAAAAGGATTCACAATTTGTGTCAGGTCCAGCCTGTACCTACCATCATTGTTAAAGATTTTAAGAAGGTATGCCAACAGTCTTTGTTAAATATTGTCGTTATTTCATGTTATTTTGATTATAGAGACTAATTTTCTTAGCACATAATTATTCTTATGCTCTATGAACATTAGACGTAAGCGTAAAGATAAGATAAATGTTACATGTTATTGTTATATTCGACTGGCCTGTTGGTTTAGTGGTTGGTGGCCCTGACTCCTGACCCTGCCGGAGTTCGTGGGTTCGATTCCCACCCAGGACAAATTTTTGTGTGATGAGCACGATCAATTGTTCTGTGTCTGGGTGTAATTTATCTATATTATGTATGTATTTAGAAATATATAGGCATGTTTATCAGTTGTCTAATACCCATAACACAAGCTCTGCTTAGCTTGGGACTACACGGCGTTGTTTGATAGTTGAGGAATGTTATTATTATTATATCGACTATTTAGTGCCAACTTGCCACAAGATAGAAGTATCCTGATGGAGCTCTTGCTGACAATAAGGCCATAAATAAGCTAGCCTGGCCTGGAAAGGCCTCTGTAAAATTTTACTGTACTATATAGGTAGACGAGACGGGACGATAGGTTCTGGAGTGGCGACCACGTACCGGAAGCCACTGCGTTGGAAGACCTACCACAAGGTGGAATGATGATCTGGTGAGGGTCGTGGCAATCCGATGGATGCGAGACGCACAGGACCGGTCATTATGGCGACACTTTGGGGAAGCCTATGTCCAAAAGTGGACATCTTTCAGCTGAAATGATGATGATGACTATAGGTACTAATTCCAATCTAGACTTATACCTGTACATACTTAATATTAGGTATTAAAATAGTAAAGTCAAAATTGCAACGTCTTTATTTTGATTACAAAAATAAAATGATTTAAAATAATCTAAAAATATTTGACAAAATTACAAAATAAAATTAAAAATTCAATAATTGTGATAACATAGGTTAATATAAATCCTTAAACTTATAATTACATAATTTAAACAAAGTCAATAATCAAAGTCTTTTTTTATATCAAAATAATCAGTAGGTACTAAAAATATAATTGTCTTGAGATCTAGTACAACTACAAAAAATAATTTAAATTGTGTATAAAAATATTTTAAATCACATAATTGTTAGTAAGCACAAATAGTTAAGGCGAGGAAGTTGTAAAGTTATTCCTAAATTATTTGTTGCGGTCTAATGGCAATATGACATGAAAAAATCCTTTGCTTCAGCCCATAGAAGGAATTATTTGGTAGCAACTACACACTCTAAACGCATTAACAGTCATCTCAGCTCTATGTGCAATATTAATTTGTTTTTTCATAATATTATCATGATGACTTGATAATGTACATATAAGATAATTTCTCTGTTTCCTTTTTTCCACAATTTTTGATGATTCCATATAATCCTTGGAATATCTGCTTAATTTTGATGTCTCCAGTGGCATGTTAGAAAATGAGGAGCACAAAGAATCTATTACCTTCAGTCTTCAACGCTAACCTCGAACAAATATCTTCAGTTAAGCAAAATAATTATTATAACATGATTTAAAATGAATTCTTAAACTTGAAATTATTTGTACATCTTATGTAAACGTCAATCAAAGTTTTTTTTTATGAAAATAATCAACATTAAAAAAATATAATAATAATAATATATACTTATGTATTGAAATCTTAAGCTAGTACTAAAAATAATCTAAATTGTGTATAAAAATATTTTAAATCACATGATTGTAAGTTAGCACAGACAGTTAAGGTGAGGAAGTTGTAAAATTATTCTTAAAATATTTGTAACGGTCTAATGGCATAATGTCATGAATGCTTTTGCATGACCTTTCAGCCCATGGAAGGAATTCTTTGGTAGCAACTACACACTCTAAAAGCATTAAACAGTCATCTTCAGCTCTATGTGCATTATATACTTGTTTTTTCATAATCTGCTCATAAAGACTTGGTAATGTGTAAGATATTTTCTCCATTTCCTTTTTTTCCACTATTTTTGGTGGTTCCTTATGTTCCTCGGAATGTCTGCTTGATTTTGATACATCCAGTGGCATGTCAGAAAATGAAGAACACAGTGAATCAATTTCCTTCCAGTCGTCAGTGCTAACCTCCAGGTCGGGCCAGTCCTCACTTATAAGCAAATCTTCACTTATCAATGAATTATTATCTCTTGATAGCGAGTCTTCCTCTAATATTGAGTCATCTCTAACTGAGCTCTTTGCTAACGAATCGTCTTTTCTTGTAATTGACGTATTTAATAAATTATTTTTAATGATATGTTGAAAACCAGTCAAAGAGTCCACGCACAACAAGTCTTGTGGCAATGAGCCATTGACGTCTAAGAATTCAGCCAAGAGAATTTTATAGTCAAATCTGTCCCCATTATGTGCTATGAGGCATGTTGGCTTAGGTAACTCTGACAAAAACGTAATAATTGTTTGAATATTCTCCTTGAAAATCGGTGCATTCTTCAATGACTCATTAGATAAGCCGGTCATTTTCGCGGCCACCGGATGTATTTTCCTCTGCGGATTGAAAAGTAAGGTCAGCTTACTAATATATGGGACGGCGCCAAAAGGGGCAGCTGTGATATCACTCCGTAAAGCTGCTACAAAACAGAGTTCTGTTATCTTTGTTTGGTTTCTCTCTTGGTGTGGCAATCCAGTCGTTTCAAGGTCGAAGAACACGTAAGTTGCTATTTTGGACATATTGAAAATTGTCTGCTGCCGACTGTACTAGACTCGACACTTTATGTAAGGTTGTTCAGTTGTTGACCTCTTCGTTGTATGTTATGAATACTTTGTTGGTTATATTTTGACACTGATTCATAGTTTTTTTTTTTTTTTTTTCCAGCCCGTCGGACTAGAGGTTATGGCTAGCACTCTTGTGCATCCGCCAGCGTCAAGTTGTTTATCGATAGGACTTTATTTTGGGTGAGGTTTGAAGATAAAGGTAGGGAAATATTTAACGCGAAAATGAAAAGAAACGGAATTTAGAACAACATGGATACAGGATCAGGAATGTATAAAAAAAATAAGTATAACTAAGTAACTATACTACTAAGTAACTAAGTATAAAATAAGTAACTTAGTTATTAAAAGTTAATAAAGAAATAAAAAAGAAGACAGAAGTCTGTTGAAATACTAATAAATATTTATATATTTTTACAGATGGATATTGTTGTCATAAATATAATTAGAAAGAACATTATATATGGACGGGTTAAAAGAAAAAAGAAGAGTTTTTATTGATGTAGGGAAAGGGACACGGAGGGATATCAAACTATTCAAAAAGGAAGTACGGTCATGAATCGGACAGGAAAAGAATATATGGTTGAGATCGCCAAAGTCATGTCCACATTCGCATTGAGGACTATCTGTAATATGGAAGCGTGCGAGGTGCGCTGGACAAGTAGTATGACCTAAACGCATTCTTATTAAAATGGTTGTCGCAATTTTGCCAAGTCTGAGGACAGAGAACCAAGGTTTACGTGGAATTTGTGATTGAATACTAAAGTAGTATTTCCCTTTTGAAAGGCTACTTTCTGCCCAAACTCTATCCCAGGAATTCCTAAGATAATGTCTAGGAAGAGTAGCCAAGTCCTGAGTATAATTTTTAAATGGAACAGTGTCTCCACACACCACAGCCTCATTGGCAAGTCTATCAGCTTTTTCATTACCATTTATACCACAATGACTTGGAATCCAGACAAAAACAACAGAAAAGCCCTTCATAACACAGTCGAAAAGTTTACTCCTAATATGTACTATAAGAGGAATTGGTGGTTTAGACTTAAAAGGATATCGTAGGAGCGCCTGAAGGGCACTCATGGAGTCAGTTAAAATTAAACTATTTCTAAGTTTTAAAAGTAAAATGTATTCTAAAGCTTTCAGGATGCCAAGACATTCACCAGTAAAAACAGTTGCTTCAGGTGGGCACTTTACCTTTTGAACAATATTGTACTGTGCATGGTAAATTCCTACCCCTACAAAATCATCAAATTCATGTTTGGATGCGTCAGTGAAAATATGATGCCACTCAGGCCAATTTCGTTGAACAATAAAATTAAAATGTGGATTAGCATTATTTTTATCAATATCTACAATGAACTTAACAGATGGCGTATTAACCAGGGCTTCGTATTCACTGTTAAACAAATCAAGTTTTGGAGACCGGTGTGTGGGAGCATGAAATGATTTAAATCGGATATAACTTTTAACTAAACAAGGAAGAGTTTTGTGATTCCAATAATTTGATGAGTCAATGAGATCAGCAAGTATTTGAAGTTTTTGAATTAAAAGGCTATTAGTAAACTGTAAAACACGGAAAAACAATCGGTCAGCCAAAAATTGACGTCTTAGGCAGAGCGGAGGTTCGTTACACTCAATTTGTAATGCGTTAATAGGACTAGATTTCATAGCTCCTGTGATTATTCTCAAGGCGCGTGATTGGATGGAGTCCAGTTTCCCAAGGGCAGCCACGTTACAAGGCTCCAATAAGAAAATTCCATAATCAAGAACACTTCGAACCAGAGCGTTGTAAAGAAGCTTTAAGGAAAACGGATGCGCACCCCACCAAACACCTGATAGACACCTCATCAAATTTAGGAGTTTTTGACATTTGTTTAGAACGTAATCAGAGTGCGGAATACCTGTAAGTTTGGAGTCCAAAATGATGCCCAAAAATTTGACATGATTTTTAACTGGTATTTCATTATTGTCACAATCTATAGATACCGGAGGGTGAATACGTTGGCGAGTGAATAAGACTAGTGAACTCTTACTCGCTGATATGCTCAGGCCATTTTTGTCCATCCAAACTTTTAAACCGACTAGAGAGTTAGATAGCAGAGTACAAAGAGAACTTGATGAACTCCCCGTGACATACAAAACTAAGTCATCTGCATATTGCAGGATGCTTGTTGAATTTCGAAGTGAGGAATGTAAATCATACGTATACAAATTAAATAATATAGGGCTGAGAACTGAACCCTGTGGGAGACCTTTCCATACTAGCCTACTGTCATCCTGTGTTTGATCTAAGTTAATTTTTCTACCTGAGAGGAGGTTAATTATAAAACAAATCAACATTTCAGGGATGTGAAGCTTCTTTAATTTTTCTTTAAGGACACTCAGGAGAACATTGTCATATGCTGATTCTAGATCTAAAAATACTGCGAGTACCGATTGATTTCGAGAAAACGCAACTCTAATGTCTGTTACAAACGTAGCCACACTATCCAGTGTACTTTTGCCTTTCCTAAATCCAAATTGTGATTCTGGTAAAATTCCACGGTTTTCGATAATCCATTCAAGACGATTTTTAACTAAGTTTTCAGCTATTTTTGCAATTACGGGTGATAAAGCTATTGGGCGATAAGATGAAGGTTCTAATGGTGCTTTACCTGGTTTTAAAATAGGAATAACAGTTTGAGATTTCCATGACGGAGGGATTTTACCTGATAACATAACTTTGTTAATTAAGTCCAAGTAGAATTCAAGTGCAGTTTTATTTAAATTAGCCAGGAATGAATAAGGAATACCGTCTTCGCCTGGAGCGGAATCTTTAACTGAGGATAGAACGCCCTGTAACTCTTGCATTGTGAAGGGAGAATTTAGTGGACTTTGATTATGAGAGACAGAAGGAGGAATGTTATCATAAATAAGATCTTGCTCTGGAACAGATGGCGGAGCTAACCGGTTGAGAAAAGAGTTCCTTAAATTGGGGGGAATGCCAGAAACATTAGAAAGAGTAACTCCATTTCTAAATTTTCTGATGTTTTGCCACACAATAGAAGCGTTGACATTAGGAGAGATCGAAAGACAAAATTTTTTCCATCCTTCAATTTTTTTTTCTTTGAGCAATTTACGTGCTTTGGCCATAGCATCACATATAATTTTAAAATTATCTTCTGTCATGTTATTTTTGTATTTTTTTTCCGCTTCCTTTCTGGCTTTCACTACTTGGGAACATTCTTTATCCCACCAAGGAGGGGAAGGAATGCGACCATTGGCTGAATTCTTTAAAGGGAAAGTTTCATCTGCAGCTTGTATAAGTGCATTCGTAAAATTATCATTACAATCAATAAGATCGTCTGATAAATTATTTTGTAAATTAGAAAGCTTTACTTCTACAAGAGTTCTAAACCTATCCCATAACCCATCCTCACCAAGTTTATATTTTAAACGTGGCTGCCTCGACACACTAGGAGACCTGCAAGGACGTGTGGGCGACATAAGGATTGGAAAGTGGTCGCTTCCATAAGAAGATGGCAAAGTGCACCATATAAGAGATGAAGCTAAGTTAGGGGTACAAATGGAAAGATCTATTGCACTCAAATTTTCTTTAGGCCCTGTACGTCGAGTTGGAGAGCCGGTATTTAGTACACAAATGTTATGATGGTCAAATATATCTAATAGTATGTCACCACAATATGATGAAAGAGTACAACCCCAAGAAATATGGTGACAGTTGAAGTCACCTAAAATTAAGAAAGGGCGAGGAAGACTAGACACAAGATTGTTGAATTGTTGAAGGACTGACGAAGAAGGAGAAGGAATGTACACAGAAACAATACTAGTATTATTTATTTGTGCAGCTACCACAGAAAAATCATTAAATACGGGAAGGGATAGAGGATAGTAAGAGACAGAATTTCTGATGAGTATAGCAGCCCCGCCATACCCATCAGACCTATCATCTCTTAGGCAAGAAAAACCATTAATTTTGAAAATGGAGCCTGGTTTTAACCAGGTTACCGATATTGCAAATAACGAAGCATTATATTTATTTAACAAATAGATAATTTCGTTTTTTTTAGAAACTGCACTTCTACAGTTCCATTGTAAAATGTTCTGAGTTTGAACTGACATTGTGGACCGGTTTAGGATTTTTATACATTTTGACTATAGAGGCAACGTTGGACGGTATTTCTATATTGGATTGTGTTAGTGTTTGAATTAGAATTTGAATAATATCTGATACTGACATCATTTTAGGATCAGTATCTGTGTTTAAGGCACAGCCATTTTGTGGATTCGGTAAACTGTATTCATTATGAATCTGTTGGTGTTTTTCACGATTGTAACTTTTACCCGGTTTGGGGGGAGGACGACGTTGTATATAAACTGTTTTTTTATGTGAGCTATGTGTAGGAGAATGTTGTGTATACGAAGATTGTGAGACTGGGTGAGCGTATGTAGTCACAGGAGTGCTAGCTACATCGGCATAGGGTTTCGAAATGGGCGCAATTAATTTAGCAGCTTCACCATAAGAAATACATTTTTCTGCCATAATAGTCTTAATTTCTTTTTGTCGTAAAAATTCTGGGCATAATTTAGACGTAGCAAAATGTTTGCCAGAGCAATGACAGCAAGATATATTTCCCTCTTCAACGTCACAAGATTCACCAGTATGTTCCTGACCGCACTTATAACATTTAGGTTTTGATCTACATTGAATTTTCGTGTGACCAAAGCGACAGCAATTGTAGCATTGGATAGTGGGATATACATACAACTCCACAGGCAATGAGTTGTAGCACATAAATATACGCTTAGGAAGAATCTGACCATCAATCGTAATTACAATGTTCTGCGTTGGTTTCCAAACAGGTGATCCTTCTACGATAGTTTTATAATTTATCCTCCTAACTTTGAGAATTTTCCCACAATTATCTGGCACTGAAGCATTTTCTATTATTTCTTCAGGCGACCAATCTGATGGAACACCACGTACAAGTCCCATTCGTGTTATGTGAAAACTTGGTATGAAAGCTTTTAGATTACTTTTTGCTAATTCTGTGTTGGAAATAAATGAATTAGCATTGTTAATGTTCGAAAACGCCAAAGAAATTCTATTTCTGCCTATCCTCTTAACTGATCCATCTACAATGTTGTGAATGGCATGGGTTTTTAGAAACTTACCAAATGTGACCGGGTGTAAGGTGGTATTATCACTAGGTGACTTGACCTCTTTTTGTACATGAACAATAAACGGGCTGATGTCAGTGGCCTCATACTTGTTCCTTGCAACACCAGATACTGAACCCTGAGGGCTCGGAATGCTAATCGGCGTGACAATGTTGACTGAAGTATTTACAGCAGGGGCAGAGTCACTGTTTTCACTATCTGCACTAGCACAGCAACATCCTGTCTTACCGTCAATAGCCTGACTGTGCTTCCTTTTTTTCTTGTTGCACACTCTGCATATTTTATGCAGTCTGTTTCTTTTCCGCCCACGTTGGGCATTGGAACCATCCGTCTCCATTCCTGATTCATTTGATAAAGTTGACGAAGCAACTATTACAAAGTTAGTAGCCGGGGGTACAAAGACCCCCGGGTCCGCCAAGTCAGGCGGCTCGTTCATTGAATATTAAAAAAATACTTACCGAATCCGGCAAACTATACACTAAAACTAATATATGTACACTAAATATTAATAATATTTACAATATAATACAAAACTGATCCTTAAATAGTGAAAAATTAAAATTGATTTTTCTAACAAGAAAAAATGCACCGGTCCGCTCAAAGTTTCCCGCGCTTTTCCGATTCATAGTTTGTTGACACCTTTGGATGACACTTTGCTTGAACCGTTCTCACAAATTTTATCTAATCTAACACAGAATTAAAAGAAAGACACAAAAAGGTACTCTGTGAACAAAGACAATCGAAACTTTCGGAACCGGGGGAGCTAACAAAACACGTAACTTTTCTGATAAAGTGTTACCAGAACAAGAATTTTAGACACGAACATTTCTAATAAACTATTTTATTTATAAACATTACTAGCGCAAGCTTTAATATTACGTGTTTATCTATATAATAGAAAGAGATCTTAAAATGAATAACTCGGTTACGATATTATTTCCTGTTTAGACAAAAACTTTTAATTTGCGATCCTATTTTTTTTTTTTTCGTTTTGTAATGTTGTTACACTTGTTACATCAATTTGGTGATTCACCGATTTATGTAGTGTTGCCATTTTAACTTCTAAATTAATATTAAAGGTAAAATATTTTTTTGTTGTAGAAGGCGTTGGATGTTGGGTCCACAGAGTACTTTGTTGGGTCGTATAACCCGTATGACTTAACTGTGCACCTCGCTGGAATGTAAATATAGAAAAAAAAACATACTCTTAGTGATTATGATTAAACATAATAAAATCTGGCTTTTTATATTTGGTTGATTATATTATCTTTATTTATTTTTTATACATATTTTGTACATTTTTAAATATTTTTCAAAACAAATATATAAAAAAAAAAAAAAAACATTTAAAAATATAAAAAATAGCAGTCCGCCGGTGTCGGGACAGGGTCCAAGCTACCGGTGGTTAGGGCTCCAAAGACAGGAACCTCCTCACAATGCGAGCCGTATCGAGGAGTACTGCCTTCTGTATCAGGCCCTTGATCCAACCGCGCAACGTCAGTTTCGACAGGTGGTCGTCTAGACTTTTGGCCATCAGGCCATTGGCGGTAACAACAATCGGCACAATGATTGCCGAGTCCACATTCCACATGTCGACAACCTCGTGTGCTAAGTCGAGATATTTCATTTGTTTCTCTTTCTCAGCTTTCACGAGATTCTCATCATGCGGGATGGTGACATCGACTATCATTGCGCGGCGCGCTAATCGGTCTATCACCACTATATCCGGCTTATTGGCTACAATAGTCCGGTCAGTAATGATAGACCGATCCCAGTACAACGTGACATGGTCATTTTCGAGAACTGGGTCGGGCACATAGCTGTAATACGGTACCTCTGAATACACTAGGTTGTATTTCAAAGCAAGTTGCTGGTGGATAATCCTGGCTACTTGGTTATGCCTGTGCAAGTACTCTCCGTTAGCCAGACGAGAACAACCAGAGATAATATGTCTGATAGACTCACCCGGACGATGGCATGCCCGACACACGTCAACCGTCCCGTCCTTCATTATATATCTCCGGTAGTTATTCGTCAAGATGACTTCGTCCATAATTGCACAGATAAAACCTTCAGTTTCCCCGAAGAGGTTGCTGAAACGTAGCCAGGCCACGGACGCTGCAAAATCTACATCAGACTCATGTAGAGCCCGATAAAAGCGCCCGTGGAGCTCCTTACTTTTCCATACTTCCCTGCGATCATCAGTTGTAAGTACCACAGGTTTGCGCCAGTTCTCTTTAGCCATGGATAACGGGGTGAGTCCCTTGTCCACTGCAACCACATCGCGGTGCATACCCACATCGGTTTTATGAAAATATTCTCTGAGGCTGCACACCTCGCGGTTGTGCAGGGTCTTCGCGTTTAAAAAACCTCGACCTCCACACTTCCGCGGGATGTACAGTCTCATCACAGACGACCGTGGGTGATGCATCCGGTTTGCGGTCAACAGTGTACGGACCCGCCTATCCAGAGCGTCTAGCTCGGTCTGAGTCCATTTGAGTATGCCGAAAGAGTACATTAAGACCGGCATGACCCAACCATTGAAGGCTCGCACCTTATTTCCACCTGACAGAAGGCTGTTTAATACCTTCTTCAGGCGGTCAAAGAAGCGCTCCCTCAACGATTGCTTCATGTCAGCAACGTTAATGCCTAACGCTTCCGACATACCCAAATACTTATAGGTTTCGGTTGAAGAGAGGGATCTAAGGTATATGGAATCCGAAAGTTGAATTCCCTCAGATTCCATAATCTCCCCTCGCTTTACATGCATGACTGCACATTTATCCACACCAAATTCCATCCTGATGGCACTACTAAAAGTTTCAGTTACTTTTAGTAGTTCCATCAGTTGTAACTTGTTGGGAGCAATGAGTTTCAAATCATCCATGTAAAGAAGGTGAGATAGTACCTGACCACCTCTTCTCAACCGATAGCCCAAGCCTGATTCCTCTAGCAATGTGCTTAGAGGATTCAGGGCTAAGCAGAACCAAAGTGGACTCAGACTGTCGCCCTGAAATATTCCCCGTTTAATCCATATAGGCTCATCGTCCCTCCGAATCGATCGACATCCTGGATAGCGAAGAACAGTGTTCCATTGCCCCATACATGACTCAAGGAAGGTGCGTAGAGTTGCATCTATTTTATACAACTCCAGCACCCTCATGAGCCATGTATGTGGCACAGAGTCATATGCCTTCTTATAATCTATCCAACATGTCGACAGATCCTTGCGAGATCGACGAACCTGTTGGCTTATGGTCATGTCTATGAGGAGTAGCTCCTTAGTACCCCGAGACCCGTTCCTACATCCATTCTGAGAGGCAGACATTATTAAGTTGGTATCAATATGCTTGTTAATTTTCGTTCTCAGAATGGACGTAAGAAGTTTATAGACCGTTGACAAGCATGTTATCGGCCTATAATTCTTGGGTTCCGCAGTACTACCTGTCTTATGGAGCAGATGGGTAACTCCAGTTGTTAGAAACTGAGGTAGCGACCCAGACTCTAAAGATGACTGGAATTGAGATGCCAGGAGCGCGTGTGAGCTGCTATACCATTTTAGCCAGAAATTTTGTAGTCCGTCCGGTCCTGGAGACTTTCAATTCGGTAACGGACGGACTGCTCTGGCTACATCTATAGGGCTAATGTCTACCTTTTTGATTATATTTATTATTACTATAAACATAAAAACAAAATCGTTAAAAATATTTTTACAATTTGCGAACGTGCACAGTTAAGTCATACGATCTATAATCACTCAGGAATTTTATTATTTCACTGGTTTTTCGTTGAAGGCTAGACAGAATGTCATAGTCTACTTTTATCCCGGGATAATTCAATAAGCAAATGCGTGGTGCTGGCTGAGCTGACGGGACGAGTAACCCAGAATTCTTGTTAGTGTTATGAAAATTATAGGTGCAAAAGCTAAAACTGTGGCGCAAGCGCAGTTACAACACCTGATTCCTAGTGAGCGGGATGGTTGTTCCAGATGAATGACAAAAATTTGGAGAGACCGTTCACTCTGGAAGTCTTTTACCCAGTTAATCAGACCAGGGGAAATGCCATACGCTGGAAGCTTACTTAAAAGGCTGGCGTGCCATACCCTGTCGAATACTTTCGAGACGTCTAAGGAGGCAGCAATAGCTTCTCCATTCTTCTCGAGGGCCTCGCCCCACATGTGAGTGGTATACACTAGTAGGTCCCCAGTAGACCGATTGCGGGGAAACCCGTACCTACTGTCAGTCACTGAGGAGATCGTTACCTTCGAGATATGCCATGAGGC
The DNA here is from genome assembly GCA_961205895.1 of Mythimna pallens. NCBI lineage: Eukaryota > Metazoa > Arthropoda > Insecta > Lepidoptera > Noctuidae > Mythimna > Mythimna pallens. The sequence goes on along the minus strand of OY540849.1, from coordinate 10,532,956 downwards.
GCGAGTTCAATACACACTCCATAATCTTGCAGAGTATGGAGGTTACTGAAATCGGCTGATAGTTGGTGGGATCGGCACGACTGCCCTTTTTGGGCACGGGTTGCACGTTGCCAAGCTTCCAGGTCCTCTATACCAGACCTAAACGAGAGGAGATACAAGCGCGTCAAGACAGGAGACAACTTGGGCGCTCATGCCTTGAGAACTATTGCTGGTATACCATCTGGTCCACTAGCTTTATTCTCGTCTAGACGACACAATGCTCTCAGAACTTCTTTGTTCCTTATGCGAACCGAAGAAGAATGCGAAGCATTCGTTCCTGGATACTGAATAAATACAATTTTATTTTCCTATCGCAAAACCGATCCGGCGTCTACTGGCGCTTATTCTATTGAATGTCTTTTTTACGAAATAGCCATTCAACAGGGCTAGACGAACTGAGAGGATTGTGAAGGATTTGTGGATTCATAATCATTACAACCATCAAGATTCTAATGATTATGATTCTTAAATTTTAATTTCACAAACCACCCTGGAGCAGTCGCCATAAAAAATTTAAATTATTATGGAATTTCATCGGACCACTGGACGTACGGCGTTGCGCCAACGGTATATGGTGGACATCCCACACAGACATATGAAGCGTTTTGGGAACACATTCATTGTGCGTACAGCTAAGGAGTGGAATATCTTGCCAGAGTCTGTGTTTCCTGATAGCTACAACCTAGGGGTCTTAGTCAAGAGTGAATAGGTTAATCCTAGGCAAGCTTGCTCCATCGTCGGCCACATCATCGCTTACCATCAGGAGAGACATTGGTCAAACGCGAGCCTATACATAATAAAAAAATAAAAAAGATAATAAAACGCAATCTTTCCCACATAAAAGTATTTTATTTATATAAAAGACTTGACACTACATTTACCACATTACAATTAACTTATCTTAATAAATTAATTTACTTAATACGTGCGTATTATAGTAGAGAAGACGAAGATTTCTAACACCCGTGTAAAGTTAGAATGGGTTGCTAAGCAATTTATAATCTTATACATGTCGTGGCCAGATCTTAGATTTGATCACTTCATGATGTCATCGGCCATCTCATGAAATGGTGCTATTTCAGCTAAACGCATGATTATTTCATTACATGGTCAAACATGGCTGATCATATCGTGAAATAGTTAGTTGTTCATGGGTAGAGTCTTCCTCAATGTATTCTTGTATTCTACTTCAAAATATGGTTTTGTTTTATCAATTTAATTGTGGACTTAAATATGCTCTTCTGGGTGGATTACAAAAATAACCACGAAGAAGATGGCAGGGTCTGTGTTCGCTCACTAGACCCCGCCATCCCCTTCTAACTTAACCTGTCCGAGTCGAGGTGCCCCGTTCCTTAATCATTGTAAAAACTCCATTCATATTTGGTGTACAACATTAGTATTTTTAGTAAAGAATAAAATTTTGGTGCACAGTTGGAAATATACCTTTTAATTGAAATTAGATTTTTATTTGAAAGTAGTTTATAATTTAAATTTTAAGCTCATATTCGTTTTTACAAGATCAAAACATAAGTTCCTACATTCTTTAGACCTTTTATAATCATAGAAATCCTTTATATGATATGGCCAAACGTGGATATCATCAAATGTTAACGTTTAAACAAACTGGCCAGTTTTAGTTGGCCATATCACAAAGTGATCAATTGTAAGATCTGGCCACGACATAAATAAAAAATCAATTGCTGGTTTTACCGATTTTAATCGTTTTTATTTTGTTTGTTTGCTTTAATAAAGGGGTAGTTTAAAAGAAAAAAGATAAGGAAAAAAACAGTTGAAAAATTAATTGGAAGGTTGGAAGTAATTTTACGGGTGCGGGCGGTAGCTTGTCTAAAATAATTTAAATCCATCACTACCTACTGAATGAATTTATATCATGTATTTTAAGTGACCATTAACGTGTGTAACACCTATCGACGCCATTTACTAAGACAACAATCTTATACCATTTTTGTTTTTGAAGTGGAAAATCATGAAATAATGGTATGAGTGCTTCCTATAGATATTAACATTAGCAGGGGTACCACAGGCCTTACCAGGGTTGCGGGATTGATTGAAAGAGTCACCCGGCACTGGATCGCAAAGGGCAACCAGATGGTACACAGGTGGGTTTTTGCCAGTAAAAGTCTGATCCTCGCTAAAAACAGGCGAGAGGGAAGCAACTGTAATTGTATTTAAAAAAATGTATAATAAAGAGATATCTATCTATCTCGCTCCACCGAAAACGGGAGAAATTATTTGATGTTTATCCACCCTCAAAAACAAAGGGGCACCACAAGTACGTGAACCCTTTTTACACGCTTTAATTTAACTTTCCTAATACCTCGACACTTAATTAACTCCACAAATCAACTTCGGAGTTGTGTATTTTAAGTTGATTTTTAGGTGACCATTTTAATTAAAAGAGCACAAATGCAAGTACGAACAGCTATAAAATACTGATACAAATAATTTACTAACAAGCAATTTTTTACCATTACATTGTTATTTTGACAAACGATTTCTAAATTGGGAATTTAAAGTAAACAACTTGTCATACTATACTCCTTTTAAGCGCCGACGTCGGATAATATCCGACAAACACTCGCGTTTATTCCACCAGAGAGAGAGAGAGACCAAATAGTCATCTATGGGGATTGAAGAGTTAAACGAAATGGAGTACCCAGTCACAAACACATGACCCTGGCGAATAGGACACGAAAACACTCCTCGGACCAATACGACACAAGCGGTTAAAAGGTTAAAAGTTAAAATTCTCATGAGTTCAAATAACAATTTGACAAGTTCTCAATTCAGAAAACGCGAGATCTTTTGGAAATATATTTTTGTCAATCATTTAATTCGTTCTATTGCAGTAGTCTATATATTATTTGAAGTTGGAATAAACTCATACAGTAATGAACAAATCACCAATCTTCTAAATCATCATCGTCCAGATCAGCCATATCGATTTCATCAATGATATTTCCTTTTAATTCTTCCAAGTCTTCACGATTCACCTCAGACAGTTTTTTTTCTGCCTCAAGGTTGGTTTGAACATCGATTTTGAACTTGCCTTTCCCGTAGTTTTTAGTTCCTGGATTGATATCAACATCAGCCGTAAAATCTAAGTTTTCATCGGCTTTTGTTTCTGCAGTTTCTTTAGGTGTGTCATCTGTATTGTCAGCTTCAGTATTTTCATTGCTGATGCTTTCGTTTGTTCCATTTTTAGTCTCAGATTTATCATCTTCCTGTGCAGTTTCAGCATCGTCATCGCCAATATTTTCTTGTTTATCATTGGAGTTCATTTTAATGTTTCCATTGGTATCTTCATCGTCGCCTAAGTCTGTTTCTTTGTCCTCTGGGTCATTAGTTTCTGGTTTTTCATTTTCACCTTCGTCTTCATTCTGGTCATATTCATTCGTACCATCTTCGTCATTTTCATCATCAAATTCTTCTCCTCCACCCGACATAGAATCTTCTTCATCCTCAAAGTCAGACCCCAAGTTTCTATTGCGATGCTTCTTTCTATCATCTTTACCAGTAAGTTGGAATGGCTTTATCAATACTGATGAGCCCTCTGAAAAAAAACAAACAATATAATATATTTTTTAAATTCTGAATTCGCTTCGTTCTAAAATCTTGCAGTTATGACAATGACAATCCTTTCAGATTTCAACAAGATACAGCTTGGTATGACTGGAAGTCAATTAAGAGTTTGAAATTATTTTGGAGAAGTAGGGAAAAACATATAACAAGATATACTTCTAGACGTGCAGCGATGCGCCACCGGTACGTGGCGGACCTTCCATCCACATGTACAAAAAAAATTGGGAACATTTTCATTGTGCGTGCTGCAAGCAGTTGACAGTCGACCATAACCCTCCACTTGCGTTCGAGCGTCAGTGGTTAATTTTATTTACTTTATAATACTTTTTTATTATTATTTAATTAACACAAATCTCAATTATGTTGCAGCATATGCTGAGATACGAGCCTTTTTAGGGCGCCTTCTAATTAGCCGCAAAATACCGCGCTGTTTTTTTTAAATATTAAAGTATTTGTGTGTTTTGTAAATAACAAAGCGTGCAACGCGGGTGTGGCGCAGCAATCGCGCGTTTTTTATTTATATGGAATAAAAAGCAGTCGCGCGGCACTTTGCGGTTAATCTGTCTATTTTTTTTAATGTTATATATTTTTTTTTTATTTTAGTATTTAATGTAATTTCTTGCCTTGGTCTGTATTTCGTGACAGCTACAACCTTACGAGTCTATAAGTGAACACTGAACAGGTTGCTTTTGCGCAAGCGAGCTGCATCGTTGACCACATCATCGCTTACTATCAGGTGAGATAGTGTTCAGATGCAAACCTCAATAATAACAACAAAAAAGATCTTACCTACAATAATAGATGGCATACTACAGAGCTTGTCATGAATTTTGTAGGTTTCACAGGTACCATAGTAAACAGGTGGCTTCCTCCTTTCAGATTTCCTGAGGCTCGTGATGCCATACTTAGCGAGCACCGGTGCCAGTTTACCCCTAGATATGGTCTTAGGGACGGTGAAAATACGAAGCATTATAGGTCCAATGTTTAGTAGACGTTTCGCCATATTCACTTTCACCATCTGTAAGAATTAAAATCGTTGGGTAAAAAATTTCAAGACTAAAGTGAATATAATAATGGCCATAGGGCCCTATTATATAGATTGGGACTTGCAGTACGGCCGAAATACCGTCACCGCTCTGAACTTCGAAGCTTCGAACAGGGTGCCTAGTGGGGGTTTATTTTATTTAAACGCAATTGACACGTTTATTGACGTTCGGTGCTGCGATTGGCCCACTCCAAGCTCTTAACCAGTCCAAATGTGAAGTTTACATACAAAATTATGAAACTGATCGTGTCATTGCATTGCAGCTGAAATACATAAAGCTACGCGTCCGTGGACAGAAGGCTTTACTTTAGGCTCCGCTTCAGAAAAAACAGCTATATTATTTGAAAAATATAATAATAATAATAATATTCCACAACTACCACACAACGCCGTCTAGCCCCAAGCTAAGCAGAGCTTGTGTTATGAGTATAACTGACGACTGATGAACATACTTATATATTTCTAAATACATACATATTATAGATAAATTACACCCAGACAAAGAACAATTGATCGTGCTCATCACACAAACATTTGTCCTGGGGGGAATCGAACCCACGAACTCCGGCATAGCAGTCAAGGCCACCAACAACTAGACCAACAGGCCAGCCAAATATGATAACATATAACATTTATCTTATCTTTACGCTTACGTCTAATGTTTATAGAGCATAAGAATAATTATGTGCTAAGACAATCAGTCTCTATAATCAAAATAACAAGAAATAACGATAATATTTAACAAAGACTGTTGGCATACCTTCTTAAAATCTTTAACAATGCGAGGCTTAAGCCGCACAAAGTAGTTCTTGAATTGTGGTTTGGGTTCAATAGCGTCGTATTCACTGGCCACCTAGAATTTTATGTAAATAATGCAGTTACAATTTGCCTTCAATGGGTAGCCCGCCGTCCGACCGTCCGGACCGAGCCCAAGTCGGCGCGTATTGTTCCACGCGCGCCTCAGGGAGATGTCAGCAAATCGTAAGGGCCCAGCAGGGTCGAAGCTTACTGGGGCCATGGGTAGTGTGAAAACGAAACCCGGGGCCCTGGGACGAAGGCAACGAAGGAACAAGAGTGGGTTTTTAGTCAGTAAAAGTCTGACACTATCTCCTGCTCCGCCCAAGAGCGGGATTTGTCATTAGATGATTTTCCCACCTAAAAGAAAAAAGTTACAATTCGCCTTTACGAAATTTTAAGCTATGTTAGGGTCGGCTTCCGGTCTAATTGGTTGCAGTTTTTTACATGGAGCGATAGATAGAGGTTCTACCACAAGCTCTTAACCCAATCCATTTGGCGACCTAAACTCGCACGCCTGACTTTTTAACACACGTCAAGGTTTTTCGGTGGGAAAATCGTCCAATGACATCCCTACTCTTGGGCGGAGCGGGAGATAGTGTCAGACTTTTACTAACTAAAAACCCACTCCTGTTCCTTCGTTGCCTTTCTTACTAGGGCCGAGGATTCCTTTCAGAATCAGACACTTGGCTCCAGTAGGCTTCGGCCCTGCGGGGCCCTACGGTTGCTGACATCTTGAGGCGGTCCGGACGGCTTTTAGGGTTCCGTACCTCAAAAGGAAAAAACGGAACCTTTATAGGATCACTTTGTGTCCGTCCGCCTGTCTGTCTGTCTGTCAAGACCCTTTATCTCGAAAACGCATGGAGGTATCGAGTTGGAATTAAAACCATATACTAAGGTCTGCGGTCCCTTGAAGCTGTGAAAAAACCAAACTTCTAAGTTGACGAATAAAAAAATGCGGCCGTTTATGTCGAAAAAAACGTATATTTCGATACCCTCGAAGGAATCAAAATTCATAGGGTACTTCCCGTTGACCCAGAATCCTGAAATTTGGCATAAAGCAAGGTCTTATAGCACAGATATAGGAATAAATCTGAAAGCAGTAAACCTGTTGTTACCTACGTCACAAAAAAAATACGTTTTTGCAATTTGGAAAAATCTTCGAGACTCCATTCGGGAATTGTAATTTGTACGGAACCCTCACTGCGCGAGTTTGACTCGCATTTGCCCCGTTTTTCTTTAGATGTTTGGCTCTATTTTTCTTTGCATACTGTACTGAAAGAATGTCTCGGGAGGTCATTAGTGAATAAGGTTACGTCATGAAAATGACAAAAAAAAAACCAGTTTACATACAATGGTAATTATTACGAGCATTGGTCAAGCTCACAAAAGGTCAGACGACCGTGATTAGGAAACGTTTCAGAACTTTTAAAATTATTCTGCCTGACCTGTCCCCGACTATGATTATTTTGAACTGCGAACTTATCCAATTAGTTCTCCCGATCTAGTTCAGGGCCACGATAACTCTTTCGAACACTTCCGCACCCTTCATCAGACAACCTTTAGAACTATTAGCAGAGCTGTCAGACATAACTTATTTTCACATGGATGAAAACTTAGGTTCTGCGTAGCGTCTCATGTGCTTTGAATACCTGAGCAGGTACCAGGTGAGAAAGAGAACTAAAGATAACGAGTTAATTAACTTAATTTTTTATGACTGATTTTTATATTTTAGAACCAAACATTCAGTCAGTGCATGAAATCGTCTCACTCGCTCGGTAAACACATGCGTTCTCTCGCGCTCATACTCTAGGCTGAATAATTATTGTGTTTAGGGGATGTTTGGTCACTACAATTAGTCTGACTACTGAAATATAACTTTGTAACAGTTACCTTAATAACATATTTAAAAATCAGACATAAAAATAAGTACAGATCATTTATTTTTTTGAGTTTTAAAGCGTCTGACAGAAGTTTTGGTCCATGGAAAGTGTCTGACACTTATGATACTACTTTAGAATAATATTCTGCAAAACATCTATAAAAATCAGCCATAAAAAATTAAGGTACTCTTATTTTTAGTTCCCTTTCTCACCTGATACCTGCCCAGGGGCTCCGAGGAGGATCTCCACAAGTACACAGGTATTCAAAGCACATGAGACGCTAATGAGAACCTAAGTTTTCATCCATGTGAAAATAAGTCATGTCAGACAGCTCTGAGATCTTTGTCTATAGAAGCTAATCAACAATAAAATAAATATCCCAAATCATACCTCAACAGCCATGGCATCAATTTCTTCAGCAATCGCTTTCCGCGTCTTTTCGTCTATTTGTGACAGCAATGCTTCTTCATTGTCGAATAAGTGGGCGTTAGCCTTCTTTAAACCTGCATTATTATGTTTCAATTTTAATTATGAAATATCACACTTTAGCATAGCATCGTCGGCCTTTTAATGTTCCCACTGTTGGGACTCAGGCCTCCTCTCTAGGAGAGGGAATGGGCCGTAATCCACCACGCGGGCCCAGTGCGGGTTGGTGGATGTCACATGTCTTTGAATTTTTGGTTCTAGGACATGCCGGTTTCCTCACGATGTTTTCCTTCACCGTTTTGAGAGCACACAAAAACACTATATCACACTTTGGAAGAATATAAATGTAGGTGGAGTGTGGATAGTGCTAGGGATAGAGAGGATGGATTCACACTAGAATCGAAAAAAAAAAAAATTGAAGATGGATTGTGTGGAAAATGGCGTCAGTGATAGCGTGATGGTTGACAGTACTGTGATATAGAAGGAGATCGCATCTGCTATTGCCCTCGTTAACTTGCTAGCTAGCAAGACAACTATGCTTTCTAAAGTCTATGCTTTGTATAGAATAGGTAAGTTACATGAGTTAGATAGATATATTCTTTATTGTACACCAATAATAAAATTATAATAGAAACTTAAAATTAAAATAGTGTCACAATGGGCGGTCTTATCGTTATAAGCGATTTTTTACAAACAACTTTTGGATGGATTTGTCAGAAAAGGAGAAAAAGATAGATAGTTAGGACGGCTGACAAACTGCTAGGTGGATTAAGTGTTTTTATAAATATACAACATTATTTTTAGTATATGCAAATTTAGTTTGTTCAGAATCAGTAACTAAATCGATTCCAATCATTCTTACACCATGCAAGATTTTTTTTTAATATTTAAAAAGGTCAAAGTTTGACACCACCGAAGGACGACACAAGTCAAGGCAGGTCATAGCGGGCATTAGGCGCCAGCGCACAGTTGGAAGCGGCAGCAAAACAACCCCTCAGTCGCTCGGATGGCCCGGTGACCATGTATTTGTGCAAACAACCAGGTAAAATAACAAACTCATAACTTAGTGATTTTTCATGATACAGTTATGAAATTTTGTACATAGATTCCTTAAATAAAAATACTAGACACGTGTTTCGGTTTTCGTATATACTAAAACTAATGTTGTATAATGGAATAAAAGTAAAGTGCTACTAGGATTAAAGTCAACAATTGAAAGCAGAATTCCGTGATTACATCTTGGGAAGGTGTAGTAGGATTTTCAGATTTAAGAATGAGTAGAATAATAATATTACTCACTTTTATTGATCGTCTTATCTGAAAAAGAGAAAGCATAATATAAATATACGATATTAACAAAAATATTAACAGAATAAAATGTTAACAATACATCCGAAACTAATCAGATCAAATAAATTTTATTTGCCTATGGCTTGTCTCGATTATAGGGTCAGCTTCCAGAACCGAATCCGAAAAGTTTGAAGGTTTTTTTTTTTACTTATTTATACTTTCAAATTGGACACATAGAAATATTTTCATGATTTGATAATGAACCTCGAAGATATGGAATAGTATAAGAATTACTCCTGTATCGTGGGTGAGTTCATAAACATGAAAAATCACATACACAAGACACCCAGACCAGGAACAACTGTGTGTAGGTCATATCAATATTTGTTCCAAGCGGGAATGATACCCGCGCGACACGCAACGCAACGGCCAATCGCTTAACCACTGCGCCACCGTGCCGAATTTTTGAATAGTTAATTTCTATATCAATTACTTTTATATTTTTAGACTCACCTTTTGGTCTAGTGGTTAGTGGCCCTGACTGCTATAACGGAGGTCGTGGGTTCGATTCCCGCCCAGGACAAATGTTTGTGTGATGAGCACGATCATTTGTTCTGTGTCTGGGTTTAATTTATCTATAATATGTATGTATTTAGAAATATATAAGTATGTTTATCAGTAGTCTAGTACTCATAACACAAGCTCTGCTTAGCTTGAGACTAGACGGCGTTGTGTGATAGTTGTGGCATATTATTTTATTATTATATTATATGATTTCATAAAATATATCTTATATTATTGTGTTTGATTGTCTGTAACTTATAGCAACAACCTAGGGGTCTTTAAGTCAAGAAAGTGAATAAGTTACTTCTAGGCAAGCATACTCCATCGTCGGCCACATCATCGCTTGCCATCAGGAGAGATAGTGGTCAAACGCGAGCCTATCAATAAAAAAAAAACTTGTGTGGTGTAAACTATTAATATAAGGTGGTAATAAATAAACATACTTCCTGGATATGAAGGTATAGTGCTGGAGGTATCCGCTGACACTGGCGCCGGTGCCGGTGCTGGCGCCGCCACTGGCGCTGCCACTGGTTTCTTTTTAGCGTCAGGCGCAAGAGCGGCGTTTTTCTTAGCTTCAGCGGCTGCAAAAATCAAGTATGTTATTTTTAAATTTCTTAATGCAAGAAGCCTTACCAAGAGCTCTTAAAGCGATCCAGTTTACGACCTAAACTGAACTGTTAAAGGGACGGAGCTATACATCTACAGCTCCGTCCCTGTTTCTCGCTCGCTCGCCTGACATTTTAACTCGTCATAGTAAGGCCCCAGAGAGCTTTAGAAAAAGATTCTCAAGCAGGAGACGGCCACGAGGCGACTCTAAAATCTCGTAGCCAAGCACAAGTTTCCGCTGACATTTCCTAGTTAGACTTAAGCTATTCGCCTCATTTTTTAGGGTTCCGTACCTCAAAAGAAAAAAAAACAGAACCCTTATAGGAACCCTTTGATGTCCGTCCGTCTGTTTGTCTGTCAAGGCCATTTATCTCGGGAACGCGTGGAAGTATCGAGTTGAAATTAAAACCATATAGTCAAGTTTGAGGTTTCTTGATGCTGTTAAAAAATCAAACATCTGAGTTAACGAAATAAAAAGATACGGCCGTTTATGTCGCAAAAAACGATTATTTCGACACTCTCATGAGAATCAAAATTGGGTACTTCCCACTAACCTAAAATTCTGAAATTTGGCATGAAGAAAGTCTCATAGTACAAATACAGGAAAAAATCTGAAAACTGTAATTTGTAGCTGTCACAAGAAAAAATTGTGATTCAAAAAAACTTCGAAAGCCCATCCAAGAATTGAACTGTTTATTACATAGGTAGGTTTGTAAGAAACCCTCAGTGCGCGAGTCCGACTCGCACTTGTCCTGTTTTTTTCTTTTTCAAATCTTTTACAAAAATAAAAACACATCAAAGTACATGAGCGTGGGCTTGTGACGTCACTTCTAGGTAAAAAATGTAACAGGCGTGGCGTTACGTAATATTTGAAGTATATTAGGTTTAATAATACCAGCCTGTTACTACCCCACTGTAGGGCAAAGGCCCTTTCTTCAATCAAAGGAGGCACCAAAGCTTTAAAAACCATGCTTGCTCAGAACATGTTGGCGATTTCACTTATCTATATATATAAAAGGAGAAACTGACTGACTGACATATCAACCCACAGCCAAAACTACTAGGCCTAGGAGCGTGAAATTTTGCAAAACGTTTCCTTTCATAATGTCGGCGAGCACTAAGAGAGGATTTTCCAAAATTCACCCCCTAAGTGGGGGAAACGGGTGTTCAAAGTTTGTAAGGAAAAACCTATTTTCACGCGTGTGAAGCCGCGGGCAGAAGCTAGTATCACATATAATTTCAGCATAAAAACATCTAACTGTGAAAATTTTACCAAAGTGAACAGTCGTTCCTCTTAAAGTAATATGTAGACGGCTCACTTCACCGTAGTAAGATTTTTAGAAAATACCACATATATGACGATCTAAACATATTTAGACAACATATTTGATCATCGGCAATTACATTTGAAAATTCTTTTATAATCGAGGGTCCGTATAGACTGCAGGAGACGCGTTGGGCATTGGAAGTCGCGGGGCGACTCCAGGCCACCGTAGGTGCGGGCTTGCGGACGGCGAGTAATGGGTAGGTCGTTGTCCGATAAGGACCAGGCGTCTTGTTTTACGGGAGGCTAAGAGGCCGATACTTGTCAAGGATTGTGCGAAAAAGTTACCGTGGCCCTAGAACTCAAAGGGCAACTGGAGTAACACGGGTGGGTTTTAATAAGTAAAAGTCTGACACTCTCGCTCCGCCCAGAGCGGAAGGACTTAATGACTTTGTCTTGACCCGGTTTCTAGAAATAAATTATCAACACGTTACAAATTAGACGCTAGTAAAGAGATGCGAGATATTTATAGTTCGTTAATTTAAATCCGAAAACTGTGCTTAAGCTTCGCAAGTAGGACGGAGATCCGAGAAAGTCTATGAACATAGTAGCCATGATTTTCTGTCTGTTGATTTTTACCTATACTCCATCGGTTTAGGTAGTTAACTAAACGTAAACAATCTTAATGTCTTTTTATTTTTTTTAAATCCTATAAAAGACATACAAAGATTATTTAAATTTTGTTAGTTACCAAACATCGGTATACATAAATAATAAATTGTAAACATTTTTAGATAAAAATTATAGACAACTTTTAAATAAAAGACATGTCAAGATTGTTTACCTTTAGTTAATTACCTAAACAGATGGAGTATATGTCTTCTTCCAAACTGGCCATTGTCACCAACTATTTTGATATAACGTTAGTTATGGTCTAACTTGGAAGCATCACCTTAGGTTGGTCATAGCATATTCTTGATTAACGGCCGATTTCACAAACAGTGCAAGTTGCGCTCTCGAAACGTTTAACAATTACCTCGTTTGTTTCTCTGATTGGTTAAGAGCTTGGAGCGAGCTAATCGGAGCGTCGAACGTCATAAACGTATGGTTTGCGTTAACGTAAAACAAACTCGCACTAGGCACTCAGATCTCTACTAAAAGTCGTTATTTATTCTTATCCCGTCACTGTCTCTATAAGAAACATTATAGCAACAGCAACAGAAAGACATAAAAGAACGACTAACTTAGGGTCAACGCTGCGTTAAGTGGGAGCCCGCGCGGTCACCCGTCGCGTGACTATGCGCGTGTGTCGTGTGCGGCGGTCCCTGTAGCGGAAACCGGATTATTACCTGCGCAGTGTCGCTAGTTCAACTTTAATGGTGTGCATGTAGTCGTGTCGATGGTGAAATTTAATGTGTCATTGTTACTTAGCAAAAAACAGCTGCCCGCGGCACCTGGACGGAGCAATTTTGTATGGGAGCGCGCGGGCGCCCGCGTAACGCAGCGTTCGGCCTTAATTATGGTTTGACCTTTCAAAGACAGTCCTGCATCGTTTTCACAAAGATGAGCACACTGGAATCAATGTGAATGACAGCCAAATCATCATCTCCCGCCTTTTTCCAATAACCTTGGGGTCACCTTCCAGTCTTACCGGATGCGGCTGAATACCCGGGTTTTACATGGAGCGACTGCCTATCAGACCTTCACAACCCTGTTACTGAGCAACACGATATTCGTTGGATAGGCTGCTGGTCAGACTTTCTGGTGTCCGACTACCTGTAACGACTGTCAATGATCTACGAATGACAATCGGGACCAACGGCTTTACGTGCTTTCCGAGGCACGGAGTGTCAGTAATGTCCTAGATAAACTGAAAAAGTATATATGAAAAAATGAAAAAACTTCTCATTTACCAATGAGAGTTATTTCTGCCTGCTTTATTTATGCAACCTCATGCGTTGTGGGTTCGTCACAAGAGACGGTGTATTGGATCTTCTAAAAGGCAAATATCGGTTGAGATAGCCACAAATAGAGCAAAAGCAGATCAGACAGAGTTTGAGAAAAAACGTTTTATTATTGCGTTTCTGCCACTTTGATTGTGACAGTATCATACTAAAGCTACGCTTCGATGTCCCCTCTTATTATGCCCAGTTATTAATTGCGGCATTCCATAAAAAAAGATCTTAAATTGGAAGCTTGATAGAACACCATGAATATAAGGGAAACAGATTGGGATCCAATGCCACAAAACTACACTCGGAAACGTCGTAGTATGTGCAGTACATACCTACAATGTGCTACATATACCTAACGAAGTTTTCTGTTACAGCAAAGTACATATGAGACAGACTATCTCATACAGAATATTGCATAACAAAACAGTTTCGTATGCTTCTGCTACATTGAAAGCGAGAAAACATGCCGAAATTGCACTGCACCACGAAACATAACATGCAGTCCGGTACGCTTGACGAATACGTAAATATAATTATACTAAATTTACCTTTTTCTCCATTAACCTTTGCGTCCTCCACAGCTTTGTTGAAAAAGGCCGTATCGTTGTTGGGATCAAACTTTCCTTTGTAAATTTGTAACATTTCGGGCATAGTAAGTTTGAGATTGTCACCGAAAAGATCTTCTAGACGTGTACGTATACCACGCTTAAGCTCCTGAAGAAGCAATTCTGGGAGGTCATCACCCGCAAATTTTGGATTATTCATAATCTCCTTAGCGACGGTAGACGCAATCTGGTGACGCCAGGTTTCGGTACGGTTCTTCATCTTTTCCAAGGAGTCCGTTACCTTCTTTTTTTTTGAGGCGGGTTGGGCCTGGTTAGTATTTGCTGATGCATTTGCTTGCGGCTTATCGGACTGCTGCGCACCACCAGCTTGTAGTTTCGCTCGTTTCCCAGGAGGAGTATAGTTAGTGTCAGGCTTCTTCTGTTTCGGCTGTGGTTTGCCCCAAGGTTGGTTAGCATTAGGGCCACCTCGCTGCTGAGAAAATGTTCTCACGTGCGGGGCCGAATTGGCTTGTGCGCTGTAACCAGTGCGAGGCGGGGATAGTTGCCGCTTTGTGGGAGCGCGGGATTGTTCGGGTCTTCTGTTATACAGTACATCTCGGTTGTCGTCACGGGGAGCTGTATTACGGACTGGAGGCTCGCGGAAAGATGCGTTGCGGGCTGGAGGGTCACGGAAGGGCGCGTTACGAACCGGAGGTTCGCGGCCACGATCTCGTGCCTGTACGTCTCTGCCGCGATCACGTCCATTGTCGCGGTCGCGTCCTAGGTCGCGGTCACGCCCTTGGTAGCGATCGCGATCTTGATCACGATCGCGCCCTAGGTCACGATCGCGCCCTAGGTCACGATCGCGCCCTAGGTCACGATCGCGCCCTAGGTCACGAGGTGCGTCCCGCCCGCGATCGCGAGAGGGGCCGAAGTCACGTCGAGGCGCACTGCGGCCGACGTCGCGCGGACCTGCCTCCTGTCCGAAGCGCGTCGGCCGGTCTCGCTCGGAGTCGCGTGCGGGCGCATCCCGGCGCGGTCGACTACTGTTGTCACCAGTGTTCTCCCATCTTGAACTGCTCTTGCCCTGTTGGGTAACTTGGTTCCCAGCAGATGCATTGCCAGCAAGATTCCAATCGTTCTGGTCTGACCAAACGCTGGGGTTGCTGCCTTGGTTACTAAAACCAAGCGGCGCCCCCTGATCGTAGCCGAGCATGGACTGAGCCATCAGCTGCTGCGGAGTTGACTGATAGTGCTGCATTTGTTGTGGATAGCCATAGTTGGCAGTCGCATTCTGTGGAAGAATTTTGATGACAGTTACAATATGTAAACTTCTTGAAACTTTCACAACCAAGAGAATGACACTTGGCTGGCGAAAAGTGTATGGGATCTATTACACTTGGTCATTTGTCTGCATTGTATGATAGGGTTGAATAACTTCGAAGATATATAAAGAAAAGGCTTACTGATAAATAACAAATATCTTAGTGTGTCGAAAATGGCTAGAATCACAAAGACGGTAGCCCATTTCCGAAACTAAAACTGTTGAGCACTATCGCATACTTTACATTAAGCATTTGTAAATGCAGATCTTTTTCCGCAAACACAGGCCTAATGCTAAGAACGGCAACGAAGTTTTCTGTAGACTATGACGGCTGCTTGAATGGCTGCATTAGTTTACCGATTTGAGCAAAAGCACCCAAAAATATCTCCCCCTCGCCGTCTAGTAGGGGACCCCTACTTTTAGTAGACAAGGACCAAGTATAAAAGAGTCCCTGAATTACAGAGCTTGTAGAAATATTCTTTATATAGACA
Source organism: Mythimna pallens (assembly GCA_961205895.1). NCBI lineage: Eukaryota > Metazoa > Arthropoda > Insecta > Lepidoptera > Noctuidae > Mythimna > Mythimna pallens. Next base: position 10,517,126 of record OY540849.1, on the reverse strand, counting down.
AGGGCCAAATCATTTGCCCTTCTCCATAAATTCGATGACATCTCCATCGTTATAAAACATTAAAATAGGGACTGGAAGCATTCCTGATAGATTATACTAGAGCAATAAACTTACTGGTTGCTATTGCTTTGATTGCTAGATTGAACTTACAAATCCATCTGCATCTGTGATCCAGAATTTTATCTCCTTAGTAGAATATACTCAGTCTTTGCTTCTTTTCAAGTAGTCAGTCAGTGCAAACCAAATGGCATACTTTTTGACAACAATTGCTACAGATATACAAACTGTAACTTGGATAAACCAATCCTTAGGGAGGTCGCTAACTTTTTAGCAGCAGTGTTTCATTAATTACTGACCAGACCCCTAGCCAAGTTACAATCGTTTCGATTCTCTTTTCGTTGATCGTCTCGAGTCGGCCACGCCTCCTATTTCTTTGTTCTGACAACGTGACTGAGCGATTCCTTTGTTTTTGACGTCAAAAACAACAATCGGAGGCGTGGCCGACTCGAGGCGGTCGACGAAAAAAGAATCGAAAGGAAACCGTTGTAACTTGGCTAGGGAGGCTGAGCTGTATCGCTACTTTTAGCCGTTTATCGCATTTGTAACGCGAAAGTGCATCGAAGCAAACAAGTTCCTTAATTGATGCGACTTCGCTGCCGACGCGCGAACGCATCAATGCAAATAACAACATCAACAGCCATCTATCTATCAGAGTCTGGTTTCTGCCAAAGACGATCGGCACAATCGGTTCAGGACCGAACACTATCGCACCAGATCTCCTCTTGGCCAATTCATCTGCCACATTGTTGCTCAGTGAGCGGTATCACCTGGCATTCACAGGTCGCAAAAAGATCGCGATACAATCGCCATTTAGCCACCAGTGCACAATTGTCTTGATGCTGAATTGTGATCTTTTAGCAATTTTATTGCCTGAATCACTGAAAAAGTCGTGGTAGGCAACCTCCCTTATAACTAAGAAACCTGTACAGACAATAGTGAAGGATGGTGCAACACAATCAATAGCCTTTCAAGAATTTTCATTTTGAAAATTCCACAGCATTCATTGCCTTATCTACTTGGTCAAGCAGAAAAATTGTTCAAAAAATGAAGCAATGAATGTGTTAAGCAATGGATTTAATGTATCACAGTTTATAGATTTTGAAGGAAATTCCTGCATGATTCTTTCGCTGCAGTTGCATTTGCTTTCAGTACAATAGACTTTTAACCTCAAATATTAAGGAAATTGCTACTGAGCATTTTTCAGCAAGTTAAGATCATCAAACATATTAGGATTGCTGAGATGACATCACATCACACAAAATGTCTGGATTATTGCATTATATATGTATATAGGAATGTTAGGCTCCGGGAAAGTGTTGTGACAGCTGCTGGACTGATTTTAGAATCGATTGGACTGATTTATTACCTCCAAGCTATTTAGATCATACATAACAGCTGATTAAACAAAATAAATAAATATAAATGAGTCCCTAATATGGGCCCAACACAACAGAAATTATTAAAAGTATAGCAGCATTTTCAACCACCAAGTCCCAGTTAAAAAAATGTTCTTATAAACACTTTCAGTGCCAGGATCAAACATTAATTTGTTCATATGCCAACAACTCACCTCTCAAGCCATTGTTATGATGTAGCTATAGTTGACATGTGTTTATGCCCACTACCCTACCAAGTCCAAATATAAGTGTTTATATTTTACAAGATATCCGATATTGATATTCGATAATCTGGCTTCTCAGCAGTGAATGTGTTAAGAAACACACTGGTCACTGTTTACCATTAGGTGGGATCGCAGTCAAGCACAAAAAAAAAAAACATTAACCATGTGACATAAATTATGTTTAAATGACTAACCTGCATAGTGCCATACATTCCACTGTAAGCCATAGATGGGACAAGCATGGCCTGGGCTCTACTTTGCTGCAAATCAGTATAACCCTGTTCATAGGAAGGCTGGTTGCTCTGTTGATAATATGGTTGGCTTAACATTGGTTGCTGCTGGGTTGGACCTAGATCCAACACTGTGGATGGTGCCTGTTGGTGCAAAAAATTATCGTTTTTACTACCCAACACATTTTTATTCATTCATTAAACCCCAAGCCGACGTTTGCTCTCTCATAGTCTTTCTATTGTGTCTCTAATTACGGTATTCGAAAGGTTAATCACCACATTAGTTAAATAACACATTAAATTTTAGAAAATGCCATTTTTTATAACAATGTTGTGATGCTTGTTTATAATAGAGAACACTTTTCATATGACTACATATCTGTATGACTTTCTTGCAGACATAAGTCGAAAATCTATGGGGTCATTGGATGGCGTTATAATATGGATAAAGAAGAAACTGATCCCAAATAAAATGAATTATTTACCTTTTTTTTAATAGTCGTAACATACAGTTGCTGTCCTTCAACGTACAAACCGTTGATCTTACGCATTAGGACTGCGGCGTCTTCTTCTTCAGCCAAGCCCACAGTCACCCTCTTGGTATTGTTACTATCCGACGCCAAATTATCCAATATCACATCCTTAAAGCCGCATTTCGTGTGAATCAGCGACTTCACGTCGTTGTACCGGGTCTGTTGAAAAAATATAGCAGAAATTAACGATTGATAGTCTTCTTTTATATGGCGACAAACTCGATCGATGTTGGGTTTGCTAACTTGCCTGCGCGGGTAAATTAAATATAGTCAATAACATATTTTAGCTGCTAATTTCTCCGGCTAATATAGATTGCTCGTCCCACAATGGGACAACAACGGTAAACGATATTAGTACCTAACTAATATCAAGTGAAACGATTAGTAGAATGTATGTAAGGAAGCACTGGGAAGCACAAGACAAGCAAATTGAAGCAAATGGAGCAAAGCAAGCAATGCTGTGCCCGTTTTGAAATGTCAAGATTGTCAAGCGTGACGTTGACAGTTTAGTTTTTTTTTGGTTTGCATTATGGTTTCGCATTAGCAATGAAACACTGTGGATGTATTGTAAGAAAGTGTTGGCATAAGGAAGCGTAATGGTTAATAGTCCGCGATATTTGTTTTTTGTTTTTTTTATTAAAATATGATTTGCGACTGTAACACGTATTTATGTACGAAATTATATATACCAATAAAGTCATCAATACAACTCTTTTAATTCGTCTTGTTCATGAAAAAGTCATTCAAAAATCGATCGATATTTTGTAATGAATACTATGTAGTAATTATACTTATCAACCTATTTGTAACAAATACATACTTTGACTTTGATTATGGATTTTGCTAAATGTAAAAATCCCTGGTGCTTCATTCCTATTTTTTGATTCGTCACTTTTTTCTAGATTAAAATGCATATGTTCACCAGAACAATCCATTGTGAATGAAGTTCACGAGCAACTGGATGTTTTCTCGTGCACTTTGAGTGAATTCGCAAAAGTTTTATTAAATATAGTTAATTATAATTTTGCGAATTCAATCAAAGCGACATAATAAAGGAGAAACTAACAGACTTTTTATGCAATAGCTAGGTTCTCCAATTTTGGTAGACAGTTTTTCTTTATTCATTGACGACAAAATTGAACGTTTTAACAACATTTCGGAAAGACTATCCAAAATTAACCTTCATTCGGCTTTCACCCTCATACGGTATTGTTGTTTTGCACCAAATTTCATGTATTTTCTCCGCTTTTCCCTTTTATGGAAGCAGCCACATCTCATAGACAAAATCGATCAGACCATTCGATATACTCTGACTTCCCTCATAAATGTGGCCCTGGATGACCGAGCGTGGCTACAAACTACGCTACCCATTTGTTTTGGTGGGCTCGGCATCCGCAAATTTCTAGTGTAAGCCTACCGGCGTTCCTGTCTTTGGTCCACAGCACTCAACAGTTGACCAATAGAATTTTGACTCCATCATTGGTTAGCTGTGAGGTGCCGTGCTTGGCCGATGCCGTAAGGATGTTGCCGCTTGGAAAATGGCTTGCCCGGACAAGGCGTTGCCCGAGAACCCATCTTCCCAGAGACAGTGGGATGAGCCGCTCTGCAGTTTGGTACGGAATAACCTTATTAACACGTCTACTGCTCCAAATGCTACTGTCCAATACTGCTGAGCGTGCCCACCTACTGGCTGTGGGTGTATGGGAGTCAGGCCTCTGGCTACAGACACTACCGTCGCCCAACATAGGTACTATGCTGAGTGACACCACCTTCCGGATCGCTACATGCCTGCGACTGGATGCTCCTAACGGAGCTCCACATCGGTGTCAATGCGGTGAAGCAGTCGACTGCCTCGGGCACCATGGCCTATCCTGCAGTAGAAGCACTGGTCGGATAGCTAGGCACGCAAGCATTAATGACATCATCCGTCGAGCTCTTGTCACCACCGGGGTGCCAGCTGTTCTAGAATCCAATGGCTTGGCACGCGATGATGGAAAGAGGCCAGACGGGATGACCATAATGCTCTGGAAGTTAGGTAGGCCTTTGGTGTGGGATGCAATATGTGTCGACACCCTTGCGCTATCCCATCTTCTGAGTACGGCTAGTTTTTAATAGATTATAAATGTATATTTTTTTAGAGTTTTATCATAAATGTATGTTTTACAATAATAATGCAGTTGTTAGCTGCACTGTCGCATTAGTTTTTAAGAGGCCTGTAAAGAGGATCAATAAATAAATAAATAATTAAATAACAAATATATTGTTATTATATGTAATCAGCTTCGCTAGTCATTACTATAACAAAATTATCCATTTTGCTGAGATGGCGCCTGTTTTAATGATTTCGCGTTCCATATTGTCCAGTACATACACTAATTTACGTTACTACATCCATAAGATATAATTTTTCGAATAATTGAAACAACCATTGAACTTCACTCGGAACGGTAGTCATAATCATTTCAGCCGAAAGACGTCCACTGTTGGTCATAAGCCTCCCCGAAGCGTCGGTACAACGACCCACAACAAACTGTAGTATTTACTCATTGTTTGAATTTGGGTGGATTTTGGTATCTAATGTCTCAACCATTAGTCGATTTTTATTACAAGGCAGCTATAGTCTCTATTCGCTAATCACGATGCAATTTAGCGATTTATCTTTTGTCTGTTTTTGCCACCGATTTTTGCTTTTTTACCAAACCAAGGAGGTATTTGGCGGGATTTCTTCGAATGAAGTTCAGTGACTGGTTTAATTATTCGCGTATTGTTTACTAATTATTATTGTTGTAGTTATGTATCTCAAGTGTCTGCGCAACTGGACAATATGTGGAAGTCTGTGATATGTGGGATCACTGAAGCTGAGAATTTTAATGTAACGAAGTTTTCAGCGAAGTTTGCCGAGAAGGTTCAGTTAATATATCGGGCGGCGCGGCAGAAAATATCCAGATAAGTTTTATGAGTACACAAGAATGAGTGTTAAAACTTTTAATTATATTCTGAAGCACATAGAAGTATATTTAAAACATTTCTATTTTTTTTGGTTTTTTTGCTTCGCCACTGAGTACGTCACTCCTACACCGCCGTTCGCGCCGCTGTCACAGACTAGAGAGGAGGGATACTATGCGCCGCTCTGTTTCGTGGCGTCGCACATAGTCACTGGTACTTTTGTCCCCACCGCTCGCCACTGTAGCGATTCGCTCTGAGAAAACCGTGCGCTTTTTCGCTATGAGCGGCGACTCGTTGCGTGCTTCAAACATTTGATTTTTTCGCTCGCCGCACCGCTCACAGCGGCAAGGTCGTGAACGGGCCGTTAGTCGATGTCGCGTATTGTATAAGGGTTAGAACGGTTTTACTCGGAACAAAAAATAAGTAAGTAAAATAAGTATAAGCGTAGTGTAATAGGCCCTTAAGGGTCTATTACACTACGCGATATTCAGCACACGATATTCAGACTGTCTTATTTTTTGTTCCGAGTAAGACCGGTCTAACCCTTATTACACTACGCGACATCGACTAGACTGTCTGAATGTCGAGTAGTGTAATAGGCCCTTTAAGACTGAATATCGTGAGCTGAATATTGCGTCGTGTAACTAGGCCCAAGATAATAAAAATAAAAAAAACTTTTTTTTTCTTTATGGGTTTGGTGTCATGGCGAATTATCGTTTTCTTTCGTCGCTATCCCAATAGTGTAAAACATTTTCAATGTTCGTTCAAACTGTTTATCTGAATATTTTATTACAGAATACTCTTTGAATTCTGACTAAGTTGTTATTTAAATACTCGCCAAGATGATGATAACAATTCATGGATTTCCTCCTAAAGTAAGTATTTTTTGGTTATTTATTATAAAAATAATATTCCGATCGAGCTTGTAATCTACTTATTTTGATATATTATTTAAATTTTTTGTTACAGACGAAATATCAAGATGTGAAAATTTTGATAAAGCAGGAGTGTAATATTAATGATTTCATCCTTGATAATCTCGTAAATGATACTGATGGCATGAAGAAAGTCAGGATCGGTCTGGCCGATAATACGGAAGGATTCAAAGTAATGAAATGCCTCGACGGTTACCGAATGCCTGGTAACTTCATTTTAAAAGCAAGACCTATAGGAAAAGCTGCCGTAAGTAGATTTTTATTCTCAAAAAAAAAAGCTAAATGTTGTGCCCACCCCAAATATAACGGGACGAGGGCAGGAAGATGATGATGATGATGAGTTGGGTATAAAAGCTAAAATAAACTGACAAAAACTACTGAAATGGTCTTTACACTGTAGAAGCAGTCAAATAGCAGATACTTGCAAGGCTATTCTGTGGATGGGTAACTATCCTTTCACCAGGTTACAGTTGCTCAATATGTGCATATGAAGTGTTTTTTTTTTATTTTACGTCCATTTAATTAACAGAAAGATACTATCTATATAATTATATAAAAGGAGAAACTGACTGACTGACATATCAATGCACAGCCGAAACTGCTAGGACTAGGAGTGTCAAATTTTGCACAAAGATTCCTTTTATGACATAGGCGAGCACAATGAAAATTTCTACCAAAATTCACCCCCAAGGGGGTCCAAAGTTTTTATGGAGAAGCCTTATCAGTGGGCGAAGCTGCTGGTAAAAGCTCGTTATACATAATTTGTTTTAATAATTAGCTTAATATTACAATCCAATCCTAGTATAATATAATATCCCATTACTTACCTGCTTCTGCATGCAGCTTGTCCCAGGTGAAGTCTGTTTTTATTTATTATAACTTAACATAGGCAACCTTAATGTATCAAGGTATTCCAGTCAACCTTTGGGATAAAAAAACACTACACAGTTCTTACAAGTTCTAGGAAATTTACTATTGGGATATAAGCGGTGAGCGGAGTAGGCAGATTGATTTTTAGTACTTGTATCAAAAATTACTGCACACAGAAAGAATAACATGGATAAGCAATTTATCTGGAAAGTAATTCCGGTTTTTCCAGATTCATTAAAATATTGTTAATGATGGTAGTAATATTATTACTACTACTACTACTATTATTAATACCTTCCTTTAAATTTTGAATTGACAAAACTAAATTAATTTATTATTTGTCTGTTGAATAATATAAACAATCGAATTCCTATTGAAGCATTTTTTTTAACCTTTTTATGGCCACAACTTTTTATAAATTTTTGCACTTAAATTTCAATATTTACACGCATATGCATGGCATGGTTTTGATAACCGGTTAGTGCACCACCCATGATCCTTTGGTCGTTGGGTTGTGTCAAATTTTTTTTATGAAGGATATAATATTGTTCATTTTGATACAATTCTTACCTAAGTTCCGTTTTTTTTTAATAATCAATAAATTCCTGATGTATGTCCATATAATGCGTTTTGGATTAACAACCCCAATTCAATCTACGTACTCCGATCACTGGATATAAGTATGCCATATTCTAATTCCAAGTACAACATTACTAGAGTCATGGGTCAACTTTGGTTACCCGTGGTCCTGGGATCCAAAGGGGAAACAAAGAAGCATTGGTGTGGTGAAAGTCAGTAAGAAAAGTCAATATTGATTTCCCATCTTAAGAAAAAGATAAAAACTTTCAGCATAAAAATGTTACATTAAAGTTCCTAAGTACCTATTTTTATAGACCTAGATCCCAGAGCTGTCAGATATTACTTATTTTCATATGGATGAAACCTTAGGTTCTCAGTAGCGTCTCATGTGCTTTGAATACCTGTGTACTTGTGGAGCTCCCCCTTAGGGAACCTTGGCAGGTACGAGGTGACAAAAGGAACTAAAAGTAACGAGTTACTTAACTTACATTTTTATGGCTGATTTTTGGGTACGTATTTGAATATCGAAGATTAAAATACCTACGTGTATATACCAATGTTCAAAACTTCGAAAATTTAAATATCGATTATATAAAAATTACGAAAATTATTATACCTACGCTTAAAAAGTCGAAGATTGAAATGCCGAGTGATTAAAATTTCGAATGATTCAAAATATCGAATGACATTATGCCTAAGTTCAATATATATATATATATATATAACGTTAAAAATACTGACTAGTACCGAAAAAAAATATATATAGGCAGTATGAGTGTATTCATAAATGTAGGTAGGGTAATGTAGGTAGGCACCTAGTAACTGATAACCATCTAGCAAACAAGCATGCAGCAATAATGCAACATGCAAGCAAGCATGGTTTCTGTCACGGCTCCGGCGCTGCAGGGCTCTGGCAGTCCCACGCGAGCTTAACGTCGCAGATGGTCTAAACGCTCACCACCGCGGGTGTTAAAACCACCTGCTCCTCAGCTCGTGGGCTGCCTCGCCCCTCCGCGCCTACGCGATTCTAAATTACACTCTAGGGGTAGGGCAGACAAGACTACGTGGCGTCGGTTTTGCAACGATACGTTTCTGTCACTAACTTTAGTAGCACAACATATTGACTTTCTAGAAAATATTTTAATTTAAAGACCTAAATAATACCTTTACGATTGACCTATGCATGCATACACTGGACACTGATTTTCATGGATAAAATAGGTCGAAATTGTTCAAAACCGAATTGGGGCACTCCGAATTTACGTAGTCTTTTGGCTGTTACCCCTAGAGTGTATATAAAAATCCGGAGGCGCGAAGGGAGGGCAACCCCCGCCCGCTGTAACAAAGCATAGGCACGCTGTAACATAGCAAGCCGAAGCTGCGGAGGTGCTGCCCCTATATTCATTAGGGTTGCGTACATCCAACAGAAAAACGGAACCTTTAAAAGATTTCGTGTCATAAATGTTATCCGTAACAACCTATTTGCTTCGAACCTACTTATTGAGCCGATTCATGTGGGACTGGGAAGACCAAACAAAGCCAAAAGAATTTGTAGTAAAATTCGCTAATAATTTGATTCACGAATTATTGCCTATTAAGCAAAATTTGAGATCATACCCCGGGCATACGTGTACCCAATCTGTGTGGCATATGCCCTAACAATTCACAAGAGCCAAGGTCTAAAAAATGCCCTCATGGACATTGGCACCTTCATATTCTCTTGTGGCCAAGCCTACGTAGCACTTTCATGAGTAACCAATCTTCATGGGGTGCACCTCATAAATGTTGACTTCAAGAGTATAAAAGCTCAAGCTTCAGCGATCACCCAATACAACCGGCTTAGGCGTAAATACCGCGCCGATCTATCAGAAATTAACCGTCTAAATCGTCTAAAAGAATAAATAATGAATGCGAATAGTCAATACGAAAAACTGTTGCTACTGTACAAGAATCAGAACCGGAAAAAAAGAAAAGAAAGATTTGTAATAAAGAAAAAACTACTCCTAAAAAGAAAAAAACTGAGTCAATTTAGAAAATCTAATAAAATAAATCAGTATGCCCACGTTTCTACAAAAATAAGTGAAATCCCATCAAAAACATTCTGTAAAAAACTAGCCAAGTTTTGATGGAGCTGCTTGTTTATCTCTAAAAAGTAATGAAATCTAGACAAAGTCGTGCCAAGTCTAAGGTTCCTTACTGCGATTTCTTTATTATTATAGTTTATGTTGTGTGACTTGGCCGTTGAAGGGTACACAAGGATACAAAACCAGGTGCTCCATGACACCATTGCACCAATCTGTCGCCAGAACTGCTACCCATTGACGATGGAAAATTGCCACTTGGAAAACGTTGATTCAATTACCAGTCAATTGTAGGCTTGATAATCTCAACTCAATCAAAATCAACAACAGCCTAAAATGAGACACTAGCGTCCAATTACCAATACCAGTATTTGCTATTATCTCGCTTAACAAACATAGGTAGTTACAACAGATATAACATTACGTGTAAACAAAATTGACGGCCAAGTCACACAACATTAACTATAATAATAAAGAAATCGCAGTAAAGAACCTTAGACTTGGCACGACTTTGTCTAAATTTCATTACTTTTTAGAGATAAACAAGCAGCTCCATCGAGACTTGGCTAGTTTTTTACAGAATGTTTTTGATGGGATTATTTTTTACTTGACAGTTTCGATTAGCAGTGTAACATATTTATATTTTTGGAATCTACTCGTCAAATCCTAGACGATAATCACGTGCATTAACTGATAAAAAATTTGATGGGTGTTCATTTATTTATTACACCCAAAACATTGCATTTCTATATTTTTTCAATAGCCTATGTTATTCGGGATGATGCATGGATTCTAAAGATATCTCACACATGTAAATCAGTTGTCATTTAGAAGTTATGGTGGAATAAAGAAACTCACATACATACACATTCCTTTTTTGGGGTAGTCGTGTAAAAAATCAGCCATAAAACATTAAGTTAAGTAACTTGTTATTTTTAGTTCCCTTTCTCACCTGGTACCTGCCAAAGTTCCCCAAGAGGGAGCTCCACAAGTACACAGGTATTCAAAGCACATGAGATGCTACTGAGAACCTTAGGTTTCATCCTTGTGAAAATAAGTTATGTCTGACAGCTCTGGGATCTTAGTATATTAGCACATGGGTAGGATATGTTCTGAAAGTGCACATAAGAAGTTTTATCCAAGGAGTATGTTCCTTTGGGATAATTTTATATTTTCATGTGGTTAAAACCACTGGCTAGTGATAGTTTTGTAAGTATCAAAAACTACATAAATAGAACCTGCAAGGATATGTTACACTAGCTTCTGCCCGCGTCTTCACTCGCGTGGATGTAGGTTTCTCCATACAAACCTTGGATCCCCGCTTCATCCCCTTAGGGAGCGAATTTTGGAAAATCCTTTCTTAGTAGTCGTCTACGTCATAAAAGGAAACCTTGTGCAAAATTTCACGCTCCTAATCTTAGTAGTTTCGGCTGTGCGTTGTCAGTCAGTCAGTTTTCCCTTTTATATATATAGATAAGGTCACACCTGGACTTTATTTACAGAATGGTTAGTCAGAAAAGTACTCTTTACCATCAATGCAAGTAGAAAGACTATATTTTACAAAATTTTCTTTTTTCAGTCAAGCCAACCACAACAGGACACCAGCTTTGACTCCCGACCAAATTACCAAAACCAATCCAGAAATGATTATTCAAATGCACCCAGAAATGATTACATGAGTCAAACCCCTAATGATTATAACAGCCAAGGGTCTCATGGACCGGGTGCACCACTTACTCATGGTGGAGTGCATGGGTCTGTGGGGCCTCATGTGCCTAGACCATCACAAGGAGGACCCCACAGCCATGGTGAGCCACATGCAACCAGTGGGCCCCAAGGATCTGTGGATAGTAGGCCTTCACCATGGGTTTCTGGGGGTGGCAATAACTCAAACCAATGGAATGCACCAATGGCGACCCAAGTGCCACAGAATACTTTTGGTTTTACTTCTCCTCAAGGAAATGTTAACCCATCTTATGGACAACAGGTAAATATTTGAAGACTAGCACTTGTCCAGCGACTTCGTCCACGAGGATGTTTTCATAAAAACTTTAATACCCCTTAAATTGTATTTTGAGGATAATTTGAAAAATTAATAATCACAGTCGAAGGTGGAAGTCGAAAACCGCAGATGAAACTTCAATGTTGCCAAAACCAGCATGCTTAAAACTATTTGTATCGGTAAACACATTAACATGTATTATTCCAATTGATTAATAGTATCCGTTATTAACAGCCACATCAAAGTCACCCGAGGCCTGGTTTCAACCAGGGCAGAGCCGCAGAACAGGGTTATGGGTACACTCCTAAAAATGTACCTGAGGTGGTGCAGGTAAGTACAGGACATATTTTTCACAGATTAACTATTTAAAAATCTTATTTTATTCAAGACATTGTCATAAAAAGTTGCTCTATACAATGAATGGAAATGCATGCACACTTAGACACATTCAGCGAGTGCAAGCGCACTCGTGGCCGGCATTTGTTTAAGGGACATGGTACATGTTAGTTGATGGAGCTTACCTGAACTGTGTTCAAAGGCCATACGTGTCTATGTGAGCGTGATCAATTGAATTCTGTTAACATACAATATTATTCGACACACGCCCGGTCCATTTGAGGGGTTAGGTTAGGTAGGGGCAAGCCACCCATATTTGCGGTCACGGCTTATATGGACAAAACACCCCCTCCGTGCCCAAAAGGGCACGTTATGCCGTAATATCGGCTGTCATAATTATTATATGACATTTATCACGGGAAATCAGAAACCCGTAATTCTGATAGCCGTAGTAACCTCAGGTCTACGGTTTCTCACCAATAATTGGGTCGCGGAGATCAGGTTTAATCCGTTAGTCCGCGTAAATTAATTTGTAATATTCATCGATATTTAGTCAGATATTTTTTCCACAGCTTAAACGACCGTTTTTTTAAACGTCTTTTAAGAAGCATCTTTCTATCGATAAATCTAATTAAATAAACATGCACCGACGAGAAAGACATACAAGCATACTGTTAATCAATTACATGATGCAATGTTTAAAATAAAAAGAAATAAATACATTATCAGTAACATACCATAATATGTGAGTGTTTGAAAAGAGATTCAAGGCTTTCGTTCCAATATATTCAAAGTTTAAAATTGTCACACAATTACACTGCTGATAGACAACAATTACACTGACTGTTTAGTAAAACGGAGACTTGCGAACCATTAAAAAAACCCTTTCCAATACATAAGAAATGACATTAGAATTTTCTTGGATTTAAATAGAACCGTCTCAAAACTGAATATCAAATGTAAGCCGATAAATAAAGGTGATGCATTTCGTTACATCTTCGCACAAAATCACATAAAAATTAAAACAGAAACGCATCGCCTTTAAAACTAGTAAGAAATTTCATAACATTGTTTATCCGTTGTTGGTAGGCAAATTCCCGATACCGCTGGGTCAAAAATGCAGAACCAGAGCCTAAAATACCACATTCTGGCGAAGATTCTCCTAATCCCTCTACAATTGAAGACTTTGAAGAAAATTCGCAAGATCTCGTAGATTACTACCTAGATACACAGGACCCAACGGAAAAGAGTGAAACTACCAACATGTTAGATCCCTCTATAGATAACGAGGACTTAAACGAACAGGACGAAACTAGCGATACGTCAGATTCTTCGGTAGATAATCAGGACCCAACAGAACAAGGCGACACTAGTAATACGTTAGAATCCGAAAAAAAGGAAGCAACAGAACAGGGTAAAACTACCGAGACGTTAGATCCCGCTGAAGCAAAGCGCAGGAAAAAAGCAAAAGACGCAAAAAGAAGGGAACAACGCAGATTGAGAGATATGACTAAACTAAATGGCTCGAAAAGGAGACGGCTCTATTTTTGGTTAAAGCAAGGAAAAACTTTCATGGAAGCTAGAGAGCTTTGCGAAATTCGTCTAAATCGAATTCCAGAGTATCCTGCTCTTAAAGCAGAAAAGAAAATGAAGGCGCGAGAGATCGCTCTACGAGAAATGAGCCCTGAGAGAAAAGAAAGGGAAATTAAATTGGATAAACTAATAGGCCGTACTCCGGGAGCACGGCACCCAGTGAGGAATCCTGCAGAGCATATACGTGTTCGCATTCAAAATGGATCCGGGCGTATGTCTCAAGAGCAAATCGAAATGATTCAGGATAAAATACTAGAGCTGGTCGACGCAGAAACGGAAGGAAATGGCCCAAATTTTGCAGGTTGCTCTGCACGCTTAGGATGCCTGATGTTCAGTTGTGCGAATGCCCAGACATTGGAATGGCTAGAAAATCACTTACCGGATTTTCAACAACTATGGGAGGGGGCGGACCTTAAACTCGTCAACCTGAATTTATTACCTAAACCTGTGATCGGAATTGCGTTCGTTTCAGATCCTGATCTTGATGACGACGCCATCCTTAGGATGCTTAAATCTCAAAATCAAAAAATTGATTTCTCTGACTGGTGGATAACTAACAAGAAACCTGAACATACAGGCCAGACCGTTATCTTTAGCATCAATAAGGAATCTGCTGAAAAGCTGGCCGAAAGAAACTACTTTGTTTATCTTGGATTAAAAAAAACAAAAATCAGAATTAAAACTAAGGGGCCTCCTCCGCAGGGTATGGGGCCGCCTAAGAAACAATTGGTTAAGGGTAAGGGGAAAATGTATATGCCGCCCAATCAGTATGTGGGACAAAACTTTAAGGGACCTAAAGGAAAAATGGGTATTCCGCCTAATCTGCCTAAATGGCAAAAGGGTTACGGACCCAAGGGAAAAATGAATATTCTGCCAAAGGGGCAAAGAGGTATGGCACCTATGGATGAGATGGGCATGGGGCCTATGAATTCAATGGGTATGGGACCAATGGACATGGGTCCTATGGGTCCAATGGGCATGGGTCCTATGGGACCAATGGGCATGGGTCCTATGGGACCAATGGGCATGGGGCCTATGGGTCCGATGGGCATGGGGCCTATGGGACCAATGGACATGGGGCCTATGGGTCCATTGGGCATGGGACCTATGGAACCAATGGGTATGGGTCCTATGAGACCCATCGATATGGCACCCATGGGACAGATGGATAGCTACCCACGTGGATCCTCTTATTCCTCTGGTTATTCCCAACCGAAACGTTTTAGGAGTGGCAATCAGTCTAATTACTATGGAGGTGGGAATCAGTCGAATTACTATGGAGGTGGTAATCAGCCAAAATATTACGGAGGAGGTAATCAGTCGAAATATTATGGAGGTGGGAATCCGCCGAAAAAATTCGGTGGGGGGAATGAACCAAATAAATTCGGAAGAGGAAACCAGCCGAAATATTTCGGTGGCGGTAAGAACCCGCAAAAGAATAAAAATCAGGGTGGACCTGCTGATAATGGAGGACCTGCTAATAATAGAGGACCGGCTAATAATGGCGGCCCTAATCCTGAACAAGATAATTCTTCAAAAAAACCAATCAATAGTAAATCCCGAAGAAACAAGGAGCGTATGGAAGCGTATTTGGAAAGTCAAGGAATAAAAAGAATTCAATGGAAAAAGTCCTGGAAGAAGCCTAAAGACGGACCTCCCAATTAACCGACCCAACCTATCCAAAATCACATTAAATTTAGTATAAGTTACTATATCATATAAGTAGATGGTAGAAGTATGAATATTTATGTATATATTATTATACCAATTTCAATCCGCATAAGATGTAAACATATATATAAATATAAGATACGCGAAACCTTCAGAATCTGCTCCTATCCTATAAATTTCCTCTAATACGCTCCTGTCAAGAGAAGGAATCATCTAGCCGTTGAGATCATCCATCTTGTGAAGAACCAACTACAATCGTTTCTAAGGTGCGTTGGTTTTAACAACTTATGTATCTATTTCTTTTAATGTGTTTGGCTTGAAAACTAAGTCTTTTAAGCCATAACTTCGTAATTATTAGTTAAATATAGTATACATTTGTTTACCATTAAAATATGGATACATATTCTAATGTTTTTATAGTATTTGGCAACAAAAAAATAAATTCTCAGTTCCATTTTACCGAGTTCGCGCCTATTTAAATGATTCCACATTTTGTCCAGTTGCGCAGACACTTGAGATATAAAACTATACCAATTTTACATTGCAATAGCCACTAGGAATCAATTTGCGAATAATTAAAACAGCCACTGAACTTCACTGTCTTCCAAAAACTCCCTTATGTTTCTAAATTAATACTATAAAACGTGTTCCTTTTGATATCCCATAACTCTTACGTAGGCGATTCAACGCGAACAAGAAGCGAAGCGCCGCGAATCGAACAAACAATTGATAATCTATTGCGGTGGCCTATGTGACCAACCGGACGTGGGTGCGGTGTGGCGATGAGTGAAGCGAATCGGACGCGATCAGTTGGTAAGCGATGATGTGGCCAACGATGGAGCACGCTTGCCTAGAAGTAACATATTCACTCTTGACTTAAAGACCCCTGAGGTTAAAGCTATCAGGAAACACAGACTCCAGCAGGGAATTCCACACTAAATATAAAACACGGTTCCTGTAGGAAACACCACAGGAATGAATCCACGAGAAAAAGCTAGTTTCATAATTTGGGAATGTACCTCCTCTTGACATCGTTCTTCCTTGATTGAGAAAGAGCGATGAATGAGGTTTACAATGGAACCCAGTTCCACTATCTCGTTGGTCCTATAACTAGCTTTGTGACCATGGATCATGAGGTCCTGGGTTCAAATCCCGGGCCAAAACGTTACTAGGTTTTCTGTCAAAAAATTCTCGGTAGTAGCCTGGAGTCATGTAATGACATTTCCCTGAAGTGTCGTGTTGGATTGGCGTTCCTTTGGGTTGTGTGAGAGGATAGACTGTGCACTTGCGTCTGCGCAAAAACTTACGCACTATACTATCTTCTGCATAGTCTGTCGAGGTTATGTACCTATGACCAGAGGTAGCTATGACCAGATCGAAATTCTAGCTGAAATAGGGTAGCAGCTGAAGGAGAAAGCGTTTCGGATCGTGCGAGATCTCTAGCCGAAATGCATCACCTTAATAAAGTTTACAAAACTGTTAAGAGTGTCGTATTTCTTTGATTTATTTCTGATGGTAGTCCTTGCAAAAGACCTTACCGCAGGATAACGTATTTAACGACACTGTCGTTAAAAATTGTTCGCGGGATTGTTCGAAAGAGTTACCGTGGTCCTGGACCGCAAAGGGCAACTGTAGGAACACAGGTGGCTTACAATCAGAAAGTCTGACACTCCCTCTCGCTCAATCTAAAGCAGGAGGAATCATTTGGCCTACGTAAAAAAATGGGCCAACACAAACCAAAACAACGCTGTCCACCCTTTTAAAAATGGTGAAAATATATCGCAAATAGTTCTGGAGTGGCGGCTGCGTACCAGAAGACGCAGTGTTGGAATGCCACCCACAAGGTGGACCGCGCATCTGGTAATGGTTACAGGAATCCACCGGATGCGAGATGTACATGACCGGTCGATGTGGTGACACTCTGTGAGGACTGATAATTATGACAATGATAATAACATGTAAAACCTTATTTACTACTCTACCTTCTATATTGTATTGCTGTTTTAAATAGTGTCGCATTGCGTTTCAGTTTGAGCTGCCCCTTAGCTAATTTAAAAACACAAATCAGCGTCTACTACCACTTAGTAACTGAAATGAATTTTGACAGCCGGCCCGAGTTGTGGAGACACGCCACGCTTTAAGGAGTATCGAGACAGTTGACACGAGTGTCACACATCCACCGATACACGGCCGCTACCCAGCAAGCCAGCCTTACCAGCAGGATAAACCGGCAAGTGTCAAAATCAATAAAATTTTATGTGTAACTTTAAATTTTAAACAGCAATACAATGAGGATCAATCATGATTTTTGTGGAATATGCAGACTTATAGTGTAAAAAAAAAGCAGTAAATACTGTGAAGAAATTATTTAAATCAGACCAAAAATGACGAAGATACAGCAATTTTAGTGTATTAGTTCCAGAAACGCGCCTGAGAATGAAGCAACTCGCTGTGACGTCATCTGTCATGATCGGTCTCCACAGGCGAATGAATACGATCAAATCGTTCTTCGCACGGGTCATGACAGTCCAGCGAGAGCGCGCGTTTTCAAGTAGCCGTTCAGTTTTCCACCATTTCTTGACGGATTTTAATAATTAAAAAAATTTAATAATCAGTAAATTATTACACATACGATGTACTTAGTAAAAATCGGATTTGCAATTATGTGATTGATCCTCATTGCCTGCGATTTAGCTACTGTGAAGCAACTTTTCTGGAGTGCTAGTAGTCTATTTCCTTCGCCGACCCTTATAGCATCTGTATGCTGTTATTGATTCGTTGCTTCGTGAAAAAAATTAAAAAACGTTCAGCACAGTATAATGCGACGAGCTCGATTCCTACCGAAGAGCAAAATGGCTAAGAGATGCAAGTTTTAAGCCGTAAAGAGATAGTCAGTCAGTAGTTTATCTAAATACCTACCTGTTATTATGGCCTGAATCATGGCAAAGACTCAATGATTATTGGTGGATAATTTCGATACAGTTCATCCGTTTCTTTTTTCCATTATTTTTATCTTATATCTTAGCGGCTTCTTGAACTAACTTGGTTTTTTCAGCATACCATAATGAAGGACAATTTCCAAGGGCCGACACCCTACAATATCACCAATCCTGGGGGTCAGTCAGGCAGTCACTCGGGGTCGGGCGGGCATCAGTCACAGTACACTTCAACCGTGCCATCTCCGTGGCAGTCACAGGTAACTACTATGATAGGTAGCTTCTAAGGACTGATATCCTACAATATCATCAACCCCCAGTCAGTCAGGCAGTTTCTCGAGGTCAGAACGGCACGCCCATCGCAGTACAAGTAAACATTAATGAAAACTTCCTAGGCTGCTAATCATCCCGTCCTGTTTCATCAATTTAAAATTCGTTTCCAACTCTAGCTATCATTCAGGACATTCTTCGACCGCATCGCAATCACAGGATAATTCAAAACAATGGAATTATAGAAAGACTGTAAAGCACCTACATAAATAAAAAAACATTTCAGTTTGTGTGTGTTGATTTAAACAGTTCAGTATCTAACCCTGCATTCTCTTTCAGGCTCAACCATCGAAAGTCCCATTACAACCTTACGATAAACAATATGACGATAGGAAATACATTCAACCAGACCCTAGAGATCTTAAGACCCAACCAATAAGACCTGAGCCTCAAGAGAGAACTTACAAAGAATATGAGAAGAGACGAGGTTTCTCACCCAGGCGATCCCCTACCGGAAGGAGAATATCTCCAGAACCCGGGAGACGGGTTTCTCCATCAGGAAGACGAATTTCTCCATCAGGAAGACGGGTTTCTCCGCCAGGAAGACGAATTTCTCCATCAGGAAGACGGGTTTCTCCGCCAGGAAGACGGGTTTCTCCGCCAGGAAGACGAATTTCTCCACCAGGAAGACGGGTTTCTCCAACAGGGAGAAAGTTTTCTCCAACTGAGAGAAGAATTTCGCCGCACGCAAGAAAGTTTTCTCCGCCAGGAAAAAGAGCTTCTCCTGGTAAGTTTTTTTTATAATCTTCGATTTTAGAAGTTGCCTTTCGAAACCATCGGCGCGCGACTAGTTAGTCCTAAGATTGCGTCTTATCCACCAAATAAAATGTTTTTCTTTCTTTCTGTTCTATCTGCAATATGCCAATAGCGTGTCCATTCTGCAGGCTATAAAACTTCTCCAACAAATTAATAAAAAAAAGTGTCAATGTTACCAGACCGTCGTATGCCCGCTCATCACCCGGCTTCACACCATCCTGCCTCGCACCACCCTGTCGCTCCGACACACCCGGGTCGCCGCGACTCCCCCCACAAGAGAACCTCTCCAGTAAGGCGGCTGGTATCGCCAACACGGAGACCCTCACCCGGAAGAAGAGATGAACCGCAGAGGATGCCGCCGAGGTATGTTTAGTTTGTTAAAAAAAACTGCTAAAGTCTGCTTTTGAAATTAGGTAAGTTTTCAATATTCTACACATTTATTACAAGTTAAACTAGTTTTTATATAATTAGGTAATTAAGCCAATCTTTTTAGAACTTGTATAGTACTACTAAGTATTCACAAGTTTGTTTAATGTATTTCTTTGCAAACGTACTTAAATAAATTATTATTATTTCTGTTATTTACATTTTTATTAAATTTTTAAATATTACAAATATTTCTTTAAAAAAAAGAAGTAGAGCAGGGTTCAAACTACCAAAGCAGTCAGGGCCCCAGAGCAAGGAACTTCCTAACCATATGAGTCTTCACTCATACAGTTGGGAAGTTCCTTGCTATTGTACCAGAAGTACCGCTTTTTTAATCAAGTCGCCTAAACGAAGCTCATGTCTATTAATGTTAAACCATTGGTTGACAAGACTATTGGTACAATATAATTAGTTTAGTTACTGGGTTAAGGAGTAGGAAGTCGCTCCATGTAAAAAACTGGTATTCAGCTGCGGTTAGACTGGAAACCAACCGCAACATTATTGAGAAAAGGCTAGAAACTGATTAATTAGTTTAATGAGTAAAGAGTATTGTCCTAGGTATGAAATACATATCCTCGAACATTGATGATTTCCTTACTCCTTGATATATATTCGAAAAATATTAACACAATCTTTTCAAGTAGGTACTCTCCGGACCGACACCATCCCGAAAAACTGGACAAGTATGGACAAGACAAGTTGAAGCAGGTCCGGCCTGCGTACGAACCAACTACCCATGTAAGTACTGCTTTATAACTCGTTTATATGATGGCACATTTACTGACCACGGCTGACCTCTTATTCTATAGAAACGTCTCGTCGAGCCAAAGGTTCAAAGTCTTGAGCATCGACGCCGAGTTGCTAGCCTGTCGGTTGTCCATCGGTTACATTTCGAAGAATGTGCGTCAAAATTGTATAGCTTAATTCCGCCAAGCCCATTCCATTATTGGACTACTTTGTACATGGTGGACATCTCACATATACGCACAAAACGATTTTGTGCGTACAGGTTACTTCTGGGCAAGCGTGCTCCATCGTGACATAGTGTGTAGTAGTCAAGCACTAGCCATAAAAATAAAACTGTACTACGCTATCCCAAGGTCACTTTATTATCACTGACTTGCGTCGACTGTAGTTGCAGACCAATATAATTAAGTGTCTTCACTCATATGTTTTTTTTTAAATGTGGTATTATGTGCAGGACGATCATTATAATACAATTTGTATACAGTTTGTAATGTTATTAATGCAGTTTATTACGAGTGTTACTGGAGTACAATTTTTGTTAAAAGAAATGCGTATAATTATTTTTTGTTTTTCGTTGTGGTTTTTATTATTTTCATTTATGTACACTCGGCAAATAATTTATTTTACATGTGTAGAGTGTATTTATGTGACATAAATAAAATTTAGTTTTAATGAAAACAAGATTAAGAAAGTCTCTCTTAACATATTTAATCTTGAATATATCTGTGAATAGTTTAATGCAGGACTATATCACAGTGTATTCGCGAGTAACAAGAATAATTTGAGAGGATATAAATTCTGATTAAGGGAACATGAACTCAAATCTGTTGTCGGAATATACAATATTTCTGATGGCATATTTGGAGAAAAAGATTTATAAGGAAGGTGAAGCCTGTCCAAAAGAAGGCTATGGAATCATCAGGAAACAAACTTCATCATCACAATCATTCAATCGGAGTATGTCCACTGCTGGAAATAGGTCTTTCTGCAAAATTCGCCACAACTACCATTACTGTGCTTTCCTGTAATACCTGATTCTTCAGGCCAATAATCGAAAAGACGAGGAGTTATAACGAATGTTACATCGAGAATTAAGCAAAGCCGTCAGCAGTTACAATTATAAGTTGAACCCGTTTCTTTCCATCAAAGATGTGGATAATTCATCAGGAGACTGAGTTTAATATTTTGCGCAAAATAAGCAAAAGCAAGAACATCAACACTCAGTTATTTTATAACAGTACTGACAAAATAAATAAATAAAACAGGACATACAAAAATCATCGGAATTATTATAATAAATAATTAATATTTAGCAAATGAATTCCTGCTGAATTGGAAGTTAAAAAATAACTACAGTGCAGGATAATTAAATTTCACAAACGGAATAAATAAATAAATGAGTGACAGGGCAGAATGGAAGAAAAAAACGTGTTGCGCCGACCCCAAATAACACGGGACAAGGGCAGGAAGATGATGATGATGATAAAACGGAATAATATTCCACAACTATCACACAACGCCGTCTAGTCCCAAGCTTAGCAGAGCTTGTGTAATGAGTACTTGATAACTGATAAACATACTTATATATTTTTAAATACATACATATTATAGATAAATTACACCCAGACACAGAACAAATGATCGTGCTCATCATTCAAACATTTGTCTTGGATGGAAATCAAACCCACGACGACCAACAGTCAGGTCTACTAACCACTAGACCAACAGGCCAGTCAAAAAATTTTTAAATGAAAAAATCAAATAAGTCTTGGCGAGTCGGCAAACAGACGAGTCTTGTATTCAATAGACTCCAACATTATAAGGAAGAAGAGAAACATTAAAGATGACTACAGAGATGATCGGAGTTTTAAAAGCTGCTTATCTACCTTATCGCGTTAACAATCTCGAGACGTCATGCTGAGTCGACCCCACATATAATAGAACAGGATGGAGTGTTTAAATGCTGCTACGATAACATAACATAGGTTACATAAATTAATTATTTAACTACTAGTAACGCAAAAGCTGCGATGACCCAGTAAAAACGGCCCCGACTTACGAGTTACATTATAAGGCTGATTATGCTATTCTTTGAGCACGATAATTTTAAGAATATAAATTCCAAAAGTGAAAATAATGCATTACACTTACCCTGTAAGTCTTTTGGGCGAGTATTAAAATGTAAGGGCTGCGAGATCGTTTGAAAGAGTGACCGTGGCCCTAGAACGCAAAGGAGAACTGAAGGACACAGATGGGTTTTAGTAAAAGGTCTGACATGCCCTCTCGTTCCACCCTGAAGTGCGAGAAATCGTGATGATAAACCTCATAACGCAAAAGTATAAAGATGTAAATGATAAAATGTGGAAGGTCAAGAAATTCAGTTGAGACATTAATAAGTATTTGAGGACATAAAAATTTAAAGAACTGTTATGGTATACGGAATATGCGAATTTGTTGGGGAATTACGAAAAAATATCCAATGAGATAATTATTGTTTTACTGTGTTTGCTGGGCAGAAGCCGCTCCCGAGTCTTACCAGGAATTGCCATACCAGCTCTCATGGTACGCGTCGTCTCGTCACCTCTTTCTGGGACCACATTGGTGGCGCCGTTCGTTTACTGGCCCCCACAGAATTAAGACGGTGACAGTGTATGCGGTTAACGTGACCTCTAATCTAGCATGGCAACGTTCGTGTTTCAAAGTCAGGCCTGTCTTTTTATACTTAGAATGCTGTTTGATGAAAACACACGCATAAGCTCATTAGCTGCTTAATAATACTGTCTTCAATTGTATAATTAAAGCAAATATTTTTGAAAATCATCTAGAAATAAATTGAGTTAGATCATGTTTGGCGGTGTCTGATTTTTGTCGCGACAAACTCTTCGCCTATGCAGTGAGCCACAAGGCGGGCGAGATCATTATATTTCGATAAAAGTTATCTTAACTTTCTCCGGAAACACCGACAGTGTATTTTTGGTGTACGGGACAAACCCACCGCTATTAGCAACCACTGCAACTCCTAAAAGCCAGGATTTGCGCCTACCAGGTTATCTCCCCACCACCACTCACTCACCGAGTCCCGAAGAAACGATTCAACCGTTCTAGATCCTAATCAGAAAAGAGCAGCGAAGGAGATAGAAAAACATTGTTTAGTTGCAATGTACGTGCAGTAGCTGTAAAATTAAGTGTGTATTTCCATATTACAATATTTTTTCACTAAATCGCAAAAAGACAAAGAAAGGCAAAATATAACCTTAAGGAAGAGAAGAGATTACAGGAGGTCACGTCGTCACTGGTCAGTCAATGAGAAATATTCGCAAACTATTATAAAATGCTACAAGATTTTCTTCATAATTTCTGGAATTAATGCCATGTAAGAGACCCATCATCATCATTGCAGCCGAAAGACGTCCTCTGTTGGGCGTAGACCTACGAGGCTCGATGTGAGATAAAATAATTATAACAGAAATTGACCAATTGTCATTGCAAAGTCAATTCCTTCAATCAATACAATGTTGTGAAGCTGAACAGCCATTTGAAGTGCAAGTGTAGATTATATATCTGTTCTGATAAGAATACAACACATCAATAAAAACTAGAAATACTAAAAGTAAAATATTTAACATAAAAAATGAATATACCTGAGGAAAGTACAAAACTTTTCAAATAGACGTAAACTTCAAAGATGCAGTTACAATGTTTTATGTAGTTTTCAGTATTAAGGTAACAATTAGAAAATGCGAAACACTTGCGTATGTTGATATTTTGATGCTTTCCAACATACGAAAATCCATATTGACATGCCTAGATGTTACCACAGACAACTAGGTAACCATAAATGGACAGATAAGGTGGAAAATATAACTCTCGCATTGTCCGCATCAACCATTTTAATTTTTGCATGTTAAGTGTTGCATGCACTAAAGTTTGACTGAAACAAACTGGAATATTAAAATAATGTGCTGTTTATTATAAAAACAGTGTTTTCTTCTGCAGTACAAAGTGTGAAAATTGTACTAGTTCATGGTCCCGTCTCGTTATTTATTTCTATCTATTTTTAGTTCATGTACTCATTTCTATTTCAACTACGTGTTTGCAAACTAAATTTCGTTTTCCAGGCATCAAACCAAGCTATGTACTCAGGTGGTTACCGGCCGAATAACCGCGAGACCGTTCAATATCCCATACAGGGAATGCGGCAACCTGAACCGAGAATCTCGCCCTGGCAGAGAGAGAGAGATGATCCCGCCGTTCCCATGAAGAAACTAGAAGACGATAGACGCGATATGACAAGGATGCAGATGAGAGATCGCATAGCCGACGCTGCTGTCGACGTAAAACGTACCATAACGCCGCAAAGGAAGTCTCGCTCGCCGGTTCGACGCGATAGATCTCCTTTACGAGACCGCTACAAGAGGCATTCCCCTTCCCCGCGCTCGTCGCACTCGCCGCGCCGCTCGTGGGCGCTCGAGAAACGTCGCAGCCCCGAGATACGCGACGCACCGCCCCCGCCTTCCTGGCCCGGACAGAATATACGTGACACTGACTACCCCCGAACTCGCCCGAACTTCCCCGAAAGAGAAGTCGAGAAAACCAAACGTGTGCCTGTATGGGAGCCGAGAGCCATAGGTGACGAACCGCGCGGCAGACGATCTGACATCCCTGAAGGGAGACGTCCTGATATCCCTGAACGAAGATCGTACATCGAAGAAAAAATCCGACCGGTTAAAGAGATACCAGTGCGTGAACCAGTCCCTCACTCCATTCATAGCGAGAGATTCGTTCAAAGGGAACCCAAGTTCTCTCCTCGCGAGGATTATGATGCAGAACGCCGTGATAGCTACCGTCGGCGAGAACCTTCAGTCGAACGTAAGCCGCATCCTCAACATTCTCAAAGAGAAGATTTTGATCTGGCTCGGAGGCCGCGCGACCATGAAGAACGCCCGCATCCAGACGAACATCACCGCAGAAGGGAACCATCACCCCGCCATAGTAGCAGAAAGGAAGAACCAGTTGACCCGGCCATCGATAAAGATTTCGAAGAAATCTACCAGAGAGCTTTACAGTTTAAGAAGAAGGCGGAAGAACTGCGTAGACTGGGCTCTAAGAGGCGGGATGAGTTTTTAGAGGAAGAACACAGTATAAGTCACCATAGCGAGAGGGAACGCGAGGAGAGATCGCAACGGTATGAAGAGCGACATCGTTTCCGCGAGGACGAACTGCGTGCTAGGGAAAGGGAAGAGCGAACGCGCGACGATCGACCGCGGGACGATGGTCCTCGCCGCGACTACCACCGAGAAGACTACCCGAAAGAACGCGACCGCATGGACGAGCCAAGACCCAAACGCTTTGACACCCTCAGTCCTTCTGTCAAAGCCAAACGCGACAAAGCTATTGAAGATATAGCCAACAAAATTCTCAACAAACATGAAAACTATAGACAATTACAAGGTGAGCAGAGGAATCGATACCTGGAAGAGATGAAGCAAGCAGTCGCAAGAATAGTGTTTGATATGTTCGGCAATACCGATGCGTCATTCATAGAAATCATCATTAAGTACCAAGCGAAATATACCGTTAAGGACGAGGAGAAAATATTGCAGGAGGTCACGTCCTCACTGCCCAGTCAGTTCAGGATAACCAAGAGACAGGCTCCAGGTAAGTTATCAACTCGTGTCCTACTGTTTGGTTACATTTTGGTTTTAGTAAGTTGTTTCTCGTATTACGTTGTAGGTGAGATTTTGTCCCGGTTTTTAAACGCCCATTTATTAAAATTCGTACCGTGTAAAAGGGGTTTGATTAAATGTTCCTATTTTTGCAAAAAATCTAACATCAGATTGATTCATATAATTTATATTGCACTTGAATTATATGAGCCAGTCTGATGTTATTTTTTTTCCAAATTCTGGACCATGGTATACAGGTATTGTTAGCGATATGATTTTGCATTGAGTACTGTGACAAGTCATTAAAACAAAAATTATAATGACAGCTCGGTTTTAAACAAAAGCGATTTTTTTTTATGTTGTTGTTCTAAATTTGGAAAATATATTTTATTGCTGTAACTTGTACAAATTAAATCTTTTTTGTGATTTAATATTAACATTACCTACTAACATCACATATTTTTTCAACAAGCGATCTAGCCTTTGGGAGATAACGCCTTTATTTTTGCGGACTAGTGTATTGTTTAAAAAATAATGTCCACACTAATGACTCGTTATCAATATTCTAAACATACATTTGTTACCTGAAATATTAATGATATTAAAAAAGAACACAAAAAAATACATAATAAAAGATTAATTAAAAATAAAACCTAAATATATAATTATGTAGAAAAAAAGGACTAAAATTATAATACTAGGTAATATTTAACATGATAATCTTTCCACAGAAATATCGGAGGTTCCCGCCAAGATGCGTCGTTCTCAAAGCCCTCACTTGAAGACAGGTAGGAATCTAATCATAATCCATCTTATAACATTCTGACCATAAACTTAAAAGACTTCACATAACTCTTCATTCTTTTCAGAACTTGCTCCGCGCCCCAAATTAAGCGAATCTAGTAAGTTTGTGTACTCAATGTTGTATTTGTACTTTTGTTCGAAGTTTCGCATTTCTGAAGTAGTTATGTAGTTGTGCCAAAAGATATCAATGTTTGAAAATTTACAGGATGGAACGTAAATATAGTACCACCAGAAGTGGTCACAATGCCGATACTTGGCCATCAGCCTATTTTCCCGCCAACTATGAATCAAGGCATGGCCCCTATGATGGTACCGTCACCATTTATCCACCTGGATCCTGTTTTCATTCCGGAGCCGTACCACCAGCCGACAGCCGAGGAACTAAAACCACAAGACGACGGCTACAAACTGTACTTGTGCAAAGACGATTTTGAACAGATTACAGCTATGCAAGCAGACTCTTTGAAAAATTTCCTAATTTCTCAAATGTTACGAGAGACCGAAGTCGCTCAGGGTTGGGCGCCCGACTTCACTCTCAAAGGTTTGCAGAACTCGCACCGGTACGAGCTGATCACCAAAGACGACAGCACGCGAGATTGGCTCGTCAACTTAGACTTTAGCGGGTTCACAGAGTTCCATGTCATAGTGTACACTAAAGAGGAGCTGTGGTACGAGCGCGCGGCCGTATGGCTGCCCGGCCACTCGCGCAGCCGCAACATGGAGCCGCTCGACAAGCTCAAGCTGCAGAACAAGCGCCTCGAGGGCGTCAACATCGCCAAGTGGAAGTTCGTCAAAAAGATCGTCATGCAGAAAGGCACCCGGCTTTACGTCGACATGCCGCCCTCGTCCGCGCGCGCTCTCGAGAAACACAAGCTAATGCTGAGCTACGAACTGCAGAAAGTGAACGTGTTTCTGAAAGCGGTCGCCGTCGATAAGGACGCGTTCGATGCTGGGCTCAAGGAGCCCCCCACCGTCGACCTCTCAGTCATCGCAGATGCAATACGAAACTCGCCGATGCCTTCGCTCGCTTACGATCCCGCACTCATTAAAATAACTCTTAAAGGTTGCAAAACTCTCAGTATCGTGCAGGCACGTAAAATCAAAGAAGTTCTCATTTACCATCTTTTCCGATATCTTCAGCAGGACGGCACGTCCAGAACGGATTTTGTGAGGTACGGATTTTTCCCCCCAAACTGTTTTGGGCTAATCCCAGAGAATCCAGAGTCAAAAAAATGGTTGTTGAGTCAACATTTAGGCAAAGTTAACCGCCAGGCTATCGTTGTGTTGGGTGCTGAAGATGAGAACACTCGGTTCTTCAGAATGTATGTTGTCGTGCCGAGCGAGTACCAGCTGAATCCAGCGCTCGTGGCCGAGCGGTTCAAGCAAAGTAATCAAGGTGTAAAAGGACTCAATTTCAGTCTCTGGAAACCTATCAAAATTACACCTGATATGAAGAGCAGGGCAAGGTTTGAAGTAGAAATAGATTTAGACTCTTTGGAGACTTTGTCTAAAATGAGGTATCAGTTAGATTACATTGATAACAATATGGCTCACATTGTGCAGTTTAAGTCGGAGTATTCTTATTCTAAGTTGCAGGAGATGATGGATACATATAAGGCTGAACTGACGGATAGTTACGACATCGCTAACATGGATTTGGACTCGGATTCTGACGATGATATTATTTGCTTAGATTAAGTTTCTTTCTGAAAGATAGGTTTTGTTTGTACTTATGGCTTAATGGTATAATTAAGTTTTGAACTTTTTGTTTATTTGTCACCGTAAATACATTGCTGTTTTAATAAATAATAATATACTTTAAACTTAAAAATTCATTTTTATTTTACCATTATATCGATCATTTGAACGCTGCACGTCTTGTTTATGTTCGGATGTAAAAGCAAACTAGCTCTGAAATATTTAAAAAGGATCAAGTTGTAACAACATTTGTGTCAAACTGGTATTAGAGATTGCTGGTTTAATAATTCTTCAAAACCAAAGATAAATCATTTCTCTGGTTTTGAGATTCGCCGCTGTTTGATAAAAAGAGGTAAGTGTTATTTTTTATGTAGTTACCATCATCAGAATTTCTGGTACGCATCTCTCTGAAAAATCATTCCTTGATGTTTTTATTGATTAACCAATATTACATTTGCATAATATTTTGTTGATTTTTTTATAGAGTTGTCCCACCAACAACGCTTTATAATTTTGAATTGAATCGAGTCAACATGGAGAAGCAGCCTACTGCTTGGACGGGATCCGAAATTTCAGAATGCTGCAGGGTTTCGAAGATAGTGCTTGGGGATGTCACGGTAAAGCCCTATATATATTTTGTATTTACTATTTCAGCACTTGCGTACGACGGGCCTACATAAATGCTGCTGCAATTGTCAAAAGCTGTACCCGCCATCGATAATTCAGAATTATATTCAGATTTTTGTGTAAGGCTGTAGTGGCTTCTGTAATAACTAGCATTAAATTAGTATCCTTGCATGTATTAGCCTCGAGTCGTAGTCTACAAATCACGTAAAGCTGATGTTTGGAGATTCCAAAGAAATATTATTTGGATCTGGTAAGTTTTCTCTAAAAATCGCTATAGACACCATGGCGGTACCAACATTGTGAAATCTCCGCAAAGCTCTGGCTTGGTGTTCTCTGCTGTGTAAGGCCTTTGTTATTCAGGGTCCATTATCCAAGATGGCAGTGTGCGTTGGTGGTTCAGCAACTGTTTTATACCCATTCTTGGTTTAAGGTTAGAGAAACTATTACGTTATTTTTCAGACTTAGTGACGTTTACGGCTTAATTACTCCCTAGAACATAACCAGACCGTGGCGTACCAGGAATATGTGAAGAAAGCAGTACGTATCTATTTATTATTTTGTGGCATTTTTGCTTACTTGTTGTCGTAAAGATCATGGAGGCCACTTCCGCTATGCGATTTGCAATTCTGTTTGACGATGTCAGTTGTGTCGCTGTGTTTAAGAGATCTAATGAGTCTTTATCTACGTGGGAAAGCAACAAATGAGTTCCCGCTCTGGGTGGAGCGAGAGTATATGTCAGACTCTTACTCACTTAGAACCCACACTCTGTGTGTGTTTCAGTTGCTCTTTACGAGGGCCAGAGTAAATCTTTCGAACGATCAGAAAGACTTCAGATATTTCGAGGATTTTGTGGTGTATTCATTGTTATCGAGAGACGCTGCAAACGGAACCCACTTAGGACTTAGCATGTTCACACTGTTGGGACTCAGGCCTCCTCTCTAGGAGAGGGAATGGGCCGTAATCCACCACGCGGGCCCAGTGCGGGTTGGTGAGTGTCATTTGTCTTCAAATTTTTGGTTCTAGGACATGCCGGTTTCCTCAGGATGTTTTCCTTCACCGTTTTGAGAGCAGTGGTGATGAAATAAATTACACAAAGTAATACGCCTGGCTGGGTTTGAACACGCGACCTACAACTCGTAAGTCGGTGCCGTTACCACTCGGCCACCACTGCTGCACTTAGGACTTAGACCGAAGTGCTACTCAGACAACATCTTCATTGACAATTCTTAAACGTTCTTTCTTTCTGTAATCGTCCTCATGGTTTCCACGTCATCGGCGAGCTAATCACGCTAATATAAAAGCCAAAAGTGTATGTATGTATGTGTAGATGTTTGTTACTCACTCACTCTCAAACTCATTAGTTTATATTACACATTAGAATAAGGTATAGGCTATACTATACGCGGGTGATGCCACCAGTGGAAGTTAGTCTTTAGGAGGACGTTTCGCATTGGGTGAGTTTATTTCAAACACTTTTTGTGTTTATAAAATGTAAAAAAAAAAAAATGTCTCCTTATCATATTCGCTGGTGAATCCAATATCGAGTGTGCAAAGCTGCAGTGTATTTATTTATTTTTTTCAGTTTTATTTTAGATATACCTTTTTTATGGTTTCTCTTCCTGCGTTCAGGTTTATTAGTGTCTTTTTTTTTGTGATAATTGAGTTTGCTTATAGGTAAATGATATTGCTTCTGTATTATTCTATAGCCAGTAACCAAGGTTTGCAGAATCACCCGGAAGTACATTGAAGTGTCGTCGCTCAAGCAATCTGATAAAATTTTGTCTAATTATAGTGGGGCAAGCTTCCAGTTTAAGCGGATGCACCAGTATTTTACATGGAGCTACATGCTATCTGACCTTGTTATCCATCCTTGACTTGTTATCCATTCCTCTAAAATGATTGTCATTGGTTCTTTCATTTTCCTGTAATCCCTTTTCGTCTGTTACAGAGAAAAAAGTTGTTCTGCCTCCAAAACATCAGAGACCTCAACAGTCGTTTAAGAGGAGGGCAGAGCCGCCCAGACCTGAGTCGACGAAGACCAGCCCGAAGGAGGCTAAAGTTGCTAAAGGTAAATTATAAAACTTACTATATCAAATACCGTCTTCTGTAAAATTTGGGAAAACGGATTTCTCTGATAAGTTTGCGTTATTTCCACTTGGTTTTTGTGAAATCTAACCTTAATATTTGCAACGCGTAATAGTTTATTGAGAGCTGCGGCATTGTTCGAAATAGTTACCACGGCCCTAGAACGCAAAGGAACGAAGGAGGGTTTTAGTCAGTAAAAATCACTCCGTCTCACTTTATAAATATAAAAAGTAGTTTATTGAACCTACAGTTAATATTTAACTTTTATTTCCTCTAGGGCCCATCAAAACTTCTGGAGTACACGACAATTCATCTGGGCCCCCACGCAAACGTATGTATATACGCTAGCTAATGCGTTTTCTTAGCATGTATGTTCAAGCTTAGATTTGATCGTTCTGGTTTGTAGATAACCATGTTAACTTAAAGCCCGTGCCTCACTGGGACGCCGAGGTGGTGCTGCCAGTTTGTGCAGCCAAGAAAATGCATGCAGCTTTATGCTGTATAGTTACCTCAGCTGACTACTGGTTGACATACAGTTATACATTTTGACATTATGACCTGACTACGCCACCTTGGCGCCCCAATGAGGCACGGCCCTAAGGGTAAAACTAGACTGATGTTTAGAGAAAATGATAATATTTTAAACGATACGGGGATGGTAACAGATGGTAACAGACTTCCGAGTTAGTACGTCGTGGGTTCAAACTCAGGCAAGCGCTTTACTTTGTGTAATTTATTTCATCACCACTCCTCTCAAGTTGGCAAAAGTTCGAAGACTAATGACATCCACCAACCCGCCCTGGGTCCGCGTGGTGGATTACGGTCTATTCGCTCTCATAGAGAGGAGGCCTGAGTCCCAGCAATGGGAACATCAAGGCTTATTATGCTATGCTTATTATGACTGTTGAAATCGAAAGACCGCAACCTATTTGCCACCAATAAGATTAATCAATCTAGTCCCAAACTAAGCAGAGCTTGTGCTATGAGTACTAGACAACTGATAAACATACTTATGTGTTTCTTAATACAGTAGAATCTCAATAATCCGGCACTTCAATAGACCGACTCGTCTAATAAATCCGGCACCCTCGCCCGCGCCTCACTACACCACGGACAGTGTATGCGCTCTGTCGTCGTCAAATCAATTTTTCTATATAATCCAACTAGCTTCTGCCAGCGGCTTCGCTCGCGTGAAAGTATGTTTCTCCACAAAAACTTCGGACCCCTGTTTCATCCCTTTAGGAGGAGAATTTTGGAAATTCCTTTATTAGTGCTCGACTACTTCATAAAAGGAAACCTAGTGCTAAATTTCACGCTCCTAGTCCTAGTAGTTTCGGCTGTGTGTTGATATGTCAGTCAGTTTCTCCTTTTACATATATTAGTAATCCGGCACCCTCTGGTGGTCTCATAGTGCCGGATTAGTGAGATTCTTCTGTACATACACATTATAGACTAGCTTCTGCCAGCCGCTTCGCCCGCGTGAAAATTCTTTTCTCCATACAAATTTTAAACCCCCGTTTCATCTTTTTAGTCACGCTCTTAGTCTCAGTAGTTACGGCTGTGCGTTGATATGTCAGTCAATCAGTTTCTCCTTTTATACAGGGTATCTCTGACATCGACGCACAAACGAATACCATGGATCCAGTAGATAATTATGGACACCACAGTGGTGGAATTTTTCATCGGCTTTTTCAATACTTTTTTTGAATATTTTATGTTTTTTAATTTAAACTGTACAAAATCGTTATCCTAACATTTTTAGTGATAGAAATGAATGAGTTACTTAGACAATTAAAAAATAATATCGGCGTTGATTTGAATAACAAATTTATCTACCCCGATGACTTTTTGATTAATTAATTTTTAATTTTTTTTTTGTATTTTTTTTTTTTTGTACTATAAATATCGGGGTTGGTTAGGATAACGATTTTACACAGTTTAAATAAAATAAAACTTTTAATAGGAAAATCCGACGAAAAATTCCACCCGGTGGTGGTCCAGAATCATCTACTGGATCCGTGATTTCCGTTTGTGTGTCGATGTCAAAGACACCGTGGATAGATAAATTACACCAAAAAACTCTCAAATACATAAAATAAAACTTAGAAATACTCTCAAACAGCTGAAACCAAGAAGCAGGAAGAAGTTAAGAAGCCTGTTCCGCCGCCCGCACCAGTAGAGCCGCCGCTACAGGGCGGTCACTATGAACTCAACGCGCGCATGACTAGGATGGTCGAGGCTGAGCTACGGGATATTATGATCAAGGTAAATTTTCAGCAATATTTATAAGCTAGCCTCTGCAAGCGGCTTCGCCCGCGTGAAAATAGGTTTCTCCATAGAAGCTTTTTTTTACAACTATCACACAACGCCGTCTAACCCCAAGCTAAGCAGAGCTTCTGTTATGAGTAATAGACAACTGATAAACCTACTTAAATATTTCTAAATACATACATATTATAGATAAACTACACCTAGACACAGAACAATTGATTGTGCTCATCATACAAACATTCGTCCTGGATGGGAATCGAACCCACGACCTCCGGCATAGCAGTCACGGCCACTTACCACTAGACCAACTTTGGATTCCCTTTTCTTACATTTAGGGGTGATATCGCAGTCAGGGGACTTTTTATGTAAGAAAGTATTCTACAGACTGGTCCCCCGACGGCGATGAAAAATTTTGTTTTGCAGATCAAGTAGTTTTCGAGACATCGCGTTTAGTCAGTGGGTAAATGAGTGACTATTTTTATTGTTATTTTATTTTAGATTATCATAATCTGACAGAGCACACAAAGAAAAGATTTTTGTTCAAACAAATCTCATTATCTTTCTCTA
This sequence comes from Mythimna pallens, assembly GCA_961205895.1. Classification (NCBI taxonomy): domain Eukaryota; kingdom Metazoa; phylum Arthropoda; class Insecta; order Lepidoptera; family Noctuidae; genus Mythimna; species Mythimna pallens. The sequence continues at coordinate 10,482,756 of OY540849.1, read as the reverse complement.
TCACTCAATGATTTGCTGGAAGAAAACTCAACTTTGAGTTAAGCTCACCTATGTACAGTCGGGGTCAAAAGTGCAGTTCCACCTTACCAAAGCTAAAATGTCTAAAATTTCTTTGTAGAAGAGGGTCAATGGTTCATGACTGATTTAATTGGTAGCATAGAATCTAAAGTATTGAATAAACTATTTTTTTTTTTGTGGACTATTGAAGTTCTATAACAAAGAAATGTTAGACATGATAGAGTGCAACTGCACTTTTGATCCCTGACTGTATATGAACTCTGTTATAATCCACATAATTATGTTGTAACTTTTCATGGTGTACAATAATAAATTAATATTTTAAATGTGAAAGTTTGTATATATTTGTTACTTCTTCACACTCGAACTGCTGAACAGATTTGGGTGGGTACTACACGGGCAGACCATGTCCTAGAATAGAACATAGGATGCTTTTTACCCTGGGGGAATATGTTCCTTTAGGACAACTTTCAGCTTTCACGCAGCCAAAGCCGCTGGCAGCAGCTAGTCGCACTCATATTATAAAGGCGAAAGTCTGTGAGTGTGTGTATGTTTGTTACATCTTCACGCTCGACCCACTAAACAGATTTAGGTGAAACTTGGGACAGGGGTAGACAAAGTCCTGGAATAGCAAATATAATTACTAATAATAATAATAATTCTTTATTGTTGTATAAACAAATAAGTGAATCCCTGACTTCAGAGCTAGGTTAGGTGCCTGTATTTTTAAGGAGCCAGTGACTTCTTCAATTTTCGTTATACTATATTGAAATAATTATAGACTAATTTAACGACATAATTTAGATAAAACTATGTTTGCACAACTTGATGTCAAAATCAAGAGAAAATTATTCACAAAAAGTAAAATTATTTATAACACATTATAAATAATTTTACTTTTTTTCAATTCTATATTTATTAATCTCAATAATCGGCTTCACGTGGGCGAAGCCGCAGCAGCTAGTTAGAAATAAAATTGTAATATTTGATTAATCTAGGTTTGGCATGAGCTGCCGGACAATCCATCGGACGACGCTGAAGCCCTTGTAGTCGACAAGCTAAGGAATCAAGCTGGCGATTATCTAAGAAATGTAAGTATCTTACTGTTGTATCCTCTGCAGTAGGTTAAGAGCATCCAGCCCGACATACATTTAACACATATCTTGTGTTTCCGAAATGTCTAGGTATCAAATGATATTATTTAGGTTTCTATTGAAATCAAATCATAAATTTGTGTATAACTAATAAAAAATCTGCTATTTATAATCTATATATATAAAAGGAGAAACTGACTGACTGACATATCAACGCACAGCCAAAACTACTGGGACTAAGAGCGTAAAATTTTGCACAAGGGTTCCTTTTATGACGTAGGCGAGCACTAAGAGAGGATTTTCCTAAATTCACCCCCAAAGGGGATGAAACGGGGGCCAAAGTTTGTATGGTGGAACCTGTTTATCCGCGGGCGAAGCCGCTGGCAGAAGCTAGTTATAAATAAAAAAGTAATGAAAATATATCTGTAGAAACTTTGCATATTTAATCCAGATTTTGAATGTCATTTTTTTTCCCTAAAACTTTTATTAAAAAAGAAACACGTATTTCCTAAAACAAGTTTAGTGAAGTGTGTGAGTGACGGGTCAGGAAGGGCCCCCCTCTAAACGATAAAGTTGTAAATATAAGATAAACGCAATGATTCCGAGCACGGTCATGCTCTCGTTAGATCATCGCTCGTCAACTTTAGCACAATAAATATAGCTATATTTTAAACACTATAGCTAAACTACATGAACAGTCAGAATTAGGTGAATTTTAAGGCAATAATTTCACTATAGCCTACTGACCATGGACGCACAGCTTCATAGACGCGTATTCGTCATTATACGCTTGGTGTACGCCTGCTAACAGCTTACAAAACTATAATACCCTCTCGATGAAGCGGCTACGACGTTGCCGCTCTGTCGACAAAGTTTGAAGCTACGAGTCTGTGTTCAATAGGCCAAGTTCAATAAAGCGGAATTTATGATTTACGCAAATACCATTTCCTTGACCTGAACCTTAATAAGCAGTGAGCAGTGGGGGTCCAGTGGCAACGACCCCGACATTACTTTGAGTAATTAATTTCATCATCACTGCTCCCAAAACGATGAAGGAAAACATCGTTAGGATATCGGCATGCGGCATGCCCTAAAACCAAAAATTCGAAGACTTGTGACATCCACCAATACCCACAGGATCCGTGTGTGGATTATGGCCCATTCCCCCTGTCTTAGAGAGTACATTATAAGGCTGGTTATACACTAAAAATAAAATAAACTAAAAATGACTGAGTTAGGGATACTGTGTTATCTACTTGTTAATAACGAATTGATTGTTATGTTTGTTGCAGGTATTGGGACTTAATATCACAAAGAGGCTGTTAAATGTCCACAACCCACTCTATGTAAAGGTATGTGTTACTAAGCTGGAGCTAATATAGTAATGGAGTTTATTACACATTTGTTTATCTAACTTTCTGTACATTAGTGTTACATACATAGGCGGAATTAATGCAACAAAACATTCTCTACCAGTCATCCTTCAGGTTAAAAAGAACACATTGTGGTAGAGTGTGCACTATAAATAAATAATAGGAACTTAAAATATAATGAAATATCAATAAAATTAGGCAGCTAATTATAATAATGAAACATATATATACGAGGGCGGATTGAAAAGTTCGCGGCCTCAGCTAGAAAACAAGATAAAATATGAGCAAAAGTAATTTTATTTTTCCACGTAATCTCCACTTAACTCTATGCACTTCTTCCATCTGGTTTCCATCGCCTGTATGCCGGTTATAAAAAAAGTTTCTTCAAGGCCTTCAAAAAAGTCACCCACCGCAGCTTCTTCGACCTCCTCATTTGATGAAAATTTTAGACCTCCAAGGTGTTTTTTTTTTTTAGGTTTGGGAATAAATGAAAATCTGAAGGTGCCAAATCAGAGGAATAAGCGGGATGGGGCAGTAATTCATAGCCACAATCACGAATTTGAGCCATAGATTCAACAGACGTGTGAACGCGTGCATTATCCTGATGGAACAACACTTTCTTGCTGAGTAATCCTGGCCTCTTTGATTATTTCACGCAAGCGACGTAAGAGGGTGCAGTAATAAGCCGAGTTTAATGTTTCACCTTTTGCAAGGTAGTCCACCATGATGACACCCTTAGCATCCCAAAAAACTGATGCCATCACCTTGTCGGCTGACAAAATTGTTTTGGCTATTTTTTTGAGTCGGTTTATCAGGTTTTTTCCACTGCTTGGATTGCTGTTTTGACTCTGGGGTATAGTGGTGTACCCAAGTTTCATCCATTGTTACAAATCTGGCCAAAAAATCTTGTGGATCAGCCTCAAACATTTTCGTGAGGCGTATTCGTTTTTGTTCGACTGAAAGCAATCTGGGTACCCACCGCGCAGGAACCTTAGAAAATCCAAGTTCATTGACTATGTTTTGTGTTCGTTCATACGAGAAGCCAATAGTGTCTGCAATCTCCCTGATGGTCAATCTCCGATCTGTCAATATCATATCACAGATTTTCCCGATGTTTTCTTCAGTCGTAGACGTCATAGGCCGGCCAGAGCGAAGGTCATCTTCAGTACTCTCTCGTCCGCGTTTAAATTCAGCAACCACCAAAAAGAAAAAGTGTTTTCACAGTCGTATACGACGGAGCAGATTCCCCCTGTGTTGTTGACATATCTTCGTGAATCTCTTTTGGAGTTAGTTTTTTTTTAAACAGGCATTTGATGACCGCACGTTGCTCAATTTTCTCCATTCTTTAAAAACGCTGCATAAAGGCTCACAAAATTCAGTCTAATTTAAATACAGTTAATGCTATTGCGATAGAATTTTAAAATTTGACAACCAGAGAGTAAACTAATCGAATGAGGTCAGTTACATTAAAATAGTTTAAGTATTTATGTGTTAGGCCGCGAACTTTTCAATCCACCCTCGTATATATGCTCAAATAATAAACTAATTACGGTTGAGAGGACCTCAACAGCTTATTAATAATTTACACGAGTTATGTTGTTGAATTTATGACTATATTTTGTTACTAGCTGTCCCCCGCGGTTTCACCCGCATCTTTGGTTACTGCTCCGCTCCTATTCTTCGTAGCGTGATGTTATATCGCTCGATAAATATGCCATCCGACACTAAACGATTTTTTCAATTCGAACCAGTGCAGTAGTTTCTGAGGTTACTAAAAAACGAGTTAAAAAAAAAAGAAAAACTATTCAGCTTTATAATATTAGTATAGTATATAGATTTACAACAGTTTTTATTAACCACTTGCGTAGCAGTGGACCGACGAGTGTTTTCGTGTCCTATTCGCCAGCTCCATCTCGTCAGCTCTTCTGTCACCTATGGGGATTGAAAAGCTAAACGAGATGGATTTGCAAACACACTGTATTTGGTCGTGGATATGTGATCCTGGCGGAATAAACACATGATTGTTTTTCGGATATATTCGACGTATGTGGTTACATATTTATGTGCTGCATGTGTTTATTTATTGTAGGAAAACAAATTCAATATAATTTACATTTCTAGGTTCAATTTTCTGGTAAACCGGAAAAGGTGCACCTGGGCGAGTTCCTCAAGAAATATAACTTCACCGCTTTCAAGCGTATTGAGAAGACTGTCAACATGTTTGCTGCGCAAGTCAAGACTATCAACGATTTCGACAAAATTTGCAGCGAATCAGATGTTAGATGTGGTACGTAGAATTTAAAATCTACAATTTTCCACTTGTGTTGCAACAGGATTATATTATTAGCCACCCCTAGGGCCAATTCACACCGAGAGAATTCGAATACTTCAGGGTTTTTTTTAAGTTGGGTAATCATCCAGTCTCGCTCTTAGGCGGAGCGCGAGGGCGTGTCAGACTTTTCCTGGCTGAAACCCACTCCTTTGTTTATTCTTTGCCTTGCGTCCCAGGACCCCGGTGATCCCTTTCGGACAACTCATGGCCCCAGTAGGCTTCGGCTTTGCTGGCATCTCAAAGGCGCACGTGGAACACTACGCGCCGTCGACAACTCGGGCTCGGTGAACTTCCTCAGTGTGGATGTATTTGAATTCACTCAATAAAATATATAAACTACTTTTTCGTGTAGTAAATAAAGTGTACGCGTAAAACACGTCACGTGTCATATCGTGTGTGAACAGACCCTTTTTTTGCGCGCTCTAGGTGGAGTGAAAAGGAGTGTCAGACTTTTATTGACTAAAACACACCCGTGTTCCTTTAGTTACCCTTAGCGTTCTAAAGCCGCGGTAACTAAAAAATCACTACGTACGCGGGCGAAGCCGTGGGTCAAAGCTGGTATGTGACAAATCAATGTCGTGCCCGCGCTGCCATAATCTGATATGCGAGGCTAATAAGTGTTTGTTGACGTTTGATGAGCGTTTTTTTTTTATAATAAAAATCCGTGACGTTAAAGGGGTTAACATCTAATTTGGGCGATTGTTGAACGCTGCGAAAATGCCGAACGAAAGCTGCGAAAATGCCGCGTCAGCGTGACGTCACTTTTGATACAATCCTGTCTATGCAACGTCATCAACTCCTTAATCAAAGGCTGATAGAATAAGAAATGTACCTAATTAAAACTCAGTAATAATATTGTTTTTCTAATTACAGGTGATATAAAAGTGACTGTTACTCCAATCTATAAATTTACAAAATGTCCGCCAAATCTCGTCACAAGTTTTTATGATCAAGATGAAGGTGCCAGTGATGAGACCGCAGAAACTACTGAAAAGGAAGAAAAATCAGACAATACAAAACCACCTGAGAAAGTTACAGCTAAAACTGAAAACGTGGCAGCTAAACCAAAGGAAGAGACTAAAAATGATAATACCAAAAAAGACACAGTTGTCAGCAAACCAGTTGAGAATAAGACTGTTATTAATAAACCTGCAACTGAAAATAAACCTGCAGTTGTAAACAAGGCTCCAATCAAACCAGTAGCAGAAAATAAGACTACACCTAGCAAGACAGCAGTCGAAAACAAAACTGCCATGAATAAACCTGCAGTAAACAATACTGCCAATAAGACTCCAGTTAAACCTGCCGCTGAAAAACCTGTGGTAAACAAACCTACACCTGAAAAGGCTGTTGGTAAGCCAGCAGTACAAAACAAGACAGTAATTAATCCCACAGCAGATGTTAAGGCTGCTGCTAATACAACTGTAGTTAACAAAACTGCTGTTGCAAATAAACCTGCAGCTGCAAATAAACCTGCAGCTGCAAATAAATCTGCAGCTGCTAATAAACCTGCAGCTGCTAATAAACCTGCAGTTGCAAATACACCTGCAGCTACAAATAAACCTACAGCTACAAACAAGACCGTAGCTAAACCAGCTGTACAAAATAAAGAAGTCAAGAAACCCCAACTTGCTCCCAAATCTAATGACTCAGGAAAAAAACCTGTATCAACACCAGTAAAGACTCCTGATAAAACCAGTAAGATGGATGACTACGACGAATTGGATGATCAAGACATTCTCGCTTTAATGTCGGAAGGTATTGTTTTAGATGAATGTAGTGGATCTGACGAGGAATAGGTACCTCTGTTGTCTGAAATAACAGTTTGAAGTTGAGAACTGGTCAAATTCTACTAGATCTGTCTTACATCTGACACATTCCTAACTTTTAATTCTCAAATCAGTGACCAGGTGTAAGAATTAGTAAATTAGGTGAATTAAGTAAGGATCATAATTTCAGATATTTTACTGTTATAGTTCCAGATATAATGTTTTACAATTAGTTATAAAGCTTGGAGAAGAATATTGTTTCTTTTTTTTGTTATCTTATCGTCACAATTTTGTGTAAATTATTAAAACTATAATAAAACAGATATTAAATTATAAGTGGTTTTATTTTTGCTAGCTTTGAGTATTTCGTGAGTATTCTGGATTGTTAGTGAAGATAAACTAAGATTTATTTTGGCGGTTCTTGACTATCCACGACTTCATCTTCCACCTGAAAAATAGAAAAATATTTGTTAACATTTTCAGCAGAATATTAATTAGTAAATCAATTTATGGTCTCAGTGAGGGTATTCAGGAAATTTCCAAACAACCAGTAGGCGCCACTATTTTAAACGTGACGACGTCAATAAGTTTTTCGGTGTTCTATTAATATTGAAAATTCTTCTTTTAATTTGGTGTGGATCTCCCTGTCTGCATCGCGGCCATAGGGTTTTTTCTTTATAGCTCTTAAAATATAAAGCTAGGAATTTTCTCTATAATTTTCTAAATTCAATCTATTATTTAACTAAATTTCAGGTCTCTGCAACGCATAGTTATAAAGATCTCCGTGACCGCGCGGTTCTCTGCGTTTCAATGGCGCGGCCACATTCAAACCCTTATAACTTCTTAACTCAGACCAATAAAAAAGTATTATTAATTAGTCTGAGCTTCTTAACCATAACTTTGACAAATTTATGGTTTTGGGAATCAATTTTTACATAATCTTTTCATAGTTTTTTTTTTTAAATTATCTTTATGGCCGCGCGGTTGAAACGCTCACGAACTATATAGGTGGCAGCACGAAAACGTTAATGTAATGTTTTAAGATTCAAATTCTGAATTCGCAACACTACAGTATATGCCGTGCACGTTCTCTTTAACGAAGATTATAAGTACTAACCATAATTTTACACAAAAACAATCACAAACAGGTACGAAAACTGGTGCGAGCACGGTCTAGTTCCAGACAATCTATTCCATAATGCCACTCATTGTGCTGTCGTCATAGCATTGGCACTAGTAGCAGCAGCCACACGCAACAGGGAGGAAGCGCGTCTTCTTTTCGGTTGAGCTGCCAATACTTTTAACCTTTCTGCTTCAACTTTGTCTGCCAAGGCGTACACATCACTTTCCCCCACCTGTAGGACGGGAATTAGGATAGGATGGATATGTAAAGTATGGTAGGAAGCAGGAGTTCTACATAGGTATTATGTGTACTTTTGCTGGTGCCTATCTACAGAATACATTTCGCTAGTCCGCGATCCACTTGACCACCATATTTTATTTTATTTTTAAAATCGAACGTATAAAGCGCTAGAGGAGTTTGAAACACAAACATGTTTAAACAAAATAAGTTTTGGATTCAAATCAATTGTAAGATCATGAATCGACTAAATATTTAATTATCTACCGATTAGTTTGTTCTCCCATCACTAGTTACATCAATACTCTGCATTTCATCAATACAAAGTTATTAAGTTACAGATCCCGGCATGGATCTTGAGCGCTGACTTTTACTTGCGCAAAAGTGAAATATCAGGTCTCTTTGGTGGTTTGAAGTGAGACGCGTCGGCGGGGAGTGTCAATGATTGGCTCGCCGCGCATCGCATCATAGACGTCCCTCATGATTAATTGCTCTGCACCCTGCGCTTGCTACACATACCTAACGACGACGAGTACACTTCCTTACCATTAAATTGACTCGTGATTTTGAATCCATCGATTTTATTTTTATTAGTGGTTATATGTCACCATAAAGTTTAAAAATATATATGTATATTTGATTGTCATTAAATAGGTACTTTTTTATTTTAATATTATAGTAATGACGAGATCTTTATAATTACTTATGGAGTCGCGTGGGACAGAGAGGGGCAAGTGACGTAATATCCGTATTTTCTCGTTAATCTGGTATTTATACAGCCTATATCTTTCCCCACCTCTACATCTCCGTTTACCTCTAGGTATGCCAACTGTTATTACGATGGATAAAAAATGGTTTAGCCGAGAACGCATAACAAGCACACAGACAAAGTTCCTTTTAAAAGTAGGGAAAATGTTAGGAATTTCTTCGTAGGGGTGTTACAAATCTTTGAAATTTTCGTCTTTGCTACAATATGCATACCTTCTGGTAGAAATTCTCTAAATGATAATGAAAACCGTATGAAAATCTGTTGCATGGTTAACAGGTAAACGGAAAAACCGAGAGACAAATACAACGATTTTGCTTTAAACTATTTATGTTTTTTTTTTACTTTTACCTTCAACCAGAATTAAGAAGATAGCAGGTAAAAGAAAAAATAAAATAAAATAGGTGTACATTTTTTTGCCCTAAGTGTACGATGCGCAAAGCGATCCCCACTCTTTCGTTCGCCGAGCGCTCAAGATCCATGCTGATACCTATACCAGAATCGGTTCCTTTACTGGAAATTGGGAGATCTTCATTGTGGAAGTTGAAATTCAGGTATTGTAGAACAGTCAGTCTAGGCTTGCCTAACTATCGATAGTTGATGTATCGATAGTTGACCTCGAAAAATAGTCATAATATCGATAGCCCTATCGATACTATTGAAATTTTACAATACTATCGATACTACCGATAGTATCTATCCAAGAAATTGAGCAATACTATTGATAAAGTGCAATACTATCGATAGTATCGATACTATTGGGTATAGATACTATCGATAGTATCGATACTATCACTATTATGGTGTATTTTACTGCAATCACTGTCGATACTGTCGATACTATCGGTACTATCGATACTATCGATAGTTTTACTACATCGATATTTTACCAAAATTCAATAGTATCGTGTTGGATTCAAACCTTTATTAGCGTTTTATGCACAAAAAGTAAAGTAAACCATCGAATTTACTAATTAATAATATTATCTTTGTCACTGACTGTTTTTTTAAATGGGTAAGTAGTAATAATCCTTGCAACATTGTATGTTTACTTATAATTAATACAATTATTACACTTAAGAAGAAAGGCGGCATTTTGTACGTTTTTTTCATATTACAAGGCTGTTTTAAGTTGTAAGTTCATAAAGTAATAATTGCCGACTATATTGTTGATATATAATTTACTTATTAATAATCATGAACTAATAATGTTGACTAAAATTCCGGTGCAATACTATTGAACTTTGGGTTAATATCGATGTAGTGTAACTATCGATAGTACCGATAGTATCGATAGTATCGACAGTGATTGCAGTATAATACACCATAATAGTGACAGTATCGATACTATCGATAGTATCTATACCCAATAGTATCGATACTATCGATAGTATTGCACTTTATCAATAGTATTGCTCAATTTCTTGCATAGATACTATCGATAGTATCGATAGTATTGTAAAATTTCAATAGTATCGATAGGGCTATCGATATTCTGACTATTTTTCGAGGTCACGATAGTATTGACAACCTATCGATAGGATATCGATAGTAAGGCAACACTAAGTCAGTCCGCTCCGCGTTCTGTTTTTATTTGTGCTTCAATACTTTTAAAAACCAAAAAAATGCTCATCGAATAAACAATTTTTATTTTGTAAAGGGCCTATTACACTACGTGATATTCTTATTTTTTGTTCCGAGTAAGATCGGTCTATTACCCATATTACACTTTGCGACATCTGTAACTAAGACTCTCTGAATATCGAGTCATCGAGTAGTGTAATAGGCCCTTTACGACTTGTTTAGTAATTTAGTTTGGCAACATTGATTTCACCTATTCATGGGAACCATAGAGTAAAATAATATTATAGGATCCCTCTTTAGTCTGTGACTTATTCCATTTTACGATTCAATGGTGGATGCGGCTGTCGGCTTGTCAACCAAATCATAATTGATTTTACTGAATTTAAGGAATTTCTCTTGTGCTACGTTAAACTACAAAGTAAAATATTAAAATGCGACGCAACATGGGCCGCCGCGGTAACAATAATTCTGGTGGAAAAGGACCTCTGATGACTGGGCATTTACAGGTACGTAATTACTCTTTCACTTTTATCACCATGTATTGATTTAAAGTACCATGAGTAAACGCTAACAGCGTTTCTCTGGTAAAATTGATATTACATCACATTAAATTATTTAAAACAACGCAAAGTTAAGACGATGGATTCGAATTTGTCATCCATTGTCCGTTTGATTGAACTTGAGCAAATCGCGCAGCGTGACACTATCATCTCGCGATCATTTTAGTTTGAATCTAAAAAGACCACGCAACAACCTAAATGTTCTACGAATTAAATGATCGATCAAAACACTAAACGAAAGAATAATATTTAGTATATATTTCTAATTATTAGCTGACAACCTGAAAAATGTACCTACTTAAAAAGTGGGCCAGTATCCTCACCGACCTTTTGCTTTGTTCTGCTTGATTATTTTAATGAATGCATGTTTTAATTTATGGCATGAGGAGTCCCAGAATAGTTTAATAAATTAATTCAATTTTATTACTAACACATATTCCTGACAAAATTATGGGTAGGTATACAATTGTACATGTGGATGGATGGATGGAGAGGGAAACCAAAGAAAAGATGGATGGATTGTGTGAGGAAAAATACATGACAGCTGACAGGATAGAATGGAAGAAAAAAACGTGTTGTGCAGACCCCAAGTAAAAGGGGGCAAGGGCAGGAAGATATGTTTTAATTTATAACATATATGAAAAAATGCTTAGGTTAACTTGGCGTTTTCCTAGTGATGAAGCGCCAATGTTGAGCAGATGTGACGTTAACGTTGTAAGTTTCTTGCGTACACCTCTAACCGTGACATAGGTGAACACTAAGAGAAGATTTTCCAAAATTCACCCCCTAATTTAATGAAAAGGGAGTCTAAAGTTTGTATGGAGAAATCTACTTTTACATGGGTGAAGACGCTGACAATAGCTAGTTATACATGAAACCACAGTAAAAACTTTGGTTTTGCAAAATTGATTCACTCTGATCCCTGTACTACTCTGAACAGTGTTATGCAGGGACAGTATTTCTCATTCTCAATACACATTTTGCCATTGTTCAGTTGTTATAAAATGTGAAATCAACGCAGAATATACATTTGAAAATTGCATATTTCTCAGGATATAGACTTGGAGCTGGAATTGTTGAAACGCAAGCGTGAAATGATTGAGCAGCAACAACACTTGCTTGTCATGGAGCAGCAGTTCCAGACTTCGGTATGAAACAACACAATATATAATAACCATAGCTGTTTCTTGCAGGCACACATAATTCTCTTTCTCCCTCATTTTTTTAGCATTTGTAAGCTTTTATTAGATAATTTCGCAAAATAGCATAACTTATGCTTTCAGTTGTAAAATTTAACCCTTTAAACGCTTTCGTAGGATTGGTCTGACAAGTGTTTTTGTCTTCTATTCGCCAGGGTCGTATGTTTGCGACTGGGTACTCCACCTCGTATAGCTCATCAGTCCCTCTTAAGTGACAGAAGAGCTGACGAGATGGAGTATGTGTGACCCTGATGGAATAAATGAGAGTGTTTGTTGGATAGATCCAACGTATGTGTTTAAAAGGTTAATCTGACACAGAGACTTCATTCAGAAAAGATTGCATAGAGAGGCGGAAGCGTGTTTCAGCTTAGATGCCATATTGATTGTCTTCAGTATCACTCACTATAAGTTTGTTGAAAAATACACCTAGTTTGATACTACACCTAGTATTAAACTTGCATATTTTACCCAACAAAGTTATTAAATTCTCTTTTAAAGTGTTGTTACTTAAGATGATGTCAATTCTACATTGACCTTCTCTTGATCAGATGTTATCTATACTCATAGTGATGACCAAATATTATGTGTATGTTAGGTTATGTATATTCTGATCCATAGAAGACACAGGACAATTACCTACTTAATGTAATAAAAGATGTAATTACAACTATTTTTTGCTTGTGTGGTAGATTCCAAATCTAAAGATATTTGCTAAGTAAAGAAGCTATCAACAGCAGAGTCGTTTTTTAATTTCATCCATGGCACAATATTTATCATCATGTTGAGAAAGGCCAAAGAATGTGTAAGTGGTAACTGGAACCACAACATTTTGATTGTCAGGCTTTTTCAGCATGCCAATATGTGTGTCTATAGGTATTAGGAATTTAAGAAGCTGAATCTTGTTGTGGTCAACACTTTGCTTTGCGACTGTTTTTTGATATTGGAATTTAGCACACATTCTCTTTGTAAATTAGTAACTTGAGGTGAACATAAATCTGATATTTTTCATTAGATCAGTTCATCTCCAAATATGCTGAAGTGTCAAAACCATTCATCTGATTAATTGATTAATGAACTAAAAAAACAAAACGATTAGTCCCTCAACCTGAGCATCAGGTAATCAGATCGAAAGGTCCACGAAAGACAAAATTTTCAGCATATTGTTATAATATAAATCATCATCTCTTTGTAATTGAATTTCAGAGACATTCATATGATCAGATGCGATATGATGAACCAGTTCAACATGGTTCTAATCGCGATTTTGCCCACTTGTACGAAACCGGACCCAAACACAGAGCACAGTTTGGCAGAAAACGCCAAGCTGAAAACCAATGGCAGTATGACAGTGCCCCTAAAAGAACTCAAAGAAAGCCCCAATTATCAATGAACCAACATGGCTCGGGTAATAAGAATTTTCGACCCCAAAAACCTCACCAAGGTCAAGGTTTTAACCAAGGTTCAAAGTTCTCTCCTAGAGGGCCTGCGCCTCTCATGGCAGTAAAGGTACCAAAGCAATCTATCGGCCAAAAGATTGCAAACCAGAAAGCTCCACCAAAGACGGCTAACAAAGACTTCACGCCGTCTAAAGTATCAAAGCAGAAGGGGGCACCTGCTCCCAATAAACTGGCGTCTCTACCTGTCTCTGAACGTAAAAATTTGGTGGCGGCTGCGAGCAAGTCTAGCACCGACGTGTCGCGCATGCTGCTACCTGACCGCGTGCCCTCGAAGCAGGTCAGCGGCCGCTTGGAATTGGCTTTGGGTGCGATCATGAAAAACATACGGGCACTGATCACTGCCCAACCTCAGCATGCTTCTGTGTTGCGCTCAAGCGTACAACAGCGTGTTATGAAACAGGCTGTTCGGGAGCGTATCCGAACCGTCATGTTAGGCAAAGTGGTTGGCAGCCTGACTGATATCCTCACTATTTATCGAGAGGAGTTCCCTGAAGAGACTGATATCGATATACTGAACATAGCTCTAGAAGCCGGGGGCTCAGTTCCAGACCAAAACCTCAGTATTAAATTTATTAAGACAGGTAGTTATTGATTCATTTTTTTTACATATCAAGCCCAACTTTTAACATATCTTTTAATATCTAGCAAAGATATTTATCTTTTTTTTTAATCAGATAAACAAAATTCTTATCATTTTGTTTATGTAAGAGTATATATATACATTTATTGAATGGCCTGTTGGTCTAGTGGTTAGTAGCCCTTACTACTGTGCCAAGATTGTGGGTTCGATTCCCACTCTAGACAAATGTTTGTGTGATGAGCACAATCACTTGTTCTGTGTCTGGGTGTAATTTATTTATAATATGTATGTATTTAGGAGTATATAAGTATGTTTATCAGTTGTCTAGTACTCATAGCACAAGCTCTGCTTTTGCTAGTTTGGGACTAGATGGCGTTGTGTGAAAGTTGTAAAATATTATTATGTATTGTCTATCCAGGAAACATAAAAAAGCGTATTATCTGTGTCTAAACCTTTACGAAAGGGGCAGAATTTTTACGACAGCTTTTTTTATATTTCTTGGTAATATTAAAATTATTTCTATGCTTAGATTATTTATAATGGAATCCTAAGACTTTTGAACTTTGACATAATATATTGCTTTCAGAAGATCTAGGAGAATTCTTCAAAACCAACATGAATACCCTTCTTGAGACTCATCTGAATGAAATGTTTTCTAAAGTAAGTTTTATTCGTACAACTATTAACATAGTATATTCAAATTATGCTTTCTATATTCATAATATTAACAAAAACCATTTTGATTTTTTAGCTTGAAGAACTATATGCTGCTCCAGCTGATGATACACCATCTAAAGAACCGACTAACCTTGAAAATAATAAAGAGAGTGACCTCGAAAATAATCAGGAGAATGTAATTGAAATGAATAAAGAGAATGATCTTGAAAATAAAGAGGAAAGTGAACTTGAAAATAAAGAGGAAAGTGAACTAGAAAATAAAGACGAAAGTGAACTTGAAAATAAAGAGGAGAGTGGACTTGAAAATAAAGAAGAGAGTGAACTTGAAAATAAAGAGGAGAGTGAAGTTGAAAATAAAGAGGAGAGCGAACTTGAAAATAATAAGGGGAATGATCTTGAAAATAATAAGGAAAACGATCTTGAAAATAATAAGGAGACTGAAGTAGAAAAGAACAAAGATTGTGACCTTAAAGATAAAGAGATTGGCCTTGAAAAGAATAAAGGTCAAACTAATGCAGTGCTTGACCTTGTAAAGCTTAGAGAAGAGCATAATAAAAACAGAGAATTCACCCAAGAGTACAAAGAATTTCTGAATACGACCATAACAGTGTATGATGTCAAGCGGGTCATACCTAAACTCATTAAAAGATATGTACCGGTAAGTTCATCATCATCTTTTATTCTGTGAGTGGGTTTTGATTTTATCCAATAGAAGAGAAATTGCAATTTGCAGGTTTAATTTTTTTTTTTTTCTTTTCTATAAAAACGCTACATGTCATGGCACTGTTATCGACTTTATTGGTTATTTTCTTTTCCAGTACATTGTCAAGCTTTTGGGCTTCGACACAACCTACCAAAATACGAAGGCAATTATAACAAAGAAGGCCAATGAGAAGGCGGCCCAGATGTTTGGTGCTGGTACGTTTGGTGCTAGTACTAAGGTTGTAGAACATGGTCAAGGAGATAGTACCGCTGCTGCTACTCCAAAAAAGTCTGCAGCTGAGTCCCGCCAGTTTTACAATTTACCTTATTATGTCAAGGTAAGCAAGACAAGGTCCTTTTGAGAAATTTAGGCTCAGTAGAGCCAGTTGTGGCTGGCGTGCTACCCATTCTAGGGCCGGTAACTGCTAGAGCTAAGACCCTGGAATACAGGTAGAGCAAACAAAAGTCTGACTCTCTCTTGTTCCATCCATACAACCATAAAAAAAGGCTTAGTAAAGTTTTTGGGGGACAACCAGAACACCTAGTAGTAAAGGTCTGATTCTTTTTGTGTGTGGTTTTGGCTAAGAGAGATCCTTGCTCTGCTTAAAAAGAAGCACAAATGTGTCACAGTATTCAAGCATTCCAAGTGACGAGGGTGAATGTTCCAGGCGCGCGCTAACATCTCTAAAAATATATATGTCTTTCTTCACAAATTTTAATTTTCATGAATAGACCTGGAGTATTATTTTTTAAACTAGTGCTTGACTGCGATCCCACCTAGGGCCCAAGTCAGTTATTTTTATAAATTCGTCATTCCAACACAATCCCATTGTTATTTTGCTAAAAGTTCGTAATCTGTTAATTCATAATGATCGATCATTGATTGGTCAATGGTCTCGTACTAGAGTTGTGGTAGAATGAAAATATTGAGCTTATTAAAAGCAATAATTGCACAATGACATTCTAATGGTAGGTCACTCATCAAAGGAACTGTTAAAATTTTTGCAGATTACCGCATACGTCAGACATTCGTTTGTCAATATGTACGAGATTACCATTCTATGCCACTTCTTTCAATGGATTGTCAGTAGTTGACCATTGGAAAGTCATAATGACGCCATTATATTAGTAGATTACCAAACTTGTCAAAATCAACAATTATGAAATGAATGATAGACCATTCTGACACTATTGTAATAGCAGACTTGACGCCCTGATGGCCTGTTGGCTTGGTGATTGACCCTATAAACTTGTATTTCAGATCATGGGTCGCCCTTCACTGCCAAAGAGGAGGGTGATGCAAACATTCCTGAGCCAGTTCAATCCGCAGACTGTTAAGAAACATAGGACTGTCCACAACTTGCTGTTTGTTGGGTTCAATGAAAAAGCTGATTTCGATGTAATAGTTGGTGCTGACGGAACTGTTATTGGTAAGATTACTTTGTTTTCGTGAAGTCAATATCCATGGTTTAATAGCGTCACATCTCTTCACAGCAAATTGTTATAGCTTTAAAAAATATATAACCAAGTGTAAGATCATGTTCCTGTTTACTTGGTGCAG
This sequence comes from Mythimna pallens, assembly GCA_961205895.1. Taxonomy (NCBI): domain Eukaryota; kingdom Metazoa; phylum Arthropoda; class Insecta; order Lepidoptera; family Noctuidae; genus Mythimna; species Mythimna pallens. The sequence goes on along the minus strand of OY540849.1, from coordinate 10,465,723 downwards.
ATTTACTTAAACTAAGTAAATTTGAAATTGATTGTAAATATTCCTGACAAACACACATAAACGCACGCTTTTGTTCCATTGGGCTAGGATTCTTTAAAAGATATCCTTTGAGCTTAAAAAATGCGAGGCTGCCCAAGGACACAAAGAAAAAAAATCTTTTAATACCTGTATTAATTATATTTCTACTTTATAGGACGAAATACGCTCAGCATAAAAATCTGCCCGAAGGCGTCGGGACCTAAGGAAGGAGAAAACGCTAATGATGTAAGCCAGGGCGAAATTAAAGCAGAGCAACAGAAGGATGGCGATATTATTTCTCCTGAGTTAGACGGCCAGATAACGGACCTACTATCATCTATAAGGAAGTCAGAGGAAGAAGACACAGCTAAAGAGAATGGTGTGGTCAACGAAAATAATGCAGGCGAAGACCAAGCACAAGCTGAAAATAATGCTGATGATGTGGAAATGGATGGAGAGGGAGACATTGAAAATGCTGGCGACGAAGAAAATATTGATGAAAATATGACTGAAGAAAACCAAGAAGAAGAATTTTCTGAAGACGTTGAGACACAAAATTCAGAAGAAGCTAAAGAAACAGGAGAGCCAGAAGTAACTGACGATTCGAATAAAGAGAAAAATTCGCAAGAAGCAAATGAAGAGGGGATTCAGAAGTCTTATGAAAAAACGCCCACAAAGACTGGAGAACAGTCTGATGATAAAGTGGGAGAATTGAAAAATGTGACTGGTAGATCTACGCCGGCACGAACATCTGCAAGACTTGCTAATGTTACGCCAAGCACTATCCGTACTCGACGCGCGAGCAGGGTAGCTCCGCAGAACTAGGTCGTACTATATTTTAAACAGTAGCACGTAGAGCTATATTTGTACGGTAAGAGCTTGCTTTTATGAGAGATCTTTCCAAATAGGTTAGTTTAGCAACAGTTAAGTAAGATACCTACAAATAATTTTAAAAACATTAATTACGTATTTTGAGCTATGTAGCTAGTTTTCAATTTCATTCGATGTTTGTCTTGTAACGGTATATTGTAAACTTGTTACGATAATTATATTTGGCCCTTTGCGTTTCAAGCTAGATGTATCTAGTTCTTTTTTAATTAAAATATGGAATAGCAATATTTTTATTGTAATTTAATTCTACTTTTAGCGTAGTCAAATTTTTAAAGCCACAAGAATGTATGACCTGAAAGACCAAAATTATCTTTCTAACATAAGACGTAATTTTTACATAAACAGTTATTAATTGGTGATTTTTTAAAACGGAATTAATTTAGAAGCTGAAAAATGTTAGAATATTTTTATTTTCATTCCCCAATTGTGTTTTATCATTTACCTGTTACCAATTTCCAATAATAATTATGTATCACCTATGTGCGTTTTTTTATTTAGTCTATGTGCAATCTACCTTATGGCATAAAAATAGCCAAATATCAATATTGGATTCCATAACCATAATTATATGGTCACAATTGCAGCTAAATCGCACACGTAATGATAAAGCCTATAATTGAAAAGGTAAGTGTGAGGTAGGTGTTATATAGGGTTCATGATTTCTCAGGGTACAAGAATTGTTGAGGGTAATTTCTCGGGTTGTCCAGAATTTTCCACTTACGTATTGTCTTGCAAGTCTTTTCACTTCTAATAATGAAAAATTTAGTCGCCAAAAAAATGTAGTATCATAGAACATATCTCCTTAACATAAATCAACAAATTAATTGATTCTCTCACTCTCAAAAAAAATTCCCGGGGATACTCGGCTCGAGAGTTCCCGGGAATTAACCCTAGTGTTAGGTATATGAACTTCACCCAGTTGACATAATACAGTCTCATTCGTGCAAGTGAAGAACTGGTGGTTATTGTAGCAGCTTATGCTACAAATTTTCATTTTTTAAATTGCGGTGTTCATTTGAATCGAGGTCCCATAAAATTAAGGGATCTTTTAATTGTTCCTAAATTTTATTACTTTTTCTCACCTTTAAACTTAAATTTTTTGAAAAAGAATTATACGCACCATAAGCTGGTTGATGTAGTACTCGTAGGTGATGGTGTCGGTGACGGGGTCCAGCGCCGTCTGCATCATCTCTTCGAACTCCTCCTGTTATGATGTAGCAGAGTAAAAGAAATTCTGAAATCAGTTGATTCAAACTATGAAGTTAGCAATATAGTAAATATGAAGCAAGTCAATTGGCTGCAGGGTTCAAAAGAATTACCGCGGGCCTGGACCTCAAAGGGCAAGTGAAAGAATACAGGCGCCATCCATGAACTGACACAATTTGGGTTTCTTACCAGATTTTAGGGTACATTTTAGAGGTTGGCCCAAAACGGAATTCGGATCTGCACCAGCTGTTATACCTACATCTGAAGCAATTAATTTTCCAAGATCTGTTTATGCACGTTACAAATATTTTGCTGACCTGTGTAAAAGGTTCTCCCTCTTCAAGCATTAGTTGAGTGAACCGTTCTTTGGTGATATAGCCGCGTCCCTCCTCGTCGAAATAACGGAACGCTGCCAACAAAACCTCCGCGCTTGCCGGGTAGAATCTACATGACAATATTGAGTCTCAATTTCCAATAGTACATATTTATGGGCCAGATAAATTTGCAGTAGCGGTCATTGACCCTCTTACACATATATATATATAATAATATAATATTTGACAACTATCACACAATGTCGTCAAGTCCCAAGCTAAGCAGAGCTTATGTTATGAGAGTACTAGAGAATTGATAAACATACTTAAATATTTCTAAATACATACATATATTATAGATAAATTACACCCAGACAGAACAAATGATCGTGCTCATCACACAAACATTTGCCCTGGGTGGGAATCGAACCCACGACGATAGCTGCCAGTCAGGGCCATGGGCCACCAACCACTAGACCAACAGTGTATATTTTTAATTTAAAAACGCTTTTACGTTTTTCATGAGCTCAATATTAGGGAAACTAGTCGCAACACAACATAACGCTTACGCACATAGCACTACACATAGAATCCATTATTCGCTCAATGTTATACTTGAACTAAACTTGTCTTGATACTTGAAGGTATTATTTTATTTTTTCTAGTATTGATTGAGTGAAGTTTGTGTTTTTGGTATTATTGATTACTGTTTACAGTTTAATCCGTTGGTACTTATATACTTACCCAATTTCAAACGCTAGCCGTTAGTAACGTTACTGTGAAATATCGACCAGATTTCTTTGTACACCTAGAAATCTGGTCGATATTTCACAAAAACGTTAACTATTTCCTAAGCCATCACCTTAAAAAAAAAAAAAGCCATATTTACCGATTTAAAAATATATTTTTTTTAAGTTTGTTTATTTTGTATGGGATGTTATAAAAATCAAATAGGTACTTGAATTTAATTTATCTGACAACATACCCCCTTTGATATCCTCAGGTAGTGTGAAAGCGAAGCCCGGGGCCCCGGGATGAAAGCAAAGAGGGAACAGGAGTGGGTTTTTAGTCAGTAAAAGTCTGACACTATCTCTCGCTCCACCCAAGAGCGGGATTTGTCATTAGGTGATTTTTCCACCTTCAAAAAAAACCCCCTTTGATATGAATAGTCTTCAAACTATGTAAGAAGAAAGTAAGTAAAATTAATACTCGATTTGTTCGTTAAAAATACCCTTAAAAATATATAAGTAGGTGTAAAAGCTGAATTATATATAAATATTTTATGATTTTGAAGCTAAAAATGTGCACTGGATTTAGCTTATGCGAACCTATTCAGACCCTTTTTTTTCGATTAGTTCGTTGGTAAAATCGTATTTATATGAAAATTTTATATGAGACCATTATGGTCTCATATAAAATATACTACCCTACTTATATTTTTTATGTCGTCCTGGAGATATATTACCTTTTATTTAATACTATGACATCCTCATAGTTATGATTCCTAGTGCAAATGGAACCCATATATATTAAATATATTTTATAGGATATTTTTCGAAAAATGTAAAAGCGTACTTAAAATACGGAAATAAACACTGGTAGGTAAAGCTGTTGAATCGACATCTATCATGATCGTTTACATTTTCTGGTAATCAGTTCATTGTTTATTATTTCGGATACCTACGCAGAGATATTACGAAAAGGCTAATCTACGGCAAATTTATCTGGCGCCATATTTATTTTGTGTTTCAATGCCTATTGTTATACAAAATAAAGTCAACACCTTTAAGCTTTTCCTTTACTTCTCATAAACTAGGCACCTACACAACAGATTTTGATACGGTTTTTACTAATAGATATAGCTATAAAGATGGTGGTAGATTTGTGTATATCATTTGCTCCTTTACGAAGCCGGGGTAGGAAGCTAGTGAGATATTCGCAGACAGATTAACATTGTTTAACTATTTATAAGTAATATATACCTACCTACTGCATGAATGGCTAATAATTCTAACTCACCTTAGCTGAATTGATCACAATTGTGTATGCAGGTAGGTAGTGGAAACAGTTTAAAGAGTAGATACCGTAGCTCTTGGCACTATTTTACATGAATCGGTAGAATAGGTTCTAAAGCTAGATATGCCAAAGTGCACACCTGCATTGGAGCTCTTAATGAGTGCCATCGATGCTGCAGTTACGTAGCCACAGAGGCCTAAACAGTTTAACAAGTTTACCATCGATAAAAAAGTAATAAGGCCGCAATACCAATCAAACCGCAATCCTAACAAATTGCTGAGTAAGATATTACTTAGTAATTGTGTTATGGGGAAGCAACCTACCGTGACGTGAAGCTAGCAAGGTATCAAAGTACTAAACCTGTGTTCCACCATAGCCTTGCACAAGTAAGGTAGAAAATATGCAAGCGGCACATTTCCTGTCGCTTCTTTATTTTCCGTTGCCAAGATCACCTCTTGCACCTCAGCTTCGGTAGGACAACATCCTGCAGTACAAATAGTTTATTAGGAAATAGATTTTAAAATAAAGTAGGAGGCTGAAAATAACTTCTGTGGGTTGGATTGGGGTAGAGTATACAAGTGCTAAGTTATAGATCTATCTTATTTATTTATTTATACATCATGTACAGTAGTGTTACTTAGTATCTTATCGCTTACGTATGTAAATATTTTAAAATAGATACCTAAAGATCGCAGTATAGTCCCAATTTCTCTGACATCGACTACTTGTTTTGCAGAATGATCAAATACTTCAAATGCGTCCATAATCCTCTTTTCCAAATCGTTATTAGGAAAAACTAGAAAGTTTAACGAAAGTTATTGAGTGAGTAGGTAAAACTTTATTTCATAATATAAATAAAAGACTGGAACTAAATTACTTTTATCAAATTCTTTTTTTGCTTGTGTAGTCATTTTTTACTTAAATTTAATGAGATTCACAAAAATATTGAAAATGTTATACAAGACAGTATACTAAATTATCATTATATCAATTTGATTTGTATCCAAGCAACAAAACAAACCGCCATGCGCCATAAAAATTCCCGCATTTTTCATGTTCGATTGACAATCAGGGTGGGTACAACACTACAATGTTGGAATTTAGTCGATTGTTTGGTCTTTCATAGACAATAGAAGTTGGTTCCATCCTTAACTTTCCGCATCCGGATCCGTTACGTGTTGTTGCGCGGCCATCTTAGTTTTGGCTTGGCGCTTTCTCATTGTAAAATTTCGCGAGTAATGTTTGATTACACTTAATTTGCGTAATTACAGTGTCTGAATTGGAAAATAGTGATTTGTGAACAACGCTAAAAATTTTAATTGAACTATGGATCCCTCAAAGATGAAAGTTGTGGATCTAAGATCTGAGCTTGGCGCCCTCGGTTTGGACACCAAAGGGAATAAGCCGGCTTTAGTTGAAAGATTGAAGAAAGCATTAGAAGCAAAGTCAGGAAAAGGTAAAACATGCTCGTTTTACAATGATGAGCACGATAGGAAACAGTTTTGTATTAATTTTCATGATTCCACCTATAATCAAATCAATAATAATCGTACAGGCACGTGTACGTTTTTGGCGAGTAAAACTGTTTGATGAGTTTACAACGCTTGGTTTCACAATTTTCCCATGACGTCACGTCGTCATAACTCAGGAAAAAATACTGTAATGATAGCAATATTGGCTACTTTTCTGGTTTTGGGGGGAAATTTTTGGCTAACACCATCAACTTTTTATGTTGTCGGTTCAATTATAACCATGATGTCACATTTTGGTGTTAAAGTTATTGAAGTAAGGTCGTTGGATGTTAGAATTGGCTGATATTGTATATATATTTAGTCCTATAAAACAGAACCTAGAACATTTGTCTTAGGGATCTCACCAAAAACATTGATTTTATCAGAAGTGTCACTACAACTTCAAGGTTTTATTCAATGTACACATCATTAATGGTATTTGTAAAGGCCTTAGATATTAAGTAATCAATATTCCCTTGGATAAAATTAACTTCCCAAGGTTCATGAGTTTTTTTTACTATTTGATTTTTATCTTCAGCATGTGTATTTAGACTCGCTTGTTGGTCTAGTGGTTAGTGGTCCTGACTGCTATGCCAGATGTCGTTTCCCACCTAAGAAAAACGTATGTGTGATGAGCACAATCATTTTTTGTGTTTGGGTGTAATTTAACTGTAATATGTTATAATATGTCTCATAGGTCAAGCTCTGCTTAGTTTGGGACTAGATGGCATTGTGTTGTGGAATATTGTTATTACTATAGACAATCCTGGGATTTTAAAATAGTTCTATTAGGAACTAGGAATTGTAACTGAAAAGTTATTTACAGTTTATATATCATTTATTTTTCAAAGATTAAATACATAATCGCTTGACAAACAAAGTTTTGACTATGTAATAGTAATAGAAAGTGCTGAGTGCATGTGCTTTAAATCTAATTATTATCTAATGAATGGATACATTGCAATAAATAATTCAAACACACTGTCATACCAATTGAGTGAAAAGCCCTTTATCAGTACAGTACAGTAAATTCATTGTACTATTGGTCACTTGAATGATAACTTTAAACATAGTTTTTCCAAAAGGATTATTTCATTAAAACCCAAGTGAATTGTCTTTTTTATAGTTATTCTAATAATGGTATTCGAAAGGTTAATAGTTTTATCAGGTGTATCACTTTAAACTTTTGTTATGTTTATTATTTGTATGCACTTAGCTTATCATAGTATATGTAAATCAATGTTTAACCTTTCGAGTACCGTAATTAGAGACAATAGAAAGACAATGAGCAAGCGAACACCATTCATTAAACCCCAAGCGAAGCCGGCATTAGAATTGACTACGTTGCTACCGTGTTCTTAAATTGATAACAATAATAATGACAATAGTAATTTTTTTTTTATCACCACTCAGCTATATAAAAGTCATGACGGTAAACAGTTGACCTTGCTGATAAAGCTGCACTAGTATGAAAGAAATCCTTTTTATACACTAAAAATGTAAAAATAAAACTTCTTGACAGTTAACCATTTCAGTACGAAAGGCTTTATTAAGTATCAAGTTATATTTTTTACACTAGTTCTATCATGCGGAGTCATTCTTGATATATTGCTCAATACTTTTTAACATTATTATTATTATTCTTTCCTTGCATAAAGTGTAAAAAACAAAAGCAGCCTTTATTACTGCATTGGGTTTATTGCTGAAGTTTTGAAGCCATGATTGTTCTGCTGCAAAAAAGGAGCAGAGAAATATTTCACTATTTTTACCCAACTCAGAAAAAAGAAGTATTGGGGTATTGTTATTACGTAATTTCGCGTTTTTTTAGTAAAATCACCTAAAAGAAAAGAAATATAAACTTTCTTGATTTTTTTATGAAAAACAAAGACCATAATTTTCTGTTGAATGAATTTCGTACACCCGTGTGTATAGTAAACAATTCAGTGTTTTTCAAGGTCATTAAAGTTGTATAAAAGTATATACATTTGGCGCTCGAGGGGAGAGAGAGAGAGATTTCTTTATTTTTTTATAACTGTTGTTAATTTCTTAAAATTTTTTGCACTTGCAAGAAACATTGTACCAAGGCAGACTTAATGCCTGAGCGGCCTTGGACCCTGAGAGAAAGAAATGGGAAACATGGGACACTGCATCCCATATTCCTGTTGGTATAATAAGCTTGGGCCAAAGTTATAAATCATATACTCATTTATTAACATTTCCACATGGTTTTTTTACTCATAAATGTTAATTCTCATTTGCCAACCTCTAGTCGTGTTTATCCTCACTTATTAACTTCTCCCATGCTTGTTCACAGCAATACCCGACACGTCTATCCTGGACACGTCAACGGAGGACGCTGAGGAGCCGGCAACTCCAAAGCGTCCTGCCCCCGCCGCTCGGACAACGCGACGGTCGTCATCGTCGCGACTTGCTGCTACACCGGCTAAAATACCTGTAAGATGGCTAACCTTACTTTTATATTTGATAGAGAACTAATCGTATAGTTTAAAATTTTAGTGTTTGGCTTAATAATACTCTTATTAACTCAAGAAAATGGTATTTGCTAAAACATTCCATTTTTTTTAACTTAGTAAAATTAATGCCTCAAAATTCACTGCCTCCAACTCTAGCTGTCTTGAACTTAGTGCTTAAGTACAGCAATTTTTTTTTTTTGGATTAGATTAAAAATCACATGCTAAGTAACCTTTATCAATCACAGCACTAGGACACAGATAGTGGCCATTGGGTAAAAAAAGTGGTGTTTGTAATTTTATTTAAATGCTAGCCAAAGTGTAAGCTAAAATATTTTTGTTTCCATTTCGCCAGGGTCGTATATTTACGACCAAATACTCGTCAGCTCTTCTATTACCATAGGAATTGAAGAGTTAAACAAGACAAGTATCGGATTAATCCGACGTAAGCAGTTAATCATGGAATGAATGAAAGGGTTAATCATAAATCATTTAAGATGCAAAGATCATAATTATAATGACACACCAGTAGCTAACTCAAATGACTAACAACAAAAGGATTAGGCACCAATAAAATGATAAAGAAGTAATAATATGTATAATAAAACACATATATAAGTGGTTTCTTTGCTGGATGACCCATTTGCAAAAGGCCTAGAAGATTGGTTGAAAGATTCACCTAGAAAACAAAAAACTTAAAAATCTTTGTTTTACAGCCTGTTCGAGAAGAACCTCCAGAGCCAATACCTGAAGAACCAAAGCCAGGTGGTGGGGCATACTCCCCCAGCCAGGAAGACTCTGACAATGATACACCACCACCAGCTAAGAAGGCAGCCCCTAATCCTGCACCAGAGCCTGTTAAAGCACCTGAACCTGTTAAAGCACCTGAACCTGTCAAAGCACCTGAACCTGTCAAAGCCTCTGTTCCTGAGAAAGCAGCTTCACCAGAGAAAATTGCTCCAAAACCTGCTGCCGTCCCTGAGCCAGTAGCAGCGCCTAAGCCAGTGGCAGCACCGGAACTGGTGACAGCTCCACAGCCAGTTGCAGCGCCGCAGCCTGTTGCAGCCCCAAAACCGTTTGTTGCCCCGCAACCGGTTGCTGCTCCAGAACCCGTACCTGCGCCGGTACCAGCACCTGTTGTTGAGGACTCTGAACCTGCTGAAGCTGTTAAGTAAGTAGACTTGTTATGACATCCACTGGATATTGGATACCAACCAAAGTGTAAACCTAACCAGCATCTAACATATTTTTACTTTTTATCTAATGACAACAATTTTTTTGAAGGATTTGAAAAATTAAATACTAATCCTAAATTTAACTGTCTAAAGAAAACTAAACTAACTAGCGGCTCGTTCGAACATCCGTATCATAGACGGTTCTAACTTTGGTTTCACTTTTTTCAATAGTTATTGCTGCAGTTAATGCGCGTTTATATTATGATTCGTGCATACATAAGAGCGGCCAACTCGAGGTGCATTTTCATACAACCGCTCTTACGTGATTATGATGTTATTACACATCTTTCTCCAGATATTTTGGATACACAGATATCTTGTGGATATTATCTAGGCTTCTATGTAAATCAAAATATAAATTTGTGTAAAACTAATCCAGTAAAGTCCTCTGAAAATCTGCTATTTAACGTAAACTTTGACCCTCCATAATGTACTTATATAATTAGAGATTCTGAATGACAATTATTCACAAAAAATTTTAAGGGTTTTAAAAAAACACGTATTTCCTAGAACAAGTTTTGTGAAATATTCGAGTAAATCACGAAATTGCCTAACAGAGTTTTCAGTCGTTCTCTCTCTTTTCGTGTTGCCTATTTATCAAACATCACCTTGGGTTGCGTTAGATGAAGCAACAAACTTTTAAAACCACGTTCGCTTAAAGCGAACCCTCCGCGCGGTGGCGCCACTTAGATCATCCATCTATATTATGCCCCGTATGGCGCCACATATGAACTAAACTACGAAATCCTACATCGCGCAATTAGAGTTCTCCGCGCGATTTGAACATATACAACAGCCAACAGGAAATTATCTCTGGGGCAGTTGCCCGGATTATACAAAACAGCCGTCTAGTCGGTGGATCCTCCTTCACACTCTGCAGGCTCCGTTTAATTTTCAGCCCTGGGCTGATCCACATACCTCTAAAAATGTTACGGCGCACTCAAAAGAATTTAATTTTGATATGAATGATAACAAGTATGCGGTGAGCATGCGGCCACTGTACAACAACAAATCTGCATGATGCTCTTATTTTGATTGTTACATGTTTGCTGTATGGATTTTAAGAGAGACTTTGACCTATGAATTATGTTTCGGTATTTCTTCTAGGGTAGGTTAATCAGCTAGGAAACAAAATTTACGAGTTTGTGTTTTTTTTTAAACCTATTTGTTAAATAAATATCATTTATTATTTAAGAAAGCTAGCTGTACAAAATTTAAACAGAAAATTAAACGTTACTGCCTTGACGATAACCTAAATTACAAACCCAATCATATTAAACTGCGTACTACTGTTATTCTAACAATTCAGGCCACAGTGGACACCATAATGACTGACCACTCATTTCAATTACATTTTTCCTGTACTTGATAAAATGTACATTTAACATTAGTTGATAACAGTGAAATGAGTTCATATTTTATTTAAACAAATACAGAAGACAGACAGTATCATTTTAGAGCTAAAAACTGTCCGCTGCTGAAATTTAGAACTTCTCCAAGTGTCACCACTATGATTGGTCCTGTCCTCTAAAAGCATTGGTTTCACTGGCCAAACGAAAAAAAAAAAACATAGCCGCACACTAGGAATTATTCCTGTATCTTAGATGGGTATAAAAAACATGTAATTCACATATTCAAGACACCCAGACCCGGAACCACTATCTGAAGGGATTCGGCACAAGCGACACGCAGCTCAGCAGCCTCACCCACTGCGCCAACCGTGTCATCGCTATGACATTAACTCATTAATAACATTTTCTCTTTATTGATTTTCAGGAATCAATCGCAAGTGAAAGGTGATACTGGTAAGTATATGAAAAACAATCTTTAACATAATTTGGACATTCTTCTTTTTTTTTTACCGATGATGGCCGTTTTAACATTCGACCATAAAGATAACGACACGATATTGGTCAACTGGTAGTTTCATACATTATCTCATGAAAGATGTAATTAGCTGGTACGACTCGATACTCGAGGCTGCTCGGTGGCATAACGCATACAAGCAAAGTAAAAGTAAAAAAAAATATTTGAAAATAAACCATTTACAGGCACTTTTGAATTGTCAAGAAGTCAGTCAGGCAGAAAAATGATGCTAATTGCACATTCCAAAGCATGATCTCTATGGAGAAGAAGTAACTCCACTGACACTCTTTTCAATCACGTTATGTTTTACAAATATCTCAGAATAAGCTGTTGGTTAAGGGCCTGCGCACACTTGAGACAAGACTGTCTTAAACAGACATGTCTACGAAGACTGTTTTGTCTACGACACTGCGCACACCATCAAAACAAACAGTCTAGCGGCGTACGGCCAGTGTCGCCAACTTAGTGGATTTTCCACTAAAACTGGTGGTTTTAACCTGCCATTTAGCTGCGAAATATTGGTAGTTTTAGTACCTAGTGGATTTTTCTAGTGCTTTAGTAAAATTCAATTTCTTGCTAAAAATGCGATCACTCGGGTGTAAATCAGCACCATAGAATCCGAAATACGCCTCAGTTCTTTCAGTCACATTTTTTGTACCAAACTATTGTCGCTCAAACCGAAGGACGTCCCATATCAATAATAGTATAATAAATTTGAAATTCTATTCTAGAACCAATGGATGTGCAAGAAACCCCAAAAACAGATGATGAAACTAAACCTGAGAAAAAATATGATGTCGATGATAGGATGGATCAAGATGACCATAAAGAAGAAAAGGGCGTAGATAATAAAGACAAGAGGGATGAGGTGGGTACCTGGATAGCATCATGAGTTTATTATAGAGTATATTCGCAATAAGACATTTAAATAAACCTTTTATTGTCCATTCAACAAATTTTGACTTCTATTGCGTTGGTAGCATGATAAATCGCGGCTGCAGTGAATAGATAGTTGGTATTGTAACCACTTTTTTGCTTGGAATGCCATCCTTATGCTTACGGAATAAAAGTGAAAATCGTTTGAGCGAACAGTAAATAAGGTTTGCTTAAATTTTGCGAATAGTGTAGTGACCGGCCCCAGCTTCGCACGGGTATTACAAATCTTTGAAGTTCTCGGCTTTTCTCTACCATAATATAGATAGCGGCACGAATCTTGAGCGCTCGGCGAAAGAGCGGGGATCGTTTTGCGTATCGTACAATATCGGCGAGCCAATCAGTGTACAAGGATTTCACTCCCCGCCCCCGCATCTCTCTTCATACCACTAAAGAGACCCGATATTTCACTTCTGCGTGCTTCTGCGCAAGTAGAAGTCAGCGTTCAAGATTTGTGCCGGTATCTTTACGCATGTTTTATTATATCTATTTATCTTTTACATGAATCGCTCCCGATTTTCATCAATAGACATTGATGAAAATCGCGTCAAAATCCGTTTATTAGTTTTTGAGTGTATCACGAACAGATGGATAAACACAGTTTCAACTGCAGTGACCGATTTGCGAACGTACTGGCGCCTGGTTTAGTTCCGTGTAGCTGTACCACAATTTAAACACATAAACCAGACCTTGGTTTGTATGTTTAGATTGTCTAGGTCCACCCCTGTTGGTATGCTTGATTGTATCCGTGTGGCCTGGTACTGGTTTTTTTTTTTAAGTAAAATGATTTGTTTCTTGTTTGGACTTTATTTTGAGCTGCTTCTAATTATGTAGACTGCATATTTAAAATAGTTTATTCATTCCATACGCTTATTACACATATTTTTAGCCTTTTAGTACAGCCTTAATTCTTTATAATTTGCCTCTTTCTGCCAGCCTATTCAATCCCACAGCTGGGATTACTCTGGTCCATAAAAACAAGACGAAAGTAATCGATAAAAGTGAAGCATTTTTTATTTATTTTAATTATTATTTAACCGCGTATGTCAAATATATCCGACAAACACACGCGTTTATTCCGCCTGGGTCGCCAATCCACGACCAAATACTCGCATCTCATCAGCTCTTCTGTCACCTATGGGGATTGAAGAGCTAAACGAGGTTGTTTTTTTTTAACTCGAGGTGGAGTACCCTGGCGGAAAGGACACGAAAACACTAGCCGGACCGATCCGACGAAAGCGGTTAAAGGGTTTGCAAAATCAAGTTTGTTAGGTTTTGAAATGGATCTACGCTTTTAGGCCCACGAAAGGTTATTGCCTCATAATCGGTTAAGTCAGTTTTACGCCGTAAATATGGCTTATTTCAATTCAACTAACTTTTCATTTAGCGTGAACGAGAGATGACTGAAGAAGAAGAATGGGCACAATTGAATGAGCGCCTCCGTATTCGCGAGCAAGAGCGGCAGGAGAGGGAACGAAAGCAGGCCGAGGATGATGCTAAACGTATGGAGGATGTAAGCAATGTATGTAGAACTTTAAATGGTTTGTCTTATTTTGGGTAACACAGGATAAACTGTAGTTTTTATAACCTAAATCATAAATAGTATCGCTTACAGTTTCTAACATTACCTTCTTCTAACCTATTCCCTCGATTTTTGAATTAATAATTTGAAGTTCTTCTTTTGTAACGGAATATTTAAATCAAGAATTTTAAGTTCTAAAATTGATCTGAAAGTAGAGTGCGTGTTGTTTTTACGTTAATACGATCGAAACGTTATCATATATATCTGTATATATACGTTATATAGCTATATCTAGATATTATCGCGTTTGGCTCTCATTGGTTAACGCTTCCAGCGGACTAACGATCGTAACTTGGCTAGGGAGGCAGCTCCCTAGCCAAGTCACGATCGTTTCGTTTGCGTCGAACGCTTCGAGTAGGCCACGCCTCCGTTTCCTTTGTTCTGACGTCATCTCAACGCTCAGTCACGTGGTCAGAACAAAAGAAATAGGAGGCGTGGCCTACTCGAGGCGTTCGACGCAAACGAAACGATCGTAACTTGGCTAAGGGGACAGAGCGCTGAACGTCATAATCGTGTTGATCGCATACTGTGTTCCAGTACAATAATTCGGTCCAAAGGCATATTTTTTACGCAAAATAAAAAACATTTGAGAAAAATACGATCCAGTTCATTTTTACCCTTGAATAAGTATGTATTTAAATAACAACATTAACGTAAAAATGACTTAAAAATATTTTTTTTTTAACTTGAAAACATCTTTGACACCAGCCCTAACTGCGTTTCATATTCAAATAAAACTCAATTTTCTGTTTTATGCTGCCTCCCATGCTTGAATGTACTTTTATTCATTGGTGTTTCATCTTCTATTTGCATCGCCTTAGGTTTTAGTGTTTAAAAAATATATATTTTTAAATTTTGCATGATCTACTTTTTGGCTTCATTGTATAGTAATGCTTTTATATTTTTTAACTGTTTTTCAACTCATGCGTTAGGTTAGGATACAAAAAACCTGGGTTTCTATTTTCTACTTCATTATTAGGAAAAATATATAACTAAAATTAGTACACATGAAGCAATAGACGTCTTTTTTTAGCTGGTAGATGAAAAAAATATATCAAGTATTGGTTTAGCTCAATATTCATTTTTAGTGGTATTATCAGTCTGCTTAGTTTGCTTTATGTTCCAGTTTGTTTTCTATTTTGGCACTACCTATCCTAATTTATTATAGACTCTGCTTCATGATCAACAACATAATAGAAGAATACAATTTTGTAACTTGTAATAAAGTACTGCAGTCTCAAACCTTCTTAGAATTTTTCGATAACACACTTTTTTGGGAAACTAACTTTTTAAGAATTTTTTATTACCATTAATTTTCATGGTTTAAGTTTTATTTTGGACTTGACCGACTTGTTTTGAGCTCGAATAGAGAGATCTAAACTATTCGGTAAGCACGACATTAATACGTGACCAAAACTTTAAACATTAATAGATAGTATATAATGGAATATTTATCTAATTGGAACAGGACCCGGTCAAGCTGAACCGTTTGAAGCGCAAGCGCGAAAAAAAGGCTCGCTGGAGCAACTTCTACAGGGCTGTCGAAGTCACTAACGAAGTGCTTTCACTGCCTGAGGTATGTCGCACGTCCAGCCTTCCGTATTTTATATTCCTTTAGAAATAATAATCACACGAAAATAAACTTAAATTTTAAAGGTCTAAGTTAAAAAGTCGATAAATTCATAGTTTCCAAGTTAAAAAGTTGCTATTCTCCACAATGCAAACATTAGAAAGACAGCAAGCATTTACTTAGTTCTGTAAATTCCACAATGAGACATCAGTACTAAAAAAAAAGTAGTGATTTGAAAGGACAGCTATAGTTGAAACCCATTCCCAATGCACAAATGCTCTGCAAAACCTGTACATAATAGGTCCCCAGAAGTAGTTCCATCAAAATGCATGTACTAATCCAGTAACCGTAATGTATTTATGTAAAGTTCTGTAAAAATGTGATGGTAATGGAAGAAATGCGCACGGTGTTTGGTACTTTATTGTACAGATGAAAACTTGTCTTTATTCATTGGAGGTAACGTCTAAAACGACGCTTTAGATGGTGTTATATTTGTGGCCGGTTTCTGTTGGTAGCAATTTGTAACACTCATAAAGTGCTATTTTATCAACAGGAGGTACACAGCAATAAGGAGAAGAAAGAAACGACTGAAGTGAAGGTGGCAGAGCCCGAGATCGACGACAGCAAAATTACCCTGTCTTGGTGTGAGTATGTTACTGCTAATATATCATCATCGGCCTTCTGTGTCGGTTTCCGATCTGACGTCCTCGATTGTGGGTAGGGAGGATCAAAGGGCAGCTTGAATATAATAATTTCTTCAAGTTCGTGTATTTAAGTTAATTTTAAAGTGATTATTGGTATTAAAAAGGCCCAAGAAGGGTGGGTCGCAATATAATTATATTTTTGACCAGTTTTTGGTTCCAAAATTTAATAATTATTCCCAATTAAACTATAATCTATTTTCCCCAACAGATGACAGTGACCTGAACCAGTACCTGGAAGTACCGGGTCTGAACAGCGTGGTACCGTTAACTGACGGCGCCTTTGCCCACGCGTGGGCTGGTACGAGAGCCAGCCATGGTGTTGATGCAGGCAGAGTGTGTTATGAGGTAAGGAGATATTTTTTTATATAATTAGATTTTCTTAGAAGTGTTTTCCGCATTCTGGTCTCATTTTCGAATTGACAGAAAGGTGTGAGTGTGTTTGTTAATCCTTCACGCTGAAAATGCTGAAGGGATTTGAATGAAATTTGGTAAACAGGAAGACCATGTCCTGGAATAGAACATTACTTGGATAATTTTCTGCATTCAAGCGGGTGAAGTTCCAGGCCTCTTTATTTGTAATAGATGGGATGAAAGGCACCAGGAACCATATAGTTGCTCCACAATAATCCTATTTCTATCTGCATAGTTAATTTATTTATGAAGTGAATTTGAAAGAATAATCAAAAGGCCTTTTGTTTTGTCATTTTAGGTGCGCGTGGGCACTACTATTATAAGCACTGAAAGCTTGGAGAAGGAACCTGTTGGCTCTGGACTGAGAATAGGCTGGTCTACTGATGATTCCTCATTGCATCTGGGTAAGTTAATCATATTTTACTGACATAGATGGAAGGGATTGAGCTTCTAACATTATGGATAACCTAAAATATACAAAATTTAATAAACTGGAAGTAGTATTATGTAGGTTTATCAGTCATTACTATTACTCATAGCAAGCTCTGCTTAGTGTAGAACTAGGTGACTAACTAATGAGCTAACAGGGAGATTTTTTGTCTTTGCTGAATCTGACTGTCTCAGAACAATTAAAGGGTGATCCCTTTATCTCGGTGTCTTCAGGGAGGCTTGTTGAGCCCCATGGTTTTTGATTTCAATCTACTTTTGATCAGTCAACTGTCCATTACTTGCATAAGTTATTCATAGAACGATCACAATCGCATTTATAATTCTGAGCAGTTTATTTCAAGCACAATGCATAAACGGGATCAACTGTTCAATTATTAAACAGAATGGCGTATGTAAAACGAATCTGGTTCTTTTATTAATGTTTTATTTATTTATTTACAAGCACTTGTACAACGTTACGGAGGAAATCCAAGGTGTTGTACAGTAGAAACTTACAAACTAAAAAAATACATTAAATAAAAACCATAATAACACATTGAAGAATAAAAAGAAAATACCAACATTACCACTAAAATAATAAATATCACACATAAAAATGGTATGTACTTAGACTAGAACTTAATATTTGTATGAACATTACAGGCGAAGATGAACTTAGCTGGGGCTACGAGAGTAGCGGTCGCGCCGTCAACAACAGCGAGTTCAAAGACTTCGGGAAACAACTCAATGAGAAGGATGTTGTTGGCTGTTACTTGGTAAGCACCTGTGCTCGCAAAACTCTTTTAATCTATTCCACAGAGACTATGATTATTTTTTTTCAGAATTAAAGTAATCTATGGCACTCTGTGATAGTATAGATTTCTTCTTCAATTTGAAAGATTATTTTTTTGGATCTATTTATTTATTCTTTATTGTTCACCTCATAAAAACACAGAAAGCATTTGTAAAAACAAGTGTACAATGCGTTTAGTCCAATCTCGGCATCCATAATTTACAGGATGCCCAGATGTTGATTTTTAGTAAGAACAATATATAAATTCATGGGCTCCTTATTTAATTTTAATATAAACAACTTTTAGATTGGATTGTTATATAAACAACTGCTGATAAGTATCATCACAAAATGTAAAATGTCACAAAGCTAAGGTAGCTATATATAAGTATTGTAAGTAAGCTATTGATGTAACAATATCTTTTACCCATGACTTGAATATCTCACTAAGTGTAACTAATACTTCAGTTTTAGCTAGTATTTCAACTTGTTTTGCCGCATTATTTTAGTATATAAAAGAAATCTTAGAGTAGAGCTAGTGTAGTACAATAAGATTGGTTATTTCGTTATAGAAACTAAAAAATAATCCAACATTTATCTTGACTTATTCCCTGCTAAGTTTCCTCAACAGATTCTTAAGTAAAGATGACACATTTTACCTTATGCACAGGATCTGGAGTCGAACCCATGCAAGATCTCGTACACATTGAACGGCGCTGAACTGGGCACGGCTTACGAGTTCGACAAGGCAACCCTCAACGGAAAGCCACTGTTCCCGCATCTGCTCACCAAGAACATCTGTTACAAAGTTAACTTTGGATATGACAAGTAAATATATTGGATGATTAATAATATAATAGTCCGTAAAAAGTTCATAATACACAATTTTATGTGATCACGTTGTGCAAAATCCTACCATGGTTGCGAGATTATTCGAAAAAATTATCGCGGCCCTGAAACGCGAAAAGCAACTGAAGGAACATGGTGGGTTTTAGTCAGTTAAAGTATGAAACTGCCTCTCGCTCTCCATCCATAGTGACAAGGTCAGCATTTGGGTCACTGTTCGGTTGTATTTATATTATTATTCCATTTGTATGTATCTGAGGCCTTTGTTTTGTGATTCTGCCCTTAATGTGTTCAGAAAAAAAAGTGTTTAGTGACGTTTTATTACCATCTCTGGGGTTACTATCAAAGTGGATTGTTAATATTGATCAATCCCATCTAGTACAGCGTAAACGTTCCGTAACAACACAAGTTAACAAAAGAAGTACTTGGTTTGATAAAACAGATGCCACATTCTACCTTTCTTTTATCTCTCATTAAAAGTGACTTCATAATAATATTTTTAATTAGGTTTTGCACACGCAATTTAAATCATACGCGCCATTTTTCGTTCATAATTATTTACGTACGACCACCGAAATAGTGTGTAGGCAAATTTAAATTTAGAACACTATTTATACATTTGTCTAGTCTATGACAGTCTAGACGTCAAGAGGAGGGGAATTTCGACGTCATTTTAAGCTCCCTGTTTGTCTTAGGGGAGGACGCTCCCGCTTGGCACGCACAGAGCGTCGGGTTCGAGCCCCGATATTTGCATATATTTGTGAATATACCTGCCGGGATCAACCCTCAGTGCCCTGTGTACTTTGTGGTTTCTATTATAGCAGGGACATTTGATTCCGTATATTCTTGTGTATTCAATAATGCATGAGGTATCAAGCGGAAATACATTTTTGTGTAGGTTGAAAAATCTTTGATTTTAGGCTAAGACTTTTATTATTATTCTTATAGGGTAAAAAAAAATTAGATATGTTTTTTTACAAGCTTTTATTTAGTTTCACCTGCCCCAATGTTTGTCTGTAATAAATTCATGCAAATTAAATATGACCCACTTACCGGGTACAGATTGAGCTAAAATTTTGCATGCATGTGTAAATCAGATGACAATGCAAAATTATTATGACATGGAGCTGATCTGATGATGGAACTGGAAGGTGGCCATAGGAACTCAGTAGTTAAACGACACAACCTCATCGAGTTTGAACTCGTATGATTCGTTTCAACGAGTGTTTTGGTGCTAGATGGTTAAGCAGGGTCTGATGATGGAGCTGAAAGATGGCCATAGGAACTCGGTAATTAAACGACACGACACCATCGAGTTTTGGTTCGTACGATTCGTCTTAATAAGTACTTTGGTGCTAGATGATAACCAGGGTTTAATGATGGAGCTGGAAGATGGCCATAGAAACTCGATAATAAGCGCAATAAGATAACCCTATTGTGTTTGAACTATTTGGAATGGTCTTGATGAGTATTAATTAAATAGGTATAGACCATGCTCTAAAAGCTAGCTATGAAAAATGATTTTCATTGAAAATTTGTTAAGGTTTTTCTGTGTCATAAAATTTCAATTAACTTAACTTTGAATTTCTCTTTTCTATCGGACTAGGCGCTTCTATGAATGGTGATTAAAATCCAAGTGGTGATTGTGTGGTGAGCTAAACTACTAAACCAATCTCAATGGAACTACTCATGTGATGATTTCGACTCGGAAAAAATGCTCTATTCTTGGAGCAATAGGAGCAGTTATTTCATCACTTCACACCAAAAAATAAAACTATTTAGCTTTGAATTCATTCTCAATTTGACGAATTTCTTTTTTTCAACAGATACAATATGTTAACAAAAACGAAGACAGTTCGCAAACGCGTGGAGATTCCTGTCGAACAAGTACTGGAAGAGAAGCGTGCCATCGAGGCTGAGTTACAGCGAAAGAAGGAAGAGGCCACTAAGAAGGAACGCGAGCGAAAGGAGAAGGAAAAGAACGAGAGAGAAGAAAGGCAGAGGAGAAAGAAAGAGGTACGTGGATAATTAGTATATTTCTAAATAGTATAAAAATAGAGTCACTGTTTGCCACTACTTGCCTTCTTATACTTTTCAACGGATTTTTGTAAGGTTTTCACTAATAAAAGAAGTGATAAACGAGGGAAGTATTATGTGAGACCCTCGCCAGCTCATAGCTCCACTTTGCGGGAGGCCGCGCCAACGTTGTACGTTGTCCCGTCCGTTGTTGCCGTACTGGAGTACGCGGTCGCAACCCCAGCACCTTTCGGCACCATTAACCATCTGTTTTACAAGCAATGTGCCCGGCGCACTGCCGTTACGTTTCTTTTCTGCGGACTATGGGAACCTTGGTTTACTTGCGGATAACTTCATTTCTGATTCGATTACGCTAGTAAACGCCGAGGAAACGTAATTGTTAAATAATTGTGTGTTCTCTTTTCCCAGGAGCGCGATAAGCAAGACCGTGAAAGAAAAGAGAGAGAGACCGCCGAGAAAAAAGAGAAAGGCGAAGAAGAACCTGAAGCCGAAGGTGCCAAAGATAAAGAAAAAGAACCAGAAAAAGATAAAGAAGCCGAGACAGCTGAGGAAAATGCTGAGAAGACAGACGCACCCAAGGTTATTCTTTGCTTAATATCTCTACTATATGGATGTTTTACTTCAAGATTTGCAGGGGTTGGTTTTGAATGTGGGGGACATTTAAAACACTCTTTCTCATACCAACATTTGAAATACTAATTGCTACTTCGTTTAATAACCAATTTTGATACAGTTTTATTTGTTATTTAGTATAAAATATTGTATAAAAGTAAAGAAAGGAAAGTACCCAATCCCATACTTCAAGGGTCCTAATGGGACCCTATTACTAGGCTGTCGCAGTCTGGTCTGCTCTTGCGTCCTTCTGTCTGCCTTTCCGTCTGTCAGCGAGCTGTATCTCATTAACGGTAAAGGTCAGAGAGTGGAAATTTTCACAGAATGTGTGTTTCTAATGCTGTTACAACAACAAATTTATAAAGTTAAAAATTAAAGAAGGTTCCCATACAAAGAACGTTAATTTACCGGCGTTTTTTTTTTTTTTTGCTCAATTTTAATAGTGATAAGGCCTGTCATACTGTATGGATCAGAATGTTAGGCTATGAAAAAAGATTGCACGTAGCGGAGATGAGAATGTTAAGATGGATGTGTGGTGTGACGAGAATGGTTAAAGTGAGAAATGAGTATATTAGGGGAAGTTCGAAAGTGGCGCCAGTGACTGAAAAGTTGAAAGGAAATCGTTTATCTTGGTATGGTCATGTGAAGATGAGGGATGAAACGCATGTTGCTAAAAGAGTTATGAATTTACATGTGGATGGGTGGAGAGGGAGAGGGAGGCCAAAGAAAAGATGGATGGATTGTGTGAGAAGTGATATGAAAGAAAAGGGAGTTAGTGATAGCGTGACGAGTGACAGGATAAAATGGAAGAAACATACGTGTTGCGCCGACCCCAAATAAAACGGCACAAGGGCAGGAAGATGATTATAAATTTTAATATTGTAGTACGGAAACTGTCGTTTGCTAGTCCAACTCACACTTGGCCAGTTTTTCT
This sequence comes from Mythimna pallens, assembly GCA_961205895.1. Taxonomy (NCBI): domain Eukaryota; kingdom Metazoa; phylum Arthropoda; class Insecta; order Lepidoptera; family Noctuidae; genus Mythimna; species Mythimna pallens. The sequence continues at coordinate 10,443,344 of OY540849.1, read as the reverse complement.
CGTCTTTCTTTTTATCCTGTAAAGTATTTGAATACTTGTTTAACTCATGTGATACAAGTTATCTGAGCAGGTACATCAACATTCCGTTTTTACTCTCGTATTTCACATATAATATGAGATGGCAAGCGGAATTACATTTCGAAAACTTGATTTCTTGGATCTTGGGTTGGATTATTAAATCTGGCAAAGTTTAATTCAGCTTTTATATTAGAAACTAGCTTTTGCCCGCGGCTTCGCTCCCGTCAACTAACTACTCAACATTTTTTTAAATTTAATCTTTTATAAGATCCTTCTCCTGACAATATCAAACACAACAAAAAAAAAAAAAGTGAATTCGGACCAGCCGTTCACGCGTGAAGGCGTGATCAAGTGAAATAGGGATTCATTTTTATACATATAGATTTGTCAGTAGCAATGTCAAGTTTAGATTTTTATCCCATTCCCAGTCCCAGGTCGAAGAAATTGTTAATAGAATTGTTAGGAATTTCTTAGTAGCAATCTGGTCTACATGCATAGTTGCATACCCTATTGATAGCTATACCAATACTTCCCAATTAGAGTTGACTGTACTCCCTTAAGGCACCCCGTTCAGGGAATACAGGCGTAAAAAGATTCATGTTTAAACATACTGTAATTTACAGGAGAATGGTGACAAACCTGAAGAAAAGGCGGTTGATGAGTCGGCTGAAGTAAAGGCTGAGCCTATGGATGCCGAGCCAAGCGAACAACCTGCTGAAGCGGATGTGAAGGAAGAACCTGTACCAGGTTAGTAATGTGTATATCAGAGAAGGTACATCTCTCTTGGTATATCTATCTATCATGAGTTTTATATTATTGTATTTTTTGTTTGACATTTAATAAGATTTTTATTGAAACTTTTATGGGCCGTAGTTCCTTGAAATAAAGGAATTGAATTGAATCATCAGTAATGATATTTGAACTAAATGTGGATGCACTGTGGGGAAGTGTTGGTTGTTGCGTAAACCGCGCTCACCAAAATTTGCGAAATAATGTCGCAATCGAATCAGAGGCCATCCACGAGCTGTTAACGCGATTCATTTGACTACCTAAACTGAACTATTAAAGAGATAGAGTTATATAGCATGCTTGACATTTAAACACGTCATGGTAAGGCCCCCAGTACTTACAATTAAATAGAAGCAATATAATTTATTTCTGTAACGTACGAGAGTGCTTGTGCGAAAGGGAAGTGGTACACGTGAACCAAACTTGCTAGCTAGCCGCATAATGGTTATTGATTGGCTTTAGGAGGACGTGCGGTCCGGCTCGCCAGCATAACGCTCGATCACATACTAATGCTGACAAATGATGTTACCTGTTCTTGGATAAGTTAAAATTACATTAATTATAAATAAGTCAGCTCAAGATTTGTCTTGGCGTCAAGTTACGTGGGTGAAAAGGAAACAAAATTGTATGTGTGATAAAAAAAATCGTTTTCATGCTGTCGATCGGCCAATAGTTCTAAGGTATCCTGTGAAGTATTTAAATACTTATCTCGCTCGTGTGGTATAAGTAATCTGAGCAGGTATATCAATATTCCGTATTTACTCTCGTATTTTGAATAATAATTATATGAGATCGCAAGCGGAATAACATAACAACAAACCTTTCCAGACATTTGCCATTCTTTTATACATACTAATTTAATATTTATAATTACGGAATTGACACTGTCTGTCTTACCTTTTCAAGAATTAATGGCTGAACAGATTTGGATGAAATTTGCGACTTAAACAAAATGGTAGAATAGAACAAAAACTTTTACATAAAACTTCTGCATACAAGTGTCAATGATCTTGCCACCATTTGACTGAAATCCCTAATTTGGTTACAGTCCTGTACCCTTGCTCGGAGCACACGAAATATAAGTGAAACACACCTTCCAGTATATAAAAAAGGACAATAAACTATAATTATTGAAATCCTTAAAACAATGTGTCCTTTGGTGTCCACCCTAACAATAGTAGTTTATCGTAATTTTTTCTAGTAAACTAAAGTGTTTAGTATGTATTTCGTACAGAAGGCGAACTGGCCGAGGTTACTGAAGAACAGGTCCTGCAAGGACATGTACTGGACAAGAGAATTAAGTTCGTCATCCGGTAAGTTGTTATGTTTATTTTGTAATTGAATGGTTCAAACTTTCTCCAAGACTAAAAGTGGAGTTCAAGAAACATTGGTGTAACAATGTAGTATTTTTTTTACACTAGGAATTGCTCCTGTATCGCGGGTGCTATCACAAACGTAAACTCACATACACACGACATCCAAACTGTCTGAAGACCATTCAAATATTTGTTTTTTGCGGATTAGTTCGAAAGAGTCACCGCGAACGCGAATGGGTGGGTTTAAGTCACTAAAAGCCAGACAATCGATCGATGGTTTCCAATCCATAATAAAAAAAACCAAGATAACTGACAAAGGCTAGCACTGTCTGGAAGGACCACACAGATCTGAGTGGACCTGCCACTTTGTTCAGAAAATTAATGAACATAGATAATGTCTGAGGTGGTCCCTCATACATTAACTATGTACATGGTTCTCATAATAATATGATTATATGTTTGATGTTGGGCTTTAAAAGAGCTTTTTTTTCTCTGATGTTTCCTCTCGAGAGCAGTCTGCTAAGAAACACTAACCTCATCTAATTAATTAAATAAAATTATTGACATGTAAAAGTTTTATACATATTTGACCTCTACAAAATAAATGAAATTTATTATTTGCAGTTACACGGTAGAGGAGGAGCTAGACGGCTCAGAAGCGGACTTGATGCCTGGCTACGTGTTCATTAGCAATGTTGACATTGTGGAGGGACCTTCCCGGCCAGCCACCATTGCCGACTGTGAGGTGAGCAATTAACCATCATTAACATAATTATAGGTTCTTCTCATATTCTGTTTTAGAAATGCTTTTGGTTTGTCTGAATTTCTACTTTTAAGTTTTAAGGGCAAAAATGTGGGTCTAATCTATATATAAAAGGAGAAACTGACTGACTGACATATCAACGCGCACAGCCGAAATTACAGGGTCTAGGAGTGTGAAATTTTGCACAAGGTTTCCTTTTATGACGTAGGCGAGTACTGAGAGAGAATTTTCTAAAATTCACCTCCTAAGGGGGTGAAACGGGGGTCAAAATCTGTGCAGAGAAACTTACTTGCGTGTGGGCGATGCTGCTGACAGAAGCTAGCTCTATTATATACGTCTTACTCCGAGCTCTGCATAATGGATGGTTGACAAAATAGATGATTATTTTTGTATGAATGATGATGTTTATGTTAACGAACACAATGCGTGGCAGGTGATCCTCATGGTGGGTATGCCGGGCTGCGGCAAGACGCAGTGGGCTAAGCAGCACGCGGCCGCGCACCCCGCGCGCCGCTACAACACGCTGTCCACGGGCGCGCTCTTCGACCGCATGAAGGTAACAAGCACAAGCTGCTGCCGCGCACACTGCTCAACTTACACACACCACATTTGGGGAACTGGTTTCAATGTCTGATGGCGTAAACACTGAATTACTTTCAAATCTTAGTGTTCTAATAGGCTTTTTGGCTGTTTAAGGGCTTACCATTCAATCCTCAGACATTCCAGTAATTAAAAAAAAAAACATATTTATTCTTTACATGAAAAAAAGTACACGTACGTTGTTACACTTCATGCAAACAGACTTCTTACTTGATGATTGAAAAATGAGTCCTAAGGCAAGCAAAAATTACTGCCAGGTTTTGTCACTAGGTGAGTTAGACTGGACAAACTTTATAACATAAAAAATAGCTTTTTTTAACTTACTTTAAAGAAATGAAGTTCAAAGATTATATTAATTCTTGTTTATGTTATTTGGACATTGCAATAAATCGAACCATACTGCTTCTGACACACTACATTTGTTCACACATTATATACAATGTATACAGTTTTATTTATGTTTTAGTAGATCACGATATTTTTGAAGACCCCTTTGAGTTGTTGCGATGTTTTCTCTCGGAAATGTTCATTTTTATCACTTTTTTATTTGCTTAGCGCTAAACTTCTGTTAGGTTAAGTGCGCATGATATGTGGCCATGGATATGACATTATTAAAGGAAACCTTGTTTTAAAATCTCTTGGAATGTAGCAATTTGGAAAAGCTACTTAAATTCACAGCAAGGTAAGTGTTCTGCAAACTCACAGTTATTCGAAGAGAGAAGTGTTGAAAACAAGTTTCATTACTCAAAATAATATTCTTAGCACAACATACAATCATGCGCACGTAGCCTCTAGCAAACACTTATTTAATTTCATGCCGAATAACATCGCCCAAAGTATGCAAGTTTGAATGTTGAATTTCGAACTCGGAAGTATGGTTGTGGAGAGTGAATCGAATTTAAATCATCGCAGTACCTCAAAGTATTTAGTTTAAATTAAATTGAACATAAATAAACGACATTTTCTTTTGGAACACAACACTGAACACAAACTAATAGCGTTTCCTTTCAGCTAGAGGTATGAGCACAATAAACGACTACAGCTCCAACTATGACATTGATAAACTAATGTTCGTCTGTATTTTCAACAGGGTGCAATATGAGCAACATTTATAAACCAAAAACATTATAACAAAACAATGTTTAATCGACCTTTAGCGGTCACCAACTAGCAGTGTAGTTAATATGATACCAGTGGATCGCCGACTGAAGAGGACGTACGTATACAGAGTCCCGAGTCACCAAGGAGAGTCCCTGGTATCACAAACATATATTCCTTAGAGTAAGCTAGGTTAAGTCCGCGCCCGCGTGTCGGAGTAGTATTGTATGATGTGTACGTCGACACAGGTGGACTGTAAGCCCTTCCGCGCCAGCTACGACGGCAGGTGGGACGCTATGGTGTCCAAGTGCGCTAAATGCGTGCTTAAGTTGTTGGAAATCGCCAAGGGACGCAAAAGGAATTTTATACTGGATCAGGTGAGCAACACTCCAATTTTCTATAACATTACAACTTTGGCAGCCACACTTAATTCAGGAACAATCGAGATCGAACGACTGTTACTCCCGCAACTACTTAGTCGAATCCCTTTCATTTGTCTTTCAATATCAATCACTATCTCCTCACCGAAAATATATGTATATGTATGCCATGTTATATAGCGTCTATCTAGCTTCGTATGCCATCTATATATCTACGCATCTTCATAAGGTACGTCCTATATATAAGAGTAGTTAAGGCTATGTATCACGACACCGCTTCCGCGAAGAGCGAGCTAAAATGTAATTGTTTGTAGTTTGCCGAGGTAAGTAGCAGACGCGGGAGCGGTGAGCGGTAACTTGCCAAATGGCCCACTGAAATAACCGCGATGGGATCTCTATTGAGCTTGTTCTAGGTGTCGAACTGCCACAAAACATTAACACAAAGTACAAAGCCACCGCTGGATATCGTCATTGTCTATAATGAGAATGTTTTGCTCCACATCATAATCTACGCGGGACTCGACGACGGCCATCGACGTAATTTGCGACCGCGGTTTCGATATCGCATTGGGTAAAAACAGACGAACGTATACCCGTCGGCTCAGAGGCGGAAGTTGAGGGAATTCGACGGGTACCGGCGGGTCGCGGTCGTGATAGTGACCGACGACGAGACGTACCGCGACCGGCAGAAACGACGCGAGGAGGCCGACGGCAAGGAGGTGCCCGACGGGGCTATCGTGGACATGAAAGGTTGGTTGCCGCACAAGCTAGCCATAGGAGCCCCCCGCCCCGACCGTCCCTGCCCGAGCTCACACGCGTCTCTGTTGTAGCTAACTTCACGCTACCCGTCAAGTGCTCGTGGCTAGACGAGGTCATCTACCCCGAGCTGGACGCCGAGCAGGCGCGCGCCGTGGTGGAGGCCTACCACCGCGAGGCCAAGGCGGCCGGCGTCGTGCGCGACAAGGACAAGCGCGAGCGCTCCAACACCAGCGACGCGCCGCAGCCCAAGCGCCACCGCTCCAACGATAAGCGCCACGGCCGCGACGATCGCAGGAACAGGGACTTCAGCAGGGGAGACCGAGGTTACAAATACTAAAATATTTACTTTATTCTAATTTTACATACACAGAGGTATGCAGAACAGGATTGTGAAGTCCCGCGTTCAATGGAGGTACCATTGATTAAGGGAGATTTTCTGATCAGACGAATGTTGTGTGTAGGATTTATGTCACGCCGTGGTGTTTAATTTGTATGAGGTGGTTTATATGTTAAATGTATTTAGAGGTATTTTCGTCTATCATATTAAATTAATTGTATTATGTTTTGAACACTATCTATTTAACATTTATCTTTACATATATACGATTACGACTGGCCTGTTGGTCTAGTGGTTAGTAGCCCTGACTGCTATACCGGAGGCCGTGGGTTCGATTCCCACCCAGGACAAATATTTGTGTGATGAGCATGATCATTTGTTCTGTGTCTGGGTGTAATTTATCTATAATATGTATGTATTTAGAAATATATAAGTATGTTTATCAGTTGTCTAGTACTCATAACACAAGCTCTGCTTAGCTTGGGACTAGACGGCGTTGTGTGATAGCTGTGGAATATTATTATTATATATACATATTGTTACGCCCGCCGTGAAACTTGGACACCCATATCTTCGATGAAATCAAGAGTAGCTTTAAATAATTAAAACGCATGAAATTTCTAGAATAGAAGTACGTACTCAGGCCTGGCAAGTTCTAGAAAAGTCCGACATAAAATACCTACTACTATTATTATTAAATAAGGTTTAGTAGGTAGATAAGGGAATTCGTATCTTTCGTAATTGACAATGGAATCGAAATTCGCTTAAAAGGAGGGAGGTACATGTTTGTAATAAAAATAATTTATTACCCCGCAATTCGACGATAATTTTCTGGAAACGTCGATAACTGGAATGTTCCAGGCTTCGCATAAGAATAAAATAAATAAATAAATATAAATGTTTACTTTAATTCCAGAGGATCGTTGGGGAGGCAGCGGCGGGTCCGGCGGCGGCGGCGGCTCGGGCGGGCGCTGGGGCTCGGCGGGCGCGCGCGGCGGTAGCCGCTGGGGCCCGCGCGACTCGCGGCCCGGCGCGCCGCCGCCCGCCGCGCGCTTCGAGCGGCCCTGGCAGCCCGGCCCGCCGCCGCCCGCGCCGCCGCAAGGGGGGAACAGCGGACGATACGAGTCAGTACTCACTCACCACTTCAACCTATTCTTATCGCAAAAACTCTCAACAACATCATGTCAAATTTTGCGGTTAAAAAAAAATAGAGTCGTCCAATCAAATAAACTGAAATGTTGTCTGTTAGTAAGCGCATCATTTAAGAATGTCTAAGACTTACAGAAAAATTATTGCGAATGAAATTAAAACGATTGTTATTTCTGAAATTTTCATGGTACAATTCAAGGTCTGCTAAAATATAACACGGGACAAGGGCAGGAAGATGATGATGAATTCAGGTCTGCTAGTTATCTACTAATAATGAAGATTTGTAAAACATAGTTTCTGTTCCAGCAACGACTTCCGTGCTGGCGGGCGCGGCGGCGGCCGAGGCGGCGGCGGGCGCGGGGAGCGCGGCGGGCGCGGGGGGGGCCCGCCCCCCAACGAGCGCTTCGCTCGCGAGCGTCACAACAACCGCCCCAACGACCGCCCCGACAAACGCCACCACCAGCCTGGTACACTACCTACATATATCTGTTTGTGTGTGTTCTTGTGAGAGAGTCAGCAGCTATTCAATGACGATCCAATTTTGTTTATTTACTGTTTAAAACGTTTATTTTAGGTTTTACATAAAGTTCTACTTTAAATCTATACCAATGACGACTAATATAATGGTGAACCGACTACCATCAAGTATTTCTTTTTTCTGCCGGTATTCACGGCTCGACGCCCGGTCGATTTGTAGATCGTACGTTCTAGTCGTCGTTCACGACTATTACTCAGCGCTCCGTTTCTGCGCCGCTCTCGCTTCCTCCTCTACCATCGAACTTCCATCTACTCGACATTAAAGGGCGTCGAGCGCTGCCTGCTCCTCGCCGACAAATGATGTCAATAATGTCTTCTCTATCTACTAATACCTTACTTCCGCCGTGTTGTGCTTCTTACGACTTCTGAGTTGACCTATACAAATACTCACGAATGCTTGCACTGATTAGACAGATTCACTCAAATCTGTGTGGTCATCAGAAATCAGAAACGTTTAATTCAAATAGACCAATTACAGGCACTTTTGAATTGTCAGAATGTCGGTCAGTCAAAAAAAAATACAAGTGAAGCTAAATTGCACGTTCCAACACGTAGATCTCTATGGAGAAGAACGTGCAAGAAACTGCATGGACACTCTTTTAAATCATATTATGAGTTACATAAATCTTGGTTACATATTTCTTGTCGCTTCTAATATGTGAGCACAAGGTAGATAAGTAATAATAATTAAAATAAAAACTAATTTAAAAAAATAGAAATTGAAATTAAGTCACTGGCAGCAAAGAGATGACCAGTCTCAACTGACGGCACCCGTTCACGAGCATGACGCGTGCATCAGCCCCACTCAGCTCAACTATTTTGAAGGGAACTGCGCTGATGATGGCACGTGTTATTGGGTGAATGACCCAATAACACGTGCCATCATCAGCGAGACATTTGGGTGAGCATGACAAACTCCCAACTGCCATGCTCGTAATGTCAAACAAATTGTAACCTAATAAAAATGCTCCATGGTACTTCACATTCACAAAACTTAAAAAACAAAGTGCTTCTACATTATACAATGCTATTGTTTTCAAATACAAAAGGTCAATTATCATAAGCTCTATTGAAACAAACAAATAAAATAAAAATAAAAACATTTCGAAAACAACAATACAAAAAGGGGAATAGTATCTCTTCCAATATTTATATATATCTAATATATTTAAAAAAAAAAACTGAAGGTAAAAGTGGCTGTGGCTGCGGAGCAGGACCGGCATTTAGCCAAGCGCTTTTATCAAGGATTAATCTTCCAGTTTATAATACGCTTGTCTACATAGTGTGCGTTTAATGCATGCTTTAATACAGTTTTGTTTTACGAGGGAAATGATTTAATTGATGTGTTGCAGGTGGCGGCGGTGGGTCCGGCAACAACAGCGGCAGCGGCGGCGGCGGCGCGGGCTCGTGGCAGCGCGGCGGGCAGGTGGGCAGCAACCGCGGGGCCATGCAGCCGCGCCCCGGCATGAACCCGCACCGCGGGCCCCCGCCCAACCCGAAGGTACCCTGCTGTATATTGACACATATCGGCGGCGGCGGCGCGGGCTCGTGGCAGCGCGGCGGGCAGGTGGGCAGCAACCGCGGGGCCATGCAGCCGCGCCCCGGCATGAACCCGCACCGCGGGCCCCCGCCCAACCCGAAGGTACCCTGCTGTATATTGACACATATCGGCGGCGGCGGCGCGGGCTCGTGGCAGCGCGGCGGGCAGGTGGGCAGCAACCGCGGGGCCATGCAGCCGCGCCCCGGCATGAACCCGCACCGCGGGCCCCCGCCCAACCCGAAGGTACCCTGCTGTATATTGACACATATCGGCGGCGGCGGCGCGGGCTCGTGGCAGCGCGGCGGGCAGGTGGGCAGCAACCACCCCGCCAAACTGGGACCTGGCACCGCGGGCCCCCGCCCAACCCGTAGGTAACCTGCTGTATATTGACATTTATCGGCATTCTATTCTTATACATACGGAACAGGAGGAGGGATTCAAGACAGGATTTTTTCAATTGAAATTCAGTGACTGTTTTAATTATTCGCAAATGGATTCCTAGTGGGTCGATACCGGCACGGACCTTGTGCGCCGGACTTCCACTTGTACACAAGTGATATATCGGGTTTCTTTAGTGGTATGAAATGAGACTAGACAATATGCGGAATCACTGAATAGGCGCGATCTTCGTAAAATGGAACTGAGAATTTTATTGTATTGTTGACTACCCACTATAGCGAAGTTTGCCGAGAAGATTGACTTGATTCATTTGTTGCCAATTACTACAAAAACATTAGAATATGTACATCCATATTGTAATGGTAAACAAGTTAACTATTCATACGAAGGAATGCCTTACAGGATTTAGTATCCAACCCAAAAACACAGCCTGAACAAAAATATACGGAACAGGATGTAAAGTTCCGAAACTCCATTAAACAGGAGGATCCCCAGTCGATTGATATTGTGTATGACGAGTAACTACCCGATGGTTTGTGTCGGCTCGATGTTTAGGCTGGTGTGTATGTCCAAATCGCACTGTGAACTTTGATTGCACGATGTAGAATTTGTGTGACGTCAAGTCCATTTCTGGAATTCGCGCTTTCGCGGGTCCGCTTAAAAAAAAAAATTATTCCAGGAAAACATCATTATCAACACTCGTCTCGTCTCAACCCTAAAACTAAATGTTAGCTAATCAAAATCAATGTTAAATTATTCTCGTATTGCACACAGGATGGACAGAATCAGAACCAAAATCAAAACCAGCAAAACCAACAAGGTTGGAACCAATGGGCTGGTGGATGGGGTGGCTGGGGCAATTGGAATCAGAACCAAGGTATGTAATTACACTATTTAAATTACACGAATACACTATAGTCAAATAATAACTTATTACTTTACTTTATATCCGCGTTAAGAAAATAGTGACTCGTCGTTATCACTCAGTTTTGCCACGCCCTTTGACCAATTCGATCATATAAATTAAAAAGCCGGGTTCACATTGACCAGTTGAAGTAAGCTCATCAGACAGTACGAACGCGTCTTTTTTCAATTTTAAAAAAGAATACCACCTATTCGTAAAATTAAAAGTGAATATTCTGACGATTTTGATAAAATTTTAAAATAACTAATAGATTTCGCACAGAACCATTCGTTGTGGCGACACTTGGGAAGGCCTATGTCCAATAGTGGTACGTCTTTCGATGATGACGACGATGATGATTATAAAAAATTGAAGTTACATTTTTATCCGAATATGTAAAAGTTAATCCAGTAATTAACCTAGTAGGCGTATTGCCTTAACTTTGCAGTTGCACTGATGAGTCACTATTTTCCTTACGCGAGTAGACTATAGGGTTACGCAGATTTGTAGCTAGAGTATAATAATATTATCAAAACCAGGCTCATTTTGTGTTTCTTCCTTTTCGTAATTCCTTCCGCTTGTGAGCAAGCTCAAACTGACCTTCTATTATACAGTTTAAAAGCAACTAGCAAAATGGAAATAAATAAATTCTTTGTTTTGAGTTCGGGAGTGGGCCCCCATTAAATGCCAGATGACGTCGGGGCAAGTGGTGGTTCGAGCTTGGCTCCTCCCGAAAAATCTGGCCCGCACTAACATAAGGCTGTTTGGAGAAGTGCCTTCCTCTTCTCCACACAAGGAGAATTGAGACTTGATAGATAGGTCGACATTGAGAGGAGACAAAATTTTAAGACATGTTTAAGTGAGAGATGTTTGTTTATTTTGTCTATACTTTTAGTCCACTGACAAAGTTCTTTCTAGCAGGTTGGGGCAACTGGGGTAACTGGGGCAATTGGGGCAATCAGCAGCAACAAGGCGCCAATGCAGCCGTCACCGGGGGCGCTCCGCCCGCGCAGCCCGGCGCCGCGGGGGGCAAGGGTGCTGCGGGGCAGCAGTGGCCCGCCAACTACACCGCGCAGCAGTGGTACCAGTGGCAGCAGTGGCAGCAGCAGCAGCAGCAGGCGGGCTGGCCCGGGGTATGTACACCTAGCTACAGCAACAAGGGTGCTGCGGGGCAGCAGTGGCCCGCCAACTACACCGCGCAGCAGTGGTACCAGTGGCAGCAGTGGCAGCAGCAGCAGCAGCAGGCGGGCTGGCCCGGGGTATGTACACCTAGCTACAGCAACAAGGGTGCTGCGGGGCAGCAGTGGCCCGCCAACTACACCGCGCAGCAGTGGTACCAGTGGCAGCAGTGGCAGCAGCAGGCGGGTTGGCCCGGGGTATGTACGGTGTACACCTTAATCGTCAAAACCATAATTAGTTTTTCGGCTCTCACATCGAGGCTAAAGCTCAACAAGCTGCCAAAAAATTGGGGATCTTAGCCAAGGTGAGACAGTACTTTACGCCGGAACAGCTGCTCAAACTTTATCAAGCGCAAGTTCGATCGTGTATGGAATACTGCTCTCATCTTTGGGATGGTTCTGCCAAATACCAGCTTGATGCTCTGGAGTCAATTGAGAAGCGAGCCAAGAGGATCATCGGTTATGATGCACTTGTCGAATCAAAGCTCCAAAGTCTTGAGCATCGACGCCGAGTTGCTAGCCTGTCGGTTTTCTATCGATTACACTTCGGGGAGTGTGCGTTGAAATTGCACAATTTAATTCCACCTAGTCCGTTCCATCATCGGACCACTAGACGTACGGCGTTGCGCCTTCGGTACATGGTGGACATCCCACGCATACGTACAAGCGTTTTGGAGCACGCTTGCCTAGAAGTAACCTAAGTCAAGAATGAATAGGGTACTTCTAGGCAAGCGTGCTCCATCGTCGGCCACATCATCGCTTACCATCAGGTGCGATAGCGGTCAAACGCGAGCCTATCAATAAAAAAAATATTGTTCGACTTCCAGTCAATCGGTAGCAGCTGAGTATATATAAAATGTCTTTCTTTCCTTCTTTTTCTATTGTATAGAGTGCAGAGTATCTGAACAAAAATGTAACAATTTTTTTTCTGAACATATTACATTTTAACAGACCTAAAACTAATTTTTTAAGGTGACCAGTGACCTCTGAAGCTAAATTAACGAGTTTATCATCATTTTACCTTCGTTTCATGTGTCAATTATCAATTACTTGTATAAGTTTGAGCTGTAGTGTTGACACCTCAGCGAAGTTGGCCGAAAAGGTTGACTTGACATATGCTGCCAAATATTACAAAAACATTAGAATATGTACATCCATATTGTAATGATGAACATATGAACTATTCATAAAGTTATGGCTTAAAGGACTTAGTATCCAAGCCAAACACATTATTTATTAATTGATTGAGTGGTTGTTGAGAATGAAGTTAGCAGCATCTGATGATGGATTTTTGTTACAGTATCAACAAGGTAACCAGACCGGCAATGCTGCAGATGCACAGGCGTGGGCACAATACTATCAGGTTAGTTCTGAATGCATTTTTAACAAAATATAAGAAACGTTATATTGTTATGGATTTTTTTTTTATTGTAATATTTCATGTGTTGCTTCAATTTTTAGTCTCATAACCAGTTTTTTTTGTTCTAACAATTTAAATTCTTTCAGCTATTCGTACGTATTTCTTCTGTCTATTGTTATTGTTAATCAGCGACATTATTCCGTTTCCAACCTTCCACACAATCCAACGTTATTTTTTGGAAGCTAAAAGAAGTTATCAGTGAGGTGTTTTCTGTAAGGGTCAAATCTTGCAACTGAATTTCAAAACACTTATCCCCAAGCAATTGAACTGAAATTTTGCATTAACGTTTGGTTTAGATGACAATGCACGGTTAGCTAAGTGGTATAATTCTATCCAATATGGCAAACTCCCTAAAATTGTGAACCAATTATATTTCTTGCTCCCTCCATGATGATTGGGAAAGGGTTTGCTAAGAGAGATACCTGAAATTCATAAAAAAAAAAAAACATATTAATGTAGCCATAATCATCTTACAGAACTACGGCAACCAAAACGCGAATAACGCGGGCAACGCAATCACCGGTGGCGAGAAAAAGTGATCTTCACTCCGGCCAGACACACCGCGATCGCGTGACGTCCCGGCTGACAAAACTACAAGCACTATCAACGACTCCTTCATAGCCAAACTGCTCTACACGCAGCTCCGACAACAACGCTCCACATACACTAGAAACGATTCATCCGACGACTCTTAAATTCTACGCACGTCTTCATAAAGGCCGGATCGTCCATTCCTCGCTACGGTCACACTAAGGTGCACAATCAATTCAGCCGAAAGACGACCACTACTAGACATGGGTGACGTCACATGTCGCACCTTCACAAAGTGCACGGCTTGCTTTGTGGGAGGCCGCCGACCTTCGGCCCTATCGAACATTGATGTCGGCAGGGACCTGCCCACTGCCACTTCAGTTTGGCGAATGAACCGGGCATAAACCTCTCCGTGCACATCTTACGTAGCAGTGATGGTCGACTTCAATAGCGTTGAGCGGGTTTATTCTAAAACTAGTCGGTCTGTGAAATTGCGACCGGCTAACCGTGTGGTATATTACAATAACATTGATGTTTATGTGCCGGTACCTTACTGTATATCACTGTATGTTAGTGAATAATGTAATAAATATTGTAATTAAATGTCGTCGGATAATATGAAGCGCCTCTGATGAAAAGATGAGCTTTAAAACAGCATTTTTTTAGGCACTTTATAATTAGGCTGAGATGCGGCGTTGAATAAGAATACTTACTAACAACTTTCTATGGAAACAGGATAGCTAGGTACTTATATTACATTCGCAATAATATTAAGATATTCAAAAAAGTCTTTTTACTGTTAGTTTAACCGATTTTGATTTTTATTGCGTTGTTAGCATGATAAATGGTGGCTGCAGTAATTTTGCTTGTAATGCCATCCTTATGTCTACGGAATAGAAGTCAAAATCTGTTGAACGGACAGTAAAAAAAGTTCTGTTTAATCGTATTGCGAATGGAGTATAAGTAAGCTCTTTGCTACACAACTTGCCAAGTTTCTTCCATACCTCTTTTGCTTAGTAAAAATGATTATAGATTTGATTTAAACATAGCAATACATATGAAGGTAACACGGAAATTAACGGTGAAATTAAGCATTGTTTATTTTATTAATTGTACATTTGTAGGTTTTTTATCGTACAATTGAGCTCAACGTTAGAGAAATAGCTAGACTAAAGTTTGTTACGAAGTACATATTTGTAATGTTAATGAGATCCTTCCTATTTCTTAACGTGTTACATGGCTGATCGAGATCGATTTGTACGTTATTAGAATATGCACGAGGTATAAAATGTTCGGTGTACGAGGTACCAGTCAAACTATCTGTAGACTAAAAGATAATTTCTTTATCTAACACTAAATTCCTGGATAAAAATTAGGTGGTGATTTAAAAAAAGTGAGGTAATTTAACCGCGATAAGTATGTATCCATTATAAAGGTAGAACTACATTGGGCACACGTGTGCCACACACGCCGATCTGGGCGCGTCGGTGTCCACACATCGCCACGCGCCGCGACTGCGCACTGATGGGGCGCGGCCCAAGGGTACGTCGCTCTAGTGTAGTTCCATCGTGAGTTGCTGTGTATGGTTAGATTGTTGTATGTGGTTTGCAAACGGTTATCAGGTAGTCGTTGAGTAATCATCATTTCGACATTGCAAAGGTTGATTCCAACATTTGAATAATCCTACTATAATTCGAGATCGTTGAGTGTCGTAGTTTTTGATATTATGTAGACGAAACGCATGGTGATAAGATATTTTCCTACAGTATTTAGGTATTACCAAAATAAGTTAAATTGAAATATTGCACTGATTGTACAGGCCTACTGATCAGATTTCTTTACGTTTATTTGGTTCTATAGGATGTCTGACTCCACCGTATCATTTTAGATACATTTTATTTTTACCCTCATTTAGAATTTTTAAAATAATAAAAATGTAATATGTAGCGTACGATTGGTGCAATATATCTGATGATCATTAAATGTGCACAGCAATAAAAGAAAGTGATAACACGTTTTTTTTTTTATTTTATTTTGTCGTCGTCTTTACATAGTTGTGGAAGAGTCAAAGTAAATTAAAGTCATCAATATTGTTACTAAATAGGTATGCAGGAGTTTTGCACTGTGTTGTTTTATTTTTGTGCAATTGACCTGACAAAACAATTTTGTAATGAATTGACTCATTGAAACATGTAGGTAATAAGGTTATTATCACGGTTATACAAATTATTAATATATTTTCTGAATTTTTAGTCGGAAACTAAGTTCAGTAATGTCTAAATTAGAAATACTGGCATTTTAATTTGTTTTTCTGTTTTTTTTTTTTTTAGTTAATGGTAATTCTTGACTCTGACGTCAAGTACTGTGTGTGGCAATATATTGAAAAGCTATGTTTATGAGCACGAAACATCTCATAGTTTTAGACGTTTGCGGGATTGTAACTAGTGCAACAAAACGACTAGATGTGAAAACTATTTTAAAATAAATATAGAATCCGTTTTTCTTTTTTGTGAACATGGAAAAATAGTAATACACTAGTAGATCAAGCGAAACAATATAGACAAATTGTTATAAAAAAGTAGATATAATTATTTACGTTTTACGTTGTCTTTTTTTTAATTTGAGTCGCTATACGCGACGAACTTTTGACAATATTTGTCACTGTGTCTAGAAATAACAGTTTCTGTGTTGCTATACAAAAGTTATCTTTGCTAATTAAGGCGCTGTACTTAGTCAAAATAGGCTTCACAAAACAGTTTTTTAGCCAAATGGATACATTTTAGAGCAGCTAAAAAAATATATGTTAATCTTGGTCATATTTATGGGTGGACCATTGTTTTCAAAACACGTTTTCGGTAAATTTTCTCGATAAAAAAAAATCATAAAATAACCATTTAAATTGAAATTGTAGCAATTGTAACTGTATTATTTATAAACTAATCTTGATAAAATTAATAACAGTGATGTAATATATAATAATAAAGGGAACTGTTGTTTTTATTTATCGATTGGAATAAGATATTTGTAAGGATTAATGTATTTAATGATAAATAACTCGAACGAGTCGAACGAAACGTCGCGCCATCGCGGCGTCTTTTTGCTTCTCTTTCATTTCTACGCGGAGCGACAGTGACAAAATCTAAAAAGTAACTAAACAGCAGTGACCGCTGGAGCACGCTGCTTGATTGACGTATGACAGTTTGTTCTGCTCAGAAAATAATAATTTACGTATCTTTGTTGATGAACGCTGTTTATTATATTTTATTTTGTGATTAGTTTTTTCTAAGTTGTGTTGTTGGTGTACATTTTTGATCGGTTTCGGTTCTAGTCATAAGTTGTGTAAATAAACAATTAGTTTTTTGTAAGTTGTGCTGTAAGTTGGTGTAAATTTTTGTTCGATTTCGGTTTTGTCATAAGTTGTGTAAATAAACAATCTGTGTATAAAAAATGGGCAACAAGAAAAATAAACGGAGGGCAATAAAAAGATCTTATTCGACGAAACAAAAACATATGATGGAAGTTGTAAAGTAAGTACCTTTTGTGCACACCTTATTTTGTTTATATAGATGCGTAATTTCGACATACATTCTAATAGCTCGATTGGTCCAGCGGTCTCGAGCATTAGGAAAGTTTTTTGCATTAGCGTCTAATGCCCCGGGTTCAAACCCCGCTATGATATCTGTATGCTTTTTGTTGATTTTCCTATTTGAAATAAATGTTTTTTTTTTATTATTATTTTATGTTTTGCCGATTTTCTTGTTTGGATTTTTTTTCGGTATTTATTACTTTTGTTGATTTTCTTATTTTTGTAACAATTATAATGCAATTTTATTGTTTTTTCTTTATAGTAAAAAGAAACGGTTGGCGAGCAATCCTTCAGCAGATGAACCATCGGAAAAAACTTTTCATGAGTAAGCTTATACATGGTGTTACAGAATATTATATATATTATTATTATTATATAACTAGTAACGCGACAGGAGGTCATTGAACTCATCTTTATGAAGATCTTTTGAAAAAGAAAAAAGCGGCCAAGTGCGAGTTGGACTCGCCCGTGAAGAGTTCTGTAGCAGTTTTTTTTTATATTTGAGTTGATTGAATGAAAGGTAAATTGCGGCTCGGGGCTGGCTGTGCCGATCAGACATGGTGGTACATGTACCCCCATGGACCGCCAGGCACTTCTTCTCAACCGAGCGGGTGGGCAGGTTGCGAATAGCCCAGCTCCGGCTTGGGGACCGCTTCCTGACTGCTTGAGGCCGATCCCCTGTCCAGAGTGCCTCGGGTGAGGCTTCGGACAAGAGAAGTTACCCGGAACCAAATCCCAGGCCTAGGTTAACCCGATACCCCCTTCCCGTATTCCTGTACCCCAAACTCACTCCCTCCTATATCCCCTCATCCTATCGATCCAGAGGACAGGCAACCTCGATTCAAAAAAAGCCCACCCTCTTCAATTTATGAAAATGCAGAAAGCCAAAAAAAACTACCCAGGCGGGTCCCGGCCATGCCGCAAGTTACAGGGGGGGAGGGGGGGACGACGACACACATTTTACCACTTTGGAAGCGTCTCTCGCGCAAACTATTCAGTTTAGAAAAAAATGTTATTAGAAACCTCAATATCATTTTTAAAGACCTATTCATAGATACCCCACACGTATGGGTTTGATGGAAAAAAAAATTCAGTTCTATGTATGGGGAATCCCCATGATTTATTGTTTATTTTTCTTCTATTTTGTAAATTATCAACATTAGTAGATATTTATAACATAACACAACGGGCTGGGCGCCTATGGACCACCACTTCTCAAAATGACAAAGTGGGCTTAGGCGCAAAATGGCTACAATATAAAGTGAAATTGGCATACGAGTCTCAAAATGCCTAATTCTCAAAATAGCAAATTTTCTAAATGCCAATTGCAAATTACTCAAAGTGCACATTGTTGATTTTCCTCATTTTCTCAAAAAACACATGATATAAAAATAATCATTTTGTTTCAATTTTAGATTACAAAAGGATTCTGAGCACGAAAACCCTGGGACATCACTTTCAATTGCAACAGTTGTAACTCCAGGAGCCGATCCAAAATCAAGTGATAATGAGTGAGTATCAACAGATGGGTGAAGGTCACCACACAGGTCGTCACACAATGGGGGCCAACGGATAGCCAATGACTCCGCGGTCGACTTTCAATGAGGTGGCATGACGAACGTCGCAACTCCTAGTCCAATTGTTCTGAATCACTGTCAACAACTGTCCACGCATTGTATTCGTATCATCATCATCATCAGCCTATAGCAGTCCACCGCTGGACATATGCCTCTCCTATTGCACGCCATTCAACTCGATTTTAGGCAACTCTATTAGGAATGTACCTAATAGAGTCGGTCGGTATTCGTATAAATCGCGTAATTGCTATAATTTGGAATTATTTTGTTTCTTTTTGTTTATAATAAAATAAAAAATTATGTGTTTTTTATTACAGAGCAATCACTGACGATGTGCTATTCGTTGAACCGTCAACCGAATCTCAAGAAGGTAATTCCACCAGCCACCAGCACCAGTACCCACCAGTTCATGGTCGAAGAGTCGTTGATATTATGCATTTTATCCAGCAACTGCAAACTATATCCGCCCATAGTTCTTTGTTCAATTGCAATTTCTCACAAATGTCACTCATAGGAGAAAAAAGGATCGGCTTGATCTCCAGATTCAAGTTTAGATGCAATATGTGTAAAGATGACTTTATTGTCACAAGCGAAGATTTATTAAGTACACATAATGTCAACGCTAACGTGGGTGCCGTTACAGGAATTACTTCTGCTGGCATCGGTTTTTCACAATTTGAAGAAATAACAGCGTGTATGGACCTACCCATATTTACGAAAAGCACTTATGCTCAAGTTCAAAACCTAGTTTATGAAAAATGGGAGTCAACATCTGTCGAATCCATGGCAGCAGCAGCTATGCGTGAGCGTGATGCAGCGGTAGCTGAAGGAACATTGAGCAAAGATGGCATACCTCTAATAGACGTATATGCCGACGCCTGTTGGTCATCGCGATCCTACGGCAATAATTATAAGGCATTGTCCGGCGCTGCAGCAATTGTAGGTCGCAGATATGGTGAAGTATTGTTTTTAGGCATTAAAAACAAATACTGCCTTGTATGTGCTCGTGCAGAGAAAAAACAAACTGCTGCACCAGATCACGTTTGCTTCAAAAACTACACTGGGTCATCTAGCGGAATGGAGTCAGAAATAATTTGCCAAGGATTCGAAACATCTGTATTGATGTACAATATTATTTATGGCAGGTTAATTGCTGACGGCGACTCGGCTACCTATGCAAAAATCTTGGCGCGTAATCCTTACCAGAATCATACCGTTCAAAAAGTTGAATGCCGAAACCATTTGCTGCGTAATATGTGCAATAAGTTGAGGGCTGTAGCCAAAGACACAAAATATGCCTTGGTGCACAGAAAAATGCTAACTGAACCAAAAATTTTGAGTATTCGAAAAGTTGTTATTGCATCAATAAAAGAGTATAAGCTAGAAAAAGACAAAACGGAAGCAGTAGCAGGTTTTAGAAACGAAATACAAAATTCTATTCTACATGCTTTCGGTAACCATGAAAATTGTAAGAACTATTACTGTTCCAAAGAAAAAACACAACAGAGTAATATGGAAATAAAAAACACTACATTTTGGTTCAGAGTACAGACAATACTCCAGTCATTACTTTCAAAATCAAGAAGCATGCTTGAAGACGTAGATACCAATACAGTAGAGCGCTTCAACAGTGTGATTGCAAAGGTTGTGGGGGGAAAGAGAATTAATTTCTCTCTTCGTAGGGGTTACCGCGCGCGTTGCAATGCTGCAGTTGTTTCTTTTAATAACCCCCACCCAAGGCATCTACTTCATAAAAAATTTTTAGGCAAAAGTCCCAAAAGTATCCTAAAAAAGTTTGAAGAACGAAGACTGATGAAAAGAAAATTAAACAAAGCAAAACCTCATAAAAAAAATCGGATACTAAAGAAAGACAATGCTGTTCAACATGATTATGGGGCTCAAAGTTCTACTCCAGATTTGACACCGGATGAATTAAATGCAGCTAAAGAATCATTCCTTCAAAATTTAAAGCAACTAACTTCGGACAAAGAAAAAATACTACTATCTACTATAAATCAGAGAGATAGCGATGACTGGGTAGAACTAAGAAAAAATATGCTAACAGCATCAAATTTCGGATTAGTAGTGAAAAGAAGAGAGAATACCAGCAAAGCCAAGCTAGTGGAAAATATTTTATATAAATGTAATCTTAGTAATATAGCGGCAATCGCACATGGCGTCGAAAATGAACATCTCGCTTTACAGCAACTTGCCATCCAAGAAAAAGTCACCATTGAGCCTTGCGGGTTGTTTGTGGACAACGAATATCCCTTTATTGGAGCAACGCCCGATGGTTTGATAGGTCACGACACAGTAGTGGAAGTGAAATGTCCCTTAGTAGCATTCAAAAAGGGGCTAGAAGAATGTATAATGGAAAACAAGATACAGATATGGAAATACAATAAAAAAAGTGAACTGATTGAAGTGAACAAAAATAGTAATTGGTACCATCAGATTCAAGGGCAGCTCCATGTAACACGTAGAGAAAAGTGCTTGTTTGCTGTGTGGAGTGGTGAAAACAAGCCACTAAAAACAGAAATTATAAAAAAAGATGACGATTTTTGGGAAAAAAAGATGAAGGAAAAGCTAGTGTCGTTTTTCATGGACTGGCTTTTGCCTGAAATTGTCGATTCTCGGCGAGCTCGGGGGATGCCACTGCGAGAAAAAAAATCGTCGTTAGTAGTCCCATCAAGTGACATCAACAAAGAAACCGTCCCTTGTTGTAGTAGAAGACTAAATTTTGAAGATTTGTGACTTGAAAAGTTTTTCTTTCTACAATTTATATCTTTATATTTCGCTCTGTATGCGTAAATACGTCTAAAATTATAAAATTAAATTAAAATAATTAGCTTGTTTAAATTTGATGTATCCTTCCTGTTCGTTCACCTGTCCATCCATCCACCCCGTCCGTATGTCCACCCTTTCATTCGTCTCTCCACGCATCCGTCTATCCACACGTTGTATTCCTATACACCGTAATTAGTGAAAATAAAATCGTGAAAAAAATGCTGTGAAACAGCTATTTTTTTCCTAAAATCGCAAAAAAAAACATTTGTTTTATAATTTTTTTCCCGAGTACCTTTTTGTGTAAAACAGCATTTTTTTTGCGATTTTATTTTCACTAATTACAGTGTATAGGAATAAAATAGGCTGGCGCCATAGTAAAAGCCAGCGAGTACAATGACCTTCTTTGGTATTAAACTCTTTTGCAACACACTGTATATTATTTTTCTTCAGATTCAACCATCAAGCTTTGTGGACGTTTTTACTTCATTTTTATTATATTATTACTCTTGATTCTGAAGAAAAATATATCTGTAGGAATAAAAATTATTGTTTTTATTAAAATAACAATAATCCAATAGGCGTTCCTATTGAATTACCTATTGTTATTTTAATTAAAACAATAATTTATATGAATTATTAAAAAAAAAGAAAACAAAAATATGCATATATTTTAAAAATAACAACACGAAAATATGTAGGTAAATATGTAATATTTAAAAAAAAAAGAAAAAAGAAATGCATCTAATGAGATTCGATCTCGGTTATCACCGCGGAAGCGCGGCGCGAATCCGGACAGTGACGCGCTAGTCTAATCGTACACTTTACTTGAGTTGTGAAATTGCGCTTCTAAATGTAATGGAAGTCGCGCGTCGATGAAATTCGCGCGGTGTACCCCGCAGTAGGCGGGACTACTCGTGTCCCACTTCATCTGCTTCACCCCCTCAAATACCTAAAAGTCGTCTATTCACCGCGCCTTAATTCCACGATATTAACAAAATATATGTAACCCATGTATTTTGGTAGTTTTTACAACCAATTAGGTATTCAGGTGACTTTTAATTTAGAAATTTACTTTAGATATGTAATAAATTTAAATCGGGGGGTTAGTAAGTAAATTGTAAGTTTTTTTAATGACTAAGTTACACTGAGTAACTGACCGAGTGCGTGAGTGAATGATGAGCTTATAGCTTCGTGTACAAATGTTTTAGTTAGGAGTGTGGTTCCAATGTCACTACTGATAATGATTTAGTAATAAAATGTATTCAATAAGAACACTGGCGTTATTCTTTTACACTTCACCTCGAGGCGATATCGCTTCGTTACTACATAACAGACTAGCGACCCGCCCCAGCTTCGCGCGGCTGTTAGAAATCTTTCGAAGTTTTAGGTTTTTCTCTATAATGCATGTATTGTACACCTAAACTTTTCCCATTGGTGTAAACTGCATGAAAATAAGTTCAGTATTTTTTGAGTTTAACGCGAACACGCACATATGTTTTGTGAGTTACCGCTCGCGGCTCCCCGCTCGTAGAATTACTTCCCACCTTTCAATTTTAATTTGTTTAACTGGATTCAAATCAATTTTATATTAAAATCGGTAAGCCGTTTTTTTAGTTGTAGCGAGAATATGGAACATCAATTGATTTTTATATTATAAGATTTAACGAAGGAAAATGAAAAAACATGCTTATATATATAAAAAGAGAAACTGACTGACTGACATATCAACGCACAGCCGAAACTACATGGAATAGAAGCTTGAAATTTTGCTCAAGGTTTCATTTTATGGTGTAGGCGAGCACTAAGAGAAACCTATTTTTACGCGGGCGAAGCCGCTGGCAGAAGCTAGTATAGAATAATTGAGAGCGAGCCTTGCGGCATAATTTTATTGTGTTACGTGCTTGCGACACTCAAACTGTCATTCGAGTTAAGTCATTCGGCCCATGCGGAAACCATGGAGCCGAGAATTTACCGAGAACGGTATGATCATGGACTAATCAAATTGACGAGTTTATAGTAGTGGATAATTTGGTAATAAGTACATTCTATTAAATGCTTCAATGAGTCTGGACGTTGACCGTACTACCAGTCTCTACTAGTGCAGAGCTGTGACACAAAGTATTCTGCGACAATCGAAGATTGTAGTATCTACTACCTGTAATTAATATCTAAGCGAGAGGTAATTGTCGTACTAACAGGCGAAAGTACTAATACAATGCGATTATCGTGCGACAACGCAAGTGTCTCTTAAAATAGTGCAAGATGCGCCTTTTATTGGTGCGCCGACGCCATTAGGGCCGAAACTGCGTCTGCGCGGTCGCCCACGGCGGGCAGCAGTCGCGTGTCGTGTGCGCGTGTCGTGTGCGCGTGTCGTGTGCGCGTGTCGTGTGCGCGTGTCGCTGGGTGCTCGCCGCGGAAACCTGATTATTACCTACGCAGTGTCGCTAGTTCAACTTTAACGGTGTGCATGTAATCTTTTCGATGGAGAACTCAATATTTATTACGGCGTAAAAAGTACGCGCGGAGTCCAGCACTTTTGCATGCGATTACGCGGCCGTCCGCTTTACGCACTTTCGACCCTCAGGTTTACCGTACCTACAAATGAGTTTCTTTTACGTTGGAAACTATCAAATGACTTTTCTTGCTCTGAGTGGAGTGTATCAGACTTCTACTGACTATAAGTGTGTTTCCTTCAGTTGCCCTTTTTTGCGACAGCTACGGTAACTCTTTCAATCAATTTAATCGCATCATTGGTAGGCATCCACCTTATCTTGCTGACATCTCTGAAAAGCGCGTGGAATACAATGCGCCGTGGACCCGAGCCTGATCTTTACTGGAGAGTGGATATCCATTGCTCGCCGTTCGCAAGCCCGTGACCACAGAGCAGTGGTACGCCCGGGGCGTCTCCGGGGGGTGAGTCAAAGACTAAGAACAAAATTTAAGACGATTAAGATACACTTCGTTTTGAATAGTTGACCAGTAATGCTGTTATTAACTAATTAATAATAATCAAAAGCAATGTCATCTCACAGATGATGTCGAGTCGCCATCTGAAGATGACTTCCCAATCGCCGTAGAAGCCACAGTTATCACCACTGAGCTACGAGCTACTCACACGATTGGACAACACCGAGACCGGCTGGATACTTGCAGTAGGTATGTATCGGTATTATTTACTTTGGTCAGCAGCGCTCTTACAGAGTTCATGATCGATACTGTTACGGAATTTGTACCGTAATATAAAAACTACAAAAAACTCCTCCGGTCGCTCCTCCGGTGCGATTTGAATATTATACAACAACCCAACAATAAATATTGGGTATATATTTACAAGAGGCCCTACCCCTACTACGAGCTCTAAACGCGATCCATTTTACGACCTAAACTGAACTGTTACAGGGGTCGAGCTATGTATAGGGTGTATGAACTGAAAAAAAAATAATTAAACAGTTTATTCACAGAAATACATATTCAACACTGTAAATATTACCTCCGCCAAACTGCAAAGCAGTTTGTTGGAAGATGTAGCTCCTTTTGTCTAGCACAAACCTGAGTTGGTCATATAATGGTATAATGCGTGTTTTCCATGATAAGCTGGTATCTATGACTAAACCCAAGTACTTGTATTCCTCCGCCACCTCAATATCGCACACTCACACATCGTCAATCCGTCACTGTGCAGACATTCATAGCTACGCCCCACTATGCGCGTTATATAGTTCCATCCCTCTCTCGCGCTCGCAAGACTGACATTTTAACACATTATAATAAGGCCCCAGACAGTGTTTCTGGGTTTGTTTCGTAATTGTTTTGACACTGATTTTCAAAATTGAATTAAGTATTTTTTTCGTAAAAAAGATTTTTATTTTTCACTTTTTAGTTGTGATATTTCACAGTTGCAACTAAATGGTGAGCAAGTTCTCTGGTAAGGTCTTCATTTTTGTGGTGGGTAATCATTAAATGACTTCTCCCACTCTAAGGTGGGGCGAAAAGGTAGTCAAGCTTTTAGTGACGAAAATCCACCTATGTTATATGAGTTATAACTTAACCCAACACAAAAAGAATCATTAAGTGGTCGCCCTCGCCGATTTTTTTTACGAGGGCACGGTGGTGCTCCGCCCAAGCGAAGCAGATTTTCACCGTGTGACACCCGCGCGTTTATTTCAGCCAAATATGACCCTGGAATCTTCCAAATAACTGTGTCCAGTGAGGACGTGCGTCAGGCGGAAAGTGAAAGAAAGAAATAACGCCGTGCTGTTTTAGCCAAGCCTCAAAGTGGGGACATAACACTGTATTAGTGGCGTGCCTTCGTGGCTTCGGAGTCTCGCCCCAGCGCGGCGCGGCGGCGTTACAGTTCCACGCGCCACTCATTCGTGTGTGTAGGCACTGTTGCCTCCAGGTTCTGCTTGCCGCCAGGTTCTACTGTCGCAGGATACCGTGCGACAGTAGCTTAGCTTGATCACAGAATAAGTAATAGTACAAGGCTGGGCGTGGGCGAAGTGGCCCCTCGCACCCAAAAACTCATTCCTAAAGAGCCCTCACTTGCTCTTTAAGAATGAGGGTTTTTTTTTATAATTGATGATAGGCTCGCGTTTGAAAGTGAAATAGTGTTCACCTGATGATAAGCGACGATGTGGTCGAACACTGAGTCGCGAAGTCGCGACAGTCGCTGTCTCGTTTTCGAATTTATGAAAGAAAAAGGCCTTGCTGATGCACTTTCGCCCACGTCTTAATTAGTCCACGAATATAAAAAGAACTCAATATTTACCGAGTAATAAATAATAATAATAATAATAATAAATTATTTATTGCCCAAAGAAAGGAAAAAAATACATGACATGTTACATTTATGTTTGAATTCTTTTTACATATTTTGTGAATAATGTCCCCTATGCTAGGAAAGTCCTGTGTTATAGGAGACAATCATTCGTCCATTTTTACAATTAGCAGAATTCGATGAACCAAACGTGTAACAATAACAATAATTTATGTACGTGTGAGTACGCATGCTGGAGTAGTATGTGTGAGAAAGTGTGTGTGTGATGTTATGTGTGTGTGTGTAAGTGATGGTATGAATGTGATGGTGTCTGCGCGTGTGTATGATGACAATATTAAAGATTTATGTGGATGAGGGTTTTACCAGTGCTTCTGTCTCGTCATAATCTAGGGTTAGTAGAAACGTTTTAATTATATTTTTACATTTGTATGTATTTTGGGAGTGAATGTCTAGCTTTTGGTGTATTTTGTTGTAGATGCGTGCACTTAGGTAAGTAAAATGTCGCCTAGCAAACGTGGTGTTTGTGTGTGTTGTGGGGCATGGCGGTTTAGATCTTCTTCTGGCTGTTGGGCTGCTATTTATTGTATACGGAAGGGTTGCATGCTTTCTCATGACTGTGCGGAGGATATAGAGTTGTCGGACCGTTAATGTTTCAAACTCAATTGCCGTGTTGGGAATCTAAAAGGTTTTTTTAAGGTAACTTTTATAACTGCTCTTTGTGCTCGCTCTACTTGAATAATATCGGTCTTGGCAGCCCCTCCCCACGCCTTGATGCAATAGTTTAGTATCGATTCGCATAGTGCTAAATAAACGATTTTAAGGATGTTGCTACTGGCAGATACTCTTAGTTTTTTAAATAGGTAAATTAGTTTTCGTACTCGTGCGGTCATTGCCTGTAAGTGTGGTTTCCAGGATAAACAGGAGTCTAATTGAATACCGAGATATCGTATTACTGATGCTCTGGTAACAATGGGGCATGAACAGAGGATGGAGAGGTTGGTGCATTTGTGTGCTTTTATTGATAAAGAACCATCTGATGGAAGGGTGGAGGGTCTCAAGCCAAAGGTAATGAAGTTGGTTTTTTTTACGTTTAGGGCGAGGTTGTTTTTTTCCAACCATAGCATCACTTCGCTGAGTCCCCTTTCGGCAATCTCTTTTGCTGAGGTCCAATCACGGTCATACGACAGAATTACTGTGTCATCTGCGTAGGCTATTATTTTTGTGGAGGGGAGGGATAGCTGACAGAGTTCGTTGACGTAGATTTGAAAAAGAAGGGGACTGAGAAGACTTCCTTGTGGCAAGCCGACAACCACATTACTCATTTTATAAATGTGAATGTTAGGTATGACGTGTTGTGGTCTGACCATTTTCCATTGTTTATTAGCTGTAATTTTGATGTAATTAAACCTAAAATTGCCTTTAATGGTATCAAGCATAATAAAATTATATGGGGGAACAGACATGTGGAACAATTAGCTAAATACAATAAATTGTGCAATGACAAATTAAAGTATGTCGATTTTCCGGATCAGTTCCGCCTATGTGCTGACCAAAGTTGTAATAGCTTGGAACATCGAACTATCATTGATAACATGTATCAGTCCGTCATAGCTATTTTGTGTGATGCGGCCTGCTGTAGTTATGAAAAACCGCGCTGTAAGAGGAAAGGGGGCTATGTTAGGGGATGGAACAGACATGTTAGTGGGTCGCACAGGGAAGCTAGACTCAGTTTTCAGTTGTGGCGGGAGGCAGGTAAACCATTAGGTGGCCAGCTTTATAACAATATGGTACAAACAAGGAAACAATTTAAATCTAAATTGAAATGGTGTCAAGACAACCAGGAACAAATAGTGATGGACAAGATAGCTTGCCTTCACAGTAAAAATAATTTTAAGAGCTTCTGGAAGAGTACCAATAACTTAAACCATAAACCTAGCGTTCCTGTCAGCGTTGATGGTTTGACTGACACTGCCGAGATCTCGAACCTATTTAAAGATTTGTTTACTGTGAAATCTCCTCTGGGCCCGTCGTCTGCTGGCGATGATCAAGTGCGTCCTCTATCACAAGACTTTTCAATTAGGTTCTCAGCAAAGGAAGTAAAGAATGTAATAGTACGTATGAAGCATGGAAAGTCCCCGGGACACGACGGGCTCAGTGTGGAACACTTAAAGCACGCGGGTATTCATCTGCCCAGAGTTCTAGCACTGTTCTTTAACTGTTGTGTATCGCATGCTTATCTGCCAAAGGATATGATGAGAACTATTGTCGTTCCAATTGTGAAAAATAAAACCAGTGACATATCGGACAAAGGGAACTATAGGCCAATCTCTTTAGCCACGATTGTAGCTAAAGTATTTGATTGTCTGTTGAATAAAGTTTTGAAAAACCATATCAAATTGCACGATGCGCAACATGGCTTTAGAGAGGGCCTATCTACTGAGACGGCAGTTTTGTGTCTTAAAAAGACTGTAAATTATTATACAGGCAATCAAACTCCTGTTTTTGCCTGTTTCTTAGATATGTCAAAGGCGTTTGACATGGTGTCATATGACAAGTTGTGGTCTAAGCTCTGTGACGCTAATGTACCTAATGAAGTGATACATATTTTTAAATATTGGTACTCGCATCAAGTTAATTGTGTTAGGTGGGCAAATGTCCTGTCAGATGAGTATGTTATGGAATGTGGAGTTAGGCAGGGTGGGTTAACATCCCCCATCCTGTTTAATTTATATATAAATGACCTCATTGTCGGGCTCAGTAGTCTGCATGCCGGCTGTTACATAGATGGGGTTGCTTTTAATAACATTAGTTACGCCGATGACATGGCGCTGCTGAGTCCGTCTATGGCTGGCCTTAAAAAGTTGTTGAGAGTTTGTGAGTGTTATGCCGAGGGACACGGTTTGAGATATAACACGAATAAGAGTGAGGTACTCATCTTTAAAGCGGGTCACAAGTCTGCTGAGAGCTACCCAACTGTCTATTTAAACGGTGGTGTCTTAAACCGTGTTCGTCAATTTAAATACCTTGGGCATATTGTGACAGAGGATTTGAAGGACAATCTGGACGTGGACAGGGAGCGAAGAGCCTTGGCGGTGAGATGTAATATGTTGATACGGAGGTTCTCACGCTGCACGGGTTCAGTTAAAATCACCCTTTTCAGAGCATACTGTCAAGTATTTTACTCGTGTAGCCTTTGGACTAACTACACTCTGAAAGCCGTTAATGCTCTTCGCGTCCAGTACAACAATGCATTCAGGATGCTGTTGGGGCTGCCTCGCTTCTGTAGTGCCTCAGGGATGTTCACGGATGCCCTGACTGACGGCTTCGCTGCGGTCAGGCGCAGGCGAGCAGCATCTTTGTTGCGCAGGGTGCGAGCCAGTACCAACGGCCACCTGAGTGTCATTGCCAATAAGCTGGATTGTCCTATTATCTGGTCCTTAAGCCAACTACATGCTCCTGTAAATACTGTCTACTAACATAGTTGTTAAGTTTTTTTTCTGTTACTAACATCTGGTATTTCTGTTGTGTGTTGTTTAATGTTGTGTAATTGCTGTATGTGTTACCTATGGACGTAAAGGTCCGAAATAAATTTATTATTATTATTTTTTTATTATTACTTGCGTCACTAATGTATTCTCTAATCCTAACGCACTGTAACCTATCGGTGAGAAAATTGCTGAATAGAGTCAGAGCAATGCCTCGAACTCCGATGGTTTCTAGTTTAGAAATCAGTAGAGGGACAGAGACAGTGTCGAACGCCTTTGAAAGGTCTAGAAAAATTCCTAAACATTTGAATTTATTGTCAACCCTATCGACCACAAAGTCGAGTAGGGATGCCACTGCGTCTTCAGTTGACAATCCGCGTCTGAAGCCGAATTGGTTTTGGGAAATAATTTTGTGTTTGTCGAGGAAATTATTCAGGCGTTTGTACTTTATTCTTTCCAGAACCTTGGAGATCGCTGGGAGGACTGATATTGGGCGGTAGTTAGTGACCTTTTCTCTGTCCCCAGACTTGTAGATTGGGTGTACAATTGCCTTTTTCAAGGCATGTGGGAATGTACCTGAAGATATTGCCAGGTTACATATATGTGTGATAGGTGGAACTAGGGTGTGACTAGCGTGTATTAGCAATTTTGATGGAATACCGTCCCATCCGGTAGCACTATTGATTCGGAGATTGCTTATTATTGATTTAACCTCTTCTTCATCCGTTTCCAGGACAACCATTGAGTTACCCGTACCTTGTTGATCGTTGTTGGCGGTTTGGGGGAAAGTCTGGGGAGAGATATTGTTGGTAAGATTTATACCCACATTTGCAAAGAACGTGTTAACTGTATTGACAGATTTAGTAGGAGAATTTTCAATTGTCAAAAGCTCTGTTGATGTCGAGCGTATGCATTTGGTATCAGTTACGTTGCGGATTACTTCCCACATTTTTTTGGGGTTGTTTTTAGCTTTTTCGAATTCCTTTTCCTCATATTTTTTTTTTTAATTTTTTTAGCATGTTGTTGCAGAAGTTGCGATATCTTAAATAGGTTAATTTTGAAATCTGATTGGTTGGGTCTTTATTTGTTTTACTGTGCATTTTGTCCCTATTATGTATGCATCTCAAAAGACCGATGGTAATCCATGGTTTTATAATTCTTTGTTTGCTTGGGATTGATTTGTGGATAGTATTTTTAGATAAAATGGGGGTGATTATATTTAGTAATTCGTTGGTGGCCTGGTTAGCATCAGTCATGTTGTATACAGAAGAAAAATCACATTCTTTAATATCAGAGAGAGCTTCTGATATATTAAGGTTAGATGTTTGAAATTTGGTGTTTTTAGGTTTGGATTTTCTGATCTCGAGGTTTAAAAGGACTGCTGTGTGGTCTGTGATCGACGTTTCCAGTATTAAGGTGGTCGCTTTGTTGCTGGTTTTAAGAAGTATATGATCTATACAGCTGTGTAAGCGAGTAGGCAGAAGATAAGCTGGGAGAAATCCGTGAGATGCAGTCAGATTTAGATACTGTTGTGAACGTGGGTCATTACAATCCGGACTGATATTAATGTTCGTATCTCCAATAATTGTGATGTGATTATGACTTTTAAGGTCGAGTATGATTTTGCTTAAGTTTTCTAAAAAAGGGTCAATGTTTCTTTGTGATGGTGATCTATATATGGCTATAATAGTTAGGTTGTCAAGGGTGCAGATTAGACAGCTGGCTTCATTAAAAGTAGGTTCTGTTACCGTGTGACGTAGGTTATTTCTGATGTATATGACCAGACCGTCATTTTGGTTAATTAAGTTCTGGGTTTGATATGATGAGTATCCGTTTAAGGAAGGAATATTTCCTGATGTTTTGAGCCAGCATTCAGATAACACTAATACATCGCATGTTATGTTCATTGACACTAAAAGACATCTAAGTTCGTCAAAGTTTTTAATGTTAAGGTGTAGGACATTTAGTGCGTTTGTGGCTTGTATATAATCCGTGCAATGGTTTGGTTGACACATATATGATGATGACACTTGCATATCGTCTAAGTCGTTAACTATGTTATTTAGAGTGGGCATTTATGTGACATAGTGCAGCGATGTATGTATGGGGGTTCGTTCGAGAATGGGGCATAGCGGGTTTTAAGTAGAGTGGTAATGTATATTAGGAATATGTAAGAATAGTGGATATATAAGTATATTAAGTGAGTTATGTTTTTATATCGAATAAATACTGACGAGGCAAACTGGTAAATGATAGGTGTCTTAAGTAGATTGTTATATTTTATTAAGGCAGTGGTATTAGTTATGTTTGTGATAAGTGTATAAGAGTAATTGTATTTCATTATCCTCTTCAAGGAGATGTTAGCAAATCGTAGGAGCCCAGCAGGGCAGGCCCTACTGGGGCCATGGGTTAAGTGAAAGTGAACCCCGGGGCCCAGAAAAGCAAGGCAAAGAAGGAATATAGGAGTGATTTTATTTAGTAAAAATCCATCACGCGTGAGAAGTCATTGGATGATTTCCAACCTAAAAAAAATATCCTAAAAAAAAAATAAAAAAAAAAAATATGCTTGTGTTCACAAAAGTATCCTAACATATTTTTGTGAACACAAGCATATCCAGGATAAAGTATGTTAGGATACTTTTGTGAACACAAGCATATCCAGGATCTGCATTGATCTTGGTAATAATAATAGGTACTAAAATCAAAAAGGCCTCGATGATACGCCTTCGTCCACGCAAGAAAGTTGAAAATCAACAATATTATATTATGAAATGGTGTTAACAATAAACAGACATGCAATTACAGCAATTCCGGAAGATTTGCTATCATTTATTGATGTGTTCCATGGTTCTTTATCAAATTTAAATGGGACCACTTGCTGGACAAACTCTTCGAAAAAAAAAGTATCTTCAAAATCGGTTCGCATTTGGTGAAGATATCGCTGAACAAGATAAAAAATAACACTGACGTTTTGAACCTAGAAGAACCTCCTTTTTTGGAAGTC
Organism: Mythimna pallens; assembly: GCA_961205895.1. Taxonomy (NCBI): domain Eukaryota; kingdom Metazoa; phylum Arthropoda; class Insecta; order Lepidoptera; family Noctuidae; genus Mythimna; species Mythimna pallens. The sequence continues at coordinate 10,410,410 of OY540849.1, read as the reverse complement.
AGTTAAAAATAATTTCTATTTGTCGTTCTAATTACTAGTTAGTACCAATTATTTACTAAATTTAGATGTGGTTGGCGGCGGTAATCTTGGCTTTCTTGAATTAAAGCCAGTACATACTCGTTCATCCTTTCATCTTTCAAAACCGTTTAGATCTTAGTACCTTTTTGTGTATGTTTAGATTTTACCTAGTTCTTAGTGTGCTGTTACTGATTACACTCGAAACTCAATATTCTTTTATTTAATAAAATTAACAATATATAAGCGAGTCGTTGAAATAACAACGTTTGTCGCTATCAAAAATAATAATAGAAGAGGCCTATGTCCAGCTTTTGTGGGCAGGTAGACAAAAGATTTCTTCAGACACCTATACTAGCTGCGGTAACGAAACCATAGCGACTTCTAACTCGACGCCAACGCCATCTAGTTACAGAGTGAGAACTAATTTTCAACTAGAGAGGATTTTTTTACACAATGATATTTCTATATTAAAAAAAAAAATAGATTTTTACTTTGCCAATTAAAAGGGCTGTTTATGCAAATAGTGATGACATTGTCGTACTTTTTTATTGAATTTTCTTTACTTGGTTGGTTTATTTATGGGAATTTGGTGTATGGAAAGTATTAATTTTTATTTTATTTTAAAATTCCACAATTATCACACAAAGCCGTCTAGTCCCAAGCTAAGCAGAGCTTGTGTTATGAGTATTATACACCTGATAAACACACTTATATACAAATTACACCCAGACACAGAACAAATGATCGTGCACATCACACAAACATTTGTCCTAGTTGGGTATCGAACCTACGACCTCCACCATAGCAGTCAGGGCCACTAACCACTATACCATTAGGCTAGTCAATTGCATAAAACATCTAGGAATAATCTATTTATCAAGAATCTCAATTCTCCAGAAACCTGAAAATCACCTCTCTTACCTAGTAGATATGCAAAGATGTATGAATTCATATTTCATTCATTGGTTCGGTATTATAAACAATAAATGTTATCATTCATCATATCGTCAGTCAAGCGACTGAAATGATCATGATAACATTTAAAGCGTTGGCTGTCCGCTTGGACACCCAACGCTGAACATAAGGTTTCCCCTCGCCACAACGACCTGTGCGTCTCGCGTACAGCGGCTTCCCTCACCTCACCAAGCCAAGCACCCTCACCAAGTTCCACCCTAGGTCCACCTTATGGGAGGCCTACGAAAGTTCCAACGCTCCGTCGCCCGGTACGCGGTCGCCACTCCAGAACCTTTTAGCCCCATAGACCATCTGTTCTGCGAGCAATGTGCCCAGCCTACTGAACGGGCTATATTGGTAACCTTGGTTTTACAAACAAATATTTACCTAATGTATATTTTCTTGCACATTTTAAAAATAATTAATTTCTTTACTTACCATGAAGGAGGTAAAGAAGTAAAGAATTTTAAACAAAGATGTCTCCGACTGGGTCCAGCACGGTAGCACTTCATTCGTTGATTGATTCCTTGATTTCGTATTAATATAATATATAATGAACTTTTAAAAAAAAGAACACTCAATCCACTCGCACATCTTTTTAACCGTTATAAAATAAAGATCCGATCAATCCTAACATTTAACTGTATTCCAGAATGACTAATTTATTATTATTTTTGTAGAATATACTTTTGCACTTCTGGGAAAATGCCTCCCCTAACTGTTGAGGATTTATTGCACGACCTCCGGCATAGCAGTCAGGGTCACTAAACACTAGAACAACAGGCCAATCAAGCCTGTATGTCTAGGCCTAATACCGGGAACCCCAAACCAGAACTAAATAGGAGGGAATTTTAAATAAAACGTAAAATTGCAAACTTTTTACACAGTTTATTCATTCAAAAATTATACTATTGTCAAACTTTAATCTGACAATATTGTGAAAAAACCGTTAAATCACCATTCAATGAGCGAAAAATATCCACATCACGTTTCCGACTCACCGAATAGAATATACATTGATTTACTTGTATGTAACAGTGTTATATTATTTAACATCTAGATTAGTTCGTTACATCCTCGTTTAGTTACCACATCATAATAAAAATAGAGACTTCTTTATCCCACACGCAACACTAACATCAAATTGAAATTCAACTCACAACTACATATTTTCAAAACTAGAAATAAATTGTACAAACATTTCAAAACTATACCTTTCCGAGGTTCATAAGGGATAAACGCGTTACATAAAATATATTTGCTAAAAATATGGCCTTAATTTACAAATAAGATACGCACATGCACACACTAAAAATTAAGTAAAAATAAATGCAAACACTAAATAGAACTAGAATAAACTTTGGTAAATAACTGACAAACTCTCGTGTGTTGAGTTGAAATACACTTGTGATCGAAAATCAATAGCTTTGAACCAACCATACATACATAACCAGTAGTTTATTTACCAAGTTTATATTATGTATCACTATAAATTCACAAAAACATTTTGGATGACAGACAGAGAAGGTTATTAAAAAAGAATGTTGTAAAGAAGTTTCTAGAGCAGAGAAGTTATTGAAGTGAAAGCTGCGGGCCCGAGCGTGACCATATTCCCCGTTAGATGGCGCTGAAGTCAAAGCGTACATTCCATTTTATTAAACTTGTCAAATTATATTGCTTCTAAATCCATGTTCATGCTAGTCTGTGCGGAAAGAGAACCGTCATAAGATTTAAGGGCGCAGCTGTATATAAATAACATTTTTGTTATACTGAAATCACTGTTACGTCATTATAGTGCGACTGTAACTCCTAATATTTTGAAACTACGTAACTCTAGCTCCTGGCGGCGGCTGCGCCCGCTAATAAGAAGTAGCCTATGTGTTATTGTGACTAGTTATATTATTATGTTAGTTTTATTTTACGCCGTGACGGTTCTCTTTCCGCACATAGTCTATAGTGCTTAAGCCTAGCGCTATACTTAAGCACTATATGTATAAACGCAGAGTTCAGCTTCATCTAGTGAGAATATGGCTACGCTCGGGGTCGTAGTTTTCAGTTAAAAATATTACATTATTTTATTAGATCAATAAGATAAAATGAAGGACAAAAATAATTACACCTCGTCAAAACAAAGTTTACTGCTAAGATATTTGCTAATTACAAAGTTCATAAATTAAATAAATAAAAAAACTAAGTTAGCAAATATCTTAAAAGCGAAGATATTTTTATTTGAATAATAGTTAAAATTGATGTAGTGACACCTTCTGATGATGAAGTAATCGGTGCAGAGGAATCTTTGGTTTAATCATGTTCCAATTACATGGCAGTTATTTATTAGTTTTTCATTTGACAGTTATATATCTTATATTTTAACATATATTTTATTTCTTTATACATTATGTTACACTGCTGTCAGGGCGACTAAGAAATTTAGCTACTATTTTATTTATTGCTTTGACATACAATTTTTTTCGTCGCTTTTCTGTGTAACAGAAAATGAGATTTATAACACAAGTGTATTAAACGATTTTTTTTTTAAATTTCACATGCAAGTACAGTTGCCCTTACATTTTGAAAAATTAAAAGTTTAAAATATATCTACCTTAAACAGTTATATTTTATAGTGTTATTCAACAGTTTTAATTCTTTATCTGCATTATTTTATTTATAGTTCCAAAATCTACAGTATTTTGTGCCACTGCGGCGCGCTGTTCGAGGTACGGCTTTAAATATTCCGTTTACAATTGTCATGAGTCTTAGGAACTCTTTGTAAACTTAGTGATAAAAGATTGTCGGTAAAACTAATGAGTGATTTTTTTTACAAAATAATAGAGATATAAGTTCGCAAATGAAGTTAGAATTTGCGATTCTGATAGAAGTATAAATGATTTAGGCTCAGCCCAGATCAAACAGGATTGCAGTATCGATATATATATTATGAAATTGAATAATAAACCTTATTACAAGTGTCTTAAAGAGTAAGCTTATATTCGAGGAGCTAAGATAATACCTGCGTTAATTTTCGTACAACTTTACACTTTAGGATGCTGATTTTAACCTATTGAGTAGCGTAATTAGAGACACAATAGTAAGACAATGACCTGGGGTTTAATGAATTTAAAAGCGTATTATTCAATGTCTTGAGATAATTCTATGCATTACAATCCTTCGTCTGCACTGAGCCTTAAACAACATAAGGACTACTGTCCACGGACGCGTAGTTTCATAGACGCGTATTTGTCATTATACGCTTGGTGTAAACTCTGTCGACGAAGCGGCAACGTCGTTAGAGTTTCCTAGTTTTGTAGGCAAGCTACACGCAGGCGTACACCACGTGTATAATGACGACTACGCGTCTATGAAGCTACGCGTCTGTGGACAGAAGGCCTACGTCTAGACATACATAAAGCTCGCTAGTGGCAGCAGCTCGAACGAACTGTATACAAGCGCGCGCGTGTTACCAGCGCGGCGCAGCGGCCTCACATAACCTAACTAGTCGTAACTTGTAAAAATGTCATAATTTGAAACACTGAGGTGAGACGTGGCACATAATAGTCCGATACTTACACACGATTCAAACGTATTTCAAAGTGAACACGATGCACGATTCTCATTTATAGTTAAAAAAACAAGGTCTTTATTCAAAGAAAAAATAAAATAAATAAAAATTGTGTTACCAGCGAAAAAAAATCACAGAAACAAGGCGTAACATATTACGATCTTGTAGCTTTTGATAACAAAAATATAAATTCATATGTTTTTTTTATTTGATTGAGATTTTAATACAATTTCTAACAACTCCATTGTGGGTGTCTAAATGATATACGAAATATTATTTCTTTATAACTGCATAGAAATAGTTACAAGAGGTTTGTTAAGAGAGTTCTGAATAACACTCAAAATTAAAAAATAATCTAAAATAACAAGTAGTATTATTAATTATTATTGACCAGGTATCGTATTTTTTATATAATCATTTACGAGTTTTATAAGAACCTCCTGAAATTTTGTGCAGATTCAATACTGTACATTGTATAAAAAAGTACACAAACATAACATCACGCGTGTTTCTAAGGATTACGCAAAAATATAGCCCAACATTCCCGTTGTTTTAAGTTCCTTAAATAATAATGAGCAAGCAATGAGCTTAGATAATCGTGCATAAGTGTTCCTTTTTGTAATACGTTATTCGTTGGCGCATTGTCAAGTAAAAAGGCTGAGAATAAGGTTATATTACAATAATAATCATGTTTCGCTCATATTGTGTCAAGCCAATTATCCTAAACATTACTATGAAACGATGTTAAATTTCTAAAGATTCTCACAAAATAAAATGGCCGCGAAAAATAACACAATTTTTTAGTTAATAAATTAATTTTACCTAATTTCCATTATTTTATCAATCAATGGCACTTTTGTGAAATATCAGGATCGTAGCTACGCTTAAATATAATTATCAATTAATTCCTAATCTTTCGCCGTTTCTGGTGGAATGATCACTATGATAACATTAGAACCGGGCAGTTTGGAACTCAATATTTAACCGCCTACGTCATATATATCCGACAAACATTCTCGCCGCCAGGGTCGCACATCCACGACCAAATACTCCTCTCATCAGTTCATCTATCACCTATAGGGATTGAAGAGCTAAACGAGTACCCAGTCGTAAACACATGACCCTGGCGAATAGGACGCGAAGACCACTCGTCGGACCAATTGGACGCGGGCGGTTAAAGGGTTAAGAAATATACTTATTATTTATCTATCCAAAAACAAAGAGAAACCAGCTAAATAATAGTTCAGTAAGCTAAATTGCATTTTGTTGTTATCCCTGCCCCCCTAGCCAAGTTACGACCGTTTCGTTTCGATTTTCTTGCGTCGAACGCCTCGTGGCCTACCCGAGTCGTTCAACGCAAGAGAGTTGAAACGAAACAGTCGTAACTTGGCTGGGGGGGCTGAAAATTAACAGAACATTGAACGATTTTAAGATAGTAATGCAATAAATATGCCTACCACGATATTAATAATCACTCATATCTATGTTTAGTTAGGACCTCGACTATAATAACAACAATCTAATTAGTCACCAACGTACTGCCTTCTAAATATTAAATAACTGAACGTTTCAACATTTTCTTTCTCTATTTATGTTCTATCTCTTTTATTTATTGCTATAAACGATTTGTGGAGCGCTCTCAAATGACAAGCTTTTTTTATTAAGAGTGATGACAGACTAGCGTAATTTACGCTACTCAAAATGAGCTACCGAAATTACGTTACGTTAGTTAGTAAATGGCCAAACAAACGTAATTTTGCGAGTAGTAGTTCGCAATTTTAGAGTCGACTAGATTATTTAGCTCACTTTGTATCATCGTTTGGCTCTTTTAGGATTTCTGTATAAAAAAAAAATGCAGCGTAAATTAAAAAATGTCATTCACAACTGCCAGAGTTGTTTCGTACACAGTCGAATATTTTTGGCTCATTTTGAGCGCCGTAATTTTTGCCCGAGGGTAGTATTTTCACTAGTTACGCTCGTATAATATCACCCTAAGCTGCGATCCTGAGAGCCACGGTTATCTTAGAAGTAACACATATATACCATTATGTCTAAGTAACCCAGTAAATGCACATTGTCTAAGGGCACTTTAGTTTTATCCTGACGACGTCATTCGGTAAAGCGTTTTAGGGCCGGCTTTTCAATAGTCGATTACTTTTGTTTGGCGATTAAAGATGGCTGTTTGACAGTTTTTTCAAATTCGATACACATGTCGCACCGACATTTACATTCTTAGATAATAAAAGTTATTTAAAATGCTATTGAAAAGTCAGTCCTGTTTAGGAGATGATATAATTACATTGTGTCTTTTTTATTGCTTGGTAATCTTTCAGAGGAGCCTGGGAAGAGGTAGCGAGAAGACCTAGACGCCTACTGCAAACGCTGGTTCGAGGTGGCTCAAGAAAAGAATAAAAATAAAGTTGGAGGAAGTTTTTCTATTTTTCATTTCAGTTATTGATTTTTTCCTCGTAAAAAAAAACACAATGTATCATTTAGATACACAATCATAATTGAAGATGAATCACCTACAACCGACTGTAGCGGTTATATCGATGTAAATATATAGTATACACGTAGAATTGAAGGCCCTTCCACACATGACGCCAAAATTTATGTCTTTGTATAATCTAGTGCAGATCTAGTGACTGTTTTCAATCCCAATTGTAGGCGACGCGTGATTAATATTTTATTTAGTTTAATTTTGTGTTTTTTTTAATTTATTTATACCTATGTACTCACTAATAAGTCCGGAGCTAGCTCAAGGTGGGGGAGACGCGGCTAGCGTTGTCATTTTTTTTTTTGTAAAACATCTATTGGCACGTCTTGGGAGTAAAGCCGATTCAAATGAAAATGCCGTGACGGCAAACGGCATGATGCTGTCATGCCGTGAGGCCCTGACTACGTCACGGCTCTCGACTTCTTCGTGCGTAGGCACACATACCTACACTTCAATTCAATTATTTTTCAAGGTTATGGCTCCATCGACGAACGTCTGATGATTTTGCCAATATCAAGGTATGAGGTGGAAATGGTCGGTACTTTGTCAAGTACCTACACTTAAATACATGTTTTACGTCTGCCAATCGTCTTGTGACACCAATCCTTTTTTTTAGTAACTTTTTAGAACAATTGTGCACGATTGTGTTGAGTTTTCTCACCTTTCACCCTTAAAATAACAATGAAATATTAACGTTATACTAGATGAAATAAGGACAAAAACCAATTGATTTCTGCTAGAGCGAGCTCACAACGCACGTAATTAATACTAATTCAGATATTTTCAACTTTATTACTAGAGCTGCAATGTTGATATTTCTTTGACTGACCCACGCTTCGCTACACCTACTTCGGTTCAATGACTTTCCACATGGACCAACTCTGACACATCTATGCCTATACGTGTATTAGATATTTAAATTAATATAACAATATATACACGTTCCAAACGATTTATTTTAACATTAACAAGAAATATTTTTGTATTCTCCCCAACTTTTTAAGTTACAGAAGGCAGTTTGACATTATTGTTTCTGAATGGCTGTGTTGCTATTTTCCAAAAAAAGATTTTCGTTATCGCGTTTTGATTTTAGAACGATTTTCGGTAACGAGTTGTCCAAGAGCGACTTTATCATACGTAACTGAATCAGATTAGTATATCTTTAAGGAATTCCAAAACTGTCAATAAACGTAATAATGTCAGGCTCTCGGACGCGGATTCAGACGTGCTGGTGTCGTATTAAGAAAAAAGGACATAGCTATACGAGATTGATAGCACCATCCCATTCTCGGATTCACGTCAAAAATGGCCTGACGCCACAGTGCTGCCACCTGGTGCATGCCATTTTCCAAACATTCTCACTACGATAGCATAAATACTTAATAATACAGCCCCAAATCGTATTTAGCTTTATCAGTGAGACTTTTTCGTTCTAAATACGATTCTAATAAGCCGACTAAGAGCTAATTTTTCAACAATAAAATAACTTTCGACTAAGGAATAAAGATGGCGGCTTGACAGCTGCTGTCATTTATTGTCATGTATTGAAAAATCTGCCCTGAGATTGTTAGACAATTGGGTAAAATGCACTCCCTTCCCCGTCTGTCAACTCAGCATAAAAAATACGAATAACTTGACAACTGCCCAAATGTGTACTTAAACTTGGTCATGCTTATAAATACTATCAAACTGCCATTTGTAACGAGATCAGGCCGAAATACACACGCCTGTAATTTGTACAAAGGTATGCAGTTGTGACGTCACTTCAATGGTATGCAAGTTACTGGCATGTGAATTTCGGCCTGTATAGTTATAACGAAGTATAGAAAACGCACCTATTATTAATAATCACGCCTGTTTCAACTTCTGACGGACGGACTACAATGATCTACGTATATTTATTCACACACACATGCATCCGCCATCTTTTTTACTCATTTACAACGACGAAATGGAGTTTTTTTTTGTATTTTATATAGAAACCCGATATTCTTATAATTAGGAGTTGCCTAAAGATGATAATGTACATATAGATAAACTCACCCCCCCATTGCCGAAATGATAATTAATGTATATAAATTAATATAACCTAAGTATGTGACGATGTCTGAATTTGTAAATTAATGAAAAATCTACATTAAATCTTAATCAATAAGCTATGTATTTGAATATACTTTGTCTTTTGTCACTCGTGATATTTTTTAAAAGAATAGATTTAGAGATAAATTATTATCAAAGAAGAAATAATCTTTCTAATAACCCGCATAATAACTTAAACAAAATTATGTAAACGATCAATTCCTTCACAAAGTTAAGTTTTACGTTTTAAATATTCGTTAAATATAAGTTCCACATTAAAATAGGAACCCTTAAATGGGGGACAACACTACTGCAAGTACTCATAAGGCCCGTTAATAATAACTGAGTGAAATAGTGTTGTCTCTTTCAGTTCGGAGAGAGAACTCAGTTTTTATTAGCACGAGAGTAGAATTACAATTAGATTAATATAATATAAAGGCCGGAGTCGCGTCGAAGTCGTTTCTTAAGTCACTATTTCGTGTTTGTACGTTTAGTCGATTTTTTAACATACCATAGACTAAATCGACTCAAGTTTTTTTACGGCCTCCCGCGGCTCCGCCTCTTTAGTAACGATCGACAATGCGCCAAACAAGTACTAGAACTAACGTTATTTCTAGTATGTATTAGTTCGCACAACACTTCTGACTGCTTATCTGCAACAGTACAGTACATATTCTGATGACAAAAAGAGAAAAATATATTAATAAAATGTTCGAATTTTCTTCGTTTTACTAGGGTAGCTAATACTTAGGGTCACCGCACACGGGCCAAGTCACAAACGCCACAGGGAAGCGGCCACAAAGGCAGTGACGGATTAAGACTACTTGTTGCCCTAAGCAATCTACGCCTGTGGGCCCCCCTATCCGTATGTCGTCAGTTTTTTGTAAAATGAGGTGATGAGATGTACCTTAGAAGTGGAGTAGGTGCGACAACAATAAAAACCAAAGCATGATTTATTTATTATGTAAGGGTTAAAGTATGAAATTGCCGATTTGTACTGAAAAATTCAATTTTTTTTTTATTACCTATACATTGCTGCCATCTAATAGGAAGGACATTAATGCCTTTGCAATAGAACTCTGGTGATCTAGATTAGACAAAATGTGTGAAAGCATTTCGTACTGCCTCCTGAGAAGAAGACTTTATCACGTAGAAAATTGTCTAAACCACGAAAAAAGTGGTAGTCCGTTACAGCAAGGTCTGGCGAATACGGAGGGTGACGAATGGTTTCTAATTGCAGGTCCTGTAGGTTTAAAACAGTTTCTCGTGCTATATGAAGTCTCGCGTTATCATGGAGCAATAATGGTGAAGATTGATTCATGAGTCGGGGCTGTTTCACTGCTAGTTTTGCTATCATTGTTCCGAGTTTGGCACGTCTACTGTGCCAAACTGCCGTTATTGTTTGACCAGATCGAAGAAAGCTATAGTAAATAACACCATGCTGAGACCACCAAACAGTAAACGCGCGAATTATCAAACTAGTCCTAGAAACATTTTTTGGTGACGTGAGATTGAGACGTGATGCCCTAAGGACGGATATTTTTTGTGCTTCTTCTGGTGCCCCCCCAGACGTGATGCCCTAGGCAATTGCTTAATTTGATTAAGGGTTAATCCGTCACTGCACAAAGGTAGCTGAAGCGCGCGACATCCACTTCAATTTTTTTTTAAGCCGTGTGCGCAGTATCGTAATGGACTCAGATGAAGAAGGTTTAATTGCGAGAGTGGCGTGTGATGGCTTTTAGTAGCTGGTGCGGGCCGCAAGAAGCGAGCAGCGATGATTTGTAACGTGTGGCTGCCACCGGCGTCAACCGCGTGCGGTGACCCTTACATTAAATGTTGCTGCAACTTGCTACATAAGGCGAAAGAGCTGGTTGTAATATTTCATGAGATGGCGGGTTTAAGCAAATTCAAAAGATTCGAAAGACAGTACTTTGTTTAATCATTCTTTTATCCACGGTAATCAAAGAACTTAAGTACTATTCATTGACAAACTGAGACCTTGAGGTGAATATTCTAAGTTTCATTGGTGAATGAAAATTGGAAAAGATGCCCCGCTATCAAATGAATTTGCTATGAGAAAGCATAAAGTTAAAATCTACCAGTAGATTTTTTTTTGCAGGTGGGGGAATAAACGAGAGAGTGTTCGTTTATTCCTCCAGGGTCGCACATCCACGACCAAATACTCCATCTCATCAGCTCTTCTGTCACCTATGGGGATTCAAGAGCTAAACGAGATGCGAGTACCGTCAAACGGGGTGAATAGAAACAAACCTTTGATTAAGACTTTCACTCATTTCTCCTAATATTGGTTTCTAGCAAAGCTTCCATAATTTTTGTATTACAATGGAATAAAAAATTGCTTTCTTAATAATATGAAAAATCCACTTTAAAGATTTGTTCCTATCCACCCGGTTTGACTGTACCCAGTCGCAAATACACGACCCTGGCGAATAGGGAACGAAAAACTCGTCGGAACAATCCGACACAAGCGGTTAAAAGGTTTAAAAAGACTGTGTACTCACTTAGCTATTGCGGCGTCTGCGGCGACGACGACCGCGAGTGCGCCGCCAGCGAGTGCTGCAGCGCCGCCGGCGTCAGCCACTCTCTAAAGCACAGTAGGGATAATATACTGTTAGTAATGTAGCCAGCTCAGTTCCATATAACTATACAGGGCGCCAGATTTTCGTACGTGGTCACGTGCTCGTTAGATGGCGCTGTCTTCTAAATGTTTTGAAATTGGACATTCTACTTTATTAAACTTGTTTTTTTTTTTTAAATTGATATAAACCAGTGCTTGACTGCGATCTCACCTGATGGTAAGCAGAGATGCAATCACTGATGGCGAGGCGCACTAGTTTATTAAGAGCCTATTCACTCTAGCCTTAAAGACACCTACCTAAATTATAGTTGGACGGGAAGACCGCAGCAGGCAAATTGATTGCCTTAGAAACCACCTAATTTTGACTGGTCAAGTTTTTATGATTTCTCGTCATGCTCGTGAACAAGTCCCGTCAGTTGAGACTGGTCATCTCTTTGCTTCCAGTGGCTTATTTCAATTTCAATTTTGTAATTACTTTTTTTTTATCTATATTGTGCCCTTATAAGTAATAGAAGCGACCAGAATATGTAAGCAAGTTTAATGTAACTCGTAATATGATTTAAAAGAGTGTCCATGGAGATCTACGCTTTGGAACGTGCAATTTAGCTTCACTTTTATTGACTGACCACAAATGGTCTATTTGAAATAAACGTTTCTGATTTCTTACATTTAATTTAAAACGTGTAGTAGGTACGTGACCCTATATACACGTTTTAAACCAACCCGCCTTAGTGACATAGAATAACTAAGCCATTAAAACAAAAAAAAAAAAAGAAAAGTCTATGCCCTATGTACCACTACTTTACATGAAGTTTAAATAAATAAAAGTAAAACGACACAATATACATTGGGACTCACTTGGGCAGACACCGCTGCAGGAAGGGCACGCACGAGCTCACGTACGCCAGCCGGTTCACCCACGCCGGGATGTCGTGGTCGCATAGCGCCTGGAACCATATACAAACCATATATACATTTAAATAAATAGAAGTGTCTGTTTGTAATAATATTAAAAAATATTTTTTTAACTAAAGCATAATATGAAAGTATATATATTCGATACCTGTCTGTCTGTCTGTTTGTTCCGGCTAATCTCCAAAATGGCTGGCCTGATATTAACGAGTCTTTCACTGATGGATGGCTGATGTTATAAGGGTAACTTGGACTTACTTTTATTTTAAATAAAAAAAACCGAAAACCCGAACCTTCTTGAAATTGTGACCAAATGCTGCTTGAAAGTAGTATGTTTAAAATCAGCTACTGAATCCATTTCAACTACTTATAAAGTACTTAGGTTTTTTATATCTTAAAAACCTAGCTACATTATAAGTAGAATTTACTTAAAAGTTTAATTTTTGATAAGTCTTGGTCACTAAAGTTGCAAGTGCGTAGGGTGCTTAGATATCAATACCGAATGCACTGCCAATGTAGTGCGTCGATGATCTTATTACCTACTATTAGGATAGCTAATTTCTATAGAAAAATGCTATCTAAGTGCATTTAAATAAAATTTTAGTCTCAAATTATAATTGTAACTTAATTTTCTAATTGGGATTTAGGTACAAGGGTGGGTGTGTGAAACTATTATTCCAGTATAATTCGCAGTATAGATCGCTAGTAATCTGTATATTGAATTCCTGTGTCAAAGGTCGTCCAAGATTAAAAATAGACCCCGTATCACTATTCTATGATAACGACGGTACAGAGGGAGGCGGGATATCGGAAACGAAGTTATCTCAACGCTTGTCGTTAGGTCTCCTATTTGACGAGAACGGGGAGAGAATGTAGATTAGAAAACAATAAAATGGAAATAATAATACAGAATGAAATGTGTGTGTGTTGGGTGTGGTAATTGTGGAATATTATTAATTCGACGGTTTAAAGGCTAATTGATCTAAGCGACATTTAAAAAAAAAAAATTGTAGCCTGACTCAAACGACGGAGAAAAATTGGCTGATTCCGAATATGTATATAACTCAATATTGGAAAAAATGTCGTTTAGATCAATTAGCCTTTCAACCGTCGTTATTATTATTATTTTAAGTATCTATGTCAATATTGATTACGGTTGACAGGACAGAATGGAAATAAAAAAATCGTGTTCTGGATAACAGTAGGAAGATGATCACGATTTAGAAAAAAAAAAATTAAAGGTGTGCTTCTTTACATCTATATATATAAAAGCGAAATACCACTCACGGATTAATCACGAAATCTCAGAAACTATAACACCTACAAACTTAAAATTTGGCAGGTAGGTTCTTTATAGGGTGTAGACATCCGCTATGAACGGATTTTACGATACTCCACCCTTAAGGGGTTAAAACGGGGGTTGTAAGTTTGTATGGAGAAACCTACATTCACGCGAGTGAAGCCGCGGGCAGTAGCTAGTATTATATATTAAACAAAGTTATCCACCGCGTCTGTTTGTTCGACAAACTCAAGAACTACTACGTTTTTACCAATAGACAAAGTAATTTATGAGAAAGGTTTATGTATCATCATTTCAGTCGAAAAAGGTCCACAGGTGGATAGAGGCCTCACCAAGTTTAGTCATAAGGACTGGTCCTGTGTGTCTCCCATCCACCGGATTCCCGCGAGCCTCATCAGGTGATTGGTCCGGTTGTCGGAGGTCTTTCAATGCTGCGTCTTTCAGTACATGATCGCCAGTCTAGAAGCTTTCGGAATCGACCATCTGTTCTGCGAGCAAAGTGTCCTGCCCACCTTACCTTAGTTTGGCGATTGATTTTGCTATGTCGGTAATTTTGGTTCTCTTATGGATATCTCCATTTCTAATTCGTTCACTCAAGGAAATTCCGAGAGTATCCTTTCCAAATTGGGTGACTTTCAAAGTCTTCTGATGAAGCGCATTGTAAGCGACCACGTTTCATGTTTCTTCACTTTGGCTATGTCTAGATAGTTCTCATTCCTCTACTAAATAAAAATTGTACATCTCTTGGCTTGCGTGTTACACACACCACACGTGGTTGCGCGGGCGCCGCCAACGATTAGAGCTGATAATACCGCGGTATCGCTAATTGTGCTATTGTGTTCCACATAATTGATTTCTAATAATTATATATCAATGTCTAGTTCCGTAAGAGCGGATAACTTGTTTGTCTTAAACTTGTCACTGAAGTGATTGATTAGAATTTTGATAGAAATTGTGATGGATATTTTGATTGGAGGGTGATGGTTTAATTTAATTGTACTTCATAAAGCAGAGTTATTAACTATAGTGAAGTGCCTGTGTGGAGCAACATACTAGGAATTACTCCCGCATTGTGGATGCGTTCACGAGTCCACGATTTCGTAGTTTGACTGTTGTATATTTTCAAATCGCGCGGAGAACTAATTGGGAGAAATAATTACAGTTCTCCGCGCGATTTGAATATATAAAACAGTCCGAAATCATCTCTCGGGCAGTGCCCAAACTAGACACAAACATTTGTCTGGTCGGCAGATAAACGGAGGTTTGCGGGCTTAATGTACACTCATTGGAGCGACGTTGCTACATTACCTTTGATAACCTTTAAAGCAGCAAGACAATGAATCAAAGAGATTTACATGGTAATGCCAAACTTGCATGCATGCAAGTAGGTACATTCATTATAATAAACAAGTATTTATCATACTACAATATATGTTAAAACTTGTCGCGTTGTCGGCTTTGTGGACTGTAATAAATTAAATTTGGTTTGTTTGTAACTCGTACAAAAATGGCCTTCGCCTTGACCGATTTTGATGCTTTTTTTAAACGTTGCATTGATAAATTGCATAGGGGCTCGTATTTTTAGGAGCTTTCTTTATCTTAAGTCCTGACCGCCGATAGCTGTTCCCGACATCGGTAGAATACTATTTTCTAAACTTTTAAATGTTTTTTTAGGAGGTTCCTTTCTCTAAATTCTAGACCGCCGATAGCTTGGACCCCGTTCCCAACATCGCATCGGTACAATAATAATATTATTATTATGTGTGTTTGTCACTTAACTGCTTCTAAACGATAGAATAGAATAAACTTTATTGTACACCAAAAAAGTAACACAACTCATACATAAACTTAAATCTATGGGTACAATGGCGATCTTATCGCTGACAGCGATATCTACCAGACAACCTTAGGATGGATAGTAAGAACTTAAAATAATACAGGGGGGGGGGGGGGGGTAGTCTGCGGTGTACTGCTAACAAATTGATCAATCTCTCCCTATATATATATGTGTTGTTGTGTTTTATCACAATATATAACTATAAATATATAAATACATGTTAAGGATTGGGTAGGATGTGGGTGTAATTGTAGTGTGTATATTTGAGTGGGTGCCAGGATGGTTTGGAAATACAACTGAACTGAGGTGAGCAGGCGCTGCAATATGGTTCCGTCTCAAACTTTTTTTCCTAACGAAAAACTAGCTCTCGGGCGAGAGCCGAGGACGTCTGTCAGGAGCTGTGCTAGTTATTTACATATTTGTATATTTAGATAATATACAGAATAATAATAGCCTAGAATAACCTATTGAACACATTTTCCTTTAGAAAAAGGACACATTTAGATATTTGCTGTCACAATAATGGCATTTATTGCAATGTTATATTTGCAATACCAATAAACAATATGGTATCTAAACAAATATTGTAATAATCTCTGAGTATTGAGAGATTATCTCTGGAATAAATGGTTAGATTACAAAAGATAATTCAGTGAAATCTGTATATTATGTTAGTCAAAATTCTTAATCCATACTAATATTAGAAATGTGATAAAGCTCGTGTCTGTCGGTTACGCTTTCACGGTTAAACTAATGAACCAATTTTGATGAAAATTGGTTCGGAGGAAGTTTGAAAAGTATGTCCTATGTCCATTCTTCAAGGATGGTCATAGGACATACTTTTCATTCGTCTTCGACATCGACTTCGCGTCCGTAACAACCAACATTCACGCAGACGAAGCTGCTGGCAGAAGCTAGTTAGTCATCATAACTAAAATAGTTTAGATCGAAAGGGGATCGAGGGATCGTTCGAAAGTCGCTGCGGCCCTGGAGTACAAAGGGTAACTGATGGAACACGGGTGAGTTATAGTCAGTAAAAGTCTAAAACTTATTTCTCGCTCCATTTAGAGCGGGTTGAAGTTACTTGATGATTTACCTAAAACCCCAAAAAAATTACTTGGTGCCGACCACCCCGAAAAGTTACTTGATGCCAACCACCCCAAAAAATTACTTGGTGCCAACCACCCCAAAAAATTACTTGGTGCCAATCACCCTAAAAAATAATAGTACTACGAGTGTTTTAATTTAAAGCCGTGTCGTCAGCGCCACGTTATATAATTATGTAAATAATTAAATAGATAAATGATGACTCACCAAACAAAACGCTGAGGTGAAGTGGTTGCAGTTGTTGTTCATAAGGTGGTACCTGAAACAGATAGACATACGTATAATCTCACCAATATTATAAAGATGAAAATTAGTATGTATTTACTTATTTTAAGGGTATTTGAATGAAACTTAATCTGTCAAGAGTGAATAGGTTACTTCGAGGCAAGCGTGCGCCATCTTCGATCACATCTTCGTTTTTCATCAGGTGAGATAGTGGTTAAGCTCGAGCCTATCTATATATATAAAAATGAATCCCTATTTCCCTTGGTCACGCCATCACGCGTGAATGGCTGGACCGATTTCACTAATTATTTTTTTTGTTGTGTTTTTTATTGTCTGGAGAAGTATGTAGTAGTAGTCTTATGTAAGAAAAAAATTAAAAAATTGGTAGTAGGGTAGAGTTGGGTAGAGCAGAATAGTCAGTTGACGGGAGCGAAGCCGCGGGCAAAAGCTAGTCAACAATAAAAAAAACTGTGCCGTCACGCCCGGCTATTTGTTTTATTATTATTACATATTACAACCTCCATTTTGATGTCAGTTAATAAGTCGCTTTCCGCGTTTGTCTGTTTATTCCCTAACTCCACTTAACCACACAGCAGATTTTGATGCGGTTTTTAACAATAAAAAGATCGATAGATGAGAAAGGTTTGTGTATATAATTTGCACCCATAGGAAGCCGGGCTGGATCATAAGTACCTAATAAATATTTTTTTCATGCATATTCTCTGCATGCAAAATAACGCCATAAAAACCTATTTTTCTACAAAAACCAATATACCATAGTCTTTAAATATAAAATATTGTATCAAAACACGTTTATAATAGAATAATAAAATTATCCTTGCGTCTGACTCCGATAACCTTTCGTACTCGTGCGATAAAACAACATGTTGAGTTAGTGTCAGAAACAATGATCTAATATAAAAAGAAAGAAAGAAAAATATGTTTATTATATTTGCGACATTTTATGCCTCTTATCTATAGGTATGTATAAAAGGATAAGTTGACTGACTGACATATCAACGCACAGACGAAACTTATACTAGTACTAGAAGCGGGAAATTTTGCATAAGGTTTCCCTATATGACGTAGGCGAGCACTAAGGTAGGATTTCCCGGAATTCAACCTAACTGAACTGTTTACAGAGGTCGGTATGTACGGAACCCTCAGGGCGCGAGTATAACTCGCACTTGCCTAGTTTTTTATAATTTTCTACTTTCACACGGGCAAAGGCGGTGGTAAAAACTAATGCACGATAGTTGACTATAAGTATGTAACCTTGGCAGTATAAACTAATAGTTTTGTTATAAATACAGTAATTGTTGTAATCACTGAGACATTTAGTTAATTAGTTTTAGTATGAGCATGTGTTGATGGCCGAAAATATTACATGTATGGCTGAAAATCTACATTTATAACAAGCTTACAAAGCAAGTCAAGCTTGTTTTCGATGTTTTTTCTTATCGGTGTTAAAATGAAAATATTTTCATCAAATTAAGAAAAAATACTTTGTAAGGACCACTCATTAGCGGCTGCCGAAGGATAAGTACGGGCACGTACGTAAGCACGGGCTTGTGGACGACGAGCAATGGGTAGCTCGCTGTACGGCCACATGTGTACATGGCTTAAAGATATTTGTTCCGTGTCTGGGTGTCTTGTGTATGGTGAATGCGCCCACGATACAGGAGTCATTCCTAGTGTAGTGCAACTTTTTTTTATAAAACGTTTGTATCTAAAGTGTGATAAATAAATAAATTATTGTGATAACCAAAACACAGATCAATGACGTGGCTCAGAAGCCTGCCCAGCTTAAGTAGGACTGGGCTGGAAATGTCTGCCGCATGCCGATCGAGCGGTGGGCCAGTTTAACACAAATTTAATGCCCTGAAATCGCACGACGGGGGTCGCAGCAGACCAAGCAAGGAGATGGCGGGACGACTTAGATGCCTTCCTTAGGAAATGGCAAGAAGTGGCTCAGAGCTGAGAACAATGGAAGGAATGGAGAGAGGGCTTTGCCCAGCAGTGGGACAATATAGGCTAGATTTATATCAAGCTGATAATGATATTATATCAATAATAAAATATATTTTTTTGGCTTGATGGCCAAAAGCTTCGACGACCAATCTGTCGAAGGCAGTACTCCTTGATACGGCTCGCATTATGAGGAGGATCTTGTCTCTGGAGCCCTAAACACCGGTAGCTTGGACCCTGCTCCCGACACCAGCATACTCTTATTTTTTATTATTATATGTTTTTTTATGTGTTTTAAGAAATATTTAAAAAAGTATAAAATATGCAAAGAAATTAAATAAATATAAAATGGTATTGTACCTGTCACCGCGGAACTGTTTCCCTAGCTCTGCTACGAGTCGCCTCACTTCTTCTTCGCTGAAGTCCGTATAACCTATGTGCACACTTTGTCTGAAATAAAAATAAACACATTAACATTATAACAGTAATAAATTTATTGAATCAATTAAAAACCTTATAAACAAAGTTAAGACTTACATACATAGGTACATTAAATTTGAAAGGTATCTTCTAATATAAGGACCCTGCCTCCTAAACTAGGTAAGACCTGTGACTTAGGAGTCAGTGTTCTGCAGTTACATCGGATACAGTTCTGGTACGTTTGTTGCAAGTCTAGCCTTAAATAATATAAGTTTTAATAAAATGAAAATGAATCGAAAATGAAAATAAAAACTGTGTAAAGTGTGATGTATGTTTTACTTTAACACTCTCATCAGAAAAGGTAAAAGAAAAAGGGGTAGACCACAAAAAAGATGGGATGACGACAAGTGGCAGGCGTCACATGGAACAGAGCTGAAGAAAAACGAGTGGAAAAGATTGGAGAACGCCTTTGTCGCTGGCAAACAGAAACTCGAATAAAAGACTAGATTAATGTTTATATTAAATTTAAGTTCTCTATGTATTGTTAGTTCTGAATAATAGGGTAAATATTATTATTAAAAGCATTTAAGTACATAAATCAGGACCTTTAGAAGGACCTTGGTCCTTTAGAAGGCGTACGAGGAGTCGAAACCAACTCACAGAGGCCCGTTTGACGCTTTTAATGGAACATGGTATCAATCGGCGATTATCCCTGTACGCCCTGTGCTAGTGTATCCAAGGACAACCCCCGGTTGGTAAGAAACTATTGCGACATATGGAAAACTAAGACATAGGGGTTTTTTAGGAGTCGTTAAGTGGACTGGTTACCAGGAACTATGTTAAAACTATGGCCCCTGCCTACACTGTTATTAATTTCCATCGATAAAAAGGCATTATTATTATTATTTATATCATCAGCCTCCCCCAAGTGTCGCCACAACGAACGGTCCTGTAAGTCCTGTGCGGTTGCCGACATAGCCCGAAGAATCACCAAACTTAAGTGGCCCTGCTCACGGCACAGAGAACAGATGGTCGACAAGCCCGAAAGGTTCTGGAGTGACGACTTCGTACCGGAAGACGCAGCGCTGGAAGGCCTAACACAATTTGGAGCGTTGACCTGATGAGGGTAACGGGAGTCCGGTGGATACGTGACGCAATAGATAGTAAGTCGATTCGTGCGTCTATCCGTCTGTTAAGACGCTAGCTCTTAAATCACGTAACGGATATTGATGCGGTTTTCACTAATAGAAAGAATGACTAATGTGGATTTATTTATTTATTTATTGTGTATATTATTATTCGCACCGTGCAAACCCTGGGCGTGACGCAATTGAAGTTTCGTAAACGAGCAAATTTAACAACATTCATAGCGAGCTCTTTTTTGTAATTTTTCGTTGGTTTATTAAATTAACTAGAATCAAAGAAATTTCATATTTCTATTACGAAGCTAATAGGTTAAGAAAATATATGAGACGTTCTTGAAGTTTCTTAATTTTCTTTCAAGAATATTAGAGGAAAAAAGAAACTGGGTAATAATATTTCACTTTTTTTTTTATTTGTGGGTCAGAGTGGACGAAATACACGGTACATATTTTTGTACTGATCGATTGTCGATACCAATTAAGAACGTCCCATATAGGTATTGTAGATCAAGGCTCTGACTAGTGTTCCACAGTAAAAAAAGGTGTCACACTGCGTGTTGACTACACCTTTATAGAGAGGAGGCATGTGGCGTACGGGTGTCCCCCGTACGTCCACTGCTGGTGTAGGTACCCCACTGTAGCACTCTTAGTACCTGTAATAATTAATTCACTTTGACCTGTAATAACTACCTGAACCGTAACTGATCGCATAGCTCCCGCTCGTCGCGCGGCGTGATCTCGTACACGTCGGTGAGGGCGTACGGATGTCCCCCGTACACCCTCTGCGAGTGTAGGTACCCCACTGTAGCAGTCATAGTACCTATAATATCTACCTGAACCGAAACTGTTCGCTTAGCTCCCGCTCGTCGCGCTGCGTGATCTCGAACACGTCGGTGAAGGCGTACGGATGACCCCCGTACACCCTCTGCGAGTGTAGGTACCCCACTGTAGCAATCTTAGTACCTATAATATCTACCTGAACCGAAACTGTTCGCCTAACTCCCGCTCGTCGCGCGGCGTGATCTCGAACACACCAGTGAAGGCGTACGGATGTCCCCCGTACGCCCACTCCGACGAGTGAACCTGTACCCCACTGTGGAACACCCCGACACCTGCGCCCGCCGTGTACCTGGATAAAATATATGCATATGAAATTAACCCGTTTTGAAAAACCTGCTAATATAGTTTTTAAAACAAAATTTCGTCTAAAACAAAAAAATATCTGCTAGAAATAAGCGTCTCCAGCTCCTTCTTTATTTTGTCCTTGGTTAATTTTATCCAGCTGCTACCAACCATCTCGCGAAACTCGTAACTAAGCTCAGTTTTGTTTTGCAGCCATTGTATCGGTTAGCCCTACACAGACCTACCAACAACGATGTTGTAGAAGTGACAAAGTAGTTTAATACCCTGTGTATGTGTCACTTACCAGTTTGTCCAGTACATGTCGTACACGTTGAGCACGACGGCCGACTGGCCGGGGCGTGGCGCGCGTTGCTCGCCCCGCCGCGACAACAGCGACATGCACGACGGGAACATCGCACAGATGCCGCACGACTGTGAGAACGCAAGGAAGTATGTTAGAGTACATCAGAAGACAGAGGTACGAACACCATGTTGGTTAGAATTGCGTAGGTAAGTACGAAGCTAGATAACTACAGGCGGGCCGCTAAAATGAAACCACTTCTGAAGTAGCTGCGCGGTGCGGGAAGCGTGATATGCGTCAACAACCTGCCTGAAACACGCAGCTTCTTGAGAAATTATCTCAGTTCAGCTCAGTCAATAGATACTTTACTTAGTGCTAGGCTGCGTACTAAAACACGCTTCTAGCAAACTAACGCATGGTGTTATATCTCAACGGTAACACTGGGACTTGTATAACTACGTTCGAGCTACGCTACTCACCAGGCGGTTTGCCAAGGAAAGCAGCAGATTGGCGCCCCGGCCTAAAACTGCTATTACTCCACTCATATTGATCATCAAAACCAACTTGATGCATTCGAAGTTCGTCAAAAATTCGATAAGTACGAAACGAAACCAACATGCTTTGAATACATGTGTATATGTGTAGTGTGGTTTAAACGAGACTTGATAGTCATAGTGCTAAATTATCAGTGGTTAGGTAAATATCGATAGCATTTAGCTGTCAAGAGGACATCTGCCATTTTCTTTGTTTGAATGACAACTATTGCGGTTTAGTTTTTACGCAGTCAGCC
The DNA here is from genome assembly GCA_961205895.1 of Mythimna pallens. Taxonomy (NCBI): domain Eukaryota; kingdom Metazoa; phylum Arthropoda; class Insecta; order Lepidoptera; family Noctuidae; genus Mythimna; species Mythimna pallens. The sequence goes on along the minus strand of OY540849.1, from coordinate 10,387,580 downwards.
AGCCAGTTACAACGCCCTTGACAACCACCTTTCGGTCAAAATTCTATTTATCGGGGTTTAATATAGACTCCTGGGGCCTTAAGGTGCCATTCGAACCTCGGCTGCAGACTGCGGATGCAGGTACACGCATGACACGCAGCCGTTGCCTGCATCCGCAGCCGGGAGTGATTGCGAGGCTGCCTAATCTACCATTCAATCCAATATGAGCACTATCGGCTCCGAGTAGGTAGCGATTATATCGGGATTTGAATAAACAGGTTGGAGTGACGTAACTACTTGTGCATCGACTTGCGGCCACGGCAGTACTACTGGTCTTTTTTTTTTGCTATCAGCTGCAGCTGCAGATCGCGACAGCACTCGCAGCCAAAGCTCGGCAGCACATGCGGCCACAGCCGCGTTCGTAATGGTTTTCGTGCGAGTCCGACTCGCACTTGTGGGCTTTTTTATTTGTATTCGAGTCTAGCCTTGCTTAAGTAACTTAGTAACGTATACGAAATAACCACAACACTCATTTATATACACATAAAATTAATCAAAGATTCTATCAGTATTTCCTGAAAATCGTGTTTTCAATCATAATGACTCATGTGCGGTTGCTTTTCAACGGTAGACTAAATTATCTTTGTTAAACATGAACTTCATGACACTGCTGATATAATAGATCTAGGGTTGCCAATTTCCTTTTTCCGATGAAGTACTCGCGCACGAAGGGTTCCTACCGTCCAACGGCAAAGAAAACACGTTTGTTGTATGGGATCCCCACTTAAATATTTATTTTATTCGGTTTTTAGTATTTGTTGTTATAGCGGCACCAAAATACATCGAGTATGGTTGCCAACCCTAGGTCAGCCGTTAACCACAACGGTAGTCGAATAGAAATGTTTGGTGAGAATTAATTGCAGCCAATCAGACCGTCGATGACCGCTAGGATCGCGGGGAATTTCTGAAAGGGAAGCCGTAGTCCCAGAACGCAAAAGGTAACTGAAGGACACAGGTGTTGTTTTAGTCAGCAAAAATCTGACACGCCCTCCCGTTCATCATAGACCAGGAGATATCATTGGATAATTTCCCACCTTAAAAAATGCCGATAAGATTATACAGACATTATCTCAAGTTAGTCATTTTATTAATCATATGATTTGGTAATTAGAAGGAATTATCTTTCAAAATACAATTTAATTAGCTTGATAAAATCGTATGCATGTCGAAAGTCATTGACCATGTCAATTTGCACAACTTTTTTTGTAAGGTTCTTGCTCTGGATGGAAGGTGACGTATTTGGTGGCATAAGGATAACTATACCAATATAGTTGTGCCAACACCCACCCCAACCTGCTGACCCCAAGGTCAGCTTCCAGTGTAACTGTATGGAAGCGAATACCAGAATTTTACTTGAAGCTACAGCCAGTCTGACCACCGCAACCGAGCCACTGAGTAAAACGAGAACCAAGACTGGTGGTGGATTGGTAATCGATGACCTATTGAACCTCACACGTTCTATCCCAACCTGAAAGATTAACCAGATGGTTGGTGAAATGGTTGAGCGATTGGCTCCTGCGCAGCGTGTCGCGGGTTTGTCCCGCACGGAACAACTACTTGTATAGCCTACAAATAGATGCTACGGAGGAGGTGACTTTTGTATGTGACTTTACATGCTCCTGAAAGCACCCACGTTACAGAAGGAATTCCTAGTGCAAGAGCAACATTTTTTATTTTATTTTAATATAAGCTAGATAGAGTAAGCTGTTTAAAAATTAATCTCTTCGACAATATAATTAAAGCAACGAATATTGTTAAATTGTTAATATCGAAGACATTGATTGTTTGCCGCTTCAAAATAAATTATATTATCGCCAAGAAATATATAAACCTAAGGAGCTAATTAACTCAATATCAATTAAGAATTAACACAAATTCCTACGTGAGGTAATGGTGCAAGTGATCTCTTAACAACACCGCTCTTCAGGGATTTAAGAGTCCGTCATTGAAGAGTCTCGAGAATTTTGTAATCCGATTACTAGGTTAAGTAAGTGAATGATGTCTTTACTCAAGAAGACCGGATTAGGATAATGCACGTGTATTGGGCATAACTCATAGTTGGGTATTTGCCAGTACTTATTTTTGCACAATATTTTATACTAAACAACAAATAACACTAAAAAGAAATATTTTTCTGAAAACCGCATCAAAATTGGTTATTAAACTAGCTTCTGCCAGCGGCTTCACCCGCGTGAAAGTATGTTCCTCCATAATAAATATGGAAAATACTTTCTTAGTGCTTGCCTACGTCATAAAAGGAAACCTTGTGCAAAATTTCACGATCCTGGTCCCAGTAGTTTCTGCTGTGTTGATATGTCACTCAATGATTTATGAATTGAGAACTTTAAGTAAAAAGCACATGTTCCACTGAACAAATTTTATCATTAAATGGGGGTTAAATCATCGCCACTATGCGGTACATGTCAGGTGCCCGAAGCTATCATTCATGAGATGGTGGAATGTGACCAGTATCGCGAACTGAGAAGGAGCCTGTTACCAAATATTGATCTCCACAATGGTGGAATCAATATGATTCCGAGCCAGCCAATGTCTGAAGAAGCACAGAGTATTTACAAGTTCCTAAAACGTTGTATGAAACAGAGAAAGGATAGAGAGGGGCAGAGAATATGAGTATAGAGTGAGGAACTATATTTGAAGATGTGAGTAGGGGATAGAGTAGAGTAATGGGTGGCTTGCAGTCTGCTATCGCAGCTTGCAAGATGCCCATTATGCTACAACAGGATTGATCCCATGAGGCTGGCATAGTCACCCAGAGTGTACTGAAGCCTCTAAATACTAGACAAAAAAAAAGTAATAAGCTTAATCGGCCTTGTAATGTTCCCTCTGCTGGGACTCAGGCCTCCTCTCTAGGAGGAAATGGACCGTAAACAAACACGCGGGCCAAGTGCAGATTGATGGATGTCACATGTCTTGGATTTTTTTGGTTCTAGGACATGTCGGCTTCCTCACGATGTATTCCTTCACCGTTTTGAGAACAGTGGTGATGAAATAAATTACACAAATAACTTCAAGTATTAATGCGGAAACTGTCAAATAATTCAAAAATGGGGGTTCAGCACTGAGTTGCTGACCTAATATACCGGAGCGGTGTTAAATCTGCATCCCAACAAAATTTTACGGTCTCACAGTCGTTAACCCAAATCTTACAAATATTGAGATGCGTGGGAGTAAACGATTGATGTTCGTTCAAAGCAGTTTCTTTGAATTTCATCTGTAATTTAAAACCTCTTCCTGATTCCTAAACTCAGGGAACTGCGGAAGTCATTAATGCTTGTAAAGACGCTGATTACCATCATTATGAAAACTAATACTTGTCTTTCGCAAGTTTATCTAAAGTATAAAGACTGCAAACGACCATCTGCCATATAAATTATCAAAGAAAAAAAATAAAGAGTGGGGTAGGAGGGTTAAAATCGCCTTTGGTTAAGTGCCGTTTCGGAGGACGTCGATCACACTGTGACACACCGGGACAAAAGTATACTACGTGCTTACATGGTGTACTCGAGTACCAAGTTACATCGAAATCCGTTCAGCCATTCGAGCGTGAAGAGGTAATAAACTATACGCTCACAAACTTACGCCTGTATAATATTACAAGCGGCTGCTAGCGGCACGTAAAAGAAATATATCAAAGGGAACATACTCCCCGGATAAAAACTGCTTTCCTAATTGCTGCTAAATGCTATTCCAGAACATGGTCTACCCGTGTACCAAGTTTCACCCAAATCCGTTCAGCGGTTCGAGTGTGAAGAAGCAATAAACATACACACTCAAAAACTTTCGCCTTTATAACATTACTAGCTACTGCCAGCGACTTTGCCCGCGTGATTGTACAAAATTATCCTAAGGATAAAAAGTATCCTATGTGCTGGCCTGCTGGCATGGTCTACATCTAATAGAAAATAATTTAATAAACATGTACACTCAAAAACTTCCTTTGTAATACTAGTGTGTTGTTCGCAGAAAAACAGCTAAATCATTCCATATTATTTATCAGTAATACATCACAGATACCAAATGTGCTAATGTAACGCAAAATGCGTCAGACTAATTACTGTGTCAATAGAATTTAAACATACCGTAGATTAGCTCGGTGAAGACCAGTGTAGACAGACAGTGCATTGTCAAAGATAAGATATTGGCGGTGTAAACTGTCACACGCCGATAAAGTGGATTTATTATTGTTAGTAATTGATATGAGGTAATTGGCAAACTTGATAGCAGGTGTGACATATTTTCATGGGTCGTCCGAATGGGAACCCCAAGGTCCTGGGACGCAAGGCAAAGAAGGAACATAGGAGTGAGTTTTAGTCAGTAAAAGTCTGACACGCCTTCTCGCTTCACCCTAGAGCGAGAGAAGTCATTGGATGATTTCTAGTTTCCCAAAAAAAAGGTGTGACATATTTTTGTAACTAGAAAGTCAGTAGTCATGAGGAAGGATCTAGCTACGCTGCAACCCCAACCGCGACTACCTGTCACCATAAATGCGCGGGCTTTCTGACGACGAGCAAAAGGTACCTCGCCAACCGGCCGTCCGGTAACTGTCCGCATCGAGACCGAGTCATTGACGGTGCGTAGTGTTCCACGCGCGCCTAGCAGGGCCGATGCCTGCTAAGGCGGCGAGGAATTTCTGAAAAGTAAACCCAAGGTCTTTTTTTCGGTGGGAAAATCATCTTATGTGTCAGATAGTGACAGACTTTTACTGACTAAAAACCCACTCCTGTTCCTTCGTTGCCTTTCGTACCAGGGCCGAGTCTTCCTTTCAGAATCAGACCCTTGGCCCCAGTAGGCTTCGACCCTGCTAGGCCCCTAAACGCAAAGGGCAACTTAAGGACATGTAGCGACTTCTATGGCGTCATATGGGATCTAATCCTGCATTGCGTAATTAAAGTTCACCGCGCGATTGGAACATATATAGAACAGCCCAAAATCATCTATCGGGCAGTTGCCCACCAGACATAACACCCGTCTGGTCGGAGGATCCTCCCTTTTCAACGGAGATTTGTTCTCTGTTCCGCATACCGCCAAAGACACAAGTGTGGTTTTAGTCAGTAAAAAATCTAACACGATAGACAGAAAAAGAGAAAGTCATTGGATGACTTGACACCTCAAAAAAAATACTATAAATATATTCTTTGCCAGCAGGTTAAAATAGCTAACGTGAATTGAACCAAAACAATGTACTCCATCAACGACAGAGAAGGTACAAAAACTTTAATTAGCTGGTGGTAATATCGGTTAGATCGCGTGAATACGTGCTTGCTACCGATGTTACACTATTTAGTACAACACTAACGCGTAAATGGGGACGTACATTATTCAATTAATAAGTATGGTGTAGTTTTTATATTTTATAGCAGTGTAGTGTTTAGCAATAGATCATCATCATTTCACCATGTTGGACATAGGTCTCCCCCAAGTGTCGCCACAATGAACGGCCCTGTACGTTTCGAAGAAAATAAAACAGTAGGCGTGGGCTTGCGGACGGCGAGCAATGGAGCACCGTCCGGTAACCGTCCAGACCGAGCCCGAGTCGTCGACGGTGCGTAGTGTTCCACGCGCGCCTCAACAGGGTCGCAGCCTACTGGGGCCACGGGTTCGCTTCTGAAAGAAAAACCCGGGGTTCTGGAACGCAAGGCAAAGAAGGAACATAGAAGTGGGTTTTAGTCAGTAAAAGTCTGAAACGCCCTCACGCTCCGCCCTAGAGCGCAAAGTCGCTGGATGATTTCCCATTAAAAAATAAAATAAAAAGAAAAAATATTTCCAAATATAAAGGTTATTATTAGTTAAATCGCGTATACTAAGTAAGCGTCAGTTTTGCACACCAGCAGTTAGCAACTCGTTCAGCCTTTGTCGCGAGTGGCGGCCTCGACATTGCCTTTGACGTGCCGCCTTTGACGTGCTGTTACCGCCTACTCGAAATAGGCATTTTTCCTGTAGTTCACATAAACGAATTCAGTCTGTGCCTTGCTAGGTGCTACTTGAGCTCCCTTTTGCTACGACTGCTATAGTTTTCAAACTTTTTCTTTGACAATACCACGATTTGTTTCCTAGATGTAATCCACGCACGCTTCAAAGTCCTGTCAGCAATATAGAGAGGTGCCGAATTGTTGGAATGAGGTACCGTGGTCCAGGAACGCAAAGGGTTTTAGGTAGTAAAGCTAGAACTACGCTGCGCATACGTGTGCCACACACGCCGATCTGGGCGCGTCGGTCTCCAAGTCTCCATACATTTTGTATGAAAACTCGACTTGTAGAGCTACACTTGATCCATGCCACGCGACGCTACACGACGTCGTACTACGTACAAATCAGGCGTGTTACAAGTGTGTGTCGGTTTAATGTAGTTCGAGCTTAAAAGTCTGACACTCCCTCTCGCTCCATCCAGAGAGGGAGGAGTCATTAGTTTGATGAATTCCCACAGAAAGGGACTAAAAAAGATTCCGAGTAAAGTAACCACCCACTGAGGTTTCTGAGATCTTAAAGACATTTTATTTCGTTCCTATATTATTAAACACATTTTATATTTTCTTCAAAATAAACTGAGGGTCTACCACTGAACTGTTAAAGGAATGGAGCTATGAACAATTGGGTGTATAGCTATAACCCTCTCTCTCGTACGCTTGACATTTTAACACATCATGGTAATGCCCCTGGTCTGGGTCAAGACAGATGTCAACTTATAAAAGACAAAGCTAAATGTCTCCTAACATTATAACTTCTGTCTCTGGAGAGCCATAGGCAGTGGCATCCTGTACAAGCTTTTATTTAGGTTCACCTGTCCCGATTTTTGTCTGTAATCTAATCTTGCAAATTAAATTTGATCCACTTCACGGTTATCGATTGAGCTGAAATTTTGCATGCATGTGTTTATAAATCAGATGACAATGCAAAATTATTATGACATGGAGCTGATCTGATGATGGAACCGGAAAGTGGCCATAGGAACTCAGATCGTGTTTGAGTTTTTTGGAATGGTCTTGATGAGTATTAATTATTATACTGTAACGCGCTATAAAAGCTTGCTATGAAAAAATGTTTGGATTGATGAATTTGGATTTGGATTTTCATTAAAACTTGTTTGGAGAAAAACTTGCTTGCAAAAGAGTTATTAAGTCTCTTTCCAAAATTCTTTGCCACATTCTCGATTTTTGTACTTTCCTTAGTATGCGTGTTAGTATTGAGTCCGCTTTATAATTAAGCGGGACTATATTTAAATAAGTTGATGTTTTAATGTTATCGACGTGACAGTTTTATGTGAGTACTGGTTTATGGTCAGGCTTGTCGGTTATTTTCTTTTGTTTTCACTGATGTAAACAGTTAGTAAATTCTAAAGAATTTGATTTATCGCACATCTTTCTATGTTAATTTATTATTAAACCTGACTAGCTTCTGCCAGCGGCTTCGCCCGCGTGAAAGTCGGTTTCTCTTTCATACGGTGACCCCGTATTTTGGAAAATTATAAAAGGAAACCTTATGCAAAATTTTACGCCCCAAGTCCTAGTAGTTTCAGCTGTGCGTTGATATGTCAGTCAGTCAGTTTCTCCTTATATATATATAGATAAAAATATCGCCCACCATTTTTTTGAGGATGGAAAATCATCAAATAACTCTTTCAGCTCTGGATGGGGCGACAGAGTGTCAGATTTTTACCAATACTCACCCGTTCCTTCAGTTGCCCTTTGCTCTGCTTTGCTGTTCCAGTGACGCGGTTACTCTATCGAACCATTTCGCAGCCCTAGCAGGCCTCGTCACTCGCGATGACATTTTTGAGGCGCGCTTGGAACACAACACGCCGTCGACCCGGGTCTAGTTCCTAACGAACACGGACGCCCGCAAACCCGAAAAGTGACCCCTTCGAAATTTATTTGTGTCTGTATTTGGGTCACAGTAATACATACGTGTAACAGATTTCAACTGAATCGGTAAATTAAACTCGGAGCAAATTGTTTGTTGTGAGCACAGAAGTTGTGAGAGACGGATAGGTCTGTCTGCCTATCCATGACACGAGTAATCCTATAAGAATTCTGTTTTTTTTTTCATGCTAACGTATAGAACCCTAAAATAATGCCAAACGAGAAACCGGGACTATTCTAAAAGCAAAAACCAACGATACATACATACCCACATGATATCGGCGACATAGCCCACAAGACAGGAAAGAAAAACATTTACTTCCACCAAGAATAAAGACTTCCTTTATAAACGTTCTAATTTCAAGCGGTCATTCGCGCCGAATTTAACGACAAAATCGAAATTGGAACAAGCAACATCATTGACGCGACGGATCGAGAGTTTCTCGTAACTACAGATGCACATGTGTCCCTGCTCTGAGCCCGTCTGTTCATTAATTGGAGATCACGACCTCTGGGGCCGGGCTCAGCCTATGACAAGCTATGGGGAATATTGCACAGCTGTTAGCTGCATGCATCTTTATTACACTGATTAGTAAAGGATTTATTTTTCAATCAAAGTATGCGTATTTTTTTAGGAGCCAAAATTACAGAGCGTAAGAAATCGAACATTGTGATCGTAATTTGGAGGAAAAGGTCAGTAAACTGAAATAGGTGTATAAGGTTGTGTATAAAGTTGTATTTCGAATGCCTTCCGATTGTTGACGAATAAGTTAATATCGGAATGATTGCCAAGGGAGAAAAGATGAAGCCATTGCTTTTTAGATTGGACGAGATTGGACGGTATTGTTGTTCTATTTCACAAAGGCGATTGGGTCTTGGTCGTGTGTAGATTCACGTGCACATTGGTTCTGTGTGTGTAAGCTATTTCCTATGACACCGGGTGCTCCGAACCGAACCCGCTTTTGTAAGATAGAACAACTATCAAACAGCAAACAAATTAGCAAAAAAGATTCAATATTTTACACTAATGAAATTAATTGTGATAGCTTCGGTCAAGTTTTAGGTTTCCTGATCAAGAAACTTCTTAACAACAACAGGAAGAGCCTTAGTTTAGTATTTATCGGCTCACATTTAGGCCAAACAGCACAATTACTGTAATAATGAAATGTAAAATATACGTTTCTCTTGCTAACGAGTCGTTTTGTTAGTGTGCCACGAGGTTAACATTTAGATAAAGCTTACGTTCGCTTTGATTGCGCCTTCGTTTACCTAGGATACCTACTTTCTCGCTCCGTGACCCAGAACCTAACCTTTACCTTTACGAACTTGAAAACTTAAAATAATAATTCACCTCAAAACTAGTATTGGAAGTTGGATCTACATAATCTTGAATTTAAATGGCAATTTATTGGCTAGAATACCCACGACATTAAAAAGGTAGCTCGAATAGACACTCAGGTAAGATCATCATCATTTCAGCCGAAAGATTTCCACTGCTGGTCTAAGGCCTCTCCCAAGTGTCGCCACAGCGACTAGTCCTGTGCGTCTCACATCCATCTCATACCCGCGACGCTCAACAGGTCATCGATTCATCTTGTGAGACGCCTCCCAACGTTGGATCTTCCGGTACGCGATCACCACTTCAGAACATTTGGGCTCCATCGGCCATCTGTTCTGCGGAGAATGCGCCCTGCGCTTACTGCCTCTTAAGTTTGGCTATTCTTCGGGCTTTCGGTAAACTTGGTTCTCCTGCAGATATCTTCATCTTTGATTTGTTCATGCAAAGAAACTCCGAGGATAGCCCTCGCCATTGCCCTTTGGGTGACTTTAAGCCTTCTGAAGAGGCCCATTTGTGAGCGACCACGTTTCGGAACCATATGTCATCACTGGAAACACGCACTGGTCATAGACTTTCGTCTTGAGACTCTGTGGTATGTCAGACGAAAAAATACAGGTACCCAAACGCTGCCCAGCCGAGTTGGATTCGACAATTGACATCTTTCTCGAAGTAGATGCAGAAGACGGAAGATGCGGATAGCTTTTGACAGAACGAAGTTTGCCGGATCAGCTAGTATGTAAATAAATCTCCAAGGGAAAGTCATCCGAAACACGTACATGGTTGACTAATAAACACGCCAGTAAAGAACTCTGTTTTCATTTACCAATAACTTATAATAATCCATTATTACCCTAGAACCCGAAAATCCTTTACATCCTCTGGCAAGGTATCCAAATCACTAAGTAACTTCTATGAAGTTTATCTGTAAATTTGAAGTTGAGCCGTATACTGCCGTAGACGGTATTTTCAACATTTTGAGTGTTGCTAAAATTCAAAATGAACTCTCTCATATATATAATATACATATAATTATCTACATAATATAAAATAATATATAAAAGGAGAAACTGACTGACTGACATATCAACGCACACTCGAAACTACTAAGACTAAGAGCGTGGAATTTTGCACAAGGTTTCCTTTTATATCGTAGGCGAGCACAAAGAAAGGATTTTCCAAATTTCACCCCCTAAGGGGATAAAATGGGGTCCAAAGTTTGTATGGAGAAACCTACATTGACGCGGGCGAAGCCGCTGACAGAAGCTAGTAATAAATAAAAAGAGAAACTGACTGACTGACATATCAACGCACAGCCGAAACTACTAGGAATAGAAGCGTGAAATTTTTCACAAGGTTTCCTTTTATGACTTAGGCGAGCACTAAGAGAGGATTTTCCAAAATTCACCCCCTAAGGGAATGAAACGGGTGTCCAAAGTTTGTATGGAAAACCTACTTTCACGCGAGCGAAGTCGCTGTCAGAAGCTAGTTATAAAATGAAACTTAAACTATTCAGTTATTCAGCTAGACTCAAATTTCTCCAAAAAGGAGGTAACTTACTAATGATCATAATTGTTTGAGCTACTTGTTGATTTCTTTTGCAAATGGACTGATTTCTTATGAAAGCGGTGACATTTCTTTTTACCTACACGTCATTGGTTTGAATCAAATTAACTTGGGCAATTGCGGTTTTGCTATTTCTCGGTATACTAATATAATAAAGAGGAAAGATTTGTATGTTTGTATTTTTGTTTGTAACGAATAAATAAACTAAAAACAATACTAGACAGATTTTAAAAATCTTTCACCTACTTTATCACTAAAACTTGTAGTTTATCACTGAGTTACATACGCATATATTTTTTACAGTCACGCGGGCGAAGCCACTGACAGAAACTAGCGTTTTATATATATTTATTTGGATACAAATCTATAGAAAATAAAAAACAATTTTTTCAGTTGTTATCTCAGTCTTTACCTAAAGTTTGATCAAATCGTAAAATCATCAAATAACTTCTCTCGCTTTGGGTGGATCGAGAGGGAGTGTCAGACTGTTACTAACACCCACCTGTGTTCGTTCAGTTGCCCTTTACGCTGCATGACCGTAGTTAGACGGTAACTCTTTGAAACAATCTGCTCTAGAAACACCCCTGAGATCAATTCCCTCCGATGTAATACTTTGTTCAATAGCAATTCAGAAAGCTGAACTTGACGTAGCGTCAAGTTATAAACCGGGGACTACATTAGACCGACGTACACGTGGGCGACGCCTGAGTTGTACGTAGAGTCGCGTCGCGTAGCGTGGATCTAATGTAGCTCTGCAAATCAAGTCGCCATGTAAAATGCATGGAGACCGACGCACTCAGATCGGCGTACGTGGCCCACGTGTGCCCAATGTAGTTCTACCTTTACTCCTTTGTCATTCAGAAATCTCATAACCCACAAATAACCACAGCATAAATAATAATCCTCTTCTACAGGATAAACCGTCACTATCGATAACACTGCGATAACACACTCTCCACAGAGAAACAATTGGAGCGCCCGCTATCGATAGCCACACAATTAAAGTTGTGATAAAGTTGAAACGGCGCGAGCAAGCGCCGATAATATTAACAACGCCATATGTACACACAATGGTTACGTCCGTGATTGCAGATCGGTTTAGCGTCAACCATTTGCCGATATCGGCTAATCTATGACCGCTTTTAGTATGAGCTGAATTATGAACCTCCAAATGCGAAGATATTGGCCCCATTTCAATGGGCCCTACTATGACGTGGTAAAATGTCAAGCGTGCGAGCGAGGAAAAGGGATGCACCCTATATAGCTCCATCCCTTTAACAGTTCAGTTTAGGTCGACCACTGGATTGCGTTGAGAATTAGTGGTAAGTCAAAGTCAAATTCAGCACTTATAAAACAATCCAGCCAGTTCGGTAGGGCCTATTGTCGTCTTACGCGTTATGGGAAGTCTATTCAGTAACTTCCTAGCTGGCTAAAATCAACATAATTTTAAGTTGTGTTACTTTTTTGCTGTACAATAAAGTTTATTCTATTCTATTCTATCATCATCCTCTTCCTGCCCTTGTCCCATATTACTTCGTGTGGTCGGCGCAACACATTTTTTTCTTTCATTCTATTCTGTCAGCAGTGCTACGCTACCATTGACTCTCTCTTCTTTCATATATGACTCTCATATATAACTCTTCACATAATCTTAGCTGGTAAAAATATAAATTTTTTTATAGATCTATAAACGGCGCTAGTTACTCAAGTTTCTTCAAGGGGTGAATGAGTCTGATTTTATTCTACTGTTGAAGAAGAACATGTGTATGAATTAGATTTTTGAAATTATTGAAATTGCAAACCAGTAACACCAATGGCGGATTTGCCTTGAGGCTAATTCTCTCGGGCTCAGCCCTAGGGCGGCCAAACATTCAAAACTGTATTGTATAGCGCAAACCTATCAAGAATAAAAAAAAAAATTACCATATTTATTTAAGATCACATTTTTACACTGCTAAATTAGCTAACACCACCAGGGCGACAAATGCTAAACGGCCTAGGTTGATAAGACAACTTTTTCGGTCACTCAGGTGTCGCTGAGCGAAAAACCAACAGATACTGATATTTCGTACTGAGCCACCACTCCCACCTTCTAAGGACGAAACTAAGAAAGAGATTTTCCTAAATCCATTTTAAAACCTCACCACCACAACATCTATCTATATCAGTTCCAATTCTCGCTAAAGGCACCAGCAGTGCATGCATATATGGCGTGCCTGCTCCCCATACCTTATGAAGCACGTAAAGTGTGCCGCTTCCTACAGTTGTCTCCTAACTTGCACTCAGAGATAAGAAGCTCGCTGCAAATGTATTACGGTCAAATTATTGTTAGTCGTATTACTTTCAAGATCTTAGATTTATAGCATTACGTTTTTTCGAATACATTGCTGATTGCGCCTTGAATCAAAGAAAATTCTCAAATAAACTATTGTTATTATCCAGAAATTATAGAGAAGTACCTACTGAACTAGAACCTACTAGATTGACACCACAGGTTGTCTAAAAAAAGTTATTACGGTGGTTTTTCCTCTAATCGAAAGAAGACTTTTACTGCTTTCATTTGCCATCAAAGAAACAAGGAGGGAAGAAACACAATAACTTACAAAACAACACCTATTCAACCAGGACCCTTTTGATGTTCTAACTCGTTAGAAGTTTACCTTTAAACAAGATTATAAGTTTTCATGACCTTCACTAAGTTCGCGAGTCGTCCAAGAAACAAATCCTTTGTCTTCACATCGATCAGAAACAACATATATAATTAATGTGAGAAATAACATGTGTACAGCTTAGAAATCGAGTGGTAACTAATGGTTTGTTCTTGACCTTTGAACGGACTTTGACGGTCGAAGGTGGTAGTGGTAGCACGTCCAGCGTGGTAACGCGATATTCACCAGTTTCCTATTGTTGAGAGGAACAAAAGTAACTGAAGACTCAGTTAAATGGCCTATTAACATACAGGTTGGAAGATTTAAGCGGTTAAGCCTGTTTATACAATAACGAAGCGTTTTTCTTGACTTCCTTCATTGTTTCTCATAATAGGTTTTGTAATTGGTTTACGTATACACGAGACAAATATTATACAATGCTAATGACACGTCGTTCTACAGTTCACTGTTGAGTAATGACATTTACTAGGTCATAACTTTAGATACATATTTTATTTATTTTATAGTGAATTTTTTTTTTTTTGATGACCATACTTGACAGCGTGAAACTTGTAGAAAGGAAAAAAAAGTTCAATTGGCAAGAAAAATGAATTGTCAAATACAAGACATTCAAGTTTTGTTTTTCCTACTGGATTTTTTCTATATGCAACATCACTGAGTAACGAGTTAATGACAATCGTGAAGAAATCTAAACTTTTAGTGATTTCTAATCTATAGTGAGCAAGAAAATATAAATTCCATCTTTTTTTTTATATAAGCCCTTCCAGAACTATAGAATTGTTTCAAAGAGTAACCGCGGCCCTAGAACGCAATTGAAGCGAAAAACGGGGGTTGGTTTTTGTCAGTAAAAGCCTAACACTCCCTCTAGCTCCAACCAGAGTGAGTTATTTCGTGATTCCCCCCTCCCCTCTTAAAAAGAAAAACTAAAACCAGGAAAAGCCATTGCCTATGGGTTTGCCCGACTGGATGGCAGTGGGGCCAAATGAATGTAGATTTAAGAGAACTGCAGAATTAGAAGATATTAGGTACGGCTTAACGTGGGAAAGGCGTAATAGGATAGGCTTTTTTGAGTTGGGAAATCATACAATGTCTTCTCCCGCTGTAGGGTGGAGCGAGAGCCCGAGTCAGACCGTTACTGACCAAAAACTAACCTTCAGTTGCCCTTTGTGTTCGACGATCACGGTATCTCTATGAAAAATTCCCATCGCCCTAGAAGCCATCGTCCCCACTGGACTCCTACGGTTCTACTGACATCTCTTTGGGGCGGAATTGATGGAAGCATAGAGGTGCAGTAAAGTCCCGCAAACTCCACCACCAGGCAGCTGTTATGACTGGTGTACCTTTGTCGGCCTGATGGTTCAAATTGCGCTAGAACCATAATATCACGACGCAAGGTGTGTGTCGTCAAGTCTAATTTTGATTTGTTCGTATGTGACGCCATAGTAAAGATAGACAATACGAAAACATAGCTAGAATAATACTTGAATGATCTACGGAAATTTATAATCCTTATACATATGAGTACTATAATCAAGTCCTTCAGCGTGTCTTTTTTTTTCTGAATGAACGCGATAAACTCAAAAAATAGTGAACGGATGTTCATGCTGTTTTCACCAAAACACAAAATTATTCATGAGGAAGGTTCAGGTGTATAAAACATGCATATTATAGTACAGAAAAGCTGAGAATTTCTAATACTCGTGCGCTTAACGCACGGGGCGTTAAACGCACGGGTGTTAGAAATGGTGTTTGTGTTAGAAAACCTTCCTCAGGAATCACTCAGTCTATTGATGAAAACTGTATGGACACCCGTTCTGTAGTTTTTAAGTTTATCGCATTCAAACGGATAGACGATGTGGGGACTTTGTTTTATAATATGGATACTTCCTGTTTGAAATAGATATAGCTCTGAAGCACGGTAATAAACACCACAAGAGTCTAAGATTTCCTATAACCCTTCATGAATCATTTAATTGCAAGAATTATGTTCATATCTGTCGGAGAGTCACCATTACAAGGAAACGCATTACTGTTTACTGTGACATGATATTGGAAAAGTGTCCGGCCGTTAAAAGTTTACGGGCTATTATTACAAACCAAGATGCTGGTCATTTGTGAGACTTCAAAATGGAAAGAAACACTCAAGACGTTATCATTTACTTAAACTTTTCCCAATCGTTGAGTGCGGCTACCAGTCTTACCGGATACAGCTGAATGAGTATCTGTATTTTGCATGAAACGGCTCGACCCAGGTTGGCCACTACACTAACAATTTGGCTTCCTCAACCAATCTCACAAGACAGGATTCACAGGACAAGTGTCACCAGCTGTGATGCACGACCACCTGCTTCTTTCAGAAGAGGAATCAAGCGACACAGGGTTAATGAATTGGTGACAGGTCACTGGATCAACTTGTGACCCATGGATGCCCCTCAAGTTAAAGGGACAAGTCCGTGATAATACTGAAAAAACTGCATGTAGCGGAAATGAGAATGTTGAGATGGATGTGTAGTGTGACGAGAATGGATACGTGAGACATGAGTATGATAGAGGAAGTTTGAAATATTGTAGCTTCAATGACTAAAAAATTGAAAGGGAATCGTTTGTCATGGTCAGGTCATGTACAGAGGAGGAAAGAGAGGGAGGTTAATAAAAGAGTTATGTAGATGTGAATGGATGGAGAGAGGCCAAAAAAAAGATGGATGGATTATGCGAGGAGTGATATGAAAGAAAAAGAATTCGGTAATAACATAACGGTTGATAAGGCAGAATGGAAGAAAAAATGTGTTGCGCCAACCCCAAGTAACACGGGACAAGGGCAGGAAGATGATGACGATTTCACATGAAGTGACTGTCTATCTGATCAACAAAACCCGGCTACTGGGTAACACCCACCCTACGATACTCGACTCGTAAAAATGTACAAAACTTTTTTTCAAGTCAAGTTTCACGACTGCAAACTTGTAACCGCAAAGCGTAAATGTGTTTTTATAAGACCAGAAAGATAGATTGGAAAGCAGAGGCAGCATGTTTGCAAGTAGAGAGAGTTTGTTTACCGCTTGAAAAGCTAAGTCACCATATCTGTTTGTATGAAAGTTGGATCGCTATTTTAAAAACTTAAAACAGCCGGAATTCAATTCAGATCACCTGGTATACTATAATCTACGTTTCCACATATGTGACCGTCGTAACAATTAATGGCGCCTTAGGGACACCCTCAGAGGTGCTGCAGGATTGTTCGTTAAGAGTTACCGTGGACATCGAACGCAAAGGGTAACGCAAAGGAACACAAGTGAGTTTTAGTCAGTAAAAGTCTGACACAAATAATTGCCCATGTTAAAGCGGAGATACGTCTTCGTTTCAACATTCTTTTTGTAACTCCGTAGGTTTTTAAGCCAAAAGTGTATAGGTTGCTTCTAGGCAAGCGTGCTCCATCATAGACCACATCATCAAGTAAGATAGTAGTCAATAGCAAGCTTATAACAGCTATTTAAAAAAATAAAATAAAAAAAACATTAACATAAAACCCATTCCAACAACGGGCAAATCATTTCCTTAACATTTTTCCTAAAACCAGTATTTGAAATAATTGAAAAGCCTGCTAAATCTTGTCAGTTACGGTTCTTATTATGCGACACATAATAAGGAACGCAAACCAACAATAACGTTAACCAATATGTCAGAAATGAGGTTTTGTTTGAAAACAAGAAACCTTAATGTCGCTTGAATGCACGCTAGAATATATTAACAGCCGCAAGGACTGATGTTAGCCACGATACATAACTTCGTTTACTTTTGCCGCAGAAACTGGTGTCGCTCTTAAATGGTAATTTTTCTTTGTAAAGGCGGTTTTTAGGGACAGTGGTGTATTGAATTTCCGTCGCAAAGTTAGAATTCAATTTGTCCTCCAATAGCCTTGAGGGATATTGCTTGGAAAGGTCGCGGTCAGAAGTTGTGGTAGTTTGAAATTGCTGAATGGTTTTCTAAGCCAATTTTATAGGGGTAACATTCTTTGTTTGTAGAAGGTCATCTCTGTAAGTACAGGCCTACAGTTTTTTTATTATTGTTAGGATCGCGTTTGACCACCATCTCACCTGATGGAGCACGCTTGCCTAGAAGTAACTTCCCAGGTTCAAGCCAGTTATCCACCTCTTAGCTGTACGCACAATGAACGTGTTCTCAAAACGTCCTGATACAATATGGAAATTCTTTTGCAAATATAAAGCTTCACTGACGTCGAATACCATAGACACGATTTATCCCGGAAGAATGCTTTGTCCTCGTGGAATGGGCCACAAGAGTGCAGTAGCGGGACAAACCTAATACATAAATAAGGAAAAACTCGGTTCTTTTCTTGATAGAAGCTGCGCTAACGACGCGACGCCTCATCGGAATAAAAAGTTTGTTGATGTTATTTTCTCTATATTAAATGAGTGCTATGTAGAATCAGCCTTACTACAAGGCAAGCTAAAATTTTTCATAAACATGTTTAAGTGACCTTATTAGGCGAGTTTTCGCATGACCGCATGCGACTAAATAATTAAGAGAACTCGTGTGCTTTAATGCCGTTTTTACGCTAAATACGAAGTGTGATTTCCTTTTGTTTTAACGGTCAATATAATTACCTATCGCGTATTTTCTAAGCGTGCAATTCTTTAATGAATTAATTTCTATTTACCTTTTTCGGCGTCATGGTTATATTTACTTTTTTCTTCATTTTTTTTTGTAACTTTTATCACTTAAATCTCATATTTTGTAGCACTTTATGTTACACAAACACATATGTACATAAACACTACCGCATCCTTTCAAAGCATCACAGAGACTGCCTTTGCTTGTCGTCTTCACTTGAAAAAGCACTGTGTGCTGTGTTCTCAAAAGGCGGGAAATCCTGACCAACCTATTCAGATCCCCGCCATATTAGACAGATTGACTTTTTTATTATTTACCAGAGACAAAAATAAGATGGTCGCATCAATATTATCAGTTTTTTTTAATCCGTAATAAAGTTTTAATCTTGGATGGCCTGCTATCAGTAGCTGTTAATGACCAAGTGATTTTTCTTTGTTTGCTTTCTACGATAATGAGCCCAGTTGTGGGAGGGATCAAATAATATGACGCCAGTATTCATGAGAATACCGTCAGATATGAGACTGCAATAATATTAGGAGTGTTACATATTTATCAGCCCTTTTTTGAAATGGGAAATCATTAAATAACTTTCTCGCTCCGAATAGGGCGAGAGGCCGTCAGACTTTTACCCACCAACCTTTGTTCCTTCAGTTGCCCTTTAAGTTCTAAGACCACGGTAACTCTTTCGAACATTCCCACAGCCCACCTAACTGCCGTCTCTTTGAGGCGCGCGTGGAACATATTCACGTCGACTCGGGCCAGACTGTGACCTATCCATTGCTTGTCCGCCCTACGATTCGCGACGCACGGGGCGTATTCCGCGGCGTTGGCTGGGGTGTGAGGATATATGTTCCCTCATGGTTTCTGCCACCTCCTTCGCTCGCATTACTGCTTCGCAGAAGGAGATGACCGTTTTCCAATCCATGTCGCTCCGGACTATGTGTTGACCCAGGGCCGAACAGGACGGATCGCCGTCGCCGATCACCTCCACGATCGTCAAAGTGGTTACGATAACAGTTTCACGAAAAAAGTTTGCTATAATATGTAAGTAAATACATACGTTGAATTCGTGCCGGGCCGGTTGGATTCGCTATCCCAAGGGTTTCCAACGAGAAACATGATACCAGCCTTATTTGTCATTTTGATAAGGTCAAAGTCATAAGATTCGAGACCCGAAATAACACGTATTTACCCGATGGGGTTCACGTCCCAAGTGTTTTTTTTTACGTGCCAAAAACAGGTACATCCCTATTAGTACAAACGGAAGCGACCCTTTTTTTAATGGTGCTGATTTATATTTGATACCCTGATTTAATTTTGTTAAGCCTTTGTCTAAAAATAAATCCTAAGCTAGATCTATAAATTATGTTTTTATCAGATAAACAGTGAAAACACATTAGCACGGTATTCTACTACAAACAGCAATATCGTTTGTTTACGTTTAGTGCCAAGCTAGGTAAATCGATTGATATGGCTAGATAGGGACAACACTTTCAAGATCGAAAAGTCGACAGCTCTCTTTCATAATGTATAGTTAGTATCTTCTTTGACGCCAAAAACAATAATATAATAATAATAAGTGGCATCCGAAAAAAAAATCGTTAACACAGTTAATTTTTGAGTGGTTTTTACTGGCGTGTCTTCATTCAACCAGGTTTAAAGACTTTTTGTCTAATTGCTACAGATGGCAACACTGTACACAGAATTGTGGTGTTTATGAAAAATATCCTCAAATTAATATCTATGCTTTTGTTACACACCTAAAATTGTTTTATAAATATTTCGACACACTATGTATTTCTGCTTGTACAGTCTGAAAAGATTTAGTGATACTTAGATTTATAATTCTTTATTTTTTATCTTGCCCTTACTGTCCCACTGCTGGGCAAAGGCCTCCTACAAGTCCTTCCAAACTTATTTCTTCCGCGCCATCTCAAACCAGTCCTCGCGGTACGCGATTTAATAAGCAATTTAATTATCTTCCTATAATTAGAAAGAAAATTACAAAATTATCATTTTGATAGACCTTTGTTCTTAGTTTCCCTTCCTTATCATTCTAGATTAAAAGGAGAAATGTATCAAAACAATATTTACATGTAAACCAAAGATACTGATGTTATTGTTATTTTATCGCATTCCTCTTTAAATTACCAATAAATTATCAATTTACATTCTACAGTCAAAACATTATTAATAACATGATGCTGATATAAAGACACAGAGGAAACAAAAGACAAATCACATAAAATATTGCATATAACCAACAAAATGAGTGCACAAAATACGAATGGTGCACATAAAATATAACAGTGCTAACTACGTAAATGGTATTAATCTTACTAAATTTTGGTTATCGTAAGCGTCGTCCTGAGAGACAGTTGTTGTGTCTATGAGCGGGTCCCGGTCCCCCGCGTGGTCCGGTTTCTCCTCCGTCCTCCGTTCTGAACGGGTACGGCACGCGTCACATCTCTTCATCTCTACACATACTTCTCAACTGTGGACTGTCAATAAAGTCCTTCAGTATCATTAATAATCTGTCATAATTGAAGGTTCTAAATCATTTGGTAAAACCAAACCTTAACATTTAATATGACCTATGAAACTGTACCATTGCCTACTTAATTATGCCAATTTCTTTTACTTTCTATTTTTTTAAACAAATTTGACACAGCAAATGAAAAAATGTACTACAAAAAAAAATAAGTTCTAGTGTTAATTAGTGAGCTAAGAAGAGTTTGAGAGACAAAATAAATACCTCATTATCACTATCAATAAGATAAGTCTCTTCCATGACACCAAAATATTAAAAACTAGTCTACACAACTTTTGTATGAATAAATACTATAACTGCACAAGTCATAAAAGTGGCCACCCATCTGTACCGACAGCATGATCACTTATTAACAACTGTGAGCATTATTGGAAAGAAAGATTGTCTATAAATCAGGCATAAAGAAAATATCATTGTATGCAAATCAAACGTTTGACCATTAGCGAAAATAATGACGGTAACACTCATTTACAACGAACGCATACTCGAGAGCATGTCACCTGAACCACTACATCTAAATACCAATACAAAATAATTAAAATCTTGCCACTTACTACTGTTATTTGGCTTCTGTGGTATGC
The DNA here is from genome assembly GCA_961205895.1 of Mythimna pallens. Taxonomy (NCBI): domain Eukaryota; kingdom Metazoa; phylum Arthropoda; class Insecta; order Lepidoptera; family Noctuidae; genus Mythimna; species Mythimna pallens. Next base: position 10,366,329 of record OY540849.1, on the reverse strand, counting down.
AAGCGTATTCCATAGAATTTAGACACCAAATCAAATAAAAACCTCCATCATTCTAATGCCTTAATGGAACACATTAACTAATTATCTTAATTACGTGAAAAGATACAAGTTAAACGTAAAAATTGGGTAAAAAACGAACAATAACCCCAATGTGCTTTGCTTACTTTTGACAAATTTGACATTCAATTTAGGACATAGACTAGAAGAAAGTTTTTTTCAATAATCCGTCAACATTTGGCAAATCACCATTTTGGTCTTTGAGCTAATAATCCATTCAGTTGCGTTGCGTGTGTTCGGATACGGCAATTATTATCTGAAATTCCGAGTTAGTTGGCAACATTATTTAAAAAAAAGTTCTACACGTCATCTCGGTGTGTGTTGGCTGTCAAGTTTTGTAATTTGTGATTTTTGATAGTGATTGTGATATTTGAAGAATTCAAAACTAATTCGAAATGGTAATACTTTAAAGTGTGCCTGTAAATACAAATCCACAAGCTTCAGTGCTTTATTTGCTTTACTAAAGCGGTTATTCCTTAAAAATGTGCGATAGACATCCGGCTTTATATATTACAGTTTTCTGAGTTGTTTTTGTGTAATTTCAGGTGCTCATAGCGGCAACAGTATGTACGAAGTCAGGAAAAGGTACTTAACTTGATATTTACACTATAATTTAATCATTTAACAAGTACTAGTTCGGATAGACATAGATATGTAAACATAATGTAATTTTCATTTTTCAGCATTGGTTTCACGTCAATTCGTGGAGATGACGAAGGCACGTATCGAAGGGTTGCTTGCTGCCTTCCCCAAGCTCATGACTGGAGGGCGACAACATACATTTGTCGAAACTGAGTCTGTCAGGTAATTAAATCCAAATTATATGTGTCATAATACTAATTTGTACCAAATTGATATTATGTCTGACTCTGCAAAGTTTGAGTGTTACCTAATAATACGAGTTTATTTCATGCATAGATTTTCTGTAAACATTATAAAACTAATAATAAAATTCTTATTTTACTAATTCTCAAAGGAGATCAAAATCTAGTAATAAGTACTTTTATTTTATCAATTTCTTATCGTAAATACTCATCTTAATTAGGACTGCTTAATTCCTCTAATATAAAATAATTGCTGCATGGAATGAGAAACATAACTACTGTGTAAAATCTTACCAATAAAACTTATGTGAACTTAGCAGTCAATCCCTTGTGTAATCAGTTTGAGTTGTGAAGATAGATTCACATACTCATCACTGACACTATGTCCCGCACCACCCAAGAGCAGGGGATGTCATATGATGATTTTCCAACCACATTGTTTCTTAACATTTAAACATTTGCTATAATCTTATGTACCTATGCAGAAAAAAAAATTGTGTTTGAACTTATACAGGCATATTCATGAGCTATAGAACTTCATGAGTTAAGACAACTATGGTTAGATGGAATAACAACTCACTTTATCAGAGTTTTTACAGAATATCACCACAGTTTTAAATTCCATAACTTATTTAAAAATTTATTTCTAGTTTCTCGCAGGAAGGAAATCGTACCCCAGCTGACATGCGGGGATACTTACCACTATACTACTGAAAACTTTGTTTATCTTAGCATTGGAATGCCATGGTGTGAAGCACATGTTCATAAGCTCTTGACACTCCCCTTGTCTACTTCTGCTCGCTGATGAATGGAAAAAAGACTGTCTGAATGTTTGATAATGTATGTGAAAACTGAGTAAAAGGCTGATGCGTAATTTAGTATGCCCTGACTTTTTATATTATGACTAGCTGGTGACCACGACTTCATCCGCGTCAGACTCGTAAAACAGTACATTTCAAGAAGGTTTTCTTTTCTGAGCCGAGTCAAACAGACAGATAAAAATAATATAATATGCCACACAACTTCCACTCATTTCCATCTAGTCCCAAACTGAGTAGAGCTTGTGGCATGAATACACACATATTATAGATAAATTACACCCAGACTCGGAACAAATTATCTTTCTCAACACACAAACATTCGCCCTGAGTGGGAATCAAATCAATAACCTCCGGCATAGCAGTCAGGACCACTGATCAGTAGACCAACAGGCCTGTCACCTCAAACATAAAAAACATAATGAATATAAAGTATATTAAAAAATGCAATTTTTTTGCTTAAAAATGTTGAGTTTAGCCTAGTGGGTACATGGCTAAGTAGCTAAAAAAATATATATGATATTACAGATATGTGTACCAGCCTTTAGACAAGCTGTATATGCTGCTCATCACCACTAAAGCCAGCAACATCCTCGAGGATCTGGAGACACTGCGCTTATTTAGCAGAGTGGTAAGTTCAACTATTATTCGCGGCACGTAAGTTGAACCTTCTGCACATTAACAGATTTTCGGATCTCAATCGAAGTGTGGTCTCGCGAGGTGCTGCGAGTAACCATAGCAACCGTCGCCATTTTAGTTCAACTTATATGCCACGTACAATAGCTAATTGTTGCTCTACCCCACCAGCATAGATTGATCTTGGATGTCTATGTAGGTTTACTAGCACTTCGAGAAGCAGAATATCTATGTCTACATAATTTCTGGGCAGTGATTTACATTCTGAAATGCATTCCTAGCCTAATTCTTTTCTTTCTTCTTTTTTAATTTTTATAAATTTCTCTTCAGTTGCAAATTTTTTTTCTTAGTACATATACTGACATTTTAGAAGAAGTTAATATTTGAAAGAAAAAAACAGCTCTAACACCATATTGTCTTATCTTCAATAAATTATTTTTATATCATAGACAAAAACCCAAATTGTTGCTAAGATTTAAAAATGTCAGATATGTGTATCTCACCGTAACTGAAATGCAAATTCCAAGTTATATCTTAATACTCTTGATTTTTGGGTTTATTGTAATACATACTTCTTTTCAGAATAGTCAGTATTTTTTTGGTACTTGTAAGGGTTCATTTAAATATAATTTACAAAAATAAATATTAACACTTGTCTTTGGTTTCACTCTTTTCTCCTCCCTATTTCTAATGTTTGGCTTAATATACTATATGCCACAATAGTAATACTCCAAACTTTTCTTTCGACTTTAAAAAAATAAATACGTACATTTTAACAAAGTTATAAAAAGAAAAAAAAAATAGAGATGTATTAAATATACAGGGTGGATTTGGCAAAAAAATTACAGATAGAAAAATGAAATGCTAAAAGACTGAAAAAATATTTTTGTTCTATCTCAAAAATCCAACCTGTTTATATTATGATGATGCCGAAAAGTTAATAGATAATTTTCTTTTTCTATAGTATGACAGCCTATTATCATTATTTCTCATGTCCCCAGGTACCAGAATACTGCACTCAGCTGACAGAGGCCGAGGTATTGAACCAGGCCTTCAACTTGCTGTTTGCTTTTGACGAGATTGTGGCCCTCGGCTACAGGGAGAGTGTCAACTTGGCACAGGTTAGTTTCTACATCTTTATTATATACCGACTGCTAACCGCGGCTTGCAATAGCAGTGGTTGCCCAGTGGTAACGGTCCGGACTCAATCAAACCCAGCATTATTTTATGTTATTTACTTCATCACTACTTCTCTTAAAACGGTGAAGGAAAACATCGCGAGGAAACCGGCATATCCTAGAACCAAAAATTCGAAGACTTGTGACATCCACCAACCCGCACTGGGCCCGCGTGGTGGATTGTGGCCCATTCCCTCTCCTAGAGAAGAGGCCTGAGTCCCAGCAGAGGGATCATTATAAGGCTGATTATACTATAACCGCGTAAATTGCATACCTTGCCAGTAAAAGCGATCATTGAATTAGATTTTGTTCACAATATCATGAGTTCATGTTGGAAAAAAGCACATAAAGCCATTGATCCTGAGTCTGTTCTCTCTCCGGTCGTGTCGGATTGCCAAACCATCAGACTATGAGAGTAAAGGAACAGACGAGTGCACCTGTGTTTGCGCACACACTTGTGCACTATAATATCTACTGCATAATTGGTTAATCTCTGTTGATTGGCCACTGTGATCGAAATTTTGGTCGGAAGGATTACCATTCTTAAACAAAAATTTAATTCGGTCGAAGGGATTACAATTCTTAAACAAAAATTTAATTCGGTCGGAAGGATTACAATTCTTAAACAAAAATTAAATTCGGTCGGAAGGATTACAATTCTTAAACAAAAATTTAATTCAGTCGGAAGGATTACAATTCTTAAACAAAAATTTAATTCGGTCGGAAGGATTACAATTCTTAAACAAAAATTAAATTCGGTCGGAAGGATTACAATTCTTAAACAAAAATTTAATTCGGTCGGAAGGATTACAATTCTTAAACAAAAATTAAATTCGGTCGGAAGGATTACAATTCTTAAACAAAAATTTAATTCGGTCGGAAGGATTACAATTCTTAAACAAAAATTTAATTCGGTCGGAAGGATTACAATTCTTAAACAAAAATTTAATTCGGTCGGAAGGATTACAATTCTTAAACAAAAATTTAATTCGGTCGGAAGGATTACAATTCTTAAACAAAAATTTAATTCGGTCGAAAGGATTACAATTCTTAAAAAAAAATTCAATTTAAATATTAAATTCCATAATTTAATAACCTTTATATTTTATTTTTTTAAGTTATAAATTCAAAATTGTTTATATAATTTTCTGATTTTATTTTCCTTTCTCAGGTTCGCTCATTCGTCGAGATGGACTCCCATGAAGAGAAGATCTATCAAGCTGTGAGACAGGTATGGACATAATGTCAAATCAAGATGTAAGATGTGTAATCAAGTCACGTGCAATTTTGTTTGAAATTTGAGGCGTAGGGTAGCCAGACTTTCGGTATTTTACAAGATGCGTTTTGTAAAGTGTGCGCGGGAATTGCATGACTTGATTCCGCCATCTCATTTCTACCATCGGACAATCCGACGTACGGCGAGTATCCACCCTTACGTTGTTGAAACCTCAACAATCCGGATTAAGCGTTTCGCCTCGTCGTTTATACCGCGTACATCGAAGGACTGAAACAATTTGCCTGCTGCGGTCTTCGCGTCCGATTATAATTTGGGTGCCTCCAAGGCTAGAGTGAATAGACTCTTAATAGTGCGCCTGACCATCAACGGTTGCATCACTGCATACCATCAGGTGGGATCGCAGTCAAGCACTAGTTTATATCAATTAAAAAATCATATACTGGTGCTACATACAAACTAAAAAACAGAAAGGGCAGTTGCCCAACCAGACACAACACTCGTCCCTTTAGGATCCTCCCTTTTTCCCACCAGAGACGCCCTGGCCACCATTGGTGCGGGCTTGCAGACGACGAGCACTGGGTAGAGGCACCAGATAATGTAACAGTCTTGCCAAGGGGTACCATGTTAACTAGTTGAGGAGGTTAAATAGACAGTTACTCCATGTAAAAATATTGGTACTCAGCTGCAACCAGTTAGATTGGTAGCCGACCCCAAAATAGTTGGGAAACGGCTAGACAAATTAGACTTATATTTACCGTCGGTTTTTTCATTTATATTTTTTCTTAGACGCAAGAACGCGAAGCAGCGAACCGCATGCGTGAACGCGCGAAGGAGTTGCAACGGGAGAGATTGGAAGCCGCCAAGCGAGGCGTACCGACGCGCAGTCAAATGTCATTCGGTAAGACATGTTTCTTGGTTATGGTTCTCTGCAAAAGACACTAAAAATATTGGAAATAACCTAACGAGTCCAATGACTTAACTATTCGACGATAGGTTAGATTTTCTTTTACCATTCACGCCAACAGCTCAACTCCAGCATAAGAAAAATGAATTATCAAGAATAAAGTGCATATTTTTTTTTTCATTTACTACCTAACGGCATTCACAAATTTAAAAAAATAATCACAAAACCATCTTTGAGTCTATTCGACCATTTTTAAAACAGCTCATAATATGGGTTATGTTTGTAGGAAGCAGTTTCGGTAGTTCGTCAATGTCTTCTTCAGCGCAATCAGAGCCGATCGCTGAAAAGATACCCACTACACCGGCGCGTGAGACGTAAGTACACAAATCTATATTCAGAAAATTACAAGTTTTATGTGCAGCATGTATGTTCAACAAATATACGTTTACTAGTGGAAGTTCACTAAATCTGTGTTCACAAGTCGTAAGTCATTCATGTCTATGTTTAGCAAACCGGTGTTCACAAGTCTATGTTCATCAAGTCTGTGTTCACAAGTCTATGTTCAACAAATCTGTGTTCACAAGTCGTATGTTCAGCAAATCTGCTGACTGATAGCCCCGGCATGGTGTTTTTAACGAACGTGAATAGGCATTGGGTATAATAGGTGTGTATAGTAAATTTTTATGGTAGGCCAATTTCGTTAAGTCCTTAAATATTAATATAATTAAGTATACATTTAATTAGCTGGGCACTAGCATGATTATTTGTATAAGATCTTATGTGGTTATAACACGTAACAATGTAGTATTAGATATGAACATTAAATAAAGATTATTAATTTTATCCAATTATGAACAAACCTATAGTATTACGCGTTAAGGAAATAGTGACTCATCGTTAAATCCAGTTACCAGTTAAATCATAGTAAAATAAGAAAGTCGTGTTCACGATGACCAGTAGGCCCTTCAGAAAGTATGGACACGCTTATTGTCAATTTAAAAAAATTAATACCTTACCTAAAAAATCTGACGAACCTGATTAAATTTTAAAATAATTCCTAAATATTTTTATTTAAAAAACTGTGTTGTGAAAAGTTTACATTAATATTAGTGGTCTAATTTTTACCCCAGTATAAAGACGCTTTCACTTTACAGGTGCACTGATGAGTCACTATTTTCTTAACGTGAATATACTATAGAATCTTAAATCTGAACTGCATCTACGATGACTATCGTAGATCAGTTCGATATCTACTGCCATGCGAAGAATCGTGAGTTTATGTTTGCATTACTTATTGCAATATATTCCATTCTTTACTCAGAGCTCGTCCCACCGGTCGCTCAGCAATGAAACTAGGTTCCCGCGGTACGGACACAGAATCATTCGTGTCGCGCCTGCGCAGCGAGGGCGACGTGGTGTCGGCCGCCAGCGCCGCGCCGCAAGCCGCCGACCTCGGCTCGGCCAGGCCGGAGCCGCCGCACGACCACAAGGAGTAAGTAACTATGTAGCTAGCGTGTCGCGAGGGCGACGTGGTGTCGGCCGCCCACCTCGGCTCGGCCAGGCCGGAGCCGCCGCACGACCACAAGGAGTAAGTAACTATGTAGCTAGCGTGTCGCGAGGGCGACGTGGTGTCGGCCGCCCACCTCGGCTCGGCCAGGCCGGAGCCGCCGCACGACCACAAGGAGTAAGTAACTATGTAGCTAGCGTGTCGCGAGGGCGACGTGGTGTCGGCCGCCCACCTCGGCTCGGCCAGGCCGGAGCCGCCGCACGACCACAAGGAGTAAGTAACTATGTAGCTAGCGTGTCGCGAGGGCGACGTGGTGTCGGCCGCCCACCTCGGCTCGGCCAGGCCGGAGCCGCCGCACGACCACAAGGAGTAAGTAACTATGTAGCTAGCGTGTCGCGAGGGCGACGTGGTGTCGGCCGCCCACCTCGGCTCGGCCAGGCCGGAGCCGCCGCACGACCACAAGGAGTAAGTAACTATGTAGCTAGCGTGTCGCGAGGGCGACGTGGTGTCGGCCGCCCACCTCGGCTCGGCCAGGCCGGAGCCGCCGCACGACCACAAGGAGTAAGTAACTATGTAGCTAGCGTGTCGCGAGGGCGACGTGGTGTCGGCCGCCCACCTCGGCTCGGCCAGGCCGGAGCCGCCGCACGACCACAAGGAGTAAGTAACTATGTAGCTAGCGTGTCGCGAGGGCGACGTGGTGTCGGCCGCCCACCTCGGCTCGGCCAGGCCGGAGCCGCCGCACGACCACAAGGAGTAAGTAACTATGTAGCTAGCGTGTCGCGAGGGCGACGTGGTGTCGGCCGCCCACCTCGGCTCGGCCAGGCCGGAGCCGCCGCACGACCACAAGGAGTAAGTAACTATGTAGCTAGCGTGTCGCGAGGGCGACGTGGTGTCGGCCGCCCACCTCGGCTCGGCCAGGCCGGAGCCGCCGCACGACCACAAGGAGTAAGTAACTATGTAGCTAGCGTGTCGCGAGGGCGACGTGGTGTCGGCCGCCCACCTCGGCTCGGCCAGGCCGGAGCCGCCGCACGACCACAAGGAGTAAGTAACTATGTAGCTAGCGTGTCGCGAGGGCGACGTGGTGTCGGCCGCCCACCTCGGCTCGGCCAGGCCGGAGCCGCCGCACGACCACAAGGAGTAAGTAACAGTGTAGCTAGCGTGTCGCGAGGGCGACGTGGTGTCGGCCGCCCACCTCGGCTCGGCCAGGCCGGAGCCGCCGCACGACCACAAGGAGTAAGTAACTATGTAGCTAGCGTGTCGCGAGGGCGACGTGGTGTCGGCCGCCCACCTCGGCTCGGCCAGGCCGGAGCCGCCGCACGACCACAAGGAGTAAGTAACTATGTAGCTAGCGTGTCGCGAGGGCGACGTGGTGTCGGCCGCCCACCTCGGCTCGGCCAGGCCGGAGCCGCCGCACGACCACAAGGAGTAAGTAACTATGTAGCTAGCGTGTCGCGAGGGCGACGTGGTGTCGGCCGCCCACCTCGGCTCGGCCAGGCCGGAGCCGCCGCACGACCACAAGGAGTAAGTAACTATGTAGCTAGCGTGTCGCGAGGGCGACGTGGTGTCGGCCGCCCACCTCGGCTCGGCCAGGCCGGAGCCGCCGCACGACCACAAGGAGTAAGTAACTATGTAGCTAGCGTGTCGCGAGGGCGACGTGGTGTCGGCCGCCCACCTCGGCTCGGCCAGGCCGGAGCCGCCGCACGACCACAAGGAGTAAGTAACTATGTAGCTAGCGTGTCGCGAGGGCGACGTGGTGTCGGCCGCCCACCTCGGCTCGGCCAGGCCGGAGCCGCCGCACGACCACAAGGAGTAAGTAACTATGTAGCTAGCGTGTCGCGAGGGCGACGTGGTGTCGGCCGCCCACCTCGGCTCGGCCAGGCCGGAGCCGCCGCACGACCACAAGGAGTAAGTAACTATGTAGCTAGCGTGTCGCGAGGGCGACGTGGTGTCGGCCGCCCACCTCGGCTCGGCCAGGCCGGAGCCGCCGCACGACCACAAGGAGTAAGTAACTATGTAGCTAGCGTGTCGCGAGGGCGACGTGGTGTCGGCCGCCCACCTCGGCTCGGCCAGGCCGGAGCCGCCGCACGACCACAAGGAGTAAGTAACTATGTAGCTAGCGTGTCGCGAGGGCGACGTGGTGTCGGCCGCCCACCTCGGCTCGGCCAGGCCGGAGCCGCCGCACGACCACAAGGAGTAAGTAACAGTGTAGCTAGCGTGTCGCGAGGGCGACGTGGTGTCGGCCGCCCACCTCGGCTCGGCCAGGCCGGAGCCGCCGCACGACCACAAGGAGTAAGTAACTATGTAGCTAGCGTGTCGCGAGGGCGACGTGGTGTCGGCCGCCCACCTCGGCTCGGCCAGGCCGGAGCCGCCGCACGACCACAAGGAGTAAGTAACTATGTAGCTAGCGTGTCGCGAGGGCGACGTGGTGTCGGCCGCCCACCTCGGCTCGGCCAGGCCGGAGCCGCCGCACGACCACAAGGAGTAAGTAACTATGTAGCTAGCGTGTCGCGAGGGCGACGTGGTGTCGGCCGCCCACCTCGGCTCGGCCAGGCCGGAGCCGCCGCACGACCACAAGGAGTAAGTAACTATGTAGCTAGCGTGTCGCGAGGGCGACGTGGTGTCGGCCGCCCACCTCGGCTCGGCCAGGCCGGAGCCGCCGCACGACCACAAGGAGTAAGTAACTATGTAGCTAGCGTGTCGCGAGGGCGACGTGGTGTCGGCCGCCCACCTCGGCTCGGCCAGGCCGGAGCCGCCGCACGACCACAAGGAGTAAGTAACTATGTAGCTAGCGTGTCGCGAGGGCGACGTGGTGTCGGCCGCCCACCTCGGCTCGGCCAGGCCGGAGCCGCCGCACGACCACAAGGAGTAAGTAACTATGTAGCTAGCGTGTCGCGAGGGCGACGTGGTGTCGGCCGCCCACCTCGGCTCGGCCAGGCCGGAGCCGCCGCACGACCACAAGGAGTAAGTAACAGTGTAGCTAGCGTGTCGCGAGGGCGACGTGGTGTCGGCCGCCCACCTCGGCTCGGCCAGGCCGGAGCCGCCGCACGACCACAAGGAGTAAGTAACTATGTAGCTAGCGTGTCGCGAGGGCGACGTGGTGTCGGCCGCCCACCTCGGCTCGGCCAGGCCGGAGCCGCCGCACGACCACAAGGAGTAAGTAACTATGTAGCTAGCGTGTCGCGAGGGCGACGTGGTGTCGGCCGCCCACCTCGGCTCGGCCAGGCCGGAGCCGCCGCACGACCACAAGGAGTAAGTAACTATGTAGCTAGCGTGTCGCGAGGGCGACGTGGTGTCGGCCGCCCACCTCGGCTCGGCCAGGCCGGAGCCGCCGCACGACCACAAGGAGTAAGTAACTATGTAGCTAGCGTGTCGCGAGGGCGACGTGGTGTCGGCCGCCCACCTCGGCTCGGCCAGGCCGGAGCCGCCGCACGACCACAAGGAGTAAGTAACAGTGTAGCTAGCGTGTCGCGAGGGCGACGTGGTGTCGGCCGCCCACCTCGGCTCGGCCAGGCCGGAGCCGCCGCACGACCACAAGGAGTAAGTAACTATGTAGCTAGCGTGTCGCGAGGGCGACGTGGTGTCGGCCGCCCACCTCGGCTCGGCCAGGCCGGAGCCGCCGCACGACCACAAGGAGTAAGTAACTATGTAGCTAGCGTGTCGCGAGGGCGACGTGGTGTCGGCCGCCCACCTCGGCTCGGCCAGGCCGGAGCCGCCGCACGACCACAAGGAGTAAGTAACTATGTAGCTAGCGTGTCGCGAGGGCGACGTGGTGTCGGCCGCCCACCTCGGCTCGGCCAGGCCGGAGCCGCCGCACGACCACAAGGAGTAAGTAACTATGTAGCTAGCGTGTCGCGAGGGCGACGTGGTGTCGGCCGCCCACCTCGGCTCGGCCAGGCCGGAGCCGCCGCACGACCACAAGGAGTAAGTAACTATGTAGCTAGCGTGTCGCGAGGGCGACGTGGTGTCGGCCGCCCACCTCGGCTCGGCCAGGCCGGAGCCGCCGCACGACCACAAGGAGTAAGTAACTATGTAGCTAGCGTGTCGCGAGGGCGACGTGGTGTCGGCCGCCCACCTCGGCTCGGCCAGGCCGGAGCCGCCGCACGACCACAAGGAGTAAGTAACTATGTAGCTAGCGTGTCGCGAGGGCGACGTGGTGTCGGCCGCCCACCTCGGCTCGGCCAGGCCGGAGCCGCCGCACGACCACAAGGAGTAAGTAACTATGTAGCTAGCGTGTCGCGAGGGCGACGTGGTGTCGGCCGCCCACCTCGGCTCGGCCAGGCCGGAGCCGCCGCACGACCACAAGGAGTAAGTAACTATGTAGCTAGCGTGTCGCGAGGGCGACGTGGTGTCGGCCGCCCACCTCGGCTCGGCCAGGCCGGAGCCGCCGCACGACCACAAGGAGTAAGTAACTATGTAGCTAGCGTGTCGCGAGGGCGACGTGGTGTCGGCCGCCCACCTCGGCTCGGCCAGGCCGGAGCCGCCGCACGACCACAAGGAGTAAGTAACTATGTAGCTGAAAATCTCCTTTTGATTAATAATCCATAACGACTGCCAAAAATCCACCGAGACCAACAGCTTAATCTGCTTTCCGAGGCATAGAGGAGTCTCGGTATATCCTAGTGGATAGTCTCCCATCCATGGACCGTAATCGGCAAGCGTTGCTTAACTTTGAAAATGGAGCCGTGCGTCTGTTTTTAATTATTTTTCTTTTACTGGCTGTCCCCCGCTGTTTCACCTGCGTTTTTGGTAGCGTGATGTTATATAGCTAGCCTTACAGCCTTCCTCGATTAATGGGTTAACCAACACGAAAGATTTTTTCAATTCGAACCAGAAGTTCTTTAGATTAGCTTGTTCAACCAAACAAACTCTTCAGCTTGTGACACCCACCTCGTACGGGTATACCTTCGTGCGGGTGTTACAAATCTTTGAAGTCCTCGGCTTTTGACTACTATAATAGGCATACTATTATACACCTAAATCTTCCTCATGAATCACTCTGTATATTGGTGAAAACTGCATAAAAATCTGTTTAGTAGTTTTTGACTTAATCTCGTTCAGGCAGATAGACAGACGCAGTGGGGCTTTGTTTTATGATGTGTAAGAATAACAATGAATTATTTGTTTCAGTGTGCACTTGCGTTTCGAAGAGCGCCTGACTCTAGTCGCAGGCAGAGATGGCGATGTACAGAACTTCGAACTTAGCGGTAAGCATTTTGATTCTCAAGTTTTTTTTTTCATGGTATATACGACGAATTCAGGTGGAGTGGTATTTTTCATCACTTCGGCCGAAAGACGCCCACTGCTGGACAAACGCTACCCCCTAGGTGTCGCCACATCGATCGTTTTTTTTGCTAACCATTTTGATGTATGTAACTTGTAAAGATAAAGATATATTTATTGCGTAACTGTGTACATTAAGATCGTATTTGTAAACATTACAGTTTTAGTTTCAACAGTCTACCCAAGTCGGATATGCAATAGTATTTTTTTATTTATTTCAATATAAAAAAGTAAATCACACAGATATTATTTTTTATCATAAAACTCGTGCAGATTATAAAATACCTTATCAATCAAAAATGTTTTCAATTTATTTTTAAACATATTTCCATTTAATTGCTTAATGGCTGGCGGTAAGTGTGTATTTCGTATTTATAATGTTAGCGTGATTTATTTCGTGACAGGTCTGCTGACCCTACGCATCAGTAACGAGCAGTACGCCCGCATCCACGTGCACGTTGACAACAAGGACACCAGGCCACTACAACTGCAGGTAAGTTGAAAGAGAAGACATTTATTTGACTCGGACACAAGACAAAATATTTTGCTAGCGAAGGAGTCGGCCGCACGTGTGAGGGAACGGACATCATCACGCCCCAGCCGTCGCGATCCATACCCCGACTACCAACACGGCAGCCGCGGGCTTGTGGACGACGAGCAATAGGTAGCCCGGCCCAAGCCGTCGACGACGCGTAGTGTTCCACGCGCTCCTCAAAGAGATGTCAGCATATCGTAGGGGGTTCATAGGGCAGATGCCCGGTAGGGCCGAGGGCATTTTCTTAGAACGCAAAAACTGTGCTGTGGTGTGTGTGTGTGTGTGTGTGTGTGTGTGTGTGTGTGTGTGTGTGTGTGTGTGTGTGTGTGTGTGTGTGTGTGTGGTCTTAGTCACCAAAGTCTAACAAGCCCTCCCACTTCGAAGTCATTGGATGATTTCCCACTTTTTTTTTATTATAATACATAAACCACTGTCTTCTTTTATAAGTGTCCATGTATCTATGAAGGAAGCTAGTGTAGGGTTCGAATTGGTCGTTTCTGTATTCCATCGCCCGCACGAAAGCAGAAAATATATGCCTCAGTAACAAAATAGCATTCTTCTGGTAAAAGAATTTTTAGGATAGGACTATTTTTAATAGCAATATAAAGTTACAAATCTTTTCTCTTTGTAATATTAGTACAGATTGAATAATAGAAACAAGAAAATGCAATACAGTTTGGAAAGTCCCGGCTCGGTCGCAAGACAAAGTCTAGAATTTATTCCTATTACATTAATTTGCTGGCGCTTATACTAACAATGGTGTGCGTTAAGATCTAATTCTGATATCTTCAGCCACTTTTCTAAAATGTTTTTACTAAATTGTGGTTACATATCCCATGTTGAATGATATTTTTTTATGACTATTGCTTGGTATAGTTATTTTTTATTTTTATTAATTCCTTCTTTGTTTTTAAAAGTGTTTTATAAACCTGCTATTATAAATCAAAACCATTTCTTCCAGACCCATCCCAACGTTGACAAAGAAGCATTCAGAGCGAACGGCGTTATAGGCCTTAAGCAGAGTCAACGCGCCTTCCCTCTGAACAGCGACGTCGGAGTGCTGAAGTGGCGCCTCAATGCCAACGACGACAAACTGGCACCGCTTTCCGGTAAGCACTGATTTTTATATTCAAATGATAACTTAGCTGCATCAGAACTCGATAAGTGTTGCTTAACCTCTAAGAATGACCAGTTTAGCTGTTTGTTATTAAATTACGTCTTAACGGTTGAAGGCATGCATCCTTGCACACGGGTGGACAATGTCATGAATTAGGAAATATGGTTCTTTTTATTTTCATTTGGGTTCATTTTCGACTTTTACGCCGAAACAGCCTTTTTTTTTTGTTAATGGTAGGCTCGCGTTTGACCACCATCTCACCCGATGGCAAGCGATGATGTGGTCGACGATGGAGCCACGCTTGCCTAGAAGTAGCCTATTCACTCTTGACTTAAAGACCCCTAAGTTGTAGCTATCTGGAAACACAGACTCCGGCAAGAAATTCCACTCCTTGGCTGTACGCATAATAAATATGTTCTTAAAATGTTTTGTGCGTATAGGTGGGATGTCTACCATGTACTGGTGGCGCAACGTCGTACGTCTAGTGGTCCGATGGTGGAATGGACTTGGCGAAATTAGATTGTGCAATTCCAGTGCACACTCCCCGAAATGTAAACGATAGAAAACCGACAGGCTAGCAACTCGGCGGCGATGCCCAAGGTTTTGGAGCTTCGACTCATCAAGTGCATCATTGCCGATGATCCTCTTGGCTCGCCTCTCAATCGACTCTAGCTCATCAAGCTGGTATCTGGCAGACCCGTCCCAAAGATGAGAGCAGTACTCCATACACGATCGTACTTGCGCTTGATAAAGGTTGAGCAGCTGTTCCGGCGTGAAGTACCGTCTCACCTTTGCTAAGATCCGCAATTTTTTGGCAGCCAATTGAGCCTTTGCCTCGATGTATGAACCGAAATTGAGAGTAGACGAGAGCGTAACCCCAAGAAGCTCTCTCCCTCTCGCTCCACACAGAGCAGAAGAAGTTATCTGATGATTTTCCGCCAGCGCGAGCGGCATCGCCCGCTTGGAATGAGCACTTCTCCTCATATAATAAATTATAGCCTATGTGTTAATCCAGAATATCCCTAAGCTATCCTGATTCCCAATTTCATCAAAACTCGTTCAGACGTTTAGGTGTGAAAGAGTAACAAACGTGAAACATTCTTCTTTTTCTTTTTGTGTCAATATACTCTTCAAAATTTTTTCTGATCAGTACGGCAACCTGTACGGCTCTGACACATTCATACAAAAAAAGCTCAAGAAGCCTCTTCCAGAAGTTAGTTCAAGTATTAATAAGGTTGTGTATTATTCGCAGTAAACTGCTGGCCGTCAGAGGGCACGGGCGGCGGCTGCGACGTCAACATCGAGTACGAGCTGGAACACGACCACCTGACGCTCAACGACGTCAACATACACATACCGCTACCGTGAGTACTATATAATGACATAATGAGCACTGTCACTATAGTCCAGTCAGTTGTACGAATCAGGTCGTCTTTTGCTTTTCTCTCCATATCGACGTTCTAAGACGAGGACTACCCCACTGAGGGTGCCCTTAGCGCGTAGTCTATATATATATATATTATATAAAAATGAATCCCTATTTCCCTTGGTCACGCCATCACGCGTAAACGGCTGGACCGATTTCACTATTTTTTTTTTGTTGTGTTTGTTATATTCTGGAGAAGGACCTTATGAAAGAAAAAAATTTAAAAATTGGTAGTAGGGTAGAGTTGGGTAGAGCAGAATAGAGTAGTCAGTTGACGGGAGCGAAGTCGCTTATATTTTCATAAGTCTTGGCAGAAGACCATAATTTATTAAGGCCGCAACTGGCAATTACGTTTGAGAAAACAACAATCTCATAGGTTGACTTGCAGTGGCGAATCATTAAAAAAAACCGGGCAAGTACGAGTCGAACACGCGCACTGAAGGTTCCGTACAAACTTACCTATGAAAACAGTTCAATTCCCGAATTGAGTTCCGAAGATTACTCCGAATCGTTTTTTATGAAGATAATTCGATTTTTTTTTTGTGGCATAACTGTTTACAGTTTTCAGATTTTTTCCTATATTCTTCATTTCTTCTTGCTTCATGCCAAATTTCAGGAATCTAGGTCAAAGGGAACAAACGATCAAATTCATAGGGTACCCAATGAATTTCAATTCTGCTGAGTGTCGAAATACACGTTTTTTGCAACAGTTTTTTTGTTTCTTAATCTCAGAAGTTTTGATATTTTTACTGCTCTAAGGGACCGCAGACCTGGAGTATGTATTTTTAATTTCAACCCGATATCTCCACGTGTTTCCGAGATAAAGGGTATTGACAGACAGACAGACGGACGAACAACAAAGTGATCCTATAAGGGTTCCGTTTTTTCCTTTTGAGGTACGGAACCTTAAAAACAACTTTTGGCTTACAATTAATTAGTCAATTGGATTGGTTGATAGTCATCAACTAATCTGCCAACACCTTTCCCAAATATGTTTTTGCCGCTTCAGTCTAACCGGATGGTTAAACTGAAGGTTTGGAACCCTAAAAATTAGTCCATTCACTTTACAGGTTCAACCTCAGAATGAAAACTTGCACAAACAACAAACATGTAATTGACTATTACATGTTTGTTTGTCATATGACAACCATGCAGATCATTGTCTGAGATGATCTTTTGACGAGAAAGCCACACAGAGACAGAGTGGACCTGCCAGTCAGTGCAAGCATTTGTCAGTATTCAATATGTGTAACGTTGCCGCACAGGCCTGGCAACACATCGGTGGTGGTGCACCAGTGGGAGGGCAGCTACGCGCAGAAGGGGCGCACTCTCATCTGGAGCATACCCATCATCAACAAGCAGCACAAGTCGGGCAGTCTCGAGTTCACGTGAGTCTTTGAATGGATGTTTCGTGTAAACCGTTAATTGATCATATGGCACACTTATTTTTTTTTATTAATCAATTCAATAATTAGTTGTACTATATGAAATCGTCCAATAATCTATAATATAAAAATGAATCGCAAAATGTGTTGGTAAGCGCATAACTCAACAACGCCTGGACCAATTTGGCCAATTCTTTTTTTAAAATGTTCGTTGAAGTTCAAGGATGGTTTTCGAGAAAAATTCGAATAGAGTAGGGTAGAGTAGAGTAGGGTAAAGTAGGGTAGAGTAGTCAGTTGACGGGAGCGAAGCCGCGGGCAAAAGCTAGTATTTATATATATTTCGTGCGCTGTACAGTTAGGAAGAAAAATATTGAGTATGTTTGTCGAAGTTCTAAGGACTAAAAACCATCATCGTTTTGTTTTCTATGCTTTGTTTTTGATAAGCACCCATTGTAAGTTTGAAATTTTTTTACACCCGTGTGAGATATACTTGTGTAAGATTTAACTTTGGCTATGTGGGTCACGGAGAATAAATAGAATTAAAAAAAGAACGTTATACCACCTTACGAATAACTTCTGTATCCTTCACAAACATGTAAACTCAGCTACACAAATCAAACAGACCCAGAGCTCGGTATCTGTAAGTCACACAAATATTTGTTCCGAGTGGGAATCGAAACCGTGACACGCAGCGCAACAGCCAATCGCTCAACCACTACGCCAACATCAATCGTAAGTTTATTGTAACAAACATATAGAAAAAAAACAAATCACATAATATTTGACTGACATGGTGGTCTTTTGGTTTTTGGCTCTGACTGCCAAATACCCGGAGGTCGTAGGTTTTCCTCCCACCCAAGATAAATATTTGTGTGATGAGCACGATCATTTTTGCTCTGCGTCTGGGTGTAATTTATCTATAATATGTATGTATTTAGAAATATATAAGTATGTTTATCAGTTGTCTAGTACTCATACCACCTCTGCTTAGTTTGGGGCTAGATGGCGTTATGTGAAAGTTTTGGAATAGTATTATTTTTATTATTGAATCCCTATAATTTTGCTCCTTTAGCGTTACACCAGCGGTGCCAAACGACTTCTTCCCTCTAACGGTGATGTGGACTTCGGACACTTCCCTGGCCCTCCTGAAGGCTACCAAAGTAACGCATGCAGAGGACGACAACTCCCTCGTGGACTACTCGCAGGAGATCAGCTTCCATCCTGACAAGTACGAGATCGTTTAGGTGGTGAGCAAAAATAGTGGTTTATTTTTTGTATTGTGACTTAGTGAAAGAAAGTCTATACATACACATAAATAAAACTGTTTGTAATATCAAAATGTTATTACTTTACTAAATGCATGTATTTTTTGTCTCTGTCTGTTTGTTCCGAATAATCTCCGAAACGGCTGGACTGATTTTGACGGGATTGTCACTGGTAGACAGCTGATGTTATAAAAAGTAGCGTAGCCTACTTTTATTTAAAAAACAGATTTAAAGTACCACGCAAAAAATACTATTGAAATTGTGCTCTTGAAGTCGCGGGTACTAGCTAGTAGATGAATAAAAAAAGTTATTTAAGTCAAACGTGACGCTTAGCATAGAGAAAAAATAAAACAAGCTTAAAATATAAAAACTTGTATTTTACTCTTGCCAGCGGTTAAAATCGCGTCTTACGTCGAAAATTGTTCTAAGGGAATCGAAGTACTGCTAAAAGGTATAATATTAGTATCACATTGTATGAATTAAGCCTAAACGTGCAGGATTGTTTGAAAGAGTCAGCACTGCCCTAGAACGCAAAGGGCAACTGAAGGAACACGGGTGGGTTTTCAGTAGTAGTAAAAGTAACAAAACCCTCGGTCGGTTTTTTTTAACTCGAGTAGGTACTGAGTCATAATATTTTGGATAACCACTATCAGACATTTAGTAAGAAATTATACATAATGTATATGTTACGCGGGTCAATTGTGTTGCTAAAACGAGATTGAAATGTATTTTTTGTTTTATATGGTTACCTCTTGAATTAAATCATGAAATGCAGTAACTACATATAAAATGTCGTAACTCAATTTTATGTGTTATGAGGTAAACATAAAGCCCAATTCACATTGCATACCCGTAGTTCAAACGTCGATTGACTTAAAATAAGATCATATTATTTAGTCTTAATTTAAACTTATTCATAAACATAAATAAATAATTATTATTGTTAGACTATTGTGTTGAATTGAAAAGATTCATTTTTATTCATATTATCATGTTTTATCTAACATTCCTGACTATAAGTGCCAGTTAACTAGTAAACAAACTATTGGAAATTTTTATACATACATATGTGGGAGGTTTTTCTTTTTTACGAACAACAAATATCGTATTCATAGTACAGTCAAAATATTTTGTCCATTCTTGAAGTTGGCTTGCCGAACTATCGCGCATTTATAATCGTAAAAATATGCATTGAGCATTTGCAGTAATTATGATTCATAAAAATAATTTCTATGCAGCCAATTGTACGAAGTTTGGAGCGATCAAGATTTAAGAATAAATTTTAAAATTACGAACTGGCCTGTTGGTCTAGTGGTTAGTGGCCCTGACTGCTATGCCGGAGGTCGTGGGTTCGATTCCCACCCAGGACAAATGTTTGTGTGATGAGCACAATCATTTGTTCTGTGTCTGGGTGTAATTTATCTATAATATGTATGTATTTAGAAATATATAAGTATGTTTATCAGTTGTCTAGTACTCATAACACAAGCTCTGCTTAGCTTGAGACTAGACGGCGTTGTGTGATAGTTGTGGAATATTATATTATTATTATTACTGAATTTTTTCTCATTTTAAGTGTGTTACTAAATTAAATAGGTATTATTCATGGGCTTTAAATTGAGTAATAATAATTAGTTTTTTTATTAATTTTCATGAGCGTGTGACATACGCCTTCGTCAGATTTTTTGTACTGATCGATTGTTGGAAAAAAAAGAAAAACTTCTTATTAAACAATTCACAATTATTAAATGACTTCAAAAGAGCAAAGTTTCGCATTCCGGATTCTTTTAAGTTTATACATTGTACTATAACATCCTGGGTCCCACAGAGGACAGACGAAAAAGAAATCCGTCGTTGTATACTGCCTCTTAACTGTTTTTTAATAACGTTTGATATATAGCGCACTGCAAAATTGAAATTGTTTGTTTTATTGTATAAACAATGTATGTAATAAAAACTATAATAATAAAAAAGAGAAACATAAAATACTGTTTTATTTCTTTCAAAAACTAACTTGCACATCTTGTAGAAGTTACAAAATGTGCAAGTTTGTTTTTTTACAGTTTTTATTAGTAAAATTGGCGTTGACGTCGGAGTCGGGCGAAGATATTCTAGAAACTTTGAACTTAATTCCGCCAGCTTTAAAGAGCATTAAAAGAACAGTCGATCCAAACGAAGACGTCTGTTAGTAGGCTGTATATTACTTTACCTTTATATTGCATACCACGGCGAGCAATGTGTAGCTTGCCGTCCGGTAACGGTCCGGACCGAGCTCGGGTCGTCTACGGCGCGTAGTGTTTTACACGCGCCTCGAGGAGATGTCAGCAAAACCGTAGGGGCCCAGCAGTGTCGTAACCTAGCCTGTTGGGCCATGGGTTGTGCGAAAGAGAACCCGGGACACTGTAACGAAGGCAAAGAAGGAACATAGGAGTGGGTTTTAATCAGTAAAAGTCTGACGTCCTCGCGCACCGCCCAAAAAGAAACTTCATTGCATAGCGGGAATCATTTGACATGGTATGGTCATGATAAGAGGAGGAGTAAATAAAACCCATGTTATTAAAATAATTATGAGTATACATGTGGATGGATGGAGAGGGAGGTCAAAGAAAAGATGAATGGATTGTGTTAAAAATTATATAAACTTTTTACAAAAAAAAAAATACAACAGACTTCAATGTAAACAAAACGCTAAAAAGTGCAAAATAAGTTTAATTTCGGAAGTCTGTGTTAAATATTGAAGAGACAAAACTATTATTATAGAAACATATAAAAAACACTATCAATAATTAAAAAAAAGTTTTCTGTGATCCTATGCGGAGTTCTGTTCCATATCTTTGAAGTTCATGACCAGATCATAACAATATTTCTACGGGACCAACTTGGAAGCATACCCTTTCAATCAAAAAAATAATTTTCAAAATCGGTCCACAATTAACCAAGATATCGGTGAACATCGAACCTCCTTCTTTTTGAAGTCGGTTAAAAAGGGAGTCAGTGAATAGTGATAGCGTGACGGGTGACAGGACAGCATGGAAGAAAAAACGTGTTGCGCAGACAACAAACAACACGGGACAAGGGCAGGAAGATGATGATGATGAAGACCGAAGTGAATTTTGAAAGGATATGTGCATTTTTTTTCCAACTGCCCACCATACTAGGAATCACTCCTATATCGTGGGTGCGTTCACGATCATATAAACTCGCATACACATGACAACCAGATCCGGAACAACTATCTCTAGGTCATACTATTATATATTTTATATATTAATATTTGTTCCGTGCGGGGAACGAACCCACGATACACACTGCAGCAGTCTATCGCTCAACCACTGCCCCAGACGTGTCGTCAATTTGTCGAAAGTGTATCGTGAATTGGGCTGCAGGATTGTTCGAAAAAGTTATCATGGCCCTGGAACGCAAAGAGCAGCTGAAGGAACACAGGTGGGCTTAGTCAGTAGACTGACAGTAGCTCTCGCTCCACTCAGAGCGAAAGAAGTTATTTGATAACAGTTTTCTGTAGGTTCATCACATTGTTCTCGACAGAAAACATAGTGAGGTGACCGTCATGTCCTAGAACGAAAAATTCATCGATATATGACTTTTGCGAGGTTGATTATGGCCCACTCTCATGCCCAGAGAGGTGTAGGTATATCTCAGCAGCAGGATCGTTACAAGCTAATTATGCTAACCTAAAATGCCCCCTTTTAGGTTTCCACGTTTTAGGTAACTACCAGGTGAACGCCGTACCGGCGAACGAGTCCAAGTACCCCTGGATAGCCCGGGTGGTGCACTCTCGCACCGCCGACATCCCTCATGTGTGTACCGCTGTCTGTATCGATGAAGGCATCTTCATCACAGCCGCGGCGTGTATCTATAGGTATGTACATTTTGAATTCATAATATTAATTATGTAGGTACGTCTGAGTTCCCATAAGCGAGAAAAGTCGACGTAGATACACGCATATATGAAAATGAGCAAAACTGTTGCCAATTAAAAATCTTTATTATATTAAAAAAAAAATCCGTAACTGCCTAACTTGCGGATCGAATCCATTACCCGAAGTACAGCAGTCGAGATTTTTTCTCGGTTTTTTGAAAACGTTGCACCACATTAGGAATAACTTCTGTGTCATGATGTTTTCACCAACATGTAAACTCTCATACACAAGGCACCCAAACCCGGATCCGTAGGCCATAATAAATAATAATAATAATATTCCACAACTTTCACACAACGCCATCTAGTCCCAAGCTAAGCAGAGCTTGTGTTATGAGTACTAGACAACTGATAAACATACTTATATATTTCTAAATACATACATATTATAGATAAATTACACCCAGACACAGAACCAATGATCGTGCTCATCACACAAATATTTGTTCCGCTCGGAAATCAAACACGCTCAACCACTGTGCCAACGGCGGAAGAGAGTTGGACCAAAGTGGATGACAATGGCTCGGGAAAGGAATCGGTGGAAAGTACTGGGGGTCCTACGCCTAAGAGGCGACTACTGCTTAGGAGCATGAACCTTATTGTGGAGTGTATTATCAATTGTAGTATTTTTTCCCCTTTGTCAACCGTGGCGGTGTCGACTATTCTGCCAGTTTCATGTGGTTATACCCACAGCTGAACTTTGCACTTTGTGGTAGATCTAAAATGTTAGTAGCTTTATGAGCAATACAACTTTTTGTTAGTTAAGGTGTGGTAATTAAATAACTCAATCATTGTAAATTATGTAGTAAGATAATGGCTTTTTTATTTTATTTAATGTTACTTTCAGTTTAAAAATAAGATACACGACAATAATTTACACGTCAAAACGATTTGAGGCCCGAGCTTTTGTTTTGCCCTCGAAACCGACAAAACAGATGTTTGATGACATTGGCATCATCGTAGTGGACACTAAGAAGGTCAAAGGCGTAAAGTGGTCTCCCATTGAACTATTCACAGAAGTGAATAGAACTGATGATAACTTTCGTTGGTTACCAAAACTAACTGAAACTTACGGGACCAAAGATTACAAAGTCGTCGGGTATGCTATAGAAAAGGTAAGGGTAAGAGTTTTATTTAAAAAAATATAGACAGAGACTATCTGTCTGTTAATCTTCAAAACGATTGGACCGATTTTGACAGAATTTTCAGATAGTTAGCTGATGCTATAAGGATAGCCTAGTTCTCCATTCATTTTAGAAAAAGAATAAGGGTTTTACACAAAAAATCTGAAATTGTGACGAAATGGCATTGTACTGTAATTCTGACGCGGACACCAGCTATAGTTATTAGATCTGGATTCAAGACCTGAGCTCTTCACAGACGGCAGTTCTAGGAGGCCGATACTTAAGTGAACGGTTCTCGAATCTGCCGGACATAAACAAGAAACTGAATCACCAATTTTGATTCAACAGGGAGCCCGCAAAATTCCGACAGCAGAGTCTCAGTTCAAACTATATGAATTGGACGTCATCGTAGAGCACGACATATGTTTTAATGTCCTACAGGATCATCGGGTTGTACCGTTAGAAGGTTTCCGCTTACCTTGCTACTACACCTGTAAATCCGAAGAATACTTTGTGTTAACTTTTCCACAAAATATGACTTGTCATAATCGGTATCTCGGTGTTGAAGGAGGAGCGTTATTTCATACTGTAAAGAAGGCTTTGCTAGGTGTGGCGACATGGAGTGGAGGGGATTATTACCGATTCGAATTGCCTGTTGGATTCGCCTTCGCGAATTCTGATACTTTTCACAAAGACTTGGCGTGTGCCAAGTGGATAAGGGACGACGATGGGCTGCTCGCCAAGAAGGGTTATTATCAAAGTTTGTGTGACGGAAAACAATAAATATGATTCTAGTTTGGAACCATTCTTGTGTTTTTATTATTCTTAACTAATGGCCGGCTCGCACTGGCCGGTTTGTGCACGGAACACCGTATAAAACTGTATCAGGTTTACCAACCACATACAGTGCACGTACCTACGTAAGCATGTACAAGGCCCATCCCAGATATGCACGGGTGTTAGGAATTTTTAAAATCCTCTACTTTCTCTACTATAATATGCATGTATAAACTTTACTTAAGTATAAAAGTTATAAATCACTCTGTCTATTGGTGAAAACCGCATGAAATACCGGCCAATAGTTTTTGAGTTTGTCACGAACGTAGACAGGCAGACGCCATTAGGGTCTTTGTTTTATAACTATGTACCTAATGATAAGAATATTCTCGGATTGGAAACAAAAGTCATGTTAGGTAGAGTAACTGCAGCATATTTGGGATACTGCAGGTAACTTGGAATACTTCGATATCTAAATCAATATAAATGCCAGCTGTGTTTTTTTGCCGTAAACTTAACGTTGTACGACACACGAAGCCATCGAGTATTAAAAACGGACGCCATCTTGACATTCCGGCTAATAGCCTAATAGCTCCACGGGAACGAGATGCCCGCTTTGAAATGTTTTTCGATAAGAATGCAATCAGTGATAATCATTTACTGTAATACTTTAAATCTTCATTGTAATTATTTAAACTGATAAGTGACCTTGTTAGTTTGTGATGTTAGTATAATTTTGTGAATATTTCTAGAATTAAAAATATGACATTGAATTTCAGGTTTTCTAATGAGCATAATAATTAGATGATGATGATTTTAGGCTATTTTGTTTAAAAAATATTGATTAGGTACCTAGAGAAAGACTATAAAACTGTTACAAAGATTAGAAATCCATTAGAAAGAAAAAGTGAAAGCAATTGTTAAAGAAGAAATGTGAATGTACCTGCACCCAAGTCAAATCTCATTTTTGGAGTTTTTTAGTTTGATAGGCATTTTGATAAGGTTTCTGTTATATCTGATTGTTTTTATTCTTAAAGTTCAATAATTTAATATATATTTTACTGAGCCATTCCGTTTCTCTTTAAATTTATTGTCAAAAAAAAAAAAAAAATACTTATTCCAAATACGCTGCAGTTCCCATATTGTATTGATGTTAGGTACCTGCCAGTTACAGAGAGAGCTGTGGACATTTTATTTTGGAGACTATTTTTTCAGCAGCCGTTGACTGTGATAGGCTTCAACTCATCCGGTAAAGGCACAAAACATTGATAGGAATAAAAAAAAACTCAAAGGACCTATTTTCCTCAAGCAAATTTTTATGTGAATGTCGTACACCAGATTATTATCAGTAACGGCATTGTAGGATCATCTGTGCTGTGCATTTAGGACTCAGTAGGTACTATCTGTAGGTTAAACAACGGATCAATTTTTTAGAACTCTGTTTATTACAGAATCGATTCTTTATACTTCGATTCGAATCGATCTTCTTAGGGGAGAATTGCCAATCCTAGTACGTACGACGGACGGCGAGCAATGGGTAGGTAGCTCGCCGTCCGATAACCGTACGGACCAAGCTCGAGTCGACGTCGACGGCGCTTAGTGTCCCACACGCGCCTCAAGAAGATGTCAGCAAAGCCGAAGGGGTCCAGCAGGGTAGAAGCCTACTGGAGCCATGGGTTCGCTTCTGAAAGGAAAACCTGGGACCCTGGAACATAAGAGTGGGTTTTAGTCAGTAAAAGTCTTACCCTCCCACTCAGCCCAAGAGCGAGAGGTCATTGGATGATTTCCAACCTAAAAAAACCCTAGTACGGACTTCGGCTTAGGGCGTCGCTGGGGGAGAAAAGCAAGGGACGGGCTGGATCGAATATTGATAAATTAGGGATGGATTTAAAACTACAGGTTCAGCGGCGCAGGCTGGCTCGAGCAAGAGACGGGGCGCAAGACATTACAGGAAAGTTTTCTTCATTATTTTCAAAAATTCAAAATCATATTTGAATATAACTTAATACAAATAATACACAATAATACAATTGATAATAAAATCATCTTTATATTTAAAAGGAGAAACTGACTGACTGACCTATCAATGCACAGCCGAAACTACTTGGACTAGAAGCGTGAAATTTTGCACAAAAGTGAAAGTTTCCTTTTATGACGTAGGTGAGCATTAAGAGAGGATTTTCCAAAATTCACCCAAGGGGAAAAATTGAACACTGCAATCAGGTTCTCAATTTTATTTTCTGACAAGCCAGTTTTTGAAGATGGTGTGCAGGAGTGCATTTTTTGAAAGCTTTGTAGATAAAATCAACATTTCCTATCTCGCTAATTCTGAAAAGAAATAGAGAAACATCAACTCCTTTATATACTAGCTTTTTGCCAGACACTTCTAAAAATAATAGTAACTGGATTGAACTTTTAATGGAAAAACTAAAAAAGGTTTCAAGTAAACCTATCCTAATGGCTGGTCCACTTATGTCAGATGGAAAAAATTTAAGCACAGTTGTGAGCTCAACTCTATGTTAGAAGCTTAACCAATGGGCCTCCCAGACTAAATTTATTTGCAACTTCCCGTATTGGTCTAAAATACATACACATACTGGAAAAGTAAGAATGCTTTGTACCATTCTACAATAAAACTCAAATTATAATAAAGCTCTTTTATTAATCCAGTTTCATTTTGTACAGAAATCATATTTAAAAGATATTGTAAGTACAAACTAGGAATTATCTACATTAAAATTAAACTTAAAATCTGAATTTGTAAATGAAAATTTAAAATTTTTTGCACTATCTCCACTGCCTTTTTCTATGTTGGAGACTTCAGAATTAACTTTAGTGTTATTATCTGTTGGAATTGATTCACTAATGTTGCCATCTTGAGCAACAGCATTACCACTATCTACTTGCTCTGGTGCTAAACTGAAGTTGAATCTAAAAGATTCATTGCCAGTGGTCAAAAATGCAGATTTTCTCAAGAATGTAGCTTTTGGTTTTTCAGGAACATCTGATATCTTGATTTTACTGGCCACTGCAAATAAATAACCTCAATTTATAAGAGGTTAAGAGCTGTCTTATTATCCTAGTATAATGTAACTCGTCCCCGACTCAGAAAAAAGTTGATCTTTATACTGAAGTATTCATGGGTACCTTTGGAATTATGTCTATGTGTAGTCACTTCTTGTCTTCTTAACAACTTTCCAAGAGTGTTGACTACTATAGTAAGGGCTCCACACTTATTTTATGGACACATTATTGAACGGTTCCTTAACATTGCTTATATTAATATTTTATAACAAAGAGCCATCCATAAGTTTAATCAGTTGATAACAACTGTCAATTATGCATTTTGCACATTGAGATATTGTCTAGGACATTAGATCAACCTTACTTTGTGCTAATTGCTTCTCTTCAGCTGCCATTCTAGCTCTATAGTCACCAAAATGTGTGCGCATCAGCTGTCTCTTGCGTATGGCGGGTTGATTGTTGTTCTTCAGTATTAATAGCACTTTCCAAGCTTCTTGCACTGAAAAATAACAGAAATGTTTTATTTATCAGGTACATTATCAATAAAAGAATTGGTTGTGTAATATGTATCCATGTAATACATGAGTAATTTTATGACATTACACATTGAATCTTGTCAGATGAGTAGAGAAAGAGTACTGACGACAACAGGAGTAACCACTAATTAACTGTGCTACTTTAGCGTCTATGATGAAACCTAGTCCCATAATCTAGTACCTCGTAACGTTTTATCTAATGCAGATGAACGAAATAATAACCATAACGAGCAACTTACTCTGCCTCTCAGTGCCTTGCTTTTCACTCATAACCCCTTCTAACTGATGAATACACCAGCACAATTCAACTTGAAATTGTCGAAGCGATTCCTCAGAGTCTGGTCCATCCGATGAGTTTTTCTCAACTTTACAGGATTTCTGTAGAGAGTTAGACTTTCCTCTAGAATGCAATTTAGTAGGTTTAGGCATGTTTATCACTTTCTGATTCACTAAAACCACGTTTTGTTTTGTTTTGAACTTTGACGTGAATGTTCAATCGTGAATTATTATTATTCTTGATGCAAGCCAATGCAAGCGCAAGCAACGTGACGTTTCTTCTTTTTCGTGTTTTTTTTTTTGGTTTGGGTGCGGCGTCGGTTGCGTTCGGAAATTAAAGTAGATGAAGTAAGTACTTAAACTGTACAAGAAAAATAAATAATTTTCGTGATAGAGTGCTATCGCGTTAACATGGCGCGTGGCCAAAATCGGAACTAATTGTTTGCCGCCATCTTGACGTTTATGTCATGTGTCACGAAAATGTGTTGTGTTCTGTGTTTTAATCGTTTCCAAAGTAAATAATCGTCATCATTATACCGAAAGGGATTAAAAGTGCTGGCAAAGATATTATTTTGGAAATTTTGATTTCCAAGATAATATCTTTGTGTCGTGCTTGTTAAGAGGAATGAGAAAATATAGGGTCTACGGTACCAATTTCCAAAGTTAGACCCATTTGTTAAATAATTTTTCGGGTGACCATAACAATAAAATTCCCCTACATATTTGTACCCCCAGCAATGCCTGGCAGGAAAACAGAATTTGTAAAAAATAGACTGCTACTATGTGCTTAAATCTTAATCAAGTGATTATCATGACGATATGAATTCTGCAAACTTCATCCATGAAAGAAAAAATAGTGCCAAATCTACAACCGTATTGTATTATAGTAATGGATAATACATCATACCACTGCACACAAATAAATAAGGCCCCTACAATAAGCATTAAAAAAGCAGAGCTTGATAATGGTTGGACAAAAGCGTAATTATACGAATTTATAAAAAGGCATAAAGGGAACCTACAGTGTGAAATATAACAACTGTTAAATAAACATGGGCACGAGGTTTTGCGTTTACCGCCGTATCATTGCGATTTAAATCCCATAGAAAAGATTTGGGCAATTGTAAAGAGGCGTATTGTTGAAAACAATCTTGATCAAGCTCTTAGCGAAATAGCCTCCATCACTGAAGCGGCATTCAAAACTGTATCCAAATTGTGTATATTTTGAATCCGATAGATTATTACATCTCGAAATGGACAAATTTATTATCAATCTATCTGGTGACACGCCATCCGACTCTTCTGATACAGTTTCGAGCATGGATTCTGATGAAGATGTTCAAATGGAAGGGACCCACTGCAGGACCATTGTTATACCAAATATAATAAAATTACAACGAGATATTCATTAAATGTTTTACAAAGTTCTCAAGTTTATTTTTTTCAATAATTACGCAAATAAAAATAACCTATAGTCGATTTATTTATGATTTAGGTACTAGCTGAAAATCTTAAGAAGTTTCCGTACTTAAAAATACTTTTTTTAGATATATTACTAAAAAATAATTATAGCTATACATTGTTAACTAATCTATAATTTTAGAAAATCTGAACATATATATATATTTCTTATACAAGACATATCAAAATTGTTTATTTTTTTTTTAGTAGGTACTACAAATGTAGTAGGGCTAATAAATTATTTAAATTACACTGTTATGAAAGAGCGTTTACAATTAAATTAAGTAAAATAGATTTGTTAGGCTGGCAACATTAAGCACGTCCCTAGCGACGAGCCACGTTAACGCGACCGCACTCTAGGTAGTTTCATGGTGATAAAAAACAGATAAAAAAGGCTGAAAACTTTGAATTGAATTTTAAAATTTATTTTGTTATTTTATGAACTAAAACTAACACTTACCTACTACTTTTTGCCTAAGCTTTCTTAATAATATATTTTTAGATTTTTTATCATGAAGAGTAAAATACCCTATTAAAAAATTCAGTTCTAGTTTTAAAACAAGTTCCCTGTGACGCCAGGCGGACACAACTTGCAAAATTTTGCAAGTTGTGTCCGCTTTACTGCCCAGGAGAACTCGCTAAGTGCTTGGGAACAACTTCTCACCTTCCCTTACAGAATATTACATGTTCGAAAGGATTTGGCAAACAAAAATTGGTTGCCTGTAAAGTCGGTATACGGGCGAAAGTTTTACGTGACAACGACTTTGAGTGGTAAAATAATTTTAATGTGAATATTCATTCGTATAGTAGGAAGAAGGATGAAATAATAGTAACAATTTAAAACATTTATTTATACAAAGAATTATATTTAAAACATTAATTTCACTTTTTATGTCTGTCTCTCTCGCTCTTAGGCGGGCTAACCATGCCCGAGTGGAAGGGACGCGTGCATCTCACTCGCTCTCATTGTGAGCGCATAACGTGAGCGGAGCGTAACGCAGTTTCTTGAAGTGTCACCCGGCAAACCAATTTATAAGACGTTGTCACGTCAAAAAACTTTGATTACATAAATTGAAGAAAATTGCAATATTTCGGCCCATAATTCAGACTCTAAATATTATAGACACAGAGGGTTACCTCTTCAAGAAGTATTACGTATCTGGTCGAAACTAAATTAGGGGAAGGTGACATTAGCGGAGCAGCCAGAATTCTTTTCAGTAGTGATGCGATGGCTCTGTGTTCTCCAAATACTCTAGTAGCATTGGAGAACAAACACCCTGCCCTAGCGGATGGCTTTTCTTTTCTTGATCCTCCTGATTCGGACATTCCTACCCTCACCGTTACAGGTCGAGAGGTAGTATCAGCCGATTGATCTTTCCGGAATGGCTCTACTGGCGGCCTCGACGGCCCAAGTCCCCAACACCTGAAGGACCTCATCTGCCCATGCGCCGGAGAAGCTGTTAAGTTGCTCTTGAAGGAGCTTACGGCTCTGGTTAACCTAATCCTCTGGTAAAGTAAACGAGGACGTCATCGACAGTCTATACGGGGCCAATTTATGTACTCTGCGCAAGAGAGATGGCGGTATCTGACCCATTGCCGTGGGCACTACCTATCGTCTTAAGGCAGCCAAAATTTGCTATGGTGAGGCTGTTTCGAAAAAAATTCAGCCCCTGCAGCTAGGTTTCGGGGCTGCGCGGCTGTTGTACACGACTTGTTGACCTACCTAAATTCTAACTTAGGAGGGGTCATCCTGAAGATTGACATAAAAAATGCCTTGAATTCGGTTAACAGGGACACCTTGCTGGCAGATTTTAGTTTTCTTTGGAAATGTTATAGACAACCATCTAAATTACTAGATTGGGACAAACTTTTGGAATCCTCTGTTGGCGGCCAATAAGGTGATCCCCTCGGGCCAGATCCTCAGTATAGCCATACACCCATCGAGATACAAAACGTTAAATTCCAAATTCAACGTTTGGTATCTCGAAGACGGAACCCTAGGAAGCGATGCAGACACAGTTTTAAATGATTTACATTTCCTAAAATATCAACTCCACTAAATGTTCAAATCGATCTTGACCTCAACTTTTCTAAATATGAGTTATTGTTATCTGACAGTACTAACAGACAACTGACTCTTTCCAAAAACACAATAGCCCCAGAAATCAAAATTATTTAAAGAAGCTCTCTTCGTCTCCTTGGGTTTCCTATTTTTAAGAATTCCTTTACCAACTTCGTTGAGGAAAAAATTAAAAAATTTAATGATATTTCGGAAAGATTGCTAGAAATTAACATGCATTCGGCCATCACCTCAATTCGTTTCTGCTGTTTCGGCTCTAAATTAACATATTTGCTCCGCGCTTCTTATTTAAGGAAACACCGTCTTTAGAAAAAAATGGACCAAATTATCCGGCATACCCTTATGTCAATCCTAACATTTGCTACTACTGCGCGCCTGCTGGCTGTGGGAAATTGGGAGTCAGGTCTTTGACTTCACGCTCTGCTGTCGTCGAATATTGGCACCTGTTTCGACGATACTACTTTCCGCCTAGCTGTTGCCCTACGCCTTGGCGCTTCTTGCTGTTCACCTCACTGCTACAACCAAAGAGTATAGTAAATATATGCTGCAACGTGGTACTTAATCTAAGGCTGCAACTATGGTGAAGCTGTCAGCAGCCGCCTGTCATGCGGTCGAAGCGCGGGACGCATTGCACGGCACGCGAACATTAACAATATTATCCGACCAGCCCTTGTCACCGTCGGCGTCCCGGCTGTTTTGGAACCTCATGGCCTGGCACGCGACGATTGTAAGAGACCGGACGTATATCTTTATTTCCGTGGAAGATGGGACGCTACCTGTGTCGACACTTTTGCGCCATCCCATCTTCCTAACTCATCATGCAGTGCTGGTGCTGCCGCTGCGGCTGCGGAGAACCTAAAGCGGCGGCAATATAACAACCTCGTCGACAGTTATATTTTTGTCCAAGTGCTCATACACTTTTGAAAGAACTATCCAAACGCTTAGTTGATACTTCGCGTGACACACAGGGGCTGGCTTTTACCTCGGTCAGAGATGCATTGCCATACAACGTGGTAATGCCGCCAGCGTTTTGGGCACACTTCCAGTTGAAAGCGATGCGGAGTTTTATGACGCCATATTTTAGTTAGGAGTATTCTTTAGTGTATATATAGTGATTTGAAATATACGTGTAAATATACTTTTGAAATATAGTTACTCATGTTAGCCTTCGGAACATGTGGAAAAAAAAAAAAAAAAAAATAAGCATAGTGTGAAAGCACTTTAATCATCTGTGTTGCCATATAAAACACGATAGTAGTGACATTCTCCTATGACGTAACGTGAGCCATTGTGACACTAAAATTGTAACCTCAGTAAATTTTACTGAAGTTTTCACGAGATTATATTATGCCGCTTGGAAAGTTTGGGAAAATTACAATTTCGTGGTAATTACTTCAATATATACAATACATTGCCTGTTAATACTATACAGTCCATTTGTGGTGAGCCCTGTATATTTAACTTTTATTTTATTCTTGACTATTTATCTCGAACATAATCAGCATGTATCCCTGTAATTTATGCTAAAATGACATAATCTTTTGCTTTTTATGATAGCTGTTACTTTTAATTAAGGTTTGACCTATCGAAATCGATTAACCTAATTCAATATACTTATTGATATTGTTGTGAATCAGCTGATTATTAAAAATCCTATCTTCCGACCAAACGCTCTTTAACCTGTCCAGTTTTGATGGTATCTAAATAAGACGGTGTGGCTTGCAGGTTAGCGGTGACAGTGACTAGTTTATCTTTATTTGTGGTGGCAAAGAACTCAATAAATGCGCGTCGTTTGGAGAACATGAGATCGCGCGAACGTATGCGCAAGTCTAATACAGGAGAGTATCCAGACGTGTACAGGCAGCTGTAAGGGTGAGTCGTAAAGTCATGCCTGTATCCTTTGGAAGATTATATTTACATTGACCACTACTAGCTATGAGTCATAGCTACTGCAGTCAATAGCAGGCTAGATCCATGGTGTCATAGGCTATGACATTGTGGGGTTTAAATCTAAGATGTCTGCAACCATGACCTAGTCAATACCAATACAACCACCACCACTAGCTTTAGATCTGTAAAAGAAACCCAATCAAAACTGTGTTTTAATTTATTTATTAAGCTACTATAGTATTTTAGTATAACACCCATTTAATAATATTACATAGCAGGATTACCCTTATAATGTTGACACTGCTGTTACCCAGGCCTCCTTTCTAGTAGAGGGAATGGGCCGTAATCCAACGCGCAGGCCCAGTGCATATTGGTGGATGTCACATAACTTCGAATTTTTGGTTATAGGATGTGCCAGTTTCCTCACTATGTTTGTATTTGTAATTGTTTTAGCGCAGTGGTGATGAAATAAATTACACAAAGTAATGCGCCTGGCTATGTTCAAACCCGCGACCTATAACTCGTAAGTCAGGGCCGTTACCACTGCTTATTTAATAACATTCCTGAAAAGCAATTTAAAATTTAATTTGCTTTTTAAATTACCTGCAAAAAAACACAATGGCAATCATATAATGGTACATGCATTGTAAATTGCAGATTTTTAAACTAAGAAAGTAAAAGAGAAAAGAGAAGGAATCAAGATGGCATCACCAGTGCTGGATGCTGCAAAGCTACAACTCGTCCAGGAGTTGGAGATTGAAATGATGTCGGATATGTACAACCGACTGGTCACTGCATGCCACCGTAAATGTATACCAGTTAAATATCATGAGACTGAACTTTGTAAGTGTACCAAGTAGCATTTCAATTTTCTTTTTTTTATAGAAACTACAGCTGTTTGTGAATGCCAATGCTCATTTGTTATTAAATGTTTAAAGCCTTGTTTCACCCCCCACATGATTAACTTTTGTTTCCTATTTCCGTTTCTTTGGCAAATAATTTCATACAAACTCTCTTCCACTCTATTAATTTAGTAATAATCCCATCCTGTTGCCAGAAGATATGGAATCTAAACTAACAGTATTAATACATACTGGAATTGATGTAATCAAAACACCAAATGGTGGTGAGAATTATTTTGATATTCAATCCCAAGGTGTAAAGCCGTCAAGGGATTGGGAAACTGTAATTAGAAGAAATATGAAACATTTTCATATACCATATAACTTTTCATGGAACTTCAATTCACCTAAGTAACTCTTTCCTATTTCTAATTTTCAGGCAAAGGCGAGTCAGTCTGCCTAGATCGCTGCGTGGCTAAATACCTCGACGTGCACGAGCGCATAGGCAAGAAGCTCTCCAACATGTCCCAAGGGGAAACTGAAGACCTCACCAAGGTCAACTTGTCTGAGGGCAAAAAATAGAACTAGATAATATGGATGACACTTACCATGAATCTTGATAAAAATTTACCAGTTTCTGACATTTAATGAAGTATTGCCAGTCAAAATAAATAAAAATAGGATGCAGTTAGATTTCACTGGGAAAAAACTAGTATTAACATGAGTTTTTGATTCAGAGTTTTTTGCTCATTTTCATGAACACTTAAATATATAATATATGCAGTTGGTTTTTAAACTCGCTAGCCACTAAGCAGAGAGTTAAAATCTAATTGAGCACTTTTATATATGTGTGTGTATTGATGAAAACAAGCATTAGAGCTTGTAGACAATAATTTAGGGTTAATTTTTCAATAGTCACAATTGACTATCTAAGTATAAACATGGCGCTTGGACACATTTTTAATACAAAAACTGCCAAATCACCATTTTTATTCTCATGCTTAGTTTGCACGAGAATAAAAACTAACTAATTCAATCTTTTATAATCCCAGCGGCATTTATTGAAAACGCATCACCATAAAAAGGCTGCTATGAATTTTATTCCTATTATCAAACCTTTAAACTTATAATAGTAACATTCATTATAAATCTCACCCATGAAAACTTAGATGAAGTGGCTGACTTAGCTGGGCTATTCCATAATTGTGGGTCATTCCACAATTATGGAATAGCCCAGTTTACTATCAAACTCATTCTGCCTAAGTTTCCATGGTGAGATCTTAACAGTATCGACCATCTGATTCATCATATATGTCGTCATCCATTAGATAATAATAATTATGAGAAACAAATTTAATGTTACGGTGTACATGAAAAATTAAGACCCTTTCTAGGAAGAACATCGCAAGTGACAATTTCCTTTTTTATTATTCATATAACTACTAATCTAATAGAATAGTCGCTATTAACATATTTTCATAAATGCTTTTTAATTATTGCTGCAAAAAACGCAAATTGTCGCTTACGATGCTCTTCCGGAAAAGGCTCAATATAATTATCTCATGTTACTATGTATGTACAAGTTAATGCAATTTCTGTTTTCTAGAATGGGCCATTATTAATATTTAGTAATATTATGCTTTAGTCTTTGAATGTTAGTTCACTCGTTAGAAATAAAACTAAAGAAATTCAATTTTTATCATTTTATTTTTACACCAAGTGCATTATTTCATATACATCTACAAGGCTATCTACAAATACAAATGATTTATTAAACCACTTACTGGGTTTTTAAATGACTGACTTGGCCCACACCGAAGCCATATCCGATTGTGTAACTCCCTAAAAGTTGTACTAGCACAAAGATATTAGAGCAAAAGAAAACTACACCTTTCAGCCATATGAGGAAGAACACCTCTCTGCCTTTAAATTCCAATAGATATGCGTAAAACAACCACGCGCCCTGTGCGGTTACCCAGATGAGGGCTAATACTATAGCCTTTCGTCTGCTCATCTTGAAAGAATGTGCCACCAACGGTAATAAAGATATGAACCAAACGAAATACTGTGACGTCATCACACTGTTGAACGCGACTACGACAACCGTCTGACAGAACATAGCGAATGGTAACGTCTTGGGATCCGCCCCGTACTTTATGCTCAGCAGAAACAATATAACGGCTTTGAACAGATTAGTGACATTCTTCACAATGTCGAAGGTGACTTGGTTCATACTCAAATACGAATAGTAGAAGAGAACGGAAAAATTATGACGTATATCAATTCTGGAAGCGTGGTACAAATATGTCTCGTACAGAAATTCATAACCGTACAGTACCCACATTCCGTATGTCAGCATCAATAATGTAACAATACAGCTCGTAGCCAATGTAAGTTGCTTCAAATTGGGCCATAAGATCAACATTCCCTCTTTCATAGTTATTTTTCGAGGGATTTTAGTGACCCCCAAACTAAGGTACATCGGGAAACTAAACACTAACGGATATAATCGTAGATGGATCGATAATCCGAGAAGAAATCCAGACAGAGCGTATTTCTTTAGTCCCTTGACTACATCGGTTTGCAAGAAAAGTAAGGATAGTATGATGGTAAAACATGACACAGAGTCAGCGTTACCACGAGTCGAAATACCGATACTGAGCGGGTTGTAGAGCCACAGGAAAGAGCAGTACATCGGGATGTTAGTAGCAATGCTCTTAGGACCTAGCTGATGTTCCACCAACGTTTTGACAGCGATGGTTATAAAGATATCAAAAGTAGAAAACAGAATTTTCCCGAAATCCTTGCCCAAAATCATGTTAGGCACAAGAAGGTACGATAGTAAAGGGCTGTATCTATAGGTTTGTCGTTTATATGGTGATTCTCCGTGTAGGACATGCCTGGCAGCATCCGTGAACACGGAATAGTCAACATCTGTGTATGGGATATCGTATGTTTTGTCGTGGAAATCAGCGAAGCCGATCAAAAACAGCCTTATGAAGAAACCAGCGACAAGGTGGTACCGAAGCGGCAAGTTTATAAATTGCAATAACTCATGCATTTTAAATTCTCGTTTTTAAGTTTTTCGCGGCAGAATATAAACAACTTTTGAACTCCTGAAACTCTTTAGCACAATCGTCTTTTTTCACCGATCCTTCTTTGAGCAGCACACAGCGGGCGTACAAAACACTCTGCTTAGAACACTTAGCAAATACCACAGGATACTTTGCTAGCCTTTCTTTAGCTTTTAAGATTGATTCCATAATTATTATTAAGCCCTGCGCGGAAACGTGGTTTCTGGCTCACTAAAATCGATCGGATCGCGCGGTCTGATGAAAATGTCGTAAATAGGCTTCGAGAAGAATATTCCCAGCCCCAAAGTAGTGAACGTGATCTGGAAAGTACGCGGGTATCTGTAGATCCAACTTCTCTTGCCTAGAGGTTGGCTCCGACGACGATTGTCCATAGCTTACTGGAAAATAAAGAATTCTTTTTTTAAATTGAACGTAAGAATCAATTGCCAGAAGGGTTGTATCTGTTCCCTAATTAGTACATATCAATGGCAACATTATTCCTGGTTGCGAATAAAGGATAATACCTACTATTCGTCCCAAATACGTACTGTACTGTACCATCTCTCTCTCACATCGGAATTATGGGTACACCAAAAACTACCTGAGTATCTTTTCTCCTCCTCTGTCAAATCCATCCAAAGGTTGTCTGTAATAATCGCTTAAAGCGATAAGACCGCCCATTGTACACCGTATCAATTTTAAGCTCCTGTAATTTTTTATGGTGTACAATAAAGAGTACATCTATCCATCTAACATGGTGGCGTTGGCACATGTGTCTGCATATCCGGAAAAAGCCGTGAGATTAGTGATCTAGTGCCTACCTAATGGCACTAATGCAAACTAAATGAGACTGCCCTTTATACCGTACCATTAGGGTTACCATGACGTTTAAAGTAAGATTGTTTTATTCTTATTCCATTGTGGTAAGAGATGGCTCTAGACAACCTGTATAGCTCTGTCTCTTACCCACACTGAAATAAGAATAAAACAATCTTACTTTGAACGTCATGGTAACCTACCTTACCAAGACCGTGCTAGGATCATGTCAGACAAAACAATATTTTATTGGAAAGTATAAGGCTAAGCCCATTATACCGTTCCGTTACCGAGCAACACCGTCGCGAGTCATGCATAGGGCGTATCGACACCGGCAAAATATCCTACATACCAATCCGGTGCGCGCTGGTGGAAAAAAAATTACCTTACTTAGACGGTCTATCAGTGACCGGAGCGTAATTCCGCGGCTCTAGGTCGTATCCCTCACAAACCAGAGAATTATTCAGTGGCTTGAACTTCATGCAGCACATGCGCATGGCCTCGAACACTTGGTGACAACGGGCCTCTTGGAAGTCGTTTTCTGTGAAAATAAGAAATAGAATATTTAGTTTCATGCGATGCTACAACTACCCTGAGCGACCCACATCACCAGAACAATGGTCTCTACAGTAGGGTTTGCTTGTCTTCAATTCCTTTAGTGTTTCCGTGCTCACAGCTCGCTCGGCATATGGCAGATATGTCCAGCCCAATGCCACTTAAGCTGGTCAGCATTCTCAGCCACGTCAACGATATATTTTTTGGAACGTAGTTATAGCGTTTGGAACGCGATCCGTTAGTTTAACACCACGTATACTTAGCTCTATAGCACGTTGAAAAACCTTGAGATTAGACATTTGGACGTTTGTTTGTCATAAAGACAAAGCCTGTGTCAAAGATCATAGGTCAACCACGCACAATAGTCCACCAAGGACCGCAAAGAAAGCGGCACAAGCTAAGCGAAAAAAAAACCGAGGGGGGAGTGTGGAAGTCTTCATAGGTCGAAATGGTGATTACATATGTTTATTGTGTTTACGTGATGAAGTGATAATACAAAAATTAAACATAAAAACAGCTGTCAGTAGGTACCTACATTTTACCGAGATAAAGCAAACATGAATGTATGGGGCAGTCATGGTGTTTTTTTGGTTGGCCCCATAGTAAAAGTTAGTCATAATGATGAGTATGCCAGTGTTTTCGTTTATTGTTATATTGTCGTCTCCACTATGTATTAATCCTCCTAATCGAATTATGATCCCGCATGACACTCTCAATGGAGATTAGCCAGGTACACAGAAGCTATTATAGTGCTCAAGCGTGTGCGCAAACACAGGCGCACTTTCTGTTCTTATAAAGCTCATAGTCCGTTGGGACGGCAATCTGACAATATCGAAAAGAGATCAAGACCCAACGTTGATCAAGGCTTTACGTGCTTTCTAAACCTTGGGTAGCTACTGACTAATTCCTAATGGAAAAACGAAAAAGCTATAGCACTTTTTGCCCGACCAGTATATTGAACCCAAAACCCAGCATTTGCGTTTGCGGCCAGAAGTCCAACGAGGTAGTTAGTCTCAGGTCAGATAGTACAAACACCGCGAAACCGTCTTTATGATACTCGTCGCCTATGCGCTGCAAATTGTTTTAACGTAAATCTGAATGAAAAATTAATCGCTTTTCGCCAATCGAAGCACCGAACGTCATAAACTTGTCTATCGAACAAACTCATAATGGGCTTTCTGTTTAGATTTTACATACCATTAAGTAAGAACAGATTGCAGTCTAGATCCATGGACATTAAAAGTAACGGTTGATTACTAATTACTACAACATGACTGCAGGGGCGCCGGCTTTTAGAAAACCTCATGGGTGCTCATGTTCATTTGATAGACTCGAAAAAATGGCAAAGTGTGAGAAGAGAAATGCACACTGATCGACCGACAAATAAATAAATGTCTTACTTACATACTGCGTACTTAATTACTAATTATGTTTGATAAAAATATAAAATGAAACCAATATATAAAAATTAAACTAATTTTTGATTATCAAGAAATATTATAATTTATACGTAACCTAAAAGGCGATTACTGATCTGTTTCTTGATGTCTATTCTCAAGGGTGCTCGGCACCCACTGTTTATTTCTCATGGGTGCACGAGCTCCCGAGCACCCACGGAGTCGGCGCCCCTGCATGACTGGATAAGCTAATAAACTTCGTCTGATATGAGACATAATTATTATGTTTGATAACTAATAAACACATACCCTCCCTTGCGTCGATAAAAAATAATATTATTTTATTACAAAATAATGCTTTTTATTTTGTATGCGACGATACCGTAGCATGCCGTAATACCTCATCATTCCCTATTCGTATTCACCTATAACTTACAGACAAAAGGTTTCATGTTTGCAAATCACGAAAAATTTGTTTGGGAATATCAAAAGTGGACTTGCTTGAATTATTTGTGTGCAATTTGGATTTTTTTTTCTCTATATTATCAAAGAATTATTATATAAACGTGATCGCCCACAATGGGCCTTATCAATAGAATAGAAATACTTTTATTTAATCGGGACAGACACAGCACAACGGTTACAAACAGAATTTAAAGTGACCCAAAGTTATCAGAAGACTTACAAGTCACCCAAAGGGCAATGTAAAGAGCTATGCTCGGAGTTTCCTTGTATGATCGCATCAGAACCGATTGTTAGCCGATCCTTTATCGCAGACAGTGTCACGAGCTGACTCGCCGTTCGTTCGTGCACTTTCTGTGCTTAATGCTCTTCTGACTCTACAGGAGTATACAGGAGTGTGAGTTGTTTGCTGGGAGATGGATAGATGTGTGTCGTGAATGTCTGAGGTTTTGTGAGAAGATGGATAAAAAATAAGTAAACATTGTTTTATTTGTTTTGTGGGATTTATTTTAGTGGTAATGATAGACCATTCTGACACTATTGTAATAGCAGACTTGAGGCCCAGGAGTGCTGGATCTTAGACCGGTTAATGCGGCGAAACTCGAGGGAGTCCTATGTTCAGTAGCGAACTTCTTGTAGTTTAAATGACGTGATGACAGGGCAGTCTTGTTCAGTTTTTTATAGAATCCTGTTTTTAGCTTACTGCTCAGTTGCAATCTGCAAAGAAGTTTCTGAGACTCCTTTCTCGTACTACCATGAGGTTGGGGACTCTGTGTTAGGAAAATTTTTCCATGAACGAAATAAACTTGATTACAGCAGCAGAACTCCAGAACAGATAAATTAACAAGAGCGAACCGGCCAATTATCAGAAATACTCATTTAATAAAAACCTAGTAGGTACGTACATAATCGTTTCGCCCACCATTCTAGAACGTACTACACCCACATACACACATATAGTATTTAGTTCGGAAGTAAATACTCCGCCCCTTACTTCGCACGCTCATTGACGGAGTATCACGTGGTCGGGCGTAACGACGTGTAGGTATAGACTTCGATAGTCAGCTGTTTGCGTGTTAAGGAAACAGAGCAGCACAATATACATGCATCGTTTTATGGCCCAGCGGTAAACAGGAAATTAAGCTGCTGTGGCTCATGTGGTTATCGTGGTGGAGATGAATTCAATACAGCGGCGCCGGCGGTCGTCCCGCGCCGCAACCGCGAACATAGTAATATATTCCTTTCAGTGGTCGCATCGTCGCGTCGGTTAAAGATCGATTACTGATCGAAGTTTTTAGGAAAATGCTATCATAATCTTCTACTTTCTCAATGATTTGTATAGGTACCTATTATGAATACGTATTTTGTCTAATTACTGATACAGAAGACATAAGTACTTACTTAATTAAATAATACGTCCATTATTCCGACACAACAGATAAAACCTAACCATAAATATTAATCGATTTTCAA
Source organism: Mythimna pallens (assembly GCA_961205895.1). Lineage (NCBI taxonomy): Eukaryota > Metazoa > Arthropoda > Insecta > Lepidoptera > Noctuidae > Mythimna > Mythimna pallens. Next base: position 10,324,433 of record OY540849.1, on the reverse strand, counting down.
TGTTCTACTTCCGACTCAGTACCTCGTATAGTTTTATACAATCGATTCTGAAAAGATTCAAGGACCGGTAATTATCCAGTGTTTTTGTAGGCTACTGTAAAAACGTGTACACATCAATCAAGACCTGCTGTTGTCGTTGCCAAGTCTAGTGAAAAAAAAAAAACTATTTTACGTCAATGCAAACATTGTACCGTAGCCCGTACGTCATAAGCGGAGGATTGGCTCAGCAGTCACCAATCCTATAGCTATTCTGCTGAGCTTAGTCTTATGAGTAATATCTCCTTTAATGGCTGGCACATCTTTGTAGAATGAACAACGAATATCACCATAGATATCCGCGATATTGCCTGATGTATGTAGAAACGAGAACTTTTTGATGTTTACTGGTGTCACTTTCTTCCAATGGCACATTCCTTTCCAATCCAGTAGTGGATTAATAAAGGAGCTACTGTTGAGTTTAATGTTTAATAATGGCCCCCATAACTTCATCGATTTCTATAGTACCTGAGCTGAGTTACTATGGAACATAGAGTTTTAGGAATAAACAAACAAGTAGGTAAGTATTTATGACAGAGGTGAGAGGCTCTATTTTTATGGAGCACCATCCGATCCGATCCAAACTTTACAAAAGTTTTAAAAATTCTTGCGATGTGCCCCTACACTACAATCGTCAATTTATCAATGACTTATTGACGATAACCATAGACGATAACTCTTGCTTTCATTACTAATCAATCAACTTGATAACTGTAGACATATCCAGTGATACGTAAGTACTTATAACGTCCCAGAGCAATGACTGACAGTATACAGGTCAGGGTCGCTCTAGCAGTGTCTGCATAACCTACATACATACTGGCAATCAACTGCGGTCCCAAGTAGGCTGCTGCAAGCCAATTTGAGCAATATAAGTGATTATAGTAGCACTGGGAGCGTGAAGGCCGAGTGGTAACGGCCCCGACTTCGAGTTGTAGGTCGCAGGTTCAAACCCAGCCAGACGCGTTACTTTGTGTAATTTATTTTATTACCACTGCTCTCAAAACGGTGAAGGAAAACATCGTGAGGAAACCAGCATGTCCTAGAACCAAAAATTCGAAGACATGTGAATTTACCAACCCGTACTGGGACTGCGGGGTGGATTACGGGCCTTTCCCTCTCATAGAGAGGAGGCCTGAGTCCCAGCAGAAGGAACATTAAAAGGCTGATTATGCTATGCTATGCTAAGTGATTATAGTCCCGAATTCGCATTCGATACCACGCGAATGCGGTACTCCTAGCCAAACGATTTTGCATCTGTTGGAGTATCCGAATATAAAAATGCATTTCGGAACACCAGCGACACCGCAATTGACATGGCTACCCCACTAGGACTAACTCGTTCAGTCGATGCTGTTAAATATACATTTATCCCTATTTCAGTTTAAATTCTTATAGTCCATTCTAAGGTTGTTTGGCAGATATCGCTGTCAGCGATAAGACCGCCATTGTACCCATAGACGTAAATTTCGGTTAAATTGTTACTATTTCGATGTACAATAAATTTTATTACATTACAATCTTTTTATCACTATGCACGAAAAGAAAAGACTGGTTGAGGTTTTGCATCGACGGGTTATAAATATTTTTCAATACACTTACTCGAAAACCCGCTCTTATCCCACCACTTTTAGGCACGCAATAGACTGCTTTTCGCACTAGTGCAGAAATAGCGCGTGCTCTCCCCACCACAATGTTATTACATTTATCGTATCAGACTGGGCGCGCGTCGACCCCCGCAAGTCGCCGGTCAACCCCCGTTTATTCATTTCTTCGTAAGTGTATTGAAAAAAGTCGTTTGAGACACGTGCAAATTTGTCACTGTAGCCCTCGGCTCCATAATAATTCCGACTCGGTCGCAATGATAAACTTTCTGCACTTGTATCAAAATGTACTATTTCTAAACATGCACTTCAAAGACTGGCCTGATAGGTGCGGGTTAGATGGACGATGAAGATACATCGATCTACTTGCATACGTAATGTTCTCGTGGTCTAGTCTAAATGGTATGAGCGACCATCGGGAATTCGGGATACCCTCAGCTCGAATGCGAAGTACTATTGTAACATACAATCCATACATTGTTATTCGTAGGTACTGGCTCCAACAGGTATTATGGTCATCATTTTCAGGCTAGGTGATGCCCAGGACGGGTCTAGATAATAGGTAAATTAATAGTAGCGGTAAAAATATGGCTTGATACTTTACTAGCTTTTAGTTTTTAGTGTCAGGGTCCTAATAAGCAATACTGACTCAACACATGGCACTGCATTTGTTTTTATAGCGGCAATAAAAAACACACACTCTGTGATATCTACGACGGTTCATGAGAGAAAACCGGTCAGCCCCGGATCTACGATTTTTCGAACCGGGGCAAAACTTTGATAGTGGCGCCCCCCCGTGTTCATAAATCACTTACCTAGTATGTGTTCAAAAACTAACTGGGCGTATGGTAAGTTTGTTTTTCAAACATATTATATCAAGATTCGATTACTTAATAAAAACCTATGGGATTGTAGGAATAGAGGCTTAATTTGTTCGATATTTCGAATTCTTGTCTCAAGGATTTGGCGCCCCCATGAAACTGCCGCCCGGGGCAAGTTCCCCGTTTTGCCCCGCCCTTAAATCCGGGGCTGCAACCCGCTGACAGTAATAAAGTTCCGTCGGTTAACCTTTGGTTTGGTACAGATCCCTAAAAATGGAAACAGTATTTAAGTTAACACAAACTTAATCATAGGTGGTGACAGGCCTTTGACCTCCCCATACATGAGAGCACTTGCTGCATTAGGTACACGATGACGCGTTAATGATTTCAATTAGAACCTCACCTCCGTCATTGACATCTGATGCGTCATCGTGATGCAACATCGACCTACTCACACCCATTCGCGAAACAATGATCAAGCTTCCCATCAGATGTATGAATAAGATTTTTTTAGTACCTGATATTTCGGCGTCATCACCATCATCTTCTTGCCCTTGTCCAGTAGTATTAATTGGGGTCGGAGCAATACGTTTTTTCTTTAATTCTGTCCTGTCACCCTGTATATTATGGACGATAACCACAGTTTTAAAGCCTGCAAGAAACTCCACGTTTTGTAGTTTTTAAACTAGGTAACGCAACGGCCCTCACGCCCCAGCCGCCGGGATCCCGATCCTGATATCCGGCCATCGTAGGCGCGGGCTTGCAGACGGAGAGCAATGGGTAGCTCGTCGTCTGACCCTCCGGACCAAGCCCAAGATGTCGACGGCGTGTAGTGTTCCATGCGCGCCTCAAGATGTCACCAAACCGTAGGGGCCCCGCAAGGTCGAAGCCTACTGGGGCTATGGGTTCGCTTCTGAAAGGAAAACCCGGCCCTGGAATAAAAGGTAACAAAGAAACTAGGAGTGGGTTTTAGTCAGTAGAAGTCTGACACGCCCTCCCGCAGGAGATGTAATTGGAAGATTTCCAACTTAAAAAAAAGGGGGTTTAACTTCAGCACTTCTTCTGAACATGATATTATGGTATTCTTGTTTATCCGTCTCTGTAAGATGGGATTAACTATGTCGATTTATGCAGAAAACCTAGGGAATCAAAGGATGCAAGAGCGACAGAAACCAGGTCGAAAAATTGGTAACTAGCCTCAAAAATCGTTTTCTTTTTTTAATGTTTTGTATATTTTATTTAAAGCCAGGCAAGAGCACCCCTGTACCGGCGCCAATGGCGCTGAATTTCCAAGTTTGCATCCATTTTAATTGTAATGTACACTTATAAGTACCTACTTTCGTACTTTTAATTTGACACAGGAAACCCCCAAATGTCGCTACAACAACCGGTCCTAAGCGTTTCACATCCATCGGATTCTCCCGACCCTCACTAGGTCATCGGTTCACCTTGCGGGAGGACTTCTAACGCTGCAATAGGGTGATGATTCATATTTTATTGCCAGTCTGCTATGTCTCACCGATCACATGGTTCATTTATCGACCTGATATGAAAGAGGGTTCAAAGGACGGAGGTATATTCCGTCCAATCTGTCACGCAAATAAAAAAAAAATTAAATAGTATCTAATGGAAAGCCTTTGCAAATAATTGTATGTATTTTACTAAAAAAACTAAGCTTCAAACGTAAATGCGATATTTACATTATTTTCCGAGACGACAAATGATTGATAAAAAGAAGCATAAGCATAATCAGCCTTCTTATGTGCCTACTGCTGGGACTCAAGCCTCCTCTCTAAGAGAGGGCCCAGTGCGGGTTGGTGGATGTCACATGTCTTCGAATTTTTGGTTCTACGACATGGTTATTTCCTCACAATGTTTTCCTTCACCATTTTGACAGTAGAGGGAAATAAATTACACAAAGTAATGCGCCTGGCTGGGTTTGAACACGTGACCTACAACTCATAAGTCAAAAAAAGAAGATTATCCCTCCTAAAATTGGGACGGACATGACACGACCGATCAATTTAGTGGTATCCTGCGGCATAACTATAAAGGGCCCTATTGTTGAATTGACCTATCATAAATATGTCAATCGATAAGCCGAATTGTAAGGAATGGTTTGTTGTTTATTAATGGTAGGAATTATTTTTAAATTCTTTCTCATTTTTACTTGAAGGTGAAAATCTTTTAGTTCGAAGTTTTTACCTACGTACTTACGTACCAATTAATTAGCTGCTTAAGCTAGGCGTTTATTACAATGACGTGTTAAAATGTCAAGCAAGTGAGCGAAAAAGAGGGATAGAGCTGTACACCTTAGATAGCTTCATCCCTTTAAGTTTAGGTCGTCGAATGGATCGCGTTATTATTGGTCGCGTTAAGGCGTATAGCCCCTTGAACGTCTGACCAGAATTAAATGCACACATACTCGTACTGCCGCATGCATTTAATTCCAGCCCGCAGGCCCCGATGACGTTTAAATCCATTTTCTTTGCGAAATATTGTTCGTTTTTTATATGCTATGAACCAAATGTACATTCTGAAGAACACTGCCTATTACACTACGCGTTATTCAGACAGTCTTAGTCTATGTAGCGTCAGACAAAAAAAAGAGCAACTTCCGCCAATGTCGTGTAAAGGAATGAAACAGAACGATGAGATACATAGACTAAGACTGTTTGAATAACGTGTAGTGTAATAGGCCCTTTAACCAGCTATTTTTTTTGTGTAAACATATTTCTAAAGATCTAAGCGTTTGAAAGGAGTAGGAAAACAAGCAAAAATATCGTGTTGTTAAATTTTAGACAAAAATATTAATCGCACGAAAAAATCATGTTGATAATATTAATCCTTTATTATCAGGCAACTAAGGCCCATAGAAAAAATACACAAATAATCTTACAAAATAATAAACTAATACATATAAAAGAAACTATAACAATTATTAAACTATACTATTGCACACGAAGTGACGGCATCGTGTTCCGCTGCGAGGTCGGTATTCTTCCACGAAATCGTCGATACATGACACCCTTCGTCTCCAAATGGTGAGTCGGCACCCGCACCACAAACGACTTGAAATTAGTGTTATGGCGCGGCTCCAACTGCACGACTCTGAAAGTCCAGTTTGTCTTTAAGCGTACATACTCCACGACCTCCTCAGCCTTCGTGGTGTGATGTAGCCTCGAAACGTACAGCTGCGTCGTAGGTACTGCTGGACGCAGCAGCATGTTGGGTCCTGCCAGCGCGGTACCGCACTGGTTCTGACAAGTAGGCTTCTTCCTCTTCTTCTTCTCTACCTTAGTGAAGCCATCCTCATCGCTCTGCTGGCCCCCTTTTTTTACCTGCTTGTCGCATTGTGCACGAATCTATGATAAACATACATTTTTTTCAAATCTATTAACCCAGCCGTTACCGAGGAGTAGGCTTAAGAAAGTCACTGTTTTATGGCACTGCTCGGGCGCTACGGCTTTAAGAACTCGTGGTAGAGTGCAAATAAAAAAATAAATGACCATCGGACATTGCTCATTATCGTCGGAAAGTCACTTACTACACAGCTTACTACGAAACTAGAATGGTGGTATTATCACGCGTTATCAAAAAGGGGGCGGCCACAAAACAGTGTTACTTGTTATTTTCAAGCCTGTTGAATAAAGCCGATTAGAAAAAATTATGACGATAACATTTTTTTAGGTACTATGTTAAATTACTTCGGGGGTAGGGCGATTCTCAAATGCTACGATTCATAAAATACGTAGAATCTTTTTAAAGAATAAAACAAAGTGGCTTTCGGTACTTTCGGCGTTTGTATATTTATCCAATAATTTCTCCTAAATCACACAACGGACTTTGATGCGATTTTCACTAATAATAGAAAAAGGCGAGCTATGAATCATTTAATAAATAATTGATTTATTAGGAATGACTTCTTTTTCATAAGGTGAGGTTTACTTTCTTCAATGAAAAGGTAAAAAAACTACTCGTACTAAATTAAATAGTATTTTTTTTTTCAAATTCAGTTCCTTTTCACGTTAAATGGCAAAACTTTATTTTAAATTATGGTATCAGTTATTATATTAACAGATTAGAATCTGTATTTAATGGTCATTTTTATTTCGATAACGGCCAACGACAGTGTAGTACACTTCTTCACTAGCATCATCTAAAAGTAAATTTAAACGAGCCATTAGGATCAACGTTTTATTAGGTAATCGGGCCGCGATACGTCTCATACATAATAAACTATAAATAACGTATGTATCAGAGATAACTCTGCTTATGCACACATTTTATACATTAACAATAATTCATTGTTAATTTAGGTCACGATTTTCCTCTCGGTTAGGTAATTAACTAATTTAGTAAGAATTGTAATTTCTGCTTACGGGTTCAAGTCTTATTTTGTTTTCCCTTAAATTGTTTGTTAGGTACAAATGGGGAAATCCCGTGATATGAAGTAGGTAACGTATTCTACACTAATTGGTTTGATTTTTTACATTGGTTTTTGTTTGATGAAAATATAGTGTTTAGAAATACAGGTGGAAGTTTCTATTCAACTAGACAAATTTATTCAACTGTCGTCTGTACTTGGGGTAAAAAGTCGAAAGAACAATCAGAAGTGAATTCCAGTTATCCACCCCGTTCAGGGTGGATAGATGGATACCATGTTTCCTAAATAAGCCTTAGTTTTTACCACGTACCCACTTAGATAACATTCTTGCCCACAGTAAAAAAATTCTCTCTTGATTATTGGCAGTTTGTTAAGCGTACAAGTGACGTTCTGGCTAATAGTGTTTGTTACCGCAAGTAATTAGACCTATGGCTCTAACAACTACAATTAGACACACACACCCACACGCAACGCAATAAAAACCGTGTTCAGCAATTTATACATATATATTTTATTAACAATAATGTTACAATCGACATGCCGCCTTAATCTCATAGAAACAAGATATCTTTATTATACAGTGTGATACTAAAACCAAACAATTATAATATAACACAATATTATCAATAACTTCCTTTACTTAATTTACATAAAAATAATAGAATCTACATAAATTATCCGTGGACAGCACAAAAGAGCCTTCGACAAATGAGTTGATCTGTTTTTAGCATGCATTTGGTACTAGGCATCCCCATGCGAGACCACCGGCTGTAAAACTTTAAAACTTAATCTATCATATACGCAATACATATTTTAGTATACCTTTTACAGACAGTTGTCTTATTAGATTCACATTGTTACTATCGAAGCTACATCAAAATTATTACTTATGTTCATTGCAATATCGTTTCGATCGCGCCTGAATCAATGTCTCATAGTAATAGTTTCCTAATATGGTGACAGAGTTACAATTGGTACTAACTGCTCTCTTGACGGTTTCAATTGAAATAAATTGAAGTAGATACATTCTATGGTCGTGCATTGTTTAACAATGCAATCAATGATATGTACAAATAACAAAGCCCAAACACTTTTAAATTGCTTTAACAAATCACTTTTATAATACAATTACACTTCTCAAGAGCGAGAGCTCACACACGAGCTAAAAAATAAAGATTTATTACTGGTTGCCTTCAGATTAAAGTGCATACTTTTATGAGCGTCTTCGGCCGAAGGATTAAGTTGCGGTCATTGTGTATAAAAAACCAGAATCTTTTAATTCAAAATAGAAAGCTAAAATGGCGCGGAAATTGGTTAAAAAAACGGTTTATCAATATTTAACCAAACTCAATATATTTTAATAATCAACAGTTCAATTTTCCTCAATAATCGGCTTAGAGAAATCACGCTCTATTGCTCTAGTTTGTCGATAGCGAGTTTTTATAAAAAACAGTAAATTAATGAGCCTTTATTATAAATAACAAAGGCACCGTGCGCGAACATTAAAAAAATTGATTTGGTGATAGGCAACATTTTTGCTACATTCAAAGCTGTGGAGGATTGTTTATTTCGTTTTTTTTTTAAGGTATGCTTCATTTAGGGTAGAGTTAGTACTGTAGTATCTACTGATAAATATGACATAGTACGTATTTATTTCTACAAAGCAGATGAATTATACTGTTACAAAATTAATATGGTAGAATCGGCTAGTAATATATATTTAAAATCAGACTTGAATTATTGTAAAATTAATTATTTTCGTAATATGATAGTGGCAGATCCACGCGTGCTAAAAATTTTCAAAATATATTGCAAAACTTAACTAGAATATATTACGAAGCAATTTTTCTATAATAAAATTAAAGTTTTCGCGTATCATATTTCCGACACCTACATTTTTGACTTCCCACATTATCTTAGAAATACATCTTTTAAATTTTAATATACACACTATGTATATAATCAATTACATCACACTTTGATAATTTTCTATGAAAACAATCGTCTATCGGGCGAAATTAATGACAATTTATGTGATATAAAAAGCTGCACACTGTCTACATTCAGACCAGTGTCGAATTTCATAGATTTCATTTGTAATTTGACTAATGCACTCAATTTGAAAAAGAATGTGAGCTGTATACATAGTAAAATCAATAACCATTTAAAAAGTCCAGAGCATCAGAACTGAATAAGCATGGTGCTTATAAATTGTAATCCCTATAATACATTTTTACATTTTTCACTCTCTGTGCTGTCATAATAAACATAAAAAATCTAACTCATTTTCTTATAAAAACTGTATTTGTTAATTAATAGCTACTGATTAAATGGACCATCACTATTTAGTTTCAGATATTATTGAACATATTCAACAATTACAGATAAATAAATTAAACACATTTCAATGTGTGTTTTAGATAAGTATGCTTTCACAGTGAACATACAGTTGATAAGTGCCGTGACATTAAATACCTAGACATTGTACTGTTTCCAATGATGGTACATTTTTTATACAAACATGTTAAAATTAAAAATATAAACTTTTACACAATTTCATCAAGAAATAAATAGTGATGTGAGTTTATCATATCAACGGTTGTAAGGCAACTTGAAAAAAGCGACATTAAAAAAAATATAATTAAACCTGACTTAAACGACGGAGAAAAATGGGCTGATTCCGAATATGTATATAACTCAATATTGGAAAAAATGTTGTTTAGATCAATTAGCCTTTCAACCGTTGATATGTTATGTAGCTCACTCAGTTCAAAAGTCTATTTCATTATCTAAATTGTCTCATGAACTAAAAGAATTCCATTGTAATTAAAATGCCTAAACAAGCACATGCTCTTTCGAGTTATAATGATAAGCTCTTATATGCAAAAACAAACCCTTTTCAAACTCCAAATGAATGATATTGCACTAAAATTTTTTTTACACTGCTGCAATGAGGTTCTATTCTGGGAACTAATTTACATATAACATAACAGAAATCTGAGAAGATATTTTAGCAGCTATTTTTGCAATCAAAGCAATTTACACTTACATTTAGAGCCCATATGTTTCATTGAATGCTGACAGTACTCACTATGTTAATAATTTCGATTTATACAGCTCCAACATTTTAATAATAGTAATCCTGAATTCTACAACAATTGCTGTGGGACACAGTTGTACCAACTTTTCTTTGTAGACCACAAACTATGTCTGCTGAAACCACATGAAAAGTTAATAGAACTATCATCCTTTAAATGATAGTTTTCAAATATGAAAACATACAGTTCATGTCTTCGGCGCTTGTCAAGTTGACCGCGCATGTGCATATCGGCTATTGACTCGGACTAGCTTCACTTTCAGGCCGGTTTAGAACAGGCTTTTCAGCGATCACTGGCTTCTCCGCAACTTGAGGTTTTTCTGCCACAAACGGTTTTTCAGGTATCATTTGTTTCTCCAATACAGGAGGGGCAGGTTCATCATCAATTTTATCGTCGTCTAACTGGTTATTTTCAATATGCGTATTGGATAGTTTGTTTGTAATCACATCAGGTTGATCTTGCTCCATTTCAGAAGGTCCATTATGTTTCTCTCCATCATTCATAGATGGAGAGATTGATCTCTGCATTAGATTAGGATTGGATGGTGATATTGCCCTGTTGGAGTTGTCTTCACTAGAAGCACTCAGTTGTCTTGGAATTGAATGACTTGGATGGGACAATGTTTGAGGGATGTGTGCATTATGTAATGGTAGTCTAGACTTGTCACTCTTTCTCCATAGTGTCACTTCTTGTTGCTTAAAGTAGCGCCGGTCTTCAGTGTCCATTAGCACAAGGTTCAGATAGTACCTCACTGAAAACTTGTTATTTATATCTCTCATTGTTGGTGTTAGGTCATACCCAGCTAAGAAGACTCTTATAGGAATACTTTCCCCTCTAACAGGGGCCCCATCCATAATTTCATATTTTGCAACCGTCTCATTCTCTGTAAATGTGTTAGGCCCAGACCCTGTTGTTTCCCTTTTAATTATTGATATTTCCATATGTTTAATTTTAATGCGGACCAGTAGGAAATAGATTTTACCAACAATGACATCTTTCAAATGATATTTAGATTTATTGTACTCAAATTCTATGTGTAGGCAGTCTTCAATGCCTACTTCCATTTTTATTGAGTTTAGTACATCTGGGTAGCTGCACAAAGTGTGGACAGCGATGTCCACCTCCTTCACGACGTCTGTCAAGCGGCGGACGATCGTAGCCCTCAAGAAATACCTGAGTCTGACATTAGCGCCCGTGTAAACTTCGTAAGGTTTTTCGACATTTGCAAATTCGAATGGATACGAAGTGTGCTGTAACAGGTCACCGGGGCGGGCAAGCTCCTTTACTAATGATATAAACTCATGATGATTACCTCTGTCGTAGAATAATTCTATCTGACCTATAAGTTCGACCTTGATACCTTGGTGTTCAAGTTTCGACCCAGGTTTCCTCAGAGTCACGTTCACTCTACCTGAAACCGTTTCACCGTCGTAATACAGTAATAACTTCTCCTTTTTGCCTTCATCCGTTTTCACTTCGGCAACCTTCCGTTTGTCAGCATCATCAAATACGATTTCAATATCCGCAGTCTGTCCGAACCCGAAAAAGCTCATTTTCGCACTGATCACTTACACAAGCTATCAAAAACTTTTTACGTGGCTTTACAACAAAACTGTAACGATTTATTTGAGCAAAACATTGAAAATCGGCGATGAAACGCCCGCAAATCTGTGGAGGCGATTGAAAGGTAGAAGCAAAGATGGCGACTGATTTTATGTCGGCTGTCGGCGAAGAGGTTCATAAATAAAATTATGATGAAAAAACTCACCAACAAGGCATCTCTGGATGGCACACGCGAATTTCTTACAAGGGTCCTTCGGCATAAATAGATATTTTAGCTATTGGAATAGCGAAAGTATTAATAAATACTGAATTTCAGTCATGTGTACATATGACAAATTTTGATGAGGCAACTCAAAAATTATAAAGTACCTTTTTCACTGGCAGTAGTTATATAACTTTAATTTTCTATTAAAAGGTGTTTTATTTGTGTCTTGTCTGAATTGTTTTAAAATTGATCCTTAATTATACATTTTATAATTCATGACTGATTTTAGGTTCGGGAATCAATAATCGTTTACGTAGTATTACTAATTTCTTATCTGTGAGCATAAAAAGTTAGATAACAATGTTGCCAGTGGAATAATCCTTTTTTTCGTAAATGGCGGATCTCAAAATTCTCTAACAAAAGCGAGTTGATATTTTATGTGAATAAAACAACGCAAGTGAATTAATAAGCATGGAGATTACGCGCGCTACTTTAGGAATTGCTGTTGGAATAGCTGGAACTTTGTTCCTTGGATATTGTGTGTACTTTGACCAGCAACGTCGCAAGGATCCTCTTTTCAAAAAGAAGTTGAGAGAACGTAAGTATTTAAATTAATTTAATGTAAACAGCATGAATAGATGAATAAATGTTCCTATTAGTGCATATTGATACCGTAAATTATACTGTTCAAACATTTTAAGTTTTATTGTTAACCTAAAAATTTCACAAGGAATATTGTTACAACATCATGCATCAATCACTTTCCGCTTCGATAACTGTTTCGTTTATACGCTACATCACAGAAAACAATAACTAAAATGTATGAGCGTGTTAATTGTGTAACTATTTAATAATAACTTCCTACATACTGCGTGTAGTATCAAAATTAGTTACACACCACATCTTTAGCAGACTGTGCCAAACACGCTTTTGCAATGGGCTCAAACTATAACAAATATGACATGTGCACACATTCATTGATTGTTATGTATTATAAATAACTATAACATAACTTTCACTCAGGTCAAGTGGCTAATCACCAGATGCCATTCATTTCAAACTCTGGCCTCTTTATAGAACCTCACATATTTTATTACCTATCAAAAAATGCAAAAGATGACAATAGAAATTAATGCTTCAATATTAATGAAGAATGTAGGTATATTTCGATGAGTCCTGCTTAAACTCCTTATTTAAAACTTGGTTTTCTTCAAATTGTTCATGCATCAGCCGTTCCGCTCATTCTGCAGACAGGTAAAAAATTATGAATAAAAAGTTACAACAGAACTAGGACCGCACAATATAAGCTTAAAAAACACAAATGAATAGTTCAATACTTATTTTATAATGTAAGTAGGTACATAATTTGTCACTGGCTGGAGACATCTGAATCAACATTCTGTTGGTGTTGTTTTTGTCTACTCATTGTCTTGATGTTTAAATAAGTAGTTAAATTGCCACATCAGCTTCAACCTGTGGCCTATCCTGTAGAAACTGTCCATTTTTGAAGACTAAAAACTAAACTGACCCTCAGAGCTTCAGTAGTACTGTATTCCACAGTAAGGATTTCTATCTGTGAAATTTTCATCATCTGATCTGTATTTCAAACTGTTAAACAATTTCACCCACTATTTGTTTAAGATTAAAACCTTCACAATGACACTTGTATTTTGATCTGCAGTTTTAGGTAATTACAACAAATTATGATTTAATTCATTAAACCCCAAGCAAATGCCGGAAGCGGCATTCACTCTGTCATTGTCTTTCTATTGTGTCTATAATTAGAGTACTCAAAAAGTTAAGAAATACCTAAATAAACTTGTAAATAATGGCATCATTTTTGTGTCACATCTCAAGTCAAAAAATGTCCTTAGCCCAGTGGCTAACTATATCATCTGAGGCCTATGGCAAATTCATAGGATCCAGAAAAATCATCACATGGTGATTAAATTTTATTATTCTAAAAAAAAATATAGGTTGGGTTACTTCTTCTGAGCTTGCTGCCTCTCAGACCGGGGGCTCTGTCGGACTGAGGGCCCGTGGCATTTTGCTAGCCTTTTCACCTTATAGTTCCACCATAGCCTATCTCCATATCGCAAAATGCCTTAAGTGTTGAGGTATTTTGAACTTACTGCTAATGAATGAAAATGAAAAAACGGCAGATAATGCAATTGTTACCTACTAGCTTCTGCCAATGGCATCACCCACATGAAATCAAAAACTCAGTGTTAAAAACAGTCCAGTAGTTTTTGAGTTTATTCATTAAAAACAAAAGTATAAGAATAGAAAACTTTCCTCTTTATAATAATTATTATAATCATGTGACATTTGAGAAGTTAAACTGGCTTGCTTATTATTGAGCAAGTGAAAATAAAAAGCAATTTTCCCATAACAGAACCTTTTCACTTCATTGTGGTAAACTGTTTGTAAAACTTGAATGGAATAAAGTGGGTATACTAATAACTGTAAAGTCAACTGATTCTACTAAAACTATTAAATGAAAGTCTCTAAATCTGAATCTTTCACTGAAAGATTTAAGATACTTTTATCCCAGGAGTATGTACATTTAGAAAGAAAAAGCAAATGATTTGTCTACTGAAGAGATGATGTAAAAGTAATTTTACTTTTCATCAGCCTCCATTACTACTTTAATAAGCAGCTGATAATACCTACTGTTTAGTTATGATAAACATTATATTTTTCCATACCATTGGAAACAAATGATAATGACAGTTTAACAATCCACCATTTTATCATGATACCCATTTTGGAATGGGAGGAATGTTCACCCCCCTAACTCTGGGATTTAAGTCCAGTTCTCGCGGCAAAATATAAAGCAGCTTAAGTTACTCATTAGCTATGTATCATTGAGTCTGGTCAAATTTTGTTCAACAGTGTGGAAGAATGTATTCAGTTTTAAATACTGTTCCCACGGAAAAGTGAAAAGTAACCTAAGTTACTACTTGTAACATCAGCTTTCCGTCAGTAAAACTTCTATCGAAATCAGTCTAACCGTTTCGAAATTAACCAAACAAACTGACAGACAGACAAAAATGTTTTTTTTGTTGTAGGTATTGAATATACTTATTTAGTAAAAAAAATGAGTTTGAGTTTACCATCGTAAACTTGGCCTATATGGAAAGCACTAAATCGGTTGTGAACCCAGGTAGGCCGCTGCAAACACAACTTGGCAAAATGGGGTTTTATAGACCCGTCGGATATCCAATGTGACTGCGGTGCTCCTGTTCAAAACATGAGCCACTTACTAGAATGCCCCAAGTGCCCATACACCTGCACTCTGGAGGATTTGATGAGTGCTACCGATGCTGCTATTAATGTAGCTAGCTAGCTATTGGGCCCAAACAGTTTGACGAGTTTACCATCGAATCGAAAAGAAGATGAAGTAAAAAAAAATGATATTTTTAGATTATAAACAGACATTTTTACTTTTATGTAAAAGTAACTAGGTATATTATACACATTATGTGTATAGTATGTTAAAGATTTATGTAGGTATGTGAATGAACTAGTGTAGTTTATACATGAGAAAAATGTGTGAATTTAAAATCTGGTTTATTTGCAGGCAGACAGAAAGCCCAACAGAATGCATCTCGATCGCGCACAGTTAGTGGTCCTCTGCCAGAAATGAGTGACCATGAAGCCATGCAGAGGTTCTTCTTGCAACAGGTATGATCAAGCAATACAAGGCTATATTTATTTATTTGATAAATATTAAATATTTGAATTTCTCCATTAAAAAAAAAAAAACATTTATTAAGATGATCGCATCAAACAGATCGTCGTATAGAAAGTCGCGCAAGTGCATCCAATAACACCGATGCTCCGAGAAGAATGCATTTTCTTCCTCTTCTGCTAGCAAACAATCAACTACAAATTGTTCTTTGCTTTCCTTCATTCTCACAAACACATTCCGCACGTTCTATCACTATGAAAACGGCAAATCCGATCGTTGCCGACACAGTGGATGCATTATGAAAAGTTAATCCGTTTGATTTGATATATTGGTATTGATGCGGCCGATGCTTACGAAACGGATATGTGGAATTGTGGACGCTAAGCTTTAGCGGGTATTGAGAATATGACAATGTGTGCGCGCTTATGTACCTTTTCTACGCTCAAGTTGGGAACGATCCCATACTTTACGCTTAGGGTTTCTTTTTGTTTCTGCCACGTGACAAGTGTTGAAAGATTGTTGATGTATTTTGGCCTGTTTCTTGCAGATTCAGCTCGGTGAAGAGCTGCTAGCTGCCGGCGACATGGAAGCCGGCGTCGAGCACCTCGGACAAGCCGTCGCTGTCTGCGGCCAGCCCCAGCACCTTCTCAGCGTAAGTAGCTACTGGTTTAGCAAAACAAGGGGTGCTACCTTCTGTGTAGTATTTGTCTGGATTATATTTATTACCTTCTCAAATCATAGGGCTGTATTATGATAAATAGTGATGACGTCACTCGTAAAAACCCTTTTTCCCACTGCAGGTGCTCCAACAAACGATGCCTGCCCCCTTCTTCCATCTGCTTCTGAAAAAGCTTCCCGAGGTGTCTGAGAGGCTCCGAGCGTCGATGAAGGCAAGCGGCAAGATGCTCCAGGAAGAGGACGTCGAATAAACGTAGTCCACCACAGTTGGAGAGGAGAATATTTTCATAGTATATTTTCAATATCTCGCTAATCATGGAAACTTCCATCTTTGGTCGATAGATAGCACTACGTTGACGCCGCTGACTGACTTCCATTCACTGATTTAATTTAATATTTATTTAATTTAGGCATTTATCCTTATCGAATTTTTCTTTCGCAACTAATGCATAATTTAGTAAATTTAAAGTAATAATAAGTTTGATTAGTTAATTTTAATTACACTAAACAGCGCCCTGCGTCAATGTAGCAGTAGTTTATGAAACAATGCAACATTAATCAAGTTAAATGCAACTTTTCTCTGACTGTCGTTCCGACGAGTCGTAGCCGATGTGGCGACTTCGCAATGTAGCACATTGCACCCGCCCATTGTTAAAAATACACATCAAGCATCTGCTGAGTAGCAGATAAGTTAACTTTAAAAGATCACATCAAAGAAACTATTGTTCTTATTATTTCATCCTAGATTAAATTTACTTTCGACTTGCAAAGCCTTAAATTTTCCAAGTACGTTCATTGGGCTGTGATAAAAAATGTGCTTGAAAAATGATCCGCCATTATAACGTCTGTTAACTTTGCAAAGGAGGGTAGTTGGAGTAATGCAAGTTCAATAATAATGTAGGTATTTCTTAGTGTTATTTAGGTTTTGTTTTGTGTTCACCACTGGTTAAGGATGCTTGTGAGTTTTGATTGAGATTTTATTGTGAAATAAAAGTATTGTACAAATATACATGTTTTATTTCAATTCCTGTTCATTCCAATAGCCCAGACGCCTGAATAAATAGATTTGTTCAGACAGTTGTTTTACCGCCTAACACTGAACCATACAGCAAAATACATCAACAAATAATCTCGTCTTTAAGTGCTTAGATCGTATTGATTGCATATTTCAATGTGCAATCGATTTCCATAACTGTTAAATCGAAATCTGAATCGCAAAATTCTTATTTCGCAAGAAAAAGCAAATTTCTACGCATCAATCAGTTTGCGTTTAAATACACATACAGAGTGGATAGTGCATGACTCTCCTCTGTTTAAATCTACTAAATCATTATACATAAATATCTCGTGTGCGTGTGGTATGAGTGTTCTTTTTTAAAAGTTTATTATATGTATACAAAATCAAGGAAGGATTTAGGAAACAACTGTGAAGATGAAATAGTAATTGTGAAATCGATAGGAAAAAAGTAGTGGTCATTTAACTGGAACACTCAATCTGCTAACCTGAGAAAATACTACACTCTCGTATCTCGAAATGTACTAAATATATGTTTAAAATTTGTATGTGGAATAATTGTGCTGAATTAGTGCAAACCATTAAAAAAATCATTTGATTTTAATGTTTAATTTTCATTTTATGAAGCTTTATTTAGAACACTCAATCCTCTTATGGTGCAGAACGACTGTTCCCAAATTCTGCAACTTTGGTTTAATAAATTCTTAATGTTCTTACTTTGTTTTACGTGTATAAGAATCCTCGATCTATTTTGGTGTACAATAAAGTTAATTGTATTCTATTCTGATCCTCCATGTGTAATCTTTAAAAGCCCCTAGATTTGAGGAGAAAATTGCTCACGTGCTTCTTGACTGCACAGGTGTTATTGATACACGCCTACGAACCCTAGGATCCGAATAATTCGAGAGAGATGGGCTGGATGTAATAAGCCCGCTAAAAGATTGCCCCCATGGCCCACGCATAATGATCCACATAGGATTAAGAGCGGAAACCAGACTCCGATATATAGATAGAAAGAGAAATGCCCTAAATTGTTCTATTTATTATTTACTTATGTTACTATCTATGCAAAGTTTCAAATATATTGGTACACGGAATGAAGTTTTACATACAAACGAAATTCCCCTTTTTTATCCCCTCAAAAGTTGAATTGCCGCTCCAATGCACTGGTTTAAAATACGGTTGCGTCTAACAGGAATCAAGCTATGAATATTCAGCTAACAGCTATGGCGTAATGAGGGTAGAAGAAAAAATTTCCCACAAAATTGTCACCCTACACAATTTTCTCCCTTGGAAATATAATAATGTCGTAATCTGTGTGAAATGAAATAGTCACCAACATATAAAACGTCTTAAACTTTAGTGATAACATTTTCTCAATTTCTGATGTAGCTTTGGTTTAACAAGTTCGGGCTAAGTAAATAAACGCTAAAATATGGAACACTTATACGGAACATTGAAAAGATTGGATTTTTTCTATTTACTGTCTAACTATTATGTATAACACCAAGATTTTGGTTTAACAAATTGACTCTGAATTATACACGTAAACCACAGGAATATTAAGAATGTATTAAACCAAATTTGCAGAATTTGGGAACCTCGTTCTGCACCATAAGAGGATTGACTGTTCTAAATAATGCTTCATAAAATGAAAATTAAACATTAAAATCAAATGATTTTTTTTTTTTGAATGGTTTGAATTAGTGCAACAACAGCACAATTATTCCACATAAAAATTTTAAACATATATTTAGTACATTTCGAGACACGAGAATGTAATATTTCCTCAGGTTAGCAGATTGAGTGTTCCAGTTATATGACCACTACTTTTTTCCCATCGATTTCATAATTATTTCATCTTCACCATGAAGTTATCACAATTGTTTCCTTAATCCTTCCTTGATTTCGTATATATATTTAGTGAACTTTTAAAAAAGAACACTCATACCACACGCACACAAATATCTCTACTATTATAGGTGGTGAAAATATTTTCTTTCGCTCGTCCTGAGGACTTCCTACGCAAAAAAGGCTACCATGGAATCAGTAGGCTGTACTTGATTCCGGCCTCCTAGTTGTGGTATTTTTTGCCGGCAATGTCCCAATTACTATTTAATAAATCTGCAGTTCTATAATGTATGTTAAAGATAATTCATTGCTTTTCTCACTTAAAAAAAAACAAATATCCCAAGTCATTCACCAGTTTATTCAAATTAAATTAACATAAACAACAACAATTTAATAGACACCTTAAACAAGTCTTACAATAAATACAAACCCCCTTTAATTGTTCACAGACCACCTGACTTAAAGCTCTGGTCACACAGGAATGAATCCCACGCGGGATTGTTTTAACCGAATATTTACGTCAATAAGTTTTTTTTTACAAAACATCAGTTGGCATCATTTGAAGCAAAAGGTCTTTCACGTTGAAATGACAGTGAATAAGGGCTGCTGTCCACGGACTCGTAGCTTCATAGACGCCTATTCGTGAACACGACACCGACGTTGCCAAGCGTATAATGACGTATATGCATCTATGAAGCTACGTGTGCAAGGATAGTAGGCCTTAATTTCGCCGTAAAATATAAGAGCTATGAAAGGTTGGACCTGGCATCTCAGTGCTGTCACCTGGAGCACGTTAAAAAATCTTATTTGAAAATCTCCATAGAAACAAGTTGACATAACAGCGCGAGAACATTTTTAGACTTTTGGCCAGAGCTTCACTTTACAGGCGGCTAACATTTTAACTGTTTACGTCGGATATACTCGACAAACACTCACGTTTACTCCGCCAGGGTCGCACATCCACGACCAAATACTCCATCTCGTCAGGTCTTCCTATGGGGATTGAAGAGCTAAACGAGATGGAGTACTCAGTCGCAAACACACGACCCTGGCGAATAGGACACGAAAACACTCGTCGTGTCGGACCAATCCGACGCAAGCTGTTAAAGTGCTAAACGAATCACAACTTTGTTCATAGACAAGCAAATAACATTGGCCAACCTGTAAATAAATAACGCAATAGAGTTCATATGATTTTATGAACAATTTTGTAATACATAGTGGAGATATAATCATGATCTAATTACAAAAGAGTTAGGGTCCGTTAAGTTGGGTTACTTCGGCCCCAGCTAGTTAACTAATAGAAGCACAGTGTTCCGTGTTTCTATTGAGCTTGGGCCAAAGTTATATATTGTGTTAAGTTAGTAAACTAGGAACTTTAGTATTGTAAATTTTAAGTGACCATTTTTATATAAAAAAGAATGGCAACAATGGAGTCTGAACTTTGTCATGTAAGAAATAGTTTTTGTTCCAAAATTTCATAACAATCTCGAAATCTTAATTCATATCTCTCTAGGTCTAGAGAAAGAGGCTGGAGGCTGTCACACGGGAAATAGTAACAAGACAACTTTTTCTGAATTTTGTTTTGTCATTGACAGCCATGTTACCATCGACATAGGCCTCCCTCAGTGTTGCCAAACCGCCTGGTCTCCTCTCCACCCGGTCATCGGCGCACCTTGTGGGAGGGGAGAACGATGCGTCTTCCTGAACGCGATGTACTACCTACTTATAAAACAATTTCGAAATTAAAATATTCAGCTAATGTAACGACCAGAACATAAAATACATATTTTAATTCAAGGCACTTGTAGCCATATCCTAATTCGCAAAAACCAAAAATAATTTTAACAGAACAAAATATTTTTTTAAAGTAAAATATAATTTTTGTAACGATAATAAATGCTGGACAAGGTCCTTGGGCAGTATTTGAGCATCAGATAAAATAAGTACTCACTAAATAAATGGGAATAAGAAATATACAACACATACAAACAACACGATTTAAATATAATACTCGTAATTGTTTCATTTAGCGAGCTCGCGTCGTTCAATGTAATTTAAACTTAGTGGAAGACCATAACTGCGAAAGTCGCGTAAAGTACGCTTGTGACTTGTGATTTACAAAGACTTGATGATGCTGCAGTATGGTTGAAATATCTTGACCACTCCAAACTTTGAACAATTGGCTGCGCAGTAATTATTTTTAAGAATCTTATGGCGAATGCGCATTGTGTATTTTTTTGAGTATGCTATCGGAACACCAACTTCAGAGTGGCCAACATATTTTGACCGTACTATACACAACAATCAGTATTGTCAATACACGGGCTGTCACGGAGTAACTAATAAAAAGATAAATACACTAGAATAATAATTGAATTATTTTCCTTGAACCCTACTTTAGCCCAAAAACTTTCAAAATTTAGCATTGAAGTATGGTTTGACATGTTATTAACTCAAAATACTCAATTCAGAAACCCACCCTTAATCTCCCATAAAAACTTAGTTAAAGTGAGCTCACTAGGAATAAGTGGATTGACAACTCACTTCCCCAGAAGCGCGCCATCTCCACGGGCGAGTCGCTTGGTCGGCTTGTCGACGTTACTTGTTCTCACTCGCCAATATTAATTGGCATTCCATTTATTAGTTACTCGGTAATCAGCCAAACACATTTACTAAAGGATAATTTAATTCAACCGAAATTTCATTGCATGATAGTCAGTTATGTAGTTATTAAAAAAAACATAATTTACTTTTATTTTTGTTATATACATTGCAAAAGTGCATGCATTTATAAATTTGCTATATACAAATAACTGTAATTTACAATTTATTATAAAAAATCTATAGATTTCTTGTCATTTTATGTCTTACAATTTATTTACAAACATACAGTACTTGTTATCAGTCAGGACTTTATAAATTTATAGTTCTCTTGTGCAATTCAAAATATTCGTAGAGAAATAAATTATTCAGCGAAACTCCGCATACATAATATCGATTGGATTTACGACTATCATAATGACGACAACATTCAAAGCTAGAGTGAATAGGCTTTTAATAAACTAGTGCGTCTCACCATCAACGATTGCATCACTGCTTACCATCAGGTGGGATCGCAGTCATGCACTAGTTTGTCAATTAAAAAAATATATAAGGAGCTCATGGCTAAAGTAATAACAGCCGCACTGGCCGATCTCCAAAGCTAAGCAACAATTGCCAAGGCCAGAATATGGATTTTCTTCTTTTCGAATCGATAGTTTTAGTTTCCCTCAAAGTATTTGGGCCCAGTAGATGACCACGTATATAGCGGCGTCAGTGGCGCTTTTCAGGTCTTCCAAAGTGCAGATGTACGGACACTTTGGTTACTCTAGTAACGGATTAGTGACCATCTAAGGCACGTTAAGCTGTTGGTTAAACTCTAAACAGACTCCGCGGCACTGCCGTGGCCGAATACTGGGCCAGGCAAAGAATTTAACTAGTTGTGCCATCGATACGCTAAGAAGAAGAAGCTGTTGGTCCCGGCCGACATTTTTAGAACTTTGACAACCATAACGGATAGCCAGAAGCCAGGAAATCTGATACTAATTTCTTGTTACCTAATCACTGGATTGTAGAGGTCAGGTAGACACTCACTCCATGTAAAATACTGGTTTTCAAGTGAATCCCGTAAGACTGGTCGCCGAACTCAACCAAGTTAAAAACATACTAAGTAGATTGATTGATAACATAAAAAATATAAACTTTTAATATCAATTAACAACAGCTGATTACAGGGTCAACGGCCGGTAGACCATATACACACGTACAAATGTATGTGGAGTACGGTAAAAGCTACGGGGCCCAAGCGTGGCAAGATCCCGCTAGATGGCGTTGAACTCATCATATTTAGTTTTTAGCATAAGGGAGCATTATTATGTCAAGGAAATGGTATCTGCGAAAGTCAGACCTTCCACTTAATTGAACATAGTCAAATTATTACCTCAAAATCCACCTAATTCTCCAAATAACCCTAAACTAACATCCAACACTATAATGCTCGAATTGAATTTAACGCCATCTAGTGAAAAAACGGCCACACTTGGAACCGTAGCTTTCTCCATATTAGGACCCTGTATTTGATATGGTCAGCTTTGTCTAAACTTCATAATATACAGCCTAATATCTAAAAAAAGTACCAATCATGATTTCTTTTCGCTAACAGAGCTTCTTATAATGTCCTGCGTAACTTTCATAACTTCCAAAGCACCCTTGTCTATAAGAGCATTCGCTAAATCCCTCCCTAAGTTATCACATTTAATAATCACATCTATAGGCATACTAGGATTAACAGTTAGACCACAGAATATACGCGTGTCACTTTCAACTTCGTTGTCATCACAAGTGCTTGATTTTTCAACAACTTTCTCTTTAAGTACTTCAGCTGGAGATAAAATTTCATTTTCTGACTCACCGTTATTATCGATTTTCACTTTTTTACATTCGTTTTCCTCTGTGGGACTGAGTTTGTGTTTCTCTGTGCGTTTGATTTGAGCGAATGTTTGTTGTAATGTGTGGTCAAGTTTCGTCTTGCCGTCCATGCTCCAAACTGCGCCGGTGATCGAGAGTTTGAACTGCGAGTCTATGGGTTTTAGAGTTGTGGATACGCCGACTGGGGCGCTGCATCCACCGCCTGTAAAAAGGGTATAGTTTTTACAATATTCTTAGAACCCAATTAGTGTCAGTATGATTGACGTAGCTCGCTGGAGCTGATGCCTGCTGAATTGACTGCGGCCCTGGAACGCAAAGGGCAACTGATGGAACGAGGGTAGTTTTAGTCAGTAAGTCTAACACGCCCTCTTCCTCCATCCTAGAGTGGGAGAAGTTATGTGAGGCGATATCCCACCCCAAAAAAAAAAATCGGCAGATGAGATAACGATTAAGATCTGATGTAACTTAAATTAAGATACCCAAGGTTCTCTCCACCAGGATCCTGCAATGTGTCTTCGTGATGTCTGACTGACATTCAATGGCCTGTGCGTTCTGAACCACTGCGTACAATACACATTGAGAGGCTTACCTAAGGTCTTAAGGAAGCTTCTCTCCGCCAGGATCCTGCAGTAAGTCTCCGCATGGTTGAAGGGTGCCAGTATGTTCAATATATTCGTGTTGTCGGCCCGACACTCCACTGCTAGGGCGCCTTGACCCACTGCGTATTTCATATCAGCGCAGGGTAGGATCTGTTCCGGAAAATGTGGATAGTGTAAAAAACATCATTTTACGATGGTTGAAATTCCATTTTGTTTTTTAGATTTGGATTACTTT
The DNA here is from genome assembly GCA_961205895.1 of Mythimna pallens. Lineage (NCBI taxonomy): Eukaryota > Metazoa > Arthropoda > Insecta > Lepidoptera > Noctuidae > Mythimna > Mythimna pallens. Next base: position 10,300,177 of record OY540849.1, on the reverse strand, counting down.
ATGTCAGTGTCTAGAGTTTTTTGGTGTACGGCCAGCATCGTCCACTGCTCACAACTTTATAAGGGTGAGCGTGATTCCGTCTGCGCTATCTTTCGCTAGGTTAGCAGAGTCAGGTTTGGAGCTGGAAATTATCAACTTTAAAAAATCCAATACCTGAGCGTCTGTCAAGCCAGAATAGTGACTTTTTATTTGTTTGTTTTAAGTAAAAAATACTAATTCACATAAACTTGATTAGATAGGTATAACCTAACTAATATTTTCAATACCAAAGTAGATTTGCTTTTTACGCCTGAACCGATCATCATGTATTTTTGCAAATACGTAAAATCCAGGAAAAAGCACTTTTCCCGATGAAAAGAAACTTGGCGGTTACTATTGCTTTAGGACGCTAGATGGCACTACGGTGTCTTTAGAATCATGATTTAATTAAATTATTTTTTAAATACAAGTTATATTATTTGTGTGGCTTTAAGTTCTAAATTAATACGAGCGAGGCTACGGGCAAAAGCTTGATAAAATGCATACACATTTTTCTTTGCCCTACCACAATCGACCGGTTATCCATGCCTAAAACTTCCAAAGGTTCACCGTCCTACCTTAGATATCCTATCCTTCCACCCCATGCGGCCTAACCCAGCGCTGGCCAGCAACAACCCGGTGTACTGTCCTGAGGAGTCCAGCTTGCGGAGTCGTGTGTTGAGGTTCCCGCGGACGTCCACGACGCTTAGCTGAGGGTACGAACCGCGGAGTTGAGCTGTGCGGCGGAGGGAGGATGTTCCTGAGGGAGAGGTATTGTATGAAATAGCTGTACACAGTGCCGGATTAAGTCACCATGGGGCCTGTAGCAAATTCTAACAAAATATATAAATAGTCCCCCTAAATATTTAAGTTAAAATAAAATAAGTAAAAATTAACATATTTCTGTCAATTTTACAATATTGATGTCGAAATTACAATGTGAATGTCAAAATTACAGGATTTATGTAAAAATTTCAATAGTATTATTGTCAGGAAAAAAATTATTTCATAAAAGCTTTTTCGGTTAGAAATTCGGAGACTACAATATTATGTTTTTTTTTTCTTAATAAATGATGACAAATCAAAACTCGTAGCGTAGGATCTATAAGCAGCTGCCTCCATTGTATGTATGGCAAATGTGGAATTGGTTAGATTTCATATATAGCACAGGTATCTTGACGTGTTTGTATACGTCCAAGCGGGGCCTGTAGCATTGCTACACTTGCTACTACGTGCCGGCACTGACTGTACAAGGTTGTTTGGTGCGCAGACAGCAGCACCGATGTAGAAGTGTGAAGTAACTCTTAACAACACCATGTTCCATAATCAAGAATGGTCCTTTCAATAAGACTCAGCACCGGGTCATAAAACTTGATCCACCCAAGCGTGGTTTGGGCACTCCATAATCATGGCGGCAAATCCCTTCGGAGTGGCTAGAAAGACGTCACGGCGTCCTCACATTCCGCATGACGCAGGTTCTGATCGGACATGGTAAGTTCGAGAGGTTCCTGCACCTGATTTGTGCGGAAGATACGCCCAGGTGATACCATTGACATTGACGACGAGCAATTGGTAGCTCGCCTTCCTGTCGTCCGGTAACTGTCCGGACCGAGCCCGAGTCGTGAACAGAGCGTAGTGTTCCACGCGCGCCTCAAAGAGATGTTAGCAGAAGCTCAGCTTAGGGCGTCGCTGGGGAAAGGCAGCAAGGGACGGGCTGGATCGAATAAAGTCAGTGAGTGAGTTAGGACTTTTCGGAAAAAACACACACACACACACAGATATACAGATTTGCACCTGTGCGAAACTGGGATGGATAGAAAGTCGACTGCATAAAATATTGGTAGCTCCATAAACTTAGTTCATATAGTTTACAAAGTCATAATATGTACATTTATAGACGAATAGTTACGTCATTTTGTTTCGTAAATGACCGTATCTTTATCTGTAAGTAGCTCTGACACAACACATTGTTTTCTAAACCTTACCTACGGCTTATCGTGAAGTATGTGTACGTGATTATTTATAGAAATAGGTTAGGACAAAGTCACCGTCTGCCCCCGTGGGTTTCCCTGTCCACTTTTTCTAAACCACACAACGGTTGGTGGTTTTCACTAATAGAAAGAGCGATTAATTATATGCTTGTGTTTAATATTGTATAATATTCTTTACTAAACATATTGGCGTATCTAAGGTTATTATTCAGGTGATGCCTCACTATGATAAAGGACCTGTAGGTATGAGGAAGGTTCCTGCACCTAATTCAGGCGGAAGAAACGCCCGAGTGTCACCATTGTGCGGACCACACGGACAACACGGAGCATACCGTGGAGGTGTACCTCTCTTGGGCAGAACACCGCCGTGTCCTCGTGGGGGCGATCGGACAGATAAAAAGTAGTCTATATCCTTTCTTGGGGTTCTAAACTCCGTACCATAAAAATCGGTTCATTAATACTCGTAACAAACATAAGGGTGCGTGAAAAAAAAACTGTCCTAATTCAGCCCCTCTAGCCAAGTTATGACCGTTTAGTTTCGATTCTCTTGCGTCGAACACCTCGAGTAGGCCACGCCTCCGTTTCCTTTGTTCTGACGTCATCTCAACGCTCAGCCACGTGGTCAGAACAAAGGAATCGGAGGCGTGGCCTACCCGAGGCGTTCGACACAAGAGAATCGAAACGAAACGGTCGTAACTTGGCTAGGGGGGCAGTACGCAGGTCTACATTTTACACTAGTAATAGTCGCGTCGGCTCCCTCACGTGATTCAAATCAAACTCCAAGCGAACGCCGGCGGCGTCCGCAAATGCTGTGCGATCAAAAGGTTGTAGATCCGCGAGATGAGATCTATTCTATGTGATATTCAATGCATGGTCAAGTTTAATCGAAATCCGTTCAGCCGTTCGAGCGTGAAGAAGTAACAAACATACACACACACACAAAATTTCGCCGTTACAATATTAGTTTGATTAAGAAGTCACTTACCGATAACTGAGCCTTCTGGTAGTGTTGCTAAAGTGTGATCTTTGAAGTCTTCGCGAAGTACCAATGCGTCTCTCGGGTCTTCTCTGAAAGTAGAGACAAAACTTAATATTAATATTATCAAGTTAACAACAGTAGAACCAATAACTTAAAGATATCGTCATAAGCGTTTTGGGAACACATTCATTATGCGTACAGCTAATGAGTGGAATTCCTCGCGTCTGTGTCTCCTATAGCCCTAGCTATAACCTAGGGGTTTTTAAGTCAAGAGTGAATAGATTACATCTAGGCAAGCGTGATCCATCGTCGGCCACATCATCGCTTATCATCAGGTGAGATAGTTGTTAAACGGGAGCCTATACAATACATAATCAATTAATCATAATAAAAAAATGTTCTCTCAGTCGTTTTATTTTTCTGAAACCACTTAATATCTATGCACAATATTATTTTATCCATCTGACACGGGGGGTATTAGGAACTAGGGAGGTGGGGGAATTTTTGGGGTAGCTACCGGTCCTTTGGGGCTGGAAATCAAAATCTTGAGTACTTGAATAGATATTTTAAAAATTAATATCCAAATAAGGCCGTAATATGTTCAATGAGCGTGACGCAGAATGGAGATGTGTGTTCCCTACGTAAACGCAGGTTTCCATAATTTTCGAGATCGCTTTTCTCGTGCTTGTACCTAGCTACCGACGTACTGCCTATTTATTTTTGCGCCCCAGCCTTAGTCTAGCACTCTCTCCACATACAATCCTGTATATCTAATAAAATACATAGCGACGGTTAAAAAGAACTCTTTAGGTAATGAGAATTTATTATGAAATCCGCAAGTCATCATTCCAAAGGGTTTTTTTTATATGGTATAAACCAGTGCAGTCAAGCGATCCCATCTGATGGTAAGTAGTGATGGAATCTTTGATGGAATCGCACTAGTTTATTAGGAGCCTAGCCTTGAAGACACCTATTATAATCGGATGGGAAGACCGCAGCAGGCAAATTGTTCCAATCATTCGATGTCTGCGGTATAAACGATGATTTCGTCTCGTCGTTTATACCGCGTACATCGCTTAGTACCAGTCCGTAGACGTGTTAACAACGTAAGGCTGGACACTCGCCGTACGTCGGGTTGTCCGATGGTAGAAAGGTGATGGCGGGATCAAGTCATGTAATGTTAAGGTTCACAAAATTATTGTAATAAATCAACATGATTTACTCAATATTAACATGCGCGTTGAACATCAAACAATACAATAATAATATTATTACTTACTTATAGTTTTTACTGAGTCACCATGACTCAGTATTTTATTAAGAGATAATAGAAACCTGCATAGATATTAGTACACATGGTAATAAATAAGAAATACCTACGTGCGAAATAATCTAAACTAATAATTGTAAAGAGATAAAATCATTTGTTTATTTATTTACTTATTCTTTAACAAATTTACATTTTTGTCGACCAGTTTTAAGAGACACACGAACGCACGACGACGATCACGTCGGGGTCACCAGTTTGGAGTACCTCCGTAGAAATGGGAGGATTCTCCAACCAAACTGGTGTTATGTCTGGTGGGCAACTGCCCGATAGATGATTTCTTGTTTATGTTCCAATCGCGCTGAGAATTTTAATTGCGCAATGCATTATTAGTTCTTATGTGACGCCATAGATGTCGCTACATAAGATTATCTAGAAACAATATACTTATGTAAGACAACATTCAAAAATCATCATAATTAAAAAAATACTTATGATTTTTATTCCATACAATCTGTTTATAAGTTTGCACAAGATCGATTATGAAAGTTCAGTCAGTAATATCTATCTTCTAAGAGATATCAACATAAGTCACGAGGCCCGCTAAGGCCGCTGCCTGCCAGGGCTGCGGGGTTAATCGAAAAAGTTACTGTGGGCCTGGAAGGCACAGGACCACTGAAGGAACACGGGTGGGTTTCAATCAGTAAGTCTCCCTCTCGATCTACCAAAATTGCGATTCATGTGGAAAAGACCATGGAATAAAATCGCGAGATATAACTTGTACTAGCTTCTTACAGCGGCATCGCCTGCATAAGAATAGAACATTATCTCGAAGGAAAAGGAACATATTGCCAGGATAAAAAAGTACCCGTGTATCAAATTTTATTCAAATGCGTTCAGCCGTTTGAGCGTGAAGCAGTAAAAAACACACATATACATAAAAACTTTCACCTATCACACTAATATTAGGTCTTTACCTATGAAATTGGAGATTTGTATGATAATTTTAAAATATAAAAATTTTGGTATTTTTTTTATTTCAGCTAATCAAAGTACTAGCCCAAATTATCTATACAATTTTGCCATTTTGATGGCAGTTTGTTTATCTCTTTACTGTAGAAGTCTGCCGGACGGGAGGCGATGAAGTCAGCGAAAGCGTTTTGTACTGCATCACGGGTGTTGAATTTTTTCCCACTTAAAAAATTGTCTAAATTTTGAAAAAAGTAGAAATCTGTTGGGGCAAGGTCCGGTGAGTACGGTGGGTGACGGAGAGCTTCCAGCTGTAACTCTTGTAGCTTTGCGATGGTCTGTCGTGAAGTGTGAGCTCGCGCGTTGTCGTGGAGAAGCAATGGGGAAGAGCGATTGACTAGTCTTGGTTGTTGAATTGCGAGCTACTCCATCATTGTTTGCAATTCTTGGCAATAGACATCTGCCGTCACTGTTGTGCCATTCGGTAAGAAGCTGTGATGTACAAGTCCGGCACTGGTCCACCAGACAGTCACCATCATCTTCCTATGAATAATCTTTTTTTTAGCGCACTGATTAGGTGCTGTACCCGGGTCCACCCACTGAGACGAACGCTTATGGTTGTCGTACAAGATCCACTTTTCATCGCAGGTAACAATTCGATTAAGAATTTCCTCGTTTCTATGCCGATTAAGTAGTGCTATGCATGCTTCGACACGTAAATATCGCTGTCGGTCGCTTAGTTCGTGTGGCACCCACTTATCTAGTTTTTTTATCTTTTCGATTTGACGCAAGTGCTTCAATGTTGTTTTGACACTAACTCCAAGGCCCGCAGCAAGCTCAGCCGTAGATTGAGATGGATCCGCTTCCGCTATCGCCTTCAATTCGTCGTTGTCGACAATAGTTACCGGCCGACCGCGAGGCTCGTTCTTCAACTCAAATTTTCCAGATTTAAAACGATTGAACCAATAATGGACTGTGTTTATGCAAGCAGTGTTATGCCCGTACACGTCGTTAATGTTTCGTGTTGTTTGCGCAGCGGTATTTCCACGTAGGAACTCATATTCGAAAATTGTACGAATTTTCAGTTTATCCATAGCGTCAAAAACTACCACAATGTCACAAAAACAAAATACTATCTAAAAACAAATGACTGAAATTGAAATTAAATTAACACGTCTTTCGAATAAAATTTATTTGAATTTCGAATTGCGCGCCAATCCACAGATAATTAATTCTGAAAATGCTGGTTATAGAATCTCCAATTACATAGGTAAAGACCTATTATTATAAAATCGAAAGTTTGTGAGTGTGTAGAAGAAGTAATAAACATACTGTTACTTCTTCACGCTGGAACTGCTGAATGGATTTTGATGAAACTTGCTACACGGATAGACTATGTCCTGGAATAGCATATTGGGTACTTTTTATACGGGGATACTTTTCCTTTGGGAAAAGTTACTACTATAACGCGGGCGGAGCCGCTGTCAGCAACTGGTACAATATATAAGTGCGATGTAGGAAATTTTACCTTTCAAAAACAGCTCCAATAGCCAGTCCTTCAGGGAGGGTGGTGGGTAAGTCTTTCAATGAATGTACCACAAAGTCCACCTTATCATTCCTGAGCGCATCTTCTAAATCCTTCGTGAACAGCGATTTCTCTCCTATTTTGGGCAGAGATACGTCTAGAATGCGGTCTCCAAGCGTTGTCATGGTAACTGAAATAAACAAATATATTATTTTGCAATTTGACATTATTTTTATTTATTTATTTTTTTCTATTAAATTTTGTACATAAGTATATATTTACTTTACTCAGTATTACATTTTTTAAACTATATATTTCCTTTTATTATTGTGAACGTGAGGACTATGTTGATTGCTTTTTTTTTCCTTTTCAGAAATTTTAACGTATGTCTGGCAATTTGAGTATTTTCTGCGGCCTACCCAAATGTCCTTTCTTTGGTATTGTTCGTCAAGTCGTTGAGCTCCTTAGTAGTCCTGAGTTGAGCTTTGCGAATACTGTCAAATGCTTGCATTGACTGGACAGGTCCACTCAGATATGTACGGTTCTTTCTTCAAAAGACCATCTCAGACAAATCTGCATGGTTCTCATGTGATTTGACCATTACATATTTACTGTATGGACTTTAACCCTGAGTTTGTTTCGGTGTTTCTTCTCAGGGTAGTCAGATAGGAAACACCGGCCTCATCTAGTTTAAAATAACAAAAAATAAAAAAATGACGTGTAAAAGTGTTTTATAAACCTATTTGCAGAATAAATATCTTTTATCATCATTTATCAATTAATCGATTCGGTAATTTTCGCATAGTAAAATTCTCAAGTTTAAAAGGACAATCAGAACAACTTTGTTACACGGCAAGGCACTTGCCTTGCCGTGTTATCTTCCATCAAAATACGTCTCCATATTTTCTCTTACTGTTATGCTAAAAGTAGATTAGCTAAAGATGTGATAAAAAAAAACTTTTTCTTAGTCCGATTTATCCTATTATCCTAGATGTAATAGACTATCCTATCCTAGATAGAGACGGAATAATTTCCACATTTTCAGAGTGATTTTCTGGAATACAAGCTTTCGAAAAATCGTTATCAATTCATGTAATCAATATACAAATAATGTTGTATTGTACAATGGGTTTGGAACCCATTGTACAATACAACATTATAAGAATAGGATCGATAGCCTTGTTGTGACGTCACGCCATACTGTCAAATCGAAGAATTATTATGGTGAGCAAAGCTAGAAATTTCTAAAATTTAATTTATTTACGAACTGTGAACGAAAAAAGTTTAATCAGAATCCAGTTCTTCAATTTTGCTTATCTCAGAGTTCTTCAATTTTGCCCAATTTACAGTATTATCATGATCATCATCCTGCCCTTGTCCAATGGGTCGGCGCAACACGTTTTTTCTACCAATATGTCCGTCCTGTCACCCGTCACGCTATCACTAACTTTCTTTTCTTTCATATCACTTCACACAATCCCATATTTTCTTTAGCCTCTTTCTCTATCCATCCACATGTATACTGATAACTCTTTTATTAATATGTAAAATGTGTTTCATCTTTCCTCTTCACATGACCATACCAAGACAAACAAAACAGATTTATAGTATCGTTCTTGTCAATAGATGTTAATAAATTAGCATATTTATGCCGCTATGCCATACATGCATAGAAAATAGGTACAAAACTATGATTTACATGATATTCTGACTTCGTGTCGTAACCACTAACAATTATACGTAGTTTTATTTAATTTTTATTTTTTTTACTGTCTTAAATTATCAAAAAACTTCTCTCGTCGTGCTCTTCTTATTAATAAGTATTATTATTTTTTTATGAGTACTTAATTCCTAAGCGAATTCTACTGTTTTTTTTTTAATTTTACTGTATGTGTGAGGTAGGAATAAACGTTTTTTTTTTCTTTCTTCTCTGGGTGGTGCGACTGGTGCGAGAGGAAAAATCAGACTTTGACTAAAACCTACCTGTTCCTTCAGTTGTCCTTTGCGTTCCAGGGCTACGGTAACTCTTTCGAACAACCCCGTAACTAGGGTTGCCAGGTCTTAAAACCGAAAACCCGGACAGACCATTCAGTTCAGCCGGACATTTGGGTAAAAAAACCGACAATTTTTATTTTAAGTAAAACGCGGCTTTTTTGTCTACTGTAAAATCTTTTAAAATTCTAATGAAACAGCGAAACAAGCGATGGTCAATGATTTGCGAAGGTGTGAGACCATGTGACAGACAATCACCGGACTTAATTATCCTTACAAAACTAATTCTCCGAATATGTCCACCTGTGTCTGTCCGCGACAAACTCAAAAACTCTTGTCGGATTTTCATGCGGTTTTCTCCAATAGACAGAGTAATTCATGAGGAAGGTTAGGTGTATACCTAACACCATGCGGATTATAGTAGAGAAAAGCCGTGAATTTAAATGATTTATAATACACACGTGGGAAGCCGGGGCGTATCGCTTGTATAATTTACTATTTAAATATAATATCCTGCTGGCTCGTACAATGCAGCTTGAGAAAAGGGAGCTCCGTGAGCCCTTTTAAGAAGTCAACAAATTGGCTTGATAAACATTGTACAAGGGTCAAAGTTCAATGAACTCATTATTGACAGATAAATCACTGTTGACTTTGACGATTAGCTGCTACGCTGTGTGGCGCGGGTTTGATTCCTGCACGGAACAAACATTTGTATGACCTACAGATAGTTGTTCTGGATCTGTATGGCTTGTGTATGTGATTTTAAATCATAATCATTTATTTGTCAGAACATGGTAGGTATGTATATACATATACATTACATGCACGTTCTTCTCCATAGAGATCTACGCTTTGGAACGTGCAATTTAGCTTCACTTGTATTTTTTTTTTGACTGACCGACATTTTGACAATTCAAAAGTGCCTGTAAATGGTCTATTTGAAACAGGGACCGTTTTCGGTTAAGGTATAAGGTTACGCTACCGGTATGAAAAAAAACCGGTACCGCTTTATTTTAAAGGTACACGATCGCGCTATTTTTATAGGTACCGCTATACCTTTATTTAACCTTTACTCTACCCAATAATTTCGGTACCGGAATTATTTCGGTAGAGGGAGTGAGGGTTTCAACGGATACCTTAATGTTAGAGGTTTTGGTAGCTTAAAAAATAACGGTACCGTTATTTTTCGGTAGAGAAAAATTTAGGTATCGTAATTTTTCGGTAGCGAAAAATAACGGTACCGTTATTTTTCGGTAGAGAAAAATTTAGGTATCGTAATTTTTCGGTAGCGAAAAATAACGGTACCGTTATTTTGAGGTATTGAAATAAAAAGGTATGACGTCATACCGTTAACCTTTATAACCGATTTTTTTTCGGTATGCAGTTCCTGATTTGAAATAAACGTTTCTGATTTCTGATTTCATGGTCTTAGGTTTAAAACGGTCTCGGCACGTTCTATTATAGGGGCGTACAAATTTAAAAAAGGTTACATTAAATTGTTATAGTTATACATTAGAGACAGTATAAATTAGAGATGTCAGTTAAAATAAAATCATATAATTTAAAGTGTCTTTAAGTAAGTCATGTACGTTTTAGTAGCATGGAATTTTATTATAAATTTGCGGGGCTCTGCAGAATATGCTTTTGCGTTTAAGAGCGGTCTTAGCTCTGCGTCCACGTAGTATATCATTTAAACTTTTGTGAATGACGACAACGATACAGGGGTAATTCCGAAAGTAGAATAAAGATTTTAACCCTTTCAACTGATTGCGTCGGATTGGACCGACGAGTGTTTTCGTGTCCTATTCGCCAGGGTCGTGTGTTTGCGACTACCCGCTTCATTTCGTTTAGATCTTCAATCCCCACAGGTGACAGAAGAGCTGACGAGACGGAGTAGTGGTTGTGGGACCTTGGCGGAATAAACGTGAGTGTTTCGTGACAAACAGTGGGATATATCCGACATAGGTGGTTAATTAAAAGGTTAATAAAAAAAATTATAGAAAGTTTGCTGATGTTGATCTAGTATAACTAAGTTTTTAAGTGACTTACCTACAGTGAACTCCTTCTCAGGGTTTAATTTCTTTAAACAGTCAATTACATAGTTGGTCTGTATGAGAGCCAGCTGCAACAAGAAAAACAATACATTTCGACATTATGTCCGCAACTGCTTCTGCTACTGGCTTTTTTTTTATTCTTGATAGGTTCGCGCTTGACCGCTATCTCACCTGATGGAAAGCGACGATGCGGTCGACGATAGAGCGCGAACCTAACCTATTCACTTTTGACTTAAAGATTCCCGGGTTGTAGCCATCAGGAAACATAGATTCTGGCAAGGACCATTTGACCATTTTAAAAACATTCACAGAAACCGAACAATGGTTAAATGAACATAACTTAGAAATAAACTTATCTAAAACTAAAGTATGCCAATTTAGAACTTACCAAAGAACCCCAATAAATCTAAATATATTAACGCAACAAATAAAATTAGAAGAAGTTACCGAATTTACACTTTTAGGCTTAACATTAGACTCTAATCTAAATTGGAAAAAACATATCGAAAGTACAAAAGCAAAATTGTCCCAATTTATCTACGCACTAAGCTTATTGAAACGCAATACAGACTACAAAACCGCTTTATCTGCCTACTATGCGTATGCCTACTCCTGGTTAAATTATGGTATCATTCTGTGGGGAGAAAGTACCGACTTCATGGACCTCTTCATTCAGCAAAAGAAATGTATCAGAATACTTATGAACATAGATAAACAAGAAAGTTGTAGGCCACACTTTATTAAGCAACAAATTCTTACACTACCGTCAATTTATATACTGCAAAGTTGTCTATTCGTTAGGAAAAATAGGCACCTCTTTAAATCTAATATTGAACTCAATGCAAACTATAACCGACGGAACAAAACTAGACTGATACTACCCTTCACAAACTTAAAAGTTGTCGGGAAAAGTCCATACTCAAGACTAGCTAATATATTTAATAAACTACCCGAAACTTTGAAATCCATACCAAATGACTTGACGTTCTCGAAACAGTTGAAATCTCTATTAATAAAAAAAGGCTACTATACCGTTGAGGAATTTAAAACTGACAAATTGTAAATTGATCGAACTTTTATTAATATACCTCAACGTAAATATAGTATAATTTTAAAACAAGATGTAATTAATTGACTAATGACTAATGACTTTGACTAATGTTTAGCATAATTAATAAATTGTAATAATAATAATAATTAGAATCGATATAATTTAATGTAATTTAATAATTTTGTACGTACAATTTGCAGTGCCCTTACAGGGTGCATGTTTTAATACTGTGTCATGAAATTTTAATGCATGCTTAATATCCAGTGTTTTACATGTCAGCAAATAAATAAATAAATAAATAAATAAAAAGGAATTCCAGTCCTTAGCTGTATGCGCAATGAATGTCTTCCCAAAACGTTTTGTGCGTAAAGGTGGGATGTCCACCATGTACCGGTGGCGCATCGCCGTACGCCTGGTGGTCCGATGATGGAACGGGCTAGGCGGAATTAGGTTATGCAATTCCGACGCACACTCCGCGAAATACAACCAGTAGAAAACCGATAGGCTAGAAACTCGGCGTCGATGCTCAAGACTTGCTTTGCAATCATTCATTCATTGCTTTCACCATGGCAGAAGAAAAAATATCCCAAGGGAACATACTCCCGAGACAAAAAGTATCCTAAGTGCCAGGATATGGTCTAAACATGTGCCAAATTTCATTGGACCAACTGGCCTGTTGGACTAGACCAACAGGCCAGGTTAGTGGCCCTGAGTGCTAAGCCAGAGGTTGTGAGTTTGATTCCCACCCAGGACAAATGTTTTGTGTGATGAGCACAATCATTTGTTCTATGTCTGGGTGTAATTTATCTATATTATGTATGTATTTAGAAATATATAAGTATGTTTAACAGTTGTCTAGTACTCATAGCACAAGCTCTGCTTAGTTTGGGACTAGATAGTGTTGTGTGATAGTTATGGAATATTACTATTATTATTAAAATTCACTCAGATATTTGAGTGTAAAGGAGTAACAAACATAAATACGTATATACAAATTTTAGCCATAATAATATTAGTGAGAAGTGAAGAGATGTGTACTTATTTTAATTCAAAACAGCTTAATGTTAGTAAATAATAGTTTTATTGTAATGCTGACTGTACCTTTTTTTTTAAATAATATAAACTAATGCTTAATTGCATTTCCACCTGACAATAAGTGATGCAATGCAACCTACATATGGGCATAGTAGATAATTTTCTTTAACATTAAGAGCAGGAAAGCAGGCTAATCTATTTGCAACTGTGTCACCCTAACTCTAATACAACAAAAATCTTGATATTGTTAGTATGTTTGTTACATGAATCCAAAAATATTATATTGATAAAAAGTAGGTAACACTGTCAGCTATAGTCATAGACAATTTTTTTACTAAAAAAAATACATTATTTACATGGAATTGGACATAAGAGCAAAAATGCTGTGAAAAGTCTACATAATTATGCTACAAGGACACTTTGTAAATACATAATAATTTCAGTATAATTTAATGTTATAGTAACAACTGTGTAAATATAACATTTTAGTTTGCAAGTCACTAAGTTTCTACAGTGAACATTTAATATTTTCACATGATGCAGGAAATTGATTCTTATTAGTACTTAGTGAAACTTTAAATTGTTACTGATTTATTTCATAATAATCAAATAAATCAATTTACAACTTATTTCATGAAGGTTTAAGTAGGTACCTTTTGCCTTGAATACTTACATCATTCATTGATTACTAGCCTCTGGTAGTGTCTGCATGGAATTAGTACTTCCCCCCATTATAAACTACAATCTACGAGTTATTCTGATGTATAAGCTATATTAATGTTATTATACCAAAATCCATTCAGTCATTTCAGAGAAAAACAAGCACACATATATACATATAAATTTTCGCTTTTACAATGTTAATCTGATAGGATAAGTAGGTTTTGGTGTATATAAGGCAAACTGTAGTGTATTAAGTTTCTTTTTTAATTTCTGAAATTTCACTCATCAGAAAAGCGAAAACTTGATACCTAAACTAAAATGTAGCTAAAAACAATACCAAAGTTTATTGAGGTTAATTAGATCAACATATAATATTTAAGTATGTAAACACAAGTAAGTTGAGACCTTGAAAATGAAGAATAATTACGTAAAAAAATGTAGGTACGATATGATACTACAAGCATTTTTATAACTGGTTGGAAACACTTCAGCGAGAGTTGTGTAGGTACTTGGCGCCGTTCACGTAATATACTTACGAAGAATGCTTAAAAGTAAAATATTGAAATACATTGGATTTGTACATACCTCACTTTTTCTAGAACCAACTCGAATTACATTTTTTGTTTCACTTTCCATTGTTTATTCAAATAAACACGAATTTACATAAGAATTTTAATTTTAGGAACTTTTAGGTTATATCATGTATGTCAGCAGCAATTAGGACGGGAACAAAATGAATAATTTGGCGGCCTAATGACTTGTCACTATCACTGTAGTGGACGAGTCGGCAATTTAAGCAATTGATTAATTAGAATAATAAAATAAACCCATCGCTCTGCACAACAGCCAAATCACTGAGCTGTCAATGTCAATTTGGCAATCACAAGCCATTCCGTCAATGTCATTGTGCCATATGTGCTATGTTGCTAGCTATAAAAATACTGATATGCCGCCTCACCCTGCGTTCCGAATTGCGTCAAAAGCGATAATATCGCGAATCCGACTAACGCGCAACATCATAATTGTTATTCAATACCACTTTTATTTTGTGACTATGAAATTTGGTCGGATTCGCGATATAATCGCTTTTGACGCAATTCGGAACACGGGGTAAGACAACATCAAGCACAACCTGCACATCACATTTGAACTACTCTTTATACGTCTGTGGAAACACCCCTCGCATAGGCCATGCTTATGCAGTAGCTTACAGGGAGACCAAAAACCATAAATGTTGTGATTTATCCATGCAATCCACAAATATAGAATTAAAATTAAATTACTCTTTGCGACAGCGCTGTCAAATGCTCCAGCTAGCTGCACTGCAACTGCATCATAGCTGCAGCCATAGGCTATGATGGATGGTCTATAATAATAATAATAATAATAATAACGTTTATTTCGGACAAATATCCATATTTAGTTAGTAGTTACAAATTACTTAAAAACCTATGTTAGTACTATCAATGAAAATATTAAATATGTTGCTTAATATGCAGGCTCAGTTATACATTTCACACTGTCTAACTAGAACCCGCATAAAAGCCTGCATTACTTTTGAGTCGACTTTGTCAGCGACTACCTTCAGGATGCTATTAGTGCTGCCCCGCACTCTGCGCAGCAAGGAAGCGGTTCTCTTACGTATGATGGCATGAAAACCATCAACGCGAGCCTCCGCAAACATGCTAGATGCACTACAGAAACGGGGCAGCCCCATCAACATCCTGAAACCGTTATTATATTGAACGCGCAGGGCACTGAGCGATCTCTGTGTATAACAAATCCACAGGCTGCTCGTGTAGAATGTTTGGCAGTACGCCTTAAAAAGTGAGATCTTAACCTGCTCGCTGCAACGAGCAAACCTACGAGCCAGCATATTATTCTTAACCGCCAGTGCCCTGCGTTCCCTTTCTATGTCCATTTGGTCATCAAGATCTTCGGTAACATAGTGTCCCAAGTATTTAAAATAATTTACCCGCTTCAGTTAAAGTATAAGCCTGTTGTAGGAGAGAGAAGAGTAAGCAAAAGTGCAGGCCGTAAACATATTACAAGCATTAAAACATAAGACTACAGTAGAATAGATATTTCAGGACGGGTCGGTCGAGCAAATTGTCTGTGCGTGTAAGCAATTTTCTACGATACCGAGAGCTAAAACTTACGCACACATAGTATACATGTACCTTTTTTCGAAGGAATTACCGCAGCACTCGTAATAAAAGGCAATTGAAGGGACACTTGGGTCCTAGTCAGTAAGTTTGACAAGGTAGTGCCAGTCTTTTTCGAACAATCTGCAGCCCTAGAAGGCGTTGGCCCTAACTGGCCCCCTCAATTTTGCCAACGTCTCTTAGGGGCTGAACGCACCACGTTTTTTAAACGCGCCGTTGAGGCGTGTTTGTAGCGATACAAACGTGATACGCACGCGAGTCAGACGTAGTCTGTAGTGTAGACCTATATTAGGATAAAAGCGCGCCGTCGACCCACGTTTAAAAAACGTGGTGTGCACAGGCCCTTAGGAGAGCGCGTGGGACACAACGCACCAATGTGCCGTCGCGTGTCGGCGTCGACCCGGGCTTCCAATCCCTACCGGACAGCTCGGTGCCCGCAAACTCGCATCTACGTTCGTGTACTATCCCTCTTTAGTCTGTGGTTCGTGTTGGCCGGTAGTTGAGTATCTCTGCGTTCCGAATTGCGTTAAAATCGCGAATCCGACCAACGCGCAACCACAATACCTAGTTACTCAATACCCTTTTTATTTTGTGACTATTAAATTTGGTCGGATTCGCGATATAATCGCTTTTTTTGACGCAATTCGGAACACGGGGTATATGTGTACTTATACCGCCAAGACATACGTTTTGGTGGGACAAAATAATTAATTATGCCTCAAATAGCAAATTACCACTATAGTTCATTTTAGGTCAGAAATCGGTTTGCCTATATTATAATATAGTTAACTCGTACAATATATAGAGGTGGGTCAACCAGGTGTCAACTTTACAAAGAAAACAAGTAACTATAAAACAAAATGATTTTATTGATAAGGAATTACATAAAGGAACGTCAAGCCGACAGTGATCAAAACGGTCAAAGTATCACATAGATACTTGGGAAAACCGAATTTATTTTATAAATGCAAAACATATTCGAAATAAAGACCACTTTTCTGAATATTTCAATCAAAAGGGCTTCTCTAAATCACGACAATGTTACGTACGTCTAATTCACACAAATTATTATTGAAATCACAGTTTTGTTCAATCATTCATAAAGGTCTCGATTTAAAAAAAAGTATTTTTTACCACACATATAAAAAAAATGGTGGGTCAAGTTTACACCGTCAATTTTATGCATACATTAAGAACAAACCGATATTATTGAAAAATAATATCCGCAATAGATTAGACAATTAAAAAAAATCAAGGCGGTACCTACATTAGATCTTAACCTACAGATTTGAAAAGCGACACTCATACTCTCAATCTAAACATTTAGAAATGGATCATAAAATCGTAAATTAATTATTTCTTGCGCTTACTACTCCTCAGCCTTCTTCTGTTGTTAACAACTGCAATGCTTTTGTTTCTTGATGATGTTTCTGAAAGTAACATTTAAAAATTTATTACAATTAAAGTTGTGTTTTGTGTTACAACACTGTTTCAGGCCTTGTACTCAGCATTTTTTTTTCTTTTTGTCATGGAACACTATTAAAATATCAAACTAAAAAAGAATCTTTAGACCACTTACTTTTAGTTTCTTTAGGTGCAGTTTTAACTGGTTCAACAACAATTGTGACTTCTTTTTCATCTTTCTTAGTCAATTCTTCTTTCTTAGTTGCGACTTTCTTATTACTCTTAGATTTTGATCTACTTGTACACTTAGGAACTACTTCTGATTCAAATACTACAGACTTATTACTGTCAATGCTACCTTTCTTCCTAGTTTCTCGAGAACTGGGTTTAATGGGCTTCTTAGACCTCATAGATCTAGTACACCTTGCTTGGACCTGAACAGTTTCCTTCTTAGCTGATGCTTGCTGTTTCATGGCATCTAGCTTCTCTTTCGCCTCTCTTTTCTCTTTAATTCTGTACACTTTGATCATGGCTGGAGTGTACCCTTCTAGACCTTCAATTGGTTCTTCAGTTTCCTTAGGTTTCCCAGAAACCTTCCTCTTAAATGCTGTGATTACGTCCTTCATAGCGTAAGTAGGGTTCAAGTTTTGTAAGTAGTCCTTTTGCATCAGCGGCGACTGTAGGTGTGAGTCACTGTTTTCTGATGCATTTGATAGTTTTCTTATCCTATATTTACACGTTTCGTCGTCCATATATTCTGTGTTCGCTGCCGCAGTGTTGCGCTCTCTGTTGCGAATGATATCTTCAGGGTTGCCAGCTAAAATTTCAGCCCAAGTAAATTGACGCGCTGACCCCATCAAATTACCGAACTTGCCGATGCTATTTCTGTGAGTTCGGACGCCTCTACGTTTTTTTACAATCTTCTTTTTCGATCGCAAGTTTTTAGGTGACAACTTTTTACCAAGAATGTCATGAGGCATAAGTGTTTTTTTGAGACGGGCCACTAAATCGGCGTCGGAAATAAAGAAGTTGCGAGACACGCAAGGCTTTCGAATGCCATCACTAGATGTGTTCAATGTTTGCTTCAACAGTTCCAGTTTCAAGTCATTTTCAAGAGAACAAACATTTTCTCTCTCATAAGTTTTCTTAATTCCATTTCTGGCTAAGAAGCTCGGTGTTGTGTTCTTCATTCCGAATTTCTTTGAGTAACACAGTTTACGACTTATCGGAGACATAGGTGGTTCAATGAAGTTGAGAGACACTTCTTTATCACAGGAATTTTTGAACAGTTCACTCTTAAATAAACTTCTACAATAGTCATAATCAGGTTTCTCAGTAAAGTCAAGACTTGTGACATATTCTAGGAATTTTTCCATGAATTGAGGATAGAATTCAGTCTTAAAACACGTTTTCAATAGCAGTTTGATATCACTCATGAAGTTTTTCTTCAGAGCATGAACTAGTTCAGGCTCGGCCAGTAACTCTGTGGTCTTCCAAGGCAAGCTGCCAGTCAACCAATCCAGTAAGTTATAACCAAGTGTTTCTAAATCTGATCTTCTGGAATGAGCTCCAATATGAGAATCTCTGGAACTATATTCCAGTGTGCCATCATGAGCCTTCCTGGCATCCATACCAAAATCCTTATGTTTTCCATCAGAGTCCAAGAACTTGGAAGCTAAACCATAATCTAACAAGTATATTTGTCCATTACTTTGAGATAAAACTGCTTCTCTATATATTTCATTGATATTTTCTGGTTCACTATCCCTCTTTTCCCTTGCGTTACGTTTTCTAGTATCTTCTTCGAACTCTTTAGTGGTACGAATTAAGTTTTTGCCGCCGAAATCGTCAAGAAGTTTTTGATAGGATTGGTCCGAGCATACGGAGCTAGTCATGTCTTCATAGTTAACGTAGTTAGAAATCTGTCTGAGGTTGAATGCATGATGTCTATGCAACGTCCTACTGTCCCTGTCAGAAAGTATCTTCCTAAGCTTCTTTTTAACATTTGCAAGCCTTTTGTCATTATCATTTGTTTCCTCCGGGCTCTTCGGCTCTTTGATGACAAAATCTTCATCATCATAATAGTTGGAGGTCCTAGACTTTGTAGGCTTAGCCCTTCTATGTTTTCCTGTTAACACAGCCACCTCCTTCGTATCTTTTTGGAATGATGGAGTTAGTTTTACGACAGGCACTTTCCCAATTCTGGTGCCATCGAAACCAAGCATTAAGTTGGAACTTTTTATATCAGAGTGTGTGTAACCTTGACTGTGTAGGTACTCTAACACATCCAGTATTTGTAATGCTAGTATTAGAACATTTTTAAGATCTAGGACTCTGGTTCTAGCAATCATTTTCTGTAAATCGACATCATAGCGCGGTAGAACAAGGAATCGGTATTTTGTTCCTGTGTTCTCATCTGTAAATGACCCACTGGCGATGTAGACAGGCATACCAATGCGTGTTTGCTTGTTTTCTAGCCGCCATGCTTTTACTGTTGACAAAAGAAACAAATATAAGTTTGCCAATACTTTAAAAGAACTGTCTTAGTGTATGTTTAAAACTATTAAATCATATTATCTTTGAATTTGACCTTGTATGCTGCTGGAAAACTGATAATGTAGATTTAAACAAAAATCATAAACAATAGTTTTTATTCTTACTTTGTGTACACTGTGCAGTTCTAATAAGACAGTGGATCTCGACAAACAAGGGTCCATTAGTGTGAGGTTCTATCTTCACTACGTATCTTGCATTCAGTTTAGTGACATCTTTTTCAACTTCATCTGATGCCAAATAGATCCTACCAAAACTGCCTCTACCTGAAATATAAACAATAATATAATATATAACTATTCACATAATGGACAATATTAAATCAATTGTTAGAGAATTTCGTCTATGAAAGTAGAGAGTAAATCACTATGTTTTATTACATATAATTATGATGCATTCTGGGACAGAAAATATCCTAAAAGGTTGTATTTACATAAATGGTTAACATAAACAGTATTCTATCCTTCTAAAACTAACATCATCATCACTTCATACGAAAAATGTCCATAGCTGGATGTAAGCCACCCTCAAGTGTTGCCAATGTTTTTTTCTACTTTCATTTCTCCTGTATAACACACTACCATTTACTCCCTTTTTCATGTCATTATTCATGCAAGTCTTTCTTCTTATCTTTGACCTTACATTTCTATTAATCACTCTTTTAATCAAATTTTATAAAATACTTACCTTATTTTTGTTTGTTTGTCCTGTGTTAAGTTATGGTGTGCAATATAATAATACTTATATAAAATAGGCATTTTTTTAAACATGTACTGATTACATACTTTGTTCAAAACATAAATTGAAGATTGTAATCTGTACCTACTTAACACTAGTGCCAAGAACATACAATAATTTATTTGTGTGCCTATAACCTATGTTCTGAATTGTTGTTATAAATAGTTATTGTTGTTTTGCGTTCATAGTTCTGGGGCCAACTATACTTAGTTTTTTTAAATTATTGTACAATTCCAATCCCAGATGCAACTTAGGTTTTAAACAAGATACTCTCAAAAAACTCTCCAGGCTCAGTTGAGTAAAGAAATATGTGCTGTTTAATCATAATAATACTTAGCTGTATTGATTTATATTAAAAACATAGTAGTAGGCTAGTCAAGAGTATAACATAGAGATTATAGAGTAGGTATCCAACCAATGTTAATGAACAAGTCACAAGTTAAAAGTTGTTGATCTGGTTTTAAAACAAGTTTTCTCTGAGACATAAGCTGTTCATACATTCTTAGTACTTAGTATACTTTCCTATGTTAAACTAAGTACTTTCGTCATCATTTGTTTTTGCAGTTTTAATGTTTTAAAAGCTGGTAAAGTTAACAATCCAGGTCCTAATTATGCAATTATATTTATATAGAAATTAGTCCTATTTACACTGCACACTATTGAATAAACAAATAAATAAAGTTTTTAATAAGTTAAATAAATTAGACTTGCTATTCAAAATAGCATTATTATATGTATAGTGGTAGGAAGATAGTCGACTGTGATATTTACTTAAAATGGTGCCATTGGCCATGGGCCATTTACAGATATTCTAGAATTTAGCTAAAACGAAGCCATAGTCTTTTGCTGTTGAAACCATTAAAACCTGTTTCTATCATTCAGATTGAAGCAGCCTTGTAAAAAAACTATATTCAGCTTTCATAACAACACAATCATTACTAATACAGTCACCTAGTACTCAATATAGGAACATCACCATTAGATAAGGAAATTATGAACCACTTATGAGAATATGATGCATGTGTGAACTATGACTCAACTAGTAAATAGTTAAAATAATGCAAATAAACTCTTTACTTAGCATCAGCTATTTTAGTAGATTGCATCAGATGTGAAAACAGAAAAGACATTTTGAGCGTTTAATAATGAATAATGCTATATAGACAGGCAGTCAGTCTATGTAAAAAAGCAGGTATAGTGCTACACCTGGTTAAACTAGAAGCCAACAATTTAGTTGGGAAAAGGTTAGGCAAGTGATGATATAAAACATGCGTTGAAAGTAAGTATTTATTAAAACATAGTGGTACAGCCACTAATTTTTAACGTGAATTTCATGTGAAAGACAATAGGAACTAGTCAAAATACAAATTACACAAGGAAATTAAGCCAAAATAAATTCCAGCTACTTTTACTCACCGATAGGCTTCCCAATTCGCCATTTCTTTTGTAAGACATCAGTGAACACTATGCCAGGGGGCAAGGCCTCATCATCACAGAAACTAACATCCAGGCTCGGGAGCTCCTCGACGGTCTTTGTTTTCTTTTTAGGAGGCAACGGCAGCTGCACTAGTTCAGTTCCTCGTCTAGGCATTGCGAATACATCCAAATAATTGTACACGATATACGATCTCTTTTATAATTTATTTTTTTAACGACTGCTACCGCGAACGAACAGCTATAAATAAAAACATAGTTATGTAAAGTTACTGTCTAATCTAATAAAGTCTAACATGCACAACAATGTGACGATAAAATTAAATTATCCGTTAATTTTTACTCCTTCAAGTGCTCACCTTCTCATAGCTTCGTGACCAAATAAACGTAGATTCGCGAATCACTTTGGGTAAATTTTCATTAACATGAAACAATTACACTGAAAACCGTTCACATAGAAGTATTTTGTGATTTATTAATGCAGTAACAAAACTAAATTAGCAGGAATAACAACTGATCAAAATTCCGCCATGTTGTTTGTGTTAATAGAGAGGGGCTAGTGTGGTTTGTTCTAGAAAATGAAAGTTAGTCGATTTTCAGTCATAAAAATAAGACTTAGTTAATTTGGCCATCGCATATTCGCTTAAATCTATTTATTTTTTTAATTTCTTGCACAGTTTGTAATATAATTATGTGCATAGTGTGATTGCATACGCATAACTTTTTGTATATTTAAAACTGTCCATGTTCGTGCTATGCCTCTCGGAGTTAACGTGTTATATTATTTTAATCAAGTGGATTCACAGTGAGATTAATGCCGACACTCGACAGTAAAGCGTCGACCAAGCTAAGGGAGACCTAGCACGATCAACCTGATATCATTTCATTACTTGTTATTAGATAACCCGTGTATTTTTTTGTTTTTCAAATTGACAACATTATGCTAATTTTCTTACTAACAAAAATTGAAGAGTTTAAGGTAAAATTGAGATAGCGTTTTGTTCTTTCTGTAAAAAGTTACAAAGAATGAAAAAAAAAATGAATTTGATTTTCGTGGATGAAGAAAAGTTTTCTTTTTAAATTTAAGCACAACATTGGAGTGGATTAAATCTCTCTAAAATGTCTCATCCTAAATTAAAGGAAATTTATATTTACGTCTTTACAACAAAAATATGGTCAAGCGTATCGTAGGGTCTTATGATACTTTTCGAAAATGTTCATTTGTTTTGTAAACCAAAATAAATCACATCTTTATTGACTTTGTCAAACTTGATAAAATGAAATGAATATTATTAGTATATTAAGAAAAAATAATTAGTTTAAAATGTAGACTTGTTTGCTCAGCAGTGGGACAGTAGGTATAGGCTATTACAAAAAAAAAAATGCAGACTTTCCTATAAGTACTGGTTTCGAAACTAAGATGGTCTGACTGAACTGAAACCAGATCCATCATCTAAGGTCCCCACCTCCCCACCACCCCACCCGGGTCTAGGATGATCAATTGTTTAGGGTACATTTATCAGATAAATCTATTCAAACCGTAGTAATCGACTAAGTAATCAATTCACATCTCTATTTCCAGAGATCAATGCCCGGTTCTTCCACTGCACCGATAAACTATTTTTATGTAATCCACTGAAAAACACGGAAGCTAACAAATTCCAAACCAAACATAATGCCACTCGCGCTTTAATTCTTAATTTCATTTATAAGAAAATATAATTACAATTTTGAATCATAATTATACGTTCAGATTCAGCCAATCATAATTTGTTTTTTTCTACCCCTAGTCTTAGAGAAAACTAAGCAAAACTAAGTGCGAGACTGAGAGCACCCACTTTGAATTATGAGCGCTAAATTATTAAAATTGTTCAAACTGTTTTTATTAAGCAATTTCATAGAGACAGTCAAAACAGATTAATCGGTGACACCCTACGCAATTATTTGACTGCCGGCAGGTAGGTATTTACATAGCCTACTTACTTATCTAGATCATTTCATTTGATAAGAGGCTATCCTGTATTGTTACGCCTACTTATCTTGGTGCAGTTTCATAATGATGTGCAGGAAACTTCCATAGAGATTATGGTTATTAGTAAAGCAAGCAAAGTAAAGATAACCTCAAGTGATGCTTGCACAGCGGACGTCGACGGGATGGGTGTGCGAGCAGCAAGAGCGAGGGCCAACGAAACGCAGCGCGCAACAAACTTTTTCATTCACGAGTCGGTTGCCGAGCGTGAGGCTGTGCGTTTCGTTGCCCCGCTGCGGCGGAGTATTGAACGCGATGTTTTTTTGTTTATCAACAAACAAAAAATGTAACCGTTTGTGTTTGGTGACATAGAAATAAAACAATTTTGTGTTTTTATTACTTTCACGTTGTTCTTTTTTCAAAATGTTGAGTTAGCGCCGCTTGAAAACAGTGTTTGAAGATGGAAGGTGCGAACGGTGATTCTGATCACTCTATGACTTGGGAGGACTTTTTCGGTAAGTAAAATTGTAGTGAATAATTTTAGTCGAACATAGAAATACCGTTTTAGTTTCACTTCAGTGTTCCGAATAAGTTAAACAAAGAGCCAAAGTCAGTGCTCTACTTACGTCGTGTTTTTTAAAAAGAAACAAAACAAAAAGTTTTTGCAATGTTTGAAACTCCACGGTCGTGAATTTCCCGAGGCGGGAAGAGACTGGTTTGGCTCAGCATTTCCACTTATGGCGTGTGTGGATTGCGTTGCCTGCAGAGTAGGTACCTACCTAGGCTTGCATCAAGCTATGCGGTATTAACTTCTACGTGATCAATCATTCTGTGCATCGAAAACAGCCGGAGTATGTTGGCTGGTGATAATAATAATTTATTATTACGTACAAAAGTAATATGATAAAATAATTACATTAGTAAAAAAAGTACCGTCAGCAAAAAGTGGTGGACTGAAATAGTTTTTAAATTGAAACTTAGTTAGGTAAGTATGTACCTACTTGCCTACCTTGCGGAAACGAGTTACCATGACTCTGTAACTCAAAGGGAAAATAAGGGAAAATACGGGTAGGTTTTAGCCAGTAAAAGTCTTACACTCCCTTGCACTATACCCAGAGCGAGAGAAGTTATTAGATGATTTCCCATCGCTCGTGAGTAGGTAGGTAAGTACCTGCGTCCCTACCTACTCACGAACGTGATTCCAAATTTTAGGGTTCCGTACATAAACGGTAAAAACGGGAGCCTATTGCTAAGACTCCGCTGTCACCAAGCTGTATCTAAATTACTGTGATAGCTAGACTGTTGAAATTTAACAAAGAATAATAGAAAATAAAAAATATAATAAAAACAGAAAGTGGGGCTCCCATTTTTTACTACTGACGCTACGGAACCCTTCCTGCGTGAGTCCAACTCGCACTTGGCCGGTTTTGTTAATATACCGACTGACTGTACTACATTCATGATTTGATACAAATTGAAAATTAATGTTAATTTTTTTGGTTTAATCACACTAATTTGAGTTTTTTGGGATCGCATGTTCCGTGCCGAAATGGGCTATTAGTATCAAACGTGATAATAATAGGTTTCTATAACGATATTACGGGCAGCTATTATTATTACAAACGGGCTGTTCTCGTGTATAAAAAATATTATACAATCGACTATAGTTTAGGAACTTACGTCTGTCTGTTCGCTATAAACTCAAAAACTACGAGTACTAATCGGATTTCCATGTGGTTTTCATGTTAAATATGTCGTGCGTGGCCAGATCATAGAAATTGATCACTTCATGATATGGCCAACTAAAACTGGCCAGATCGTATAAAAGTTAACAATTAATGATGTGTCAATCCTCGTTTGGCCACATCATTAAAAGGTCTAAAGAAAATAGGACAAACGAAGATTGAAATATCATCAAACTTTAACGTTTAAAACGATCTGGCCAGTTTTAATTGGCCATTTCATGAAGTAATCAATTTCTATGATCTGGCCACGACATATAGAGTGATTCCTAAGGAAGGTTTAGATGTATAAATACCTACATGCATAAAATTGGTTGTTGCATAAAGTTGGCGCTAGTTTCTGATACAATTACAGATAGCGGCACGAATCTTGAGCGCTCGGCTTAAGAGCGGGGATCGCTTTGCGTATCGTACAACATCGGCGATCCAATCACTGTACAAGGATTGCACTCCCCGCCCCCGAATCTCTTTTTAAACCACTAAAGAGACCCGATATTTCACTTCTGCGTGCTTCTGCGCAAGTAGAACTGTAGAAGTCAGCGCTCAAGATCCGTGCCGGTATCTGTACTTAGCTATCTATTTCAGAGTTATTGAATACTATAGAACCAATTTTTGATCATCTGGCTCAGCAAAGAGTTTTGCTGCACTCTTCTCTCCACTGGCAATGAGGCGGATAAAAGGATGCATTTTTACCTAAGTGAAGTTTCTGGAAGAAACACGTAACGGAAGACGATGCGTTGGAAGTCTTTTCACAAGGTGGACCGATGAGTTAGTGAGGGTCGCGCAAATCCGATGGATGCGAGACGCACCGGACTGGTCTTTATGGCGACACTTGGGGCAGGCCTATGTCCAACTGTGAACGTCTTTTGGCTGAAATGATGATAACGAATGTTTCTGGAATCGAAAACTACCGTGACAATTTATCCAAAAATTGCTCGATTCGTTACTTTACTACAACAACCTATCGTCAATATTTAATACTTACTAGAAACCGGAGTCAAATCTGGTTGCAGACTGTGTACTTACACGTTCAGTTTATTTTATGATAACTCTAAGCACATAAAGTCTCACGGCACCAAGGTGTTGCCATAAAAAAATCTGGGAAAGAGCGAGTCGGAATTACGCACCGAGGGTTCTGTACAAACTTACTTATGTAAATAGTTCGAATCTAGAGTCGAGTATTAAAGATTTTACCGAGTCGCAAAAAATTAATCGATATCCTACACTAATATTATAAAGAGGTAAAGTTTGTTTTTTTTTTGTTTGTAGTAGGTAATGTCTGGAAGTACTGGTTGAAAGTATTGCGATTTTTTTTCACCGATAGTAAGCTGCTTTATTCCTGAGTGACATAGGCTACATTTTATGTACGGGGGCGAAGCCGCAGGCAAAAGCTAGTTATGTAAAAAAATATGTATTTTAACCGACTTCAAAATGGAGGAGGTTATATGTTCGGTTGCATGTCTTTTTTTTTATGTATGTTCACCGATTTCTTGGTCAATTGTGGACCGATTTTGAATTT
Organism: Mythimna pallens; assembly: GCA_961205895.1. Lineage (NCBI taxonomy): Eukaryota > Metazoa > Arthropoda > Insecta > Lepidoptera > Noctuidae > Mythimna > Mythimna pallens. The sequence goes on along the minus strand of OY540849.1, from coordinate 10,273,109 downwards.
TTTTTTTGATTGAAATGTTATGCTTTCGAGTTGGTCCTATAGAAATATTGTTATGATCTGATCATGAACTTCGAAGATATGGAACAGAACTCCTCATAGGATCACAGCAGAACCGTCGTAACAAGTAAAATTGCTTTGTTTATACGTGTAGTCGATGACTGACTGAAAGTAGAGGGGGAATATATAGAACTGATCTGATGATGAAGCCTGAAGTTAGGCACCGGAACTCTGTAATAAATTAATATAAACTAACCGTGTTTGGGATCATTTGAAATGTCATGAGATGCACGCCGGCTATAAGGTATTTAAGTTTGGCTGAGGCGTACTTTTTACTGGTGGTACCATAACTAAAAAGTGTAAAATAAAAAACTTTTTACAAAATAAATACAACCGACTTCAAAGTAAAAAAAAAACACTGAAAAGTGCAAAATAACTTTAATTTCGGAAGTCGGTGTTAAAGAACGAAGAGACAAAACTATTATAGAAACACCGACTTCCGAAATTAAAGTTATTTTGCACTTTTCAGTGTTTTTTTTTTACTTTGAAGTCGGTTGTATTTTTTTTTGTAAAAAATTTTTTGTAATGTAAAATACAAAACAGTTTTCACACTTTTTCCTTAACCTGTGGCTATATAAGGCCTTGCTTTTTGCCAAACTTCAGGATTGTCATCGGGAACTACCTTATAGGTTTTGATTTCCTCGCAACTGTCAAAGTATGCACATAAACGGCCTTATCTTTAGATTGCGTTTACTTAGAAGTTTGATTTTTGCATTGTTCTAAGGGGTTGCCGATCAGAGTAATTTCGCGTTCCTGCGAAAAAAAGTCTTGAAAAACGGTCAAGCAAGTGATCTTATATGGGTTCCAGTTTTACCGATTGAGGTACGAAACCCTAAAAATATCAAGTAATTTTCTTTGCCTAGATTTTCTAGGCAACGGCTCAAAGCAAGCTTGTCTATAATAAAAGTGCAGAGTATAATAAAAAAGCAAAAGATGAATGACATTTTCCAAACCCATTACTAAATCTAAAATAAACTACTACGCGGCCACCACACGCAAACTAGTAAAGTAGGTCTTAATTTAAGTACTAGTTATCGTGAAGAAGGCCACATTTAATCTATGACTCACTAGTCATGCAAGATGAGCTTCGGATCAGTGACGATACTTCAACGTAGCCATTATACTCAGAAAATATCTTTAATAATGTTGTATAGCTTTATAATGAGTTATTGAGTAACATAACACACATGTAAGCAAACATAATAACCGTTTATCTCTCACAAGAATGTAAACGCGACTGATAAAAACCGTCTGAAGTCATGAACAGTCTTTAATAACACTACCTGTTAACTATAGACACAAAGAGACACCTTTCAAACAAAACGGATTAATCAACTTCATTGTATGACATTATTCTCAAGATGGAGGGAATCAGTGCCGCCATTGTGCAACTGAATTAATGGTGGGCGCTTCCGTAGAACGCAGCCGTTGCGCCGGATGTTCGATTAATTTGAAATTCGACAGTTGGTGCCTTTTACGATGAAGGTTTGATATCAAATGACCCGATGATTTTATTACAAGTCTCATTCGTTGAGCTCGTGTCTAAGTAATAATAGCCTTGTGGGTAAATTTTTTCAAGGTTTAGTAAGTTTGCTGGCCTCCGAAAGCACACGTTGTTTTGCGGGATTGTTCAAAAGAGGAGCCAACGCAAAAGGCAAACAGTACAGGTGGGTTTTAGTCAGTAAAAGTATGATACTCGCTCTCTAGCTCCACCTGAAGCGGTAGAAGTCGTTTGATGATTTCCTAGCTACCTACGTAAAAAGCCATGGTTTCCGGCTATCTCTTCTATTTTTTTTTTACTCTTGTAGCAACCAGAAAGTGTAACTCCAGTCTTGCAGAAGCATTCAAACGACGCACGGAATCAAAATCAAAGCATTTATGTCAATTAAACCATTTACACCTCCTACCTAAAATATAGGTAGGTATATTATTGGAGGAGTTATTGTCTATATAATTATTATGTCATTTTAATTAGATAAGCGTTTTTATTTTTCTTGTTCTATTTATGTTCTAAATAAATTGTTGTTTATTTTTACAGCTTTTTTTCCTTTTTTTTCTTTTGAATTAAAGTCAGGCAGTGAAAAAAAAAAAATGATGCTAATTGCACATTCCAAAGCGTATTATAGATCTCTATGGAGAAGAATGTGCAAGAAACTTCATGGACCCTTTTTTCAATCATGTTATGTATAACATATAATATATCGGTTACATGTTTCTTGAATAACAGTGTACTCAATGTTTAGTGTTTGGTAATTTATTTGTGCTCAATCATTATTGCATTGAAATCTTATGTCAGAATCGCGTCATTTTAAATGCCCTTTCTCTAGTTTGTGCTGTCATTTTGCAAACATCATTGTTACACAATAGAAACAATTGTTTGTATAAAAATAACACGAGATCCGAAATATCAGTCGATGAACTCAGCAATATTCAACTAAATGGTGATACGGAAATTGTTGATATAGAAATGTTGTACGATGTTCTTCACGTTTAGGAAACATAATTTGCCAATCCTTTTTCCAATTTTAAAGTCTGACACTCTTGCCCCACCCGCAGCGTTCATCATCATCATTTCAAACAAAAGACATCCAGTGCCGGACATAGAATTCCCCTAAGTGTCGCCACAACGGACGGTCTCTCTCCAGTTATTCGATGACTTCCCACCCAAAAATCTTCCAAGTTTCTAGTCTAAATGGAATCAGCTGATCGTACCAGTTTTTTTTAAGGAGCGACTGCCTATTGAATCTCTATAACCCTTGACTTCTAGAATAAATCCTTAAATATAAACAGAACCAGAAGTGGAGGACATGTATTGTGGTCAATGTAGTATTGCCTGGTGATATCTCGATTTTCAGGCATCTACGCACGCGTTCCGTTTTTGTCTGATCGGGACGCTAAATGTCCCAATAAATCAATAAATTCATTAAAAACCATTATTATTACCAACATTTAACATGAATGTATTAAATCAGCCTGACACGTCTAGTCATCTCGTTCTCTCTAGAGCGACAGTCCTTGGATGATTCCCCATTAAAAAAAAGCCTTTATTAAAAAAAGGACTTTTTATTTGTCCTTATCTAAAATCTTATATCTATGTCTAAAATCCTAAGTCCCGATTTGTTTTATCATCTATCCCGATTTAAATCCAATCGGACCCACCCAACACTAATTGTCACCTATGATTGTGACGTATACCAATCTGGAATAGACCCCGCGTGGTGTATTACGGCCTGTTTCGCTTCACAGACAGGTCTTTGTCTCAGTGGAAGCGGTATAGGGCTGATTTTGTTAATGCACCACTGCACTGGCTTAATAGTCAACCTTAGCCTTGGTTCATTATTTATTTCAATCGATTTTCTACAAAGAAAAGTTCTAAGTCAGGAAATTGGTTAGGCTATCACACTTAATTATCGAATTTTTCATTTTGATTATTATCCATAATGATGCGTTTTTTTTATTTTAGGAAATCATTAAATAATTTCTAGCGAGAGGGAGTGTCGGACTTAATAAAATCCACCTGAGTATGTTCCTATGGTTGCCTTTTGCGTTCCTGGGCCACGGTAACTTTTTCGAACAATCTCGCAAAATTGAGCGCCTAAAACTAATAAGGATAGGAGAAAAGCAATTTATTCACAAATGGACAAAACTTGGAATAAATTGAATGAAGACTACTTGTTATTTGTGTTAAAGAAGAACCCGGATCCTCGAAGGGCAGGAAATGTAACAGAAACTCAATAAGTAAATTACCAGGTGTTTCGTATTTCATAAATGAGGCAATATTTGAAACACGTGTCTACCATTTATCATTAGCTGTCGTTTCATATATACAGAAACGTGACGTAAATACACGTATTAAATAAAACTGTAATCACGGCACCATATTTTAGTAATGAAGAGTAAATATTATTGGAGAGAACTTAAGTATCGAGCAACCAACGTTTGATATTTATTTGTAAAGCTTCTGCAGAAACCTCGCTAACATAAGCCAGACGCACTCAGCAGACTAATTCACGTTTTACAAATAGTACTCCATCAAAATTTACTTCAGAGTTCGAATTCATCGACCTACCCTAATTGCACCATCTTGAATCTTCTTAAAGGAATAAAGAGTCTGAGGGTCTAGTAAAACGTTTTTCTTGTAGAACGAAAACGATGCAGTTCGAAAAAGTTACCGTGGCTTTGGAATGCACAGGGGAACTGAAGGAACACAGGTGGGTTTTAGTCAGTAAAAGTCTGACACGCTCTCGCTCTCAGAGCGGGACAAAACTATTTTGGGTTAGTGTCAGGCTGGCGGCCGACTGTAAAAACTACCTAAATCTTTCTGCAATATGTTCGGTTAAAAAAACGTGTTACGCCGACTCCAAATATGAACAACATAATGGGCAAAAGACAGGATGATGATGATGATGATTTTTTTCTATGCCCTGTGTCCCACAGTTCTTTCACCCCGTACAACATCGTTGCCATTTGCTGAAACGATCGTAACTTCTCGTTTTTGTCTTCTGGTTCTTATTACAATAGAATTACAATAATATAAACCACACAATGATCAATTAAAATACCAGCAACATTCCTATAAGAATGTCAAGTAGGTTTTGTAGGTCCTAAGGAGTGTCATGCGATTCGCGTTGATGAATCAATACTGCTGCAAATATTGAGCTAGTACCTAAGGCATTGTCTGCGATTATTAGTCACTTACTTGTGCAATCTGTTGTATCCGTACCTTAGCTTTTGGTGGCTGAGTATTGCGACAGTAACTTTATAACAATTGTGAAAGCTTCAAAAAACAAAAAAAATATTTTGGTGGCAAAACATTTTGACATTTAGTCGATGTTTTTAGACCTTTTGCTGCTACAGCATCACTGTAAAAAAAAACAAAGGAATAGACAATAAAGCAACCAAGAAGGAAACTCCAATCTGCTGCTCATTACCATAAACAAAAGTTAATGATAAGTTTCCATCTTGAAACACTAAGCGGAAATCGACGGGCGCTGTTGTGCGAGTGCACTTAGTGCATGAATATGAAGGGGCCACGTCTTTGAAGTCTAGACGAAGTGGAGAGTCTGTATACCGTATCTGTGCTCTCTATCAAACCTATACAATTTGTTTAATCAACTGTCTGGAGGTAACACAAAGCGAACGATCGAACGCTACGAGATGGAAGTCTAACTTTGTTCTGTTTATAAACATTGTATGAGTAACCGATTGTAAACTTTGTTTGTAATAATGTTATTAATATTTTGTAAGTGGTACCGATTGCCTAAGAGGCTAAAATTATTTCGAACATGTAGGTGCCTAATTCAAATAATAATACGAAAAAAATATTTGTAACTTCAAGGAAGCTTCAATATCTGTTAGGATAAAAATGATACTAGTCAGAATTTAGGTCAAATGCATGCCAGTTCTTAAAAAAAATATGGTCAAACGAGGTTATGGACAACACACCAAAAAAAAGACAGCAAGTTTGCAAGGACATCGCAACTAAGACCACTAGGACTAAATAAGTAATAAATAACGCTACTGATATGAAGAGAAATACGCTGAAATTAAGCAAACACCTGAGGGGACATAATAAAGGAGGATAATAAATATGAAGATGAAACGCATCTTTCATTTCGTTGGCTAAGACCGCTGGCTCGCTGGCGCCAGCGGTTTCCTGCAGCCGACCGCGTTTCAGATTGCAATACCAGAGTTGGTTTAATCGCAAATCTTGGATCCAATGTTGGCAGTATAAAAATACTTAAATTTACCGATTGACGATGATGTCTTCATTTTCTGAGATGATAGTTGTTGTGTCTGTCTATTTTTGGGGCATTAAGTTTAATAACGCTATTTTTAAGAATTTTTACTTATTGCTTCATTAATAAAGTTTGAAAAGTAATGGGCCACCTCTACTATTCCTGTATCTGTCACTTGTTCCAGAAAAACATATTTGTCACATCTTTATTGTTCTAAGTTTTGGTTATGTGCAACCTCTATACTTTTTGTAAGGGTTGGAAAATTTTCATGTATACTTTCTGTCACAGTAGAAAAATTTGTATGCCAGACTCCTACCGACACTTGTAAAACGTTGAATTTGTCACAAAAAGTTTACCAATGCGACACGTGATAACTTTTGTCCCAATCTTTAGCAACCACTAACGTTGGACCAACATTTGATGGAGTAAATCGAGTGTTGTATGCCATGTGTCGCAACCCGAGTATCAAGTTAATCGTCAGCAGTGGTGCGTTCGCGCAGCCTTATGAACGACTAGGGTTGGCAGAGACAAGTGACATTATATGTATAGGCAAAGGCGATTGTCAAAATGTAAAAAACACTATCGACATATCATTTTAAATCAATCTTGGCAATTCTGAAATTGCAACGAGGGTATAATGACTATTTATCTATTACCTATATTCTCAGGTCCAAGAAACACAAAACCGTACAAGCCACACCTTTTACTCAGACTTTTATTAGGTAAAAATCCTTTAACATAAATATTGAAGATATTTACTCTAATAATTTTTAAACTGAAATCTTTATTGTATGAAAATTCTTAGCTCATCATAAAATATCTCAATTTTTAAGGAAAACACAATAAAGATAAATGATTCACCCGCGATTTCTGAATAAAGCATTTGAAGTTGAGTATTTGTCAAATTCTGAAAATCTGTCATAATTTGGCATTAAAGTAGGTTTTCAGTCGTTCTTAATTCAAAATACTGAATTCAGAAATCGGCCCTAAGTCTTCTTTCTGTGGTAAAATATTAAAACACGTTAGCTTTTCATAATCGACTGACATTTATTTAAATTTAGAATGCACACACAAATAGAGCGCTGCCAGTACCTAAAGCATAATCTTTTTTTATTATATATTAACATATACTTTTTTTTTTTTTTTTTTTTTTTCGGGTGGGAAAATCATCTCATGACATCCCCCGCTCTTGGGCGGAGCGCGAGATTGTGTCAGACTTTTACTGACTAAAAACCCACTCCTGTTCCTTCTTTGCCATTTGTTTTCCAGGGCCCCGGGGATCTCTTTCGCATCACCCATGGCCCCAGTAGGCTTCGACCCTGTTGGGCCCTACGGTTGCTGACATCTGCTTGAGGCGCGCGTGGAACACTACGCGCCGTCGACGACTTGGGCTCGGTCCGGACGGTTACCGGACGATCGGACGGCGAGCCACCCATTGCTCGCCGTCCGCAAGCCCGCGCCTACGGTGGCCGGAAATCGGGATTGGAATCCCGGCGGCGGTTGGGGCGTAAGGACCGTTGCCGTTGCCTCACGCGATCGGCCGACTCCTTTGCTAGCATTACTGCTTCGCAGAAGGAGGCGACCGCCTGCCACTCCTCCTCGCTCCGGACCATGGCCTGTACCAAGGCCCGGCGCGAGAGATCGCTGCCGCCGATCGCCCTCACGAGGACACGACGGTGCTCTGCCCAAGCGGGGCACACCTCTACCGTGTGCTCCACCGTGTCCTCCGGGCGGTCCACACAATGGTGGCACCCGGGCGTCTCTTCTGCACGGATCCGGTACAGGAACCTCCCAAACTTACCATGTCCGGTGAGGACCTGCGTCATGCGGTAAGTAAGGACGCCGTGAGGTCTTTCCAGCCACTCCTCAAAGAGGGGACTTATCGCCATAATTAAGGCGTGCCCAGCACTGGGTTGCGACAGTCGCTGTCGCCATTCCACCATGAGATCCCGCTGGAAGTTTTTCCGCCATGCCGCTACTTGGCGCGGCAGCGGAGTTTCGCCCCGGCGTTGCATCTCCATGCGCAGATCATGCATGCGTGCAAGGTCTTTTGCCTGCAATTCCCACGGTGGTTGGTTAGCGAGGAGGCATGCTGCTTCGCGGGAAATCGTGCGGTATCCCCGCACCATCCGGATGGCCATGACCCTCTGTCTTGCGTTCAGCTTGGCTGCCGGTCGCTTTCGAAGAGACGGCGCCCATACCGGTGCCCCGTAAAGGGCCATGGACCGAACGATTCCTGCATATAGCCTCCGGCAGGAGGCGTCTGGACCCCCTAGGTTGGGCAGGAGCCGCTTGAGGGCAGCCCCTGTGCGATCCAGTTTGGGAGCCAGACGTCGGAAATGCTCCTCGAAGTTCCACCGGCTGTCGAGGACAAGTCCAAGGTACTTCATCGTCGACTCGACGCCGATGTGAACTCCTCCTACCGTTAGTTGGGAACCCGATGGTGGCGCGTTCCGAGGGCCGTGGAAGCACATGGCTTCGGACTTGTGCAATGCCACCTCGAGTCCCAACTCTTGGATCCTCTCCACGACTGTCGCAACCCCGCGAGTCACTAGTTCGACCGCCGCCTGGTATGACTCTCCCCGCGCCAGGACCAGCGTATCATCTGCGTAGCAGACCACGCTGACCCCGTCAGGGAGATCGCCGCGCAGCACGTAGTCGTACCCGATGTTCCACAAGGGTGGTCCTAGTACCGATCCCTGCGGAACACCGCACGACATCTCTCGCCGTTTCCACTCTCCCAGGTGACCAGGGTAGATAATGTACCTGTCCGACAGGTAGGCCTCGACAACATGACAGAGGTAGTCAGGCACCCGATGATACCGGAGTGCCCTCCTAATGCTACTCCAGGGCAGGGAATTGAAAGCGTTGGCGATGTCCAAAGACACCACCACTAAGACACATCTGCCCTGGGACACCGCATCCCCCGTCGTGAGGGCTCGCACGCGCATGATGGCGTCCACCGTAGAGCGCGCCCTGCGAAAGCCAAATTGGCCGTCCGAAAGATCCGGCCCCACCCGTGTTAGGTGCGCGACGAGGCGGTCTGCAATTACTCTTTCAAAGAGCTTGCCCACCTCGTCGAGCAGCACGATGGGCCGGTACGCGGACGGTGAGTCCGCAGGGCGCCCCGGCTTCGCGATGAGGACCAGTTTCCCGGTCTTCCAGCGAAGTGGGAACTGGCCCCTCTCCATACATGCGCTAAAGAGCCCTCTTAGTCGAGGCCCGAGTTCCTCCATGGCCAGGACCCAGACCTTTCCAGGCAGGCCATCGGGTCCTGGGGCGGTGTTTTTGGCACTGAGCCTACGTACCGCCACTCGCATCTCTACCTCGGTCACCTCTGGAGCAATGTCGTCGCCGTCGCCGTCGTGGTCCACGTTGGACACCGCAGGTGGCGGAGCCATAGGCGGGGGAGTGTTCCCCTATATTAACATATACTTAGGTTAATAATAATGGACTGGCCGGACAACGTCTAATTTGGCCAGACACGCATCCAAACATCCTACTATGTCCGACTTTATCCGGACAACTGACAACCCTATCGATCGACTATGACTGATGACGCGGATACACGGCTCTGACATGACATAGTTAATACACTAGCAGTTTAATGTAACTGATCGCCTTACTAATTGTAGTAGATTTAACTTAAACGTAACTTATACAGTTTCGTTTGCGTGTAATTTACGTCTACTTCGAAGAAATTACGTTTAGTCAGTAACGTAATCTCAGGACGGGTTTGGAGTAGACGTTACTTATTTTTTTATTGTTCGGCGGCTTTGGCCTATGCCGCAAAAAAAGTTTCAAACAAGACTTCGTGCTTGTTACAAAAAATATCGGTAGTAATGAGTCAGAAAGAATTCGTTAAAATTAGAGTAGGTACCACAATTGATAGGTAGTTGATTTTATTATTAAATTATTTTTTTCAAAATTAACTTTATATAATCGCTAATAGGAAATTTTTTTTCAAATCCGTCCAAAATTAAGGAAGTTCAAAAAGCCTTTCAAATCTGGTGGTAGGGGAAAATGTCAAGTAACAGAGAAACAATGCACAAACAGAAATATGACATCACCGCTATAGGTTCCGCACGCGTACGAATGAGATAGCGAGATTTTCCCGCCATGCTCATTGCATATGGGCAATAATTGAAATTCTAGTACAAAAACTTTATTTAATAACTCATTTTTATACTTACTAATTTCAGAAAAGAAACTCAAAAGAGATTTTTAGTGTTATTTGTCGTTTAGTACAAAATATTGTACAAACATAAACACAGGCACCCCCAATTAGATTCGTAGCATCGAATGAAAATCTTATTCGATTCGTAAAAGATACAAAGTTAGTAATTAACATAATAAACTTTGTAAGGAATCACAAAACGCGCCTTAAACTCAATACCAGGCCATAATGTCAAGTTACATGATCAAAATACAGAATACAGAGCCTCTCCACATGTCACAGCCTAGCATTAGCATAATGATAGGTCACACTATCCGACCTGTTTGGTAATCACAGGTATTGGTTGCAGAATAGACCAGCTATTGTTGTACTGTTATGTGGTAGGCTGTGTTTCGTCAGGGTAGTGACAAAATCAACGTAATGACTTGTATTGGCGAATTGTGATTGGAATTGTTGCGACAATGTGAAGGAAGTGAGAGTTACGACTTTCGGCTTTAAGACAAAAGTCAAATGGGGCAATCAAAATCTATTTTTTTTTTAAATCTATCTTTCGGCCTAGTCTTTTCCCTATGTTGAAATCGGCTTTTCAGTCTAACCAGTTGCAGTTGGGGGGCCAGTTTTTATATGGCGGCAGTCGCACATTATACCTGATGGTGATCTGATTGGTGTCAGATTTCCTGGATTCTGACTATCCAAAACGACGGTCAAAGATCTATAATGACAGCCGAGACCAACAGCTTGAAGGAATCTTGGTATGCTAACCTCGGCGATGCGTTACCTAACTTAGGAGATCGCCTTGTGCGACGACTGATATTGTGGTGTAGTTAACAGCAAACTTTGAGGAGAAACGCAGAGTATTTAATTTATGACAGTTCCTTCCTGAATAGGCTCTTAATAAATTAGTGCGCTTCACCATCAACGATTTCATCTTTGCTTAGTGGGATCGCAGTCAAACAGATAGTCAGTCGCATTGATTTAGCTCACTCATCGATATCCACAAAAATTGGTCCTTCTCTGCATCCAATTTGCATCAATGATTCGACGACCCACTTTAGCTTGTCAAACAAAATATTCTAAAACATTGAATCAACGTCAGGGCGGTACATCAATAGACTTCACTCTAAAATACAATAAATAAACATTAGGTAAACTTTAGGACCCGGCGTCGTTGCAAGACTGGAGTTACATTTTCTTGCTGCTACAAGAGTCAAAAAATTAGATATGACAGTCGGAAACAATAGCTTTTTACGTGGGAAATCATCAAACGATTCCTACCGCTCCGGGTGGAGCTCGAGGGCCAGTATCAGACTTTTACTGACTAAAACCCAGCTGCAGTGTCGTAACTATATTATGTGAGGCCCGTGGCAAATTCATTGGATGGGGCCCCAGAAAAATCGTCACGTCCCTACTCATTAATTTTAATAAATTTCGTAAAATTGTTTGGGTCACTTCTTCTGAACTCGTGGCATCTCGGACCGGGGGCCCCTTCGAACCGGAGGCCCGTGGCTTGCCAGCCTTATCATCCTATAGTTCCGTCTCTCCCCACCCCGTTCTCCCTCAGTTACCTTTGCGTTCTAGGACCGAGGTAACTCTTTTGAACCGTGCCTTAAGAGGCACGGAGGCACGCAAAGTTGTTAAACTTCGATAATTGATTTTAGGGAGTGTCAGATATGTAAGACTGTAACCTACCCGTATTTACTCAGTTGCTTTTTGCTATCCAGGCCCGCGGTGACACTTTAGGACAAGCCTACATAGGTTTCTCATACCCAGTTATTTCTCATGGCGATATAGGCTAGGCACGCCATAATCATGGCGGAAATGGCGTCACGGCAACGTTATCTTCTGCATGACGTAGGTCCTCAGCGGACATGGTAAGTTCGGGAGGTTCCTACACCGGATTCAAGCGCAAGAAACGCCCAGGTGTCACCATTGTGCGGACCGCCCTGAGAAGGGTTAATCAGTAAAAGTCTGACATGCCCTGCCGTTCCACCCTAGAGCAAAAGGCTCTGTAAAAAATACCCAGTTATTTATTTTACAGAGCCTTTAACTCCACGTAAACAATTAAGTTTACAGCCATAAAATAAGCGATACATCTCAAGAAAACATATTTTTATTTATTACTTCTGGTACTTAATTTCGTAGAGTGTAAAGCGCGTTTAAAATAAATGGCAGCGATCTCGAACCGGTGTGTAAGTGTTTCGTAATAATTGCAAGATTACTGCTCAGGTTGATACCGACTTACAAGTTTGCCTGCCAGGATGTACGCAGAGCAATCATTTTGTTAATTAAACCTTTAATGAACACCATATTTAAACGATTGAGTAGTTAAATAAGTACTGTAGTGTTTTGGCGTGTTCTGTAATTTATCTTTATGTTGTTATCGACACTGATTTTTTTATTAAAAAATATTTCAGCAGGATCAGAACGCATAATTGGCCTTTTTTAAGGTGGGAAATCACCAAATTACTTCTGCCGCTCTGGGGTGAAACGAGAGGGCTTGTCAGACTTTTACTGACCCAAACTCACCTGTGTCCTTAAAGGTAGCATGGTAGAACTACACTGCGCACACGTGTGCCACACACGCCGATCTGGGCGCGTCGGTCTCCATACATTTTATATGGAAACTAGACTTGTAGAGCTACACTTGAACCACGCCACGCGACGGCGTTCTACGTACAAATCAGGCGTGTTACACGCGTGCGTCGGTCTAATGTAGTTCTCGCTTAAGGGTCGCCGTACACGGACCACATGCGACAGTCACAAACGCCTCTACGAAGCTAGACGCGGCCACAAAGGAAGTTAAAGCTCGCGACAGCCACATGTGGCCGGTGGCTACTACTTATTTTAACCATTTTTAATCGCGATATTTTTGTTGTAATTAACTTAAAATTTGGCAGGTAGATTCCTTATAGGTTGTAGACATCCGCTAAGAACGGATTTTACGAAACTACACCCACTAACTACTAAGGGGGTAAAACGGGGGTTGGAAGTTTGTGTGGAGAAACCGACTTTTACGCGGGCGAAGCTAGTACAATGTTCATTCTCCTAACATGCTTGGACCATATAAAATTAATAAAACGTAACTTGATGAAACGTCATATTATATTTATCGTTTGATTTGCCTGAATGAACATTATTAAGTACGGCATTCAATATATGTATTTTTGAAAGTACGGGGGGGTTTTTTTAAGATTATATGTGGTTTATTAGTAATGTATAGCATTTCAAAAAGATGTCAAAAGTAGTTTTTGGCGGCATATCTTCGAGTGAAGTTACGAAACTTTACTCGGAGGCTGTTTTAATTATTCAAAAATTGATTCCTCGTTTACATTCATATGCAAATTAACTATTCATACGAAGACATGGCTTAAAGGACTTAGTATCCAAGCCTAAAATATTACATAAAAACGTAAACAATATTGTTTGTCAAAAATATATATTTATATTCGATCGATCTACGGCGTTTTCAATTTTAAAATGCTTATTTTTTTTTATTTGTTACTTATTTCAAATTGGTCCAAATTGGTCACCCTTCTTTGCTGTAAAAGTAAAATATAAGAGAAAACGTTATTCATATTTATAGTACCTACTTGTATCGCGAGCCGCAACATACATAACTGATTCTTTTTTTGTTTGTTTTTGAACGGCACTTTAGCACATCGGCTTACCTAAGCTTTATGCTGAACGAACATTCAACCACACTAGCTGGTTACCTAAGCTTCATTTTACATGTTCAACTGACTGTGTAATCGCATAGCCCCTACTATGATGTCTCATTTCCATCATGAATCCACCCAGCCCCTGCTCACCGCTAACCGCTTCGACCGCTTGAAAGAAAAAAACCGGGCAAGTGCGAGTCGGACTTACACACTGGGGGTTCCGTACAAACTTACCTATGAAAACAGTTCAATTCCCGAATTGAGTTACGAAGATTTTTTCCGAATCGCAAAAAAATTTTTTTTGTGACAACTACAAATTTACAGTTTTCTGATATTTTCCTATACTTGTGCTTTATGCCAAATTTCAGAATTCTAGGTCTACGGGAAGTACCCTATAAATTTTGATTCCCTTGAGAGTTACGAAATACAGGTTTTTTTGCGACATAAACGGCCGTATCTTTTTTTTTCGTTAATTCAGAAGTTTGATTTTTTTACAGCTTCAAGGGACTGCAGACTTAAGTATATGGTTTTAATTTCAACTCGATTACTCCACGGGTTCGGTACACACACATGCTCACAAATGGTGTGGTAGACTACTATCTCACCTGATGGAAAGTGACGATGTGATCGATGGAGAAAACTTGCCTAGAAGTAACATCTTCAGTCTTAACTTTTAAAAACACCCAGGTTGTAGCTATCAGAAAACACAGACTCCGGCATGGGATTCCATAGCTGTACGCTTATTGAATATGTTCCCAAAACGTTTTATACGTACGGGTAGGATGTCCACCATGTACCTCTGTGAAAAAGAGATCGTGCTATTCGTAGTGTATAGCTCCGTCTCACTCACTCACAGCGGAACGATAAAGGCAATGGTACATCATCTTGTACTATTACTTATTCTGTGATCATAGTAGGGGCTCTGGTCATCTGCAGTCTGTACTGGACAACGATCCTACTGTCCTTACCAGTCACGGTATTTTAAACTTTATCGTATAAAGTTTAAAGTTGGATTTATATTAATGTTGTCGTTACTGTGCATTGTAGCGTGAAAGTAAGTGTAGGGGCATTAAGTAAGCGGATTGCAAGGGCGATAAGCGGTTTGTGATTAAATGTTGGTGTCGCTGTCTAATTTTATTTCACTGTGACCGTTGAACGCTATCTTTATCTAACGCCATTTTTAACTTGCTTTTATACAAAGTCTTTTACTGCGGTTTTTCTTCAGTTTTTCGTAACTTCAATAACAACTTTGCATCATTATAGCATTAGTTTAGTTTGGTAATCAAACTAATAAGCTAAAGAATTTGTTTGTTTGAACGCGCTATTCTCAGGAACTACTGGTTCAAATGGAAACATTGTTTTAATGTTGGATAGTGGATAGATTTGTCTAGGAAAGTTATTGTCTATGTAACATTGACCCACGGGAACAGAGCAGCGGTGGACAGCTAGTGTCATATAAAATTAAATCCAGCTTTTCAACATCCCCTCGACAATCCACTGTTATCAAATGATCCGAATGAAGTGACAACAGGTTAAAAACCTAGAGAAACGTAAAGTCTAATTGCTTGTGATGTCACTCGCCAGTCACGCCATAGTGAATGTTATTTTTGATCGTAATCGAATACTGAATTCCTATCCAATTCAACCTTTCCATCTCGTGGCCCAACACTGTCTGGTGTTGTTGTTTTTTAATTGATGACAGGCACAATTTCTCTTTCGCACGCTATGACGTCAAATTACCAATAAAATAATTACGATGGCCGCGCTTAGCCATTATTACTCTTCTTATTAGTACGATTTCGCGCGATAGCGACTTATGTAAGTGTCAGTTATATTAATTGCGAAATGTGTTTAAGTAGGAATACTAATTCACTCGAACGAACTCATAAAGACATGACGTACAGTTTTTCTAAAGTTATTGTACTTCCGATAGCATTCAAACTTTACTTTGTCGAAAGCTACTATAGTAAGAATAGAGATAACATTTGTACTTATTTTGGTTTGTAATGAATAAAATCAAAGAAAAAAGCTGGACCCATTTTAAACATTCATAAAATATCACTATAATTCTATATCAGACACAAAAATAATTGTAAGCTAAGGCATTAATTTCCAAAAAGTTCTGATCAGAATTTGAAAAAAGAAACAAGCTCTCATATTGTAGTCTCCAAAAAAATGATGTCTGTTCTCTATGATTTTAAATTAATCAAAGGAATATGCTTGATCGTGTTTTAAATCTGTTATTAGGACGATTTAGGCCAATCAATATAGCTTTTATAAGCGCCATATTGGAACCCCAAATAACCGGGCAGTGCCGACTTCAGTCGTTCAAATTGAAACGGTTTAATCTTAAAACCATTAATTTTAACATCACATTGCTTTGTTGGCTTCACAAAATTATTGCTCCATCAATGATTTTGAACACGAAGACCAATTTGAACTCTGTATTTATTACCCATTTGTTTAAATTGAATCAGCCATTTAGCGGTAGGCGGTAAAAAGTGCATGAATATCAATGTGTCATAATAATTTGATTGAGTAGTGAATATAAGTAGGTTATTATCAATTCCAAACACATTTCATTCAAACGTGCTGACTTTGATCTTTATTGTTCAATTTACTATGCATCAAATTTCATTATAATTTAAACAAAATGGTTTATTGCAGAGCGCATGCGCGGCAACGCAGACGTACGTCTAGACGGGGAGGCGATTCTCATACGTTTTATATTTTAACGGACCAGAGTAAAATGGCCTCCCGGTAGTTGCATCCCGGTCTATGCATAGAGAACAGGAGGGCAGTTTAAGGGCCTATTTAAAATTGCTGGAATAAAAGCCGAAAGTAAAGATTTCGCTAACCTTGGCGAAAGGCCAAGGTTCAGTTAGATTAATTTAATGTAGGTAGTATATATTTTTTGACAAACTTAACTATGGATCTTTCACGTAGGTACATTGTGAAAGCTATAGATATTATTTAAATTGTTGTGTCCGGTCCGGTATCAACCCTATCCACACATAACTTTACATTAATAAAGGAAGTTCGAGTAAAACAATAAGCGGATCTCATAAATACAGCCACAGACGAGTATAAAATAAAAATTAAACGTATCTATCGTTTTTACTACACATGTTTACTTGTTAAAGGTGTTTTTTTTACTGGTACTAGACGTTATCTCATAAAATATGTGTCTAAAGGGTGGGGATAGACGGATAGCAAAGCTCTTACCAATGCGGGTTTCTTGATAACATGCAGTGGCGTACATCTGAGGCCCGTGGCAAAATCATTGGTTGGGGCCCTAGAAAAATCTTCAACTTTGTAATTTAATTTGGATAAATCACTTCATTATTAGTAAATTGGCAAGTTCTCTTATACACGAAGACTTTTATATTTCGTCTCTGAAGGTGGGCTTTCCAGTGTCGAAGGCTGGCAAAATACCACGGGAAATTGATTTTTTTCTTATAAATGCGTTTAATAAATATAAATAATTTACTTGAATTTGTATATTTACTTCTTCTGAGCTCAAGGCCTCTCGGAGCGGGGGCCCCACCGGGCCAGGGGCCCATGGAATTTTGCCAGCCTTGCCACCCTATAGTTACGCCACTGATAACACGGAAACAGAACGGGACACAACTGCAGTGAATGAGGGCGCCATTTTATTATCTGGGGTGTGGAAGGATAAGAAACAGGGCTGCTACGCGCTTGGCCAAATTTGTTCTTGTTTGTTTCTTGGCGAAATTTATTTATGCTCTCTCTCTCTGGTGTTGAAATTGAGAAATGTTTTGTTTAATAGGTATATGTATGGTATCAGAATAATTATGTATAAAAACAAACAAACAAACATTACGTCCATACGGAAAGTATAAAATAATTAAATATAATGACTTGCATTCAGGGATAGTGCAGCTGTGTAGTTCCGAACTATTGAACCGATTTTTTTTTCACTAATATGTATTTGCCCAGCTGTGGGACAGTATAGGCTAGAGTGAACAGGATCTTAATAAACTAGTATGGTTCACCATCAATGATTGCATCACTGATTACCATCAGCTGGGATCGCAGGCAAGCACTAGTTTATATAATTAAAAAAATAAAATAATATGTACTACTAGTGAAAGATCGGTATATTCAGAATCGGTTCAGTGGTTTCAGAAATTACCCCCTACATACGAACCTTTGTTTTGTATGAGTAGATAACTTGGTTTTTCGTACCTCAATATGCTCTTTTTTTAAGCTACCAAAACGAGTGACCTGAGTTTAAATTGATTGTCGTCTTTCATCCGTTTGAACATCACACGGGTTTAAATGATTATGAAAAATTGTTAAATAACAGTAAAATTAGATTTATTTACAATCATCTTATTGCAAACGTAAATGTCTAAAACAAAATTGAAAAATAAATTCGCGTCGAACACAACGAGCGTGCTGTCAAAACCCAGTCACGATTTTATTACTAATAATTTGCTGCAAATAAATGTTATGAGCTTAAAGCTCACGGCTACATATTGTACGTTTGTAAACCTCTATCTTTACGTTTATAACTAGTTTCAGCCAGCGGCTTTGCCCGTTTGAAAGTAGGTTTCTCCATACAAAATTTTGGACCCTCTTTTAGTGCTCGCCTACGTCATAAAAGGAAACCTGTAGTTTCGGCTGTGCGTTGATATGTCAGCCAATCAGTTTCTACTTTTAATATATAAATAAAACAAAGCAAAGTGATTCATGAGGAAGGTTTAGGTGCATATTGTAGTAGAGGAAAGCCAAGAATTTCAAAGATTTCTAACATACTTGCAAAGTTGGGGCGGGTTACTAGTCTACATATATAAAAGGAGAAACTGATTGACATCAACGCACATCCGAAACTATAGGGACTAGGAGCATGAAATTTTGCATAAGGTTTCCTTTTATGACGTAGGTAAGCAGCAAGAGAGAACTTTTCAAAATTCACCCCCTAGAGATATGAAATGTGGGTCCAAAATTTGTATGGAGAAACGTATTTTCTATGCGTGCAAAGCCGTTGGCAGAAGTTAGTATGATATAAAAAAGTCACCGTCTGTCTTTCTGTTTATCCTCTAACTTCTAAACCACGTAACGGATTTTGATGCGGTATCCACTAAAATTAAAAGAGATAAGGTTAAATTTTCAAGCGTGCGTAGCCAAACCGTGATACTAGTGTCATATATCTGAAAAATTGAGTTTGCATTCTGGCACTTGAGCATGCGAGGAATTCCGTGAAAAAGATGTCATCGTACTTGACGATGCAACCTTTTTTAATTTGAGTTATTATCTCGCCGCCTCATATAAATTTGAATTATGCGGCGACGTCTCGACAGATAAAACATGCGTTTATTACAGCCGAGACGTTTCTGATTAAAACTGCATTGTGATATCCATTTAGCGAATATTTCGCGGTCCTTTCATTTTGTTTCAAAGTTCAACGTTCAGACGTTATCGTTTTGTAAAACTGGCTTTACTGTTAACTCGCACCTTATTGAGATGCTGGTCCGTTCTTTGAATTTATTTAAACACGTTCTAATGACACATCGATTTCGTTTATTCATTCATATTTAAACTTTGTAAATTCTTTTTTTAAATATTTAAAAATATAAAAATAGTATCCCACCGGTAACCCTGGAGCTGTGACCACCGATAGCCTGGTCCCATCCAAGCTCTTGACATAGGAACTTCCTATATACAAGCCGTGTCCAGAAGTACCGCTTTCTGAATCAAGCTCTTGATCCCTGCCTAATGAGAGCCTCCGAATTAGATGATCGAGTCTTTAGGCTGAAATGATGATGATGAAAGTTTTCTAAGACGGAACTATTTAGTATCATAATTCATATAAAAGGTAATAAATGAGGCAGGGAACTGCTTAGTATTCTATTTACACGGTTTGATTTCCTGTTTCACCTGTTTTATTTACAATATATCAATGACTATGGATCACGATTTAAATAATTATCAACTTATACAATACACATTTATGAAATAAAGTAAAACGTGGTTATGATTGATAGACTTTTGTTTGATTTTATAAAAGTGTAAAAAATTTGTACTTCAAATCTGCCGTTAGCTCGAAGTTTGCGGGATTGCTCGAAAGAGTTACCAATAACTGAAGGAATACAGGTGGGTTTTAGTCAGTAAAAAGTCTGACACTCCCTCACGCTCCACCCAGAGCGGGAGAAGTTATTTGATGATATCCCAATTAAAAAAAAAAAGCTAAGATTTATGTGGCAGAAAAAGTTACCTACATCAAAATATTTTCCTCAAACAACTTCCATTTTCATCTCCATACGTGGCTTCCTATTTTTGTTACGCATTTCCTTTGTCTGTCACCCTTGGCCGGGCGTGTTGTAGATTGGGATAGGTCGGGTCGATAGCCGCGGCACCCTCACCAGTTTCTAAACATAATGGCTACGAACAGTACGAACTTACGACGTTACGCGCCGCAATGTTCCAGTCACACGTTCCAGAGATTGTATGGAAATCGTGTGGAACATACACATATGTTATTTGTTGACATCGCTTGCTAACTTTGTGAAGAACATGAGGAATGTCCGGAATGGGAGATAAAAAGTTCTTGCCGTCAATTATGATAGCTGTAAGACTTTCTTGTGTCGAAGATTATGATGGCTTATTGCCAGATTTGGTTGTTGAAGTGAATGAGCCAGGGTAGCTAGCGAAGTTCAAATTTTCAGCTCGGTATCGGATAGTGTATAATAAAAAAGCAATAAAAATTATATTTGCGGTAATGACATTAGTATGTATTACATAATTATACTCATTAAAATCATCAACATAACTATTATTTATTTAAACTTCATGTACAGTAGTGGTACATAGGCGGACTTAATGCAACAAGGCATTCACTACCAGTCAACCTTTGGGTTAAATAAAAAAGACAACACTGTGGTAGATGTGCACAATAAACAAATAACATATACTTCAAACAGAAAAAAAAAAGTTATTTATAATAACAAAATACATATATATTATTATGCTAAAATATATAAATAATTTAGATTTAACTATTACTCATCTTAATTTAGATTTAACTATCTAAATTAAGATGAGGTAAAACGTGAAGTTTTTATTAAAATGGCTCATTTTACCTCTTCTCCAAGCGCTTTCACCTTAACAGAATAAAATAAGCATTATTTTAGAGCTGGTCTGACCCTCGGTTAATTCCTCATAGCTGCCAGCGTCGGCTTACCCTTAGTTGCTTCTTATAACACCTTCAGGAAGGGATGGGGGCGGTTTAATCTTTCCCGGAAACTTGAGCGAGCATAAATAGTTGAATACTTTTTTACTTGTTAATCTATATCGTTTCTCTACTCTTCTATCACCTTATTCTTAATTGGTATTACATGTCAGTTAGATGTCATTTGTAAAGTCGATTTATTACGTTTTAGTCAAGTCTGTTTTGATGGGGATGGGGAATAATGTTAAGAGCCCTCAATGTAATCTGATTAGAAACACAACAGTGCGTAAGTCAGGGTGTGGTTTATTATTCTATTCAAATGCCGGAATTTTTTATAATGAAAGTGTTTTATTACTCGAAACAAAAGGTTATTATGACCATTCCCACCCTCTCAAAACCTAATGAAAACACGTCGGACAAAATGGGACGTACGCCAAATACATTAGTTTAGTGCGGTAGGATTGATTTATTACTAAACACCCTCTGTTATAGGCGCACAGAATAGCGCATTACTCAGGGGAAACCGAACGTAATTTGTTCCAAACAAAAATACCCCTGCGTTTGACGTATCATATTTTTGCAGAATAAACCTCTATTCCGCGCGGCTTAAAGTCCACAGACTAAAAAACACGCACAGATTATACAGAACTCGGTAAAGTTTTGAAAAGGTCTTATTATAGTGGCCAGTCTAATAAGATTCTGTTCTAAACTGCAATATTGAAGTTTAAGGGGTCTATGTATATGGTAACTCTTAAAATAGGTTTCGTTGTAAGCTTTCATTGTTTCGGATTTACGCTAACGTATGCGTACGCATATTTTAAGACTTATAACGTGGTAATAAGATTGATTATAGAGTGCCATGTGGTAATCCTATGCCGTATGCATTCGTGGGAAACGGGGATCGATTTTTGTTTTATTGCGAGACGTATGTTTGCTCAAAACCATTTCATTTTTATGACTGGCACGGGAAATATGAGTTTTAATATTTGATGAATTTATGAACTCTTTACCCTTGTGTTTACTCTTTTGGTCAGAAAAACTGTATTGGGAGAAATATCAAACTTAGGTACGATATTGTTATTCAACTTAGCGAAACACTATTGGAAGTTGAATTTTTTCAGGAATGTTTGAAAGGAAAAGCAATAACTTTTCATGTTACATATTTTTAGGTTCATCGAGGTCGATTATATCGATACATAAGCCACCATTACCAATGATAATCCGGCTTTGCCATGAATTTTTTTTTTTGTGTTGTGTCATCAAGTAATTTCTGCTCTGGATGGAACTGAGAGGGAGTTCGTTCGTTACGTTTTGTGCCCACAACCTGCGTCCCGAGTTATTGTTATAAGTAGCTATTGTTGATTTGTGCTCATGCCCAGGACCCGAGGTCATCAGGATCATACAACCAAAGCATACAACAAAATAGAATAACAAGTGACAGTAAATAAAAACAATAACATTGAGCTGCGCCAGAAAGGTTCGTTTCAGCAATGTGGCCTTAACCTACTGGGCCGGGGCATTGGGCTAAAACCAACTGAGGCCATGGGTTGACTTCTGAAAAGGAAATCCGTCGTCCTAGAAAGCAAAGGGCAACTGAAGGGACATAGGTGTGGTTTTAGTCAGTAAAAGTCTAACACGCCCTGTCGCTCCACCCTAGAGCGCGAAAAGTTGTTAGATGATTGAATCTTAAAAAAAATATGCAATTTATGTTATGAGACACTATTAATCTGAAATGTGTACTTTTTTTGTAATATTGCTTGTCTTAAAATTGACGGCGAATTCTCCGTAGATATATATAGATGAAAAGGTCTTCAGTTAAAAGACTTATAGGCTCGTCGTGTTGGCCAAACATTCGGTAGCTGAAAAGGCCTGTCGGCGAAAGTGTCAAAGATTCAACTTCCTGTCGGCGAAATGTCCATATGTGAAAGATTCTGCTGAGGAAACGGAAATAAATGAATCGTCCTGTAGACGAACATTCCAATGACGAATCGGTCTTAGGAAAACGGTTGCCGAATCATCTGTAAATAAATCCCTTTAAACAATACTGCCTAATTTGGCATAACTCCTGTAAACAAAGCAACAGTTAAAACATCTCCGTCTGAACTGAACGGCAGTTCTCGCCGTACGGCAGTCGGCAGTGTCCAAACAAGGTAGAATAATAACCCGTGTCTATTTATTCCCGGTCTTTAACCCCGGTTCCTGAAGACAGTAGTACAGTCGAACGAGCGAATGCCTTGTTGCATTAAGTCTGCCTATTTATTTATTTAATGACAGGCAGGTACTCTCTGCACTAACAGTCGAAGCCAACACGTGCAGAGAGTCATTAATAAATTACACTATAATTAAAAAAAAAATAAATCATTATCACTATTATTATCATTATCATATACCACTATGTACCACTACTCTATATGAAATTTAAATAAATAAATAAAAGAGCTATGTGGTGTACATAAATGTAAAGATAATAAATTAGTAACCGTAGAGAAAGTCCGGGAAGATACCGTTGGTCCCGACTGTTCATGTTTGTGGTGTTGGGTCGTTGTGTCAGTCATTTCTTTTCTTCTACGTCTACGTGGTATTTATAATTACCAATATTATGAGTTTAGATTGTATTTCTTTGTTGTATCGTTATACTGATCATTTTGTGTGTTCTTTCAACTGCTATAGTATTCATTGCTAGTTTTTGTATTATACAAAAACGTTGCCCCACACCTAGATCCGGAACAACTATCTGTAAGCCATACAAATATTTGTTCCGTGCGGGAATCATACCAGGGCAGCGCAACAGCCAATTGCTCAACCACTGCGCCATTCGTGCCGTCAAATATTGTGTGCTTAAAAACTTTTTAAGCTTAATGTAAACTTTTTTTTAGATAGGTAGGTAATCATAAAATCTCCTGTCCCGCTCTTGGCGGAGCGATAGGGAATGTCAGATTTTTACTGACTAAAACCCACTAATGTTCCTTTAGTTGCCCTTTGCGTTGCCAACCTTTCCAGGGTAACGGTAACTTTTAATAACAATCCCGCAGCCCTAGCAGGAATCGGTCCTATTGGGCCCCTTCAGAGAGTTTATGATAGATCGAGATAGTTGAGTGAGTGACGTAAAAGAATTGACCTCTTACCAAATTCTACTACATTGTTTAGGTAAACGTAAATGCAAGTTACCTGTTGGTTGGTGTATACCAATATCTTTATTTGAGTGTACCCGGTAACAGGGCCTATTCACGGTCTAAACTGGTAAACAAAGCGATTCGCGGCCCAAAGTTTTGTTGTTAATAAAATTAATGATGAAACAAATGAATCGTGAATTGGAGGGTCAATGCCCCAGTTAAATTGTAATCAAATGATAGAAGCACATATCGGATAATGTTGAGAACTTGTAATGTAACAGGGGTTAAATATGAAATTGCCGTTTTTTAAAACGGGTTGCTTTGAAGTAATATATCTTTGGATTGACTTGGAATTATCAGTTCAAATAAACTTTATATTAAAGGTACGTTATTCTTTATCCGAAATTATGTATTTATAGGATTTTATTTTATTTTATTTTATTCGGGAAAAATAACAGCTATACATTAAAATCTTATACTAAGTTATAAATAAACAGAAATTATAAATGTATAACCTACGACATTTTCCACAACATACTAGGAGTTATATTTAACAATGCGCTATTCTAAGTTGTTAAAACAGATAAGTAATTAAGAGTAAACATAAACATAAACATGGCATGCAAGTAAGAGAAAAAAAAAAAGGGATGGAGGGAGAGAGAATGTATAAATATTAAACGAACTAGTTTAATGTTTTTTTATAAATAAGCTTTTTAAATTTTTGTGCAGAAACAAAAAAGAAGTCGATGTCTGCAGAGAACTTATTATATTGATTAGTAAGACGGCGAAGAGGTGCTCGCAAGCCTGCGTTTGTACGACAAGAACTTACTGCAAATAAAGGTCTTGCGCGCACCCCCCGGTATATCGTTGTTCTAGGCACTACATAACTAATCTTGTTACGCAAATCGATACAATCATAAGTATTGCACAGATCAAACAAAAACATCGCTTCCAACATGACTCGTCTAGATTTTAAACTTTGCAGATTATACTTTTTCAACAGGTCATGGTAAGATGCATAAGTACGATAGCAACGAAAATGCATGGCTTTTAAAAACTTCCTTTGTACTTTTTCGAGCATATCAGAATATTTTTCATAGTGGGGATTCCATACTGAAACTGCATACTCTAGCTGAGAGCGAACCAACGTTTTGTATAGGTATAAATAGGTAAAAGGTCGGGTAAATACTTTAGCCGTTCTCATAATAAAACCGAACATACGGAAGGCATTATTCACAATTTTGTTGATATGGGAATCCAAGTGAAGTTTGTCATCTAACAGAATTCCTAAATCCCGAACCAAGGTTTCTCTTTTTAGTTTAACGTTGTTTAAGGTGTAGGGATTTAGTATGATGTTCTTATTTTTGGTAAAACTAATAACACAACATTTAGATATACTAAGTTGAAGTTTATTGCGTGTACAGTACTCCGAGAAGGCATCCAAATCTTTCTGTAAAAGAGAGTAATCGCCGTGACTTTTAATGGGCCTAAATATTTTAATGTCATCAGCGTATAAAAGTAATTTAGAATTTTTAAAACATGTATCGATATCATTGATGAATAAAATGAATAAGAGAGGTCCCAAAATAGAACCTTGCGGTACTCCGGAAGTCACATCTATAGTAGCAGAGCAAAAACCATTTAATACAACTCTTTGTGTTCTGTTGCAAACATAAGAATAAAACCACCTTAAAAGGTCCCCACGTATCCCATTAAAAGCAATCTTCTGCAGAAGCAGTTCATGGTCAACTTTGTCAAAGGCTTTCTTGAAATCAGTATATATGACATCAATTTGAACACGGGCATCCAAGTTGTTAAACAAATAATCTGTAAAAGTCACAAGGTTCGTCACGGTTGATCTCTTTTTGACAAAACCATGTTGCTGCGGTAATAAAACGTTGTGAAGTAGAGGGTACACTTTATCGTGTACTAATCTTTCGAAAACCTTCGACAAAGTCGACAATATTGATATTGGTCGATAGTTCTCGACGTCATTTCTGGGTCCAGACTTGTAAACAGGGGTTATATTTGCAAGTTTCCAAGCTTGTGGAAATATCCCCTGAGAAATGGATAAATTAAATATAGTATGCAAAGGTGTACATAGATTAGGGGCAGTTTTCTTAATAAAGATTGCTGGCAAACCATCAGGTCCAGGCCCTTTGGATGGGTCCAATGAATTAAGCCCATTCAATACATCAGTCTCAGAGAATTGAATGTCACTTATTAGCGAGCAGTTAGGGGAGCATTCAGTTAACGAGGATGGCACATTCTTCAAGGTGGATGGCTCATAGACAGAGCTAAAGAAATCACAAAAAAATTTGCATATATCTTCTGGGTTATTAGATGACTGATTATTGTATTTCATAGAGGCAGGAAATCCAGTAGTAGATTTTTGCTTCGAAATGAACGTCCAGAAATATTTAATGTGGTCTCGAATACCATCCTCCACAGAGCTAATGTATTTTCTATATGATTCTTTGCACTCAGACTGGAATCTCGTACGAAATAGTGAAAACTGCTCGTAGTCAGATAAATTCTTGTACTTTTTCCATTTAACCCACGCCTTGGCTTTGTTTTTATAAATGTGTATTAGAGATTTAGAAAACCACACAGGAAACTTCAAAGACCTACTACTAACCAATGGTACATGCTTTCTTATTATACCAAAAATACTGTTGTAGAACGTGCATAAGTAATCGTCAGGCGTTTGGTCATTTGAAAATGAGTCGTACCAATTAATTTCTTTTAAATCTTCATTAATTTTTCCGTAATTTGCTTTAAAGTAATTATATTTCTTAATTGTCTTACGAACTATTGAATTATTGCGTAATAAGACCGTAATTAACACACAAAACGGTGGATGATGGTTATCTAACTGTAGTAGGTAATCCGTGGGGGAGTATGTGGTGCAGTCGTCACTACTAATGACCAAATCCAATATTCTCCCATTCATATTCTTTGCAATATTAAATTGATAAGCGTCGAGGAAGGACATGAAATGATCTAAGTGTGTACATACAGGAGAGTTACCTCTACAAGTCTGAGCGGTTTGCGAGGCACCTGCATTACATGTGACCCATTCAATTTCAGGCAAATTGTAATCTCCCAACAGATAAAAATGTTGAGGGTCATTATGCCCAATTATGGATTGTAAAAGATCAAAGTATTCAACATATATACTTTCAGGCGTTTTGGGTGGAATATAAACTGCAGCAACAATTACATTTTGACCCAGGCTCGAGCATGGCATCTGTATTAGTATGTGCTCAATATGCGTATGTAAGGAGGAGCATGGAACTAATCTTACCGAGCACAGTCCTTTTAATACAGCGACGAGAACGCCACCTCCGTCTTTCCTTTTGGTGGCAGCGCGATCCCTATCACATCGGTATACAGTATAACGCTCGTCGATAAACTCGCTGTCAGCTATATCGGGCGTTAGCCAAGTCTCTGTCAAGATTATTATGTCGTAAGAATTAGCAAGTATATTCATATACAGCATATGCAGTTTCGTACGGATTCCCCTGCAATTTTGGTAATATATTATTAAATTATCTGTCATTGTAACAATGACCTATCCAGAACAAAACAGCGCCAGCAGTATCCATTACGAATATATCAAACAATAACTGTATTTTAGTCATAGGATGTTCATTTAATGTTGATACACAGCAATAATATAGCTTCCTCTGAGACATGCTGTAGACATGGTACAATGTAAGTTTGCAATACAAAAACGTTACTTCAAGATCCTGGTAAACATTATCTGATATGCAACTAATGCCTAGGAAAATACACAATGACATCACATTGAACAGATAATTTGACACAAAATTAATTAATTTAATTTCAAAAGCCATTCTATTCAATATCAACAAAAAGTAATATAACTGTATACAAAACCTGAAAAACACATGACAGAACATAGATCTGTAGTTCAGAAAAAGTGAGGACCTTATTACACAGTCCAGGCAAGTATGATGTAAAATGCCATCAAAGCCTAGTAAAAAGCGCATAGCAATGACATCAGATAGCTTTTTTACTTTAATTGTTATGTAGGCAGAACACATTAAATATAGGACTACACATTCAACATTACGATAGAATACAAAAAATGTCTCTCGCTCCAGTAATAAAACTATTGTATTAAGGGAATATATGATAGAGATATAGGCAAATAAGAAAATAACACAAAAGTATTTGCTGTGCAAAACATACTTATAAAAAATTTTTTTCTTAAATTCCGGCAGAGCAAGGCTTGATTTTAGCGATGTCTTGTGGGGTCCGAATTGCAATGGCCTTAGTACCTTCTTTCGCACGAACAAGTATGGTTCCGTGCTTAACCCAGACAAACTTAAAATCATGTTTCTTGGCAGCGTCCCGACATTCACGAAACAATTGTTTGTATTTTAAGGTTAGGTGTTCGTGCATGTATATTGGCAGGGAGGTACCTGATATTCCCAGTTGCTCTGTTGCAAGTCCCTTGCAAAGTCGATGTGCGCTCAGGAAGTTGTCGCGCAATATCCTCGAAGCAAATTTCACTATAATATTTTTAGGCTTGTTATCATGCTGATGTGCGTGTGGAACTCGATGAATAGATATTATATCGTTTTGTTGTATATTGCACTTAACAGCAGAGCCAATACCTATCAGTAAATTAATAAGATGTTCATTACGCCGTTCCGGTATATTGCATATCTCAACATTACAATTTCGAGCTCCCTGTTCGAGATTATCTATCTTAGACACCAAATCCGAGACCAGCTTATTTAAAACAACGGACTCTTGAACCTGTTTACAACAGTGGTCAATCTTTTTGCTAAGATCGGTGTGATCGTCAGTAACAAACTGGACTGAGTTCTTAAGAGAATCGATTTGACTCTCAAGACTTGCATGTTTTTCATCCAGTTCGGATACTTGTTTGCGTAGAAGAAGTTGATCCGAACGAAGGGAATTAATATCATTCTTAATCTCAGATGTAACTTGAGTAAGGGTAGTTAAGTCGCCTTTTATTGATACAACGTTCTCAGATATTTTGATGATACTAGCTTCCAAGTCAACCTTCCAATCATTTAGCGTACTCCTGAACTCCATAGTCAGATCCTTTATGGCCTGGGCCCATTCACATTCCGGTGTTTTACGCTTACGTACAGATGCTTTTTGTTTATCGGTCATTTCTACGCCAGGTTCCTTATTTAGGTCGGTATCAGAAGGAAACTTTTTATTCTCTGAGAATTTTGACATTTTGTTGTGGTAGGTAGAATCACTTAATTATATACAAATTATAGCAAATAATAAAATTAGAAAGTTTTGTGTTTAGTGGGAATCGAACCAGCGCCACTTCGCGCGGGCCAACTGATACAAAAAAAATCCCAGTCAATACCGCTCGACCACGGCGACGTAATTTTACTAGGTGAAGTTTGGCACCACTACACAAAACACAAAATTAACAAGCAAGTACTGTGCTCATTACTGTCGGTACTTTTGTTCTCAAGAGTTCAAAGGTCACTATGTAGCACTGAGGAATATTAAAGTTTTAAAGCAGTTTTTTGCAAATAACAGAGATTACACTAAGTTTTTTTTGAAGTTTTTATGAAAATTCGTACGAATTCGAACACTGTAGTCACTGCATGCCGTTACTAAATTTTATCAAGTTTATCAAGATATTATACCACTTATTCGATATTATTGCACGGACCGATTATAACACACGGTACTCGGGTGATAGCGCAAGTGAACTGAAAGGATTCTTATGTTTTGTATTTTCTGTAATATATACCTATATAATTATATTCAAGGCTAGAGTGAATAGATTCTTGATAAACTAGTGCGCTTCGCCATCAACGATTGCATCACTGCTTACCATCAGCTGGGATCGCAGGCAAGCACTAGTTTATCTATCTATACATATAATAAATCTGTAGAAGTTTTTAGTTGTGCGCGTATCACGCAAAATTTACGGGTGGGAAAATCATCTCATGACATCCCCCGCTCTTGGGCGGAACGAACTTTTACCTATATACTTGTATTAAAATTGCTTAAAACTTGATATATTACTTATGCTTAGTTTCATCGCTGTCGACTGACTATATCGAAAGATATAGGTACTGCATTCATTGACCGTTAGGCGGTACAAAGTTTGCCAGGTCAGCTAGTCTCAATTAAAAAAAAAAGGGCAAGTGCGAGTTGGACTCGCGCTCTGAGGGTTCCGTACAAACTTACATGAAAACAGTTCCATTCCCGAATTGAGTTACGATGATTTTTCCGAAAGACAAAAAAAAAATTGTGACGTCACTACAAATTTACTGTTTTCAGTTTTTTTTCCTATACTTGTGTTATGAGACCTTCCTTCATGTCAAATTTCAGAATTCTAGGTCAACGGGAAGTACCCTATGAATTTTGGTTCCCTTTTGAGTGTCGAAATATACGTTTTTTTGCGACATAAACAGCCATATATTTTTTTTTTTGTTAACTCAGAAATTTATATTTTTCACAGCTTCAAGAGACCGCAGACCTGAATATATGGTTTTAATATCAACTCAATACCTCCACGCGTTCTCGAGATAAAGGGTCTTGACAGACAGACAGACAGACGGACGGATAACAAAGTAATCCTATTTGGGTTCCGATTTTTCCTTTTGAGGCACGGAACCCTAAAAATGGTTATGTAGTCGTAAATAGAATCCCAGGACACTTGAGTGTTGAATTCTTCTCCACGTCGCGTCGCTATAACCCGAAAACGTGCACAGAATACTGGCAGCTTTGACACACACAGTGATTCGGCTAAAGTACGAGCCAGCTCTCTCTGGTCACGCATTTTATCGATCAGTCGACGAGAAATATGCTAGCCTAGTACCTATACCATAATTTTTAGATAGATGGAATAAAGTGACAGCTATAACAATGGTTTAATAACAGCAGGGCATTGTTCATCGACAGCTGGGCATTGTCCACTGCTGTCAGTTTAGTCCAGCTAATTAAGACAGGTCGTCAGGTCTAGGCACCTGTGAAAACGCTGATGTATAAGTCGTGACCAGATCTTAGAATTGATCACTTCATGATATGGCCAACTGGCCAGATCGTTTAAACGTTAACATTTCATGATATGTCAATCCTCGTTGGGCCATATCATTGATGTAGGATTTCTATGATTATAAAAAAAGGTCTAAAGAAAGGAGGCCAAACGAGGATTGAAATATAATCAAACTTTCTGGTCAGTTTTACTCGGATATATCATGAAGTGATTAATTTCTAAGATCTGGCCACGACATAATACAAATGTTTTCAAAAGTACCTATCGGGTAAGTGGCGCCAACTAGTGGTGTGAATTTTCCTGAAAACCCTCTTTTTAGAAAAAGGAACACCTGTTCCATTCATCACTAAGGAGACTAATGTAGTGTAAAACGAGTGACATAAAAAAATATTATGAAAGCACCGGACATAATAATTATTATGATGACGAGCTTTCTTTTATACAATCTTTTTAAAATATAGAAGCTCAATACAAAATTATTATAACCATTTTCACATTTGAAAATTGTCCACACGGAATATAGTCCCGGGATAGAAATCCTATGTGCTATTCCAGGACATGGTCTACCCGTCTACCAAGTTTCGTTAAAATCCGTTCAGTGTGAAGAAGTAACAGACAGACGTACCCCCACATACACACTCAAAAACTTTCGTCTCTATTTTGTGTGATTATATGCCCCGTGTATTGATGACCAATCATTACATATTTTAAATCCTCCGTGACTCTTGATCCCGGCCGACATTTGTAGAATTTTGACAGTCGCTTAGTATAGTCAGAAGCCAGGAGAACTGACACCATTTGCCAAGGAGGTATTGTGTCACCCAATTACTGGATTGTGACTTGTGGAGGTCAGTTAGGCAGTCGCTCCATGTAAAATATTAGTTTCCAGCTGCATCCGATTAGACTGGAAGCTGACGTCATCATAGTTGGGTAAAGGCAGGCATATTGATTACCATTCAACAATAGTATAGGTTTCAATGAGTGAAATAACAATTATAACTTTTTTATTTACAGACATATATTTTTGACATTTCTCTTAATAGCCTGAAACTAATGCTAAAAAGACAATATATCACCTAATACGCCTTACCTTTTTCACTTTACTTAGTTATCAAACTGGTACTAATAAATGTTTCAGTGAATTGATGTTTATGTACAAAAAAATTAATATGTATAATTCAAACGCGTCCTTCCAAAGTGGAGTTTATTGTACTTAATTTTACCTTAATATTAC
Organism: Mythimna pallens; assembly: GCA_961205895.1. Taxonomy (NCBI): domain Eukaryota; kingdom Metazoa; phylum Arthropoda; class Insecta; order Lepidoptera; family Noctuidae; genus Mythimna; species Mythimna pallens. Next base: position 10,240,903 of record OY540849.1, on the reverse strand, counting down.
ATTGTCGGCACTATAGGTCTATTGTAAAGAAACAATTATTTTAAGAATTATATTTTTTGTATATGACTGTTTGATGCCAAAAAAAAAAAAGAAATCATTTTCGTAATCAGGTTAGTACGTAGTTACGTACAAATAAATAATTTCACCTCTCCATAATATTGGAATAGTTAGAATATTTTTACCTAAAGTTCGTGGAATTATGTACCATAACTATAGTTGATAATACCTTCTCTAAAGTCCTAGAATAATAAACATGGCTTAAATCCCGGAACGTAAGACTACGAACCAAATTAATATTGAAGAATCATACGTACCTACTATGTCTTAAAGTTGTGTACTAAGACTGTTATATTAAATCAAAGTTCTTTCAAAGCGTAATAAGTAATTTGCAATTTCATAAATCTTGGGATATAATAGTCATGTGTATGATTCTAGGATTTTGAAAGTGGTATTATCAACCCTATGTTACTCACACACTTCCACGAAATTTTGGTAAATATACTGCATCTATTCTCACTCTGGTAATATTAGTTGCAAACAGCGGAGTTTCCAACTTGCTTTTATGACTACTTAAACTATCCTCATATAGATAAGTCAATCACAGATATAGCTCATTACAAAGTAGAACTGCAATGTCTCGGTCGTTCATTCATATCGATCGCCTGTAGAGAGGCGCTTCGCGATGCGGAACCCATTGTGCGTTGTCGACAGAGCGCCACCCTAATTGTACGAGTTCAAGTTCACTGACATATCGACTGCCGCGCCCTCTAGGGTCGAAAACAGGGCTTGTCCAGTGTGAACGCGTTAGCTGGAGCGGGAGCGAGGGCGACTTGCCACAGTGCATACTTAGATGGCGAGTTGTTGTAGCGGGTAATAGAGTAATATTAGTGATCAGGATTGTCGTTAAAGTCCAAAACTGGCCAAGTACGAGTCGGGCTATATGCGAAGGATTCCTTACCGTCCGTAGCAGAAAACAACAAAAAATCACGTTTGTTGTATATGAGCCCCACTTAAATATTTATTTTTTTCTGTTTTAAAGCTGCAACAGAAATACATCGTTTGTGAAAATTTCAACTATCTAGCTATCACAGTTCATGAGATACAGCCTGGTGACAGACATTCGGACGTGGAGTCTTAGCAATAAAGTCTCGTTTTTACTCATTGGCTATGGAACCAAAACTTGACTTGAAAAATTATTTCTACTTATTTGCGATTTTTGACAAACTTATTGTTGATATAATATTCATAAAAAAATCATCAAGTACCCAATTCACGCACATGGCCTTTTTTTTGTGTTTGGCCTCTCGCAGGTCAACCTAGGAGGTTGTCGGCTGCTTAACCGGTCTTGCCTGTGGCGGCCTCGATTCAAGAATCAAAGCCAGGGCTTACTTAACTAACCTTAAAAACTAAGCGACTACACGCTAAGGGCACCCCCTGTGGGGTTCGGACCTCGGCTTAGGGCGTCGCTGGGGGAGGGCAGCAAGAGACGGGCTGGATCGAACAAGGCACGCACATGGCGCCGCTGGCGGTGGTCTTATACGTGATACTTCGCGCCCGCCTCAGCCCCCGCGTAAGCTCCTTACTCTGACCGAGGCCTAACAATAATTCGTTTGTGTTGGCTTGTCATCTTCACGTGATTATAGCGGTTTTAATATCTTCATTCAGAGCTGATATGCTGGTTGCATGGTTCTGAGGGATGTAATTTTCGGTCGGAACAGTATTGTTAAGATAGAGTGAGGGCTATAATTTGTGTTAGTATATCATTATTGGAAGGAAGCTACATATTTATCAGATTTTGTAGTGGATGTGAAGGTTTTTCTCAAGGTTTCAGGATTCTAAGATTATGTTAACAGAGAATCAAATTGTATTGTTTAAACTGGAATGAGACAACTACGTTTTGGGAACACATTCATTGTGCGTACAGCTAAGAAGTGAAATTCCTTGCTGGAATCTGTTGTCAAGAGTGAAAAGTTTACTTCTAGGCAAGCGCGCTCCATTGTCGACCGCATCGTCGTTTTCCATCAGGTGAGATAACGGTCAAGCGCGAACCTATCAAGAATAAAAAATAAAAATAAAACTATTGACGTATAAGAGTTTGGCTATTGGTACTTTTGGGGCAAATGTTAAAGCAATTAAAGGATAAAGATAAAACAATAATTGCTTTAAGCCGAGGCCTTTATTGAGACAAGTCCTGGACAAATTTGAAGGAGAGAATTCGTTGAAGGTTCCACCTTTTGATCTAGCACGACACGATCACGACCACGGATGATCACGACTATATGACAGACTTAAACGCTAATTAATTATCATCATCATTTCAGCCGAAAGACGTCCATTGTTAGATATAGGCCTGCCCTGAGACTCGCCAAAATGAACGGTCCTGTGCGTCTCGCATCCGTCGGATTCCCGCAACCGTTACCAAGTCATCGGTCCACCTTGTAGGAGGCCTTTCTACGCTCCATCTTCCGGTACGCGGTCGCCTCTCCAGAACCTTTCGGCCCCGACGGCCATCTGTTCTGCGAGCAATGTGTCAATCATTCCTGATTCGATCACGCAAGGAAACTCCGATCATAGCCCTTTCCATTGCTGTTTGGGTGAATTAATTTTATAAGAAAGTATTGCTTTTCTTATTTGTGTTGGTAAAGGATGAAATCACTGAGTTGCTTGTTGTCGCCGAGGGCACGCTTTTGGTTTTTTTTTTACGCGTTAGTCAAAAGTTTAATGCTATTCATTGCGTAGCTCACAAATTAATTATGTACGTTTTTTCAATTCAACAATATTTATTGCGTTCTGTACGACTAATTTACAAACAATTATGTAACAATTTTTCAAGAATTTTCTTCATAATCCTTCGGATTCAGTGACTAGGACCCAAATTATGCCAAACACTTTTTGTGTTTCTGTTTCTTTTTTTGACATGGGTCTTGGAAGGAGTATAATGTATGTATTAAATGATTTAATTTAGATATTAAAGTCTATTTTAACTTTTCTAATCTATTTATACACACTATGTCTACATCTATCATCCAACTCTCCTGTCGCAGGTCTGCTGGAAGAAATTTCGTTTTAAATAAGCAGCATCTTTGTGCTCTTCTATATGTATTTCGCTTGACTCTGTGAGTTCTGTGACCTGTGTATATGAATAAATAAATAGTTTTTCCCGGCGGACCTACGTTCCAGACGCTTACGTCATCAACAGTAGTCTTCTAATTCTAAACGTTTCCCAGGACCACTAGTCCAGTGACCGTGAGACCACAACGGAGTACGTTACGCGAGCCACACACTACGCAGGCCCACAATATTACATTATTCAATACATATGACCGTCTAAAGCTTGATATTCCACGATTCTTATTTCCCGGTACACTGTGGGACAAGAAATTGTACACCTTATAGAAAATTTTAATTGATACCTAATCGATTTTATTTAGTGATCATCGTTTAGATACTTAATGTTGGTATTAGTTGGTTTTATTTGAAATTAAGATAAGAGATGTGTCGTTACAAAGATAAGGAAAGGTGATAGACCTCTTGGATAGCTTTTTAAATGATGGTACAAGTATTTTAGCGATGTTGTAAGAGGGTTTTGTGAGGGCTGTGGTGTTGTTCGAAAGAATTACCGTAGCCCTGGAATACAAAGGGAAATTGAAGGAACACAGGTGGTTTTTAGTCAGTAAGTTTCTTTTTAAGTTTTACCTATGTTATAAATTGTTTACACTCTTAACTGTTTCTAATATTGTTAAATGATATCTCAGTTTTATTATTTGTTTTAAATGGGCACATAAATGTTTTTGGACGGTTTTATAAATAAGTATTGCAAAATTTTCTTTTAGTTGGTTTCTGCACAGAACCTTTTTAGATTTTAATGAATATTTCCTATTTTTAAGTATATGGCACCCAAGGGTTGCAGCTGAAAATCAGCGTCAGGTGGTGACCTTGTGTTACCATTTGGCATTATGCTGAGCTGAGGCCCTTTTGGCATTACTCAATGTACTATTTGTTTAATTTTAAGGTGTTTTGTTTCTTCTTTTTGTAATGCCAAATAAACGCAATTTTCTTTCTTTCTTTTTCTTCTTTCTAAGTCTGACACTCTCTTTCGTTCCATCCAGAAGGGGAGAAGTTGTTATGTGATTTCCCATCTCAAAAAAAGGAGGACTCGGTGAAGCTGCTTTTGTTGTCGATTAGGTATTGTTTGTTATATGAAGATGAAACAAAAAATAGTTGTGAGAAACGGAAACCACTAGGTTGTAACTACCAGGTAACAGTTTTTGGCATGGATTTCTATTCGTTAGCTATTCGGACAAAGAAAGTATTCTCAAAACTATGTGCATATTAGGTGGGATGTCCAGCATGTAGGTACACAACCCCACCATGAACCAAGATGCGGTCACCTCCTTCTTCGAAACAGTAACGCTAGCGCAGCGCAGGAGACGCTCGCGACCCAACTGCTGCGAGCGGAGACGCCCCAGGTATCGAGAGTTACGATCCCTGGCCATCGTAGGCGATGGCTTGCGGACGACGAGCAATGGGGAGCTCCCCGTCCGACCGCCCGGCAACCGTCTGAATCAAGCCCGAGTCGATTGTTTGAGGCGCCTATCCACCCGCGACTTAAAAAACCAAGCAGCAGGGATGATGCCTGCTAGGGCTACGGGGAATTTCTGAAGAACGTAAAGAGCAATTGACGGACACAGATATGGTTTTAGTCAGTAAAAGTCTGACACCCACTCCACCCTAGAGCGCAGAAGAACCGGCAAGAAACTCCATTAACTGGCTTAATGCCTATTCAAAACCTAACACCTTTAATCATTACATAATACTGCAGTTCTAAACGACACCGACAAATTCTAATCAATACGATTAGTAGACAGTGTTACATTACACTAATTAATATCGATCGGAGGACACTTGTCAGTGAGCAACGCCCACACTACACTAATTAAACTGGTGGATTTATTGGGAATGCTTAGAACTAAAATATGTCATATGTTGCGTATTGACTACATGTGTTAAATGTTTCTGTTTAATTAGTATTTTTTGAGGTGGAAAATCACCAAATAATGACAAAAATGACTCGTCTCGCTCTGGGTGCAGGGGCCCGGGAGTGTCAACTTTTTACTGGCTTAAACTCACCAGTGTTCCTCCAGTTGCACATAACGTTTCAGGGCCGTAATTAAATACCACTCTCGAACAAATCCGCAACCCAGTAATGGGGGTGCGTCTCGTCGATATTAAATAAAAGGAGAAAGTGACTGACTGACATATCAACGCATAGCCGAAGCTACTAAGACTAGAAGCTTGAAATTTTGCACAAGGCTTTCTGTTATGACGTTAATCGAGCACTAAGAGAGGATTTCCCAAAATTCATACCCTGATGGGATGAAAAGGGAGTTTAAAGTTTGTATGGAGAAACCTACTTTCAAGCCAGCAAAACCGCTGGCAGGCTAGTATCATATAAAATATTTATTATTATTTAATAAAAAAAAACTACAATTTTATAAAAATTAATAATCAAAATTCCATCGACTACCTAGTCTCATAAATATATAATATATGTTCAGTTGATAAAATATAAGTTCTTACTGAAACACTTTTTAATTACTCTCTTTTAAAGAAATTCCTATCAAACGAATTTCTTTAAAATGGACCAAGCCCGAGTTTTTGATGCACATGCTTCATTTAATTATTAATCTGTGTACGTTTGAGACATTGACCATTTAATTAATATTTTATATAATAAACGTGAGATATACTAACTGTTGATATATTTTTTTTACATATAACATTTTTATACTCTAAAACTTATTTCGTATAACGTTATTGGTTATAACGTTTATTTCAAATAAAACACTTTAATCTCTTTACCCTTCAAATAGCACTTGGCTGATTTATTTCGGCCTCCAGTGTACATAGAGATTATTCCATAAACAGCGTGTTATGAATGAAAATAGCAACTATTCCTCTACTAACGGGTTCCACATTCGTGAGATGTGTGTTTGGTATTGTGATTATTTATTTATTTAAAACTTTATGTACAGTAGTGGTATATATGCGGACTTAATGCAACAAGGCATTCTCAATCAGTCAAACTTTAGGTTAAAAAATAGCATAATCAGCCTTTTAATTTTCCCACTGTTGGGCCCCAGGCCTCCTCTCTTATTGAGACGGAATGGGCCGTAATCCACTACGCGGGCCCAGTGCGGGTTGGTAAATGTCACATGTCTTCGAATTTTTGCATGCCGGTTTCCTCACTATGTTTTCCTTCAACTTTTTGAGAGCAGTGGTGATGAATTAAATTACAAAAAGTAATGCGCCTCGCTGGGTTTGAACCCGCGACCTACAACTCGTAAGTCGGGGCCGTTACCACTCGGCCACCAATGCTCGTCTTAAAAAATACGGTTAAAAAATACGACGTTGTAATGTGTGCACAATAAATAAATAATAGTTATGAGACTCATCAGAGGGCTTAAAGTCAAAACAAAAGGGCAATGGAAAGGGCTATGCTCGGAGTTTCCTTGCGTGATCGCATTAGAAATGAAGATATCCGCAGGAGAACCAAGGTTATCGGCATAGCCCGAAGGGCAGGGCACAGCTCAGAGCATTGCTCGCAAAACAGATGGGAGAATATATTGGTGGAAATACATGGTAAATCTTTTTACAAATTACGTTTCACTGACTCTTAAACTAGGGTATATCTGTAACGTAGGAGACAGTGAATGATGGCCGTTGGGACCGAAAGGTTCTGAAGTGGAGACCGCGTACCGATAGACGAAGGAAGGTCTCTCACAAGGTGGAACGATGACCTGGTGAAGGTCGCGGGAATTCGATGGATCCTTCGTTTGGCGACACTTGGGTGAAGATCATTAAAATTAGGTAAGTAACACGTAGCGCAGAAGTCAACACTCAACCACTGCGTCCACCGTGCCGTCAAAAAACATTGTATTACAGTTTACGCTGGGCGTTATTTTTAGAGTATGATCTTACTCATTGTGGGAGAGGAAATACCTGGTTAGAGTGTTACACTCATTTCCTTTGCAGATTTCAGCTCGGTCGGTTTTTTAACGTCGTCAATACACCTTCATGGCTCGAGATTATTTTACGGCCCACTCAGCAGCTACTACGTGTATCTACACTAATATTATAAAGAGGTAAAGTTTGGTTTTAGAGTTCCTTACCTCAAAAGGAAAAAACGGAACCCATAAAGGATTGCTTTGTTGTCCGTCTGTCTGTCTGTCTGTCAAGATTCTTTATCTCGAGAACGCGTGGAGGTATCGAGTTGAAATTAAAACCATTTACTCAGATCTGCGGTCAGATCCAATGACATCTACCGCCCTTGGGCGGGACGGGAGGGCGTGTCAGACGTGCAAAATATAAAAAAATCAAGATAGGTACAAAATATGTAGTATTAGTTTAGCACCAATTTGGTAAATATACAGTTTGGTAACACGAGTTGGTCCCGCCATTATGACATTTACTATATATATTAGTGTTCTGTCGATTGTGTACACTCTACTCCTATATCGTGGGCGCGTACACAAACACGTAAACTCACTTAAACAAGACACCCAGACCCGAAACAACTATCTGTAAGCCATACAAATATTTGTTCCGTGCAGGAACCAAACCCGCGACACGCAACACAGCAGCCAACCGCTCAACCACTGCGCCAACCGTGCCGAGACTTGTTTTTGCAAAATATACCAATACACGAATTCTTATCAAGACTGCCTTTAAAAAACAAATCTTGGTATCAACATGGTTAAATTCTGAGGCTCGACCACGAGCTCTTAACGCGATCCATTTGACGGCCTAAACTGAACTGTTAAAGGGATGGCGCTATCTAGGATGTATAGCTCCATCCCTCTCGCTCGCCGCTTCTGAAAGGAAAATCAGCGGTCCTGGAACGCAAGGTAAAGAAGGAACATAGGAGTAGATTTTATTCAGTAAAATCGTGTCACTACTTCTCGCTCCGCCCTAGATTGTGAAAAGTATTAAACGAAATCCGTGAATTACTACACTTAACCTCTCTCCTAACTTTACTGTGCCCGACAGGGTCCATATTGATTTATGACAATTTTCAACACCATCTATGTATACATATGGATTGCAATAAAAAAGTATTGAGTAAGTCATTTTATAATTGTATTAATGTATGTAGTGTATTAATTTGAATATATATTGTATACTTGTATTATATTTATTCTATGTTTTATTAGTTGGTATATCCATTCTATGGTCTATAAGTAAATCTATTCCTGTATTCGCCTTTTCTCTCTCTTTTATTGCACCTACCACTACTCTTCTCTGCATCACCCAAAGGTTGACTGGTAGAAAATGCCTAAGGCATTAAGTCCGCCTCTGTACATTTGTGTGCATAAAGCATTAAATAAATAAATAATTTTCCACCTAAAAAAAAAACTGCTGACAGTTTAACTCGTCACGGTTAAAGCTGGTTCCCGATTCTAAAAAAGCATTCTGTAAGTTTTTAAATATTAAACAAAAGAATTTCCTTGTCGTGAATCAGTTCATCGTTCGTTCATCGGTCGTTTGTAACTCGAAGTTATTGTGTCGCCTAAAATTAGTTCACAAGACAAACATTCTGTCTATTGTCTATGGCATTTGGGATTTATGTCAGCTCTTTTAGACGCTGTGCATTAGCACTGACGATTCAAGATTCATTTATTCATTGTAAAACATAAGTACATGATAAGTTCTTATATAGGGCGTACAAAGTATTATGTAATAATACATACAATATACTTAACCTTAACCTTTTGAGTAGCGTAATTAGAGACACAATAGAAAGACAATGAGCGAGTGAACGCCGGCGTTTGCTTGGGGTTTAATGAAATCCTGTATCGTGGCTGCGTTCACAAACATGTGAACTCACATACACAAGACACCCAGAAATGTAACACTTAGGTATCTGGTGGCCATACAAATATTTGTTCTGTACGGAAATCGAACCCACGACACGCAGCGCAACAGTCCATCGCTCAAACACTGCGCCAACCGTGAAATTAATTAATTTGTAGTTAATAAATATAAATTAAAAATAAAGATGCGTACAAACTGACTAAATCTGTCACGTTAGTCATGCGCGCGTGTTAAATCTACAACAGAACAACACGTGGTAAGAGATATGCATAACAGTCGTTAGACCTAAACATGCCGCCATGTTTGCATAACTTAGGCACGAGGTGATATTGTCCAGGTGTTATGGACTGACTGAATACTTCCTTTTAGTGGCCGGCCGAAGCCGAAACCGAATTTCGGCTTCATTCTCAGTTTTGGCTGAAATCGAAACCAAACTTTCCATGTTTTGGACATGGGAAAAATAGTCAATCTAATCAGTCAGTCTCTCTGTATTTTTAAATCACAAACTAGGTACCTATAATACACATATACATCATCATTTCAGTCGAAATACGTCCACTGTTGGACATGGCTCCCCCAAGTGTCACCACAATGAACGGTCCTGTGCGTCTCGCATCCATTGGATTCCCGTAACTCTTACCAGGTCACACACATATATTATATTATTTAGTCTGTAATATTTAACGTCTAAACTTAAAAAATAAAGCGTTTCAGTTTCGGTTCAGACCTTAGTTTCGGCGGAGTGGCTGCCGAAACCGAAACTAAGAAAACTCATTTTTTGCCGAAACTAATCTAAAACCGAAGGTTTGGTCAGACACTACCTCCTTCAGTCCTTTCAGTACCAAATTTCCTGATGGAGTCTGGGTTTCCCGTCTATCCACAGGTTCACCCAGGTTCCAGTAAAGTGATCCTAACCTAATCACTCGACTTGGGTGTCACTGGCCTTAGTTCGGGCATGATCTCACCCTACCTGTCGCCTTCTCTGCAGTCATAGATCCCATTACATATCCGCGGATCAGGTAAACCGTTAACCTCACTCTGATCCGGAACTTCGACAAGTACAGACCCCCAGAAAGTTATCCGAAAGAGTGATCACTCAATTAGATTAAGTTAGGACCACACATAGCTTATCTATCACGTGGTGAGATAGTAGCCAAACACAAGCATATCAGTTTAAAAAAAAAAATACCTGTATTAAGCCAAGGCTCCCATGACTTACAAATACATTGTCCAAAGGCCTTGCTATATCGTGACTTGGACGACCTAAACTGAACTGTTAAAGGGATGGAGCTATATAGGGTGGATAACTCCAACCCTCTCTCGCGCTCGCACGCCTGACATTTTAATCACGTCATGGTAAGGTCCCAGTATTCTCATATTATAGTTATGAATAGCGTGTACAGATCCCCATAGCTGGGCAAACGCCTCCTTCCATTGAATCCATCGTCTCCAATTCCACACCAATAAAATCTTGACAATTTCTAAAGCTGGAACCAAGCTCAAATACGTATAGTGTCGCTCGTGCTCGGCTTCTCTAGAGTCAGTCCACACTACACGAATTTGAGCCTGGTTCGTGCGCGGCTCCTCTAGTGCAGACCCACCTTATGGAATACATGATAACTACAATGCGTTCCAAATAAGAATAGCATCGATTGCCATGTTGTGACGTCACGTCATACTGTCAAATCGCAAGAAATTGGGCAAAATTGAAGAACTCAGAGATGAGCAAAGTTGAAGAACTAGATTTTGATTAAACATTTTTCGTTCACAGTTCGTAAATAAATTGAATTTTAAAAATTTCTTGTTTTGCTCACCATATTAATTCTTCGATTTGAGAGTATGACGTGACGTCACAACATGGCAATCGATCCTATTCTTATTTGGAACGCATTGTACCATCAGTACTATAAAAAATATCTAAGCCGCCAGTAACTTACTGTAAATAAAACCTCAACGGCAAAAAGCCAAGATACAATTTAAAAAAAAAAGAACACTATTCTACGTTGCTCCACTTAACATTCAAGTCAAAGCTATTTTTATTTATAAACATGAAATAAATTGGCTTTACATTATAAAAGCACCGATCGTTATGTCAAGTTAATCGCAACATGTTTTGTGTCAAGGACAATTAGGTACTACGGTAATATCTATGGCCACAGCGATCGGAACACAATCGCTCACTGAAAGGGTTAAGAGAATTATAGTGTCTTCGATAGTGCTACTGTTTATTATCGGATTGTTTTCGTTTAGATACCATTGATATATTACGTAGCGTTAGAAGGCCTCCCACAAGGTCGACCGATGACCTGGTGAGAGATGATGCGAGACGCTAAGGACCGTTCGTTGTGGCACTTGGGGGAGGCCTATGTTCAACAGTGGACGTCTTTTGGCTGAAATGATGATGATGGTGATAAGATACTATTGTGCTCTACATGTTGGGATTGGCTTCTAGTCTATATGGATGCAGCTGAATGTCCGTGTTGTACATGGAGCGACTGTCTATTTGACCTCCACAACTCTTAACTTTTAGAAAAAATCTTTTAAAAAAGCAGCACCAAAGAAGCTGCAGGACATGTATTACTAGATTTACCATTCTGCAATGGGCTGTAATACAATGCTGCAATGGGTGTGTTACAGACCATTTCGTCTTCCAAAGTGAATTTTGTCCTGGTGGAAACTGTGTAGGCAGTTAAGAGGTCGATTTTGCTAAATGCTCCACGGGCGGGAATCGATTTTCCACAAAGATAACTGGGCCACAAAGATAACTGGGCCACAAAGATAACTGGGCTAAATGATAGTTAGTTCTAGGCAAGGATGGTTGTCAGACCTTCGGGCTTTTGACTACCCGTAACGACTGTCGAAGATCTACAAACATCAAGCCAGGACCACCCGTTTATCGAGCTTTTCGACGCACGAAGGGGCCTCGGCAGTGCCGGATTAGCCACGTAGCAAGAGTAGCCAATGCTACGGGCCGCGCACATTGTGGTGGGCCCCGCGCTTGGACATAAAAGAATAAGTCAAGATACCGGTGTGACTGTGCCACATGAATTCTAACCACTTTCGGATTTTCCAAAAAGATAATGAGAGCAACCTATGGATCCATCGCTACCTAAGGGCCCTGGAGCCTGTTTAAAAAATAAAGGTTTTTTTAATTCGTTATCATTTATGAATATTTAGGGGGCCCGTTGGTAGAATTTGCTACAGGCTTCACGCTGGCTTAATCCGACACTGGGCCTTGATATGTACAGAGCGGCACCCATCGCGAACAGATCACGATGGTGATTAACCTTGAAGATTGATGGTAGAACTAAACATAGAAGGCCATTATGGTTTATTGAACTGTTCAGAGTACTTTGCACGACCTTGATTTTTTGTTAGATGTTCGTAATAGCATCCTTCCAATCTCATACTTGATACTTTCATGTATTCTATGATTCATCACTGTTTGATTTAAGTTACATATAGGAAGTTAAGCTAGAACTACATTAGACCGACGCACACGTGTAACACGCCTGATTTGTACGTAGAACGACGTCGCGTGGCGTGGATCTAGTGTAGCTCTACAAGTCTAGTTTCCATATAAAATGTATGGAGATCGACGCGCCTAGATCAGCGTACGTGGCCGACGTGTGTGCAGTGTAGTTCTACATTTAGTCATAGAAGAGTGTAGCGGTGCCCATTTTTTTTAAATTTATGTAGTAAATCATCAAATGATTTTTACCGCTCTTGGTGGAGCGTGAGCGTGATTCCTTCAGTTGCCTTTTGCAAGGGTGACGGTAAAGCTCTGTCGAGCAATCTCTCTAACACACCCCGTGAATCTTGCTGATATTTCTTTGGGTGATTAATGAGTGAGAGTATCACTTTAGTCTGGGCTGCGGTATGGTTCGCAATTCGCTACGAAGGGTAACTGAAGAAACACAGATGGGTTTTAGTCAGTAAAAGTTTGACACTTTCTTGTGCTCCACCCAGAGCGGGAAGAGGCATAATTTCACAATATTCCACCATTAAGAGGGTCCTTTTCCACTTGCCTATCGTCAACGTCGAGCATGGTTTTGCTTCATCTAACGCAATCCAATGCGATGTTTGATGAAAAGGCAATGCGAAAAAGGAGAGATAACGCCTGAAAACACAAAACTTGTTTCAGGAAATAGGTACGTGTTTCGTTTTAAACCCTTAAAGTTTTTCAGAAAAAATCTCGTCATTCAGAATCTCGATTGAATGTGCAAGGCTTCTATGGATGTACTTTTTTATATTTTTAATATATGAGCACATTATGGAGGGCCAAAGTTCACGAAAAATAGCAGATTTTCAGAGGTCTTTTCTAGATTAGTTTTACACACAAATTTATGTTTTGATTTCTATAGAAGCCTTGATCTATATATATAAAAATGAAACCCGTTTTCCTTGGTCACGGCATCACGCGTGAATGGCTGGACCGATTTCACTAATTCTTTTTTTGTTGTATTTGTTATTATTAGGAGAAAGTTCTTACGGAAAAAAATATTAAGAAAATCTCTCAGAAATATTGAAAAATATACATTTAATTTTGCATATTTAAAAAAACGCGCGTAACGAATGTCAATGTCATTCACAGCCATAGACTATATTGAAAGAGCATTGTTTGTTCGGAAACGTGGTTACTTAATTAAATTCGAGCATCATTTGTTCCAAAATAAAGTAGTGCATCATTGCTACGCTAAGGCGGTACGAAGTTCGCCGCCGGGTCAGCTAGTAATATATAAACAAGATAAGATTGTGGATATTATCTAGGCTGTGTATCCAAAATATCTAGAGAAAGATGTGTAATAACATCATAATCACATAAGAGCGGTTGTATGGAAATGTACCTCGAGTTGGCCGCTCTTAATTGATCCATGTTTCACACAGCAAAAAAGTAATGCTTATTATGTTTATTGTTTACTTACATACATTGTGCTTAGTTCCTTTACAATAAGACAAGGTATTATTGATCCGTTAACGTTTTCAAAACATGACATCAGGGGCGCCGAGTTTTAGAAAACATCATGGGTGCTCATGCTCATTGGATGGTCTCGAAAAAGTGACGAAATGTGAGAAGAGAAATGCACACTGATCGACCGACAAATAAATAAATGTCCTACTTACATACTGCGTACTTAATTACTAATTATGTTTGATAAAAATATAAAATGAAACCATTATACCTACATATAAAAATTAAACTAGTTTTTATTATCAAGAAATATTATAATTTATATGTAACCTAAAAGGCGATTACTGATCTGTTTCTTGATGTCTATTCTCATGGGTGCTCGAGCCCCCGAGCACCCACGGAGTCGGCGCCCCTGCATGACTTTGGATGAGTAGCCGATCAGATAGTGGTATTGACAAGCAACGGCAGGACCAAGGACTCGCACGATAGATTAGAAGGGAACTGCCTGATAAGACTTGTGATTGATTTAGCTTTATTTGTTGCAAGTATTTTGAAATAAACTTGTGATAAAGTCGGATTGGTAAATGATCAGGAACAGTAAGCAATGAGCCAGGTATGCGAAGGAAGGGTAACTGGAGGAACACAATGGCTTCTCGCGCTCTCGCTTCACCCAGAGCGCGATAAGTAATTTTTTTTAGGGCATGTATCCAAAGGGTAAAAACGGGACCCTATTGTTAAGATTCCGCTGTCTGTCACCACTTCACCAGGCTGTGTCCTCATGAACCATGATAGCTAGACAGTTGTAATTTTCACAGATGATGTATTTCTGTTACCGCTATAATAACAAATACTAATAATATATATATATTATTATATATATTTAATAGGAATATTTATGTAGGGCTCTTCTGCAACAAACGTTTTTTTCTATGGACGGTACGGAATCCTTTGTGCACGAGTCCGACTCGCACTAAGAATAACGGTTTAGGCGGAAAATGCCTAATTCTCAAAATGGCAACCGAGTCGCAAAAGCGCCACATCTCAAAATGCCTAATTCTCAAAATGGCAACCGAGTCGCAAAAGTGCCACATCTCAAAATGCCTAATTCTCAAAATGGCAACCGAGTCGCAAAAGTGCCACATCTCAAAATGCCTAATTCTCAAAATGGCAACCGAGTCGCAAAAGTGCCACATCTCAAAATGCCTAATTCTCAAAATGGCAACCGAGTCGCAAAAGCGCCGCATCTCAAAATGCCTAATTCTCAAAATGGCAACCGAGTCGCAAAAGCGCCACATCTCAAAATGGCAACCGAGTCGCAAAAGTTCTCTAAATGGCTAATTAATATCAAGATGGCAAATTTTCTTTAATTGGGAATATTTCAATAAATAAAAAATTTCATAACATACAAAATGGTTTTGATAAAATTTAATATTTTTAAATTTAAACATTTACAATAGTAACAGGTGCAACTTGAATTGTCTTAATTTGGTACGAACGGACATTAGGATTAATATCTATTAATTCTTATGCACTATAAAATCTTACAATTTCAACTCACTGACAAACTGCCAAATGCCAGTGTATGTTGCCAGTGATGACATATGGCTCCAAAACGTGGTCGCTAACAATGGGCCTTATTAGAAGACTTAGTCATCCAAAGGGCAATCGAAAGGGCTATCTATGCTTGGAGTCTCACCCATACGCACAAAACGTTTTAAGGACACATTTTTTATGCGCACAGCCAAGGAGTGGAATTCCTTGCCGGAGTCTGTGTTTCCAGATAGCTACAACTTAGGGGTCTTTAAGTCAAGAGTGAATAGGCTACTTCTAGGCAAGCGTGCTACATCGTCGACCACATCATCGCTTACAATCTGGTGAGATGGTGGTCAAACGCGAGCCTATCATTATTTAATAAAAAAAAAAGTTTCCTTGCGCGATCACATCAGAAATTAAGATATCCGCAGGAGAACCAAGGTTACAGACATAGCTTAGTTGCCATTTTGAGAATTAGGCATTTTGCGGCTAAACCGGAATAACTCCTGCCCCCCTAGCCAAGTTATGATCGTTTCGTTTGAGTCGAACGCCTCGACTAGGCCACGCCTCTGACCACGTGACTGAGCGTTGAGATGAAGTCAAAACAAAGGAATCAGAGGCGTGGCCTACTCGAGGCATTCGACGCAAACGAAACGATCGTAACTTGGCTAGGGGGGCTGTATTGTAGGTGCGTTTGCAAGCATGTAAACTCACATACATAAGACACCCAGACCCAGAACAACTATCTATAGGCCATACAGATATTTGATGATTTCCACCTCAAAATAACCTTGTTTAGTATAAAAAGATAACTGCATATAATCAAAGGCACTAAATGTTTGTTTTTCTTGTTCACAGGTAATGTCCAGATAGCTGATAACAATGATAGCGAATAGCGGTCGGACTAGGATGACTAACTGTTCTAAGTAAATAAGAATGTACTAACAAAACAATGTCATAGTTTGCGTCACACGCTACAGCGTACCCTAGTCACCGATTTTGTTGAAATTTCGTGGGGATGTAGCCTTGAAATAGTTCTATTTAGTACCCCCAATAAAAAAAAAAGTGTACCTTGATATCGAAGAATAGGATCTATATCAGGAGAAAAACAAAGTCTTATAACAATGGTTCCTGATCTTTTCGATCTTGTGATCCCTGTGATTTATCTTTGGAAACTGATTTAACCCCCCCTCATATTACCAATAATATACATGTATATATATACCTAGTGCTTACATATAAACCCAAATCCACTTTATTAGACATATAAAAATTGCACAAAAATATTCAGGAAGTTCTTATAATCATATAAATAAAAGGAGAAACTGACTGACTGACATTATCACGCACAGCAGAAACTACTGGGACTAGGAACTTGAAATTTTGCATAAAGTTTCCTTTTATGCCGTAGGCGAGCACTAAAAGAAGATTTTCCATAATGTTCCCCCTATGGGGATGAAATGGGGGTCCAAAGTTTGTATGGAAAAACCTACTTTCACATAGGCAAAACCGCTGGCAGAAGGTAGTCTAGGTATATAATTATAATCTTTACAAACTTTACTAAACGGAACATGCGAATGCAAAATATAAAGTGTGAAGGTTGGTTGGTACTACTGTTACGCATTTACAAGTAAATGAATGTTAGATTTTAGATTCAGTCCTATTGGTCTGTTATAAGTTACTAGCATATTACCCCCACAGAATACCAGTTTTACCCCCGCATGGATAATTACCCCCAGGTCAGGAATCGTGGTTTTACAAGCACGTAAAAAAACTACTCTGAATATGATCATGTACTGGTCATATCAATGCCGTTTATCGATAAACAAGTTTGCTAACTTTTTATAAACTTTTACCTTCGCTTAAATGTCGCCGGTGAAATTTTGAGGCTGGTCAGACTGGCTCCGAGAGTCGTGAGTGATGTCTCATTAAACGACAGCTGGGTTCGTGCTACGAAGTGTCAATGTCAAGAAAGTTATGGTGCTATTCTTCCTGTATAGATGTCTCTCTCACACACCGGAATCAATTGGAATTGTAGTGCAATTGAGCTCATTACAAACACTTTTTAGAATACTTTCATTATTCATACAGCCAAGGTATTTAAGTCAAGAGTGAATAGGTTACTTCTAGGTAAGCGAAAATTCATCGTCTACCATATCATCGCTTACCATCAGTTGAGATAGTATTCAAACTGCTAAGCCTATTAATCAGTACTACAATAAAAAATAAATAATCTTTGTTCCTCAATTGATGTTGGGTTTACCTTTGCCTTGCCTTTTTTTGTGTTGGAATTCGGAAATAGATGATACTCTTCAAATCAATCGAAATGCGTAGACAGTATGAGATTGAATAAGTAAACTTAGTAAAGAGCAGTACCTATATTGTGAAACTGCATCTCGAGTATATCTGGATCTATGTCAGGATATGGAGCCCTAGACTTTCATTAAAGTTGTCTACTGAAATTAGGGTTACCAGATGAAAAAATCAAAAGTCCGGAAAAAAGGCATGATTTCCATTGAAAAATCCTGACATTTTCTAGCTTGAGAATTTTCTCTCAAACGTGCTTAACAATTTAAAAAAGTCGTAATACTTTCGTTTTACACTGCGGGTCTTGCTCACGCGTTGCACATCACATACGAAACGCCCCGGGTCGTGTGCAAAATCCAGCCGCAATCCTGAGATGAGTCCGAAAATCCTGAAATCTCAGGACAAATCCTGAGATATGCTAACCCTAACTGGAATACATAGTTGTAGTTGATATGTACCTACTACTATAAAATCTTTTCCGCAGTAAAGAAACATTTTTCAGAAATTAGAGGCAAAATCGATTTAGAAAAAAGTTAACTAAAAAAAAGCTCAAACAAATCAACCAAGAAAAACCGAAACATCGTAGTTTCAGGTCATAATTTCTCTTGAATTTTTGATCAATTTTACATTGCAGAACTGGCAGTTTCAACTAATTCGACTTCGACATATTGTAACAAATCCAACTCGCTTCACTCACTGTCGCATGTCGCTTACTCAAATTTTTACGTTCAAATCGTTTGCGCTTTCGCTCGAAGTCGTTTAAAAATGGTTTAATTTTTTTTAATAACATCGAAGATATTTGATTTTGTTGAAAGATTCAATTCAAATAATCATGTACAGCTGGTGTTAATAAATGTCTTGTGAACAGCTATGTCTTACCCTTAGGGCTTTTAATATATATGTAAAAAGTTAACATACATATAAAAAAAATACATTACAATATATACGACAGGACCGGTCGTTACGGCGACGCTTAGGGGAGGCCTATGTCTAATAGTGGACGTCTTTCACATGAAATGATGATGATGATAAAAAAGAAAAAGATGACATTTGTAAAGGGGAAAAAAGGTGTGTTTGCCCACAGCGGGCCTTGCGTATTAGTTATAATTGGACCATAGTACAAAACTCAAGCCATGTTCAACAAGCTTCCGCATCATTGTATGCTCATCTTAACATGCTCGCGAGCATTACCTAACAAATGCTCGGTTTAAGCAGAAAACATGCTCCTTATTAACAGTATCTGTTCAACGACCTAATTGATCAGAGTTAGCTTCGACGACGACAAGATTCTGATTACACCGTTTTAATATGCCTTGGACTGGTTTCTGGATTAGCCCACGCGTAGCGGTGTGTGTTGTGAATGTTGCTAATACACTACTATTTTTTAATTAGTACAAAAAAATGGGGCTTTATCTGTACCCGTTACTGATCATATTTATGTACTCAAAAGTAAAAAAAACGAAATCTCAAAATTGACCACGATTTTGGTCATAGTTGGTAAATTCATAATTGAATCAATCATTCATAACAATTGCTACTAAAAATACTACGTGCAGTGTTTTTCCATTTTGATCGCCATTCATAAATCAGCCTGTAAAATATTTCAATAAATTGATTGAAATTTTGGGATATAGACAAACGCTAATTTTTGCGCTTTGCTGTTTAAGAATATTATTCATTGACAATTTACAAAAATAATAACAAGACCTTTTCCAATAAGCCCTTTAAATATTTGTACTAATTTGTGGTGTATAATGGGACGGATGACCACGACTGAACTTTAAGTTATAAAGCTTTATATGTTTTTGATGGTTATTACTTATTACGACCAATGATTTTCTAGGCTTGCTTGATTCCGGAGTCGACGGCGCGTTGTGTTTTACGCGCGCCTCAAAGAGATGTTAGCAAAATTGTAGGGGCCAGTGAGGGCCAACGTCGGCCAGGGCTGTGAATTGTTCGAAGAAGTCACCGCAACCTTCGCAATATCTGGGCAACTGAAGTAACACTGGGAAAGCAGTGGTGGCCGAGTGGTAACGGCCCCAACTTACGAGTTGTAGGTTGCGGGTTCAAACCATTACTTTGTGTAATTTACTTCATCACCACTGCTCTCAAAACGATGAAGGAAAACATCGTGAGGAAACCGGCATGTCCCGCACTGCGCCCGCGTGGTGGTTTACGGCCCATACCCTCTCCTAGAGAGGAGGCCTGAGTCCCAACAGTAGAAACATTATAAGGCCGACTATGCTATGTTAAGTAACACTGAGGGTTTTAGTCAGTAAAAGCCTGACACTCCCTCTCACTTCACCCAGATAGAGACAATTTATTTGAAGAATACCAACGTAAAAAAATATATATAAAAAACGCTTGCTTGGTTACCATTTGCCATATGCATAAGGAATTGAACGATCTTATTCTACTTTTTTCTTCGTCGATAGCATTCTAGTTACGTATTAACAGTAGCGTCCCTAAGTCTTGTTCCTGCTGTACAAGTATCAAATTTCGCGATAAAGATGTCCTCTCTACTTTGACTTCAAGATGAGTGCAAATCTCCTCAATCGCTACTATACCTTTCTAAGACCCTCCACTTCCAACTTTTCCTGTTCCTTTGCCCAGGTCGTCGGTCCACCTGGCTAAAAATCTGGGGCAGATCATGTAGGACCATAAAGATGAATGACGACGCCTATGAATTGGTTGTGTTGACCCACAACACAACTTTGCACGTAAATTTTTCAATTATGTTTTAAAGTACAATAAAAAAAATGTTATGTGCTTTTGAACGCTGCTGTCAATAAACCTGATAGATACAGTCATAAATGTGGTCTAAAGGACTGAAGATCCAAAGGTTAACTGCTACCATAATGTTATATAGGTTTTAACCGACCACAATCACAGTTTACAGTAGATAGTTCCATAAAATACAAGAAAATAACTGTCGTACACGGATCGGTCTTCGAAGTTATGTAGGTATTGAAATTCTTCTCCGCTTTTAAAGCATGTTAAACTTTAGCCGATAGTTCTTTTTTTTTCAGTGGAGCGAGAGGGGTTATTTAGTGTCAGATTTTTTCTGATTAATCCCACGGCCCTAAGTCTTTCATGTAAGGCCGCAGTTCTGGCAAGACCGATAGATCTGGCTGTGATTGGTAGAACTATGACAGTCTTTATGACTAGTCAGAAGTCGGAAAATCTGAAACCAGTATTGACAAGAAGAATCATATTATCATTAAGTGGCAGTGGGCAGGGCACATTGCTCGCAGAACACATGGTCGATGGGGACGAAAGGTTTTGGATTGGCGACCTCGCATCGAACGTTGGAAGGCTTTCCACTAGGTGGACCGATTACCTAAAAGGGTCGCTGGAATCCGATGGACGCGAGACGCATGATGATAATGATCATATCATACAGTCACTCATTTGTCTAGGACAGGTAGTTGCTCCACGTTAAACACTAAAACATACATCTGGTTAGACTGAAAATCGACAGCAATAAAGTTGAGCAATGGCAGATATTTCATTCCATAAAACACAAACCTCTTAACACAGCACCTCGATCCTTTAGCTATACAACCTCTTTCCAACCTTTTTCTATAAATAATGGCGCCAACTCGGTGCGTAAGAAAACGTGCTGCCAGCATTAATCCGTGTTGATTCCATTGGCGATTTATAGTGAACTGGAACCGATTTATATTGAGAACAACACAATCGCGGTGTAGAAATGCTTTGACACAAGTAGGTATAACGGGCTCGTAGGTGCCGATGAAAAGTGTATCATAGACAACGTAGGACAGATAAGAAACAGAAGGCCAATTGACGTACTTATAACAGTTCAGACTCATCTCAGCGGCAACTAATGTCAAAATGTAGAAAAATTACATGTGTTTTTGACAGATTTAAATTTAGAATCCGATTATTCCACAAAAACACGGACAAAACTGAAGTTTACAGTGACATTACTGGTGCATGTATGGCGTATCTGTGTAACCGAATTTTTTTTTTTTTTTTTTTTTTTAATTTCGGCCCCATTAGCTTGAACCCTATTTAGGAATAGGGTCCAAGCTACTGGCGGTCAGGGCTCCAAAGACAGGAACATCCTCACGATAAAAGTGGTGTCCAGAATTCTGCCGCTTCAGCTTTGTGAATCAAGCCCTTGATTACGAGATGAATGAGTTCTCCCTGAGCTATTAGCTGACACGAAGTTATTATTCGACGACCGATTGGCTTCTACTAACACGGTGCGTCGTGTCTCTTGAGGATTCCAATCCTCCTTGAAGATCCTTCTTGAGGGTGCAAGCTTCATTAGTAACAAAAGAAGAACAGTGGTGCATCGTAACAAAGTCCCCGGAATCACTAAACAGCTGTTAAAAGATGAAATATATTATAGATCTTGGTAGAACAAGCAACGAGCAATGGGTAGCCCGCCGTCCGGCCGTTCGGTAATTAACCGGACCGAGCTCAGTCGTCAACAGCGCGTAGTGATCCACGCGCTCCTCAAAGAGAAGTCAGCAAACCGTAGGGGCCCAGCAGGGCTGATGCCCGCTAGCTAGGACCGCGGAGAATTTCTGAAAAGGAAACCCGTAGTCCTAGAACGCAAAGGGTTATTGAAGGCCACAGGTGTGGTTTTAGTCAGTAAAAGTCTGACACCTCTGGCCCTCTGTATATACATACATACATAAAAGGAAAAAGCCCTGACTCACTCTCTGAATCATCAACACCCAGCCTCGAACCCTTGAACGCTGAAACTTTGCGCAGAGGTTTCTTTTATGATGTATGCAAAGAATGAGAAAGGATTTTCCTTAATTCACCCCTTAAGGGGATGAAACGGAGGTCCAAAGTTTGTATGGAGAAACATACTTTCACGCGAGCGAAGCTGCTGGCAGAAGCTAGTCTATAGTAGTACTATAAAGAGGTAAAGTTTGTTTTTTTGTTTGTAGGAGGTAATCTCTGGAAGTACTAGTCCGATTGCTAAAATTTGTTCACCGCAAGAATGCTGCTTTACTCCTACTTATAGCCTATATTTTATGTACGAAGGCGAAGCCGCGGGCAAAAGCTAGTCTAAAATAAAACGATAAAAAGAACACAGTTATTTTGCATATACACAGATTGACGAATTACCTGTTAACATGCCAGTGCTATATTAAAGGCTTTCTCGCCTTTCTCTTACGAGGATGTATTTACGTGCTTAGGGTGCAAAATCTACTGGCTGCTTGGAAGGATATAATCGCTCAATCGCATTGCATTTCATCAGATGCATGCCAATTGATTACCCTGATGGTAGTTCCATCGTCCAGGGTACTGCTGCCTTTCTAGACTACCTAGTTAGGTGGAAAAGGGTGTAAGGTCCCGCAAACCTCCATTAAAAAGGGAGGATTGTCCGACCAATCTAGTGTTGTGTTTGGTCTATAAGCAACTACCCGACAATTGATTTCAGGCTGTCGTACAAGTTTTAACCGCCGGAGATCGCTAATATGTAGAATTTTGGATTTTAGTTCCTAAGAGGCGTCTTAGATGTAACCACAGCACTTTAGTTGCATCATGGGTTGTGCGAGAGTGTAGGAAGAACAAGAGTGGGTTTTAGTTAGTCTGACACGCCTTCCCGCCTTGCCCGAGAGCAGGAGCACTTTAGTTACAATATCGAAATGGATCAAGGACTCCGCAGAAAGGCACGATGCGACAGGCATAGATTGCGTCGCACCGTTCGGTCTGCGGATGGACTCGACCATGACACGACAATGTGGCTACATCATGAAAAAGTCAATTCTACCATTTGGCTACAAGATATTAATAATCTATATAATATAAAAGGAGAAACTGACTGACTGACATATATAAATATATATTATGACATATACACAACGCACAGCCGAAACTACTATGACTACGAGCGTGAAATTTTGCACAAACCTTCCTTTTATGACGTAGGCGAGCACTAAAAGAGGATTTCCCAATATTCACCTCCTAAGGGGATGAAATGGGTGTCCAAAGTTCGTATGGAGAAACCTACTTTCACATTATATCAATCATACCTTCTCAGTTCCCAACATGTGTACCTTGTTAATCGCAACAAGCTCGCCGACGGGCTTATAAAATCATAAAACGACTTACCTTACTGCGTTGCCTTTTGCTTTCCGCAGCCCTGTAGGACAGGCTCCACGGACTGTACCCGTCCGCCCACAGCTTGTTACCTGAATGACTCTACTTACTACCGCGAAATGCTCACGCATCCGTGTTGGACTGCGGCGCTGTGGTCTTTGATAACGCAGCTATAGTGATACGTATTTTTATTTTATTTTTTTATTAAGATAAAACCAACAGCTTTTGTGTAGGTACAGCATTTTACAGGTGTAGTTAACAATCGCCCTAGGTCTTACTTAGGTACCTACATAGTTGCCCAATTCATAATGTAACACAAAAGTAGTTATTATATTGGTACAATAAAATTGCAATGGTATAAAACAAATAATATAAACAAAATCATACATTGCAATTGAAAAACAATAACCGGCCAAGTGCGAGTCGGACTAGTGCACGAAGGATTCCGTACCGTCAGTAGTAGCGGCGGCGATCTCTCGCGCCGGGCCTTGGTACAGGCCATGGTCCGGAGCGAGGAGGAGTGGCAGGCGGTCGCCTCCTTCTGCGGAGCAGTAATGCTAGCAAAGGAGGCGGCCGATCGCGTGAGGCAACGGCAACGGTCCTCACGCCCCAACCGCCGCCGGGATTCCGATCCCGATTTCCGGCCACCGTAGGCGCAGGCTTGCGGACGGCGAGCAATGGGTGGCTCGCCGTCCGACCGTCCGGTAACTGTCCGGACCGAGCCCAAGTCGTCGACGGCGCGTATTGTTCCACGCGCGCCTCAAGGTGATGTCAGCAAATCGTAGGGGCCCAGCAGGGTCAAAGCCTACTGGGGTCATGGGTAGTGTAAAAACGAAACCCGGGGCCCTGGGACGAAGGCAACGAAGGAACAGGAGTGGGTTTTTAGTCAGTAAAAGTCTGACACTATCTCCCGCTTCGCCCAAGAGCGGGATTTGTCATTAGACGATTTTCCCACATTAAAAAACGGCAAAAAAAACACGTTTGTTTTATGGGAACCCCACTTAAATATTTATTTTATTCTGCTTTTATGTATTTGTTGCTATAGCGGCAACCGAAATACATCATCTGTGAAAATTTCAACTGTCTAGCTGTCATGATTCATGAGATACAGCCTGCTGACAGACGGACAGACAGACAGACGAACAGCGGAGTTTTAGTAATAGGGCCCCGTTTTACTCTTTGGGTACGGAACCCTAAAAAAATACAAAACAACAAAATAATTATCAAAATATCAAATAGTTAAAATAGAAGAAATAATCAAGAAAATCAAAATAAATAAAAAAAAGGTTGTGAAAATAATCAAATAATCCATAGCTAATTTTTTTTTTTAATTATTATTATTATTTTGTTAATGAACTAGCCACCGCCCCCGCACGCATGGAATTATTACTTCCCATCATTATATATTACTAGCTTCTGCCAGCGGCTTCGCCCATGTGAAAGTAGAAAATATATACTTAACCTATCTCACTCAGTGATTGAAAAATTCTTTCACCAGTAGAATGCTACTTTTCATTCTACTGGTGAAAGAATTTTTCAAATCGGTCCAGTAGTTTTTGTGTTTTTTTCAATAAAAACAAAAATATAAATCATTTCTCTTTATAATATTTGACTATGTGTTATCCTGATGTTTTCATAGAACATAATATGTGTAAGTTTTTATTTTCTTCATCAATTATTGTATGTTTTCTTGCAAACAGTTACATAAAGTATGTGATTGATCAATATAAAAACTCGTGATATTCAAACCGCGTTTGTTGTCTAAATAAGAATTTGTAAGAAAAACTGACAAGCTTTCTATATTTGGTAGTTTATCAACGTCAATTTTGTCTAGACCCTAGATGCGTGTATGTTATTTAAGCACTTGTGAAAAAACCACGTTAAAGGTCATGCACAAATTGACCATTATATGTGTATGCATTTGTTACTTTATGGTTATTATGTCTATGCGCTATGGTAAATCATATATTACTTCAACTGTCACTGTCAAAGTTTACTCACATCTTTACACACTCGAACCAAAGTTTAGTAATATAGTATCTGTGCCAGCGCTCTAGGAAGACACGTTTTATTATCTCTGTACCCCTGCACCAAATATATCACCCATTCAGTCTTTCAAATCTTCAAAGGGATTGTGAAAGGAAGTGTTGATTTCACGGTTAATCTGACACAATCGACATCTTAGGCTATAAATAGATCTAGATCTTCAACATAGTCTGTGGTTTGATGGTGGTGTACAATAGTGTGCTGTATAATGTTTTTTTTGACGTTTTATTTTTTCAACATTCCAGTCTAAATTGCTCAGGCAGTTTATTTGTAACCAGCAATTTTTTTTTCGGCTGTTTAGCTCCCGTTGTTTTTAAGTTCCACAGAAATCGAGCATTTTTTCGGAATAAAAAACCTATGACTTCGACGAACGGCTTCAAAACGGTGAAAGTGTTTTTGAAATTGGATGAAAATCTGAGATTGATTATTAGTTTTGAATGATAACCACAAGTATAATACAAATATTAATAGGTACTACTCTTGGATGTTCTGAATTCTGATGCAGTAATGTCGAAACAACTTAACATCGATTAACATCCCTGTGTCAAGTCGATAATTCGACAACATGCATGATGTCAATGCCAAATTCCTGCTCAAAAGTAAAACAGCATAAATGATAGTTAATGATAAATGATATTTATTTTGCAAATATACATTTAAATCTAATAATAACGTAACTAAAACTAATTTACAAAATAAAAATAAAAGCCCTAAAGTACTAAAAAAAGCAATCTAAAGTACGGCGTCAAAAAACTCCTCCACATCGCTGTCGACTGGTAATGTACCCAAAAGATTGGCGGCATTGCCACTCTGAATGGCAATGCTTATCCTTTGTCCGAAGTAAAAGCCAGCCCTTGGGTCACGCGAAGTGTCAACAAGGCGTTTTGAAAGTTCTTTAGGTTTACAAAAAACACTTTTACACATAATTTTTTTCGTCAATTTAGACTAGATGAGGCCGGTGTTTCCTAGCTGACTAACGAAACACCGAAACAACTTAGAGGTCAAAGTCTCTTAAAGTCCATACAGCAAACATATAATGGTCAAAACGAGAACCATGCAGATTGGTGTCTGAAATGGTCTTTTAAGGAAAGAACCACAAAGACTTGAGTGGACGTATCCAATCAGTGCAAGCATTTGTCAGTATTCGTATACAGTTTGGGCTTCAATTGAACATGTATCAGTCTCTTTATGTCAATAAAAAAAAAAATATTATTATTACCTACATACGAAGAAGACTTTTTATTAGTAATATCTACCTTCTCAATATCCTGCAATTATAAGTCCACTGATTTAAGAAGGAACAGTTTAATAATATTGGTTTGAAGTCACCTTCTCTATTTAAGAGAATAGTGAAAATGTTGACTACTTATCAACGACCTCTTATTAACTCTTTTAACTGCTTGCATCGGATTGCTCCGACGACGAGTATTTTCGTGTCCTATTCGCCGGGGCCGTGTGTTAGTGACTGGGTTCTCCATCTCGTTTAGCTCTTCAATTCCCATAGGCGATAGAAGAGATGAGATGGAGTATTTGGTTGTGAATCTGCGACCCTGGTGGAATAAACGCGAGTGTGTTTATAGGCGGCGAAAAGGTTCAAGGCATTTTAACCTGTTTTTGATTCCTTTTCGGGGACCCTAAATGTTTCCAATCAGTCGTCCTTCGGTTGTTGGTGATTAAAATGTAATCTGATTGGGGACTTGGGAGTCGGGAGAAAGACCCTGTATTTCGGAGATGGATTTGTTTTTGAGAATTTAGTTAGAGAGCGAATTGAAAGAATAATTGCTATAAATAAAGTCAATTGTTTGACTAATGATTATGGAAAAGGGAGCTACTTATTTATTTATTTATTTAAACTTCATGTACAGTGGTGGGTACATAGGCGGACTTCCACAAGGCATTCTCTGCCAGTCAACCTTTGGGTTAAAAAAGACAACACTGTGGTAGGTGTGCACAATAAATAAATAACAGATATTTGAAATAGAGCTTAAATACGTATTTCAATAATGAAATACCTATTTAAGCTAATAAAATAAACTATACTCCATCTGTTTAGGTAATTAACTAAAGGTAAACAATCTTGACTTGCTTTTATCAAATAGTTGTCTATATTTTTATTTAAAAATGTTAACAATTTGTTATTTACCTATACCGATGTTTGGTAAGTAACTAAATTTAAATAATCTTTGTATGTCTTTTATACGATTTTTTTTAATAAAAAGACATATTAAGATTGTTTACGTTTAGTTAACTACCTAAACCGATGGAGTATGATAAATATGAATTCATTATAATCGTAGGTGCTTCAACATTAGCCCTAACTTCTCTTTGAATGGGGCGAGAGGGACTGTCAGAATTTAACTGACTAATAACCACCCGTGCTCCTACAGTTGCCTCTTGCATCCCAGGGCCGCGGTAACTATTTCTTACTATCTCACAGCTCTAGTAAAATAGACATACATACCTGTAACTCACCAAAATATGCAAGTTTCTTGCATGCCATTGTGCTATACAATGCGTTCTAAATAAGAATAGCATCGATTGCCATGTTGTGACGTCACGTCATACTGTCAAATCGCAAGAATTTGGGCATAATTGAGGAACTCAGAGATGAGCAAAGTTGAAGAACTGGATTTTGATTAAACATTTTTCGTTCACAGTTCGTAAATAAATTAAATATTAAAAATTTCTTGTTTTGCTCACCATATTAATTCTTCGATTTGATAGTATGACGTGACGTCACAACATGGCAATCGATCCTATTCATAATTGGAACACATTGTACTATAACACATTCTGATTAGATTTTTTATACAAGTTCTAGGCCACTTTTCATCAAACCATTTACCACGAACATCTGTTCTTAAAACCCCATCAAGCCTGCATTGTTTATAAGTGCGTCCTCGGCTCCTCCGCCCTCAAGGTTGCGAGGAAGCTGTTCTGTAGTACCTGTTTCCGCGTACGAGGCATGTCGTCTAACAGGTCCGTCGTGATACTGATGTCCGAAGAAAGACGGGTTGACTGATATTGGCTGGAGAGTTATGTTTGGTATGGGAAAGGATGAAATGACTTGTGTCATGAAACTGTTGTTGTTGCTGTTCTTGTTGTTGTTCGCTTTTAGCGAGAAGACCGCCCTTTGTGACACCCTATTAATTTTAAGTTCCTAATGTAATTTGTATTTTTGGTGTACAATAAAGAAAGAAAGGAAAAACGTACCGTACGTAAACGTACGTATGATCGTGCAAGGCCAAAAAAGGCGTCTAACTCAGTATAATGCTGCGATATTTAAAACGATAAATAACACAGCGCTGGTATTCTGTTAGGGCCCGCGGTGATGCCACGGTCACACCCACGGAGGGTAAATAAAACTATAGGTATCGAAACAAAACAATAAAAGCAAACATTGATAAAACAAACATTGGAAAAATAATAAATACATAACCCAAAATAAAGAATATATCTATCTATCTGTTGTCGTGCTTAGATTTTTTCTATATAGGTACCTATAGATGATTTCTTATAATAGTTTCAAGGGATTTTCGCTAGTGAAATGAACATTTAAATTCAGTAGTTAAATATAGACTTATCTACTAAATATAATTATAATTGAATGTTATTAAATATAATTAAAATCAGTAAAATATTCATTAAAATTTTAAAAAAAAGAACATAATAATATTGTAATACTCGTAGAACCTGAGATATTTGCACGCTATGAGAAATGGCAGACATGTCATGAGCCACTTTTATTTAAGATCTTGCATGCATGTATTATTTTAATTCTGTATGCATACACATGTTTGAGCAAATAAAATTTCTTATTCTTATTCTTATTCTTATTCTTATTCTACCGAATTTAAGTGTAGATCATAAGGTCTATTACAGTGGCTTCCAATATTTTCTTGGCCGGAAACAAATCAAAAGTAACAAACAGAAAACTATGACATTGTAAACATAACATTTCTGATAGCAACTTTTTTATTTATTTATTACACACAGCTACCAGCATGCCTACCTATTCATACCTGGTCATCACCCTCAGCGTCATCAGATACCTTGACGAAGCACACTGCACCTTCGGCCAGTCACATGAAGAGCTACGAAGAACCTCTCCTGGTGGACCGCGACGCCAGCGAAATAGATAGTAAATGCATACCTATGTAAAGAAAGAAAGAAAAGTTAAACAAAACTATATTCCCAAAAAGTATTGTCATATGCATGTTTCTTCAAACACAATTATGTTTACATTGTACAAGTAGTTCCCAAGCCAAGTCACTCGTGTAAAGATAGTCGTATCGATGTTTCACATTTATTTAATCACATACGTCCGATCAGTCAAGACTAGTCACGGCCATTACTGCTGACAAAAGCCTAATCGCCTCTTGTAGTCACAATGAGCCCATATTAGACGCATCAATTCTACTTAATTTCGTTTTGAACTTCTCACTTTCTCTCTGTGATGTAACTTGCGCCATTTTTGAACGCTCCATATTTGAATTTTCGATTCTCCATTTTGAAATACGGTGACTTGTGGTTAGTTTTTTTTTTGGAGGTGTAATGTGCCTGTGAGAAACTATCTAAAACTGTTTGTACAATGCTTTACTTTTATTTTTATGTTTTCCAATCTTGAATCTGCAATTGGCTATCTAGCCATAATCAGATGTGTTCCACTATTCTTAGCTTTCTAAGCGACATTCCAATGAATGGCACCATATACTATTGTTTTCATGTTCTTTGGTCCAGGTCCAGTATGTGCCATCTTTTTAAGCGTTTGATATTTTCCTGTGATTGCAGTACATTCTTTGCCAGTTCATTTGTGTGTTTGCTCAATCTTTCTTTGTATCTCTTGCTATGCTTTACATAAGTGATAAAATATGGTATGCACGATATCCGTGGGTGGTTTGAAAAATAATAATAATAAGTAATCATGTATGTTGTACGTACGTTCGTCGTTTCGAGCAATTTATTATTGAAACACTGTTAGAACATAGTTAATTTCGATTTACTAAAATAACCATTCACGTCAGTAATGAAAATAATAATTCATCAGCGAATTTAATTTTTTCAATGAAAATAATTTATTATCCGGCCTCTCGAATGCATTCGGAATGCCATCCGAAATTATATGACGACATTTTAATTTTAAACGCATTCCAAATTCAAGTTCAATGACAGATGACAGTTACGTAACGATACTCCATATTGGTAACGATTTTATTTTATGGCAAAGGCAATTGGGAAACGTCTCATCCATTTCGGTAAGCACTTTCTTTCATAATGAGAAGACCATAATATATGGTCTTGGTCATGTTAAATTTACTTTCACTAAAGTTCAATGACAAAACATGTGAAGCAAGTAGATGAACAGTCCTATTACGTGTGTTTATAGCATTGTCTCGTAATTGCTATGGCTTTGTCTTAATTGCTATCGCATCGTTTATCGGCGAGTAGACAGATACTAATCGTGGATGAGAGACTAAATAACGATGTAGTTTTATCTCTCTTGCTTTATGGCGGACAGCTAGCGTTTTTAAACCCGTAGAAATAATTCTTTGGTAGAAAATAAATATGTACTGACTATCCCACGACTTTTACTGTACTGTCTTTAATTACATGTCTTAGATATGCAATTAAAACAGAAGACATATTTGTTAACATCTCGTTGCTTTTAAATAGTTGTAAGTCACGAGTCACAAGAGGTATTTAAAAACATCTGTACATAAAATAGGTAGGTACTTAGTTACCTATAAATATTAATCCGTATGTCCGCAACTCCGTATACATTAGTTTAGCTAATATTTAAGTTTTATAAGACAAAATGTTATTAATTTAAATAAATTAAACGTCAATGAAAAAAAAAAAACGAAAGCTGTTTGTTTATATTCCAGTAAAAATATCAGTTGATTTCTCTAATAACATGCAATTGCCAATTAAATTTGCAGATGTCCTACTGCTTTTAGTAAACTCTTTACCCACAAGATATTCAAGTAAATCTTCAATTATCTATTAGGGAATAGGAATAAACTTGTCAATCGCTTCTGTCAGTTGATACCAATCACAACCCCTTTTTATTTTCTCCAAAGACGTCATCATAATTATATATTCACTAAGGCCTAGCGCGCGCTTCGTTAAAAAATTGTTCCGAAAAAATATCGTATCATATCGTAAATATCTATATTTTGCGGTACCGAGATCCGCACATCGCGGATAAAATCGCAGTGCAAAATTAAGTAGTATTAGAATGGTTAATTTTATTTTGTAAATCTATGTATCGATGCACACTCCCGTTTTTCGTGGTTGCAAAACTGAAACTGTCTTTGGCATCCGGTATTTCGCAGTCGACAATAAATCGTAGTACACGTAGGAATTATTGACGTTTGCGGTTTTATATCGCTCTTTAAAAATAGCAAAGAATAAATTTCGTAGTGCGTGCTTAAACTAACTGCTATTTAGAATGTTACACTTAATTACGCCGCGATGACGTACAGTGTCATGCAAGAGTAGTAGCATTCGATCTATGGCGGCTTAATCATTGGTTATTATGCCTTTCTCTTGTTATATGTTATCTGTGCTACTGCTGAACAAGCGTGCGTTATTTATGGCAGCCGATTTGTTTTTTTTTTGTAAGTGAAGTAAAAGTACCTTTGCTAGGATTCCCAACTGTTTTTGCAGCTAGTTGAAACTTTGCCTCGATTTATGGCCCAAAATTGAGACTGAATGTTAACGTAACACCAAGAAGCTGGTTGGTTATTGGCATGGTTACACCCCGGCAAGTTCTTTGCATGTGCATTTTTTCTTGGAATGAACTTAAGTAAACTGAGTGTATAATAAAATTGTATATTTCATCTTCTGTCATGTTAGTGCCCCAAAACCAAAGTTCCTGAACTCAAAGAGACATTTGCTTGAAACTGATTAAAGAGTGCTCGAAATGAAGGGTTGAAAAAACTTGTAAAATGAATCGAAGAAGCATTTTCAAATTCAGAAAACAAGACGATGCAGATAGAGGATTTGTTAAATGTCCTGAGGTCCTTTATTTCTACTCGCTAAGACTATTTAAATGCAGCCCTCAGTAGCAGTGACGTTGTAATGTAAACACATATTCGTACCTAATTAGAACGTTATTGACGCAGCCAACAACGAGAGCAGTAGTGGCCCAGTGGTAACTGCCCTGACTTACGAGTACTAGATCGCGGGTTCAAACCCAGCCAGGCGCATTACTTTGTGTAATCTATTTCATCACTACTGCTCTCAAAACGGTGAAGGTAAACATCGTGAGGAAACCAGGAAAATGTCCTAGAACCAAAAATTAGAAAACGTGTCAGTTCCACTAATCCGCACTGGGCCCGCGTGGTAGATTACGGTCCTTTCCTCTCCTAGAGAAGAGCCCTGAATACCAGCAGTGGGAACATTATAAGGCTGATTATATTATGTATGTATGACGCAGCCAATCGCGTGCTTCTGTGTTTGACGTTTGAAGACCGAACTTCCCACAATCTTACCAACTTGCCGGTAACAGTTCTAACATTTTAAGATAAGATTAATCACTATAAATAGGTACTATTAGACAGGCAGTCGTTCCATGTAATACTGGTATCAGGTATGATATTCAAATGCATACGGCTAGGCTGCAACCCGACCCCAACGTGGTTGGTAAAAGGCTAGGTAGATTGATCATAATGATGACCATAGACAACATTGGCAGCATGTCATTACTCGTTTCACCACTAATATGTTATCAGACTGTCAGACAAACCATTTATAGACATGATATTGAGTTTAAGAAAGTGTAGAGAAATTGTGTAAATGAGTTATTAATGATTAAATTATTTATATATTTGGAAAATCCAATTAATCATTGGAATGATTAATTGGATTTTTCGTAAAATTTAAAAGAATTCGGTTTTCATTTCGGGGAGTTTGCGTCGGGATAGTACAATTTTATTCCAGCCAAGTCCAAACCTATACAGAGAAGTTTAGAAGGAGAAAGCCTTTGCCCAGCTGTGGGACATATTATTATTATGAGGGCTATTTTAAAAAAAAAATGCTCATTATCGGACCATCTAGTTAGAAACACGGCGATGCGCCACCGGCGTATACAATAAAAGGTTTTATTTATTTACTAAACTTACTCTCTGCCCTGCGTTCAAAAATAACCAGCCTGGGGGTCTCTAAGTCAAGAGTGAATGGGTTACTTCTAGGCCAGCGTGCTCCATTATTTAAGCAAATTTAACACCTTTTTAACGCTAAAGGTCTTGTATAAAAGACTAATTTTATTTTAAAATCATGAGTTAACAAGCTTAAAAGGGCCGTATAATGTTGGTGGTGTTGCTGGTGAATAAATTGTGTTCATTAAAATTTTATTTTGTATGTTCAGTGTCGCTAATAACCTCTAATTATATGTCACTAGGCCAAGCTAATAACTGTCTTACGTTTTTCAAGTTTTTACTACAGAAAAGACTTGTAATCTCAACGGAGCTAAACTTTTTCTGATTCGACTTAATTTTTTCAAACCATTGTCTAATTAAAGATTTAAGCTACACTTTTAAAAGCAGTTATTTTGAAGAAAAAAAAATAGTTAAGTAATTTCGTACCTTTAATTATTAGTTTTTAGGGTTCCGTGCCTCAAAAGGAAAAATCGGAACCCTTATAGGATCCTTTTCCTTTGTTGTCCGTCCGTCTGTCTGTCTGTCTGTCAAGATCCTTTATCTCGGAAACGCGTGAAAGTATCGAATTGAAATTAAAAAGTATTTACTCAGGTCTGCGGTCCGTATAAGCTGTGAAAAATCAAACTTGTAAGTTAACGAAAAAAAAAGATACTGTTGCCGTTATGTTGCAAAAAACGTATATTTTGACACTCACAAGTCAAAGGAATCAAAATTCATAGGGTAGGTTAGGTTAGTTGTCCTAGAACGCTGTAATTTGGCATGGAGCAAGGTCTTACAGCATCATCAATCTGAAAACTAAATTTGTAGTTACCATCACAAAAAAATACTTTTTTTGCGGTTCGTAAAAATCTTTGAGACTCGATTCGAAAATTGAACTGTTTTTATACTTAGGTTTGTACGGAACCCTCAGTGCGTGAATATGACTCGCACTTGCCCGGTTTTTTATGAATACATAAGCGCTTAGTGAGATAGAATTACTGTCTGTATATACATATATGTCTGTTTGTATTTTATAATATAAATTTTTTGAAAGTCCTTGTTTGTCTTCTGGCCCCAAGCACTACAATTGGGTATGACGTCCTCGGTTCCCTTACCGGGCCCGGGAAGGGAACAGAAATTTGTTTTTTTTTATTTGATATAAACTGGTTTGACGGCACTTTAGCGCGATGTTTAAGCAATTGACTGCTGCGCTACGTGTTGTGGGTTCGATTCCCGTGCGGAACAAATATTTATATAACCTACAGATACAGAACATAGAGGTCTTTAAGTCAAGAGTGAATAGGTTACTTCTAGGTAAGCGTGCCCCATCGTCGGCCACATCATCGCTTACCATCGGATGAGATAGTAATCAAACGCGAGCCTATCAATAATAATATATATATAGTTGTTTCGGGTCTGGGATGCACCTACGATACAGGAGTAATTCCTAGTGCTGGGCAATATTATAAAAAAAAACAGTGTTTCACTGCTATAACCTCAAAGATTGCATCAATCACTGCTTACTGATGGTAAGCAGTGATTGATGCAATCTTTGATGATGAAGCCCACTAGTTTATCTTCACTCTAGCATATTCTAGTATCATTCTGGATTTCTATAGACCTTCTGGGAATTCAGATGTTAGTTTTTTGTTAGGTGCGTGCGTGGAGTGATTTTTCTGACTAATACCCACCTGTATTCCTTTAGTTACCCTTTCCGTTTCAGGGCCACGGTAATTGTTTAGGCTTGTCTCACCAGTTCAACATTTTTTAACCCAAACATGTTTTTTAAAGCCTTTCTAACAATTCTAGAAAACAACTTGATTTAAAGTAGACCAGTTCACGTGTTTACGCGATGTGAACCTGTGATGAACTGACAGATCTCAAAGGCAGACATGTTTTTTTGTTTAAATAAAGAACAGTAATTTGTGAACTTTTCTACCCTAATAACTTTATAATAGTGGCAGGTAAGTAAGTACATCAAAAGAAATGATTAATGACTTGCGAATTATAGAGATAGTGAATTCTCAAACTGTATTTTTAATGAGGTTAGGAGGTGAATTCATATCTTTTATTTTATTGAACATTACAAAGGACAATGTTTACAGTTACAGAGTTAGAGAGTCAGAATTGTAGGCAGGGAGTCTGGCCATATTTATTATTTACATTTAATTTTCACTTCAACAGCAATGGTGGCCCAGAGTGATAACGATTGACCGTTACTTACGAGTTGTAGGTCGCGGGTTCAAACCCAGCCAGGCGCATTACTTTGTAGCGACATCTATGGCGTCATATAAGAACTAATCCTGCATCGCGCAATCAGAGTTCTCCGCGCGTTTAGAACATATAGAACAGCCCGAAATCATCTATCGGGCAGTAGTAGCCCACCAGACATAACACCCGTCTGGTTGGAGGATCCTCCCTTTTCAACGGAGGTTTGCGGGACTTTACTCTCTGTTCCGTCTACCTCCAAACTGGTGACCCTCGACAAAGAACGTCAGCGCAGCCTTCGTGCAGCTACTACTTCGTGACGTCATCATCACTTCCTCAAGCTTTCGAGCAGCGAGCCATACAGCCAGCACCCACGGCTTTAAAGGGTATCCTGACCACCAGCATGCCTACCTGGTCATACCTGGTCATCACCCTCAGCCTCATCAGCGACCATGGCGAAGCACACTGCACCTTCGGCCAGTCACATGAAGAGACACGAAGAACCTCTCCTGGTCGACGCAAGCAGTCAAGCCACTACATCGCACAGCACCGCTCCGACTCACTGGAGCTAGCAGCACTACTCCGACTCACTGGAGCCTGCAGCATCATCCCGACTCACTGGGACATCATCACCCCGACTCACTGGGGCATCATCCCGACTCACTGGGACAGCAACTCCCCGACTCACTGGGGCATCACCGCAGACAGTTCCGACTCACCGAGAACTATGCGGCATTCGGTTCTGACTCACTGGAACCAACCTACCACTGGCCTGGCACGCATCAAGAAGCATCAAGAACCATCGATCTCCGATCTCCGGAGGGTAGTGATGTAGCGACATCTATGGCGTCATATAAGAACTAATCCTGCATCGCGCAATCAGAGTTCTCCGCGCGTTTAGAACATATAGAACAGCCCGAAATCATCTATCGGGCAGTAGTAGCCCACCAGACATAACATCCGTCTGGTTGGAGGATCCTCCCTTTTCAACGGAGGTTTGCGGGACTTTACTCTCTGTTCCGTCTACCTCCAAAACTTTGTGTAATTTATTCCATCACCACTGCTCTCAAAACGGTGAAGGAAAACATCTTGTAGATTCGAAGACTTGTGAGATCCATCCACCAAGCCGCACTGTGCTCGCATGGTGGATTACGGCCTATTTCCTCTTCTAAAGAGAAGGCCTGAGTCCCAGCAGTGGGCACATTATAAGGCTATGCTGGGCTGCTCTATTTCTTTTTGCTGTTATAATAAGTACTACTAATTTTTCATGCCTTTAATATTAATAAATTACTGCAAATTGTAATAATTGTCTGGCAAACTGACATCACAGTGGTTGTTACTTTGTTAGCTGCTGCGCTGCGTGTCGCAGTAAATTCAATTCCCGCAAAGACAAATCTATGTAGGTATATGCTACAGGTTTATGAAGTTGAACTAAATTATTACATTGAAGAATCTTATTATGTTTTAGAGCTGCTAAATAAAACTTTCATAAATCACGGGATGCACTCGTCATGTTTAAGATTCCGGGATTTTAAAGGAGGTATTATCAACTCCACGTTACTTCTTCGAACTTTAGGTAAATATACCTACCTACCTATTCCGATCTCTAATATACTATACTTTTTTGCAGGCAGGTAAGGCCGGTTCGAACTGAGGCCGTACCACGAGCTCTTGACGCGATCCATTTGACGACCTAAAGTGAACTGTTAAAGGGATGCAGCTTTAAAGGGTGTATAACTCCTCTCTTTCTCGCTCGCACTCGACGACTCGATAGCATAGTCATACCAAAGTCGTGACAGTCTTAGGGGTCCATTACATGGTCATGCAAGCGTCAATCAAAACCATCAATCATGAATGAAGCTTGACTGACGGAATTTTATCACCATACATTTTTCGTCATGCAAACGTCAGTCATCGCATTACACGGTAGGTTTTTCGTCAGTCAAGATATTTGACTGTGGCAAAACTGACAGCAAAACCTATCGTGTAATGGACCCCTTACAGTTACCCAATTTGATAAGGTTAACGAACATTTAACTAACATTTTGTTACCTTTAATAATTCACTTTAATTATTAATAGCAACAATCTGACCGAGTTTTTCAAAGTACGTCAGACCGATAGCCGCGATATCGTCCGAGTCGGCTGTGCGAGTCGACCATCCGATATTTTGTCTTTATCCAACATGTGTTCGCGATCCGACTCGATCCGTCGGGCGACGATCCCTTTCCAACATGGCCGCCGTGTCGCGCCGTCGCGTCGCTTCACCCCCGCCAGCGTGTTGGCCGACATGTCCTAGTCGGCGTCAGATGCCTGATTTATACGGATGTGCGAATGTCGCTCAAAAAAACAAACAAAAACACGATGTCTCGCGACTTCTGGTACGAATTCATTCAGCTATACAAAAGTTTTCCTTGCTTATGGGATGTCAAAAATCCTTGTTATGTGCGAAGGGACTTGAAGAAAGAAGCCTACGATGTTTTAGTTGCTAAAGTACATGAAATCGATGCCACAGCTACTTTAGACACAGTCAAGAGGAAGATTGATAGTTTCCGGACGGCATTCAGAAGAGAAGAGAAGAAAGTGATTATGAGTATGCATTCTGGGGCTACTGACGATGAGATTTATACTCCTACACTGTGGTACTATCGAGAATTAGAAGAGTTTCTTGGGAACAATACTGAAGAACAAAGGAATCTAATCATTTCAAGAGCTACGTTTAATAATGAAGATGAATCTGAAACAATGATAAATGCGGTAAGTTCTTTTCTACTGAGTATAAAACAATGTTGCTTTCCTAGTCTAAACTACGCAACAGATTTTTGATACACGCTGACTCATGGATCACTCAGTCTATTGGTGAAAACTCTGTAAAAAACCGTTCAGTAGTTTTGGAGTTTATCATAACAACAGGCAGGCAGACGCGGTGCGGGAGTTTGTTTTATAAAATATAAGGAATATGTGCATCATATAGGTGACAATTTTAGAAATTTGTTTGCAATTTGGCGAATAACAAGTGACAAGTACTCTTTTTAAAAAAAGTTCTGGATTACAAGGCAGTACTTACTTTATAACCTGATAAGTTCGATAATCTTTAAACGGCCTTGCAAAATGTTTGTCGGATTATCACGCATTTCCACTAGTTAGTTAATAACTAGCGGCTGCCCGCGGCTTCACCCACGAGATAGAAGAAATTAATCCCAAGGTAACATACTCACGGGATAAAAAGTATCTCATGTGCATTCCAGGACATGGTCTATCCGTGTAGGTACCTCATCCAAATCCCTTCAGCAGTTTCACCGTGAAGGAGTAACAAAAATACACACTTACAAACTTAATAATATTAGTGTGATAAAATTAAAATATTTTTATGCGACGTCAAACTTGACAATGAATAACAATATCGTTTAGCGCCAAACTTCTGAGTTTGGCGATTTCGAGTAGAGCAGAGTGTCTAGTTCGATACTTGCAACGGACTAAAACTGATAGCTGCTTGTTCAGTATCCAGTATAAATCGACCTCTTATTGAAAAAGTTTTTCTTATTTTGTAAGGTCAGCTTATACTGGAGTTTATCCAAGGAGTATCGTGTTGCCTCGTAACTGGGTCTGACAGGAGCATCTGCTCCATGTAAAACATTGGTGTTCAGCCGCATTCGTTTAGACTAGAAGCCGATCCTAAGCTAGTTGACGAAAAGACTAGAAAGATGATGATAGTTATCAGTCTCTATACACGTGAAGCTTTGTCTTCAGGGTATACAAGCGTGATGATGCTATATCTGTTTTAGGATCATCTCGAAGAAGAATTTTCAGAAGAAAGCGGCGAAGAGAAATACACGCCTCCTCCAAAGAAACGACAAAAAATATCAGAAAGAGGAATGGATCCTCAACATTCAAGAATCTTCGCTCAGTCCATTCCTGTACCTCAAACAACGGCTGCACAAACCTGCGCACCAACTATGGCACAAACTGAGGCAGAAGACGATTGTGCCACGTTTGCAGCTAACCTGAAGGTGCAAATGAGAGAGATTACCAAAGACCAGAAATTTATAGCACAGAAACTAATTTCTGATGTTATGTTTTTAGCTCGAACCAATAGGTTGACTTACGATTCTAGTGTTGATAGTGGTGGGTTCTACAAAAGTGTTGCTGTACCGAAAATAAACAGTGTAGTAGGAACTCCTGATGTTCTACCAAGTAAAAGTGACAGTTCTACTCAAATAAAATCTTCTGAACAGTGAATTGTAGTTATTATTTTATTTCAAGGAACATTTTTCTATATGCTTTGTGATAATCTTCATTATTCCAAAAATGATGAAAACTTTGATGAGGTCGCTGTTTCCTAGCTGACTACGTTGAGGAAAAACACCGAAACAAACTCCAAGATTGAAGTTTCTTTTAAAGTCCATACAGCAAACATGTAGTGTTCAAACATCTTCTATTATATGTATGTAGATAATTTAATTTTATTAATATGTATAGATAATACAATTTCCTACTACTTATTACACTTATTACAACAAACCTCAATTATATATATTATTGTTTGTTATACCATAGTCACGGTATTTGCTCGTCAATGCATAATATCGCTGATGGGACTTAAAAACTTTCAAATCTTTTTCTGAAAATAGCATTAATTGTTTATTAAATAAAGCAGCAATTAGCATTTCAAATATTGGTATGAGGAAAAGTTGAGGAGTGGTGATATCTCGCTATCTCTTTTGTACACACGTAACCCAATGGCTGTGACGTCACATTTCAGTATGCATCTTTATTTTGTTATTTGACATTTGTTGGCCTTCCATCAGATTTGAAAAGTTTTCAAGAGTTCGGAGCGTGCCCTCGCCCATGGCCTCGCATCAAAAAGGGCCTCGCACTAGCGAGGGTTCTTTAATAACGAGGGTTTTTTATAATTGATAGGCTCGCGTTTAACACTATTTCACGTTATGTTAAGCGAAGATGTGGTCGAACACGGGGTTGTGAAAGTAGCTGTCTCATTTTCGAATTTATGAAAGAAAAAGGTCTCAGTGATGTGCCTTCGCCCACGTCTAAATTAGTCCACGCTACGTCTCTGGTTTTCAACTTACTTAACTTTGTTCAATATATAAAAAAAAAAAAAAAACAAAAAAAAATAGTCGACCAACCCGATTGAGCATGGGTCCCGTTTGATTCTTAGGGAACAAATTCCTAAAGGAGTCCGCTTTAGGAATTTCTGCTTACCGAACCGAGTAAACGTTAGAACTTTTTTTTTATTATTATTGATAGGCTCGAGCGTTTAACCACTATCTGACCTGATGGTAAGCGATGATGTGGCCGACGATGGAGCACGCTTGCCTAGAAGTAACCTATTCACTCTTGATTTAAAGACCTCTAAGTTGTAGCTATCAGGAAATACAGAATCCGGCAAGGAATTCCACTCCTTAGTTGTACGCACAATGAATGTATTCCCAAATTGCTTTTTACGTGCAACGCCGTACGTCTAGTGGTCCGATGATGGAAAGCACTTGGTGGATTTAAATTGTGCAATTCTAAAGCACACTCCCCGAAATGTAATTACGTGAAAGCAGACTCCCGCAAGCTTGACAAATATCATACCTGTCACTCTACAGTCTACAACAGTATCAAATAACTGTACGCCGAGTGTTTGCAGAAGATTTGTACTCGAATGTCTTGTGGACTTTAATATCTGTGTCACGCACTGACTGTAGCAGGCGTTTGCGTTAGGTAGGTACCGTTTGTTTTACTGCAGCTTCATTTACGTGTTATATGTTACATGGCTATGTTATTTTTTATTTATTATCTATCTTCATAAAATAAAATCTACCTCTACCTACCCCTAAGTTGTAGCTATCAGGAACACAGACTCCGGCAGGGAATTCCACTCCTTAGCTGTACGCACAATGAATGTGTTCCCAAAACGTTTTGTACTTATGAGAAAAATTAAGCTAATTCTAATGAAATGAATGAGACAAAAATTATTCTTGGTTTGGTAGTTTTTGCGCCCCATTAGGGTCTGCGCCCTGTGCCTGGGCACCGCTGGCACCGCCCTAGTTACTGGTCTGGGGTCTTACGTTAACATGATCGAAATGTTTACCGTGTTTGGCTCTCTGATTGGTTAAGAATTTGGAGGGAACCAATCGGAGCGTCAAACAAAACAAACAAACTCACTCTGTTCTTCTTAGCGCTGATAGGCGCTTGTTTATTGCGTAAGGAAGCGGGCGTTTAACGCACTTTAGTACATTTCCTTTACACTTACCTACCAAGGTAATTAAATTGTGTAGCTGTAAAAAGGTTAGTCAGTTAACTTTGAGTGGCTTTACTGTTGCTATTCAATTGATTTTCTGAGCAAGTGTATTAATTATTTTTTTTTACCTTTCTGTCCGATAATGAACTGCGAATTTCGAAAAACTTCACCATTAGAAACACCTTAAATGTATCAAAAAATTTATCCAAATTTCAAACTACAATAGACAATAGCATAAGCTGTAAGCGGTGTAATAATATTTTTGTGTAAATTTTTCTTCCTCTTGTAACCTCTTAAAAATACATCATCCGTGAAAATTTCATTTGTCTAGCTATAACGGTTCATGAGATACAGCCTGATGACAGACAGACGGACTACAGAGTGATAGCAATAGGGTCCCGTTATTACCCTTTGGGTGCGGAACCCTAAAAAAAAAAAAAATACATTTTAGTTTGGATCCTATTAGGATAAGACAAACTTAAATGACAATGACAAACTTATAAATAAATAAATACAAATTAATTACCTATCGTAATCTTATACAATGCTTGTCTAGACAAAAGATTTCAAAACAAACAACAATTGTGCCCACGCTCTGAGAACAACTCATGCGCAGGTAAATCGAAATACTAATGCGCCCGTGATTATCATAAATTAATCATCATAATAATATGTACAGTCTATCTTTGGAGTCCTGCATTTGCGTACGGAGATTTAAATATCAGTTTTATTAATATTATGCATAACTGTTTGTAAAAACAGCTGAGTAAAGCTTCGGTTACAACGTACAACGCTGCGGAATGCGGTGCCGGACACATATTTGTAGGAAAAATATCCTAAATGACCTTTTAATTCATCGCTGTATTCCAAAGTGGTGAGAAGGATCATATTCTGTCCGCCACCTTATATGACAGCGTTGTGCGTTATGGTCAAGCGACCAGCCCCCCTAGCCAAGTTACGACCGTTTCGTTTCGATCCTCTTGCGTCG
The DNA here is from genome assembly GCA_961205895.1 of Mythimna pallens. Taxonomy (NCBI): domain Eukaryota; kingdom Metazoa; phylum Arthropoda; class Insecta; order Lepidoptera; family Noctuidae; genus Mythimna; species Mythimna pallens. The sequence goes on along the minus strand of OY540849.1, from coordinate 10,197,564 downwards.
AACGCCTCGTTTGTTCTGACCACGTGACTGAGCGTTGACATGACGCCAGAACAAAGGAATCGGAGGCGTGGCCTACTCGAGGCGTTCGACCCAGATAATCGAAGCGAAACGGTCGTAACTTGAGCTGAGCCCAGGCTCAATGTTGCAATTTGTTCGTTCAACATGTTGAATCATCATCATTTCAGCCGAAAGACAGCCACTGACATGGCATAAGCCACCCGCAGGCATCTGGTATCGATGGGACTCCCATAAACCTCATCAGATGATCGGACCACCATTACAGATGAAATGTCTAAGATATACAGTGGGGATCGCTATGGTTAACTACCAAGTAGAAGATAATAGCACCAATACGCAGAATCGTCATATCAGCCAAGAGTAGAAGTCTCTTGGCTGATAATGGCTAAAGGCCTAAAGCCTTCTCCAATCAAAGCTTTCCCTCTTCATATCTGCCGAAATACATCTACTGCTGGAAACCCTCTTTCTTATACCGGCCTAGCTTCTTGCTAGAGGTACAGGATTGTTCGAAAGATCTACTACGGCTCTGGACTATAAAGGGCTGCTGAAAAAAGGGGTGCGGGAGTAGTCAGTCATTCGATGATTTCGTAAAGAAGGGACATGTTCTAGCTAGAGGCTACCCAACTAGTGCGCTTCACCATCAACGATTACATCACTGCTTACCATCAGGTGGGATTCAGTCTAGCACTAGTTTACTCGTATATTAATAAAAAAAAAACCCTTCTAATCTCTTAAAGCCTGCCGCAGTTACTCAGCTTGCTAAACACAATGCTACTAATTATGGAAAACAATCCTCACGTTGAATGTTTTTTTGTGAACAGTCTTATTCGGAGTTGTACCTACAGTAAACTAATGTAGGGGTGGTCTAAGACTTAAACCGAGAGCTATACGAGTCGATCACGTAAGTTCATCAGCCCCCCTAGCCGAGTTACAACCATTTCGTTTCGATTCTCTTTTCGCTGATCGCCTCGAGTCGGCCACGCTTCCTATTCCTTAGTTCTGACCACGTGACTGAGCGTTGAGATGACTTCAGAATAAAGGAATCGGAGGCGTGGTTGCTTGAGGCGATCGACGAAAAGAGAATCGAAACGAAACGGTTGTAACTTGGCTAGGGGGGCAGAAAAATGTTAGCGATTCTGATTTTTCTGCGTTTCGTTATCGCTAAATACGTACTTAGAACTATACATTGTATTTTATAATTTTATTAACTTAGTTTTGGAAGTCAGTAAGGCAGTCGGTCAGACTGGAAGCCGATCCCAACACAGTTGGGAAAACGCTACATATATATTGACTGGATGGTTGCATGGTTGATGTTATTATTTTTTATTTGATGTAAACTAGTGCTTGACTGCGACCCCATCTGATGGTAAGCAGTGATGCAATCTTTGATGGTGAGGCGCACTAGTTTATTAAGAGCCTATACACTCTAGCCTTGAAGACAGTCAAATTATAATCGGATGGGAAGACCGCAGCAGGCAAATTGTTGCAGTCCCTCAATGTAAGCGGTATAAACGACGAGGCGAACGCTTAGTCCTAACCGTAGAGGTTTTACGCCCGTTTTCAATAAGCTATCTATCTACAGTTGCAGCTACTAAAGATAAAGAAATCTATCCTTTTGTCCTTACTTGCTTTCCTATAACCTACCGACGGATAGCATTTCCTACCAAAGCTGTCAATCTATCGTCGGGAGGTCGGATAGACCACTAGAGATAGGACCGCTCATACAATTCGTCCTTACCTGCATTTCAATATAAGTTTGAAGTTACTCTCCGATAGGCGGAGCTAACTCTAGTAACGTCATCTGCGTATCCGTCATTATCGGCCGGTACAACGGGGATAAGCGTTTGAAAATTAATATTTGTTGTGTTGTACGAGTGTTTGTTTTCTTGTCAAAATGGAATATTTAAGCAGTGATGACAGTGATTTGGAATTATTTCAAAGGATAATAGATTATGATGAAGAGAGTGACAGTGATACCGATAACATACCGTTACAGAAGGAATATAAGCCACGTGTGAATTATTTATCTAAACTAAATGACTACGAATTTGCTTATAGATTTAGACTAAATAAAGTGGCTGTGACTCAGTTATTTCATCTAATACAACCATACTGTGTTACATCTAAAAGGTAGGTAAGGTTAATTAAATAATTTAGATGGATTTTTATATTTCTTTGCCTAATATCACGCATTTTTACAGGAATCATGGGATATCCCCTCTTCATCAGATACTTCTGGCTCTACGATTTTATGCATTGGGTACTATGCTGGTGTCTGTTGCAGATTTCATTGGAGTGTCTATAGCATCGGCTAGTCGTATTGTTTCTGATGTGTCTAGAGCCCTAGCAAGATTGTACCCAGATTTTGTTAAACTTCAGAATTACTCTCAACAGGAGTTTTATTATATTGCTGGATTCCCTAGAGTACATGGTGCCATAGATGGCACTCATATATTAATACAATCACCAAGTAAGTAACTCACTAGATATTTTTTTATTTCTATTTAGACATGGTACAAAAATATATTATATGAACTGTCCTCTGTGGTTTCAAACATGGTAACAAATGGTAATACAGTACACAAACAAACTCTTCAGCTATAGGATATTAGTACACCTACATAATTAACTATTTTTTTTACAGATTCCAACATAGGAGAGGAATTCAGAAATAGAAAAGGTTTCTTTTCTATCAACGTGCAAGTTGTGTGTAATGCCTCATTGGTGTTTCAAAATGTTGTTGCTCGATGGCCAGGATCCACTCATGATGCAACTATATTTAACCATTCTGATTTAAAAAGTTTGTTATTTAATTGATTATTATTCTGTCAATGTAACGCTGTATGTATAAAAATCTAATGCATTTAAATAATCTTAATAGATGATTGTGAACAAGGTGTACTTGGAAATCGCTGGTTGCTTGGTGACAGCGGATACCCTTGTAAGCCCTATCTCTTGACACCGTTACTCAACCCAAGTACTCCGTCAGAGCAACGATATAATGAAGCACATATAAAAACAAGAAATACTGTAGAAAGGTTAATTGTTTATATGTTTGGTACAAGTAGTGTAAAATTATATAACATTATTAATTATACGTAATATTTTATTACAGATGCATTGGAGTTTGGAAGAGAAGATTCCCTATACTGTCATTAAAAAGTAGGCTAAAACTAATGAATATGCAAGCAGTTATCATAGCAACGGCAGTGTTGCATAATATTGCCAGAAATATGAATTTGGAAGAAATAGAACCAGAAGTATCAGTTCCAGACATGTCTCAGGAAAATGATATAATTTTTCATGAAAATTCTCCTGCACAATTCACATCAGAACGGCTATTACTAATAAATAATTACTTTCAAACATAAATAAAACACAATTAATTTTTTTTATGCCTTTTTATTTTATATCACTACACTAAATACACCTAATGCAAATAAACCCTAAGTTCAATTTCTATTTTATATCACTACAACCATTGGATGATTTACCAACTCAAAAAAAACATTATTCGCAAAATACCATTCTTCATTATTACACCTAATTTAACATGCAAACAAACACTAAGTTTAATTCTATTTTATATCACTATTTCCTATCTTATATTTCACTTAAATTAACATGCAAACTTAATTAATTAATTTTTTTAATCGTTCATTTTCTAACCTAGCATTTTCTAATTCTAACTTAAGTTTAGCTATCACCAACTCCTTTTCTTCATCTTCTCTGGCCAGCCTTTGCTTTTTAGCGATCAGGTACTCTGCTAAAGCATTTTCCCTATTTATACGGGATCTAGAGAGCTCTTCTTGTGTTTTATGTTTCCGCTTTGCTGTAAAATAAACAGAGTTACTAAATATTCCTACTATTTCATGGTAATATGCACCAATACTAAAATACATTAAGTAAAAGGTTATTAAACTAATTGCATAAATAGGAAAACTAAGTTTTAGTAAACTTGTTAGTTAAATTTCTGTAACAGTTACACATATTATGTTTACAAGAATTTCATATTCTACTATAAACCAAAATTATAAGTAACTGCAAACCAATAATAACTTTAGTTTTAATCTAAGAAAAAGCAGTACCCATAAAACATTAATAATGAAAAATTACAGCCACCCACCTAATGTACCACTTCCGCTAGCTCTACTAAAAAAAAAGTTTTTCTGTTTTGAGGGAGGTGTCCCAAGGATTTGGATTTCATTCAATACCTCCCCCTCATCAGTACCACCACAAATACCATCACCATGTTCATCACCTGTTTCTTCATTCCTATTTATTAAACTAACACTAGATCCCTCAACCTCAACATTCAATGATTCACCCATAACCAATAAAGATTGATTTTGGAAAGAGGCATCTCCACCAAACTCCACCGAAAAACCTTGACATGTGCTGCCTAACAATGAAGCCACTTTATCCAAGACTTCATCAGGTGGAAAATAGTCTTTGCCTCCTCCGGTCTGCAAAAAAGAACAAAATTAAGTAAAAATGTTGGTGCTATAGTTACGAATCATTCACTGATAATCTTAACTTACCTTATTAAGACTACTCCTCATATTTGCACAGCGTTTGCGAGCAGACTTCTTTAGGTTGTCCCATTTTAAACGAAGTTGTGCTGGAGTTCGTGGGAAACTTGAAATAGACGAATTGAAGCTATTTGCTAACGTTTGCCAAGCCTGATCTTTCAATTTGTTGTTGGTGGCATTCGTGGCTTTGTTATTTATAACAGTATTTGCCGCTACAAGTTGTACAAGTAGCATCGTCTCATCTTTTGTCATGGGTGCTGCTTTTACTGACTGAAAAAAAAAAATCTGTGAAGGCCGGAACGCGTTATGCTATATAGATACTTAAATATCAACAATACATTATACTTACAGTGTTCATTTTATTTCACTTTTAGGATACTTTACACTTTTAAAAACGTAAACCTGTACAATATACAACGTAAACGGAGGAACTATACACTCGATACCGAAAACGAAAAGAGCGCGAATATGTAGGTGACATGCGCGTCGGCGCCGATAGTCTGTCATTGTCAAAACGTTTCGTTTTAGATTTCAGTTTTACTAAAAAGACAATAAACAAAGCGAAAAATAAATAAAATGTTTCAATTTTTCATTTTTTAAAATTACATTTATGCTGTTAACAAGTTGAGTACGTTTATTATTGATAAATAAATAAATAATATTTCATTTTGACCGTGACAGTTTTTAGTGGTTAGAATAGAACGAAACGTTTGGACAGGCTGGGATAGATGAGAGGGAAAAAGCTATCTGTCGTTGGTTGAAGATAGATAGCACCTATCTTTGATTGTGAAACGCAGACTATGGATAGATAGAATCCTACAGTTTATCGGAGATAGCTATCTATCTATGAACTTCGGTAGATTATTGAGAACGGGCGTTAATAACGTAAGAGTGGATACTCGCCGTACGTCGGTTGTCCGATGGTAGAAATGAGATGGCGGAATCAAGTCATGCAGTTTCCGCGAACACTCTAAAATGCAACCTGTATTATTGTGTTTATTTCGTAGTAGAAACTTAGCTGTCGATGTCTTCATCCATATTGTATATGTGAATTTATATGTTTGTGAACGCACCCATGACACTGGGGTTATTGCTATTGTGGGGCAAAGTTTAGAAAAATACTCGCCTACTAAATAGATATTATAAATTAAATGCGAAAGTAACTTTGTCTGTCCGTCTGTCTGATTGTTACTTTGTCTTGCGGCTAAAATTTGGATAAAACTTGGCACACGGATAGACCAAGTCCTGGATTAAGACATTTTATTCTGCTGTTTGTAGACGCGAAAGGTTGATTATGCTAACCTCAAATATTTAGGTCCTACTAAATATTTGAGGTTAGCATAATCAACCTCTTAATGTTTCCACTGCTGGGACTCAGGCCTTCTCTCTAGGAGAGGGAATGGGCCGTAATCCACCACGCAGGCCCAGTGCTGGTTGGTGAATGTCACATGTCTTCGATTTTTTGGTTCTAGGACATGCCGGTTTCCTCACGAGGTTTTCCTTCACCGTTTTGAGAGCAGTGGTGATGAAATAAATTACACAAAGTAATGCGCCTCGCTGGGTTTGAATCCGCGGCCTATAACTCGTAAGTCGAGGCCGTTACTATTCAGCAACAACTGCTCTCTATATTAGTATATACATATATTTGAGGTTGATCACCGACAATACACGTCTTAGCACCCCTGAGCTAGTGCCAGCTACTAACTCGAATTTACATTAAAACGTTTCGCCCCAGTTTGGCTCGGATTAGCCAGGATTGGCCCAACTAGGTCAGCTGCAGACCAAAAAGACGAGTTAAAATAGGTAGTCACCAGCATTTATGGGTTAATCAGATCCGTAGATAACGGCGCCATAATTGTAATGTTAAAGAGTAGGTTCTTTGAAAACATAGAGTCTTTTATGCCAAGATTTTGTAAAGATCGCATCGCTAATATTATAAAGAGGTTATTTTTTTTTTGTAGGAAGTATTATCTGGAACTACTGAACCGATTTTGAAAAATCTTTCACCATTATCAAGCTACATTATTCTTGAGTGGAATAATGGCTATACTGGATTGTAATTAATAATATTTTTTACCCCTAAAATATTTCTTACCCGGTGAAGCGTCACGGGTCAGCTAGTGAATGGATATGTTTTTCAAATATACATGTAAATCTTTTCTGAAGTTTAGTTCTTAGATCTTTTTTATTTTAAAATTTAATTTTAGTGGTCTTGATTCATATACTTAGTTACCATCGACGTGGAGAAGAAGAAAAATGACTAGCAGTGTATAGAAATCAAGAACCAGATTTAAAACAAACTAGTCCCATCTAAATTCATGAATATTCTGGCCTCGCAAATGTCACATCACTCTCAAAAGCGATACCATCTCAGAGTGAAATAAATCAAAAAGCCCTCCCATAATTCACGGACCGCCCAGACAGCAATAACAATAACTGCTGTTGGCAACACCGCGGACCTTAATTTTTACGAGTAGCAACACTGCTTTGAAGTGCCGCGCGATTTGCATTCACCGCCATTTTATGTTGATTTGACAGCTAGTGTCAGATTTTAAGATGGTTCGTGTAATTTAACGGCTGTTAGTGCGGCTAGCTTATTTTTCTGTGAGGGTTTTTCTTATCTTGTTTGGATTGATGATAAGCTTTACAGCTTTACGAGTGTTGTTGCAAAACTGGTTGACACCGCAAACTGTGTTATACCAACATGTTCACAGTTTATATCTGCTATATTAAAGAAGGAATGCTTTTTTACATTAATTTATTGATAGACATTCACCAACCTGCACTGGGTGGTCCATTCTCTCTCCTAGAGAGGCTTGAGTCCCAGCAGTGGGACCATTATAAGGTTGATTATGCTTATGGGTATGACTAGGTACTACCACGCTTAGATGGTAAGTGATAATGTAGTCGACGATAGCCTACTTTTGTTAAAGGATTCTCAGATTATACCTAACTATTAAGAAACGCAGGGACTAAGAGATGTTTGTGTGTTTGTTTTTTTTATTGTTTTGTTGTTTTTTTTTGTGTGTTTTGTTTGTTTTTTGATGTTTGTGTCCCAGTTGTGGGTTAAGCTCGCCTATGTACATCAACTGTCCTATTTATAATGTCAGTATAAAATTGTGTGTACAATAAAGAATAAGAATAAAGAATGTTTATAATTCCACGCTTTGGCTTTATGTGCGATAAAAGTATTCCTAAACGCTTTGTGCGTATTGGTGGGAATATCTACCGTGGTTTGGTTAAGTTTTATCTTATATCCATAACAATTACATACTTCAACTGAAGAGCTTTATAGGGCTTATTTCATAGAATTGTGTTCATTGACCATGATGCATCATACTATATAACTACACGATCAAGAAGAAATAATGAAATAACTATATCCACTGAATAATCTATTAACACCACATTTAATGGCGTCTCGGAAACCTTACCGTTACATTATTAAATGTGAAAATTATATTATTAAATAAATTGCAGTGAAATAACTATAATCGTGTTATGAAATGGGTAGGGTTGCTCACTCGATGATCACATTAATATTATAAAGGCGAATATTTTGTTAGTCTGTATGTTTGTCCTGGAATAGCACTAAGATACTTTTATTATGGGAACCCTTGAAACAACTATCTTGAGTCGCGGGAATGCGATGGATGCGAGATGCACAGGACCGTTCGTTGTGGCGATATTTCGAGGAGGCCTCTGTCCAGCAGTGGACGTCTTTCGGCTGAAATGATGATGATGATTTTTCTTGCTTGTGGCTACATAGTAACTGCCGCAAGTCGGGACGTGCTTGAAGATCGAGATCTTCGAGGTTTCGAGGAGCGGTGACTAACCTGCCATCATTATATAACTAAGACTCGTCCGTTCCTCAGAAACCACATTATGCTGCAGGTCCCGCCTGTCATTTATGCCGACTTCTGAGCAGTGGTGGCCGAATGGTAACGGCCTCGACTTACAAGTTTTAGGTCACGAGTTCAAACCCAGCCAGGCGAATTACTTTGTGCAATTTATTTCATCACCACTGCTCTCAAAACGGTAAAATAAAACATCGTGAGGAAAATGTAGGACATGCCGGAACCAAAAATTCGAAGACATGTGACATCCACCAACCCGCACTGGGCCCGCGTGGTGGATTTCTGCCCATGCCCTCTCCTAGAGAAGAGGCCTGATTTCCAACCGTGGGAACATTATAAGGCTGACTATCCTATGGTAACAGTAGTTATGGATAGTCAGAAGCCAGAGACTGTCATGGGTCTTGCCAAGGGGTATCATTTCGCCCATTTATTGGGTTGTGAAGGTCGCATGTCTTCAGTCAAGTGAAGGTGAAGTCGCTCCGTGTAAATACTACTTAATCACATTATGTTAGGTAAGAAGCCGACCCCAATATAGTTGGGAAAAGGCTAGATTTATCAATCTGATTGAGAATGATTGTATTCCCTTAAGTCTAAATTTCACCGGGACACCATGGCGGTGCGACCAGTAGCCGCTACCAACAAAATGCTCTATAGAGAGTTACTCACCTGGTGTCCATGTCGCGCAACCAATTTGGTGGCGCGACCAACTCGGACGCGTGCATTTGATACTGTCTCAGTGTGGTGTAGCGACTCTGATGTCTGTATAGTAGCTTACGGACACCATGGCGGCGCAGCTAGTCGCGCCATGATGTCCCGGTGAAATATAGCCTTAAAGGATGAGGCAGCAGACAGTAAACTCAGTGTATCCGGGGACCTTACCATGACGTGTTAAAATGTCAAGTGTCCAAACGAGAAAGAGGGATGGAGCTGTACACCCTATGTAGCTCCATCCTTTTAACAGTTCAGTTTAGGTCCTCTGTTATGTCAATATTTGACAGCAACCAAACGCAATGAGTAGAAATACCAACATCACTCTTGTGTTACTGAAGTTTAAGGCAGATGTGTTGCTATTATACATCCACATATTGTAAATTTCTTTTAAAAGGGGTGAGACAACTGGGCCAAAAATCCAGTTTCTTGAGTGTTAATAAGAAAATCCAGATGAAAATACCTGATAACTCTCTTCTTTTTTCTACTTGCGAAAGCTTGAATTGTTTTCTGCAGCTCTGGGTGGAACAAGAGAAAGTGTCAGACTTTTTCTAACTAAAACTCAGAGTGTTCCTTCACTTGCCCTTTCCGAGGGCCACGGTAACTCTTTTCCAACAATCCTTTTCCAGACCCGTGGGTTGTATCAGAACTTCATGCTTAGAAACGCTCGCAACCGCTGTACCACTGAGTCAGAAATGTTCAAGAATGCGTTCTATTTTTGAAGAACCGTGAGAACGAATATCCAAATCAAAAAAGAAAAAAAAGGACAATAGTCGGCATTTTTTCCATTAATAAAATCCTTGTTCAAAATTCTGTGATTCGTGGACAGTGCCCAACAAAGCTATATTTTCTAAGAATTTTCTATTTCTTACTAAAACTGTTGTTCTGTGAACTGATCGCTCAATTGGACGCCAAATGTTTTATTGTTCACGATCTAGGATTCTCTGTATTTACGTGCTGGGGAACGAAAATCTTGAGTCTATTGTTATTTCGTCTATGCCCCCAAGTTTGTCATTCCTAACATTGCAATACATTCTTAAAATTAAAATTCAAATGTTGTTTCTTCTGTTTCAGCATTTCGTTTCATATAGATTTTTACTCTGATTTAAGTGAATTTATTTTTTTCCTTTTAAATGATTTTTTTTCCTTATGAATTTATTCATCTTCATTTTAGCCGAAAGACTTCCGCTGTTGGACATGGGCCTCCCTCAAGTGTTGTAATAAGGACCGGTCCTGTGCGTCTCGCATCCATCGGATTCCCGCGACCCTCACCAGGCCATCGTTCCACCTTGTGGAAGGCCTACCAACGCTGCGTCTTCCGGTACGCGGTCGCCACACTAGAACTTTTCGGCCCCATCGATCATTTGAATATGTGCAACAGGAAGACAAATTTCCAATTTGATTTTTTTCGTTAAGTGTTTTTCGCCTTTCGATTTTTCCTCGCTACCTAAATTTTGCTGCTTGTTAATTGTTTATTTGCAACTGGCAACCCTGTTCCTAATCAGAAGTGGAACATTTCGCGTCGCGGCGTGGCGTGTCTCCTGCCCATTCACGACTAGTTTGGGCCATTTGTCACTGTCTGCTACCATGACTCGCTCGTGGTGAGGTTGCTTACGATATTACTGTTAGCAAGCGCAAAACTTTTGCTAACCAACATTGTTTCGTGTGCGACTGAGACTGCGGCTTTAAGTTTCCGTACTTTTGCGTGTTACCAAGCCATTGTTTTTTTTTTTAGAAAACTAAAAAACAAATGAAGGAAGTATTTAAACATTCTCATAGAGATATTCTTTTGTTTTTTAATTGGCAGATTTAAACGAAGGTCAGTTCCAAGAAAAACAAGAATAAACACTTGCGGAAAATTACGAGTTTATCGTATAATAAGAAGAGCCTCACAAAGTAATTCATCACAAAGCTGTTGTTTGTCGTTCGATGTGGATCAGGCGGAGCATATAAATCGAGAAATTATTCCTATACACTTGTGTTAATTATGGGCATGTTAAACAAACAATACGGGGGAAAATGGGATTTTGATTAAGTGTCCTCTTAATTTACGATTAGACAAATGTCTGACTTAGGGCGGAATTCAGCAATAAAACTAATCGCGTTTTAACGTTTGACTCGCATAATCGTGTTTAGTCGCTGTCACTAGTGTCACTTGTCTGTATTTTTCTTTTGTTGTATTTTTACAAGTGACACTAGTGACAGCGACTAAACGCGATTATGCGAGCCAAACGTTAAAACACGATTAGTTTTATTGCTGAATTCCGCCCTTACTGATTTGTTTGCGTTAAGCGTGGGGATATAGAGTCTACAAATTACAGATTGTTCTCCTTTAAAACTGTAACCATGATGAACTGATCCTACGTACCACCGCTGAAGGATTCTCCGACCAGACGGATGTTATGTCTGATCTAGGCAACTACCCGTGATTTCGGGCTTTCTTTTTTTTTGGAGGGGAAAATCATCTAATGACTTCCCCCGCGGGCTATTGTATGTTCAAATCGTCAAATCACGCGAAGAATTCTAATATGGCAATGCAGGATTTTGTGTTTTTTGTACTTCTTTTGTGGCGCCATAGGTGTCGCTACATCATCATCCACAGCCCAACTTCGTCCACTGCTGGGCATACCCCTCCCTTTTTTTGTGCCCATCCCCAGTTTTGTGCCAACCTTATCCAGGTTGTACCCGTGATGGCGACAATGTGGTGTGCATAACACTGCTGCTGGACGAACAACTGTTTCATTCGACATGGCTGGCGTAGTGGCTGAGCGATTGGCTGCTGCGCTGCCTGTCAACGGGTTTAATTCCCGCACCGAACAAATATTTGTATGGTTTACAGATAGTTGCTATAGGTCTGGGTGTTTGTGAGTTTATATGTTTGAAAATACAAGATACTAGAGAAATTCTCAAACTGTGGCAACGGTTTTATTTAAAAATATCGTTGACCGCCGGTCGGTTACTTAACAGCCATACTTCATCATCATTCTCTTGCCATCATCATTATTTGGGGTAGGAACAACATATCTTCTTCCATACTTCCGTCTTAGTCATAGTCATTATACCTATACGTAGTCACTTCGTTTTATCTTCCACGAAGTCCTTCCATTGTTGACAGAACAGTCATCTACATACAAATATATTTTTTCTCTAAATGCTTAAGAAAGTATTTTCGATAAAAAAATGTATTTTTTAAATTTTGTTGGTCTGTTTGTTTGTTCCGCCTATCTCCGAAACAGCTGGACTAATTTTCACGGGACTTTTAGTGGTAGATGGCTGATGTTATAAAGAGAAAAAACACTTCTTGAAATTTTGACTAAATGGTATTTTGCTGGCTCACGACGAAGCTCTGATACCGGACGAAGTCACGGGCACCACCTAGTTCTTAGTTAGTTTTTTAACTAAATTACTTTTTCCCACAATTAGTCTGTGTAGAATTAAATAGAATTAGCTTGTTACTTGTAATTAAGATTTGTTTAACAAGACAATTAAAACATTGTGGTTTGTTGTCACGCCACGGCTGACTGTGATACCAATTTATTTAACTTGTTTTACACTTTTATTTTATTCTTTTGTAATAACTATCACGCAAAAATAAAGTTTAAGCCGTATCGAAATACAGTAAAAAAAAATAAGCTGTCAAACCATTACCATAGACGATTTAAAAATAAATCACTCAATCGAACACTGTTTATTTATATAAAAGTAAACAATGTTTATTAATTACATAGCCGCTAGCACATTAATATGATCACTCAGTATTCATAACCCATTGCCTGCGACTGCTGTTCGTTGGCTGAATACTGATGCCTGGGCCAGGGCCACTGGGACCTGGGTATATCTACCACGCTGGGAACTAGGGAACTGATTTCACTCTTGTTCGAAGTTTGAAAGTGAGTTTATGTCAGCTGTTACGCTTTAATGTAGGTAGATGGCAAGAGGTCAGGGAAGCTAAACCTTTTGAATTACATAACGGTATTATTCTTTGTATCATGTTTTTGTAAGTAATTGTAACCTAAGTAACCTATCTGTCGGCCTTTTCTAAATATGTTGGGTTCGGCTTCCAGTCTAACCGGATGCAGCTGAATACCAGTACAGGGCTGCACTAAAAGTATCGGGAATGGAATATTTCCACTGTTCCTGTCATATTAAAATCTTTTTAATTGAAAACTCCTTGGTTTTAAAAATCGAATACCATTTATTTATTTATATCTAAAAAATGATTCTCGGTCTTGTCAAACTTGTTTAGTAGTAGAGAAAACGGAATTGACTCGAGAAAATTCAAGAGCGATGCAACCGCCCCATCATCCTCCATCACGACAATGCGAGTTCTCACGCCGCGCACAGAACAAAAGAGTTTTTAAAGCAAGAAAACATAGAATTATTAGACCATCCGCCGTACAGCCCCGACCTAATGATTTGTATACTTTCCCTAAAATAAAGAATAAATTGCGTGGTCAGAGATTTTCATCACCCGAAGAAGCTACAAAACGGCCATTTTGGAGACCCCAACTTCCGAATGGAATGGTTGCTTCAATGATTGGTTCCATCGTATGGAAAAATGTGTCAAATTTCGCGGAGAATACTTGGAAAAGCAATGAATACATTTTTAAATTGTAATGTTGTGTCACTTCCTTGATTCCCGAAATTTTCAGTGCCGCCCTCGTATTGAATACATTTTGCGACTAACACAAATAAGGCCTAAATAAACATTTATTAAAAGGAACTAGGATGATTTTCCACATTTTTTTTTTCAGTTGTAGATCCGTCTATATTATACACTCACAGAAGTGTATTTATTTGGCCAGAAAAAGGTTTTTTTTTTTAAATAATGGCCAATTTATTTGAGACATAGTTTTAGGTTGAGTACCTCTGGCATTTGAGAAACTGGGATATTCTGTCCAAAACCACTAATCCCTTTATTTGTTGTCCTCAGGGACTCAAACTGTAACCGTAATAAGTGTTTTTAACACTGTTTTTTAAAACAGTTTTAACAGAAAAACACTTTTAAATGTAACAGATACAATAATGTTACCGAATCAAACTGTAACCTTTTATATGTGTTAATAAGTGTTAATATGTGTAACAGAAATAATCGGTTTTAGTATAGCTTTAGGTAAGTATAAGTAATTGCACAGTACGGCAACAACGCGTGGCGGCCGTAAGAGTGTTAGACGCGCGTTGTTAAAGCCTACGACGATCTTCAGTACACACAGACTAACGCATTAAACATAACATAATTATATTTGTTTTGTTTAGTTCCGATTCCGAGTTCCGATCGGCACACGCCATTATTTTTTATCTCAAGTCACCATCTCTTGCTTACAATACACTAAGTACCAGAAAGTATGCCTCGTAATAAAACCAATACCGTTCACAGATATTTTACATTTATTGGAATTGTCATGAGAAATAGGCACTCTAGTTACATACAGGTTTGGTGCATCGTGTGCCAAATTGAAATGGTCGATTGGAGGGGTCATCTGCTATCCTTTCAGACCCTTAAACACTTCTCATGCCCTGTGGATTTTTTTTCATCGACTTTTTATTGCTTTATGAAAATAAGACCCAAATTTGTCATACAAATACCAATAAAAAAAAAATATATAAGGCCTTTGGATGAGGCCCATTGTAAGCGACCATGTTTCAGTGCGATATGGTCATCACTGGCAACACGCACTGGTCATAGACTTTCGTCTTGAGACACTGTGGTATGTTGGACGAGAACATACCGCGCAGCTTCCCGAACGCTGCCCAGCCGAGTCGGATTCGACGATTGACTTCTTTCTCAAAGTTAGACCTACCCAACTGGATTGTCTGTCCCAGGTAAACGTAGTCGTCTACAACTTCGATTGCAGAGTCTCCGACCTTGATCGGAGTGGGTACTACATGGTTATATACCATGACTTTGGTTTTGTCCATGTTCATTTTAAGTCCCACTCTTTCGGAAGCTCTACTAAGGTCATCGAGCATTGTACTGAGCTCCTCCGTAGTCGTAGCCATGACTACAATATTGTCGGTAAACCGAAGGTGAGTGATGTACTCGCCATTAACATTAATCTCTAGTCCACTCCAGTCCAGAACCTTGAAGACATCCTCCATTGCAGCCGAAAACAGTTTCGGAGAAATGACGTCTCCCTGCCTCACACCCCGCTGCAGAAAGATAGGTTTCGAGGTCCGGTCCTGAAGGCGGACTGACATTGTGGCGTTCTCGTACAAACACTTCAGCACTTCGATGTACCGATAGTCAATCTGGCACCGTTGGAGAGATTGCAGTACAGACCAAGTCTCGATCGAATCAAAAGCTTTCTCGTAGTCCACGAACGCTAAGCATAGCGGCAGGTTATACTCCTCGGTCTTCTGTATAACCTGCCGGAGCGTATGTATGTGGTCTACGGTGCTGAAACCTTTTCAGAATTCGGCTTGTTCGGGAGGCTGGAAGTAGTCAAACCTGCGCGCGAGACGATTCGTGATGAATCTGGAAAACAGCTTGTAGACATGGCACAGAAGTGAGATGGGCCTGTAATTCTTAAGCAGTGCATTGTCACCCTTCTTAAAGAGAAGTACCACCACACCTCTGCTCCATGCCTGTGGCGTCTTTCCCTCAAGTATGACAGAATCGAACAACCTTTGAAGGGCCTTTAGGACCGGTTTTCCACCCGCCTTCAGGAGTTAGGCTGTAATTCCGTCGTCACCCGACGCCTTGTTGTTTTTAAGCTGCTTCAGAGCCATCCTAATCTCGTACAGGCTGACTTCCGGGATATCCCCGGTATAGTGCCGGGTTAATCTAGCTCTTGGGTCGTTTGCTAGATTCGTTGTGGGTTTTGTGACAGACGTGTACAGCTGTCCATAAAATGCCTCAATCTCTCCCAGGAGCTCCGATTTGGTGGAGATGACTCTGCCACCGTCAGTTTTCAGTTTCTTGAGCTGGCTCTGCCCTATAGACAGATCACTCTTGCAAAAACCTTGGAGCCTTTATTCCGCTCGATCGCGTCCTTAATCCGTGCGGTATTAAAGAGGCGGAGATCGCGTTTTAAAGACTTGGAAATCCGTCTATTGAGCTGCCGGTAGATGCACGCATCGTCTGAAGACTGCAGAGTCATCTCACGCTTCTCTTTCAAGAGTTTGAAAGTTTGACCAGGGAGCCTTTTCTTCTTTGTACGAGTCTTAAAAAACTTAGACCCGACCGTATGGACAGTTTCCATGAACCCATAGTTGTATTCGTCCACGGAGCCACCTAGGCACTCGAAACGATTGTGAAGTTCGAGCTGAAAGCTCTCGGAGTTTTGAATCTGGATCTGTGCTGAACGGAGCGTAGACTACATCAGTCGAGATCTTTCAAGCTTGATATTGATATCCAATGTGCCTCTTACCATTCGGTGATCACTTCCAGTTTTCACTACGTTGATCACAGAGACATCATTGAATATTTGCTTCTTCGTCGACATGATGAAGTCAATCTCATTTCTGGTCGCACCATCAGGGCTTTGCCAGGTCCACTTCCTACGCTCACGTTTTTTGAAGAAGGAGTTCATCATATATCCTTCTCCATAAAACTAGCCACTAGGTCCCCGGCGGTTCCGATGTCCAAATCCAAATTTCCCCACTCGTAGCTCAGCACCGTCTCGTTTGCCCAGTTTCGCATTAAAGTCCCCCATGACCACGGTGAAGTGAGTCTTAGAACCATGCATGGCTCTTGATATATCCTCATACATAGATTCTACTTCGTCGTCGGAATGTGTCGAGGTCGGGGCGTAAACCTGTATTAGCTTCAGCGAATATCTTGATGATATTCTGAGTATAAGGTACGCCATCCTGGTCGACACACTCTCGATCCTCACTGCATTGTTCACAAAGGACTTGTGGACGATAAATCCGACACCACCCTGGGACTGCTGGTCACACTCCCAGAAATAAAGCAGGTTACCGGATTTGAGAATTATCGTGTCCTCTTCCTGTCTTCAGACTTCAGATAATCCCACAATATTTCATCGTAACCTGCTCAATTCTTCCTCAAGTTCGGCGATCTTCTCGTCGGACCGGAGTGTACGCGTATTATATGTTGCCAGGTCCAGTCGTCGTTTTCTAAAGGGAGATTCTTCGCACCCCTTGCCTCGCCATAACCTTGACCACTACCGAAGTCAAGGGTAGACGGGCTGCCGGGCACTAGGGGCTATTTCTTGGTTGTGCTTATCATTATTGGGTGTTGGCATAATCGCCACGCTTGGCATGTGGGTTGGCGATCGGAGTGTGGTTGTTGCAATTCACAGAGAATGCTGCTGCCCTTCTCTGGTAAGTCCCATAGTCGCCTCTTACGACACCCTCGGGAAGAGATGGAATGGTGTTATTCTTTACGTCCGGACACCATACGGAACAATAAATAACTAAAATGCTTGTTTCTTGGATCCATTGGTTCAACTAAACCGTCACTATTAGATTCTACTACTACTACTACTACTACTACTACTACTACTACTATTAGAACATTTCCCACCACACTTCTCTGCAGTCAAACTTTTCGTTTCCGAATCCAAAAAAATTTTTTTTTTTTCAATTTCTTCTGTATCATCTTCAAATAATGTGGGACTGTCAAGACGCACAACTTCTTGTTGAAGTGGTAAATATCTAGATTTAAGATATTTAGGATAGTCTTCGTCCTTATCCAGACGGGTTTTTTTCTTATAAGAAAGGATTGATTGCGAATAATCCTCCGAATATACTTCCGACTCTATCAAGATATTGGGACTATCAGGACGCACCACTTCTGGTTGAAGTGGTAAGAAGTTAATTTTAGGATGGTTGTCATCTTGATTCAAACGAGGTATATTTTTTTAAAGAAAAGATTGATTAATCCATTGCAGTCAATACTGTTCACATAAACTTGAATTTTAAATCACGAATATTTTCAATACTGTTTTGCACGTATAAAACAGACTGCGACTGGATTTTGGCTATCTAATGCTTTATTAACCATAAAAAAGTACATTGTAAATTTGGCAACGCTGCGTTTACCTGTTACACTTATTAACACTGTTAACACTTTTATATCTGTTACAGATATGTTACGGTTACACTTTTGTAAGTGTTTTGGGTTAACACATTGAAAACACATTTATAAGTGTTACATATTTGATTCTGTTACCAATTCAACATGTAACACTTATAATTCTGTAACCTTTATGAAGGTGTTTTTAAGTCCCTGGTTGTCCTGTGCAAGATGTCAAGTCTAATCGGTAGTAACATGAATTTCAGATACTTACCCTACCACAAAGCTTACATCGAAACGTAGACTGCGACTAAAGACAACCGATCAGAGTTTCTAGTTATGTTTGCAGTGTCTATGGTCGGCTAATGGTTTGGAAATTGGCGGCAATTTATAGTTACGACTGAGTGAGCTGGATAAACGTTTGTGTGAGATCTATGCGAGCATTTTCAGAAAAAAAACATTGTAATCGATACATTGTCAGACTTCCGTCTAAAAACCACCTATGATCCTTTAGTTTCCCTTCGCTTTCCAGGGTCGAGGCTGATTGAAGGACATATCAACGCCCAACCGAAACTACTGGGACTAGGAGCTTGATATTTTGCACAAACCCTCTTTGTGATGCCGGCGAACCCTAAAAGGATTTTCCAAAATTCACCCCCTAAGGGGATTGTCAGCAACCGTAGGGCCCAGCAGGGTCGAAGCCTACTGGGGTCAAGAGTCTGATTCTGAAGACTCGGCCTTGGTATGAAAGGCAATGAAGGAACAGGAGTGGGTTTTTAAGTTCAGTAAAAGTCTTTCACTATCTCTCCTGCTCCACCCAAGAGCGGGGGATGTCATTGGATAATTTTCCCACCGGAAAAAAAACCGCTAAGGGGATGCAACGGGGTCCAAAGTTTGTATGGAGAACCCTACAATCAGGCGGGAGAAGCTGCTTGCAGAAGTTAGTCATAAATATTTAAAAACATATCCTTAAACGCCGTTTGGTTACTACATATTATTACTTCATCATCATTCTCTTGCCATCATCATTATTTGGGGTAGGAACAACATATATTCCGAGGATATTCAGGCAGGTGAAACCGCTCGCAGAAGTTAGTCAATAATATTAGAACGAGTACCTGTTAGAACCTGTTTAAGCTACTCATCTTTATCTTAACTTTTTGTAGAATTTTCGTAAGAATGTGTTCATCATTAAGTCGCAAAAATCCAGGTCAGCTGCCGAGGCATGCGTCTGACATTTGTAACGGAAGTGACGAGGCGTTTTGTGATGTTGCTTCTTGTTTATTTAGGACTTCATTAACGCTTCATTCTCTAACCATTACCTAGATTTGGATGAATAATTGAAGTAATGACTAAAACACTGAAATATTTAAGAGTTACTAACATGCTAACATGGAAGGACTTTTGAACTTACTTAAACGAGCGTGATATAGCTTCGATTCTTAGGGTTCCGTACCCAAAGAGTAAAAACGGGACCCTATTACTAAGACTTCACTGTCCGTCTGTGATACCTAAACAGTTGACATTTTTACAGATGATGTATTTCTATGCCTGCAACGGTCTTCTCGTTCGATTATAATTTAGGTTTCTGCAAGGCTAGAGTGAATAGGCTCTTAATAAACTAGTCCGATTCACCATCAACGATTGTATCACTGCTTACCGTCAGGTGGGATTGCAGTCAACCACTAGTTTATATCTTAAAAAAAAAAAAACAAATACTAAAAACAGAATATAATAAATATTTAAATGGGGCTCCCCATACAACAAACATGATTTTTCATAAACAAAGACCGGGATAGGTGAAACTAAAAAAAAAGTTATATAGGATGTCCCAAAATTAAAATGTTCAGATTGAGATTTTTTTATTGAATCATAAACTAAATAGTGTCGCAAATTTGAATTTTCCTCCATTTTTGCAGTAAAGTGTTAGCAACCTTAAAAAAATATAAACTGTGTTTTCTATTCGATTCAAATCTTGCGTTAATTTTGAGACACCCTATATTATAATGTCTAACTGAACGGAACCGTTCGTGCGCGAGTCCAACTCGCACTTGGCCGGTTTTTTCAATACCCACAAAACTCCAGTGCTCAGCGCGCCAAAATAGTTTTAATTAAAAAAAAACTAAAGAAACATTCCACATTAGCACATCAATGATTAATTATAATTCAACATAAAAGTAGCGATGAAGTCATTCGCAAAAAGTTAAGCGTGGGAAGAGCATTGCTTGATGTAAATTTAACAGCACTTGTCTTGTGAATATGTTAATTAGGTAGGTACATTACGATAATGATCCTGTGTTCCTTCAAAATAAAAAATACCTGTTTGACATACAAATAATAATAATAATATTCCACAACTTTCACACAACGCCATCTAGAAGTTAGAGTGAATAGGCTCTTAATAAACTAGCATTGTATCACTGCTTACCATCAGGTGGGATCGCAGTCAAGCACTGGTTTATACCAAGTAAAAAAGAAGTACTAGACAACTGATAAACATACTTACATATTTCTAAATACATACATACTATAGATAAATTACACCCAGACGTAAAACAAATGATCGTGCTCATCATACAAACATTTGTCCTGGGCGGGAATCGAAACCACGACCTACGGTATAGCAGTCAGGGCCACTAACCACTAGACCAACAGGCCAGTCAAAATATACAAATATATAGTAACGGCAGTCTTCAACGATATTTTCAAAAACCTTTCTTTTTCTATTATATGATAGGCTCACGCTTGACCACTACCTCACCTGATGGAAAGCGACGATGTGGTCGACGACAGCGCACACTAGCCTAGAAGTAACCTATTCTTACTTAAAGATCTCTGTGGTTGCCGTACTGTCGCGTCGTGATTGTCTTTGATAGACTTTTTTGGTGGGAAATCATGGGGTAAAGTGTGAGGAGGTGTCAGATTTTTACTGACTGAAATGCAGCCGTGTTCCTTCAGTTGCGTTCCAGACTCGCGATGAGTCTTTCATACAATCCCGCAGATCTTTGGTAGCCTTTTTGTTCGTCTTGTTTTTTTTACTTCACCAACACGCCTAAGAAACTGCGGATTAATTACACTTTATGTAAAGACAAAGAAAACGGAATGTCTGAGCAGACACAAAGGAATAAAAACAACATTCTACCACATATCTAGCAAGAACATAACTTCTTGCTAATTGCTGTGCCGCAACAAAGACAAAATTGATCTGCGTTAGGACTTAGGATGTGCATATAAAGCCTCTTTGACTGCAACTTGTATATTTGCATAAAATATGTGTGGCTTGCGATTATCTAAGGTCAAAAATGTGATAGTGCATTGCATAGAATTAAAAGAAGTTTTGAGTGTCTATGGTTAGAAAACTCTCTAATAAGGTTCTAAACAAAGTGACGTTTCAGGACTTTTTGGCGGGATTTTTTCGAGTAAAGTTTAGTGGTTGTTTTAAGTATTCGCAAATTGATTCCTAGTGGATATTGTGATGTAAAATTGATGTAGTTTAATATGTCAAGTGTCGACTACTGGATAATACGAGGAGTTATTAAAACAGGCGCGATTTCGGTAAAATGTAGCTTAGAAGCATATTGTAGTATTGGCTACTTCAGCCCCCTTTGACTGAGATGACGTCGGGACAAAGGAGGCGTAACCGACTCGAGGCAACCTGTTCAAGTTGTCGACGGCGCGTAGTGTTTCACGCGCGCCTCAAGGAGATGTCAGCGAAACCGTAGGGGCCCAGCAGGGTCGAAGCCTACTTGGGGCCACGGGTAGTGTGAAAGTGAAGCCCGGGGCCCCGGGATGAAGGCAAAGAGTGTACAGGAGTGGGTTTTTAGTCAGTAAAAGTCTGACACTATCTTTCGCTCCACCCAAGAGCGATATTTTGTCATAAGAAGATTTTCCCACCTAAAAAAAAACTGTCTCGAGGCAATCGACGAAAGAGAATCGAAACGAAACGGTCGTAACTTAGCTAGGCCTGCAGCAATGCTTGCCGAGATAGCTGTCTGATACATTTGGTGCCAAATGCTGCAAAAATATGTTTTTTTTTTATTATTGATAGGCTCGCGTTTGACCACTATCTCACCTGATGGTAAGCGATGATGTGGCTGACGATGGAGCACGCTTACCTAGAAGTAACCTATTCACTCTTGACTTAAAGACCCCTAGGTGGTAGCTATCAGGGAACACAGACTCCGGCAGGGAATGCCAATCCTTAGCTGTACGCATTATGAATGTTATTCATATTCCTCCCGACCGCATTCCGATCACGGTGTCAATAGAAATTAGCTAAATACTCAGGAGATATTACAGTGCACAAGTGTGAGCGCAAACACAAGTGCACTCGTCTGTTCCTTTATTGTCATCGTAAAGGCCAGAAAGAGATTCGGCGCAGGAACAACAGCTTTACGTGCTTTTAGAGGCACAGTGGTGTCACATCACCAACTTCTAAACCCCGGACTCATCATCATCATCAATTCAGCCGAAAAACGTCCACTGTTGGACATAGGCCTCCCCCAAATGTCGCCACAATGACCGGTCCTGTGCGTCTCGCATCCATCGGATTCCCGCAACCCTCACCAGGTCATCGGTCCACCTTGTGGGAGGCCTTCCAACGCTGCGTCTTCCGGTACGTGGTCGCCATTCTGGAAAGGTTCTGGAACCACGGACTGCTCCAGATTAATTCATAATGAAATAACCCAATAGCGCCCACCGCTTCCCACCGCACCGCAACCCCACGCTCAGCTCAATATATTACATCCACATTCTAATGGAAACCAGAACAATGTGACTGTATCTAAACCTTATCAAAAACGAAATACTTTCTAAACTTGACACTGACTAAATGAATACTGCTTAACTAATTCTGTTTTTATTTTGTTTGCAGGTAATGAACCCCGATTGATGGAGACAGCCTGCTATGGATGAGTAGAATATAGTTTGATAATATTTACATCATTAATATATCCACCTATGATAGGAATCGCGGACGGTGAGCAATGGGTAGCTCGTCGTCCGACCGTCCAGTAACCGTCCGGACCGAGCTCAAGTCGTCGACTCAAGGCGATGTCAGCAACCGTAGGGGCCAAGCAGGCCAACCAAGGGTCTGATTCAGAAAGGAAGACTCGGCCCTGGTATGAAAGGCAACGAAGGAACAGGAGTGGGTTTTTGGTCAGTAAAAGTCTGACACTATCTCCCGCTGCGCCCAAGAGCGGGGGATGTCATTGGATGATTTTCCCACCGAAAAAAAATCCTATGATGGGAAATTAGGCTAGCATTGTTTCAATCGTAATGAAAATACATTCTTCTATATTGACTTAATGCACATTAGTCTAGTCTATAAAGCATGGGCCACACGTATGAAATCCAGCGCCTAAACAGAGTTCACCTTGGTGAGAACTTGCGGATTGTAAACAAACCGGCTTGGTTTGTTTACAATCCGCAAGTTCTCACCCATTGTGTTGATTGTCGGTTTGTGGATCGTTGGATTACATCTGCTCTTTTTTTATTGATAGGCTCGCGTCTGACCACTATCTCTCCTGATGGTAAGCGATGATGTAGCCGACGATGGAGCACGCTTGCCTAGAAGTAACCTAATCACTCTTGACTTCAAAGACCCCTAGGTTGTAGCTATCAGGAAACACAGACTCCGGCAGGGATTTTGCTAAATGCACTATGGGTTATCGATTTGCGCTGGGTAATAACGGTCGTCCGACGTTATAGCTTTCGACTACACGTAAAGACCCCGGCAGGGAATTCTATGTTGGAATATAACAAAAACAAATCTATCCTACTTCAACACTATGGCCTTTCTCTTTCTAACCAATAAATATTGTATTTAATTGGTCTGACCCCCTTGTCGACACTTGACTGAAATCCCTAGTATGGTTACAGTTACTGTATTCCTTTAGCCTTGCTTAGAAGCACACGTCTCACGTAATATTACTGAAACACACCTTCCAGTATAAATTAAAGGATTAATAAATAGTTATTATTCAAATCCTTAAAACCGTGTTTGCTTTGGTGTCCACCTTAACCCCAACAGGTTATGGGCCCAGAGCGCTAAGCCAATGTGCGAATAAACGAACATTAAATAATAAAAACATTTTGTGTATCAAATTGAATAAAAGGAACATTAAACAATTTGCTGGTGATAACTACGTTTGTCGAAATTTAGAATTCAAAAATTATTAAGTGAATTACCTACTGAACGTTGTTGGCGTTGAAGTTCAGGTAGAAACAAGTACTAAGTGAGTGATTAAAAATGCGTGGCGACGCAGCTGTCTTATAGTAAAAAGTTGCTGAATTTGAAACTGGTTAGAAACACCATACTAACCAAATACTTTCAAGAATTTGATAACATCGTCACTGAACCTATGGCTGCAGGTGCAAAAATTTGAATCCGATAAAGTGATCCGCCGTTTTCAAGACTCTACCAAACGAATACGGAGGAGTGGCATTGTCACCGCAATCGAGATACTGACTGAAGACAACGTGACGTCAACTTTGGAAAACGAGATTGTGCGATCATGAAATCAAACTTACAAGGGATGTATGTGATCTTTGCCTAAAAGTACTTCAGGCTGAAACTTACGAGACCACAAGTCACACCTTCAAACAATTCAAAAGATCATCGACAAAAACAAAAGTCACCAAAGAACAATTTGGGACCCAAGAAACGATAGCTCTGGCAAAAAAGGGAGATTCGAAGAATTATCTACAAAAGCGCTATGGAAAACAATGAAGCCAACAATAAAATGATCATTTGAAAATCAAGACAAATTGACAGTCAACTTCACTGAGCGTGTGAAGCCAAGAAGTGATTCGGTTGCTGTATTGGCGCGTTTATACTAGCGGCGAAGAATTATCAAGTGACCAGTAATTCGGGCGTACCAGGTATACTACAGAATGTTGTTTTTGTGATGAAGATGGTAAGCCGGTAATAAAGGGTAAGTCTTTGAACAACCTATTCAGCGGTAACTGGTTAGTGCTTCAAAATGCTTTAAATAGCGATAAAGTCACAAATAGTATTTACGAATTATTGTGGAATAAAATAATTGCAAATCAGAAAAGTGGAAATAAAATGAATGAAACTATTTTGATAATTAAAAAAACTTATAATATTGTACCTAAAAGTACACTGTGTAAAGCTTGATTTGTATAGTGTGACAAATAAATGGGTCTGTCATTTAATAAATTGGAAACAAAAGGTTTGAAACGAGAAGTCGTTTAATCTCAAGTGCACACAGATGTTTGCGGTCCTAACAGTTTTTTTTATTCGTCTTTTGAAGAGCAAAAACTATGTTGTGATTTTAAGAATAAATCAGATAAGTTAAGTTTAGAAAACATAAGTTAAGTTTCGGAACTATGTTGCAAAATGTGAAGTTCATTTTGGTCTAAGAATTGTTAACTTTATATTGTGATAATGAAAGGGAAATTATATCCAGTTATTCGAAAAAGTTCTGAGCTTGAGAAGGTATTGGTCATCCCTAAACAGTGCCGCATACTCTGGCTGTAAATGGTATTGCCGAAAGTATGCTGAACAATGATAGAACGGGTCTACATTTAAAAACAAAAGGTTCTGGAATCAGATTGTTCTGGGGAGCACTGAGGTTAGATTATACACCTGATGATGAGTTATGGCATAATAATAAGCCAAAACCGTACATTTTAAAGTTTTGATTCTACTGTTTACTAAGTTAGTAAAAGTCTAAAAACGAAATTTGACAAAGATGTTGTCAAAGGGAATTTCGTTGATGAATCAAATTGAATGGTTATAAGGTGTGGGATGTGGTAGACCAAAAATGTTTGTGGGAGTCAGAGATGTGAAATGAATAAGATTAAGTTCTTATCAAATAGGCCAATGAAACTTGAGCCTGAATGTGTTATGAGCTTTAAATAACATAACTTGGTAACTCTGACTTGGTAAACCCATTTGAAAGGAGGTGTGGATCTGATAAGAAACAATCAGTTTTTTTTAAAAAAACAAACATAAAACAATACCTAGCATAATTGCAAATAAATCTGTTTGGGAAACAGAGGAGAGCTCGAGATTGTCATATCACAATGGAAATAAGTTGACTTTATTTTAAGATCGAGAAACATTACATAGTTAGAGACAAAATGGTAGGATGCAAAACCTATTTTCTGTTTCGTATAATGAATACGATGGCGATAGTATTATTGATAATATGTTGTTACTTATTGTGTGCTGGATAATAAAAAAGGTAAATGCTGATATGATAAGCATTAAAATGAAGAATGTTTTTAGTAATTGATTCAACAAGGAAACTATTGAAAATGATACCTGAAAAACTGTTACTAAAAAAAAAAAAAAAAAAACAGATAAAAGAAATATTAATTCGATTAAATTAAATCGATTGTCAATGAGTACAGTTGAAAATTGGTTGTAAAGCGAGTTTAGTATCTCGTGGTTGTAGTCAGCTATATGTTAAAGAAACTTTTGTGTCAGTTGAAAGAATTGCAAGTTTTAGTTAAGCCGTTATGAATCAATGTAATTTCTTGGTTAAGCATGTGGATATAAAAGCATAATTTTTATTAGGAATCTGGATAAAGTAATTTTAGTGTATGAATATTCCTGAGGGTTTTCTGGCTGACAATTAATGGTTTGTACATTAATGAAGTCATTATATGGATGTATGTAGTTTGTATACTGTTGGTTCCTAATGTTTCATTGAGCATAGACAAAAAGGCATTTAAGTTTTAATGCAGGTCATGAATTAAGTCTGGTAGTTGCTCAGTTACTGGATTGTGGAGGTCTGATAAGTAGTCGCTCCTACTAGTATTTAGCCGCATCCGGTCAGACTGGAAGCTAGGGAGATGATGATGCATGAAGTCTGGTGCCTGGTTAATGTCTATAGTTTGATCACCATTATAAGGTTTGTTATTTATTTTATTGGTGTACAATAAAGTATATATAAATAAATAAGGGACTTAAACATAACCGATGAAATCTGGGAGTACTATAGGTGCACTTCTGCCTGACCTTTTTGGGTAATAAAGGCGTGATGTTTATGCTATAAAGAACGAAGTTTTACTTGATGTCTATGTTATTGCATTTTAACAACTATGTTATAACGTAGTAGTTGAGTAAAACATACCCAATCAACATTTTTTTTTAAATCATTTCTAATAATATATAAAATGTTTTCTGTGAATCAATAATAAACAGGTCAGAAAACATAATTACTTTAGATCAGGAAATGTAGATAAACAACAGTTCTTGAAAAGTTTAACTTGAGGGATGCTTGAGGGGCAATAAATCAGCCAATTATATCAGCCTTTGAAAGTCAAATATAGGTATAGATTACAAAACATCACACAGAGTTCGTGTGAAATTACAAGACCCCTTTGTAGAAATCTTATAGGGTGCTTGAATCATGCTGAGCTTAATCTTAGTTTTCTGTTTACATCATGATTCGATATGCAAACAAAAACTATTTGTAATGGTTCCACTTAGGTACAAGACCCTTTGTCTTGAAATATTTAAAAGGAACTATAAATCTCAAGTTAATTTTTAAACATAACGATTTTAAAATTTTATAAGTGGGTGTTTGTTAATTGTGACTGGAGTGGTAAAATGAACTGTGGGTTATTTGTATAAATTATTTAAGCAATATATAATTTGCTGGCAAACATAGTGGCAGCAAAGAATGGCAAGATAGTACACAGTAGTAATGCAGAGTACGGTTTAATGTAAAGCAGTAAAAGATACTGTGATTAAAGTCGTTGGTGACAAATATTGTATATTAAGTATTATTTATAGTTATAGCGATTACTGTAGCAGATGCTGTTTTTATTTATGATGTGAATAATAATAATAGATGCATTGCGAATAATCCAACCAGTCACAAACGAACACTTAGATACTAAGTATCACGTCGAGAAATATGTTACTAAAATATTTTATTTCTACAAGTTAACCAGATAGCTGAGTATCCTGTAAAATATTCAACAGTGCGTTATACCTAGATAAGAATGAAATTCGGGGTGACATTGTAAATACACGAAAGGTGCCTAAGGATATGTTATTAATATTATGTTAATAATAAGAGCTTGGTTATAATAAGTTGATGAATAAGATTCATAATTTCAATAATCAATTAATTGATTGATTGGTCTGATTAGGTTTTACTGGGTTTTCCCTAATCCTGCGCAACGAATGTTGGACCATGATGATATTGTATTCCCAGAAAGAAAAAGGAAGGTGTGTGTTTTTATTATTGTATAAAGATGTTTGGTATAGTATTATGTAATAGATATTACACCGTGATTAAAGAGAAAAGGATTTATTTTTGAGGGGGGCGTGTTGGAATATAACAAAAACAAATCTATCCTACTTCAACACTATGGCCTTTCTCTTTCTAACCAATAAATATTGTATTTAATTGGTCTGACCCCCTTGTCGACACTTGACTGAAATCCCTAGTATGGTTACAGTTACTGTATTCCTTTAGCCTTGCTTAGAAGCACACGTCTCACGTAATATTACTGAAACACACCTTCCAGTATAAATTAAAGGATTAATAAATAGTTATTATTCAAATCCTTAAAACCGTGTTTGCTTTGGTGTCCACCTTAACCCCAACATTCTACACTGATTGAAACAAACAAGGTCACCTCTGTTGGAACGCTGGATTGCTACTTTGTGGCTCGTGCTTTACTAATGCTAAACAAGCACAAGTTACTACTTAGATACTTAAAGCTCAATGAAAACTACGTGGTCTTAACATTTGACCAACTAACAAGTAAATCTAAGAATGTCCGTATGAATTAAACATCAGAGTCCCATTACGAGCCATAGGAATTTAAAAAAATACGACCTACACGAGTCAGACTTGAACATGAAAGATTCCGTAGTCATTCGTAAATTATTTTTAGGGCTCCGTACCTCACAAAGAAAAAACGGAACCCTTATAGAATCACTTTGATTTCCGTTTGTCTGTCTGTCAAGACACTTTATCTCGGGAACGCGTAGTGGTATCGAGTTGAAATTAAAATCATATACTCTAGTCTGCGGTCCCCTGAAGCTGTGAAAAAAATCAAACTTGTAAGTTAACGAAAAAAAAAGATACGGCTGTTTACGTTGCAAAAAACGTGTATTTCGACACTTTCATGGGAATCAAAATTTATACAGTACTTCCCGTTGTCCTAGAATCCTGAAATTTGGCACGGCACGAATCAAGGTTTCATATAATAAGTATAGGATAAAATCTGAAAACTGTAAATTCGTTGTTACAATCTTTGAGACTCGAACCGGAAATTGAACTGTTTTCATAGGTAAGTTTGTACGGGACCCTCAGTGCGCGAATCCGACTCGCACTTGCCCGGTTATTGTAAATATAGCGGCTACAGAAATACGTCAATCTGTGAAAATTTCAACTGCCTATGTGTCTATATTACGGAGTAAGAGATACAGCCCGCTGACAGCCAGACGAACAGACACAGAACAGACCAATTAGAAAAAATATTTTTTTATTATTTATTTATTTGGCACACCAACAGCATTACATACATGATTTTTAGTGAAAAATAATATTAAAACGTATTATCTGGTATGCATGCCTATTATAGGTATGCACAGCTTACACCATTAAATTATTACCACAAAAATTAAACATACAAAATGGAAAAAAAACATACAATTATAAAAATAAAATAATATATAAATATATATATAATAAAATAAAAAATATTATTTAGGTACCCATAAATTTGTTAGTTGGTTGCCTAGCCTTACGTATTTTTCAAAATATTTTTTTTTACCATTACAACATGGATGTACATTATTCTAAGGTTTTTGTAATTTTTGACAGCAAATTTATCGACTTAGCATTCTCAGTATGCTTCACTGAGGTACTCATTGTACTCAATACTACAATAAAATTCTCAGCTCCATTTTACCGAGATCGCGCCTGTTTCAATGATTCCACATAATGTCCAGTTGCCCAGACACTTGAGATACAAAACTACTCCAATTTTACATTATGATATCCACTAGGAATCAATTAGCGAATAATTAAAACAGCCACTGAACTAAGAAATCCCGCCAAAAACTCCTTAAAAAAAAGAGTAACACTTTTCTCATTATGACCAATGACGTCACTGTACGCTTGCATTCATTTTAGCATTGCGTTCTTATTAGAGCTGTGTTTAACGCATTTTTACGTTAATTGGTGCGTTCAGTTTTGGCGCCATACGACAGACGTTCCGGTTTTGGTTGATTTTACGTTATCTGTAACGAATTATGGAATGTGTTTGAGAAGAAACCATCTTAGATAAAACATATCTATAGTTATATACGATTTTATGAGGGACACACATTTTACCACTTTGTGTCACAGGTGTCTCTCGCGCAAACTATTCAGTTTAGAAAAAAATGATATTAGAAACCTCAATATCATTTTTAAAGACCTATCCATAGATCGCGTATGGGTTTGATGAAAGAATATTTTTGAGTTTCAGTTCTAAGTATGGGGAACTTCCAAAATTTATTGTTTTTTTTTTTCTATTTTTGTATAAAAATCTTTACAACACACTTGCTCAGAAAAAGTGACTCTTATTGCACTGCACTTAGGTATATAATGGCACTCGTTACCAACCTGTGACATTTTGATTACCATTACGCACTAGTGCTATAATGTAGTTAAAACCTTTTTGTTCAACCTCTTTATTCGCAAAACAAATTTTGAATTCGAATAAAATTCCCATTAAGTTATTGCGTTCAATAGTATATAAATTAGTGTCTGAATTATTTCATCAAATTTACAAGTTAAAATAGACAAATTTAACTTGCACAAACGATGTATTAAATAAAACACATTTAGTAAATAAATCGTACATTCAAATAAATTTTTCTTTATTTTTTATGGTCTATGGCCGCCATTTTATGATGCGCGCGATTTTTGGCGTGATTTTTTTTATACCAGTGAAGTTCATGGTTCATTAAAAAAAATTCAATACTACAATATTATTAGAAAATGTTACATCCGTATTCTTTTGTCACTACGAAATATATTATCGTAAAAACTTTTCACGCAAGAAAACATAAACGTAAGACTAGGCAGTATGATCAAAATACCTTAGCCTTCCTCTAGGGGTAAATAAAAATAATGATTCGCGAAAATTTTACTAGTTTTACTGTAGTTTTCTTCACAAGTGTATTGAAAAACGTTGTATGACACACGTGAGTAATTAATGATTACCGTTCTTGGCTCTCTTAAGACCCTCGCCACGGCTCGGGTCTAAATACCGCCTCGACGGTAATCACTAACATTACACACTTATATCATAATGTACTATAATGCGGTTCACAGAATACATCTACTTACCAAGTTTGAACAGCATGGTTCTTATAGTTTCGGAAAAAAGTGGCTGTAACATACGGACGGACAGTCAGACAGACAGACATGACGAATCCATAAGGGTTCCGTTTTTTGCCATTTGGCTATGGAACCCTAATTATATAAGTACGGATAATCTATGCGTACCTTATATTTTATGCGTGATTTGTCTATCTAAAATCTATCATATTTTTTTTCTGTGTTGTTTTTTTATGTTAGGAAATCCAAAAATACATAACATCTCTCGCATTGGGCGGAGCGAGAGAGTGTCAAGACTCGAAGACCACGACCTCCGGCATAGCAGTCAGGGCCACTAACCAATAGACCAACAGGCCAGTCAATTGTAAGAAACAAATTAGTTGCGGAGACAAGAGTTGGTCGAGTGCGGTATCTCTTACGTGTCGCCCAAACTACACTACAATTGCTATAGGAAGGTGCGGATGACAGCTGTCGGATTCATATAATGTAGCTACCTATCCTTTTCTCTCATCTTAAAGCTGCATATTTTCGTCCTGCTGTCATCGTCCCATGCTATGTAGTAGGTAGGCAAGTGCGTTCCCAAATCACAGTACTGATTTTTTTTCACTAAATTTAAATAAATAAAATCCTCATGCTCATACTCTTTATTTAAGTAAATAAATGCTTTTACTTTTGTTTAAGACGTTCAACCATAAGCGGGCCCTTCAAAGACTTTCTAAAGTTTGCAAAAGTAATTCACAAGTCGCCCTGAGGTACGGAAAAACGTGAGATAGAAATCAACAACCATAATTTAATGTAGAGATGTTATGTGCTAAGGTAAATAGCATGGCTGAGGTATCTAGGATATTTATATACATGATGTCTTCGCAGACTGCCGAAGCACAACGCAACGCAACGCAATGCTGTTTTCTGCTATTCGGGTGACAGGATAGAATGGAAGAAAAAAACGTATTGCGTCGACCCCAAATAAGACGGGACAAGGGCAGGAAGATCATGATGTTGTCTTCGCAGACTATGTCCTGTTATCCTGTATAGCGTATCTTTCAATCTGTTTTTTTTTTGAGCTAAGAAATCAAGAAATAACTTCATCCTCTCTAGTTGGAGCGAGAGAGAGAGTGTCAGACTTTTACTGACTAAAATCCACCTGTGTTCCTTTAGCGTTTAACGGCGGCGGTAACTTTTTCGAATCCCGCAGTTCCACCTTTGATTCTGGGCATTCAATCAGTTGCATACCCGATCTATCGGGTCAATTTTACCAAGTTGTGTTTGCAGCGGTCTATCGCTGCGGAAAGTGTTGTGCATCATAATTATAGTAAATCAATTAACATACAGCTTAATTTTATAAACGGTTACGATCCAAATCTTGTCTGATTGCAACGAACTTTACATTCATCCATCAAATTGAATCTATGGCCGTCCGCCATCGGAATGTTGTCTAATTTAATTAAAAAATTGACGCTAGTTTATGGTCTAACGTTAATTTATTATTTCAAGCTAAAATAAATTTGTACGGCGCAATAAAATCTTCGGAAATGGATAAACAGTTTAACGCAGCAGTCGAAAGATGATAATTAATGGTTATTACCAAAAATACACGGTGTCGCGACCAACGGATCCTGTGTAATTTGGGACGCGCACTGTGGCGGCCATTTTCTAACTTTATCCTTCATCGGAATTCCTATTTTGAAATTGGAATCGAATGCGAACAGATTGACAGTAGCGTTAGCATTAGTTTTTCATGTGGCGATGTCGAAATGTTTACATGACATTACGCAAAAGTTAAACTAATGGAAGTTCATTTTAAGCAAATTTCATGAAAGATAATCGTACATAATCGAACGAGTAAAATGGCGAATGAAAGAGGCAATTTATTGCTTTTTCCGGTTTTATAAAAGCAGGAGTGATTCCAATTTCAAGCCGACTGTCAAAGTCAAATAATGGAAGGATATTGGCTGAACGTAGCGAGTATTCTTTATAAAAGTTTTCTTTCTTGATCTCAAATATCTAAAATATTCGGTAAACCTGAATTTGTTTCTTTATCCCTTTCTACACCGTGTAAATTGTCGTCTAGGTAATTTTTCACCCCTTACAGCGTTATTTTGTCTTCATCATATTCGTAGCAAAGTCTTTCTGTACAAATGGCTATTCAGCCAGTTTGGCGCAACTCTTTTATTATGTTTGTCTTTGCTTTGTATAACTAGTGTCAGTTCAGACAAGTCACTGTCCACAGACAAAACATATGCCTTTTAAAGAAACGTAATGCCATGTTTTTGTTTAGTTTAACGCATAGTTTAACGCTACGCATTTGGACTCTATGTTTACGAACTTTTTGGATTATGAATAGTGGTGGGGCCATACTCATGTCCCATGTATTTTATCGATGCCTATTTCAACTGTCAAAAATTAAATAATTGACAATAAAAATATTTCGTGAAAAAACATAATTCTAGAATTAATGCCAATTTACAATAATTCGAGCGATTATTAAAATTAAATGGCTATTAAGGTTGCATTATTCATTGTATTAGGAATAAAATTATCGATCTAGGCCAAGCTGAACATAATAGACTTAGCGTAATTTATGTGAAACTTATTGACCTATAAACAGAACGATGATACGACCTTCATATTTAGAAGTTGTCAACTGTAAGAATGATCGATGTGATTAAAAACGGTTATACAGAAGCTAATCGTGGTTCAAATAGTGGGCATTCCTTTATGGTTACTGTGGCCATTGAGCCTAGCTCTTATCTTGATGACCGACTTGTTTAAGGCATGTTTCTGATATTATTCTCGCCCGTTCGTGTTGGAAAGGGCGAGCCCTTGTAATAAAGTAAGTGGGTCAAAAGATGCATAACTGTGACTGTATTTTGTTGTTTTTATGGCGAATTGTCTGAGGTTTGTGGTTTATGAAGCTTTTGTTTAAGGAAACTTGCTTATTTGAATATTTGTGGCTTGAAAATTTTGTAATCGTTCAGAACAAAATACTTGACATGTAAATTTTGTTTTCTACTGGGTAATATTTTCAGTCCTTCTCATTAAATACAGACATTCAGAACTACAGCACGTTGCTAACATATAGCTCTTTAAATACAAACTCAAGTGTTCAAAAGAATATTATTCGATCCTGAAAGTGTTCTAAATGCAGATGAGGCGGCATTGTAGTGAGAGGCAGTGAGATTATCGAGAACACGTGTGCGAGCAAACGACGCGGGCGCAGGATATTATGACTCGCTTTTATTTTATGTACTCCTTGTAGTTTAGTGATGAGGTATAACGATTTAGGAGATATCGACAAAATTATTTATCGCTTTTCTATTGGTAAGAATTTATACCAGCTAAGTAAGAGGGAAGTTGAGGAAAGGTTTTAGTAATTTACAAAAAATATATTCTTATTCGTTGTGTAAAACAGGTGTTTATGGCTATTCGATTCAACGACATTGATAAATAACTCTACAATCTTAAAAATATTTTGTATAAATATAAAGTAAAGCTAATAACATGGTTTCTAATTAAAATATCACGACATCATCTCAAGTAATTACAAGAACTAAAGTGTCCATTGTTAGATAATTTATGATTCACGATTGTCCTCGAGAATAATTACAAGTCAAGCATTTCAGCCCATCTTGACATTACTTGTAGGTACATAATTTAGAATCTTTGGGTCAGTCATAAACGTGTTGTACAGAATAAAAGTCAAGCAAAGGAATTACAGTTATCGGCCTACAAAACACGATTATCGATAAATCTGTGCGATTTATCGACTGGTTCGCAGCCGGCTGCTAGTGCGATATGACAAGAGGTCAACGCACTCTAACGACGGCGTTTAGTAAGTGCGTTGTGTGCATTCATTTTTTTTTTCTTAAAATAATAGGGCTGTTACTGTTAGGAGATCGAATTTCGTTAATCTTTGTGATTATTTAAGGAATGTTTATACGTGTTTCGTTATAATATAATAAATAGAAGTCAACAGTCACTAACTTCGTTATAACAAATGGTAAAAACTAAGGAAGATATGAAATAATCTTGAGGTTATAAAAAAGCAATGAGATATTTGGTGAATAATTAAATTGTTGCTTAGTTAAACTTGATTCTTTAAATAATATACTAAGACGCATAAAAAATAGTTTAATATTAGCATTTAGCTGTATCAAGGAAGTGAATTAACTCGTAAGTAGTATAGAGCAATTTCATTAAAAAAAAAAAACGATTGGTAATTTTTCGGGAATTTATGTTTTACCCAACATATCGTGATCAAACCTCTTTTCAAATAACTCCAATAATACAAACAACTCCATTCTGGATGGACTAAGAGCGAGTGTCAGACTTTTACTGAATAAAACCCACCTGTGTTCCTTTAGTTGCCCTTTGCGTTCCGGTGCCACAACAACAATTTGCCTGCTGCGGTCTTCCCGTCCAACTATAATTTAGGTGCCTTCAAGGCTAGAGTGGTTCTTAATAAACTAGTCCGCCTCACGATCAATGATTGCATAACTGCTTACCATCAGGTGGGATCGCAGTCAAGCACTGGCTTATACCGAATAAAAAAAAAAAGGGCCACGGTAACTTTCGGACAATCTTGCAGCTCCCAGCTCCCTCAATTCATTGATTCCCCAGTAAAGATATTTCAAGATGATGATGTAATGATTAAAACTTTGGTCTGTATATAATGAACTTATTGCAACATTCCAAAAAAATAATAAACATCCATCAAAGGAATTTAGCACAGAGAAAAAACTATTCCTATCTTTAAAATGGCAAGGCAAAAGCATTAATACCTCGAGGTAACGAGATGCATCTATTAATTCTATAAATTAATGAGCACCTCTATTGATTTAATCAATCACCAAGAGGTGATCAGGCGTGGGACTGATGACTTGCCTTCCAACGACCTTCAGAGCGACCTCTTAAGCACTCCCAATTGACTGTTGGCAATATATTATTAAAATAGTGAAGGTCATCTCGAAATATGTGATTAAATCAAAGTTAGATAGGTATTTTGTTGTGCAATGAATCTAGAATTGATTTGTCTTTAGCTTTTAGATAGTGTTATAAACTTGATTTAGTTTTGTAATCTTGTTGATATTTCAGAAGAGAACGAAAGGCTAAATAAAATTATTTAACAGGCTATGTTGAAAGTGCAACGAGCCTCAGAGGTAATCATAATTATTATCGTATTTATAACTACTAGCCAAAGCAGATTGACGCGTATTCGTCATTATTCGCTTGGTGGACGCCTGCGTGAAGCTTACATACAAAACTATGCAACTTTTGACGAAGCTGCAGCGTCGTGCTTTCATGTTGTTGCCGCTGTAAGCTTCACGCAGGCGTACACCAAGCGTATAATGAAGAATACGCGTCTATGAAGCTACGCGTCGGTGGACAGCAGGCCTTAAATGTCACCATTGTAAAGAATGAACGTTGCTTGGGTTTTTGACCTTACTCCACCATAGGATCTAGAATTACTTACAAGGGTTGGAGGACTTCTTGTTTAAGCCATAGGGTGACAGACAAGCAGGTGCCTTAACAGTTGGTCACCGCCGCCTATGGGCATCTTCAACACCAGAGACATCACAGGTTGCTTAACAATTTAAAAGAGATTACGAAGAGATTTACGTTCTTTTTTTTTGCGGATAGCTTGAAAGAGACGAAAAGAGTCCCTATTCTGTAGCTCAGGAAAGACCCCCAAGAGGTAGCTAACCCCATGTTTTGATACAGCACAAAAAAATATTTCCCCTGGTGAGTCAGAAGGTTCAGCACAGCTTTCTTGGAAAACACCATCAAAATTCCTCAATCGGCACCAAGCATTCTTGTAGTTACCATCGTCCCTTGTTATTCCTCCTACGTCGTTTACACGTACAGTTAGACCACATTGAATTACAAAGTGAGAGCATCGTTAGTGTTTCCAGTAGGAAGCTTTAATTAGCTATTATAATTACAAGCCTTTTTGCTGTCAGCTACAGAATGACAAAACCAGACAGCCTGTGTCTGGTTTTGTGGTACCACTTACGTAAGGGTTCATCCACGAGTGAACTTTTATGGCTACAAAAGTAAAGACGATAGTGCTACGGGTACGGGTCAGTCCTTAAACTCCTGGTTTTCAAATAAATCTCTTGATAAATTATTTGCCAAAATAATGACAGCGCGTATCATCATTTATTGTTTCAAGTTCTACGTTCAAGTTTTTTTTTAAAGACCGAGGTCTTGTATTGGTAACTTCATTTGTATTTTAGTTGTAAAAATCTTGTTTTAAAACATGTTACTAATGATTATGTTGACAAACGCATTTGTTCAGTTTTGTCGAAGATTTTTTTGGTGCTAGTTTTTGTTCTACCATTTACATTATGGATCCAGCTAGTGCTCACGACGATGATTGGCTTAGATTATCGCCTTAGCGCAACGTTTTGCTTAGAGGATCCTTTGATCCTTTCATATCATATTGCTTTACGGTCTTATTTCGACCTAAATAACGTTGTATCTGCAAGGTTGGCTTCGGAGCTACATGTGGTATTGTGATATTTATAACTGCATCTGTGGTCACATTGTGCCTATAAACAGGCCAGTCTTTTGCCAAAATTTCAGTGTGTAACTAAATACTTTCGTCATAAGTTTCATACTTTATGCCAACTGTTATTTGATATTCCGTGATACTTTTGGCGAATTTGAGTGTAATGATACAAGCATAACTGTATGCACAGGCATGTGATTTTAAAAAGATATGTTACATGTTTTTTTTTTTGTGGAAAGTTTCTCCTATTCTTCATTGGACGTTTACCTATGCTTGTTTTTGACACTCGTATTTAAGAACGGTTCTAAAGCATTAATTAGTCTCCTGTGGTGGTGGACTCAAGAGTAAATTGAAATCTACATTTGAAAATCGTTTCACAATACGGGTCTGGAAAGTACGTAGTAGGTCTATTTTTGGATAGGAAATCATTAAATAACTTCTCTCGTGTGTAGTAGAGCGAGAGGGAGTGTCAGACTTTCACTGACACCTACCCGTGATCCTTTAGTTACCTTTTGCGTTCCAGGGCCATGGTAACTCTCTCGAATAATGCCACATGCTCCATACGTTGTCGTCTTATTCTCTTAGCAAAATCTGCTATTAAGATACATTATTGTCCATATATGCTAACAAGCTATTTAACAGCATTCTTGTTTAATTCTAAACCGGTGTATTTACGTGTTGATTTAAAGTTTAATGTCGTTCAACGTACCGTTATAAATCTAGCAACTATGCCAAGATTCCCTCCATCTAGGTTTATATCCAGCTGTAGTCTAGTGAAACGCCGTGCCATTAAAAGTTCATAGTCCACTGTTAACTTAACATCCATAACTCATGGAAAATGACCAAGCTTTGGCGTTATTTCATTCATAAAACTTGTTAGCACGTCACAAAAAAAACACGTCACGATTTTAAGAAGTCGTACTCGTTCTACCGTTAAATTCGTCATCTATGTTCTTGTGTCTAGGTAATAGAGTCTAAATTCGCATGCAAATTAAATGATATTACGTAAATAACAGTAGTGGTGGTGTTTAATTGGTATTATTTTGCCTTGTTCGTGATTCACTGAGTCAGTCGCTGTTGTAACCTAAAGAGGACGAGTAGCGCACGTCGCCATTTCTGTTTTTGTTTTTTTTTAAAACTCCGCGTGTGTTGACATGTGCGTATATTCGTTCAGTCTTATTCTGAAATAGTGCTTGTATGGCGAACGTTTGTGTTTTAAGGACATTATTGTTATGAGTGATTATTATTGAATTTAAGGATTTTCCGCAGCTCCGTGTGTTTTTAAATAGGTATGTTTGTTATATTTTATTGCTCAAGTTGGAACGAAATATTTAAAAAAATACCGACTGCCTTCTTCAAAATCTTTAATAGTTTAAGTTTTTACTACTTATGTTTTGGTTACATATTAATTTACAACTTACATTAAGAAAATTTTCGTCGTTGATATTTAAGTATTTAAATGATTGTTCATCAAAGATATCTAAATATCTACACCGAAAATAGTAAATAATATTGAGCCCAGTTTATTTAAAAATTTAATTAAATATTTAAAAATCATCGATAAAATAACCTGCAGGTACTTACCTTTTACGTGTCCCATCTCTAATTAGGTTTAAGCAAAGTCTTCAAAACAAGTAGCAATGCAACGTAAACCACTGAGCGCTGTCAAGATGAAGTTTAGCATGCAGATAGTTCCACCAGGGAATGCGATGAGTTTCCTATCAGCTCGGTATCGGTTTCTCGGTACCAATCATAGTACCAATCTAGTACCGTTACACGTCGACAACACGGAGGTTTAACAACTACTTAAGATAAGACAAACCTTGTTTATGTACAAGTTTTTTTTATAT
Source organism: Mythimna pallens (assembly GCA_961205895.1). NCBI lineage: Eukaryota > Metazoa > Arthropoda > Insecta > Lepidoptera > Noctuidae > Mythimna > Mythimna pallens. Next base: position 10,157,777 of record OY540849.1, on the reverse strand, counting down.
CTCCCACCCATACGCATTGTACGTTTTGAGAACACATTCATTGTGCGTACAGCTAAGGAGAGGAATTCCCTGCCGTTGTCTGTATTTCTTGATAGTTAACCTGCGGGTGTTTAAGTCAAGAGTGAATAGGTTACTTCTAGGTAAGTGTGCTCCATCGTCGACCATATCGTCGCTTTCCATCTGGTGTGATAGTGGTCAAGCACTAGATAGATAGATATATATTCTTTATTGTACACCAAAAATAAAAATTATAATAAGAACTTAACATTAATAGGGTATCACTAGTCTACCAAGGAGTCGGATAGTGGCTATTGGAACTACCGACCGCAACAAGATAACCTCATCGTGTTTGAGATCTTTGGGGTAGTTTTAATAATAATAATAATACACCTTTACCTTGTTTTGATGAGTAGGTACTATAACGCGCGATAAAAGCTTGTTTTTTTTTTAAATTTAATTCAAAGACATTGTTACAAAACTAAGTTACAATGTTTCCCTAAATCATTCAGGAAAATAATGTTTTAGGTATGTAGTTATTTCATGAAACCACTGACATGCGGAAAAATTATGGTCACTGTCGTTCGTGCATAGTGGCAGTTTTTTTGTTATACAATTCCTCTTGTTTCCTGGGGTGGCGATTACGTACCTCCTTCTTACCTCGTTGGAAGGCCTCCCCCAAGGTGGACTAACCTAGTGAGGGTCCCGGGAATACGATGTTTTTTTTTTTAAGGTGGGAAAATAATCTAATGACAAATCCTGCTCTTGGGCGGAGCGAGAGATAGTGTCAGACTTTTACTGACTAAAAACCCACTCCTGTTCCTTCGTTTTCTTCGCCCCAGGGCCCCGGGTTTCGTTTTCACACTACCCAGGGCCCCAGTAGGCTTCGACCCTGCTGGGCCCCTACGATTTGCTGACGTCACCCTGAGGCGCGCGTGGAATAATACGCGCCGTCGACGTCTTGGGCTCGGTCCAGCCACCCATTGCTCGCCGTCCGCAAGCCTGCGCCTACGGTAGCCGGAAATCGGGATCGGAATCCCGGCGGCGGTTGGGGCGTGAGGACCGTTGCCGTTGCCTCACGTGATCGGCCGCCTCCTTTGCTAGCATTACTGCTTCGCAGAAGGAGGCGACCGCCTACCACTCCTCCTCGCTCCGGACCATGGCCTGTACCAAGGCCCGGCGCGAGAGATCGCCGCCGTCGATCGCCCCCACGAGGACACGGCGTTGCTCTTCCCAAGCGGGACACACCTCCACCGTGTGCTCCACCGTGTCCTCCGGGCGGTCCACACAGTGGCGACACCCGGGCGTCGCTTCCGCACGAATTCGGTGCAGGAACGTCCCGAACGTCCCGTGTTCGGTGAGAACCTGCGTCATACGGTAGGTGAGGACGCCGTGAGGTCTTTCCAACCACGCCTCAAAGAGGGGACTTATCGCGGGAATCCGATGGATGCGAAATGCACAAGAACTGTCATTGTGACGACACTTGGGGAAGTCTATGTCCAACAGTGGACGTTTTTCGGCAGAAATGATGAATGATGATAATGACAAGCCCCTGTTTTGCTTCATATGAATAACTCCTCCCGCCCTGGTTAGAGCGAGAGGGAGTATCACACTTTTACTGACTAAAATCCACCTGTGTTACTTCAGTTGCTCTAGGGCTACGGTACTTAACTGTATTTCCAATCCCAAGCCCTTTTTTGGTTCATTTATAGGTAGGTACCTATTTTAACATTTAGATTTATACAAATGTTCATCTAAAAACAATTGATGACTAACAAACAGTTGCTATGCATTATTTCATTTGTATCAATTCCTGACCACAAACTGAATTTTCCTGGGTAATATTATTGAACTAAATAAAAATAATTGTACGTAATTTAACTATTAAAAGTAAATAACAATATAAATGTACTTCCATAAGAATCTTACATAGTAACTTACTATTTATACTAAACTTAACTCTGTAAATAAAATGTACAAAATCAAAATACACTCGGGCCTCGAAGTACTCCACATCGCTGTCATCTGGAAATTAAATTAATATAGCTTTTATTTTATTATTTATTTATTTATTAAATGCTTTATGCACACAAAAGTACAGAGGCGGACTTAATGCCTCGGGCATTTTCTACCAGTCAACCTTTGAGTGGATGCTTTGGATTGTGTATTTTCCATGTCAATTTTTTTTAAATTTTGTCAATGTTATTGGTCTAGGTATGTAATATGTACCCGCATACTTTACAATACATGACATGATTGAAATCACACGTAGTGAAAAAAACTATATTAAAATAGAATTTACGTAAAATATCGTATACGAAGTCTTTGTACTCTGCTAGATGACGTCACCACCATGGAAGGTAAATAACGATTAACGCTCGTTTCCCACATGAGGTCATCAAGCACCACACACTTGAGGTACACACAACTTTACATTCCACAGCGGCGCTGCTTGTCAAGGCATTAAGCTACTAAATGTCAAATTCCGTACATTTATTTTAGTACCTTTTTTCGCCACCTGCAGTGGGTGTTTGTTACTCGTAGTAGTGAATCCAAATTACGTTGTTTGTATACTAAAACTTGTTGTTTATGTTATTTGTAGGGAAATCAATGTTGACGTAGGCTGATAGATTTCTTGGTAGTGTGATGAGCGTATTGCTTGCTACAATTCCATTGCTAAATGGAGCAATGGACTTGTAGTTGTATTGAAGAACCTTGATCCTGTTTGAATTATGACTCATGTTAAGAATGTGTAGTACTAGACTTAAGTACCTACAAGTATTACTACTGGAAAGGAAACAGTGATTCACTGTATAATCATAAGTCAGTCAAATCGAGACGCGACATAATTCACAATAAAACTATTAAAAGAAAACGCGTTCCATATTCAAATAAATGTCAAGAAAACAAACACAAACGCCATAATTATATGATGTTAAAGTTAACCGGAGTTTACATAAGACACGACTAGGAAAGCCTAGCTTCCTTATTGAGGTGTACTATTGTCTGACGGCTCCGCTGATGCAACCGGCGGCCCCTCAGGGAACCAGATATTAACTGCCTGGGTGGGCCTGGATAAACTTAGCCACGTTTCTAAACGGATTTCTTAATGCACTTGCGATAATCCTAGAGATTTTGGAATTTATGGTCGTTAGTGAAAAAAAGTTGAAGTTTTTGACCTCTTTGGAGCAGAAAACAGTTTATGAATTCAGCTGTTAAATATTTATGGTAGGAAAAAATTATAGAGATTTCCGATTTTAATTTTGTTGTAGAAGTGGTAAAATTATTTAAAACATTGTAACTAAATTAATACTTAAAATTAAACACGAATATTGAATGGATAAACAATGAACAATACACCCGTCATCGGCTGACTGACGATTCGGACGTAATATGTTCGAACCAATGACATTATATTAGAATATCATTGGTTCGTACACAGTATCTGAATTGGCACATTTAAAACTTTTTACTGTATTAAATAGCTTCAATAAATTTTGGTGGTGTCTGAATTTATTGTGTCCGAATCGTCAGCAACTCCCGTCATCTAGTGCCGGTGATTTTGTTACGAATGAGTGACATTATTGATCACTCAATCGCCATAAAGTGTCTATTTATGTAGTCAGTTTACTTCCAAGTATTCATTGAATATCATGTTAATATTGCTATTTATCAAACGCATCGCATCAATCAAATTGTTGGGCGCGTTTTAATGACACATAGTAAGTCAGTAGTATCATGAAACGAGCAATTATTATTATCGTTCGATGACATTAAAAGCTCGGAACTGTGTATCGTGTACACGTTGACATCCTGCTGAATTGATAATGCAATGTAGACATTATTGCTAGTGAAATATGGTCTAATAGATGTGTTGATTGCAATGAGTCACATTTGTTTCCAAACAATCGTTTCGTTCTAGACATGCAGGCTCTAACACGGTACAATAATGAATGTATGTAGCGACTTTAATATCGTCCTCGTGTTTAGAATCTGATGTAGATTAGGCAATCAAGTTTTTATATCGGTGAAGTCAGCGTAATTCGACTAAACCTGTTAACATGTCAGAATGGTGACCTTTTTGATGAAAAAACAAATTGACCAGCACGAAACCTTGATGATGAGCATTCTATTTTTGTACTTGATTCTGTTTTAGTCTATTCGAATTTGGAACAATAAGTTTTTTTGTTTAGATTGACATGTTTCGACGGATAACAAAGGCTTGTTTTTGTTGTTAGATATTACAAGCTGTAACCTTTAAAATACACGTTTTCTATAATAAAATATGCGGCGAAAATAATAGACGATTGCAAAATAAAATAACTCGTAATCGATTACGTTTACAATGACTGAGATGCTTAGTTGATAGTGGCACATCTGTATTTATCAGATGTTTGCTTGGCGGATAAACGTGAAAACTTGAACAGTTTAGTTTTGTAATAAGTCTCGGTTGAGTAGGATTTCCTTTGGGCTGCGTTTATTACGTGGATACTTCTAAAGGAAATTAATTATGAAATCTTTGAAATGCAGGCTATAAAGAGGTTGGAGTTCTATAAATACGTTTGGCAATAATTTCATCGCTTAGAAAATGTGATTTGACAACAGATAAAAAGGTTTTTTTTTAGAACTTTAACACTGTGGTTAGTGCAAGGCCGCCTTGCCTTCAAACGTAATCGGGTATGTCAATTTATAAGATGGAAAGATGAACTAAAATTGACTGCAGGTCCAACCTGGTAGAGATTACTCGCGATCGACAACAATGAAAAGAGTTCAACGATAGATAGAGTTAGAGATCATTTTATAACTAACTTTAACTTGTAGAACAAGCCAAGTCCATGGAAATAATCGGGAAATATGTTATTAAGATTTACTATGAAGTTTTATGAATCAACTGTGTAACTTGGTCTCAGAACAAAGGGCTTATTATTATTCGAATGTATTACTTTAAAATACATATTAAATATTATCACTTAATAGGTATATATGTATATGAACTGAAAATAATATGTACAAACGGTTAGAAAAAAACTTATAGGGCATTAAAAAATTCGTCCACATCGATGTCAGTGGGAAAAGTGCCCAGAACGCTGGCAGCATTGCCACGCTTATCATTGTTATTATTATTATTATATTATTTACTATAAAACTTTACGAATAACCATATTTATAAAAGTATACAACAACAATTTTCGACAAAAAAAATGTTTTGATAGCGTAATACTAATATCACAGATAAATAAATCGTTTTTGTAAAGTTCAAAAGTGTTCGAAAATGGTGTCAAGCTTTTATATTATTCAAATTATCCGTAAAAAATGCCTTTTGTGGACGAAACGGCACTTAGCACTTAACTTGAGCTAATTAACATAAAATTATGCTTATATCTTCATTCAGAGTTACATTTAAGTATATGAATGACTGTATTTTTGTTAACTTTGAAAGTTTTATTGATAAAAGTTAAGCAGGTATTTATCGGATATCTAAGGTATATATTCATTATGTTCGACCTTGGTTTTGTACTTTCAGTAGGTATTTCAAATAGAATAAGCGCAGCGTTGGAAGGCCTTCCACAAGGTGGACCAATGACTTGATGAGGGTCGCGGGAATTCGATGGATGCACAGGCTCGTCGTTGCGGCGACACCTGGAGGATACCTATGTCGAGCAGTGTACGTCTTTCGGCTAAAATGGTGATGATGATGATAAAGCTAAGTTTTCATAGTCAAATAGAAAGCCAGTTATTGTTTATTTTAATGACAACGTTATCATTAATGAAATGATAATTATATATTTATTGATTGATTTTTCAAATTCTTTAATTTTACAAATGTTTATAAAAACTGTTTACAAACGATATTATTCTATTTGTAAGTATATTTATTTATTAATAAAACTAATAAAGCCTGTATTGGAGTTGCCAGAAAAATAATTGCTTAACAACTGCCTCCAAATCCCAAATTTCGCCTAGCTATACTTTTAATAGTTCGGTTCGGTTCTTTTAATGTTCTTTAGACCAAATTCTCGGAAACCAGCCATTAATAAATTAACGCCCAATTTGAGACAACCATCTCACTTTATTTACAACAACGGTATTTTTAATTTGAGAGTAACAGATAACTGTTCATACATTATGAAGTGGGCGGCTTATGTCCCCAACTAATAAGCGTGGCGACGTGAAATCGACACGAATTAACGGCTGATCGCTAAAATTAACCATCACTTTAGAGTTTAGACCGACTGTTGATTGGAAACTAAAAAAAAAAACAGTAGGCAATGCCATCGTTATAAGTTTTGTTTTGGAAGAAAATTGGGTCATGATAACAATGAAAATCTGAGATGATTTGATTGACGTTAAAAAAAATAGGTTTGTAGGAATCTTTAATAAGTGTTTCGCTGAGCACTTTAATTTAATGTTACTACTGTTATTTCGTCGCAAAAAAATCTTCTCTAATCAAGGTTCTTAATAAATTAACATTTTCTGCCTTCTACTAGCACTTCCCTAGAATAATTATCTAGGTTAAAATATATTTTTTATTAATTTAACTGTCGGATTATAGAGCCATTCAAACATACAAAAGTGGAATTTCCGGAATGTTCGGATTTCGAAACGTCTTGACATGTGTCACCGTGGTATTTTGGCGGGAACGGCTCTCGGATGGCGCCAAACCGAATTGATACTCGTAAACGTAGCTGGGTCACGTTTTGAAGATATCTGTTGGAAATTGGGTTTATTATTTTAATAAATTCTTGGTAGGTATGTATATTAATTTGATAGTTGTTGGCTAACTCAGCATATATTTGAAACCACTTTAAAATTTATTCAACCCACCTTTAGTTAATCAAAATCTGTCTACGATTAAAATTTTTTTTGAGTGAGAAATCATCAAAAACGGACTAATAAAAAAATAAATAAATATATCATCAAATAGGTAATTTCTCCCACTCAGGGAGGACCAAGAGGGAGTGGCAGACTTTTAGGTACTTACTGACAAAAACCCATACGTGTTCCTTTAAGTTCCAGTTCCCTTTGAGTTCCAGCCCCACTGTAACTCTTTCTCTTTCCCAAGCAGAAATTAACAAATGAAAGTTACACTACCTAAGTAATTAAAAATATTCCATTTCGTACCGTCAGCAACGCCAACTTGTCTCCGCCACCTAACAGTAAATCCGACTATCGCATGAATATACATTAATTTTATTGCACTGGTAACATTGACCGATAGCACGGGCATGCGCACTTGGCATCAACTTGCATACGATTCGACGTTGAGTGCAGTTTTCTCCGTTCTTGACTTAGATATAGAAAATAGACTGAAAGTTTTCTATCTAAGTATGAACTGAATACGGGTGTAAAAGTGTGAGAGAGACAGGACATAGAGAATGTGAAAAGACACAGGTTAGTCGCGTCGAAAAGGACTGTATGGATGATGTCCTTTCCGACGCGACTGTGCGTTTTGGTAGTTTCACCTAAAACACGATAACTGTGATATTTACTTGCGTGAAATTTATTACATTACTATAATACGTATACGAATAACCGTACGTATTTATCCAGAAAATATTTAAACAAATTCAGAGAGTATATTTTGCTCAGTCCAGTTTCTATGTCTTGTTTGTCTATAGGTCTTACAATGTTATAAGCTGAAGTGCTATCAGGTTATTCGAACGAGATAGTGATAATTAGTGAAGGTAATTACTTGCTTAGATGTATTTCAATGCTGTTTTGCATCAAGTTTTGCCCCAGATTCTGTGTGTCTAGCAAAGTTTCTTTAAACAGCGATATATCATGTTCAGTAGACGGAAAGTCAATAATGTTCTTTATGTCGATAATGTCCCGCAAACCTCCGTTGAAAAGGGAGGATTCTCCGACCAAAAGGGTGTTATGTCTGATCCGGATTTGTTTAAAACGCGCGGAGAACTCTAATTGCGATGCAGGATTTCGTAGTTTATTTCCTATGTGGCGCCATAGATGTCGTTACATCATCATCATTTCAGCCGAAAGACGTCCACTGCTGGACATAGGCCTCCCCCAAGTGTCGCCACAATGAACGGTCCTGAGCGTGGGTTGTCGCTACATACTTTTAATAATTAATCTGTTTGAAAACCTTGTCAGTTTTCTTTAGATGAGAGCTAAAATATTGGCCAGAGTGTAATCTCTTTTACTTTCCGTAAAAACGAATTAATTCAAGCTGTTGGTGTTTTTCGCATTTAACGCGTTAATTGTCAAATCCTGCTGCACACAACATTCAATGAGCATGCATTTTTAATTTTAACGCAAATGTGATAAAAGCAAGCGTAGGATTGCCAGATTCAAATAATACCCACTAAGTCAAGTCGCGTGCGCCATTCCACTAAATAACAGTAAGTAAACGGTACTCCCCTAACTACCCTTATTAACGACTCTAATTACTTTTATGACTTTATTTGACAGTAAATGTAACTATACAAAGTTTTTGTACATTAATAAAGGCTTATTTATGAGAATTTACATGTCAAGAAAATACCACCGTAAGCTGCGTGACTCGAAGAGCTATGCTCGGAGTTTCCTTGGGTGATCGAATCAGGAATGAAGATATCCGTAGGATAACCGTACAGCTAAGGAGTGGAATTCCCTGCCGGAGTCTGTGTTTCCTGATAGCTACAACCTAGGGGTCTTTAAGTCAAGATTGAATAGGTTACTTCTAGGCAAGCGTGCTCCATCGTCGGCCACATCATCGCTTACCATCAGGTGAGATAGTGGTCAAATGCGAGCCTGTCAATAATAATAATAAAAAACAAAAAAAAACATAGCTTGAAGGATTGCCCAACTTAAGTGATAGTAGACATATGGGGCATATTGCTTCCGGATCAATGGACTAAACGAAAGGCTACCTTTAAGGTGGATCGATGGCCTGGTGAGGGTCGCGGGAGACCGATAGTTGCGAGACTCAATTCAGCGGTCATTGTGGCGACACTTGCTACGCTGCGTGTCGGGGGTTTGATTATAACAAATATTTGTATGGCCTAGAGTCTTATGTGTGTGCCTTTACATGTTTGTGATCAGGCCCACGATACAGGCGTAATCTCTAGTGCGAGACACCGTTTAAAAAGATAAATATTATGGAAACTATTTTACTATCCAATATTTATCTCTTTGCAAGATATGACCTAATTTTAAACACAGTCAACACAGTGTAATAAGTAGTCTTTTTTGGTAATAAAGGGCCAATTACACTACGCGATATTCAGCACACGATATTCAGACTGTCTTATTTTTTGTTCCGAGTAAGACCGGTCTAACCCTTATTACACTACGCGACATCGACTAAAACGTCTACATAACTATATTTTCTTGTAATCAAATACAAAAGGAAATGGCACCCATTTCATAAAAGAAAATATCGCTTATTAGGTCTGTTATTTTTAACTTTAATCAATTAGTATCGACTATCGAGTACACGGAAGAGAATACTTGAAATAAAGTGTCTTGAACTATAAATAGCAATTCTAGGAGAACTCAGTTTGCCGCAGTTTCTTGATGTTTTTAGGGTTCCGCACCCAAAGGGTAAACGGGATTAAGACTCCGCTGTCCGTCTGTCTGTCCGTCTGTCACCAGACTGTATCTCACGAACCGTGATAGCTAGACAGTTGAAATTATCACAGATGATGTATTTCTGTTGCCGCTATAACAAAAAAATACTAAAAACAGAATAATATAGTATATATAATATAATATTCCACAACTATCACAAAATGCCGTCTAGTCTCAAGCTAAGCAGAGCTTGTGTTATGAGTACTAGACAACTGATAAACATACATATATATTTCTAAATACATACATAATATAGATTAATTACACCCAGACACAGAACAAATGATCGTCTTCATCACACAAACATTTGTCCTGGGTCGAACCCACGACCTCCGGCATAGAAGTCAGGGCCACTAACCACTAGAAAAACAGGCCAGTCAAAAAAAAAAAAACTAAAAAAAAACTTAAATAAATATTTATGTGTGGCTCCCATATCATATATGGCTTTTAATTACAATAAAATCATAAAATCTTTTTAAATTCTAATGAAAATTAAGTGATAGGTATAATTGCTGGACTAATAGTCCGCTCCGCTTGTGCTAACGATATAAGATAAGGCAGAACTCAAATGACAATTCTAAACAAAATGGTAGAATTTATAAAGCCGGACTCCGCCTAATTTGGCCGGACACGCAACTAAAAAGCCTGACCGTGTCCGGCTTTATCCGGACGCTTGGCAACACTATTCCCATACAACAAACGTGTTTTTTTTTTTTTGCCGTTTTTTGCCTAGGATGGTACGGAACCCTTCGTGCGCAAGACCCACTCGCACTTGTCTTGTTTATTTTTTCTGCTTGTAAACATCGAGCCACAGATTACACAGATAAATAGGAGTGCAGTCTTCCACGTAGGTTTTGCGAAACCAGGTTGTGTTTATGTTGCTGGGAATCGATTAGATCACTTGTAGCAAGTTGGAATAAAAAAGTGGTACACAGCAAATGGCCAGTGTTAACTAAACTGAAACTGGAATTGAGATCAAAGATAATGATAGTGATGTTTTCTGCAGGATTGATCGAATGAGTTACTGCTGATAGGTACCGTTTCGGAATCGCCAAACTTAAGTGGTAGCGGGTACGGCACATTGCTCGCAAAACAGATGTTGGATGGGGACGAAAGGTTCTAGAGTGGCAACCACGTATCGGAAGACGCAGCATTGGAAGGCCTTCCACAAGATGGACCGATGACCTGATGAGGGTCGCGGGAATCCGATGGTTGCGAGACGCACAGGATCGGTCGTTGTGGAGACGCTTGGGGGAGGCCTACGTCCAACAGTGGACGTCTTTCGGCTGAAATGATGATGATGAATGATGATAATACCGTTATATCGGTAAAAGGTTTTACACTCCCTCTCGCTTCATCCAAAGCGATACAAGATTACAAGATTATTACAAGATACAAGATTATTTATTTTGCTAAAACATGAGTATACATATAAATGTAAGATGTTACATAAAGTTCAGTTGAATAACTGTCATGTTTTATAATGGCGAACAAAATATAAATGAGTGAGAATAAATGTCATAAAATTATTTATTCATAGCGAGAAAGTTAGTTGATGATAATCCTCCTAAATAGAATGTGTTCTGCTTGCTAACTTCATCATCAACTTCCTGCCCTTATTCCGTGTTATTTGGGGTCGGCGTAACACGTTTTTTTCTTCCATTCTGTCATGTCAGCCGTTTCGCTATCACTAACTACGTTTTCTTTCATATCACTCCTCACACAATCCATCCTGCTGGTTTTTGCTGCTTATTTAACGTTAACTACCACAAACCCACGAAGCACATGAAAACAACACAATTTCGATTGCAAATTAATAATTTGTTATGTGTTAAATTGTATATATACTTAACTTACAACTTACTCTGGGAAGAGAACTGCGTCGTGAAATATAGGCTCGGCTTAGCTCAGGCGCAGTTGCACATTTTTATTTCTTATGCATTTCTATAGGTGACCTTCAATTTATTGCTCAAATTTGTACAATATTATGGAGAAATAAATTATTATTATTACTTAAAACTTCATATTAAATGTCGTTGAACAACTTAAGGGCCTATTACACTACTCATTATTCAGACAGTCTTAGTCTATGTATTTCTATGTATCTCATCGTTCTGTTTCATTCCTTTACATGACATTGGCGTAAGTTGCTCTCTTTCTTGTGTGACGGTACATATACTAAGACTGTCTAAATAACGCGTAGTGTAATAGGCCCTTTAATAGAAGCTACTTAAACACTTGACCAGCCCGTTATAGTACAAAGGTAATATTTTACAAAATCTTACCTACTTCAAATCGTACACTACTAATAAATATGAAATAAGAGACTCATATTCGCTAAAACTAAAATTCACGTAGATCTAACTGACTGTTTTATTTGACAGTAACGGCTTTACCAATCTATCATAGAGACATACTGACTAAAACTGGCTGAAAAGATTTTAGGGACACCACATTGCATGAGTTTTACAAGACAAATTGCATTAAACGCAACATACTCCACCACCCATTGATTGTAAGACCGCCCATTGTACACTTATTTTTAATTATGTTTGTCCTGTATTTTTGTTTATGTGGTGTACAATAAAGAATATAATAAATAAATAAATAATACACCCTAATTTTTGAGGGTTTTTTTTTTTTAAGGTGGGAAAATCATCTAATGACAAATCCCGCTCTTGGGTGGACCGAGAGATAGTGTCAGACTTTTACTGACTAAAAACCCACTCCTGTTCCCTCTTTGCCTTTATCCCTGGGCCCCGGGCTTCGCTTTATGGAAGGTTTATATAGTAAATTAAGTCTTCCCGGGTTTCTGTTCAGGTACTAATATTATTTCATACGAATGATGTTCACAGCTGGACATAGTTAGCCCCCAAATGTCGCCACAATGACCGGTCCTGTGCATTTCGCGTTTCGCATCTATCGGTTTCTCGCAACCCCTCATCAGGGCTTCGGTTCACCTATTATAGCCTTCAAATGCTGAGTTTCCCATTACGTGGTCACCACGTCAGAACCTTATGGCCGCATTGTGCCCTGTCTGCTGCCACTTGAGTTTGCTAATACACAAAGTCAAATAGTTTGGCAATACTTTGGGTTATGACGGTTTCTTACATTAATGAGTACTGTCTCTGAAAATTAAGAGCCTGAATAAGAGGCTATTTGGGGATTCAGATTTGATTAAGTCCAGTCTTCAAAGCCTTGAGCACAGGCGTTACCCTACGCCAGCCTTTCGGTGTTTTGCAGGTTGCATTTTGGAGAGTGTGCGCGGGAATTGCATGACTTGATTCCGCCATCTCATTTCTACCATCGGACAACCCAACGTACGGCGAGTATCCACTCTTACGTTTTAAAAACCTCTACAGTCTGGACTAAGCGTTTCGCCTCGTCGTTTATACCGCGTATATCGAAGGACTGGAACAATTCACCTGCTGAGGTTCTTCCTTCCGATTATAATTTGGGTGTCTTCAAGGCGTGAATAAGTTTTTAAAAAACTAGTGTGCCTCACCGTCAACGATTGTATCACTGCTTACCATCAGGTGGGATCGCAGTCAAGCACTAGTTTATATCAATAAAAAAAAAGAAAAAAGAAAAGAAAGTTTCTCAGGCGGAAATTGGCACAACCTTTCTTCGGAAGAACTTGCTCTACTCAATCCTAAAACCAATGCAAATATCTCAATTGCTCTCGTCATACTTGCAAAAGAAGGGCTCAGATTGTTAAGAATTCAGCAATGAGTACAATAGGTCTTGTCCCAGTAAACCTCACTATGTATGCACTATGGTAGCCCCATACGGAGCCGAGTGGCGCCGGCACCGCGCAGGCGCCGTCGCGACGCGGGAAATCCAACAGCTGTTTACTCCCGCGCCCGCCATCTTGCTTTTTTACGGCCAGCTAGAAAAGTGAGATTACTTTGCTTTTCAATCGCTACAAATTATAGTAGATACCTAGATCTTTTCCCATGATTTTAAAAGAAAATCTGATATTTGCATGTGAATAGATTATTATAATTTTCTCTGAATAGTGAAAATGTCTACCTACTTACTTTCATGGAAGTAATTTATTTTAATTATCAGCTATTAGGTTTCCATTTGATTCCTTTGTTATAAAAGAAGCACTTTCCAGACTTTCCTTCCATTTTTCCTGCCATAGACAACTTATGAACTGTCATTACACCATAAACTAAATGTCATGGAGCACACCCATCTCATTGTCTGTGCTTCGCAACATTCGCAAGTTGTCCCTGCAACGTATGCTTTCACTTTTATGATATGCTATTATGACATGTACTTACTTTTAATCGAGGCATATTGTACCTAAGTGCCTTGTTGGGAACGGAGAGGTCGCGGGTTCAGTCCCCGGGTCGAGTAAACATGCTTGACTATTGCTCGGTACTGTGATTTATGACATGGCAGCGATTACATGGAAATTACCTACTGATTGTAAGGAAGCGGCGGGATTAAGGTTTAGATTATTCCAATGTTTAATAAAGTTAGCGTATTCCTACAAAGATGGTATGACATTTACACCTTTGTTCAATATTGTTGTACCGTTTGATAACTGCGCTTTTGCCTTTTAAGCATTCGTTTGTACGAATTTCTAACGATTGCTGCATGAGGCTAAGGGAAGACCAAACAAATGATTGGTGGGCTGTGAGAAAACTGATACAATCTCTAGAGAGGGGGTGACTATTATAAATAACTATGTGAGAAGAAGACATATCATGTTGTACCGGCTCCCAAAAAAAATGGAGCATTAGTAATAAAATGATGAGCGAACGAATTCCTGACGAATAGTTTTTTTCAGAGGGTTTTCTCCAGCCCTGGTTAGAGTGAGAGGCGACTTTGGAAACCCACCTGTGTTCCTTCAGTTGCCCTTTGCTTTCTATGACCGCGACTCTTTCGAACAATCCAGTAGAACTAGCAGGCATCAGCTCTTACGGGCTCCGTCAATAACAGCTCTCAATGTACGATATATATGTATTTATCAATGTTTCTATTATACAATTACTGTGTTTTGTTCTTGAAAAACTCCGGGAGTCTTCCGTTCGGTTTTAGGCCACTTGAACCCATTAAGATTACGGCAACTAAAATGGGTTTTCAATTGAAATAGTTTTGTTTATCTTAAGATAAACTATTAGTTCGAATATAGTTTTGTTGATACTTGTTTAGAAGACGTAACACGACGACGAAAAAAAAAACTTCTTGTCTTTGACTGTCAAACCATCTAGGTATTTGGTTTGACAGTCAAAGACAAGAAGTTGTTTTTTAGTTTGACAGTTGTTACGGATTGACAGAGTCAAAATCTAGAAAATCTGACTTGGTTGTGTTATTGGCAAAATTGTTGTGCCTTTTCCGCAAATGCCATGCCATAATGAAGAGTTGAAGTTGAAGTGGGGGTCGTATAGACAACCGCTCCATGTGAATCTGGTACTCGACTTCATCCGGTTAGACTGCAAGCTGAACCCCAATATACCTGAGAAAATGTTCGGCAGATTACAAGTCTGATTTTCTTGAGTAGGAAAAGTAATATTTAAGGAGATGCAACTCGACATACATTTTCATTGTTTCCATACAACCTCTCTTACGCGATTATGACGTTATTACACATTTTTCATTAGAAATTTTGGAAACACAGTATCTTGTGGATATTATCTAGGCTTCTATTGAAATCGATTTATAAATTTGTGTATAACTAATCCATTAGAGAACTATGAAAATCTGCTATTTTGCATGAACTTTGATACTTCATAATTTACTCAAAAATTAAAAAAATCAAAAAAGTATAACAATAGAAGCCTTGCAAATTTAATCAAGATTCTGAATGACGACATTGTTTTTTCAAAAACTGTTAAGTGTTTAATAAAAACCACGTATTTTCTGGAACAAGTTTTGTAAAATATTGAAGTAAATCTCGGAATTACCGAATTTTAACACAGTTTTCAGGCGTTATCTTTCTTTTTTTGCGTTGCCTTTTCGTCAAACATAGCGTTGGATTGCGTTAGATGAAGTAACAAGCTTTTAAACCATGCTCGATGTTGACGATAGGCCGCACAACAGATTATCTACTTATTATGTTTACTGATAAATTCATTTTAAAAATTCTTCATTCTTCTGTTTTTGTTAATCGTTTGAAGGTGAGAGACAGAGTGATGTGTGGGACACAAATCACAATGCAATATTTCATTGCGGTAACTTTCAGTATTATTAAACTAGCTTAACGTCTTTGGGCTGCGTACGAGTCACCGCGGCCCTAGAACGTAAAGAGCAACTGAAAGAACACAAGCGAGTTTTAGTAAGTAAAAGTCTGACACTGGTACTCACTTAGAGCGGGAGAAGTTTTTGTGATTGCGAATTGGTGGGAAATCGTCAGATAATTCCTGATTTGATTATTTTCCCATCAAAATAAAAAAAAACAGAGGCCCGACCACGAGCTCTTTACGCGATCCATTTGACGACCTGAACTGAATTGTTAAAGGGATAGGGTGTATAGCTCCATCCCTCATTGTCGCTCGCACGACTGCCATTTTAACATGTCATGGTAAAACCTGGAGGTTTTTCTTTTCTGCCCTTATAGTTAGTAGCAATTAATATTTCAAGACCATTAAAACTTTTTACGTCTATCATCATAATTTTGCGTTAAGCCAGGCTTGCAAAATTATCACAATCTAATGTTGTACCCATTAACTTTATGAGACTAGTCGTAAAATTATTATGTGTGTTGCCAGTTACTAATTAAGATCTTACTTTGTTAAAGTTGAGTGCAGTTAATCTAATAATATAAAGCGGACAGATTTATATTTTGTTTTAAAAAAAGTAAATTTAAAAACTGCCACTTATCAATGAGTCCAAGATTCAAAGCATTTTATTTCAAATAAACCATTTACAGACACTTCTGAAATCTCAAGACGGCAGTCAGTCTGAAAAATTATGCTAATTGCACATTCGAAAGCGTAGATCTATATGGAGAAGAATGTGCAAGAATCTCCATGGACACTCTTCAATCATGTTATGTATTATAAATATCTCGGTTAGGTTAGACATTGGTACATGTTTCTTGTCGTTGCTAATATGTGAGTAACATTGGCATATAATATAGAAGTTTGTAGCACAGAGAAGCCGCGTATATATGTTCGTTTTAGTTTCTAATTACCTATTAAATTTAACAGCAGGTTTTTCCTTTGCCATAGCAGTTAATAAAAAGGAAAAAATCTTTCTAGTACTGTAGCGAGTAGGCAAGTTCACTCGCACGACTCAACGCAGCACAGAGTTGTTTACTATAAATTTCGATGTATTTTGTACGATCATTCATTACTGCTTCTTACCTTGTAACTGCAATACAACTTTGTCGCTTTCGCTCAGCATTTTATTTCATCGCCTATCGCTTCATTGCTTCATCACATATATACATCATATATTGCAAGTAGTATATAGCTTACATATACGGAGTACTATACTACTTCAGTACCATTATAATTCAGCCTTGCAATAAATAACCATATACAGTATGTCCATACTTTCAAAACATCATTTGAATAAAAAAATACGATTACTTAAAAAGGTCTATTTCCTGAGTGAATAAAAGCGTGCATTTGAAGCAGGAAGCGCGGTGTTTCTATTCCTATAGAGGTGCGCTTTGATCTGCGATGCGTCTGTGTTGCCCGTTGGTTTGGCTAGGGTTACCATTTAAAAAATATTTTGATAGATGTTAAAAGGTTGACATGTTGATTATGTTTCTTGAATATTTTCAAACAAAATTTTTGGCATTGTATGATTTTAGGCGTGGATGTTCAAATGTTTTTCGATTCTGTCTTTTTTTACTCTAGCCAGTAAAGTTAGTAATAGATACTAAAGCGAACCTATAATATCTAATAAAACTTTTTAGCTCACCTAGATACTTTGGCGTATGGCAACTTTATGTACCCATTACAAAAGTTATTTCTTTTCTCCCAAGTGACCAACTTTAGACAAGTTAGTAAACACAATTTACACTTTGTAGAGTTTGTACTTTGTAGTAGAACTTTTCCACTTGCTCTAGATTCAAGTTTTGATACTTATGTAGACTATACTTACTCTATTACGAAACTAGTTCGTTTATGATAATACGATCTCGTATTCCGATTTTGACTTGTCCATAGATGTTGAAATGAATTTGAAGATATTGAATAGATTTGTTCAGATTTACAGAACAATTTGACAACAGCCCGATAGTTGATTTCGGGCTGTTGTTTAAGTTCCAATCGCGCGGAGAACTTTGATTGCGCGATGCAGGATTAGTTCTTATGTGACGCCATAGATGTCTCTACAGATCTTTAGAGTTAAAGTTACTGGCGTCGTGTGACAGTGTTGACAATTTAGGAATTCAAGTATAAGGCCAATTCTGGGGCTTGAGAACGTTAAAATACTTCTGTAGTCTGAAAGTATTTTCTCCTTCTCCGTCAAATCCATACAAAGGTCTGTAAAAATCGCTTTTAGCAATATGACCGCCTCTTGTATTCCCACCTTAAAAAAATACCCTAATAGGCTCTAGTAATTCTGTGGATTCAGTCTACTGAATCCACAGAACACGTTAACTCTTTTGTAAACTATGGTAACAATCTATTGTTACCATGGTTACAAATGAGTTACCGTGGCCCTAGAACGTAAAAAGTAACTGAAGAAATACGTGTTTTAGTCAGTCAAAGTCTGACAATCCTTCTCGCTCGCGCACCAGAGCGACAGGAGTTATTTGATGATTTTCCACCTAAAAAAAAAGCCTCCAGCTATCAGCAATTGTCGTTAGAATGCTAACATTTGAATGTTTCAGAAAATCCTGGAATACATCCCAAAGGTCTCAATACAGTTGGCAAAATAACATTACAATCTATGCAGTCCAATAGCCAACTAATCAGGTTCTCCGCATAGCTAGCACGAACAAAACACCACGTTTCCAACTACGGTATTTTTATGGATATACTGGAAACGATAATCGGGAATAAAAGAAAAACGAAGGCTTTTGCTGTTAAACGTACCATGTAGAACGTGTTTGAAGGAACACTATTATATTGTAGAAACTTAAGTAATGAGTCGGACTTGGAAAATAGTTTATTTTTGTGCAAGTGGGCAAAGATTGTCGTTGCAGACGAGATGAAATACACACCCGAGCCAAAGGCGATGCCAATTTAGAGTAGAGGAACTGAAACGACAATTGCTCATTTGTATCAAACGACGTTTTTTAACACACTTGAAAATATGTAATGCTAGCTGCTGTCAGCGGCTTCGCCCTCGTGAAAGTAGAAATTTGTCCCAAGGGAACATAGGGTATCCCTATGTTCCCTATGCGCTATTCCATTTTAAGATTTCCCAGACTGATATGATTATGACAACCAGGGGTCGGAATTAGGTAGAGTTATTCATGTGCCTAAATATATACCATAAATGGAAGTGGGCAGGTCATATAGCGAGGCTAGAGGATGACAGGTGGACTAGCAGGGTAACAAAGTGGAAGGGTCCATATGGCAAACGTCTCAAAGGTAGACCACATTCGAGATGGGCAGACGAAATAATAAAAATAGCTGGGAATTCTTTAGAGGAGGCCTTCACCCTCGCCTGAGGAGGGGTTCTTGCACACGAATAGGATTCAATTTACACAACAATACTACAAATAACATTAAATAAGCATATATTTTTTTCTTTTTCCTACTTTTTTAATAATTTGTAATGCAAGAAATAAAAGGCTTTTTTTTATTATTCATGTACCTACTTGCATCGAAATGTTGATATTAATATGGATCTTCCCGGGCTTTCTAATGAAAAATCGTGTGACCAACAATATTACAAATAAATAGTAAAAAAAACCTCAGAGATAGATAAGACAAATAAAACAAAGATAATTAACATAGGTACAATTTTTATTAGTATTTTTCATTGAAAAAGATCTCTCTACGTCAACTGAGGTGAGGTTAACAAATTAATACACTTCCTCCTCCTCTATATTAATGCAGGAAGATATTTTTTTCTGCTATATTTCTGAGTGTCATATAAAAAATTCTGCTCTTTAAAATAAATTAAATTTATCTCGGGATTTGAGGCATATTCACTTTATTCTTTCGCTGTATGAAATCAGTAGAAGTACATGAATAACTCTACCTAATTCCGACCTCTGATGAAAACTAGCGAAATAAGAACAATAAAAAATATAACGTACAATCCAGTAGCTACTTGAAGTTGATACCTAATTGTGCGTGTGTGCGTCAGTGTTTCAACAATGCCATTCAATATTATCAAAGCGGTGTTTCATTGCCATACGTCAAATGTGTTCTACGGAAAACCGCTAAGAATATTAAACTTGATTTCGAATATGTAATACAGTCATTTGTTAGTTTTACCTTGATTGTTTTCCGGGAGTTTTGAAAATTGGTAATTTTATAGATTTTGCTGTACTCGTACCGAATGTCAACTTTGCCACCTCGTAATTTTCCCGCTCGCGCCGCAATAGTTGAAATCCGGCAAAGTTGAAATTCGGAAAGAGGATATCAAAATCTATCCGTAAAACTTTTCAAGTAACCACTATTTTACGAACCAAATGACTGTACTAATGTTATTTATTTATATTTATTTGGGACTCTCATGAGTCAGGGACCGTTCAAGTGCCATCTCAAGTGGAGATCAGAGCTTTTGAACCTGCACTTTTGAAGTTTCTGATTTATCGACGCGATAAATATTCCGTATAGCTTTCTAAATTGTTGTCCATAACTTTATGCTTATCGATTGTTTAATCGATTTTTCTTTAGTGTAAACCATTGATTAATTGGTCAGCAATTAGTGGTCATATTTCATCTAATATATTGAAATGATTACTTGCTTTAGCTAGCGTCTTCGCTCGGATCTTTATCACAAGGAAACTCAATACTGGGTTAATTATTTTGCGTGTCCTTATCCAGGTCTTGTAACTCCTCCCGCTCTGGTGAATGGAGAAGGAATGTCAGACTTTTACTGACTAAAATCCACCGGTGTTCTTCAATTCGTTTCGAATAATCCCGCAGTTTTTGGACAATCCTGCAGATTCAGGCCAAAGTATTTGGTGTAAAAAAAAAATCAACCAAATCCGTGTCCCATTGACGCGAGATTGATTGTATTATCAAACTGCTAAACATACAGATTTCTATGTTTATAATAATACTAGCTGGTTACCGCGATTTCGTCTGCGCAGGATTAGTAGGTACTTCGAGTAGCTTATTTTCTTTTCCAAGGTCCTATCTATCTTTATATCAAACCTCATCAAAAATTGGTTCTGATGAATTGCAGAAGGGTACCAGACTCGCGGGCACCAGAATTTTTTCCTACTTACTTGGTACTTATCGTTATATTTTGGACAATTCGCTTAATATCTTTACAAATTATAGCCGATGTGTTATTCTAACGTATAAGCTATATTATTGTAAAGTTTCATTAGAATCCATTCAGTAGTTTTTGCGTGAAAGAGCAACAAACATACATACAACTTTCGCGTTTATAATATTAGTAGGATTAGTGGTATTTGTCAGTGTTAGCCACCTTTTTACTTAAAATATCATTGGTGTTAGCCGTTTGTTGTGTTGTCTTCCCCGTCAATGTAGGTGTGATAAGATTAATGCCAAGCGTTTGGGCAGCAGCACCCCTATACGATTAGAAATTATAGTGGAAATCTGATTTCCTTTGAACAATTCCGGTTATGACATATGTTAATAGCTTCTTATGTTGAAATATTACACGTAGTTCTCTACAAAATTGGCGAAATTCATCCCCTAACCCACAACTTAGCATTTCTTTTCTTCCTTTTGTGGAATGAATATTCTGATCTTCATTTGCCCTTTGAAAACCCTATATATTAAAATGCCCTGCTCCATTACTAGTCTTAAATCATTTTACTAATTTAGTAGCGCCTTCCAAATCCTGCCACCAACATAATCATCTCAACTCCTGTTGTCAAACGCTTCTATTTATCCAATAGTCAGAATTCTCTCTCCGAGTGGACCGCACCTTCCGCGTTCGGCACATAGCTTCGGTTAATTCCGTCCCGTGTCGGAACCGTCTCGGCTCGTTAGACCGTCGTCACTTAATATATGAGACGAGACGAAAACTATGCTGACAGTTCGACCACACAGGTTTTAGTGCTTTATTGGACTTTACGTTTTGGAGGGTCAATGTTCGCAGCTATTGCGGTGATACTATCTAGAATGCTTAGTTTTGCGAAGGAGTTTTTCGACACCATACTCTAGATTTGGTACTTCTAATTAGTTCTTAAAGGTTTTTTATTTTATTTAGTGTAGATATACTAAGTTTTATGTTGACTAGATATTGTAGATGAGACAACAAACAATGAAATTATTATCGAGGATTAAGATTTAAACTTGACGCGCTAAAGGAACTGTCAAATGAGATTTGAGAATTGAAACATGAAAAAGACGATAATCTATCTAAGCGTCTCTGTGATAAGTTTGTAGAATATTTACAACCAGTACGAGCATCAATCCAATTTTATTTTAAACGTCCCGTTCAGGGGCGCTTCGCTTTACCAAACACAAGGTGAAATTCCTTACAAAATTCAAGATTGACAGCAATAGAACCTGTCAACCGTACATAATGCCAACTTAACAGGCGTAAAACGTCTGTATTATCTGTGGACAATGGGACTTATGAAACTGTCATTCACACATTAGTTTTGGAGCAATGGCGCTAGTGCCTAAGTGGGTCAGCAAAGGTTAGTGGTTCAAGGTGGAGTGACAGAGTGATGGCGATTCGATGTGTTGTTGGCTTGTCGCCTGGATACTGACAAAGAAATAAAAAAATTGATCGATATCTTGTGCCCTTTGCATTGTATAATGGAACTGTATTATGTTGTAGGTAATTGTTTTAACGTTAAGAAAGGTATTAGGTTTAGAGCTTTATAATTTTAAAAGTCAGAAAAGATGCTGCAGAGAGCTGTTGGTTTAGTGGTCACAATAGTTGAAAACGGTGCGAGCTGTGTGTGTGGCCCAGTCCCAACAGAGGTCACCTTGGTTGGAATCATGGAGCTTGGTTTGTGTTTGGATTGTGTTGCGGATACAAGGATTTAATCCATGCGCCAACACGTTCGCAAGTCAGTCACTGTAGCTGTAGATGGAACAACTCGCCCATCAACCAAGGACGTTAAAGGTTATGGATTACAACTGCTGTCTACACGAATTGAAACTAGCAAGGTCACCCCTGTTGGGACGCTGGATTGCAACCGTCAGGTCCACCTTTTAATGTGATCTGATTTTTTTTTGTTTCTCTAGACTAAATATTATTAAGAGGTAAAGTTTGTTTTTTTGTTTGAAGGAGGTAATCTCTGAAAGTACTGGTCCGATTGCGAACATTTTTTCACCGATAGAAAGCTGCTTTATTCCTGAGTGACATAGGCTATATTTTATGTACGCGGGCGAAGCTGCGGGCAAATGCTAGTTTTTAATAATATCTGTTTTACTTATTGAAATGTGCTATGAATAATGAATGATTCATATGTAGTTTTACAGTCTTCAAATTATTATTGCAGAAGGTTGATAAATTAGCCACAATGTGGCTATACATTGTGGTTGAAATTTTCTAGGTACCGTCGTACATAAGTAAGTTAATATAGCATTGTTGTAGGTAAATGAGTTTCCTAGTGCCTGTACATTCTCGACTATTGTCCTGCATTGTCAAGCCAGTATCGAGTTACTAGTAAATATAGTTTCTTAGGATTAGTTTGCAATTTACATACAGTACGTGTTACATCGAGTTTTGGATTTGGATTGTAATTTCATCATCATCATCATCATTTCAGCCGAAAAACGTCGACTGTTGGACATAGGCCTCCCCCAAGCGTCGCCACAACGACCGGTCCTGTGCGTCTCTTATCCAGCGACCCTGACCAAGTCATCGGTCCACCTTATGGGAGGCCTTCCAACGCTGCGTCTTCCGGTACGCGGCCGCCACACCAGAACCTTTCGGCCCCAACGGCCATCTGTTCTGCGAGCAATGTGCCCTGCCCATTGCCACTTAAGTCTGCTTGTCACATTTATTTAGGAATCGTTTTCTGTTGTCATGGCACCTTTTTTTAAGAGGGTTATCAATAAATCCTTCCGCTTAGGTGGGGTGAGAGGGAGTGCCAGAATTCTACTGACTAAAACCTACCCGTGTTCCTTTAGTTGCTCTTTGCGTTCTAGAGCCACGGTAACTCTTGATCAATCCCGCTGCTCCAGCAGGCATCGGCCCTAGTGAGCCTTGTCCGTGTCTTTGGCACTCTTACCCTATATTCTCAGTTATTTCCTCTACTGAATGCACTCTATACTCCATCTGTTTAGGTAATTAACTAAATGTAAACAATCTTGACATGTCTTTTATCTAAAAGTTGTCTAAAATTTTTATCTAAAAATGTTTACAATTTGTTATTTACCTAAACCGATGTTTGGTAATTAACTAAATTTAAATAGTCTTTGAATGTCTTTTATACGATTTTTTTTAAATAAAAAGACATATCAAGATTGTTTACGTTTAGATAACTACCTAAGCAAATGGAGTATAGTCATAGTCATTTTCTATATTCGATAATATTAGTCATAATTTCAAGATAACTTCTAAGTTCAGCCGTTTCGGAGATTAGCCGGAACAAACATACAGATTAAAATTTTAAAAATTGTATTTTAGGTATGTTTAAATACAGTATTGTATTTATTTGGATTCTTAGCATTCCAATCCATTCCGGTGCTCATAGATTTAAGTTTAACAAAGAAGTCTTTAGTTTTAACATTTTTTTTCATTGTCAGGACTTTGGCATGTCCTGGCTGAACTCAAAATGAGTCAGACATGGAATGTTCTATAGAATTTTAATTCTGAACCTTCGTGGGTGTTGGTGAGTCAGTTTGTTAATGTTTTAGCTAAAAAGATACATGTTACTGAGGAGATGGAACATTGTTTGAGAAAATATTTACTCTCTGATTTAGCGTGGTCGTTATACTTAGATGTTGCTCTGAGAGTCCGAGCTGTGTGTGTGGTCTGGTCTATCTAGTTTAGATCGTTTTATTTTGTTTTTGAGAATTTCAGCCGAAAGACGTCCACTGTTTGACATAGGCCTCCCCCAAGTATGAGAAAGAAAGAAAACATGTTTATTCTGCCTGAATAGACGCACAAAAACAGTTTCCCTGTCAGGCCATGTGTGGATCGGGCATAACTGTGTTGCACCATAAGTCCATAGACAACACAGTTGTCTAGGTTGTCTATTGCTTTTTGCCGGTCCATTGCCATAGCGACCGGTCCTGTGCGTCTTGCACCCATCAGATTCCTGCGACCCCCACCAGGTTTTTGGTCCATCTTGTAGGAGGCTTTCTAACGCTGCGTCTTCAGGTACGTTGTCGCCACTCCAAAATCTTTCTGTCTCATCGACCATCTGTTCTGCAAGCAATGTACGTGCCCTGCCCACTGCTACTTAAGTTTGACAATTCTTGGGGCTAAGTCTGTAACCTTAGTCTTCCTACGGATATCTTCATTTCTGATGCGATCACGCAAGAAAACTGATCATAAACCTTTCCATTGCCCTTTGGGTGACTTTAAGCCTTCTGATCGTCGCTCACAGTAAGCGACCACGTAGAGCCATGCCATCACTGCAACACGCAGTATCATCATCATCATCATCATTTCAGCCGAAAGACGTCCACTGTTGGACATAGGCCTCCCCCAAGCGTCGCCACAATGACCGATCCTGTGCTTCTCGCATCCACCGCACTCCCGCGACCCTCACCAGGTCGTCGGTCCACCTTGTAGGAGGCCTTCCAACGCTGCGTCTTCCGGTTCGCGGTCGCCACTCTAGAACCTTTCGGCCCCGTCGGCCATCCGTTCTACGAGCACGCACTATGTTGAACGAGATTCTGTTGATAAGAGAAAAGCAAATAGCTACCTTACTGTTCGATGCTTGGTATGGTGATAGACTATAGACACTTAAGAAGAATTTAGCACATCCATTTTCAAACTAGCTTCAAACATATATTGACAACGGCACAAACATACGAACTGATATTGTAAATGCAAAAGGGTCTGTTTCTGTCTTCACCTTTTTTGTGTGGGTTATCATCAGAGGTCGGAATTAGGTAGAGTTATTTAAGTACTTATACTGATTTCATACAGCGAAAGAATAAAGTGGATATGCCTCAAATCCCGAGATTAATTTTAACGAGCAGATTTTTTTATGACATTATCAGAATTGTAAAAGAAAAAAATTCTTCCTGCATTTATGACGAGGAGGAGGAAATGTATAAATTTGTTAACCTCGCCTCAGTTGACGTCATCATCATCATCATCATTTCAGCCGAAAGACGTCCACTGTTGGACATAGGCCTCCCCCAAATGTCGACACAATGACCTGTCCTGTGCGCCTCGCATCTATCGGATTCCCGCGGCCCTCACCAGGTCATCGACAGACAGTCAGTTGACGTAGAGAGATCTTTTGCAATGAAAAATACTAATAAAAATTGTATGTTAAATTATCTTTGTTTATTGTTATTTGTAATATTGTTGACCACACGGGATTTTTCCAAATCCCGGGAACATCCATATTAATATCAACATTTTGATGCAAGTACAAGAATAACCTAATTCCGACCTCTGCTTATCATTAAATAACTCATCCAGCTCTGTGTTCTTTCAGTTGCCATTAGCGTTCTAGGGCCTCGGTCACATTGTTGCGAAATCCCGCAGTGCCGTAATAAGTTCCCTTAGTATTCCAATTTTCTGTAGTACTTCCGACTTCGTACATGCGGGCGGAGTCACTAGCAGAAACTAAGTAGTGCTAAATAAACCAGTCATATAGCGGTTATTGTATAGTCAGAATACAAGGTGCAATTAGTAGCGTATGTAAGACAATGTAAGGAATGGAGCTATTACCGGTGGCGAAAACATTGTTGACTCATCTGTGCGCCTAGTGCCGTAATGCTGTGGAGATGATAGTACCACTTTCTTCGAAATATCAAAGAACAATTTAAGAACAAAAAAATATGTCTTATCTTATCTTGTTGTGGGGCTGGCCCTAGGCCAGAGCACCTTGACCCTTCTGGATCTTTTGTGCTAAAAGATCCAGAAAATTGTTTGTTCTTTTAGTTCTGGCATGTTTTTTTATATGGATATGATAATAAGTCAGAAGCAAAATTGCTGGCGATGGTATATACTCAATACCCATAATTACTTATGTAATTACATCTTAATTTTAATATTATATTGGGAATTAAAATTTGCCTGCTGTTGTCTTTCCGTCCGATTATAGTGAATATGCTCTTAATAAACAAGTGCGCCTCACCATCACCGATTGCATCACTGCTTACCATCAGGTGGGATTGCCGCCAAGCATTTAGTTTATATCAATTAAAAAAAAAAAACTAAAAAAAAAATACTGCCCCGTACTCATTCACGATAAAGAAGTAATTAGGAATTAGTCATTCCTAATTACTAACTAACTTGTAAACTCACATACACAAGACACTCAGACCTGGAATAACGACAGAAAGACCTCACTCCGTGCCGGAATCGAATCTGCGACACGCAGCTCAGCCAGTCGCTCGACTACTGCGACAATCGTGCCGTCAAAAAGCTATCGCATGCATTGTCTGAAACAGCTGTTTCTACCAACTGTAATTCCACAAACCAACGCAGCGGTATCATCATCTCTATATACACAGTGTTGTGCCAGTGAACTTCGCCCTCTGAATGGAGCATTTCCGCCGAGTATTGCTCCGATCAAGTGATGTCTTTCCTTGAGATGATACACAGCATCCTGTATTGGTGTTAGGAAACTGATCAATTTGATTGACTGTGTCTACGAAGATTTAATACGATGAAACCATCATTGTATATTCCTGGAGTACGTATATTGAAATTTTTTGTTGTCTGTGCACATCCAGTTATAAAATAAGAGTACTTTTTTTGAGTTCCGTGCTCAAAGGGTAAAACAGGACCCTATTACTAAGACTGGTGCTAAGACTTCGCTGTCCGTCCGACTGTCTGTCTGTCTGTCCGTCTGTCAAATAATTGACAGTTGAAATTTTCACAGATGATGTATTACTGTTGATAACAAAAAAATACTAAAAAAACAGAATAATTAAGCGGGCCCCCACACAACAGACGTGATTTCTTTGCCGTTTTTATAGATAATGAATACCCTTTTTCTTCACTGTTTCTATGTTTCAAGAATCTGCTAAAAATATCTATTTAAATAGAGCCATAAAGTTAAGAGGTGAACGGATTAGTTAATCATAAAAGAAAAAGAAACACCTGATAAATTTATCAATAATTTCAAACCACTTTATTACAATCTAAAGGCACGCAAAGTAAGACTAAATAAAAAGAAAGCCTTAAAAACTTACCCATAAAAAGTAATTTAACACTATCCTTTCTTATCAGACCAATAAAAGAGCATCAAACGAAGTTAATAGATATTTTATTACGTAAACCATCGGGGTGCGATAGTACGACCACAGAATATAATAAGTACAGAAGGCTGACTCCATACAACGAGCTAAAACAGGCACACGCACCCATAGACGCGTCCGTACAGCAGCAATCTCAAATAAATGCCGGTCGCGAGTGCGCTTGCAATCGTTGTTCGTGAAGCAGGTGTGTGTGTAGAACTGAACTTATGGCCTGAAAGTGATAGTGAAATTCTATCAGAATATTGTTAAAAAGTCCAAAATATTTATTTTTATTTTATTTTATATATGGGAATGAGATTGGCATTTGTTGGTACGTGGTTAATCTCAAATGCTTTGAACTTTTGATAACCATTGGCCCGATTTGGTTTTGCACGGGAGTTAATTACATACCCACATCTTCGTTTATTGCTCTTTCTAGTAGTGAAAATCACATCAAAATCCGTTATGTGGTTTAGGAGGGGTTAGCGGATAAAAAGACACGGAAGCGACTTTTTTTTAATTGTTCCAGGACAATGACCAGTCTTGTAATAGGTATTGTTAACTATGTTACTAGCTAGTTTTTTTAAATACGAAATATTGTAATCTGTGGAGAACGTAGTGGGTAGCATGAATGTTTTAAAATGTAATATTGAAGTTGTTATGACTACTACTTATCAAGTGCTACTGTTTATTTTTCCTTAGCATAAACCATAATCGGCCTTGTAATATTCCCACTGCTGGGACTCAGGCCTTCTCTATAAAAAAGGGAATGGGCCGTAATCCTCTACAGGGACCAAGTGCGGACTGTTGGATGTCACATTCATGTCTTCAAATTTTTAGTTCTAGGACAATTCGGTTTCCTCACGTTGTTTACCTTCACCGTTTTAAGAGCAGTGGTGATAAAATAAATTACACAAAACAATGCACCTGGCTGGGTTTGAACCCGTGACCTACAACTCGTAAGTCGGGGCAGTTACCACTGGGCCACCATTAGTCATATTTTGTTTTTCTTTAAATAAATAAAATGAAAATAAAGAAATTTTTCGTTGTCGCTGACAA
Source organism: Mythimna pallens (assembly GCA_961205895.1). NCBI lineage: Eukaryota > Metazoa > Arthropoda > Insecta > Lepidoptera > Noctuidae > Mythimna > Mythimna pallens. The sequence continues at coordinate 10,128,747 of OY540849.1, read as the reverse complement.
AATTAATATCGCTTAGCATAGAGTCGCTTCTGTTCACCTATTTATTCTGTGGTACAAGTACAGAATAACTTGTATTTCTATCTATTATCATGTAAATCAGGTTTTATAGTGCTCTGCGGGAAGTCATTGATGCTCCTTTTGTTACCACTCTATTTTCTTGGTGGTACTTTAGATGCATCTACGAAATGGCTTTTTAGTCACTCGTAATGTATGTATGGGTTGATAAATGGACAATTTGTTTCGTTATTTTGTCAATAGCGGTTTTTGGGAGATCAGATGGTGTTTTTAAGGGTGGTTTTTACTAAATAACTTCTCCTGTTTTGCGTGAGTGAAAGGGAGTGTCAGACTGTTGTTGACTAAAACCCACCTGTCTTCCTTCAGTTGCCCTTTGCGTTCCAAGTTTAGTAGTTTTTTTGTTAACCTTCATTATGGCCCTCTACAGGGTTGGGGGCATTCAAGTATTACGTAAACACTATATTATGGGGGTTGGGAGTCTTTGCATTGCTTATTTTTGATGACACGGGGGATGAGGGATCTAGATGGTGATTACGTCAGCAGTATATAATTTTTTTTTAGTTTTTTAAGAGAACGATGTCGATGTTCCGAAATCACACGAAAGTGAGCAGACACACATCACTGAGCAGCAAACGTCCAATGTCATTGAAGTTTAGAGGTAGACGGAACAGAGAGTAAAGTCCCGCAAACCTCCGTTGAAAAGGGAGGATCCTCCGACCAGACGGGTGTTATGTCTGGTGGGCTACTACTGCCCGATAGATGATTTCGGGCTGTTCTATATGTTCTAAACGCGCGGAGAACTCTGATTGCGCGATGCAGGATTAGTTCTTATATGACGCCATAGATGTCGCTACATCACTCCCCTCCGGAGATCGGAGATCGATGGTTCTTGATGCTTCTTGATGCGTGCCAGGCCAGTGGTAGGTTGGTTCCAGTGAGTCGGAACCGAATGCCGCATAGTTCTCGGTGAGTCGGAACTGTCTGCGGTGATGCCCCAGTGAGTCGGGGTGTTGCTGTCCCAGTGAGTCGGGATGATGCCCCAGTGAGTCGGGGTGATGATATCCCAGTGAGTCGGGATGATGCCCCAGTGAGTCGGGGTGATGATGTCCCAGTGAGTCGGGATGATGCCCCAGTGAGTCGGGGTGTTGATGTCCCAGTGAGTCGGGATGATGCTGCAGGCTCCAGTGAGTCGGAGTAGTGCTGCTGGCTCCAGTGAGTCGGAGCGGTGCTGTGCGATGTAGTGGCTTGACTGCTTGCGTCGACCAGGAGAGGTTCTTCATAGCTCTTCATGTGACTGGCCGAAGGTGCGGTGTGATTAGCCAAGGTCGCTGATGAGGCTGAGGGTGATGACCAGGTATGACCAGGTAGGCATGCTGGTGGTCAGGATACCCTTTAAAGCCGTGGGTGCTGGCTGTATGGTTCGCTGCTCGAAAGCTTGAGGAAGTGATGATGACGTCACGAAGTAGTTGCTGCACGAAGGCTGCGCTGACGTTCTTTGTCGAGGGTCACCAGTTTGGAGGTAGGCGGAACAGAGAGTAAAGTCCCGCAAACCTCCTTTGAAAAGGGAGGATCCTCCGACCAGACGGGAATTATGTCTGGTGGGCTACTACTGCCCGATAGATGATTTCGGGTTGTTCTATATGTTCTAAACGCGCGGAGAACTTTGATTGCGCGATGCAGGATTAGTTCTTATATGACGCCATAGATGTCGCTACAGAAGATTTAGAGTTATGTATTCGTGTATCATGGACCGAGGACTGTTAATTTGAATTCATATGTTAAAGTTTTAAGTAAATAACTGCTCATGAATTAATAACGAAACCAACACATTGTAAAATGCTTGTGTTTGACAATGTTTATGTAAGCATGGACGCGGGGGGGGGGGGGGGGGGTGACAGCTTTGCTTACTTTTGCTGACAAAGGGGAAGAGGGGGAATTAATATTTGCAAAACTTATGTAATACTTGAACTGCTTATGTAATACTTGAACGGCTGCTAACTACTACACTACTGGTGCGTTCATTGTGGCGATATCCGTGGTCTTAATAATAGACGTCTTTCGGCTGAAATGATGAGGATGATGATGATGTGGATGGCTGGGTAAAGACCATTTCTAGCCAAGTTTGCCCCACATGGTCATATCGTCACACTACCTCACATATAATTGTTTTCTCACAATCTGTCCGTTGTTTAATTTTTTCTGTTTCTATTCATATCACCTCAATTAATATGTAACGTTAACCTATGGGCTGCAGGATTGTTCGAATGAGATACCGCGGCCCTGGAACGCAAAGAGCAACTAAAGGAACATATGTGGATTTTAGTCAATACAAGTCTGACACTGGATCTCGCTGAACCCAGACTGGGAAGAGTTATTTGGTGATTTCCCATCAATTACAAAACCGTTGACCTCTGAAGGCTCTAAAACCTCTAAGTGTTATTTACACAGTCCACATATAAAAAGTTATTGTTCAGCTAAATAAAAATAGGGAACCTCATACAATCAAAGTCATGGCGTGTCTTTGAAATCGATCCAAACAGAGTTCCGTTTAATCACTTTAAAAGCTTTCGTTGGCAATGCGTTCCACCAATGACATAATCCGACGAAAACTGTTGATTACAATCTGGATTGACAGACTTTTTGGGTGGAACATTTAGTAAATGACTTTGGCAGATTTTTTTCGGGTGAAGTTTAAGCAATTTGATTCCCCGTGGATATTACGACTTCCAAAGCTGCGTCTTCCGGTACGTGGTCGCCATTCCAGAACCTTTCGTCCCCATCGACCATCTGACGATTTTGATTACCACAAGTTAAGAATCAGTTACACCATCAAATCCCCCAAAAGCCGTCAATAATTATCGCGTTATGAAATTTAAACCGAAGCCAAAACCGGTCAACTAAAGATTAACACATTTCGATAAGCATTCATTTTATGACATTCACAAAATATTGGATGATTTGCGAAAGGCCCTTACAAAACACTTATTCATAAATATTAATGCTAATAAATTTGATTACACCATAAAGTAAATTGCATTGCTGCATAATTTTTATTAAAGAGTTATTAAAACATTTAATTTTATAGTCGATGGATTGGTATTCAAGAATGCCGCGTTAAGTTTGTATTCTTTTCGAGATTTCCAATATATTTAATTCAGTTAGCGGTTATAATAATACATGATATGACTGTCCATAGCATAACAAACTTTCTACCTTATAATCAAATGAGTAAAGTCCAAGTTTTATTACTATCGTGTCCTCATTTTGAAAACCAGTAGCGTTTTACTAAAGATACCGTATCGTTTGTTACAGGTAGCACAACGGACTTAACGCCCACGCTGATCGGTATATATGACTCTTTATTAGAACCAGGCAAGAGTTTGAGGCCAGAAGCAAGTCGATTGGAAACCGCAAAAGACGCTAGAAATGACCCTCCTGTAGACACGATATATGAAGTAACAGAAGAGACACAAGACATATCTAAGACTGCAGAAGATACAATGATCACAGGAGGTGTCAAACTCCCAATTGCAACATTCAACAAAAGCTCATTATATTCAATACGAACTAAAAGTGATAACAACGGTGCTAGTGACGATTTGGATAAGTGTAAAGTGTTCAGTGATTCTTCGTTAAGTAAAGTTCAAAAAACATTTAAAGAAATGAAACAAGAGACGACGTTTGATAATCTCTCGCCAAATGTGAAACGGATGATTTCAAGTGCAACAAGTGAGACGACCACGTTAAAATTTCAAAAGAAAACAGTGAATATTGGTAGATCTTCGATGAGAAAATCTAACATTCCCTTAGTCGGAGCAACCTCTAAAATCTCTCAGTCTGGTGTCGAAATACTTTCCTCAGTTGATATCTACGACCGACCTTGTACAATCAAAAGCTCTACTAAATCCAAAAGTGTGGATAGCGAATCTCCTGTCATATCGGTGCCTCTAAAACCTGAATTTAAAATTGATGATGATCAAACCTACGATGTGCCAACGAACAACAGGCCAGCTATCTATGATGTTCCAGTTGTGAACAATAAAACTGCCTTTGAATCTTTGTCCCTTCCTTACATCGATCAATCGATCGAGCTCTCTATAACCTCTAACGATAGAGAATTCGATATCAAACTGTCATCGAAAGACAACTCGCCGATGAAGCCAATCCCAAAAAGTCCCGTGCAGTCGCCGGCGAAGATCCCGAAACTCAACGAAGGCACAAACAGTTTACATCGAAAAGACTTCGTAAACAAAAGCGAGAGTCCATCGAAGCTTTTGTCGAAAACTGTTCCTTACCCTGAGGCTGTAGGTTCTACTGGGAATCTGAAAGCAAGTGAGAAGGAGGTAATAAGATTGAATCCCCCCGTGGAAGTGTCTCGGCCTCTTTCAATGAGTTCCATTGCGTCTTCTAGTTCAACCTCAAGTAGTGGTGTACAAAACAAAGGAGGAGTGAACTCTGCATATTTGGCTTCGATCGAGAGTTTGGATGATCACAGTGATGCGGACATGACTTCGGCTAACGGTAGCAATAACTTCGTGAATAAAGCAGGAATCATGACTACCAGTGTGTCGGAGGAGAGGAACTCGGAAGATACGCCACGTAAGTTAAAATTTAAAGACCTTTATTACAAACTTTTTCGTGGATAGCAGATTTCTAATACATTTGTGAAGACCTTAGCCCGCGATTTAAGCTTAAACTTGACCCACAGGTTTGAGTTTCGCAATAATACATTATGAATATGGTTACCTGCTTGATCGAATCTAAAGTAATAAATCACGAAAACAGAGAAATTGAATTTATTGTTAGATTTGAAGACTATAATAAAACAGAAACCACAGAAGCAAAGGTAGTACAAGAAAAATTGGCGTTAATATCGCATTAGTACTATAACTGTACAAAAGGTTGGTTATGGCCCTAAGATTATAACCCAAGAAAAATCCCAAGCTCCAATCCAATAGAAATACAGTAAACAAATGATTTTATCTCATATTCCTATTGGTTAATAAGCTTGGGGTAAAGCCACCCGACTTTATTGTAAATGAAAATACACAAAATAAACATGATGTCGTTGTTTTCAGATGCTCAGTTGGTAGACGAGTTGCCAGGTCTATCTCAGCTGGAGCGAGTGTGTGCGGAGATAGTGCAGACTGAGAACGTGTACGTGGAAGATCTCAGGCAGGTTGTGGAGGTGAGTCCATTACTTGTTACTATTGTAAAGTCCCTACTGTGGCGAATCAACCTTTTGAAATCCGGGTCATTTATGTCATCCAATTTCGAGATAACACACGTGATTGTATAAGCTCTGTTTTAGAATATTTGCATATAAATAAAATAGCTAGTGTCTACTGATCATTGTAATAGGTCATCAATTAAGCACGCTTTCTATATAAGAGAAAATAGTGTAATACTTCCTTAGTTTTGAGGTTTACGATTTAATGTTTCGAGGAAACGATCGTCTTTTCCCCAGGTTACCTGTGTATCAATGATTGCCGGTCTGATACTTTGTATCATCAGTTTTAATTAATCAGTTTTACAGCGAAAGCAAAAAGATACAAACCGTTCCAAACTATTCAATTTAGACTCTACCGCTGTTTGTTTTGCCGCCACTTCCTATCCGTTTGAAACATCAGACGCGTTCCAATTCTGAACTCCGCTTTAGTTAAATTAGTTGAACTCTGGTTCGGACAGTGTTACGTAAAGCTTTGTAAACTAACACTCGTTAGACCAAAGATTTTGGTTGTGGCTAACAAATGGTCAAATCCATAGAACACTGAATCGCCTCGGGGCGCATTGACGAGAGACGACGTTCCTAATAATATTTGTAGTCGTGTAAACCAATAAGCACAAGTTTTGGCTGGCCATTTTGACTACGGCCAAGCTTTTTTATTTTATTTTATTTTATTTTATTTGTTTATTTTCCTTTCACAAAGTTTTCTTATAAGCTATAGTGAACATTGTCACGGACGGTGACATTTACTCACACATTTAGTTTGTATGTAATTTTTTTACAATGCTACCTGCAGCAGCAGTTGTCCTCAAAGCGTTCCAGCAATTTTCTCTATTATAGACAATAATTTTGGTTAGTTTCATGACCTAATATACTGTTTTTTTGGTAACTTTCTTGCTTTTGAGGATTATGGATGACAAGGATGGACAGGAAGAGCAAGGCCAAAGAAAAGATAATGGATTGTGTGAGATGTAAAAGAAATGTAAGTGAGCGATAACGTAATGGCTGACAAGGGAGAATCTACCCATAGTCTTTTTCCAACTATGTTGGAATCGTCTTCCAGTCTAACCGTATACAGCTGGATTGTTGGTAGGGAAGAATAGAAGCCCGCGTTGGAAGGCCTCCCACAAGGTGGACCGACGACCTGGTGAGGGTCGCGGGAGTGCGGTGGATGCGAGAAGCACAGGATCAGTTGTAGTGGCGACGCTTGGGGGAGGCCTATGTCCAACAGTGGACGTCTTTCGGCTGAGATGATGATGATGATGATGAAGAATAATAGAAGAAGAAAACGTGTTTCACCGACCGGAAGCAGTATGGGAAAAGCGTAGGAAGATGATGACAGATAGAAGGACAGCAGTTTTGTTTCATGGTAGGATACTATTTTATTAACAACTTTGATGAACTTAGCTTCTCAGATTTTGTGACGGTGTTCGCCGTCATTGTCTTTTGTAGATTGAGCGATAGTGTGTCTAATAGAATAATACAATAATAAATCTAGACTCATCACACCGTGCGAATTGACCGTCTATTAAATTGTTTTTAGTTGTTTCTTTTAGCGAAGGTTGCTTGATTATTCTAGGATTTATTTCCTTTTCCTCAACATTGTCGTTTTATACCAGTATTTCGTGTTCAAGGCGTCTTCCTTCAACATCTTGCATTGCATTTCATTCAATTATAAATATTTTAACTGCTACCATGCTATCTACTGGATATAAACACACAAAACTTCCAACGTCGCTGCTAAAATTTATGAGGTGGACTATTCTTAGATTACGATCACGAATTAGGTCAAGTAGTGAATTAATAGCTAATTAAACAGATATCGTTCACTAACGCTCTATGATCTGGTAGCTCATAGTGTAAACAGAATAATTATTTTAATTAGTAGTCTGAATAGTACTGCGGGGCAAAGACCTCCCATTACCTACCTAATTTACGAATTGTCTAGTTCCCGAAGGATAAAGCAAAGGTCTACTTGACCAGTTATATTCAAGCCTCATTACCATGTACTGAGCAGAAATCTCAGGTCTGCCATTGAGAAATTCTATAACCGTATTAAAATTAACAGCGGCTGAGTTATTTCACAAGTAAAAAATAAAAATGAGACTAGCACCGTTAACTTTTTTTTTTTGCTGGAAAATCAATTAACTCTTCCGGATTATCAGTCTTTTAACGACTGAAACCCACCCGTGTTCCTTCAGTTACCCGTTACGTTCCAGGGCCGCGGTAATTCTTTCGAACGATTGTTTGCAGCCCTGGTAGCTCTCGATCTTTAGCCGTATATCCTATGTCATATCATCCAACTGAAATGAGAAGATCCTTCAAACTGACTTAGAATATGGGCTCTAAATAATAACCTGGATTGCAGTAGGCAGTTTGATGATTTATTTATTATATTCTTTATTGATTCCTGGGCTAATGAATAAAGCTCATATTTATATAGTTAGTTTTTATACCTACCCTGTACTGTCTCACTGCCGGTTTAAGGTCTCTCCATTTTTCCATTATTCACGGCTGTGGGCCACTTCTTTTTAATTTCGTTTTAGTTGTTCTACCATCTTCGTGGTCTACCTCGTTTCAATTGCAACCTGTCTATTTCGAACCTAAACAGTATTAGTAGTTAAATTATTCTTTAACTAGTTAGTAGTTAGTTCTTTGCGATTGTTATCTAGGAGCGCAATCGGGTCAGGTGGTAACTAAGCCCAGTGACCTGCGCTGTGCGACCCACTTCGATACCAGCGCGCGCTGGATTAGGTACAGGTAGTGTTTCTTATGTTATTTGTCTCTGTTTCAGTTAGTAATGCTACGTTATTGGCTTCGTGTGGTTCTGTAGAGGTAACAATATTGAATAAATGTACTGAAGCCGTTTCTACGTTCTTTTAAATAAAACTTCGTTGAATTCAATTGACTCAGACACTTTGACAGCGGAAAAAATGTCGATTAGTTCTGTAGCTGGAAATTTGTCTGTGTCGAGTAGAGGAAATGACTTAGAATATATTGCGTAGTCTTATTCTTGTACTGCTTTAGCCATAACACCCACATAGCTCCATCATACCTTGACATATGTAAAAATAATTTCAATTAACAATTTCATACCAACTGATTCCCAGGCTATTAAAAACATAATATTTTCATAAATGGAATTTTAACTGTTTCTTGAATCGTAAATTAAGTATTTCATTGGGAAAAAAAGAATAATCGCATTGCAAGTTATTATGTTCATAATTAATTAAAGAATTAACGCCAATCCCACGGAAAATGTACATAAGCCACCATAAGTTTTACCTTATTCAGTTAATCCATAAATACCGTATGGGATTTATGAATTATTGAAACGGACGAGCCTCTGCAATGCGACTGTGCTTGCTACAGCTATTACTAATTCGTTTAGCTTAGTTTCATAATTGGAAACACGTTTACTATCAATCATATTGTTTTAATTACATTTGCCTTCTTCTTGTACTTGAGTAGATATAATTTTGGTTTTCATTAGCGTTTTGCTCACTTTTATTATTAAAAAGAAAGGAACAACCACTAAAACTGTTTTAATTTTTGTTTTCTTCTTCTTGTACTTGAGTATAATTTTGGCTTTCATTAATTCAATCTTCAGTATAAGCTTACTTTATATTTGGAAAACGTATAATTGGGAGCAATCACTGTTACTGTTCTCATTTAACGTTCTTTCTTATTCATTGTAGTTAATAAGTATTATCTAGTCCTTATCCAGTTTCTTTTCAGCTTGTTTTCTTAGCATTCTTCTTGCTTTCGGAACATATTATTTGATTTTGTTATTGATAGGCTCACGTTTGACCACTATCTCACCTGTAATGGTAAGCGATGATGTGGTCAACAGTGGTTCACTTTTGCTTAGAAGTAACCAATTCACTCTTGACATAAAAACCAAGTTAAAAGGCACCTATAAAAATGGTTGCTTGTGAATAATTGCTAAGTAGTTTATAACAATGTCTAGTAACACTGCTTAACAATGAAATTAGTTTATTAAAAATGTAAAGCGGCCGGGTTCTTGGAGTCCATTAATAGTATCGCGTGCTTTTCAATTGAGGCTTTATTGAGGCGCGGTCATGTCAATTTGTTACATATTTATTAATAGTTGCTAAACCTTCTCTGTTTTATTACTAGAATAATAGTATTTCGTTTCGAACCTATAAATATATAGGTTCGAAACGAAATACTTTAGATTCTGCGTTACTGGCTTTTTATATTATAACACTAATTATTTTATTTTGATAAAAATATTACTCAATAAATGACAAATGTCCACTTGCTTACCAGACTTTTTTATTCACTAATTAGTGTCTTGTTCTGCTACCGATTTCGCGCCCAATCTACTTTATCTACCAACATTACCAAATTAATAAATAACATTAATTGGCTGTGTAGCCCAATTTCTCTGCCCGACGCATACCGAAACCAATATGGCGGCAGGAAGCTGTCAAACGTGACAGGTGTCAAATTGTTGCTGTCACAGTGCCACTGCTAATTAGCGGACAGGTTGCCGACGTTGGACGGGTTAAAAATGGCGCTAAAAGTGAAATTTAAGTATTTTTTGGAATTAAGAATGCATGTTGTGTTCCCGCTTTTACTGACCCACGTCAAAAGCATGTTCTATTTTTAAAATTGTTTTATTGATGTGTAGAACACTTGTTAGTTTTCATTCTATCGATACAACAGTTGTACACAAGCTTAGCAATAATGAATAGCGACAGTTTGATCCTCAATTTATTACACTTAGTGGTACAAGTCTGGGCTCACCTAAGGCCACGTCCTGAACATAATTCAGTCAATAAAGTCCGTTTAATGTACTGCTTCCTACGTTACTGTTTATGCACTACTTGTGCTTATATAACATTAATGTCGGTTTACAAGTTATTGAACAGTTAACAAAATCAGAAGTGCACCTCTGATTTTGTTTCCATTTGTATTATACTATGTTATTGCTTGCTTTGTCTATGGAGAGTAATATCTTCAGACTTTTACAATGCGATTGAATTAACTGGTCAGTTATAACATTGTCATATTTGATTGTAGAAATATTTTCTATTTATTGGAGCACATTTTTAGGTCCTTTTTCTTGTTTAAGATATAAATATAAAAAAGAAAGGGATGCGAAGGGAAAACTGTTCGATTCCCGTATTGAGTTACCAATATTTTTCCGAATCGTAAAAAAAGCAAACCCATGAAAACAGTTCGATTCCCGAATTGAGTTACCAAGATTTTTCCAAATCGTAAAAAAAGAGTTTTTTGTGACGTACCTACAAATTTATAGTTTTCAGAATTTTTCCTATACTTGTTCTGTGAGACCTTGCTTCATGCCAAATTTCAGGATTCTAGGTCAGCGGGAAGTATCCTATGGATTCTGATTCCCTTGAGAGTGTCGAAATACACGTTTCTTTTTCGACATAAACGGTCATAGCTTCAAGGGACTGCAGACTTGAGTATACGGTTTTAATTTCATCTTAATACCTTCACGCGTTCCCGAGATAAAGGGTCTTGGCAGACAGACAGACAGTCAACAAAGTGATCCTATAAGGGATCCGTTTTTCCCTTTTAAGGTACGGAACCGTAAAAAAGAAGAAATGTTGATATTTACTTACATAGACAGTAACCTTATTATTGTTATGAGCCTGCTGTGTCCCACTGCGGGGCAAAGGCCTCCCTTCCATTCTTTCACTCTTTTCTGTCCTCAACCATTCGACACCCGCATCGAACAAGGCAGTATCTCGGATTACAGTCCAAACAAAATTCAAACATGGCACTATCACTTTTAGGTTCATTTTAAATAATGACTGAATTAATGTTACAACCTTGTTCGTTGCGGGTGTCAATTTCTGGTCAATCCTATAGGTAGAAGTCCAACTTAATAAGCCATCCCCTTCTGGGCTTACCGCGTCTCCTGCTGTTCGGGATTCAGTCAGTGATTGCCTTCGCCCTATTTCGTTGCGTCATGCGACAGATTTGGCCTGACCAGTTCCATTTAAGTTCCAAGTAAGAGAGTAACCTATACCAAAAAATTTTCGACTACAAAATCTCTTTTTTTTTTTAAACAATACTAGTTTCAAGTGAATGTTGTCCCATATTTTGTTAATCCACTTATTAATAAACTCCCGAGCTACATAAACACGAAAATTAAGAACTCAATTTAAACTTTTACCAATATGTTATATAGAATCTGATATCTACTGAGGCGCCCTCTACGTGGTAATCGTGGCGTTATAATGTTCAATGTTTAGTTCATCAAACTGAACATTGTACTCATTTATTGGATAAACGCTACACTGAAGCTATGTCTTCAATAACGGAATATTGAATTGAAGGTAGGCAGTCATTTCATTTCCAGCTGCATCCGGTTAGGCTGGAAGCCGATCCCGAAACAGTTGGGTAGATTGATTTTATTTTGCCGCCGGTGAGCACGATTCCTAACAATCGCTGCTCTAATTCTAATCTATTTACACCTTCAGATAAATAACCGTTTAACTTTCTCAAACACACAGCCCAGCCAATTATTGCAATGGCTTTAAACGTGGTTTATTCATTGTTCAATTTAACTACTCGTTAAATTTATCAGCGGTATTGAATGAACTGCACGGAGTTGGTATAGTAAAATCATTGAGTTATGAGCAATTATTAATTTCATTAAATTTTGATAGACCTTATAGAGATTTTCAATAATTATATCGATGTCTTCTCACGCTTTCTTGTTAGGCGAAGGCAGGCCCAATAAAAGCTTTTCTCTTGACGAATATGATATTAAAATGCTTCAGTTATTAATATGCCTGTAAACAAGAAGAGAAGTTTAAAAAGAAGGATGGCTTAAAGGACTTAGTATCCAGGCCAAAATCATTACAAAAAAAGGATTAAACTGTCGTAATGACGTTGATTGACGTCAAACTGATATTGACATTATCTTGATGTCAAAAGTGATTATTATTATGTGGAATTAATACAACTATACCGCTAGAAATAAAAAAGTAGATTGAATTACGAAACAATTAATTCAAAATGCTAAACGGCTTTGCCTTAACATAGGCGTATCGAAAAAATAAAAACCGTACCTTAAAAAGACCTCCAAGTTTCCTAGTTAAACCGGCGACAGACAGATTGACAGTGCAATTGATCTTAGTCAGTGTGACCCACCAAATTGACTAGACCCTATATATTTAATCCTACCTCCCGTTTAAGTATCCATTTTGTGAAGTTTAGACGGGACGAGGTAGTTCAAGTTACACTGGTGCTGTAGATCTTAGGGAAGAGTATTAATGTACGGTAATTTAAGCTCTATCTTATGTAGATAAGGTTTAAAAATGCGTGGCGAGCCCAAGGCGGGTTCTGTCGTGGTACTGCTAACGGGACACCCTAATATGGGGGTAAGATTATAGGGTGCCCATTAATTATGTCCGATTTATATTTTTGCTCTGGTTTTTGCTATGAACTTGTTAGAAAATTGCCGTTTACTAATATGGTCCAATGGGTCCAGGTATTTATGTAGGTAGGCAAATGATTATACGTTTTTTTCTATTCATATGTTTTCCTGGTTTATTAACATTTAACGGAGATTTTTACTAAAGGAATTAACCAGCGAGTAGCTTGTTTACAATTTTTTTTTTATTAATTTATGTTTTCACTAACTAGCAGCGTCTTTGCATCGCCCGTGTTAGAGTCGAAATTTCTTTCAAGGGAATATTCTAAGTATTCTACGCTCTACCCATGTGCGGTGTGCCAAAGTTCGTTTAAATCTGTTTAGCCGTTTTAGCGTAAAGACGTAATAAACATATATACACATAAAAACTTTCGCCTTTATGATATAAGTGTGATTGATAGACTTTCGTTTGACCATTGACCACTTGGTTGCAATAGATAATGTAGACTACAGTAAAGGATACTTTTCTTTCTCTATAAGTATTAGGAGGCAGATATATGATTTTTAATGATTTTAAATCTAACATCAGGTCTAAACGGATCGTGCGAATGTTTAGAAAAAAATAAATTAAACTGTACTATTTGCCTAATAATTTGTTATACGAATTTTTTTTTTTTCATAGAACTTGGTGTGATTTAATTTCAAAGTTATGTCTAACACAGACAAAAAAGGAAAGATCAGGCAAAAACTATTGGGTGTATTTTTATGAAACTTTCACAAACTAAAAGATAATTTAGTTACCAATCTTTTGATTTACGGTTTTTATTCATAATTATTGTGTTTAATAAATGAAGGTCATATTATTATTCAAATAATCTTGATGCACGGGGAGTAACACTAGCTCCTCTTTTGTTCGTTCAAGTTCGCTGGCTTTTAGTATCGCCTTAACTAAATGGAAACCCTATTTTTTTCCCCTTTTTCGTGTCTCGGTATATCTAATTGCAACCCCTTGAGTTGCGAGTTTCTCCGTCGTTATCTAATGCACACGCAAAATTAAATGTGACTGGCGTGACTGTACCAAAATGTTTTATAGATTTTTATATTAAATAATACAGCAAATACAAGTATTTCTATCTCTGGATTGAAAGTAATTTTATTATTATTTTTTCAAGTCCATTGTATCTGCATATTTTAATATTATTTATTTAATCAAAATATGACTTTATTTAAGATAAACTTTTAAAATTACACTTTTTTTTTTTCACCCAAATTTTAATACATTATCAATTTTAGGTACACCTCGACTTTTACATAACTACACAGTGATTTCCTCTATATATATAAATGGAGAAACTGACTGACTGATATATCAGCGTACAGCCCGCTATTACTGGGACCAGGAACGTGATTTTTTTTACAAGGCTTCCTTTTATGACGTGCGGGCACTACGAGAGGATTTAAAAAAAAATTACCTCTGAATGGGGTGAAACGGGGGCTTAAAGTTTTTATGGATAAACTTACTTTTACGCGGGCGAAGCCGCTGGCAGAAGCTAGTAGCTCATATACGTAACATGCACAATTTAATCCCTGACTGCTATGCCGGAGGTCGTGGGTTCAATTCCCACCCAGGACAAATGTTTGTGTGATGAGCATCGATCATTTGTTCTGTGTCTGGGTGTAATTTATCTATAATATGTATGTATTTAGAAATGTACATGTATGTTTATCAGTTGTGTACTCATAACACAAGCTCTTGCACTTAGCTTGAGACTATACGGCGTTGTGTGATAGGTGTGGAATATTATTATTACTGTGTAGCACGTTATGTTTGGTCTACGATTAAGAAGAACATGAGCTAACATAAGTAAACCAGTCCCATACAGAGTCCATACATTATTATTGACAATAATCAAGCAAGCAGCATGAATGAAAGCTTACTGGTTGTATTTTATTTTTAAACGACCAAGCTTGCCCACGGACTAGGACGCATATATTTATAAAACGCGCCGTGCGTGGGTCGCCAGGTATAAAAATACATGCACGACAATGTAACGTTAGGTTGGGTTCAGACGGTCAAGTTTTAAAAATAAACTTAATAGTAATATATTATTTTTTTATAAATTAATGTCATTATAATACATAATTATTATACAAAGCTTAGCGCCCAAAGAGACAGTAAGAGGTCGCGATCGGGGATGGGATATGCTGTAATGTTTAAGTTTGTATGCTGTCTTAGTTTTTATGTATTGCACTCTGTGGGCGCTAGCCTTTATGATACGTGTTTATAAATTAATCACACTAATGTTATGAATTAAAAAATTATGCCAAGGGAATATCGATACCTCTGGGCTAATATCGATGCCGATTTTTGTTGTCTGTTTATGAAATAAATCATTATGATATCATTATTATCCACTAGAAATATGTAGATGCGAATAAAAACAGCCACAGAACTTTACTCTCAAAAATCCCGCCAAAACCTCCTAGGGCTACTTATATGCTTGGTAACTTGTATAATAATGGGTGGTGTGTCCAAGCCTTTAGCTAGTATGATATCCATACAATATGTCATAAAGCTAGTGACAGATTATAGCAGAGATTAATGCGCGATCGTCATTACGTTATTAAGTGTGGCTATTCCCTTGTAAGTACCAGCACTAATATGGTACTAGTTTATGATAGAGAACATGTTTTATGTTTTTGGTACATAGTCGTTTAAGTCTTCGGTAGTCAGAGGCTTCTTATTTATTTCATTTATTTGGCTCACCAGCAATTACATCAAAAAACTTATAGGGCGGGTTTTCAGGTTAAAGTAGAATTTGAGCAATACTTAACTTCAAATGCTTATGTGGCTCCTTTTCCACTCGCCTATCGTCAACATCGAGCATGATTTAATAGCTTGTCGCTTCATCTAACGCAATCCAACGCGACGTTTCATGAAAAGGCGCCTGAAAACTGTTGGCATTCGGTAATTCCGTGATTTACTCGAATATTTCACAAAACTTGTTCCAGGAAATACGTGTTTTGTTTTAAACCCTTAAAAAACTTGGTGGCGTGTGGTCATTCAGAATCTCAATTAAATGTCTTCTGTTGATGAAGTGGCTTCTATTGATGTACTTTTTTATATTTTTAATATATGAGTACATTATGGAGGGCCAAAGTTCACGTAAAATAGCAGATTTTCAGAAGTCTTTACTAAGTTAGTTTTACATAAATTTATGTTTTGATTTCTATAGAAGCCAAGACAATATCCACAAGATAGCTGTGTATCAAAAATATCTGGAGAAAGATGTGTAATAACATTGTAATCACGTAAGAGTGGTCGTGTGAAAATATACCTCAAAACGGACGTTGAATCAGAAATCGGGGGATAAACTACTGTATCACTTCCTTACAGGTAAACACAATATGCGTTACATTATTGTTAACTAATGCCTACTTAAAACTAAATTGCTCACCGAACATAATTATTAATTACTTATAACTAGATTATTTAAAATTAAAACTAAATTATCATTTAAGCCTAAATACCAAACCTACTTAATACTGCAAAACTTACGTTAGGCAGTGTACTTCGACATGATCACTGCAGCTGTTCAATAATTTACATAGGCGGGGGATGAGAGGATAGCACCAAGGACGGTTCTCCGAAGAGGAGGACGATAGAGGGAGGGAGGAGGAGGATTACATAGGAGTTCGTGGGCTTTTCGTAGACACACAAGATTTGGATGCTGCTCATTAATTGGGGACAGTTTTTGAATGATTGTGCGAGTTTAATAAAAAGCAAATGCTTACGATTATGCTTAATATTTTGCTGGGACTCAGGCCTCCGCTGTATGAGAGGCAAATTAAATAATGTAAAATTAATTTCTAGCTTCTTCTGCCTCGTTGGCAAAGTGTCGCAAACATTACTTACCACTAATTATTGTTAGATCTTAGGTACGATTTTCTTTTCGGGTAGAGTGTTATTGGGTTTTTCGGGCAGAGTGTTTTTTTATTTTTTTAAACTAGCCCCGTGTCCGGATTAGTGCTTGTTTGATGACTCGCATATATTATAGGGTACTTAAAAATACTTAAAAATACACCGGAGACTGTGTTTCCTTCCAGCTACAACCTGGGAGATTTTAAGTTATGAGTGAGTAGGTTGTTTTTAGGTAACGGCCCTAAATTACAAGTCGCGTACGTCACGGGTTCAAACCTCGGCTGTCGCTTTACTTTATGTCACTACAGCTCTCAAAACGGTGAAGGAAAACATATTGAGGAAAACAGCATGTTCCAGAACCAAAAATTAGAAAACATGTGACATCCACAAACCTGCACTGGGCCCGCGTGGTGGATTACAGCCCACTCCCTCTCCTAGAGAGGAAGCATAAGTCCCAGCTGTGGGGACATTACAAGCCTATGCTATTATATGCTATAGGTGTAAAGAAATAATCCCTCCCACCTACATACAGTTATATCGACCAACAACTACGAAGCGTAGGCTTATGAACGAGCGATGTGTATAATTAGTGATTTATATACACGTGTACTCGGATCTGTGATCGTAAAGATTACACAGATTCATTGATAAGCGTGCAGCTTTTTTTGTAGAGGTCTAGGTTATGAGCTGAAGCGATTTCACTAAGGTATTGCCTTTTGAACTGCTCATATCTGAAAAATGCAAATTGAGTTTGAGAGCTTAATTCTTTCTTTTTTATTTAAATTAAGTTCAAGCAGTTTACATTACGCCTCTTAGTTTTGGGGTGGATAATAATCAAACAACTTCTCCTGCCCTGGGTGGAGTGAGAATTACAGTCTGACTTAAACTGACTAAAAGCCACCCGAGTTTCCGTTCTAGAGCCACGGTAATTCTTTCGAACATTTCTGTAGCCCTACATTATGCCCCTGATAAAATTTTAAAGGTAGTTCTGTCAAACTGGCTCGTTGCCCTAGCAGTCGCAAGCACTGCTACTGAGTAATAGGTCCTGGATCCGATTCTCGGGTCGGGCATATAAAATAACACTTTGTTATAGTTTTTTACCCCAGGTTTTACCAATCTGGAATTTGTCACTAGCCAGATCCTGAATTTTTTGTCCGGTTCAATAAACTTTCTTATATTAAATGAGACTTTTAATATAGCTAGCGAAATATGAGTGTTCTGTAAGTTCATCTGTCTGTGCCAATCTTGAGGGATGTAATTCAGACGTGATCTCATGGTTAACACGAATTGCGAAGCATGTAGGTGGATACTATAAGTTCATCTGATTGCCTGACCCCTGACCCTTTGACCCACGCCTGTATCCCGCGTGATTTTATGTTGTTTTCAGTCGATTCTCACCTAAAACTAAAAAATAAATTATTTCAGAATTAATATTTAGCTAACAGGCGATGAAAATAAAAATACGCTTACTAAGATGGTCTGTGTGATATCCTGATACATTTTCACCCCAACATTCTCGCTAGTCGCTACATCTCATCTCTGTTGTATCCCAGTGGGTAGTATATCGAGTTATTTAAACAAGGCGTGCACCGCGCGGCACGTGGGTTTGATCCACTGCTGTGGCTTACGGCTGCAAGCTAAGATGCGCAAGAGCATACCACCGAAAAAATAGTCTTAGAAGGTTCACTTCTAAGCTAAGGTCCCATAGTGCTGCTAAGGTCCCAGATTGCTGGTGACAGATGGGGCTTGTAGCGACATCTATGGCGTCACATAAGAACTAATCCTGCATCGCGCAATTAAAGTTCTCCGCGCGATTCCAGTTT
Source organism: Mythimna pallens (assembly GCA_961205895.1). NCBI lineage: Eukaryota > Metazoa > Arthropoda > Insecta > Lepidoptera > Noctuidae > Mythimna > Mythimna pallens. The sequence goes on along the minus strand of OY540849.1, from coordinate 10,110,382 downwards.
GGAGGTATGCGGAACAGAGAGTAAAGTCCCGCAAACCTCCGTTGGAAAGGGAGGATCCTCCGGCCAGACGGGTGTTGTGTCTGGTGTGCAACTGCCCGATAGATGATTTCGGGCTGTTCTACTCGTTTATGTTCAATTTCGCGCGAAGAACTTTAATTGCGCGATGCAGGATTAGTTCTTATGTAATGCCATAGATGTCGCTACAGGCTTGATACTTTTTTTTTTTGAGGTGGGCATTCATCAATTAACTTCTTCCACTCTAGGTGGAGCGAGAGAGAGTATCAAACATTTACTGACTAAAACCCACCAGTGTTTCTTACGCTGCCTTTTGCGTTCCAAGACCACGATATCTATCTCGAACATCTCGCAGCCCTGGCAAGCCCTAACGCGCCCCGTCAATGTAAGTTGTAACTAATTGGTCTTCTTTGTTTTCTGTTGTTGTGCCGTCAGCCTAGGGCTGTGCAACAGGCATATGCATATGTTTTCCGGAAGTTTGGGAGACTCGATAGATTCATGTTAGGGATGGGATATCATTTTATCGATCTTGCATATTTTAATGTGATTATTTAAATATGCAGCTGGATTTACGATTTTAAGGTGAATAATTTAACTAGATTTTATGCGGTTTGGTCTTACATTTGTCAATTTTGATTACGTATGTACTGATTGAACGTTAAATAATTTCTTTTCAATATAGTAAGTTTCATTTCGAATGCGGCAAGACAAAAAAGTATACAGATACTTCTTTGTACTTTTGTGTTTGTATTGGATACTTAATTGTTCTCCAATGATAAAGAAAACAAGACTAGGGAGGGGATGATTGTCAAAGTTTATGAAACCGATAAGCACTACTTTGGGTGGAGCGCGAGGGAGTGTCAGACTTTTACTGACTTAAACCTCACTCTTATTTCTTCAGTTGCCCTTTGCGTTCCAGCCGACAATAATATTTCACAACATAGCAAATCTTTCACGAGTTAAGAGGGCCCTTCCACATTCGCCTATCGTCAACGTCGAGCATGGTTTAAAAGCTTGTTGCTACATCTAACGCAATCCAACGCGATGGTTAATGAAGAGGCAACGCGAAAAAAGAGAGATAACGCCTGAAAACTCTGTTGGCATTCGGTAATTCCTTGATTTACTCGAATATTTCCCAAAACTTGTTCCAGGAAATAAGTGTTTTTTTTTAAACTCTGAAAAGTTTTTGAGAAAAATTGTCGTCATTCAGAATCTCGATTAAATGTGCAAGGCTTCTATAGATGTATTTTTTTATATTTTTAATATATGAGTACATTATGGAGGCCCAAAGTTCACTTAAAATAGCAGATTTTCAGAGGTCTTGGTTTAGTTTTACACAATTTTAATTTTTGATTTCTATAGAAGCCTAGATAATATCCACAAGAATGCTGTATCCAAAATATCTGGAAAAAGATGTGTAATAACATTATAATCACGTAAGAGCGACTGTATGAAAATTTACCTCGGGTTGGCCGCTCTTAAGTGCCGATAAGACGATATCAGTATTTTTTTTTTAAATTTTGCCATATTGCAATTATCAGAATATCGTAATGTTGCAGTTAACTTGTTTCGCTTTGCGCCTGTCGATTTGATACTGGGTTTATCTGTGCTACTTGCTATCTTGGTATTGGAAGTTTATGCCCTTTCCTACCTTTTTCGATGTTGATTCTTTATAATCATACTTCAAATTCACATTTGTATAGTAATTGCTAGCAAGCGAAGCTTAACTGTGTAGATATAGACCTTCAAAACTAAAGTACTACTTATCTATTAATAGTCAAGTAGATAGTCTTGTACAACAACGTGGGCTGAGCAATCAAAATATTTTTATTTCCGCCTTGCTATCATAAAAACGCAATGCCCTATTAATAGTTTAGGTGGGCGAGTACTGTTACATGATTGCATTTTAAGTGCAGGCTATACTGGGAGCGGAGCGAAACGAAATTAAGTTCGTATAGCTTTACTTATGTCGGCCAGCTATGAGTGCTGACTCTATGCTAGTTAAACAAGTAGGAAGAACGACAAAAACCACAACAACACAAAAGATGTGTGCGCTGCTGAGTGGGTCGCACACACCTTAGATTTTACTTTGAAATGGTAGTCACTGATAGCAGAAGAAGATCTGATTTATTGCGTAACTTATCATATATGAATGATCGCTAATGAGTACAGCCGTCTGTGAATCCTAATTGTGTACTGTCGCTTTACAATATAATTTGTGCAAGGCGACGAAATAGTGCTGAACTGCAATACGAGAGGGCCATGTACGACACATGACTCGTACATATTTCCAGCGAGAGAGAGATGTGAGTGGATGATGATGAGTTTACATTAATTGCTACCCTTATAAATTTCACACAAGTTACTACGGGCCTTAACTGCAAATATATTTGAACTATTTAGCGAGTGATTAGCTGATTTTTAGTTTAAATAATTTTGAAATTAGATTCTCATAATAAGTTGTTAAACAGCTCAGTAAAGAGAGAAAGAGAAATATATGTGTATTTCTTAGGGGGACTAGCTAGCTACCAATTTCGTGACTGGAAATTGGCCTATGTATATCATAGGCCTGCAGTCACGAAATTGGTAGCGAAATTGACGCAAGCTACCGATCGATTAACAATACCGATGCTTCCAATAAATGTAAGATACGGAGAAAAGTTGTAAATTCAAGGTAATTTTACAACTTTACCGTACTGATGGCACGCTCGGAAAAATTCATTTATCAAAATATTCAGCATAGATTTACTATGTAGTTTGCTGTGTGAATCAAAGTTTAAGAAGAATAATGCTTCGTCATGCTAGCTGCCCAGGTGTCACTGAAATACGCACATGAACCTTAGGATCCCCGAACTCCCTTATTGATGCCCTGAAAAACCTAAGAGGCCTAATCTGTTTTTGGAGAGGTGGGCTGGTTGGAATGAGCCCACCTAAGGTTATGGCCGCCATGGCCTACGTACAATGGTCTACATAGGACTAAGTGCGGAAACCTAAATAGATAAATAGATGCGCCAGCTAATGCTTGCTAGGGTTGCGGGAATGTTCGAAAAATATACCATGGCTTGCTACACGAAGGGTTTTAGCCAGTAAAAGCCAGACACTCCCTCTAGCTCCACACATAGCGTGAGATGTAATTAGATAACTTCCAACCTCAAAAAAAGCTACGTGAGCGAAGTTAAACGAACCCAGCTTCGGTTCGCATCGTTCTCAGTGTAGCCTGCACTTTATGAGATGTGAGCACACGGACGGACGCAAGATTCGTGGTTCATTTGCGTAGTTTTGTGGCTCATTTGCGTATTAGTGTCAAGTGTTGACGTTGTTTACGGTTTTAAGAAAACTTAGAATTAATTTTGTTTGCTCAGGTCGTTTCCTAATGAAGCTCTTTTATTATTTAGAATGGTTTATTTGCTTTAAGTTATTTGAGGGCTGACTGGCTTGATTTTACATCTTTTATTTAACTTGCCATGTTTATGTAGCGACATCTATGTCTCAACTTAGGAACTAAAATTCGGAATTCTGTTCGGAGTTCTCCGCGTATCGGACAGTTGCCAGGACCAGACAAAACTCCTGTCTGGTCGGAGGATCCTTCCTTTTCAACGGATGTTGTGAGACTTTATACCTCAAAATTTGTATGTATCAATGTTTGTTTACAGCAAATCTTGCAAATAGACTTTTAAACAATTACTCTTAACTGATTGAGCTGAAACTATGTAACTTGGATGACAATGCATTAATATGGTACCATGGAGCTGGTCTCATGATGAAGTCGGATAGTAGCCATAAGAACTATTGAGCGCGGCAAGATAACCTCATAGTGTTTGAGCTCTTAGGAATGGTCTTTATCAATAGATACTATAATGCGCGATAAAAGCATGTAATAAAAAAAAAAAATGATAGTCTCGCGCTTGACCCGACTATCTTACCTGATGGTAAGCGTTGATGTGGCCAAAGATGGAGCACTCTTGTCTATATTTTTTTTTAGGTGGGTATAATCACCCAATGACATCCCCTGGCCTTGGGAGGAGCGGGAGGGTGAGTCAGGCTTTTACTGACTAAAAACCCACGCCTGTTGCTTCGGTGCCTTTCATACCAGGGCCGAGTTTTCCTTTCAGAAACAAACCCTTGCCCCAGTAGGCTTCGACCCTGCTGGGCTCCTACAGTTGCTGACATCTCCTTGAGGCGCGCGTGGAACGCCTTGGGCTCGGTTTGGACGGTTACCGGACGATCGGACGGCAAGCTACCCACTGCTCGTCGTCCGTCCGTTGCATCAGGTGGATCACAGTCAAGCATTAGTTAATATTATAAAAAAATAAAATCTAAGATGAAAGACCACACACAGTGAGACCAAAATCATGCGATTATTTACGATGTTTTAAGATGTCTAATAAAGATTTCTCTACTTATGTGTGATCTTTGCCAACAAGATGGGCATCATAAAGTGCAGTACATTTTAATAACTTTGATGACCGTGAGAAACTTGAGGTGTTAAATTAGAGAATCTTCTCGGTATTCTCAACTCTCGTAAGATAGTGGGTCATACAATTCTTGGCACAGACTGTACAACTCGTAAGTCGGGGCTAGTGCGGGTTGGTGGATGTCACATGTCTTCGAATTTTTGGGTCTAGGACATGCCGGTTTCCTCACGATGTTTTCCTTCACCGTTTTGAGAGCAGTGGTGATGAAATAAATTACACAAAATAATACGACTGGGTTTGAACCCGCAACCGGCCACCACTGCTTCATCTGTTTTCAAATAAAATAATATTAATCTACAACTATCACGCCATCTAGTCCCAAACTAAGCAGAGCTTGTGGTATAAGTACTAGACAACTGATAAACATACTTAATGTACTTATATATTTCTAAATACATACATATTATAGATAAATTACACTCATACTCAGAAAAAATTATCGTGCTCATCACACAAACATTTGCCCTGGGTAGGAATCGAACTCACGACCTCCGGCTTAGCAGTCAGGGCCACCGAACACTAGACCAACAGGCCTGATAAAAAATAAATATTATTATGATATTCTTTTTGTTGTTGTTGTTTTGTTGTTAACTACAATCATAAAATAATTATAACATAATTATAGTAAAATAAAAAATATATAATAATAAAAACCTTACGCTAATTGTAGCTAACTAAAATGAAACTGAAATATGGAGTCAATTTTTTATTATTATTTGTTTATTATTATTTGTTTATTTGTAGTTATAGTTAGTTAAGTATTTTGTGTTAACATTAAATCCGTATTATATAAAGAAAAAATAAATTATAACATTAATCTCTCATCCAATACGAGCGTGCAACCTCGTGTAGACACGCCCTACAATTACACATATATGTAGGTACACATACAGATGAACATTTTTTCTGCGAAGATTTTATTTCAGCGATAATCTGCGCCGACATCCACTAGCTAGATTAAAAACTATTTAATACCAGCTACGTTTTAATTACAAAAAAAAACTTATCTCATTTGGGTGCGGTAGAATAGAATTAATTGTATCATATTATACAGCAGGGATGATATTTCAATCGATGAAATTTCGGATACGGATAAAATAATAATATAATACCGGTTTCGGATATGGTTACGGATATGACATTATATCGGATTATCCGCTAGTTTCGAATAGTCTCGGTTAAGGATATTAGCATAATAAGCATAATCAGCCTTTTAATGTTCCCACTGCTGGGACGCAGGCCTTCTCTCTAGGAGAAGCAATGGGCCGTAATCCACCACGCGGGCCCAGTCATTTTCAGGTGGTAAATAGTTACGGTTACTACTACGGATAGCTTTTTTTTTCGGATATCCGATAGTTTCGGTTACGGAGCTCCATAACATCCTTGATTCACATTAATAAAGAAATGTTAGAGTACAACAAACAAAGCTATCTATTTTTGCTGCAGGATCGTTCAGAAGATTCATCACTACCCTGCAACGCAAAAACTAACTCAAGAAACACTGTTAGGGCGGAATTCACCAATAAAACTAATCGTGTTTTAACGTTTGACTCACATAATCGCGTTTAGCCGCTGTAATTAGTGTCATTTGTAAAAATACAACAAAAGAAAAATACAGACAAGTGACACTAGTAACCACGACACCCAGGGCGAGACTCCTCATTTGATGATTTACCATGTAAACAAAAAGAATCTACAAGATACTGACTGTCATATTCTACTTTCATCCCGAAAAATTACACAATTTCTGTGCGATAGGCCACGGAAATGAACCCATAGGAAAAGTTAGTGTGAAACCGTTTTGACAAAGAATATGCAGTTACACCATTCTAAAAAGGTGTTAGCAAATGGTGTCTACAGTCATAATGGCAGCTTTAGGAGCTATTGAAATGTAGTTGAAAGCATTCTAGGGTTTTACGAAGATTTAAGTGGAGTTTAGGTACCGTTCGGTCGCATTTCTCATTATATTATGGCGGTGTTGGGTGGTCCTAAGCTGTTAATAGCATAAGCGTAGCATAATCAGACTTGTAATATTCTCACTGCTGGGGCCCAGGCCTTTTCTCTAGGAAAGGGTCGTAATCCACCACGGTCCACGCGTAAATTTCTTACAGACAACCTTTGGATGGACTGAAAGAAAGGAGATAGATTTAGGGCTGTCAGTGTACAACATCAGAAAAATACAAATAAGACATAATAACACAAATACATACATACAATATAAGGAAAAAAATATACTAATAAATATTAAATACGCGTGCCCGAATTTTTGACTCTAGGACATGCCCGTTTCCTTAAGATGTTTTCCTTCACCGTTTCGAGAGCAGTGGTAATTAAATAAATGATATATAGTAAAGTGTCTACCTGGGTATGAATGAACCACTAATCGGGGCTGTTCCCACTAGGCCACCACTGTGTTTATTAGCAATCTGTTATCACTTTAATAAAATCTATAAGAGATCTCTCTGTACCCATCCATACAAATAACAATCTCAGATTAACTGTCACCGTTTCCACACACCTCTCCTGACACCATTCATACATATCTACATACACCTACGCCTGGTCATCGTGTGAAAATCTGCGCTGCTTATAATAAAAGTATTACAAGTCTCATACATATATACATATATTAACGCAGCTATTAACTTATCGAGTGCGTGCCGTATCATAATCAAGCGCTGTTAAACCACGACACTATAGAGATATTCATTTTCCCATAGAGAAGTACGCACTGGGAAAGTTGACGGCGCGTTTTTGATGACAAGAATAATTAATTTTGATGGACTCACATGTAGAGAACGAACACAACACTAAGGTAAGACGGCAGATAAATTTTCTAATATCTTTGCGTAGGAACCGAAAAAACAAACAATGAACTGTTTTTCATTACTAGAAAATTAAAAGGATCGCGATAAATGTCGAGTCAAGACAAGCTTTATGTCTTTATTTCCGTTTTTGAAATTAAGAATGTCAATCTTCTCTGTATACAAAAGTGAAATTCCACTCACCAATTAATCAAAAAATCTCAGAAACTATAACACCTACAAACTTAAAATTTGGCATGTAGACATCCGCTAAGAAAGGATTTTACGAAACTCGGGTGGAGGTAAAACGGGGGTTGGAAGTTTGTATGGAGAAACCTATATTCACGCGGGCGAAGCCGCTTGCAAAAGCTAGTAAAATTTACAGAAGGGTGGTGCCTACTCTAGTGTTGTATTCGTTCTATAACTATGCATGTGAGTCAATTAAAAATAAGGTAGAAAAATTTTAACTTTTTAGTCTATTTTTTTTTCCATCAAAAACAGTTGCCGCTCTTCGCGATGGTATAACATTCTAGAGATTATCTCCGGACTACGTTTTTTATAGTAATATTTAAGAAATAAAATAAAGTTTAAATGATTGACGCATGCGTTGTGTCAAACTTCTTTCAAACATACTCAAAATAAAACGCGTGATCAACCGCGCAGTTAATCCACCCAGTGTGTACCCAGCCTTACGCATATGAGTGACAATGGCATTGACAATGTGGTACAAACCGGTGCCGCTGGTTGTGGGCATAGTATAGTGGACACACGGCCTTACCCAGACCACTATTGTTTATATTGTGCCTCGTTTGGACTGCAGCCAGTAGATGGATCAAGCAGTTCAACTAAATATTTAGTTAAGGAAGTAGATTGAGTTTTTGTGGTTGTGTTTATTTCTTTGTTTAATTTTAATTGTATTTGGGTTTGAGGTTAATGACCTGATTTCTATTTTATTCTTTATTGATCTGGCTTTTTAGATATTATTAGCCTTTTAGTCGTCTTGCCTGTAACATAATCTAGAGCCCGCGGCATTGTTTTAAAGAGTAATAAGTAATAAAGCCCTGAAAAAATTTGTTAGCCAGTAAAATTCTAAGACTCCTTCTCACTTTACCCGGACGGACGGAATTTGACGATTTCTTATCCAAAAAAAGAGTAATGACTTTAAAAATTACATCGCTACTATGTTTGGTTGACCAAAGGTACTTTAGTTAAAGACCAGTGGCGTAGCTAGGTGACCAACGAACCTGGGGCAAAAAAAAATTGCTGCCCCTGCTCTGGGTGGAGCGCAACGAGTGTCAGACTTTGACAAACGAGATGCCATGATTAGTGTTGCAACCTATTTTATTTAGATTTCGATAGTGAGAGAAGTTAAAAGAAGTCGGTAGTTCAATAAGAGGTTTGTTAATGAGGTTCTGGAGGCCCCCAGAGTTTGGGGGCCCCCGGGGCATTACCCTGCTTAACCTTTCGGTAGCTACGCCGGTCGTAAAGACCCACGACAACAGAAACTACACATGTGATTGATAATAGTAGATATCATACATAACTAGCTTTTGCCCGCGGCTTCGCTCGCGTACATAAAATATAGCCTGACACTTAGGAATAAAGCAGCTTTCTATTTGTGAAAATTTTTGCAGCCGAACCAGTACTTTCAGAGACTAGCCCAACAAAAAAAAACATAAGAACAAACTACCTTTTTATAATATTAGTGTAGATTTCATTCTTAAGGCGTATAGTCCCTTGAACTGCTGGCCGGAGTTAAATGCACTACATTCTCGTAGTGCCACCTGCACCTGCATAGAACCCCGCTGACCTTTAAAACCATTTTCTTTGCCAAATATTGATTGATTTACATAATTATGTTATATGTACATTCTGAAGAACACTTAACCAGCTATTTTTCTTGTGTACCTGCACTTTTAATACCGTCACTAAACGAAATTCTTCAAAAAACAGATTTTAACGCAATCTTTAAAGTTAGCGCTCAGCAAACAGATGGCGTTAAAAACAGTTTCTTAAGATTAAAGGTGCGAATTTCTAAAGATCAAAGCCGTTTGAAAGGAGTAGGTAAAACAAACAACAAAAAAATATCAATGACTAGGTAATACAGTCATACGAAAAAATCATATTATTATGTTGATAATGTTGTACATGTATGATAAATAATATATTTTTTTTTTTCAAACCTATTAATTTAACCGTTACCGAAGAGGAGGCTTCAGAAAATCACTGTTTTATGGCACTGCTCGGGAGCTTGGGCCTTAAATCTTACACCATCAAGAAAGTTTTCCAAACGAATGATTGAGCACACAGTACATAAATGATTTAATATCATAACAACAATATCAGCCCACAATCTACATCGCTCGCCCATGACAATGACAATGAGGGCGAGCTACTGGCGCGAGTGGCACGTGTACTCGTGCAGTGGACAGTCGCGCCCACGTATTGCTGTTTATTTACTAACAGAGTCACATGTTTAGAAAAAGGTGTTTTTGTTACGTAGATAATAATGTGGCTTTTTCTGAAATCGTAGTTTTTATTTAAAACATTTATATGAAAAGCTTTTGTATGTTACATGTATGTTTGGAAGACGTAGCATTGGAAGGCCTCCTACAAGGTGGATCGATGACCTGATAAGGGTTGCGGGAATCCGATGGATGCGAGACACACAGGACCGTTCATTGTGGCGACACTTGGGGGAAGCCTATGTCCAGCAGTGGACGTCTTTCGGCTGAAATAATGATGATGTATGTCCTCCTGCCAAGGTTACCGGATTGGGTAAAAGAGTTACCGCGGCCCTGGAATGCAAAGGGTAACTGAAGGAATACGGGTGGGTTTTAGTCAGTATAAGTCTGATTCGCTCTTTCGCTCCACCCAGAAATAACCACCTCATAGGTATAAAAATTTGTTGTTTTTATACCTATGAGGTCCTCCTTCTGCGAAGCAGTAATGCTAGCAAAGGAGGCGGCCGATCGCGTGAGGCAACAGCAACGGTCCTCACGCCACGCCTCATCCCGGCGGCGGTTGCCGCCGGGATTCCGATCCCGATTTCCGGCCACCGTAGGCGCAGGCTTGCGGACGGCGAGCAATGGGTGGCTCGCCGTCCGACCGTCCGGTGACTGTCCGGACCGAGCCCAAGTCGTCGACGGCGCGTATTGTTCCACGCGCGCCTCAGGGTGATGTCAGCAAATCGTAGGGGCCCAGCAGGGTCGAAGCCTACTGGGGCCACGGGTAGTGTGAAAGCGAAGCCCGGGGCCCCAGGATGAAGGCAAAGAGGGAACAGGAGTGGGTTTTTAGTCAGTAAAAGTCTGACACTATCTCTCGCTCCACCCAAGAGCGGGATTTGTCATTGGATGATTTTCCCACCTTAAAAAAAAAAAAAAAATACCTATGAGGTGTAATTTTATTTTTAAAATGGTTAGTTTTATTTTGGTAAGACATATCAGTATGAAATACTATTGAACGTCAACAGGGACGGTAGACGTTGTATTAATAAAAACGATACAATTATGCAGAATAACATTATAATCATCCTTCAGTCAATTTTTCATGTAACTTGCGGTCGACACAATTTTTTTTTTATAGTAACTTCTCCCGCTCTGGATGGAGCGAAAGAGTGTCAGACTTTTACTGACTCAAATCCACTGTGTTCCTTTAGTTGCCCTTTGTATTCCAGGACCATGGTAACTCATTCGAACAATCCTAGAACCCAATATTTTAGCAAACCATCTTTTTATCATTCAATTGTTTTCTTACTGATAAAAAACGTCGTCTATCAAAATTTTCATCACTATACCATAAATATTTAATGGATGAACCTTTGTCGTATAGAACTCTAGTAAACCCAACTTATTAAGAGACACTTACTGCCATCTCATTTCCGGCATCGAAACTTGAATACAGTTAAGCTCTTATACTCAACACTGTAATCTACTTAACTGGCTTGTAGTATAGACTTGTCGATCCCGCTAGCTCATTCAAACGAGGCACAAGAACCAACATAGAGATGTCATTCAGCTTGTATAAAGTCATGGTGGACGATTGTTGTATCATTACAATATTGTGTCAAATTGTCATTATATAGCAGCTTAACATTTTGGATAGTCACGAGTTGGATCAACAAACAAGTCAGCCTATTAAAATAATTACATAGGAATTAATTTATATCCGCGTCATTGAGTCTTGTGGACTCAAACGCCACTAGAATACCAAGTTTTGTAGCGATCTGGGTGCATACTTGCATAGTGTGAGTTGAAATTAGGAATGAAGATATTCGCAGGAGAACGAGGATTACCGACACAGTCCGAAGAATCCCCAAACTTAACTGGCAGTGGCACATTGCTCGCAGAATAGATGGTCGATGGGGCTACGTATCAGTAGACGTAACGTTGGAAGGCCTCCGACAAGGTGGACTGATGATGTGGGTCGCGGGAATTCGATGGATGCGAGACGCACAGGACCGGTCGCTGGGTGATACTTGGGAGAGGCCTTTATCCAGCAGTGGACGTCTTTCGGCTGAAATGATGATGACGATGATGATTAAACAAACAGTATTATGAGTATCTAACACTTTTACTGTATAGTGGAACGACTTGGGTCATGAACAAGACTATTAATACAAATCACAATAAATGTCTTACACGAAGGTTAGTTTAAAACTGAACGAATAACATCTTAATATTTGATGGAAGCACTGGGTCTTGCTACAGTTCCCATGCTTCCGTGTTCCCACAACAGTTATTGATAAAACATTTATATACCTATAAATCGCATAAGACCAAAGTCACTGTCTGCCTCCGTCTGTTTCTTCGATCACTCCTTCTAAATCTAACCAGGAATTTTGATGCAGTTTTCACTAATAGAAAGAGCTATATACGAGAAAGGTTTTTGTATCCATATAGTTTGTACCCGTGCAAAGCTGGAGCAGGGCGCTAACCCTATAAAGTTATCTACATCTAATAAAACTATTTCATTCACGCCACATTGAATGCGCTTCTGTTTACTGACGCTTGCTGGCTCGTATTTATACGGATTGGGCACGCAATTTGAATATTTAGGCTAAACGGAATGCTAAGACGCGAGCCGATTACTGCTATAATTGTATTTGTTTACATCGCGGGAATCCGTTGGATGCGAGACGCACAGGACCGTTCGGGGAGGCCTATGTCTAATAGTCTGCAGAAATGATGATGATGATGACATTATCTACACTGATATTATTAGATATATAAAGAGCTAAAGTTTTTTTTTTTTCTTTGAGGTAATCTTTGAAAGTTCTGGTCCGATGGCTGAAATTTTTTCACCAATGGAACGCTGCTTTATTCCTGAGTGACATAGACTATATTTTATGTAGGTACGCGGGCGAACCCGTGTACGAAAACTAGTAAGGTATACTTAAGAAGTTTACACTTTGTTTTTTTGGGTGGGTCCTCATTAAATGACTTTTCCTGCTCTAGGGTGGAACGATTAGGTGTGTCAGACTTTTACTGGCTAAAACTCACCTATATGTTTTTTATTTGCCCTTTGTGTTCTAAGGTCACTGTAACTCTGTCGGTAACGTTCCCGGGAGCGGAACCGTTGGCACCAGCAAGTCTAGTTTCTCACACAATCTCCTCATCGATCGTTTCTTTGCTCTTCTTAAATTTCCGCATTACATAAATTGGTCAATATGAAATAATCCCGGAAAGAGTAGGCGGAACTCTACTTTCGTACACCCACAGCCTGAGGCGCTAACGACAGTAAAGTGTGTTCTAACATGAACCGAATTACTTTGTTTATGGTTACGTTTACAATATTTATAATACATATTCACTTGACTCCGGACACAGATTTGCCTATTTACGTCTGCTTTTCTGATGTTGAAATTTGCATCAGTCATTGGGTACTTTTTAGCGTTTTTAATGAATACCTTAGTTAAAAGAAAGAAAGAAAAGAACGGATTAAAGAAAAAAAGAAAAGACCGAAATTAAATATAAGTCTGTGAATTAAATAAAAGAAAGAGTAGAAAGGAAAGTAATAAAAGAAAGAATAGAAACAAAATAAAAGAAAAGAAAGAATAGAAACAAAATAAAAGAAAAGAAAGAATAGAAACAAAATAAAAGAAAAGAAAGGAAGGAAAGAAAAGAAAGAAAAGAAAGAAAAGAAAGAAAAGAAAGAAAAGAAAGAAAAGAAAGAAAAGAAAGAAAAGAAAGAAAAGAAAGAAAAGAAAGAAAAGAAAGAAAAGAAAGAAAAGAAAGAAAAGAAAGAAAAGAAAGAAAAGAAAGAAAAGAAAGAAAAGAAAGAAAAGAAAGAAAAGAAAGAAAAGAAAGAGAAGAAAGAAAAGAAAGAACACCTAATCCCTTTGGGATAATTCTTTAGTTACACACGTGGCAAGCCGGTGGCAGAAGCTAGTTTAATCATAACAAAATAAATATATCTCTCATAACTGATGAATATTCTTAATTTTACTTTTCCATAAAAGGGAGATACTGCTCTTAAACCCACCGTTTTATAAAATCAAAATACACCATAATTTACATTAAAAAACCCAAGTAATTACCGATCAGAATGCATTTTTGAAAGGCAAAAGTGATCAGATAAGGGCGTTATATAGATATATACGTAATTTTGTTGCCATATACAAAACTGCTGCGCCGAATAAGGCGAGCGCTTCGTGATACCTTTATCGTGTTATCAGGACTTTCTAGTGCCGTGCGCGGGAGCACGCGCCGAGATAGCTGGGGGTAAGGACTGGAGTACATTGATGTGGTAAGATTGGAAAAAAGTCGCTTGAAAAAAAACTGTGAAGCCCAAAAAACTTTAACCGTCTGTTGCACTTCATACCCGGCACGATCACGACCTGTCAATGCAACCACGATTTTATTCCCGGGACCCTGGAACAATGGCAAAGAAGGAACAGGAGTGGGTTTTTAGTCAGTAAAAGTCTGACACTATCTTGCGTTCCGTCCAAGAGCGGGGGATGTCATTAGATGATTTTCCCACCTAAAAAAAAAATGGGTATTGAGTAAAATCATTGAAATTAATTTCGCAAGCTTCAATTTTGAGAAGATAAAGAAAGCTGTATGAATTGTACTACTATAAATATACAAGTTTAGTTTTAAGTATATTACTCTTTTTTGTAGTTTTTATTTCGACAGTATTTCATTGCATCAACGAAGACCAGGTACCTAAATCCTAGAGAAAATTAATCCATAAAATATTTTGGAAAAAATACTTACAAGTAAGCGTCGGCAAAGTTGAAATTTGCTATCTAACTTTGCCGACGCTTACTTGAAAGTATAGGGCAATAAAAGTTTGAAATTATTTTGTTGTTAGCGTTGAGCGTGAGATCGTGTGCTCCTGCCTTAAATCACAGATTCCACTAATTTGCTTTAGAAATTCGTTCTAATTTTACTTTCCGAAAGTAGAACGGAAGACATGCGATCGTCCTGCCTGCTGCGGCCGCAAACGAATCGTGTTACACCACCAACTAGGACATTACAATCCTTTGTATTGCGTGGATGTGGTGTTTTATTTATTGTACTGTTCCGGTTTTTAGGTTTCCGTACCTGTAGCGACATCTATGGCGTCACATAAGAACTAATCCTGCATCGCGAAATTACAGATCCCCGCGCGTTTAGAACATATAGAACAGCCTGAAATCATCTATCGGACAGTTGTCCACCAGATTTAACACCTGTCTGCACGTCTGTCGTCTCCCTTTTCAACGGAGGTTTGCGGGACTTTACTCAGTTCAGCATACCTCCAAATACCCTTTGGGTAAAACGGGACCCTATTACTAAGACTCCGCTGTCCGTCTGTCTGTCTGTCCGTCTGTCACCAAGCTGTATCTCATGACCCTTGATAGCTAGACAGTTGAAATTTTTACATATGATGATAATTATTTAAATGGGACTCCCAAACAACAAACGTGATTTCTTTGCCGTTTTTTTACTACGGACGGTACGGAATCCTTCGAGCGCGAGTCCGACTCGCACTTGTCCAGTTTTTAGTGTATAGCATTGCTTTGAAACGATGCGTTGGGTTGGCACAAGTAATATGACTTGAGTTTCATTTTTTTTCCATAGGAAACGACCAATTGAATTTCATTCTTTAGTCCATATTTCTTTAGCCTTATAAAGAGTTGTTCTCACATAATACTCACTAAGGGCGGAATTCACCAATAAAACGAATCGCGTTGTAACGTTTGGCTCGCATAATCGCGTTTAGCCGCTCTCACTAGCGTCACTTGTAAAAATACAACAAAAGAAAAATACAGACAAGTTAAACACGATTAGGCGAGCCAAACGTTAAAACGCGATTAGTTTTATTGGTGAATTCTACCCTCAGTACCTCTCACGTCATAAATCCACGCAGTGTGTGGCTCCTCATTGTGGTGTTAACCACACACTAGCACAACCACCACACATGTGGGGCACGGCAAAATTGAGCATTGTTCTCTGCGCACAGCCTGATGGAGCTCCCGAGGAACTGGCGACCATTTGTGTATTATATTGTGAAAGGCTTTAAGTAGGAACGGGTTTACTGTGTTTAGGATCACGGTTTAAATTTGATAGCGAAAAAATGGCGTAATAAAAAAAAAAGATAGTTTATTTGTTTTAAAATCCGTGAGCGTGTCCGTGGCTGCAGGCCCTAACAGAATACCAGCGCTGCGTTATTCCCATATACTAAGTTAGGCGCTTTTTTGGCCTCGCACAAATTTTAATTTTCTATTTTATATCTATATATTGATGATATATTTAAAATAGAATGTTGAAAAAAAACTTCAAGTTATGCTTATGCGGTACAGGGTGTAAAGGGAAGACAGGACCAGACAGGTGTTGTGTCTGTTCAGGAAAACTACCAGTGGCCCTGCAAAGAGGAAACCATCCTTCCGCATCCCTATGAATATATGGACATCGTCTAAAATCCTATGTCTCTTCTGTTCCAGGGCTACCTACACGTGTGGAGGCGCGAGGTGACGTTCTCAGACGAGCAGCTGAACGAGCTGTTCAACAACATCGAGAACATCTATAACTTTAACAGGTGAGCATCACACTAATATTAAAAAGGCAAAAGTTCGTGAGTGTGTATGTTTGTTACTTCTTAACGCTCGAACGACTGAACTGATTTCGATAAAACTTGGCACAAGGTAGACCATGTCCTGGAATAGTTCGGGAGTATGTTCCTTCTGGATAATTTTCTGCTATCACGCGGAGAAAAACGTTGGCAGAAACTAGCTTTATTTATAAATGTCAAGTATTCGCTCTTGATTTTTCCTGAAATCATTGAATAAATTGTTATTGGGCAGTGGCGATCGTGTTCTAGAAAACGCGAAGAAAAATTAATGTGTCACATTATACATAATATCAAAAATTAGTCTCACATTATAACAAATTAGTATAGTAGAAAATTAGTATTAATAGCTCATAGTGATTCGATATTTTGTAAATAACATTATACCATATTATGTTTAATATTGTTGCTATAAATACAGAGTGATTTTTAGCTCATAGGGAGGTGCTGGAAGTAAGAAACAATGCCTCAACTTTCGTCTTATTCACTATACAACAAAACTGCCCTTTGATTTTTGAATATGGGAGTTTTTGACGGAATTTTTTCACGGAAAGTTCCGTCGTTGGTTTAATTATTCGTAAATTGATTTCAAATTGTGATGTGAAGTTGTTATAGTTTTGTATCTCAAGTATCTATCTATAGAACTGCACAATTTGTGAAATCTTTGAAACAGGCGCGTTCTCGGTAAGATGGTACTCACAATTTAGTTGCAGTAAAGCTTGCCGTGAAAGCTTATACGATACATTGTCTGCAAAAACATTTGAATGTCTTACATCCGTATTCTAAAGAAAACAAAGTTAAAGCATTATGTATTAAAAATGAAATTCAACAACTAAGTTTTACACCGGCTAAATGCAAAAACAGGGAAAAGCCAATTGAATAAAAAAGACCTTTACGAGGTAACTGACGACGATTTGTAATTTTGGAAGCGTCGATACGACGAAGAGGAAGTTAGAGTTTGTAATAGGACATCTGTGCAGGGACACGGAAAGAAGAAGAAGTAATCAATTTACTTCTTCTTCTACTAAATTTTATCTGACCAGTATTTGGCAACCTCTACGGCTCTGTTATTGGCTTCGTATAGATCCTGAAAACTGCAAGTAGTTGTGCAGGATGGACAGCATAGCAAATTGATTACTACCTACATAGGATAAGTTTTAGCTAATGTTATATTTGCGCCTCAAACTTTGGTTACAAAATTGCTCATTTTTTTATTTTTTTTATTGAAAGGCTCGCGTTTCACACCACTATCTCACGTGATGGTAAGCGGTGATGTGGCCGACAATGAAGCACGCTTGCCTAGAAGTAACCTATATACTCTTGACTTAAAGACCCCTAAATTGTAGCTATCAGGAAACACAGACTCCGGCAAGGAATTCCACTCCTTAGCTGTACGCAAAATGAATGTGTTTAAAACACTTTGTACGTATGAGTGGGATGTCCACCATGTACTGATGGCGCAACGCCTTACGTCTATTGGGTCCGATGATGGAACGGATTTGGTGAAATTAAAACATCAATTACATTTCGACTTGCTCATGTTTTTAATTTAACACGTCATAAAATAAATCTTCCCCTACCTTTCCTGTACAAAATATGCGTGCCTGTCGCGAATTTCTCGAATGTTGGCAACAATATCGTATATCCTTGACATATGGCATAACTACATCCCCTTCCATTCATTCTTGCAGTGGCTTTTTACTAAAATGTAATAATAGGGGGCTTTGTCACGCCCTTCACGCTAAGAGGGTAGGCAGACCAGCAGGCGGAACACATCCATAATATAAAACACGGATTTGGTTTTTTAAACTTGCTAGATTACCAAACTTTGACAGACCACGAAATACTTTAAAAGGGGATGTTTTTGTAAAGGGCCCCAAGTAAGTGATGGCTAAACAATGGATGTAAGGGATCAATAAAATTCCTAAGTATAAGAATTATAAGTGGAGTAGTCTATGGGTTGGCAGCGTTGGAAGGCTTCCGTCAAGGTAGACCGATGAGTTGGTGAGACTCGCAGGAATCCGATGGATGCGAGACGCACAGGGCCGGTCATTGTGGCGATACTTGGAGGAGGCGCAAGCCTCCTCCAAATCCAACGTCCAGTGGCTGTCTTTCGGCTGAAATGATGATGATGATGAGTCGATTGGATTTCGATGATACTTTGTAAACGGGTACCGACCATGTCCTGGATTAGCACAAAGGATACTTTTATCCCTGATGTATGTTCCCTTTGGAATAATTTTTCTGCTATCACGAGCGAAGCCGCTGGCAGCAGCTAATTTTACAATAATCGTTTGTTGATGGAATAATAACGACCGCACTACCGGAAAATCGGTGCACAGTTTTGTCTAAATTGCTGTTGGAAATAATTCCGCTCTGAGTAATTATAAATGTCGAGTATGAGGAAATAATAACACGGATATTTTGCTGATGTGTTTACCTTGCCATGGGTTTGTTTTGAGGCACGAAATCGTCCAATGACTTATCTCAATCTAGGATGGAGCAGAAAGGTGTGTTAGACTTTTACTGACTAAAACCTACCTGGGGCCTTCCGTTGCCCTTTGTGTATTGCTTTTTGTTTGCAAGCCTACATTGGCTGATAGTCATTCTGCGAATCTCGTCGCCTGAGTCGTCTCCTGTCGTGACGGTTGGGGCGTGAGGATGTCCATTCCCTCAATCGCGCGGCCGCGTCCTTCGCTAGCATTACTGCTTCGCAGAATATCAGAAGGAGGTGACCGTATCCTATTGCGTCTCGCTCCGGACCATGCCCTGAACCAGGAGGCGATCGGCGATGATCGGACACGGCGGTGCTCCGCCCAAAAGGATCACACCTTCACCGTATGCTCCTCTGTGCGATCCACACAGTGGTGACCGGGCGTTTCTTCCGCCTGTATCTGAAACAGGAACCTCCCGAACTATCCGGTGAGGACCTGCGTCAAGTGGAAGGTGAGGACTCCAACCACTCCTCAAAGCGGGGACTTACCGCCATGGTTGTGGTGTGCCCATTTCTTCTGTTTATAGCATTTCAAATACGCTCAAGCTTATTAAGTTATATTGATTTTAATAACATGAAGTTCATTTACCTTCAATCCGTTATGTTTTATGTTTCACAGACGTCTCGTCGACTGGAGTCGTATAACAATTTTATTTTTACTCTTTTCTATGACATTGACGATCCCCTAAATCTCCCATATGGAGGGTGTTAAAATAATAGCAAGGGTACTTTTGGGAGGGTTACTCTTACAAAAGAGGGCATGTATATGCATGGGTATAACTATGAACCTATAAAATGTGTATATGTGTGATCATACAGGGTGTAATTTTAAGAGCAAAAAACTATTGAAGAGGTTTGTTATGGAGATAAAAATTTCTGAAACCAAAAATTACAAATAACATAAAATGCGGCCTACAATTTGACAAGGCTAGGCAATTGCCGTTGTTTTAATAATATTTTACTCGATGTTTTTAGCAACAAGTCTCCTGAAAATCAAACTATAATACATACAAGCATCATTACAATTAAATAGTTAATGTTTCTAAACCCTTGAGCAATTTTTAACACTTTTTTGTTTCATCCTGTATGCGTCATCTATGTGTGTGTGTGTGCTCTAACAGCTATGTTTGTGTGTGGTCCCCTTTTACTAGAAGAGTATAGTTTTTTTTTTATAGTAAGTATTTAATTACTATTATATTGTAAATTGATTGCCGCTTGTTATTTTACAATGATAGGGCCATATGATCGAATTTTTTCGAGTAAGTATATTTTTTGTTCCAAATGATAAAATATATCGTGAGGATAAAATTAGTTACGAATGTGAATGGCTCTAAGGGCAGAGGAAGACGAAAGAATCAGATGGATGGATTGTGTGAAAAATGATATGGTTAGAGAGCTTAGTGGGAGGTGGGAATTTTCGTACCTACTTACTCGATCGCGGTAACGTAAACGTTCGCGTTTGTCAAACAGTACCTATGTGAAAAAGTAGTTTCTTCGTTTTGTCAGTTTTGGTACGTTTGCGAGTTAAAACCGCACTAAGACCATAGAAAGGAAATGAGAGATGTTGAGGTTACTGCAAATAGATAGGTCTTTTTTTTGTCATTCATAGGGTTTATTTTTTAGGTGGGAAAATCATCTAATGACAACACCCGCTTTTTGGCGGAGCGGGAGATAGTGGGAGACACTTTTACTAACTAAAAACCCACTTTTGTTCCTTCTTTGCTTTCGTCCCAGGGCCCCGGGTTTCACTTTCACACTACCCGTGGATTATTATAGATAGGTTCGCGTTAGACCACTATCGCACGTGATGGTAAGCGATGATGTGGCTGATGATGGAGCAAGCTTGCCAGAAGTAACCTATTCACACTTGACTTAAAGACCCCTAGGTTGTAGCTATCAGGAAACACAGATTCCGGCAGGGAATTCCACTCCTTAGCTGTACGCATAAAGAATGTGTTCCCAAAACGCTCGTACGTCCCATACGTACGAGCGTTTTTTTTTTATATTTGAGATATCAAAAAAGTTGGGAGGTCAGTAGAATGAAAAAAATTAGATTTTTTTATTAAACTACGAAACTACCACTATAACAAGACAAAACAGAATCTATCAAATCGGTAATTGTAGCCAATTTCACAGACGGTTGCTCAGAAACGTAATCAATTGTTTTACTCAGCAGTGGTCATGCAAATTGTGAGAATAATGCTCCTGGAATTTAAAAAAATGGTCACCCGTGTCTGTTATTTTTAACCTTTTTTCTTCCAAATGATATATTACTGCTTGAAGAGTTACGAGTGTGGGGTGTTTAAGTTTCTAGACATAAATACTGTTGAGGGCTCAGGGCATCATCTACTTATCCAGATTCTCAACTAAACGTCCCACCCAAAGCGTTTTGGCAACACATTTGGTACGTACAGCTAAGGAATAGAATTCCCTGCCGGAGTCTGTGTTTCCCGATAGCTACAACCTAGAGGTCTTTAAGTCAAGAGTGAATAGGTTACTTCTAGGCAAGTGTGCTCCATCGTCGACCACATCATCGCTTACTATCAGGTGAGATAGTGGTCAAACGCTAACCTACCAAAAAAAGTAACCGACGCTAAGGTGATGAGGGTCGCATGAATCCGATGTATGTGAGACACACTAGATTGGTCGCTGTGGTGACACGACAACTTATTGTTAGTAAATAAATCTTAGGACTATGTTAGAATCCCTTCAAATTTCATCCGCTTTCTACCACTCTCTCTCGCTCCACCCAGACCGGGAAAAGATGATGAATTCGAACCCAAAACAAAAACAGGCATGGAAGGAGGCCTAAAGGATTAATCATTCCAGAGTACAGTTGATACTGAAATCTTAAGAAGCCATTTGAGATGAACTTACTAAAAGAAGATTGTACACTTATCGGTGAACAGTTTAATGGATGAGAGGAATCAGTATCGCTTCACGATCTGTGGCCATTCATTAAAGTCATTAGTATCGTTGATTAGTTCCTATATGCAGGATGCTTTTACTGGCCTAGTTAGATAAATAAAATGTCCTTGCAAATTCATAATAATGCCCAAATACTTACTAATATTAGTCTAGCTACCCCTCGCATTTTTACCCGTGTCATTGGTTACTGCTTCTTTTCCCTGGGTCATAGTGTGATGTCATAGCCTATACAGCCTTCCATGATAAATAGCCAGTCCAACAGTATAAGATTGTTTCATTAAAAGACCCAATAAATGGGCTATCTTACAAGAAAGCACCACGCGACCAAAACCACGGGCAGAAGCTAGTTTCCAAATACTGAGTTGTCTGATGGTCTGGTGGTTAGTGGCCCTGACTGCTATGCTGAAGGTCCGTGGGTTCGATTCCCACCCAGGACAAATGTTTGTGTGATGAGCATGATCATTTGTTCTGTGTCTGGGTGTAATTTATCTATATATGTATGTGTTTAGAAATATATAAGTATGTTTATCAGTTGTCTAGTACTCATGACACAAGCTCTGCTTAGCTTGGGACTAGACGGCGTGTGTGACAGTTGTGGAATAAAAAAATAAAAAAGTACGATAATTTGTAGTTAGTACTGAATTCTGTCTTAATGTGTAGGATACTTCTTCAAATTGTAACCACGACCTGACCCTATAATCGCAAATTAAAGAGCTGTTCGCACACACGCTTCTTCAGTAACGTAGATTTGCAGAGATTTAAAGTAATTTAGCAACATGACAAGCCAAATACGATAGCAAGCAATTTGCTGAAAAAGTATGTTTCGACGTTATCTTGTAATTAAATTTGTATTATGACTGTATTTCTCGAAAACGAAGGCTGACGCGCAGTAAACAGGCATTTTATTATTATTATAATTAAAATTATTTTGTCAGTTCCATTTATAAAAAGGGCGTGTCCAGTCAATCAACAAATTATGGGCAGCTTCAGATCAATACTTAATGGAAAATCCCAATAAAATTCAACACAACCTGACGTTCGAAAAAAAATAAACTAAGACCTAACTTGGAACAATCTATACGAAAATTCTAAAACTGAAGAGTTGGTTTGGTTAGAACGCGCTAATCTCAGAAACTGCTGGTACGAACTGAAAAAATCTTTTGATGATAATAGCCCATTTATCGAGGAATATAAGGTTATTATATAACATCAGGATTCGACCAATACGAGCGGAACAATAACCAAAGACACGGGGACAGCTAGTCGTGTAATATACTTATATGCACATACATAACAATATTCCTTTATTTGGTGAAAGAGAGGGTATTGTTAAATTAAGACACGGCAAGTAGGTATACCTGATTTTTCCACATTCGGAGGGAAAACAAATAAAGGGGAGGAGAATCTTATAAAAGTAACTATACTAATTAATGTAACAGCTAGGAACGTTCGTTATGGCGCGTTATGATTATGCCGTGGTGGAACACTAATAACTTATGGAATGGGGTGGAAACATTCGGTTAGGGACGGTTGGGGCGGAAGCGTTATAGCAAAATAACTGCTGGGCACAAGAACACGCGACGAAGTGAAGATACATGATAGTGGTCAAAAATATAATATTTAATGTTGAACACAAAAAAAGCTTTTTTTTTATTTATTTTTTATTTGATAAACACTAGTGCTTGACTGCGGTCCCACCTGATGGTAAGCAGTGATGCAAACATTGATGACTAGTTTATTAAGAGCCTATTCACTCTAGTCTTGAAGGCACCTAAATTATAGTTGAACGGGAAGACCGCAGCAGGCAAATTGTTCCTGTCCTTCGATGTACGCGGTATAAACGACGAAGCGAAACTTTTTTGTACTTAGGTAGTTCAAATGTATACTAGAACATTATAAATACACACATTTAATTAATTAATACAGACAAATTTTCACTAGTATAATACTATTATTACCTATACTTTATCACTAAATCATACCTTGGCTTCTATTTCCTACTTACACGCAGGCGAAGCTGCTAGCAGAAGCTAGTATCTTATAATTATGTACCTTTAACACCAGCTTTGTTTTATAAATCACATGTAACAGCAAAAACAATATTGTATAGCTAGCGACTGCATTAATTCAAATAAAACACAAACTTCAAAACATTACTTCCATATATTTAAACAAAGTCAAAACTTCAAATACACCTTTGAACATTCTTTAAACAAGTTCCTAATCCCTAATTGTCTAAACAAACAATATAGCTTTTGCCACCCGCGTCGCGCTCGCTCCAAACACCTGCCACGTATGTTTCCACAAGGTGTCGAACGCCAATTAGTCGTGAATGCGTACCCGACCCGGATTCCTTCGCTGATGATGTAACTGCACCTTAAGATGGCTTTAACATTCATTTTAATGGTTGGTGGTCATATTACTTCGGAGTTAATTATTATTGTCTGGATTATGGTTACTATTACCGGAAGATATTTCTGAATTCTTCAGATTATATTTAAAGGATATTTAATAGATTTCGTGAAATAAGATTCAAAATTTTGTGTAACTAACTGCTGCTTGCGGCATGCCTACGTAGAAGTAGAGAATTTTTCCAAGGGAATATAGTCCCGGCATAAAAAGGATTATTATTTAGACCATGTCATAGTCAAAGTCGAAGCCATTTATTTGCATTAAATGCGGTACAAGAGATGGCAACTTATAATTTATTAGCGCTAAGACACATTTTGCCATGAGTTGGCATGCAAATATCAAAATATGTTATGTGGTGCTCATAGTAAGCAAAACTCTACAAAATTTATCACAAAATTTCCTTTCAAGAAAATATTAAACCTCCTGAACTCAGGACAACAAAAATATTTTCTGGGCTGTGTGCTAAATTTCATTAAAATCCGTTCAGACGTGAAAAAGTAACAAACTTACACACACACAAACTTTCGCCTTTATACTATTAGTGTGATAATCATAAAGTGGTACCAACAGAAGTTGTCGTAATAAATATCTTATCAATCATATTTCGGAAGTGTCCCAATTATTGTGTATGATATCACTTTATAAGTGACACTTAACATACTCTGATTGACGGATAACAAAAATAAATTACTTTGTAAATTATTAACAATTATGTCATGTTAGAATTAATAAAAAACATAAAAAAGAAAATGGTTTCTTATGATTTTTAAAAAGTAATACCATTAGCCGATGGTATTAACTAGGTAGATTAAAAATTCGTAGCTATAAACTAACCAGTATCAATGGTTACCAATTCGTAAAAATATTAGAAAGTATAACAACCGTAGGCGTTGAAAACATAAATTAACATTCAAACTAATATCTTTTTCCGTAAACTTCAACTCCTACACAAGAACGACTGTCTACCTTATATCTCTGCTGACCTACATAGTGCCAGCCAAGTACTTTCTGACCAGTCTGCATGAATGGCCACTGTAAAAACTAGCTAACAATACGAAAGCATGTCAAAAAAAAAAAATAACGCATAGAACAATACATCATCCATACAGCAATTTGCATCTATCTACGATTATTAAGAAAAAGAAGATTGTACTAATAATTATCAAACAGCTGTTTGCAAACACAACTTAGCAAAATGGGGTTTTATAGACCTGTCGGATACTCAATGTGAGTGCGGTGCTCCTGTTCAAAACATGATCCACATACTGGAATGCCCCAAGTGCCCATACACCAGCACTTTGGAGGATTTGATGAGTGCTACCGATGCTGCTATTAATGTAGTCACCTATTGGGCCCAAACAGTTTGACGAGTTTACCATCGAATCGATAAAAAGAAGAAGAAGAAACTGCTGTTAGCTTGGTATATTCTATCTGCTTCCAATCTTAACAGAATTCACGTTATTTTTAAAGCTAGACTTTTTTATGGTCGAATGACTGCTGTTATCGATATCTGCATGAAAGCTTAGTCTATGTCTAGTCTTGTCTTAAAGTGGATGTTGCAGGGTGTTGTTGATGAAAAATTTAAAGTCATTCAATAGAGTTAGCTGAACTGAGAGGGTTGTATTGATTATTTTAATGATTATAATTCTATAAATACGTCTTACGGCCGTCAATCATACTTATCAACATATATATCTTAAACTGACCTGCAAAAAACTTAAGACAAATTTCAATTTCGCGGGCTACCCTGAATCATTTAACGACATTTAATCTAATTAGATAAAAATTGTGTCTGCACCGAAGGGTTCGACAAAGTTCCCAGAATAATCAGTGCTAGTGGTGTTCGGATCTCTAAAATTAATGTAAGAACGTAATGAACTTTCCGTTAATTAACTTTAGACGCTAAGATCTTGTCGAACCATTTAAGCTAGTTGGAATTCATGGAAGAGTTTCCAAGCTCAGTTAAACGTATATTTTTTATTGATATTGAGATG
The DNA here is from genome assembly GCA_961205895.1 of Mythimna pallens. NCBI lineage: Eukaryota > Metazoa > Arthropoda > Insecta > Lepidoptera > Noctuidae > Mythimna > Mythimna pallens. The sequence goes on along the minus strand of OY540849.1, from coordinate 10,084,206 downwards.
CTCATATATCGAGATGATCACGTTTGAATCTTTCTTGATGGTAAGTTATGATGTGGTCGATGATGTAGCAAGCTCACCTTTTAACTCTTGTGTGCCATATATCGTTTCTTTCTCATGACTAATTGCAAAATAATTGCATCACTATTACAATAACAAAATATATTTACTCGAATATATACATAATATCGTGAAGAATCGCTTCAGAATTTCAATAATTTGTTTTTTAAGTTATCCCACTACACCACACACCACACCCGCATAGCCAACACTGGCAAACTTGATTAAAAGATTTTAATCATTTTAGAGATTGAAAAAGTGTTAAGCCATTTTTAGTACAATTAAAAAAAAAAACCTCCAATTACGTCATTTCCTTGAATGTAATACATGTCTAATATATTGTTATCACAGCATCAATATAACAGATAAACTTCTTGTTCTTCAAAGTCAGCAGCAATATCAATTAATTTCTCAATTCGTTTACAATAATAATTGTATGAATGTCTGTAGATAATAGATATCGTTTGCTTCAGACGTCGACCGCAGATGTAAGATACTGTTTCACGGTTTGTTTCATACGATATCTGTGTTAGTTTGTTTTACTACTTGTTATTGAAGTAAAGTAGTTTGTATTTATTCGTTACTAGCGGCCTGCAAGGCCTTCAAACATTTTCTTTCATAGAAAACTTGTCCTAAATTAATATTATTCCGGTAGTGGTATATATATATAGCGGCGATTCAACTTAAATAAATATTTCTTTATTAAAACATCAATTTAATACAGGATATTTATCTGATGGCTGATGCATGACTGAATATAATACAAAGTAGTTGCAAAACAACGCATGCTGACGAAGAATGCGTACTCAGCGTTAACGTCTATTACGATGAGTTAACGAGTGACGGTCTAGATTTTGGAAAAAAAACTCTATATTATTATTTCCCTTTATTGGTACGAAATCATCAAATAACTCCTCTCATTCTGGGTGGAGCGAGAGGGAGTGTGAGACTTTTACTGACTAAAACCCACCTGTGTCCTTTCAGTTGACCTTTGCGTTCTAGGACCGCGGTAACTCTTTCAAATTTCTCTCAGCCCAAGAATTCCGAAGCCCAATTCTATTCTTGTCTGATATTTCTGTTGCGGTTGTACTTATTTGAAATATCTATATTTGGTTTACATATTTATTCTACAGTGGACCAATGTATTCGAAACTATGAAGATACATAGAATCATAAACGTACTCTTCTTGATACAACTTAAAACATTTCACACAAAAACCTTAATAGCAAGTCGGAACTCTTTTCACAAATGGCTGGTGATTATAAAAAAAGGTTCAGTATTTTTAGTTTACTTGACAAAACATCCCATCGTACCTTTTGTCAAAGTAAAAATAACTTCATTTGCTTCCAGAAGTTTTCTTTATTGTTAGAGACCGAACATTTAAAAAAAGTCGTGTACCTACTACACAGAAGCTTAAATGAAAGCAACAAAACTCGTAAATTACCTTTTGTTATAGCACGTTCACCGGTGGGACTGCGAATGCTAAAACAATGCCAGTCTTGTATTGGTCCACCTCACGGGAAATCGCTAGATTCTTGGTGACCTGTTCACTTGCCCTAGGATTGTATTTCAGCGTGTTGTTGCATTTGTTCATGATGCTGTACTTCTGTCTTGACAATGTTTTCCGAGGGGCTGTGTTGAAATGGCTCGGCGGATGGTTTCAACACTATGGCGGATGGTTTTTTTTGACAGACTCGGAATATGGTAGGTTGAGTGGGTATATGATAATTTATAGTATGAGCTTAGTTAGTTAGAACTTGGTATTTCGAGATTATAGATCACAATATTTTCGTCAATATAAATTAGATATGACCAACGTTATGTTTCTGTGCTAAGTTGTCATCAATAACCCTTTGAGAGAGAGGGAATTTACACGAAAAATCTATACCAAGATCCCAGACTGTTAGCTTAAAGCATCAGATATATTAGGAGACAAAATATAGCCCAACATTACACGCAACGTTCAATCCACCTGACGTCGCAACATTGCTCAGTGTTCCGCAACTTACCTCCCAATATTTTACGATGCAATGTCATGACGCAAGAAATGTTTTTGGATAACTTGACAGCGTTGCGCGTTATGTTCGGGGAACATTTTGTCTCCTAATGTTTCTGAGGCTTTTTATGAACGTGGGCTTCGGGAATAATGCATAAAAATTAAAAAGTCGAATTACCGTGATCAGAATAAACAAACAATATTTACCTCCTTCTTTTACTAAAATCAAACTACATTTGTCTTTCCAGATCCCTCTGCGGCGAGCTAAACACTTGCCGGCTGGACGCGACATGCATCGCCCGCTGTTTCGTCAATAATACTACAGGTTTCTCTGTCTACACCTCCTACTGTACTGGCTACCCTCGCACCATGGAGAGGCTGGCTGCTCTAGCCTCGGAACCTCACAGTGCTCGGGAGTTTAGAGAGAGACAGATAGCGTTGGGGCATCTGTTGCCGCTCGCTTCTTATTTGCTGAAGCCGGTGCAGCGGATTCTGAAGTATCATCTGTTGTTGCAGGTGGGTTTCCTTTTACTACTTCCTTAACTTTAATGCTGTCCCACTATTGGATAAAAGTGGTTAGTTATGAATCATCAAGTTATCGTATTTCTTGATAAGTGGAAGTCTGATGATCTAATACCTACTAGCTTAAGTTTGACTGTGGCACGCAAATTGCTCACTGTCTGCTACAAAATATGGCCTATATTTTTCGCGGTCGAGTATCATCGAACAACTCCTCTCACTCTGCATGTAGCGAGTGGGAGTGTCAGACATTTACTGATTAAAACTCACCCTGGTTCCTTCCTCGCGCCGGGCCTTGGTACAGGTGATGGTCCGGAGCGAGGAGTGGCAGGCGGTCGCCTCCTTCTGCGAAGCAGTAATGCTAGCAAAGAAGGCGGCCGATCGCGTGAGGCAACGGTCCTCACGCCCCAACCCTGAACCCTGATTCTGATCCCGATTTCCGGCCACCGTAGGCGCGGGCTTGCGGACGGTGAGCAATGAGTAGCTCGCCGTCCGACCGTCCGGTAACCGTCCGGACCGAACCCAAGTCGTCAACGGCGCGTACTGTTTCACGCGCGCCTCAAGATGTCAGCAACTGTAGGGGCCCATCAGGGTCGAAGCCTACTGGGGCCAAGGGTCTGATTCTAAAAGGAAGACTCGGCCCTGGTACGAAAAACAACGAAGGAACAGGAGAGGGTTTTTAGTAAAAAACACTGTCTCCCGCTCCGCCCAAGAACGGCGGATGTCATAAGATGATTTACCCAGCGAACAAAAAAAAAATCTTGGTTCCTTCAGTTGCCCTTTCCAGTCCATAGCCACATCCTAACAGCCCACACAGATATGTCCAAGATTTACAATGAGTAGTACTTAACCTATCAAATCTTTTTCTTTCTTTAAAATATGTATGTCATCATAATTACACATTCCTCCTAAGGCTAGTGCAATAGCAATTAATAAATTTACTGCACAAACAGAATTTAATGAACATTTTTAATTTTAATCATTGCTGTAGAAGTACTAAAGCTTAAGATTATTTGATGATAAAATACCAAAGTTTAGCAATATTTGACACTCGATTCCATCTGAAATCCGTTAACATGTTGCACTTAGCTTAAAATGCTCATAATAGGAATATGTTGGCCATGTATGGAATGAAGTAAAATTTGAAAATACGGTGATGTCTGATATGGACCCACGGTAGGGTTGCCATCCGTCCGGATTTCTCCGGATTTGTCCTGTTTAAAGGGCGTCCGGGGTGCGTCCGGCGGGGTCCCATCTGAAGTCCGGGTATAAAATTTTCAAGTTAGACTCTGGCGCAGCGAATGCCGCGATTAACTGACTCGCTAGATATATTTTTACAAGGTAGGGGTATTGTATTTTAAGAATTCAACAAATTAAGATGTTTTTTAAATATCGTCAGTAAATTCTGTTTATTTTGTTTGACAATAAATATTTAAAAAAAATATGACAATTGACTATTTTTTTTATTATACTGAGTAACTTAAAAAAAAGTGTTGATATGTCCAGTTCTGAGCTCCAAAATCCGGGGGCAAACCCCGCTTCTTGTCCTGGTTGCGAAATGCTAGAGATGGTAACCCTAACCCACGGCCTTTTGATGACCATTTAACAAATGGATATAAGGACTTATTGGTCGATTGAAGACGAAGTTGTATTTGAGTTAAAGTTTATTATCATTTAGTGATTGTAAAGCCTTAATTGCAAATTACCTTATTCGTCTATTGTAGTACAATCACCGTCCTTGAAATTGTCTGCGTTCTATTTGTACTACGAGAGTTGTTGCGATGCAATAGCATGAGAAACTTCCATTATGCTATGGTGTATATTCCCCTGCTGGAGTGTTTCCTGATAGCTATAACCTTGATCTGTACCATGACATTTAAAGTAAGATTGTTTCATTCTTATTTCCTGTGTGGGTAAGAGATGGCGCTAGATAACCTGTATAGCTCTGTCTCTTACCCACACTGAAATAAGAATGAAACAATCTTACTTTGAACGTCATGGTAACCCCCAAGTATGTTCCTTCAAGTTAAGAGTGAATAGGCTACTCTATCGTCGACCTAATTATTGCTTATGATCATCAGGTTACATATTTTTTTATTAATTAAAATAAACTAGTGCTTGACTGCGATCCCACCTGATGCAGTGATGCAATCGTTGATTGTGAGACGCACTCTAGCCTTGAAAACACCTAAATTATAATCGGACGGGAAGACCGAAGCAGGCAAATTGTTCCAGTCCTGCGATGTACCTACGCAGTATAAATTACGAGGCGAAACGCTTAGTCCGTAGTAGGATACTCGCTGTACGTCGGATAGTCCGATGGTAGAAGGAGATGGTCGAATCAAGTCATGCAATTCCCGCGCACACTCTCCATCCTGTAAAATACCATTTATGTTTATTACATAATGCCACGTTTTGTATAATGTTACATCGTGGTTAAATGCGAGCATATCAATAATAATAATATGAAATAAATTTTAGTTCTTTTAGGATGGTGTCCCTCAGGGCACTACACTCCGCCCTTTTCTAATTTTACCTTGATAGATGATTTAATGACAATTGATAAACATATTGCAATTTATTATTTACAGAACGTAGTAAAGCAGTGCGCGTCTCGGGAGACAGAGTATGCGCTTCTGAAGATGACTGGCATTGCGCAACACATAGACGATATGAAGCGACGACACGAGCATGCTGTCAGAGTTCAGGTCAGATATCAAACCTTTTTTCCGTTATGTAGGTTTCCTTTCATTGATTGCAGGGCCAAGTGATGCCAAAATATCTCCCCTTTAGGGTTCCGTAGCCAAATGGCAAAAAACGGAACCCTTATAGATTCGTCATGTCTGACTGTCTGTCCGTCCGTATGTCACAGCTACTTTTTTCCGAAACTATACTGTTGTATACTGTTGAAACTTGGTAAGCAGATGTATTTTCTGAACCGCATTAAGATTTTCATACAAAAATAGAAAAAAGAAACAATAAATTTTGGGGGTTTCCATACTTAGAATTGAAACTCAAAATTTTTTTTTCGTCAGCCCTATACGTGTGGGGTATCTATGGATAGGTCTACAAAAATGATATTGAGGTTTAAAAAAAAATGTATTAATATTTTTTTTTTCTAAACTGAATAGTTTATGCGAGAGACACTTTCAAAGTGGTAAAATGTATGTCCCCCTCCCCTGTAACTTCTAAAATAAGAGAATGATAAAACTAAAAAAAAATATATGATGTACATTACCATGAAAACTTCCACCGAAAATTAGTTTGAACGAGATCTAGTAAGTAGTTTTTTTTAATACGTCATAAATCGTAAACCGCAATTTACCTTTCAAGTTGTACGGAACCTTCAGTGCGCGAGTCCGACTCGCACTTGCCCAGTTTTTTTTAATAAAATTTTTTGAACGAAAGTTACAAATTGGTAGGTAATTGCTTAATAACTGCTGTGAATGATGGATTAGTATCAACTGTGCCGTTAATTTCATTCTGGGGACCGACTTTCAATCAAATAAAATTACTTTAATTAATTTCTAACGACCCACCCCAACTTCACACGGGTGTTACAAATCTTTTAAATTCTCAACTTTACTATAAAATTCATGTTTTTATATACCAACACCTTCGTCATGAATCACTCCGTCTATTGCAGGAAACCGCATGAAAATACGTTCTGTATTTTTTGTTTTTATTGCGTTCAAACATACAGACAGTTTTGATGGGGGACTTTATTATTATTAATATTTTTTATTTTTTTTATTTTACTCCCAATGTATTCTACTGTTTTTTAATTTTACTGTATGTGTCAGGTACGAATAAACGTTTTTTCTTTCTTTCTTTCTTTCTTTCTTTCTTTCTTTCTATGTAAAGGGCCTATTACACCACTCGATATTCAGACAGTCTTAGTCTATGTAGCGTCACACAAGAAGAAGAGTAACTGACGCCAATGTCGTGTAAAGGAATGAAACAGAACGATGAGATAGGTACAATGAAATACATAGACTAAGACTGAATATCAAGTGGTGTATTAGGCCCTTTAGGATGCCAAACTTTCTCATAATATTTATTTTTCATTATAAATTAAATTTTCTAAATGAAAATTTTTAATAATTTCTATTACCACTAATGTCATTTGTGTAACTATCGTTTTTGTCTAATGTAAAAATATTGTTTTCTATTCCAGGAGATTCAGTCACTGCTTTACGGGTGGAATGGACCTGACTTGACTACTTATGGAGAGTTGTGTGCCGAAGGGACATTTAGGTAAGCCACACATATTTTTTACTCTTGTTTTGTTAAAAATTCTAAAAGCGTTCTGGGCCCGCTACGGCCACGGGCAATTCCCGAAAAGGAACCCCATTGTCTTAGACTGCAAAGGGCAACTGAAAGACACAGGTGTGGTTGAGCGAGAGCTCCATCCTAGAGCGAGAGACGTCAGTGGATGATTTCCTTTAAAAAAGGCTTAAGGTAATAGTCTGACACGCCCTCTCGCTGGATAAGTCATTTGAATGGGGTATCCTTGACCCATCGCAAATACAGTCCCAGTGTGGAGCCCCATCTCAGGATATGCGTCAAATTTTTTCCTGCCCAGCATGCACCTTCCACCTTCGCGAGGCTAACGATAGAGCTGTCCAGGTGGTTAAATATTGGTCGAACCAGATGATATTATACCGATCCAAAAAAAAAAACCGGACAAGTGAAGATACAAACTTACCTATAATAAAAACAGTTCAATTCCCGAATTGAGTTACGAAGATGTTTCGAATCGCAATTTTTTTTGTGACGTAACTACAAATTTACAGTTTTTAGATTTTTTCCTATACTTGTGCTATGAGACCTTGCTTCATGCTAAATTTCAGGATTCTTAGTCAACTGGAAAGTACCCTATGAATTTTGATTCCCTTGAGAGTGTGACGTTTTTTGCGACATAAACTGCCGTATCTTTTTTCTCGTTAATTTAGAAGTTTGAATTTCCACAGCTTCAAGGGACCGCAAACATAAATATATTGTTTTAATTTCAATTCGATACCTTCACCCGTTTCCGAGATAAAGGGTCTTCTTGACAGACAGACGTACAACAAAGTGATCCTATAAGGGTTCCGTTATTTCCTTTTGAGGTACGGAACCTTAAAAATTGTGCAATGGATTATTTTACAATCCATTTACATTAATTTATCTCTTGCGTTGCAGAGTATTCGGCGCCAAGGCAATGCGTCACGCCTTCCTCTTCGACAAGATGTTGCTCGTTACTAAGAACCGAGAAGACGGCATACTGGCATACAAGTCGCATATCATGGTCAGTATCTACTAATTACTAACATAGTATGACACTATGCCTATTACCCAAAGGGCATAATTAGAATGATCGACTTTTCAATACATTTGCTTAGAAAGTGACTAACTGTACCGCATTTATGTATGTAATTGTGCATGTTACCAAACTGTGATATTTTGATTACCATCACACACTAATAAATAATAATAATAATATCCCACAACTATCACACAACGCCATCTAGTCCCAAGCTAAGCAGAGCTTGTGTTATGAGTACTAGACAACTAATAAACATAAATACATACATGTTATAGATAAATAACACCCAGGCACAGAACAAATGATCGTGCTCATCACACAAACATTTGTCTAGGGTGGGAATCGAACCCACGGCCTCCGGCATAGCAGTCAGGGTCACTAATCACTAGACCAACAGGTCAGTCAAAAAAGTTAAAAAGCGCGATAATGTATATGTGATTTAGCTAAAATCTTTAGCCATTAACCAACCTCATTTTTATTTTTATTAAAGTGGTTTAGCTAGTCTAGCTTATGAAAAGAGTTTTAATTTTTTACCGCCATGTTCACAACAACAAACAAAATTTCACAACAACAACCTACATTGTATTTTATTTTTCACAAGTGTATTGGAAAACGTCGTATGATACACGTGAGTATTGATAATTACCGTCCTCGGCTCTCCTAAATACCGCTTCAGCGGTAATCACCAACATTACATACTTTTATCATAATCTTCTATTATAATGTTCCCTCTCCTGGGACTAACGGTAATCCACCACGCGAGTCCAGTGCGGGTTCGTAGATGTTACATATCTTCGAAAGTTTTGGTTCTAGGACATGCCAGTTTCCTCACAATATTATCCTTTAGCGTTTTGGGAGCTGTGGTGATGAAATAAATTACGTAAAGTAATGCGCTTGCTGAGTTTGAAACCGCTACTTACAATTCGTAAGTCAAGTAAGGGGGGCCCTTACCATGGGGCCATCACTACTGTCAACGCATCCATGACACAGGAGTAATTCCTAGTGTGGGGCAAAGATTAAAAAAAAAATGTATTGATTAGATTATTTCCGTTTTCAGTGCAACAACATGATGCTGGTAGAATCCATAGCGGGCGCTCCGCTGTCGTTCCACGTGATCCCGTGGGACGCGCCGCGCGCTCAGCTCACGCTGCAGGCCAGGTCGCCGCGCCACAAGCGAGAGTGGACCTTATTGCTGAAGAGGGTAGGTCCTATATTGTATGTCATGTTAGATCTATCCGTGTTGAAGCACAGATAGCTCCGGCCTGCGGGATTATTCGAAAGAGTCAGCGTGGGTTTGAATCATAGGGAGTGTTAGACACTCCCTCTCGCTCCATCCAGAGTGAGTGAAGTTATTTGCAGGACCCCCAAATAAAAAGGGCGAGGACGCCCTGACTCAAGCGAAAGTGCTAAAGTGTAGTAGCCGTCTTTTAGGCCTTAACATGAAGATTATGCCAATATCATAAAGTTATATGTATCTACTACTTTTATATGATTGTAAGCTAGAAAGATGTTTTACTAATCACTCAGGCTATAGCAATCCGCAACTCGACGCTGGAAATAAGCTGATGAGTCTCTTCTAAACTATTACAATAGATTGTGATAGTTCAATGTGAATGTTTTGAATATAAATTCAAAACATTCATTTCAATTTAACCATTTATAGACACTTGAATGGTCAAGGATTTGATTTTTTTTTATTTGCACGTTTTATAGCATAGATCTCTATGAAAACATCAAGGACATATTTTTTTCTGAACTGTCTGACTGAAGTGACAACATTCGTCTTCCTACTGTCCTTATAATGTATGCATTAGCATACTTTTAGATATTTGGTCCATTTTTAGACGGAACACTACAAAAAAGAAATCGTTTGGCACTACTTAAAAAAGCTATTATAGACTATTAGCTTCTGCCCGCGGCTTCACTCGCGTGAATGTAGGCTTCTCCATACAAACTTTGGACCCCCGCTTCATCCCTTTGGGGAGTGAATTTTGGAAAATCCTTTCTTAGTGCTCACCTACGCCATAAAAGGAAACCTTGAGCAAAATTTCACGCTTCTAATCCCAGTAGTTTTGGCTGTGCGTTGATATGTCAGTCAGTCAGTTTCCCCTTTTATATGTATAGATTATTTCTATTTGTAACTTTGTATACTGATTTAATAATGTATTTGCCAGGTGATCTTGGAAAACTACAATGCAGTGATTCCCTCACACGCAAGGCAACTGGTCATGGAACTCGGACAAAACAAAACCGATGGTAAGCATTCTATTATATCGTTTTTTTTTTATTATTATGGATAGGCTCGCTAATGCCCACTATCATACAATGTCAAGAGTCTATGGATTACTTCTAGGTAAGCGTGCTCCATAAAAATAAAAATAAATATTAACAGAAAGGTAGGTACATCTTGAAAGAGCAGTGGTGGCCGAGTGGTAACGGCCCCGACTTACGAGTTGTAGGTCGCGGGTTCAAACCCAGCCAGGCGCATTACTTTGTGTAATTTATTTCATCACCACTGCTCTCAAAACGGTGAAGGAAAACATCGTGAGGAAACCAGCATGTCCTAGAACCAAAAATTCAAAGACATGTGACATCCACCAACCCGCACTGGGCCCGCGTGGTGGATTACGGCCCATTCCCTCTCCTAGAGAGGAGGCCTGAGTCCCAACAGTGGGAACATTAAAAGGCCGACTATGCTATGCTATGCTACGTACATCTTAACTATCGTAATCAAAATACAATGTATTAAATAAACTATGTATGTTTCACGACGATGTCTTTGCTAGTATTAACTGTGTGACAAATATCGGCGCCTTCCTCCTACAGCTTTTAGTATTAGTACAGTATCATAAGTGCGATGTGGAGGAGTTTTTTGACGCCGTACTTTAGATTGATTTTTTTAGTACTTTAGGGCTTTTATTTTTATTTTGTAAGTTAGTTTTATTTACGTTATTATTAGATTTAAATGTATATAAAATTGAAGTACAGTATCATAAGCAAAAAAAAATGATTTTGATACAATTTTATTTTGCTAAGTGGTGCCGCATCGCCTACCATCAGGTGAGATAGCGGTCAAGCGCGAACCTATCAACAATAAAAACAATCTCACCTGATAGTAAGCGATAATGTAGTCGACGACAGAGCACGCTAATAAAAAAGAGGTAGCGGAACAGGGTGAAAATTCCCGCAAACCTCCGTTGAAAACTGATCCCAACTTTTCAACCTCCGACTAGACGGATGTTGTGTCGGGTCCAGGCAACTTCCCAGCAATTAATTTCGGACAGTTGTATATACGAGTATTCTATTCGCGTACTGTAGTTCCTATGCGCTAATATAGATGTTGCTACAATAAAACATTCCAAAGCAATTTGAAAATTTACAAACTTTTTTATTAACAATATTATTTCCGATTTTACAGATGATATGCTTGCCGAGAAATCCCACAATTTAATAACACAAGCATCCATGAGGAAGCAACTGTCAGCTCCGGAGTACCTCGAGAAGCGGAAACTTGAAAGAGAAAGAAGAAAATCTTTCGAGAACGGTGCTCGAGGAAGACTCAAGAAGAGCAACAGAAAATATACCATCCCTAGTTCTAGAGCAGAAAGTCAGGAGTGTGACTGTACACAAGTTTCAGCTGAGAAAGGTACTGATTATACTTGTGAGAACTGTTACGTTGACTTATGTTCTGATTGTGAAACAGAACTCGCTAAAGCTAAAAGAGAAGACAAGTGTAGCTGCAGGCATGAAGATAATGAACTAGGAGAAAAATGTCCAGAGTGTGACAGGTCCCTGCATTACATAGATTCCGGTAGCGCCGAACATCTTGAAAGAAAGCTCTTAGCGTGCAAGTGTTCCGACTTCAAATCATCGCAAGAGAGCTTCAGTAAAGAGTTCAGCAGTTCTTTAACAAAAACGCGAGGATATCATTCGTCTGATAACATTATAGGATACACTGACACAAGTAAAAGCAAAGAAGATCTAAGCGATACTAACAATTCTTTGACTAATGTGAGACAAATAACGAAGACTTGTCTAAAATGCGCTAAAATAAAAGAAAATATTGTCACTGATTCCACAAGTACGATACATTCTAGAAGGTCTAGATGTAATGATGCTGAAAAACCTAAAACTGATACGCTCACACGGTCAAAATCAAAAGATGATCCACAGAGATCTAAATTATCCAAGATAGGAACTTGGAGACGAAAGTCTGAGCCAGGCCTACAACAAAATATGATCGGAATAATTAGTAAAAAATCTCAGGACAGTGACAACGAAAAGGAAGTAAGAGGTAATGAAAAGATAGAATTTGAATGCAAAAACTGTGGCTCAAACAAAATCACGAAGAAAGCTAGAGCAAGTGACGGAACCATCATATCTGATCCAGAAGTAGACAGCAGAAAACGAGTTGGTCCAGCAAAACCTGCCGTAGAAATAAGAATGTACAACACTAAAAATATACCAAAGAAGATTTCTAAATTAAAGAAGAATAGAGCTAAAGGATTACGTCTGGGATCTGATACAACTGCTAAATTCTACGCTGATTTTTCCACCGATGTGTCTACTGAAAACATTCTGCATATATCCGAATCGAATGACAGTCTTAATGTTGATAAACCTAAAGACACACCAACCCCTGTACCTGAATCTATTAGCAAAGACGAAGATATCGACGAAGAAACGTATAAAAAGTTAATAGAAAAGACAGATTCTTTCAAAAAGAATGAGTTGGAGAAAGTAAAGTACTTAAATAAGCAAAAAGTGATAAATGAAGGCTCAGAAGCTGAAGATAAAGCAGGAGAAATAGAGACTAAAGAAGAAGTAGTAGAGAGCTGTGAAGAAGTAGAACAACCTTTAGAACAAATCATTTCACAGTTACTAATGCAAAACAGAGAGTTTCAGAAGTTAATAAAGAAGCAACAACTTAGAAATACAGCTCAACGACGACATCAAAGATTAATGAAGTCGCATTCTAACCCTGAACAAGTTTTACTTGCAAAAAACTTAGAATCGAATAAATTAAAACCTAAGTTTGGACGACAAACTTCAGAGAACTTAGAAGCAGATAAAAATGACAATGTAGAAGAAGATACCACAACAACAAGTTCTAGAACTGAATTGACTGAAGATATAGATGAAGACCATATTTATGAAACTTTACGAGTGGTTGATAATAGAGTTGATGAAAGTTTACATTCATTGAATACAAAAAGTAAAGTAATTCAGCATAATGCTCATGTTGGCAGACCGAAAAGAGTTCCCACACCGCCAAAAAACGATGATATTACTGAAGTGTCTCATCACGTTGGTCCTGATTCCGACTACGTATACTTATCGTTTGATAAACTAAATAAGTTACAAAACCCCGAAGGAATATATGATGTCCCAGTAAGATCTCCCGAAAAAGTTGACAGAAATTCAGAATATTATGTCACAATGGAAAGTAAGGGTCCTATTATTACTGAAAATGTCTACGACTCCTTAATAGAAGTTTGTAGGCGAAAGAAAGACGTACCGAGTGACTTGCCAGGCGATTACTTACCTATGAGTCCCGACCAGCAGAGTCCAAACACGCCAGAAATATGGCTGAGCAGGCAGAAAGACCATTTCAATGTTTCTAGAGACAGAAAATCTGGTTCGTTACCTAGGAGCTTCCAAGTCGTGACAAGTAACCAGGAAGAAACTAATCTAGTGACGTTTAAATGTAAGCCTAACAGTAATAGTAAAACATATTTGAATAGAGATGGCAAAGTGATGAGTACGGATAGACCGTTCACAATAGCTTCCGATCAGAGTGATATTAATTACGATGACATGAGTGAAGGCGGAGATATGCTCAAGTTCAATAACTCTAAAACTAGTGAGACTGATTTCGAACAGAATATCAGTCAGTCAACATTGGAACTCGAACAAGAAATCGATAGATGTTACAAAAGTAAATTTCAAGATATGAATCTGGATAAGAATAAAAATGAGAATCTTTTAACAGTCTCTCAGCCTAATTTAATCGTATCTGCTACATCATCCTGCGAAGTATTGCCTTTAGAGCAGAATGATGATAGCAAGTCCAATGATATCGAAGTTATTCATCCAGAACATAAAATCTACAAACCTACATCTAATATGTTGTCACTAAAGAATGTGCTCAGTCGTTTCAAGAATAAAACTCCTAACAAAAATAATGACGACTCAGAAATCAATGCTAATGATCAAAGTAGCCCTGATAGTGCAAAATCAGATCTCAAAAGTCCAACGAGTGAAAAAAGACCTAACTTAAACCCTAGAAGCTACTCGAAGAATCTTTTACAAAGATTTAGGAGTATTATAGGCGATGAACATACAGATGATAATCAAAATAAACCAGAAACGATTAGTAAAGTTCTACATACTGAGGATATACAAAATAATTTGGTTAAGAGTGACATTAAAGTTGTTATAACATCTACCGATGCAAGCCCGACTACTTCAACTGTAGTTTATGCATTAAACAATGAATTGCTCAGTAAGAGTGTTTGCGAGCACAGCACGATGTCTGAAAGTCAGAATGAGAAGAGTAACCTAGATTCTTTGTCACTCAGCTGCGATAACATCACCCAAAAACCAGAAATACAGCGCCCAAGTTATGAGAAAAGTGTTAGCATGGTGACAAGCACAACCAGCTCAATCGGATCACCTTCCAAATCAAACAATAGTTCCTACCAAAGCTTGAACAAGCTGCCTATCTACATGCAAGGCAGCAAACACTTAGGAGCTAGAATAGCTCAGTCCGATTACGTAGACCCAACAACTCTAGCGAATGATAAGTCTCCATTAAAGAAGGTCAATGTACTTATAAATAAAAATGCTGTGAGACCTGATAGTTTATTTTCTAATTCGTCATTTGTTACGTCGTCAAGCGAAGGAGCGTATCAAGAATCGCAAAATAAAGCAAATGCTAATCAAAATATCGTTGAAGCTAAAGAGGAAACACTAGATTCCCTACAGATAAATTCTGATGAAAGTTACTACGAAAAATCGTTTGAGAAAATTGAACAAGTCACTGATGAAGATGTGTTTAGAGATTCAGCAGTGTATTCCGATCAAGAAGACGTAGAAGAGACGAAAGTAGAAGCTGTAGTTAAAGATAAGGTAATAAACAAGACTGTAACAAAAGTAGAGAGTATAAAACGCAATAACTCGTTCAAATCCCAAAAAACAACCATCTCTACAACTGTGAATGAAAAATGTAACACACATACTCGTGTTGTAGTTACTACTAATAAAACAGCGAACATCGAACATGTTAATAAAAAAATTGAAAAGGTAGTGAAGCCAAAAGTAGCTCCACCCGTTCCTGTGAAACCGAAAATGCCACAAATACCATCTACGTCGAACATTCAGAATAAAACTGTTCCAAAAACCTTATCGAGAAGCTCCGAACAATCATCATCTTCGGAATCAGTTAACATGAAAACTATTAAAAGAAATGTCAACTACAAACCGTCAGTCATTAGATCGGAATCTACACCTTCGTATGAGAAACCCAAAGTTACTGAAGATAAAATGACCAAAAGTGATATTCCGAAAAAAGTTCAAGAAAAGACAACGAAGGATGAAGTAGACAATTCAGACGATAAGTCAAAACCTCAAGGAAACATACAAATAAAAAGACTGAGCTTCGAAAGAGCCAGCCTCGACTCGGCGACCAGAAAGCTCAAAACGACAAACGACGTAAAAAAATCTCTACTAGAACAAACGAAAACATCGAAATCAGTGTTAGAAAGGCGAATGGAGATCGAACAGATGTCGAAAACTCAAGGAAAGCCGAATCAAAGCGCAAAGAAACCTTTACAGGCAACCAAACCAAAGTCTATCACGACGAAAGTAGCGAATTTTGAGAGAAGCGTCAGTGAAATAAGTGTGAAAGAGAAAGCTATTCCCACCCCCTGTACTGATAAAAACATTCCTAATAGAAATAATGTTGAATTGAAACCCGAAGTTGTAGAAGACGCTAAAGGAAGTTGGGTAAAACAAGTTGTTAATAAATTTCAATGAGCTTACTTACATGAGTGATATTTCTGCATTTATATTTCGATTAGAAACAGCCAATCAGCGGCCACGTAGACGATTGCTAGCGTCAGATTGGTTAGTTCAATTTACTGTCTTTGAAATGTGACATCTCGAAATTGAAACATGATTATTTTGTGAATAATACTGTAATGGAATTTACTATTAATAATACTATTTTCTGAATTGTATCTCATTACTAAATAATTTTAAAATGTCCTATTTGGCTAGAACTAATAAGATGTCACAAAATTGACATGCAAGACTTGAACTTCGATTCCGTCTGATTTTGTACTCCCAAGTTTTAGAATCCGTCAACTTAAATCTAGCATTAAGTTAGGAACTTAGGTTGAATATGTTACGACGCTGAGTTTTGTCCTTTGTGGGTCTTATGAAAATGAAATATAATTGAAATTAATTAAATGTTTTTTCAAGTTTTCGACCACAAAAATCAACGCCGTATTATTAAAACCTTAGAATTATAATAACTATGATAATTGTTAATCATTATTGTAAATAATCTCCTATCAAACCTCCTTGAGCTTTGATATCTCGTGCCATAGACAATGAATTATATTTTGGCAAAAACATCACTACGCACAGTCTTGACATGTATATAATCTGTGGAATTGCTTATTTTGCTATTGTATTTATTCAAAAAGTGCCATTGCGATATTAGACAAGTATTTAATGAAAAAGGAAATTATTTTTTTCGTGCAATTGAATAACGATCTACTTAAAAGTATTTATTTTTTTGTTTAGTAGAAATTAAGTTTTGTTGTGTAGCTACTAACACCAAAAAGTAGAGAAGATTGTTTTAGTATTATTTTTTTTACTAATAAAATTATTCAATAATATTTTCTGTTTAATTTTCTTTCCCTTTCTCAACCCTATACTTTACTAGAACGCCTAGTGCGTATTTTACACAACCCCATATCCATAGAGCTAAATACATTTAGTTGGTGATGTAACTGCACTGGTTGCACTCTGGCACTATTGTCGTTGATACAAGATCCTTGGGTGAGATACAGAGATCAGCTTATAATCAAATCTAAGTCAAGGCAGAGTTGGGAAAAGGAAACTGGTAATTATGATGGGGTAACGTAAGGATAACAACGATTTCAAAGATCGAAACAAAATAGAATGACGCTTTGACAATATTTAACAACCGATATAGGAACCGTAACAGTCCGATATAATAGTATCGGAATAGTATCGTTGGGTGCTAAGAAAATATTTTGCAATTTTTTGGCAGTTACAGTAGTAGGTAACGTACAAATAGGTACAAATATAAAATACAAATACGTTTAGTGTATTTGTATTTGTACTAGACATATATTCACATCTTGTTTTACACTTCTAACTAACACGTGAAACAAGATTTATCATCTTGTGGTATTGTGATGTTTTATAATAAATTACTGCAATTATTATAAAAACCGCAAAACACGCCAGATCTGGGCATTAAATCAACTAAATACCTAGTAGGTAGGTAATTACTCGCTGAAATACTCAAAATAGAAAAGTTTGAACTATCTACCTCTTTAACACCACTCGATATTCAGACAGTTTTAGTCTATTTTTATCTATTTATCTCATCGTTCTGTTTCATTCCTTTACACGACATTGGCGTAAGTTGCTTTATTTCTTGTATGACGCTACTTAACTTAGATTATAGAGCTCTAGATGTCTAGAGATATAATAATATAAGCTAAGCTATATGATGGCTACATAGCCATGAGACTGTAGGGAAGTGCGATAATGAGAGAAGCATATATACGAAATAAGTAAGAAAATTGAGCCGAAACATAACATGCTCTGTTATATTAGACGTGCGCGGTTGGCGAACTTAAAAAAAATGCCATACAAAGGCCTGTCACTGTCACTGAGAGGTCGATTCGAGTATTTTTTATGTCTTTAGAATAATTTCGGCAATTAGTTTTAGTGCATGTATAAAAAATAGACTCCAATAGTTAAGTTTTTAGTGTATTTCAGTGGTCATATTTAAGGAAAAGTTTACGTAATAACCTCATTGAAGTTTTATAATGCTGTCTCATGTGCGGTCACGAGGCGGCTACATCTATATGTATTTTATCTAAACTACATAGACTAAGACTGTCTGAATATCGAGTAGTGTAATAGGCCCTTTATTCAGAGACTGTTGGCGTTGTTAAAACCGCATGATGTAATCGGCATCAATGCTTAATTCAAGTAGGTACCGTTAATTAGCTACGTAGGTGTGACGTGTTACTAGAAGTACAGTAATAATTAATTTAGACACGTGCAATGAAGGAGTGATATTTTTTAAATACCTTAAGAGTACGTTAGAAGCGTTCAGAATAACAATAATAAAAAAAGTAATGCAAAATACAAATAATTAAAATAAGCTGAAAGATGACCAGTCCCGACTGACGGCGCCCGTTCACGAACATGACATAAACGAGAATGGGTATTTGAGTGAGCACATTTAAGTCAAAGGCATATCAAGTAAATAGTTGTGTAAGGTACATAGTACAACATATGCTGTTAGTACATGAAGTTACAATATATAATGCTAAAAAGAAATTGAGTTTATTATAATGCAAGGCTCAGTTGGCGCAGTGGTTAAGCAATTGGCTGCTGCGTTGCTTGTCACGGGTTCGATTCCCGCACCGAATAAATATTTGAATGGTTTACAGATAGTTTTGCCGGGTCTTGTGGGTTGACATGTTTATGAACTCACCTACGATACAAGAGTAATTCCTAATATGGGGCAATGTTTTTTTAATTTAATTATTTTGCTATGTGTTACTTACATCAAAAAAGGTTATTAAAACACTTTTACATTTAAGTTTTTTCGTTAGCACTGTCTGAGGCCGGTGTTTCCTAGATGTGATGTAGATGTGCGTCGGCAGAATGGTTACGAAATTTATAAGTACTACGTGAGCTCGACAACTGAATGTGCGATTAACGTTTGTGCGACAAAACTGTACTGCGACTCACATAGTTCGAATGCACGTTTGTGCGACACACTGAAGCTCACGTAGTACACTTGTAATTTATAAGTACAGTTATTATCAGAGGTCGGAATTACGTTGAGTTATTCATGTATTTGCATCGAAATGTTGATATTAATATGGATCTTCCCAGGATTTCTAATGAAAAATCCCGTTTGGCCAGCAATATTACAGATAAATAATAATAAAAAAGATTGATAAGACAAATAAAACAAAGATAAACATACAATTTTTACTAGTATGTTTCATTAAAAAATATATCTACGTCGACTGAGGTACGGTTAAAATATTTACACTTCCTCCTCCTCGTAATTAATGCCGGAAGAATTTTTTTCTGCTATATTTCTGAACGTCATAAAAAAATCTCTTTTTTAAAAACCTTTTGAGTACCGTAATTAGAGACACAATAGAAAGACAATGAGCGAGCGAACGCCGGCGTTCGCTTGGAATTGAATGAACTTATCTCGGAATTTGATGCATATCCACTTTATTCTTTCGCTGTATGAAATCAGTATAAGTACTTAAATAACTCTATCTAGTTTCGACCTCTAGTTATTATACTCTAAAACAATCAACCAACAAACAGTTAGGATTCCATTTATTATTCTTATAAATTTTACGGACGTATGTTGGATAATAGGTAAGTAATCATTATCATCATTTTACGTACCAATATTATAAATGTGAAAGACAATATCTGTAAATATATATTTTTTTTCAATTATTTTCCAAAACTATCACACAACGCCATCTAGTCTCAAACTAAGCAGAGCTTGTACTGTGCGTACTAGACAACTGATAACAGTACATTATGATATAAGTGTGTAATGTTAGTGATTACCGTCGAGGCGGTATTTAGACCCGAGCCGTGGCGAGGGTCTTAAGAGAGCCAAGAACGGTAATCATTAATTATTAACGTGTGTCATACAACGTTTTTCAATACATTTGTGAAGAAAACAACAGTAAAACTAGTAAAATTTTCTGTGACCTGGCCAAAATTAGACGTAATTTTGACTATTATTTCTATCGAGATTTGTTTTACTGAACGTGGTTTGAAATCAAACAAATTCTCAAAGACATAGTCAAATATAATGTTATTATTTTCTGCAGCCTCAAACTAAATAGAATTGGCTTATCCTCGTAAGGCCTAACCTAAATTTAGGTCGATATACATTGCGACTAGAGATGCGCCGAATACTCGTTATTCAGCGTATTCGGCAGAATTTTGAGGTATTCGTATTAATGGAATGTATTCGGTTTAATGGAAAGTAAATTAAAGGAATCCCATATTCTAACAATCATATTGTATTAGGAAAGGCTCACTTATGCCTACTGAATGATATACTTATTATGTTGTTTTCTCAACTATGGCGCTAATAAATTCGAACACAGATAAATCAAGAATATTTGTAATTAAAATTTAATATTTCTAAGACGCAACTATAGATTATGATGCAAGAAGATCAAGCTTTCAGCTATATCTGGCAAAATTCTATTTCTCTCCTCCTGTTTCAAAAACTATGGAACCGAATTATCTGGCAGTATATTCGGTTCGGTAAGAACATAACCGAAAATTGTTCGATATTCGGTTATTCGGTGAAACCACTATTCGGCGCATCACCAATTACAACCCAATGTACTAAAAATAGGTGCAAGTAGTTGCAGCCTAGAACTGTAGTAAAACTGTTCAAATGTAATGCCTAAGGCTAAATTCTTTTAAGTGGTACATATTTCCTATAGCTAAAGTTAACTATTTCATGCAAAAAATATATGTTCATGGTCAATATTTTTTTTGAGATTGTTTAAACCGAAAAGTACGTTTAAATAACCATGTCATAATTTTGGGTCGCTGAGATGTAATTTTAAGATTTGATAAGTATTTTGGGCCGGAATGCTTGATAAATTTTGTCATTAAAATAGGCAATTATGTGGTTTAAAAAAAACAGTTTTAGGTTTTTGACACATCTCAAAACTTAAGATTGTAAAAACAAAACAGATGATCACTATTTAAAAATCCTACATAAAACGTCTCACAACTGGCAGCAGTAAGGAACTCTTGAAATAAAAGACGAATGACGTTGGTCACGCGAGCTCGGCTCGGAGTGAGGCACTGGCTTACACCGGCAGGGAGGCGGGAGATACTATCGGGGACCTACATTTTGGTGCAGCTAAGATATGGCTTCTATTTTCAACAGGCTTTATAGAAACTTGAGGAGCTCGTGGCTATGTCATAACAGTCGCCTTAAGAGTATCCAACCCAAGATACATTTCCCTAATACCGCTTTTTTTAAATTCTTGATAGGTTCGCGCTTGACCGCTATCTCACCTGATGGAAAGCGACGATGCGGTCGACGATGGAGCGCGCTTACCTAGAAGTAACCTATTCACTCTTGACTTAAAAATTCCCGGGTTGTAGTCATCAGGAAACACAGATTCCGGCAAGGAATTCCACTCCTTAGCTGAACGCAGGTGTGGGATCAGGGATGTCCACCATGTACCGATGGCGCAACGTCTACGCACGATGAATGTGTTCCCAAAACGTTTCGTGCGTATGGGCGGGATGTCCACCATGTACAGCTTTTACGTAATTATGACGTTATTACAAATCTTTTTCTAAATATGTGGGAAACACAGATAATAATATCTTACGGACATTATCTAGGTTTCTATTCAGTTCAAAAATTTGTGTAAAACTAATTCATATAGACCTCTGAAAATCTGCTATTTTACGTTTTGAAGTTCATAATGTAATCATAAATTACAAAAGTCAAGCAATCATATCTATAGGAACCTTGCATATTTAATAGGTATTCCGAATAATGATTTTTTTTCTAAAAAAATTTAGGGTTTTTAAAAAAACCCGTAGCTATTTCCTGGAACAAGTTTTGTGAAATATTCGAGTGAATGACAGAATTAGTACTGAATGCCAATAGAGCGTTCAGGCGTTGTCTTAGTTTTTTCACGTTGCCTCTTTATCAAACATTACGTTGACAAACTAGACGGCTCGGGAAGGGTTCTTTTGCCGAGGTTGGTCGGTGTGTGGGTCACCATCTTAACACATCGAGTTTATGCCCGCATGCCTCGGAAAGCACGTTAAGCCCTTGGTCCTGGCTGTCATTTGTAGGTCGTTGAAAGTAGTTACGTTAGGAATAGTCAAAAGCCAGGAAATCTGTTTTTTTTTTTTTTGCAAAAACTGGTTAATCATACGATTTGCTTAACAAGAGGGAATAATGGTTCGTGTGTATTTTTAATGCATTTCGGTTTCAAAAAGTTTTCAGTTCTGTACTAGATAACTATTTCTTATCTGACCTACAGTAAAAATCTAACACTCTCTTCTCGCTTCACCCAGAGCGGGATAAGTTATTGATTTCCTGACCAATAAAAACGTATCTTAAGAGCAAATAAGTTTTATTGTTTACGTAAATATTTTCTTAGATTATTACTTCGAATTTAAGTATACTAAACGGCTAATCGAACCAATTTCTATTCAAAGTAGGTAGGTCTTACACTAAAAATTACTTAACTTAAACTACCAATAACTTTGATCTGTCAAACACACCTGGGAACTGCTGAATACCTACCAAAGAAATTAGCAAAAAGCAAATTATAAAATGAGTTAATGACAAGAAACCGGGGCACACGATAGGTCGGTAAAAACAGAAAAAAAAACCGCCATAATTCAAGGCATTCAGCCTTTGTTACAAATTTTATCACCTGAAATTAAAAACATATTAAAATGAAATAATTTCCATAATTTCCGTAAACATCGTAGGAAACTACGTGGATCTAATTATGCGGATGAGTCAGTGAACGTAAAACGCTGTGATTTGTGGTCTGGCGGCCATATTGTCGCGTGATCACGAATGTATTTTCCCTCCAAAAAGTTATTAGCTCGTCTTCGATGCACGCTAGACACTGCCTGTCGCGTAGTTCGGGAGATAGACGGTGGATTTTATTTTTCATCGGAGAAAACGGTTTTCCTATTGAGCTTTCACAACATAGCCTTTGTACTAACATTTAGTAGTAGGTAGTTTAGGGATTGGTAAATCATGTTTTCTTATCCTTGCGCTTTAATCAAAAACATCACTCTAGATGTTTTTGATTAAAGCGCATCTCATTAGGTACCAACGTTTGGTTTTGTCATCAGAAAGTTTAATTCAGTTAAATGCGAATAAAATGATCTTATAGGTACTTTTGTCGAACCATAAAAATGAGACTATTACTCATATACAATCAAGACAACGATCTATTAAATGCATTTAAAAATGTATTAATTCCTTTTGATTCACTCGTATTTCCACAAGCAAAACTTATAGCGCCACAATTTTCCATGCAAGCTCCATGCCTATGCATCCTGAAGAAAAACTTTTCCATCGATACGAAACAGACACCGCTATTATTCCCGCGCGTGCGAAGGGGACAGAACACAGGAAGGAGCAAAAAGTTCTTATTCTAAAACTCATTCCTTTTTCGACAACCTTGTCTATTGGCGGCAGCGCGCGCCCGCGATGCCTGCCATTTTGGAAAATTTGAATTTATAGGTTCTTTATCGTGTCAGTTTACTTGTACTGCAAAATATCAGTTTTAATACCTTTCCTGTTGGCATAAATTTCGCGTTGTTTTGAATATAAATTGCGATAGGTTTCGATAGTTGGCGTGTTGGTGATAGTATGGGTTCGACAAGTTACGTCAGCAAGCCCAAGTCGACGGGCTACCGAGTAAAGAGCGGCTCCAGTGCAGGCTCTGATAAGGAAATGAACGGGAAGCTGAAGCGCACTAAAATTCGGCAAGTACAAGTGACCTTATAAAGAGCTTTTTGAGTGAAAATAGAAGTCTGTGGTATTGTTATAAAAGTTTAGTTTAATAAGGAATATGGAGGAAAGGATAAAAGGTTCGAAACAAAAACTTTAACTTCCGGGACGTAGTTTATATTAATTATAATCGAACATGTTAAAAATATAGGTAGGAATAAAAAATATGTTTTTTTGTTGTTAGACTTTGTTTGGGAAAGATCGTGAAAAAGTGTGTTAAACAGGGTGTGTTTTGTGGCATATTTTTCCGGTTGACAACTCTTAAAATTCTCTATTAGTTCATTAATTTGCATCTATCTACATGCAAAAAACCTAGCATATCATTAAGAAAAGTTTTTAAAAAAAGAAAACCATTTACAGCATTACACCGCTTATTTTTTTTTTTATTGGTATGTTTTTAATACAAAGCCTTTTCAAAATTATTTAACCTCACAGTAACTTTATGTATTATACACGTAACTTGAATAAAGATCACACACACACACAACAAACAAATTTGTGGTTCTTGCTACCAGGCCCAAAAAAATTAGGGGCATATTTAGATTCCAATGTATACACTTCTATAATAAAATTACTAGTCATATTCAACAACTAAGCCTTAATAAATTCAAACCGAAAACTTTGCCAAAAGGTTTTTTACACTGTAAAGGTCATGTTGGGAGGGCCGTAGCTACTACGTAAGCCGGTGCTGACAAGGAACCGGTCTAACTCCTTGTCATCAGATATGTTGAAAGCGTATATGCAATTGTATAATGGTGAATATAATGTTAAGGACGAAAATGCTTGGGATTGACCGATTACTGACAAATGCTTGTACTGACTGGGCAGGTCCACTCAAATCTGCATGGATTTGACCATTACATATTTACTGTATGGACTTTAAAAGAGGCTTTGACCCTGAGTTTGTTTCGGTGTTTTTTCTCAGGGTAGTCGGCTAGGAAGCACCGGCCATATCTAGTTTAAACTGACAAAAAAAATTGACGTGTATAATTGTTTTTTTAGACCTATTTGCAAAATAAATATAATTTATCTGACTGAGATGCAAAACCACGAATACTAATAAGACTGCAGAGCGATGTGCGCAAACAATTATAACATGTTTCTAATGGTAACTTCTGGATGTTATTTCTTTCACTGATAGATAGCTAGTCTATGACCGAGTGGTATACGAGATAGTTCTTTTATCCTGAAAAACGTTACCCTCCTTCTAGGGAGTCGGGTAAAAGTGACCCTTTCTGTGGTAGGCCGGCGGCGAAAAATGGGCCCCGGGAAATAGGGTCTCACAAAATAGGGAACACGGAAAAATTTTTTTCGGACCGTTTTGAGTAGTAGTGGTGATGACATCATTACAGAAGTAACGCTTCTGCTTGGATGGGTTTTCTGCTGGCCCACCAGTGCTCTATGCCTATATGGCCGCGTCATAAAACGGCATTTTCGCGAGAGAAAATGCCGTTTTATGAGTTGTTTTATTTATTTTATTAGTTGTTTCTAAGAGAGAGATCGTAATCCACCAAGCGGGGCAGTCCAGTTTAGTGATCACATGTCTTCGAATTTTTGGTTCTGGAACACACTGGTTTCTTAACGATTTTTTTATCACCATTTTGAGTGAGAGCAGTGGTGATGAATAGAATTACACCAAGTTAAGCGTCTGCCCGGGTGGGTTTTCCACAGTGCAACAACTGCTTTACGATGAAATGAAAATACCGTTTTGTAACACACAACGGCACATTGTTTGATTTGATTTGATTTGATTGTTTTGTAGAAAACGGCATATAGATATTTGTTACAAAAATATTATTTCGTTTGCTTTCAATCAATTTTGATTTTGTTTTCACATGGCAGTTACCTAATAATAAATTATTTCATCATATTTATTGATTTATTAAATATTTTTGGACATACATTGTATTCCTAAATGACTACACTTAATTATGGCTGGCTATATTTCGGCCTATTCTGCTTGCATTTTTTCTTTATTTTCTTTTCTTTGTTTATGAAACGTTACCCCACATTAGGAATTACTCCTGTAGCTTGAGTGCGTACACAAACATGTAAACACACTTATACAAGACTGGAACACTTATCTGTAGGCCATATAAATATTTGTTGGCCATATAGACCCGCAAGGCCGCGACACGTAGCGCAGCAGCCTATCTCTCAACCACTGTGCCAACGGCGCCAACCGTGCCGTTTAGTATCAATACGGAAAATCTTTGAATAACTGCCCGAGCCGGGAACGCACCCGCTGTACCTCGCGCAGCAGTCCATAGGTATAATGGACTACTGCGCGATACCAATATCAAGCCGATATATCCTCTATAGGGGTCCTATATAAAGATATTTATATTATGCATGGATCTACATTGTATTGTATATACCTATATTATGACATTAAGTCCGCCTTTGTCTTTACAAAGGCGGACTCACACACTGTGAGAGAAACACTGTTGTTTCTCTAGGGGAAGCGAGAGATAGTGTCAGACTTTTACCTGACTAAAACTCGCCTGTGTTTCTTTAGATTGCCCTTTACGTTCCAGAACCGCGGTAACTCTTTCGAACATTCCCGAGCCCTTACAGACATCCATCCTACTGGGCCCTTTCAGTTTAGCTGACATCTCTTTGATGTATGAACACAACGTGCCGTGGGCTCGGGCTTGGTCCTTACCGGACGGCCGGACGCCGAGCTACCCATTGCTCGTCGTCCACAAACTCGCGCCTACTGTGGTCGGAACTTATTTTGCGATTATCGACGACCGAGGCGTCTCCTGCAGCACGATGACCATGATAAATACTAATAAGCAAAATTTAATTTCGCCTATCGAATCTACACGATGATAAATCGATTGCATGTCCCCTGCA
Organism: Mythimna pallens; assembly: GCA_961205895.1. Lineage (NCBI taxonomy): Eukaryota > Metazoa > Arthropoda > Insecta > Lepidoptera > Noctuidae > Mythimna > Mythimna pallens. Next base: position 10,057,610 of record OY540849.1, on the reverse strand, counting down.
TTCGTCGCGAAGCATATGTTTACCAGAACAACCGTTTCCATGGCAACGGCGTTGTTTAATCGATACGGTTTCAAATGTCCCCGCACTCGGCAACCGGGCGCAATGCGCAACACTAGTTTCAACTTCCATATTTGATTTTTATTTTTCCTTTTTTTATTTTCGAAATTTTATAATGTTTTGTTTGTGTATAGTTTAAGTTTGATTAGTTTTTTAATTATGTATTATACGAATTATTTGAACAGGCGGCCTAGTAAGATGAATGAGTATGGGTTGAAGAGAATTCCGGATTACACTGAGTTGGCTTATAAAGAGGCGGTGTCGAAGCTTCGGTACTTCTTGTCGGGGAATTACGCGCCAAGTGTGAGTTGAATTTATTTTAATTTTAATTACACAATCTATACATTTAATGTTTGATAGAAGTATTTATAAATTTCACATCACATCATACTATCACACTATAATATTATAAAGGCGAAACTTTGTTAACGTGTGTGTTTGGATTCAAGTACTTTTTTATATAAAAAAGTACTAAACTAAAAGTACTAATCCAAAATATTTTTTTCTTTTTTTAAATAGGTACCTACTTAAGTTTATTTTTTATATAGCAAGAAACCATACTAATATTAAAAAGGCGAAATTTTGTGAGTGTGTGTATGTTTGTTACATTTTCATGCGAGAACGGCTGAACGGATTTCGATGAAACTAGATAGTTACACGGGTAGACCATATCCTGGAATAGTACATACTGTTTATACCGAGAGTATATTCCTTTAGGACAATTTTCTACTTTAAAGAAAGATATGCATTATTGTGTTTTTGTTCGTAATGAATAATCTCAAAAACTACTTTAGACTGATTTTTTTAATTATTTCACCAGTAGAATACTTGCTACTTTATCACTGAGTGCCTAGGTGGCATATATTTCTATTTTCACGCGGGCAAAGTCGCTGGGCAAAGCTAGTAGACTATATTGAAGAATCAGAATATATTTTTTATCTTCTCCTTCGTCGTCATAGCCATAATTAAATTTATTTTGACTGAATTTTTGCCACGTCGATAGCGTTAAACAGCGTTTGCCTATTGTCGTAAGAGCAGCGACCGGCAGCGACTGGCTAGGCTTGAACTACCGACAAGATGCCCGCGGCGCGCGGCCGCTCGCGGCACCAGGGGATGGACTCGCGACCTTATCATGCTTTAGAGATACAGCCCCCCTAGCCAAGTTACAACCGTTACGTTTCGATTCTCTTTTCGTTGATCGCCTCGAGTCGGCCATGCCTCCTACTCCTTTGTTCTGACCAAGTGACGGAGCGTTGAGATGACGTCAGAACAAAAGAGTTGGAGGCGTGGCCTACTCGAGGGCATCGACGAAAAGATAATTGAAACGAAACGGTTGTGACTTGGCTAGGGGGGCTGGTCTTTTAAGTATGTAGATAAAGTTTAAAATTATTTCACGCTAAAAGTGCTCGCCGCGTCACCGCTGGCCGCTGCCATTGTGTGGTTGTCCGTGTGACGTTGCCGGTGTGACTCGGCCCTAAGTCTTTCAAAGAGCAGGGGCCTTACCATGACCTATTAAAATGTCAGGCGTGGAAGCAAGAAAGAGGGATGTAGCTACACACCCTATATAGCTGTATACATATATATCAATGAGCTGCATCCTTTTAACAGTTCCGTTTAGTTCGTCAAATGGATCGCGTTAAGAGGTCGTGGTAGGGCCTCAGGTGTTGTCACACAGTAAGTACGACAAGTAGTGAGGCATTGTCTGAGATATAGCTTCAAAATCGCACTGTGGCACAGATTAGTACTGGGTTTAATATAGCACCCCCATCTAAGATTTATTCTATTGTGTAAATGTGTATGGTGTTTAAATAAAGAAGTCTTAAATAAAATTAAAATTCATTCATTCATCTATCCATTGGTTTCCATAAAAACAAAAAATATCTTTATTATATACTTTGTTGACTGTACAATGGCAGTTAAACCTACCAACACAAACTAAAATTTTAATCTTATCGCTAAAAGTATCCATGGGACGTCCGAAAGACGCCCCAGGGTCCTGGGACGGAAGGCAAAGAAGGAACATATTAGTGGGTTTTAGTCAGTAAAAGTCTGACACGCCCCTTCGCTCCACCCTAGAGTGTGAGAGGTCATTGGATGATTTCTCACCCAGAAAAAAGTCGCTAAAAGTATTCTAATATTTTATTTAGTTTCGTTTTAAATTAAAAGGGATAAAATAAAAATACTTTTTGTAAAATAAGGTTTTATTAAGAATAGCTTAACAAATTATTTTCTAAAATGGAGAGTTCCTTGATTATTAATGAATAAGTTGTATTTAGATTAAATTAAAATAATTTTACGTGATTTTCGATATAACTTGTTTTTAGTAGTGAAAATCTTCTTTAATATAGACGTTGATATATATAGTAATAAGTAGCCGCTGTCAGCAGCTTCACCTGCGTGATAATAGAACATTATCCCAAGTGAACAAACTGCCACGATTAAAAAACCTTTTTTTTAATTGATTGAACGCTACTTGCTATTTAGGACATATTATGGTTTATCCGTGTACCAAATTTCATCGAAATCCGCGAGCGTGAAGAAGTAACAAACATTCAGACACACCATCACAAACTTTTGCATTTATAATATTAGTGTGATATTTTTGGTTCTTGCTCAAGAATAAATAAATAAAACAAAGACTAAAAAGATTATTATTTTTCAAAATTATCTTCAAAAATATACCTTGGGTTAGTAGTACCTACAAGAAATAAAATATTTAATTGTACCAAAAATAAAACCCGTAGGTACGTAGCTACGGCGGTTCAGCTTCAGTGAAGAACTTGGACGAATCAGACGGCGATGTGGACAAAAAGTACACCAGCTCCTACACCCTGGCTGAGTACAAGCCTCGACCACGATTAACTACTAAATACACCACCCTGTATGCGGACAGCTTGAACAACTACACCCCGCAACATACTACACACACTGGTAAGTTATTGTGAAGTATACTTCATAAGTAATGGCTGAATAGAAGCCTCGGCCACGATTAACTATTAAATATACCAACCTGTATGAATACAGATTGAATAACTTCACCCACTGCCCCCCTAGCCAAGTTACGACCGTTTCGTGTCGATTCTCTTGCGTCGAACGTCTCGAGTAGGCCACGCCTCCGATTCCTTTTTTCTGACCAAGTAAGTGAGCGTTGAGATAACGTCAGAACAAAGGTATCGGAGGCGTGGCCTACTCGAGGCGTGCGACGCATGAGAATCTAAACGTAACGGCTGTAACTTGGCTAGGAGGGGCTGGTAAGTTGAAGCCAGCGATGAAGAGAGGAGAAGAAGCCGATCCCAAGGTCGTCTTCTAGTCTTTTCTTTACATGGAGTATTTTACATGGAGCAACTGCCTAACCGACCTCCAAACCTCAGAACTGGATAAACATATAATAAGACACACAAATACACCCACTGGTAAGGGGCCATTCAAGTATTACGTAAGCACTACGTAGGCACTACTTTGCTTATTTTTGATAACATGTGGGATGGTGATTACGTCAGCAGTGCAAATTTTATTTAGTTTTTTTATGAGAACGATGCCGATGTTTTAAAATCACAAGAAAGTGAGTCGACACACAACATTAAGCAGCATACATCTAATAGAATAGAATAATTTCATTGAATATGTAGTGTCATGGATTAGTGTGTCATGGACGGAGAACTGTTAATTTGAATTAATAATGCCAAAATTTAAATTAACTTTCTTTTTTTTTTCCTTTATTTCAAGTGGTTATTCTATTTTTCTAGACTTACAACTACTGCTCATAAATTAATAACCAAACTAACACTTTGACAAATGCACATACCATTGTTTACGTAAGCATTTGAGGGCTTTGCTTATTTTTACTGACGAGGGGTAGGGGGGTTAATATTAGCAAAAAATCTGCTTACGTAATACTCGAATGGCTCCTAAGTTCTTGTTAACCATAGTCCTTTATCAATGGTTGAAAATAAATCATCAAATTGAAGCGAGTCAGCCACTTATTTAAAAATAGAAAAAAGAGAAAGGAGAGTCTCCTGTAGATGGAACGGACGTTGACACAAGACCTAGCTTACGCTCATAACCAAGATCAGCCTACCTCCGTGATATAGATCAACTACATATATCTACCTAGCGACATTTACACTATCCAGATTACAAAACATCGGCGCCTGCTCCGACCTCTGCGGCCGCCACTGCAGGCGACCTGACGGGAGGCACCAATCCTGACGTCATCAACTTTATACAGAAGCAGGAGGAGTATATCGAACAGCTGGAGAGAGAGAGCCAGTACTGTCGGGTAAATACATCTTTATAAAGTTTTTATAAAATGTGTATAAGATAAATGTACGGTCTTATCGATTACTATTTTGATTTAGGTACTTTTGGAAAATTAATTACAATTTTTTAATTATTTTTTTCTTTGTATGCCATTAGATAAAAAAAGTATAGCTTTATTTTTATTGTATTTTTTGTTCCTTACTTAATGAGTAAGTATGTAATAATTAACTAATATTAGTTTAGTTTATCTACTATATAAAAATAAGTCGGGTTTTCCTTCCTGACGCTATAACTCCATAACGCACGAACCGATTTCCACGGTTTTGCATTCGTTGGAAAGGTCTCGGGCTCCGTGTGGTTTATAGCAAAGAAAAGAGTAGGGTAGAGTAGGGTAGAGTAGGGTAGAGTAGGGTAGAGTAGGGTAGAGTAGGGTAGAGTAGGGTAGAGTAGGGTAGAGTAGGGTAGAGTAGGGTAGAGTAGGGTAGAGTAGGGTAATTTTTTTTTTTTACTAAATCCCGCTTTTGGGCAGAACAACGTCTGTCGGGACCGCTAGTATTTTTTAATTTCTAATCTATAACCGATAGTTAGTTTATTCTGTACAAGGAGCTGGCAATAGTCACTCCATCTCTTTTGTGGTCTGCCTTGTCTGCGCTCTTTGCCCATTTAGTGATGATTTTCTTCCACGTTTCGTCCGATGCTCGTTGCGTCCAGCCCATTTCCATTACAAGCTAAGCACTTTCTTTGCTATGTCTTTGCCTTACTCTTATTTCGATTGTAGCGTTCGTTACTTTGTCCTTGCTGAGGCCGTTACCACTGGGTCACCATTGCTCATCATCATTATCTTCCTGTCATTGTCCCATATTACTTGGACTCGGCTCATCACGTATTTTTCCTTCCATTATACCATAAACCTCCTTTTCTTTTATATCACTCCTCACACAATCCTTTCATCTTTTCTTTGGCTTCCTTCTCCAGTCAACCACAAGTATGCTCCATCGCTGCTGAGTATCTACGCTACTGTAGCTCTGTATTTCCTATAGCTGGGTGATGTAGATGATAAAAGCACCCATTACAACAAACCATATCAAGGACTGCAAACAAAATAGATAGGAAGGTAGATACTGGGTGGGTTTCAATCCACGGTTTATCGCAATCAATATTTTTTGTCTAAAAACCTTCGTCACTTTCACGATTTTATCGTATGTCTGTTGATTTTATGAAAACTAGGTTTACGTAGCATGTGGTACGTTCTTCTTTTCTATCAACAATCGATCACTACAAAAAAGTGTGTCGGAAGCGTATTTTGTCCACTCTGTCACGCAAATAAAAAAAAAAGAAAAATATGATTATACAATTTAGTAAAATAGACTGTACATGTATATTCTGAGTAATATTATAAGGCCCAAGAGGTGCGAAGAAGAAGAGGGGGTGGGTTGTTGGCCTATGTCCAACAGTGGACGTCTTTCGGCTGAAATGATGATGATGATTGTAAGGCACGATCTTTTCTTCAGGATGAACTAAACAACCTTCTCGGCAAAGTAAAAGAAGTCATCTCAGAGAATGAACACCTCCACGAAGCACAGAAGAACAAACTGATCTCACGCATGTTCCATTCTTACAACGGCTCCGAAAGTGATGAACTAGACGAGTTGGGTGATAGTACTGGACTGGATAGTGACAACAAGGTAGGAATAACAATATTTGTAGTAGATATTTTAGGCACCGTCATCAACAAGCCAGAAGCTAATCTAGAGGATGAATGGAGTAAGGAGATAGTACTAGATTGGATAGTGATGACAAGGAGGAAACCAGAGAACTTTCTGTTTAGTGACGTCCCAATAGGCATAGAAGAAAAAGCTAATCTCGCGTATATTCCACTCTTGCAACGGCTCTGAGAGTAATGAATCGGAGGAGGTAGGAGATAGTCCGGGACTGGATAGTGATAACAAGGCAGGTATAACAATATTACTGGCATTTATACGAGACCACAGATAGGAGGCTCATAAGAATAATAACACAATGGTTCTGAGTGTGATGAACTAAACAAGCTGGAGGATAATACTGGACTTCATAGTAATAAAAAGGTAGGAATAATATTGCTAGTATCTTCTAGAGAGGCTCAGAAAAACTAGCTGATCTTGAGTATGTTCCACTCGTATAATGGCTCTGCGAGTGAAAAACTAGACGACTGTTGTGGTGGTACTGGATAGATATTGATAATACCTACCATTCTATAAATATATCGAAGTAGAATCAACAGTGAACATTTTAACTACATAGTGGTTGATTGAAGAAACGGAACTATAGTCTATTCGCATTAAGAAAATAGTGACTCATCAGTGCAACTGTAAAGTAAAGGCATTTATATTAAAACAAACTTTTTACTAAACATTATTGTCAAATATAATTATTACGTAATTATTTATTTAATTTAATCATAATTATCGGAATTTTCACTTTTATTTTTACGAATAGGTGTGGTATTTATTTTTAAAATCGACAAAAAACGCGTCCAAACGTTCTGAAGGACAATTAGATCATAGTAAATTTACTATTGGAAGTATAGGTATTATTGTGAAACGTCTGACCACAGAAGACTTGGCATATTGCAGAAGGAAACCTGATAGTGAATACCTATAAAATCTCTCAAGTCTAACGCAAAACTTAATATACTGATGACTCAACGATAGAAAACTTGCAACGATGAGAATATCTGTATCTTAGGGAAACGACGAAACAGACGTCATCTTAATTATAGTAAAATCCCTACCTTTGTTTTTCCTTTGTTTCTGAACAGACAACTCCACTAAAAGCCCGCAAGTCTGCAAAATCTCGTTCCACCAGGCTGGAAGGACCGAACATTGTGTTTGAGTCCCGCATCGCTGAATTGGAAGCACAGCTCACACAGGCCAACATCGACCTTAAGAAGGTTCAGGTAAGGTTTAATTTGAGTATATTTTGTTTCCAGACAAGAAACATTGTCTGCTCATGATGTAAGGATCCGAATATAAAGAGTTCAGTTAATTGAAGAGGCAGTTCCATTTTAAAAATCATGACTTCATCCGTATTCTGAGGCCTTAACATGATGTGTTAAAATGTCAAGCGTGCGAGCGAGAAAGAAGGATATACACCCTATATTTTTATTTATTTTTTGTAGGTGGGAAAATCATACGATGGCTCTTGGGCGAAGCGGGAGATAGTGTCAGATTTTTACTGATTAAAAACCCACCCCTGTTCCTTCGTTGCCCTTCGTACCAGGGCTGAGTCTTCCTTTCAGAATCCGACCTTAGGCCCCAGTAGGCTTCGACCCAACGGCTTCCTGACATCTCCCTGAGGCCCACGTGGAACAGTATGCGCCGTCAACGACTTAGGCTCGGTCCGGACGGTTACCGGACGGTCGGACGGCGAGCTACCCATTGCTCGCCGTCTGCAAGCCCGCGCCTACGGTGGCTGGAAATCGGGATCGGGATCCCAGCGGCTGGGGCGTGAGGGCCGCACCCGTGCACGTGCGGCCGCCTCCTTTACTACATTACTGCTTCGCAGAAAGAGGCGACCGCCTGCCACTCTTCCACGCTTCGGACCATGGCCTGTACCAAGGCCCGGCGCGAGAGATCGTTGCCGCCGATCTCCCCCACGAATGTACACCCTATATGGCTCTATCTCTTTAACAGTTCAGTTTAGGTCGTCAAATGGATCACGTTAAGAGATTATGGTATGGCTTCTGGTACTCAGATGCAGTTGGGAAAAGTCTAGGCTTGATTTTTTAAATACTCTATTTCTATATTCATATTTTCTTTTCTAGGAAGAGAATAATGAAAACAAGCGCAAGTTGGCCTCTGGGCTTGTTGACTCAACTTGCCTCGATGGCTTCAAGCGCCAGATTGATAATCTGCAGAGGTAAGTAACGCCTGTTATTAAGTTTAAGGAGGGTACAATTATAAAATTCAAAGCATTGCGCATTTACTTATAAGACCTGTGAATTGACAACATGAAAAGCGTTATCTTGTTTAGAGAATTTGAATTAAGAATCTGCTGAACAGACGTTAGAACTAGTTAATAAGTTCTTATAAATTCGGAAATTCCATCCCAGTCATCTGCCAGCATTAATCAAATTAAATGTGCTCACACTTGTAATGTAAGCTTTTTAAATATTTTTTGCCTCTACGCAATTTTTATGATCATAAAGATGATCTACTATGAAATTAGTTTTCTTTACTCCATCAGGGACAAATCGGCTCTGGAGGCTCAAATTTCAAAGCTGAAGCTAAGCTTGGAACAGCGTGACGATGATGGACGGTACAAGCGAGGTTCTGATGCTGTGGAAAACCAGCTCCGGGAGGAACGGAATAACTTGGAGGCTGAAATACGCCGAATGAAGGTAGGTCTAAGTAACAGTGATAAAATCGATACAAAAATATATGTACCTGCTAGTGGCCCTTGTGGAATTAGTACTGGCCCTGGTCATCATCATCATTTCAGCCGAAAGACGTCCACTGTTGGAAGTAGAGTGTGCGAAAGAGAGCGAAAATTTTAATAGCTGCAGTAAGAACGTGCTGCACAGTCCAGCCACTCTATTAAATTAGAAATAGACTTCGATGTTTCGAGAAAATCAGGAGTATTTGAACAAAATTATTTGTGTCCAATAAAACGAATGACATAAAAGATAATCCTTATTAATTTTTGAAAAAATGTAGGTACTTAAATTTTAACGGTGGCCGCAAAATTCTCATCGTCATCACCAACAGGTGATGTACTTATTGTTTAGACGTGTTGTCAACTAATTGGCGTGTTGCGATTGCTTCTGAACTTCTGTTCAAATTTGTAATCACCTGTCAAGGTGAACAGTTCCTTAGCTGAAATTGACGAAACAAATACCTGCTTCAAGAGTGCCATAAATGTTTCCTTATCTAAATGTCAACTTCAGGACGACTTAGCCAAAGAGCGCAACAAAGTTCGCGAGCTAGCTGGAGAGGGCGCTCGTCGTGCCATACAAGAGCGTAGCGCGGCAGAACAACGATACAACGCACACTTCGATGAGCTACAGCATGACCTGGCCGCGCAGTATGATAATGTGGCTAAGTTACAGGTAAGTTTGTTGCATATGGAAAGGTATGCTGAGTGCTTTCACTACGGCAGGTTACAACTGATAGTTACACTTAGACAAAATTAAGATAACACAATCATTAAAGGATCCTCTATTAACTATGACCTCAAGGAATCTATCACTTAATTGCCATAAACAGTGATAAGAGAGAGGAAAAAGAACCTCATAAAAATACTGATATAAAAATGAATAACCTTGAACATTAAAATAAAAAAGAGGAAACTTAAATGTTTCATAAGTTTCTTCAGGACACAAAACACATACATAAAGTACACAAAATAACAATGTAAAAACAAACACAATTGATATCAACGAATATTATAACAAAGAAAAATAGTCTACAGAATATACCTACAACACTATTACATATAGAAAATAATACCTAGGACGTATTCATGATGAAATGTGACCAAATAAACATAATTTTCAATCAGTTGGACCTGGAGCGTCAACGTCGGGAGGAGAACGAGTTGAAGCGCGAGTTGTCCATGAAGAACGCGGCTATTGATGAGCTGAAGATGGAACTCAAGAACAAAACTTGTGCGTATATGATGTAGATCTTGTTTAAATGTTTATTTTTTTTTTGACCTAATGGTAAGCGATGATGTGGATCGACGTTGGAGAACGCTTGCCTAAGAGCCTAGAAGTTACCTATTTACTCTTGACTTTAATACCGTCAATTTATGCACAAAAATCACACATTTTGACCTTCATTCTTCTTTTATAACGTTCCATACCTACTGCGGTCTATCTACCCGATTCTCCTAACTTTGGTACTATTCCTCAGATCGCTGTGCTCTTAATGTTCTGAGTTGAGTTACACAACAACTGACAAATCCTTGCACTGCCAATACTCAATACCTTTTTTGCCTGGATAAGCCCACTCAAATCTGTATGATGATTATCTCAAAAGATGGTCCTTTCATGATTCGACCAGTACAGAATATATGAACAGAGACATTGACCATTGCGTTTCTTTCGGTGTTTCTTCTCAGTCAACAACTATAAAAAGATTGAAGTGTAAAATTTTAGTTCAACATATTGCACCTCCGCTCCAATAGTACCACAAATCAAAAAACAAATTAATGAGAAAACGGCATTTTAAATTCTAATAATTGAGGGATATAACGCTACATATAAATAAATAAAAATGAGTCACCTATGGGAAAATAATTGAATTAGAAATATGACAATTTCTGAGCTTAAAGTATGATGAATTCTGAAATTAATAACATAATTACCAGCAAACAATTTTTTTTTTGAGTTTTACACTATTTGAGCGGAAGTGCGATATTTACAAAATAAATATAATTTACTTAATGTTCTTGCAGCTTCACTCCAGGCGGACTTAGCTCAAGCTCACGCAGAGAAGGCATCTCTTGAAGAAGAGCTGGCAAGCGCTCGCCTAGCCATCGAGAGACATCAGCGACAGGCCAAGCATGAGACAAACCGGCTTAATTCTGAGGTAAAAAATATCTAACATTTCTGTAAATATGATTTAGACTGTTGATCTACGATTGTAAACTTGACTGCTGAGGGATCTCTCAAGGATCGATTCTCGGTCATGGAGTGATTAGGTTTAAATTTTCCATTTATTAAACTGGCAGCCTAGAGTTTTATTAAAAGCTTTTAGCTCACCTCATTCCATACCTATCCCTTCTATTGTCATCCATTGCTTAAGTGTCTTTTTGAAAAGGTCGATCGCCTAAGTTATAATAATACCAACCACTTTTTTGCTTTTTGTTTCCGATTATTAGCCGATCAATTTTTTTTCTAGATCCAATCTCTTCGTCAACGCTTGGACCGAGCTGATGCTGATCTGGTACATTCACGTCGCGAGAACCTGCGTCTGTCTGAACAAATCTCGAATCTGGAGAAAGAGGTATCATTAAATTTCTTCGTTTGCATTCTGAAGTTGATTAAATTATATGTGCCTATGCCATCGAGATGGAAAAACATTGTATTATTCTGTTCACAGCAAACCATGAAGAACTTAACACCGTCATCTCCGGAGAAGAACAAGAAAGAGAAAGAACTGTCAACCATGCTCGAGTCAATGGAGAACAAACACGGTACGCAATGTTACACTCTAAGTAGTTTCTCCAAAGCTGGGTCTAAACATTATTCTAAATCTTTGGGAAATAGGCTCGTTCAATGGGTAAACTATTGATGTTTTGAAAGATTCTTCACACTTAAAACGATCTGAAACAATACCTTCAAAACATTCATACTTTACCCTTTCATTTTCTGCGCTTGCATGTACATCTATAGTGCTATGAAAGGGCTTGTATTCTTTCTAAACTTTCAATAGTTTATTCATCAGATTGTTTACAATGATCTCCCATAGTAGTGACTACGTATTAGAGTTAAAGCTAGAACATTTGGTTCCGCAGCTAAAACGGTGGCTGGGTTGGAGTCCATGATACATTCACAAAACAGTCTGATGGAGAAACTCACCGGCGAATGTCGTTTGCTCACAGACAAGCTCGACGACGCAAATCGTAGGCACAAGTACGAACAATTTACAATCTTATAGCATGATTATATTCACTTTCTTTTTATAACTTCACCTAACATTGCTGGCTGAAATATCGTTACCCATTTAAAAGTATTGTCTTAACGTCGTGCTGTGTTTTTATTGGTGGCAGGCAGTGCGCAGAGTCGCGGCCGTTCAGACGAACCAATCAGAACACAGCGCGACCTTTCGAGATCGCGAGACCGAGAGACTCGCCGTTCCAAGCGCCGCTCCGCAAAAGAGTCCGATTCGTCGAATAACTTCGTGCCAATAGTTGTTGGCCCGTTGACGACCAATCAGGATCTCACGAACATCAAAGGAGAGAAAATATACAACCTGCCGCTTATGATACAACAGCCCTTTTTACGGGAGAAAAAGGAGCCTATTAAAGTTGATATAAGTGTAAAGTTAGTACCTAAGCCTAGAAAGAAGGAGAAGAAGAAGCGAGGAGCGCACGTTGAGGAAATAGAAGTGCAAGCTGATGATAATAGAGGCGTTAAGAATAGCTTTAGTATGGAAGTTTCTGATGGCGATATACAAGTCCTGAACGAGACTGTAGAGATTATTGAAGATAAACCTAGTACTACAGAGGAAGTAGATGCTAAAGACAGTCATAGTGTAGAGGAAAATGGCCCAGTACAGAATAATCAGCAAGATTTGAGTACAGAACAACCAATGGCAACCGATCAGAATAATGTTGAACTTCCTGAAACTCCACAGGAAGCTAAGAATGAACAACCGCAGGAAAGTAATGAAGAAGCAGAAGAAGTAGTAACAGATATTGTTAACACAGAAAGTGAAACAGCGAAAGAGCAAGAGACTGGTCAAGAACAAGAAAAAGATGAGGAAGCTACATAAAGTGTTGATGAAGGGCATTTTCTGTTTGACTGAGCAAAGGAATTGATAGAGCAAAAGCGAATGATTCATATACAAGTAGAGTTTGAGCTGTAGTTAAGGTTATGGTAGCTATAGGTTAAAACCCTGGTAGTATTTAAAATAAAGCAGTTTGTTAAAGATACCTACTAACTTCTATGCTTTGTTGTAAATTACTTTTGAACAGTTTTTAAATTGATAGTTGTTATTTGTATGTTATCGTTGTTTCGTTTTGAGCTCCTTTTTTTGATTAATTCTAGAGTTTAGAGAACATTTTTAAAAGCGTTATATATATTTTTATTACTTTTATCTTCCCTTGACTACCAGTGTTCAATATTCCTATTGTTGTAAACGTTAGTTCCATGTAGTGTGTAAAATTTGTTGGCTTGTTATATTTCTTTAGCATTTTATTCAGTGTTATAAATGTTTATCTCTTGGTGTTGTGAGACAGTACAAAGTTCAATAACTTTTAATGGGTAACGATAATATAAGTGTGTGCAATAAATAGATGTTAAAAATCTTTTTATGTTCATTTTATTCAGCCAGTTTTAGACTATTAGACTTGAAATCATTTAGAAAAATATTCAGTTCTAGATTAATTACTTCGTCTTTAATTACTTTTCACTCTTAAAAACCTCAAATGATTTCCAGTCTTTCGATTGCGATTCCATCGTAAAAATTAGAATCATTCGTTAATTTATTTAGTTTCATATAGTCTCATTTAACCTCACAATATTCACTCACTAATTTCCATTTCAGAGCAGAAAGAACACAATTGCTTTGCAGGAACGTTGAGTTAATGAGAAAGCTTAGAAACTTATGGAGTTCCCATAAAAAATATTGCACTACAATCACTCCTTTAAGAAGTTATACACCTTTGAGTGGGTATCCGCATAGTCGGACCTCATATGACTTAGACCGCACTTATTACACCTCAACTCCTAACTATTATAGAAATAGATTTAGAAGGGACAGTCTTCTGAGTGATTCCTCAAGGGACGACGTTGGTGGTCTGACCAGGAATCTAAGTGATCTTTCCATTGATAGAATTGATGATTCTGATGATGATCCAGTAAAGGTAAGTGATTATGGAAGTTAATAGAGAGGTGATGATTTGGTAGTTGTACTCGTAGTTATAATTGATGAGCATGCTTGTTTGGGTAATGTCGTTTTAGTTAATATGTATTAATATGAAAGCTCATAAAGGCTAATTAATTACAAATTTGATTCTTATTTAATCTAACAGAAATTCAAGTAATCATATAATATGTCTAAGAATATATTTTCAAAGTAACTGATCCATATAAATTGCATATTAAAAAGTCAGACTTCATTTTCTTGAAATATAATAAAATGGATATTGTATTAAAAGATATGTGAAATCAAAATTCCTGGTAATGTTACTGTAATATATAGATAGGAATAACCTGCATGGTGTTTGCTACCTGCCTCACGTTTGTTTGTTTGTGTGTGCACACGAATGGCGTGCTCAGGCAAGAACTGGCAACTCTCCAGCGTCAAGTAAACGGCCTCTCGCGATCCATGCAGACCCCACTCAACACGCCTAGCAATTTTGAAGGTATGTGAAACAAAAATGTATAGAACCAGCATCGGAATGTTATGATACCGTAATTTACAACTAGAATGTAGTCGATCGATGATATCACCTTTGCCTACCTTTACCATGAGTTACTATCGAATAACTACACCATCTTACCGTAGTCGATAACGAATAAACGTGCATCGAATAGATTACAATTAAACTCGTACCATGAGTCAAACGGACTCGCTAGTGACAACTCGAATGTATAAACGGTGTCGAGTGTTTACGTTTGGTACAAAAACTGCAACGTATCTAACTTCACACTTAAGTTTGCTCTCTTTGTAGCTACAGTAAAAGACAAAGTAAGGCATATAGACCTAAAAACCCTACCAATTTGAAACACCGGTTCTCTATAACCGGACCTATTGAAAATGTAATAATTGTACTTCTACAAATATTTTGATGGTTCAGTGCTGTTGTGAGTTTGTGAATCCTTGATTGGGAAAAATGGAGAGCTTTGGCAATAATATGTAAAATAACAACGCGCATACTAAAAAGTGGTATTTTAAATATGAAATCCATGTATAAAAGTAAGTTTATAGCCTTATTACTAACATACTTCTAAATTACCTTCGATTCTTTTTTTTCAAATCTGTATGAACCCTTAGGGGACCACACAAATACTCGAAAGCCTCTTTATTAAGCCTATATTCTTTGATGAAATTATTTTCACTAATATGATCAATTGCCTTTCCTATAGTCGCTTGGAAATTTCCTTTGACGCGTCGTTCGTCTTCATATGCAGCCGTACTTACCTAACATATTCTACGTTAAATAAGTTTTACTGGAAATATTTATGCACAAATTTAATTAAAATATTGTTTTACCCGACACGCTTCACAACATTTTCACCTTAGTACAGTTTAATAGTGACAGTTTGCTTCGATAGCACCTGTCAAGTTATTCATGGTACCAGTTTTCTATAGGAAACTAAAACTTTAGTCATTAGCGAGTTCTTTTTCGATAGGTTTTGTACTTGATTATTCATACCGTAGTTCGATACTACCGATTTTGGTTCTGCAAGTGACCGCTAGAGGCGCTGCAAACTTTGCCGTACAAAAAATTTACGGCGTCGATATCGAGTAGCGACGACTACTATTGCTTTAAACTCATGGTAGAGGTACTGTTCAGGGCGAACTTTCATCAAACGACCGTTTATTATGTTTTGAGGCAATTAGTAACGTTTGGGCGATATGTGTCGACCACAATCTAATTTGTAAATGCTATAGCAAGAAAAGCTGATGATCCTGTTCTAATCCTTACAGCAGGCAGACAGATAACTGGCCTGTTGGTCTAGTGGTTAGTGGCCCTGACTGCTATGCCGGAGGTCGTGGGTTCGATTTCCACCCAGGACAAATGTTTGTGTGATGAGCACGTTCATTTGTTTTGTGTCTGGGTGTAATTTATCTATATATTTATGTATTAAGAATTATTTATGTATGTTTATCAGTTGTCTAGTACCCATAACAAAAGCTCTGCTTAGCTTGGGACTAGACGGCGTTGTGTGATAGTTGTGGAATATTATATTATTATATTAAATAGATCACAGCAGACAAGATAACTGCAGAAAATGAATAAAATATAAAATAGGCAAAGAAATTACCATTGTATTTTCCTGATCATGACACTATATTTTTGAATTTCACGGTACAGCAGCAGAAATAATGTTAGAACTATTGACTTGTATGTATTGAATGTATTACTAATCCGACCTTTCTTACAGCACATCCCCCGCACACGACCACTACCGACAGAAATGTACCACATACCCCGTCCAACAGCGGACGAGACTATACCGGAGCTGAGTCCCCCAGACACACCGCACACGGACCGGACTCACCAAACACAACAGCCCAACGAGATGACACCTACCAAGCTGCAGGAATAACTGACCAACCAGCACACGTTATACAAGATCAAGATATCGAACAAGATGAACACATATCTGGAGATGACAAACCGAATGAAACAAATTATCAAGAGACTGAACATTTTGAAGAACAAGAAGAACCAGTCAAGGTTGAAAAGGAACAAGTGCTTAAACAGGATGCAGAGAAACCCATGGAAGTTGAACATCATGAAGAGTTTGATCCTCAGTATCAATATGATCAGAATTACGAACAACCAGCAGTGACTGCAGATGATCAATATCAAAATTATGAACAACAGCCGTACAGTGAGCAACAATATGAGAATTATGAGCAGTATCCACAACAGGCAGCTGATCCAGCTGCGCAGTATGATCAACAGTATGAAAATTACGCAACAGAAGATGGTAACTATCCTGCTGAACAAAACTACGAAGCCAGTCAATATGCTCAGGAATTACCAAACGAAGTTGCACAAAGTGATAGTAACGATACTGCTCAGTATGCCCAAGATTATCAAAGTGATCAAAACGCGCAGATCCCAAAAGAAAACGTTTCAGAAACCATTAAACCACAGGATAAACTACCTAGTCAAAGTTAGCAATTTTATTAGATTTAAGTTGAATTTTTCGTGCAATATTTTGTTATTTAAATAGCTTATTTATTTTATGTGTTTGTGCTAGTTTTAATTATAGATAATAAAGCTTTTGATGTTAGAGATGTTATAGATAAATAGAAAAACTATTAAAGCTGGGTTAAGAAACTTCAAATGGTTATTGAAGAACTTGGCAAAAGGTTATTGGCAGTTGAAGTTGATTGACTCAGGTGTATGAAGGAAAGTTTTGAAGCAACTAACAAATGAAAGGCAATAAACGTAGTAATTAGTACAAAGAGACATTATAATATAGAAGTCAGAAAAGAAAATCAGATTGGATAGATCACACATTTGTAACATACTTAATTAAGTAACAACAATTTAAATTATAATAGAAAATAAACTGTTTTCAATAAGAAAATAAACTGTTCCGCATCGCTATAAATCGGTAAAATGCCCAAATGTCTAACGGCATTGTCATGCTGTATAGCAATACTTATTCCCGGTCCAAAGTAACAGTTGGGTCACACGAAATGTCAACAAGGCGTGAAGAAATCAATCACATAAAAGTTATATACATATATATATTCATATCATTATTGAATATGTTCTATAAAATCAATTATATTGTTACCTTCATAACAAACCATACCTAATTCTGACTGGACTACTTTGTGCCAGTATTATCAATTTTTATTAGATACTCTAAAAACTTAACTCTAAAATCATCGACATCGACCGAAGTATCTGTTAGTTGCTAGAAAGTTTTCTAAATATTTCCATTAAACATTAAATGTTCACCAAGTAAAACACCTTTCAAAATGATTAAATTATTTTTGCTCAATATAATGTTTATAGATTTTTTCCTTGTTTTATTTCAACATCATTTATGTTTTACCCACCTAAGTGTTGTGTTGCTATTAGATCCTAATTTGTATTTAGCACTATGCGATATATAAAATTATCCTCCCGATCAAATTTCGATCACGGTGGTCCATCTCCACATCAACAGATATTAGGCAAGTTCCTACGCCGGAGATATTATAGCACACAAGCCTGTCCGCAAACAAAAGCGTACTCTCTGTTCCTTTACTCTCATAATCCGATAGGACGACAATACCACATGACCAGTGTTTTTACGAGCCTTCTGAGACACGGGAGTGTCATACCACTAACCACCAAGCTCCAGGCTACTACAGATTAATCTTTAATTAATAGAAAAACCTAAAATTACTATTTGCCAGACCAGGGTATTGAACTCTACAGCCGCTTGCCGCTTGTGACAACGACGAGACCAATATTGTACGGTAATATACGGTTTGTTGCAAATATAGGGTGACGTGACAGTCGGTACAATAAAATAACATGGAATTTTAATAATATTCAATTTTTGGCCAACTTTTACAGATATTGAGGACAATCAATGAAAAGAACTAAAGTGAAGATCTTTCCTCTCTAGTGTGATAATTATATATGTATATTATGAATTTATTTTAAATATAAGGTAATATATATATTGTTATATAAGTATTTATTACTTTAAGATATCAAAAACTCTTCTCTTCTTATTTCTACACACTATTGTCTACATTAATTTCTCGTTATCTCTCCTTTTGCAGGTCTGCTGGAAGAATATTCTTTTAGAAATAAGCAGTACCTTTGTAATTTTTTTTATCTCCTTCCTGAAATATGATTATAAAATAACTAAGAAATTATTTCAAAGTTAGTCTATCGGTAAAAAAAAATATTCAGTCCAGACAGTCAACCGTTTTCAAAATTTAAACATGGTACATGTTTAAATTTTCAACTTACTAATCCTAACTACAATATATTATAAAAACATACAATATAGTTTTGGTCGATCATGATAACAAACATATTCATTTAAATAACAAACAATACAATTTAAATGCGACACACCTTTCAACAAATATCAATTTTGGACTTTATCGGAAAACACTAATTAGTGTTTTGTTAGGATTTGGCACGGTCGCAGTGTTGCCTTCAATCGCTGGACCGCACCATGAGAAATAACTTCTTTTATATTTTAATTATTTGTGCTTTTACTGAGATTTTAACGGTAAGTCAAGACTTAGTACTTATATACATATAGGATTATCTTAAGACCAGTTTTTTGATCCGTTGTTATCTCAACCAATAGTCAATAGTAACTAATTGTTGTTTAATTATGCCATATATCTATATATTTTCTTTTTCTATAGAGAGTTATAATTATTTATTTGATCATTAGTCAAGCTAGTGCATAAGTATAAAAAGCTAGCGTACTTTGCTACTATTTAGTTACCCTTTTTAGTAATTGATTGCTATATTTGTAACTACGTATTAAAAGAGTTGCCTAAACAGGTACTAGTTGTCAAAGGATGGCAAAGGTCTCGAAAGTTTTTTTTTAAATTTAGGTACTATGTCGACCTGAGTTATGGCATCAAAACTGGGAATGCGTTCGATTTATCAGTCTACTTTGTGATTGTCAGAATTGGTTTTTATTAGAGCTGCCAGCTGTATCTAAACTGTGTTAGACTACATGAGACTTATTGGGGAACTTATGACCATTCGATATGTCCGTGGGACAGCGCACTTTTCGTTAAATAATAAATACATACTGTACTTGAAAATTCGTGAGCGGCTTCTTTTCATAGAAAGTGGTGTAGACTGGCGAGTCTATCGACGACGTTTTGAGAGGGTTGCGATTTCAGGTGTGCATATAATTGATAACAACATATTTAGCTATAGGTCTGAAACAATGCATCAGGGAATTTGTCGTACACTATGCCCACTTGATAACATTGATAAGTATTACGCAATCCAGCAAAAGTGAACTATTATGTATTGAAAAAGAAAGATGCTTAAGTACCTACGTCATGTTCGCGATGATAGACCATTTTATTGCTACAGTATTTTTGTTGGCCTAAACCATTTTTCGAAGGTCTTATTAAGTTATATTCGCAACACTTTCAGCGGGATTTGTCATTAGATGATTTTTCCACCTAAAAAAACACTTTCAAAAAAAGTCATCAATATAAAGTGTGATAGACTTGTCAAAAAGACGCTACTCAAGAAGTATGAAATAACTATTTATCATTTCAAAAAAGGGCACCCTTTTTTTCCCAAGGACTTAATCTGTAATAATTCATAAGAAATAAAGTATATCGAAATCTGTTATTATTATTAACAGCTTAAGAAATGCAAAAAGGGTCAATTACCAACGGAAAAAATAAAATATAAACTAAAATTTTACAGAAAAATGAAGAAAAGAAACCAGCAGGTAATGAACCCATCAAGCACACAAGACAATTTTACGAAGAAGAAGCAAAAAGAGATATAGAAAACCTACTATCGAGTGTTAAAAGCCGCAAATTTAGTGTAGAAGACGAAGATGATACTGAGGTACTGAATGCACCAAAAAGTGCTAAAATGATGGCAAGAATAGACAAAGTTTTGGAAAAGCCAAAACTAAAAAAAAATAAAAGAAAACAAAAAACACTAAGATATAATAATCAAAATTACGCTGATAATATCAACCATGGTAACCTGCAAAATTTACCTTTTTATGTTAAAAGTACCTCCGATAATTATGCATCTCCCCATTCTGTAAAAAGTAGAATAAATGGAGGACAAATGTCAGGAAGTCAAGTGAACCATGTAGACATAAAGCCTGATGTTTACCCCATTATGACAAATGGAAACGGATACGTCGAGAATAGAGAAATTTCTTCGAGAGAAGATATCATACGATTTAATGATCAATATTACGTAAACGATGACGATGGATCCATGAAACTAATTAATCAATTAGACACAAATCAAAAAGGTGAAACTGTTATAAGAACTACTATACCAATGACGGAAAACTTTGACATCAAAGAACTTTTAAACCAACTAAACATCAAGCGTGGCGGAAATATACTAACACATAAATTATCTGACAATAATGTCAGAATGCATGATTATTTAAATACGGTTTACACACAATCAGCTGATCATTTGAGACCAGGTAATACACTGGTTAGTGTTCGTAAACAGTTGAATGATTTTAATAATAAATTAGAATCTACGGACAGAGACCAAAGAAACACGATTATTCTAAGGAATGATGTTTTTAAAATAAATTCGGCTAATAATGACCGATTAGAAGAATTTATGAAATATTTCAACATTGGAAAAAACCTGGGACCTTCACGTACCACATTGTCTTATCAAATTAATGAGTCAGTAAGTATTGATAAACCTGAAGTAAAATCGGGTTACTTTGGCCCAAGCGTATTAACCAATCGCGGAAGGAGGGACACTGTGCTTAACTGTTTTTCTATTGGTTAACGAGCCAAGGTAACGTTACTATTCGGTATAATGCGTTTCAAATAAGAATTTTGGAACGATGACGACATCACATTAAAAAATATCTTAACAAACAGATATTTTTTTAAATTAAATTTATTTACGAATCATGACCGAAAATAGTTTAATCAGAATTTAGTTCTTCATCTCTGCATCACTGTGAGAAGTATCTGAGTTATTTATCTAATTTAGATTAAGCAATAACGTTTTTTTTTAACCGAGTATTCGGTTAAACAAAGTAAAATGCCGTTTTTGATACGCAAATAAGCTTTCTTGCAACCTGTACTTTTCAAGTGATTATTGTCAGATAAAGGTAATTGACGTTCCTATTCTTTTTTGGATCGTTTTGTATTTGATTTGTATCTGCGTGTATTACAGCGAAATGACATAATGATACTGTATTTTTGGCTTAATAACTTAACAGACTAATTCTTTATACATGAATTTATTACAAATGTACAATCATTTGTCTTTCACTTTTACTAATATAACAACTTATACCCGTTGACATTTGTCCATATAAATCACAATAATTGATTAACTAACGATCTATGGTCAACTGTTGAACTAAGTGCTCATAATTACACAATAATAACTAGTTGGGTTGTTTCTTATTTTTTTTTATTTAGATAATTTTGCAGCTACCAACTTTACTTGAGCTAACCAAGGAAAGTTGGTTGTTAATGAGTTTTCTATCGTTAAACATCAATGTACTAACTTACATAGATTACCGTAACGGATAGTTCTGAATCCACATAATAAGTCAATTTTCAATGGGTCCCAATGGACGCTGTAACAAAAATTAAGGTTTAATGATGAACTTTAATATAACAGTATTTTAATGATCAGACTCTGTGCAGAATAAACATTTTTGAACTTCCTGTAGATGCCTACTCATCATATTTTATCCACTGAATTTCCTTTTCAGCGCAAACAAAACGACTACAGAAATCGAAAAAGAAGATCCACAATCACACAAGCAGGTTACACCCAAGATCCTGACACATGCAAAACATACAATGAAAATCTCGCAAAACTCTGGTCTAACCTCTCAAAATTAATAAATGTCACAGAACAACCTAACGACAGGGCCCTACACAACATAGCCATGATGATACAAGCATACTTAGAACACCAAAACGCAAAACAAACACCCGAAATAATTAAAGAAAAACGCGAAGGACCTAGGGACAAAATAGGTGAAATTATTCTCAAAATTAAGAAGATTTTGGCTGACGGTGAGGATAGTGCAGAAAAAATAACAAAAATCATCAAAAAGTACCTCAAACCGGATTACATGAACGCCGAAAGTGAAGACTGCAAAGAGGTAAACCAGGAATATCTTGATATTTCAGTAGATTTGCTATATAAAAACTATTTAGAGAATGCCCAATGCCAAGGAGAAGAAGAAGATGGTATAGCAAGAAGTGGGAAACATACTCTGAGAGAAAAAAATGGTAGAATTGGTACCGCGAAAACAATAGTCTCCATGGCACCCAATGATTTTAAACCAGAATATCAAACCATACACTTTGGAGATGAGTTATATAATGACTTCCAAAGGGGAAAAGTGCCTAGACGAAGACCAATTAACAAGAACCGAAGAGTTTTTAAACCAAGTAAAAACCAAATATCTCGACCTGCATATAGAGCAGGAAACGAGAATGAAAATGAAAAACTTCAAACACGATCAAAGTCAGCTAAAAAGAAACTAAAAAAAAGTTCCCTGAAATCTAATTCGGTGAAAGGTAGATGTGAAACCTACGCCACTCGTCAACTAATAGTTTCACTGCGATCAGTGATGGAAAGATTTATGAGACTTCTCGAATGCCAACTTGATAACACACTGCGATCTCTAGATAGAGATTCTAAGAATCCTTACTATTTGTTTGCTTCTAAATTCTATTCTGATAGTTTACGCCACAAGAAGATGAAGTCTAAATCACTAGCAAAAGATAAAGGACGACTAAGAAATAATCCGCATAAAAAAGTACACATGAAACGTCGTGATAGTTCAATTGAAAATAACCAAGATGTTCATATGCGTGATGATGAAGATTCAGAGTCGATTGAAGAATTTAGTTTTGAACAAATTGAAAGCATGACTTCTGCAACGCCATCAGTTATCCGTGATACAAACGACCGAGAGCCAGCTACTTACAAGAACAAACAGCATGGTGACAGTGACTATCTTGCGAACTATAATGAATATTTTCAGTCTCCACCACTCTACGATGATTACGATGGTATTAACAAAAAACACAAAGTAACTCATTTTAATGGGCTGTCCAGTGTAATCAACCCATCTTCTCTTAATATTAAGAAAACTACAAGAGATAAGCCATCAACCAAAGAGTCGGCTTCATCTAATAAAGAACCAGAAACCGAAAATAGTGATGAATATGATACATATTACGAAGAAATGTTTACGGAAGAACCTAATAATCTATACATCTTTGATCAACAAAAAGTACCAAGTTATGTAGAGACACCATTCAATGATTTAACAAAATTAAGAAGTGATGATCAATTAATAGCAGAAAAAAGCAAAACACACGTCAAAAGTTTTGAAAGCATTGCCGAGTTTCTTAAAAAAGCTCGTGATTCATCCATGCAGACACCGGAATTTGCAGTACCTTTTGCTCTAGACACTAACAAAGGGTACGTAGAACTCACACATCTTATAAAATATCCAAAAATTATCGTGTATCGTCCTCAGTTCCTAGTCAAAAACACTATGCCCTACGATGATTTTCTAAAAACAATCAATAATATTAATATGACCAATGACGATGTACGGTTAATGAAAATTGTAAGACACTTGCCTGACAATTCTGTTAAAGTTCTATTCGAAACTGAGGATTTTGAGGCGCCATTAGAGGTTCGAAATCTTGATGAAAATAGAAGAAGTGGTTGGCCAGACCCAGTAGAAAATTACCAATTAGGAAGCAGAATAGATACAGCTAATGAAAGTACAAATACTGACATGACGGACGAAGATAGTGAAGACCTCTTTCCTCTTGATAGCAAAGAATCTCTTCGAATAGACTTGAGCGAACTCGCCAAATTAAACCTTTTAACCAGTGTGACTGAGGAGCGTTTATCACCAGATTTGAATCCTGAATCGGATTATTTAAAAGTCAGCAATGAAATATCTTCAAATGTTTATTCTGAAAACAATTCAGACTCAAACTCAATATTAAATTCCAAAACGAATTCCTCAGAATCAAGTACAGGGTTAAGTCCAATACCGAGAATTTCCACTGGACGAACGAGCGAATTAACTGATAATTCAAGTTCAGATTCCAGTAAAAATTGGAACTCAGATGTAGGTTCTGAATTAGGTTCACAAATAGGACCAGGCACGGAATTAGGATTGGAGGCTCTTTTGAAATTGAGGAATAAATCAAATCCAGAGCCCGAGTTACAATGGAGTTCATTTTCTAGCAATTTGTTCTCTTCTCACCCCAAGTCTCACATACGATCACAAATCAATTCTCACTCTTCATCTGGCTCAAGCTCTATTTCCAACTCTCATACACGATCATCAGCACCAGACTCTGACAGTAGCAATCAGGAAGTTGAAAACGACTTTTATTCTTCGACTCAGTCTGTTGTCCTTGAATGGTGGAGGAAATGGAATAACATAGTGAAGGACAAAATAAAGGTAAAATAATTTACATTTAAAACCTACTTGATAGTAAACTGAGAAATTTTATAAAATTGGGAAGCGAGCAGTACCTGTTACGTACAGTCATGTCATATTCTAATACTCTCTCCGACTCTCTGGTTTCTTAGCTCGATAAATGTTGATATATTGTTGGTTGTTGTTATTGTTGTCAATTCCAAAAACACAAAGGACAAGCCATGACAACTCTTGCAATGTTCATCTGATCCATCTATTCAACAAGTGACAATACTCAGTCCCAATGTCCTTTCTAGAAAAATATCTATATAATATATAGATATATCTATATAATATATATATCTATCTATCTGTCTGAGCCTTGGTTTAGTTGTAGCAGTGAAGATTCGGTACAAGTATTTGTTCTACCATCGGGCAACCCGAAGTAAGGCGAGTGTCCACCCTTACGTTGTTAACACCTCGACGGTTCGGACTAAGCGTTTCGCCTCGTCGTTTATACGGCGTACATCGAAGGATTGGTACAATTTGCCTGCAGCGGTCTTCCATTTAGGCGTCTTCAAGACTAGGGTGAATAGGCTCTTAATAAACTAGTGCCACTAGTAGTATTCACCAGTAACGATTGCATCACTGGTTACCATCTGGTGGGATCGCTGTCAAGCACTGGTTTGTAGGGTCGATCGCAGTCAAGGTGGACTGATAAGGGTCTGGCCACCGCGGGTATCTACTGGATACTAGAATCGTAAGACCGATCGATGTATCAACGCTTAGGAGATGCCCTAAGTCCAGGAGTGGACGTTTTTTGACTAATTATTATCTATTAACTAATTTTATTATTTTTATATTATAGTATATTAGGGGAAGTTTGAAAGTGGCGCCAGTGACTGAAAAGTTGAAAGGGAATCGTTTGTCTTGGTATGGTCAAGTGAAGAGGAGGGATGAAACGCATGTTACTAAAAGAGTTATGAGTTTACATGTGGATGGATGGAGAGGGAGAGAGAGACCAAAGAAAAGATGGATGGATTGTGAGAGAAGTGATATGAAAGAAAAGGGAGCTAGTGATAGCGTGACGAGTGAGAGGACAGAATGGAAGAATAAAAACGTGTTGCGCCGACCCTAAATAAAACGGGACAAGGGCAGGAAGATGATGATGAACTAATTATTTTTTATCTATTTCTAGGAAATTGTCGGGAAGATGGCTTCTCTTGCAGACAAGGTCGAACACATAATCAGAATATAATCATCGAGCTAAACTTCACATTGTATACCTTTTTTACGGGATACATAATAACAGTAAAGATCAAATATAATCTCCACACCATATTATAATGTTTTATAATTATACTAGCGGTCCCGGCAGACGTTGTCCTGCCCGCAAGCTGGCATTTTGTTAGAAAATTTTACGAAATAAGGACCCGGTTTCAGCGCCACGTACCGGGTCTTCTAATTATATTTTCACACCATTTAGGGACCCACTTAAATATACACATAAAATTACATCTAAATTGTCAAGCCGTTTAGAATGAGTTAGGTGACAAACACACGTACAGAATAATAATTAGATAATTATAAAGATGATTGGAATATTTTTATGTAAAAGCAAAATTACATTTATCTACCCTTATTGGATACAGATTCCAATATTTATTTCTTGGTCAACACTAATGATGTCAGGAAAATGCATCGCTCATTTGTAATGCCATTTTGTCACATTTTATTAACATATACGAAAATCTTGATGACAAGCCTTCACGTTTTGGCAGATTCAGTACCTCGAGTGTGAGTTTTGTCACATAGAAAACGCTACTAACGCGTTTCCGTATCGAGTGTTAAATGTATGAAAACTCAAAAAGCGCCCCTGGCGGAAAGTACTGTAAACCGAAACAGCGAGTGTAAGATTTTTTTACGGTACTAGAACAGTTACGTTTTTAAACGTGACGTTCATAGTAGCTTTTCGGAGAACATTTTGCGAGTTATTGCGAGTGTGAGTTAAAATTTGACGTCTTGAACCGACGTCCATGCGTTTGTAAACGTAAACGTTGTAGTAAAGTTACTCACTTGGTATGTGCGAGGTGAATTGTTGTTTATATTAGTTACTTTCGTAATATTTGGGTGTATTTTTATGGTAAATTGTATTGCGAAAAAAAAATACGCGTGGAAAATTAAAATGACTGCTGTAATTTCATTACTGATTCTTTTTTTTATGTAATTACGTCATTCATTAATAAGTTAAGGCTCATTTCTGTGAGTAAATGTGAGAACACTAGACTCCACAGATTTGTAGATTATTTTCTGTTTAAATCCACTTTTTTAATATTTTACTTATTTGGTACTATGTTGACTAGTATACATAAACTGTCCTATTAATATTGTAAAATAGTTTTTTAAAAAGAGTAACCATGGAGTTTCTTGTCGGTTTTTCTTCATAGGAAACGACCAATTCAAACCATGCACTTTCTTTTTGTTGATGGGATAATCATCCATTGAAATCTCCCGCTTTTGGACAGAGCTACCCATTGCTCATCACCCGCAAGCCCGAGCCTGCGGTGGCCGGAAATCGGGATTGGGATCCCGGCGGCTGGGGCGTGAGGGCCGCTACCTCGCACGTGTATTTGCGGCCTCCTCCTTTGCTAACATTACTGCTTCGCAGAAGGAGCTTTACCAATGCCCGGCGCGAGAGATCATTGCCACCGATCGTCCCCACCAGGATACGGCGGTGCTCTGTCCAAGCATGGCACAAACCGTGCACTTGCTTCTAACGTTTTATAAGGGAAGGGCCCTACTATAGGCCTATGTGAAATAAAACATTTTTTACCGAATTATACCTTTTTTTTGGAGTATTTTTATATTATTATTCTAAATTAAAATATTAACTACCTACTACAATAATTAAACACTTCTAACAAATAAAATTGTTATTTAGTAAATAAAACATTCTTTGTTATACACACAACATTTATTTTATTAATAAATTAACACAAGCACTCACTTAATAAATAATATAATACTCATTGATATTGTTATGTAGAAATACTGTAAAACCATTATTTTAAAAAAGTAACCATGGGACTTTCTTGCCGGTTATTCTTTTCTACATTGGAAACAACCAATTTCAACTGTGCACTAGCTTCAGACATCTAATAAGTGCCCATGTAGGCCTATGCGAAATAACAAAACAACATACAAGATGCTGCTGTGCACAATGTAATATAACATAAGAATCACCATAAGTATTGCATCCACAGTAATCATTGAACATCTTGCCATTTCTTTTGAGTTTCCAATTCAAGCTCCCTTCCCCTCTCTACATTAAAGTCATCTGAATATTATTTTTTTCTGAAAAACCCCTCCATTGCTCGTCACAATTCAGAAACTGCCCTGTTGCATGTTCAATCTGATTGGGTTGTCTGATAACCCGGCGTCGTGGAGATATTGTTTGACATGAAGTAATTCCATGTTGTCGACGTTGTGGAGTGTGTCCCGCATACTGTGGTCTAAGAGGGCCTGCTGGAGATAGACTGTCCAAGACAACTTCCACTTCTTCATGGTGGGTATTTGTGGTTGATGATGGTTGTGGTACGGGTGATGTGATGTGATATGATCCAGCTTCAGCCCATGCAGCAAAATCCACTAGAATAGAAAGGAATAAATAAACAAAAATTTGGCAAGGGTAGGGCTTATGACTGTTGGGCTACCAAGTCACAGGTCTCAATAGTGTACCTGAGGCAATACTTACATAAATTAGTAACAGTACTTTCTTCAACAACTTTACTTTCTTCTTTAACCTTATGACTGGCAGCCGGTACAGGTGGTGTTGATGACACAATTACAGTTCGGTTGGAACTGTCAGTTTGGTTCTGAAATGTTTTAAAAGTTTTAAGTCTGGTGAAAAACCAGAAAAAATATTTTATCATTATTAGTTATTAAAAAGTAATATGATAGCATCACTACAAACATCAGAAAAGTCAGCATTCCTTACACCTGGTAAGCCTGTGCCAGCTTGAGGTAAGGAACCGTTGTTCTAAGTCAGTCAGCTGTAAATTAAGTGCAGCCTCTTCACCAGTACCACAAGCAGCCCTATTTATTCTGGCAGCCTTTTTCTTAGTGTTATTTTTTAAATCACTCCAAACTTCTGAAAGACAACATTACCATTTTAGTATTGTCAAGGTAAGTACGGGCAAATATGAAAATATGATATTAACCAAAATTGTATGTACACAACAGGATTTTATAATGAGCTAGGTACATACCCTCTTTCATTTCTCGGTGTTCTTGGTTTCGCCAGTGGGATCACTATTTGACAAAGTTAGGCGTCCCCAATCCTGGATCGACTGAATTCTACCTCTTGCTTTTTTATATAATTTGTTTATTCGTGTCTGAAAATTTAGAAAAAAAGTATTTTATTTTCAAAAGAACTAGGCACATAGCACAATTTTAAAAGCTGTGTTTAGAATTACAAAGTTTGTACTTACTGTTCCATGAAGTTATTATATATCATAACAAACTGTGATGGACTGGTCTTCATTATTAAAAAAAAATTAAATTATCGAAATAAAGCACACACGAAACACAAAAGTGCGAGAAACTTTGAACTTTTGAAGGCCTATGGAATTTTAAGTAGTGCGAGCCAGACGCTGGTCACTTGAATTTGATATTTGACGCCACTCATAACTTATTTCACATCTCCCTTACTCACTGCACGTTAAAACGAAATGGGAATATCTCATTCATACAAAATATATATACGTCTAAATTATGTAGGATACCCGTAACGCTTGATAATATGGCATCGGCAAGATTTTAATTTAGTCGCATAAGTTCCATGTGGGCAACATTAAAAAAATAACAAAACGTTCTAAATACTTTCGGGCAAGTGACGATACGCGAAACCGTTCGTATACAGTATTGCAACTCACACTCAGACTGTTTTTAAATACTCTCGTAAGTTAGTTAGCTCGATTAACGTGTTCGTCACGTATTGCGAGAAACGACAACAAACTCACACTCGGGGTACAGAGCGTCTAGTGCGAGTTTGTTTTACGTTAACGTAATCGATACGTTTATGGCGTTCGGCGCTCCGATTGACCCGCTCCAAGCTCTTAACCAATTACGCCGTGGCGAAACTCCGCTGACGCGACAAGTCGCGGCATGACGGAAGGAGTTCCGACGGGATCTCATGATGGAATGGCGACAGCGACTGTCGCAACCCAGTGCCCAGTGCACACCATAATGATGGCGGTAAGTTCCCTCTTTGAGGAGTGGAGTGCGTCGCCGTGTGGCAACACGGCATCCTTCACCCTCCGCATAACGCAGATTCTCACCGGACTTGGAAAGTTCGGGAGGTCCTGCCCAAGCGGGGCAAGCACTGCTTGGCAGAGCACCGCCGTGACCTCGTGGACATCGGTGGCAACGTTCTCTCGCGCCGGGCTTTGGTACAGGCCATGGTCTGAAGCGAGGAGGAGTGGCTGACGGACGCCTCCTTCTGTGAAGCAGTAATGCTAGCAAAAGGGGCGATTTTTTTCCCCAAGGGCGAAAGATGTCATTGGATGATTTCCCACCTATAAAAAAAAGCTCTAAACCAATCAGAACCGGACGTAAAAACAACTGTCACTCAGTGCACTGGTGTACAGTTAGTAACAAAGTCGATTAGGTACAATGTAATATAATTAGTAAATTATTTTATGTATTAAATAGTTACGTAATGTTCGTGTGTCATTATTTATCTCCTAAAGAAAAACGAATAATATTAAGTTCTAAATAAATAAATCCATCCTTCGGTTTACCCACTGAATTGCGAGCTGGGATTACAGACTTCCTGAGTGATCGATCCAGTCGCGTAGTCATCGTTGGCTGCTCATTATGAATGCCGGGGTCAGGGTCTGTACTCTCAGCAACATTGTTCTTGTTGTACGTTTCCTGATAACTAGTGAGTCATAAATCCGATCTCAAAGAGGTAACAGCTTAGCCGCATAAAAATTAGAAATCTTAGCAAAGGTGAGATAATTCTTCACGCTGGAACAGTTGCGCAAACTTTATCAAGCGAAAGTTCGATTGTGTGTAGAGTACTACTCTCATCTTTGGATGAATCTACCAAATACCAGCTTGATGCGTTTGAGTCAAATAACAAGTAAGCTAAGAGGTAGTGATGTACTCGCCAAGTCGAAGCTTCAAAGTCTTGAGCATCGACGCCGAGTTGCTAGCCTGTTGGTTTTCTACTGGTTGCATTACGGGAAGTATACGTCGTAATTATGGAATTTATTTCCGCCAAGCCTATTCCATCATCGGACCACCAGATGTACGGCGATGCGCCAACGGTACATGGTGAATATCCCACACATACGCGCAAAAAGTTTTGGGAACATCAGTGACGGATTAACCCTTAATCAAATTAAGCAATTGCCTAGGGCATCACGTCTGGGGGGGGCACAAGAAGAAGCACAAAAAAAAACCGTCCTTAGGGCTTCACATCATCACACTCACGTCACCAAAAACCACACCAAAAAAGTTTCTAGGACTAATTAGAAAATTCGCGCGTTTTAAGTTGACATAGAGTCCGGCCTAGAGTCATAACCCCGCTCCCACTTGCCCGCTCGCTGCTCGCTAGTGCATTCGGCAATTCAAATGCACCTGAATTGCGATCAGCCAATCACACACCAACCCTACCCCGCGGCCCCCCCGCAAATCTGTGTCAAACAAATATTTAGTTTTTTGAGTAATTGTGCCGACCGGCTTCTATGCATACGTAATAATAGGGGTTAAAGTATGAAATTGCCGTTTTATTGTAATAGAAACAAAAGTGCATACTACAAAACACACACAGAACACACACACACACACACACACACACACACACACACACACACACACACACACAGTGTGTACTAAAGAAGCAAAAGTGCATAGGAGGTACAGAAATAAAATCGTGTGAAGCGAGAAATGACGCCATCTAGCGTAGAACCAGATTGAAATGTTGCTATTGATAACATTACATTATACTGTTAATAGATGGCGTCGCTGTGCTTAATTAATGCTTATTTTTGTAGTACTTTCTTTTTGTTTCTTTAAATATTGAAATAATTTATAATTTATTTTAAAGAGATGAAGATATTAAAATTGAATATCAATTTATAAATATTTGATTAGCTATGTGTTAGTTGTCAAACTTGTGAGGGTAGGTTGAATAAGGATTTATAAATAATAACTAGTAGGTAGTATGGAGTATAAATGATACTTAGACCAAAAAATTATGACTAAGCTCAGTTGGTTGTTTGCCAAGTTATCTCGTCCCAGCGCCTTTCGTTATTTTTTTTTTTTTAACCAGGTGTATTGTCTACTTATTTTACCAAAATGAGTAAATATGCATTGTTATATAGATTTAGTAAAAAGAGCTCCAATAATTGCTAAGCATAATCAAGGTAAAAACTTGTCAGAAGACGCCAGAGAGACCAGTGTAAATGTAAGTAGTTTTTTTAACTCTTTTATATAACAAAAAACTCCTATATAATAATCATTATTGGGTATTATATATTTATGTTTTATTGTTGCAGAGAAAAAAAGTTGTTCTATGGATATGACGATTTGAAGAGGGCTCTTTAAAACACCATCAAAAAGCTGGCAGACTAAAACTAATAAACATACCGCAGTGTCAAACCATGATAAGGGAGTATACGAAGAAAACGGACATCTGTCGACGAACCACTATGCTAGTTTATTTGACACAAGCGTTGGCACTGTCCGTCGGAGGCTTGCTTACAGAAAACCATAAAAGGGCAAGATTGCAATTTGTTTTGGATCACATAAACTTTGATTAGAGTAATATCATGTTTACTCATGAAAAAACTTTTAAGTCCAGTGAACACGGACGGTTTTGTTTGTGGCTACAAGATAATAAATAATTATAATACTGATTTAATATTATTCACTCAGTACTTAAAATCTGTATTAACTGGAGACCTTGATATGTGTGTTTAACTTAATATCCGTAATTAATACATTAAAAAAGTTATGAACACTTGATATGTTGTTGTGCAATTTTATAGTTTTTAGCCTACATTTAATCTTTTTGATCTTTGTGATAAAATTATCTGGTCTTTTGTTTGTTTTTGTTAAGGTTACATAAGCTTCAATCCTCTTTCCAATATTGGAAACGAATACTTAAGCTATGGCCTCAATAAGAAATTATATATAATATTATAACCTTATTCGGTGATAATTAAACGGTGATTGTTAAATTTGAATAAGAAATTGTAAGAAATAAACATATTATTTTTTTAATAGTGCTTTTTTGTTTGATGAGCCTGTTTACCAGCATTTTTTTCGTCTTGCTGAGTAACTACCCACTTGAATATTATATTACAAATAAATATCCACTTGTTAACTTTGATATAATATTCCTACCGATTTCTTTAGTTTGTCATTCATAACTTAGAAAAAGTGTGAGTACTACGTGAGATTTGAACTCACGGCTCATTGATTTACGCATCTATCTGCACATGCTAAACCACTAGGTCAACATGACTCTAGTTTGAATGATGAAATTATGAACTAAAATCAGTTGTTGACGACAATGATGACGCAAGTGTCTATTATTTGTTGAACTAAAAGTCAAGTTTATACTTTGTGAGATTGCCTTTGGTCGCTACTTAGCTGTGAAGAAACCAACGCCATCTAGTTTAATTTTGTAAAACTTGAACTTTAACGTGCAAGGGAAAATAGGCGTTAAGGTATCCAAGCACTTCTAAAGGTTCACTGTACTTTGAATTGAAATAAAACCTTCATGGCTTGAGATTGTTGAGTGAAACTTTTTTCACTTATTGTAGTTTCTATGAAGTTCTTCTTTTAAAAAATGTGCAACACTCGATTATTGACTTTTAGTTGTTTTTTATTCAGCTTAGACAAGAAAGATGGATACTTCGAAAATTCGAGTGATTTTTGTTACGAGTTCCGACGCGGAATTAACTCGGCAGAAACAGCTCATATCCTCTGCATAGAGAACTATCTATATTATCTATAGGAAGAAGTGTTTGTTCAGTGAGCAGTGTCTGGTCATGGTCCCAGCCACCAGACGCAGGCTATCTCTGTCCAAACGCAAAAGGTTGTTGGTTAGGGTTTTATTTAAGTATGGCATGGCTTCTATAGCCTGCCTGCAACCCGGTGCCAGGGACCACCACCTTCCCGCTTGTGCGTTAGTGTGGTCACGTAGCCAAACACGCAGCTGACCAAAGAGTATTGGCACGATGGGTCCAGGTCCGAAGACCACCGTGCCAGACCCCTGCCTTGCCAGCTTATCAGCTGCGTCGTTGCCCAGTGAGCCGCTGTGTCCTTTTATCCATTGCAGTGTCACAGTGTTATTGTTTGGCATTGTAACACGTTCCAGTGCAAAGTGGCATTCTTGTATGAGTATCGAGGTTGTTGAGGTTTTCCCCAGTGATTGTAGTACTGAGGCACTGTCGGAGATTATGCGGATATGAGTGTCCATAACTCCCCTGGCTTCTATGGCGTGGGCCGCTAGAATGATGCCAACAAATTCTGCCTGATAGACAGAGTTGAGTGTTCCTACCGGTTTGGAAATCTTTATTTTAAGGTCGTTGGAGAGATTTTGATCCATCAGTGTATATTCTCAGTTCCTTTGGGCCTGAGTAGTCGTACGATTCTTCTGTGAGTTAGATGCTGTAGTGTTTTTTGAAGTGCAGTGTCTTAAGGGCTTTATCGTTGGAGGCTGTCATCATGGGCTCTCGTTTAACAGTGTATTCCATAATGCGTGTATGTTTGATTCGAGAGTCTGAAGCGGCATGGTTTAACGTAACCTTACCAACAATAAAAAAATCTGAAAAATGGGTGCCTCATGATTCGACTGATCTGCAGAAAGAAACGCGTGTTGAAACATATGTTGCCTTGTTAAATCGATACAGAAATGAAGGAATATTGGATCGAATTGTGACATGTGATGAAAAGTGGATTCTTTACAATAACCGTTAGCGAAATACAATGGCTAACCCAAGGTCAAACGCAGCAACAGTGTCCTAAAGCAAAGCTTACCAATAAAAAGGTAATAAATGAAAATGATATTTATTTTGTAAATCGGTTTAAAAAAAAAACAGTTTTACACGACAATTTTTTTTGTCGATTTTAAACTAGATGAGGCCGGTGTTTCTTAGCTGACTACCCTGAGAAGAAACCGAAACAAACTCAGGGGTCAAAGACCTTTCATATGCCGGAATTTCAGATACAATTAAAAAGCCATTGTGTCCCGCGTACATCTGCGTTCTGGCATACAACAGGTTAAAGTCCATACAGTAAATATGTAATGGTCAAATCACATGAGAACCACGCAGATTTGTCTGAAATGGTCTTTTGAAGAAAGGACCATACAGATTTGAGTGGACCTGTCCAGTCAGTGCAAGCAACGACTTGACGAACAATACCAAGGAAAGGACATTTGGGTAGACCGTAGAAAATACTCAAATTGCCAGAAATACGTTAAAATTACTGAAAAGAAAAAAAAAAGCAATCAACATAGTCCTCACGTTCACAATAATAAAAGGAAAAATTTAGTTTCCAAAATGTAATACTTAGTAAAGTAAATATTTACGTATGTCAAAATAAGTAAATAGTAAAGTAAACATTGATGTTAAAAATTAATAGAGAAAAAAAAATGTCAAATTGCAAAATAAAAATAATCTACTCGTACAATTGGAAAAAATTATAATAATAATAAGACAACTGGTAATGGTAACTGTTCGGTGGTCTCAGCATGGTGTTACTCACTATAGCTTTCTCTGATCTGGTCAAGCAATAACGGCAGATGTCTACTGTGCCGAACTCCGGAACAATGATAGCAAAACTGACTACTAACTAATGATAGTGAAACAGCCCCGACTCATGAATCAATCTTCACCATTATTGCTCCATGATAACGCGAGACCTCATACAGCACGAGAAACCGTTTTAACTCTACAGGAACTGCAATTAGAAACCATTCGTCAGCCGCCGTATTCGCCAGACCTTGCTCCAAAGGACTAAATTTTTTTTCGTGATTTTGACAATTTTCTACTTGATAAAAAGTTTTCTTCTCAGAAAAATACAAAACGCTTTCACGCAGTTTGTCGAATCTAGTTCTATCGCAAAGGCATAAATGACCTTCCTATTAGATGGCAGCAATGTATAGATAATAAGGTCATTATTTTGATTAAATAAATATGTTAAATGAAAAAAAAAAAACGAATTTCAATTTTTCAGGTGAAATCGGCAATTTCATACAACCCCTTATAAATAAATTATGCTTTGGTTTTTATTGTTGTCGCACCTACTCCACTTCTAAGGTACGTTACATCTCATCACCTTATTTTACAAAAAACTAATGTTATTAGGCGTCTAGTTGACATGCGGATAGGGGGGCCCACAGGCGTAGATTGCTTAGGGCATCAAGTAGTCTTAATCCGTCACTGGGGAACATAATCATTTTGCGTACAGTTAAGAAGTGGAATTCCTTGTCGGAGTAGGCCTTAGTTAAGAGTGAATGGATTACTTCTATGCTAGCGTGCTCAATCATCGATCACATCATCGCTTTCCATCAGGTAGGATAGTGGTCAAGCGCAAAACTATCATTATTAAAAAAACAACAACAACTCGCGTGCGACCTAGTTTTAGGCCATGCTACGGTCTAAGAAGAAATGGGAAGGAGTCACCCCTTCTGCGAAGCAGTTATGCGAGCAAAAGAAGTAGCTGAAACCGTGAGAGAAAGAATATCTTCATACCCCAGACGTAGTCGCAAGGCGCCCGACGTCAAGAGTCACAAGGTGATTCCTGACCACCGAAGGCGCGGGCTTGCTTACGGCGAGCAATGGGCCGGCCGTCCGATAAAAACGCGCTCAAAGCAACGTCAGCAAAACTGAAGATGCCCAGTAGAGCCGATGCAGGCATTATACAAGGACTGCGAGATTGTTCGAAAGAGTCATTGCGGCCCTGGATGGCTAAGGGCATCAGGGAGTTTGCGCTTGCGCGAGGCCCCTTTATGTGCGAGGCCGTAGGTGAGGAACCACTTCGCCCACGCCTAGCTACTCAACTGGGTAGACCAGGTACCTCTTCCCCACTGAGCACACTGGGCACGTGCCCAGGGCCCCGCGATGTGTTGGGGCCCCCTACTGCCTAGTCGATTACCAAACGATAACCGATAGCTACTCTACTCTCGCCTGAAAATCAGGCTTACCGATTGCAGCATGTTTTAAAAATTTTCAATAAACATAAAATTAATACGTATAAATTAAATTGAACTGTTTTGAAAAAAATCATTGATCAGTGAATTATTTTTATTTTGTGTTTTTGATCAACAGTTACGATAGTGAATCGCGGAATTCAAATGATGCGAAAAGACAAAGCATTAACTTAAGTATTTTGAATTGTGATTGTCGCTAATGTCAATAGAATGTATATATGGTCAAAAACACAGATTTTGAAGATGTGATTAACGATTTTGCTAGAAGGCAAGCTTCAATCACCATAGATACTTTTAACTAAGGACTAATCGTGGATGCTGGTTACTTAATGTGGATCATATTATATTGTCGGTTCATCATAATATCTCATGAACTGCCCCCCCTAGCCAAGTTACAATCGTTTCGTTCGCACCGAACGCCTCGAGTAGGCCACGCCTCCGATTCCTTTGTTGAGAGGACGTCAACTTGGCTGTAAAAAAATAAAAATATAGCTAAAACTTTGCATATCAAGGTCCTTGTCTCTTCTAACAAAATAGTGTATTATTATGGTCATAGGGGCCCCATTATCCTAATCTGCCCAGGGCCACTACTAGGTGAAAGACGGCCCTGGGGTAGACACTTAAAAAATTTATTTCTTTAAGTAGCTAGACTAGACTAAGGTTTGAATTGTGGACAGAATAGTTCCTTTGACATTAGAATGTGCACATCCATTTTCTAATGGTAAACAAATTAAACAAGAAGACAAGGCTTAAACAACTTAGTATCCAAGCCAAAAATTGTCATTTTGACACTGACAATTAACAAATATGTCACTTCGTGGTTTCAGTGATTTGTTTGTTTGTCGTCAAAGTTTCCAAATAATTTATTGTTTCAATACTAAAAACAAATCGTTTACAAGCATTATAACTACTTCATAAGTTTAAAGTGTAACAATTAAAATAACACGGGAATTTTCGATATATCAGTAGAAAGTTTTAAGGTTATAATTTTTGTTTTGTAAAAACAAACCTAAAATGGTTTGTGAGAAATGTGAGAAGAAACTGGGCCGTGTTATAACGCCAGATCCTTGGAAAACAGGAGCAAGGAATACAGTGGAGTCTGGAGGAAGAACAGTTGGAGAAAATAAAGCACTTACTGCGAAAAAAGGACGATTCAACCCATATACAAGCAAGTTTCAAGAATGCAGGCAAGTCACTGTTTTTTATTACAGTGTGACTATCCTTGTATATATATTACTTGTGTGTATAATATTCATGTACCCAAACCTTCCTCATGAATCACTTTGTCTACTGGTGAACCATATGAAATTAAAATCTGTTCGGTAGATTTTGAGTTTATCACAAACAGACAGATAGACGCGGTGGGGAACTTTGTTGTAGGTATACTATGTAAGGAAGTTTTTAAAAATCCATCTATCTTTTCCAGAATATGCAGAACAAAGGTACATCAAGTGGGGTCTCACTACTGCCAAGCTTGCGCCTACAAGAAGGGAATCTGTGCCATGTGCGGCAAGAAGATACTAGACACTAAGAACTATAGACAGAGCTCTACATAATATAGGCTTCATTTATATGAGTTACAGTTAGGTATATCTATATTACCTCTCCACTCTACATTACATACATATGTAGACATATCGTCGTTCATATTGCAATTAGTTCTATGTCAAAAATTACAAGTTTACAGGAGAGTAAAAAAACAACATACTTGAAAAAAATCTTATATGACACCAAAATGTTTTTTAACTAATGTTTCCTAGCTATTGTGTTCTATTAAATATGCATATTGAAAATTCCAAAAAATAATTGTGTTTTGTTAGAAATTTTACATAGATTTTTTTTTGACATTGAACAAATTGCAATATGAACGACGATATGTGATATATATATATGTGTGTATATATATATGTATATGTGATATGTATATATGTGTGTGTGATATGTGTGTGTGTGTATGTGTACATATTAGTACATATATATGTAGAGTGTATGTCACTCATCTAAAAAACAATGACATAATTGTAGAAAAGTTTCATATGAGACCCGCCTCTCATGGATGAACTTACAGTTCCTGAAACTGGGCAAATAGCAATGTGAATTTTTCAATTTATACATGCTTTTCTAAATTTATCTTTTTTAAGCGGCGTCAATAATGCCTCGGAAAGCATGTAAACCGTTAGTCCCGGTCGTCATTCATAGACAGTCGTTAGACTTTCTTATTCATAGAAAGTCTGACCATTAATCTGTTCAAGGAATATTGTTTTGCCCTCTAAAAGGTTTGTGTAGGTCTGATAGGTAGTCACCCCGCATCTGGTTAAACTAGAAGTTGACACCAAGCTGGTTGGGAAAAGGTTGGGAAGATGAATTGCAGAAATGTGATGTTTGTTTGTTTCTGTGTGTTAATAAATTATAATTTCTAAAGTTTCCCTTTAAAAAAGTCAAATTGTAGTTAATTCATTGTTATTTTGGATAAGGAATTTGTGGTTAGCAATTTGATCTGGAGCTAGAAATTCTATCCTATCAAGGTCATCTGTGAACTGATTATACTGAAACTTGCAATAGTGAATGGGGGAGTAGGATGAGGAATATTGTTGATAATGACTTATAGTATGAGAATTCCAATTCATATTTTTTTTATATTCCACAACATTCACTCAACGCCATCTAGTCTCAAACTAAACAGAGTTTGTGGTTAGTGGTATGAATACTAGACTACTTATATATTTCAAAATACATACATATTATAGATAAATTACAAAGAATGTGATGTGTGAATGATCATGTTCGCCACATAAACATTTGTCCTGGGTAGGAATCGAACCCACTACCTCCGGCATAGCAGGCAGAGAATGTGGCCACTGACGACTAGACCAACATGGCTATCTATCTCATAATTGATAGTGTTGTTTTAAAGAGACAAGAAAATGTGTTAATGTTTTTCATTGTATTGCTCTTGCAAATATTGAGTGAATGTGACTTACCTTACAGTACTTTATTAAATTTTAACTGGTAAGTGATGTTTCTTTCTAGTCGCTTTTAGTTTCAAGAAAGTACAACAAAGGTCATTAGATCCACCAGAAACCTGACCAGCTTAAGCCTCCTGATAGCTACAGTCTGGGGATGTTTATGTCAAGAGTTAGTAGGAGTAGGTTACTTCTAGGCAAGCGCGCTCCATCGTCGCTTTCCATCAGGTGAGATACTGGCCAAGCGCGAACCTATCAACAATAAAAAAAAACGACGCTTGGTGTCCACTTGTTGTCGACAGTTGATTGGAAGCCGCTTGTCAACCAGTGAACGTCAGGTGATCCACGGGTGGACGACACGCGTATCGCGTTGCGTTGTCCGCAAATAAATAAGTATTTAGTCAGGGCTAGCAATGAAGGGAGGGGAGCGGTGTACCGCCAATGGATCGTCCTCGGACGTGAACCACTCGTGCACAGCGCACGATACATTCGCGACCTAACCATGGGCAAAGCCAAAGCGTGTGAGCAAAGGGCGACCACCGAGTACACTTACTACATTCGCCGTCTGCACGAAGCGAGGCGGAGTAGGTCTGGTGTCGAATAGGTCTAGAAACCTTTACTCGTGCGTGTACAACTACAACCCCCCCCCCCCCCTCCAAGTTATTATTGTACGTATGAAGCTACTTATACCTACGTGTAATGCTTCATTTACACGCGGGCCCAGCCTCGGCCAATCGCCTTCCCTAGCCATTGTTTTAACGGGAAACCCCGTTTAAACAATGACGATTGGCCGAGGCTGGGCCCACATGTAAACGGGGCATAATAACGACTCGAAAGGTGGGTTGTAGTTATATACGCACGAATATATAGAGTTGGACTCGTTTGAGTCGAGACTAGCGAGTCCAA
Source organism: Mythimna pallens (assembly GCA_961205895.1). Classification (NCBI taxonomy): domain Eukaryota; kingdom Metazoa; phylum Arthropoda; class Insecta; order Lepidoptera; family Noctuidae; genus Mythimna; species Mythimna pallens. The sequence goes on along the minus strand of OY540849.1, from coordinate 10,016,656 downwards.
CTAACTAGCATAGACTACAATTGCTATACGATGGGCACGGGTGATAGCTGTCGAATTCATACATTGTACTGTCGCCGGCACGAAACATGGCAAGCGTCGTTAGATGCGCAGAAGTCGATTTTTAGGTCTCTGCGGTCAGCTTGCAGAACGTTAGAAACGGGGTACATCGTTCCGAGCGTGCGATTGGTCGGACAGTCGACCGTTTGTCCCTGGCGACGAATTCACGTTTCGTTTGCTCGAAAATACACTTTAAATACACAATTATTGTTCGAAGTTCATCGTCAGATGATAATAATATTTCTACAAGACCACAGGAAAAAAACCGGTCCTCAATTTACCGAGAAATCTGTTAACTTATTTATAAAAATACATATAGCTGAACATGTAACCTCCTCCTTTTTGAAGTCGGTGAAAAGTGTAATAAACTGTAATTATTGAAATCCTTAAAATGGCGTTTAGTGTTCCAACTATGAAACCTAAGAATAACCAAAAACTTCAGAACCTTTACATATTTTATTAATATATAACCCCTAATCATCATCATTTCAGCCGATAGATGTCCACTGCTGGACATAGGCCTCCCCTAAATGTTCCCACAATTAACGGTCCTGTGCGTCTCGCATCCATCGAATTCCCGCAACTTTCACCAGGTAGACCGATGAGAGCCACCTTGTACCTTCTGCCTGTGCCTTCCAACACTGCGTCTTCCGGTTCGTTGTCGCTTTTCGGCCTCAGCGACCATCTGTTCTGCGAGCAATGTGACCTGCCCATTGCCATTTAAGTTTGGCGATTCTTCGTGCTATGACGGCAACCTTGGTTCTCCTGCGGATATCTTCATTTCTGATTCGATATGCAAGGAAACTCCGAGCATATCCCTTTTCATTGCCCTTTGGGTGACTTTAAGCCTTCTGATGAGGCCCATTGTGAGCTGGTCGCTCACAATGGGCCTCATTACGAAACCATATGTCATCACTGGCATCACGCACTGGTCACTGTCGACATGCGACCTGAGACACTGTGGTATATTGGGCGAGAAGATACCGCGCAGCTTCCCGAACGCTGCTCAGCCGAGTCGGATTCGACGGTTGACCTCTTTCTCGAAATTAGATCTACCCAACTGGACTGTCTGTCCAAGGTAGACGTAATCGTCCACAACTTCGAGTATAGAGTCTCCAATCTTGATAAGAGTGGGTGCTACATGGTTGTTTATCATGACTTTAGTTTTGTTCATGTTCATATTAAGACCCACTCTTTCGAAAGCTCTACTGAGGTAATTGAGCATTGTGCTGAGCTCTTCAGTAGTCTCAGCTAATAACGCCTAATATACTTCACGAATTCCTTTTGCTTTTTTTGACTATCTTTAAAACCGACATTTTTTATGGCAATAACCATAGAAAATAAACATAAATATAGTCGACCACTTTTTTCACACGATGTGTAGCATGCGCGAATTTTCCTCCACCACGTCAAATCTTTGCCGACCTATCTATCTAGTTATCCTTTTGTTTGATCTTAAAGACGCATATTTTTGTCCTGCTGTCATCCTACCCATGCTATGTAAAAAATACCATATACTTAGATTGTTACAGATTTTTCAATTATTGTACGACTCTTGGCACCGAAAGTGGTAAATGTGAAATTATGTCAATTTAATAAACCTGTACGTTTATTGTTTTTAAAGTGAAGGAAGTATATTTTAATAAAATGATGTTTAGCTGACAACCATTTTTTCTTTCAATTGGCCTTGTAGCTCGGTAGGTATTTGTAGAAAAGTAGACATAAAATTCCCCACAGCTCAGATTCCGGACTGAAATGAATGAATCTGTTTATACGAGATACAGAAGAAAAACTCCCAAGAATTAGGCATTTGAATGTTTAATACCAGGCCACTCAGAAAGATTTGTGAAAAAAAGATTTTTGAAAGATTGACTGGTACTGGCCACTTGTAATTATTTTGAAAACTTGGTTTATTTAAAAGTAAAAATAACATTGTTCGAATTTTGAATTTTCCTCCTCATTTTTTCGAGACCCAAATTAAATTATCGTGTCTCATTTAAAAATGGATCTGTAACGAGAACATTTTCGTTCGATGATTTTCTACGATTTTAAATGTGGCCTCAAACCTGATGAGTCATTTGATCGACTTCAAATTGCTTTTATGGATGAAGGACCTTCAAAAACAACCACCTGTCGCTGGTATAGCGTGTTCAAGCGCGGTCGCCTTACTTTGGGGGATGAACAAAGAAATGGACGTCCTATGACGGCTGTCACCGAAGAAAGTGTGCTGGAAGTCTGGAAGTAAGAAATTTAATTCAAGAAAACAGGTGAATTACATACAAAGTGATTCAGCATATACTGCAGTTTGGTTCGGGAAGCATTGACAAGATTCTACACAAGCACCTTCGCGTGAGGAGGATAGTTTGCGCATCAGCTCCCACAATCCCCGGTCCAAGTATGGGAGGGAACACCGAGGTGGTTTTTAGTCAGTAAGAGTCTGACAGACCCCTTCGTCTGCCCCAGGCGAAGGACATCCATGAGGATTTTCCAACCCGGCATCAAAAAAAAAAAAAAAAAGCTGAGGACGCCGTGAGGTCTTTCCAACCACGCCTCAAAGAGGGGACTTATCGCCATAATTGTGGCGTGCCCATACTGAAAGGGATACAGTTTTTATCGCCGGAAGACGCGCTAGCAGCGTACGAGAAGGTCATGGAAGAGGTGTTTGCGGCGGACTGGATTTTTTTTTTTGAAAATTGTTTCTGACGCATGAAACTTTGTATAGAGGCTGGTGGAGAGTTCTTTGAAAAGATCTTATAAAAATATTTTATTCATAGAAGTTAGTTTTTTAGTTTCTCAAAACTTTCTGAGGGTCCCACGTATAGGTCTTATTATTACACTAATATTATGAAGGCGAAAATTAGTTTGTATGTTTGTAATTTTCTCACGCTCGAACGGCTGAACGGATTTTGATGAAACATTGCATACGGGTAGGCCATGTCCTGGAAAAACAAAGGTACTTATACTTTTTATCACGGGAGTATGTCCCCTTAGGATAACTTTTCTACTATCACGGGACGAATCCGTTGAAAAAACAGGAAAAAGATTAGGAATAGGACAGTTCCTGGTGGACATCAATTTGAATGTTATGGTACCAAGTAGGGAATCCAATCCCGCATCAAAATCACGATCCCGCAGGTCTGCGGGATTGAAGACAGCAATCCCGTGGGATCTCCGGGGTTGGGATATTTTGTTTTAGGGGGGATGCTCAAATGTAACCCGCGAAATTCAAGTTCTCTTTAGTTTTTTTTTTAGGTGGCAAAATCATCTAATGACAAATCCCGCTCTTGGGCGGAGCGGGAGATAGTGTCAGACTTTTACTGACTAAAAACCCACTCCAGATCCATCTTTGTTGTTCAATTCAGATTCAGGAAGAGTACTTTAACTGATATTGATCACGTTCCTTTCCAATTCTGACTTAGGACTCGCACAACACAAAATAAAAATTCAAATTTATTTAGCTGTAAGCTCTGACCAGAGAGAGCAGTGGTGGCCGAGTGGTAACGGCCCCGACTTACGAGTTGTAGGTCGCGGGTTCAAACCCAGCCAGGCGCATTACTTTGTGTAATTTATTTCATCACCACACTTTGTGTAATTTATTTCATCACCACTACTCTCAAAACGGTGAAGGAAAACATCGTGAGGAAACCGGCATGTCCTAGAACCAAAAATTCAAAGACATTTGACATCCACCAACCCGCACTGGGCCCGCGTGGTGGATTACGGCCCATTCCCTCTCCTAGAGAGGAGGCCTGAGTCCCAACAGTGGGAACATTAAAAGGCCGACTATGCTATATATGCTAAGCTCAGACCAATAAAAAAGTATGTAAGATAAAAAAAAATAAAACAAAATTATTATCCATAGGCACCTACAAATTCCACAAAAAAGTCGCGAGTTTCATGGAAAGTTGTTAAATCACATTTTGATGATGCTGTGCCGGGTCTAACTAATAAGTAATCAGAAAGTTGCGCCGTCCAAACTCATGTTTTCTTAGAAAAAAAAAATTGGATCATCCCGCACGAGTAATCCCGAAAATAAGATGCGGGATCCCGCGCTTGCGGGATTGGATTCCCTAGTACCAAGTGATAAATTCTCTGTTTTTAAGTTTTTATTCCTAAGCATTTCGCGGCGACATCTCGATTCACACTTTTCGATTTTTACTAGTATGAAAAAGTTTTGATTATTTACGTTCTTAGATAAATTTCCCGGCTTCCGTTTGAGGATAAAAAGGTGAAAAAATGCACATACTTACATAAGCTTGCAAAAAATCTCTTCAATAACAAAGCAAGCCTTGTAGCGACATCTATGTTCATATTTGGCGCACTAGGTACTAAAATTCAGAATCCTTCATCAGATGTCACCGCGTGATTATAATTATATTCCACAACTATCACACAACGCCGTCTAGTCTCAACCTAAGCAGAGCTTATGTTAAGTACTAGACAACTGATAAAAATACTTATATATTTCTAAATACATACATTATAGATAAATTACACCCAGAACAACAAATGATCGTGCTTATCACACAAACATTTGTCCTGGGTGGGAATCGAATCCCCGGCATAGCAGTCAGGGCCACTAAACACTAGGACCAACAGGCCAGTAAAAATTAGTAGGTACTAGTCGTACTACTCAAGATTAGAACATAAACAACAGTTCGTAATCAACTTTTGGGTAGTTCCCCGGTCTAGCCACAACAGCCGTCTGGTCGGAAGATTCTCCTTTTCAGTGGAGGTATGTGCCTATATACACCCTGTCCTGCATATGTAAAGCCTCACTCAATTGAACGCGTGGGACTAATAGTACCTAAATCTATCTAAAATGGGATATCTTAATTAGTCAAAATGTCTATAATACCTTTCTATTGTTAGAGAAGCCAAATTAGCTAGCTGTGTGCAGTGCAGTAACTAGACTTTTCTACGTCCGGTGCCAGTTTCTGTAACATCGCCCCTAAAAAAGATCCGAGCTGAGTATGTTTAATCCGCCTGACAGATGTCGTCATCGGACGTGAGTATTTCCCAAGCACCTGTTTTGGATCTGGCGGGAAGAAACGCTCGGGTGTCACCAATGTACGGATCGCCCGGACCATATGGATGCATATGGTGGAAGTGGCCTGCTTGGGTAAAGCCCAATGTCCTCGTGGGGGCGATCGACGGTGGCGACCCAAGCGTCTGACCCTGATTTAGGCCATGGTACGGAACGAGAGGAAATCAGGAGCGTAGCTTATCGTGGGCGAAGTGCGCTCTTGCCCACGGTCTCGCACTCAAAGGGGCCTCGCGTGTGCGAGGGCTCTTTAACAACGAGGGTTTTGTAATTATAATTTATAGGCTCGCGTTTGACCACTATATCACTTGATGGTAAGCGACGATGTGGTCGAACACTGGGTGGCGACAGTCGCTGTCTCGTTTTCGAATTTATGAAAGAAAAAGGTCTCACTGATGTGCCTTCGCCCTTCGCCCACGTCTAAATTAGTCCACGCTATGCCTCTGAACCTCATTATCAGAAAGAGGTTAGGAAATGAATGATACAAAACTTGCCCTTGGTTTGATCATTTCTGCGCTCCATCAGTGTCTGCGCACCGCTGGCACCTAGTTACGGCGCTGGCTATGCGTGTGAGTGAAATATTACAAATAAAATCGTGGCTACGTTCGACATCATCATGATCATTTCAGGCCGAAAGGCGTCCACTGCTGAACATGTGCCTGCCCTGCCCTACTGAGGTGGCAGTCACTTGTTTAACGATTCTTCGAACTATGTCGGTAATCTTCATTCTCCTGCGGATATCTTCATTCCTGATTCAATCACGCAACGTAACTCCGAGCATAGCCCTTTCCAAGTTCATTGGAAAAATTGAGTGTGACTGTTGTTAGACGTTGTAGACTCGCCGACCATCAAATCTTAACACGCCACAAGGTACAACATACATTTCCGTTGTATGTTTTACTAAAATGCAATCAAGATAACACATTTCGCGGTTATCCAACCAAGAACCTGATACTATAGTGGTTTTGTAACGGGCACCAAGATTTAACAGCTCAAAAAACTTAAATTTTGAAAATGTTTTTCTATAATGTAGTAGTTTATTGTGTTTTGTTGTTGTGTGCTAAGGTATGCTATCGGGATTATCTTCAAAACTAAACTGTGTCTATCCACTTTTATTGGAATCAACCCCTTGTTACACGCTCCTGATGGTGGATTAGCCAGCTGAGAGCCGCTTCAACTTATTAAAGTTACAGGATCTTCCTGTAAGGTGCGGTGTTGATGGTAAATGAAACCAACGAGTGCCAAAGTAATACTGAATTATATTAAATAAGATAGTGCATATAAATGGTTACAAAAGTGCATAGATTATAATAATATAGATCTTAAAGTAGGTACTAATACTAATTACTTAATCCAACCCTCACATCCCCATACTAATAGAGAAAAAAAAAAACATCATTATGCTCTTTTTTTTACATTTATAAAATTATGACATTATATAGTATGGTTTTGTTCGATTTTTATGAACAATATCCTTTTTACCAAATTGATTAATTATTTCTACATTTGGTGGTATATCTTTTACAACTTTAAAAGGTCCCGAATATAAATTATCTAATTTCTTACATGATGTATCATTTCTAATTAAAATTAAATCATTCTCTTCGTAGCTTATTGGATTAACATTTTTATCATATACTATTTTCCTATTCAACTTACTTTTTATTAGATTTTGTCTTGCCTCTTTTTGTGAAAGTTGCAATCGGTATTTTAATTCATGTGGATAACTGTCGTAATTATATAGTGGATCTAAATCTGTTGTAAGATTGCTAGGTAGAGAACATTTCTTACCAAAAACTAACTCGTATGGATTGAATCCCGTTTCTGTATGTACTCCCGTATTATAAGAAAAACACCAAAAAGGAATCCACTTACTCCACATCTCTGGGTGGTTCTCTGTCTGGATACGCAGAAACGCATTTAAATGCTTATGGGTGTTTTCCAATGCTCCTATTGATTGGTGGTGATAAGCTGTAGAATTAAGTTGTTTTATGTTTAATAATTTACTGTTGAAAGATTTCTGAGAGAAACTCCTTTCCTCTGTCTGTCGCTATTACTTTCGGCACACCGTATCTGAGAATAAAGTTGTTGACAAAAGCTGTCGCTACTTCTTCTGATTTTTTAGAAATTAAGGGATAGCCTTCTACATATTTAGTGAGTTCGCATTGTAATGTTAGTACGTATGTACAATTTTTATTGTCTGTTTCAAGTGGTCCAACTAAATCTAAAAATACTTTTTCAAATGCAGTATTAGCTGTACTAGTAATCACCATGGGTTCCTTCTTAGGTAATGAATATTTTTGCCGCTGACTTACAAATTCTCGAACATCATTATCAATAGCAGGCCAATAATAGTATTTCTTTATGTTATTTGACATTCGTCTCATACCAGCATGGCCACTACTGGGTAAGAGATGAAAGTCATTTAAAATTACTTTTTTATCATCCTTATTCTCTATCCTTTTTACATCATTTAAAATACATATGCGTGGTCCGAACCGCGTTTTATTATTTTGTATTGACGTTGTTAATTTTTTTATAAAGATCTCGTTATCTTTGTTTTTTAATATGTATATTTCCTTTAATTTTAATATATTGCAAAATTCATCTAACTCTCTCACAAACTCGTCTCGCGTCATTTGCGATTGAGAACATAGGAATTTCACGTAAATTGTTGATTTATTTTCTACATAACACAATATTTTATTTTCTTTAGTAATTATTCCTTTTTTCTTTAAGATTCCTAATTCTTTAACGTCAATAAATTTTAACTCGACTGATTCTTTGGGTTTGATATGAAAGCTTACGACTTTTGGTTGATCAGGCCTCAAGTCTGAAACATCCATATCCACCATTGAATCTCGTTTATTAATTTTTTTCGTTTGTGCTCTTGTCATGACGTTCACTAAACTTTCATGCATTTCTTTCAAGTCCTTTAAAGTTATTCTAGACAGTGCATCTGCAGCTGCATTGTTAGAACCTTTTATGTATTGTACTTCAAAGTTGTATTCCTCTAAAGTCATTCTAAATTTCATTAGTCTACTCGATGGGTCTTTCATGTTGAAAGTATAAAGTAGTATAAAGTATATTTGATACTAATGGTTTATGGTCCGTTAATATCTTAAATGGTCGACCATATAAATATGGACGAAAGTATTTCACTGCCCATACTATTGCAAGTAGTTCCTTTTCTATGACGGGATAGTTCTTTTCGGCTTTATTTAATCTTCTGCTAGCGTATGCTACTGGTCTTCCATTATTATTTGACAAAATGGCTCCTATCGCATTATTTGATGCATCTGTTTGAACTATAAAACGATTTTGTTCTGAAAAGTCGGGATACTGTAACACTGGTGGACGTATTAAACTTTGTTTTAATGTTTCGAATGCTTGTTGACATGCCTGACTCCACTCGAATGGTACACCTTTTTTAGTTAATGAATTTAATGGATGAGCAATGTCAGCAAATTTTGGTATGAATTTTCTGTAATAATTAGTGAATGCTACAAATCTTTTTACTTCTTCTGTGCTTGCTGGACATGGATAATTTTGAACTACAGTAATTTTTGCTGGGTCTGGCATTATTCCGTCACTTGAAATAATATGCCCTAAGTACAAAATCTGTTTTTTAAGGAAATCACACTTGGCGGGGTTTAATTTTAAGTTAACGGTTCGTAATCTTTCAAAAATATCTTGTAAATTTTTATTATGACTGTCTAAGTTTCGACCAAACACTATTAAATCATCTAAATAAATCAAACATTTTTCATAATTTAGACCAGCCATTGCTATTGTGATCATTCTCGAAAATGAACTGGGACTGGTTTTCAATCCCATAGGCATACGTGTCATCTGATACTGTCCCGAATGAAAAGCTGTGTGCTTTCTGCTATTTTCCTCTAATTTAACGTTATAATAGCCTTGGTGCAAATCTAGATGTGTGAAATAAATGCTGCCCGATAGTGATTCTAAAATTTCTGTGATATCCGGTAATGGATATTTATCGTCCTCTATGCAATTATTAAGTTTCCGGTAATCGACTACTAGTCGCCATTTATTTTCTCCAGTTGAATCCGATTTCTTTGGTACCAATAATATTGGACTGGACCAGTCGCTTTTACTGGGCTCTATAATACCTTGTTCTAGCATTTTATTAATCTGTCGTTTTATTTCACTTTTATGTGAATATGGTAAACGGTATTGTTTTGAAAATACTGGGGTCGTGTTAGGCTTTATGGATATAGTATGACTGTATACATTTGTAGTATTTAATTTGTCATTGGGGAGGTAAAATATATCTGAATATTTTGCGCCAATATTTTCAATAGTTTTTTGTTCTTCATTATTTAAATGTTGAATTTTTAATTGAGAAAATAAGTTTTTTACTCTGTCTGCGTTATTTCGCGTTTTTTCATAATTACAGACGTCATATTCCCTTAGTTTTTTAATGTCAGGTTTTATTTCTGTTAGTAACACATCTTCTTCATTAACGTTTAATATTTTAATTGGTATTAATCCATGTTTAGGAGTACCTATAGAACTTGCTAAAAACACGCCAGGTGTCAATTCTTTTGAAGATACTACACAATCCTCACTAAAGTTCGTTTGTATGAAGTGTATTGATTCACTTCTAGCGGGTACGTTTATAGTATCGGTATATTTATTTACTAGTGGAAAACAAACAGTTGTCCTATCAGTTGATAAAGTTAAAGTATTTTTACTGAAATTTAACTCAGCCTTATATTTATTTAAAAAATTACGACCTAAAATTCCACCTCCCTTAATGGGTAAGTTATGAAATATATAGAACTTCTGACTAATTGTTTCTCCATTTAAATTTAATTGTAAATACGAGTATCCTATTGCTTGAACTCTACCACCTAAACCGTTTATAGCTACATGCTCGTTATGGATTGGAATGCCGCATTCAAGGGCATGTATTAATTATATGTGCACGCTGACACCGATGCACCAGAATCTACTAGAAAATAATGTTTCTTAATATTACGGTTATGTAATGACGAACACAAAGAAATATAACAATTACTATCATTCGCTAAAATACATTTATCATTATTAGTCACGAAAAAACTGGTTGGATGTTAACCCTGTGTCGGTGTCCGAGTTATTAAGAACATTGACCTCATGACCTTTAGGTATCCCTTGATTTCTTCTATTTGAATAACTAAAGTTACCTCTTTGCCATCTGTGACTGCCAGTTCCTCTTCGAGCCGACTGCCCTCGTGAAGTTGAGCGGTATCGTTGCTGATGCCCGCGCGCTTGGCCTCTGTGAGCATAGAAGTTTCTACCTCCACCACGTTGACTTCTATAATTATTTGATTGGGTTCTGTTATTATAGTAATTATTATAGGGCCTTTTATACATACCCATAATTTCTCCTTGAAGTGTTGTTGATGAGGCCTCCTCGTCTTGAGCTGCTTGGACCGCGTCCTTCAATGAGTTATAATTTCTTGCTGAAATAATTGTACTTACAAGGTTGTAGGGACAGGCCCTGAAATAGTTGATCTTTTTGCTGAACATTTTTCTTCAATCTATTTGCCTAACACAACACCTTCGGAAACTTTCACTCTTAATACCCAGTATCACGTGACTCCTCTGCAAATGTTGTGTTCTTTAAATATCAAAGAGTCTGAAGTGCTTAAAGCGATTAATCAAATCGACTCGGCTAAAGGTGCTGGCCCAGATGCAATCCCTCCAATATTTATAAGAAGATGTGGATCTGCTATTTCTCTGCCACTGGTTCTAATATTTAACCGATCATTAACAGAAGGCACTTTTCCATCAGAGTAGAAAAAAACACGCATTGTACCAGTTTTCAAGAAAGGAGACCATTCTGAGGTTCAAAATTATAGACCGATTTCCATTCTATCTTGCTTCTCCAAACTATTTGAATCCATTGTTTATCCTGTGATTTCGCGGCTTGTAGACAGTAATATTTCCGACTTTCAACATGGTTTTAGACGTGGTCGCTCAATCCTCACTAACTTGGTACCTTACATTTCTGATATATCCAATGAGGTTGACTCGGGCAGGCAAATCGACGCCATCTATACCGACTTTAGCAGTGCTTTTGATCGAGTTAACCATTTAATTCTTCTTGGAAAACTGTATAAGTTTGGTGTGGGTGGCGTGCTTTTGAAATGGTTCGAGTCTTATTTAAAACAAAGACCCCAGTCAGTGGTAGTTAACGGATTTAACTCGACCACCTATTTTGCAAACACCGGTGTTCCACAGGGATCACATTTGGGACCCCTTCTTTTTCTGATCTTTATCAATGACGTGGTGGAAAAAATAAAATACTGTAAGATGTCTCTATTTGCCGATGATCTAAAAATATATAAGGCAATAAATTCAGATGTTGATTCTTCTGAATTGCAGTGTGACCTAGACGAGATTCTGAATTGGTGTCACTACAACAATATGACTCTCAACCCAAGTAAATGCTATCATATTAAGTTTACAAGGAAAAGGAAGCCACTTGCTACGGAGTACAAACTTAATGGTACACGACTGGCAGAAGTCAATGAAATACGAGATCTTGGTGTAATAATTGACAGTAAACTTAAATTTACCTCGCATGTCAACAAGTCTGTCACTAAAGCAGCTCAAATGCTCGGATTTTTGAAACGAAATGCAAGCGGTTTTAAAAATCAGCGCACCAAAATCTTGCTTTACCAAACTTTGGTGCGCAGTCATCTGGAATTTGCCAGTGTTGTATGGAGTCCGTATTATGCAGTAAACTCGCAGCGCATTGAGAGTATTCAAAGGGCATTCACTAGGCATCTGGCCTTTACCTCCAGTGGCTTTTCACACAGGAATCCCTACAGAGAGCGCTTAGGAAAATTCAATATGTGTACTCTTCGAGAACGGAGACGGTTGTTGGATATGTGCTTCTTTCACAAAATCTTGAACGGTCACAATCAATGTTCCTATTTTCTTCACAATTTGTCTTTGAAGGTTCCCCGCACCTATCCTCGAGGAAAACTCAAAAATCTTTTTAACACTCTACCTGTAAAGTCTAATTTGCGTCGACAAGCTCCTCTCCGTAGAATCGTTGATGTATACCACTCGCTTACTGCGATAATGCCCGATCTTGACGTGTTTCACGATAACCTGCGTATGTTTAAGTACAAAATCAAAAGTATACACTCTTGATTTTCTATTTAAACATTTACCTTAATTATTAACTGAATTATGTAAATTAAATTCTCATTTCTTAATAATTATTTTTTTAATTTTTTATATATATATTTATAATAATTGTGTGAGGTTTAAATTTTTTTTCTGTATTTTTTGTTTTGCATTCTAAATTGTATTGACTGTTAAATTGTAATTCAAATTTATGTACATATTTTATTAATTTTTATCACAAACAATTGCAAATGTTATGTACGCCGTTATTTTTACATACATCAGACCACCACGATGAAATCGATTCTTTTTGTTTTTTAATGTTAAATGTATTGTAATGTGGCAGTACTCAATAAATAAATAAAAATAAAATACTTAGTCTTCGATTTCGCAAACCATCGGCAAATTGTTTAATTGCTATATTTTCATTAATTGGTTTTAATATATTATAATTGTGTTCATTGTCGTTGGCTTGCGTAATCGTTAGATCCACAAATAACTCCGTTATTTCTTTACCGTAATCGGCAATCGACAACTCATTTTGTTTCATTCTTAATAACTTATTTTGTATAGCCGTTGCCGCTTTCTTTGACAATAACACTTTTTTCATGTCAGCAATTAAGTCATTAACAGTATCATACTTTGCATTTAACTTTATCTTAGCTTCTTGGGAAAGTCTACTTTTTAACACAAAATTAATTAAATTTTGTTTACAAGCGCTATCCTTTAGTAGAGAATTATAGTATTCAATGTTATCAATCAGCTGTTTTACACTAGTTTCCTCATTCGTCATAATCGGTAATAAAGTTAAGGCAGTTTTCAAATCAAATGAATTCATGTTTGACGACGTTTCTAATGTATCACTTTCACACAACAATAAAATATCCTCTCGTAATTCTATAAATTGTCGGCAACAATTTTCTATTAATATAATATCTTGGGCACTATAATGTTTTTTCTTAATATTTTCTTTAAAATCAATTAACCAAATTTCATACTGGTTATAAATTGCATCAACCTCATTTAATTTATTTTCTAATACTCTTTCTGTTCTTCTTTTCGGTCCTAACTTTATTAAATAAATTCTTATCTTTTTTAAATCATTATATAATTTTAATATAGTATTCATACCTTATTACCGCCATAACGTAGAGGGATTTTAATGTTCTTGTAATACGAGTACATCATTAAATAATAATATGCCAAAGTCCAAACTTCAATCAGCGCATTGTCCTTATTTGGTAAGAGATGTTCGTATTGGAATGTGTACGCGATTAACTGTTTTTTTTTTAAATTATATTTCAGTGGTTTTTTTTTAATTATTTTTTTATTTGAAACACTTAAGAAACGCACCTTTTTATATCTTATTTTTATTCACTTTTCACGCACTTTTTTTAATCACCTTTCTTTTTACACTGTTTCTTCTTCATAAGCTTTTGAAGATGGCTCCGTGGCCCCCAACCGCATGCGTCGACGGAAAAGAGATCTTCTCATAGTCGTCCTATTTATTTCGTTGGTGATCCATTTTTTATGGCACCTTTTATACTGCCGATACACGAAGCCCAATACGCCGAGTAGAAGTATAAGCAGGACGCAGGTCAGAATAATGTTGGATGTGGACATATGAAAGCGAAGTTCGTCTACTGTGGCTTGGTTACTGCCAGCCGCCGCATTTTGGACGATCAGGGTCTCTTCTTTAGACTGTTGCTTGCCCATTTTCGTGGATGATTCGTACACTTGCGTAGAGGTCTAGTCCGCGGGCACAATAAATCAATAATCGTTCCATGGTCACAAATATTTTGCTTATTGAATAATTTTGAGGCACATTACAAGTCACACCTAGCGTCTCAAGTTCGCGTAGCGCGTGTAGATCGCTTTGGCAGGGTCGCCATGTAAGGTGCGGTGTTGATGGTAAATGAAACCAACGAGTGCCAAAGTAATACTGAATTATATTAAATAAGATAGTGCATATAAATGGTTACAAAAGTGCATAGATTATAATAATATAGATCTTAAAGTAGGTACTAATACTAATTACTTAATCCAACCCTCACATTCCTGTAGACCCATGACCCATTCCAGTACGTATGAAAAGAAACTACTTACACAAAAGTATTTCTGTCCAGACACTGCGCTCACAGATTTGCAGTTTCTACCCAAGTTCTCTTTTGCTGTAGGAGCCATCGGTCTTGCGTCTTTCTAACATAGAGCAGTGAGCTGAGTGCGACTTGTTCTTACGTTTACCGCGTTTGATTGGTTAAGAGCTTAGAGCGAGCCAATCGAAGTGCCGAACGTGAGTAAAATATGTCAATTGCGTTAACGTAAATTCGCACTAGGCACTCAGAACTTGGCAATGGGCAGGGCACATTGCTCGCAGAACAGATGGCCGTTGGGGCCGAAAGGTTCTGGAATGGTGACCTCGTACCGGAAGACGTAGCGTTAGAAGGCCTCCTACAAGGTGGACCGATGACTTGGGTAACGATTGTGGAAGTCCGATGGATGCGAGACGCATAGGACCGTTCATTGTGGCGACACTTGGGGGAGGCCTATGTCCAGCAGTGGATGTCTTTCGACTGAAATGATGATGTTGATGACTCAGAACTTCGCCTAAGTATTCAAATGATGATCTGACGCAGGTAGCTACTTCCAATGAAGAAAAAAAGAAATCAGTAAAAGACCGTGATGACGATTTCAAACACACTTTTGCTAAACTCCTCAAGACAATCGTCACGGTCAATGAGGAAAGAATGAGGGCAATGGAGAAGATAATTCGATTGCAGGACTATATGCTCACTAAGAATAAACTGAAGACTGATGATGAAGTCTATGATTCCATTGAAGAAGAGGATAATCGGCATTTATTAGATTTTGAGGTAAGTAGGATGGGTGTATGATGCAGAGAAGTAGATAACTGTTGTTGAAGTAGGGAATCATCAAATAACTTTTCTCGCTCTAGGGTGGAGCGAGAAAAGGGTGTGTCAGACTTTTAATGACTAAAACTTACCATACAATAAAAAGAAAGAAAGAAAAAAGAATTTATTTGGTACAGCACAAGGCATAAACATACTATTTAGGTAACACTAAACAAAAAAAAAAGAAGCAAAAAATATAGTTGTGTGCCTCACGGCTGCACCAAAATAGGTCCAGTTTAGCATAAACGCCAGGTAACTAAGTGCCTGACGCTGGTTTTCAACTGAACCTGTGGTAGGCAACACTTACTAAGCCATTGGGTGTACAGCTTCACAAAACAGAAGAATACGGTTAGAAGTCGCATAGTGCTTCATTTGTATCTGGACCAACGTTAAAATCACACAATAGACAGATATGAGGTATATCGTTTTTCATAACCAAAAATATTGCATGTAGCGGAGATGAGAATGTTGAGATGAATGTGTAGTGTGACGAGAATGGATAAAGTGAGAAATGAGTATATTAGATTAAGTTTGAAAGTGGCGCCAGTAACTGAAAAGTTGAAGGAGAATCTTTTGTTTTGGTATGGTCATGAAAAGAGGAGGGATGAAATGCATGTTACTGAGTTATGAGTATACGTGTGGATGGGTGGAGAGGGAGAGGGAGGCCAAAGAAAAGATGGGATGTATTGTGTGAAGAGTGATATGAAAGAAAAGGAAGTTAGTGATAGCGTGACGGGTGACAGGACAGAATGCAAGAAAAAAAAACGTGTTGCGCCAACTTAAAATAAAACGGGATAAGAGCAGGAAGATGATCGTATTTCAAATAAATCTTAAGTACCTATTTAATTTATTTTTCTATTGTAAAACTCTTTTACCCCCGATTTCTGATTTGAAGTTGAGTATTTCTCAAACTCTACTTTAGCTTGCAAACCTATCAAAATTTGACATTTAAGTACGGTTGGAGACATACTTAATTCAAAATACTCAATTCAGAAACCCGCCCTTAGTCATTGACTGATTTTGACGTCATGACATGACAAGTTGTGCGTGCATTACGACCTAAAAAGTATTCGATACTTTAATTAAAGACGATACTTTTGTGTAAATATTTTTGCAAGTAATTTGTTTTTTTTTTACTACTCATTAGTACAGTATCGATACTTTCTTTTCAATACCGTGTCCCTAGGTCTTGGGTGTTCTTGCCTATACTCCATCTGTTTAGGTAATTAACTAAATGTAAACAATCTTGACATGTCTTTTATCTTAAAGTTGTCTAAAAATTTTATCTAAAAATGTTTACAATTTGTTATTTACCTATACCGATGTTTGGTAGTTAACTACATTTAAATAATCTTTGTATATGTTTTATACGATTTTTTTTAAATAAAAAGACATATCAAGATTGTTTAAGTTTAGTTAACTACCTAAACAAATGGAGTATAGTGTACAAAATCGCGTCATATTTAGTTGAAACCTTGAAAAACAGCTGCGCAGGAAATTTCACACCTGGCAATGCGGATTATTGTCATGATTAGGCTGTAAAACCAATATTTCTGCGGATATAAATCTGTGTGCTGGTCTGAGTAGACTAAAGCGCTGCATTTCCAGTTGCTGACCTCTTATGCTTTTCTGAATAAGCTTCATTGGCCATTATTGGGTACAATGTACTTAATAAATAATGTCAAGATGTTCAGTCGGTTCGTTACGCAAATAATCATACCTATCCATGGTAACTACCTTCTTCTGGTCATTCAGTTCCTTTAGTCGGGGTGTTGGGTATCATACTACGACTATGTGACAGCGTGAGCTGACTAAACTGTCGGAGACCTTCAATTGCCTTACTACCTCCGTACAATCCTAAGCCAGAAGCTTCATGTCATAGATCCTAAGCCAGAAGCTGTGAGCACCGCCGTATCCTCGTGGAGGTGATTGCCGGCGGTGACTTCTCGCGTCAGGTCCTGGGCCGGAGCGAGGAGAAATGCCAAGCGGTCGCCTTCGTCTGCGAAGCAGTTATACTAGTAAGCGTACGAATTGGCCGCGCGCGTGAAGGCACACGTTTCCTGACGCCTCAGCCGCTGGGACCCCGATGACCCCGATCCCAATTTCCAGCCATCGTAGGTGTGGGCTTGCGGACGACGAGCAATGGGTAACTCGCCGTCCGGACCGAATCCGAGTTGTCAATGAGAGATAAAGATTTCAGCAAAAGCGTAGAGGGACCCCTACGCTATTGCTAGCAGGGCTGAAGCCTACTGGGGCTATGGGTGACTTCTGAAAGAGAAACCCGGGGTCCTGAAACGCAAGGCAAATTAGGGACATAGATGTGGTTTTAGTCAGTAAAAGTCTGACACGCGCTCGCGCTGCGCCACCTAGCAGGAGAAGGCATTGGATGATTTTCCACCTTAAAAAAAGCCAGAAACTGTCCCTTAAATCTTTTCGACAAATATTTATTTAACCATTTATTTATTGGTTCCCCAACAATTGCTTAATCGTGCTCATTGTGTCCAATTTCAGAACATGCCACAACTGCGAAGAACAGAAGTTGAAACCATAACCAGAGGGTTGTGTAACAGATTTAATTTAAGAAGCGATAATAGTCATTTATGGACGAGCCAGTTTCTGAAGTTCGCTTGCCACAGCCACTACTTAGGGCTGTGTGAGAGAGCTTGCAAGAAATCAGTTGAAAGACTTTGTGAAAAGTTCCATTGTAATCAAAATACCATGAGGGAATTTCAAACTGAATGTCATGGGAGCTGTACCAATTATTCTGAACACGATAAAGAATAATATCAGCTACCTATATTATTTACTACCTATAAGTATAAACTTTTTATAGTTTTAAATAAAATTTATATGATTGTGTTGTGTTGTCATTCTAAGTCCTTTTCTATGGCGATTTCTTCTCGTTTCGTGAAAGTGTGAACAAACATTGAAACCTTCTTACATAACATTATGATTGCTATTTTAAAATATCAAAAAAGTGTTAACTGCACTTGGTTCGGTACAGATTGTCTGGTAGATGTCGCTGTCAGCGATTAGATCTTTTTTATATTTTTATTTTACCTATAGGTTTAAGTTTGTTTAGAAGCGTTGTGTAACTGCGTTGGTGTATCTATCGAAGCGTTTCGTATAACATACCGTATTACAAGTTGGCCCGACGGATTGAAAAACGCCACCGTAATGTACGGTTACCTCACATTCAGCCAGATTTCAATTCGGCTGAAATAAAGTGCGCCATTCATCAAAGTCCATCGACCCGGGCTCAGTCCATACTGGACGGCGAGATACGCATTGCTCGCTGTTTCGCAAATCTGCACCTTCGGTGACCAGGAATCACCCTGTACTCCCGACGCCCGGAGCGTCTTCGGCAGGGGCCGGGACGTGAGGCCTCACAATATAGGCCGCCTTCTATGCTCGCATTACTGCTTCGCTGAAGGAGGTGACCGCCACCAATTCTCTCTAAATTCCGTACCATGGCCTGAACCAGCACCGGACGTGAGAGGTCGCCGATACCGGCAAACACCATCTAAGCTAAAGAGAATTAAACCACTAGAGAGCTGATAGACCGATTTTGTCTAGGCATATGAATCACCATTGCGAGCCGGACGGGGGAAAATGCAGCGGTTGTGATTGGCTTTGGGCCTGCGCTCACTTGAGACAAGACTGTCTTAGACAGAATTGTCTACGTCGTCGCAGACTTATGTAAGACGTCGCAAACTTATTTACGAAGTTGTAGACCTGTCTGCGATAAGACTGTTTTGAGACGTCCAGTGTTGCCAACAGTTAGGTACACTAACTTACCACTAGAGTCAACTTTTAAAACCACCCGAAAACCACTAACAAAAAATTATCCCACACACAAAATCAACAAACCTTTGTACTATTCTTCTGTTTCCTTATTCTTTTCTTCTATTTATTATTGTGTGTACATAAATTGTTAAATAAATGAATAAAATCGCAAAATTTCCCACCATAAAAAGTTATTAGTTTCCTTTAATAATAAGTGATAAAAATTAACAATCAGTTGATCAAAATACCATTTGTGGGTAAATTGACATTAGTAGGTAATTCAACATACAAATTATTCAATAACAGCTATGTATTAATTCGTCTTCAATGATTCATTTTTGTTTGCACCATCATCGTCGGTATCAGATTGTTATCAGATAATTATGTATATAGAAATTGAAGTTTACTAAAGCACTAGAAAAATCCACTAGCCACTAAAACCAATATTTCGCAATTAAATGGGGGGTTAAAACCACCAGTTTTAGTGGAAAATTCACTAAGTTGGCAACACTGGCCGTACGCGCTAGACTGTTTTGTCTTGATCGTGACGTAGACAAAACTGTCTTGTCGCAGACGTGGTAGACAGTTCTGTCTAAGACAGTCTTGTCTCAAGTGTGCGCAGGCCCTTATGCAACAATGTCAGCAAACATAGTGATGCACAAGTTAATTTGCAACAATAATATCGATAAAAACGACGTCGATTAATTCAGGTTTTTTTAAACTTAGGGTGTTAACTGGTTGCAAATCAATCATATAAAGTAAGAGTAGTAAGTAGTAAGTAAGTATTAAAAAAAACAATATAAAGAAAGTAATTACACGACTTGAAAGATCCTGCTTTAATGAAAGTCAGTTAAAAAATAGTAGCCCAGTATCGGGCACAGGGTCCAAGCTACGCTCGGTCAGGGCTCCAAGAGAAAGGAACCTAACGTAACTGTACGAGCCGTATCTAGCAGTACCGCTTTCAGAATCAATCCTTTGATCCAGCCGGCTAACTAGTGCTTCCTAAGATATTGGTCGATGGGTACGCCATAATTATGGCGGTAACTCCCCTCTTTAAGGAGTGGCTGGAAAGACGTCACGGCGTCCTCACATTCCACATGACGCAGGTCTTCACTGGACATGGTAAGTTTGGGATTGCATCACTATGTTTGCTGGTATTGTTGCATAAGGGCCTGTGCACACTTGAGACAAGACTGTCTTAGACAGAACTGTCTACGACGTCTGCGACAAGACTGTTTTGTCTACGTCACGATTAAGACAAAACAGTCTAGTGCCGTACGGCCAGTGTTGCAAACATAGTGGATTTTCCACTAAAACTGGTGGTTTTATTGGAAAATCTACTATCTCCATTGGTTTTAGTGGCTAGTGGATTTTTCTAGTGCTTTAGTAAAATTCAATTTCGACGATAATTGTGCAAACAAAAATGATTCGTCTGAAGACGAATTAATACGTAGCTGTTATTTGAATAATTTTCAATAACAGCAACATTGAATAATGTTGGATCACCTACTAATGTTAATTTACCCACAAATGGTATTTTGATCAACTGATTGTTAATTTTTATAACTTAATATTTAAGGAAACTAATAACCTATATGACTACATGTTTTTCAACACACTTGCTCAGAAAGTGACTCTTATTGCACTGCACTTAGGTATATAATGGCACTCGTTACCAAAATGTGACGTTTTGATTACCATTACGCACTAGTACTATAATGTAGTTAAAACCTTTTTGTTCAACCTCTTTGTTCGCAAAACAAATTTTGAATTCGAATAAAATTCCCATTAACTTTTGGCATTCAATGGTATATTTTGTGTCTTACTTACTTATTTCATCCAATTTATAAGTTAAAATGGACAAATTTAACTTATACAAACGATTTATTTAATAAAAACATTTAGTAAATAAATCGTAAGTACATTCATTTTTTTTTTATTTGTGGTTTATGGCCGCCATTTTAAAATGCGCGCGGTTTTTTGCGTGATTTGTTCCAGTGAAGTTCAGAGGCTGTATTAATTAAATAAAATTAAATACTAAAAAAATATTAGAAAATGATACATCCGTATTCTATTGTCACTCCGAAAGACATTATCGTAAAAACTTTTCACGCAAGAAAACATAACGTAAGACTAGGCAGTATGATCAAAATACCTTAGCCTTCGTCTAGGAGTAAATAAAAAAAATGATGCGCCCGCTTATGAAAACAGATTTTTACTGCCATGTCACAGAAAATTTTACTAGTTTTACTGTTGTTTTCTTTACAAATGTATTGATAAACGTCGTATGACACACGTGAGTAATTAATGATTACCGTTCTTGGCTCTCTTAAGACCCTCGCCACACAATCACTAACATTACACACTTATATCATAATATTCTATTATTTCGTACAACACACATTGTTTTAGTGGGAAATTTTGCGATTTTGTGGGTGGGATAATTTTTTGTTAGTGGTTTTCTGGTGGTAAGTTAGTGTAACTGTTGGCAATACTGGACGTCTCAAAACAGTCTTGTCACAGACAAGTCTGCAACGTCGTAGACAATTCTGTCTAAGACAGTCTTATCTCAAGTGAGCGCAGCCCCCCTAGCCAAGTTACAATCGTTTCGTTCGCGCCGAACGCCTCGAGTAGGCCACGCCTCCTATTCCTTTGTTCTGACTACGTGACGGAGCGTTGAGATGACGTCAGAACAAAGGAATCGGAGGCGTGGCCTACTCGAGGCATTCGGCGTGAACGATACGATTGTAACTTGGCTAGGGGAGCAGGCCCTAAGTGTGGACGCAGCGCGCGCACGACGAACTGATCATGTACCTACTCACATAGTTGATTATGCTCTGGGGCCCTAGTCTGCTATTTTTATAAATTCGTCATTCCAACACGATTCCATTGTCATTTTGTGAAAACTTCGTAATCTGTTAATTCATAATGGCCGATCATTGATCGATCCTGTGGTCTCGTAATAGAAATAGAATTGTGGTATTAGCTCTCTTGTAATGAATGAAAAGCAATGACTGTACAGTGACGTTCTAATGGTAGGTCACTGATCAAAGGAACTGTCAAAATTTTAGCAGATTACCACATACGTCAGTCATTCATTTGTCATTACGTACGAGATTACCATTCTGTGCCATTTCTTTCAATGCAGTGCCAGTGGTTGATCATTGGAAAGTCATAATGACGCCATTATATTAATAGATTACCAAAGGAGATTGAGCAAGTTATTATGACACTTGGTTGCGCAACTTTTGACACAGTATAGTAGTAAAAATTAGACGCAAAAAAGGGCTAGTGTCATGCTTTAAAACAAGGTTAAATTCAAAATGATATATTTTGGGGTTTTTTGAAAAAAAAAATATAAGTTGAGTATTGAGGTTATGTTACATCTCAAAACAATTCGTTTTGAAACCCTGCCTCCGGGCCATGGAATCAGTTGTATCTCTAATTTAGCGGCTAGGCAGTGGGTGTGCTAATAAAAGAGAACAATTACACAGCGCCACATATTGTTTTAAGTCTAGATTAAATCATCATGGACGTAAAAACGTTCTAACAATTCACTTCACAGCGACACACAAAAATAGTCAAATCGCTCGATCTAGTAAGTGAACGTGAAAGAATCCTAAAACTCAACTCGACACGAATTTACATTTGATAGAAGAGAAAAGCTAAAAACAATATTCTTGGCTTGCCGGCAGTTAACACGGTAAACGATATTTTGTTTGACATTTCATGGAATATTGTTGTGACACATCAATTGACTACGGCGTTATAACATTGTCGATTATATCTTAATTGTTTTATTTTTGCCCAGAAATTGCTTTTTACCGAAATAAATATTAACATAATTAAAGAAAAATAATAATTAAAACTCTTAATATTTTTAAGTTGCGAATGAAGATATTTTGGCTTACCCACAATTTACGTTAATGTTATCGATCGATTATAACTGAGAAAGGAGTCGCTTCACTATAATGGAACAAATGACGTATTTATTGTATTAAGTACTAATTAAAATGAAAATAGAAACGCCACAAATTATTTCAATGAATTGAAGTAAAAAATCAATAAAAATAATAGTTATGAATTAAACAATAACTCAAATGGCCATACGCGTCAAAAAATGAATCTATAAGTGCCCAATCTCCTTTGTCAAAATCAACACTTATGAAATCAATGATAGACCATTCTGACACTATTGTGATAGCAGACTTGAGGCCCTATTCGCGCGCGTAGTGTGCACAGTTCGCGCGCGCAAGGCGTCCACACTTATGGGAATTTTGTTACATTGCATGATAAATTGCGACATTGTGGACGGCAAATTCTTTTACAAGTTACATTTCAGGTTACATTACAGTAGTCTGTACTCGGCTTTACTGCCGCGATAGTAGCGTGCCCAATCGTTAATTTGCTATGTACCTACAGTAATTAGCTAGTTTTAATAAAAGGCAAACTAATCACGTCACTTATGTTTTTTAATTAATTGTAATTACATATTTAGGCACTTAAACAGCGCAATGAAAGTCTCGTAGTTACCTACGTAGGCGAAAATTACACTGCGAACGAAATACAAATTAAAATAAGACATCAACAGAACCAATAATTGATTATTTTGTTAATTAAAATTACCATTTTATGTTCGTCTTGACAATCCAATCAATTTCGTAACGGTTCGAATGTCGTTTATTTCGATGCTGGAGTCTAAAAGTCACGTCTAAAATGTTGAGTGTATTAAGTTTATAATTGAGTTTGTACAAAATGACACGAAGGATCACTTGTTATGTTGTTTTTGCCACACTTATTTGGAGTGTAAGTATGTATCATTTTATAATGTTTTAGTATTAGAGAACTGATTGCCTCGGTTTTGGTGCAACTGCTGCGAACTTGAGTGCAGCCGTCAGTCTTAATAAGATAAAGGGAAGAGAGGGCACATTATGCTTTGCGCACACACTTTCGCAGTTCCTTTTAGGTGTAGGAGTCATCTCCTGCGTTCATGGCTGATCTCTGCTGTGATTGGCCGCTATATATTATATATTCCACACTTACAGCTATTCAGAACATTAACCATGCTGCAATAAATTGAATTGTTCTTAACATAGTTCGCTTTTATTAGTAGGAATTAAATAGAACATCAAAATATTTTAAAATAATAAAGCTATAAACTAAATTAAAACAAATAAACTAATTAGTTTAGTTATAACCGTTCACATAAATAACAAATCAAAACAATTCAGTAATAAATTACTACGAATAAGATAAAAATTTAAAAGATTAAATTAGAAATTAACGTAATTTAATTAGATACACATTGTCTTAAACATATCTATTAACAATAATAATTTAATTTAATTAAAACAGAATACAATAGTGTAAAATTAATTGGTATTGTAGATCGCTAGAGAGATTAGTTCAAATATAAATTATGACAGTTAAATGTGGATAGTTGAATCGGGTTAATTTTCAAACTCTCTCAAAGGCTCTGTGTCCCCCGGAATTTAATTATTGGATTATGGAGGACACACTATACAGTCACTCCATATAAAATACTAGATACCTATTCAGCTGCATTTGGTCTGACTAAAACCCAACATTGTTTGGAAAAGGAAGAGAGATCAAAAAACATCGATATTTATCATGACTCAGAACACGGGATATAGATACACCGATATACTGTAACGTCGATTGCCACAGAATTGCCAACAATTTAAAATAATGTTTATACATTATTACAATATATATTTAGTTTAAAAAAAAACGGGGGACTGTAAAATATTATTTGTCAACGACAACGACAACGTGTATAAGTCACATTTCTGTTCAATTGTTTGAAAATTTTTGGCCCATTGCCCATGCATAACGTCTTCTTTCTGGAAGTCAGACTTATATTAAAGATATAGTTTAAACTGCAATAACAATATACCTTATTTTATCAGATAATTCTAATCCTATAATTCCAACAGGCACACACACAGAATGAAGAAAAAGATCGTGCTGATATGTTCAAATCTAACATGACGAGGAATGACTTCTCAAAGCTGCTCTCATCCTTGATCAAGCTGAATGAGCAGAGAGTCAGTGTTCTTCAGAGGTTGTACAAGCTCGAAGACTACGGGGTTCTCAGTGAGGTGCTGAGGTCTGGGGACAAGAAGTCAGAGAATGGGAGCCCTAACAACTTGTTCTTGATCGTTATGTCCAAAGTAAGTCTAGCTATCTAGAAATTTATGACCAAGATCTATCTTCATCAAAAGTTTCTGACGGATCTCCCTCTCATTAACTTTTTCTTGTTCTGTTTCTGCATAAACCTACTTAGGTATATATGAGATAAGCTCATGGTATGCGTTTTATTATTGGCCTTATTCCATATTTACCTGTATTAAACAGTAAGATTTTTGTATCACTCTCCAAATTGTTTTTATGAATTAGGTGTCATTCAAACATTCCATTTTTTAAATAAAAAAGGTAATAAAATTAAAAAAAAAAAAACATAGTCTCCATAATTTGAAATTCATGTGGTCACCTAGCAAAACGTAGGTATTGAGCGAGCGAGCGTGGTGGTGTGGAAAGAGATAGGTAGCCATCACAACGCGCGCGCCTATCAAACATCTCTTTAGTAATACGCCACGTTTACAAAAGGCATGTCGTAATGTGATTACATAACGACATGCCTTTTTTGTAAATTGACGGTCCTGCCCGTGAAAGTATGAAGGAAAAATTTGCAATTTATGTTTTGATTATTACCGATGTTTGGGGGCGGAGCCAACAGCTGTCAGTGTTTGTGTGTCTGTGTGTGTACGCAAGGTGCAGCGCAAATAACTATGGTCTACAAGCATTGGATAATTTTCTGATGCCTTATCTCATTTTTTTTGTATTAAGTGATACTAAAAGAAAAAACAGAAATTTCGTTACTTTTTTTCAAAGATTTATAATGCTCAAATTTGGAAGGTGATAAAAAATCTTGGTGTATTTCACCGAGCAATTGCAGATTTCGATTACAAATTACTTATCAAATTTTGTTGAGTTTTATAAAATATTGAGAGTCCCTTATATTGTAAGATATATTTATTACAATGTTATTTACAATGTTATTACTAATGCGATGGCAATTATCGGGTCTACTTGGGGTTGGTGCTTTCTTTTCCTTTACCTTCTGTGATATGGACCTTCACACTATCATTTGGTCCGTTATGTCTCATATCATTCTTTACACGATTTTTTTTTTGTTTTTTTGTGGACATTTGTTTTATTTTTTGTCCATCTATGGTAGATAACCATGGATGGACAAAAAACAAAACAAATAAATGGCTACTATATGCTAGTCAACAAGCTCCACAAGACGGAACATTTATTTTATTTTTTTTCCTACTTGGGGAGTGATTTTATCTTCTATCTATACTTATTTCTGATCCACATTATTACCACGTTAAAGGTTGCGCGTAATACATACGAGTAATACGCGCAACCTCAACGGCCGAGTAAATTGGCACACATCCGCCCTATCTGTTGTCGCGCTCGAGTGAAATCTACTAGCCCCATAGCCAAGTTACGATCGTTTCGTTTGCGTCGAAGGCCTCAAGTAGGCCACGCCTGCGATTCCTTTGTTCTGACGTCATCTCAACGTTCAGTCACGTGGTCAGAACAAAGGAATCGGAGTCGTGGCCTACTCGAGGCGTTCGACGCAAACGAAACGATCGTAACTTGGCTAGGGGGGCAGATGATTAGCTATTTATGCGCCAGCGTATCGTTGTAACTCGAGGCGAATTGACGCGTGTCCACATGAAATCTTACAATAGTAGTTACAGGGTGCCTAGTGCGATTTTGTTTTACGTTAACGCAATCGACATGATTATGAAGTTCGATGCTTCGATTGGTCTACTCCAAGCTCTTAACCAATCAGAGAACCAACACACGGTTAACATTTCGATCACGTTAACGTAAAATAATCTCGCACACAGCGCATTGAGAGTTTGAGAGCGAGTGTGTTGTGTGAAAGTCGCGTCTCGAAGCAAGCGCGCGGTTTCGTCAACGTTATGTTCGATGATTTCACTCGTCGCGTTGCCACAATCGTAACGCCATGTGTAGATACTTTCAAAGAGTACATCACTCGTTCGTGGACGTAACACCTTAGTATCATAGGTAATTATAATAACTTGTACATTTTGCTCTTCTAGAATATGAGCATAACGAGCTTAACTTTACTACTCTATAACTCTTCTTCTGTCTGTAGCCTACTGGAGCTCAACGCCGATATGGCGGGCAACGACGAAGACCTGATACCTGAAATCTTCTACGGTCCTATATTGTCTTTTATTTAATTAAAGATTCTTTCTATGGATACTTCTTTTCTTTTGTTAGGTAACTTGGCCTTCCCTTCTTTTCCTACCTCTTATTAGTACCTAACCGATTTGTTTAAATGATTTTGTTCTTATATCATGTAGGTGGATGGTACTAATCAGTATCTTCAGCCAAGAGCTGCCCACGGCTGGACATAGACCTCTCCAATAGATCGTCATTCATTATATTAACATTAAACTATCTTTGATGACCACCCTGTGTAGATTGTCAATCCATCTAATAAAAAAGTTACTATCTTACGGACTTATACAATAATCCGATATCAATAATCGGGTCAGAGTGCTCCACCAAACATTTACTAAGCCGGTCACCACTGTCTTCCAAAATGGTTATTCTGCGTTTAATATGACCACGTTGCAGACAACTTCACTTGTCTGTTGGAATACCTCGTTACGGTTTATTATTGTTCGGAGGATTTTTACAACAGTTCGATGGTAAAAGTTAAGGAAAGTCGATGAACTTGTTTAAATATATATAATTGTAGAAAAACTTAAAACCATTTTACGAGCAATCTACAAATTCATGCACACACAATTCTTAAAGTGACATCTGTATAATTTGTAAAGTAGGTAATTTTTTCCAGAATGAAACAGCTCCGTCGCGAAGAAAACTTGACTTTGAAATCGTGGACACAGTTAAATCTCTCGATATTGGAAGTAAGAAGGTTCATCCCAAACTAGACTATGTTTTAGATCCAGCTGGTTATATTTCTCTAACAACCAATAAGAAAAAATCGAAAGAATCGATATTCAGAAATATTCCAATAGTCTATGGACCGAAAAAAACTCATTTAATCAACGATCGAAGTAAAAAACACATTAATACAATTAAACCCCCAAAATATCGTAATCCACGCCAAAACACTAAAGAACTCTACACAAATATATTAAGAACTAAAAAAACAGGTCTTAAAGCAAATAAAGAAATGAAAAATCGTTATGAAAATAGTAAATTTGAAATACTACGCAATAAAGGAAATGGCAACATAAGACAAGAACTTCAAGATTACGATGAAAACAGTAAAAAATATTCCCCTGTTGATTATGATGATCCACCTCATTATCCTGAAATATATGTAACCAAAATTATCGAAACAAAAAAGTCAAATAATAATAATTATACATATCCTTTAAAAGCTAAAGATCCAAAAGGTAAAAATGAAACTGGTTCTCTATTTATCAAGGAATTTACCCATAAGTATTATAGTGGTAAAATTGCTAAAACAGGAATATCTATTTTAAATAATCAGGACAGTAAGTACACTATAATGAAGACAGATATAAAATTCACTACAAATAAAAATGACCTTAGAATGACTAGTACTGTAAATAGCAATAAAACAGACACATTATCTAACAGTCAAAATGAAAAGAATCATTTTAAACATAAAGATGAATATAATTATGATTCTCTATTCAGTAGAGAATATGACTTTAATGACCCTAATCGGAAATATACGAAAATGTATAGTGATATATCCATCAAAAAGGTTAATGATGATAAAAATCCTAAACCTAATATAAATACAGATAGTCCAAAGATAAATGTACCAGAAAATCGAAGTCCTCAATTCAATCGAAGTAAATCTATGCTGAATCCCAGCAATAACTACTCCACAGTAATGACAGAAATAAGTGCCACCACCAATAAAAATCACCTTAGAATAATAAGTACTCTGAATAATAGTAAGACAAACGCCCTACAAAATGATAATAAAAATAGCACGTTTTATTTACAACAAAAAGATCAAGAAGATGAAAATTACTATGGTTCTCCATTCAGTAAAGAATATGATGAAATTGGCCAATATATTGACACACATAGGGAAAAGATACAGGATAAACAATATCCTAAGCTCAATCAAAGTAAGTCTATCATAAATAATGAGGAACTACCCTACGTACTAATGTACTCAACAAAAAAGACAGTCATAGCAACCTCCGATGCAAAAAATGGCATACCATTATTCAATACGTCGAATGGTCATAAGGCGACTGAAAACAATTATAGTGAAAAACTCAACTTAAATATAGATCTCAAGAAATCTAAAATTAAAGATGAAAATGCATCTAAGATAAACGATCATAGTGATA
This sequence comes from Mythimna pallens, assembly GCA_961205895.1. Taxonomy (NCBI): domain Eukaryota; kingdom Metazoa; phylum Arthropoda; class Insecta; order Lepidoptera; family Noctuidae; genus Mythimna; species Mythimna pallens. The sequence goes on along the minus strand of OY540849.1, from coordinate 9,987,263 downwards.
AATTTTCATCGCAAGCCACTAAAAATCCTTCCGATAGTGAAATTCCTGTGACAATAAAAGCACCACCAAACCAAGTACCATACAAAAATAATACTAATAAATATAATCCAAAAATAGCTAAAGACTTGCTTGATGGCATTAATTTCGGTGAAAAAGTGTCGAAAAACAATACTAATCGTGATAGTAAAAAAAAATTATCACGTGTTATGGTTATAGAAAATATTGATGGGTTAACAATTACTACAGAACCGTCATTGCATCTGAAAGATGTTACAGAAAATACAAATAAAGACAAAATGAAAAAAGCTAAAGATTTGTATAATGGAAATAAAAAGAAGGTAAAAACTAAACAACATAAAGATCATGATGGCAAAAAAAAGTTTGATGAACGTGGCGAATTGATTATTGATAAAAAGGATGGTGAAGACTTTTCAATTGTGGTTACTCATGTGAGAAAAGATAAACCAGAGGAGATCAAACCACCTACGAATCTTAGAATTGATTCTGAAGAAATTTATCGACCTGATGGCAAACCCATTGAAAGAAAAGCTTTCCAAAAGTGTCTGAATAAAAAAGGGAAAAAGTTATGTATTAAATCGTGCATAAGCGCTTACAAAAATGTTTGTCAAAGACTAAAATGTACATCAAGAGCTAAAAAAGCGCTAAAAAAAGAATGTAAACGGAGATGTCAGAAAGCTTTTGCGTCTTCATCTAGTAAGTATAGTGATGAATCCGACAGTGATGATTCAAGCAGTAGCGGAGACAGTGATTAAGTTAAGCTATAAGGAAGAGGCTATTACAATAAGTATAAGTGCTTAATATCGTGTTTATCGAATTAGTAGTAAGACGAAAATCTGCGTGCGGCAATGCGCATTAAAGGATCATGGACCTTTAGGATAGTTTTTAATTTTGAGTGTATTCCTGAATAGATGAATTATATTTTTATATAAAAAAAACAAGCATAATTATTGTTTTCTTCTCCAATTGAAAGTCCTTTATCGTTTCTCCAAAAGGTAGGACAGAAGTGTAAATGTATTCAAAGAATCATTTCTTTCGAAGCCCAACTTGAAGCATGGGTGCAATGCGTTCCAAATAAGAATAGGATCCTAAAGGATCGATTTTTACGCCATGTTGTAAGTGTAACGTCATTGCTGACAAATAAAAAATAGGTAGCGTGAACAAAACAAGAAATTTAATAAGTAATGTTTATTTACGAATCATGAACGAAAAAAGTTTAATTAGAATCCAGTGCTTCAATTTTGCTCATCTCTGCGTCACAGTCTAAGTAGTGGCAAGTGGAAGAAGAACGGGAATTGTTCCTAACAATGAAAATAAGAAAGAAAATAGTTTTTTTTCTAAACTAATTAAGACTTTAAACAATATATTTAGCTAATTTAGATTAAACGATAACGTTTTTACTTCACCTAGATTTAACTAAGACTCTCAAATAAGTTTACTTTGCAAACCGTACTTTTCAATCAACATTTGATAGATCGAGGTTATTTAGTTATTATATTAGAGAGAATATCAACTCTGCTTTCTCAACCACCGACTCCTACAACGACTAGTGTCTTTGCATCGACTTATCAGTGGTTATTTAAAACTGGCAGCGTACAAAGAAGCAGGCGAATTGACACTAGTTACAGATCCAAAGACAAAAGTGTGCAGGAGTCGGCGGTTAGGAAAGCAGAGTTGATATTCTCTCCGCGCCTCAGCAGCGTTACCGTCACAAAGTGCATAACACACACACACATATACATTATTTCAGCATATTCATGGTTACAATATCCCGCTATAGTCAGCACTTATGAAGGCACAGCACAGCATAAAAGCAAGATACGCGGCAACAGTTAGTTAATAAAATATGAGCTTGTGTAACGTAGAGTTGAAACTAACTAATAAAAATATTGACAATCATACCTTTCTGAATAACTGATAAGACAAGGATATTGTTGTAGTAATTTCTACGTAGCGCAGTATTTTTTTTTGCACTAGACAACATTTTATATGAAGTATTAGGGCCTGCACACTTGAGACAAGACTGTCTTAGACAGACTTGTTTACGACGTCGCAGAGTTGTCTAAGACACCGCTGACTTATCTGCGACAAGATTGTTTTGAGACGTCCAGTGTTGCCAACAGTTACACTAACTTACCACTAGAGTCTGGGCACGCCGTAATTATGGCGGTAAGTCCCTTCTTTGAGGAGTGGCTGGAAAGGCAACACGGCGTCATTACCTTCCGCATGACGCAGGTCCTCACCGGACACGGTAAGTTCGGGAAGTTCCTGCACCGGATTCGTGCGGAAGCGACGCCCGGGTGTCGCCACTGTGTGGACCGCCCGGAGGACACGGTGGAGCATACGGTGGAGGTGTGCCCCGCTTGGGCAGAGCAACGCCGTGTCCTCGTGGGGGTAATTGGCGGCGGCGATCTCTCGCGCCGGGCCTTGGTACAGGCCATGGTCCGAGGCGAGGAGGAGTGGCAGGCGGTCGCCTCCTTCTGCGAAGCAGTAATGCTTGCAAAGGAGGCGGCCGATCGCGTGAGGCAGCGGTCCTCACGCCCCAACCGCCGCCGGGATTCCGATCCCGATTTCCGGCCACCGTAGGCGCGGGCTTGCGGACGGCGAGCAATGGGTGGCTTGCCGTCCGACCGTCCGGTAACCGTCCGGACCAAGCCCAAGTCGTCAACGGCGCGTGCTGTTCCACGCGCGCCTCAAGGAGATGTCAGCAACTGTAGGGGCCCAGCAGGGTCGAAGCCTACTGGGGCCAAGGGTCTGATTCTGAAAGGAAGACTCGGCCCTGGTACGAAAGGCAACGAAGGAACAGGAGTGGGTTTTTAGTCAGTAAAAGTCTGACACTATCTCCCGCCCCGCCCAAGAGCGGGGGATGTCATAAGATGATTTTCCCACCGAAAAAAAAAAAAAAAAAAAAACACTAGAGTCAACTTTTAAAACCACCGAAGAAAAAACAAAACACAAAGAAAGCAATAAATACCTAATTTTGAAAAAAGAATAACGTACCTTTAGTATAAAGTTTATTTGAAGTTATAATTCCAAGTCAATCCAAAGATAACACTTCAAATCAACCCGTTTTAAAAAACGGCAATTTCATACTTTAACCCCTAATATATTACTACAAGTACTGTTACTACTAAGTAACATTATATTACTAATTCAATCAATTTATACTTATATAAAAGGAGAAAATAGCATGCGCACTTTTCTGCACTAGTGCACAAAACAGTCCATTGCGTGCCTAAAAGCGGGTTTTCGAGTAAGTGTATTGAAAAGTTTATTTTTAATCACACTGTGGCTTTCGTGTCGTTTTGTGCTGTCACCGTTTTAGCGTTAACACGTCCACATTCCCTATTACCTCCCCAGGACCTCAGGACAAAGGATATGTACACAAAATACAAGGTATAACGAATGGATTTTTATATATTAAGATAGTTACCTATGTAGTGACATACCAATATACCAGAAGACCACCTCTCAGAGGTGGATCCCAAACATATAGGTATTTATCTAAGGGTCTCATAGTGGAATGGTGACAGCGACTGTCGCAACCCAGTGCTGGGCACGCCACAATTATGGCAGGTATTGCATTTACGCAGGTCCTCACCGGACATGGTAAGTTCGGGAGGTTCCTGCACTGGATTCGTGCGAAAGAAACAACCGGGTGTCACAATTGTGTGGACCGCCCAGAGGACACGGTGGAGCATACGATAGAGGTGTGCACCGCCTGGGTAGAGCACCGCTGTGTCCTTGTAGGGGCGATCGGTGGCATTGATCCTCCTCATTCCAGGCTATGCCCTAGGTGCAACCTGGAATGAGGAGGAGTGGCAGGCGGACGCCTCCTTCTGCGAAGCAAAGGAGGCGCCCCAGCAGCAGAAGATCCCGATCCCGATTTCCAGCCACCGTAGGCGCGGGCTTGCGGACGGAGAGCAATGGGTCGCTCGCCGTCCTACCGTCTGGTAACCGTCCGGACTGAGCCCAAGTCGTCTACGGCACGTAGTGTTCCATGCGTGCCTCAAGGAGATGTCACCAAAACCGTAAGGGCCCAGCAAGGTCGAAGCCTACTGGGGCTATGGGTTGTGTGAAAGAGAAACTCCGGGGGCCTAAAATGAAGGCAAAGAAGGAGCAGAAGTTTTAGCCAGTAAAAGTCTGACACGCCCTCGCGCTCCCCCAAGAGCGAAAGATGTCATTGGATAATTTCCAACCTAAAAAAAACATATTGGTATTTCGATAATCACTATTATCGATTGACTTTGTTTAGGCCCTTTATTCTTTAAATAGTATATAAGTAGAGCATCTTTCAAATAGCAACAATCACATTAGGTAGGAACATATTTACTTAATTCTTTAAAGGAGAAACTCAACTTAATGAAATTTAATACTATCTTAGCGGCACGTATCAAAATTAATTTGAGTCGAGGTTGTACTCGATTTTGAAAATTTTATATAGTTAAATTTTTTTTATGATAATAAAATCGCTGTTACGGAGCTGCGAAGTCGACATAGACTACAAATTCTCCGTAGTTGAGTTGTCGGAAATAACTAACAAAATAATGATATTTTCAATTGGGTTCTGAATTTTTATCATTACATTCCTACATCGAATGACTTGTAAATAATTTTACTATTGATGAAATAAATTTTACCTTTTGTTATGCGCAGAAATATGGCTACTGAGTGTTAAAATTTAATAGACCATTGATCGTAAAACGCTTTATTCTAAAGAACACAATACTACAGAATAGATTATTTTTACCATTTTCCACTTTCCTATTAAAATTTGTGTTAACTGTGGTAGGAGCACTCTTTCGTTTTCTATTGAATCTGTGTACTATTTATTATAAATTGCGGATTCCAAATAAACCAATACTTAAATAAATTCCTAATAAATTACCATGATTAGGTTATATTTTACCCATTTACTACATCATCTTCAGCAAACGGTAGTCCAGAGCCGAAGATGGCTCCAAAATCTCTTTGCACCGCACTAAAGCTGCAGAAACCTGAGATTAGTCCTGACGGCACCCGTGGTTATTAGACTTACTGGAAGTTACTTCTAAACATCATATCTATATTTAATTCTTTCCAGGGTGCCGTTGATGCAAAGACCATCATCAAGAAATACCAAGTAGTACAGGATGATGGAGACAGTCAACCGGTAGAAGACGCTCAACCGACGGAAAATACCGATGAAATGTTAATTGACCTACTTGGACTAGTGACTATGGAAGTAAGATTCATTTATTAGATAGATTTCATAGTCCGTGATAATAGAACCTTTAATCTGTAAGCAATTTTCCTTAGAAGCGTAGTAGAGGCGCTGGTTACACGTGAGTGGTTTGAAAAATTTCCGACCTCAACGTGAAGATAGCAACACTCTTCAATAAAATTTACTGAATATTGTGCATCTTTCGACACTTACTAACCAAAGTTTCAGCCATTTTGGACGCGCATTTGTTATTTGACAGTCGTTTGAGTGAGTCGATTTGAGATGCAGAAAAAGAAAATCCTGTGTCGCGCCTCAGAGATTGCCACTGCAAAAATCCACGAATTATGGTTTGAACTGCTTGACTTACCAGATCTAGCCCCAAGCCACTTCTTTTTGTTCCCTCATCTATTCATTGCACTTGGAGGATAGATTTTCGTCAAATAAGGAGACCTTCGTGAACAATAATTATTTTCCAGAGAAAAACGCCGACTAACTATTCGAACGGGATACAGAAATGGGGGTATCGCTAAAGGAAAAAATGTTGAAAAAGAAAAATAAATTGTAAGAAAAAATGATTGGTATCTTTGTTAGGTCAGAAACTTTTCAGACCACTTGTATATATGATACGTATACGATTTTTAGACATACTCTGAAAAAAAAATAGTTTCATATATAATAAAATAATAGTTGTTCACTTTTATAGATGTACCGAAGAATTAAATATAAAATATCTAACCAACGTAACAAAAACAAATGTGTCAAACATGACATTGTCCAAGCATCATTCGTAACGAACATTCAAGTTAATAATTACCATAAAAAAAAAGTTTATGATTGTAAACGTTTATAGGTATTTCGACTATCGTGTGTTTCGGGATTGCCCGACTACTACCCACTTCGGAAAAGTGGGTTTGACCTGCAAGTAGATATAGTGAAAAATAATGGTGGCAATTTTACTGTTGTCCAAAGGGATGTCATAGTAGCACTTGGATCTGGTTAGTAATGCAAATACTTACAGACGAGGAAGAAAATTCGGCAGTCAGGCAACAATTAAACTATTCAGGCAATCCCGAAACAAATAAGTGAGTAAAACCATAAACAGATTCAAACAAAAATCAATAAAATACCAACTCCATTCATTGTTAAGAAAACATTATTCATTTTCAGAACAATGAAACATTAACAAGAAGAAATAATGAAGATCACTCGTCAGCAAGCATTGAGAATGAAAGCGAAGAAGACAGCATTGAAAAACTATTAAAAAAAGTTCACGAAAAAAATAAGAAAAAACATGACGCTGACGATAAATCTAAAACAAAGCGAGCAAAGACAAAATCGAAAGAAGAAAATACAAAAACGAAAGAAGAAAAGAAACCGAAAGGACGAAAAGCGTTGCGAGAGCGTGATGAAAGAGTAAAAGCAAAGAAGGACCTAAAACGTAAATGCGTAAGCGAAATTGACACCAAAGTAGCAAAATGTATCAAAGCATGCCGCAAGACACAACAGGACGTTTGTAGTCGACTTGCGTGCTCTGTCAGATCTCGGAAAGAGCTTATTAAAGAGTGCGACAACAGTTGCCTGGAAACTTTTGTTCCTGAGGATTGTTAGTTACTATAAAACTACAAAGTAAAAAAAATTGTCAGCATTGATTTCTAGATGACGTGAATAAATTATTCCTTAGCAAAGTTTGTTATTATAATTTCCTCTTTCATTTATACAAGTCTTTTGGTATGATTTTAACAAACTTAGATTGTTTTTAGTCCATCCGATCCATCAGATGGATCTCATGGTATTCTCTTTAGTGAAGTAATCATCACGTAAAGTATAGAACTCTTTACGAAAGAGGTTTATCGTGAACCCAAGGATCTTGTATACCCTACGGATCGTGAACCAAACAGAAATATTTTTTAAGTTTTTTTAACCCGTCTACGTGTGGTCAATGGTCAACAAGCGAAAGTCTTCAAAGTATTTTAGTATTACCTACATTATATATAAATCAAATAATGCCATTACAGACTGACCCTGAATCAAGAAGAAACATAGACACGCCTGAAGTATTAACAGAAATTGGTAAAGCAGAAGACGATGATTACCTAGATGCACAAAATGACAATCCTAAAATCAATATATCTGACATACAAGACATAATCGAACCACCAAGTATGCGAGCTCACGAAGAACGCAAAGATACATTAGAGTCGAAGATACGACGAACTGAATGTATTACCGCAAATATTAAAGAGGCAGAAAAATGTAGCAAAGCATGCAACAGAGCCCATACAGATGTCTGTGATAGACGCAGTTGTTCTCGTAGAGCTAGGAAGTCTCTAAAAACAGAGTGCGGCGTCAATTGTAATAAAATGTTCGACTCTGCTGTTTGTGATTATTAACATCCCATACAATACTAAGTTAAACAGTGTAACAGTCTTAGGGATTGAGTTAATAAAAATTTCCTTTGGTATTTTATTTGTTTTCACCTATTTTGTACTTTAAGTTATAAACCTAGTAATAATAGTACCTAGGTACATGGGCGTACCCAGGGGGGAGGGCAGGGGAGGGCAGCTGCTCCCCCTCCTGGACTTTGTTTACGTCCCTACTAACTATCCACTTTTGTCGATAAAAGTTAAGAAAACAAAGTTTTAGCTATTTTCAATACAATAAACAACTTTTAAAACTCTCGTTGTAGAGTTTTGTATACTCAGTGTACATAGAAAATTTGCTAACACTAAGGGCGATTCTTTCACGGAAGACGTCATAAACCTTTTTCTGAAAACCCTCGAAAATTATTTAGCTTTTGTATAATTAATCTATATTTATTTTACCGGCAATCTGCATAATTCAGGTATTATATACAATACTTAGGCAATGTATAGAATACCCGGAGCGTGCAGGTAATGTATTAAGTACTATATTGACTGACCTGTTTATCTAGTGCTTAGGGCCCTGACTGCTATCCCGGAGGTCGTGGGTTCGATTCCCACCCAGGAAAAATGTTTGTGTGATGAGCACGATCATTTGTTCTGTGTCTGGGTGTAATTTATCTATATATGTAAAAATTTAGAAATATATAACTATGTTTATCAGTAGTCTAGTACCCATAACACAAGCTCTGCTTAGCTGGGGACTAGACGGCGTTATGTGATAGTTGTGAAATATTATATTATTATTATTATATTAAATTAATATTATTACTATGATATATTGTCCATTGCGTACTTTACCTAGGTAATATATACAATTCCTAGAGATTATATAGATTACCTGCTGGCCCACTGGCAATGTGTAAAATAAATAGATTTTGTTATACATGTTAATTAATCTACCTATAAAATGACGGGCAAATGAAACATGTTCTATTACTTAAATCAATGTGTGTAAAAAGCAAGCAGGGAAGGAATTGACGTAATTTTACACCCCGACACAGACCGGTTAGGTTAGAATTAATGGTTATTTTTTTAAAACACCAAAATGGGAGTTTTTTTTTTTCGGTGGGAAAATCATCTTATGACATCTTGGGCTCAGGCTCTTGGGCGGGGCGGCAGATAGTATTAGACTTTTACTGACTAAAAACCCACACCTGTTCCTTCGTTGCCTTTTGTACCAGGGCCGGTCTTCCTGTCAGAATCAGACCCTTGGCCCCAGTAGGCTTCGACCCTGCTAGGCCCCTACAGTTGCTGACATCTCTTTGAGGCGCGCGTGGACCAGCACGCACCGTCGACGACTTGGACTCGGTCCGGACGGTTACCGGACGGTCGGACGGCGAGCCACCCATAGCTCGCCGTCCGCAAGCCCGCGCCTACGATGGCCGGAAATCGGGATCGGAATCCCGGCGGCGGTTGGGGCGTGAGGACCGTTGCCTCACGCGATCGGCCGCCTCCTTTGTTAGCATTACTGCTTCGCAGAAGGAGGCGACCGCCTGCCACTCCTCCTCGCTCCGGACCATAGCCTGTACCAAGGCCCGGCGCGAAAAATCGCCGCCGCCGATCGCCCGCACGACGACACGGCGTTGTTCTGCCCAAGCGGGGCACACCTCCACCGTGTGCTCCACCGTGTCCTCCGGACCACACAATGGTGACACCCGGGCGTTTCTTCCGCACGAATCCGGTGCAGGAACCTCTCGAACTTACCATGTCCGGTGAGGCAACACGGCGTCCTTACTTTCCCCATGACGTAGGTCGTCATGCGGAAAGTAAGGACGCCGTGTTGCCTTTCCAGCCACTCCTCAAAGAGGGGACTTACCGCCATAATTATGGCGTGCCCAGCGCCCATGCCTAGGTAAGTTTCTATCCAAAAATCTGTCGACGGGTACCCACTTATCACTGTACTGTTTCTATAATTCATTAGAAAAGTATTCGTTCTAATGGTATTCATTGCTCGTAGTAATTTTATTTTCCCCATGCACTAGCAGCTTTGCATATCTTGACAATTTAAAAATGCCTGTAAATGGTTTATCTGGAATAAACGCTTAAATCTATCTGCATCACCTTGAACCGTTACTACTACGAGTAACTCTTTAGTCATAAAGATAGATACAGAATCATCAGAATCAGAATATTTATTTGATAACACTGGGTCTCAATTCTGCTATTACAATAGAGTTGAATGGTCTATCATTGATTTCATAATTGTTGATTTTGACAAGTTTGATAATCTATATATATAAAAGGAGAAACTGACTGACTGACATATCAACGCACAGCCGAAACTACTGGGACTAGGAACGTGAAATTTTGCACAAGGCTTCCTTCTATGACGTAGGTGAGCACTAAGAAGGGATTGTAATTCTACCACAACTCTATTACGAGACCATTGACCGATCAATGATCGATGATTATGAATTAGCAGATTACGAACTTTTAGCAAAATGACAATGGGATCGTGTTGGAATGACGAATTTATAAAAATAGCAGACTAAGGCCCCAGGTAGAGTCACAGTGTGTGAGATGTGTAACATTACATAGTATATCTATGTTTTGCCATAAGCTCTCAAATATTGTTAAGAATTTCGAATAAAAATAAGAATTCTCTTTAATCAGATTTACACATATTAAAAAGCTAGCAGTATAATAACCTACTTCAGTCGAGTCGTCAATGGATTTATATAAGTTAACACAATATATAAATATAATTGAAACATAAAAAAATAATTGAGAAATTGTAAATATTATGCCTATTTCCTCAAGTTAATCTCTTCATATGGAACATGGATTTTATTGTTGCGATTGTGTTGCTGAACATTTTCGTAAGTAACTTAAATATTTTTGTATTACATCCCTGGGGTTTTTTTTATGGATAGGCTCGCGTTTGACCACTACCTCATCTGATGGTAAGCGGTGATATGGCTAACGATGGAGCACGCTTGCCTAAAAGTAACCCAGTAGACTTAGTGCTACCATATAAAATGATTCTTCAATCATGTTCATTCACAACAAATATTCAATATACAACCTTCAATTTCATGAATGTAAAAAAACAATCGTTCACGAGCTCGAGCGCCTTGGGTACTGTGATATAGAGAACTTATTATTCAAATACGAACTCTAGACAATATTCGTGACTTCTAGTGGTACTTCCCGATCCCAAGATATTACATCGTAGGGCTAGAACTCTCCTAATTTGGAGTCAAATTCACACATCCTATATGAGAAATAGTATGTTCTAACTATCATATAGACACACACACACGCACACACACTCACCACACACACACACCACACACTCATGCACACACACACATAAAGAGAAGTCAAACCAGTATCTCTAACTTTTCATTCATTGTGTACTAGTTTATATTTACTTAAAATAGTTTAGTTATCTAGTTGCCAAAATATATAATCCGAGGGAGGAGCAGAACCACCCAATACAAGCATTACTTCATGCTTCCTGGGAGGTTCTAGCCACAGAATAATATTGTACAAGAAAGTTACAGAAATAAACTATTTTTTTTTTTTAATTTTTTTTTTTTAATGTTAATGATGCCTAGTAGTCACACTTGCCTTACTCTTCTACTTCCTAAGTCCAACATCAGTTTTTATTTTGCTACTAGAGACCCTCCCTAACTTCGCCCAGGTATTGGAAATCTCTGAATTTTTTGGTTTTACACTTACATCTAACTAAACTTTCCTCATGAATCACTATCATGAAAAACGCATGAAAATTCGTTCAGTAGTTTTTGAATTTATTGCGAAAAGACAGATGCTGTGGGGGACTTTGTTTTATTTTAAAAGGAGTAAGAATAAAGATAATATTTTGTAAAATACATTTTGTTTATCATTTCAGCCTTATATAAAAGCGAGACAAAAGTATATCAGTTCAGATATAGCTAGCGAATACAGTCACCAAAAGGTGTCAATAGAAGATGATACTTCAGATGACGAGGCAAATTACGTTAGAGACGAACCTCCCGAGTCCTCATCTATAGAAAATTTCCGTGCACACGAAAATAAAGTACCAAGAAAGCAATTTGAAGCAAGAAGGTGGCATACAAGCTGTGTTCGAAAAGCGTCAAAGTTATGCACAAAAGCATGTCAAAAGGCTTTTAAAGTAGTTTGTAGGAAACGCAAGTGTTCTAGCAGAGCCAAGAGAGCACTCAAAAGGGAATGCAAGAAGAGTTGCCCAAATCATTTTATACGTGATAAGGATAGAGCGGCTTATGAAGAATAGGAATAATGTGTAATGTAATAAGTTGATTCCAAACCGTTCTCCTAAGACCGGCGAGAATGGCAATTAATTTATTTCCGTTTCTTCAGCAGAAGCTCCGCCGCTGCCTTTGTACCTTTTATTGTATGAAGATTAAATAAATAAATAATCTTTCACCTACAGACATTTCCCCGACATAAACTTTAATCTATAGCACACTCAAATCTAAAAAACAAAAGAAATCTACCTCTAAATATAAATATAGTTTTTCCCTAGGATCCCTATACCTTCCATAATTATTCACAATCTGACAACACACAAATACACACCCTTATCCATACCACATACCTACATATACCACATACTATGATAGAAGAACTGGAATTTTACTAATTCTTATGCTGTTTTGTTGTCACAATGTTTGTTAAACTTTTTAAGATATTATCATTTTTTTTTCGCTTTTTTTTGTATAGGTATAACTTTCATTAATTATTCCAGCTTAATTCGCCGAAGTCTATCCTCTTAGGAGGTGGGCGCTAATGATTGCGACACAGTTTTATTATAAACTAATGTAGCTGTTATCGAGCATTAAGTATATATTGAAAAAATTGTTATGTTCCAATAAATAAATTTATTATTATTATTACTTTCGACGACAGACCATTCCAGCTATAAAATATTTCATCGACACGACGATAAACCTATAACTAAGCCTTGCAAAAAACTCAAATTCAATTTAGGCCAATTACAATTGGCAAATTAACAAAGGACATTGCTCGTCGTCCATACATAGCTCGCCTAAGATCCAACAGGAAGGTGTATTTACTCTTTGGAGTTTAGATAATGTATACATTCGATTAAACCTAAATTAAAACAACGGACACTTGAGAATTCTGAAAAAATCAAAACTTTCGGATTTTGAGGTTATAATTACGCAGATCGAGCACAGAATGCGCGCGCCAAGTGACATTATTACCAAATGTCAAATGTTGTCATCTGTCAATTCGTCAACTGTCAGTGTCAATATTATTGCTCGTTTCAAACAGCGCTTTCAATCGAGTTTTTTGTTATGGCTTAGTTCCGCGACATCATAGCGGACTGTTTGTAACTAAAAATCATTATCGTATATCAAGTGTTGAGAATGCTAACGCTTGTCTGTGTCAAACTCTTATTAAGAGTGCTGTTACAAAGACTTGGCTGTATGAGCTATAATACCTTTGCCTATTAAAAACCTCAAATTGAACCAAAAAATAATAGAACTATCACCGAGGATTATGACGGAAGCGAAAAAAAAACGAAAAGGACGAAAGTGAATACTTTTTAAAATGTTTTCGAAATTAAGAAGTGTCCATTCTATTAAAATATAAGTATTTTATTATTATTTATTAATATATTATTAAAATAACTAGTAATTATAGTAAATATTTCATGCGTGTTGGTTCTTAGGCCATTTTTTACCATGTCCATTTAATAGTAGCTTAACTTTACGTAAATGTTCTGGGCCATGATATTGATGATGCTAACAAATTTTATGATAATTTCTTTTCAGTGGTACTCAATTAATTTAATACTTACAGCTTTTGAAAAGAAGTCGAAAAATATTTTCCCTAAGTTTGTATTTAGTAACTGGGTGACTAAAGGTATTAGGGTAAGTAGGGAAAGACTATATGAGGTGTATGACCTTAAACCATTCTTCAACACTGAAACCTTTAATAAATATGTAAATAGATATTCTAAACCTTTCAGAAAAATTTGCAAGGTAGCGCAGGCCCTGTACATTAGCAACAAGATAAAATCTGCAGAAAATAAAATTAGATTGTGTGGAAAGTTATTAATAATGAAATTGGTAGGAATAAAGTACGCAACACGGATTTTATATTGGAGATTTCACATGGTCTCAAAAGCTCTAACATAGAAGTAGCCCTAGAGTTTATGAATTATTTCACCGATAGGTATACCTCTTAGGACAACGGAAGCTCTAAATTCTTCCCCTGAAGCTTCAATTGCTTTTTGAATTGTTGAATTTCAATTCGAACATATAAACCTTCTCTGTCAAATCCATCCTAAGGTTGTCTGTAAAAAATCGCTTTTAGCGATAAGACCACCCATAGTGACACCATATTAATATTAAGTTCCTAATGTAATTTGTATTTTTTGTGTACAATATCTATCTATCTATAAAACCTTTGACAGTCATACAGGTTTTCCGGCAAATCAAAGTCAAATTAACCGAAGACCTATGGGGAATGTCTCTTAAAGTATTCACATCCATAATTGAGACTATAGCACCATACTTAGCTTTAATATTTAATTTGTATGTAGACCAAGGAGTCTTTCCAAATATAATGAAATACAGTAAGGTTATACCACTTTATCAATCTGGTGACCATAATGACACTGACAATTACAGTGGTGGTGACCTGTCTCAGTATTGCCGGTTTTCAGTAAGGTGTTTGAAAAAGTTATGCTTAATCAAATGCTTTACCATTATAAAAGCAATAAAATCTTTCACGATCAGCTTTATGCTTTCACTAAAGGACGTTGTACGACTGATGCTGGTGTCACTTTATTAAAACATATATTTGCAGTGTGGGAAGAAGCCCAAGATGCGATAGGAATATTTTGTGACCTTCCAAAGGCTTTTGATTGTTTCAAGCACGAAACCTTGCTTTTAAAGCTAGAATGGTAGCATTATGGACGAGGTAAACTTGAACTCAGCTTGCTGAAATCTTATTTAATTGACAGGCAACAGCAAGTTCAGATAAACGGTGTTAATACTCTAAGTTTTTAAAGTCAAAATGGGTGTACCACAAGGCTCAATATTGGGTCCAAAAAAACTAAGTGCTTAAGATTTGAATTACCGAATGTTAAAAAAGTAATTACTCCGACATAGTATTGAACAAGGAGAAACTCTAATTCGTCGAAGATACGGTTTTCCTAGAGATCGCGCTTAACTCGAGGCTTCAATGGGGTCCTCATTAAACATCTCTGGCAGGTCGGCTTAGTTCGGCAGCATATGCTGTCAGAAAAAATCGACAATTTACTGATATAGATACTGCGCGACTAGTTTATTTTAGTTACTTTCATAGTATCATGTCTTACGGTATTTTGCTATGGGGACGGGCTGCAGACATAGAGTCATTTCTGATTCTTTTAACTACAGACCTTTTCATCTACAAACAATTCGCCATCAATCTAAAGGCAAGCGATATTAAAAAGAAATACAAATTACTGTGTAACTAATGACTTAGGTCTTACGTTTATGTCGTATGATCGTAGCCGTTTCGGTTGACCATTTCAATGTGACCATCTCAAAAGTAGGTAACTTAAATACCATACCTATAATGAAATGGTCAATTTCATTCAACGCAATTTATGAATATTGTAGCCATATGGCTACGATATTTATAAAATTAGTTGTATGAAAATAAATTTAGTAAATATGTTTATTTTCTATTGAGAAGCCTCGTGTTTCATTATGAGTACACACTTTAACAACATAATTTAATTTTTTGCTGTGCCCTACAGGGTCCATAATTGTAACTTAACAGTGACATCTCTAACGACTTTATGGTATGCAAATAAGATATGAATAATTAAAATATTTTAAATGAACATCGAAAGAATTCTATCATTTGTTTTTTGCAGTAGGTACTTTTTATACACAGTATTTTTTGGTATTTTCCGTCTGTTGGGTATCTACAATATTGATTTTAGGTTGAGGTTACATACATCATAATTAGGTACCTACTTACCAACTTTCACGGATATAGCCAACGAATTCACTAAAATGATTGGCTGGTTTAGCTTTGGTTTATATTTTAGCACAAAATTGTTACATAGGTACAGTAATATATAACAATAATAATTCAATTTACAAAGGTAATCTAAAAATTAATTGAAAACTTGATATCTGCAAAGGTCGACCGATTTTCATTCATTCAGTTATTGCAATGATTTTACATATAGTTGCTGCGATGTTGTTGTTATTTGCTGTAAGTACGAAGTGTATAAATCGAGACACGTTTTTTTTTTCTCTTAGAATATAGTGACCCACTATTGGGCAAGGGCCGAAGTCGCCAAGTCCTTAAAGCACTTATTTTCCTGGTTGACCCGCACCCGCAGTACACGCCCAGGTTATCTCACCATCTCTTTCTGGGTCGGTATCGACAGCGTTAACCGTCTTTCGACAACCATTGTGTGGAGATTTTACTCCTCTTGTTTGTCCGTCCTTGCTCCCATTGTCTAGGGTTGGGTCTCCTCAAAATTCTGCGCCAGCTTAGTCTGACCTGGGTTGTCGATTTTATTAAAAATAAGGTTTAAGTAAGTACTTATTTAACCCATACCAACTAGTTATTTAGACTAAAGCAACTCTGCAGTCTAGGTCAAAAACTGGTATTTAGCAGTAACCGATATGGCTAGAAGCCGACGGCAGCATTGTCATGAAAAGCCTTTTTAGGGGTGGACAATCATCAAATAACTTCTCCCGCTCTGGGTGGAACCGTGTCGAACTATTGACATTTTGACACGTCGTGGTATGCCTCCAGAAATAGATGGATTTTGAGGCTATAATTTGACTAAGTGCAATAACCGATTTTAGGATACCTTGACTTGATAATACTCCCATACATTAAAAATCAAATAAACTAAAAAAATTGAGTTCAGCACCATCTAGCGAGACCATTGCTACACTCGGACCCGTAGCTTCCAGTCTACACCCAATTGAATTCCGCGAGCTATCCTAGCGCTTGCACCTAACCTTCAGCTTATTTGTACAGACAAACGGTTCTGTGACAAAATCCACGCCAAGCGTCTATTCAAATTCCTCAATGACAAATAACTCAACTCTCGTGGTAGCGGTAACAAGAAAAGCGATTTTTAAAAGGGACGCTACCTCAGAATGATTTAAACTTTTTAAGTAATTCCTGGATTAAGGACAGGTAACACACAAATACAGGAATTACTTTATAAGTTAAAATCATTCTGAAGTAGCATCCCTTTGGTAGATTGTAGGCTACCTACCTATCCACTAACTGGATATGCGCAGAGTGACTGACAGCGCCTGGATCAAGTACCAAAATTAAATACGGAAGAGTCTCAATGTACTCCTATAATGGGTCAAAGATTCAAAGATTCAAAAGCATTTATTTCAAATAAACCATTTACAGGCACTTTTGAAATGTCAAGAAGTACGATACGGGTGGTCGGACCGTCCTCGGACCATCTTCGCCAAGCGTTGTTTAATCTCGAAAATTGAACCGTGTGGCTGTTCTTAAGTATATTTAACCACGTGCCCCTTAATTACTGATAGTGACGATGATGATTATTTTTCCAGGCTGTAAAAGGAGCGAAACAGGCCTTACGCACAGGTGAAGATGAAATGATGACTACCCCAGAGAATAATTCAGACGAGAAGCCGTCAAGGGTAATGGCCCTGGTTATCGTTGAAGTAAGGCCAAATTAACCTGCTTTTAGTTCGATTCAAACTTAATAGCTTGGACTTGCCTTGGAACACGAAGAGAAATGCTGCGCAGGAGGAAATTTTGTGACAACGGGGTTGAATACCTATTACTGTAGGATGATGCGGGTGACAGCTGTCGGATTCATACAATGTAGCTTACCCTTTCCTCTCATCTTAAAGATGCGTGCGATTTTCGTCCTGCTGTCATCCTTTCCACGCTATGTAAAAGACCTTAGGTACTGCACAGCGAATAGCGCATTCCACAGCCGCCATTAAGTTTAAAATTACTTCTGCAAATTGAAACATAGATAGGTTATGTAGACAAAAAGGTCCAAAACGGGCCGTATATAATAAAAATGGGGGGACCCTTTTTCCCGACTGCGGTAAAGCTCAAAAGGGATAGATATGGTTTTTATTACGATTCAAGTCCAAATTCCACCAACCAATTCATTGGTCACGACACGCTAATATTGATAGACTTTTGTTAGTCAAAATGGAGTTTGTGGGCAACATTTTACGGTTTAGAACCAACGGCGACGTCACGCGTGTTTCGTGTGCGACGGTCTCCGTACCGGAAACTGGATTGCACAGTGTCGCTATTTTAACTTTAACGGTGTGCATGTAGTCGTGTCGTGTATTATTAGGTAGCAAATCGGGCGCGGGGCGCGGAACCCCGCGAATCGCGACGTGTGACCGCGCGGGTCACCGCGACGGGGCACTTGTTTGAGACCCGCCACTAAAACCTGGGGCCCCCTGTCATTGATACGACGATAGCTGTTTCTGTGTAGACATAGTGTATGTCTTCAGCACCTTTTGTTTCAAATCCAATTATTGGAACCAAACTTCTAATAATGCTCCAAAGCTATTGCAAACTTTGATTAGCAATTCTTAATTTGATTCCGTTTTATTCTTTCGATGTTAAAAAGTGAAAGTAATATGTATGGATTGAATAAACGAAATCGATTTACATTAAATTTTTATTATGATGATTTACAGGACATTGAAGAATCAGAAGAGAGAAATCCTTCTGTGAAATCCGAGGCAATGTTACCTTGGGTTGAAAGTCCTGAAATAATGATGCCATGGTTAGAAGGTATAAAACCTAGAGCTTTTCACGAAGACACATCAGGAGAATCCAATTCTGACGAATATTCAGACTCCGATACGGTATCAGACTCCGATACCGAATCGGCTTCCGACAGTGAATCGGACACCGACAGCGATTCAGACACCGACAAAGAATCGTATTATTATCATGACGATGATTTTTTAAAAAACAAAGTCATGAAAAAGATCGTTAATTTGAACCTTGATCGAAATGTTTCGAAATCGTTAAGAAATCGTTGGAAGTCGTGTCAGAAGAAAGCATCAAAATATTGTCGCAAGGCGTGTGTGGCTTCTTACAAAAATGCGTGCTCAGAGCACAAATGTAAAAAAAAGTTTAAAAAAGTATTAAAGAAACAGTGTAAAGAAAATTGCAAGGATTTTTTTGTAGACTCTTAGTCTAATCGTGTAGGACTTGATTATAAATCTGATATAACCACTACAAAGACGTGTAATTTAGTTAGTGTATTACATGTGGATGGTAAAAATAATTTAATAGTAACCTATTTTTAAGTACAGCATTCAGCCAGTACTTACTACCACTGTAGATAGCTAGTGATGGTAAGTACTAGCTGACTGCTGTACTTACTACAACCGTGCTTATTTCACTATTGTTAGTTTATTCCATGATATAAGTTACCTGTAAATGTTTAAATAATTAAAAAAAGAATTAATAAACAACATTTTAAAATAAAACAATTTCGAAACATTTTATTCATATTTATTTTATAATACATCGATAAAATACATTATTTATAACTGTGATAGAATATCATGTTAAACTGTAATTGTTCCAAGAAGACCGTTACTTATTTAATCATCGACTTTTATCAACTTCAACAAAAATAATGTTAATAAATATTATGGCTTTTTTGCATAATGGACAACCGGAAATCTCAACATCATTTTTTTAATGGCAATACAGTACATCTTTAAATCCATTCTCTTGATTTTTAAAGCGAGCCGAAATAGTGCCCTTTTAACAAACAGGCCTACTACCAAGTATTAAGGATGTAATAATGTCCATAATCTTCATTTGCAATTTGTATTTTTTTTTCAAACACTGATGATTAAACCATTATGTAAAAAAGTCATGAGAACTAAACTATGCTTAATAAAGAAAATGGCCCAGAAATCTTTGTTTCTGCAATAACCGCTGTGAACCTAAAGTTCTTAAGTACTATATAAACTTAATATTTAATATTGGTAATACTTTCGGACGGAATGTCAAATGGTAATACATAAGCACATTTTAATTATACAATAATTATACAATCTCATGATTATTTCATTAATTTGTTTTCTTTAAATATTAAAATTGTGACATAAAACAAAATTCTATTAAATTATTTAGATTTATTTTCACAACCTAAAAATCTGTCAAAAGTAAGTAAATAAGATATTCTTAAATATGTTTTATAAAATCGTTAAGTATTCTAAAAGGCACTTTTGGAATAGACAATTAGAAAAAAAGAACGAAAAGTACCTATGTATATTTAAAAATACATTTTAGTGTTTGTGGCACTTTATAAGACACTTGAATATATTAAGCCTAATCGCAATAACGCATATCTTTAATATATTTATTTTTATTAAAACTTATGTATATCAGGATTTTATACAATTTGTATTCAATTACTACTTTAGTGTAGCTTAAAATATACATTCACATTCTGATAATGTGACTCTTATGTGTATACTTTTAAAGATCATTACATACATTCGATGATATATCTTCGGCAAAGCTGATATTTCAACCATTAAAGTCACGCATATGATTCTGAACTTGTATAGCCACAAATTGTACCATAGCTCGACTTTGGCGGTGCACGTCAATAAAGTCGATTGAATAATCGCCATTTTGAATTTTGAGTCATTCGGATTTGGAATCGAATTACATGGAATCGAGTATGTTGACGGGAATCGACCATTTACTATGTTATCCGAACATGAGCAATGGTCTATCTGTATCTTAAAGCTCTAATTACTGGCTGGAAAGCCTGCGTTACAAGCCATTTGTTGAATGGTTTCTGCCTGTCAAACAAAGTGTAATGATGATCTTTAAAACCATCTTATTGACTTTCATCGATAAAATGAGTCATAATATTTTCACAGTTTCCCACCACTTGGACTCCTAGAGCTGCTCTTTATTATCGATGTCACTGAAATGTTACCAGAACTGCTGAACTGCGGAGGTGGAGACCGAGGCAGAGAAAACTTAGTATCACTCAAATTCTCCTGACTCAACGATTTTTGCGTTGTAAAAACCGGTATTTTCGACGAAACTCCCGGCGCTAGAGGTTTAGTTTTTTCCGCTTTGATAGGTATGTTACTCGGTTTCGCAGAAATCTGCGGTTTTTGTTGTTCTTGAGACCGTAACTGTAGCTGGTCCAGTTGCGATAGTCTCCGGTTTTCTAGATCTGTGCTCGTGACTATAGTGCCTTTAGGAGATTCGTAGGTAGCTGTGCGGAATTTTATAGTAGTGTTTCTTGGTAGGTCGAAGTCAGAATGACGTTGTTTCTTTGGTTCGTTCGATTGGTTCGATTTCGATCGTTTTTGCGCGTCAGCGAGTTGTTTAGCTGAAAAGTGCCTTTCATTGAGAATAAAATCATTTAGCAGTTCAATGTCTAACTCGTAGGATAGAGGGGGTTCCTCGTAAGGCGGTGCTCTTTGTCTACTTAAGATTTTGTCTTTGCTTTCTTTCTGTTTCTGCAATTGTTCGGTACGGGGCGTGACTACTTGTATTTCTGTGATATGTTTATCTCTATGACTGTCTTTGCAGTCTTTTTGTATTTCTGTTATCGTTGGATTGATAGAATATCTTGTTTTGGTGAGTTCAACTGCATCTTGGTTTGAGGTTTGTACGTCTTCTAGATCTTGAATAATTCTGATTCCCATCCGCGAGAGTTCTTCTGGCGTTTTCTGGGACATGAAACTCGGATCATTTTTCAGTTTTTCCATCAACGCCTGTGCTTGTTCTTCATCCATCTCTGATGTGTTTAGTATGATTGTTTCTGTTCTAGTGTAAGCGGGTTCATCGGTAGTGAAGTGCATGTTAGGATTTTGCCGTTTGATTTCATCCAGCACTCTCTTATCGATATCTTTAACATCTCCTTCTTCTAACTGCATTTCATTAATCTCTCCTCCTCTCATGATACCGAAGCTGATCTGTTCTACTTGTAAAGGAGCTTCGGTTTTAGTTGTGATGTACTTAGTTGATATTTTCTCAACATTTTGAGTTATCACTTTGTTCCCGAATTCGTCTTCGTTAACATTTACTGTTACAGTTTTCTGCACGGGTTCTTGTGTCATCGTCAAAGAAACATTTGCAGGTTCCATGTATAAGGTTCTTTCTCGTTCATCGTGTCGTCGTCTTATACCTTCAAGAACATCGGGTGGCATCATCCGTATGGTAGGCTCGCCTATCTCAATAGACTTTGTGTGATCATGGAACGTTTTTCTTTCCCGTTTTTCAACAACAGGCTCAACTTTCTCTGTAGTTATGGTTACGACATTGGCATTGGTGTTTAGATCTTTGGGTTCTGTCCATTCTGAGGAAAATGTTTCGAGTTTCTTTTTGTAATTAAGACTGTTATTGTTTGATCCGATTCTGATGTTACTGACAAAATCATCGTAATCTCTAACTTTTTCTGTTTGTGTTGTCTTTAAGTCAAAATTAACAATGTCTGGATGATGCATTGCTGATTTGAAAGCATCTGTTTGCGGTGTTTCTTTACTGGTACTGGCTTCATGCTTTTCTTTTTCAGAGCTTTGGTCAATGTGTACGTTCAATATCGGGTTTTTGGCGAGCAGTTTCTTCATCATATCTGACTTGGGTCTTTCCAAGCTGTTTACGTATGTATGACGAGACATCTTCAAATCGTCTGGTACGTTTGTATCATACGTCATTGTAAGTTTTTCTTCGTATTTAGCTGGTGCTGGTTTGGTTTCAGTTACAACCGGTACAATTTCTTGTGTACTATCCAAAGAGCTCATGTTACTTCCATCTGATGTCGATTTAGCGAATTCCGATACAAGTTTCAAATGGACTTTCATGTTTTCATCCATTATCCGTCTAGCAAGATGGTCAGAAGTTTCGTGTTCTGGTTCCTTATAAAGCTCAAATTCTTTGGGCTTACTAAAACTATGTTCTTCGTTCCTCTCGGAATCAACAGAGCTAGAAGATCCCTTCACTATAGCATCTTCCAAGTTACCAAATTCCGAACCCTTCTTCAACCGATTTCTCTGGAAAGTGTTAAGTCCTTCTATAGCCGATGTTTTAGCAATATTCAAGCTCAACCTAGGTTCTTTGTGTTTGATGACAATACCTTTATCCGAATCAATCATATCAGGTAGAACATCTTCATGACCTGAATCAAAGAAAGTAGTTTCGACTACAGACATAGCTTTCCGTTTCTTAGGCGATATGGTGCTTTCCTGATGGTTCTCAGCATCTTCTGCAGAAATATCTAGACTTTGAGCTCTTTCTAGAGTTCCAGTTGCTGGCTTACTGGCTTTAGCTCTCATTTCAAATCTAGATAGATCGCCGAGCGAAGCAGCTTTACGTTCATTTTCATCCAAAATTGAAGTATCATCTGATACAGAATGTACGGTTTCGTTATTGGGTGAACTGTGGATGGTTATATCACTGTTATTCAGCTCTATAGTGGTTGAACCTTTCTCACTCTTATCACTTTGGTTCAGAGACCTTACTGAATGAACATCTTGGTTGGAAGACATGATAGACTTTGAGTCTTCAAAGAAATTGTTCAGAGAATCACTTTCTCGCTTGAAAGGTTTTGTGACGATATCGTAAATGTCATCTTGACTGAAGTTGATGGATTCTTCGAGACGGGTTGAACTAGTGCTCTTTATTTTGCTGACCTTTGGCGTTGAGGTATTTATTTGTGATGCATTGGAAGACCTGGCTGACAAAATAGAATCATGTAAAAGACTTGAATGCTCTTTCTCATTGCTTAAGAAATCATTGACGTTTCTCAACCGTTCTAGAATACTGTCATCAGTTTTGTTTTTCTCAGTATCAGGTGGTGAGGGAGCTTTGCCTTTGGATTTCTTCGGTTTAGGAGCTTCCTCTTTCTTATGTTCAACTTTTTCTTTCTCATAAATGACGTCAGTAGAGCTCTTTCTGTTAGTTCTAGCTGCGTTTGCCGCGTCTAGCATGTGTTGTGGTAATTCCTGAGGTATTCCATTCTCGTCCCTTTTGATTCCACTAGAATTCAGGTCACATCTGGCGAATGTCGTCATCACAGAGGTCTCAGGTGTTCTTGACGATTCTAGACTAGTAATAGTAGTGTCAGATTCATTAGCTTTATTTCTAGCGTTGGGAATCGGAGGAGCCATCTTTTCTCTACGTTTGGCAACAACTGGTTTCTTTTGTTCTGTTTCGTTTTCGTGTTTAATTTGAGTTGTAGGTGCAGGACGTTGTGGTTCAGGCTTGTCTATTTCGTCAACAGATTTCTTCTCTACAACAACGACTCCGTTTTCGACGTTCTTTTGTTTTAAGACACCGTCATCAGGTACATTTGGTGGTAGGACTCTGATACCGAATTTCATGGCTCTTTTCGGATCATATTCTCTTTTCTGGGTTTCTGATTGTTCAATATGACTCATGGCTGCGATACCATTTTCCGGTTGAATTATTTGAATGTCACTGTCAGTTGACTGTCTCTTATTGTTCCTCTCAGGTTTGTTGACAGCTGGCGGGATGTCAGACAGCCTTGATTTGTTTGCAAGTTTGCTATTCTTTTCATTCTCTCGTTCTAGAGTTGTGTGACCATCTTTCTTCTCCTTCTTATTTCTTTCTAGAGTCGTTGATGTGATGATCTTGTCTGATATCATCTTCTTAATGCCGCTCTTACTCTGTTTGGTTTCTAGCGTCGAGTTGTTCGAATTTGACGTGTTTGGTGACCTCGGCGGATGCAGGAGCTTTCCTTCTTTTTCAAGCTGAAACAAAAAAGTAATTATTATAACTTTGATTTATGCTGTTAAATGTTTATGGATAAGACGGATAAAACAGTAAATTAAACTAGCACGTTTTTTTTACTGATACTCGTATATCTAAAATTAAAATAATAGTTGGACACTTTCATCACCTCTCACGTAGAGCAATTAAAAGTTAACGATTTCACACAATCATATTTGTCAACGTACCAAAGCCGGCTTGTATTGATTGGACAAGAGAGGGGAAATAGCATACATTCTTTAAAACTAGTTTAAATATCCATTTCCGTAGTAATGGTATTTCGTGTATGCAAACTTGTTAGCATTCTCGTTCCTGATTGTGTAATATCATGATTTATTAATTTATTCTTCATACAACGTCTTTGTACAAAGGCGGACTTTGCCTCAGACATTATCTACCAGTCAACCTAGGGTGGTGTAGAGACATTATGGTAGGTGTATAAGAAAAAAACCGGTCAAGTTGTGCGCGACTGACTCGCGCACAACTTGCGCTTTGGTTTGCTCCAACCAGACGGGTGTTATGTCTGGTGGGCAACTGCCCAATGGATGATTTCGGGCTATTCTATAATAAGTTCCATCCAATCGCACGGAAAACTTTAATTGCGCAATGCAGGATTAGTTCTTATGTAACGCCATAGATGTCGCTATAATTGTAACACACCTGAGCGTGTTTACAATTCAATCGTGGTACGAATCCATAGAAATTGCTGTGTTGCCTATTGATTTCAAATCGATGGTGTAAATAAGTATCTTGATTTTACGAATGTTACTGTTAGTGTTTCGAGTGATAAAGTCATTAGTTTTTTGCAAAAACTACCGAACGGATTTTCATAGAATTTTCACCAATAGACAGAGTGATTCATAAATTCATAAGGAAGGTATGTGTATAATTATATTATAGTAGAGAAAAGACGAGAATTTCAAGGTTTTTAACCCTTGGCAAAGCTGGGGCGGGTCTAGAGTACCTAGTTATTAGATAAGTTAGAAACCTTTCGAATCCGGTGAAAGGTAAACATGTCAAGTATCGACTATCGATTTGACTGGCCTGTTGGTCTAGTGGTTAGTGGCCCTGATTGCTATGCCGGCGGTCGTGGGTTCGATTCCCACCCAGGACAAATGTTTGTGTGATGAGCACGATCATTTGTTCTGTGTCTGGGTGTAATTTATCTATATGTATATATGTATGTATTTAGAAATTTGTCAGTTGTCTAGTACCCATAACACAAGCTCTGCTTAGCTTGGGACTAGACGGCGTTGTGTGATAATTGTGGAAAAAAAAATCTAACAGAAAAAGGACGCATACATTGAAATGTGACGTCACCGCCAATAAGTTAGGTACATGTGTACAAAAGAGATAGCGAAATAATCCCTCCCACCCCACTCATCCTCATACCCACCCAATATTAGAAATACTAATTGGTGCTTTATTTAATTAATAAATATCCCTGCTGCGGTCTTCCCGTCCGATTATAAATTAGGTGTCTTCAGG
The DNA here is from genome assembly GCA_961205895.1 of Mythimna pallens. Classification (NCBI taxonomy): domain Eukaryota; kingdom Metazoa; phylum Arthropoda; class Insecta; order Lepidoptera; family Noctuidae; genus Mythimna; species Mythimna pallens. Next base: position 9,961,367 of record OY540849.1, on the reverse strand, counting down.
GCTAGAGTGAATAGGCTCATAATACACTATAGTGCCTTACCATCAACGATTGCATCACTGCTTACCCTCAGGTGGCAGTCTAGCATTAGTGTATATTAGGGATTGCAAAATCCGGACTCTTTAGAAATCCGAATTTCTGTACTCTCGTCCGATAAAAATCCCTTCCCCTAAATAGCCCTTTCCATTGCCCTTTGGGTGACTGTAAGCCTTCTGATGAGGCCCATTGTAAGCGACCATTTTTCAGTGTCATATGTCATCACTGGCAACACGTCATAGACTTTCGTCTTGAGTCACTGTGGTATGTTGGACGAGAAGATACGGCACAGATTTCACTTCAGTGGTTTTTAAAACATAGGATAATTCCCAATTGATTCTGCAATCTCCTAGGAGGTCCCGATCACTATGTTCTGAAGAAACCTGACATGGCTCTGTCAGGCAGTCACTTGATTAAATTATCATATCTCTTCATCTATATATATATAAAAGGAGAAACTGACTGACTGACTGACATATCAAAGCCCAGCCGAAACTACTGGGGCTAGGAGCGTGAAATTTGCCACAAGGTATCCTTTTATGACGTAGGCAAGCACTAAGAGAGCATTTTCCAAAATTCACCCCCAAAGGGGATGAAACGGGGGTCCAAAGTTTGTATAGGAAAACCTTATCCGCGGGCGAAGCCGCTGGCAGAAGCTAGTCTTAATCTATAAGCGTACATATACGTCAAAATATCTGCACAGAACGGCCCATTGTTTAGCTAACACTCACACAATAGACATTCCATTGACAACGTGGTTTGTATTCTAAACATATATAGTCAGTTTTGATAACATAGTGATACAAAGGCATGGCATGGCAAGTGGCATGTGATAAACTTCCTTAAAATGTAGAGTAGAATACAATGTTGTTTGTTTTTTTTTTATATTTTACATATAAACCGTCTGTTCCTATAGTTGTCTTTATTTTAGTTAGTAAATACGATCTTGATGTGGTAATCGATGCGAAAGCTGTATTTATTTACTAAAATGTAAAGAAAAATACACACAGTAGAAATTATTGTTTGTGTAATTATTTGCAATTTTAGTCTGGCAACTCTAACTTGACCTGTCTTAATTTGATATTTCTTGAGATTCGAAGTTCAAATTTACAGGTTTTTTTTTTTGCACGAGTTGCCAATTTAAATATGTTGTATGGTTGCATAACGACAAACTAAGCATTTGCATACATGTTTTATTCATGAATTGTAGAAAGAACTAGCTTCAGTGGACGTTAGTGTTTTTATTACCCAGCATTTGTGTTGCATCGCCTATTAGGTTTATCATTAGCTCATTGTTTTTCGCGCGAAATGACTCAAGTTATGCAATGCAGCCTCTTTAGTATTCAGTGTTGCCAATTCGTGACAATGACAGGAAATATTTTTGTTTTATTAATTACAAATTCAGAATGCACCCCTGAAGAGCAACCAAACTATTTTGTCGGCTTCATTTATCGGTATTTGTTTGTCTTTATATCTCTTTGAAGAACTACCTGTGAATAATTTTTTATGTGTTGGTTTAAGTGTCCAATCATGGTATACACGCTTACTCTGTAACTATTGGTTAATTAACAAAAAAAAAAAATATATGTTTTGGTTACCCCATTTACCAAAGCTATAAACATCACGCTACGACTCACGAGGAGCGGAGCAGTAACTAAAGACGCAGGTGATACCGCGGGGGACCGCTAGTGCACCTAAACCTTCCTCATAAATAACTCTGTCTATTAGTTTTCTTCTTCTTTTCGATTCGATGGTAAACTCGTCAAACTATTTGGGCCCAATAGGTGGCTACATTAATAGTAGCATCGGTAGCACTCATCAAATCCTCCAGAGTGCAGGTGTATGGGCACTTGGGGCATTCTAGTATGTGGCTCATGTTTTGAACAGGAGCACCGCACTCACGTTGAGTATCCGACGGGTTTATAAAACCCCATTTTGCCAAGTTGTGTTTGCTGCGGCCTACTGGGTTCGCAACCGATTTAGTGCTTTCCATATTGGCCACTGCAAATCGCGCTTAGGCGGGAGATGTTTTTGGGGTTTCGAGAAGTCGGATGGTGGTAGGTGATGTCTATTAGTGAAACCGCATGATAAACAATTCAGTGATTTTCGACTTTATCGCGTACAGACAGACAGACGCGATGGGGGATTTCGTTTTATATACGGATAAGGATAATGCATCATTGATTAGGCAATTATTTTGTATAGGACACAGTCTTCAGATGAACACTGGCATTCTACTCTATAGTACGTAACTCTACGTAATTCATAATTCAACAATCATCCATGAAAGAAAATCTATCAAACAGAAACGTCAAAGAAAGCGTTGGCAAAGAAAATCTATGCGAAGCGTGGGAAAGTAGCGTCGGCAAGAAAGTTCTGTTCTCCGTCGGTACTGTTCGCTTTCCAATACACCTGCTAAGTGTTGTATAAGTTTATGTTTACAATGGATTAGATGCACTTATGCGTGTATGTTAGACTTAGACGCAGCGTTGAAAAGGACATGACACGGTGGACCGATGACCTGGGGAGGGTCGCGGGAATCCGATGGATGCGAGACGCACAGGAACGGTCGTTGTGGTGACACTTGGGGAAGGTCTATGTCCAGCTGTGGACGTCTTTCGACTGAAACGATGAGGATGACACGTATACAACATTATTTTTAGTATATGCGAAACCTGAATATAGTTAGTTCGGAATTAATAACTGCATCGATTCCAATAATTTTTACGTGTTATACCTATTTTTTGCCAAAAATATTTAAAAAAGGTCACAAGTTGGACACTACACTACACTACACTACACTATATACAAAGTACAACACAGATCACGGCAGGTGATAGCAGGCACTATTCATAGGCGACAGCGCACAGCTGGGTGCGGGAGCAAAAAACCCCTTAGTCGCCCGGAAGGCCCGGTGACCATGTATTTGTGCGGACAACCAGGTGCCATAAGCTTGTTATAACAAGCTCATTACTTTGTGAAAAAGTATTCTATGTGCTATTCCAGGACATGTTTCACCCACCAATTTATTTATTTAAATTTCATGTACATACGTGGACTTAATCCAACCAGGCAATTTCTACCAGTCGACCTTTAGATAAAAAAGATTACACTGTGGTAGGTGTGTACAAAAAATAAATAATTGATATTTCAAATAGAATGAAGTATCATTAAAATAAATTGCATAGAATAATAAAATACACACACAAATACATGCACATATACTTAAATTATAAACTAATAAACATATGATTAATAAAAAAAACATTATATTTAATTAATTAGCATCAGGTGGGATCACATTCAACGACTAGTTTATATGATTATATCATATAAACTAGTCGTTATCGCATAAAAAAAAGAACTTAAAATATAACAATTATGACATTTCAATTTGTTGTAATGCCATTACATTTTCGAGGAAACTGCACTTTATACCTTCCTAAATAAGACCCAATTTAGCACATCAACTTACCGTGCTAACATCGCCCGTGGATCCAGCCCGCTTCAGCAGCGGATGATGCACTCCTCTGCCCGCGCCACTGGCTCTCCCTCCCTCCACCACCTCCAGTTCCACCGGGTAAGGAGACGCCAGTGACAAGATGGCCACCGCGTCCTCTAGCGGAGTGCCCGTGAACTCGATCTTGATGCTTTTGATTTTGTCACCTGGAATGCGGAGATGGGTATAAGTAAATAAATTAATAAAAGAGGAAAAGATGCAATTGTTTTCCTCACAAAAGTCAGACAGTAAAAAAATTTTACAAAAAAAAATTCAACCGACTTCAAAGTACTTAAAAAAAAACACTGAAAAGTGTAAAATAACTTTAATTTCGGAAGTCGGTGTTTCTATAATAGTTTTGTTTCTTCGTTATTTAACTTTTTTTGTAAAAGTTTTTTATTTTACTATTTTTAGTTATGGTACCGCCACTAAAAAGTACCCCTCAGCCAAACTTAAATACCATAAAGCCAGAGTGCATCTCATGACGATTCTAATAATCCTAAACACAGTTAGATTACATTAATTTATTACAGATTTCCGGTGCCTAACTTCAGGCTTCATCATCAGATCAGTTCGATATATTCCCCCTCTACTTTCAGTCAGTCATCGACTACACGTATAAACAAAGCAATTTTACTTGTTACGACGGCTCTGCTGTGATCCTATGAGGAGTTCTGTTCCATATCTTCGAAGTTCATGATCAGATCATAACAATTTTTCCATGGTTTCTACTCGGGAGTACCTTTCAATCACAAAAAAAAAAAAAAAAAACGGTCCACAATTGACCGAAAAATCGGTGAACATGCATAAAAAAAAAACATACATTCAACCGAACATATTTTATAACCTCCTCCTTTTTGAAGTCTGTTAATAAAATGTTGATGATTATCAAAAATAAGGTTAGTCATCCAAGTCCTAAACACGGTGGACCAAAGACCTAGGTAATAAGGATGGTGGAAATCCGATGGATGCGAGGCGCACAGTACCGTTCGATGTGGTTACACTAGGGGGAGGTCTATGTCCAGCAGTGGACGTATTTTGACTGAAATGTTGATGATAACGATGCCCCAGGACTAGGCATTCTCTGGGATGGGGCGTTTATGAACATAGTCACAATAACCATAGTGATATTTTTTCAGGTAAGTAATGAAACATGTAGAATTTTGGTTTAGAGTACCTACCAATCCCCAAACTAGGACGAAATAGTTGACGGTGATACACAACACATTTTTTATTTTTAGGTGGGAAATCATCAAAAAACATCTCTCGCTCTGGGTGGAGCGAGAAGTAGTGTTAGACTTCTACTGACTGCACCGTGTTCCTTCAGTTGCCGTTTGCGTTGCAGGCCGCGGTAACTCTAACGAATAACCCTACACATAAAGGAATTAGACTGCAATTCCAGTGCACACTCCCCGAAATGTAAACGATAGAAAACCGACAGGCTAGCAACTCAGAAATATAAAATCACACGCTGGTCAGTTTATCGATGTCGAAGATCGTTTGCCACGCCCGGATCTACGTACCTTTTTTGTCCATACCGGAACACAAATTAAAGATGTAAACAAATAAAGCTCACTTTTCTAAAGAGCCCTGGCCCTGACCGTGCACTTAATAGTAAGATTCGTAAACTACTAAACAAACGAATGCCCAGTTTCTCCGAACTGCGTACACCCTGGCAAATGGCCAGTTATATTCGAGTATGACTTGTTATATTTACGTGAGATCTAGACTGAGAATAGGACTATAATGTCGTAAGATACTAAAATTGAAAATTATGGCGTTATTGTTGGAAGTGAAACTAATTACATTCTACATAAAAATAAGCAATTATGCTTCCTTAAGAAATCTGTCTCGACGGTTGAAAGGCTAATTGATCTAAGCGACATTTAAAAAAAAAAAATTGAAACCTGACCACGGAGAAAAATTTGCTGATTCCGAATATGTATATAACTCAATATTGGGAAAAATGTCGTTTAGATCAATTAGCCTTTCAACCGTCGAATTATTATGTTCCCATTGCTGGGAACTAGGGCTTCCTCTCTAGGAGAGGGAATGAACCGGAATCCACCACGCAGGCCTATTGCAGTTTGGTAGATATCACAAGACTTCGAATGTTTGGTTCTAGGAAACACAGATTTTCTAACGACTATTTCCTTCACCGTTTTTAGAGCAGTAGTGTTGTAATTAAACACACAGTAAAGTATCGGCCTAGGTTTGCACCCGCGACTTATGACTCATAATTCGGGGCCGTTATCACTGAGCCACCACTGCTCAAGTATGCCAAACTGCCAAATGCCTACTAGGCTTGTATCGGCCATCGACACAGGAATAGGGCATTCTACGATAGTGAAGTTTTCTATCAGGGAAATCATCTTTTGCAATAGATTCACTAAATACTGAGATTTAGAAGTATTAAGTTTACATATTCATAGATAACTTAGCTACTGACAGCGGCTTCACCCGCATTATAGTAGGAAATTATCCCAAGGGAACACATTTTCGGGATAAAAAGTATCGTATGTGTTTTTTCTAGGACATGATCGACCCGAACGAAACACATGGACACACTTTTAATACTTGGGGTATACTGAAAGTTTCTGGATTCTGATTGTTTTTCAAAGTATATTCTAGTATATTTTTACATTCGCTGAAACCAATGAACAAAGCAGTTGGACCAGTATTCTTTAGGGATCTCTTCAATGGCTTTATGGAACGCATTCACCGCCGATTCAGGGCTCGTAAAACGTCTGCCTCTAAGATTGTTTTTAATTTGTGGAAACAAATAGAAGTCGCACGCAGGGTTCGAGGTCCGGGCTGTAAGGCGGATGGATTATATTATATATTATATATAATGCTTCGAGGACGCTTTTCACGAACTTTTTCTAAGACTCTGGGCAAGTAAGTGTTGACGTACCAATCTGCAGTCACTGTCCTTTGATCTTCAAGCGATACTGTAGTGTAATGTCCTGATATGTCTAAAAAAGAAGCAACAATTTTTTTACCAACACTCCGACTTTTCTTAACTTTCGTCGGCAAATCTTCAAAAGGAAAGACCCACTATGCCGACTCGCTTTTTCTTTCGGGTTCAAAGCAGTACACCCAGGTTTCGTCACCTGTCACAATATTATAGACAGCTAATGACTGTTCTGCATTAAACTTTTTTATCATTTTACGGCACCACTGGACACGCAGTCGTTTCTGGTCCTCCGTTAAGTCATGTGGTATCCATCGAGTGCAAAGGCTCCGAACTTTCAGATGCACACGTAAAATGTTTTGCACTTGGCCTGTTCCAATGCCTAACAAAGCACGAATTTGCTAGCAAGTATTTTTTTTATCACTTTCAATAAGTTGTTCTACGGTGTCAATATTCGAGTATGTATATTCACGAGTTAAATTCATTTTGATAGCGACACACAATCTTCGAAAGGACGCCACAGTGAAAAAACAAATGGCAGTCTCGCAAATTAAAAAGTAACATGTTTGCAAAGAGTTCCAATTTCGAATTCTATAATTGTTTTTTAATTATTTTATTGTAAGTGGCCAGAGCCAGAGACTTTCAGTTACCTACAAACTTTAGGCTTTATAATATTAGTCTAATGTGATTTGTTGACAATACAAATCACTCTACAAATCAGAAAAAACATGAATAGAGGTTTTAATTACCAGCATGCAGTAACTTTTAATTAAATATAAGACATTAATAAGTCAACAGACTTAACTCGGTGGCATTAAAAAACAGTGTTATGGCCAGACAGGGGACAACTTTCCCCGCCGTCGTCTGTCGACCTCACAAATGTCAAATGTAATGTTGTCTCTGACATTAGAGAGGTTCCACCTCGTTGAATTTACGCGTTAAATGTCCAAAAATAAAATGGCCAAAAGTCATTGCACGAATAGGTAGGTACTTTACGACGCGACGTTGAAAACATACTACATGAGATAACTGACTGGCTTTTATTCTTTTGAAATGGGAAAACTTGAAATAACTTCTCTCACTCTGAGTGGGGCGAGAGGGAGAGTCACACTTTTACCAACTAAACCCACCCATGTTCCTACAGTTGCCCTTTGCGTTCTAGGGCCGCGGTCACTTTGTGAACGATACCGTAGCCCTGGCAGGATGAGTTACCTGGCCTTTCGTATATATTAAAGTATATAGACCAAGATCCCAGAGCTGTCTAACTTATTTTCACATGGATGAAACCTTAAGCGATAAGACCGCCATTGTACCCATACATTAAGTTAGTTTGTAAGTTTTTGTTACTATTTTGGTGTACAATAACGTTTTATTCTATTCTATTCTATTCTATTCTTAGGTTCTCAGTAGCTTCTCATGTGCTTTGAATATCTGTGTGCTTATGGAGCTCCTCCTTGGGGTGCCTGAGCAGGTACCAGGTGAGAAAGGGAACTAATAATAACGAGTTACTTAACTAAATTTTTTATGGGTGATTTTTAAAAATGTTTTGTGGAATATTATTTATAAAGTAGTATCATAAGTGTCAGACACTTTGCATGAACCAAAACTTCTGTCAGACGCTTTAAAGCTCCACAAGAAATAAATAAACTACTTATTTTTACATGTCTGATTTTTAAATATGTTATTAAGGTAACTATTACAAAATTATATTTCTGTAGTCAGATTGATTGTAGTGACCAAACATCCCATAAACACAAAAATTATTCAGCCGAGAGTATGAGAGTGAGAGCACGCATGCGTTTCAGAGCGAGTGAGACGATTTCATGTACTGACTGTATATTACACATGCCTTTGTTAACTTGCAATATCGATAGATCCATCTGAGTTGCAGTATAGTACCTGGTTGTAACTTGGCAGCGGCAGCGGGCCCGCTCCTCAGCACGGAGTGAACGTGCACTCCATCTCTTGCGCCTCCTCCACATCTTAGACCCAGGCCGGTGAAGTCACGTGCCCAGAGCTTCACGCGGCGGACGCGAGCTCGCTGTGGATAAGGAATTTTGGATATTAGACCTTAAGATGTAAGAATAAAGAATAAATTAGATATAATAACCACCGCTGGGACTCGGCCTCCTGTCTGTGAGACACTGGGCCGTAATCCACCACACGGGCCCGCGGGTTAGTGGATGTTACATGTCTACGAATTTTTGGAGAAGTCAAAAAGCAACATACTTTATTGTAACCGGGTTTTTCTCCCACTGATTTAAGTTGCTCATATTCATCAATTTGTGCATTCGGCTGATTAATATTATTGGTTTAACGATGGCCTGGAGCGTTGACGTGATAAAATGTCAAGCGTCCAAGCGAGACAGAGGGATGGAGCTATACACCTATATACCTCCATCCTTTTAACAATTCAGTTTAGGTAATCATTGGGATCGCGTTAGGAGCTCGTGGTAGGGCATCTAGTCTCTGCCGGATTATTTCCTATTCTTGAAACGGAAAATGAGTAATGCACTAGTCATCATTGTTCGTAAGACTAATCATCAGTCAAGTTCAAGCCACAGCATTTTAAGCGGTATACACCAGTTGGACATTCCACCATAAAGCTGTTTCATTCTTTGGTGTGAAACTTTATTTAAATTTAGAACATTTTGGTTTTACATTTGGCTTCGCACGGTATTTGAATTTCGCCAGTGTCAAATTTAAAAAATATTTAGTTTGCAATACAGAGTACAGTCGGTATCCATATTTCTATGGTATCCCCCGACTTCTGATTTAAGTATTAGAAGTTGAATATTTCTTAAACTCACTTACTTACTATAGCCTGGAAATCAGTCAAAAATTGGTATTAAAATAGGGTTTGAGATGTGCTTAACTCAAAATACCCTAAACCGATTTCTCTTCTAATGTTTTGCAGCAACTATATCGAGTCAGCCTTTACGACCAGCCTTGCTGAGATAGTCAATACTACAATGACATTCTTAGCTGCATTTTACCGAGATCGCGCCTGTTTCAATGGTTCCACATATTGTCCAGTTGCGTAGACATTTAGGATACAAAACTGTACCAACTTTACATCACAATATCCATTAGGAATCAATTTGCCAATAATTCAAACAGCCACAGAACATCACTCAAAAAACTCCCGCCAAAAATTCCATGCAGTTTTTATAACACTTCCTCGATAATAATTTCTGTTCTATAAACAGAAATTATTATCACCAGCCAGTTCTTCGACGCTGGCTCAATGGCCAATTCAATGCAAATGTAATGGGCCATGCCTTGCCAAGTGTGTTTATGGCATACCTCAATATAAAAAGTTAAAAGAAACGCTTGATGTTTGTCTGTCACCATCATTTTCTTCGGAAACGAATGGGATAGCAATATAAATTATGGAACGTAAATATGGTTTTGTTGATTTTCTATGAGAAAGCCCGTGTCCTGTATAGAACTCGATTGTACCTATGGATTAATTGCTGAATGATAAATCCAATACGGAGATTGAAATTATTTTCAATTAGACTGAGAAAATTACATTATTTTTCTTCTACTTTATACTGGTAGGTTCCAAAGCCATAGAGACATTAAAACATGTTTTTAGTTCATAATTCCAATTGGTCGCTTTCTCTGGAGTCTTCTAACCATAACATTAGCCAGAACGATTTAGAACCATTTTTTTCTGAGTAGCCATTTAATTCCTTGCTGGTTCTTACTAGCAAGAAACTAAATACTCTTTATAAAAAAAATAATTTTACAATATTTCCTTTAATTTATTAAACAAAATAAATAAATAATAATATTTAAAAAAATAATAATAAGTAACATTTTTTTATTCAATGGAATAATATTAGTCATACTCCAATCAACCTGTTGTTTTATTTTAGTTTGATTTTTTAACAAAATAATCTTAATTCCTTATTGTACACAAAAACTTAACATAAAATAAATATACTTAGTTATTAAAACCATCTTGTACAAAGGTGAGCAATAACTCTAAAGTTGAATTAAATCTTTTAACGATAATTACACAGGCTTGTAGTTGGTACACCTGTATACCTAGATGACTTGACCGTCAAGACCAGTTGACGCCATGAAAAATGACATCATTAAGCAAGAAGTCGTGCATGCATCCGTTTAGTATTGCCATTATTATAATATGGGCTTACTCAGGAAATTACCTCAATAATATCCTTTTTTTTTTCAAGATGGATGATGTTAGTCCCCTATTCAATTATTTGTTCGCATCGTCATCATCGCAGAAAAATATGTAGGTATGAACTTAAATAATGACAATGTTTTTTTATTTATTTATTAAAACTTCATCAATTATCATCAATTTATATATGGTTTAAACAATCAATTTTTTTTTAAATAACACATTAAAAATAAATTAATATATTATTATTATTGTTGTTTCTTTATTCATTTAAATACATGTATGAATAATATTTATAAATATTTAAAACAAAAATAATAAAACAAAAAAAAAACAATTAGACCTCTTTAAAATAAATACTAAATACAAATAATGATCAAAAGAAAAAATCAAAGTTGTCCAATAAATACACCCAAACGTGGAAGGTAAAAGAGTGGGGTTCTTCAGTGTTCATTTACTTTCATTGTTACCGCTTCAATCGCATTATCAGCATCGCTAATAGAAATAACAACACCTACTTACTTGTTATAATCATTGACTACTTCACAAATAGGTACTTAAGTACAACAAGTGGGTTAAAATACGATAGTAATTTATTATCTTAGACTATCGCTTTAATTAATTATACCTTCCAAAGGTATTTCTATTGACCTGAACAATTATATTGAATTGATAGACTAACGCATATATCGATAATAATTATTACTCAGTTGAATTAGTAGCACATATACAGAAAAACACGTCCGGCAATTATCCCACCACAACTCAATAAAACACTACATTGACCCAAAAAATACCCCCAAACATAGCAATATCCGACCATATGGCAACACTTTTACAAGTTTAGAGAGACGACCTTGCTAATAACCTTCGAGTTGCCACCATTAAGTTACAATACTCCATTAAATTTGAGCATAAACAAAATAATATTGTATTATCATTTTTGACAGTTTTGAAAAATGTCCATTTGTGTATATGACAAACATGTCTTTGAAATGTCAGTAGAGTTAAAATAAACGACCAAGATTGTTTCTTATAGCTAAGTCACATAAGATTTCATTGTATATCAATCATAACACGGAACTTAACTACCTAACAAAAATATTGAGCCAACCTATATAGGTATCAACTTACAACAAGCCAGGTTTTAAAATTAAAGGAGGTTCCACAAGAAAGAAATAATGAAATGTTGCATTTTAAAAATTATTGGATTGGAATTGGAAAAATCGTCTGCAAGATGTAGTTGGATACCAATATTTTGCATAGAACTACTGTCCATGTGATCTCCATGTTATGTATGTATAGGTTTAGTTATAGATGTGGCTGCGCCGCATAGTAAGGACAACGATCTAATACATCAGTGCGAATCATTCCGTCTTTATATTCACACCACCGTAGCTTCCTACCTAACATTGGCGACGATTACCCACATTTTGCAATTATGTTCGGTGTAAATTTAATTTTGGGGACTGTATCAAATTTTGATCATCATACACAAGATTGAAAGCTTTATAAGGGGCGACTTTAGCATTGGTTCATCGCCAATAGCATCGGCGACGATAAGGACAAAGCTGGAGTGAAGAGGAAAGCGGTGTTATTGAGCGAGCTCACGGAGAACACGTATAGCTTGCGTGTAATCTAGCCATGCCTTAAAATTTAAGTACGAAGAACTGAGACGATATCCTGAAAATCTTGGATGACCATTTCCGCATAGTAAGGGCAACGATCTAATACATCAGTGCAAATCATTCCGTCTTTATATTCAAACTTCCGTAGCTTCCTACCTAACACTCCACAACTCAAGTAAGTACTGGAAATGTGGCCGAGGAGTTTTGTAATATCGATGGAGATCGCATCAGGAACGATCCTTATTAACATGCTGGCTGATTAGACAAATTGAATTATACTTTTAATTAAAAGGTTGAGCCAATTTAGAATAGAGTTTGAGATTTACAAGTCAGTTTTGGATAGACAGCAATGCTGGTTTGAGAGGGCCATTCCCCATTCGCGTATCATCAACGTCGAGTATGGTTTAAAAGATTGTTGCTTCATCTAACGCAATTTAACGTGATGTTTGTTGAAGAGGCAACGCGAAAAGAGACATAACGCCTGAAAACTCTGTTGGCATTCGGTAACTCCGTGATTTACAAGAATATTTCACAAAACTTGTTCCAGGAGATACGTGTTTTTTTTAAATCCATTAAAAGTTTCAGAGATTACCCCCTACTAATGATTGACCCCTGCTACATACAAACTGACTTAATACCAGTTATAATATTGTGATTAGAGGTTATCTTCATAGACATCAGTATCAGATCCTAGGAGCCACCTAAAATTGAATCTACGAATCACAGCCGGGACCAAAAGCTTTGCGATGACTTTGCTAGCCTGTTCAAACTTTAGACAACCCGATAATATATTCTGATCCAAGTTCATTGCCCTCATTGTGTCTTTGTTTACTTTTAAATCAGTCTCGAATATGAGAGATTGTACGTTGTACGTACTTAACAATAAACAGATATCATATCTCCAAATCTGATCCGATTTTGAACTTGACTTTGAGAGTTTAGAGACCGTCTGGTTTCTTTATCTTATTTTTGCATGTATTTTTTTTTATTCTTGTTAGGTTCGCGCTTGACCGTTATCTCACCTGATGGAAAGCGACGATGCGGTCGACGATGGAGCGCGCTTACGTAAATAGGTAGTTCAATTCCCAAATGGAATCTCGCAGATTTTTCCGAATCGTAAAAATAAATTTTCTTTGGTGACGTGTCAACAATTTTACTGTTTTTAGATTTATTCATATAACTGTGCTAAATGCCATCTTGCTTTATGCCAAATTTCAGGATTCTGGGTCAACGGGACCCTATGAATTTTACTTTGAGAGTGGCTAAATATACGTTTTTTGCGACATAAACAGCCGTATCTGTTTAATTTTTTCTCAACTTCAAGGGACCGCAGACCTGAGTAATATGGTTTTAATTTCAACTCAATACTTCCACGCGTTTACGAGATAAAGTGTCTTAACAGAAAGACAGACAGACAGACGGGCAACAAGTGACCCTATAAGGGTTCCGATTTTTCCTTTTGAGTTACGGAACCCTAAAAATGAAAGGAAACCCATAGTCCTAAAACACAAAAAGCAATGAAGGTACATAGGTGTGATTTTAGTCAGTAAATCTGACACCGCCCGACCTAAAACGGGAGAAGTCACTGGTGATTTTCCACCTAAAAAAAGGCAGTAGAAATATTTAAAAAAACCTGTAGGTTAATATTCTTTTTACTTGAAACTTCAAAACGTAAGAAAACAATATTACCTAAAAATCTAACACATTAACTTTTTGACTGGCCTATTGGTCTAGGCCCTAATGGCTTTACCGGAGGTCGTGGGTTCGATTCCCACCCAGGACAAATGTTTGTGTGATGAGCACGATCGTTTGTTCTGTGTCTGGGTGTAATTTATCTATAATATGTATGCATTTAGAAATATATAAGTATGTTTAGCAGTTGTCTAGTACTCATAACACAAGCTCTGCTTAGCTTGAGACTATATGGCGTTGTGTCTTAGTTATATATAGTATATTATAACTACCTAACTACAAATAAATCAGAAACACTAATCAACATTACAGAAATCAAAAACATTCCTTGCTCCAATTAGTCGTAAACACCTGACATACCTCAAGCTCCACGATTATAACCGCTTCAATATAATTATATTTTAATAGCCGAAGGAATATTCCACAAGATTATACTATATTATGACTAACTTTATCACTGTTTAAACGGCTCTTAATCTTGTGATTTAGGTTAATTTGCGTCATCCTTGCGTTTCGTCATTAGAAACGATTAAACTCAGTTTTAGTTGATCAGTTTTAACATTAGTGTTTTGATATTACAGAATATGTTGATGAGGTGAAGAATTCCACTATCGGTTACTTAAGAGGGCCTTTCTTATTATGGCGGTAAATACCCTTCTTTAGGCGTAGCTGGAAACGCCGTGTCCTTGTGGATCGATCGGCGGCGGCGATTTCTCGCGCCGGGCCTTGGTACAGGCCATGGTCCGGAGCGAGTAGGAGTGGCAGACGGACTCCTCCTTCTGCAAAGCAGTAATGCTAGCAAAGAAGGCCGCACGCGTGAGGCAACGGTCTTCACCCCAACCGCCGCCGGGATTCCGATCCCGATTTCCAGCCACCATAGGCGCGGACTTGCGGACGGCGAACAATGGGTAGCTCGCCGTCCGGACCGAGCCCAAGTCATCGACGGTGCGCACTGTTCCACGCGCGCCTCAAGGAAATGTCAGCAAACCGTAGGAGCCCAGCAGAGTCGAAGCCTACTGGGGCCAAGGGTCTGCTTCTGAAAGGCAGACTCGGCCCTGGTACGAAAGGCAACGAAGGAACAGGAGTGGGTTTTTAGTCAGTAAAAGTCTGACACTGTCTCTCGCTCCGCCCAAGAGCGGGGGATGTTATTAGATGATTTTCCAACCGAAATAAAAGCCGTCTATCATCAACGTGATTATGCTTTAGAAGCTGGTTGATTCATCCAACTTCATCCAACGCAATGTTTGATAAAGGGTCAACGCGAGTAAAGAGAGCTAACGCCAGAACACTGCTGACATTCAGTAATTCCGTCACTTACTCAAATATATCACAAAATGTTCCAGAAAATAGCTGAAAAGTTTTTTTCTTATTTTGGATCTGGAATAATCTGGATGTTTAGATCAAACCCAGATTCAAAGATTTCTATAGATTTTTTATTTACTTTTTTTAAATTTATGAGTGCATAATGTAGGACAAAAGACAAAAAATAAAGCAAATTTTCAGATAATATCCACAAGATATCTGCGTTTCCAAAATATCTGGAGAAAGATGTGTAATTAACGTCATTATCATGTTGATACAGACCACGTACAGACAGACAGACACGGTGAGGAAATTGGTTTTATAACATGTAAGATATAGTAGATAGATTGTGTTGTTGGACAGTTGTTAACAAATCTCTCAGTATTACTATCATAGCAGCAAGCGTTGAGACTAGAACAAGTTCGTTCACATCGAATAGCAAATCCAGACTGGATCGATTTGTAACGAGTCGCGGAGGAATGCAGATCGAAATTATACAGCAATAGGGCTGACACTACTAAGCTACTTATGAGATCTTTTACGGTTGGTGTACTTAGTGATTTCTTAATTCTTTATTGCAAACATTACCATTTTATCCCTCCTACCTGCGAGACCATTTTTTCTTACGCTCGCCCTAGCGACGCTCCGTTCAGATCAAATCTAAAATCCCTTCTTAAATCCTCTCCTCATAAATCCAGCTACTACTCTTTCTCTGTCCATGCAGTAAGGTTGTGGAACTCCCTTCCGCCTAGCATTCGAGATTTGCAGACTATTTCACTCTTCAAATCTAAAGTAAAAGAGCACTATCTTTCCTCTCTAGTGTGATAATAATATATGTTTATATGTATATTATGTGCTTATTTTGTATTTAAGTGTTTATTAGTTTAATTTAAGATTTCACATACTCTTCTTTTTAACTGACTTCATCTTATTTCTACACACTATTGTCTGCTAAAAGAAATTTATTTTAGAAATAAACAGTACTTTTGTAATTTTTTTATAACAATATATCTTCTTTTGTATTTATGTGTTTACATAAATTAAAAAATAAATAAATAATTTATATAGTGATACAGACAGTTCATATATAGAGGTGAGCTTAACTCAGCAATGAGTTTTCTCCCAGCAAACTTTTGAGTTATAGAGAGAACATATTCGAGGGTAGGATCCAGTGCACAATATAAACCTACATAACTAAGTCTAATATATACTATGTAACATACATAGATACTATAGATAGTAATATCATGTCAATAATGAAAGGAAGTGCTCTTTAAGTTTCCTCTTCAAGACATCTAGTGAAGGGCTGTCGCGAAGAGAGTGTGGTAGAGTTCCAGAGCCGCACTGCAGTTACAGAAGGAGCCATCATAGCGGTTGGAAGTATGACGCGGAGTACGAAGGAGATGAGAAAAGGTGGTGCGACAGGGTTTACCCCTCAGAGCAGCTCAGTATAGGATAGTTCGATGTCTATACTTAGCGTTGCCAGGCGTCCGGATAAAGTCGGGCAGGGTCAAGCTTTTTAGTTGCGTGTCCGGAAAATTAGGCGGAGTCCGGCTTTTTAATTATTTGTTTTTGTATATGTTATGTCGTCTGCTTTATCTTGTATTGCTAGCGTAAGCGGAGCGGACTAGCAATTATAGCAGCAAAATTTATTATTTGTTTTATTATAATTTATTTAAAAATATATAAACCTAATATGGTCAATAAAAAAATCAGTGACTGAAAAGTTGAAAGGGAATCGTTTGTCTTGGTATGGTCATGTGAAGAGGAGGGATGACACGCATGTTACTAAAAGAGTTATGAGTTTACATGTGGATGGATGGAGAGGGAGAGGGAGACCAAAGAAAAGATGGAGGGATTGTGTGAAGAGTGATATGAAAGAAAAGGAAGTTAGTGATAGCATGACGAGTGACAGGACAGAATGGAAGAAAAAAATTTGTTGCGCCGACCTCAAATAACACGGGACAAGGGCAGGAAGATGATAATGGTCAATAATAAAAAAAGTCGAGATTGACTTTTAAAAAAATATTCGGCCGTTTTACTCAAATCTCCGGCTTAATTGGCTGGTCTGTCCGGCTTTTCAGTTTGAAGACTTGGCAACCCTTACTATACTCATTAAAACCATCATCATAAAGAGTCACCGCGGCTCTGAAACGCAAAGGGAAACTGAAGGAACACAGGTGGGTTTTACTCTGTAAAATTCTGACACTCCATCTCGCTCCATTCAGAACAGGCAAAGTTATTTGATGATTTTCCATCACCAAAGGGTTATCTCGCCTACGAAGCTATTTATTTGAGGGTTTTGCGAATTAAGTTCACAATGACAATCTGTATGTAATATTTTCTAACTGTCAAGCGCCTAAGTCTAAATAAACCACATTCACAAGATCACAATACGAAATATGCATAATTTGGTCATTATACACAGCCGTCTGTATAATGTGCACATTACGAGAATAATATGAGAATTATTCATTGCATATTTACTGTAACATATAGTTACATTAGTAACGCTTTCGTACCAGAGGTTAATAACAAACTTCGGTGATATTCGTTCTTTTTAGAATCAGAAGAGTGACACTCCGGGCATTTTGTTACCGATGTGCTTTAAAATATAGAACGGCCAAGTTACAACCGTTTCGTTTCGATTCTCTTTTCGTTGTTCGCCTCGAGTCGGTCACGCCTCCTATTCCTTTGTTTTGACCACGTGACTGAGCGTTGAGATGACATCAGAACAAAGGAATCGGAGGCGTGGCTGACTCGAGGCGATCAACGAAAAGAGAATCGAAACGAAACGGTTATAACTTGGCTAGGGAGCCAGTACCTATACGAATATTGCCAGGGCTGCGGTTAGTGCGAAAAAAAAACAGACAGAGACGACGCAACTGAAAGAACTCCCTGTCGCTCCACCCAGAGTAAAAGAGAAAAAAAAACGGAGATATTACGCTAGCAGCATGTACTATAGTAGAGTCTGAAAAAATCTGGCTTAAAAGCGTGAATATTGGCATAAAAAAGAGAGTTATGACCAAAGATCGACGAAGTCTACACTAATATTATATGGAGGTAAAGTTTTTTTTTTGTTTTTATGTTTGTAGGAGGTAATCTCTGGATGTACTGGTCCGATTGCTAAAATTTTTTCACCAATAGAGCTGCTTTATTCTTGAGTGACATAGGCTATATAATTTTTGTACGCCGGCGAAGCCGCGAGCAAAAGCTAGTCGTAAATATTTAGGTACAGCTACATTTACAGCCAGTAGTTGTCTGAAGGAAGAACATCTTAAAAGCATAGAACTACAATAGATATGGTCATCAGAAAACAGGCGCTATCAATCATTTAAATGCAGCACATGATTGAAAAATTACACAGCGACATATAATTTTATAGAATTCAAGGCAACAGAATTACAAATTCAGATAGACACCCTGCGGCTAAGCGATTATTCGAAATAGTCAATACAACCCTGGAATGCGAAAGACAATTGATGGAACACAGGTGGGTTTAAACATTTAAAAGTCTGACACGCCCTCTTGTTCCACCCAGGGCAGAAGTCATTTGATGAATTTGAAAATAAAAAAGAAAATGCTATAGGTACACGCGGTTCCAGAAAGATTGGTAGATTATTTTAGATCATACAAAACTGCACCGTCCGTCGTGCGCCCAATTTGCTACATAAATTAGTAGATTCAAGTTCTCCATAGACACGACTACATGCACACCGTTAAAGTTGAACTAGCGACACTGCGCAGGTAATAATCCGGTTTCCGCAACAGGGACCGCCGCACACGACACACGCGCATAGTCACATCACACATGACGTGCGCCCGCTTAACGCAGCATTGGCCCTTAAAGACTAGGAAATAACAAGATGGTTGATCAACATAGAAGAATCGTTTACGCACGTCGAATTTTTGTCATCTCCAAAACTTTCTACTTTGACACGCACGTATTTTTTTCTAGTTTTCCCTTTACCTAGCTGTGTAAACCCTGTCTATTACCGATGGACGTGCCGCGATTACAACCAGGGACTGACAAGGGACGGAATGTGTGCATAATTTGAAAGTTTATTCGAAAGCTGGCTCGAGCAGAAAATAATAGTACTTATGCCTTATCTCTGCTATTATTTTATATTTTACACTCGATAGTAATCTGGGAATGTAAATAGAATTAGTTAGTGAAGGCTTTAATGTTATGTGAAATTATGTAAAGGCGATGTTCTTAGATTATGATAAGCAAGTCATTTGTCTCTTGATATTATAGTTTTAGGAGTATGCTGTTCGTTTTTTATTCAAATGAAGAAATTGAAGAGCCTAAAAAGGTCATAATTATATTTAAATTGTGTCCAAAAACATTACAGATGAAGGTACTGGTCTTAAGGTTCAACTTATATTTAACGCCCCCAATTCTAGATAAATCAAAAATAGATAACTGTAACAGTTAACAAATTATTAAGTAGATATTAATTTAAATATTATATACAAGTAATTAAATATATTAAATACAGTAACAGCAGTACAAAATATTTAAGCGAATAAATAAATAATATATCTACTAACAAGATCTACTTAATTTTATTATTATATAGAGGTAAGAAAAATTTAACGCCCTTCCTCTGTTGCTGTGCACTACAGTGTAGTGCAAAAAAGTGACCATTTTTTAAATATTTTTCACCTGATTTAAACATTATGGATTGTACTAAAGATTTAAGATGTAATTTATGATTATATTGCGACTGTATAAACTGTGCCTTCAAAGTATATAAAGACAAGTTATGAGTGTTATGACTCAGTCGATACAACTTTAAAAGATTATGAACTGCCATCAAACTAACATACCGAAACATAAACCTTTTAACTAGGGTTGCCACTTATTTTTATAAGAAATTAGAGTATAGGGGAGGTTCTTCTTTTTTACCCACAAACGATTGATCCCTAGAAAGAAAATGTAAATATCGTATTTACGATTTAAAGTTTTACGTTTCTCAATTTTCTTTAAGTTCCTGTTTATTTATTAATTAAATATATAATCTACACTATTATTCAAGGGCTTTAAATTGGGTAACAATATTTTCTTTTTTTTTTAATTTGTGTGACGGACAGAAGTGACCAAAAAGTGTGACGATAAAAAGTAGAACGTCCCATATTTCAATTTAGATGAGGAAAATAAAGAGTACATTTTTAAAAAAACGAGTAGGTACCTAATTGTTTCAGTTTTTGCGGATCAAATATTTCGTTGTTTTAAAATAATTGTACGACTATCGAACAGTTTCACTCTAGCCTTGGTTTTTTACGGCTACTTTGCAATTAGAGGACAAAAAATATTTTAGTAAAATTCTAAAACGGAAGGATTTCATTTAAAATCGAAATGAAATAACTAGAGTATTTTAGTGTACTCTATAATAATTATGTTCGTTCGCAGATTTTATAGAACTTTACACAAAATAGAGTACAATACTCTAAATTAGAGTACTGATGACGACCCTACTTTTAACAGCCATTTTATTACAGATATATACGTCATAAAACTCATATTCAATTGCCAAAAACTCTTGTATAATATGCGTGACAGTATGTAACCGAGTGTTACATGGTTATGCAGCGATTTTGACATTACAGCTTGTGATCTGTAAGACGAAGTTTGAGGAAGTGGTTATTATGTAAGATGTCTGTTGATTCAATAGTTTGTCATAGAGTGAGGCGTCTTGGTACTGCTTTCGCTTTGAATGCCTTGTTTGCGTTGGGGTGTGAATTTGCGTTTTCGTATTTCGATTTAAGAAAAGGAAATCAATGATAGCATAACGGTTGTAAGGACAGAATGGAAAAGAAAAACGTGTTGCGCCAGCCATAAGTAACATGAGACAAGAGCAGGAAGATCACGAGCGGAATACGAGCCAAACTTCAATTCGTATAGTGTGGACCGACGCTAGAGGAGCTGAGAACGAACAGAGTCGAGCTCAAATTCGTATAGTGTGGACCGACTCTAAAGGAGCCGTGCACGAGCGAAACTACACGAATTTGAGCTCGGCTCGTTCTCTGTTCGTGCTCGGCTTCTCTAGGGTAGCAACCTTTAGGATGCTCTATCTACTGGATCAAGGGTATTTTTCAGAAAGCGGTATTTCTGGTTAGATTCTGGCAGCGTATATCTGCTAGACGTATTCACGTACCGCTGTCAGGCGCTAGTGGGCCAGGCCGTAACAAATCATCACAGACCATCAGACGCGAGTCTGTACTTGTGATTTTAACACATTAAGTCGAGTATACTCAACAGTACCTCATTATTGTTACTTAGTACATCTTTTTACATCATATTATAACTTTCTACATCATATACATTTTTTTTTTTTGTAGTGGTTTAGATATATTATGTTTTTAGAATTTTAATTAGTTGCTATAGTGGCAACAGAAATATATCATCTGTGAAAATTTCAACTGCCTAGCTATCATCTATATTATAAAAGGAGTAACTGACTGACTGACTGACATATCAACGCATATCCGAAACTACTGGGACTAGGAGCGTAAAATTTTGCACAAGACTTCCATTCATGACGTAGGCGAGCACTAAGAGAGAATTTCCTAAAATTTCCACCCTCCCCCCCCCCCCCCCCCAAAGGGCAAAACGGGGGTCCAAAATTTGTATGGGGAAACCTATTTTCACGCGGGCGAAGCCGCTGGCAGAAGCTAGTATCATCATCATCATCATCTTCCTGCCCTTGTCCCGTGTTATTTGGGGTCGGCGCAACATGTTTTTTTCTTCCATTCTGCCCTGGCAGAAGCTAGTATATGATATGAGAAAAAGGAAGTGAAGGACACCATAACAGTTGACAGGATAATGAAGGCACTAAGAAAGGATTTTCGAAAATTTTCGAACACCCTGGGGGTGTGAAACGGGGGCCGAGATACTACCTGGTAACTGGTGACAGACAGATGAAGTTTGTTTTATGTATTTCTTTGTTAAAGTACTCTAATACTTTTTTTTTAGGTGGACAGTGGAGTCTTATTAATAGGGTCCCGTTTTTACCCTTTAGATACGGAATCCAAAAAGCAACTCTTTACTTAAAACCCCAGCACTTCAGACAGCTAGACTCCATAAACATCTTAGATAATCCCATTCAATTCGCGAAGACAGAAATAGCCAGCCAATAGAGCTGAATTGATACCAGCTCGTTCAATGGAGATACCGTAATGGACTATAAACGTCTCCATATCTTGATGATGCTTATTTGTTACCTTCGGACATACTTGTGGGATTCTCTAAGGCTTGGCTTGTCTTGGCTTGTTCGTACGTATTTTTAGATCTTTTATTTCTGTAATGCATGTGGTCTTAGCCTATAATAACTAATACAATTATACTGATACACACGGTAATATTATAACACCGAAAGTTTTTATGTACAATGCGTTCCAAATAAGAATAGGATCGATTGCCATGTTGTGACGTCACGTCATACTGTCAAATCGAAGAATTAATAGCGTGAGCAAAATAAGAACTTTTGAAATTTTAATTTATTTACGAACTGTGAACGAAAAAAGTTTAATCAGAATTCTTCAATTTTGCTCATCTTTGAGTTCTTTAATTTTGCCCAATTTCTTGCAATTTGACAGTATGACGTGGCGTCACAACATGGCAATCGATCCTATTCTTATTTGGAACGCATTGTATGTGTGTGTATGTATGTTACTCCATTACGCTCAAACGACTAAACGGATTAGGATGATTACACGAGTAGGCCATGTCCCGGAAAACTGAACTATGACACTTTTTTATCTCGGGAGTATGTTTTCTTAGGGTCATTTTCTACTTTCACAAGGGCGAAGTCGCTAGCAAACCTAAGTTAGTTGTAAATAATTGTTGTTGTTAAAATAAATAATCTATATATATATATATAAAAGCAGAAACTGACTGAACTGTTGTTAACGAACTTACGACGACATTAGTTCGATTTGATCGCTATCTTGTTAGAGAAAGTATAAGTGCTCAGGGCAGACCCTGTAGATATAGGAAATGAAAATATAGTTAATTGAAGTAATCAAGTTATGTAAGATCTAATACGTGATTGTTACGAAATAAAGTCAATATTAAAATCAAATAACCTTCCTTCTTTCCGTGTAATTCTGCTTTCTGTGTAATTTATTTCATCACCACTACTTTCAAAACGATGAAGAAAAACATCGTGAGGAAACCGGCATTTCCTAAAATTAAAGGTTCGACGACATGTGAAATCCACCAAGACCTAAAACCAAAATATTGATGACATGTAACATCCAGCAACCTGCACTGGGCTCACGTGGTGAACTTCGGCACATTCTCTCTTCTAGTACAGATTGGAGGCCTGAATCCCAGCAGTGGGAAAATTATAAAGCTGATTCCGCTAACCTTCCTTTGTCGGTACCGTTGACTGTTCTAGTATGTAGATAATTCATAACAAAATTCCGAGTACTATGAAACCTAATACGTGTGTCATTTTAACCATAGCTTTGAGAGCTTTACTAGATAGTAAAGAGTTTCCTAAAATCCTTTTAACCAACATTCTCCTGCTATGAATAATCTTGTTACCTATAAATGAGTCATCTTCGATGTGTCCTACAATCCTTATTCCGTCCGAACGTGAAGAAGTAACAGACATAAACATTCACCATATCGTACCCTTAATGCAAAAACCAATCATCTGCAATTTTTACCCAAATTAAAGTTAAATCCATTCATCCATTCGTCTCATCAAGATGAATCTACAGGTAAAACCGGTTATTAGCTCGACACTTATTTACAAAGATAGCTTCGGCAAAAAGTAAATAACCTACAAATTTGATTGAATATAATAGTAATAACATAATATAATAATACAAAAATGTTGGTGCATTTAGTTGGTTTTTGCAATAAGGGTACGATATTACAAACTTTCGCCTTTTTACTTTTTTTATGATTTAATAAATTAGCGCTTGAATGCGATCCCACCTGATGGTAAGCAGTGATGTAATCGTTGATGATAAAGCGCACTAGTTTATTAAGAGCCTATTCACTCTAGCCTTGAAGACATCCAAATTATATTCTTAATTATAAGGCCTACGCAGACCGGGACGGCATCGCAAAGGATTTTTCCGCCAGTCAGCGCATACTGGCCGCTCAGATACCGCGGCATTCCAGCGCCTTGTGCCAGTGCCATGCCGCGTCACGACAAAATAGCTGGAAACTCCTGCTACCCGATACACACTTCAGTGACAGTCATAAGTAGCGTTTGATAGAGTGTTGGCGGGGGCCAGCGTCCTGCGGCATGCCGTTGCCTACCGTAGCACGCCACTGCATCCTGCCGCGGGAGCCCGTGAAGAGTCTTTCAACGCCATTCGATGCCACAGGATCATTTTAAAGCATAAGAAATTTATGTCGTATTTCTATGTGTTTAAATGTCCGTTGCTAAGATTTTAAATTCTTTACCACGCCGCCGTCTCGGTCTACGTGGGCCTATAGTCTCCATTTCGTAACATTTATGACATTATGTGCTTTCCGACCAATATCAAAACATGTAGGTACCTTCACAATGTGTCTTACCTGCAGATGTGAATCATCCTTGCTATGCTCCGGCTTGGTGAACTCCACATGAAGTCCATGGTGCTTCCCACTAAGAGGGAGGGTTGGTGCCTCATGCTGCCATGCAGTGCGCTCATCCTGACGGAAACCAGGGTTGTCAAACGCAAACTCGTCTTTAACAGATTCTGGGTCCGTTGTGAAGACCAGGTGCTTTCCTGTGGACAAAGAAGTAGGAGTCAGATTTCTGTGGAATTGTTCTAAAATGTTGCTCCGACAACTGGAGGAACTTGGGTGGGTTTTAGTCGATAAAAGTCTGACACGCCCTCTCGCTCGCGGGAGAAGTTAAATACATGTTTGATGATTTCAAAGTAATGATTGAACAATGATTTTTACTTCAAAGCGTTCGTAGACCTGCCACAAGCTAGATCGATTAACTGGTGATGGTTGTGGGATCCCAATGGATGCGATACGCACAGGACCGGTCATTGTGGCGATACATGGGGGAAGCCTATGTCCTACAGTAGGGGTTGTAGCGACTTATATGGCGTCACATAAGAACTAATCCTACATCGCACAATTAAAGTTCTCCGCGCGATTGGAACATATCGAACAGCCCGAAATCATCTATCGGGCAGCTGCCCGCCAGATATAACACCCGTCTGGTCGAAGGATCCTCCCTTTTCAACGGAGGTTTGCGGGACTATAGACTCTGTTCCGCCTACCTCGAAAGGGTCTTTCGGCTGAAATTATGATTTTCAACCTAAAATGGTTTCAGATTTGTCATTTGATTTATTGAGCACGTTGTGTGCTGCGTTGTAGGTACATAGTTAATACAATGGTTTAATCAACACTAACATCATGGCGGCCTAGCCTTTTCTAAATATTTTTGAATGTAGGTATTGTGTGTCCAGTATTTTTTAAATAGAACGATTTCCCATCTGACCTCAACCTTACTGTTGGAGTTAAGGTGGACACCAAAGCAAACACGGTTTTAAGGATTTGAATAATAACTATTTATTAATCCTTTACTTTATATTGGAAGGTGTGTTTCAGTAATATTACGTGAGACGTGTGCTTCTAAGCAAGGCTAAAGGAATACAGTAACTGTAACCATACAAGGGATTTCAGTCAAGTGTCGACAAGGGGGTCAGACCAATTAAATACAATATTTATTGGTTAGAAAGAGAAAGGCCATAGTGTTGAAGTAGGATAGATTTGTTTTTGTTATATTCCAACACGCCCCCCTCAAAAATAAATCCTTTTCTCTTTAATCACGGTGTAATATCTATTACATAATACTATACCAAACATCTTTATACAATAATAAAAACACACACCTTCCTTTTGCTTTCTGGGAATACAATATCATCATGGTCCAACATTCGTTGCGCAGGATTAGGGAAAACCCAGTAAAACCTAATCAGACCAATCAATCATTTAATTGATTATTGAAATTATGAATCTTATTCATCAACTTATTATAACCAAGCTCTTATTATTAACATAATAATAATAACATATTCTTAGGCACCTTTCATGTATTTACAATGTCACCCCGAATTTCATTCTTATCTAGGTATAACGCACTTTTGACAATTTTACAGGATACCAGGTATCTGGTTAACTTGTAGAAATAAAATATTTTAGTAACATATTTCTCAATCTGACACTTAGTATCTATGTGTTCGTTTGTGACTGGTTGGATTATTCGCAATGCATCTATTATTATTATTAACATCATAAATAAAAACATCATCTGCTATAGTAATCGCTATAACTATAAATAATACTTAACATACAATATTTGTCACCAACGACTGTAATCACAGTATCTTTTACTGCTTTACATTAAACCGTACTCTGCATTACTACTGTGTACTATCTTGCCATTCTTTGCTGCCACTATGTTTGCCAGCAAATTATATATTGCTTAAATAATTTATACAAATAACCCACAGTTCATTTTACCACTCCAGTCACAATTAACAAACACCCACTTATAAAATTTTAAAATCGTTATGTTTAAAAATTAACTTGAGATTTATAGTTCCTTTTAAATATTTCAAGACAAAGGGTCTTGTACCTAAGTGGAACCATTACGAATAGTTTTTGTTTGCATATGGAGTCATGATGTAAACAGAAAACTAAGATTAAGCTCAGCATGATTCAAGCACCTTATAAGATTTCTACAAAGGGTTCTTGTAATTTCACACGAACTCTGTGTGATGTTTTGTAATCTATACATATATTTAACTTTCAAAGAGTGTATTGGCTGATTTATTGCCCCTCAAGTTAAATTTTTCAAGAACTGTTGTTTATCTACATTTCCTGATCTAAAGTAATTATGTTTTCTGACCTGTTTATTATTGATTCACAGAAAACATTTAATATATTATTAGTCAATGATTTAAAAAAAAATGTTGATTGGGTATGTTTTACTCAACTACTACGTTACACATTATAACAAAGTTGTTAAAATGCAATAACATAGACATCAAGAGTGCACCTATAGTACACCCAGATTTCATCGGTTATGTTTAAGTCCCTTATTTATTTATATATACTTTATTGTACACCAATATAATAAATAACAAACCTTATAATGGTGATCAAACTATAGCCATTAACCAGGCACCAGACTTCATGCATCATCATCTCCCTAGCTTCCAGTCTGACCGGATGCGGCTAAATACTAGTAGGAGCGACTACTTATCAGACCTCCACAATCCAGTAACTGAGCAACTACCAGACTTAATTCATGACCTGCATTAAAACTTAAATGCCTTTTTGTCTAAGCTCAATGAAACATTAGGAACCTACAGTATACAAACTACATACCTCCATATAATGACTTCATTAATGTACAAACCATTAATTGTCAGCCAGAATACCCTCAGCAATATTCATACACTAAAATTACTTTATCCAGATTCCATGGTTAGACATGCTTAACCAAGAAATTACATTGATTCATAACGGCTTAACTAAAACTTGCGATTCTTTCAACTGATACAATAGTTTCTTTAACATATAGCTGACTACAGCCACGAGATATTAAACTCGCTTTACAACCAATTTTCAACTGTACTCATTGACAATCGATTTAATTTAATCGAATTAATATTTCTTTTATCTGTTTTTAGTAACAGTTTTTCAGGTATCATTTTCAATAGTTTCCTAGTTGAATCAATTACTAAAAACATTCTTCATTTAAATGCTTATCATATCAGCATTTACCTTTTTTATTATTATTATCCAGCACACAATAAGTAATAACATATTATCAAAAATACTATCGCCATCGTATTCATTATACGAAACAGAAAATAAGTTTTGCATCCTACCATGTTGTCTCTAACTATGTAATGTTTCTCGATCTTAAAATAAAGTCAACTTATTTCCATTGTGATATGACAATCTCGAGCTCTCCTCTGTTACCCAAACAGATTTATTTGCAATTATGCTAGGTATTATTTTATGTTTGTTTGCTTAAAAACTGATTGATTCTTATCAGATCCACACCTCCTTTCAAACGGGTGTACCAAGTCAGAGTTACCAAGTTATGCTATTTAAAGATCATAACACATTCAGGCTCAAGTTTCATTGGCCTATTTGATAAGAACTTAATCTTATTCATTTCACATCTCTGACTCCCACAAACATTTTTGGTCTACCACATCCTACACCTTATAATTATTAAATTTGATTCATCATCAACGAAATTCCCTTTGACAACATCTTTGTCAAATTTCGTTTTTAGACTTTTACTAACTTAGTAAACAGTAGAATCAAAAACTTTAAAATGTACGGTTTTGGCTTATTATTATGCCATAACTCATCATCAGGTGTATAATCTAACCTCAGTGCTCCCCAGAACAATCTGATTCCAGAACCTTTTGTTTTATGTAGACCCGTTCTATCATTGTTCATCATACTTTCGGCAATACCATTTACAGCCAGAGTATGCGGCACTGTTTAGGGATGACCAATACCTTCTCAAGCTCAGAACTTTTTCGAATAACTGGATATAATTTCTCTTTCATTATCACAACATAAAGTTAACAATTCTTAGACCAAAATGAACTTCACATTTTGCGACATAGTTCCGAAACCTAACTTATGTTTTCTAAACTTAACTTATCTGATCTATTCTTAAAATCACAACATAGTTTTTGCTCTTCAATAGACGAACAAAAAAAAACTGTTAGGACCGCAAACATCTGTGTGCACTTGAGATTAAACGACTTCTCGTTTCAAACCATTTGTTTCCAATTTATTAAATGACAGACCAATTTATTTGTCACACTATACAAATCAAGCTTTACACAGTGTACTTTTAGGTACAATATTATAAATTCTTTAATTATCAAGAAATAGTTTCATTCATTTTATTTCCACTTTTCTGATTTGCAATTATTTTATTCCTCAATAATTCGTAAATACTATTTGTGACTTTATCTAACGAACATTCGCTATTTAAAGCATTTTGAAGCACTAACCAGTTACCGCTGAATAGGTTGTTCAAAGACTTACCCTTTATTACCGGCTTACCATCTTCATCACAAAAACAACATTCTGTAGTATACCTGGTACTCCCGAATAGTACTGGTCACTTGATAATTCTTCGCCGCTAGTATAAACGCGCCAGTACAGCAACCGAATCACTTCTTGGCTTCACACGCTCAGTGAAGTTTACTGTCAATTTATCTTGATTTTCAAATGATCTGCTCCAGAATCCCAAACAATAGTAAATTCGTTTTTCCATCATATCACGGCCCGCCATAAAAGCAAATTCAAAAGTATTTTAGAAGGTTGGTTTTTTAAAGTAGCCAACTATACCATTTTATTGTTGGCTCCATTGTTTTCAATAGCGCTTTTGCAGACAAATCTTCAAATCTCCCTTTTTTGCCAGAGCTATCGTTTCTTGGGTTCCAAATTGTTCTTTATTGACTTTTGTTTTTTGTCGATCATCTCTTGAATTCTTTGAAGGTGTGACTTGTGGTCTCGTAAGTTTCAGCCTGAAGTACTTTTAGGCTAAGATCACATACATCCCTTGTAAGTTTGATTTCATGATCTTATAATCTCGTTTTCCAAAGTTAACGTCACGTTGTCTTCAGTCAGTATCTCGATTGCGGTGACAATGCTGCTCCGTACTCGTTTGGTAGAGTCTTGAAAATGGCGGATCACTTTATCGGATTCAAAATTTTTTTTTTTTTTTTTTTTGCACCTGCAGCCGTATTTTCAGTGACGATGTCATCAAATTCTTGAAAGTATTTGGTTAGTATGGTGTTTCTAACCAGTTTCAAATTCAGCAACTTTTTACTAAAAGACAGCTGCGTCGCCACGCATTTTTCTTCACTCACTTAGTACTTGTTTCTACCTGAACTTCAACGCCAACAACGTTCAGTAGGTAATTCACTTAATAATTTTTGAATTCGAAATTTCGACACACTGTAGTTATCACCAGCAAATTGTTTAATGTCCCTTTTATTCAATTTGATACACAAAATGTTTTTATTATTTAATGTTCGTTTATTCGCACATTGGCTTAGCGCTCTGGGCCCATAACCTGTTGGAGTTAAGGTGGACACCAAAGCAAACACGGTTTTAAGGATTTGAATAATAACTATTTATTAATCCTTTACTTTATATTGGAAGGTGTGTTTCAGTAATATTACGTGAGACGTGTGCTTCTAAGCAAGGCTAAAGGAATACAGTAACTGTAACCATACAAGGGATTTCAGTCAAGTGTCGACAAGGGGGTCAGACCAATTAAATACAATATTTATTGGTTAGAAAGAGAAAGGCCATAGTGTTGAAGTAGGATAGATTTGTTTTTGTTATATTCCAACACTTACAACCCAGTTATTGAAGAACAGGTTTCCTGAAAACTGTTAAATATAATTTTTAAATAATGGTTAAACCAAGCTTGTTTTATGGACCTGAGATTGTGTTGCGCAGTGTTCTACGCGCGCCTCTCTTAGATGTTGTTATGTACCTACATCGGTCTTACCGCTAAGGGACGAGAAACATTTCAATTTAATATACTTATAAAAGCCTCGTGTCAGTGTTTGTTATCGATCTCCTCTCATCATCAACCTTTTTGGCCTCGCACAGGTCTTTTATTTTTATCTTTTAATATTGTTTTCTTTTATTTTATTGTTGTTTTTCCTGTGCGAGTCTCAAATAAATGTTTTCTGTCTTTCTTTCTTTCCTCCGAAACTTTCTTGATTTTTTGTTTTTTTTTTTTGTATATTTGCTAGGTCTGAGAATAGGTCGTAGCCTCGTTGGCTATTTGTTTACCCTCCCGGGACAAATGAATGTTTCAATGAAAAATCCCAAGTATTCACATGTTCCTAAAAACACCCAAATTATTCTCCCCTTGAACCATTTAACGTTCTTCAAATGCAATATGATCTCAAATCTCAACAACTTTGTTTTGGACAAACGTATAGACAGACCGTTATGGCGGTTGAAACAATATTTAAATTTGTAAGTCACAATATTTTTCAAACGAGTTATCTCATCTTGCACGTAGGTAGACGTGCCAATGACCGTACGTTGTATCTGAAAAGAATATCAACAAACCGACCGAGATATAGCGGTGCAGTGCGCTGAATGCAAGTTGTTTTTACTTCAACGCGATCGAAACGTTTGCCACAGGTTTGGCTCTCTGATTGGTTAAGAGTTTGGAGCGCGCCAATCGGAGCCGTGTCAATCGCGTTGACGTAAAGCAAACTCGCACTAGGCACTCTGCAGTTTAATTTCTTCAGGGTATGACGGAAATGATGGATGGTCATATTTAAGACTAGCTACTAGTGCTCGCGACTACTTGTGCGTTAGGCCCCTCGCCCACGGGGACTATTTGTAGCGATGCTGTCATGCGTTTCATAAACGCGCGCCGGCATCGCGTTAGTAGCATTTTCAAGCGCTATAGAAAAGATGCCAACGCGCTACTTACGTGCTACAGCATCGCGACTGCATCGATGCGATCGCTACAAAGCCGTGCGCGAGAGGCCTTAGAGATGAGATTTACTTGCTAATCTCAATATCCGGCCTTCAAGGTATGGATATCTGCTAGCTGCTTGGTACATCTTGCTGTCTCTTTTGTACACACGTACCTAATGGCGGAGACGTCACATTTCAGTTTGTGCATGCTTTTGCTCTTGATTGACAGTTTCCTCTTCCACCAGATTTGACTTAACTTACTTAATTTTGATTGAACGGATTTGGAAAATTGTTTCCATTTTCAATTTTATATGAAGTTACTTTTTAACCGACTTCAAAAAGAAGGAGGTTCTGTGTTCGGCTAATATAATATATAAAATAATATACAAGAAGGATTTTTTAAACGCAACCTAAATGAAAAAGGGACGATACTCCGATCAAACGGGTGCTGCCCAATGATAGTAATTTTTTTGTCATTTTTTTTTCCTATGGCTTCACACATTTTGTACATCTAGCCAGTGTCAAAATTTAGACTAACTTTGATAGCGCGATGTAGGATTTATGTATGACGCCACTACATCGGGTCTTTAGTTCGTATGCGGCGACACAGATGTCACTACATGTACTACTTATCGAAACCGGACACGAATGAATAATACATAATTACTGATGAGATGTATCTAAGTAACAAGCCTGTGGTTGCCGACTTGCGGTCAACTAAATTATATGTTCTGTTAGAACTGTTAGCTCGTACGCGTTGGTGTAACCGGTTACCATTCTACCAAACGCAACTGTAAAAAAAATATCATACGTCTTAAGTAAACAGTCGGATTTTTTTGGATTTATTGCCGTTAATAATGCCGTTTATTGTCATTAAGACGCAATTTGCCTGCACCTATGCGCGTTAAAAATAACGTAACATGGTTATGGGTTTTGTGATAAATTTATTCCCGTTAAATCATCTACTATTGTGTGTTTATTAGGGTTGACAGTTCTTGAAGTGCAACAACAAACCTATTATTTTACTATATTCAATTTATTGAAATGATAACAAAAAACCGGCAAGTACGAGTCGAACTCGCGCTCTGAGGGTCCTGTACAAAATTACATAGGAAAACAGTTCAATTCCCAAATTGAGTAACAAAGATTTTTCAGAATCGGAAAAAAAAATTGTGACGTAGGTACCTAGCCACAAATTTACAATTTTTAGATTTTTTCCTATACTTGTGCTGTAAGACCTTGCTTCATACCAAATTTAAGAATTCTAGGTCAATGGAAAGTACCCGATGAATTTTGATGGGAATCAAAATTCGTCGGGTACTTTTACTCAAGGGATTGAGAGTGTCAAAATACACGTTTTTAGCGACATTAACGGCCGTATCTTTTTTTGATTTTTTCACAGCTTCAAGGGATCGGAGTTTATGATTTTAATTTCAACTCGATACACCCAGGCGTTCCCGAGTTAAAGGTTCTTGACAGACAGACAGACGAACAACAAAGTGATACAATAAGGGTTCCATTTTTTGCTTTTGGACCGAGCCCAAGTCGACGGCGCGTAGTGTTCCACGCGCGCCTCAAGGAGATGACAGCAACCGTAGGTGCCCAGCAGGGTCGAAGCATAGGTATTGGGGCCATGGGTGATGCGAAAGAGATCCCCTGGGGCCCTGGAAAAGTGGCAAAGAAGGAACAGGAGTGGGACTTTAGTCAGTAAAAGTCTAACACTATCTCCAGCTCCGCCCAAGAGCGAGGGATGTCATTAGATGATTTACCCACCCGAAAAAAAAATCTATTATAGTTAAAGATTTTCCTAAAACATGAAGCCGAAAAGAAAGCCTAAATATTGGGGCGCGAAATCCTGTTCCATCCTTAAATTCCGTCTCAAGTAATTTCCTGACCTGTCACTTTTCATAAATCGAACCTAACAAATGACGTTACAACTGGCCAGTACGATATTATTTTTAATGCTAGCAACCCTATCTTTAATCTACGTATAGTGCACACTAATGGACATTCTAGTGAACGAAGTAATACTAGTGTAGAATTTCTCTTTATTTAACTTTTTTTTTGTTTTTCGTTCTAGTTTTTAACCTTGATTGTGGTATTGTGGCAGCTTTGAATACAGTCATTAGCGGTTCGTCTTAAAGTCAATTGGTCTTAACAATTTAATTGGGTTGATCTTAGTCTTTATGTTGTGTATTTTTGTAAGAACACTGGCAATTTGTGATGCACTAAATTAAAAAGTAGGATGTTCTTATTTCGATTCCGCCTACGTATAAGATCCTAAGGCAAAAAGAGCATTTATTCAGGAGAATTCGTTTTTGTAATTGTAAATTGTTTTTTTTAGGTGTGAAAATCATCTTACGACAAATCCAGCCTTGGGCGGAGCGGAAGATAGTGTCAGACTTATACTGACTAAAAACCCACTCCTGTTCCTTCTTTGCCTTCGTCCCAGGGCCTCGGGTTTCGTTTTCAGACTACCCATGGCCCCAGTGGGCTTCGACCCTGCTGGGCCCCTACGATTTGCTGACATCTCCCTGAGGCGCGCGTGGAACAGTACGCGCCGTCGACGACTTGGGCTCGGTCCGGATGGTTACCGGACGATCGGACGGCTAACCAACCATTGCTCGCCGTCCGCAAACCGTCAGCTACGGTGGCCGGAAATCGGGATCGGAATCCCGGCGGCGGTTGAGGCGTGAGGACCGTTGTCTCACGCGATCGGCCGCCTCCTTTGCTAGCATTACTGCTTCGCAGAAGGAGGCGACCGCCTGCCACTCCTCGCTCCAGACCATGGCCTGTACCAAGGCCTGGCGGGAGAGATCGCCGCCGCCGATCGCCCCCACGAGGACACGGTGTTGCTCTGCCCAAGCGGGGCACACCTCCACCGTGTCCTCCGGGCATTCCACACAGTGGCAACACCCGGGCGTGTCTTTCGCACGAATCCGGTGCAGGAACCATGCCATGTTACCATATTTGGTGAGAACCTGCGTCATGCGGAAGGTGAGAACGCCGTGAGGTCTTTCCAACCACGCCTCAAAGAGGGGACTTACCGCCATAATTGTGGCGTGCCCAATTGTAAATGATGTAATTCGTGTAACACTAATCAATAATCAGTTTAAGATCACAGTACCAGACGCTAGATGTACTTAATAATTTTTTTTATTTTTTATTTTACTTATCCTAATGATAATCAAAAAATATGTTACGACTTTATGTATAGGAGGAGATTATCGATTTCTGCACTACTGGGTATAGGCCTTCCCCAAATGTAGCCAAAATAACGATCAAGTGCGTCTCGCATCCATCGGACTCTAGCGACTCTCATCAGGTCATCGGCTATGTCTTCATTCCTGTTGCGATCACGCAAGGAAACTTCAAGCATAGCCATTTCCATTGCCCTCTGGGTGACTTTGAAGCCTTCTGATGAGGCCCATTATGAGCAGAATATAATCAAAACATACCTCTCCAAAATAAAAAAAAAACAGTATTACCAACAGACTAAACAGATCCATTACTTTGTACCCAGGTAACATCGTAATTGGGTGACAGAAATATTTTTAGTTCTGTGTTGCCAGTAGCGAACATAACCGGCGCTACTAACCCACTTCTGACTCCATTGTCACGGTATGTTGCGCAAGATTACCGGCAGCTTAACGTTTTTTCTGACAACTGCAGTTAACAACAATTAGCCGTTGAAACAGTAGCTGTTCCGTGAGTGCATAGCCTCGTATTGACTAGTTACGAGACGAATAGCAATGCTTTTAAGATATAGTGAGGTCAGAAAGGCAATACTAGTAAGTATGTAAGGACGAGGGAATGCACTTTGTTGGCAGATTGGTATGGCTCTATGAAGAGGAGGGATGAAACGCTTGATATCAAAAGAGTTATACGTGTACAATTATACATGTGGATGGATGGATGATATGACAAAAACGGGGTTAGTGATAGCTGACGTGTGACCGGACCGAATGAAAGAAAAATGCTTTTATTTACCCTTAATGCTCAGTATAACTGTCCTGGGTTCAATTACCAGGTTTGAAAAGTTTTATTGGAATGAATTGAATGACTGTTGATTGAACACTTCTGCTTTCCAAATAACTTTTAAGATGTTGTCTTTAGTGTAATATACGTTAATATATTATAGTATATATATATAGTATTCATTTATTAAATGCTTTATACACATAAAAGTACAGAGGCAGACTTACTGCCTTAGGCATTTTTTACCAGTCAACCTTTACCTAGTATTCTGACTCTTATGCATTGTGAAATAACAGGATGACGGGCAAAATAAAGATTTCGATTTTTTACTATAAACACAAACTATTTGATAATTAACAGTTCTTATTCGCCATGCCTTGTCAAGAGTGATATTTAATTCTCCTACAAAATAATCCAGTTTTCACTGAGTGAAATCATAAGACCTAGTACGCACGAGCAGATAAACGCAAGCGTTCATAATCTGCCTTTAATTAGTCGATCGCACGCAACCGCAGAATAAGTTCAAGACGATCGCGATGGTAACCAGTAATATTATGTTTTTTTTATTATTATTATTATTGATAGGCTCACGTTTGACCACTGTCTCACCTGATGGTAAGCGATAATGTGGCCGACGATGGAGCACGCTTGTCTAGAAGTAACCTATTCACTCTTGACTTAAAGACCCCTAGGTTGTAGCTATCAGGAAACACAGACTCCGGCAGGGAATTCCACTCCTTAGCTGTACGCATTATGAATGTCAGGAGAATCAAAATACTTTTATCTTGGTCTTCTTCTTCTTCTTAGCGTGTCGATGGCAAAACTAGTTAAATTCCTTGCCTGGCCCAATATTCGGCCATGGCAATGCCGTCCATTGATGCTGTCATTACCTGAAGGTATGGTCTGCGGAGAGAGAGATGCTGCACAAACTTTGAAGATCAGAGCCGTCCGAGAACCCGCATTTGTAGAGATTGTCTTTGCTGCGCCCAACCTGCGTGCGCAATCTGTTTAGAGTTTTATAGGTTGGCCATGGCAACTCGTGTCCAGGCGAAAAAAATCATCAGGATTAAGTTTCTCCCGCCCGCTATCCTTGTAAATAACATGGCATAACGAAGACTATAAGAAACAATATCTCGGTGCTTATGACACTCGTGGGCTGCAGCTGAATATCAGCGTGAGGCGGTGGCCATGTGTTGTCATCAAGCATTATGCTGAGCAAAGGCCCTTTTAGCATTATTCAGTATACTTTTTTATTTTGTTTAATTTTAAGGTGTTTGTGATGATGATGATGATGATGAATGCTAATAAACGTAATTTTCTTTTATTTCTTTCCTTTCTTTGGAATCATTAGCGGTAAAGACTCACAAACTACCAGGCGGCCAGAATTATGAAGAAGTATTTCCGAAAGTCACGTGTGAAGCCGCTGGCATCAGACTAAGGTCGAGTGGGTGCCACGGATGTTGTAATTAAAAATAATTGACTTATTTACAAGTTTTATTTATTGTTATTTATTGGCGGTGTTTTTTCAGATAACAGCTATGCTCATAGCGGTTATTTGTTTTGTTAAATGTATTTTTTTTCAGTGTTCAGTTTTTTTTTATTGTTCATAAGCTTGCGCTTTTCCGCTATATCAGCAGATGGAAAGCGAAATGCGTTTATTGTCAAGACAGTATTTTAGCAGGTACCTGTTAGGTGGGTCTCACCTGTAGCATACATATTGCCCGCTGGGCAAGAAGTGTCTCCAACTCTCCACCTCCACGTAGTAGGTTCCAGCAGTTGGAAAGCGCCATCGAGGACCGCCCAGAAAGGGGTAGATAGATGGTTAAGGCCAAGCGCACACTGTCGGAAACTATGCCTCGGCATCCATTTAATTATGGATGCCGAAGAATCCTTTTCCTTGCCGATATCGATAACGGGCGCCAGGCCTTAGACACGTGCGACGAGGACTAGTTCTAGACGGCACGGGAGAAGAATAGTTAAAGTAAAGCTAGAAGAAAAAAAACGGTACCTAACTAAACAACGTTTCGGTGACCAAATATTTCAGTTTATTTTTTCAGTTCGTTTTTTTAGAACACTGTCAAAACTGACGTTATTTCAACACGCTTTCGTGGAATTAAACTGGAAACTAGCCGGTAATAGTGTGTCTAATTGAGCGTTTGCAATATTTATAGGGCCTTTTATTGTAATAAACAATGCGACACCGATTAGACGATCAGTTTTCGTTTAAATTTTCTTCGGATATTATCCGTAGACAATTTACACCTGTTTTTTATTTAACCTTTCAGTAAGAAATCATGAAATAATCTCCCGCTCTAGGTGGAGCGAGAGGGAGTATCAGACTTTTACTGATTGAAATCCACCCGTGTTCTTTCAGTTGCCTTTTGCGTTCTAGGGCCGCGGTAACTCTTCGAACAATCTTTCAGCTGTAATACACC
Organism: Mythimna pallens; assembly: GCA_961205895.1. Lineage (NCBI taxonomy): Eukaryota > Metazoa > Arthropoda > Insecta > Lepidoptera > Noctuidae > Mythimna > Mythimna pallens. The sequence goes on along the minus strand of OY540849.1, from coordinate 9,923,258 downwards.
CGTTTGAGTGTGCCTTATAAGTTTATAACATCATATTTAAACCATTTATGTTATCAGAGTTCATTGGTCCAGTAAGAAAATGTTTAACGGCAACGCAAAAAAAAAAGCACACACAACATTAGTATACAGCCTACTCAAATCACACCGTATCAAAATGACAGGTGGCGCAGCACTAGCGGTTAATTCACACGTAATTATCGACTCTTGCTTTCGACAGACATCGGATGTACCAAGTGGGTCGACACTTTCACGACACTAGCGTTTTTGCTCTATTTAAACGTCAACGTTTTCAATTCCTGCGAATAATAAATTGCTTTCTTTGAATCATGAAAGATGAAAGACGTGCGTTTTTTCGTAGCATAAGACCAGTCATGTTGCATGTCAAAGAGATTGGAGTAGGTAGATCTTGCCTCGTCGTTTATCGAAACGTTGGAACAATTTGCCTACAGCGGTCTTCCCGTCCGATTATAATTTCTTCTTCCTTGTCGATATCACTCTTGACAGAGTGGTCGTGATCATCACTTCAGGTGTTGGTGGCAAGCTTCACAACGCGCCGCCACTCCTCTCTGATGGCCGCCTTCCTCGTGCATTCGTGCAGTGATGATGAGCCACTTACTGCCGCTTTAATGTGGTCAGTCCACCTCATAGGCGACCTTCCTCGTGGCCTGGTACCCTCAACCTTTCCCTGAACTACAAGTCGCTCAAAAGCCACTTCCCCTCTGCGGCATACGTGACCAAAAAAGGTGAGAATACGAGACTGTACCAAAGACGATAAACGCTGCTTGATGCAGTTCCCGAAGTATAGACTCGTTGGTACGGAATTCAGTCCACGATACTCAGAGCATTCTCCTCCAGCACCACATCTCTAGGGCGTCTATCTTATTCTTCTCTATTTCCCGTAAGGTCCACGTTTCTGCGGCGTACAAGAATATGGGGAATACAAGTGCCCGAACTAGCCGGATTTTTGTGGCTCTATATATGTTGCGATTTCTCCATATTTACCTCAACTTGTCCATCGCAGACCTGGAAATTGCCATTGATTATAATTTAGGTGTCTTCAAGTTAATAGGCTCTTAATAAACTTGTGCGCCTCACTATCAACGATTGCATCACTGCTTACCATCATGAGGGATCGAAGTCAAGCTCTAGTTTACTTCAGAAGAGTCAGAAGTGTTGCCTGTAATAAATTGATCCCAAGTTTGCTCAAACATAAGCCTGATGCAGGAAATCGTATTTTTTAAAGTAGCCGTATTAGGTTTTACTTGTAGGGAGGTTTTCACACTAGATCCGAACTCCGGCCGTCCTAGTTTGGTGGATTTCCAAGATAAAATTCGAATCAGATGCAGTGCACAACCACAACAGTTAAGATTTATCGGCGGCAGCGATTTCTCGCGCCAAGCCTTGGTACAGGCCGTGGTCCGGAGCGAGGAGGAGTGGCAGGCGGTCGCTTCCTTCTGTGAAGCAGTAATGCTAGCAAAGGAGGCGGCCGCACGCGTGATTGATCCTGATCCCGATTTCCAGCCACCGTAGGCGCTGGCTTGCGGACGGAGAGCAATGGGTAGCTAGCCGTCCGACCGTCCGGTAACCGTCCAGACCGAGACCAAGTTGTCAACGGCGTGTAGTGTTCCACGCGCGCCTCAAGGAGATGTCAGCAAAACCGAAGGGGCCCAGCAGGTTCGAAGCCTACTGGGGCTATGGGTGATGCGAAAGACAACCCCGGGGCCCTAGAACAAAGGCAAAGAAGGACACTGATACGCCCTCACGCCCCACCTAAGGGCGGGAGATGTCATTAGATGATTTCCCAACTAAAAAAAAACCAGTTGAGATTTATTTATATTTATTAGTAAATACACCAACGTAGTAACAATTTATTAGTAGTTCAACTTTAATACTACCAATTGGGTCATTTCCTTCTTGTCAGTTTTTGCTTCCTTCCGTAAAATAAGGCAATGACAAACTCAAAATAAATTAAAGAAAACCACAACAGTGACAAAAACTTCACACAATAGAATAGGATCAACGAAGTCTCGTATATCGGAGCCAGCTTCTCTATGAGATTAAAAAATCTGCTTGCCCGGAAACAAATCAAATTATGATGGGTATAGTACGACCGAAATCTTTTGACCCCTCCGAACTTCAATTGGCTGAATATTAATTCTTTTTTTAGAATCAGAATGTCGAATGATGATAATTGCGAACATTTTTGAGTACCTTTGTGAGTTTTTGAAAGCTGAGAAAGCCAAGTTCAGAGTAAACAACATAATTATTTTAAACATATTGTATGTTGCCGTAAGGATCTTTTCGTGGTAAAACGACATAGACAAGAAGACACAATTGGTAAAAATTAAAAAACAAGATGGCGTTGCGGTCCGTCATAAGTGCAAGTAGGTAGAGGTACTAAAGTTACGTCATAAGTCATAACCGTGTGTCAAAGACATGTCAAGAAGTCCTTAAGAACTAGTTCTAATAATAATTTCCTACTAGTGCTCATAAAATGTTAAACCGTATACAAGTAAACAACAAACAAAAAACGATCCACGTGCTTAGACCCAATGAATCGGAACCGTTTTTCTCTTGTTTAGCCTCAGTAGCGACATCTGGGGTAATGAGATACAATGACAATCACGCGGAGATTCTTCATGGAAATTATAAACAATAGGTAAGTATTGTCAAGGATGAAGTTAATACAATAAACTTGCTTTATTTGTAGCTAGTTTGTGTACAGAAATAGTAAATAAATATTACTTACAGTCAAACGGAGTGCATAGGAACGCAGTAAATAGAAGCAAAAGTTTGAAGGGAATCTTCGCGTTAATTATCTATTATTCCCAGCATTTAAGTAGGTACTTCTGTTTTTTCTTTAATTGTAATAAAATGGATGCTTTGATAGGAATCAATAATAAAATATACAGGGTGTCTTTGACATCAACGCACAAACAAATACCATGGATTCAGTACATGATTCTGGAACCCCCCAGTGGTAGAATTTTTCTTTGATTTTTTGCTATTTTTTTTTATCTTTACGTTTTTTAATTTAAATTAATTTAAATCGTTATTCTAACATTTTTAGTGAAAAAATGAATGAATTACTTTTAAAATTAAAAATGTCACCGGGATTGATCTGAATAACGATTATACACAGTTTAAATTTAAAAAAGTACAGATTTTTTTAAATTAGGAAAATGCCGACTAAAAATTCCGCCATTGGCGGTCCAGAATCATGTACTGGATCCGTGGTATCCGTTTGTGCGTCGATGTCAAAGACACCGTGTATACCAAACCTAACCTAAGTTTTGTTCCTATTCTCCCCTGAGTTCGTATTCACCCCGTTTGACGGTACTTCAAGATACACGAGTATTTTCTTTCGGTCGGAAATATGTTAGTATGTAACCTCTTTACTTTTCAATAAACTTTCAAGTTTGCAACTTTCTATACCTACCAACCGGCCATTAAAGTTACAGGAAAATTTTGCTTTTCCACGGTTCAATAGAATCTTTTTATTTTAGCATTTGTTACTAACTTCTTTGCATCAGTGTCTTATTATAGTCGTGTCAGTTTGGTAGTTACATTTCTTGTTTTTTATATTAGGTATATTATACAGATATCCCCTAATATACAAACCGTAAACCAAGTTTAAGGACACAACCAAACAGCAATAAGCAGAATTGCCATTATATCCTTTTACACAGGTATTTTCGCGGGTCGCATACCTATATCTTTTTTTGACCACACACTTTGGCAACGAAACCAATCATTATGGCTTGTCATTTGAGGCTCTCAAATCCTTTAGTATTTTTCCAAGAATTCAAGGTCGTTTCAAATTTCGAACATTATGCCAAACTGTTGACGTAAGGTGATGACGCAATTTGTCACATTGCAGACTGCATGGAATTAGTATGTTCTAAATGTATATCTCGGCAGTGAGTAAGAAGTATCCTTCCTACCTATCGTTCATTCTAATTTCATAATGCAACGTGCATTCAAATCAATGGGTATATGTTACTAATTTGCACATAAGTGACGGTACCATGTTGACTTAACAATGAAACGTCGTGCATATTATTATAGAGCGGGCTTCATGTTTTGAGAACCGAGTGTGTGATTCATAATTAAGTCCTTAATTAAATACTTTTCTAATTCGTAGTTGCAAAGTCAAAATATCATACCTGAGTCAGAAAATATTTTGATTTCCGATGATAGTACAGAATACCTTTAATTAAAAGAGACTTTTTATTATCACTATCTCTCCTGATGGTATGCGATAATGTATTCGATGGAGCACGCTTGCCTAGACGTAACCGTAACTCTTGACTGCATAAAATAGTCAAAGGTAGTAAAGACCATCTTTGGCTATTTTATGCAGTCATCAGCAAAACGAAAAACTGTTCAGTGTAGTTAACGAAATATTTTAAAAATACGCACAATTTATACAATAGAGGTACGTTCCCATACGTAACCCAAGTAAAATTTCGCCATAACATGTGACAGTTGACAGTTAGAAGTGTCATCAACCCATTGCTGACAAGCGTGGGTGCTACAATAATGATATGTCTACACGGCACACGAGCTTAGGCAACAGCTACAGTTATTGACATTTAGCCGCTCTTAGCAAGTCTATGCAACTTATGATAATGGGAAAGACGTGTTGGTAAAGTTCAAGAAAGAAGTGCGGATTTTGTAAGGTAAGAAAATTTAAAAAAAAAAAACCTTGACCAACGTTAAGATTTTGGAATAAACTTTTAGGAGATACAGTAACTAGCAACAAAAAGGTTATTGGATATAGCAAACTGTAACATACAATAGAACTCGAATACGCAAATATTGAATGGAAAGATACAGAACTGAGATTAGGTAACTACGTGAAGTTATGATGACGCTCACAGCGGAGATACACAATGTGTATGACTAATTCCTGTAGACATCTTTCAATAATTCATTATTTAAATAATTACATAATTAAAATTTTTGCATACAGCAACATTGAAATGTCAAAACTGTCATTACGAAAACGTGACGTTAAGATTTTTTAAGGTGCGATAGCAGAGGTGTTAAATTATACAGGCTCCTAACGTTTGTAGAAATTCGACACACAATAAAATAACATACATAATTGTATGTAATATTGGAGTATTCGGGTCACGACGAGTCTGTACTCGATGGACGAGTCACGTTGCCAAAATTATGGTCGCAACGGGTGGTCTGCTTAAAACAATTGGCTTAGCATGCGTGAAAGGTCTACACTCAGGACAAAATTTCAATGTGTGAACTTTAATTTGTATGACTTTCGAGAACAATTAGACAGATAGAATGTTTCCTATTGTTAGCAAAGCTTTGTGTTTGATCTTTTGTTGATATTTGGACTAACGACTTTTCCTTTGGTGGTAAAGTCAATGACCAGCCGACATAACAAACACGCAAATAATATTATCATGCAAGAATATATTTGCATTCAATGAAATATAATATGGCTGTCTACAAATTTTTGAAGAGATATAAAAATGTAATCGTGTCATATTTATTGGTGATTCGATGGCTACTTGCTAAAAAAACTAGCTTATGACTGTTGCTCGCAAGTATGGAAGTAGGTTATCCCAAAGGAAAATACTGCTAGGATAAAAAAAGTATCCTATGTAGAACATCTGGGTTACCATTAGATTGTTTTATTCTTTTTCCATTGTGGATAAGAGATGGCGCTAGATAACCTGTATAACTCTGTCTCTTACCCACACTGAAATAAGAATGAAACAATCTTACTTTGAACGTCATGGTAACCCACTAAGACATGGTCTACCCATGTCCTAACTTTCATCGGTTCAGCCGAATGAGCGTCAAGGAATGATACACACATACAAAATTTTGCCTTTACATTGGTGTGAATCAACCTTCGCCATTAGTGTGAAATTTGTGTGCGAGTTGTTTTTACGTTATCGCAATCGAAACGTTTACCGCGTTTGGCTCTCTGATTGGTTCAGAGCTCGGAGCGGGCCAATCAGAATCACCGATCATAAACGTATCGATCGCGTTTATCTACACTAATATAATAAAGAGGTATAGCTTGTTTTTTATTTATTTATTTTTTTGTTTGTATGAGGTAATCTCTGAAAGTACTGGTCCGATAGCAAAATTCGCGGGCGAAGCTGCGGGCAAAAGTTAGTGTAAAATAAACTCCCACTAGTAGGCACTCTGTTCGTTATTGATGTGTGAAGCGTAATTAGTCTGACTTTTTGCTTGTTTTCTTGTATAAAACACGTTTTCCAAACTTATCAGTAACCTTAACCTTTTTCAACACTTGCTTTTTTTTAAAATAAATAATATAAACTAGTGCTTGACTGCGATTCCACCACCAAATAATAATAGGACGGGAAGATAGCAGGCAAATCGTTCCAGTCCTTTTATGTATGCAGTATAAACGACGAGACGAAACGCTTAGTCCGGACCGTAGAGGTATTAACAACGTAAGGGTGGACACTCGCCGTACGTCGGGTTGTCCGATGGTAGAAAGGTGATGACAGAATCAAGTCATGTAATTCCCGCGCACACTCTCCAATGATGGTTACTTTATGCTTATTTTTTTCCTCAAAAACTCGTTCCCAACAAATCAGTTATCATAAAACTTTTTAATAATTCCTTTCAATCATATTATGTCCACTACGTCCACATATCTTCTGTCATCTTCCGCGTCTGATTTATCTTCAGCAGTCATGTTTTTGTTACATACATTCTGCCATTAAACTTGACCATTATTTTATCTTGTGCTATTCAATGATGACTTCACACCATTGTCATGTCAACTTTGTACATCCTTGTGTGAATCAGTACAGTGATTGATGTCACAGTGATTCTAATCTTCAAATGAAGCATTTTCATTCAAATGTTTTGCAGAGTCGGGTGGTGCATTGTTATTTCGTGTCTTTGTATGTTTGTGGATGGCTATAAAATTAGGAGAAGATAAAAGAAATAATAGATACTACTGTATAGCGACCGCGTACCGGAAGACGCAGCCTCCCACAAGGTGGACCGAAGACCTGGTGGAGGTCGCTGGAATCTGATGATTGCGAGATGGATAGAAGCGGTCGTTGTGGCGGTATTTGGGGAGGCATTTGTAAAGCAGTGGACGTCTTTCGGTCGATGATGATGATGTGTAATATATAATACATAATTACTGAGATAACATATTCTAAAGAAGAGCAGTATTTATATGCATATGATATGTTGGGCGACTATAAATAAATTGAGACAAGAGAATGGAGATGATGATGACGGACGCCTAATCAAGTGAATGATCATTAAGTCCTCTGTCTAAATGAATGGTAAGCCAAAGTGTGCCAGCTGAAAACCTTTGCAGGAGCCTACTGTATCTTAATCACTGTCCATTGGTAATAGAAAATAAATTATTAGCTTGATGCCGAAAGCTTAAGAGGTTTGGCAGTTACTTATCTTAAGGATTGAGCACACCATCGAGACACGATCTAAATGAAAAGCCTATATTTCACATTACTTAAGCTCTGCTACGTAACAACCTACATTTACACTCCCACCTATTCAATAACAGACTATTAAGATGTCAGTAAAGTGCAGTATTGCAGTGACAATGACCCGCATCATTGAGTCACACTTTCACCGCATTGTTAGTTGCACTAAACGAAAGGCTTTCTCAACCGAAGAGCAGTTTCTAGCTTTACGATTAGATGGTACTGGGAATTTATAGGTACACCTCCCACTACTTGCTACATGCTGGCGAGCGGATATATCGTACTGTAATGCTGTAATTTACGCATTGGCCATAATCCACCAAGGCAATGTATGCTTGGGCATATAATTAACTCTTGATTTTGTGGACATATCAAAGTATGCATAAATAAGTCAAGCAAGGCAAATTGAAGGGTTGTCAAAATGCAAGGGTTGTGCAAATGTTCGATTACAAACTATCGGGTTCGATTCCGATACGGAACATAAATATTTGTATGGATAACAGATTCCGGTTTTGGGTGTCTTGTGTAAGTGAGTTTAAATGTTTGTTAACGCACCCACGACACACGAGTAATTCCTAGTGTGGAGGAACGTTTTCTTTTAAAGAAAGATAGAGAAAGAAAGAAAAATGAAAGAAAAAGCCGTTCGTCCCAGCTATTATTTCTAGTTCCTTAATAATCTTTAAGAGGAGTCAGAAACCCCAAAGTCTGACGACCAGACTTTGTCACCATCATTATTACCAGTTCAGCCAAAAGACGTCCACTGGACTCCTCCAAGTGTCGCCACAACGACTGGTCCTGTGCGTCTCGAATTCATCAGATTCTCGAAACCCTTACCAGGCAGGCGGACTATCTTGTGGGAGGCCGTTCAACGCTGCGTCTTCCGGTACGTGGTTGCCACTCCAGAACCTTTCGGCCCCATCGAGATTGATGACGATTTTGAACATTTAACAATAACAACAAGACTGGAGACAAAATCGCTTCGCTTGGCAGCGGATTTTCCTTCCGAACATGATGTGAATAAACAAACATAATATCCAATTAAGAAAAGAAAAAATTAACAACGATACGACGATTGGTGCGATACTGATGACTGTGATTAGTGACATGCAAACTTATGAATGCATCCGAGACAATTCCTCTTCAAGAGTAATCATAAAGGAATTTAAGAGGGAGGCCAAAGAAAAGGTGGATAGATTGTGTTAAGAGTGATATGAAAGAAAAGGCAGTTAGTGATAGCGCGAGCGTGACAGAACGGAATGGAAGCAAAAAAAACGTATTGTGCCGACTCCAAATAACATGGGACTAGGGCTAGAAGATGATGAAAGAAATTTCCGAAAATATTGCTGCAATTTTAAACATTTTGAATAGACATATAAAGTATTTAACTGAAGTAATACACACCCTACACCCCATGCCGTGTGGTCGAGGCGTACCTGTCAGACAGGTACATTATCTACCCCGGTCACCAGGGAGAGTGGGAACGTCGAGAGATGTCGTGCGGTGTTCCGCAGGGATCGGTACTAGGGCCGCCCTTGTGGAACATCGGATACGACTACGTGCTGCGCGGCGACCTCCCTGACGGGATCAGCGTGGTCTGCTACGCAGTTGACACGCTGGTCCTGGCGCGGGGAGAGTCGTACCAGGCGGCGGTCGAACTAGCGACACGCGGGGTTGCGACAGTCGTGGGCAGGATCCAGGAGTTGGGACTCGAGGTGGCATTGCACAAGTCCGAGGCCATGTGCTTTCACGGACCTCGGAACGCGCCACCACCGGGTTCACAACTAACGGTAGGAGGAGTCCACATCGGCGTCGGGTCGACGATGAAGTACCTGGGACTCGTTCTCGACAGCCGATGGGATTTCGAGGAGCACTTCCGACGTCTGGCTCCCAAACTAAATCGGACTGGGGCTGCCCTCGGGCGGCTCTTGCCCAACCTGGGAGGTCCAGACGCCTCCTGCCGAAGGCTCTACGCGGGAATCGTTCGGTCCATGGCCCTTTATGGCGCACCGGTATGGGCGCCGGCGCTGCGGAAGCAGCCGGCGGCCCGGCTGAACGCATGCCAGAGGGTCATGGCCATACGGATGGTGCGAGGATACCGGACGATTTCCCGCGAAGCGGCGAGCCTCCTTGCCTGCCAGCCACCATGGGATCTGGAAGCAACAGTCCTTGCTCTCATGCACGATCTCCGCATGGAGATGCAACGCCGGGGCGAAACTCCGCTGCCGCGACAAGTCGCAGCATGGCGGACGGAGTTCCGGCGGGTTCTCATGGAAAAATGGCGACAGCGACTGTCGCGACCCAGTGCTGGGCACGCCACAATTATGGCGATAAGTCCCCTCTTTGAGGCGTGGTTTGAAAGACCTCACGGCGTCCTCACCTTCCACATGACGCAGGTTCTCACCGAACACGGGAAGTTCGGGAAGTTCCTGCACCGAATTCGTGCGGAAGCGACGCCCGGGTGTCGCCACTGTGTGGACCGAAATTTTACTTAAATGCACAGGTTTTGTTTTAAGAAATTAGCTATCTTAATAGTAGGCAAATAATATGAGCATGGGATATCAATATCGACGCAATACATTGGTAGCACAAACAAACACGCTAGTGACGCAATTAAGACTTATTTAGAACTAGCTTCTGCCAGCGGCTTCGCCCGTGTGATAGTAGGTTTCTCCATACAAACTTCCAACCCTCGTTTAACCCCTTTGGGGTGGAGTTTCCTAATATTCGTTCTTAGCGGATGTCTACACCCTATGAGGAACCTACCTGCTAAATTTTAAGTTACAGGTAAGTCGTAGGTGTTACAGTTTCTGAGATTTCTTGATTAATCAATGAGTGGTATTTCGCTTTTATATTATACTAGCTTCTGCCCGTGGCTTCGCTCGCGTAATCGTAGGTTTCTCCATACAAACTTTGGACCCCCGCTTCATCCCCTTAGGGAGTGAATTTTGGAAAATCCTTTCTTTGTGCTCGTATTATATGTATAGATTTTTTTTATCCTAAAAAAAAATCTTGATTATTTTGGAACAAAAAATTACCAATTTTAAAAATAGCTGAAATCGAATCAGGATGTGTGTTTATTATGTTGCATGTTGCAGATCCAACTGAATGTCTTGTGAAAATGTGAAGTTATGGCGTAATTTCTTTGAGAAAAACCTCAAGATATTTATATAATTCTAGCTAGCTAGCTAAGCTCAATCAAGGTGTTAATTATGAAACACAAATGAAGACGTAATTAAGAAGATAATGACTAAAACGAGAGGTATGCGTTGTGCTGACATGACTTACGGATAAACATCTCATGGCGGCTTAACTGCATGATATACGTAATTACAGGTTGGAAAAAATGCTATGAGAAACGTTACAGTGAGACTTGGAGTTAGGAACGGTTTTAAATTGATATGGTGATGCATCATCACGTATTCAAATCTTCTATATCTACTTCAATATACATGGTAGACATACCACCTATACGAAAAAAACCTTTTTGGGAACACATTTAGTGTGTGAGTGAATAGGTTACTTCTAGGTAATCGCGCTCCATCGTCGACCGCATCGTCGCTTTACATCAGGTGAGATAGCGGTCAAGCGCGAACCTATCAAGAATTAAAAAAAATACATTATACCTACGTACAGCTAAGGATTAAAATTCAAATGCTGGAGTCGGTTTCCTGATAGCTACAGTCAAGAGTCAGGTAAGATAATGGTAAAAAAAGCGAGCTTAACAACAATAATAAAAAAAAAAAAATATTATAAAGAGGAAAATTTTGAATATTTAAATATTTGAAAACTACTGGCCAGATTTTAAAAATTCTTTTACCAGTAGAATGCTAAGTACCTACTTTATCAGTGGGTGAAATTGTTTTATAAGTATTACCTATTTTTTCTTTTCTGAAGCTAGTAGGAAATGGGTCGAGGCAACTAAGTATAAGACTGAATTTAAGGATTGAATGGAAGGGATATGGAGTCTTTTCTCAAGAGATTTTAGCCAAGCTTTTATATTTATATATCTTCCAGCCAAGTTTTTATATTTATCAAATTCCATTTGTATGAAGAGGCTCATGATTTGATCTTGAATTAAAGGATCCATTTACAGAAATGGTCGTAAAGTGCAAACAATTAGGGCAAAAAGTATACCTACTAGAAAAGATTCCATTCCAGCATGTGCAGGAATCTTATGCTGCTTTGATAAAATTATGAAACGAAAGTCACGTCTCAGAGAAAACACACACTTATTCACTGCACTTTTCTCGTCTAAGTAATTTCAAGATTTTTTAAATTATAGAAAAAACTTACGATTTTAAAGCATAATGTAAATATTAAGTAAATTCAAGTGCAAAATCTAAATTAATGAGGGTTCAGATATTTCTTCATAACTCCGCGTCATTCTTACGTGTTTTCCCGGAAAAATGCACTTTATTCGAAACAACATAGAGTGTAATTTATTCGGTCAAATAGTAGAGGAAGAACGAAGACACTAATTGCATAATTGGAACTGCAACTCGTACAAATACAGTTTCAAACAGAAATAACTAAGCTAATTGATTAATTGTGCGAAATTGACGAATTTTGAAGTTTACATGGCGGTAATGGCGGCAAAAACAGTGCAATGTGCTGTGGTGACGCCATCTTGAATTTACGTCATCTTGTTTGACAGTTTAATTTAAGGTTAGGATCGTTATTGATGTTATTTGTGACTTGTCCATGTATTGAACATGGCTTTGCCTCATAGATCTACTGCTTACAAGGTTCCCTGATCGCTGTAACATAAAATATCGTAACCAGTTTCTTACCATTCCTTATGTGGGATGTATAAATGTTGTGTAGACAAATTAATTTTCTAACGACAGTAATTTTTTCTACCCATTTTTATTAAACGATGATTAAACTTACTTGAAAATCTTCAAGTTAAGGTCACTCAAACGTGCATGATTTGAAAGTAGAACGCTACATTAACTGCAATAAAATTCAAAATAACATTCTCATTTTGACAGTTCATTATGTACTTCGATTTTCAAACGTACGTTTTACTGCGTCGCTTGAAAAACTGGATAGACTGTAGTACCATCAGAACCAGTTTCCAATGGAGTGGAACAGGTCACCATGCCCGTCCATGTTTATTTAAGGAAAACAATGTTAGTTGAAACGGTATACCTCGGCGAAAACGGAATACTTCAACTGTGCTGCGCCAAGGCTTTATGGGGTGTGCAAGTAATAAAATGAGATTGACATTTAATTTTAACGGCTTGTGTGCGCAATAACCAAGTTCTTTGTTTGGAGAAAGTGTTAAAGAATTACTTTGGTGTCCTTTGGCGGAAAATAATTGGTGAATCAAATAATTTTTTGCTGCAAGGTTCATACAAGTAGGCAGGTAATTTCCACTACGATCAACAAACTTGGTAAAGTCTATGATACTAAAGGTACTATTTATCTCCAATTTTTGATGTCAGTTACCAGTTTGTGGTCTCTATAGCCGGAATTTTTAGTCCAGAACCTTCAACGCAAAGTGTAACTGAAGGAACACAGGTGGGTTTTAATCAGTTACCAGTCTGACACCTGCTCTCGCTTCTCCCAGAGCGAGAGAATTTATTCGATGATTTCTCACCTAAAAAAGATATGGGGTGGTAGTAATATGGAATTTACCACATGACTATTCGGTAGCGCAAGTCAATACGCCCATAAATTTTGGACTTTTAGCTTAATTCTCAGGTAAAGTTAAAGAGACTACATAATGTGTAATCCCATAATCAGATGACTCCTCATGAGAATTTGCAGATCGGTACAATCTAATATTGATTTCCATCACGATAAATATAACACTACGAATCCAGTCTTAGCTCAAACTCGTAACACTTATAAAAACTAAGTCGACCTGCTTCTATTGGAACCGGTTCGGAGCACGACACATAAGAGAGAATAAGTACGAGAATTATTTTTATTGTGACTAACACAAGCAACAAGTAAAATAATAATTTTAACTAGCCACATTGCAGACAAGAAAGTCTAGCAGCCGGTGTAACAGTACGTTGACCAGAGAAGAAAACCGGAAAATAAATCTAAACTGATAACATTAAGAGGTACGGTTTTAATGATTTTGGGTACGCGAGTTGGTATTTCTTAAAGCCATACCTAAAATGGGTCAGCGTGATGGATTACAATCAATATTCTCTCTTAGAGGAGACCTGAGTCGCAGCAATGGGGACATTGTAAATTGTAAGGCTGATTATGAAGAGGTAATTTCTTATGTCACTAATCCGATTACGAGAATTCTTACACTGATAGAAAATTACTCTTGAGTGTCATGAGATTTTTATCCTAGGAAAATTCATAGTTCCTGTAGATTGGCAAACCCGCTAGCAAAGCCAGTTATCAATATGTCCCAATGTTCACCCTGAATTAGAATTCTCGGACATGCTTTGCCTGCGCGGCAAAGCATGTCCAAGAATATGTCAACCTGAAGATTTTCGGAAGGCTAAACGGAATAATTAGGGTTATATTAGTAGCCGAATGGTATCAAACAAAAGGCAAAAGGAAGAGAGAACACCCGAAACGAGCCCACCTTCGTATAGGTTCAACGATGAAGATATTAAGCTAAAAGCGGGACCAATGTGGAAAAACCACCTCCTTAATCTTTATCAATCTTGGTTTCAGTCCAGGACATAGCACTGCAACAGCTCTATTGGATTTCTTTTCTATTTGTTTACCATTAAGTTGCACCTACCCTGTTCTGTTTCTGCACCACCCTAAGGTCGACTGGTAGAAAACGCCTAAAGCATTAAGTCAGCCTTTATACAATGTTTTTGCATTATACTAATGCATAGAGTTTCAATAAATAAATAAATAAAATCTTAAAGTTGAATAAAACTGATTAAGTTGGATTTTGCACTTAACCCAAAAACGCAATAACTTGTAACGGGTTTATGTCTGAAATCATTTCGGATAATCTACAAAAACACAGTTTCGTGGATTTGAAGCCGTTATTCAGTGTCAATCAGATTGTCAATAATAAATAGGTTACTAAGTTCACGAATTGTGGTTTTGCTATTACTGTTTAGTTTACCCTCGAATACCTCTTCAAGCTGTTACTTTTATCCTATGTATAACACTCACCGAACGAATCATCTTATGTCTTCTCTCACCCTAGGGTTAAGCAAAAGGGCGCGTCAGACTTTTACTGATTAAAACCACACCTATGTTCCATTAGTTGCCTTTTCACGGGTGGTGTGAAAGTGAAACCTGGGGCGCTGGGACGAAAGCAAGGAAGGAACAGGAGTGGGGTTTTTAGTCAGTAAAAGTCTGACACGCCCTCGCGCTCTGTGCAAGAGCGGGGGTCTACATAATCATGGTCCTAGAAAGCAAAACGCAACAATTTTTTTTTGGTGGGAAAATCATCTAATGACAAATCTCGCTCTTGGGTGGAGCGAGAGATAGTATCAGACTTTTACTGACTAAAAACCCACTCCTATTCCCTCTTTGCCTTCATCCCGGGGCCCTGGGCTTCGCTTTCACACTACCCGTGGCCCGAGTAGGCTTCGACCCTGCTGGGCCTCTACGGTTTCGCTGACATCTCCTTGAGGCGCGCGTGGAACATTACGCGCCGTCGATAACTTAAGCTCGGTCCGGACGGTTACCGGACGATCGAACGGCGAGCCACCCATTGCTAGCCGTCCCCAAGCCCGCGCCTACGGTGGCCGGAAATCGGGATCGGAATCCCGGCGGCGGTTAGGGCGTGAGGACCGTTGCCTCACGCGATCGGCCGCCTCCTTTGCTAGCATTACTGCTTCGCAGAAGGAAGCGACCACCTTCCACTCCTCACTCCGGACCATGGCCTGTACCAATGCCCGGCGCGAGAGATCGCCGCCGCCGAACGCCCCCACGAGGACATGGCGTTGCTCTGCCCAAGCGGGGTACACCTCCACCGTGTGCTCCACCGTGTCCTCCGGGCGTTCCACACAGTGACGACACCCGGATCGCTTACTGCTTGACATAGACTTTTCTTTACTTGTGACAATAAATTGTCCTCGAGGTATCCTAACATTGGAAGTAAAAGGTATGGAACACCAAAAAGAAAAAATTAGAACGTGTTTTGATAAAGCCTTTGTGAATATACCAACTTCCCATACAAATGTTGCATAAGCTGACTTATCTTTTGTACACAAAAGCAAAGACAACGTATTTCATTAAAGTATTACTGCTTTATCAAAGTAAACAATGAAGGAACGCCAAAAGGGCTCAACTAATGATAAGACGGTATGACTAAAGTTGGCCGGACCTTCAGTAAACATGCTTTACAGGAAATAATGAAATAAACCAATTAGTAAATTGAAATATTGTGTAAACTTCGCCTTGAGTGCAATTTATAGGTACCTGCGGGCGCGTGGTGATATGTGTTGATAAGTTTTACCATTAAATACAAGCCGTTGGCTTGGGGTTCAAGGAAATTTTGTTCAGTAGTCTTGAATAGTTCTGTGATCTAGGGAGGAAGAGGTATGGAACTATACATCCTACATAGCTCCATCCCTATAACAGTTCAGTTTAGTTCGGCAAATGGATCGCGTTAAGGGCTCGTGGTAGGAGCGCCTCTGATCTAATTTCTGCATTTAAATTTGAATATGTGTCGCGGTTTCGATGTCTTTCGCCAAAGACTTTCCGATCAAGAGTTGCAGGGCGATTACGGCCACGATAGGCGCGACTTTGCCAACTCTCTGGTTTGCCAAGCCCGGGTCCACAACGCGTTGTGTTTCACGTGCGCCTAAAAGAGACGTTAGCAAGATGGGATTTTTTTGTTATAGAATATTTAGTTATAAACCTCATAAAATTAAGAATAAAATCCATTACTTACTTAATTTATTTAATTTCAACTTCCTTAAGCTGGATAATGGCATTCGAAGTAGCGCATACCTGAGAGTTCGTCAAATCTTCAAACCCTAATAACTCGTAAATCATACCTACGAAACATGATAAAAATATTGTAGACATATATAACATACTCAAATACTTATTACTAAAATCAGAAACATCGAAATTTTTTAGTGGTCCGCTTCACGTGAAATGCTCCCGTATTCATTCGCCGGTGGAGACCGATCTTGACAGATGATGAGATGACCTCACAGTGAGTCGCTTCATTTTCGGGCGCGTTTCAGGAACTAATATACTAAAATTGCTGTATCTTCGTAATTTTTGGTCCGATTTAAATAATTTCTTCACAGTATTTACTTACTGTTTTTTTTTTTTTGACGCTATAAGTCTGGTACTTCAAAAAATCATAACTGATCCTCATTAGAAAGAAGCCTCGAATATTCAGGTAATTAAAACAGCGTGTAATATAAAATTGTACAGTGAATAATGGCGTCCTATCAAGAAAACCCATTAAACATACGGATGAAAGGAAAACCTGCCTTGACCTCAGATAACACCGTAACAAAACGCTTATGGACAAATGTTTAATACAACCATTGCGTTTTATATAACAAACCAATGATCTAAATGCAACTTAATGTGCCAACACGACTTCCATTGTAGCCATTCAAGTATCAATCGAGTAAACCGGTCGCCATACCTCACGGTCGTCGCCATCTTGCTTTGACAGCTGACTTATAATGGCGGGAATGTTAAGTAATTGTCTATGGTTGAGTAATAAATTCGATACGGCCATGTGACGCTGGCTGACTTGAATGATTTCTGTTGCATTGCGGTTTGATTTGTGAAAAATTGACAATTGTTTTTTTTTCCTTTTTATTTGCTTGTGGTTTCAGTTCGCGTGTTATATAAGTTGTACATTTGTAACTGTATTTTTTGTATGGCTATACATAGTGATACAATTTCACTTATCTAAATTAGATTTGGGATTTTACAAAAGATAAATACGGATACAGATTGATTTTTTTAGATGTACACATTCTGATAGATGATTACATTCTGGGTAATTAGTAATTACCTACTTATATTTATTTATTATTTTATTCTTTATTCAAAACCTTGTGATTCAATTATTGGAAGAATCAATAACTGTATCTCAACAAGTCTGTGATAAAATAGCACAAATTAAGCAGATTTATTGCCATTGAATTGAAATAAATTTAAAAATTACAAATATATAATGCTATTCTCAACCAATTACAACTATTACAATTAATTCTATTTGAATAGTTTAATCAAGAGATGCAGAAAAATCAATTAAAAGTAATTGTCTCAGTAATACTCTACAAGGTTAATTGGTAACCTTGACACTAACTTCACGCTATTTAACTGAGGGTTAAGCAGAACTAACAAACACTAATATCGAACACAATAAATACGGCAGACTCGTTAACGAGACAGGAAATCGATTATTACCGATATTCGTATCGGATCAAATTATATCGATTGTAGGCTTGATCGTTATTATCTTGTCTATGGCCTATGTTTATTTTCATTGGAGAACGGATTTGAAAGTCTTGCCTCTATGACTTTTTAGTTCCACTTCTAATAAAATCTGATTACTATTTGATGTCTAAAATTCTGATCAAACACGTATATTTATGTTGTATTTACATTAACGTCTCCTTTGGCACAATTGTTTTGACGTTTCAACGTCAATTATCACACGTAATTTCAAGCAAAAAAAATATATATTTTTGATGTCTAGCAAAATTGCTTGCATTTTGTATTATTCAAAAGAACTTATTTTATATAACGTTTTATAGCCTACACGCTTTCTAAGCTACAACCAAGAAAATAATTTAGTGTTTGAAGTATTTGCTCTCGTCTATCGCGTCTCATTCAAATACTTTCCCATAGGTAAGCAAAAAGTTCGAAAACAATACTTTCCTAACAAAGTATAAATGAATGAGTAACACATAACGTACGTCAATGTCACGTTGATTGGAACAACCGCTTCTTTTAATTAAAAACGTTTTGTTTGTCTTTGCCCTATCCGCTTAGACAACACGTGAGTAAATGGTTCGAGTTTGTTTTCGTACAAAATTTCCGCGTGCGGTTTTGAAATTAATAGTGTGGTTCCTAGTTGTCATGTCATTTTATAAGCTAAAGCTAATGAATGATGATTGCCGAAATGTTGTATTTTGATGGCAGTAGGTTTGCCAGTAGTGACTTTTATTTATAGGTTCTTTAATCGTGCATTTTTTATTAAAAAAAAAAAAAAAAAAAAAACTATCCAGACAAATAATCAGAATGATTGCATATTAGTCAGGGTTTATGATAAACGTAATTTTTTGAGGCAATCTAGTATATACCCATAAGAATAACATAGAAAGAAAAGAAAGAAAAATATTTTATTTGGCGCACATACATAGATACACACAATGTAGAAAAACATGTTGAAACTTAGAGAACAGAAAAAATAACATCATGTGTCTCACGCTAGCGCCAAAAAGGTCCAGTTATGCGAAAATGCCAGACAACTACGAGGTAGTTGTCTGGCGCTGGTTTTCAACTGAACCTTATTGAGAGTGTACGGATGAAAATGAGTTTATCTAACGGATATTTAGCAATCAGTGTCAGGTGTAAGGTGAATAAAACATATATGTTAATGTGTGGTAATTGATAAAATAGTAAATATATAATGTAAATGAGTGTTCAGATACAGGTATGATGTTTACTTAATTTCTATCTTAATAATAACAGATGAAAATGTAGCAATTAAAATCAGCATTACAGCAAGAGATTTTGCACTGATGATACGTGACGGCGGATTATATTTTTTTTTATTCGGAATATTAGGTAAACGGGTAGGTAGTAGATAAGTCAAGGTTCCTTGGCTTGCCCCCAATAAAGGTATCTGGCACGCCACTGGTTCAATGTATAAAACAAAACAAAAAAAAAAAAAAACAAAAAAAAAAAACTGATTATGTTTACTGCAGTGGATCATGTACTTGTGCGCATTATAAAACTCGCGATTAGCTCCTGTAGTCCTCTTGATTCGTTTTTTTTAATAAATCTTTTCGTTCGCAATACTTACATATTTAAGTAATAATTTGCCTGCCATAGATAAAATAACAACTTATTAAATCTGCCCTTGCCCTTTTGTATACTGGCCTTAATTTTAAACATTACCGCGTGTATTTTAATTTTTAATAAGCTTTCCTCGATAACTAAGCCGTTTAACACAGATTACTTAATTCTTTTAAACAAAATAGTTTGTCGTACGTTAATGTATAATTTTTACGCATATTTAACAGATAGTTGTGGCCCGCTAGTCAACAATAAACTTTTATTTTTAACTGTAAACGTGAGAAAATACAGGTTTTGGTCGTAGCTGTAAAAATAATCGCCATAAGGCTAAGAATTTCTTATCTTTACGCAATTATGCCGTAAAAATATTCTTAAAACATTATATTAACATTATATGTGTAATATATATTATTATGATTTATGATTGGAGCTGCTATCGATTCCTACTACTTACCTAACATATCATTATTAAAAATATTTATGCGTAAGGAAATATTATACTTACTACCTATATTCATGTAATCATATTAATATCTTTTTTTGAGGTGGGAAATCATCAATTGACTTCTCCAGCTTTAGAGTGGAGCGAGAGGGAGTGTCAGAAAACCCACCTGTGCTCCTTCAGCTACCCTGCGTTCCAGGGCCACGGTAAAGGTAGAAAGAACTACACGGCGCACAAGTTTGCCACACACGCCAATCTGGGCGCGTCGATCTCCATACATTTTAAATGGAAACTAGACTTGTAGAGCTACACTTGATCCACGCGACGTCGTTCTACGTACAAATCAGGCGTGGTCTAATGTAGTGTCTAGCTTTAACTCTTTCACACAATGCAGGATGCGTTACATCCTATAATGTAAGGTTGGCTGGTTTAACAACTCTGTATTTTGTTTTTAATTACATACGCGCGTTACTGTTTCTTTAACTGCCGTTTTGTGTGGTGAAACCGGTTCGTTTCCGAGGAGGAAGCCAGAATTACCTGTAACAATAAACAATAAAACGTTAGGTAGTGTAATAGAAGCAATCTTAACTAATATCCTTCTTTACATCTTTATTAGTGGTCCCGACAGACGTTGTCTTGTCCAAAAGCATAGACTATGAAATAGCCAAAAGCTGGCTTTTCGTCAGAAATCTTGCCGGAATCAGTGTTTCCTGATGGCTACAACCCGGGAATCTTTAAGTCAAGAGTGAATAGATTACTTCTAGGCAAGCGCGCTCCGTCGTCGACCGCATCGTCGCTTTCCATCAGGTGAGATAGCGGTCAAGCGCGAACCTATCAAGAATAAAAATTGAGTACCCGATTGCTGCGCCACCTACCGGTTTGAATTGCATTTTCAAACCATCCAGGGATCCACTTAAATATACACACAACATTTCGTTAAAATAGATCAATAAAAGTCCATTGTGCTAATCGGACTTGGTTTCCGATCCGTTCAGCTTTTTGAGCATCAATTAGTAAGGGACCGTTCAAGTATTACGTAAGCAGATTTTTTGCAAATATTAACTCTCCCCCTCCCCCTTGTCAGCCAAAGTAAGCTAAGTTCTCACCCCTCCCCTCATGCTTACGTAAACATTGGAATAAATAAGCATTTGTCAATGTGTTGGTTTCGGTATTAATTTATGAGCAGTAGTTCACTTAAAATTTTGACATATTAATTCAAATTAACAGTCCTCGATATATACGAATCCATGAGTCTAAATCTTCAATGACATTGTTTGCTGCTCAGTGATGTGTCTGCTCACTTTCTTGTGACTTTGGAACAATATACTGCTGACGTAATCACCATCCCGGACCCCCCATACCCCGTGTCATCCAAAATAAGCAAAACACAAAGACCCCCCCCCCCACACCCTGTATCGCTTACGTAATACTTGAATGGCCCCTAACACACATACATTTACACATAGGTATCGCACCTATAATCCAATACCGTCACTAAACGTAATACTTTAAAAAACTGTTTTAACGCCATCTGTACAGATTGCGTTAAAGGTGCGATATACTATATTATACATACATACAAAGTTTCGCCTTCTTTAAAATATGAATTAGTGTGAATAGTATGATACTACAAGCAATTTCCCAGTGGAAACAGCCCCGACTTATGAGTTGTAGGTCGCGGGTTCAAACCCAGCCAGGCGCATTATTTTGTGTAATTTAGTTAATCAAAAAACGGTGAAGGAAACCATAGTGAGGAAACCGTCATGTCCTAGAACCAAAAATTTTAACACATGTGACAAAAATTTTAACACACATGGAACATTAAATACCTGATTATGCTGTGCTGTGCTTCTAGCAATTTTAATGTTTGCATTTCAAATCAAATTACGTATCTACCCGCGCCTACGGTACCTATACCTAGGTATAGGTACCGTAGGCGCGGGCTTGCGGACGGCGAGCAATGGGTAACTCACCGTCCGACGGACCAGTAACCGTCCGGACCGAGCCCAAGTCGTCTACGGCGCGTAATGTTCCATGCGTACCTCAAGAAGATGTCAGTAAACCGTAGGGGCCCAGCAGGGTCGAAGCTTACTGGGGCTACGGCCAGTGTAAAAGTGAAACCCGAGGCCCAGGGACGAAGGCAAAGAAGGAACAGGAGTGGGTTTTTAGTCAGTATAAGTCTGACACACCCTCTGGCTCCGCCCGCAGAGCGAGAGATGTCTTTGGATGATTTTACCATCTAAAAAACAATCTAGGTATAGGTATTTATGATTACAAAATAAACAAGTATCAATAGATTAATATTCATAGCATCTAATTTGCATTTTCAATCAACACTCGAAAGTATGAAGGTAGGTACGGCATCATTTGATTAGCAAATCGTGAGCATCCAAGGCCATACTATTTATAGAAATAATGATCATAATCACCTTTAAAGGACGCGTTAATTTGTGAGCAAATAACGGATTTATGAGCACTTTTAATTGAATCATCATTGATAAAAACAACTGATTAGGTAGGTAAAGATTTTGAGTACAAGTGTTAATTGGATTGAGAACTTCTTTATTGAAAACCAAGGCAGCCCTATAAGATGCACGACATTGGTAACAAAACTAGTATAAACGGGCCTCTAATTCAACTCTTACTTTTGGGGTGGGAAATCATCCAATTGCTACTTCAGCTTTAGGGTGGAAGAACCAGAGGGCTTGTTAGACTTTTATTGACTAAAACTTTACCTGTCCTTCAGTAGCTCTTTGCGTTCTAGGACCTTTTAAGATTCTTCCTTTTCCTTTTCAGAAATTCCTCGTGGCCCTAGTGGGCATCGAGAGACTGTCTGGTATCGTCCATTCTTTAAAATAGAAATTTGTCTGTCTTCTATTTTAGAAGTTTGAAGTTGACTGACAAACAGCCGACAGAATGAGAAACGCCACGTTGCGCTCAAAAACGAAAACAAAGCTTGCAAGGGCTAAAATGGAATTGGGCTGGTCATGTCAGTCGCATTCACATTGACCGCTGGGTAAGATTCTCCACGAAGTGGATGCCGAAGACGGTAGACCTAGCCTCGAGAAAAGACTGCCTGGAAGGATTCAAGGGAGGCTTTAGTCATAAATTCACCAACATTACCGATTTAAGAAAAGCTCAAAGACGGCATAATGATCACCGACACATCTAACAAAATAAATCATGACTATTTGCACCTACCAAGCCAATTTATCAACGACTATACATTAACTAGATCCGACAAACAGGTTTATAGTAACAATAGCAACAGATGAATATCTAATAGCAAGAGAAACAAACGTTTTAATAAATAGACGCCTTGATGACGATGAGTGTACACATACTTATGAAGAAAGTAAGTATTCATTCACACACACAGACAAACAAGCATACAATATTCAATATGACACGCGTTATGCATGTGTAATCGACTCGGATGCCATGCTCACCATGGAAGCAAATGATAGGATAACTAAAGAAGGTAAACTACAAAAGTCACTTACAGGTGATAAGTCTAAACAAGCAGACTGGTAATGCAACCTTAAAATTTGGCGCCAAAAACCCGCCATCTTGAGTTTTTTTTAATTTTGATATAGGTATCCAATGTCACTCTCAAATCTAAGATTAATGTAACGACAGCTCTCAAGCTAAATTACAATAAGTCGTTTAGGCTTTAAGGCATGCTAAAAAATGCATACTTATATACATACATACACTTGAATAACATAACTCTCTTTCTAGCTCAGTCGGGTCAAAAGAGAGCAAAAGTCAATAATAGCGAAGCAGTAAATGTATTGATAGAAGAAATGGAGTTTTAGATCAGCCCCCTCAATCAAGCCACGCCTCCGATACCTTTGTTCTGACGACATCTCAACGCTCAGTCACGTGGTCAGAACAAAGGAATCGGAGGCGTGGCTTAATTGAGGCGTCCGACGCAAACGAAACGATCGTAACTTGGCTAGGGGGCTGAATAGAAGGGTTTAATCGAGAATGATGAATAAGCAAGATCGCGAGGAAAGTATTATAAAAGCTCCTTAGAGACTGCACATAATTAGTTTTTTACTGCGTTGTTTATGCATTTAACAATATTCTTTGAAAGTTTAAAAATCGAATGGTAGCTTTTCTGCCTTTTATTTCTTCTTATCTTTATGTGTCGGTTCACTCAGATTGTCTTGGAAAAGCGGTACTTCTGTATCAACTTTATGATCAGGTACACGGCGCGGCCGCGTACACCATTGTGGTCGTAAGAAGCGTCGGACGGGGCAGGTGATGTCATTTTAATGCCAACACTGTCGCAGGCTTTTATAGCAGCCATATTCTCATCTGATGTTATGTTTACAGTATCTATCATCAAACGGGCCATTATTAATTCTATTACCATAGGAGAAAGTTCAAAACTGGTTGATATTCATTTTGTAGAAGGGATCAATGTTTGTTTAACTCTTTTTTGTACTATAAACACATGAATGATCGCAGATAATACTGGAATCAAGGTGCGGTAGGGTTATGACCCTCGCATTGGAATTTACTGGCCAACTAAATGACGAGTTTTGAATTGATTTTCTGTTTTGTAGTTAGTTTTAACGTTATAAAAATGATGTACTTAGATTACCGTTAAGTTTAGTCTGAGGGTCATGCGTCGAGTTGATTAGTTATAACAAAATTAGCGAAGTGACTTCAACATCTTGTATCCTTATTTGATTAGAATAAGAAGTGTAATCAAACGCTTGATCTAATGACGATGACGGAGCGTTATTAATATCCTCTGACTCATGTTTCATGTACCTGGGAAACCCAAATATATTTTTAGTGTCTTATAATTATCGAAGCATTATAAATATACCTAGGTTGCTTTGGAATATTTTAACAATCAAAGAAATACTATATTCATCTACATATCATTATTTTACTACGATAATACTATTCCTGCTAGGGATGCAATATTGTCCAAAAGAGTTACCGTGGCCCTCGCAAAGTGCAACTGATGGAACACACTCGTAGGTGGGTTTTAAGTCAGTTAAAGTCCACTCCTCCACAAAACATAACAAAAATCACGTCTACATACAAAAATGCCTAAGGCATTATGTCTACCTTTGTGTTTATTACTAGTGCATAAAGTTTAAAGTAGTAAAGTAAGTAATAAATAAATAAATAAAAATCCAGATTAGGCGTCTGCTACTGATAAATTCTACATGTAAAAATACTCATAAAATACATAGTGCAACGCGAGAATCGGACCCAAAACCTCACGTTTAACTGTAGCGCTTGCAAGTGCAACCTTAGACCAACGGTGATTACCTACGACATTTCAATACTTCCATAAATATCAAAGAAGACAGATTTATAGATACTACCACTTATTAATAAATGAGACGTGAAAACAACATCTAGTGAATAACAGCTTCCAAGAAGAAACTAATAAACATAAAAAACTAATACGCAAGGATGTTTACAAGACAAACCAACACGTCAACCCTACAAGGCTACATGATTTGTGCTATGTTTGATAATAACGAACTTAAGCACTATACTTACTTAAAATTGTACAGAGATGGTCCTAGTAAACGACCTTGTGAGACGCCACGAGCATGCATTCGCAATGCATGACTGTTGGAATGCTTCCAGTATCAAATGCCTTAGTGTCATTGGGAGGTTGATGTCATTTAAGTATGGTCGTTGCATACATGTTTTTTGATGCCTGTTTTTCCTTAAGGTGTTAAGTTATTGCTCTGGTAATAAAGATCAGTGCAAACAATTATATCTTTAAGTGTGAACTTGCACGTGTTATCCTAAAGATAATACGTGCAAGTAATTAGCCACTAATCATGGATATTGTTATAGGAAAGGAAGAACTCAATCATCGTTAATGTCGAATTGTTGTGTATTATCCATATTACTAATAGCTCGCGGCTTGCTTGGCTTTCCCCGGGTTCTATAATATAACACGATTCTGTCCATCTTGAATATGGTACAGAGTGTATAGAAGGTAATCCTAACTTTACAAAACTACTGTCAGTAAAATGTCACAAAAGTGCAATCTTATACTGGTGAAATAAAAAGGCACTACCATGATTTTTTATGTCATCTATTACAGATATAATTTAAACAACAATGCAATTTCTCCAGTCGATTGTACTTGCAATATATGAGATATAAACATTGACACACTTCACCATTAACTCCCAGGTGCGTATAGAGCTCCAACTATAGTTTTTATATAGCACAATACACATATCGTATAACACTTGATGACTTGAAACAAGTGTTATATTATATTGGCGAGATGTGATCATCCGTATCGAAGGCTTTGTTGAAAACTTTATATTTAGGACCACGGTTTTCCTCGCTTGTATTGTTAAATATTGTTGTAGCGACTTGTAAACATGTCTTGTTTGACCAGTAAAAATTCATTAGGTATGGCAGATGGCAATCTGTCTTAGCGAATTCTTATTGGATAACATGTTTTTCGCCATAATAATGTTAATAAGAATCAATTAGTAAACCAAAATTGGAAATCGAAGGTTATTAAATGCGAATTCAGAATGTTATTTCAATGATCATTCTAGTCTGTCGGAAAAAATTATCAAAAATCTATTTATTTTTTATTTTCCAATCAATTAGAACAATTACAAGATGTTAACCTAAAAACAAGGCAGGTTCTAGCTCCAGTATATAAATTAACAGTTTTGATGAAAATTTGTTAACGGCATTGGCCATAGTTTTTCCTGAATATTTTGCCTTCAAAAGCTAATAATTTACTACCTTATATCTAAATGTCATATTATGTGACATGTCTTAGTGCAGTTTATTGTGTTAACTAATTTACATTCTGTGTAGTTAGTTGCGCTTATTTGTAATGAGTTTACGAGTCTAAGAAAAACAGAAGATTCTTGTGATACCAGGATGGAGGAAAATTATGATACGTATATCATTGTTCGCGCTTGGCAGAGACCTTGAAATTAAAATTAGTAATTCATCATCTCCCTAACTTATTTCAAACTAGCTTTAAAACACGGGTTATACTAAAAGCCGACCCGGCTTTCAGTATAACCCGTGTTTTACATAAAGCTACTGCCTAGTTACTGGGTACCACTATACTCCTTGAATAGACTGATAGTAAGACTTTCTAGCGTCTGCCTATCTGTAACGACTGTCAAAGATCTACGAATAAAAACCGGGGGGACCAACGGTTTTACTTGCTTTTCCGGGGCGGCCAAGATAAACTTAGAAAACCTATTTATTGCAGCCAGTATTATCGAGACTCAAAGTCAAAAGATTTTTTATTTCAAATAGGCCTTCATGGGCACTTATAAAACGTCAAAAGCTAGTGCACAGTTCCAAAAGACTAAGGCCCATATTCAAAGTCATGTCCTCCAACTTGACACCAATCAATGTATCGACCACCACTGAATCTATCGAAAAGCTTGTTACTGTTATTGTCAGTAATTGATAGATTTTCCATTATTATGATGATCAATTGTTCTATCGTTATAGTTCACAATTCATATTGCTTATTAACAAATTAATTTAATTGGATTGTCCTTTCCACATTTAAATGTGAAATAAAATTTTAATAGTTCGTTAATTACCTTAATGAGAAATACCTGCCCTAACAATGTTAATTATAATTACTTCAAATATTGACTTGCACAATCGCTGTTTACCAAACATACAGAAATACAAACTTTACGAGTTCATTATATTGACTATAAAAACCTTAATTTCCTACGATACGAATTTATTTGAAGGACTTTACGTTCATTATTAGAATATAACTACTTTTTCTTTAAAGCCTTTCTTCACGTAACTTGTTTTTTATTTGGCATATAGATACACACAATATAGGAACAAAAAAAAACAACAACATCGTTGAGTACCTCAAATAAAGAGGATACGAAAATGTTAAGATATTGTTTATGAACAGTGGTTGATTTCTTTTATGTACTGCCAGATAAGCAATGGAATTGTATTATAAATATTTTTTTATTAAACCTTTGCGTACAATGCGTTCCAAATAAGAGTAGGATCGATTGCCATGTTATGACGTCATGTCATACTGTCAAATCGCAAATAATTGGACAAAATTGAAGAACTCGAGAGATGAGCTAAATTGAAGAACTGGATTCTGATTAACCTTTTTTCGTTCAGAGTTCGTAAATAAATTAAACTCACCATAATAATTATTCAATTTGACAGTATGACGTGACGTCACAACATGGCAATCGATCCTATTCTTATTTGGAACGCATTGTATGGAAAACAATAAACAGGGAAGACAAATAACCTTATCTTTATTAAGTACGGAGTCTAAGTAGTAACTGTTTACTTGTTAGAAGCAGGTCGTGACAAACCTGCATGTCTTGCATATTTTCTTACTAAACGGACTCGCAAAGGAGTTGAGGCCCGTGGGCTCTTAACGCGGTCCATTTGACGACCTAAACAGCCCCCTAGCCAAGTTACGATCGTTTCGTTCGCGTCGAACACCTCGAGTAGGCCACGCCTCCGATTCCTTTATTCTGCCGTCATCTCAACGCTCAGTCACATGGTCGGAACCTAAGGAATCGGAGGCGTGGCCTACTAGGCGTTCAACGCAAACGAAACGATCGTAACTTGGCTAGGGGGGCTGAACTGTTAAAGGGATGGAGATATATTCGTTCGCTTCGTTTGGCCTACTTCTATCCTACATCAAATACAAATGTTAACGTTTAAACGATCTGGCCAGTTTGAGTTGGCCATATCATGATGTGATCAATTCTAAGATCTGGCCACGACATATATACCAATTTACACATAATCAAAATAAGATTGTTTAATTTCCGTCTTCGACGTTTCCACTGGGCTTCATTTCGTGTGACAGTAAACAGGGGTATTGTATTCAAATCGCTACTGCTACGTCCGGGGAATTGAAAATGGGTGGCTTCGTGTAAGTGTGAGAATATTTTATTGTTAAAAGGTATTATGCAGGTGGGATTATTGTTTGAGACAAGGAACAGTACATTTTGATACAAGTGGAGAAAGTTTGTCAATGCAACAGAGGCGGAATTCGCCTGAGCCGCAGGCGAGTGTTATGGAGCCGAGTGCTGCAGTGATTTTCCACAGTTTCCACGTGCATTGACGATGTTTTTCAATACACTTATAAAGAAATAAATGAACGGAGGTTGACCAGCAACTCAAGGGGGCTACACGGTGCCCAGCCTGATACTATAAATACAATAAATTGTGGCGGGGGCGTACTAGTGCGGAAAACAGTAAAATACATGCCTAAAAGCGTTTGTGATAGGAGCGGGTTTTCGAGTAAGTGTATTGAAAATAATGTTTTATTTCTAAAGTCATGTTC
This sequence comes from Mythimna pallens, assembly GCA_961205895.1. Classification (NCBI taxonomy): domain Eukaryota; kingdom Metazoa; phylum Arthropoda; class Insecta; order Lepidoptera; family Noctuidae; genus Mythimna; species Mythimna pallens. Next base: position 9,894,058 of record OY540849.1, on the reverse strand, counting down.
TTTTTTAATTATAAATATTGAACTAACTGCTAGCAGCGACTTCGCCTGTGTGATAGTAGAAAATTATTCCATAGTCACTCTGTCTTTTGATGAAAATTGCATGAAAATCCGTTAAGTATTTTTTGAGTTTATCGCTAACATAGAGACAGGCGTGGACTTTGTTTTTATTAAAATACGATTAAATAGAAAAAACTGCCTAAGATTCTCGAATCAAATGATATATGGGTGAGTTATGAAGCTAGAACTACACTGCGCACACGTGTGCCACACACGCCGATCTGGGCGCATCGGTCTCCATACATTTTATGTGGAAAATGGACTTGTAGAGACACTTGATCCACGCCACGCGTCGTTCTACGTACTACACAAATCTTGCGTGTTACACGTGTGCGTCGTTCTAATATAGTTCTAGCTTTAATCATACACGATGTGACACTCAAATCTACAATTCGTTTGAGCAAAAACGTACAATAGTGCAAATTGAACTAAAAACATAATGGACCATCTTTTTGTCCACAAGGCTGTGAACAAGAATAATATTTATCGCTGCAATTTGTATCAGGAAGTCTCTAAATGTTTTAAAATGACCTTTATCCATTTGTATAGTTTTTAAAAAATATATTTACGGATGTTTCTAAAACTGTTATTTCCTCGGTCATGAGAACGCAAAAACGAGTTGCAGACGATTCGGACAGTGTCCGAATTGACAAATTTTAATTTCAATATTTTTTTCACTGACGATTCGGACATAGATACTAAACAGTGTGTGTAAGAATCGTCAATAGGGGAAAAAAACCGTTACCAGAACTATTTTCGGGTATTTTTTTTTTATTATTATATTTTAAAACTTTTTATCTGACTGTATTATACAGTTTCAATAAATTTAGTGGTGCCCAAATCGTCAGTGTAAAAATACTGAAAATGAAATGTATCGATTCGGGTACTGTATCCGAATCATCAGGTACTCGCAAAAAATCTACATTTCAAAATACTTAGATACAAAATAAATCTTCTAAATTTGTCATCACTTTTAAAAAGAACGACGATTATAACTTACTTAATACACAAACAACTTTCACTCAGTTTCCAATCAATGAATAAAGAGAATAAACGAACACATTTCCAATGTAAAGAACATTAATGTAGTTCTGTTGATGACCATAACGATAAAATACAATCATAAATTAATTACTATCTACTGTTCATCCATTAACTATATGACTGAAAAGTAACTTTTACAAAATAAAATAAAACATCGATTTCTCAAAAATATTGGCGACTTGCAATCGTATACAACATTGCGTGTTTTATATAAGAGAAAGTGTCGACGAAACATTTTGATTGCAAAGCCATTGCAATCCAGATTTCAGCTCAAATTCTATCTATGATATGCAGCTATAGAACACGGAAATTGCTAGAACTGCTAACGACGGCATTGTCGAAACTCTCCATAAATACCAAGCGTGTATCGTCGAGTTCGTCCGATCGATCATAGTTGACCGGTTGGCCCCCTCAAACACCTGATCGATCGGACGAACTCGACTGTTAATCCAGTCTATCTTGGCAAACAGTAACGTATTTACTTTTTGGCCATCTGTTTTACTCTATTATCTTCTCACCCTATAACTTCTTGCTCATGTTTCGAACTCGTTCTTCCATCTTTAATACCCCAATTTTTCAGCATATTTCTACAAGTTCTTTTTACTATCCATGTTACGGAAGTTTTAGTTTTTTAAACTCGCTCGCTCTTTCTCACAGAGCCTAATTAATAAACAGTAATTAGTTTACTTTTGACATCCCCTGTTTATAGCATAGCATATTCAACCTTATAATGTCCTCACTGCTATGACTCAGGCCTCCCCTCTATGTGAGGTAATGTGTCGTCGGTCGGTCATCCACCATGCTGGCCCAATGCGGGTAGTGGACGTCACATGTCTTCGAATTTTTGGTTCTAGGATATGCCGGTTTCCTCAGGATGTTTTCCTTCATCGTCAGTGTTGCCACCAGTGCCTACGTCGTCATCATCTCCCTAGCCTTTTTCCAACTAGCTTGGGGTCGGCTTCCAGTTTAACTGGATGCTGCTGAATACCTGTGGTTTACACGGAGCGACTTCCTATCAGACTTCTACAACCCAGTTAAGTACTTGGCAACACGATACTTTTTGCATAGAATATGGTAAAGACCGTCAAAGATTTACGAAACGTCATTCGTACGTTCGTTTACATCATTTAAAAAAAACCTCATTGAGCAACCACGATTCGTAGCTAACCAATAGAGTCTATAGTCGCTCTGTCGTTCCGTGGTCTATGATATGGACCTATGATATTATTGCATGTTAACTAACAATAAAGGAGATCTAATACGTAACGATTTCATAAAATTATGCCAATATTATACAGTCTGCACAAGTCTTCGACGATCGAACAATATTTCTTGCAATAAAAGATATATCTGTTGGAAATAAATCGTAATCTTGTTATAATTCATGTGAGAATGTTTAAAAGAAAGACATGAGAACTGACAATACATCAACAAATAATCCATCATACTAAATAATGGAAACTAACAGCGTCTAACATTTTTTTTTTACACTTATAAGTCGGATCAATCTTATAAACGGTAAGTTGAATTATGCAGCCTTATTACTTTATTAGTTCATAATTAGCCACTAATTAGGAAAAAAATATCCACTATAGGAATTACTTTCGGTTGTAGAAATTTCTACAGATGTAAATATTTCCGACAGATGTATCAACGTAGTTACTTTACTTCTTCTAAACCACACAAGGCAAATTGTTAGATATGGTTTTCACAAATAGAAAGAGCGATTAACGAGGTAAAATTTTGTGTAGGTACACCTTGCGCAGCCGCAGATGAAGAAACAAATCCTTATAATTGCACTTGTTATAAATGTCCAGCCTAAAAGGCTACGATATTTTCCGGTTCCACTCAAGATATTTATGCCTTCCAAATCCACCTGCGCCCCACAGCCGCAGTAATACAACAGTGTAAACTACCCACAGAATGCCAATAAATTCGTGTGTCGTAACCTTTAGTGGCATACTTTGTATGCAGGACACAAGCGGTGTGTCCAACGCCTTACCTTGTATGGTATACAAGACATCTTATTCGAGTTCTAGACCCGACAGGAAAATGGATATAGGGCAATAATTTCTGTGTTTAATGGGATTGTCAGGCCAAAGATAGGAGGGCCGATGCCGCGGCCCTGGAACGGAAAGGACAGAAGGAAGGGTTTCAAGTCGGTAAAAATTTTACAGTCCCTCTCGTTCCACCTAGAGCGGGAGGAGGAATTTGATGATTTACTACCAAAGAAAAAATAAGATGAATAGAAACAAATTTGATATGGATTTGAAAATTATTTCAAATTGTTTGTTTTTTATTGAAAAATTGTATTTAAAAAATCAATGCCAATTTAACCAACTATATAATTATTTTATTAAGATAATCATTTCATTAAAGTAAGTAATAACCTATTGATTTTGAATTATTTTTTTATTAATATTACAATTTTATTAATTTTTTAATTAATTTTATTTACCCTGTTTGTAGGTATAACACCCCGGTGACATTATACACGCACAGTCGGACACAATAAAACTTCGACTTCTACTCTTCTCCTACAACGTGTACTCGACATGTGTACACGTCGACGTGGTTCAGGTCAAGGTGACAGGTGTCAGAGATGTCACAACATCTTATACATACTATAGCAACATGTTCGCAACTAGGCTAAGAGGATTCCGCATCAAATACTATGTGAATTTTAAATCCTTTCGTTCTTTATTTGTAACACGTTTGTCAATTGTTTTTGTTTGTTATGTAAGTTTTTTCTTATAGGTTAATGTGCTGTGAAGATGTAAATAAATTGTTCATATTTAGGTTAACGTTTAAAGTAGTGAAGATATACAGGGTGTCTTTGACATCGACGCACAAACGAATACCATGGATCCAGTACATGATTCTGGACCCCCCAGTGGTGCAATTTTTGGTAGGTTTATTCATAATTAAAAAAAAAATCTTTACGTTTTTTTTAATTTAAACTGTATAAAATCGTAATTCTAACATATTTGTGTAAAAAATGAATTAATTACTTTTAAAATTAAAAATGTCATCGGGGTTGATTAGAATATCTTTTAATTAATTAATTTTTAAAGCAAAATTATTTTTTTTGTTTGTTTTTACTAAAAATATCATCGGGGTTGGTTAGAATAACGATTTTACACAGTTTAAATTTAAAAAAAAGTAAAGATTTTTTTTTATTACGAAAAAGCCGAAGGAATTATCTTTCGGCTTTTCCACCACTAGGGAGAGTCCAGAATCATGTACTGGATCCGTGGTGTTCGTTTGTGCGTCGATGTCAACCACCGTGTATAATTAAAATTGCATTTAATTAGAAAATAATGTGTTTGTTTGTCGTATCTACAAGTGAGTATATTGACGGAATCATGGAGGACGTTCGTGTCAAGAACTCCAGTATTTACCATTCAAGTAATGAAACAACAAACACATGTAACATGAAACTTGAAAAGCTTCAATGCGGCATTGGGAAAACACTGTGGGTTTTAGTCAGGGAAAGTCTGACACTTCTTTTCGGTTCACCTAGAACGGGAGAAGTTATTAGGTGATTTCATACCTCAAAAAAGGCAGAACACACACCAAACAAGAACACCAAAAATGTGCATACATCGGTTGCCTAGTAACAAATTATTCATTTAACATTTTAACCCCTAAAAAACAAAACAGCGACCTCCATTTTCACGAACTAGTTTAAAAAAAACATACGTGACTTCAATTTCGTCATCGTAAAGATTAGATTGCAAATATTTTTAAGACAAAGTATGCAAACACGACAAGATATAGTGTCGTATGTTTACAAAATGTGTTATCAACTCGCTCCTATCTGATAAGGTTAGCGTGAATATGTTAAAAGTACTGATTCATATAATAGTATTGTCGCAATTGTCGCAATGTTTGAATATGTTAAATTGTTGGGGAAAATAAAATTGTGAAATCACTTGGCGCGGGCGCCGCGCCGAGTTTTATCCTTTAATCAATTTGATATGAATCTTCTGTTTTGTCATTAATGTAATTCGTGAATTATAATTTTTGTTGTCAAAGGATTGTTAATTTATTATTTTAGGTTATTAGTACTTTCTAGACTGAAATACAGGTCTAACCTAGTTCAGGCAATAATGCAATCGTGTGCGTTATAAAATTGTTTTTATGTATTTTACTTTAAATGTGCCACTTTTATAAATAAACGATATTTTATTCTTTTCTTTTTTCAGTTTTTTTTTCCCGTAGAACTCACAGGAACCCTGAATTTCTCTAAAAGTAGGTACCTCATGGCTATTTGCGATATTGTAGACGTATTCAATCAAGATTCAAGTCAGATGTGTGTTGTGTGATGTGTGTGTGTGTGTGTGTGTGTGTGTGTGTGATGTTAGGTGTAGCTTTTTATTAGAGAAATACCTATCGACTTGAACCTTGATTGAATTTTTTGTGTATTATTATCCTTTGATCCTGAGCCTTTATACCTGAAAAAAGCACCACAGTAAAGGGACACTGGTGCGTTTTTCAGATACGGCTATTCGAGTACCAACGCATCAAATGGTCGGTTTTTACTTCGCTTATGATGACATGGTGGACGGGTGGCCGTCTAATATATACGGTGATTCGTTATATTTTTTATTATGCATTAAATTTCTTATTTTTTAAGTTTTGCTTAAATGTTAATGTATCTCGACGTAAGCATAGGAAGTGGGGTAAGAGCTTTTCTTCCTTTTGCTGACAAGGGGGTTGGGGTTTGAATGGACAGACATCATCAGAATCAGGTGTAAATGTGTAATCGCACAATGAAGACTACTGTCAGCTTCTAGGTATGCCCTGTCCTGTCTTGGTGCCATTTACGCATAAAACTGTCTAATATTTGTGATTATCCACAGTTTCTATCATGTAATGTCAGCACAAGTGTCAGTCTGCGTAAAAGGGACCTAGATAGATAGATAGATATATTCTTTATTGTACACCAAAAATACCCACCCATACCCATACCCATACCTACTCTGTGGTCTGCGTCTTTAATGTTTTTTTATTATTATTATTGTTTATTATTAATCATACATACAGCTATCATTACATAATTTTAATTTGTATTAGTAGGTACTCGCTAAATATTCTCCAGCGTTTGATGGTTTATTAATAATTCTTACGTGTTATTGTTAAAATTGTGGTACCTGTTCCACTGATTCCATGAATGAAGAGTTGAAGTCCAAATACTTTTTTACTCACAATCGCAAACATGGTCATTTTCCGACGTCTAGAAAGAACATTCTACATTATCTGACCATCAGGAATTTAAGCAATTTTATTAACAAATATCCAAGTCTAGCTCTTTCATAATATTGATACAGCCAAATGTCAAGCACTCATACCAACATTGTGCTAAATTTATTAGTAAACAAACAATCGCTTTGAAAACACGCTATTTCTAAATAGGATGAGCATGAGATAACTGTATCCTTTATTATTTAACATTTTCGCTAATGTTTTTGGCTTGGATACTAAGTCCTTTAAGCCACGTCTTCGTATGAATAGTTCATTTGTATTAAACATTAGAATATGAATGTACATATTCTAATGTTTTTCGTAATCCAGCCAAAAAAACTCCTATCCTTTATTATTTTGTCGTTTTAGACCAGCCAAGTTACGACCGTTTCGTTTCGAATCTCTTTCTGCAGTCGGTTACGGCTCGGATTCCTTTGTTCTGACCACGTGACTTAACGTTGAGATGATGTCATTCCCATACATTTGAAGTTTTCTACTAGCAGAATCATAATGTGAGGGATTTTTTTTTCTTTGGATCCGCACGGTAAATTGTTTTTGCCAGTTTTAAGTTTAGAAAGTATTTAGTCTATACAGAAAACAGTCACTTTGTTTTCCGTTAGAATGCTGATGTAACACTACCTAATATTTTTGCAGTATTTGGCGGCAAATGTACTCAGCCTTCTCGGTTTCGCTTAGTTAGTCAGCAATACACAAATTCTCAGCTCCATTTCACCGAAACCGCACCTATTTCAATTATTCTAATTACATATTGTCCACTTGTGTAGACTCTTAAAATATAAAACTACACCATTTTTACATCAGAATATCCACTAGGACTCAATTTGCGAATGATTAAAACGGCCATTAAACTTTAAAAAGGCGTCCAAGGAATAGACAAAAAGATCGAGGTACCTGTCATTAGAAAAGTTTATCTTTTGAATTTCAGCCAATAATTCCGTATTCGTTAGATCTAAGTAAATTAGAAAGTAGCCTTTTCCAAAAAAAGGTTGTATGAGATAGGCATAATTTTACTACCTAGCTTTTAGAGCAAAAGTAACCCAAAAGGCATATGATAGGTACCGAGGCTTATTGGTCTTCTAAATAAAGACAAAAAATTAAAAAAAAAGTGTACACCCATTTATTTTCTTTTAGTCACTTTTCATATAATAAGGCACATAAATTCAATATTAAATATTTTGAAATTAGAATACGACAGTGTTGCCAGCGCTCATCTCGTACGCACGGCGGCTCGCAGGTGGGAGCGGCCGGCCGGGTAGCATTCCACGAGTGACCCACATAGCTCGCCTCTAGTACGGGAGCTACGAATTGCCCACTGCACCTTAGTTGCTATTTTGTAGGTACCATCTGTTGAAATGTTGAAGGACGTTTGCGGTATTTTATCGAAGAATGCAGTTTATTGAGAAATGGTTAAGTACCTATCAACTTTTAGTAATTAACAAAATAAATGTCACTAATATCTACAATTAATGTATTTTTTATTTCAATATTTCCGGGAAAGGAAAAAAAATATTTGACTACAGTCTACCAGGAACATACTAATAAAATAAAATGTGACAATCCTTGTAAAAACATAGTGTGTGTTAATAAGAAAGAAAATTATTAGATATTATAATGTTACCTATACAATAAAGCGATTGCATAAAATAAACTTGCATAGGTACTTGCACAATATCGTGATTTAAATGGCCATGAAAAGCTCACATACTTATAAATCAAATAGTCCATCACATTTATCAAATCGATGTAAATGTTTTTACGTTCTGCGCTGTTGCGCAACATTATGTGCTAAACAACATCAAATTAACATCTATTTTAGGAATAAAGTATTACGATTAAAAACTGATAACCTAAATAAGACTAAAGTATTAAACGGTATTCTCTGGGGTTCCGTACCCAAAGGGTAAAAAAGGGACCCTATTAATAAGACTACACTGTCCGTCTGTCACCAGGTAGTATCTCATGAACCGTGATAGTTAGACAGTTGAAATTTTCACAGATGAGGTATTTCTGTTGACGCTAGAACAACTAATACTACCACAAACGTGATTTTTAGCTCGTTTTTTTTTTGCCGGTTTTTGCTACGGACGGTATGGAACCATCGTGTGTGAGTGCGACTCGCACTTGGCCGGTTTTTTATTTTAGTGATTTAGTTATCTTGCGAAAACACGTTTTCTTACGAGATCGTTCGGGTCAGTTAGTGAATTAGCGGAGCAGATGTTACCTCTATTACGACAAACAAGTGCTAGGTGGCGCATTTATTTAACATTCAAATCATTGCTTCTTTTTCTTGCATAATATGATGGCTGGATACTAGTCTGGTTTAGTGACAGCTGTGGCATGTCGTCAACCTTTTATGTATAGTATGATACCGCATAGGTTCGAAAGTCTCGGTGGCTAAGGCTCGTTTGTATTTTACTAGATTTAGGTTTTGGCACTCAAGGGGATAACAGTTTTTTTTTTATGTTGCAATAAGGCACATTTTATCAAGCAAAGTAAGTTTTGGTGATTTTCATATTAACATTTCAAAACTTAAGAAACACACGTCATCTACATGTTTTTTTATTTATATTACCGTTTGTAGCAATAATTTTACCTACTTACCCACCTATTTGTCTTCCGTAACCTTGCCTTTGAAAAACTGATTGGACACGTTCGTCATGATAAACATACGTATAGGTGTTCTCTAATGAAATATGTTTTGTTACTGAATACAGTTTTATTTACTTACTTATGTAGGTATTTCAAATAATATGATTGGAGTTGTATATGACAAATTCAATAAACTTGATTCGAGATTGAATTATTTTTCGCAGTTATAGAATTTTTATCGACTTATTATGTGTTTTTGTGCTTCAAATCGAAGGAAAAAACAGCGACTTATGTAAGATATTTAATTTTTTCTCAGCTAAAGATTTTTTATGACAAAAAATCGTTTTTTTTTTTATACGCACAAAATTAAAGAAAAAAAGAAACAATTTGCTAGGTTGGTTTTCCCATACCTATCCGTAATTCATGACATTACCTTTGAAAGATAAAAATACAAGGTTTTTCTCAATTCATATTGCATATTAAACAAGATCAGTCACGTCTCACCGCCAATTCTTACCGTCCCCACTACACAATAACTTGAAGTACCTGTATCAATGACGTCACCGTCCTTCGAATGCCGAAGGAGTTTTTTTCCCCGTTCTCACTCCCAAAACAATTAGGCGGGCTTTTGTTTTTGTTGGCAACATTGTTGACGTGCTTCAATTTTGAATTTCGAACTTCGTGACCGAAAAAAAATAGTGGCCAAGGTTCTTGAGTGCATGTCGACATAGAGCACAGAATCGCCACTTTGGCAGTGACTAGAGGGTGATAACATTTCTAAATACACATCTGTACATAGAATAAAACAAAGTCGCTTTCCATGTATCTTTCTGTGTTACCGCTCTTTTAGGTTACGCAACATTTGCCGAAGTCAATTCGAAGATGGTGTCCATTCATTACATACTAAGATTCCTCCATGCTTCGGAAAGCACATCAATCCGTTAATTCCGGCTGTCATTTACTTAAATATCTATTGTAGTCGTTACGGTAGTCATATTCCATAAAAATCTGACATTAGTCTTGACGTGGAAGGGAGTATCGTGTTACCCTGGGTGACACGTATTGGGTTGTGGAGGTCAGATAGGCAGACGCTCCATGTAAAATAATAATAATATTCCACAACTATCACACATGACACAACGCCGTCTAGTCCCAAGCTAAGCAGAGCTTGTGTTATGAGTACTAGACAACTGATATAAATACATACATATTATAGATAAATTACACCTAGGCACAGAACAAATGATCGTGCTCATCACATAAACATTTGTCCTGGGTGGGAATCGAACCCACGACCTCCGGCATATCAGTTAGGGCCACTAACCACTAAACCAATGGGCACGTCAAAATACTAGTACTCAGTTGCATCCAGTTAGATTAGAAGCCGACTCCAATAAAGTTGGGAAAAGATTCGCAGATTAGTTCTAGCAGGGCTGCGGGATTGTTAGGAAGAGTCACCGCGTCCATGAAACGAAAAAAACACAGGCCATGCCCCGATCAACTAACAAATGATAAACGGGCCGAATCGTGGGGTGGCTGCTCCCTTGGTTATCTTATTTTAGTGTCCGCAGGCACTTCTTGATCCCTTACAAATTAGCCACATGTGTGAGTTTGCATTCTGCCTGATGGGCTTGCAACACCACACACTATTAAAAAGTTGTGCTTCGTAGTCTGTAAAAGACTGACGTTCCCTCTCGCTCCACCCCGAACGAGAAAAGTTATTTGATGATTTCTCACAATATAGCATAATCAGCCTTAATATATTCTCACTGCTGGGACTCAGGCCTCCTCTCTAGGAGAGAGAATGGGCCGTAATCCACGACGCGGGCCAGTGCGGATTGGTGGATGTCACATGTATTCGAATTTTTGGTTCTAGGACATGCCGGTTTCCTCAAGATGTCCTCCTTCACCGTTCTGAGAGCAATGTTGATGATAATTTCTTACTTTGAAAAAATTCAGTGTCCGCCGAGACGTTTCGGTTGTCTATGGTGTATGTTGATCAGTTTTATCGTTCCACTGATATAACCAAGGGCGTAATGGAGGAAGGCTCGAGATTTAATTACGTCATTCTGCATTCTTTAGTTGTGGGAACTTAGCTATGATAATTTACGACTAAAACATTGATACTGATCATTTTATTGCTACAAAAAAAAACAAAGATTTTTTTTCTGGTCCAAAGTTATTAATGTCAAATCTTTTGTTTTCGTTTCCTGATAGCTACAACGTTGTAGTCTTTTAAGTTCGAATAGGTCTTTCTTTTCTGAGCAAGACTGTTTTATCTTCGAACATACTACATCGCTTACCTACGCTTTGGAACGTGCAATTTAGCGTCACTTTTTTTTGACTGACCAACATTTTGTGAATTCAAAAGAACCTTTAATTGGTCTAATACACGTTTATGATTTCATCAAGTGAGATATTGTCAAAAGCAAGCCTAGCAACATGCAGAAAATAACCCACACCTAATAATCTCAATCGTGACAAGATATCGATCCGTTATCCAGTCGGATTTACAGCAAGATTACAAACTTTCTAGTGTTTGTAAACAGGAGTGAACAAAACAAGCGTTTGTTTTTTTTTGTTTTGTTATTTCAAATGATCCATGGAATGCTATACAATGCAACGGTAATAGACCAGTAGGTTTAGATCTTGGCTAGGCTTGCGGGATTGTTTGTTCAAAAGATTCGCCGCGGCCCTGGAACGCAAAGGGCATCTGAAGAAACATGAGTGGGTACGTCTATGGGGTACAGTCTGTAAAACTCTGCCATTCCTTCTCACTCCATTTAGAGCGGTAAAAGTTATAGATGATTTGCCACACCGAAAACATAAAAAAAAAAAAACAGAAATTATACATACTTAGTTATATCACCGAAAAATTGCAGAATCTGTATGATTCATAATAAATCTTTACTAGATTATAATTTCTCGATATATTTTGAATTTTTTTTTGTATACGTTAAATCACATCCAAATTCATTAGAATAACCTTACCGTGTTTTATTTAGAAAAAAAAAGTACACCAAAGACAGCAATATGAATCATCCTAAAAAGGTTTAACGCATAGATTTACCAAGTAGTCACATAACTGTAATATACCGGTCAGATGTAATAGGATGTATCCCAATAAGGTAACCACCGCACTTTGGTCCCAGAACAGAAAGATTCAGTAGGTCAATCAACATCGCATAGACAATTACCAATTTCATCTATGAAACCGAACGCTGAGAATTGACATCTGTCACTGTCATCGTTGAGGCGAAATATTGACACTGACAGCTCTCTTGAAACAATTTTAACACACTCTGTTTCAAGTGATCCTTTTCTTTCTTTCTTTTATGTCAATACGCCCAACCTGGCGAAACTATTTTAGTAGGTAGTTTCGTTTTTGCAGTGAAGGATGCAGTAAAATTACTTTTTTTGCTCGGCCATCTTACGGTATTCGACAGTACGGTATTTTATTGTCGTTTCGAGGACATTTGGGAATAAACACATACATATTTAGGGGTATTCTTCGTAATGTTTCAAGGGTTACTCTTTAGTAACAGACTGACAGCCATTACATGATTTCCACCTGTTTCAGAACGAATACGCTGCTACGAATAGTCTGCTGAATCCATTCCAATCCGGATTTCGTCCTGGTCATAGCACCACCACAGCCCTGGTTAACGTTTCTGATGACATACGTCTAGGTATGGATAGAGGAAATATGACGGTTCTCTGCTTACTAGATTTTAGCAACGCCTTCAATACCGTCGATTTCGATATCCTACTCGCCATACTTCGCTCTCTTAACATATCTCCAACGGTGATTGACTGGTTTCGTAGTTACCTGTATGGCCGCCGGCAACGTATTTCCATAGATGAGTCCTGTTCTTCTTGGTGTTATATTTCTGCCGGTGTTCCTCAGGGTGGCGTCTTATCTCCTTTACTCTTCGCAATTTTCATAAATTCTATTTCCAAAAAACTTCTTTCCTTCTACCACCTCTATGCTGATGATTTGCAAGTTTATAGACAAACTCCCCATACGGATTTGGATGCCGCTATCAACATCATTAACCAGGACTTGGCTTCAATTTGTGAGTGGAGTGAGGCACCCGGTCTGAAGGTTAATCCATCGAAGACTCAAGTCATTGTTGTTGGCAGCTCTAGGTTGATGCCCAAGGTAAACTGGTCCCAGCTGCCACAGGTTCTATTCAACGGTACTGCTATTCCAATAAGCGAGAAGGTTAAGAACTTGGGCATTTGGATAGACAAGCATCTTTTTTGGGGTCCCCAATTACAAGAGGTAAGTCGCAAAATATTTGCTTCTGCCAAGTCCCTGAGACGGTTGCCTAACTTTTTGCCAACTGCCACTAAAATTGCACTTGCTCAGTCACTCTTACTCCCTATCCTTGACTACGCTGATGTCAGTTATCTCGATCTCACTGAGGCACAACTTGATAAACTTGAGCGGCTTCAAAATGTTTGCATACGATTTATATTTGGCTTGCGCAAGTATGATCACATATCCGATTTTCGTACGAAACTCAAGTGGCTTCCAATACGTCTTCGCCGGAACGTACACATCTTGTCTATGCTCTACAGTGTTCTGTTCAATCCTAAAACCCCTGCATATCTTAAAGAACGTTTCAAGTTCCTTCATGACACACATACTAGATATCTTAGGTCATCGGAAAACTTGAGGCTAGAGATGCCAAGCCATTCCACCAATTTCTATGACAAGTCGTTTACAGTTCAAGCAGTGCGGCTGTGGAATGCTTTGCCCGTGTCGGTAAGGCAAGCTCAAACACTCACGATTTTTAAAGATATGGTTAAGGATCACTACCTTTCCTCTTGAATGTCGTCATTACGTACATCATTTCTTTGATTTTTATAATTATATATATATATATATATATATTTATATATATGTATATTTATATATATGTATATTATATATTGTTTGTATTATATGAAATTTATTAGTTTATGTATTGTATATATGTAAATAGTACCCCACGAACTACCTGCGTATCTTTTTTCTCCTTCTCTATCAAATCCATCCTAAGGTTGTCTGTAAAAAATCGCTTATAGCGATAAGACCGCCCATTGTGACACTATATTAATATTAAGTTCCTAATGTAATTTGCATTTTTGGTGTACAATAAAGAATATATCTATCTATCTATCAATTCATCTTTTACGAAGTCTGCAGCGATAACTTTTGGCTTATTGGGGCTTTTTTGAGGCGGATGCGGATAGTCATCAAATAACTTTTCCCGCTGTGGGTGGAATGAGAGGGAGTGTCAGACTTTTACTAACTAAATCCTATGTTCCTTCAGTATTCCTTTTCAGTACCTTTTTTGATTCTCTTTCTTAGTAATTCTTTCGAGCAATCCCGCAGCCCTGGCATGTGATTATTTGAGCCCATCATCATCTTCCTGCCCTTGTCCCGTGTTATTTGGGGTCGGCGCAACACGTTTTTTTCTTCCATTCTGCCTTGTCACTCGTCTTGCTATCACTAATTTCCTTTCGTTTCATATCACTCTTCACACAATCCATCCATATTTGCATTGGTCTCCTTTTCCCTTTCCATCCATCCACATGTAAACTCGACTCTTTTAGTAACATGCGTTTCATCCCTCCTCTTCATATGGCCATATCAAGACAAACGATTCCCTTTCAACTTTTCAGTCACTGGCGCCACTTTCAAACTTCCCCTAATATACTCATTTCTCACTTTATCCATTCTCGTCACACCACAAATCCATCTTAACATTCTCATCTCCGCTACGTGCAATCTTTTGTGATTATTTGAGCCTACAGCTCAGTAAAGTTGCGAGAGACGTGGCCTACCTGGTCCTATTTCAATTTCGAGTTTTTTTTTAAGAGTTAATTATAATGGATAGTCATGAAATAACGGCTAATCTACTACTCAATTAAGAAGGTATCAAGCATTGCTTGAGACAATCAATCTTCTTTTCTGTCAACTCATTCAATTCCAGCTAGCGTGAACGTTCTAATTTGAAACACTGTTTCATTACTTCGTGAATTACTAAAAAGTGAAACCATAGACATAGAGAATCTGTACAAGGACCCATAAATATCTATAAAATATACTTAAGTTTTTTTTTACTCTTACCTATTTATTATACTTATATATTGTGTGCTGTACACACCTGTTTACTTTATTTTTAAGTAGGATTTAATTCATATAGTTTAAGTTTTGTTGTGCACTTATAATTTTCAATTGCCAATTTCCATTGCATTAAGGTTTGATGTAAGAAAACCCAATTCTGGGTTAAGCTCGCACTGTTTACTTCAGCTATCCTGATTAAAATTGATTATAAAGTTTTGTATACAACAAAGAATACTTAAAGTAAGAGACAAAGCGAAAGGTGCGATCAAAAACTTTATAGGTATTTTGTCAGTCGTAATGACGATGGAGACACTGACAGCCTGTAAAGTGAGCAATAAGGCCTACTTAGTCCACGGATACTTAGCTTCATAAAATTAAATAGAATAACATTTATTTGCACATGTATAAAAGATGGTAAAAAGATTGAATACAGAGCATACATGTTTCTGCTTAACACTATAAGCGTGCAAATTTTTGTGCATACAATTCATCAATGTTATTTTGACAAAAAACTCTTTTAGACTATAAATACTATTAGTGGACAGCCAATCATACAATTTACTTTTAAATAATCTGGTATAAAGAATTACAACAACACACACAGCAACAGCAACAGCTACAACAACAGAAACAGCTTTTTATATTTAGCTAGCCATAGACGCGTATTCGTCATTATTATACGCTTGGTGTACGGCTGCGTGAAGCTTACATACAAAACTATGAAACTGTGTCGACGAAGCGGCAACGACACGACGGCACGACGCCGATGCAATATATTTTTTTTTATTTAGAAATTGAAAAATGAATTTTAGAAAAAGACAAACAGTAGGTACACTTGTTTCTTTCACACTTCTTTGGCCGTATTCACTTGACAGCCAGACAGGGAATACTTAGTCCTAGTCTTAACGTCTACATGCATGAAACAAATTTTGGATTGAGGTTGCCAGTTTGCTATCACAGAGGTCGGTATCAATAAAACATAGCTCATCCATAATTATTTAGTATCGTGTGCAATTCGCTTTAAACCTTTCAATTATTCATAAACACACGCTATTTGCAAGTAATATTACCTTTGAGGGACTTCACCAGACGGGGATAAGTTTAAATAGTTAACCGGTCCGTAAATTATATAGTTAATGGTGTTTAATTTTGTAATTAAACTTTTTTGTGATGATAAAAATAGCTTTGATCATTAATTACTTTTAGTTTCTTTTGCAACGATGAAGTCTCAGAATAATTTTCAAATGTCATTATTTTTAATTACTGGCAACCCTGTCTCTGCCAGACAGGATTATTTAGATAACTGTAGTTAGCAAAAGAAGCAGTCTGTATTCTTTTCTATAATTATTATTTTAATTATTAGCTTAACATAGCATAGCATAGTCGGCCTTATAATGTTCCCATTGTTGGGACTCAGGCCTCCTCTCTATGGAGGGAATAGGCCATAATCCACCACGCGGGCCCAGTGCGGTTTGGTGAATGTCACATGTCTTCGAATTTTTAGTTCTAGGACATGCCGGTTTTCTCACGATGTTTTCCTTCACCGTTTTGAGAGCAGTGGTGATGAAATAATTAGGTACACAAAGTAATGCGCCTGGCTGGGTTTGAACCCGCGACTTACAACTCGTAAGTCGGAGCCGCTACCACTCGGCCACCATGACTGCTCTTATAATTATTACTTTCATAATATTTTCGTGTTAGTGTACTCTTACCAGTACCAATTATCAGTACAGTCTCATCAGTCAGTGCACGTCCGCGATTATAAATGACAAGGAACTTTGACAAGACTTTTTTCCTTTATTAAATCCTACAAATATTATCAATGTGAATGACTAAAATGGCTTTGGATGATACTTATTGTTATTTGATCATTTTCCAGGTATACCCGTGTGCCTTAGCACACTATTCCAGCTCTAGGTGAAGCGACAGAAATCAGAAACATTTAATTCAAATGGAACATTTACAGATACTTTTGAATTGTCAAAATAGAAAGAAAGAAAGAAAAACTGTTTATTCGCGCGAAATGACGCAATCTTAAAACTAGCGAACAAACATTATCAATTGATAGGGAAAGATATGCGTCACATCCGCGCAAAATGGCCGAACAAGAAATGTCGGTTAGCCAAAAAAAAAAGTGAAGCTAAATTACACGTTCCAAAGCGTAGATCTCTATGGAGAAGAACGTGCAAGAAACTCCATGGACACTCTTTTAAATCATATGATGAGGTATCTATCCAAGAACGTAAATAAAAAGTTCTTTATTAAGTAGTCTGTAAATATCGAAAATAAGCAAACATTTCCGTTATTCCCTATACCTACCTATAATAATACAAGCTCGATCGGTTAAAACAACACTCCCTGTCAGACTTTTACGTACCAGGTTGCTCTTTTGATCAATCTCGCAGCTTTACAAGGGTAGAACATGACTTGGATTATGACATAATTATAACATGAAGTTCTCTATTTTTTTTTTTTTTTTTTGTGGCTGAATCTGTGGGTTGAAGCTATATACTATAACATAAATCTAAGTAAAGGGTTTAAACGTGTTACTACAGGTCACTACTCTATACTTTCATCAAACTTCCCAGTATTCCAGTACAAAGGCAGCTTCTAGGTACCATCACAAAGGCAGTTCCCAGGTAACTCATCTCACTTTCACCATGCACATACGCTCGTCAGTTACAAGTTACGACTGACGAATGACGACCCATTGGTAACTTCACCCGCTTTACGTGAACTTACATCATAGTGTGGCGCAACCTTTAAAGCAATGGTTTCCAACATTTTTTGATCTGGGACTACTTTGGACTAAAAGTACAGAATAATATTAAACTATGATTATCAAAAGAAAATCATAGTGTTGCGTAGCCTTCGCAACCTTTATATAGTGGTTTTAAACCTTTTTTGACATGGGACTACTTTGGACCAGAAGTAGGTACAGAATAAAATTAAACTACGATTATGAGAAGATTTTTTTATAACATATATACCTAAATCCAAAACTTGTAACGCACTTGTTTTATTAAAATCAGAAACTTAAAATCAGTCCACATTAATTGGAAAGGTTTGAAATAGTAAATCTTTATAGGACCTTATTTTAGCTCTTGCGGTCCACCGACCAAAGTTTGGGACCATCCACGGTCCAAAGTTTGGAAAACACTGTTTTAAGGGAAAGTATGGTTATTTAGCTTTTACACTCATGTGTACTCACTTGTTATAATCTTTACTTTCTCAGTATTTATAGGCTCGCGCTTGACCGCTATCTCATCTGATAAGCGATAATGTGGTTGACGATGGGCACACTTGCCTAGAAGTTACCTATTCACTCTTGTCATAAAGATTTCCAGGTTATAGCTTATGGAAACACAGACTACATCATCATCACCAAACAGATCATCGTAAAATTTGGTAAAAAAGTGTTGGTTGACTACGTCAACTAGCTTTGGCCCGCAGCTTCGCCCGCATACATAGCAAATATAGCCTATATCATTCAGAAATAAAGCAACTTTCTATCGGTGAAATAATTTTCGCTATCGGACCAATACTTTCACAGATTACCTCCTAAAAACAAAAAAAACATAAAAACATAAAAACCAACTTTACCTCTTTATAATATTAGTGTAAATATAATTTTAATCCACAACCTCGTGTTTAATCTAGAATCTAGACTAATACTAGCCCACTCAGCGAACGTTGTACTGCCATATAAATTATCAAAGAAAAAAATGGGGCTGGTGTAGGAGGGTAAAAAAATAGCCTAAGACCTATTCTCAGACCTACCTATACACAAAAAAATTCATAAATATCGTTCAAGCCGTTTCAGAGGACTTCTTTATCAAACTCTGTAACACGAGATTATAAAACTCATGAGTTTTCGAAACTACTGAATTGAAAAATCTCTTAGTGTCGAACAGTTCATTTATCGAAGGCTATATACTAATAAAATCACGCTACGACAAAAGGGAGTGGAGGGGTAGCCAAAAGTACGGGTGGAACCGCGGGGGGCAGCTAGTGATACCATAGAGAAAACACACACCATTCTCACCAAAAATTACATAAACAGTGTAATTTTTTTGGCAATTAAATGTCAAAAATTTACTTTCTCTTCTCAAATTATATAATTTATTTAGCTTAATTGCTACTAAAAATGAAGCATAATTAATAATGACGCGTCTAACGGCAGCCCTTTACGACCGGAAAATTAAACGAAATATGACGGATTAAATGCATTTTTTACCAGAATGCGCGATGCAAAGGAATGTATTTTTTTCCAGCCTTTTTAAATTGTGTGCTTTAAAATCCAAACGGCTAGACCGATTCTTACGTCAGTAAAGAAATGTCAGAAATAAAAATTCAATATGGCGACAGCCAAGTCACTTTATAAAAAAAAATATTGAATAGGTCTTTGTCAACATCATTAGGTTTCACACTGATTCTTTTGTCAACGCTGAGTAGATAGTACCTATTCCAGGATATGATCTACCTGTGTGTGAAACATACAAACACATACATACATATACAAACTTTCACCTTTACAGTAATATTAGTGTGATAAAATAGATATTTAAAAAAGATGTTTGTTTTTTTGTCTGCATGAGCGATTTATAAAACTTTTGTTACACTGATACAAAGCTACATTATCGGTGACTGATTACTTTCACTCCTAAGAAAATTGTGAGAAAAAGCTAATAATATATTTATAGCTAAGAAAATTTTATCAAATGTAAATAGTTTATAAAATAAATTCCGTTACCATTTTTGTAATTTGAAATATATGAAAATAAGACGGAAATAATTTTTCTATAAAATCCATTATCTCAGTCACTGTGATAAAGTTACCGTTTTAGTCTCCCAAAGGATAGAATACACTTTTTTTTCGAAGTGGGAAATCATCAAGTAACTGCTCCCGCCCTGAGTGTAGCGAGGGCGTGTTAGACTATTGCTGACTAAGACCCACCTGTGTTCCTTCATTGGCCCTTTGCGTTCTAGGGCTACAATAACTCTTTCAAAGGTTCCAGCCGAGGGACTGGTACTCTATAGAAACGATTTCTTTTCCTCAGCAGCGTTCAAGAGGCCACTAGGTAACTGTATAAGTAATGAAAGTTTCATGTCACCAAACCCGTTTGCGTGAAACTTGAAAACGTACGAATTAAACAAAAACTTCAAAAACTTTCTTTTTTATTATGTACAAGTAGTACGATGTATGAGTACAGTCAACGAAGCTGATAAGTAACCAGGGTCGTCAGATATACTTGAATATATAATATATGAATGAAATATAATAAAATTCGTAGTGCATTCAGTATGCTATTGGGGCTGCCACGCTTCTGTAGTGCCTCAGGGATGGTCGTGAATGCCCAGACTGCTCCACTAGCAAAGGTACAGCATCCTTGTTGCGCAGGGTGCGTGCCAGTACCACCGGCCACCTGAGTGTTATTGCCAATAAACTGGATTGTCCTATTATCTGGTTTATAAGCCGGTTAGTCATACTCCCGTCAATAGATACTGTTTACTAACTTAGTTATTAAGTTATTGTGTTACTAATATCTGTATATTTGTTTACTAGTTTTAAAGTTATTATGATACTAACAATTCTGACGTAAAAATATTATTGTTATAATAAATGAAAAACTCATTAGTAAAACTAAAATTTGTTAATATTATTATTATAATGATTATATGTAATGTACATTCATCGGTTTTTATGAAAACATAAACTATATCTGACAACCCTGGTTACTTATCTCCTTTGTTAACTGTATCTACAAAAGTACTTTGTTTCTTATGTGGCTTCCGTATGTGTAAAATTGGAATGCGTGAAAAACAACATTTTTCTCTGCCAGCTTAAGGTACAGTTTCCGACACACAATACCTAAGCCACCTGTTATTTGTGTGTTTACTTTACTCTATTTGAGAGTGAAGTAAACACAAATATAACAGGTGGCATTTATTTCACCTATGCGTACATGGGCACTTATAAAACATCAGAAGCTAGAATAGCGCACGTCAGTCGAAGCGCAGTCAAACCATTTCCCGCTATCGTCCACTTCTAGTCTTCACATTCAAGCAATTAATTGTCATTATCTATCTATCATCAAAGAGCCTGCCGATCGTGTGGAAATTTATCTACTTAGTTGACTGATATCTATACCTACTTATAATAAATCTGTAGAAGTGAAAATTCTGTACATTGAAAATATCAAAAAAATAAATGGCAGGGGGTGTTACTAGACAGTATGTATGCGTAAAAATGTGATTAAAAAAATTTTGTCTGTCTGTTTGTTTGTTCAGATATCACGCTAAAACTACCGGTTTGATAACAATGAAACTTGGTATAATTATTCTTTAATATCCTGGGCACCACACTGGGTACTTTTTATCCCGGAAAAGTATATACAATTAAAAACAAACTTAATTTTGCGGTTCGATCCCCAGTATAATAAGTTTGTCGTAGGTTACGTCACCCGCAGTGGAGTTTACTAAGGGGCGCTGCACACGGCTAAGATGCTATAATTCGGTCAATAAGTTTAGTTAAAAGGTAATCAATACATTCATTGACTGTTAGGCGGTACGAAGTTCGCCGGGTCAGCTAGTATTATAATAAAAATACACGCCATCGATATTATGATACAAATAATTTCTCGAACTTTGAAAATCACAGACAGCCGCAAAAATATTTACTTGTATATTATATTGCCAGCATTATCAAAATCATCTGTAAATAATAACAAGCCTTTTGAACTAAACACATGTCTATCAAATAATGCCTGGTCAAACCAGATTTGAAAAAAGAACATTCGACTGTACAGACCGTTTTTGTTTATTATGTCTTCGCAAAATCATAATTAGTCAATCAAAAAGTGTTAGTCACTTTATGTTAGAATGCGGATGCAGCACATTCAATGGTTTTTGCTGTATTTGGCAGCAAATCTATTGGGTCAGCTTAGCTCTTTCGGCAAGCTTCCCGAAGGTTGTCAAACTACAATAAAATCCTCAGCTACATTTCACCGAGATCGCGTCCATTTGTATAGAAACTTGAGATTTCACCAACTTTACATCTTCTCCATTAAAAAACATACAGAACATTGAAAAAAATCGCGCCAAAAACCTGTTCGATCCTCATGATCGATCAACGTGATCCAATGATAAAAACTCGTTCTTAAACGATCCACAGCCTAACCTGATGACATACATATCCTATTGCGACCTCTACGGTGATTTTACAACAATAAGATTAAGTTATTGTTGTTAGAATAAATTGAAAGTACGTAAAAAAAACTTGTTTAGTCACACAGAGACCGCCATCATGCCATTTGTTGTATTGTTTATCATCTCAATTTAGTCGACTAACTGCAAACTAAATTGGGATTCAAGTAATCATAGTGCAAATTTATATTTCTATATTGAGCACACAAAATCTGCATATTTTTGTATCGTTAATATTAAAATGATTTCCAATAAAGATAACTATCAAAAACGGCGTGCAGAAAGCCATTAGGAATGTAATCTAGTAATCATCTAACACTTGAGACTTTTATCAGATAGTTTTCGATTAGGTATTTAACTCTTTTAGTGTTCTATCTCACTCTCTCTTTAGATAAAGATAAGAGACAAAAGACAGTATGAAATCAATGAACTTAAAACTACCTTGTCCAATATTTTGTGTTATCATAATTTAAATTTAATCAAAGAATGTCTGAATGATATTTTTTTTTTATATTTTGATTAGTTTTGCATAGATAATAAATTTTAAATTTTAAAAATTTCTTTATTTGCTCACACTATTAATTCTTCGATTTGACAGTATGACGTGACGTCACAACATGGCAATCGATCCTATTCTTATTTGGAACGCATTGTATCTACAATTTTTGCTGAATGACATGTCAGTACTTAATATAATAAACGAAAAGAAATAATACGTTTAATGATACCTACTAATTGGCGCTAGATAATTAGATGTTTAGGTAATAATTCTCCTTTACAAGAATTTTATTGCTATAATTGTTCTTAAAAAAAAAAACGTTGGCTTCACACTAGGAATTACAATAACATGGGTATGTTCACTAAAATGTAATCTCACATACATATATAATACAAGACACCCCGTCTGATAGGCGGTCGCTCGTACTGGTAGACTAGAAGCCTTGGGTCGCCTACAAGTAGTTGGGAGGAGAGATGATGATTAAAATTCCTAACGTAACTAATTGGTCCCGCTAAGCTGACACACACCAAACTAGAGCAACATTTACGCATCTATGTATGCCTGTATTATAATCATATTTAGATTCCTTATCCTATTTGTGGATTTTTTAAGATAAGGGCATTAAGTGTGCTCAGAAAACCGGGTAACTTACATTGGATCTTAGGTATTGGCCTCGTAGTACAGTCGGTTATTTTTTTTTCTTCATCTTTAATTCGGATTAGTGACATCCAACTATTAAGAAAAAAAAAATGTTTTCCGAGGTGAGAATCGTCAGTAACTCACAGCCAACTATCTTAATTCTCTGTTCAGGTAACGAACTAATCTGATAACTAAATTAGCAGCCTGAATGATATTCTATACCTATACTATTATGTGTGTAATTCAATTCTTCACCAGTGCAATCTTAATTCTTTAGCTATTGGTCATCGAATTGCGTATTCACTCTATAATCCTAAAATCTGTTTATAATTTGTGTGATTTATTTATTTTTCAGCGATGAATTGTCACACACGCTATCAACAAAGCACACGTGATTTGGAACGTTTTTGATATTCAAAAATTCAAACTTTAGTATTTTCGCTCAAATAAAGAAAAAAACCGACTACTTATTTATGTAATAAACTAGATTCACCAGTTTTACAACTTGTGAGATTTAAATGTCTCGTAAAATTATTCACAATGTTATGTATTTGGCTGTTCGTACGTCTTCCTTCACAAGGTCGTTGCTATAATTTGAATTAAGAATTTACTTTAAAACTTTTTTGTTTGACTTTTTGTTATCTGTTTAACTTTGCCATCCCACAGATTATGTAAATGTTACGTTCGTTAGCAAACAATAAAATTAAGTAGGTACATTATGGAATTATTTAAAATGGTTTCTGAATTAACTAAAATTGACTTAATTAGCATTTTCGCTAAGTAAGAAGATATCTGTTTCTTGATTTTAATAACCTGTTGTAAAATGGCGTTTGCGAAATCGAATTAATTACTAGGTACCTATTTCTGTCGTCACCTGTGAAACCGCAAGCCGGTAATTTTTTACGTAGTATGGGACGCCCCTAGGCCCTAAGTAGATTCGAGGTGGAGTCATGACGGACGAGACATAAACTTAGAAGGATATTTGTAGGAGGAAAATGAAGCTTTGTCGTGCAACCTTTGGGTAGAGCAGACGATTTACATGATTAACTTGATAGTGAAACTAAAAAACGAACGAACTTTTTTCGCAGTGTTTGTTTCGCAGCTTTTTGATGACCAAAAAGCAGCTATGTTCCTTTAGTTGCCCTTTACGTTCCAGGGCCGCGGTAACTCTTTCAAACTTAGCGGATGCACAAGAGTGCCAGCCATAATGTCCTGTTGATGGCTGGCAGAAAAAAATAACTCTCAAACACTTCCTCAGCCATGGCTGGTGTTCGAGATTTGAATCTATGGCAACTAAAAGAAAACGACTCGGTTTTAGTCAGTAAAAGTCTGAAACTCCCTCTCGCTCCTTAGTTAGCTAAGTTATTTGAAGATGTTCCCAGCTTAGGAAGAAAAGTCATTACAATTTTACAATCAATAATTTTTTACTACACATTTTATCTTTGTACCACAGATTAAAACAAGAACACAGGGACAGTACACTAGTCTTATCTAAAGAATTTTAATACGCAACGCGGTACGCTAAATAATGAGTTGTAATCCGACTGCGTAGGTAAGTACTTACATACCTACTGTTTATACTGACTTTTTGCTTGATGATTTTGCTGAGGGAAATAATTTGTTTGTGTGTCGTGTAGACTTCTATACGACCAACAAAATATAGGATAAAAACCTCATCTCTCTAACCTCTTCCCAAGACCAGAGGACTACAGACTCAGCCCCATCAAGGCCATACTGGGACTCATGAAGAAGGTGCACGGAGTCAGGAGGGCATAGCACATAAGATCCAGAAAGGTCGAAGTGCTCTGGCCTAGGGCCAGCCCCACAACAAGATCAGATAACCTTTTCCCAAATAGCTTTTTTTTCATAGGTGCCAGGTGGTTTTCGGAAGCCAACCCATAGTCCTAACCAATAGGCGGCTTGTTATAGGTGAGGAAATCATCCAATTATTTCTTTCGCACTAGGGTGGAGTGCGAGGACGTATCAGACTTTTACTTGACTAAAACCTCCTCCTATGTAGGGTTACCAGATGAAAAAATCAAAAGTCCGGAGAAAAGGCCCGATTTCCATTGAAAAATCCTGAGGTTTTTTACAGTTTGATATTTTTTTCACACTGCAGATGTAACTCATGCGTTGCACCTCGCACTCAAAGTGGTGGGGGTGGCAGCAGAACCCCCCTTTACCAAAGAAAGATTAATGTTAGCTTATTTAAATTATTATTATTTTTTTATTTGTTTTTTCTTTTTTTTAACTTGTAAGTGCACCTAAGCTGTATTTTATTGAAAATTCTAAATATCCTGACATTTCATGGATTTGCAAAATCCAGCCGCAATCCTGAGGAGAGTCCAAAAATTCTGAAATCTCAGGACAAATCCTGAGACATGGTAACCCTACTCCTATGTCACTTCTTTGCCATGCGTTTTCCCCCTCGGTTTTCCTTTTCGGAAGCCAACCCATATTCCCAACCAATAGGCTTCGGCCCTACTGGGCCCTACGCGTTAGTTGACATCTCTTTGAGGGTTTAGTTTGGGGTCGCCTTCCAGTCTAACTGGATGCGGCTGAACATCCGTGTTTTACATAAAGCGACTGCCTATCAGACCTCCACAACCAGGTTACTGGGCAAAACGCTACTCCTTGGATAGACTGATGTTCAGTCATACTGGCGTCTGACTACCAGTAATGACTGTCAAAGATCTACTGATGATAACCGGGACCTGAGGCTTTACGTGCTTTCCAACGCAAGGAGTGTCAGCAAGAACATTTGAATTTGAAAAACTCACATTGGTACTTGCCCAGTTTCGAACCGTCAACTTCAAGTATGCCTATATATGCCCAGAGGCGGGTGCCTTAACCACTGGGCCGTCACAATACTTTAGGATAAATCTTTTTAGGATACATGGATAAATTTGGTTCTGTTCTGTTGTTAGTATGGATCAGGGGCGCCGGACTCCGTGGGTGCTCGGGGGCTCGAGCACCCATGAGAAATAAATAGTGGGTGCCGGGCACCCCTGAGAATAGAAATCAAGAAACAGATTCAGTAATCGCCTTTTAGGGATTGGCGTTTTTTCATTACCCGACGACCCATTTAGCGCAGTGGTTTATAGAACCGGTTGAGACGCAAGGGTCGCGGGTTCGATTCCCGCGCCAACACAAATGTTTGTTGATGGAACAGATATTTGTGTTGAGTCTGGGTGTTTGTTGTTTATGACTTTTTCGAGTCATCAAATGAGCATGAGAACCCATGAGGTTTTCTAAAAGCCGTCGCCCCTGGTAAGGATACATTTTTAGGATAAATTTGTTAATTTGTGGAAATTTAAATTTTTTTTTATTGATTTGAAATATTTAAATATAGCAACTCAACTCCCACTCTGGATGGAGCGAGAGATACTGTCAGACTTTTATTGACTAATCCACCTGTGTACCTTAAGTTGCCCTTTACGTTTAAGGGTAACTCTTTTGAGCAATCCGGCAGCTCAAGGCTTGCATAGGTAGAAGCGTTATTTAGATCTCTGCTAGCCAAAATTTGAGAAGGCATTAACGATCATCATTACAAAGTTATGACCATCTTAATTTTTTTTTTTTTTTTACCTGGTCCTAGGGTACATCCAAAGAATGGACCCTATTTTTATTACAATCTAGCCATATATACAGACTAATAAGTAATTTAATTATATCGTAAACTAATAAATTGTCTTTACTAAGAATGTGTCCAATAGCACTTTTCTTATTGTCTCTATTAAGGCTAATACACTTCGTTCTTGTATTTATTAAGTAGCAATTATGCTACATTACACTATTCACTATCACTAAACACTAACTCGAACGGTTTTGTTCTTTTTAGTCTTCTCACTATATTTGTGTGGTCGAGAAGCTGGATTGCCTCGATGTTCACATGCTGATGAAGTCGCTTTTCGTGAGCTTCTGCAGATTTTTTTATCACTTTTTTGATGAACTCAACTTTTAGATCCCGATGGAGGTCATCATTTCGTATGTACCAAGGTGCATTTACAATTTCCCTTAGTACCTTGTTCTGAAATCGTTGTATGATACTTATATTGGTCTGTTTGGTGCAGCCCCACAGCTGAATACCATAAGTCCAAACTGGCATCAGGACTTGTCTGTATAATAACAATTTGTTCTGTACAGATAACATGGAATTTCTTCCAAGCAACCAATACATTCTTTTGAATCGTAAGTCGAGTTCATCTCTT
The DNA here is from genome assembly GCA_961205895.1 of Mythimna pallens. Lineage (NCBI taxonomy): Eukaryota > Metazoa > Arthropoda > Insecta > Lepidoptera > Noctuidae > Mythimna > Mythimna pallens. Next base: position 9,866,427 of record OY540849.1, on the reverse strand, counting down.
TTCTTCTTGACGTGGGCTTTCCAGCGTAACTTAGCGTCAAGAGTCATACCCAAATATTTGGCTGTATTCTCGTATGGGACTTGTTTATTATTAATATAAACTGGAGAATACTGGTGTTTCTTGTTACTAAAGTCTATGTGTACAGATTTGGATTCATTCAATTTAATCCTCCATTTTTTGGTCCAGTCATAGACTTGGTTGACAGCCATTTGAACCTTTTTAACTGCTTCTTCGTGGCTGTTTCCTACAGCCATGAGGGCTGTGTCGTCAGCGAAGGTCCCAATGGTATTGTACTCTGTTTCTGGAATATCGCAAGTGTAAATGAGGTACAGGATGACCATCTTAATGATGCATTCGACAAAACTGAAATAACAATCACTTAGCAAAGCGGCCATAGCGGAGACATACCCTTGAGTTTAATAGCCGTTTTGTAAGTAATGGCTAACAAGTACTAGAGTGCCTACGCATTGTATTGTTAAGGCTTTTTCCTTTACGTAGCCAGTGGAATTTAATCCCCACTCGAGCGTGAATGTTTACATGTATTTAGCACAGTTTGCTGATAGTCCCTAGCTTACATTTAGATTGGTGAAACTTGATTTTGGAGCACTGGTTTTTTGCGTGTTGAAATCTATGCATCATATTATTAAACTGAAGAGTTGGTTAGTTGAACGCGCTGATCTCAATAACTGTAATCCCGTCCGATTATAATTTAGGCGTCTTCAAGGCTAGAGTGAATAGGCTTTTAATAAACTAGTGTGCTTCAGCATCCACGATTGCATCACTGTTTACCATCGGGTTTTTTTTTAGGTGGGAAAATCATCTAATGACAAATCCCGCTCTTGGGCGGAGCGCAAGATAGTGTCAGACTTACTGACTAAAACCCTACTCCTGTTCCTTCTTTGCCTTCATCCCGGGGCCCCGGGTTTCGCTTTCACACTACCCGTGGCCCCAGTAGGCTTTGACCCTGCTGGGCTTACCATCAGGTGAGATCAATGAAATCAATCAATAGATCGAGTCAAGTCATCACACTACGACCCTCAGGAGCGGAGCAGTAAAAGTAAGTAAGACGCGGGTGAAACCGCAGGAGACAGCTAGTACCGAAATAAAATAATTGCTTATAAGATGTTTGTGAGCATTGAGATCTGAGTCTCTCTCTCTCTCTCTAATGCCAAAAAATGATTCTGGACATCAAGACATTCCAAAAGAATGTTTTTATCAGGGTCGTCTAAAAAGGGTCGAGTCGAATCGGGTCTATGATTGTTCGCCTAACCCCTTTCTTTCAGAATATTATGAGAAATAACAAGCTGTGCTTATATTTAATACGTTATTCTATCCTCCATTTTAACGATTGGAAATACTAGGACAATTTACCTCAACTTCGAATAAAAAGAAGAATATAAGAAGGCGATTAATAGATAGTACAGTTATAGATTGAAAGCCAAAGATACTTCGCTTGAATGCGTGTTGCGTGCATAGCCAAGTATGGCGGGAAAGATTTAGCTTAGTAGGTCAACGGAGGGCTTCTGTAGTCACAAGCGTGTTATCAGAAAGTCTTAAGTGTGTACAAGGTTAGAATGAGCAGAAATCTTAATTAGGTTGTGTAGATATAGCGTTAACACAACCATTAGGCAGACAAGACTTAGTACTTAGGTGTGGGTAGTTGAGAAATCTATTCAAGGTAAATCGGGCTTCATTGAAAAGGTTGGTTTTGAAAGCGCGTTGTGGAATTAGGCTGAGATATTATAACGTTAATTATATATATATATACGAAGATGCTATAAACAGTGATGAAGAAAGGCTTAATTTATTGTTTGATTGTGGCATATAAGAGGCTATTTTTGCTTAACTTGGATTGAAAGAGGTGCCAGAATGAGAATTTCTAGTTTCGAGGAAAGAGACACTGCAATTTCTTATTAATGATGGACCAAACGCTTCCTAATGGCGTTGAGCGCACGACTTTATGAATACTAAGTCGAAACAGATCCAAATTCAAACGCCTAAGCAGAATCCTAACAAATTCGAAGCACCAAAGACTTCAAATATTTATTTATCTTTTCTAAGTAGCCCTACGTGAGGTAGGTGTGTTTTGTTTATATCGATGATGTTGTTCTTAGACAGTTACGGTTACAATGACGACTGAGATTTGACTCAGACCCTTGTGATTAAATTTTCAATCAACAATGATTGTAGATAGACCAATTGGCCCGAAGATATTGTAATGCTGATGAAAACAATAGCATAATATAACGACTGTATTCTTCGATGCAATGTGTCATGTATATGTACCTATCTATGTTGGACATCCATATTTCTTCAGTTAGCAAAGATCTTTTCATTCCTTCCATCACGATCGGTCGCCGCCATATTTGTATTCGCTCCTTCTCTACCACTCATAATATGATTTAAAAGAGTGCCATGGAGTTTCTTGCACGTTCTTCTCCATAGAGATCTACGCTTTGGAACGTGCCATTTAGCTTGACTTTTTTTTTTGACTGACCGACGTTTTGTCAATACAAAAATGTTTGTAATTGGTCTATTGGAAATAAACGTTTCAATTCTTATCATTTATACAATTGGTTACTTGTGTCTGCGTTTAATTTTGTAAAATATATAAACAACAAATATCACCAATATAAATCTTTTTCAGAAAACAGCATCAAAATTAATGGTTAAATGAAGCAACAATTAGCATTTCAAATATTGGTATGAGAAAGAGTGGGCTCGTGGTAAGAACATCTTGCTATCTCATTTGTACACACGTAACCTAATGGCGTTGACGTCACATTTCAGTATGTCCATCCTTATTCTGTTACTTGACAATTTCCCCTTCCACCAGATTTAAAAGTTTTATAACTTACTTAAATATTGAATAAATTTGCAAAATTCTTTCTATTTGCGATTTTGGATAAAGTTATGTTTTATTTTAATACAAATTATGAATAAAATGTAGTCAATACAATTCATTCCTCGTTTCTTTGGTATTCCTCGCAGTTTAGTTTTCGTTTAATTTACCACAAAGACTGAAGTTACTGCTTCAATAAAGAAATATTCAAGAATAGATACCTGTTTAACCTTCAAAAAGGTGTAAGACCTTTTCGAAGGTTGCTTCAGAGTCTATGAATGAGTTTAGTTTCGAAAGGCCAATCGTGGCAAAGGATCCCAGACTGCTGTTTCACAAAAAATGTCGTCGTATTTGGAATTCAGCTCACATGATATGACAAAGAGCGTATTCATGAGAACTTGTAGTGCCTGTGCCCGTGCATGTGGAGACATAGTTCTAACGCTCCTAAATAATAGTACGGCAAAAATATTGTTAAAAAACCGGCCAAGTGCGAGTCGAACTCGCGCACAAAGTTTTTTGTTGTATGGAAGCCCCACTTAAATATTTATTTTATTGTTTTTAGTATTTCTTGTGATAGCGGCAACATAAATACATCATCAGTGAAAATTTCATCAATGCAGCCTGGTGATAGTGGAGTCTTTGTAATAGGGTCTCGTTTTTACCTTTTGGGTCAGAACCCTAAAAACAGTCGAGAACGGGCACCATCAGTTGGGATGTAGGGATGAATTAGGGCCTAATTTCTTTGTAGCCACGGCTTATTTATTTGTGTCTTTCTACATCATTCTCACACTGGTTTTTGTTTTAACAATAAATACGTAACTAAGATCTACGTTGTAACTATTTTTTCTGATTTAAGAGTGTACGTAAAGCTTTCTGCCCATCTTCGACTTTTTGATTGAATTCCTTGATAATTGAAAATGCTTTAAGTGTACGAGTATTCTGATAGGAAACTGTCGGTTTTCCCATACATTCGTTATTATTTAGTTTTTTACAACGCTAGTGTGAATTGTGAAAGTGACATTGGAATTAACTGAAAACTTAAATTCGAATAGGTAGCTATTTAAAATCCCTCCGAAATGACGGTATATAACCGTCATTTTTCATTCGCTCAGCTACTTCTGGCTCCATCATACATATATATTTAGTATTCAAAGTTATGCCATCTAAGTTTCTGATTTACTATACAAGAACTATAGCCGCCTGACCTTTGCCTTAGCCTTGCTCTTAGAGAAACCAGATTTTGCTTTATTATTCTGCTTCATTAACCATTCCTACGCTTTTTTACACGAGTATTTAGATTATTTTTATTGATGGGCCGTTTGCTAATGAAAGATTAGTCGCCAATTCACTATACTTAATATACTTTAAAACAAAATGCAAAACATAGGTACTTAAACTTCTTTGGGCTAACTGCACTTATATGCCATTGAAACGTGAAGATCAAGAAATATATATATCTAAAAACGATTAGTGACCTACTGCACATTTTCACACTTCAACAACAAATTAGTAAAAAGGTTAAAACAGCAAATCCGATGATCAGCGCTAAAATCCGCTACCTGCAGCGCTGATGGATGCGCGGCGCTGTCGTTAGCATGTGAAAATCGTGAAAGTGCTTACTTCGCTGACATGTGATATGCGCTGTGCATCATAGACTAGGTAGAAGTTCTATGCGCACCTATAATAGCTATTGTTGTTGCTAATTAGTGAGTTTAATACCAATGAAAGTTAATTTTATAAGGAAATTGCTTCTTTATGTTAAAATAATCTAAATTTATGATAGTTTTAAAGTTACTTGGCGAATAATGTCTCATAAAAATTGAACTTCCATTTTGGGTAATTTAAGATTAGGTATGTAGGATGTCATAATGCGTAATTATTTTATGGATACCTACTTTCATAGAAATTCATTAGGTACCTAAGCTTTTACGCGGTGGTACCTACTTACTTACTTAATTAAATTCTTAGAATTAGGTAGTAATTCTAAGAATTTTTATTTAAAATCATAAAGATCATCAAAACCGCAGACTTCTTACAATACCGGTACAAAATTCGTGGTTAGGAGATTTTTTATTTGGTCCGTAAAGACAAATAGGTAGGTAGGTACATATAATTCATGGAACAAAACAAAACGTTGCCCTTAGAAGAAAGAAGCTATTTTTTTTTAGTTAGAAACTACTTGAGTACCTACCAACTTATTTTTTATTGACCTGTCTCAATTGCAGATTCAGATTCAATTATTTTGCATTAGGTAAGTAGGTAATGGATTCATTTGACCTTTGAGATCTAGGTACCTATACCTACCCATTACTTGGATATTCAGAATCACGAGTCGCTAACTTATTTACATACCTACCATATTGATTGCTTTTTGTTTTTGCCCGTAAGTAAATACCTACCTATGGTACTCGTATCGATCACTCCAAAATTCAACCAACCGCTATTCGCTCACATTTTGAACCATCTAGCAAAATACTTATTGATCAATATAGGTACCTATAACCAGTTCTCATGGTCGATTACACCTGTCACAATACTCACTATTGAAGCCTATTTGAATGTTAATCATTTTAAAAATATGACACTCAAAAACCTGTACATTTTCGAATAAAATTTTGCTATGAGCCCATAAAAGGTATTATTTCAAACCAGTTTGTAACCAGCTTCTTGTCGGAATATTTCGCAATTAAGTCACGTTAAGCATTAAACTCAGTCATACATATTCAATGAACGTTTAACAGCAACTTGAGAACTGTTTGAACGGATTTGCGATTACAATTTACGTTTATTTTTGCATGTTCAAGTTTTAGTTCACCATCTTGATCATATCATAATAAACTTGTTTTTGTTTTCAAATACGCACTACTAAAAAAGGCAAAGGTCGTTACATTATAATTCCAAGTTTAATACGTGGGCCGTCGACTCATCACTTTACCCGACAAGCGGTTTACGTAAAAAAAAAACTTAAATAACTCACGTACCTTTTCGAGATTTCCAATACAGTTTCCGTAGGTAGTAAGCAGCTGCTACCAAGAGGAGTGCAGCAATAAAAGCACCGATGGCTGCGCCAGCCACGCTACCAGCTCCATAGCACGCCGCAGCATCTTGGCCAAAAACACTAGGCACCAGAACGGTCACAAATAAAACCAAATTTAATAGAACACTCATTTTTAATCCACACAAATTGACATCACTGTATATGGCACATAGATGGTTCGGCGACGGACACCGATCACATTCCTAAAATTTGAATTATTCGAATCCGGAATGCGTTGTAAAACTTTTTTTTTGCGCAACGATAACAACGTGCGCCGCGTCAGCCTGCGCGGTCGACTGTGGCGGTTCGTTCTCTTTCGTAGTAGATCGGTCGTTTCGGTTGTGAAAAGGCTGTGATTGTGGGACAGAGAGCGTGTGTGTAGAACGTGTTTTGACAGCCGGCGAGTGTGCGTTACAGTGGCGGGTACCTCTCTTAAGTTTAAGTTAAGTTTTCACTTGAAGTTTTCATCCTCTTCGGTATTTGTTCTAAATCCATGATAACGACTGAGATTCCTGTTCTGAGAATTCGGGTAACGTTTTGCTTTCAGATGTATTATTCAAAGTAAGTAACTATTGTAGGCCCCCAGACAGGCGGCGCCCGGCACGAGCGGTAGAAGTAGATGTACCTAAAAAAAACAAAAATACTCTGTACCCAAGAAAAACAATGAATATTTATCATTTAAGCTGACAAACGTAATAGACATAATTTGGGGTGTCTACAGTTCATTGCTGGTATCTTAATATCTAAAACCCCATCCAAAAACTACTACTGTAAACACTAATTTTATTTTTTTGACAATCATTAAGTAGTTTATTAATTGGTAGATACGAATCTTATTTTTGTAATACTTTTTTTCTTGTATATTTTATGTAAACTGTGTTTTTATTAGCTGTAATTGGTTTTCAATTCTATTCATCATCATCTTCCTGCCCTTGTCTCGTGTTATTTGGGGTCGGCGCAACATGTTTTTTTCTTCCATTCTGCCCTGTCATTCGTCATGCTATCACTAACTGGTTTTCAACTCTATTAAATTAAGCAAAAATAAATATTACAAAAACCCCACCTGGTCCCGCCACTGTAACACACACACCTGTGAGAAGCAAGCGTAAGCGCAGGTATCACACGCACACTAACAAACTACACTCACACATACACAATCCCTACTTTATCTGCATACGTATACCTATTAAATGTACGTATATTTATTATATTATTCAATGTTGTGCGTAGATTGTTGTGATCCGAGATGGAGATGTAAGAACGTAATAACCTTTTTATAGGGTCCAGAATCAGAAAGCAGGCACAACTTGGGAATGACGTCTACTCGTTCCCGGGGACCGACCGTCCGACCGAGAGTGCCCACGACGTCACAGGAATCACAGTCCATCTTTGAGCTTAGCTAGCTTTTTAGAGACTAAAAGAAATTTGAAAATAAGTTTCAAAGAAAACATTTATCATAACATTCATAACTGAAGAATGGCACATCGGGAATATGTATTTTTTTGGAGAAAAAAAGGACCCTATAAAGAACGTTCCTACATCTAAGTTCTGATAACATCAAGTTTAACACTGTGAAGAAAATATTTAGATTCTAATTCAAGGTGTGACTACTGCTTACCTACCCATTTATTAATGTAGGTATGTTTGTCTTTTATTTAATACAATATTAATAAATAATATATTTATTTATTAATATATGTAATTCTTGTAAACGGCTAATTAACGAGCCATAGGTATATGTGTGAGAATAATAAAGATCTTACAAATAAATAATGATTCGAATCGTAACTCAGAGTAACCGGCCGAGACCAGACATACTAATTTATAGATAGGTAAGTATTACTAAAATATTCAAAGTTACCGGTTTTCCAGCATTATCTGTGATTACAAAATCTTTTTTGTACGACTGCAATCAATTCTGAACTTTATTTTCTAGATGAGGCGTTTGACTTTTGTATGTGAGCTCAATAATTTTGATAGTAATAATAGCACAGGTAATAGTAATCGCTGCACTGTGTTCAGCACCAATATTGTTTTGTTCGATTGTGAAAAGTGAGGTACCTATACATTTAGTATTATGTCTTATGGCATTTTACTGTGGGGAACTGCAGCTGATGTAGACTTAGTTTTTATATTGCAAAAGAGAGCAATCCGGGCTATTTATAAAATGGGTCCTTGCGAGTCCCTCAAAAATAAATTCAAAGAAATCGATATACTGACTTTGCCTGTGTTTTTTTTTAACACATTGCTTTTGAAATATTTTTTAAATTATTTGGACTTCAAATACCTTAAATTCGTTAGTTATTTATTTTGTTAACATCTCATTTAATGATAGTTGTAATTATTCATATTTTTCTTCCTTTTTTATATGTATAGCCTCTTTTTATAATGTGAATGTGAGAACACTGTAGACTCCACGAATTCTTAGATTATTACTCAATTTTTTTTAATAATTATGATTATTTTTATTGTGCTTTTGGGTACAATATTGATTGGTTTACACTGTTCTTACATAATATCTATTAATACTGTAATATGAATATATTGTAAATAACCGCTTTTTTTAAAAGAGTAACTATGGAGTTACTTGCCGGTTCTTCTCCATAGGAAACGACCAATTTGGAACCGTGCACTAGCTTCTAACGTTTTATAAGTGCCCATGTAAAATATAAATATTTTTGATTTGATTTATACCTAATAAATATTACGCCAGATCAATACTTATTGGAACTATACTTTCTTTTGGCGATTTTTACAACATCAGTAATAGGTATTACTTACTTCAAAACTCCGCTGATGTGATGATAAATTTAAGGATACGTGAGAATATCGATGCTTCCGGCAACAAATGTCGTAAACGCCATTTTGGCGAAAATGAGTTAAGAATGCAGCCCTACTTAATTTTTGGCGCTGCGTCTATCTAAAAATGTGGAAAAAATATTCGCCCAAAAAATTACTTTTACACCCAAAATTTTTACTAGTATAATCAAGATTTTTTTGAAAAGAGGGTATGTATAACTCATATTGCTTAGAACCGAATAACCGTGCAGGTCGTATAATACAACGTACAAACAGCTGTCGGTCGTAAAAACATGAATACATAATTAATTGTAATTACACCCCACAATCATTTTTGAAACGTAAGCTTTGCTGAGAAACAATTGTCGTAATGTCACTTGGTCTTGGAGAATTGGTTTGAAAATTGAATTATGTTGGTAAAGCAGTTGACTCCAAAACAGCTATATACAGATAAACTACCAATTACCGCAGCTAAATACAAAGATCTGCAACGATTGTGTGATCAGGGGACAATACACAAACGGTTTCATGCCGAATACAAACAGCTTCCTTGTCAGTCTCATAATGTCATTGATACTCTTCCTGAGACTGACGAGGAAGATGAAATTTCTGATTAATTATCTTCTATCAGAAAATCAGGTCTTCAAATTTCTGGTTAATAATCTTCTATCCAATGACAGAAGATTATTCATCAGGAATTTGAAGACCTGATTTTCTATAACTCGTCGTCGTATTATGTTTTGCATCTACTTTTTTATTATTTTGTCGATAACACTTTCCCATTTTCACCAACGACACTAAAAGTTAGGTAGACCATAGTACAGAAGCTTTCCGAACAAACAAGATCTAGAAAGATGAACTACCTAAATTTTTAAGGGCGTTGGTGAAAATGGGCATTGTTTATTAAAATTATTAGAGCAGTAAGCTTGGTAGAATGTTTACTTATATTTTTTTGTAATTCATTATCAATACGTTTTAAAAAAATGTCGTGATTATAAAATCTTCTTGAAATCAATGAAACAAAATGATTACTTAACATTTTGAATTATGTCTGTCTGGTTAGGTACGCCGTTGGAGGTAGAACACTATAGGCATCTTGTAACAAACGCTTGATTAAATTATACGGGACGATGCCTATAATATACTTACTTAAGTGTATTTTTATACCTTTAGGACCTGCCAGGTCCTAAAGGTATAAAAATTTCGAGCCGCGATACAAACAATGATGATGAATGATGATTGATGTACAAGATCCTCTAATGGAAATTTAAGTGATTGGTTTAGACATTTTTTTACTTTGAATTTGTATTAGTGCCTTGCTTAACCATTATTTTGATTAAACGATGACGGTCAATGAATAAAAAACCTTTTTTAATTATGTCAATTTGTGTTTTATTTTATTGTTTTTATTACAAGTAATGAAAACTCAACTTACAGTCTTAAATTCATTGATTTGCTTCAGATATTTCCATGTTTGTTACATACCAGCGCATCAGATCGTGGTGTTTACACTCATTTTTATTTCAGTATATGGTTTTTAAAACCAAACCCAGAACTATTGTATTTAAAAACTGGTGCATACTTCTAACTTCCGTTAGACAAATCGTTCTCCATTGATTTGTTAGTGGTCGTAAATACCAACTTCTTGAATTTTCTGGGGTGTAAGTCCAAGCTAACTTTTAAAATAAGGCTTTGACATAAATAGCAATAATATATTATGAAACACCATCGTATTTTACGTATTTCTTGTATAGAACACAATTTTACAACTTTTAAAGTTAAAAAGATATAAGCCAAAAACGAAATTATTTTTTGTTTTTCGTTGATTACCAAAAGTGCTATTTTGGTGTTTACGACCTTTGTTGTCGGAAGCATCGATATTTTTACGTGAGAAATCATCAAAGGACTCCCGTTCTGGGTGAGGCAGGAGGGAGTGTCAGAATTTTCCTGTTTAAAACCCACAGTGCTCCTTCAGTTCAGATTCAGTTGCCATTTGCGATGGCCACGGTTTCTTTCGAACAATCCGCAGCCCTAGCAAGCATCGGCTCTGACTGGCTCCGTCAATGAATATCTTTATCTGAAGATGATAAAACATAAATAACTATATAATCAATCAAAACCAATACTTCAATACTTTTAATCAATACTTTTGTATGTGTTCGCAAAAAAAAACTTATTATTTGTTATAAGTAGTAGTTCACTACTAACACTACTAACGAACATTGACCTCACAGGCGAATGAAGTTCATAATGTATTAAGTTTATATTTATTTGGATTCATATTTTTTGTCATTTATTATAGAGTAGATAAGTTTTAAAACTGATTAGAAATCGCGCCTGCCGCCTGTGGAGTACCGATTTTTTAGTTTTACCTCTTACGTTCCATTCTTAGATCATTACAAAAATAACAATAAGAGAAATCCCATTACAATCAATACGAACAGACAATGTAAACGAAGCACAGATTCACAGATGCACCAACAAAACAATAAATTTATAACTATGCTGCGTTTAGTTGTCAGACGGTGCGGTCCATTCATACTGGCTCGAATGGAATGCGGCGTAAACACACCTTCAATGGGCCGCTCGGCTATTGAATACAATGATCTGTCATTGGTCACCATCACAATGGAGTATGGGAGAAACACCTGAAGCACCTGTATTTGTTTCCTTACATAGTCCGCCTGTAATGTTCCCATTGGAGACTTAAGCCTCCTCTTTATTTGAGGGAATTAAGTAGGTACGCAAAGTAAAAGTGACTTGAAAAAAAGATAAAAAAAAAACTGAAAAAAGAAAGAGTAAAAAACAATAAAAGTTAAAAGTTGATAGTTTATTCTATTCTATTCTAGATTCCTCAATTCTTGGTTTGGTCGTCGTCATAATTATTATTTATATTTTGAATTCTTTTAATTTTATTTATTATAATGATTTGATATTTATGACCGAATTTCATTTCACCTAAAACTTTTCAACTGTTATCTTTTCGTTATTTCATCGAAGTCACGTCTGCCACTGCATCAGTTGACCTATTACCAATTCGGTTTTATTCGTTACTCCGACGTTTCATTTGGTCGAAAAACTTTTCACCGAGGTTACAGTTTGCCGAAATAACCTCCTCATCTCGCGGGCCGCCCTACCAGTCCGCGACTACGCAGCGTTGAATTACACTCTAGGGCTACCCCTAATCCGACTTTACACAGTCTTGTCCGCCCTACGGCAGACAAGACTGTGTAAAGTCGGTTTTGCAGCGATTCGTTTCTGTCACTGAATATTGTAGAACAGCTTATTGACTTTTATGACACTATTTTAATTTGATATTGAAAATGCTACCAAGTAACCGTATTTGTGACAAAAAATCCGTAAAATTTTGTTCCTTTGTGGTGAAAATACTGCAAATAAATCATTTGGCAAATGAAAAAAGTTCAGAAGAGGCTTCGGCCAATACCAAAAAGTTATTTTGTAAATCGGTAAAATGAAATTCGAACAAAAAAAAATTCCGGAAAAGTGATCGGTTCCCCTTTATTAGTGTCAATAAAATTCATTTCAGACTTTCTATGGAGAAGTAGTTATCAGAATTACATTCTGAACCCAGTGGTAATAAGGGTGAACGTTCCGTACCGTCCGTAGCAAAAAACGGCAAAAAATCACGTTTGTTTTTATGAGAGCGCCCCAGAAAATATTTATTTTATTCTATTTTTAATTAATATTGTTGTTATAGCGGTAACAGAATTTATACATCATCCGAGTAAAACTGTCTATGTTATCACGGTACGCCTGGTGATAAACAGGCGGACAGCGGAGTGTTAGCAACACGGTCCCGTTTTTAACCTTTGGGTACGGAACCCTAAAAATGAATCAGTTATCCCAACTATGCAATAAGCTTTCAGTTTCATCTTCCTGCCCTTGTCCCGTGTTTTTTTTTTTTGGGGTCGAGCACCGACCCCTTTTTTTTTCTTCCATTCTGCCCTGTCACTCGTCATGCTATCACTAACTTCCTTTTCTTTCATATCACTCTTCACACAATCCATCCATCTTTTCGTTGGTCTCCCTCTCCTTCAACTATGCAATAAGCCTTCAGATTATTTTGAAATAAATTAGTGATGAAAGTGAGTAAGATGTTATGTGCAAATTAGTTTCTACTACTCGGTCTAGTTAGCACTGAAAGAAATTCTTTTTAATACAAAAAGTATTTATACCGCATTTAATTTTCTAATGTTCTTGGGAAGCCAATTCTTACAACGAAACCAGAGACTCAACCAGTCAACTTGAGGCCCTACCAGGGGCGCCGGCTTTTAGAAAACCTTATGGGTGCTCATGTTTATTTGATGGACTCGAAAAAGTGGCGAAGTGTGAGAAGAGAAATGCACACTGATCGACCGAAAAATAAATAAATGTCCTACTTATATACTTCGTACTTAATTGCTAATTAAGTGATAGAAATATAAAATGAAACCATTACATAAAAATTAAACTTGTTTTTAGTATCAAGAAATATTATAATTTATACGTTACCTAAAAGGCGATTACTGATCTGTTTCTTGATGTCTATTCTCAGGGGTGTTCAGCACCCACTGTTTATTTCTCATGCACCGAGCACCCACGAAGTCGGCGGCCCTGGGCCATACCACGATCTCTTAACGCGATCCATTTGTCGACCTAAACTGAACTGTTATAGGGATGGAGCTATATAAGGTGTATACCTTCATCCCTCTTCCTCGCTCGCACGGCTGACATTTAAACAGGTCATGGTAAGGCTAGGTAGTTTTGTAGTTACATTGACGGCTCCAAATTATGTAACTACAGGCCTATATCACTTGCGACAGTCATTGCTAAAGTGTTGAACGGTGTAATTGATATTCAGTTAAGACAAGACCTACGATTTCATGATGCGCAGTTTGGCTTTCGTCCTGGTATGTCAACAGAATAGACATCTATAGGCGTCCAGTACACTTTCATGCAAGCATCAGTCAAAACCATCAATCATAATAAATAATAATGAATAAATGAATGAATAAATAGATGAATGTTATAATGAATGAACTTACTCACTATCAGTCAAGTTTCATTCATGATGGATGGTTTTGACTGACGCTTGCATGACCGTGTACTGGACGCCATACTGAATCTCAAACATACCGTCCAATACTACACTGATAGAAGCACACCTGTCTATGCCTGCTTCTTAGATTTATCCAAAGCATTTGATCTTGTGGCAAAAGTTGACGGATGATACGGATCTTCCGTCTGGTTACATAAGTCTCCTTGAGTATTGGTATGGCAAGAGCAAGGCAGAGCAATCATGTGCGGTGGTCGGGGTCGCTATCTGTCGAGTGCCGGTTGGAATGTGGGGTGAGGCAAGGCGGGTTAACCTCACCGACTCTTTTCAACCTGTATTTTGACCGCCTGATCCGTCAGCTCAGTAGTGCCGGTGTCGGATGTTCGATTGATGGTGTTGTCGTCAACAACATCAGTTATGTGGCCGACATGGTGCTGCTGAGCCCTTCGAAAACTGATCTCTATCTGCGAGTGGTATGCGGTGGCCCACGGGCTCAGATATAACGCTACTAAAAGCGAGTTCATGGTGTTTAAGGTGGGCTCTAAAACTTATGACGCTGTCCCACAGGTCATGCTGAATGGCAGTGTCCTTAAAAGAGTATCGCAGTTCAAGTATCTGGGCCACTGGGTCACCGAGTCGCTTGTAGATGATATGGATATAGATAGGGAACGCAGGGCTTTGTCTGTTAGAGCTAACATGTTGGCTCGTAGGTTCGCACGTTGTACTGCGGAAGTAAAAGCTACGTTGTTTAGGGCCTTCTGCCAATCGTTTTACTCGTGCAGCTTATGGGTCAAGCATACGAAAAAATCGTATGACACCCTGCGTATTCCTCTATAATAATGCCTTCAGGGCGCTGATGAAGCTGCCTCGCTACTGTAATGCGTTAGGCATGTTTGCGAACGCAAACATAGATGGTTTTGCGGCGATAATTCGCAAGAGAGTTGTGTCTAATTCGCCGCATACGAGGCAGTTCCAATAACTACCTTCAGCTGTTCATCTGGAAGATGGATATGGATCTGGATTGCCCGATAATGCGGTACTGGACCAGGCTGCACGTTGAGCACTCCGGAGCCAAACCCAAATTTAGGTTAAGATAAATTATTGCATGACAAAAACATAATGGACATAAAATTCCGTCATTCAAACTTCATTCATGATTGATGGAATTGATTGACGCTTGCATGACAGTGTACTGGAAGCCTAAAGTCCTACAAACTTTCCTCAAAATCCATTAGTGCCTGTGCATACCAAGTTTTTTAAACGCGCCGTTGACGCGCGTTTGTAGCGATACAGACGCGATAAGCACGCGAGTTAGACGCACCCTGTAGACCTTTAAGGGCCTATTACACTACGCGACATCGACTAAGACTGTCTGAATATCGAGTAGTGTACCTTTAATAGGATAAAAGAGCGCTGTCGACGCAGGTTTCTAAAACACGTGTCAACGGCGCGTTTAAAAAACGCGGTATGCACAGGCCCTAATGGATTTTGAGGAAAAAACACATAATGAGGGTGTTCTAAAATGACGTTGACCAGGTGGCAGCACTGAGGCGTCAGGTCCGGACACCTGTCAAAACGCTTATATAAATGACATTAGTTAGACATCAACGTCAACGTCACGTATACGTTTTGAAAGGAAAAGACCTGACGGCTAAGTTGCGCTAACTGGTGGTGAGAATTTTCTTGAACACCCTCATTATGAAAAAGTTTCACAATATTTTTTCTTCTGTTCTATATTTAAAAAGTATGGTTACTATTTTAGACAATCATTTTGCCATAATTTTATACATTTATGTACCTAATTATGTATAGTTGTAATTAAAAAAGAAAAACAATGTTTTAATTTTAGTAAGATAGTTCGTTTGCATGCTGAAAAAGTGCCTTGGTTCCTTGATATAATTTTTTATGGCATAGAAAAAAAAAACAATAACAAAATGAGTAATCTGCAGTGAATAATAGATAAATTAAATATTATTAATGAACTAAGCAATTAAATGTCCTATTTTAGCTATGCAGTTGCGCCATTCCCTCGCGCGTGCGGTGGCCTGCCACTCCTTCTCGCTCCAGACCTTGGCCTGTACCAGAGCCCAACGCGAGAGGTCCCACGAGGACACAGCGGTGCTCTGCCCAAGCGGGGCACACCTCTACCGTATGCTCCACCGTATCCTCCGGGCGGTACATACAATGGTGACATCCGTGCGTTTCTTCCGCACCAATACGGTGCAGGAACCTCCCGAACTAAACATGTCTGGTGAGAACCTGCGCCATGCAGAAGGTGAGGACGCCGTGTTGTGTTGCCAGCCACTCTTCAAAGTCCCCTCTTTACCGCCATAATTGTGGTGTGCTCAGCACTAGATTGCGACAGTCGCTGTCGCCATTCCTCCATGAGATCCCGCCGGAACCCTGTTCGCCATGTGCGCACTTGTGACCTGATACAAGGAACCCAAAATCCACATCGTATATTGTCAATTAAATATTGTGAAAACTATGCTGTTACCTACCTACTTTGTTTTGTTAATGAGGAGCTCGTGGCCTTCAAGGTCTGTCTTCAAGGTTACCTGAGCAACTTTTCCTGGGGTCGGGCCGTGGATAGGTGACCCATTATTATCTATCTCCGTGTCCGGAAACGCACGTTAATTAATTAAGCGTCTCGGTGTTCATCAGTTTGTAGAGATAGAATTAAAAAGCTGATTTTTTATACAAATTGTCATATCAAACTCAAAACATGCAACTCTGAAGTAGATTGGCATATTCGCCATCACAGACTTATATTGACTAGATTATTATTGTACGTATGTGTATGTACGTAACGTATGTCAATATAAGTATGTGTTGGTCATGAATAACTAATATCTAATAGGCTAATCCTCTACCTGCCGACGGAAAAACTACAAAGATTCATTGATATCTATAATATTTAAAAAATAAAAAAAAACTGCGTATTTGAAAAATGCAGCTCAATTGAACGTAGTGCTGTAGTCCTTTTGTGACAGATACACACACATGTTAGCGATAAGACCGCCATTGTACCCATACATTAAGTTAGTTTGTAAGTTTTTGTTACTATTTTGGTGTACAATAAAGTTTTATTCTATTCTATTCTATTCTATTCTACATGTGATAGATAATTTTTGTAGTCGAGTATTATAAATGGGTAAAACAAAATTGGTATTAGGTACCTATGTATTATTTTTACAAAAAAACTGCAGCTAGGTATGACGTTTATTTTGGTATGCTTTTATAAAAAAAAGCTAATATCAGTTTGAACCATTTCAGATGTACACATATACTTGTTCTATTGTGTTAGGAGGAGTATTTATTACGACTGTTGAAATATATTGAATGAAAAGAGGATGCGAATGGATGATGTGATGTCCTGTGTGACCTGCCATTAGCTGTGTTATATTGTTGGTTAGGTAATTTTGAGCTGAATAAAATTTATTATGTATAGTGTCAAGTTTCAAATCTTGGTCTGTTCAGAGTTATTCTTTATTATTATTAACTTGACTTTTTTTTACAAATAAAACAATGACAGACAGAGCGCAGTACAGTTCGAATCGAAGGGCCAGGGTTTCTGCCTCAATATCTGGTCTCAACCAGATTTTATAGAAACCTTGATCTTTAAATCCTTTGAAAAGCCAATAACATCTACTAATTCGTCAAATCTAATAGTCTACTAATTGTTAGTTGTAATTTGCGTAGGGTTATTATTATTATTTTACTGTAATTACTTACAGTTATGTGGCATACACCTAATTCTGTCTGTCATTGTTTTATTTGTAAAAAAAAGTCAAGTTAATAATAATAAAGAATAACTCTGAACAGACCATTTCTTATTATTATTATTCGACAAATCTAATAGTCTACTAATTGTTAGTTGTAATTTGCGTAGGGTTATTATTATTATTATTATTATTTTACTGTAATTACTTACAGTTATGTGGCATACACCTAATTCGACTACAGATAATTAGTTTCTGCTAGAGTGGAGTAGTTGACATCCCTATCCAAGCGACATTTTTCGCAAACTCAATCTGACATTTGATTTTCTCGGAAATTATTACCGGCTATATTTATTTTCAATAAATATTACTATTTAGTCCTACGAATGCTGTGTAAACTTTCATAAATATGGAAAACGATATATTGGACTCATTGAACGACTTGGGGTAAGAATTTGTTTTATAATTTTAGGTTATAATGTCCCCCCTATAGGCCTATAAAATTATGTTTATGATGAAATCATTATTTCTCGGAAAAATTTGCTAAGTATTGATTGTTTTTAGGATGAATAATATGTCTAATGTTCTTCGTATTGAGGACTTCTAATTAGCTAAAACGTGGTTTGCCTGAGTCTTCTGTAATAATCAATATGTTAGCTTTTTTAAACTTGTTGCGTTGGTGAAGTATTACTGAGTCTACCAGTAGATTACTTACGACTCACGGATATAAAACTTAGCACTGCAATGTTGGTGATTATATTAATTGTTTTGATTGATTACAAAAATATTTTTTGATGCCAGCAAACAACAACAAATGTTTAAAATTAGAATAGTTTTCTTACAATATATTTTAATGAAAGCTTTGTAAAGTCCATCAATGGTAAATAAGTTTAATAATGTAAGTACTCGAAATAATTGAAATGGAAAAGCTGAAGCTTTACATTTTTTTTTTCAAATTTATGGTGTAAAGTTAGGCAATAAACAAGGACATAAATAAAAATAAATCATTTACTTTATTCAAATTCATCATCATCCTGCTAAAGTTATTTTTTGCTTCATGCAGCTTGTCTCCATGATATAAGTCCTCAAAGACTGATGCAAATGCAACAGAAAATGTTTTAAAAATTATTGTGCAAGAAAATAATCAAATTCTGTTATTATGATAAACTTATAAACGCAATCATATTTATCTATTGCACAATCTGAATTTTAAATCATCATCTTCCTGCCATTGTCCTATCTTATTGAGGGTTGGCACAACATCTCTTTTTCTTACATTCTGTCCTGTCACACCACTAACTTCTTTTTCCTTTTCTTTTCTTTTACTTTTTCTTTCATATCACTCCTCACACATTGCATCCATCTATAATCTGAATTTTAAATGACTCATAAGAATCGTTCATCACACTAAAAACTTTTTAAAAACTAACTTTGATAAAAAATTACAATACCACTGAGTGCCATAGTTTTTAGTTCTTGAAAAATAAACAGTTGAATGAAGCTCCAGAAAAGAATTAGCTACCAATCTATATTTCAACAAGTCACTTAGCAAAAAACTTAAAATTACAGATATGAAGGCCCCCTTACCGATGAGGCGGCCTTCTCAAAGGCCTTGGATGGCGGTGCCAAGTCCCTGGAGTTCACAAAACTTATCCACATCCTGGCAGAAGAGCTCAAAAGCCTGTGCAACCTGGAGGAGACTGTTAACATGATGAATGATCCTGACGAGTCCAGTTCATTTCTGTTGGAGCTCAGTTCGTTTTTGAAGGAACTCAAGTGTCCATACAAGAAGTTGGTTACAGGTAAGAAGAACTCTCTGGTCTCTTTAAAAGATATTTTTTAGTAGCGACATCTATAGTGCCACATACTGTATTGTGCATCACACAATTAAAGTTCTCTGCATGATTTGAACATACAACAGCCGGAAATCATCTATCGCACTGTTGCCCTGCTGATCAGACAAAACACTTTCAACTGAGGTTTGCAGGACCTTACGTGTTCTGCATTCCTCTAAATGCAAATTTTTTTTTATACTTAATTCCTCTTCAGGCATTGCCATCAGAATACCAGCACTGCATTTTTTTTCTTAAATATCTATCTAGCCTTTCTTCAGTTGCTTTTTGCTTTTAAAGAACTGCAATAACTTTTTGCATTCTAGGACTGCAATAACTTTTTGCATTCTAGGACTGCAATAACTTTTTGTGCATTCTAGGACTGCAATAACTTTTTCGAACAGCCCCATAGTGCCTGTAACCGAACATATGGCTAAAAAAACGGTCATAGATCTCCCACTGGCTTGTTGGTCTAGTGGTTAGTGGCCCTGACTGCTAAGCCGGAGGTTGTGGGTTTGATTCCCACCCAGGACAAATCTTTGTGTGATGAGCACAATCATTTGTTCTGTGTCTGGGTTTAATTTATCTATATTATGAATGTATTTAGAAATATATAAGTATGTTTATCAGTTATCTAGTATTCATAGCTCAAGGTCTGCTTAGTTTAGGACTAGATGGCGTTGTGTGATAGTTGTGGAATATTATATTAAATATATTGTGTGGAATATATTATATTCTGAAAACCAAAATTTATTTCCAGGTCACATGTCGTCCCGTCTGCAAACTAAAGAGGATCGTTTGCTGCTGTTGGACTACTTAATATCAGAGCTGATGGCCGCTCGGATGTTGAACATAGACTGCCCTAAAGAGAAGCAGGCTTCTGGGATGGAAATTGTTATGGTATGACACAATACATTCAAATTTATGCGTTTGTTATAACATTTTCCTGCAGCATTGGTTAGACGAATGTATGTAGAACCCACGGGAACAGTATGAAACAGTAGGTTTTATCTTTTTGTGATTGTGGTTTTGGTCTGCATATAAAAGACTTAGGGAGTCTGCACACTGGTCCGGTTTTCAAAAAAAAAAAAAATGGGGCAAGTACGAGTCGGACTCCTGCACTGAGGGTTCCGTACAAACTTACTTATAAAAACAGTTTGATTCCCGAATTGAGTTACGAAGATTTTTTCGAATTGCAAAAAATGTTTTTAGAATAAACTTTATTTTACACCAAAATAGTAACAAAACTTCTTTAAAGTTTTTTTTTTGTGACGTAACTACAAATTTACAGTTTTCAGTTTTTTCCCCATACTTGTGCTGTGAGACCTTGCTTCATGCGCCAAATTTCAGGGTTTCTAGAATGATCAACGGGAAGTAGGTACCCTATGAATTTTGATTCTAATAAGAGTGACAAACAGACAGACGGACAACAAAGTGATCCTATAAGACGGACAACAAAGTGATCCTATAAGACGGACAACAAAGGTTCCGTACCCCAAAAGGAAAAAACTGAACCATATACTCAGGAATACTTGGGATATATCCCATAATGGGATCACTTTGTTGTCTGTTTGTCTGTTTATCTGTCTGTCAAGACCTTTTATCTCGGGAACGCGTGGAGGTATCGAGTTGAAATTAAAACCATACTCGGGTGCAGTGCCTTGGAGCTGTCAAAAAATCAAACTTCTAAGTTAAATGACAAAAAAAAGACGGCTATTTTTGTCGCACAAAACGTATATTTCGACAACCAAGGGAATCAAAATTCATAGGGTACTTCCCGTTGTCATGTATTGGTATGGAATGTGTGTGTGTTACTAGACGGTTGAAGATGTACCGATAACTAGATGGGTAATTCGGGCGCCAGGTACATCCTCAATAAAAACAAAACTCGGATTCACTACCATTCGGAGAGAATTAGGCTTTTAATCTTCTGGTGGGAGGCCATGTGAGGAAAATAAAAGATTAAAAATATAAGTCAGGCTTCAGTCTTTTATTTATCCGGCCCGCAGTTCATGACCATGAGATACTTAATAAAAGACATTGTTTAGAATTTTAGAACTAGATAGTATTGTTGCATCTTTGTTAAGTTTATGAAAAGGATAAATTAAACCTAATCCAGTCGGGGCAATGCAGACCAGTCCAAAGGGACTCCAATTCCGAGGAAAAGGAAAGTAAATATAAAAAATAAAAAAATAAAAAAAACGCCAGGCGGCTGAAACAAGCGATTGAAATCATTAGATTTATGACTTTTTGAGTTTCAAACACGAGGTCACGTAGTTAATTTAGAGGGAAAACTCACCGTTTTTTTCTTGTACGTAATGTGTTGAGTGCGCCTCAAAACATCAAAACAATTATGTGGGCGAAAAATCACTTCAACTGTAAAAGAACAATGAGATATAAGGAACGAAAACCCACATGCGTTGTCACGCATCATGTAGAAATCGAAAAATGGATTCTTACCGGAAAATATGTAGCAATCCTATTGGACAATAAAGGATGGACTCGTTCCTTTCCTTTTAGGCCATTATAGGGCACAAATTAGCGGCTATGGGAGCCGATTAAAAAAATAATTTGGCAGAAACAAAAATTGGCTGCTCGCTAAAACATCGTCGGGTCGGAAGTGCCGAATACAAATCTGACAGCTCACTTTTAAAAAAAAAATTTCCTTACTTGGCTACACGACCTTTTAGCAACGCCTTCACATTATCTGTTCGGAAATCGCCTAAAAGCGAATCATGTGACGAGACGATTTCGACTCGTTACATTACATCCCTCCCCGAAAAAATAAAAGAAAGAATTTCTTTTATGCTAGCCAAAAAAACAAGAGACTAAAGCGAAAGCTTAGTTAAAAAGAAAAAAAAATTGAAATATAAATTCCAAAAACAATAAACCCAAAGAGGTAAAAAAAATTGTTCTAGAAAAGAACGGAGTAATAAAACTACATACCAACAAACCAAAATAAATACAATCTTGGATTGTTGCTAGTCTATAGATCCTAAAATAACATGCATTTAAAATAAGTACAGTTAGACCACCAACATAACCGACTTACAATACCAAAAGAACCAACATGAGTGCAGTTAGGCACCTACGCCACTGACTAACTAGCTTAATTCAAGAAAATATCGCAAGTACAGCTAAGCAGATTCGTCGCTGACCAACGTGTATAAGGCTACGAACAAAAAAAAACTAAATTGAGTACGGTTAGGCACCATCGCCACCGACTAGCAAGTATATTAGGGTAACCAAATAGGTTAATTTGAATACAGTTAGGCGCAATTGCCGCTGTCTTATAAGAAAAATTCTAAGATATGTCTATATGAGTACAGTTAGGCACCATCGCCACTGACTAGCAAGAACAAATTATAACCGTGAAACACAGTATCAAATCTCGCATCACCAAGGGTGCTAGAGAACCAAGAAAGAATGTTGTGACCGGTATAACACCACCGATTTTCCGAGCACAAACATCTTAAAAAAACGCATATTGTGATCGGCACAACACCACCAATCTTCCGAGCACAATAGCAAAAACTGCATACGCAAGGATGCAAAAGAGAAAGAAAGAATGTTGTGACCGGTATAACACCACCGATTTTCCGAGCACAAACATCTTAAAAAACGCATATTGTGATCGGCACAACACCACCAATCTTCCGAGCACAATAGCAAAAACTGCATACGCAAGGATGCAAAAGAGAAAGAATGTTGTGACCGGTATAACACCACCGATTTTCCGAGCACAAACATCTTAAAAAAACGCATATTGTGATCGGCACAACACCACCAATCTTCCGAGCACAATAGCAAAAAAAACTGCATACTGTGATCGGGACTACACCACGACTTTCCGGGCACAGTAGCAAAAAAGCTGCGAAATCAAGGAAAAAAGATCCGCAAAACAAAAAATTATAAGATTTTGCATCCTAACACAATAAAGTTAGAAGCAAATATCAAATAACAGGCAGGTAAAATAATAAGTACCTAAATTGTAAATAAGTAGGAACCTATTAATAAATTGTAAAAAAGGTGTATAAAAAAAAAACTGTATAAAAATAGTGTATACAGGGAAAAAAATTATAAGATCCTTTGATATGAAAAACGTTTGTGTGGGGGTGAAAAAGTTATCTAAATGTCCTAAGTAGTATTTTAGAATGCCAAACTTGAATTTAATAAATTCGCTTGAAGCTTACCTAGTAAAGTTTCATTCAAAGATCAATAAACCTATCATCCATCCTGTCATACATCATCTATTATAAGATTCTCCCAACAAAAATATCAAAAACAAGTCAACACTTGAAAACCAAATTAAAATTTAATAATGTCTTTAACATGATAACGTCCAGTTGAACCCTTATTAAGGTCTTTTAAAACATAAACATTATCAGAAACTTTTTCTGTAATTTTACATTTAATAAACTTAGGAGCAAGTTTAGCCGAAAAATAAGCAGGTGCATGAGATTGAACAAAACTTCTTCTCCACACAACATCACCCACATCAAAAGAAATGACTTTCCGACCCTTATTATAATAGCGAGCATTACGCTGATAAGCTTTTAATAAATGAGTTTGAACTTTAACAAAAATATCACTAAGTGAATGCAGAGAATCAGCATAGTGACTTCTATTGGTAACTTCCAGTTCACTTAAGTCTTCAATAGAATCACTTAAACGATGTAAAGAAGCATCAAAAATAAGCTCCCTTCCAAACATCAAGAAATTTGGAGTGAAATCTGTAGCAAGATTAACACTATTATTTAAAGCTAATTGGACATGAGGTAAATATTTAGACCAAGTCCTATGATCATCTTTAACAAAACAAGCTATGCAAGTCTCAACAGTTTTGTTATATCTTTCAACAGGATTATTTTGAGGCGTGTACAAAGTATTATAAAATATTTTAGTAATATTAAAACCTTTCATGAATTCTACAAAATGTTTAGAAGTAAATTGTGTACCATTATCGCAAACAATTATTTTGGGACAACCAAATTTAAGAAATATCTCCTTTTCAAGAAGTTTATTTATTACTCTAGTAGTAGCATTTACCATAGGAAAAATCCAGCAGTATTTAGTAAAAACGTCAACAACAGAAAGAATATATTTATGACCAGAATAAGATTTAGGAAGTATACCTACAATATCTATTGATAGCATCAACATGGGTTTATCGACTTTTTTAGGGTTAATCATAATACCAAAAGGAGCATGAGTGGTATGTTTATAAGCTTTACAAGTATCGCAGGCTAGAATATATTTTTGAACATCATTAAACATTCCTTTCCAAAAATAGTGTTGCCGCAATTTATTCAAAGTTTTATGAATACCAAGATGTCCAGAATTAATATCGTCATGATTAGAACGAATTGTATCTAAAATATGTTCTTTAGGAATAACTATTTTCCAATTAAGACGACTATTGGGATCAAATTTACTTTTACAAAATTTATATAAAGTTTTATTTTCTACTCTAAAATTCTTATATCTGCAAGGAGATTTCTGACAATTAATAAATACTTTTTTATACCAAGGGTCAAAAATATCATCATCAGGTGAAACTGAATTATTCTGAGAAATTCCAATAGCAGCAACTTCAATCCGCGATAAAGCATCTGGGACTAAATGTAAAGATCCTTTCTTGTGAACTATATCAAAAGTAAATTGAGAAATTCTAGCTGCCCAACGTGCTAAACGTCCACTAGGGTTACTAAGACCTAAAAGCCACTTTAAACTAGCGTGATCAGTTATTACAGTAAACTTCATTCCTTCAACATAAGGTCTGAAATGTTCTATTGAAGTTAAAATAGCGAGTAATTCGCGTTCTGTGGTACTATAATTGCGTTCACATTTATTGAGTGATCTAGAATAGAACGCAATAGGATGCTGGTCTCCATTATCATCCTCTTGACTCAAAACACTACCAATGCCAACAGAACTGGCATCACAATGTAAAAAGAAAGGTTTTTCAAAATTAGGGCATTGCAAAACAGGAGCAGAAATTAAAGTCTCTTTCAAATTATTGAATGCAATCTCAGCTTCATCATTCCAACAAAGTGGTTTTTTAGAATTTTTACTTCCAGCTGTTAGTTTAGTCAAAGGAGAAGCAATATCCGCGAATTTACAAATGAACCTACGATAATATGAGCATAAACCAAGAAAACTACGAAGTTGTTTAAGGGTTACAGGACGTGGAAAACTTTTGATGGTATCCAATTTAGATGGATCAGTGTGCAAACCATTACTATCGACTATATAACCAAGATAGCGAAGTCTATCTTTACAAAAATTACATTTTTTCAAATTAACTGTTAATCCAGCGTCTTTCAGAATATTATAAATTTTGTGTAAATACTCTATATGCAAATCAAAATCCGAATTTACGCAAATTAAATCGTCTAAATAACAAAACACATTATTATCAAATTCAGGACCAAAAAGTTTGTCTACAAGTCTCTGCAACTCAGCTGGTGCATTAGTGAGACCGAATGGCATGCGAACAAATTCAAAAAGTCCTTTTCCCGGAACCACGAAAGCAGTCTTTTCTCGAGAAGATTCTTCAAGAGCAATTTGCAAAAATGCTTTAGAAAGATCAATCGTACTAATATATTTAGCTCCCCCAAGGTTATCTAATATTTTAGAGGTATAAGGAAGAGGATAAGAATCTTTTATAGTTACTGAATTTAAACGTCTCGAATCTAAACATAACCTAGTACTACCATCCTTCTTTTCTACAGCTAAAACAGGTGAACACCAAGGTGATTTAGAGGGTTGAATGATACCTTCCCTTAATAAGACCTCAACCTCATCAAAGAGTTCTTTCTGCTTAGCAGGACTTAAAGGCCAATATCTTTGCTTGAAAGGTTCACTAGTAACATTAATTTTATGTTGAACGAGATGAGTAAGACCTAGGCCTTTCTTTTCATAAGAAATATTTTCAAAAAGTGAAACAGTATCATTTAGTTTCTGTTTCTCAGAAGGAGAAAGTTTACTAACAGAAGTGACTGTAGAAACTTGAACTTTATCGCTCTGAACATAAGTTATATTTTTCCATAAATCTTTAGCCAAATTAAATTTTAACCAAAAATCAAAACCTAAAATGAAATCAGGTTGAAAAGAAGGTATAATTAGAAAATTAATACTTTTAGTTAAATTATCACAAGTAACTGGTAATTCAATAGTGCCAATAATTCTCTGTGAAGAACCATCAGCTGTATAAGCAGCACTGGAAACTGAATCTACTTTATAACCTAAACGTAAAAATTGTTCATGACTATTTGAGCCTAAAATACAATTATTGGAACCACTATCCAACAAACCAGAAAAAGTATGGTTACCAACGGAAAATTGTAAATATGGTCTAGTATCATTATGTTTAACAAATAAAACAGGAGCCGATTTGTAAATTTTGAAGAATGTTTTTAAATAACTTAACCAATCTGCAAAGTCTTTGTTACGAGAAGCATCATCAGGTTTGTGACATTTAACAAAGTTTTTGTTCATCGAGACACTCGCGGTTATATTAATAACAGGGGCTCGATGTGACCTAATCAGTTTTTTGACTCACTAGAGTTTTTATTATCTACGTTACAAACATCACAACTCTTAGATGTCACTCCAACTTTTTGACATTTGAAACAAATAACACCAGGTATAGATGGACATTTTTTGAAATGGTGTCCAGTTTTTTTACACTTTAAACAAGTTATATCTGTTAAAACAGCATTAGACTTAACGGTAGGCTTATCAGTTTTATTGTCTTTTAAGGTTTTTCTATTGACAAAAACTTCAAGTTCTTTTGCAAGGTCAAGAAATTGTTCAACAGAATCGATGTGTTTACCAAAAATGAAAGGTGTGTAAATGGGCAACATGTTATGTTTAATTACACTAACTAAAACCGAATCAAATAATGGAAAAGAAAGACGACTAGCCATATCCATAATATCAGTAATGAAGTCTGGAAGTGATTCAGAACTTTTCTGTTTCTTGGTGCGAAGGTCATGTTCCAAAAAGTAATCAAAGTCCGGCCTGTCAAAACGTTTAAGCAAAGCAAGCTTAAGCTCGTGCCATGAAGAAATACGAATACGAACCGTGCGAAACCATTTAAGAGCAATATCACTAAGCAAGTCTGTGAATGAACCAACTAATAAAATTTCATCAAAATTTTTATATAAGAAATATTCCTCAACCTCAGTAATAAATTCCCTTACACACGATTTTCCATCAAATTTAATTCTGCTCTTTTTTAAATCAGGCAATTTAATTGCAGACGGCAAATTCTTTTTAATGTGTTCATTAACCAAAGCATTCATTGAATTAAAAGAAGGCAAGGCATGCGTAGCAAAAGCTGAAGAAGAGTGTGCAACCCTGTCATTATGATCAAAAGGATGTTGAACTTCCGTTAAATTAATCATGTCAGGCACATGAGCATTAGCGATAGGAACTGTGCAAGGACCATCAGATTCCAAATTATTCTTTTCAGCAATAGGAGGAGACAACTGAACTTCCTTATCCATGATGAACAAGCAAAATGATGATTGAACTCAATCAAGCAGAAAGCAAAACTTTAAAGTTGCAAAATATTTGAGGTTAAGTTAAAATATTAAATTTTTCTTTACTTATATGAAAATATCAAAATGTTTATCAGTGAAAAGATGCAATAATACCTTACAATATAAGTTTGAATGCCTTATAGTATGATTTAAAAGTAAACTAAAGTTAAGTTTTAACCTAATTAAATATAAAACAAAGTTACACCGCACAGAGTTTAAACCGTTGAAAACTAAAAGTATAACAAAAGCTGTCTTACCATACAATTCTGTTGCTTATGTAAAAGCAAAATGCAATGCTGTAACAATAACAGTTAGCAAAACATAATAATATAAACAACAATAATATTGTACTATTGTGTACTATGATGTTTAGTAGGAAAATAATGTTCTTACAAAATATCAAAAGAATTTAAATTGTTTACAGCAATTAACAATAGTTAATATTAAAACAAAACATACCTGTAAACAGTATTAATGAATAATTATAAGATGCAACAATAATCCAAACAAGGTCATGAACTACTTCAACGTCCCTGTTCGCAGAGCGACAAATGTCATGTATTGGTATGGAATGTGTGTGTGTTACTAGACGGTTGAAGATGTACCGATAACTAGATGGGTAATTCGGGCGCCAGGTACATCCTCAATAAAAACAAAACTCGGATTCACTACCATTCGGAGAGAATTAGGCTTTTAATCTTCTGGTGGGAGGCCATGTGAGGAAAATAAAAGATTAAAAATATAAGTCAGGCTTCAGTCTTTTATTTATCCGGCCCGCAGTTCATGACCATGAGATACTTAATAAAAGACATTGTTTAGAATTTTAGAACTAGATAGTATTGTTGCATCTTTGTTAAGTTTATGAAAAGGATAAATTAAACCTAATCCAGTCGGGGCAATGCAGACCAGTCCAAAGGGACTCCAATTCCGAGGAAAAGGAAAGTAAATATAAAAAATAAAAAAATAAAAAAAACGCCAGGCGGCTGAAACAAGCGATTGAAATCATTAGATTTATGACTTTTTGAGTTTCAAACACGAGGTCACGTAGTTAATTTAGAGGGAAAACTCACCGTTTTTTTCTTGTACGTAATGTGTTGAGTGCGCCTCAAAACATCAAAACAATTATGTGGGCGAAAAATCACTTCAACTGTAAAAGAACAATGAGATATAAGGAACGAAAACCCACATGCGTTGTCACGCATCATGTAGAAATCGAAAAATGGATTCTTACCGGAAAATATGTAGCAATCCTATTGGACAATAAAGGATGGACTCGTTCCTTTCCTTTTAGGCCATTATAGGGCACAAATTAGCGGCTATGGGAGCCGATTAAAAAAATAATTTGGCAGAAACAAAAATTGGCTGCTCGCTAAAACATCGTCGGGTCGGAAGTGCCGAATACAAATCTGACAGCTCACTTTTAAAAAAAAAATTTCCTTACTTGGCTACACGACCTTTTAGCAACGCCTTCACATTATCTGTTCGGAAATCGCCTAAAAGCGAATCATGTGACGAGACGATTTCGACTCGTTACACCGTTGACCTAGAATCCTGAAATTTGGCATAAAGCATATAGCAATAAATCTGAAAAAAGTACCTAAATTCGTTGCTACGTCACAAAAAAAAGCTATTTAGAAAAATCATCGAGACTTGAATTGAACTATTTACATAGGTAAGTTTTTTACGGAACCCTCAGTGCGCGTGTCCGACTCGCAATTGCCCAGTTTTTCTACTGTTTCTGAAACAGTTTTGGACAATTCAAAATGGTTTTTATTTTACATAGGCCTACATGGGCACTTATAAAACGCCACATGTGCAGAAGCAGTCATTGCCAAACAAGCGTGTCTCTTACAGTCTCTTTAACCTTGTAATACGCTTTTTTGGTAAGGACACGCTTAGTAGGGGTTTTTGACAGTAAATTTAAGGAACACCACCCATAATTGGAGTAGTCTCGTACTGGGAAAAGTCTCCTACCTAAACTGAAGCCGTGATCATTTTCTCTCCACAGCAAGAGTCACCTACAGCCAAAGATCTGAAAGAGATCCTAATAGCGCTGAAGTTCAACAAACCGCCTCCCAACATCACACCGGAGATGCTGTTCTCCAAGCTAGAGGCTAAGCTCAAGGACACCATATCAAAAGAAGGTACGAGATATAGTGGGTCTATGGGTTTTTTTTTAAACTAGATATTATAAGACTACTACCCTTTCATACCAGTACCAGACACTCTGCCTCAGAAAGCACGTAAAGCCGTTTGGTCCCGGTTGTCATTCGTACATCTTTAAAAGTCGTAACAGGTAGTCATACACCAGAAAGTCTGACCATCAGTCTATCCAAGGAGTATTGTGTTGTCCAGTAACTAGTTTGTTGAGGTCTGATAGGTAGTCACTCCATGTAATACACGGGTATTCAGGTAGTGTTGCAACAGAACTCTGCTTCCGCTTCTGCAGAAGTTCCGCAAGCTTTTTCACTTTCGTTTCCGCTTCTGCTTCCGCAAAATTTATAACAGAACTCTTAACGGTAGAATACAGTGAGGAGCGCGGAGGTGGGGAGCGCGTGGACGACTGGACACATCGGAAGAGGCGTGGGGGGGGGGGGGGGTGTACACTAACGTGTCGCAACGAGTTTCTTTATTATTATTATTTTTTTGTTCATTCTTCGCATCATCGCGCCTCGTGACGTGATTACGACGTAAACATTATGTTTCAAAAAAATAAAATGTTTGCTTTTTCTCCATAGTATTAACACTTCCGTTTCCGCTTCCGCATCCGCAAAGATTTACTTTTGATATCTGTTTCCGTTTCCGCATCCGTTAAGACACTTCCGTTGCATCACTATTCAGCAGTATTTGGTTAGACTGGGAAGCCTTGGGGTTGGCTAGTTGGGAAAAGGCTAGGGAAGTGAGATGACGAAAATCAAACTAAGCTTTAGAGGATTTTAGTAGTAGTTCCAAATTTTATTCTTAAAGGAAATTTGACTCAGCTTTTTTGACAATCAAATTCGACAAACTTGTCGTTTATACCACGTACATTGAAGGACTAGAACCATTTGCCTGCTACTGTCTTCCTGTCTGCTTATAATTTAGAAGTCTTCAAGGCTAGAGTGAATAGGCTCTTAATAAACTAGTACAGCTCACCATCAACGATTGCATCTCTGCTTACCATCAGGAGGCTGAGTTCCCTCCTAGCACTAGTATAAAAAAAAACTTGTTCAATGGAACTTCAATTGTATCTTTTTCCCAGGTGACAAGCTAGTAGGCAAGCCGCTGTACAACAAAGCATTAACAGAGAAAGATTGGAAGCAGCTGGAGAGTACATTTACAGAGATGTTTGAAGAGTACAGACTCCGGAGGGAGATGCTTATCACGAGGCTTGAGTGTACTATACAGAGTTTTGAGGTGAGAATAATCTTCATTATCATTTCAGCTGAAAGATGTCCACTGCTGGTCATAGATCTCCCCCAATTGACTGGCATGTTAGTCTAGTGGTTAGTGGCCCTAACTGCTATGCCGGAGGTCATGGGTTCGATTCCCACCCAGGACAAATGTTTGTGTGACGAGCATGATCATTTGTTCTGTGTCTGGGTGTAATTTATCTATAATATGTATGTATTTAGAAATATATAAGTATGTTTATCAGTGGTCTAGTACTCATAACACAAGCTCTGCTTAGCTTGAGACTAGACAGTGTTGTGTGATAGTTGTGGAATATTATTATTATTAAATTTGCGTCCATTAAATTTCCGTAACCTTTGCCAGGGCGTCAAGTCTGCTATTACAATAGTGTTAGAATGGTCTATCATTGATTTCATAATTGTTGATTTTGACAAGGTTTGGTAATCTACTAATATAATGGCGTCATTATGACTTTCCTATTGTCAACCACTGACACTCCTTTGAAAGCATAGAATGGTAATTATCTCGTATATAATGACAAATGAATGTCTGACGAATGCGGTAATCTGCTAAAATTTTAACAGTTCCTTTAATCAGTGACCTACTATTAGAACGTCATTGTGCAATACAATGTGTGTGTGTGTGTGTGTGTGTGTGTGTGTGTGTGTGTGTGTGTGTGTGTGTGTGTGTGTGTGTGTGTGTGTGTGTGTGTGTGTGTTGTTTTGTGTGTGTGTGATGTGTGTGTGTTGTTTTGTGTGTGTTAGTTTTGGCCTAAATGTTGGTTGCTCTAGATACCAAAAGGTTTAGTAATATGTTTTTCCCATAAAAAGCACTTTAAAGCTAGAACTACATTAGATCGACGCACACGTGTAACACGCCTGATTTGTGCGTAGAACGACGTCGATTAAGTGTAGGTCTACAAGTCTAGTTTCCATATAAAATGTATGGAGATCGACGCGCCCAGATCGGCGTGTGTGGCATACGTGTGCACAGGTTAGTTCTATCTTAGGTAGAACTAATTATTTTATATATAATTTAATATTTTTATGGAAACTAGGTAGGTAGGGAAACTTATTTAGCTACACGTGGTACACGCCACGACGTCGTTCTACGTACAAAGCAGGCGTGTTACATGTGTGCGTCGATCTAATGTAGTTCTAGCTTTAATCTTTCTTCCTATACTGATCCGAAAAACGCATTTCTTCATCAAAAACTTTATTTGAATTATAGAATTCTTAATAATAATCTTAAATAATCTTTTTTTCCAACAGTGGTCGGACCGACTAAAGACAAAGAAAGACTTAATCCAATCAACGTACCGTCCGAAACGCGAGAACCTTAAAGTGAAGCCGGAGATCAAGCTGTCCGACTTCCTCGCCGCGCGTTCGGCGCTCCTATTGGTCGAGAAGACTTCCAGCGCGGCTGTCAGGAAGAACACTCAGACTGATGTCAACAAAGTTATTATTGGACGGGTTGGTACCAACTTAATTATTTATTCATTCAAATACACTGACCTCCTATATATATATAAATAGATACAAATCACTAGGGTCAGTGATGCAAATAACTTCGAATTTTTCGTCTACCTCGTGGCAGTTTTGGCAAAAGTTAATCCGATTAACGATTAGAAAAGTGAATCATGATTGACCATTACGATTAATTAATCTTAATTAAAAATCATATCGATATCATTTATTGTACACATTAATTTAAAAAATAAACGATAAAAATAGGATAAGTAATGTACACAGGCGTTACGCCAGGGTTAATTCATTAAACGGGGAAGCGAACGCGAACGAAGCGAAGCGAGCGAGCGTTCGCTCTCTCATAGTCTTTCTATTGTCTCTAATTGCGGTATTTGAAATGTTAATCCATAATTGGGTTTCCTTACAGCAAACGTTATAGAAATGAGTTTTTTTTGTGATTATGATTATTAATCGTAATCATTAATCGTTGTCACGATTTAAATGTGTTTCTGTTGATTGAACTATTTCAAAAAAAAAAAAACGAGATTAGCATATTTTGTTATTAGAATATTATGAAAAATTACCGGAATTAGAATTAATGAAATAAATATTTGCTAATTTTTAACTTTTTGAAGATAATTTAAGTTTTGTAAATATGTTATGATTTTTTTTAACTGTGGCGAAATCTTTTCTCTAGGTTTTAAAAAAATAAACAAAAAATTGATACAAAAATCCTATCAATTGTCAATTTGCATCCCAATTCTGGATAGATCTTGAAATAAAAAAATCTACTTTCAATTCCTGAATAACAGGCACCCCCTGAAGGGGTGAATTTTGGAAAATCCTTAGTGCTCGCTTACGTCATATAAGGAAGCCTTGTGCAAAATTTCACACTTTCCCAGTAGTTTCAGCTGTGCGTTGATGTCAGCCAATTTCTCATAGATTTCGGGCCACTCTTATCACTTTTGAGTCATTCTCATTACTTATGGGAATAAAAAACTGGGCAAGTAGGTAACAAAAAAATTACTGTTTTCGGATTTATTACTATACCTGTGCTATAAGACCTTGTTTTATGCCAAATTTCTGAATTCTGGGTCAACGGGAAGTAACCTATAAATGATTCGTTTGAGAGTATCGAAATATACGGTTTTTGCGACATAAACGGCCGTGTCTTTTTTATTCGTTAATTTAGAAGTTTGATTTTTTCACAGCTTCAAGGGACCGCAGATCTGAGAATATGGTTTTAATTTCAAATCGATACCTCCACGCATTCCTAAGATAAAGGGTCTTGACTGAAAGACAGACAAACAACAAAGTGATCCTATAAGGGTTCCGTTTTTTCCTTTTGAGGTACGGAACCCTGAAAAAAGGCTACAACCTATTCTCGGATCTTTCAAATATATATATTTTTTATTAATTAAATTCGTTCAAGCCGTTTCGGAGGAGTTCGATAGCAAAACACTGTGACACGGAATTTTTATATATTGGATTTCCTAAAGTCTGGAGAAACGGTGAAAACGTATCTGTGTGTATTTACAATTGGAATTTTTCAACTGTGTAATAGGGTTTAAAAAGCATAAGATGTAGTAAAAATGATGATTTTCCAGGTTCCCGACCGAGGAGGTCGGCCCAACGAGCAACAGGCCCCGCCTCCTGAAATGCCCTCCTGGCAACAGAGATCTACTGTGAGTTTCATTTTGTTTTTTGTTTTGGCTTATGTTATAACTCCAATCTATTCCCATGAAATTATTATATTTCATTTTACCTTAAAGTTCGCAACTACAGCAGTGTACTCTTTAAAAATTTACAAATTTCAATGGGAAATGTATTAGCGTTTCAAATAAGAATAGGATGGACTTAGCGCCATATTGTGACGTCATAACTGTCAAATAGAATCGGTTAGGGTGACCTATACAAAATATTTTTTAAATTATTTACGGCGGAAAAATGTAAGCGGCACAGCCGTACCATCCTTTTCTCGAAATAGTGCAGGCCATTTTTGACCCCCCATAACTTCGTTGTGTAAAAGTAGAAGCCTGAATTCAGTAACTGAGCAGGCATTTTATAAACACGGTATATTTCAAATTTCATTCAATTTGAACCAGTACTTTATGAATTATAACTGATCAAAGTTTCTTAATTTTTTCACTCACTGACTGACTGATCATCAAAACTTTAAGGCACTTCTAACAGACATAGAAGCTTCAAATGTAGAATACAATTAGTGTTCAGTGTATAAATCAATGAAAATCTGAAATATTTTGCAATTTCGGTACAGTTTTCTAGATACACCAACTGCATAAATAACTTTGTAATCCCATGTAAATATAAAGGATTACAAAGTTACATTTACAGATGAATCAGTGTACGTACCTGTATATTTATAATATAAAGGAAACTACAAAAAGAAATGAGATGCCATCAAAAATATAACTTGTAAAAAAACCAAGTCTCGCAACTCAGTTCTTCTACCGTAAAAAGTTGTGAGATCCATGTAATACCTAGTCGGTAATTTATTCAGTCCATATTTATGGGATCTTCTGAAACATCTTATAGTGACCATATCAATATTACAAATCTTTTATGTTCCCAAAATAAATAGTTTACACCACCCATGAAATACCACCTTTTATTTTTATAATATAATCGTAACAGGTCCTCCCCCAGACATCATTATAATTAATTTCTACAGAATCCAGCCTAATAACTTAAATGCACGCCATCTAGTGGTTAATTTTGCTGAATGCTTTTGATTTTAAAGTAGTCGCTCATGTCTATGGGTGTGTAAACGATACTATAAGCAGAGTTAGATTTTGAGGCTATAATTTGACTAATTTCGATAAAGAGGAATGTCCGATTTCCGCTCTACTATTTCTGTGACTTAATATTGTTCCAATCACACTCAAAACAAAATAAAACTGAAAACTAAACAATCTAATATAATATGATACATATTACTTGTGATATACATTTTGGATTCATGATTTGACAGATACAGGTCATAGACGTTCCTCTTCTTATTTGAAACGCATTGTATAGTTTTTTTTAATCCTTCATATAACCTAGTTTTCCCAAAGGTGATAAATATATTATTTAGTAATATAAAAAAATACATGCATATTCCCTGTTTACATTTTACAGTCACTGTAAACTGTGAATCTGTGAACCATAATCATTTCACAGGGTGGCGGTGGAGGCCGAGGTGGTGGCCGCGGGGGCGGTCGCGGCGGGGTCAACAACTCCAACAACAGTTCATTCAACAACTCCAACAGTTCCTTCAACAACTCTAACGACGCGAGAGGAGGCGGAGGACATGAAAGAGGCGGTGGAAGAGGGGGACGGGGCGGCAGAGGGGGGCGAGTGCAGGGGGCGTATAGCCAGGGGGGCGGAGATCATGGGAGGGGAAGTGACAATAGTAGGGGTGGGAACCAGGGCAGGTAAGCAATAACTCTAGCAGTCCCAACAATGAAGCGTGAAGCGAGAATCATAGCTGGGGCGGGGATCATAGCTGGGGCGGGGATCATAGCTGGGGCGAGAATCATAGCTGGGGCGGGAATCATAACGGGGGCGGGTGTCATTACTGGTGTGGGTGTCATAACTGGGGCTGGTATCATAGCTTCAATGGGTATTATAGGAGTGGGATCATGATAGTTAATGAACAACTCTAACAATGTCTTCGACAACTCTAACGCAGGGCAGGGAGGACATGAGAGAGGGGTGGAAGGGGGGAGATGGGGTGGCAGAAGGGGGCAAGTACAGGACGGGTATAGTCAGGGGGTGAAAATCATGGGAGAGAGAATGATCATACCAGTGATGGGAATCGTAACAGGTAAGAAGTTAATTTTAATAGTTATTTCAACAACATGTACGCCGTGATGATGACCCAGCACAGTGTAGCTGGGGCGGGTATCATTTCTAGTGCAAGAACCACAGCTGGGGCGGAGATCATAACTGCAGTAGGTATCATATCTATATTTAGCTCTTGAAATAACGCAAAATTGCTAGAAAGAATTGCTCCATTGTTTAAATTTCATGTCTTATCGCTATAGCGGATTTTATTATTAGCGATTACACAGCATCAGCTCACGCCAATGCGATGCTATTATGTACTTCCGTATTTTCTGTAAATTAGTCGTAATACCTTAAATTAATTATTTTTATTTATTTATTTGCTGACATGTAAAACATTAAATATTATAGGCATGCATTAAAATTGCATGACACAGTATTAAAACATGCACCCTGTAAAGGCACTGCAAATTTTACATATAAAATTATTAAATTACATTATTTTATATCAATTATAATTAAATAATTAATATTATTATTAAAATTTATTAAATTATGCTAAACAATTTATGGACTATTGGGTCTGAATAAAAGATTTTTTTTTTAAATTTTAAACATTAGTCAATAATTAATTACATTTAAAAAAAAAAATTATAAGCATTAAAAATCGATTATTGAATTAAATTGTTTGATTTACATAAATATTTCTAAATTAAGGGACTAACTAGAGGTAAAGTTACAAAATTGCATTCTACCTGAACTATGTATAAACCTATTTCTCAGGTCATTAATTTCCCTGCATATTTTCAATGCGCACGATAATATTTATTATATTCTTTATTGTACACCACATAAACAAAAATACAGGACAAACATAATTAAAAATAATTGTACAATGGGCGGTTTTATCGCACAGGGCAATTTCTTACAAACAACCTAATAAAATAAAGTTTTAATATTCATTTATTAAAACTTTATGCACTAGTAAATAACACTGTACAAAGGCGGAATGAATGCCTTAGGCATTTTCTACCAATCGACCTTAGAGTGGTGGACCTTACTTATTTTATCGTTATTTTCCAGGCCCCAACAGAATCGAAATTATCAAACTTACGAGGTACCCCCGGGTGGTTACAATAACCAAGGCCACCAGCCCTTTAACCAAGGTCACTCCCACGACCAAAACTACAACCAACATGGCCAGAACCAGAGTTATGGAGGGGGATATAACCAGGGGGGCTATGATAGTATGGGGAGCTTCAATCAGGGAGGATATCAGGGTGAGTATCTTTGAATATTTTTGACGGATCAGCTGGTGCAGTGGTTGAGCTGCTGTGCTGGTTCGATGAACAGATATTTGTATGCCTTATAGCAGGGATGGCGAATCTTTACTGGAGGATGTGCCACTAAATACAAGAAAAATTAATGTGTTCATGACGCGCCGCCAAAGAATTTTGATTTAGTCTTAGTAGGCTGGTCACGTCGTGAAGTGATAAATTCTAAGATCTGGCTACAAAGTATATAAAGTCGATTATCGCGGTTTTCTCTACATATTTAGGTCGTTTATTATAAAAAATTACAGAAGTGTCATTTAGTTCCCAAATGTGCATTATGCAGATTTTAATATATTCATCCCTTTGGCGAAAACGTAGTTTTCTGATGAAAATAATTTAAAAATTCTTCTATATTTCTTTTATCTACTAGAGCTAATAAATATTTTAATAAATGCAAATATGACATGCATATTCCCAAATAAAAAAAATGCTTCAAGTTTACTGATTACTCTTCTTCATAGGAGGCGGTGGTGGCGGCGGAGGTGGTGGCTACAAAAAACCTTACCAAAACAACCAGCAAGGCTACCAACAGCCCCAAGGAGGCTACCAGTCCAGCCAGGGAGGCTACCAGTCGCAGGCCGGCTACCAGTCCAGAGGAGGGTACCAGAACGAACACGACGACAGGGACCGACGCGGCGGCCGAGGTGGATACAGGGGGAGACGTTGATAGCAAAAAAACAGCCTGTAATGCCATGATTATTACTAAAACTTTAGTCCCTTCAGCGAAACGCACAACGCAGCGGTAAGCGGTGTCGCAAATATAAGCATATAAAAAAACTTCAAGAATGGATTTTTCCATCTCAGCATAAAGTGCGGACGTTTGCGTGAGCGGTGAGAAGAATTGTGTCCGGCACCGCGTACCGCAGCGTTGTGCGTTCTGACCAAAAGACTTAGCTTTAGTACCTAAACAAAGTGACAATCTATCAACGTAAGCGACTGTCCAAAAGTTGATTGAGATACGTGTTTGCAGGAACAGATTGTTCAAAAGAGTGACTTCGGCCCTGGAATGCAAACGGCAACATAAAGAACAGGGTAAAGAGAAGATTTATGTCAGTAAACGTCTGACACTCCCTCTCACTTCACTCAAAATAAAATTGCATTGGCTAAGTGATATTTCTGTGGTGCTTGAATGTTTCTCAATCCCATACTTTTTGACAATCGTCTTCTCTGATAGAATGTAACTTTCTCTAGAACAGTGGTTCCTAAACTGTGGTCCCTAATAACTAAAATATGGTCCCCGAAAAGCCTGTCAATTTCAAACATTCCTACTAAAAAGTAACATTGATGCGAACTTAACCACTCGAGAACCTGTCTCCTTATTCCAAACGCAAAAAGCAAGGTATTTTGAACCTACCTACGGTGTTCGGCTGACATTTCGAGCGTATTCTCTTAGTAAATTAAACAGTATCATGCGACATGTGATTAACAATCATCGCCCTTTTAACTGCTTGCGTCGGATTGGTCCAACGAGGGTTTTTATGTCCATTTAGCCAGAGTCGTGTATTTGTAATCGGTACTCCATCTTGTTTAGCTCTTCAAATCCCATAGGTGACAGATGAGCTGACGAGATGGAGTATTTGGTTGTGGATTGTGATGCAACTGAAGTGTCTTAACGGAAGCGGAAACTGAAATAGATGTCAAAAATAAATCTGGGGATGCGGAAGCGGAAACGGAAGCGGAAGTGTTAATACTATAAAAAAAAGCACAATTTTTTTTTTATAAACAACAGAATGTTTACGTCGTAATCAAGTCCTGAGGCGCGATGATGCGCAGAATGAACCAAAAAAATATAAAGAAACACGTTGCGACACGTTTTTGTACCGCCCCCGCCTCCTCCGCCTCCCCCTTTTCGCCTCTTCTGGTGTGTCCAGTCGTCCACGCGCCCCCCACCCCCGCGCTCCTCGCTGTATTCTTCCGTTTAAATTTCAGTTATAAATTTTGCGGAATCAGAAACGGAAGTGAAAAAGCTTGCGGAACTTCTGCGGGAGCGAAAGCAGAGTTCTGTTGCAACACTAGTCGTGGATGTGCGATTCTGGCGAAATCGACACGAGAGAGTTTGTCGAATTAATCCGACGTAGCCTAGCCGGCTAAAGGGTTAAGTTTGTATCAGAAATGTTTTGTTTTCAATGACAATGCGCGTTACTTTTAATTTGAAAGTTAAGTGTGATAGATGTTTAAATTTTTACATTAACACAGTTACATTTTCTTCTGGTCCCTGTTAACAACAAACGAGCTAAAGTGGTCCACAGAAAACAAAAAACATTGGGAACCACTGGTTTGGAACCTAATAATGCGGTACTTTAGGATAAAAGAAGATGGTTTTTGCATTGATATGGATTTTGATGTCATGTGAGGTTGATTTGAGTAGGATTATGGCTAAGTATGTTCATAAAAAATATAAATAACAAAAAAAAATTTTTTTCGCTTATATACAAAGAGATTTCTTACAAATAATATGTAGTAAGCTAGATTCTCTTTACTTTTTAGCTTAATTAATTGTGATTTAACTAATTAATATTATACACTCGTAAAGAAAAGTGACTGAAGAAAAACGTATACCACTATTCCTGGGCCTGCATGATGAATTACAGCCCTGTGTCAAAAATGAGATTAGAGTTAACTCTAATGACGTCATCGGGTAGATACTCTAAGCTCGCATTTTTGAACGCGAACGTAGAATTCAACTCTCAATGCCAAGCAACTGTCATTCCTACCGCTTACACCAACCTACCCTTTTTTTTTTGTTGCCGGGGTGGAAAATCCTCACGGATGTCTTTCGCCTGGAGCAGGCGAAGGGGTCTGTCAGACTCTTACTGACTAAAAACCACCTCGGTGTTCCCTCCCACACTTGGACCGGGGATCGTGGGAGCTGATACGCCATCCATGATCCCCGGACACCAACCTACCCTGCTCTGAGTTACAGTTAGTTGGGTTAACTCTAGGGTAGCTACTCGAGTTATAAAAGAACGACTCTGGGTTGCAACTCAAAGCTACTCTGGTTATTTTTGAACGCAGGGCAGCCAAGCAATCCCTCTTCTAGAAAAGAGGCCTGACTCCCAGTAGTAGGAATATTTGAGCTGTAAAATGTTCTTCTCTTTCTGAAACTGTCTAAAAATATATCAATGCAAAAACCATCGCATACATAATATGTATCGCACGCTTAATCAAAAAGAAACGTTACTCAAAAAAGCGGGTATTTGAAAATTGAACCTTTGATTCAAATACCCTGTTTACGAGTTAATCCTAACCTCTTTATGTTAAGCATGCGAATTATGTCTAATACTGTTTCAAGCAAAATTATGTTAAATATATCAAATGGCGAGCGACCTATAGATTAGCAAATACTAACAATATGTTATTAAATAAAGCAGATAATTATTACTATTAATATATGTAATAGTAACAGCAGGTTGTAAAATTAGAGAGTGCATTAAAATAACTGTTTAAATTGTGGTCAAAATAGGAATGGACTTCATTTTTTTTATATTTAATTTAACCCACTTACGTCGGATTAATCCGACAAATATTTTCGTGTCCATTTCGTCAGGTTCGTTTGTTTACAACCAAATAAATACTCCATCTCGTTTAACTCTTCAATTCCCAGTGTCTATTGTAAGTTTTAGAAGATGCCAAGTGAAGATATATCTATATATGTAAAAGGAAAAACTGACTGACTGACATATCAACGCACAGCCGAAACTACTGGAACTAGAAGCTTGAAATTTTGCGCTAGGGTTCCTTTTATAACGTAGGCGAGCACTAAGACGACATTTTTCAAAATTCACCCCCAAAGCGGATGAAATGGGGGTCCACAGTTTGCAGTTTGCATGGAGAAATCAATTTTCACGCGGGCGAAGCCGCTGGCAGAAGCAAGTATAAGTTATATGAGCCGACAAGATGGGGTATTGGTTGTGAATATACAACTTTGGCGAAATGGACAGAAAAATATTAGTCGGATTAATCCGACGTAAACTGTTAAAGTTTTAAATGAGGGTTGCACCTCCGCCCACCTAAATTCTACAGATCGATCTGACTTCTACCAAGTGGTCTGCGCTGGAGCGCTGTTCTGAGTGGCTCAAGTGACAACATTAACAATTTCTTGACGTCATCATCGACGCCATCTTGCAATAATAGTGCTCACGCCTACATTCGGTAATACTGTCAAAATTTACATTTCACTTTTTTTTTTGTTTGGTTTTATTGAAATTGAATAGTTTAACTGGTTTAATTCAACATTAAAGTGTATATTCTTAAAGTAATGTCGGAAAAGTTTAGCTTTAGTCAACGGTTTGTCTTAATTGGACGTTCTAAAACCTGTCAAAATGCTTTTCGAATATTCATATCGCTATCAACGACATACATGAATTCGATAACTGAATCGGGATGCTGGTTGACACTGATCGCTGATATCAATATTGTTGTGACTCGGAACACACTCTTAATTTGATAGCTAAAACATAACAAAATGGTGGATAGTCGGTCCTAT
This sequence comes from Mythimna pallens, assembly GCA_961205895.1. Classification (NCBI taxonomy): domain Eukaryota; kingdom Metazoa; phylum Arthropoda; class Insecta; order Lepidoptera; family Noctuidae; genus Mythimna; species Mythimna pallens. The sequence continues at coordinate 9,824,122 of OY540849.1, read as the reverse complement.
TCTTATATTGATCGCATTTGTATTGTGGTGTGTCCTATATGTAACCGATATCGGTAGAATTTATTATTATGAAATGATATTAATATCCTAATTGGTTTCTGTAAAGCGTAGGATAATAGCGTAATTATGCACACAGAATTTTGCAAAAGACATGAGTCTGCAACTTTACCGCCTTTCAGTATCTCTGTTTGATCTTCCATTGAAACTTCCACTCATACTTGTTCGTGATCTCAAAGGATAATCTTGTTGGTCTATATTTTGTATATCACTCACACAAATGCAAGGCAAAGTATCGAAATAATTGCATCGATAGCTATCGTTTACGTTTATGCAGGACGAAAATATGCATCTTTAAAATGAGAGACAAGGATTGGTAGGCTACATTGAATGAATTTGACAGCTGTCACCCGCAAAATCATATAGCAATTGTACGCAGCGTTCCGCATTACGATAGCAGCGCTGTTAGCGCGTCAACAAACCGCCCGATGTTTACGGTAATTCGGAACGACTGTTAGCGCGCTGACATCGAAAATATCGCAATTCGTAACGCGGAGTAGTGTATTGTATGCTGTATCTTTTTCGGTTCTGAACTCCAGCCTTTTGAGCCAATGCAAAATTGTTTCTTTAAGTTCGTTTTAGATCCGTTTTCGATATTCGTTAGATATCAACAAATAATCTAAATGATTTAAACATACAGTCGTATTTTCAAAATAATATGAATCGTCATTATGTTATTTGAATCTTGGATCGTCCTTTGTGACTACGAATTCCCGGCTTAAAAAGAGCTATTGAATGATAATAAAATAATAATAGAACAAAATGAGAATAATATATATTTTGATTATGCAATAGAAATGTATCAGATGTAAGATTGTAGTTAGTTATAACTTCGCGAAAAAGTAATGCAATTTAATCTTTTTTATAAATTTAATATATTCTTAATTAGTAGTAACTCTTATAAACGTAGTTACCGTACCTATAAACAAATTTAATCTACTATTTCAATATTTTACTTATAATGAGTAAATATTTTAATTTTTCGCGAAGTTATCTGAGAAATAGCCTTAAAAATAAAGAAAAATAAAACCGTTGTTGTACTAATATACCTCGCCATTAAATACTGCTTGAAATCAAGGCTTTCAAATGTAAAAAAAATGTCCCAAATCGATTAGTGAAAATTGCAAAAACCAGATTGCAAATATTTTATTATAAATATATATGCTAATATAATTAGGGACAGTTTATTTTCTCCGACCATTTTTCGGTTAGTGTGGCCAATCTTAACGAAACCAACATATTGTACAGTACGGTCAAAATAATAGGTCACTCTCAACTTGGCGCTTACTCGGCAAAATACGCGATGCGCATTCGACATAATATTATGGTTCTTAGAAAGAATTACTGCGCAGCTAATTGTTTTAAGTTCCGAGTGTTAGAGATGCCGTACTGTATATTGGGGTATTACATGTTTTTTAAATTTTCGATTTTTGACTTTGCTCGAATTCTCCACCCATGCAGTGTTCTTATACCAAAAATCACCGGTTAATATTTAGAGGTTGCACACATCAATAAAGTTTTCGCATACAGCTAGTACGTCATCAGTGTAGGTAATTTTTTTAATATTATTATTTTTTACAGTGGAGGGTAGCAAGTGTTACTAATGTGTTGTTGTGTCTAGTAAAACTTACTTCCCTCCTCAGTAAAAAATAATAATATTAAAAATTTAATCTTCACTGATGACGCACTAGCTTCTGACGTTTTATAAGTGCCCATGTAGGCCTATGTGAAATAAAAATGTTTGACTTTGACTTTGACGTTCTTATTGGCGTTTTGAAACCTCTGAATATTAACCGATTATGGTAATTTTTGGTATATGAACACTGTGCATGAGCAAGCATATATTCGAGCATAGTCAAGTGAAAATAGAAAATTAAAAAAAACATGAAACACCCTACTGTATCTGCAGTAAGTACATTTTATAGCGCACAAGTTTTTGCGCAAACGCCCAAACAAGTGTACTATTTCTTTTACTACTACTTTTTCTAATTCCACGACGATCCAACATGATCGGAGAAAAATCTGGTGTAGGGACAACATTTTCACGTGTTTTCCGAAGCACGGGTGTGTCTTAATAATACCAACTCCCAAACTCCGTGCCTCTATAAAGAAATTTGAAATGCCCAAACCCATTGACACTGGCAGAATCGAACCCAAATCCAGGATCTTAAACTAAATCTTCAAAAAAAAAACTGTCCTATTATATCTCATTTTTTTTTTAATTGCTTATATTAGGTATATAGCATAGCAAGCAATAAAATAATGTATGTTTTGGTCTAAGCGTTGGTCATTTGAATATATTTAGGTTTTTTTTTTCTTTTAATATTTTAATGTTACAGTTTGGTACAAAAATAAATCTTCCTAATGTAATAATGTGTACGTTTTTGGATGTTTTTGCTGTACCATCACCAGTGATCGGAGTAGGTAGATAGATTTTTGGTACTTGTATCATAAATGCACACAGAAAGAATAAAATGGATAAGCCATTTTTCCGGAAAGTAATTCCGGTATTTACGGATTCAATTAAATATTGTTAATGTTGGTAGTGATATTACTACTCAATTCAAAATTTAAAGGAAGGTATCAAAACTAAATTAATTTATTATTTATGTGTTGAATAATAAAAACAATCGAATTCCGATCGAAGCACCAATTCCGGAGGAATGTCCATATTAATATATACGTTTCGGATCAATGACCCCAATTCAATCTACCTACTCCGATCACTAACAATCACACATAATCTATTTATATATCTAAAAATCAATTTCTATTCTGAGGTCTAAAAAAAAAAGCCACAGCTTGTACATGCGGCAGACATGTCGTCCCTACTCCCATTTACGTTATAAGGTGACTTTTAAGCTCAATAATACTGACAAAGCGGAACATCGTGTATTGATCTTAAATTGCTGTGGCCGACAGGGTCCATGTGCACTTGTTTAACTATTTTTAAGATCTTGTAACAGTGATATAGCAATAAAGAATTGAATTGAATCTTATAAAGAGTATATTCTTGTACCAAACTGGAATGTATTTAAATTTAGGAGTTTTTGTCTAATAATTTTTTTTTCTAAATTCACATTTTCTATGTATAATCTTCGGCACGTTCCATTGTAATGATTTTTGTATTTTTATTTAATTTTATACACGAGGCCTTTAAATTATAGCAATATATATGTAGCATTGACAACTACTAATAAGCAAATATATATTTTATTTATTATAATGATACAGATATCTGTAGTTAATTCTCTGATTTACATCTTGTCTTATATATAGAATAAATTATATAAAAATTTTATGGTGATTTCATTTGAAAAAAAAAACATCTACATTTAATGACGTTTAACTAGCCTCTGCCAGCGGCTTCGCCCTTAATTTATTTGAAGGGAATTTATTCCTGGGTAAAAAACATCTTTTTATTTTAAGCCAATTATGTACAATTCCACGACATTGTCTACCCGTGTGCCAAATTTCATCCAATTCCGTTTAGCCGTTTCAGTGTGAAGTAGTTCCAAACATACACACATACAAACTTTCGCTTTTATAAGATTAGTGTGATAGAAAATAGATATTCTATTCCGTGTTCGTTTTGTCTGTGTACGTGTACTTAGACACACATCTAAAACCCGCCTTGCAGAGATAGAACTACTTAAACGAAAGAAAGAAAGAAACAATTTATTCAAGGAAAATGACACAATATTAAAATATACTTATTATATATAACTAGCGGTCCCGGCAGACGTTGTTCTGCCCAAAAGCGGGATTTAGTAAAAAAAAAAAATTACCCTACTCTACCCTACTCTTTTCTTTGCTATAAACCACACGGAGCCCGAGATCTTTCCAACGAATGCAAAACCGTGGAAATCGGTTCGTGCGTTATGGAGTTATAGCGTCAGGAAGGAAAACCCGACTTATTTTTATATAGTAGATAGACTTATTATTATATTTATTCTATGCTGTCCCACTGCTGGGCAAGACCTCCCTTCATTCCTTCCATTGTTCCCGGCATTAAGAGTTGGCCCAGAGCTCTCCACTCTTACCAATTCCTAAGGAAGTAGGCGTGTGTAACTCTACTGAACCGACTCACTGTTCCGAAACATTTTCGTGTTCCGAAAGATTGGAACAGCAGTAATGTTTTAAATGCATCATTTGGAACACTGAAACACTCAAGTCTTTTTCAAATTTAAGTTAAAACGTAAATAGTGTAAATTTTAATGAACTGAACAACATCTGTAAATTATTCTCAAATCAAATTTCAATTTAAAAAAAATTGTTGGTATTTATGGCGCCACATAACAGATCACGATTCATAACAGCCAGTGTCTGTGTTAGTATCTTTTGAGCGGTTGTTCCAAATGTTCCCTTTGTATCTTGTGAGCCGATGTGTTACAAATGTTCCAAATGATACAATCACTGTTTTGGAACATTTCAGTGATTCAGATGCAAACGTTCCAATTGCAAAGATGACACACTTTACCAACGCCTATAGGGAATATATTAAATCTTCCCGCCGTCTCCTGGGTCTGCCGCACACCGTCGTGCGTTTTCACCTCAATCGGCATGCAGCAGACATGTCCAGCCCAATTTCACTTAAGCTAGGCAGCCTTCTGAGCCACGTCAATGATATGTGTTTTGGAGCGCAGTATAGTGTTTTTTAAGCGACTTAAAAAAGAAGGAGGTTTTATGTTCGGCTGAATGTATTTTTTTTAAATGTTTGTTCAACGATTTCCCGGTCAATTGTGGACTGATTTTGGAAATTATTTTTTTGATTGATATGTTATATGCTTCCAAGTTGGTCCCATAAATATTGTTATGGTCTGATCATGAACTTCGAAGATATGGAACGAAACTCCTCATAGGATTACAGCAGAACTGTCGTAACAAGTAAAATTTCCTTGTTTATAGGTACGTGTAGTTGATGACTGACTGAAAGAAGAGGGGGAGGGGATATATCGAACTGATCTGATGACGAAGCTGGAAGGGTACCGGAACTCTGTAATAAATTAATGTAACCTAACCGTGTTTGGGATTATTAGAATTGTCATGAGATTCACTCTGGCTATAAGGTAATTAAGTTTGGCTGGTTTTCAGCGTGGGCCAGTGAAGGTGCAATAGAAGAATATCTTTCTTTTTCTTTCTTTCATTGCAATCTGCCGTATTTTCTTCCGGACGACATTACTGTATTTCTCTAGCCTGCAGCCACGTTACAATTTTTGTAATAATATATGTTTATCACAAAAATTAACCAATCTAAGACGAAGTACAAAGATTTTCGAGAACTAAATAGAATTACTTATATTTTCCTTTATCTAAGAAACATCTCCATTAAAAAAAACTACTAAAATCACATTGACTAATAATAATAATTTTATTTCTATAAAAAAATATTTACATTCTCTTACATACATAATTACGTAATTTCCTACACAACATCATAAGATTCCTGTCACGCTAACTTCATCTTTATATCCGTATAGATACGATACATATTACAAGTCTTCTGTACTCCACTTATACGCCTCTTCTTCCTGTGCCTTGCGCTTGCTCTGTTGCTCGAAGTATTTTTTCTCATAACCGTTGGAACGGTCGACTCCGTCCCAGCGGTAGCCGGGGCGTATGTTGAACCGATTTGGCGGAAACTGCCCTTTGTATATTGGTTTTTCTGTGGATATAAAAGAACAAATATGATTATTATATGGACAACTAATATTATAAAGAGGTAAATTTTGTAAAAGATCTTCGGAAGTATTGATCCAATAACGAAAATCTTTAACCAATAGAAAGCTAGAGGTGTTTTTGGCGGGATTTTTTCAAGTGAAGTTCGGTGGCTATTTGAATTATTCGCAAATTGATTCCTAGTGGATATTGTGATGTAAAATTGGTGTAGTTATGTATGCCAAGTGTCTTCGCAGCTGGACAATATGTGGAATCATCGCAATAGGCGGGATTTTCAGTAAAATGGAGCTGTCTGAGCTAGCTGAATAAAAGGTAAAAGGTACGTTATTATTTTTCTGAAATTAGGTATTTATTGGATTCTTAGTGTTTTGTATTTTCTATAATATCGCAGTTCTTAAAACCATGAAAGCTAATAAAAATTTTTTTTTTTTTTCATATAAGAGTTCCAACGTAAAAACTATGCATTTCAAAGGGCAAGCAATATCAATTACGGAATAACTGTCTTCTAACAAAAGAACTTTGTGCTCTTGGTTTAATAGTTTTTGTTTTAGAAATTTTGTCTAGTTGCCGCACTGAGGAGAAAAGTTATTCGTGAGATAAAATTTCCCAAGTGAAAGTGATTAAAACAAAATTAGACATCCCATTCATTAGAAGTTTTAAGTCCATATACATCATCAATATTGCATACCGCATGAGACACATTGTTTCCACACTAGAACTCTATTAATAATGCGAGTTTTCTTAAATTTCATACAAAAATAGTTACAAGTAATGCGATATTACAGAAAATACAAAACAAAGAAACCAATAAACACCTAATTTTGAAAAAAGATTAGCGTACCTTTAATATAAAGTTTATTAGAACTGATAATTCCAAGTCAATCCAAAGATATAACACTTCAAAGCAACCCGTTTTAAAAAACGGCAATTTGATACTTTAACTCTTATTATTTATTTATTACATACTTCATACACATAAAGGTACAGAGGCGGACTTAATGCCTTAGGCATTTTCTGCCAGTCAACCTTTGGGTGATGCAGAGAAGAATAGTGGCAGGTGCAGTAAAAAAGAGAGAAAAAAAAATACTATTACTTTCTAAACTTGGCACTAGCTAAATGCACAATCTGAAAGCTAAAAGAGCTTCGAGTGCCGTAGGTTTGTGGCGACCTCTAAGACTAGGAACTAAAATACAAAATCCTGTATCGCGGTATTTCAGATACATTAAAATAGAAATACTTTAATTCGGGACAGACACAATTACAAACACAAAGTAAAGAAGAACAAAAGTACAGAATGCGCCGATTCGAGTTAGAGTTCTCCGCGCAATTAGAACATATGCTACAGCCCGAAATCTACTATGTGGCCGTTGCCGGACCAGACACAACTACCGTCTGGTCGGTGGATCCTAAGGAAAAAAATATCCACCTTTTTCAGCTGTAACTTGGGTATGACTCTGTATCCCACCATACTTGATTATCGCAAGTGTTATTGGCATTTTTCGTTATAAGATATCGGATTGAGGCGACACAAAATTCAGAAAACAATAAGTACTAAGAAAGGTCGACCACGGACTTTTTTGCAGCGATTCAGTAGCGACACAATCACAAAAAGATGGCGACAAATGGATCTAATAATTACGCTCACAACCACGATTCTATCTCACTATTATTGCGATACAACCGCGTTGCAGTGTAGCGACATCTATAGCGTCACAAAAGAACTACGAAATCCTGCATCGAGCAATTACAGTAAAGTTCTCCGCGCGGTTTGAACATATACAAGTCCGAAATCATCTATCGAGCAGTTGCCCAAGTCAGACATAACACCTGTCTGGCGTCGGATGGTCCTCCATCTTCAACGGAGGTATGTGAGACTTTACACTCTGTTTTGTATACCTCTAAAGCAGTATCCTGCCTGTTTGTACCAAGCCGAGACACCTCTCTACCTTCCATATAGAGTGTGTTTCTACTGAAGTGGAGTGGAATGAAGAAGAGCAGTGAAAAGTGGCAACTGAATCGAAGCAACCTCCCTAAATACACGTTTTACAACCGTAATTGTCAAGTCTCGGCAAATTGAAAATAATTACTAACCTGGTCCCAACTCCCCCCTCTCCCTCTTCCTATCTCTCATGTACTGCAACATCGGATCTCCCGCCCTCTCCACCTGTTTCAGGTTATCTTCTAGGTCACGATCATCTCTAAGACGAGCCAGAGGTTTAGAAGATTCGTGCAGAAACTCCTGAACGCGAGCCTCTTGGTCTTCAAGCTGTTTTATACTGAAATCAAAGATATATATTAGAATTAGGCGCACAATTCTTTAAATTGATACTTTACACACTACGTCACAACATACAACATATGATTTGGCAAAAAATCCGCCATTTTATTAGGGTTCCATACACAAAGGATAAAATGAGACCCTATTACTAAGACTTCGCTGCTCTTCCGTCTATCTGTTCGTCTGTCACCAGGCTATATATCATGAACAGTGATTAGCTAGAAAGTTGAAATTTTCAGATGATATATTTCTGTTGCCGCTATAACATTAAATACTAAAAACAGAATAAAATAAATATTTAAGTAGGGCTCCCATACAACAAACGTGTTTTTTTTTGCCGTTTTTTGCTACGGACGGTATGGACCTCTTCGTGCGCAAGTTTAACTCGACTCGGCCGGTTTTTTTTTTTAAATAATATTGACTTACCCAGTGTCACTTTCACAACTAAGACGAATCTAGTCTAAACGGCAAAAAGTCGTTTAAGAAAAATACATTAAAAAATCATAACCCTCCTGGCGTAGTCGCAAGTCGGGTAAACAATCATTTGAAGTTTTACCCTATGGAAACATATACTCAAGTTTCAATGGCTGATTAGTTGACAAAATGTGTGACTTACCCTTTAGTCCATTTCTTGTATTTCTCATCTAATTCCTTCTGTCTTTCCGCCTTTTCTTTTAGCTTTTGTTTTTCCTCTGAAGTTTCTCTTTTGTCTGAAAAAAAAAAACATTAACTTTATGTTCACTTATTAAAAAAAAAATACAAGTTTTGGAAGGTATTTGCTTACTTTTCCTTGAAACAACTTGAGCATTTCTGCCAGAAACATCGTCCGTCATCTTACTGAAAACCTCTTCTTCCCTTCTTCTGAAACTCTCATTTTCCTGTTTCAACTGTCGTGCATCTTGTAATCCTGCCATTTTGCCTTCTAGCGTCTTCGCCATTTTTTTATTCGAAGGCGGCGGACTATCGTTGCCTCTATTACTCCTATCTCTTTCTGAAGTCTCCCTTTCTCTTTCCCTCCTAGGAGGCGATTGGTCAGAGTCACTGTTGAATTTTCTTTTGTTATTTTCTGGAGGTTTTTTGCTCTTTCTCGGTGGCGAGACTGATTTGTCCCACCTATTTTTTCTAGGTGGGGAGAGATCAGAATCTGATGAATGTCTGGGTTTGCGAGATTTGTCTTGCCTCGGATTGCTCTGGTATCTCTCATGCCTATCTTTGTGACTCTGCCTTTGAGGAGAGTACCTCTGTTTTTTAGACGGAGGCGAGAACTCTGGTGATTCACCACGCCTCCTACTATCTCCTTTAGATTTTCTTGGAGGCGACACATCTGAATCGTAATTCTTCTTCGATTTCCTCGTTGGAGAATCATGACTTTTCTTCGATTTCCTAGGAGGTGACTGGTCTGAATCATAATTTTTTTTAGATTTTCTTGGTGGAGACACATCTGAATCGTAATTTTTGTTTTTACGTGCTGATGAGACTGATCTTGGGGAATGTTCTGATTTTGAAGGCTGCAATGTAGCAGGGTCTTCAGGGGGAAAATCTCCCCATCGGCTAGGTTTGCGCACCCTCTCCCTAGGTTTTTCTGTTCTAGGAGGTTCATTAATGTCATTTCTTTTGTGTTTTTCTTTTACGGGAGATGTGTCATCATTCCTTCTTCTTGGGGACTTATCGCAATTGTTTCTCTTTGGTGATCTATCGCGATTCTTTCTCTTATGAGGCTTGTCATCACTTTTCTGTTTATTATCACTTTTCTGTTTGGGAGATTTTTCATCTCTTTTAGTACTCTGCCTTTCATCAGGAGATCTATCATTTCTTCTCTTAGGAGAACTGTCATAATTTTTTCTTTTATCATCAGTTCTATTTTTAGATCTGTCATCCCTTCTTTGAGCAGAATTATCGTTATTTCTTTTAGATCGGTCATCTTTTCTGTCATCATTAATATTTTTAGGAGACCTAGCATCCCTCTTTCTGGGTGGACTAAAGTCGCTATCACTGTCGTGTTTTTTAGAAGGTTTGGAAGTATTTGTTGCATTATCGGTATCCCGTTTCCTTGGTGGAGAGAAATCGGAATCATTTTTTTTCTCATCTTCCGAGTCACTGTACATTTTTCCAAATATAAGTTCATTCTCTTTCTCAGACTGTTTAATATCACTTTTTATTTCTTCGATTTCTAATTTACTGTTGAAGCCATCATCCTGTGAATACAATTTTGGTTATTTTCTACTTCTTGTTTTGTTCTAGTGAACAGCATATAATTCAATTTCCTGAAAGGTGAAATCAGTGTTCTTTTAATGTAGTTGTTTTGGTATAATATCCTGTTTATGTTGGTCTTGTTTTTATATAAATTTGCTGCTATTGGTTTCTATACTATTATAATTATTTGGATGAACAAACAGTTTAGATATAAAGTCAATAGACAAAATACTAGTGCAACTATATTCATCAGTTTATTTCAATCATTAAATTGAATTATTTTTAGTGGTTGACTTATTTACTTACGCTTTGCCAGTGATCTATATTTATAAAAGGAGAAACTGACTGACTGACATATCAACGCACAGCCGAAACTACTAGAACTAGGATCGTAAAATTTTGCACAGTTTCCTTTTATGACGTAGGTGAGCATTAAGAGAGGATTTTCCTAAATTCATCCCCCTATGGAGATGAAAGGGGGTCCAAAGTTTGTATGGAGTAACCTACATTCACGCGGGCGAAGCCGCTGGCAGAAGCTAGTGATAGAATAAAAAGAGTAAAGGACTGTTTTTTGTTGGTATTAACAAAGCTATATTTATTGATTAATTAATTAACAGCCAGTGGAAATAACAAATTATTACACTGTCACCAAAATAATGCTTTCCCATAATCTGTCTACACAAGAAACTGTATTTTACAAATTAATTCATTAAACCCCAAGTGAATGTGTGTTCACTTGTTCTGTTTATTATCACTTCTCTGTTCACTCTCTCATTGTCTTTCTATTGTGTCTTTAATTATGGTATTCAAAAAGTAAAATTTGAATCAATGGAATATAAATAGCCAATAATAACACAGGTAACTTTTTCAGCATATTATTAAGTTTTTTTATTTCAAGTGGTATATCATCAAATAACCCATTCCGCAAGGGTGAAGCAACTGGGAATGTCAGACTTTTACTGACTAAGCACACCTGTGTTCCTTCAGTTGCCCTTTCAGTTCCAAAGTAACTCTTTCGAAGAATCCTACAGAATATTAGGTCATTTGTTGAATTAAATTTGTTCTTTTAAACTTTTAATGTTGGATATATCTGACAAACATTCTTAAGATTATTTCATCAGGGTCGCACATCCACATTCCACAACCAAACATTCTATCTCATCAGCTCTTCTGTTACCTATGGGGATTGAAGAACTAAATGAGATGGAGTACCTAGTCGCAAAAACATGACCCTGGCGTATAATGACGCAAAGGGTATAAGCTATAATTAACCTGATTAATAATCTTCCATTTTGAACTAGAACTGAACTGCTCCGCTTTCTTCACTTCTTCAGGCCTGTCATCAATTATACCAGCTATCTGTGGGGCATCCTCGCCCTGGTCGAACACATCCAGTTCATCACCATCCAGGGTACGAAGCTTTGATAGGTCAATATCATCATCGATTATTTTTAATCTAAAATGAAGGGTGAAAATATTCAGTTATTTTATTCGGCTGTCTTGTCCGTCTTGGGAAAAAATAATGAGAACATTATAGGTTAGGTACATCCATAACAAAGTTATTTTCTGTGAATTAACCAGAATCAGAATTTTATTTGTGAAACGAAAAAAAAAGTTGTTTACATAAAGGACATTTTGTGTGTTGTGGTTGGTAGGCAAGATAGTCAGTTTGTAAGGGCACTTGTGGCAAATACATTGTTACAATTTGTAATTAAGTACCAAAATTGGATAAAGCTAGAACTACATTGAACCATGCCTGATTTGTACATAGAATGTTGCGTTGCATGGATCTAGTGTAGCTCTACAAGTCTAGTTTTGATATGAAATTTATGGAGACCGACGCACCCCCATATAAAAAGAAAGCAAGAAAACATGTTTATTCTGCCTGAATAGACGCACAATTTGTTTCATTGGCAAAAGTAGCACACGTGTGCGCCACATTCAGTGTAGTTCTACCTTTATTGTTACTATCCAATTTTATTTAATTTTTATTTTATTTGGGTGGCTTACAGCTAACAACACAAAATATATGACGATAAAGTAGAACACGATGAGCCAAAATTGGTCTTGTCTGCTGATGGAAATAAATTATTATTATTATTGTATAGCATTATTATGAAAAGTAAGTACTTTGGTCCACACTAAAGTTTCCTATTTGTGGAGCAACATTTTGCAACAAAAAACTACTAGCTGTGTTTCATTGGCATAACAATAATAAGCACAAGTTCTGGATATAGATTCCTGTCCTAAGCCCGACAGTGTTTTTGATTTTCTGTTAATGGTTTTTTTCAATTGATTGCTGGACATGTGGAGGTCTTACTTTGCTAGCAAAGATACACAGAGCTGTCTCTCAAGTTTAAATTAACGAAAAGTATGACGTGTAATTGTGTTAATTATAACCAAAGTGTAAAATAAATGTCATTAATCGTCTTTTAAATTCAAACTAACCTATAATATATGCAAAAATTTAGTCTAAGAGGGAGACGATCGTTCAAGTAAAATTAGGCGCTAAACAAAAAATCGATTTTTTATGTTCTGCTATGAAACTGTTTTTCTCGTGCTTATAACTAAAATTGCGTTAAACAATGTATTGTTTCAAATAATAAAAAAAAATCTTTATCGTAAATTACTTTTACTTACCCAGTGCCTTTGATGGCCTTTTTCTTCTTCTTCTTTTTGTCTCCTGACTTACCAGCAAGATATTTTTGTAAATACGCTTTCTGATTTATACTTGTTGACATTTTACCTGTTTAATAATCTTTTCTTCAATTGAAACAATCTTTACGACGGCAAAACCAAACACTGATTGACGTTTTCTTGTAAAATTTGAGTGTTACAGGATTTTTAGCATAGCTAACGACTTGTGCTATTTCTTTCTATCATTTGTAGGCAAATGAAATGGGTGATAAACTATGCTCAAAAGTGCTTTTTATTACGTTTGACATTGTCGAGCACTAGTGAGGAGCTGCATTATTTGCCCTGTGTTCCGAATTGCGTCAAAAGCGATAATATCGCGAATCCGACCAACGGGCAACGTCACGATTAGTACTCAATAGCTCTTTTATTTTGTGACTATTAAATTTGGTCGGATATGACGCAATTCGGAACACGGGGTTGAATAAGTAGTGTTTTTTTTTTCTATATACTATGGAAACCTAGATTTACGAATAATACAAGCTAGAAAGTTGAAGCGAGAACTGGAGACGAAGTTGTAAAGGACCGACTCCACATGTTGATCAAACCTACACAAATACAAAATAGGGTGATTGCGTTGGTTTACGGTCCAGTTCCAGTACTATTCGTCCATTTGACTAAGGTGCTACAAACACAAGCGTAAAACTTGAACAAAAAATCTACCATCCCGCACAAGTATGGTCTTTTTGAGATCTGTAATGTCTATAAAATAGTGAATATTTTCTTTCAATAATGATCTTTATTGTTATTAGATTATTAGTTTGTATTACGCAAATAAAACAATATTTAAAGGACGTGGATGAAAACTAAATATAGCTTAACAAGTTGTTTTAGTTTTCGTCCATAAACGAATACTGAGGTGGATGAAAATTAAGAAATAGTTATTCTTTTGAAATCTTATTTAAAAGAAATAAATATTATATTACTGACAGAAAAAGTTTTTTATTTCGTTAAATTGTTTATTCTATACAGTAATATAATAAAGCGAGAGAGTCTTTTGTTTGTTTAAACGTGCTAATCTCTGGAATTACAAGCTGAATTGGAAAAATCTTTCTGTATGCGATAGTCAGTGCTAAATAACATTAAGCTACAACTCACGGAAGTGGGGCAGTAACCAAAGACGCCGGTGAAACTACGGGGACAGTTAGTTATAGAAAATAAAAAAATAATACCTAAAAGATAGAGAGAGAATACACAGAAGCTACTAAGTATTAAATAGTAAATATTATGTTGCTGATTATGTGAAAGTATATATAATTGGATTTTTACTTAATAATTAGCCTACACTCCTTTCTTTACGCTGTGGTCGAAAACTAGCTCACACTCGGATGAAAACCAATTTTTTTGGACGAAAACTAGAGAAATCCCTACTTTTTCAAAAATTAAAAAAAAAAGCCGTGAATGTGATATATTGTCAAGTGATTTTAACCAAAAGAAGACTATATAAGCAATAGAAACAAATACGATACATTTATGTAAAGGTAGTTCAAGATATTTATTTCACATAACAAAGCTGGCAACTCCGATAATTGGACGAAAACCAGCGCAATCACCCTACAAAGTTATATTTCAGTAGTCAGACTAATTGTAGTGACCAAACATCCCCTAAACACAAAAATGATTCACCCGAGAGTATGAGCGCGAGAGCACGCATGCGTTTCAGAGCGAGGGAGTCGATTTCATGCACCGACTGGATGTTTGGTCACTACAATTTGTCTGACTAATGAAATATAATTTTGTAATAGTTAAGTACCATAATAACATATTTAAAAATCAGACATGTAAAAATAAACTAGTAAAGTTTATTTATTTTTTTGTGGAGCTTTAAAGCGTTTGACAGAAGTTTTGGTCCATGGAAATTGTATTTTTTTGTATTTATATTTCGGGTTGGTGTCCGCAACACCAAGACAAAGCGCGTATTTTGCGTACGGGTGGGACAAATGTGTCATTCGATCCACCCCAGCTCCTCCAGGAAGGCCAGCAGTGCCTTGGTGTTATTGACCATTTCGCGGAGGTTACCTGGGTTTCCGAAGTATTTTGCCCTGTATCCAGCGATAACTGGGCAGCTCAGAAGCAGATGTGCTGCTGTCTTGTCCTCCTCCATGTAGGCTCTGCACAGTGGGCTGTCTGTAACTCCTATGACAGAAAAGTGCTTATTAAAGGTCCCGTGGCCAGTTGTTACGGCCGTCACTTTTCGCAACTGAGGTTTAGTCAATCGTAGGGCCTGTTTCGTAAAGCGGCCATCGATGGAGGGAAGTGCCTCTTTTTCCTGCCTGCACTCACTATGGTCTTCCCATAGTCTGTGATGTAGGTCTCTAGTTCGTTTCCTTACCAGATTGCGTAGTTATTCGAAGGGGAGCGGCACAATGGGCTTAGGTCCTATTGCTGCCATATTCGATCCCCTTCTGACGAGTTCGTCCGTTGCATCGTTGCCTCGGGAATCGCTGTGCGCTTTGATCCATTGGATGGTTACTTGGTTGTGTGCACCCACCTGGTTAAGGCGTTGGTGACAGTCGTAAATCAGCTCAGAGTTAACTGTATGGCTGTTTAGCGCTTGCAGTACAGAAATGCTGTCCGTGAGTATGCGTATTGAGTGATTCTTAACTTCCCTGGTTACGACGGCTGAGGCTGCCAGGAAAATGCCCAAGCACTCAGCCTGGAACACCGTGTTATGAGTCCCCAGGTGTGGCTATGTGAATGTTGAGATCCTCCGACAAGACTCCCGCACCCGTGCTATTACCTGTTTTGGATCTATCAGTGGAGATCCGCAGCTCTGTAGGGCACAGCCCTTCGCAGCGGTGATCCTCATGCAGTTGGATTTTGTCATTGATTGCTTTCGTTATGGGAAGCTGTTTTTAAGGCGCCATCTCTTAGTTCCCTCTTACATAACCTTTCCATTGTCTTTAATAGGAAAGAGGTCAGACTTATAGGTCGATAGGATTTGGCGCTTGTATAATCACTCTTACCAGGCTTAGTAATGAATATTACTTTCACTTCCCTCCATCTTATGGGAATGTATCTGAAGGCTAGGCACGCTCTCATTAGAGGCACCAGAGTAGTTGCCAACGGTGTCTCCCCCACTGCAGTAGTGCTGGAAACACACCGTCAGGACTAGGAGCCTTAAAAGAATGGAAACTTTGGATGGCCCATTGGAGTTTTTCCAACGTGATCATCCTGTGAGCGCAGAGCCAATCACGTTCTGATGGTGTTTGTGTCACATCTGACCATTCTGTTACCTGTGTGAAAACGCAGTCGGGGAAGTGAGTTTCAACTAGGACGCGTCTTGCTTCTTCAGGTGAAGTGGTGAGTGTGTTGTCAGGTTTATGGAGCGTGGTAGGCCCAGGAGTATCCTGTTGTGCCAATATTTTCCTTACCCTGTTTGCTTGTTGACATGATTCAATGCTCCCATAGAATTTACGCCAACCTGTGGTACGCCTGAATCCGATGCATTTTTTTGTAGCTGGATTTAGATGCACAGTAGGCGTCCCGGTCCTCGTCCGCATATGTGTTCATAGCTCTGTTTAGAGCCTTTCTTACCTTGCTGCGCTTGCATTCCAGATTCGCGCGCCACCAGGGTTGTCTACCCGGTGTATCGCGTGGGAAGGTTTCTGGGCAGGCAGTATGGTATCTGTTTATCAATGATTCGGTGAGTAGGTCCACTTGTGCGTCGAATTGCGTTGTGTCCCCAAGTGTCATCGAATCGCCTGGTGGCGCAAGCTTTGAAGCTAGGCTGTGTTTGTAGACGACCCTATCCGTGTTGCGTGGGTTGCCTCGTGGTAGCGTAGGTGTTATACAGACCTGGATGTCGAAGCGGATCCACCTGTGATCCGAGCAGGAGGCCTCCTTGGAGACATGCCACCCAGTAGTAGGGCGGCTGCGCCCTCTGTTGCCAGAGTGAGATCAAATGTTGGTTCGGAAACTGTGTTTAGTAGGGATAGGTTAGTTGTGAACAAGTAATCTACCAAAGTCTTACCCCTAGTTTTTTGCGTGTCCGTTCCCCACAGTGGATGGTGTGCGTTCGCATCTATCCCGACCAATCTCGTCTCCGCTGCTCTCACAGTGGGTAACGAGGCGAACCCGGTCGTGGGGTGGCGGTTCCTCTGCCTCCGGCATGTACAGTGAGGCAAAGATAATCGCCACCGCTGTGGCGCCACGCTGCATCGTCAGCCTTGCTGCAGAGACATCTCTGCAACAGAAGTCATTTAATAGCTGTGCTTTAAGGTTACCTACTGTGACATAGATGCACGCTCTAGGGTGATCATGGTCCGTAGTAACAAGGAGCTTAGTGCCAAGATTGGATAGTCCTCGTATATGGCCGCCCCTAATCCACGGCACTTGAATTAGAGCAATGGCCGTGTGTTGAACCTCCAGCCACTTGCGTGGTTAGGCCGCGGTCGCTGTTTTGCTGTGGTGGAGGTTTGCCTGCACGACTTTACAGGCCGAAAAGAACGCCATCGCTGGCAGACCTCTCCTCCTCACCATCCATTCGCAGCCCGGCAAACAGATCGCCCTCGTCGAAGCCCCCCCCCACTCGGGGTTGAAGCCGGTGACAACATAATGTCGTTGATCTCCCCATCCGACGGAGGGACGGCGTCCTCGATAGCTGCGGTGGCAACCGGCTCTGCTGTTACAGCAGGGCCAACCACTGGTGCTTCCGGGTTGTTCGGTGGGAGAAGAGTCTCCCTTGCCTCCTGTAGCTGCTTCGTGTCCTGGTCTCAACCCCGAGGGATGTCGACAAATCTGCCGTTCGGACCCTGGAACTTAACGTACGCCGACCCCAGACCAATTGAGAGTC
Organism: Mythimna pallens; assembly: GCA_961205895.1. Classification (NCBI taxonomy): domain Eukaryota; kingdom Metazoa; phylum Arthropoda; class Insecta; order Lepidoptera; family Noctuidae; genus Mythimna; species Mythimna pallens. Next base: position 9,806,426 of record OY540849.1, on the reverse strand, counting down.
AGCGCTCGGCTTGCATCAAGGTCGGAATTTCGTCCTCGGGGATGCCCAGGATCAGGAACCAGCAAGCTGCCTGCTTGTCGGCGTGCAGAAGTACCCATCTCTTCACGTCGATCCAGGGGTTTTGATAGCTGAGGGCTCGTCCAATGTACTTCGACTCCTCGTACACTCTCTGGTCGTCTGGTATGGCGATGCCACTACGCACCCGCTTCTGGATCTCAGACTGCCTGCGGACGAAAAGCGAGGTGCTAGCCGGGAGAGTCAGCCCAGAGACCGTCTGCTTCAGCCAGGCCAAAGTGTGGTCGTTACCGCACCACAGCTTCAAAACTCCTCCCTGGCTGATGACCCCCGTGCGGTCGCAAGCGATTGCGACGCTCAGGGGAGCGCTGGCAGCTTGGGCGTAGCTCCTTGACTCAACCCGCTTGGACTGGTCAAGCCTCGGTCGCTTATGCTCCACACGAGGAAAAACAGTCTCGTTGAGAGCACGCTTGGCCAAGACCTGATCATCCCTAGCGGGCAGCCATGTCGTGGTTGCTGTTTGAGCCGGTCCTTCTGCAACATTGATTGGCGGTTGGTCAGGTGTTGGTCGGCTAGTGCCGGCCTCAATCTGCGACCGCTGACCTGCAGAGAAGCTCAACTTACCGTTGCCCGAATTGGCCGAGTCAGTGGCAGCAACCTGCTTCTTCTGAGGGGCTTTGTTCTTACCGGCCCATCTGCGCTCGTGACAACGCTCCTTACGCGTCAGCCTTTCCCTCCTCTTACCCTGGTTGGATGGAGCTATTGGACCTGAAGGGTCCTTGCAAGGGCGGTGGGCTAGTGGAGTGGATTTTTTACCAGTCACTCGAGAAATCATCCTCGGTGACAGCTGCCTCACCAGTTGTGGGTTGTGGATTCTCAGGAGGAGGAGGCGGAGAAGGGTGTTCGGGAAGGCGTTCACTGTCAGTGGCATAAGTCGTCGCCGGTGATTTCGCCTTTGGTTTAGAAAGTCCGGTACTGGTCCCTTGCAGCGCCGTAGTCCTTGTTCGGCCTTAGTTTTGGTCTTAGCTGCGGTTTTCTCCACAGCTAGACCGGCACCCGCGCTGGAGCCTACGGCAGGTGCCGCAGGTTTTCCAGGAGCGAGCGAAGTGCAAGCACCTCGCTAAGGAGCTCCACCAGCTTTCACCGGCTCCGCTCCTGTGTTAGAATTAGATGGCCTTAAATTATCCATGATGTGTTAAAAGAAGACTTCATCTCTCTGGCTCCCACCCTCCATGGAGCCCGCACCTGGGAATGTCGTACTATTCAAAAGAGTATGACGTTGGGACTACCAGAGAGACATAGGTGCGCAAGGCTGGTTTACAGTGCGACATCGGGTGCTCGATCGGGCTAGTGTCGGAGGTCGAAAGGCCTACCCCCAACGAACTGATCAACCCTCACTTACACCGTCAGCATGACCTTTACCTACCGCTTCAGCCGTCTGAGAACGACCTCAGCGGACTCCACGCACCTCGCCTGTGGACCTCTGATGGGACACCGTGGCCATTTCCCTACCCTTGGCTAGAAAGTAGGGCCACCGTTTCGCTTGAAATCCAGACCAAAGGGGGCGTGTTGCCTTTCAGCTCAACCCCCCAGGATTCCTTCATCCCCGCTTACGGCACTCAACTGCGCAGGTCCTAGCGCAGGTGACCAGTTTCTCCTACTCGCCATCAGCTGATTTTAGTAACGGCCGAGCCCGCAACTACGCAGTCACGGAAGGGCCGCGGTGAGGAGGGGGTTTGGATGTTGGTGGAAAGTGGGAGTAGGTGGGATGTGATTGTGAAACTTGGGATAGGAGGGCCATAGGTAGGAGAATATGGGTTATGTGGGAGTTGGGATAGGACCGAGTGGATAACCTCCACTCTGTGGGTCGCCCAGCGGTTTCAGTTAAGTCTAATTCTGATGGAATTAGGCCAAAAACGAGATGGCAACTTCGGGAAGGTGGATCCGCCGGAAAGTGTCTGACACTTATGATACTACTTTAGAATAATATTTTACAAAACATATACAAAATCAGCCATAAAAAATTAAGTTAAGTAACTCGTTATTTTTAGTTTCCTTTCTCACCCTACCTGGTACCTGCTAAATTTTCAGGCTCGCCAAGTTACTTCGGCCGTACTTGTACTTTTTATTTTTTTCTTCTTTGGCATATTTGGCGTTTTCTTTTAAAATTTTGAGTGTTGTAGGATTTTTAGCATAGCTAACGAGTTTTGTTATCTCTTTCTATCATTTGTAGCCAAATGAAATGGGTGGTAAACCATGCTCAAACTGCTTTTTATTACGTTTGACATTATCGAGCACTAGTGAGGGCTGCGTTGTTTGAATAAGTACGGTTTATTTTTCTATAGATGAAGGAAACCTAAATTTACGATTAATTGTATTAATCGTTAAAACTGGAAAGTTGAAGCGAGCACTGGAGGCGAAGTTGTAAAGAACCGACTCCACATGTTGATCAAACCTACAAATGCAAAATAGTAAGTCCTTTATAACACCAGTGTGTAGGTATTTTGGAACTCGTGGAGTATTGAGGAGCTCGTGGCGCAGTAATAACAGCCGCACGGGTCAACCCGCATGGTTAAACAACGCTTGCCGAGGTCGGTCTGTTGATGGGTTGTTGATGGGTTGGGTGGGATAGGATGGGTTGGGGAGGGTACAAATCGTTCTATTCCGAGACTCCTCCGTGACTTAGTGATGGTCCCGCGAGTCTCATTTTTAGTCTTGCCAAGGGGTATCGTGTTACCCAGTTACTGGGTTGCAGAAGTTACATAGCTAGTCGCTCCATGTAATATACTGGTACTCAGCTGTATTCAGTTAGACTGGAAGAATAATTGAGAAAAGGCTAGGTAGATAGTGTGTATTTTATAATTATCGTTTTAATTTAATAAAATTTCGCCATGGGTAGTGTGAAAACGAAACCCGGGGCCCTGGAACGAATGCAACGAAGGAACAGGAGTGGGTTTTTAGTCAGTAAAAAGTCTGGCACTATCTCGTGCTCCGCCCAAGAGCGAGATTTATCATAAGATGATTTTCCCATCTAAAATTAAAAAAAAGCTAGGCAGGCGTTTTTGACACCACTTTATCACAATAATAATATGTTTAACAGTGATTTCTGGAGACTTATTCGGCACTTAAGAGTTGAACATAACAAACCCTTTTTCATATTCATTTATTTGCATCTTCAATGTTGGTAAGTTGGTACAAACAGGCTTAGAGCTATGCATCATTGTAGACCCTGTTTGGGCACAGCGATATATATTTTGACATTTAATCATTTTCTGGTATATTTAATGTTAAATTAATATTTAAAATTAATTACACCAGAAAATGTTTCATTATAATTTGGGTCTCTTCAAGGCTAGAGTGAATAGTGTCTCAATAAATTAGTGCGCCTCACCATCAACGATTGCATTACTACTTACCATCAGGTGGGATCGCAGTCAAGCACTAGTTTATAATAATTAAAAAAAAACACATGCAATTAAAACTATTCATTAAATTTAGAAATAAAATTGAAAATTATAATAATACAATGTCAAAGAAACTAGATAAACAAAATAAACAAATCAAAATAAATAAAAATACAAATGTCAAAAACAGTAGGCAAAGTAGCAATAACAGTAAAATAACAAGTAATAGTGGTAACATTCTATTTAAATATATGGTTGATAAATATAAAATTGTCTAAAATAATTTATAAATTGAAATCTTACTAATCAGTTATGTGCTAATTTGTTTGTCATCAAAAAATTCATAAGTGCACTTTGATATGAGAAATTGTTTTAATTTCCTAATAAATACATTTGTCTTACAAAAAAAAAAACATTATAATGTAGGTTTTTTATGGGTTTGTTGTTATATTGATGCCTTTTGGTAATAGAAAATTTCAGGTTTGTGTATGTACCACCAGTTTACCTTATACACAAAATTAAATTATAATGATAATGAAATTATACCTAAATACGCTTAGCTGGTGTTTTTTTAAAGAAATTAGTTATCCTGATTGTAGTAACATAATATAGGTAGGCTTCGACGCACTACATTGCTAACGTATCGGTATTCAAATCTCATCAATCATGATATATCAAAAAATGTGTTTTTAACCCTCTGCGACTGACGTGGGTCAATTTTTACAATTTTACTGGTGTGGTAGTACATGAGACACCATTTCAACATCAAATATTTTTATTTAATTAAATTATGTAGCTATTATATTTATATTTATAAGATTGTTAGCCTATTTTTTATGTTTAATAATATTTAAATAAAAAAAAACAATTTGTATTTTCATAATTAAACAGTGTTTATTGACTTATCACAAATCAGTCTAAGAATCTCTACTTAAACATTAATGACATAGAAAAAATTACAAAATCAACTTTTTTAATTTAACATTAGACATTTAAAAAATTAACAATTACAGTAATCAGTCTAGAAAAAATAACATAAATTCGTTGGTTGACTTCAAAATTAGACACTTTCAAAATCACAGCTTTGTTTGACAATTTTCACATAGTGGCTTCGAGCACAGAAGGCAAATTGGCTTCGAACAATCACAGCAACAATATTTGGTTTGTCTTTTTATTTTTGTTGGACAAATGGAACATCGTTTTCTGCCACTTGGTGGAACAGACCGAACTACCGGTGTTGGAGGGGGGATATCCTCACCTAAAACCCTAGTAATGGTCATGCGCAGTTCCCTTGGCAATCTTTCATTGTATACTCGGGCTTTCATATGAATGTTGGTCTAGAAGTATCATCATCATCATCATCATTTCAGCCAAAAGACGTCCACTGTTGGACATAGGCGGGAGGCCTATGTCCAACAGTGGACGTCTTCTAAGCGTCGCCACAATGACCGATCCTGTGCTTCTCGCATCCACCGCACTCCCGCGACCCTCACCAGGTCGTCTATCCACCTTGTGGGAGGCCTTCCAACGCTGCGTCTTCCGGTGCGCGGTCGCCACTCTAGAACCTTTCGGCCCCATCGATCACCCATTGTTCTACGAGCAATGTGCTCTGCCCACTGCCACTTAAGTTTGGCTAGAAGTATAGATATATGTAAAATACGTAAATAAAATCAAATTCCAAAATAACGAGAATTATTACCAAAAAAATATCTTATCGTAAGATAAACTAAAATAATTTACTGATGTGGTAGTTTAGGAGACACTATGAAACTATAACCATTTTATTGAGGTGGTAGTATAGTAGAAACTTACCTTGACACTGGTGTGGTAGACTCGTGGACACCTGCCTCCCACTACGCAAACGTGCGCTCGATACGACCGCCCCCTGCACACTGACCGACGCGTGAGCTCACGATAGTAAGGTACTGAGAGCGGTGGCGCTCAAATTTGAAAATTAACGGTAATAAACCGAATTTTATATTTCGCGGTGTCTGTTGGACTAACACGTCAGCCGCAGAGGGTTAATTCTAAAATAAAAAAAAATCCATATCCAAAAATATTGTGGGATAAAAATTTGATAGTTAAAAAAAAGCTGGAATGCGATAAACGGATACAGTAGCCGATTCTGAACACACCACTTTCAGGATTTGTCTTTACTATGTTGCTTCTTGTGTAGTCAAATGGCACTTCATTACATGTCAATGGTAATATGTAAAAGTAATTTGTCGTCGTCAGTCTTGCTGGCGTAGCAATTAAGTTTTTGCGAGTTTTCATAGTTCAAGTGTTAATATTGGAGGTGTTGCTGTGTTATGGTTAAGAAAAAGGATTTAAATATTGAGTTTTTGTAACATTTTCATCTAGACAAAATCAAAAAATCAAAATTTGCTGCAGCTATGCTCTTTATTAATAGTTTCTATGCTTTAATAAAAATAAGCAAACTTCCATATCATGTCCATCAGTGAGTTGCAAGTTGTCGTGTATATCACATTTATTTAGATTTTCAAGGGTTTTATTTTTTTTGATCATCGTCACTTTCACGGAGATAGCGCGATTGTCTCTGAAAATAAAATAAAAAAACAATTTATAAAAATATTCGCCGCTAAGATTCTTGCTGCTCTTGATTATCAAGTGGTGAAACGTTAAATGTATTTTCATCAGCTTGTCAGTAAATATTATTAGAAATACACAAAAAGCAAAGTGTACAAAGAATCTGCAAAGATTATATTGACTTCTGTGTTATGGTTCTTAGATAGTTGAAGGACATACTAACAGAAAGATGAGAACAGCTTTGTAAGCTTGAAGGCGATAATAAAACGTATGAAGAAGACATGAAATCATACAAATGCCGTATAGATTTAAAGAAACACCAAGTTTGGTTAAAATGGTTCAGGATACTCACATTCCTATTCAGGTCTAAGGTATTGTAATTGAGGGGTAAATACTAAAAAGAAACACAGTACAATATTAATTTGAGTGTTTGGATTGGTGCTTATTGATGCTCGACTTTTTTCAAAGTACAAGTTTTTTAGATTAACCTTAGTTAAGTGGCTTACTCGCAGGTCTTCTTGAAAACAATAAACGAAATGTTTTCAAGATCGTGTAGGTTTAATACAGCGTAATAAAAGCTGCGTTACCCTGAACGGGATGTTTAACCTTACAAAAGGTAATACCTACGAATTTAGCAAAAACACCATGGGCAGCACCATTTGACAAACTTTTGTGGATCGTGCTGCACATTACGGCTACGCTGGGAAATTATTAAATAAACCCTCTCGCCCTGTTCGGAGCGAGAGGGAGTGTCAGACTATTACTGACTAAAACCTACCTGTATCCTTCAGTTACCCTTTGCGTTCCAGGGCCATGGTAACTCTGCTGAACAATTCCGCAGCCCTGGGACTTCAGCTACGTTGCGACAAACTTCATAATAATTCATGACAACTCCGAAAGATGCGAGTTTGATAGGACGGACATAGAGATATCATCAAAATTATTTTTTTTTATAAAATAGACATTTAAGCTCAACTTACCGCCGAGTTTTGTCTGTATGCTGCCGCTCGGTCACTCTAAACGAGGAAAAAATTACACTTTAATTTAGATATACATATTAAATTAAGCTTACATAAATAAATGTAATAAATTGTAAACCTTAATGCCTTCGAAATCCTGTGAAGAAGTTATTAAATTAGCATCGTTTCGATATTCATTGCTCCATTCGTATACAAGACGTCTTGATTTACATTAGTCTATCAATAAATATCGAAAATATGCTATGCTAGAATCTAAACACCCAATAATCACATTGAGGATTAGTTAGTAGTTTACTTTCAGTAGTAAACAAGAGGTATTAACGTAGGTACGTTATTAAGTTTTACTTACAATATATTCGTTGTTTGGTTTACTGCCAAGCAATCCAAACTAGCGGAAAGGACACCGATAAATTAAAAATCTATACATGACATGTACCTACTTCACCAAAGGAGACTTTTACCATCATAGGCTTAGAAGGAGTAAAACGGCTAGACGAGATTAGGAATAAAAATTCAATAGAACAAGAAATCAAAATCTAACACTGAAATGAAGACCAAAGTGCGTAAGTAGAGAGGACATTTTAGTTTTTTTCTGATAAAATTGCTGTGTTTGCTTTTCATTTATAAGACAAACTCATTAGTGTTGTTATCATATCGGTACTTTGCTTTGACATATTACGATGAAAATGTAGACTCCTATCATCGACTGCCTAGGCTTTCCGCTATATGTTGGCGTCGATTTCCCGTTTTATCAGAAGTATGTGAACTGTAAATGAAGTGACTGATGAACTTCACGACGAAACTGAATTGTATGTAAATGAATTAAGAAAATAGGAACTGGCTTGGTCACTTGTATCACATAAGAATCTTGGAAGATCATTGTTAAAAAAACTGCGGTTCACTGGAATCCAGGCTCAGGAAACGTCGATGCAGCAGGTTCAGGGACTGAGTAGAGAGTAGGTTCGATACCTATGTCTCAACTAGGTAGTCTACTTAAATTTGGCTGATCTGTTGGACTGCAAACTTAATCTAGCCATTTTAAACTTTGTTAAACGATTCATGTTACCTCGCTGTATGTTTGCAGGGTTTTCACATATGGCGCGATCTAAATATAAACAAAATATTTAAATAATATACAGAAAAATGTTTTACGGGTCGTTGAATCTATTCTGTAGCTTATAGTTTTGATAATTTGAAATTGTCTTCGTATTTTGATAAAAGCGATTTCCATTATAAATAGGCGGTCCAGTAACATAGTTTTGTCGAAGCTTGGATCCATTTTTGTTACTTACGTATTTGAAGTTAACGTCCTAGAATAAACATATTATTTGTTTCATTAATTTTAATTGTTAACAGTGGTGTATATTAATTCAAGGTAGGTGGAAATGTTAAGATGTTATGCTGGTGTCGGTATTAATCACTATTTTTGTTGTGTTAGTGCTATTTTTTATTTTAAAAAAGACTTACGCCTAAATCGTGGACTCCTGCTGTTCGCTGAAAATGTACAATTATTTTGTTAAACATGATTAGTCTATTTCAAAATAATTACATACAAATATAAAATATGACGTACGCTTATACCGCTTGGTGGAGTCTAGAAAAAAAATTAATAGAAAACGTGCGTTTTTAATTACGTTTCAATAACAATTAAAATGATATTCATTGGCAAATACTTAAAAAAGCATTTCAATAAAATGCAATGCTTACGTAAGAAATTTTAAGAGTCTGTAAAAATAAAATTGATTTAATAGAATGAAAAATGCATCTGGTGGTATTATTTGACATTAGTGATAAGAAATTAAAAAAATAGGTGAATCTTAAAAATTATTTAATTAAAATTATACTCACGCCTTGACCTCCATATCTCTAGAGCGAACAATAAACAAGGTGTAATAGGTATTCTAAGTTTATAACAAAAATGTATTTTATTAATAAAAAATGTAAGACGAATTGACAGTGTTAAGAAAGCATAATGTTTTGTGTAGTTATACAAACTGTGTGAAGTTTAGCATACCGAAATTATGCAGCAGGTTTTTAGATAGAAGTAAAAATTGGTGACACAAAAATAAAACAATCTTAATAAGATGAATAGAAAGAAATAGAAAATATTTTATTTGCACCCACACATACACGTGCATTGTGGCCAATAGAATACCAGCCAGAGTAAGAAAAAAAAGGTTAAATAATAATATAATCATTACTAACTGTTTGTAATTCATCCACACTCTGGGCGAGGATGTCCAACTGTGAACTCTGTAATCCAAAAGTCTATTTTCCATTTTATAACAACGTTTTTTTACAAAAGTTACGGTTTTTTATATGCACTACAGCTTATTGAAAGATTTCAATAGTAAATAATGGCCCACGTTGGCTCATTTTCAATATACATTGAAAAATTGCTTCAGGAATTTATCGACGTCTTGTATACGAATGGCAATGGACATTGAAATAGGGTTTTATGAGCAGTGGGCCAGAAATAACAGTGTGCTCCTTATATTTTCATGGTGGCATTTGTGCAAAATTTTAAAATAACATGATGTTTACTAATCCAGTTGCGAAAATATACTGAGCATTCTGTACAAATAAATATATTACTTATTTCCATATAGGAACATATATAGAGAAAGAAGGAGCATTTGAGGGTGGTCTAATAATATTTACCCTCAATGCATTTTCGTAATTTTCTTCATCATCATCTTCGCGATCGTTATTTCTCTGAAAATAACATTATTAAAGAAGTAACTTTTATAAGAATACATTCAAAAGTGACTTTAAGATTATAATCTAAGATGTGAAACTTACGTTGCTGTCACTCCTGTCGCGCCTGTCGTCCTGTGAATATTTAAGTACATTATCATTCTGGTTGTTGTTAAAGAAAAAGTTTTTTGAAAGTTAAAAATAAAAATACACAAGTAAAGTTTTTAAAATACCAAAACCACCACCAAAGTGCACCCGTGAAACACGGAAACACATTTTTTTTTTTAAATTAGTACTGCCAAATAGCACACATTTAACATTAAGAAAAACAATAATAATTGCTTCACATTTAACATTTGCAATTTTATAGCTTTGTGATAAAAAAAAAATAAATACAAAAAAAAAAAAAACTATGAATACCACCAGATCCTTTAAATTGTGTAAAAAATAAAAATAATCGAAATGAAACAGAATCCAGAATTATTGTTTTTGTTGATTTCCAGTATTTAATTTATACCAAAACAATTGTTTACCAAATATCTACCAAAGTCCATTGTCAAAACTATTGAATAACTCAAAGTAAAAGGGTCAAATTAGGCATCGCGAATAAATGCAATTATGGAAACATAATTTCAATATTATTTTTTGAGTAATAAAATTAATTACATGAAAAAAGAAACTGCTATGAATGATACTATATATATATCTCATATGCTCTTACTCTGACGCACTATTCCGAACAAATTAAGAACTTTTTCAAACATTATCATTGTGCAAAACACTTTGTCTAGCGTAGCTTACGGTTTACTTGATATTTTTATGGAACATTACTCCTATTTATTTTGATATTTTTACAGCTCAACAGGATGCTTACTTTTTCAGATTAGCGCGTCAAAACATTGAAGCAGTTCAAAGTTACAAATAAGACTTACATCTCGTCTATCATCGTCCCTCCTGTCACTGTCTCTTCTGTCGTCGTCCCTCCTGTCACTGTCTCTTCTGTCATCATATCTGTCCGAGCTACGATCCCTCCTATCATCGTTGTACCTACTTGCCCTGTCCTGCTCTTGTCTTTCTCTCTTAGCCTGTCTAAGTCGTCTCCCTTGTCTCTCTCGCCTAGCTTGTCGAGCTCTTCTCGCTCTTCTATTGCTGTCACTTCGGTCATCATCTCGTCTATCATCATCTGCTCTGTCATCGTCGTTCCTGTCATCATCTGCTCTGTCGTCTTCGGTTCTGTCGTTATCTGCTCGGTCGTCATCATTTCGGTCTCCGTCGCGTCTGTCATCGTCTGCTCTATCATCGTCTGTCCTATCATCATCGTTTCTGTCATCATCTGCTCGGTCATTTCGCCTGTCACTTGATCCATCTCGTCGATCTCGCCTGTCATAGCTATTTCGGTTTGAGTTGCTCCTGTCGTTGTCGCGTCTGTCGTTGTTGTCATCATCGTCATCGTTTCTATCGTTATTATATCGGTTTTGCGAGCTGCTTCGGTCACCGTCTCGTCTGTCGTTGTCATATCGGTCATTGTCATTTCGGTCGTTGTCATACCGGTCGTTGTCATATCGGTCATTAGCATATCTATTGCGAGAGCTGCTCCTATCGCTGTCATCCCTTCGATCATTGTCAAGCCTGTCATCGTCGTTTCGATCATTGTAGTATCTGTTTTGAGCGTTGCTTCTATCGGTGTCTCTTCTATCACTGTTCCTTCGGTCATTGTCATATCGGTCACTGTTGTAACTGTTACGAGAGCTGCTCCTGTCATTGTCTCTACGGTCATCGTCGTTCCTATCGTTGTCATATCTATTTCTTCTGTTACTGTCGCTTCGGTCATTGTCTCGTCTGTCGTTGTCGGATCTATTCCGGCTTGCACGCCTAACTCTTCTGTCGTTATTAGATCTGCTACGAGCACTCTCTCTGTATCGCTGATTGCTGTCACGTCTGTCATTATCCCTTCTGTCGTCATCCCTCCTGTCGTCGTCCCTTCTGTCATCGTCCCTCCTGTCATCGTCCCTCCTGTCATCGTCCCTTCTGTCACCCTCATTTCTGTCACTATCAGCTCTGCTTCGGGCACCTCCTCTATTACAGCTGTTGCATCTGGCACCAGGTCTTCTACGGTAGCTATTATCGTTTCTATTGCTGGCAGATCGAGAGCTGGATGACCGATCGTAATCCCTACGGTCACGTCCGTTTCGTTTGTCGCTTCTGTCCTGACGATCCTTTCTGTCACTATCGTTATTGGCATCGTTGCGGTCACGTCTCTGTGGAATCATATATACAAGTTTTATATTTTATGATATTTGTACCTGATAATAATTTAGTCGTTTTATGTGAGATTGATAGTCCAATTTTATTATTTTTTGATAGACTAATTGTAAGTCTGTGGTTCTTTCATATATATCATCTACATCCTTATGTTCCAGTTTTTATTATAATACTGACTAATTTAGAGATTGTTTAATCTTATCATTATTTTTTATGTTGTTGTTGTAATTTATCTGTAAGATGTTATTTTTGAAAATGAATGAGAACTATCGGATCAAAGTCAGCCTACCATATTGAAGTCAAAGCTAGACCAGAAGCAATGTTGATTTATATAGAGCACAAGAGTATAAAAGGAGGTGTAATACTCAGATTACCTCTATTCTTGTCCGGCATATACTCGGTTCCTTGCCGGGCGCATCACGGGCGGGTAGCTTAAGAGTAAAACCGGATATCACACATGGACTCTCATATACTTAGTAATATGATTCTGAATGTAAGACGATTAACAAAAGGAGGGGTCACTCTACGTGGACATATAGAATGGCCAGGAGCAAAGTACTTATAATCAGCGTTCATTTATGGCATATATAAGAACACTCCATTTGAGCTCAGGATGCAAGGATCGCAGCAGATGGCTTTCTATAGTTACTATTTAGGAACCTAAGGAAAAAAAAGCGAGCGCTAATGCATGTATGGCTCAGTCAATTAGTAACACCCAAAATGGATGACAGTTAATATATTATGATTATCAAATATTTTGTACAGTAGATTCCGTAAAAAAATCACTGAAAACTTAAGCAAAACTTAAACAGCTCATTTTTCCTAAATTTACCCTGTGAAATTCATATTCGGTAGACCACTGATGTGTTAAGGTGTGTTAAAGAAATCGATATTACTATAATTGTATTATACCACGTCGTCATCATCGTCGTCATCGTCATCGTCGTCTCTGTCGCGTTGGTCCTGTGAAAAATAAATAATTTTAGTTTTTTATTTATTACTTGTGACATTGATATCAATTTTGGTTGACAGAACGGACCACGGACACCAAGTTACAAATATCAGTGTGGAGGCCCTTCGCAGGGTATGCGTCACTTCCATTTTTGTCCGTCGTGCTTAAACACCTGACCTTCTAGGATTTAAATAAGGCCAATTATAAAGCTTTACAGGTGCTCAATACTGTTCGGACAAAATGTTATTTGAGTCTACTGACATGAAAAAGCAAAGAACATGGGAGTTGAGTAAGAAGATGACGAATCATCATTTCTGAATTATATTTTCCGAATTCTTTATTACACTTAGACAACGTTATTTGCAAGAAACCTGTGAAGTAAGATAATTATATTTAATAATTGAAACTTACAGCATCGTCTGTTCGATCTTCAACCAGCTGATAAAAGAAAATAAACAGTTGTTTTAGTGGTAAATAGTAAATTATCTTACTATTTTCAATACGAAGTTATGGACATAGGAAATTCTAGAGACACACATAAATAAAGACAGTTTATGTTGTTTATATCTTTGTTTACTAAAATAAAAAAAGTTAGCAATAAGAAATATGCTAAAGAAGTAAATACATTTGTAAGAATAAAAGATAAGCTTAAAAATCAAGTTGAACTAACTGACTAGGGTTTTGCGAAACTTGGCCTTCCAAAACATAAAACACGTCAAAAAGATGATGATGTAATAGACCAAGGTCAAGGAGAAATATTCTAAGTGGATGGTAGATCTTCAGTTATTGAAGAGGCACCAGAAAAAGGACGCAATTATAAGCTAAAAGTGTCAAGGAATACATAATAATGTGTCTATGAAAAGTGATAGAGAGCTCAAACAAATAAGAAATTGATGATGATAAACTTTCTGAAAAAAGAAATATCCAGGACATAAATCTGGCGATACTCTATGCAGAAGTGAAGATAAAATTGTTGTAGTAATAAAAAACATGTCTTTACATTTAAACTAAGCCTGCGTAGTCGTCGTCGATATTCTTGTTGCTGTAAATAATATAATATGACTTAAAATCCGGGAACTTCTCCTGAGTTTATAAATAAATAAAAGGTAATTTAAGTAAACCAGTGGAGTTGAAGACTAGAAGGATATCTTAGAGATAGAGACATTATTAACATAAACAATTTGGGTTTCATTAGATAGAATCACAGCCTACATAATCAAGCAAGACTCGACGAGATAAAAACATTTTGGGATTTGTCGTACTGAAATAAGAATTTATTTATTAATAGGAATCTGTTCTCTTATTTTGGTGCATCAGGAAGTAGGTAATCTGCTGTTATACTTGTTGTATTTTACCATTTGTTGTCCACAACTTGAGGACCAGTAGAAGTTAATGTATTTTATTTATCATATAACTAAAACAGTAATATGCTTAACTTAATTAAAACTAACTTACAAAATCCCAATATATAAGTTAAATGTATTAAATTTACAATAATATTAGAAATCTTACCTGGTCATCGGCATTTGACTGGCTCTGCTAAAATTATAAAAACGTTTTGTTTAGCAATTAACTACTTAAAAAAAATAAAAAAGAATAAATTGATAATGATGATAAAGTAGTCATTTTAAACAAGAACAAAAAAAAACTATATTTTTACAGCAAATAGATTATTCGATGGCTTAGAGTGAAAACCTCGGATATGCAATTTTAGGTAATTTTATTTTATTATATTTCTGAAAAGAAAAGATAGTAACGCACAAACTTGTATCACGTAAAATTTTGATTGGATACTTGTAGCGCCATCTACGATGTTGAATGCATATCTTGCTCGAGTCAGTTTGGTGTGATCACCTCGCGACGGCACTTCAAAAATTGCGGAAAAAATTAAAAAACAAGAAAAATAAGCGTTTGAAATAAATCAATAGTTTTTTTTTTAATAAAACACGTTAAAAACACATAATAATAAAGGTCTAATTTGGTTTTTTGTGCCTCCTGAAAAGTTACGTATTTCACAGACGCCATGATTTAAAAATCGTGGAAATAAAAATCTTTTCTTTTTACTTACCGAAGCAGGTGCGGCCAGCACGACAGCGAGGCAAAGAGAAAAGAGGATTATCCACCTCATCTTTGCTATGAGCCCAACAAAACGCTATGGTAAAAACCTCCTCACGCAGTATTTATAAAAAACCGGTGAATACCGTAAATAATCGATATTAATGATTGCACGCTCCTCACTAATCGGGCATGAAATCTTAGCGCAATTGCGAACAGTATATTTCTTAGATTTTCGATTTTTAATTAAGTATTGTGTTATTAATAATTCAATTATTGTCTTATGAGGTTCTAATTATTATTTTTGTGTAAAGAAATTTTTTTTTTTTATTCCAGATTAGTGACATTAGGCGATTTTAAGGACGTCACTGAAAAGTACCTACATATAATGATGTATGAAGCCTATTTCATTTTAAGGGCTTGAACACTTCACAATTTAAAATGATAACTTGAAAACCATTTAGATCTACACGTCTTCACCAAAACCTAAACTTATCGAGTACCAAACACTTAGGTAACTTTTACAAGTTAATTTATGATTTAATCAAATATTCCCGATAGTGTAAATTATACATTTACACGATAATAACTTAGATACTATTATTACATGTAATTGTGTTCATAAAATTATTGAAGCAGTGTGTAATTTGAAACTCATTATCACACTGTTTCTTGTGAGAGTAGGGTTGCCAATTGCCAAACATAGTTTTTTTGGAGGTGTGTTGAACAGAGTGTGAAGTCCTGTAAACCTCCGCTGAGTAGGGAGGTTCCTCCGACCAGACGGGAGTTCAGTCTGATTAGGGCAACTGCTCGATAGATGACTTCGGACGGTTGATGTCCAAATCGTGCGTAGAACTGGGAGAACTATCATCGCTTACCATCAGGTGAGATAGTGGTCAAACACGAGCCTATCAATAATAATAAAAAAAGAACTAACTGCGCGATTCAGGATTTTGAGTTTAGTTCCTATGTGACGCCATAGATGTAGCTACACTTTCAAATCAAATCAAAACCAACAAAATTGAGTTGGAATGAGCTGCTTATTTATTTAAATTGAAATTGGGACTATAAAAATAGCTTCCAAAAATATAAGGATAACGTTAGTGTGTGCTAGAAGTACATTTAAATATGTCTTCAAGAGAAGACAGAAACAACTAGATAGTTTTAAAAAAATATTTTTTAAAACTATCTTTTTTATCTTTAGGTACTAAAAACAAATTACGTTATTTTTGTCAAAAAGACGGTAACCCTACCGCAGCGCGGCACGGCATCCTGCCGCGGTAGCCCGTGTTGCGTCTTTCAATGCCGTGCGATGATATCCCTTTCGACGTCACGGGACCATTTTAAAGCATAGGAATTTATGTCGTATTTCATTTCTATATGGTTGAATGGTTGAATTGGTAAAAAAATTAATCCTTTGCCATGCTGTCCCGGTCTGCGTAGGGCCTTTAAGACCTTAGATTCATGTATTTTTACGTGATCATTTGTATTAATTGAAGAGGTTATCTACCAGCCGCATGTCGCAATGAAATTGGGCAAAGTCAACCTCTGACTGGGTCCTGAAAAACAGGAACTAGCGTCACGGTAGGCTCAGAAGGAGATGGGGTGACGAGTTGAACTCCTGCCTAAAGGATTGCTGGATTGATTGCTAGGCGAAATATAATAGCTAGGGATAGAGAAAAGTGAAAGAATAGAAGGAAGACCTTTGCCCTTTTTGGAAAAAGGAAAGTTTTTGGTTTTTTTCTGATAGCTACAACTTAGGGGTTTTTAAGTCAAGAGTGAATAGGTTACTTCTAGGCAAGTATGCTCCATCGTCGACCACATCATCGCTTCCCATCAGGTGAGATGGTGGTCAAACGCGAGCCTATCATTAATAAAAAAAAAAGTTATGCGCACATAAGGTAAAATGTACGAAATCGATGTAGATAGGTAACTTTTATAAAATAATATTGTGTGGAACTTGATATATGCTTTGTTTCATCGCAATCGATTGACTATATCGAAAGATATACTACATTCATTGACTGTTAAGCGGTACGAAGTATCCCGAGGCAACTAGTAATGTAATAAATTATAATAATAATTTGTTCAACTTTAAAGAGATAGGTAAGTACGGAAATAAATTTTCAACGGTTTTTAGCGTTAATTGTATTTAGTAAGCTGTCGTTCTATTCCTGTTACACAAAGTTAAATCCGTTAACAGCTTAAACAGAAGTTAGTTTCAAATAAAAAGTTTTAAGGGATTAACTCAACGGATATTTTCGACTAGGGATGTAGGTAACGAAACCGGAGTTTTTGAATAAGGTTTCTGGGAATCGGAGACATAATCGGAATCGGAGGCATCAAATGCGAACAGCTGAAGAGTGGAATTCCTGCCGGAGTCCTGTCAAAGTGTGTTTTCTAATAGGTACAACCTAGGGGTCGTTAAGTCAAGAAAGGTAAGCGTGCTCCATCGTCGGCCACATCATCGCTTACCATCAAATGAGATAGTGGTCAAACTTATAGAATACAACTAAAGTTAATATAAAATTCGGAGAATTACCTATAAATGAAAAGCGCATATATCAATTTATTACTTTAATTGAGGTCCACCAATAGTTGTTACAGATATTATACAGATAGGAACATACAAGTAATTGTGTCTTAAATCTAACTGCATAACCAATTACAGGTAAACACCACATGCTAAATGCTCTTCGTAGTTATAGATTTAATTTTCAACTTAATGTACTTAAAGTATTCTAGATAACTATGGGGTTGAAACTCTCGGATCGTGGGGTCCGAGTGCTCACAAATTATTTAAAGAACTTTCAAAACGCCTTGTTGACACTTTGCGTGACCCAAGGGCTGGCTTTTACTTCGGTCAAAGGATAAGCATTGCCATTCAGCGTGGCAATGCCGCCAGTCTTTTGGGTACATTACCAGTCGACAGCGATGTGGAGGTGTTTTTCGACGCCGTACTTTAGATTACTTTTTTTTTGTACTTTAAGGCTTTTATTTTGTAAGTTAGTTTTAATTACGTGCTAATTATATTAAATACTACTGCTAATTACAGTAATTACGTCTGATAAACACCGATATTGAGTCTGCGTGGACCTCTATCAGGTCACTGTGTTTGTATAAGCTAAATGCTTTTAAAAGTTTAGGTATCAACACACTTTCACTTTGTAAACCCTAGTTTTATTGAATTTCAATTTAGCCGATTTACTGTCTCTTAAGTTAATCGTTTGTCTTGGTATGGTCATGTGAAGAGGAGGGATGAAGCGCATGTTACTAAAAGAGTTATGAGTTTACATGTGGATGGATGGAGAGGGAGAGGGAGACCAAAGAAAAGATGGATGGATTGTGTGAAGAGTGATATGAAAGAAAAGGAAGTTAATGATAGCACGACGAGTGACAGGGCAGAATGGAAGAAAAAAACATGTTCCGCCGACCTAATAACACGGGACAAGGGCAGGAAGATGATGACTGTCTCTTAAGTTAAAGGTCTAATTTTTTGTATGCCTATATCTTGCAGACTTACATTTTCTGTTCACAAAACTATGCTTGTATTTGTGTGTCGCTTGGATAAATAATAGTACATTATGATATAAGTGTGTAATGTTAGTGATTACCGTCGAGGCGGTATTTAGACCCGAGCCGTGGCGAGGGTCTTAAGAGAGCCAAGAACGGTAATCATTAATTACTCACGTGTGTCATACGACGTTTTTCGATACACTTGTGAGAAAACAACAGTAAAACTAATAAAATTTTCTGTGACATGGCGGTAAAAATCTGTTTTCATAACCACGCGTATAATTTTTTTTTATTTATCCCTAGAGGAAGGCTAAGGTATTTTGATCATACTGCCTAGTCTTACGTTTGTTTTCTTGCGTGAAAAGTTTTTACGATAATGTCTTTCGTAGTGACAATAGAATACGGATGGAACACTTTCTAATGATTTTGTAGTATTTAATTTAATTTAATTAATACAGCAACTAAACTTTACTGGAATAAAAAAAACCACGCCAAAAACCGCGCGCATCTTAAAATGGCGGCCATAGACCACAAAAAAATAGTACATTATGATATAAGTGTGTAATGTTAGTGATTACCGTCGAGGCGGTATTTAGACCCGAGCCGTGGCGAGGGTCTTAAGAGAGCCAAGAACGGTAATCATTAATTACTCACGTGTGTCATACGACGTTTTTCGATACACTTGTGAAGAAAACAATAGTAAAACTAGTAAAATTTTATGTCACATGGCGGTAAAAATCTGTTTTCATAATCACGCGTATCATTTTTTTTTATTTATTCCTAGAGGAAGGCTAAAAAGGTTTTAACTACACTAGTGTGTAATGGTAATCAAAATGTCACAGTTTGGTAACGAGTGCCATTATATACCTAAGTGCAGTGCAATAAGAGTCACTTTCTGAGCAAGTGTGTTGAAAAAATTTGAATGTACAATTTATTTACTTAATGTTTTTTATTAATTTAATTACGAGTTAAATTTGTCCATTTTAACTTGTAAATTGGATGAAATAAGTAAGACATTAATTTATATACTATTGAACGGAATTTTATTCGAATTCAAAATTTGTTTTGCGAACAAAGAGGTGGAACAAAAAGGTTTTAACTACATTATAGCACTAGTGCGTAATGGTAATCAAAATGTCACAGTTTGGTAACGAGTGTCATTATATACCTAAGTGCAGTGCAATAAGAGTCACTTTCTGAGCAAGTGTGTTGAAAACCATTTTATTATTATTTCTTTATTTGTATTATTCACATATTATTTTTAAAAATTTCTTAAAAATTAATATTTAAATATAAAAAATAGTACTTAGTCCGCCGGTGTTTGGACCTCTCGCGCCGGGCCTTGGTACAGGCCATGGTCCGGAGCGAGGAGGAGTGGCAGGTGGTCGCCTCCTCCTGCGAAGCAGTAATGCTAGCAAAGGTCCTCACGCCCCAATCGCCGCCGGGATTACAATCCCCATTTCCGGCCACCGTAGGCGCGGGCTTGCGGACGGCGAATAATGGGTAGCTCGCCGTTCCATCTTCCGGTAACCGTACGGACCGAGCCCAAGCCGTCGACGGTGCGTAGTGTTCCACGCGCGCCTCAAGGAGATGCCAGCAACCGTAGAGGCCCAGCAGGGTCGAAGCCTACTGGGGCCATGAGTGATGCGAAAGAGATCCCCGGGGCCCTGGCAAAATGGTAAAGAAGGAACAGGAGTGGGTTTTTAGTCAGTAAAAGTCTGACATTATCTCCCGCCCCGCACAAGAGCGGCGGATGTCATTAGATGATTTTCCCACCCGAAAAAAAAGCTGGTGTTGGGAGCGAGGCTGGACCCTACCGGTGGTGAGGGCTCCAGAGACAGGAACCTAATTATTATTATGTGTTTGCACATACGGGGTAACAACATTCCAAGGACAAAAAAACAAAACAACAAGTGAAAGAGTAATCTATAGAAGGCAACGTCTTCGTTCCTTCTGTCTCCCTCTGGAAAGAGGTTCCCTGCGTGACAGTCTTATTGAAGCCGAAATCGGAATCGAAGGTACACTATTAATCGGAAGTTCCGAACTTTCGGAATCAGTATATAAACTCTGTAACATCTTTATTTACAAACGAGTTAGTGTCTGTTTCATTTACAATGGAACATAGGAGGTATTAATTTTTTACTAAGCTTACAGCATGTCTTTGCATTTTTAACCTAGGAACTAAGTTTGTTCGGAAACTAAAGTGTTAGTTAATAAATCTATTTTTTTACTTAATTCGTTTAAAGCTATGATTAAAAGTATAAAATTTCTTTTTTTTTAGAAATGTTTATTTACAAGAAAAAGATTTTATCTACATATGTATATAAAAACTTTCCAAATTGAGTTCAATATCTATTTGGAATGAGAATATTTTTAATAACGACGGAACCCTCTAGTATCGGTAGAGTGCAATTGTACTCGAGACCTGAGCGAGCAACAATACTATTTTTTTAAAATTCTTATTGTGGAATAGCTAACAGGCTTCATCATCTTAATTTTAGCCGAAAGACGTCCACGGCTGGACAAAGGCCTTCCGCAAGTGTTGCCACATCGATTGATCCTGAGCGTCTCGTATATTTAGTCACTTAAAGTTTAGCAATTCTTCGGACTATGTCGTTAACCTTGGTTTTCCTGCGGATCTCTCCATTTCTGATTTGATCATGGAAATTCCATCCATCCTCTATTACGCCTTGGGTGACTTGAAGCCTTCTGATGAAGCCAATGGGCCTGTCATCACGATAACAGAGGTCTTGCCGCGACCTCTTAACGCGATTCATTTGACGACCTAAATTGAACTGTTAAATAGATGGAGCTGTATAGGGTGAATAGCTCCATCACTCTTTTTTGCCCTAGGCCACTGTATTAAGCTTTTTTTCTTTCTTTGAGCTTGTTTTTCTTTCTTTCTTTTCAATAGTGGTTCAGTGGTAACGGCAAGCGCTTTACTTTGTGTAATTTATTTCGTAACCACTGTTCTCAAAACGGTGAAGGAAAACATCGTGAGGAAACCAGCATGGCCTAGAACCAAAAATTTGCAGACGTGACATTCACCAACCCGCACTGAGCCTGTGTGGAAGTTTACGGCCCTGTCCCTCACTTAAAGAGAACGTCTGACTCCTGGCGGCGGGATTAACCCGCACTGGGCCTATGCGGTGGATTACGGCCCAGTCTCTCACTAAAAGAGAGGCCTGACTCTTAGCAGCGCGATCAACCCGCACTGGGTCTGTGCGGTGGACCGCACAGGACTAGAGACTGGGCCGTAATCCATAACGGCCCAGTCCCTCACTTAGAGAGGAGGCCTGACTCCTAGCAGCGAGATCAACCCGCACTGGGTCTGTGCGGTGGATTAAGGCCCAGTCCCTCACTTAAAGAGGAGGCCTGACTCACGCACGCCTGACAGACGCAGCGGGATCATAACAAGATTGGTTACGTTATTTAATGTTATTTATTTTTATCATGAAAAGTTTGTGCTAAGGTTTTTTCTCACTGCTTGGCCTATTTCACAGAAACTGTGCATTACTATCTGTGAAATAATTTTCATATCTGGGCCAGTATTTCTGCAGGTAAGGCACCTTTTACACGGTTGTCGAAGCTGGTTGAGTGATTGGCTATCGGTGCGTTTTCGATTCCCGCACGGAACAAATACTTGTATGGCCTACAGATATCTTGTTGTTCCGGGAGTTTACATTTTTAGCCGACTTCAAGAAGGAGGAGGTTCTATGTTCGGCTGAATGTATTTTTTTTAATGTATGTTCACCGATTTTTTTTATTGGAAGGTTGTGCTTCCAAATTGGTCTCATAGAAATATTGTTATGATCTGATCAAGAACTTCGAAGTTATGGAACGGAACTCCTCATAGGATCACAGCAGAACCGTCGTAACAAGTAAAATTGCTTGGTTTATACTTGTACTCGATGACTGACTGAAGGAAGAGGGGGAATAAATCGAACTGATCTGATGACGAAGCCTAAAGTTAGTCACCGGAATTCTGTAATAAATTAATGTAATCTAAACGTGTTTGGGATTATTAGAATTGTGATGAGATGCACTCTGGTTACAAGGTATTTAAGTTTGAATGAGGGGTGCTTTTTAGTGGTGGTACCATAACTAAAAAGTGCAAAATAAAAAAATAAAAAATAAAAATACAACCGACTTCAGTGTAAAAAAAAACACAGAAAAATGCAAAATAACTTTAATTTCGGAAGTCGGTGTAAAATAACGAACGAAACTATTATAGAAACACCGACTTCCCAAATTGAAGTTATTTGGCATTTTTCAGTGTTTTTTTTTACATTGAAGTTGATTGTATATTTTTTGTAAGTACATATAAACATTTTATTGTGAACGTAAACAATTTTACCTCTTTTATAATATTTTTTTCTCTATGTCATTTGCTCGTTCAAAAATACAATAAACCGAACGCAGGTGTCACGTCTTCATGATAATCCCGGTTGCTTAATGATATTTATCGGTCAGAGGTATCCCTCAGAATCATATAGGTATTTATTATAAATAAGTCTGTCATTCGATAAGCTATACTATTAGGTATCAATAGATCTGGTTAAGGTGCCGAGATGGACCAGTAGGCATACGTATTTTTTTAAGTTTATACGGGGCAGTGTTTTTCAATCTGTGGGTCGCGACCCTCAGATGGATCACAAAGTCTGCCTAAAGGGTCGCGGTTGCGAGTCAGGTAATAGTGAAAAGTTAGAGAGATCCTACGCTGCAAATGAAAAAAAAAAATAAATGATGTTGCTGAATTGCTGTACCTACCTGTTTGTACTGCAATACTTTATCTGAACTTTGCTCTATTTTTGACACGCAAATTGTGCACGATTTGAAACATATTCGACTTAGACGTCTAAACTCAAAAAGTGGTCATAAGAACGCAGTGCGCTCGTTCGTTGACCGCAATATTACGGTCCTAGGTGTCACCACTAGCCACCGGGATCCCGATCCCGATATCCGGCCATAGACGCGGGCTTATGGACAGTGAGCAATGGGTAGCCGTCCAACTGTCTGGTAACCATCCGGACCGAGCCCAAGTCGTCGACGAAGCGTGCTGTTCCACTCGCGCCTCAAGGAGATGTCAACAAACTGAAGGGGTCCAGCAAGGTCGAAGCCTACTGGGGCTGATGAGATCTTATTAAGGGCGTAATCGTACTTTAGGATGGGACCTTATGTGACGACTTTTATTTTTATTTTATGTCTATTATTAGACGTCTTTCCGATGAATGCGAGACGCACAGGACCGTTCATTGTGGCGACACTTGGGGGAGGCCTATGTCCAGCAGTAGACGTCTTTTGGCTGAAATGATGATGTTGATGATGATGATTATACGCCTTTTGACGGTTTTTTTTTTAATGATTTTAAACTAGTGCTTGTCTGCATCTCTACTTGATGGTAAGCAGTGATGCAATCGTTCCAATTGGTTTATTAAGATACTATTCATTCTAGCCATGGAGATACCTAAATTATAATCGGACGGGAAGATCGCTGCAGACAAATGCTTCCAAACCTACGATGTATGCGGTATAAACAACGAGGCGACGGCTTAGTCCGGATCGTAGACGTGTTAACAACGTTGGGATGGACTAGGTGGCTAGCCGTACGTCGGGTTGTCCGATGGTAGAAAGGTGATGAGCGCCTGCCTGGGTCTGAATTTACGACTTACAAATCGTAAGTCAGGGCCGTTACCACTGGGCCATCAATGTTACGGACTCCACTTAACGTAAAATCACGTAGTATTTATTTCACCATCAAAAAAAAAGAAGAAAATTATAGCAAAGATCTAAAGATATTAAATCCTGTGAAGTGTTACGTAATAAGAACCCAATTTCGAACCTCTCGTCCCTATTCTGAGAGCACTTCGAGATCTGACCCAATCATAATCGAGATTGATTGCCGAAAGATTAGTCGAAGTTGAAATGTCGCACATAGTTTGCCAATTACAGACTGAGTTCGGCCACTTATCGAGTTCAATTCGAGCATGTAATTTTCTAGAGATTGGGGTTCGAAAGTTGATTCTGAACGATTGGCTTTTGTGCTATGGGTCGCTTCGAATTCTTTATGGGGAAAATATTTTACGTATTTTTTAGGTTAAAAACGGTTTCGGTTTGTGGTTAACGCATCTATGCACCTATCACATCACTCGGGAGTGAAAACCTCGTAAGAACATACTGCAAAATTAAACAGGAGGAAGGAAAAGCTGATACCCATTGGCCCATTGACCCTTTGGTGATATTTCTGTAAAATGGTATAATGCAATCCATGGTTTTCTATAAAAAAACTTGTTTTTACATACAAATACAACCGACACCAAACACAAAGTAAAAAGTGAATAATAGCTTTCATTTCGAAGTAGGTGTTCCTGGTTTTGTTTTTTCGTGATTTGACACCGTTGTATTTTTTGTAAAAATGTTATAAACCTTTCGGCCCCATCGACCATCAGTTCTGCCAGCAATGAAGGAATTTGAATCTATACTCCACTGGTTTTGGTAGTTAACTAAACGTAAACAATCTTGATATGTCTTTTTATTAAAAAAAATCGTACAAAAGACATACAAATATTATTTAAATTTAGTTAATTACCGAACATCGGTATATGTAAATAACAAATTGTAAACATTTTTAGATAAAACTTTTGGTCAACTTTTAGATAAAAGTTATGTCAAGATTGTTTACATTTAGTTAATTACCTAAACAGATGGAATATAGTTACTTACCATTGTCGTAAATAACCTGTATAAAAAACACTAACTTTGTCTTTACTTTAAACGAAACAATATTCTCAACGGTATAAAACGCTAAGGGATATAGACAATCTAATAAAATAAAAGTTTTCTCCTACTTGCTCGTATAAAATATGCTTGAAGAATTTCTGAGATCAAGTTTATGACATAGATACTCATACATACCTACTCTTGCTAAGATAAAAATATGTGTGGTAACTAGGGAATCCAATTCCGCATCAAAATCGCGATCCGGGAAGTGAGCGGGATTGAAGTGAGCAATCCCGCGGATCGCGCGGGATTTGCGGGATATTTTATTTTATTTTAAGGGGCATGCCCAAAGGTAACCCGCGAAATTAAAATTTTCTTTAGTTTTTTGCATTTTGTAGGTCACAATGCCACCTTGCAAAATGCAAAAAAAAAAAAACTTAAGATAATTTGAATTTTGCAGAGGAATAAATAATCAGGGACGATGACATAAAATATTAACGTTTCATTTTTCAGATTTAGGAAGATAGAGTACTTTAACTGACTTATATTAGGTACGCTTCTGTTCACTTTAGATTTAGGACTCGCACAACACAAAATAGGAATTCAAAATTTATTTAGCTGTAGGCAAGATAAAAAATTGAAAACGTAATCAAATGTTAGTTGATTTAAGAAATAAGTTTTTCATAAGTACAAATTCTACTAAAAAGTGACGACTTCCATCGAAAGTTGTTAAATCACTTAATAACACTATGCTGGGTCTAATAAATAGGTAATCAGAACAAACGTCATCTAAACCCATTTTTCTTACCAAAAATTAAATCCCGCAAGCGTGCGTGATCCCGCAAAAAAGGTGCGGGATCCCGCGCTTGCAGGATTGGATTCCCTAGTGGTAACTCCACTCATCCATGCTAATGTTTTGTAGGGTTTCGTACCTCAAAAGGAAAAAACGGAAACCTTATAGGATCACTTTGTTGTCCGTCCATCTGTCTGTCTGTCTGTCTGTCAAGACCCTTTACCTTGGGAACGCGTGGAGGTATCAACTTGAAATTAAAACCTTATAATAAGGTCTGCGGTCCCTTAAAGGTGTGAAAAAATGAAACTTCTATGTTAACGAATAAAAAAGATAGGGCCGTTTATGTCGCAAAATAGGGTACTTTCCGTTGACTTCTAGGTCTCCTGAAATTTGGCATGAAGCAAGGTCTCATAGCACAGCTATAGGAATAAATCTGAAAACAGTAAGGTTGTTGTTAGGTCCAAAAAAATTTTTTTTTTGCTATTCGGGAAAAAATTGGGACCTCCAATCGGGAATTGAACTATTTACGTAGGTAAGTTTGTACGAAACCCTCAGTACGCGAGTCCGACTCGCACTTGCCGGGTTTTTTTTTTTGGGATTTTTACTTAGAGCATGTTAAGCCCATCGTAACATAACCAAAGTTTTTACAATAATAACTTAATAACCAGCATAATGTATTGAATGTTCTTTACCATGGTTTACCTATTCGTTGTGGCGACTCTTGGGGGAGGCCTATCTCCATCAGTGGACGTCTTTCGGCTGAAATGATGATGATGATTGAAGTGTTGCCATTGGCGGACGGGATGCAAAGCTTAGTGTTTTCTAGCTTATTCTTATATTTTGCTTATGTTTTGGAAGTTACACCTTTTTTGTGTGAGAAATTATTAAATAAATAACTCTTTCCAATCTGGGTGGAGCGAGAGAGAATATCAGACTTTTACTGACTAAAACCCGTCTGTGTTCATTCAGTTGTCTTTTGCGTCGGCGTCGGCGTTACTAGTACTATGGAGTAGCCAAAATATGGTAAATAAAATATTATATAACTACAAATATTCAGTAGGCACGAATGTATTTATTGATACTTTATAATATTATATACATTTAAATCTAATAATAACGTAATTAAAACTAACTTACAAAATAAAAATAAAAGCCCTAAAGTACTAAAAAAAAAGCAATCTAAAGTACGGCGTCGAAAAACTCCTCCACATCGCTGTCGACTGGTAATATTCAGTTAGGAGTAGGTTTTACGTCAGCCATTTTAGTATTGTGACGTAAAAGTACCGTTACTCCTTATCAGCAACATAAATTGTTAAATACTTTGCAAATGAGAATGAAATTAAAAATACAGTATTTTAATAATATGATGGTGTTATAGGCAAGCGCGACCATGTTGTAAATTAATTAATTTCTATTCAATTAAAAGAACAAGGAATCGTTTTAGATGGCGTGTTTCAATAATTTGTTTTGATTTATTTTTGGAATTGCGCAGTGGATTTTTCTATGGGTTCTACACATTGTACTGAAAACACGCTCAATACAGAGTACAGAGGTCCACGAGCTCTCAACGCGATCCATTTGACAACTTAAACTTAACTGTTAAAAGGATGGAGCTATAAAGGGTGTATAGCTCTATCCCTTTTTCTCGCTTGCACGCCTGACATTCTATCACATCATGGTAAGACCCCTGGGGAAACGTCAGTCACTCAGTTGTTCGAGCGAGAAAGAGGATGGACCTATATAGAATAGAATATTGATTTATTTGCCTCCTCTCTAGGAGAGGGAATAGGCCATAATCCACCACGCGGGCCCAGTGCGGGTTGGTGGATGTCACATGTCTTCGAATTTTTGGTTCTAGGACATACCGATTTCCTCACGATGTTTTACTTCACCGTTTTGAGAGCAGTGGTGATGAAATAATTACACAAAGTAATGCGCCTGGCTGGGTTTGAATCCGCAACTTACAACTCGTAAGTAGGGGCCGTTACCACTCGGCCACCATTGCTCTCATTTACAATATGGTGATAAACTAATATTAAAGTGTCCTTGTACATTCTACCATTTTGGCATGAAAAACATTGATGCAAATTCATCATCTAAACAAATAGATATTATAAAGATATAAAGTTTGTTTTTTTGGTTTTTATGTTTTTTTTTTTGTTTGAAGGAGGTAATCTCTGGAAGTACTGGTCCGATTACAAATTTTTTTTTCACCGATAGAAAGCTGTTTTATTCCTGAGTGACATAGACTATATTTTATAAACGCGGATGAAGCCGCGGGCAAAAGCTAGTCAAACAAATAACATTGATACACAATTAAAATTTATCAGTTATAAAATCCGGTACGGAGTAGTAACATTTGTTTAATAGAAGTGTAGTTAGTTTCTTTTTGAAAATTGTTACTAGCTCCTCATAAGGAATTAGGAATGTGGTTTAACCTTTCCACCGCCAGCGTACACAGAACGCGATGCCTCGCCTAGCGCCAAGCTATAAATGTATAACGATATATAGTAACAGTAGTGATGAGGGTAGCGTCATATCGATGAATGCGAATACACGTATGTTATGTTTTTTTTATAATTTTACGGATATAAATAAAAACTGATTAAATTTTTCCATATTTGTTTTATTTCACAGTATCCGTATTAAGAAAAAACAATATAAATTATAAGTATCAAAGAAACAAACTCAATTAGAGCCATAAGAAATGAGCTACATCTCTAATTGTTTCATGACGTCATTCTTGGACTTCATTTCAAGTCCTTGGCGCTCAGAGCACGTTCAATTCAATTCTGATTAGGGATATGGTACGCGCGGGTAAAAGGACAGTTATTATATTTATATATTTTTTTTATTTCGCGTTTGACCACCATCTCAACCGATGGCAAGCAATGATGTGGTCGACGATGGAGCACGCTTGCCTAGAAGTAGCCTATTCACTCTTGATTTAAATACCCCTAAGTTGTAGCTATCTGGAAACACAGACTCCGGCAAGGAATTCCACTCCTTGGCTGTACGCATAATAAATGTGTTCTTAAAACGTTTTGTGTGGCGCAACGTCGTACGTCTAGTGGTCCGATGATGGAATGGACTTGGCGGAATAAGATTGTGCAATTCCAGTGCACACTCCCCGAAATGTAAACGATAGAAAACCGACAGGTTAGCAACTCGGCGACGATGCCCGAGGCTTTGGAGCTTCGACTCAACAAGTGCATCATTGCCGATGATCCTCTTGGCTCGCCTCTCAATCGACTCTAGCGCTTCAAGCTGGCAGACCCGTCCCGTTAAACTAAAACAACCATTCCGGTAGAAAAACCTATTTTACAAGGAGTTTTAAGTCCTCAGCGGACGAAAAATATTAATTCTCCAAGCAACGCTTAGATACCATATAATTGCAATAAAAGCCTGGCCTGGCGTGATCAGGCATGTGAGAAAGCGAGCCGTGGGACCACAGCATAATACCTACATACACACACCATGTGATGATGTGTGTGTGTACGAGCACAAGATATCTGAGCCATTATTTTTTATTTTTCATTCAGAATTGAATCTCACAAATACAATATTTTATTTTATTTGAACTCATAACTCTTGTAGATAATCATTTGACTAAACGTTATTATTATTATCAAGTTGGACATACCTACCTCAGAATCATCGTCTTCTGGTCCAACATTCTCCACAAAATACTCCCAAGTCCGATTCCACACCTTGTAGAATGCTTAAAAGCCATCCGTATCCAGTTCTTCGTTCATGTAAATAACTTACTTATTTCTTTACTTATTAATAATGAATGAGCAATAAAAAGTGCAACAAATAGTGCTACAGACTTCACTTTTCCAAAGTGACATTGACAGCCATGCGTTTATGACGTCACAGAACGTCTTCTATAATAGTCCGTGGCGCCCGGGGCACTGACAACCATAAACTTATAGCTGACAACCTGTTTTGTAGAGATGGGAATATAATTATCGATAAGGATTACTAACAACTATTTAATTCCGGTTCGGCACCCATCCGACGGTCGAAATTCGTCTATTTTCCCTTTGTTATAACGTAGTTATCTAAGTTCATATTTTACTGACCTCAAATTGTTTTTAATAATAATATTTCTAAATATTCAACGGGTGAAATCAAACAGTTATAATTTTCGCGTCACATCACTGGCCGACTATATATATAAAGTCCTTGGCGTTCTGGGGAGAATAAAAATGTTCAAAGTTTTTGTTTTTGTCAATTTTAAGACAAATAAGGACTTCTTTTGTATGGAAAAACTAAAAAACAAGGTATTAGACAGTGCTTTGAAATAATAAAATAAATAAAAAACCTGTTAAATACAATAAGTTTATTTTTATAACATAGTTAAAATGAAGAACTTCTAATGAAGTCGTGGCGCTGGTGGCACGAAAATCTGGAACTTCTATTGATGTCCGTGGCGGTGAAAAGGTTAAAATAGCCGGTACCATACCAAAAACACTTTTCCTCAAGAGAATAGTCCTTTATCTACCTGTGCGTATCAAGTTTAGGTATTGAGGTCGCAAAGTTATATCACGGTATCTGCTTTACGATAAAAGTTAGATGGCTACATACCTTTTTCTTATTTGGAAAACTGACGTTTCAACTTGTTATGGTGCTGAATGCAAGTTGTTAGGGTTCCGTAGCCAAATGGCAAAAAAACGTAACCCTATGGATTCGTCATCTGTTTGTCTGTCTGTCTGTCCATCTGTATGTCACAGCCACTTTTTTCCGAAACTATAAGAACTATACTGTTGAAACTTGGTAAGTAGATAAAGGTATTCTGTGAACCAACACAAAAATAGAAAAAAAAAACAATAAATTTTGGGGGTTCCCCATACTTAGAACTGAAAATCAAAATTTTTTTTTGTGGTATCTATGGATAGGTCTTCAAAAATGATATTGTGGTTTCTAATATATTTTTTTTTAAACTGTAAAATAGTTTGCGCGAGAGACTTCCAAAGTGGTAAAATGTGTCTCCCCCCCCCTTTTTTTGTATCTTCTAAAATAAGAGAATGATTACATTACCATGCAAACTTCCACCGAAAACTATTAAGTAGTTTTTTTAATACTTCATAAATCGTAAACCACAATTTAATTTTCAAGTTTGTACGGAACCCTCAGTGCGCGAGTCCGACTCGCACTTGCCCTGTTTTTTTTTACGTTAATGCGATCTAAACGTTTACCGCGTTCGGCTCTCTGATTAGTTAAGAGCTTCGAACGAGCCAATCGGGGCGCTGGACGTCGTAAACGCAAACTCCCATTGGGCACACACGCAAAACAGAAGGCTTTTGAAGGTGACATGTATCGAGTGGTCCGCTGCAGCACAGCAGAAGATCGAATAACTTGGAGTGACATCGTATGTGGACTCAATTCTCGGCTGTGAGGGTACGATGGAGAAGACATTTAAAGTGCTTTATTAACCTCTCGATCCAGTTTCGAATATAATAATAATAAATCATAATCATTTTATTTCAGGTAAACAGTATCCATATCATAAATACCTTATTGGCTAACAAACATAACTATATTAAATTACTTTGTTAGTAATTATGATTTAAAACTACATACGTTAGTAACACTTCACTTCGCACTATATCGTCTTGGTGCTGTCATGTGGTATTTGTCCGCGGAAGTGACGGAACACCAAGCTCTGTGGCCAAAAGTCTTCTTTTATAACAAGGTGCAGAAAACATTTCGGTACTGCACCACACCACAAACGCCTTAAAATTGACATTCTGGTGCGGTTCCGGTTGCGGTGCTGCAGTGACGGTGCAAATCTAACCTAATTTTTGAACGCAGTGCTGACCCTGCGTTCAAAAATTAGGTTAGATTTACGTCTAATGACGTCATCAGGGTAGATACGTACTCTACGTTCGCATTTTTGAACGCGAACGTAGTGTTCAACTGCCAATGTCAAGCAAGTGTCATTTATGGCCGCTTACACCAACGCCTTTCCGTCATTTCGGTGCGACTGCAGCAACTGCACCCACAGCCCTGAGTTCAAAAATTAGGTTAGAGTTACGTCTAATGACGTCATCAGGGTAGATAGGTACTCTACGTTCGCATTTTTGAACGCGAACGTAGAGTGAACTCTACGTTCGCGTTCGCGTACTGCCAATGTCAAGCAAGTGTCATTTATGGCCGCTTACACCAACGCCTTTCCCTCATTTCGGTGCGACTGCAGCAACTGCACCCACAGCCCTGAGTTCAAAAATTAGGTTAGAGTTACGTCTAATGACGTCATCAGGATAGATACCTACTCTACTTTCGCATTTTTGAACGCGAACGTAGTGTTCAACTGCCAATGTCTAGCAAGTGTCATTTATGGCCGCTTACACCGACCTACCCTGCTGGGAGTTAGAGTTAGTTAGTTTAACTCTAGGGTAGCTACTCGAGTTATAAAAGAACGACCCTGGATTGCAACCCGAAGCATTTTTGAACAGTTGGAGTAGTGACTCTTCTCTGCTCTGGTTATTTTTGAACGCAGGGCTGTGTGTACTTCAACTTTTGGCGCACATATTCGACGATGTCCTCCACCTTTGTAAATATTGTGGCCAATTTCAACGGAGATTAGCCAGGTACGCAGCTGATAATTATAGTGCTCTTAAGCGTCTGCGCATACATAGATGCAGTTTCTTTTCCTTTACTTTCATAGTTCAATGATACGGCAGTCTGATACGACCGAGGAGAGATTAGACGCAGGATCAACGCTCTACGTGTTTCCCTAGACACCTAACTTCCAAACACCGGGTAGCTACAGACAGGCAACGCATTTGCATCGGAGAGACCTTGTCTTCCTGGCGTAATACTTCGGTCGTGGCACCTTAGGATGGCGTTTTATACCCTTTACTTTTCGCTATTGTACTAACTCAATCTCCATTAATCTAATTTCGTCCTACCACCTTTATGCAGACGATCTCTCGGAAATATATATGTATGATTAATATCCAGAAAATATCATGCGGAAACCGGTATGACTTAGAACCAAAATTTTGAAGACATCCCGAAAGAAGGTCCCGCGTCGTGGATTAGGTGCGGCCCATTCCCTTTTCTAGAGAGGAGACTTGAGTACTATTTCGACGCTTTCCGCTACAGAGGGCGTAAATACCATTTTGGCCAAATTGACTTTTTGATGGAGTCTTACTTAGTTTTTTACGCTCTTTCTATCTGTATATTTAAAATTGCGCTACGTTGAAAAAAAATGGTTTTTACTACCCAACATTTTCTTAACGCTAAACATCTCTTTTTCGAAAAACCAAGTCGTAAAACACATTCCTTTTACATCACGATAACAAACTTGTTGTATCTACAAACAAATATATTTTCTTAAATACAAAACGGGGTAAAACTTGCTTCACGGCACCTGTAACTTTCAACTTGATTGCAATTGATATTACCAATTAATATTAAATATGTTACTACCATGTATGTATGTTGCCTACTACTACACTAATGAATATTTAATCAGTCTGTGGTTGGCGTCTCTGAGTGCGGCTATTTTGCGACTACATTTGTTATCTTGGGTATGCCTGTTAAAACAATTGTATGTGTTATTAAATAAATAAATAAATAAATGTTTAGATTTTTAGAACCGTTTATTTCATTTTACTCAACTTATTACTATTTATAAATTAAATTTACCTACAACCCATCCTTATTAATTCAATTTTATTCAGACTTACTAATAAAATTGCCTATAGATTCATTGCATCGACATATTTTGGGCTTGTGTGCTGACCCTTGTACGTGTATAACTGATTTTTACCGCAGACGTTTGTTATCAAGCCATTTAATTAAGGGCTTTATATTCATTTTTTTCGTTTACGGGGTGTAACTCCATGCTAACTTCGTTAATAACTATCGTACATAACTGCAATTAAATGAGTCAAAATACAGCCAAAATTAAAGAACTTTCATCATAGGACTCAATTTTATAAGTATAAAAACGAAAGAGATATTTGGGATAGATTTTTTTTTTACTCTATTGCTCATAGCCAAAACTATGGGTTTTGGAGCTACGCCCTTTGTAGCGGAAAGCGTCGATATATAAAAAGGTATTCTGTGCTTGAGTCCCAGCTGTAGTAACATTATAAGGCTGATTATGCTTATTATGAGGGAGTGACTAGTTTGAATATGTCCATTGCAGATGTGGCTAGTAGGTACCTTAAGTAAAGTTATAGGTAAGTTTATTTTAGACTAGTATCTGCCAAAGGGTTCAGTCACTTGAAAGCAGAGAATTAGCACAAGGGTGTGTGTAGGTGTATCCTAGGATAAAGTACATAATTATGTGCTATTTCAGGACATTGCCTATCCGTGTGCCAAATTTAATTTAAATTCGTTCTGCAGTATGTGCGTGAAGGAGTAACAAACTTACACACACATACATACAAACACTCACCTAGTATAATGAGATGAAGGTAGCTATAAAAAAGTTCAAAGAAACATTGCTTTATAATGACGAGTCAGTTTTTTATAAAATTCTTTGTTTTCTTAGACTTGTTGAAAGCAAGAAATAAACAATATTTTTCCATTAGCGGCTGTTCAACTTTCTTACTAGTTCATGAAACTTGTTGAAACTAGATTTATAATGGAAGAAAGGAGGTACTTACAGCGTTTCTTCGTTTGTTTTGTTTCATTTAAAATATTGATGTTGAATATTTCTGCATATTTGGAGTCTCTCAAATGTTGCATGGTGAAAACGCTTAAAATGTCAGTCGAACAACGTAGCTTCATAAACAGTAGGTTCAAAATACCTTGACAGACTCACGCTCAAGACAAGCGGCACGTCTAAGAGGGATCCACCGTAGGCGTTGGCTTGCGGACAACGAGCAATGGGTAGCTCGCCTTCCGGTCATCCGGTAAACGTGCAGACCGAGTCCGAGTCGTCGACGGCGCATAGTTCCATGCGCCTCAAAGAGATGTCTGCAAAACCGTAGGGGCCCTGTAGGGCCAAAGCCTACTGGAGCCATGGGTTGACTTCCGAAAGGGAAACCTGGGGTTCTGGAACGCAAGGCAAAGAAGGAACATAGGTGTCGTTTTAGCCACTAAAAGTCTTACACGCCCTCTCGCTCCGCCTGATCGCTCCGCCTCCTCCCAGCTTAAAAAAAATCTAAGACTAATGGCCATCCCGGCCATTCCCAATTGGAAAAGTATGACGTAATACGCAAGTCTTCCAGCGCCCTGGACAAAAATAGTTGAAGAATACTGTGTGGTCTTAGTCAGAAAGACACTCACTTACTCCTCTCCCGGGTGAAGAACATCCATTCGATAATAATAATCACAAAAATTCAGACCGCTGTGAAAATAATTACAGGCTTAACCTCGTTATTTCTGTTCGCTTGTTTGTTGGCAAACCGATGGAATCCGCTATCCGACCAGATAATTTACATGAGGACGGATTGTCGCCTAGAGTGAGAAGTTTTTGAAAGGATATAATTATGTACAGTCAGGGATCAAAAGTGCAGTTGCACTCTACCAGTGTATAAAACGCACTTGGGCGGAGTGGGAGGGTGTATCAGACATTTACTGACTAAAACCACCTCCTGTTCCTTCTTTACGTTCGTTCCAGGGCCCCAGGGTCCTTTTTCGTACAACCTATAGCCCCAGTAGGAATTCGGAATTGATTAGATTTCTTATGGTATAAATATCCTGATTTGCTTTGGTACGAGCATTCCTGGCTTTTGCTGCTTTTGCTACGCAACTAATCCAGCACTGGTTTAGCTGTGCTTTGGCAACAAATTGCGAGTAATTAGCGACAAAATTTGGACGACAACAGATCTTTGATAGGTGCTCTAGTTTTTGCTATATTAAGCCGGGAGATTCTCTTAATGTCAACAACTTAGAAACCCTTATAACTTTAGAATCAGTGACCGACAAATTCTGTTATTTAGTCGAAATCCGACTAATTATTATTAGCGACTAAATCTGGAAGAAAACAGATCTTCTAGGTGCCCTAGTTTTTGAGATGCAAATGTGGGCAAGCCGGGGAGACTCTCCCAGGATCGGCCACCCGTAAACCCTTATAAATTTTGAACTAGGGACCTACAAATTCTCATATATTTGGCGATGAATATCGACAAAAAATAAAAATTTGTGTTTACAAAATTAAAATCCGTGATGGTTTGCCAACCATGCCCGCCAGTGTCAGCCGTACAAATACCTGTATAACTTTTCTCACCTCTTAATGGACGAGAATGTTGATTCGTGTAAATCTACCTTAAATGAAATATTTTCAATTTCGTATTCCGTATTTGCTCGTCGAGTTATCAGTATTTCGCCGTATTGTGCTGTTCTCATAAATTTTGTTATAATTACAGCAATTATTGGGGATTCAATTATCAAAATGTACGAACAGCTAATGTAATATAATAATAATAAGTACCAGTTCTGTTTTGTATGGGTTCTGATAAATGTACGTTATTTTGATGTCTGAATGTAGCCACTCTGGGATATTATAAATTTTAAGAATACATTTACAAACAACGTGCTCCTGAAATTACAACCTGAAAATTTTATTGTAGTCTTATCTTTGTCAATAATTTTGCATAGTAGCAAAGAAGTAGTGATGCAACGGAAGTGTCTTAACGGAAGCGGAAACGGAAACAGATGTCAAAAGTAAAATTTTGCGGATGCGGAATCGGAAACGGAGGCGGAAGTGTTAATACAATGAAGAAAAAGCACAATTTTATTTTGTAAAAACAACAGAAGGTTTACGTCGTAATCACGTTACGAGGCGCGGTGATGCGCAGAATGAACCCATAAAACATAATAATAAAGAAACTCGTTGCGACACGTTTGTCTACTGCCCCCCGCACTTCTTCCGATATGTCCAGTTGTCCACGCGCCTCCCACCCCCGCGCTCCTCGCTGTATTCTTCCGTTTAGAGTTCTGTTATAAATTTTACAGAAGCGGAAGCGGAAGCGGAAGCAGAGTTCTGTTGCAACACTATAAAGAAGACCTTTTTATAGGTATTTTAAATACATACGTTAATTATATTTTCTTTATAAAATTAAGAGCATTATTATAAAGAAAATAAGATATACCTGCACAAACGAATATCTATAGATAACATTACAAAGTGAAAGGATTTGTATTGTAATGATGATGATTATGACTAGCTTCTTTAATAAAAAATAAACAAATCAAGGAATAAAACAATCCATTCTAAGAGACAAATACAAGGCCGGACGTCGGAAAACAAGTCACAGTGACATTGTATTTTGTTCAGGAAACGCTTAATGTCTTACTACGAGCGACGAATTAATAAGGGGGAAGATTTGGGGGAGGAAAAGTTGGACACGACTTACTCTGCTGTTAAATGAGCAGGATTGACTTTTTGATATGAGAGCCAATTTATACAGGGTCTCTTTGTGTACTTTAAAACGCCCCGGGCGTTGGGAGTCGCGGGGCGATTGCCAGCTACTGCTGTCGTGGGATTGCAGACGATGAATAACGGGTAGCTCGCCGTCCAGCTGTCTAGTAAGAATCGAGCTTGAGTCGACGGTGCATAGTGTTCCACTTGCGCCTCAAAGTGATTTCTGCAAAATAGGGGCCCAGCAGGGACAATGCTAGGCCGTTAGAATTTTTGAATGAGTTCTACAGTAGTCACAGGTGGGTTTTAGACAGTTAAAGTCTGAAAAGCCCTCTCGCTCCACCCTAGAGCGCGAGAATTAATTTGATAATTTCATTAATGTACATGTTTGTTATATCTAGGCTCTTTAAGAGCTGAACAGATTTGTGTTTAAATTTGGCAAAAGGGTAGATCATATTCTGGAATAGCACAAAAAAATACTAAGGATAATTTTCAACTTTCACGTTAAACCACTCGCAAAAGCTTTGCAAAATAATATTACAAAACAAATTTATTTTTACGACTTTGGTGCTTTAGAATACAAAGGATGTTGTACTTTTAGAACTTGTAATGTGGCATATAATAGCGCAAAATACTTCTCGGAAAGATAATAAAAGATACAAGTCAAATAATTACATAGAGAAGATGTACGGATGGTGTAGGAAGGTCGTACTCCCAAAAAGACCTCTGATTGTATATAATTAAATTCCAATTCAAATAAAATTAATTCTGATTACCATAAAACAAATCCTTATTCGGATAAAAATCAAATTAGTTTTAAGCTCCAATAAAAAATAATTTATTCCATTTTCAAATTCCCGTACAAAATGGCAGCATTGACAGCTAACGTCAATTTTAATTATGAAACCGCCATATTTAAAAAATTGTGAGAACGTATATTTAAAAATTCAAAATAGGTACGGACGCAACGAAATCGTAGCGTGGCTCGCGTCGGCGTCGGGGGAACGATCGGCCGTTGCCTAGCAACTCGCAACCGTCTCCGGGCGGTCGTCATAGACCTAGTAAGGAAATAGAATGGAATAAGTGTGGAAAAAGTTTTTCAAATTATATTTATCTTCTGCAAATGATATTTCATAGTCGTGGTTTGGCAGATAGAATTAAACAGGATAGGTTTTATCTTCGGAATCTTTAGCATTGTGTACTTATTAAGATTTATACGTAAGTTTTTTTTTATTCTTGATAGGTTCGCGCTTGACCGCTATCTCACCTGATGGAAAGCGACGATGCGATCGACGATGGATCGTGCTTACCTAGAAGTCACCTATTCACTCTTGACTTAAAGATTCCCGGGTTGTAGCCATCAGGAAACACAGATTCCGGCAAGGAATTCCACTTTCACTTTCAATTTCCATTTTCAGGAAAGCGTTCCAGTTCCAAGCGTTATCTTGTTGTAATACTTAGATACTAGGTTTTGTTACATAAGAAGCCGACTCTAATATAGCTGTGAAAACTTTTTTTTGATGCGGAAAATCATCATTATTTGATGATTTCCCCCATGAAAAAAAAAACTTTCACTCTCGCTCCTCCTGTTCCGGTTGGAACCCACCCGTGTTCAGTTGCCCTTTGCACATTTTATGTAAACAACTCTCTATCTTTTACTGTTTATGAGATACAGGCCGCTGGTAGACGGACGAAAAGACACGTTTACATATAATTTAATAGCCTAACGAAATGTTCCAGGACTAATATGAACATTATAATAGCATAGCATAATCAGCCTTTTTAATGTCCCTACTGTAGGGACTCAGGCCTCCTCTCTCTAGGAGAGGGAATGGACCATAATCTATCATGCGGGCCCAGTGCGGATTGTTAAATGTCACATGTCTTCGAACTTTTGGTTCTTGGACATGCCGGTTTCCTCACGATGTTTTCCTTCACCATTTTAAGAGCAGTGGTGATGAAATAAATTACACAAAGTAATACGCTTGGCTGGGTTTGAACCCGCGACCACTCGGCCATCAGTGCTAATATCAACATAGAGGGCTAATTACAAACTAAAATCAGACTATAGATCTACACAAACCACGCACATACCGCGTCTAACACGTACTAATTGATTGATGTGCCCTAATTGGTTCGAGTTTGGAACACGCTGCAATGGCCACCGTCCCTACAGCGGCAATAATGATACTGCGGCTTTTGAATTACTGCTTTTGGGATTATCCTGTTGGGTAGTTATTTGGATATGTTTAGTTGCAATTTGGTAGTGGTATCCCATTTTAAATCTGTACATACCTATAATTTCTTCTGTACGTGTGTTTGTCACCAAACTCCTTCTAAACGGCTTGATCGTTTTGGATGAAACTTTGTGTGTGTATATATTTGAGTAGCTCCCTGGATGGTTTGAAAATACAATTGGGCCGGTGATGGTGCGAACGTGTTCTCATTCTCTATTTTTTTTTTTGGACGAAAAGCTAGCTTTCGGATAAGACAACGTCGGTTGAGGCTAGGGCTAGTGTTTTGTAAGTATGAAAATCTGAATGTCAAATGTGTGTATGATTGTTCATCAATTACGCCTCAACCGTTGAACGGGTTCGGACAGGCGTACGGGTAGACTATGATTAGGATTTTTTATATTGTTAAGTAGTACGTTCGAGAGATAATTATGTTTTTTATGCTATAAATACTCCAAGTTTGGACCGAACTGTGATGGCCACCTGCGTTACAGCTGTGATAATGATCTGCCAGCTTTTTGATATCAAAACTATTAAATAAGGCAAAGAACAGTTATTCGAAATTAAAAAAATACTTTGTGAAATTTAACGTAAGGTACATTTACCCAAAACGCCAAAATGTCCCTTACGGCAATTTAAAATAAGGGCAGCTTACCCAATATGCCAAAATGTATTTTACCTCGATTAGCATTAGGATCATTTATACACAATAACAAAATGTCTCTTATGCTAATTGTTGCTTCTAGTATTGGTTAGATTTATTGCTTTGGGATTATCTGTAGGCTGTCTAATTTGGGTATGATTTATCGATGTGACCGGCTTTTGCTAGCGGTAAGTCCACGTGATATGGGTACCTATCGAAAATACGGGAACGTACCTACTACTTTCAAAAGTAGGTATATTTTCCATGTTTTACCCATGTCTTATGTTTCACTCAAATTCGTTTAGATATTTTCGCGTGCTTAAGAAACAAACATACAGACTTCCATCCAAAAAACAAATTCTAAAAATCCATTGGGTTTAAGTTAAAAAAGTTTATTTACCAGCTGCCGGTAACCGTAAATATTTTTGAGATGTAGCTTGTATTTTGAAATCCTCAAACGAAGCCTATATACAAAAGAAATACATAGTATTGGATTCTTATGAATACTAATGAATTCACAGTAAGAAACGTGGTCTTGTGTTAAGACTACGTGTGTCACAAAAAACCCTACTCAAAGACCTACAAAAAAAATAATTAACTACCTATATTATATTGCTTTTACCTCAATAAATCGGATGAAAAAACGAAACGGACCACAAAATGAATTTTTTCAGACACAAAAAGTAATAAATCCCTCTGTCTGTTTTCATTAGTCTATATTTGAGGCAGACACCACGTCGCCAGCGAACGAATTCTCCCCACCCACCCGCTACCATGTTACGTATGGAAACGTAGTGTCGTTTTGTATCGCTATAAATTCATCTATATTAGTGTGGTAAAGCAAACGATGGGTGAACGATTTTCACTTGATTTTTCTTTAAGTAATGTTTTTAAATGTGAGGATTCTTTTATTGATCAAGCTGCCTTTAGTGAAGGTTTAACTATAGATAAATTAATTAGAAAATGTCAATCTCCCGTTTTTCTACGTTTTTAAGCAAACTTCAAAGGTAAACTATAGTAACTCGTGCACTGAGGGTTCCGTACAAACTTACCTATGAAAACAGTTCGATTCCCGAATTGAGTTACGAAGATTTTTCGGAATTTAAGAAAAAAGTTTTTTATCAGATTTTTTCTTACGTGTATATAATGTGCTATGAGACCTTGCTTCACGCAAAATTTCAGGATTCACGCAAAAGGTCAACGAGAAGTACCCTATGAATTTTGATTCCTTTGAGAGTGTTGAAATAAACGTTTTTTTTGCGACATAAACGGGTGTCTTTTTTTTCGTTAACTCAGTAATTTGATTTTTTCACAGCTTCAATGGACCGCAGAATTGAGTATATGGTTTTAATATCAACTCGATACCTTCACGAGTTCCCGAGATAAAGGGTCTTGACAGACAGACGGGCGGACAACAAAGTGATCCCATAAGGTTTCCGTTTTTTCCTTTTGAGGTACGGAACCATAAAAAATAGATGGTGGTGTACTACTGAAATATCAAATCGAAACATTTTAGACTTCTGATATTTATTTAGTAAAACTTAATGCACTATTAAGAAATACTGTATTTAAAGTCTGTTTCTAAAGTCTTTCTTTTTTGGTACTTACTCTAAAATTCTAGTTTCCCGCTAACCACATTTATACACTAGTAAAAAGGATTTTTATTTCCTAATTAATGTATGAGCGTAGACTCAGTCACAAATATTTTATTACAACTATTTATTATTAGGTATTGACAGTTTTACGTTTGACCACTATTTTACCTAACTTTACTTTTTTTTTTGTAGGTGGGAAAATTCTCCGCTCTTGGGCGGAGCGAGACATAGTGTCAGACTTTTACTGACTAAAAATCACTCCTCGCTTTGGACCATGGCCTGTATCAAGGCCTGGCCACGAGAGACCGTTGCTGTCGATCTCCCCCACGAGAACATGGCGGTGCTCTGCCCGAGCAGGGCACATCTCTACCGTGTGTTCCACCGTGTCCTCCGGGCGGCACCTCCGCACGAATCCGGTGCAGGAATCTCTCGAACTGACCATGTCCGGTGAAGACGGGAAGCAAGGACGCCGTGAGATCTTTCCAGTCACGCCTCAAAGAGAGGACTTACCGACCACTATCTCACCTGGTAAGCGATGATGTGGTCGATGTTGAAGCACGCTTGCTAAGAAGAGACCTATATTTATTCTTAACTTAAACATCTCTAGGTTATGTTATCAGACCATATAGACTCCAGCAGGGAATTCCACTCCTTAGCTTTATTGAGTATATTTGAGGAAGTCTGAAAGTGGCGCTAGGGAATGAAAAGTTGTAAGGAAATCGTTTATCTTGGTATGGTCATGTGAAGAGGAGGGATGAAACGCATGTTTCTAAAAGAGTTCTGAATATACATGTAGATGGATGGAGAGGGAGAAGGAGGCCAAAGAAAAGATGGATGGATTGTGTGAGGAGTGATATGAAAGAAAAGGGAGTTAGTGATAGTGTGACGGGTGACAGGACAGAATGGAAGAAAAAAACGTGTTGCGCCGACCCCAAGTAATATGGGATAAGGGCAGGAAGAAGAAGAAGAAGAAACTGTATTTTCCATAGCAATATAAGAATGTTTGGTTACGTACTTACACATTTTGGTAGAGTAACTTCATCAGACTCTAGCTTCTGTCAGCGGTTTCGGCCGCATAATATTAGTATTTCATGATATGAAAATAATTTAAAGCCACACAAAAATATTAATGAAAGAATTTTCAGAATCGGGTCAGCAGTTTCAGAGATTACCACCTACATACAAGCTTATATTTTTTACCTCTATGTTATTATAGATTTATCAATCTCAATCATCATTAGACAGATCTTAAAATATAGTTATATAACATCCTTGACTCAAAGAGTAGCAAAAATTTGATATTAATCGCGTCGATCTCATGGTACCAGCTAGACAATACTATCATAATTTTATTTGCTCGCGTTTGGCCGTAGATGTGAATTTTCTCGTAATGCTCGCTCCATGCAATGCGTTCTCTGACTTTTTAATGCTCTGTGTACAGTGCGTTATGGACCATAGACATACATACTTAATAGTTTATTTATATACTAATAATTTAATGATTATCAGCCTATATGCCTCGAAGTATTTTATTCAAACTGGCAAGTCCTTATTCTGGGAAATATATAAAGCGAGCAATGAGTGGCTCGCCGTCCGATCGTCCGGTAACCGTCCGGACCGGGCCCAAGTCGTCGACGGCGCGTACTGTTCTATGCGCGCCTCAAGGAGTTGTCAGCAACCGTAGGGGCCCAGCAGGGTCGAAGCCTACTGGGACCATAGGTGATGCGAAAGTGATCCCCAGGGCCCTGGAAAAATGGCAAAAAAGGAACAGGAGTGGCTTTTTAGTCAGTAAAAGTCTGACACTATCTCGCTCTCCACCCAAGAGCGGGAGCTGTCATTATATGATTTTCGCCCCCGAAAAAAAAAGGTGTGATAGTGGTCAAACGTGAGCCTATCAATAATAATTTAAAAAAAAAAACTAGGTTTCTTCTGCACCAAGAATAGAATAGAATATAACTTTATTGTACACCAAAATAGTAACAAAAACTTGTAAACTAACTTAATCCCGTCAAGATTAACTTAAATCGGTACATTAATTTATAAGAATAAGATTTACCAGTTTGAAGAACCATCTTGAGGATAAAAGGCTTATATATTATAAAGAATTAAGGTTATCGTCATTACCGTAGACGTGGTCTTTGGCACGGTAAGCAATGGGCAGCATCCGGTAACCGTCCGAACCGAGCCCGAGTCGTCGAAGGCGCGTAGCGTTCCACGCGCGCCTCAAAGAGATGTCAGCAAAACCGTAGGGGCCCAGCAAACGCAAGGCAAAGAAGGAACGTAGGAGTGGGTTTTAGTCAATAAAAGTTTGACAAGCCTTCCCGTCCGTCCTAGAGCGGGAGAAGTCGTTGGATGATTTCCCATCTAAAAAAAAGGGGGTTATCGTCATTGTATTCCTAAAAGATAAAGGTTATACAGTTTCGTTTGAAATCGTATTTTCTTGTTAGTGAAGTGAAAAAAAATGGCGTATAAGTTTATGGAGTGATAAAAATCAATGGCGGTTACTTTACTGTCTGCAGTTCAGAGTTTAGCGAATTGATAACGTGTTGTTGAATGGATGGTGTTAAGAAGCTAGAAACATGGCAGACGTATATAGAGAGAAGCATGCTGAACATAAGGAAAATAGTTTTTTTTTTCGGTGGATTGGATGATTTCCTCCAATGAATTCTCTCACTCTTGGGCGGGGCGCGAGGTCGTGTTAGACTTTTACTGACTAAATCCCACTTCTATAAAGGCAAAGAAGGAATTGCCTTCGTTCCAGGGCCCCAGGGTACACTTTCACACCACCCATGTCCTCAGTAGGCTTCGACCCGTCATTTGTATGGGTGGGATTAAGAAACTAGAAATATCGCTGCTGAGTGGGTCGCACACACCTTGGATGTTAGCTTGAAATGACAGTCAGCCAAAGAAGATCCTGATTTATTGCGT
Source organism: Mythimna pallens (assembly GCA_961205895.1). Taxonomy (NCBI): domain Eukaryota; kingdom Metazoa; phylum Arthropoda; class Insecta; order Lepidoptera; family Noctuidae; genus Mythimna; species Mythimna pallens. The sequence continues at coordinate 9,761,756 of OY540849.1, read as the reverse complement.
AATCTTAACTACCACGTAACTTATGATATACGAATGTAGCGTGAATGATCGCTAATGAGAACAGCCGTCTGTGAATGCTAATTGTGTACTGTTGCTTTACAATATAATACGTGCTGAACTGCAATACGTGAGGGCCACGTACGACACATGACTCGTACAGATTGTGAAGTAAATAGATAGAATATGAATTATTTTTATCAGGAGAGAAACAAAACTAGGCGATGTTACTACAAGACAAGGCAAATAAAGTGGAAATGGTCAGTTCACAGTGGGCAGGGCAGGTACCATTGCTCGCAGAACAGATGGTCAATGGTGACGAAAGGTTCTGGAGTGGTGATCACGTAACAGAAGACGTAGCGTTGGAAGGCCTCCCACAAGGCGAACCAATGACCTGGTGAGGGTCGCGGGAATCCGATGGATGAGGGACGTATAGGCCTTTGGCCAACGTGGACGTCTTTCGGCTGGAATGATGATGGTGAATGATATTCTCTACTTTAATTTGTCTCTTAAAAGGGTCCTTTTTCACTCGCCTATTGTTAACTTCGAGCATGGTTTAAAAGCTTTTCACTTCATCAAAAGCAATTCAACGCGATGTTTGACGTAAAGGCAACGTGAAAAAAGAGAGATAATGCCTGAAAACTCGTTAATATTCGGTAATTCCGCGATTTACTCAAATATTTTACAAAACTTGTTCCAGAAAATACGTGTTTTATTTAAACAATAAAAGTTTTTGGAAAAAAATTGTCGTCATTTAGAACCTTGATTAAATTTGCAAGGCTTTTATTGTTATACTTTTTTGTCATTTTTATTTTTTGAGCAAATTGTGAAGAGTCAAAGTTTATGCAAAATAGCAGATTTTCAGAGCTTTACTTTACACATTTATAAATTGATTTCAATAGAAGCCTAGACAATATCCACAAGATACTGTGTTTCCTAAATATCTAATAAAAAATGTGTAATAACGTCATAATCGCGTAAGAGCGGTTATATGAAAAACAGTGCAAATGTATGTCGAGTTGCATCCCTCCTTAAGGGATAGAAAAATGGAATAAAATTGTCAGTACTTGTGCTTTTCGTTTTAAGTGTTGGTGTGTACATAAATTAATAATTGAACTATCTAGAGTACCGGTAACTTGTTCACGTAGGGACATAATAACAGCGTCGGCAGACGGCATTGCCGTGGCCGAAAACTGGGCCAGGCAAGGAATTTAACTGGAAAAAAAAACTAATTTTGCCATCGACACGCTAAGAAGAAGAAGAAGTAACCAGGGGTATCAGAATTCTTAATAAATGCTTCTGACACTAACTGTTTTTACCCTCTATTCTTTGTTTGTTCTTTGTGTTGTTTATGTGTGCTTATACAAATGGTTTTCAAAAGCCTGACCGTTTCCGCGGCTTTATTCGGACCCTGGTATCGCTAGATCAATGTATAGATTGGAGTTATTTGGATTTACTTTTGTTTGAGAAGACTATCTATCTTTTCAACTTAATTATAGTATTTTTTTTTACTGTTGGTAGGCTCGCGCTGGAACATTATTTCAATTGATGGAAAGCGACGATGTGGTCGACGGTGCGATGGAGCACGCTTGCCTAGAAGTTATTTACCTATTAAAAAAAACATTAAACGTGTATTGTGGTTACGATACAGTTTTATAGTCTTTTATAGTACCTTATTGATTTCGACTAAAGATGAGGATAACCAAGTCATCTTTCGGCCCCCGTCATCCCCTTCGAACCTGACTTTTACGTGTCGGGGTACCCTAAGTTCCCTTAATTAAGAAATAGAAATCCAACGTATGATATCCATAATATGATAGACATGCATTCAAATTAACTGAACAGCATTTAAATTCACACTAAGTCTTCGTGTGAATGTAAATGCTCGCAACACACATGATAATATCACACATGTCTTATAAAGCGTAAAATTCAATTAAGTAATAAAGAGAAGTAGGTTATCCTCGCATTTGCCCGCGACGTGAGATGTGCGTAATTGAGATATCTACATAAATCGTACAACACACTTCTAGTGTAAGGCGGTCTACACATTATCTAAATAAATAGATTAGTTGTTGTATGTTCTTAATATGTATTAGTTTATTATTTTTAAGATTATTCTATGTATTTTGTCGATGAGTCTTAGTTGCCCGAAAATAAAATATTATATATAACGGGACCTGATGGGTCGCCTCGTTATCAGACGGGTCAGCCATCGTTAAATGTCCGTAAATACAGTTAGGTAGACACAGTAAAACACCTTATTAGTCTTTAGATTTAATTTAAGATTTAAAATAACAACGGATGGCACAGATACAGACGGATTATCAAGACGGAAAACGCGGCAAGTTCGATAGCACGTGGCAACGACCGTTGACGCTCACGCTTCAAACTCGAATGTCCAGTGACACTGTCCCCTCTCTACCGCAAGCCTCGACTGACGTTTTAAAAGGTCAAACGTCACGTAACAAACGTCATGTGTCAATCGGTAATCATACAACCAGTGCTGCCACGTGAATCGACCTTACCCAAGTGTAGTACTTGACGTTTCCGTTACAAATTATTTGGAAGAATAATAATCAAATAAACTGGTCACACTAATTGATTAACTGACGTCATGATGCAAGGTTCCGACACGGCCGTCCTGACATCTCACACGTCCTCGTGTGAGGTACCTATAACAAAAAGTTCACACAGTAAATGCGTCCACTCGCTCGGCCAACCTGACCAATGATAGGCGAACTCGAATACTCTCAACATAATCTTTATTAATCATCATCAGTAATCAATTTACAAATTTTGGTTATTTCGAAATTCAGATTTAAGAGATCTCACTACTTTGAAACTTCTTAATGACAATATTAAATATTCTCTTAAGTAACGAACTTAGATTATCACAACAAGACAGAAAACTAATCTGTCTAACAGAACTTAATATGAAAACAAATAAACATCAGAACAACCTCTTTCTAAAATCCGTCAATGACTCAAGAAAACCTCCGTCTGGCGTCTGATAGTTTTATTACCCTTCAAGACAACCATCCCAGCGTTCGACAGCCATTGGAGACAACCAACGTGGCGTCCGACAGCCTTTCAAGACAACCATCCAGGCGTCTCTTAGGCATTCAGGACAACCAACGCGGCGACTGACAGGCATTCAAAACCACCAACGCGGCGTCTGACAGCCATTCAAGACAACCATCCCGGCGTCTGACAGGTCTCCAAGACAACCAACGCGGCGACTGACAGGCATTCAAAACCACCAACGCGGCGTCTGACAGCCATTCAAGACAACCATCCCGGCGTCTGACAGGCCTCCAAGACAACCAACGCGGCGACTGACAGGCATTCAAAACCACCAACGCGGCGTCTGACAGCCATTCAAGACAACCATCCCGAACAACCTGTCGCTCCTGTGGACTCAAACGATAGGGACGCCTATTCACCGTCTTGTGACGATCCCTCAATCGTATATGCATCGGTTCAGCATCAGCACGCCTAAAAGGAACACCATTCGCGAAAGAACACTCGAAAGATTTTAAAATGTCCATCAACTCACCTCGGTTTGACAATGGTACATCTGTATCAATTGCATCGAGATTCACACCCTCGTTTGAACGAGATTCACACAGCTGAACAACATGCTCATTTACGAAAACCAGTCTTTCAGCAGACATGTGAATCGCTATGCCTTGTTTTAGAACTTCACGTCCTACCATAATGTCATGACGTAAGCAATAGTCAGGTAAAACATGGAAAAGAATTTCTAAATTTATGTCATCAATGATAACGACCGATAGTATCTGTATAGTAGAGTGCACAGAGGTTTGACCTATACCTATCATAGTTACAGTATTGTTAATTCTTTTACCACTAAGTTTAGTAGCAACAGACTCCTTAATCAATGAGCACTCTGCACCAGAATCATAATAAAATGAAGACTGCTCACCACTATGACGTAGCCGTCCAACAGGCGTACTGACAGAGCACAGGTCGACACGTTTCTGCTTGGCTGCATCAGATCCGGCCTCGCTGCTGCTCCCCTGGCTGCGTTGCTTAGTGCAGTTTGACGCATAGTGGCCCTGGCCTTGGCAACGAAAGCAGGTGATCGCAGGCTTCGTCGCAGATGACTGCGGCTTCGAGGAGTAGTTCTTGGCTTGCTGAGAACTCGAACGGTCATCTGGTCTTCTCATATCTCGTCTCTTTGATAGGCAGACTGTAGACTTGTGACCCAACTTCCCACAGTAAAAACACTTTAATGGAGTAGAAGTGTGGCCGGCGCGTGTCTTCTTCGGATCCACCATGTCATAATCACTACCAGCTTTTCGTTTGAGGAACGAGACAGCCTTGAGCTCTTGTTGTAGCTGATTGCGGGTAGTTACTTCGGTCGTAAATGATAGTCGCTGAACACGTCTATCGAAGCGGGAAACATGTGCCAAAACTGTAGCGATAGCAAGCTGTTCAGTCGTCAAATCTTTCCATCTTGACATAATGGAAGTCATTAACGAGGCGGCGTAGGTAGCTAAGCATTCGTTTTCTTTGAGCTTACGTTCATTCAAATTTATCAAAAACGAGGCAACAGTTTCAGGACAATCGTACCTTTGAATGAATAGCTCCTTGAAGTCGCTCCACGTCATTCCCGGAAACGACACTGTTGACAGCCACGTGGAAGCTTGGCCCTTCAGGGCACGGCTCAAAGCAACCATTAACTGCGTACCCTGGCGATATTCATCGTTAATACACAGGCTAGCGGTTGAAATCCATGCACGTGCATCCACATCCGATTTATCGGGGTCAAAATCGGGTAATCGCAACTCCATAGGTAACGATGGCGTCTTGATGGCACGAACAAGCATCTCAAAGTTCTTATTCTGCTGCATTAGTAGTTGCTGCCACTTTTCATCACTATTCACATCAGTGAAATCACTATTACGAGCACGTGGGCTGGCGTTTTCTAATCCCACTTCTGATAACGGGACCTGATGGGTCGCCTCGTTATCAGACGGGTCAGCCATCGTTAAATGTCCGTAAATACAGTTAGGTAGACACAGTAAAACACCTTATTAGTCTTTAGATTTAATTTAAGATTTAAAATAACAACGGATGGCACAGATACAGACGGATTATCAAGACGGAAAACGCGGCAAGTTCGATAGCACGTGGCAACGACCGTTGACGCTCACGCTTCAAACTCGAATGTCCAGTGACACTGTCCCCTCTCTACCGCAAGCCTCGACTGACGTTTTAAAAGGTCAAACGTCACGTAACAAACGTCATGTGTCAATCGGTAATCATACAACCAGTGCTGCCACGTGAATCGACCTTACCCAAGTGTAGTACTTGACGTTTCCGTTACAAATTATTTGGAAGAATAATAATCAAATAAACTGGTCACACTAATTGATTAACTGACGTCATGATGCAAGGTTCCGACATATATATATATATATATATATATGTATAAAAGGAGAAACTGACTGACTGACATATCAACGCACAGCCAAAACTATTGAGACTAGGAACGTGAAATTTTGCATAAGGTTTCCTTTTATGACATAGGTGAGCACTAAGAAAGGAATTTTGGAAATTTAACTTTTAAAGGGATGAATCGGGGGTCCAAAGTTTGTACCGAGACCTACTTTCACGCGAGCGAAGCCGCTGGCAGAAGCTAGTATATGTATAAAAGGAGAAACTGACTGACTGACATATCAACGTACAGCCACAACTACTTGGACAAGAAACCTGAAATTTTGCACAAGGCTTTCTCTTATGACATAGGCGAGCACTAAGAGAGTATTTACCATAATTCTCCCCCTAAAGGGATGAAACGGGGTCTAAAGTTTGTATGGAGAAACCCACTTTCACGCGGGCGAAGCCGCTGGCAGAAGCTAGTATATATATATATATATGTGTGTACGGAAGCTTGAGAACGAATGAGCGAGCTAGATGAAAAGTGACACATGTCACTTTGACAGAATTTGGGCTGACGTTTGCACGAACCGAGCAGATAAAAGTGCCGACCGCAGAAGTCCGGGGATCTTTCTTCTGTCGGCAGCCGTGCGAACAAACGTCTAGTCTCGGGGTCTGTTTCACGGCTCGTTGTGTAAAGTGAATACCTAAAGCTTGCATTATAATAAATCAGTTGTCTGATCTGGAATAGTTTGTTTATTGCTCGATACCCAGCCATCGCTCACAAAACAGAGTCCCTGGACAGAGCTTCAATGATGATTGGCATCCTCAGCCGTCATATATGTTATCTGTCTTAAAGGATCCGCTCTGATTGGCCATCTCCAAGCCTTTAACCAATCAGACAGCCAAATGTGGTAAACGTTAAAACAACTCGCATTCAGCGTACAGTAGGGACCTATAATATTCTAGGAATAAGAGAATCAAAACGAAACGGTTGTAACTTGGCTAGGAAGGTTGTTTCGCAGAGCGCTAGCGGCTCGTTCTGAGTCCAAAGAATTAGCATCACTATTCGATGTGGTAATTCTGCCAGTATTCTGGGCAGATTTCCGGATGACAGTGTTACAGAGGAGCACTCCGACGCCTACATACATTTTGCTTTTGTATATATGTACGTATTTTCTTATGTACCTGCATACCTATATCATGATCGACTGGCCTGTTGTTCTAGTGGTTAGTGGCCCTGACTGCTATGCCGGAGGTCGATATGCTGGTTCGATTCCCACCCAGGACAAATGTTTGTGTGATGAGCACAATCATTTGTTCTGTGTCTGGGTGGAATTTATCTATAATATATATGTATTTAGAAATATTTAAGTATTTTTATCAGTTGTCTAGTACTCATAACACAAGCTCTGCTTAGCTTGAGACTAGACGGCGTTGTGTGATAGTTGTGGAATATTATTATTATTATTAAACACCAAACTAAAATGAGGGGTTTAAACAGCCTACACAAATGTAGAATGAGTAGAGCGCTTTATCCAGCCTCCCAATCTCATCAACCTCGAGGACCTTCGATTACTGAGACGAAGGTATACAAAGATGCCTATTAGCCTAAAGCGATCGTTTATGGCTTCGGGAGCGTAGATATATCGAGTGTGAAGGTTTATTGGTGTTTTAATGTGATAGCAGGATTATGGCTATAATGAAACAATAGTTTCTGTTTGATTATGTTTTTGATAATTAAGCAAATTGAATACAGACATCATTTCATCTGACATATCAACGCACAGTCGAAACTAATGGGACTAGGAGCGTGAAATTTTGCACAAGGTTTTCTTATATGACTTAGGTGAGCACTATGAGAGGATTTTCCTAAATGAGAGGAGAAATCTACTTTAACATGACCGATGCCGTTGGTAGAAGCTAGTGAATGTATTATGTATAGGTAGGGATTTGTAATACCAATTATTTATATCTTTAATAATTGTCGTTAGACCTACGTAAATTGCGCTAACACAGGGCATTCTACGTGGGTGTGGCGAAGCGATCCGGCGCGGTTCATGCGCATTCAACGCGACACGGCGCACTTATGATAGAGCTCATAAGTGCGCGCGAAGTGGAAGGTAGAAGGACTTTGCGCGCGGTGATTTAAGCGCTCAAAGTCCACACTCATAGTGGCGACTTCTTCGACGGCGGCTGGGGCGTAAACATGTCCGTTTCCTCACAGTTGCGGCCATCTCTTTCGCTCGCATTACTTTTTGGCAAGGGGGCGACCGCTTCCCGTTCCCTGTCGCTCCGGACCATGGCCTGAACCAGGGCCGGATGCAAGAGGTCGCCACCGTCGATCACGTCCACGAGTACACGGCGGTGCTCCGCCCAAGGTACACCTCCACCTCATGCTTCACCGTGTCCGCACAAGGATACATCCTGGCGTTTCTTCCAACTGAAATGGCCAATGGTAATATTGGTGTTAACAGAGATTATTCAGATTCTATGTGCTAAATAAAAGGAGGGTAAAATATGTTTTATTGATGAAGGAAAAAGAAAAATAATGAAAGAAAAAGTTCAAACATTAACTTTTTTCTTGATAATTATAGTATTTGATTGATTAAAAAATCTAACATTTTAATGACTCAACGTTGCCATTTCAAGTATTTAAGGAAAATACAAAAATTTTCCTGAAATTTTTTCCTTAGCTTGACGGTTTCATTTTAAAACGAAATAATTATCGTGCAAAATTAAATGATAATAAATCAACGAACAATTTATTGCCAAATGTTTTAGTTTACATGAAAAATTGCGTTAATGTTGAACATTATTCTGAAAAAAAAAAACTCGACGAATCAATCTCTTTAGTTTTTTCCCATCTACATTGGTGTCGGTCAGTCTAACCCGATGCAACTGTGTACCAGTATTTTACGCTGAACGACTTCTATCTGCCCTCCACAACCCAATAAATGGGAAACACAGTACTTCACACACACACACACACACACCACTCACACACACAGTGCACACAACACACAGTGCACACACACACACACCACAAACACACACTACACACACCACACCACACCACAGTAGTCTGATTTCCTGGCTTCTGGTTACACATAACGACAGTCACAGTTCTACAGATTTCAGCAGGATGAGAGGGTTCATAGAGTATTACTTCGATGGTACGGTTGGCGCAGTGATTGAGCGTTTGTTTGTTCCACTTCGTATCGCGGGTTCGATTTCCGAACGGTACAAATATTTGTACCAGAGGCGGCCATAGCCATTGCGAGGCTCCGGGCGGCAGGTCTTTGCAAGGCCCTTTGTCCTTCGTGAAAAAATCTCTCAGTGTACATAATAAATTTTTCAATTACGTTTTGAATGAATTAGTTAACTAACTTTATTTTAATTTACCGTTATATTTATAACCTTAATAAGAAATTAAGAATCAAAATCAAAAGTTTTAAATAAATAAAAAAAAATGTTAAAAAAACAATATTTTTTAAAATTTGCTTGTTGTTGTTGCGCGAGGCCCCTGTAAGAGCGAGGCCCCGGGCGATTGCCCTGTTCGCCACCCCCTAAGGCCGCCACTGATTTGTATATACTACTTTCAAGATGTGCGTTTATTACGTTACATTTATTTATTTATTTATTAAAACTTCATACAACACAAAGGTACAATAGCGGACTTAATGCCTTAGGCATTCTCTACCAGTCAACTAAGGGTAGTGAAGATAAACATAAATTTATGTATATATAATATTATATATAAATTATACATAAATATTTAATATAATATAAACCTACATGTATATATAAATAATTTACAATTTTCAAGCAACAAGTTTATAACCGAGATATTTGTAATACATAAAATGATTCAGAAGAGTGTCCATGGAGTTTCTTATAAATTCTTTTCCATAGAGATCTACGCTTTGGAATGTGCAATTAGCATAATTTATCTGATTGACTGACTTCTTGTCAATTTAAAAGTGCTTGTTTATTTGAAATAAATGCCTAGATTTTTGATTCTTTAATTAAGGAGGAATGAAACTTTTACCATAAATAGCTGGCAGGTTTTTTTTTCTTTTTGCCAATAGTGAAACCTAGGCCATATCTTAAAGGACTGTATGATAAATCAATAGCAAAAATAACTATGTCTACCAACCGTAACCGAACGAAGTTTATCATGCGTTATTTTTCTTAAATAAAAATACTTAGTGTTTGATATTTTAATTTTCTCATTGTTAAATTATACTACACGGTTTCTCTATTGAGTTATTCTGCGTCCCTTGCTTCCGCATTTATCGCCGGGTGTGGTAGGGGGGCATCTAGTGTTGCAAAGAGTTCGAGTCCTCAAGTTGTCTTTCATCATCATTATAATATAAGAAAAATAAGTAACGCACGACAAAAAAGTACAAACAATGATTCTATAGGTACCTTCATTCGGTTATGGTTAAATACCTGATTCTTTTTGCTATTGATTCCTCGTATTATGCTCTAACATATAACTTAGGTTTCATTTCTGGCGAAAAGAAAAAAGTAAATCATGCAAATATCTTGCATTGGCTTTTATGAATAAACATACAAAGAAACAAATAAAATCCCAGTAGGTACATTTTATTAGCCTACTGGGACCATGAGTTGGCTTCCAACATTTCAGGACTTTGAGTTTCCTTTGCGGACTTAGACTTTTACTGACTATAACCACAACTATGTTTCTTCTTTGCCTTGTTAGGCAAACATAGGGGTGGTTATAGTCAGTAAAAGTCTAACACGCTCTCGAGCTCCACCCTAGAGCTAAAGAACGAATTGGATGATTTCCCACCTTAAAAAAAAAAAAATATATATATATATTAGTTAGGAACTAAGTCATATAGTTTCCTTTCACTAGTCACGTAGATACCTCACCAGCCCAGCCATGCGTATCATTAGTCTGATTAGGGCATTATTCCACTAGGGTAAGCAGAGTTTACAAAACATATCACTTTGATCCCAAGTACGTACTTGTGATTAGCGAATCCAAAGTTTCCGATAACGAGTCCGATCGATTTTTTAACTTTGTGTAATGAGAATCTATGATAACAAAGAGGTTAAACAACTCTTGCCCTGCCCCCCTAGCCAAGTTACAATTGTATCGTTCGCGCCGAACGCCACGATTAGGCCACGCCTCCGATTCCTTTGTTCTGACGTCATCTCAACGCTCAGTCACGTGACTGAGCGTTGAGATGACGTCAGAACAAAGGAATCGGAGGCGTGGCCTACTCGAGGCGTTCGGCGCGATCGATACGATTGTATCTTGGCTAGGGGGGCACGTTAGTCTATGGATGGTGATCATCTTAATAAACCGATATTCCTCCGTGCCTCAGAAAGTACGTTAGGCTGTTGGTCCCGGGTGCTATTTGTAGTTCTTTAGAGGAGGGGCTCCTTGGTAAGTAATAACATCTGTGCGGGTCGATGTTTAACATGGATTCTTTATCGCAGACAGTAACACGAGCTAACTTGCTGCACGTTTGTGCTTAATGCTCTTCTGACTCTAACACCGGAGTGTGACTTGTTTGCTGGGAGATGAATAGATGTGTGTCGTGAATGTCTAGGGTTTTGTGAGAAGATGGATAAAAAATAAGAACATTGTTTTATTTGTTTTGTGGTATGTATTATTTTAGTGGTAATGTATATGTATTTTCTTTTTGGAAGAAAAAAACATGTTGCGCCGACCTCAAATAGCACGGGACAAGGGCAGGAAGATTATGATGTATATGTATTTTCTTTTTATTTCTAAATTATAAGTAAGTTTTATTTTAATTTTCTTTAATGTGTATGGATTTTTTGTTAGGTTATTATTGTTTTATTAAATGTATTTTTTAGTTTGTAAGTTTCTATTGTACAACGCCTTGGACATCCTCCGTAACGTTGTACAAGTGCTTGAAAGTAAATAAATAAATAAGTGGAGCGACTGCTTATCTGAACGTCGCAGGACGATAACCACTGTAGGCGCGGGTTTACGGACGATGAGCTATGGGTATCTCGCAGTTTGGCCGTCCAATAAGGACTGAGCCTATTACTACATACCTGGCGTGTGTTATTGAGCTAAAAAAACAGTTTGCTTATTTGTTGAAAAAAAAAGTTTTGAATGCATTGATTTAATGTTTTAAAACCATTTTTTTAATACTATAAACTAGTGCTTGACTGCGATCCCACCTGATAGTAAGCAGTGATGCAATCGTTGATGGTGAGGTGTACTAGTTTATTAGGAGCCTATTTACTCTAGCCTTGAAGACACCTAAATTATAATCGGACGAGATGACCGTAGGAAGTAAATTGTTGCAGTCCTTGATGAGATATACGCGGTATAAACGAATCTTCTCATTATTGCTTTTCTAATGAAACCGGTTTAGAACATGTCGGTTAGATGGTTTCAAATTCTGTAATGGACATAATACTATGTATATAGAAACATACATACCTACCTATAGAATAATTTAAAAGCATGGGATCATGCATTTGAACTTTGAATTACACATTAAAGGGGCGACCAAACGGTTGAAAACCAACGTTCCCGCCAAGGTGACCTTGCTAGTTTCAGTCCGTGTAGACAGCAGTTGTATTCCATGACCATCAACGCCCTTGGTTAGTCGGCGCGTTTTCTCAACCACCGAAAGTGTTGGCGCGTGATTTACATCCATGTAGCCACAACACTAACCAAACACATAAAACAAGGTCACCCCTATTGGAACGCTAGTTTGAAACCGTCTGGTCACCCCTTAAGAAACGCTAGTAATATGTGACCAAAATTTCTGGTATCTTTTAATTCAATTTCAAAGCTTTAAAGAAAATTGCTTACAGCTACTAAAGGGAACAATATTCTCCTGAAAACAGCGCAGAGAAGTAAGTAAACGAATAACATATAATACAACGATCACCCACAACGCTTTTAAAGTGTAGTAAGGTCCCCAAAATATAGGGGGACGAATCCCAGACGTTTTCCGGCTTACCGAATTTGAGCTATGCGAGGGTAGAAAGCATAAAATTGAGTATGCAGAAGGTTAGCTCCAGACAATAAGCTAATACTAAAGCACGCAAAATATGTGGTGAAAACATACCTAAGTCAGTTTTGAGAAGACAATATATTACAGAAGGTTGAATCCATTCAACGAACGAAAACAAAAGCATGCACGCTTATATAAACTCCATTCGAAATAAGATGAGACAGGTAAGTAAAACTACCAAGATGTGAAAACTTGGAAGGTAATAGTTTGTCTTGGTATCATAGTCGTGTGAAGAGAGAAGAGAAGAGATAAAACGTGTCTTAATACAAGAGTTATGAGTGAAGTATGTCGATAGATGGAAAGGGGGACGGGGGCCAAAGAAAAGTATGATATATTATGTGAAAGAAAAGAGAGTCAGTGATACCGTGACGTCTGACAAGATAGAATGAAAGAAAAAAATGTGTTGCGCCGATTGAAAGTAAAATGGGACGAGGGCAGAAAGATGATGTGTGGAGTCGATCTTCTGTATCCATATATGCAGTGGTAGAGTAGGAAGTGAAACTTCGCATAAATGTTTGTCACAGAAGGGGGTCGATTCGTGTGCCGCAATTACTGACATCAAATGTAAAAGTAAATTGACGACACAAACAACAAAGAGTTCCAAATATAAAATGGTATCTCTACTTGTATTTTGTTTTGAGAATGTGTGTTCTGTATTTGTTGTTATTGTTTTGTATCTCAGGATATTTTTATCTTTGCGGGCTGAAATTTTGAATTTTAGCAACTTATTTTCAATTATTTACATTTTGATAAATATAAAATGATGAAATGGGATCTTTAAGTCAAGAGTGAATAGGTTACTTGTGGACAAGCGTGCTCCATGGTCGTTTTCCATCAGGTGAGATTGTGGTCAAGCGCGAACCTACCAAAAGTAAAAAAAGAGGCATAGAGCGTAGAGTAACAGTGAGACTTACTAAATTACTGACAATCAAAATAAACAACTGTTTGTATCCCCTACAAATAACAATTTTTCCTAGAGTGGGGCAAATATATGAAACTTTTAAATTATTTCCGTTATAAATGATATTTATTTTGTAAATAGGTTTAAAAAAACACTTTTACACGTAAATTTTTTTTTTCGTCATTTTTAAACTAGATGATGTCGGTGTTTCCTAGCTGACTACCCTGAGAAGAAACACCGAAACAAACTCAGGGGTCAAAGTCTCTTTTAAAGTCCATACAGTAAATATGTAATGGTCAAATCACATGAGAACCATGCAGATTTGTCTGAAATGGTCTTTTGAAGAAAGAATCATACAAATTTGAGTGGACCTGTCCAGTCAGTGCAAGCATTTGTCAGTATTCGTAAAGCTCAACTTAGGACTACTAAGGAGCTCAACGACTTGACGAACAATACCAAAGAAAGGACATTTGGGTAGGCCGCAGAAAATACTCAAATTGCCAGACATACGTTAAAATTACTGAAAAGAAAAAAAAAGCAATCAACATAGTCCACACGTTCACAATATATAGATTTTGGAACCATCCAACACATGTGCTGCAAATCAGTTTAATTAGAAAGGCAATAATATAAAGATGGTTTTAGACCTATAATAATTATAACATAACATAATCAACCTTTTTAATGTTCCCACTGCTGGGACTTAGGCCTCCTCTCTTTAGGAGAGGGTATGGGCCGTAATCCACCACGCGGGCCCAGTGCGGGTTGGTGAATGTCACATGTCTTCGAAATTTTTATTCTAGGACATACCGGTTTCCTCACGATGTTTTCCTTCACCGTTTTGAGAGCAGTGGTGATGAAATAAATTACACAAAGTAATACGCTTGGCTGGGTTTGAAACCGCGACCACTCGGCCATCACTGCTAATATCAACATAGAGGGCTAATTACAAACTAAATCGTGTACGTGTTGTACACGAACGAGTCAATCGTGTACGGTTCGGGCCGTTACCACTCGGCCACTACTGCTCTCCTAGACCTATAAATAATACTATAACTTTTTTTTTACATCTTAGCTCGAAGCACACGCCAGGTATCTGTTAGTAAATAACGTGCCCTCTTAATGGTACTTGAAGAATCTTATCCCCGTACCCATAAAACTAAGCACTAAATGAGCAACGCAAGCATTCATAATAACTCCCTCAACCTTCTTTCAACCGGTTATAACTGGCCACGGTTTTGTAAGCAAACGACTTTGAAGTCAAATCTTTTAACCACAGAGTATGCAGGTACAGAAGGTCGACTTCATTTATTATTTATTACGAGTGACCCGCCCCAACTTCGCACGGGTGCAATGCTGATACCACCGCAACCGCTATGTCCCTGCATTTTCAAACTGTAATATCTTCGAATATATTCATTTAAATTACATACTGTTAAGAGCCATATTGATATTTAAGGAACTTAATTGGATAAGGATTAATGCTGTATAGCTTAAAATCACTTCGTAAATAAACCATTATTCCTTGTAAAAAGAAAAGGATAAAAAATTACTATTGTGGGTTATTCCTAAGAGATAGATATATACCGTCGCAGACTTTTTTGTAGACATTCTTAAGGTGTACAATACTGTAGTACATTATTTTGATCAATCTCGTAGGGTTCAGCCAGCGTTTGCAATGTAAGCACAAAAAAATGTGTTTATTTCAAAATGTATCCTGTAAAATAACGAAAGCCTGGCTATGGTTACCCTAAGCCTATGCTCCAGGCTTCGTAGATTGGATTTAGCCAAATATGGATCACCAATTAGTCCTTTCGCACGCCTCTCCACTGAGTCCAAAGCTGCTAGATGGCATCTATTTCAGGCCAATTCTCGGCGAACGTAGGCGCAGGTTTGTGATTTGTGTGTCGTCCGGCCATCCCGGAAGGACCAAGCTCGACCTCCTCGAAGAATGTCAACAAAATGGACGTGGCCCCAGAAAACCTCATGGGTGCTCCTGCTCATTTGATGACTCGAAAAAGTGGCGAAGTGTGAGAAGAGAAATGCACACTGATCGACCGACAAATAAATAAATGTCCTACTTACATACTGCGAATTTAATTACTGATTATGTTTGATAAAAATGTAAAATGAAACCATTATGTAAAAATGAAACTAGTTTTTATTATCAAGAAATATTTACACGTAACCTAAAAGATTACTAATCTGTTTTGTGATGTCTATTCTCTGGGGTGTTTGGCATCCACTGTTTATTTCTCATGAGTGCTCGAGCTCCCGAGCATCCACGCAGTCGGCGCCCCTGCTGATGCCTATTGTATGTTTTTATTCAGTGTGCACTGTGATGGTCCCCACCATCAGGCGATGAGGCTTTTGGTAATGGTTCTACTGAGGTATAGCATAGTCTCCTTGGCCTGGTTATATTCTGGTGTCGACGACCACCAGCGTGCATGTGCTTGATTTCGCTTGCTGTATAGAGCGGAACTTTTGTAGTATTTTGTGCGTTAACCCCTCTCTTTATGGTTATGATATGAAGTTAAGTTAAGCTTAGCGTTGCAGTACTTCGGCTTGGTAAATAAGATTTGGTTTTACTTTGCGAAGATAACCTGCTGCGTTCGTAGTTTTTTTTTTTTTTTGAAATGGATGGAGTTGATTTCTTGTGAGTGTTTTTCGTGGTTGTCCTTTTAAATCGTTTGTGATATAGAAAAACAAGATTGAAATAGAAAAAGGTTGGCACAGAATTGATTATTCGAAAACGCCGAGGTCATTAATTTTTAAAAACGTAAAATTTGTTTGACATCTTGGGCGGAGCGAGAGATAGTGTCAGACTTTTACTGACTAAAAACCCACTCCTGTTCCTTCTTTGCCATTTTTACAGGGCCCCGAGGATCTCTTTCGCATAACCTATGGCCTCAGTAGGCTTCGACCCTGCTGGGCCCCTAAAGTTACTGACATCTTCTTGAGGCACGCATGGAACAGTACGCGCCGTCGACGACTTGGGTATTCCGACTTAACGCAGCTTTTTCCATATATTTATAAATGATTTTAATGTATCTGTACCACATAAATGGTACAAATATCATTATGTTCAAAAGTAGTTAGTTGATATTTAAGTACTAATTATGATAATGGAGAATAAAAATATAGAAAGAGGTAAATAAAAAACAGATAGCATAATACCATATACTCAGGTCTGCGGTCCCTTGAAGCTGTGAAAAAAATCAAACTCTTGTGTTAACGAAACAAAAAAGAAATGGGCGTTTATGTCGCAAAAAACGTGTATTTCGACACTGTCAAGGGAATCAAAATTCATAGGGTACTTCCCGTTGACCTAGAATCCTGAAATTTCAAGTATAGGCAACAATCTGTAAACTGTAAATCGGAAAAATCTTCGTAACTCAATTCGGGAATCGAACCGTTTTCATAGGTAAGTTTGTACGGAACCCTCAGTGGGTGAGTTCGACTCGCACTTGCCCGGTTTTTTTTTAAGTTACGTGCATACTTTTTTAGCCAAGGTCATATAATAAGCATCGTAGATCATTTCGTGATCGTGTTCAAAATATCCAAACTGAATAAATCAAAAAAAACTTTGATTTGGTGCTCAATGTTCAGACCTGATATTTAAATGTGCCTTTTGCGACTTGTTGACCGTATAAGTTGTGAAAACACACCATTATAAAATCAAAAACTTAATATCATTATTACGTCGTTAAAATGGTGCAGCTCGTGCTACAAAGCACAAACAGCTTAGTAAGCAGCTTTTCAAGCTGTAACTCCAGAAGGCGGCGGAATTATATACAGCTTCATTTGTAGTTTGCAGCCCGTAACGGTGCTTATTCAACAAAGATGAGCGAGGTAGAGAGGTGGTGCGTGAGGATAAATTCTACGTAACGGGATCACTTCAGTCTCAGAGCAAGAACTGCTAAAATTCCTCCATCAGATCTTTTTTTTAAATGATTTAAACCAGAGCTTGACTGCGATCCCACCTGATGGTAAACAGTGATGCAATCGTTAATGGTGAATCGCACTAGTTTAATAAGAGCCTTGAAGAAATCAAAATTGTAATCGGACGGGAAAACCGCTGCTGGCAAATTGTTCCAATCCTTTGATGTAAGCGGTATAAATGAAGAGGCGAAACGCTTAGTCCGGCCCGTAGAGGTGATAACTACGTAAAGGTGGACACTTGCCATACGTCTGGTCATCCGATGGTAGAAAGGTGATGGTGGAATCAAGTCATGCAATTCCTGTGATGTGTGTGAGAGATGTGGGCGAGGATATGTGCTACATGTGTACCCATGCACAGCTCAGCAGAGTCCGCTACGTATACATGCACCACTGAACTTTACACCGCTTCACTGCGTCGCTACGCATTTTTGAACCATGCTCCACGCATAACTTTGGTGGTGGAAACAGGTGGACATTTTCACAGCGTCGCTTTACATACGCATAGCTACCTCGCGCATCTTCGGTGAGCAAGCACCCTAACTGGCTGTAACAGGCTGAAACGAGCCATAAGGCTATAACAATAATTTAGGATCAGGCTGCGTTCTCACGGTGGCGTGAGTCTAGACTTTATTGTAAGTGTCGGGCAAATTGTATGTATTGCAGGGTTCTGGGAAAAAATTTGGTTTACTGGTTTTTTGAGATTAGTGTTTGGCTGGCATTGTGGAGCATCATTTGCAGTTACTTTTGGATATTAATTATGTCGGGGTGGTGACTTAGTCTAAATCTACACAAATATAATAAATAGGTAAAGTTTGTTTTTTGTTTGTTAGATAGAAGTAATCTCTGAAATTACTGTTCCTATTGCGAAATTTTTTTCACCGAAAGAAAGCTGCTTTATTTCTGAGTGACATAAGTTATATTTTATGTATGCGAGCGAAGTCGCGGGCAAAATCTAGTCGGTAATAAGAGAAACATACTTTTATTCTTGCCTGTGTATATTATTATGACGAAACGATAACTGCTTCATTGGTCTGACTGCTACTCCTGGGCTCGAATCTCGGACTGAGCAAAAGTGCGATTGAGTTTTTCTACTTATTAGAAACTAGCTTTTGCCTGCGGCTTAATATTTTTTTTTAAATCTCTGGACCTTAAGGTTCATCTTTGGAAGGCGTACGAGGAAGCTTTTAAGTGGTAGGTGGTACTAACCGACGATTATACCTGTACGCGCTATGCTAGTGCATTAAGGACAACCCCCGGTTGAAAAACGATTGCAACATAAATAGAAAACTAAGATAAAGGGTTATAGGTTTTAGAGTCCACCAGTCCTTAAGTGGATTAGTTACCAGGAACTATGTTAAGATTATGGCCCCTGTGTCTGAACAATGTTATTAATTTCTATCGATAAAAAGGCAGGGAGTGACTTGCACACTCAATAAATGGGCCCCCAAAAACGGTCGCTAGCACAAAGTGACGTAGCAACAAGGGACAACATATCCTGAGTTGCTTGAAGAGTGGAGAGGTATACCACGGCTACCAGGACAATCCCGGAAGTACAGTCAAGATCCCTACCAGCACCTTACTGTATTATACATCCTTCTCCCGAGCTCGTTTGCTTTTGCGAATCTCCACTCAAGCCAGCTAATAAAGGCAAGAGAGAGGTGGGAGCTCTGTTCCTCGTCAGTGTTCACTACGGCCGGCCAATAAAGGCAAGCCGGAGATGAAGAACAAGAATTCTCCCAGAAGATCGGGTCCGTGGGGTCACTAATGAATAACAGTTTACCACAAAACTGCCCTGCGGATTGTATCTCACTTAGTCTGGCCCCTCACCCTAGGCATGTTGCAGATCTAGTTTTTTTGGAACGCGCAAGTCTCACCACGACGTCGACGTAAGGATGGGTTTATTATTATTATAAAAACCAAAACAAAAACAAAAAATCTAACTTTACCTCTTTATAATATTAGTGTAGATTTCTCTGTAGCATGCCTGAGTTTGGAAGTTGGTGGTGTGACATCCCCGTGCCTGGGAGTCAGAAATCTCAGCAGCTCAGCTCTGGGTGGAGCGAGTCATGTTGGATGGCCGTCCCATCGGTATTTGAGAGTAAAGGAACAGAGAGTGCACCTGTGTCTGCGCACACGCTTGTGCTAATTGGGCAGTGATGACATATGGCTCTAAACGTGGTCCCTTACAATGGGCCTCATCAGAAGGCTTAAAGTCACCCAAAGGGCAATGGAAAGGGCTCGGAGTTTCCTTGTGTGATCGAATCAGGAATGAAGATATCCGCAGGAGAACCAAGGTTTCCGACATAGCATGAAGAATCGCCAAACTAAAGTGACAATGGATAGGGCACATTGCTCGCTGAACAGGCCGTTGGGGCCGAAAAGGTCTGGAGTGGCGACCACGTATCGGAAGCGTTGGAAGGCCTCCTACAAGGTGGACCGACGGTTTTACCAGAGTAAAGGTTGCGGGAATCCGATGGATGCGAGACGCGCAGGACTGTTCATTGTGGCGACACTTCGGGAGGCCTATGTCCAACAGTGGACGTCTTTTGGCTGAAATGATGATGATAATGATTCTCTGCTTCTAGGCAAGCGTGTTCCATCGTCGACCACATCGCCCTTTTCTATCAAGTTGGAAAGAAAGAAAGAAAAAAAAGAAAAAGAACACGTTAATTTGGCACACAGTGAGATGAGTCGACCGCGAGCATATCACTGAAAAGGGGATAGTGGTCATAATCGGGCTTATAAAACACAAGATGGAGTCTTAGTCCGCTATAATAAATTCTAGACTACGAAGCATGAAAACATCTGCTAGCCTTCTCACGATCAAGTAATAATTTTCTGAATCTAATAAATGTTTTATTTACTTGCAAATGAGACTACAGTCGACTGTTGCTCCATTTATTTTCATACTAGCTTTTTACAGCGGCTTCAGTAGCGTGGAACTTGAAGATTCTACGGGGATTTTTTCAATCTACCTAGTCTTTTTCCAACTATATTGGGGTCAGCTTAAAGTCTAACCAGCCGCAGTTCCTATCTCCACAACCCAGTGACTGAGAACCTCTCAACTTCAACGCAATACCTCTCGTAAAGATTGGCGTCAGATTTCAGGTTTCTGCCAGATATGAATGATAGCCAGAATCAACGGATTAGCGTGATATCCGAGGCGTGAGGGAGTAAGTATATAGTATTCGTTCGGAATAATTTTAGATTTTGACGCAGGCAAAACCACTGGCAGAATCTAGTTATGTAGGATGAGACTACAATTTACTGTTCTTTGTTTCTTTTATTTTCATTTTCGCTAGTCTGGCGGGAAATAGGATTATGTTGTTAATACCAGCTGCTCTCTCTGTTGGCAGAGGTTGGAAGCCATGTTTTTTTAGGTTTTGTCGAAAACTGTGTTTTGAATAAGTGGGGTTTGAGTTCTAAGGATCAAAATGTCATTTCTGTAGTTACTTTTTTATGATGTGGAAAGGAAAATCATCAAAAAATCTCTTGACATTGTGAAAGAAGAGAAAGAAAGAAAGGAAAAGAGTTTATTTACGACAAACATGGCACATATATCTGTAGGTGGAAAGAGAGGGAGTGTCAGACTTTTACTGACTAAAACTCCCAGCGTTCCTTCTGTTGCCCTTTTTTGCGAGGGTTTCGATAATTTGGGTACAAAATTTGCACTTGAAATTTATAAAATAGTCTTCTGTATATACATTGTGTGTGTTAATTGTAATATAAATTTTAAAATATTATTACCGTCAATATTCCTGACATCTCTTTGAGGCGCACGTGGAAGACAACACGCCGTCGATCTGAGCTTGGTCCTTACTAAATGGCCGGACAGCGAGCTACCTATGGTTCGCTGTCAGTGCAGGGCGTAGTTAACTACCTACTATTTTGTAATCAGATTACTAATTACGTTTAAAAGTAACTACATGTAGTTATGATTACATGTAACTTAATGTTTCCATTACTGGGACTCAGGCTTCCTCTCTCTAGGAGAGGGAAAGGGCCGTAATCCACCACGCGGGCCCAGTGCGGATTGGTGAATGTCATATATGTTTTCGATTTTTTAGTTATAGGACATGCCGGTTTCCTCACGATGATTTTCTTCACCGTTTTGAGAGCAGTGGTGATGAAATAATTACACAGAATAATGCGCCTGGCTGAGTT
This sequence comes from Mythimna pallens, assembly GCA_961205895.1. Taxonomy (NCBI): domain Eukaryota; kingdom Metazoa; phylum Arthropoda; class Insecta; order Lepidoptera; family Noctuidae; genus Mythimna; species Mythimna pallens. The sequence goes on along the minus strand of OY540849.1, from coordinate 9,740,303 downwards.
TGAACCCGCGACCTACAACTCGTAAGTCGGAGCCGTTACCACTCGGCCACTACTGCTCGATATGTAACTTAAAACATTATTATTATTTATTATTAACTCCTTCAAACAATTCACAGTCGGTTAGACTGGCCCCGTCAATTTTGGTAAAATCTCTTAAAAGCACGCTTGTGCACAACGCGCCATCAACTCGGGTTGGTCCTTGCCAAACGACCGGACGGCGATCTACCAAAGACTCGTCATCTGCAAGATCACCTTTTAAAATGTTTATTTATTTATTCGTTTATTCTCACATCGGAACGCCTCGCAGCAATTACACCAATGAATGTCAATTAGTTCAGAATCTGCTATTTTCTAACATCATGTGCGCGGTGGAGTGGTAGTCATCAAAGGATCGGCGCGGTGTGGTGGTGGGTCACGTACGCTTGCTTACGTAGCATCAGGCCAGCCTTCCTCCAGGATTCCACAGGTACCGAATCCCATATCAGCTCTTTCGAAGAGTTTTTCAAAGGATTTAAATTTTCAAATACGGAAAATTTTGATATGTTATCTTGACGGTTGTCTAAATTGTACAAAGAAAGTCACAAACGTGTTTCCCAACTCCAAAACGGAAATATTTGAAACTGTTGTCCATCGTACAAAGAAAGTCATGTTTACCGTCTGCAATACGGAAAGGGACCCTAAATTTCCAGTCGTAAGAGCTCGAGGGTGTACCTTCATCAATTACTTGTCAAACTAGCGGTGTCCGCGTCTTCACTCAGCGCGGAATTTATCTCAAAAGTAATTTGTCATTTTTAGATCTTATTTTTGATGAAGGAGCTATTTTTTTTAGGTTCAGTTATGATTTGGTGACGCTATTTTGGGCTGAAATATTAGAAAAAAAAATGGTTACAAGAGGAATTGTTTTATTATTGATACGCATTTGCTTACTATCTCATCTGATGGTAAGTGATGATGCTTGCTTTCAAGTAGGTAACCTAGGTACAGTACATAGGTAGGTACACTAAAGATGTGAAAGTCCATAGTAAATACAGAACAAAAATCGTGTGAAGCGAGAAATGACGCCATCTAGCGTAAAACCAGATTGAAATGTTGCTATTGATAACATTACATTATACTGTTAATAGATGGCGTCGCTGTGCTTAATTAATGCTTATTTTTGTAGTACTTTCTTTTTGTTTCTTTAAATATTGAAATAATTTATAATTTAAGTTAAAGAGATGAAGATATTAAAATTGAATATCAATTTATAAATATTTGATTATCTATGTGTTAGTTTTCAAACTTGAGAGGGTAGGTTGAATAAGGATTTATAAATAATAACTAGTAGGTAGTATGGAGTATAAATGATACTTAGACCAAAAAATTATGACTAAGCTCAATTGTTTGTTTGCCAAGTTAATTTCGATTATCTCGTCCCAGCGCCTTTCGTTATTTATTTTTTTTAACCAGGTGTATTGTCTACTTATTTTACCAAAATGAGTAAATATGCATTGTTATATAGATTTAGTAAAAAGAGCTCCAATAATTGCTAAGCATAATCAAGGTAAAAACTAGTCAGAAGACGCCAGAGAGACCAGTGTAAATGTAAGTAGTTTTTTTAACTCTTTTATATAACAAAAAACTCCTATATAATAATCATTATTGGGTATTATATATTTATGTTTTATTGTTGCAGAGAAAAAAAGTTGTTCTATGGATATGACGATTTGAAGAAGAGGGTTCTTTAAAACACCATCAAAAAGCTGGCAGACTAAAACTAATAAACATATTGCAGTGTCAAACCATGATAAGGGAGTATACGAAGAAAACGGACTGTCGACGAACCACTATGCTAGTTTATTTGACACAAGCGTTGGCACTGTCCGTCGGAGGCTTGCTTACAGAAAACCATAAAAGGGCAAGATTGCAGTTTGCTTTGGATCACATAAACTTTGATTAGAGTAATATCATGTTTACTCATGAAAAAACTTTTAAGTCCAGTGAACACGGACGGTTTTGTTTGTGGCTACAAGATAATAAATAATTATAATACTGATTTAATATTATTCACTCAGTGCTTATTCTCTGTATTAACTGGAGACCTTGTTATGTGTGTTTAACTTAATATCCGTAATTAATACATTAAAAAAGTTATGAACACTTGATATGTTGTTGTGCAATTTTATAGTTTTTAGCCTACATTTAATCTTTTTGATCTTTGTGATAAAATTATCTGGTCTTTTTTTTGTTTTTGTTAAGGTTACATAAGCTTCAATCCTCTTTCCAATATTGGAAACGAATACTTAAGCTATGGCCTCAATAAGAAATTATATATAATATTATAATCTTATTCGGTGATTAATAAACGGTGATTGTTAATAAACGGTGATTGTTAAATTTTAATAAGAAATTGTAAGAAATACAATAACATATTATTTTTTTAATAGTGCTTTTTTGTTTGAATCTGTTTACCAGCATTTTTTTCGTCTTGCTGAGTAACTACCCACTTGAATATTATATTACAAATAAATATCCACTTGTTAACTTTGATATAATATTCCTACCGATTTCTTTAGTTTGTCATTCATAACTTACAAAAAGTGTGAGTACTACGTGAGATTTGAACTCACGGCTCATTGATTTACGCATCTATCTGCACATGCTAAACCACTAGGTCAACATGACTCTAGTTTGAATGATGAAATTATGAACTACAATCAGTTGTTGACGACAATGATGACGCAAGTGTCTATTATTTGTTGAACTAAAAGTCAAGTTTATACTTTGTGAGATTGCCTTTGGTCGCTACTTAGCTGTGAAGAAACCAACGCCATCTAGTTTAATTTTGTAAAACTTGAACTTTAACGTGCAAGGGAAAATAGGCGTTAAGGTACCCAACCACTTCTAAAGGTTCACTGTACAGTAGGTAGCTAGGTACAGTACATTACGGTCTTTATTACATTTAAACTTTCCTAGCTGTAAATATTAGGGTTGGCTTTCAATCCTTTCTATAAACTATTTAAAGAACAACGGCGAACTCCCCAAAAAACCTTTTATCAACGGGTATTGCCCCGTGATAAAAGGTTTTTTAGATGTAACATACTGTGTTTGGCTTATACACATACATTTTACACTAACCTAATCTTTATATACATTATTCTTCTGTACCTACGTGTTTGTGAAAATCATCTAATGACAAATCTGATAGTGTCAGACTTTTACTGACTAAAATCCCACTCCTGTTCCTTCTTTGCTTTCATCCCGGGGCCCCGGGTTTTGCTTTCACACTACCCGTGGCCCCAGTAGGCTCCGATCCTGTGGGCCCCTACGATTTGCTGACATCTCCCTGAGGCCTGCGTGGAACAGTACGCGCCGTCGACGACATGGGCTCAGTCCGGGCGGTTAACCTGACGGTCGGACGGCGAGCCACCCATTGCTCGCCGTCCGCATGCCCGCGCCGGTGGACCCGGTAGGTGGCACTGCAATCGGGTTTTTAATTTCTTTTGGTAAAATACCAGCTTTCGGGCAGGACAAAGTCTGACGGGACCACTGGTATATACTACTCTGTCAAGAAAGTCCGGGAAAAGATCAACAATACACAAAATGTTTGTTATTCATCCAAATTTATTTTATCACCTTCAAAGTATACTCCTTCAGAAACGATACACTTACGCCAACGAATAATCCAATCATCAAAACATTTTTTAAATGCTGTTTCCAGAATTGAGTTCAGTTCTCGCCGCGAATTCTCCTTTATATCTTCTACCGATTAAAAACGTGTGGTAACGAAGTGGTAATTTGAGCTTATGAAAAAAAAAGAAGTCGGCTGGAGCCATATCTGGTGAATATGGTGGATTCTCGATGGTATTTGTAGCTTTGTGTGAAGGCGCATTATCGTGTACCGCAATATGCCGCGTGACGGCAGCGCGGCTGCAGTGCTGCTTTGTTACTCCATATAAATAGAAAACGCGCGACTGCTGCGCTACACCCGCGCTGCATTCGCGCTGCACGCTACTTTGCTATTTACATGGAATAACAAAGCAGAGCGGTGGCAGCGCTGCAGCCGCGCTGCCGTCGCGTGGCAATTTGCGGCTAATTTGAAGGCGCCCTTAGCGTTAGTGAATATTATTTATTCAGATTACTTAAATAATAACAAGACCTTTTCTAATAAGCCCATAAAGTATTTGTACTAATTAAAAATGTGTTTTATATGTATTTTGTAAATCTGAAAATAGGTCGTAGGCTATTTATTACCCTACTACTTCCAAACCCCATTTTTTAAATATAATTTATACGGCAGAACAACGTTCGCCGTAATCAGCTAGTATATTATAAAGGCGAAAGTTTGTGAGTATGTGTTTGCATGTTTGTTACTTCTTCACTCTCGAACAGCTGAACGGATTTTATTAAAACTTGGCACAAAACCACGTCCTGGAATAACACATAGTATCATGGGCGTACCCAGGGGAGGGGGGGGGGCAGGGGAGGGCAGCTGCCCCCCCTTGGAAATCTCGCAGAACATGTATGAACTCGCCTAATTACTAATTAAAGTCTACGGGGCCTTACGCTCTAACTTTTAAATAAACCGCGCAGTAGACACTGGCAAAATGCACGATGCAATTGCCAAAAAACCGCGCGCGACGATGGCAGACGTACATTACCGAATCTAGCTGAGCGTTTGGACGCTCGGCTAGATTCGGTAATCTTCGATAGGGAGTTGCGAGCGACTAGCATTTATTTTATTTGACATAGTCCAATTTACTTTTATTTATTTAACTACCTATAAAGCTGGATCATTTGCGGCTGTTTGCCCTACATACCACTACATATACCTAATGTTTCATGTAGGTGTGTATGTTTTATTCTTATAATATCAATATATTATTATCTTATTTGTCTCTGTGTTCCGTGAGTGTGTCCGTGGCATCACCCTGTCACCAGGCCCTATCAGAATACCAGCGCTGCGTTATTTTTACTTTTTAGTATAATATCGCAGCATATGCTGAGATAGGAGCCTTTTTGGCCTCGCACTGGTCTTTTATTTAATATTGTTTTCTGTTATTATTTTTAAGTTAAGTATTACTTTTTTTATTTTTTTATTTTATCGTTGTTTGTCCTGTGCGAGTCCCAAATAAATGTTTTCTTTCTTTTCTTTCTTTCTTTCTTTGTAGTGTGTATGACAAAACAGCCGCGGACGATCCGACCTAAAAAATCTGACTTGCCCCCTCCTACGCCAGAAGCTGGGTACGCCCATGCATAGTATAGTTTTAATCCTGGGAATGTGTTCCCTTGGGATAATTTTCTACCATTACACGGGCAAAATCACCGGCAGAAGCTAGTAAATAATAATAAGTTTATTTATTTCAGGCTTTGAAATGCCCGAAATAAAAATAAAATTAATTTACTTACATTTCGTTTTATATATTGAATCAAAAGAAATATTTGAATATATAAGTCAGGTTTAAGCTAGAACTACATTAGACCGACGCAGACGTGTAACACGCCTGCCCCCCTAGCCAAGTTACAACCGTTTCGTTTCGATTCTCTTTTCATCGATCGGCTCGAGTAGGCCACGTCTCCGATTCCTTTATTCTGACATTATCTCAACGCTCAGTCACATGGTCAAAACAAAGAAATAGGAGGTGTGGCCGACTCGAGGCGATCAACGAAAAGAGAATCGAAACGAAACGGTTGTAACTTGGCTAGGGGGCTGATTTGTACGTAGAACGACGTCGCATGACGTGGATCAAGTAGCTTTACAAGTCTAGTTTCCATATAAAATGGACGGAGACCAACGTGCCCAGATCGGCGTGTGTGGCACATGTGTGTGCAGTGTAGTTCTACCTTTAGACTTCTATTTTTAGTAAAAAAATTCGCGGTATTAGTAACAAGACTCGTACCAAATAACTTTTCTTTGATTTTATATTGCCATAGGCTAAGTTTTACGAATGCGAAAGAAAAAAAGAAAAATATTTATTTGTGCCTCACAAAAGAACTTATCTGTACATATAGTAAAACAAAGTCGTCCACCGCGTCTGTCTGTCTGTATGATCGCGATATTCTCAAAAACTGGAAGGATTGAAAAAGGATTTTTATGCAATGCTCCAGTGGACAGAGTGACTTATGAGAAAGGTATAGGTGTACAAACATGCATATTATTATAGTAGACAAAGGCGTAGAAACGCAGGGGTCCAGTAGGGCCAAGGGAATATTTCAGACATACGCAACCGGAACGCAAAGAGCAACAACAAATTCACATGTGGGTTTTAGTTAGCAAAAGTCTGACACGACCTCTCGCTTCCTTCTAAAGAGAAAGAAGTCATTTTACGAATTCGCACCTGAAAAAAAATAACACCGTGTTTGTATTCCTTTTTATCAAAAAGTAACTGTTTTAAAAATTAAACTATCTATATACATATATAAAAGCTGACTGACTGACACATCAACGCACAGCCGAGACTACTGTGACTACGAGCGTAAAATGTTGTACAAGGTTTTTCTTTAATAACGTAGGCGAGCACTGAGAGAGGATTTTTCAAAATTCGCTCCCTAAAAGGACGTAACGGGGGTCCAAACTTTGTATGGAGAAAACTACTTTTGACGCCGGCAAAGCCGCTCGCAGAAGCTAGTTGATAAATAAAAGAACATCTTCGGTAGATACATATAAAAGGCAAAGTGTGACTGGCCTTTTGGACTAGTGGTCAGTGGCCCTGACTGCTCTCCCGGAGGTTTTGGGTCCGATTTCCATCCAGAACAAATGTTTGTGTGATGAGCACCATCATTTGTTCTGTGTCTGGGTGTAATTTATCTATAATATGTATGTATTTAGAAATATATAAGTATGTTTATCAGTTGTCTAGTACTCATAGCACAAGCTCTGCTTAGCTTGGTACTAGATGGCGTTGTGTGATAGTTGTGGAATATATATAAGCTAATTTGTGAATTAACGTAAGGGGAAGGCGCTTGGCTCCTATGTTTGGGGGAGGCCTATGTCCAGCAGTGGACGTCTTTCGGCTGAAACGATGATGATGATGATGATGAAGGCGCCTGTGTCTGTAACACAGTTTATAATAGCACAGACACAGACGTTTACTCTGTCTCAATTAATAGCGTTGTATTGTACTAAATTGTTTATATGTTCGATTGAGATGGACAAATTGTATTTGGCTTTGTGAAAATAAACGATTATTATTATATTATTATTAAGTAGGAGGTAAGGAGAAACCTACTTTCATGCGAGCAAAGTCGCTAGTAAAAGCTTATCACAAATAAATCGCTAAAATATCGCGAAAATCTCGAAAAATCTTAACAAAATACACGTCCAAATACAAGAAATACAAGCGCTTCTGATTTCACTGAAACTGTGTTCACGATTTTGACATAGCGGGCGGGGTTAGTAAACACTCACCCTTGAGAGGGTTCCAGCAAATGTCATTACTGTTAGAGGACCAAGGTACTTGAATATTGAGCTATATTCTATGTTATGTAGAAGGACTATTGATATCTTTCTCGGAGGTGAATAAGTGATATTGTTCGCCTACGTTTTGGCTTTTCATCATTATTCAGCAGAAAGATGACATTGTTGGACCTTTAGCATAGCATAGCATAGTCGGCCTTATAATGTTTCCACTGCTGGGATTCAGGCCTCCTCTCTAGTAGAGGGAATGGGCTGTAATCCACCACGCGGGCCCAGTGCGGGTTGGTGGATATCACATGTCTTCGAATTTTTGGTTCTAGGACATTTTAAACATTACAACATTAGCCGGTTTCCTCACAATATTTTCCTTCACAGTTTTGAGAGGAGTGGTGATGAAATAAATTACACAAAGTAATGCGCCTGGCTGGGTTTAAACCCGCGACCTACAACTCGTAAGTCGGGGCCGTTACCACTCGGCCACCACTGCTCTACTCGGCCTCACCTTTATGTGGTGAAGGTCCAAGTGGGGTCCTTTACCACATAGAGGTGAAAGTTTGTGACTTTTGCTTGTATGCTCGTTACTTCATCACGCTGGAACAGCTGAACGTAGATACTCGAGAAAACCATATCTTGGAATAGCACATAGACTAATTTTATCCCGGGAGTATTTTCCTTTAGGGGGTGAATTTTGTAAAACCCTTGTTCTTTGAATACATCATAAAAAGAACCTCTGTGCAAAGTTTCAGCATGCTAGGTCCAAGGTTTTGTGCTGGGTGTTGATGTGTCAGTGAGTGAGTCATGACTTTACCTTTTATTATTTATATAGAAGTCATCTACGTGAATTACTATTATTTAACAATTTATATTTGGGCCTGGCATTGATGTGTTAGTGAGAGAGTCACGACTTTACCGTTTAACAATTTATATTTAGGCCTGGGATTGATGTCTCAGTGAGTTTATTCTTTTGACGAATTTATGATTTCATTTAATATAACTTTGACGCTAATTTAGAATGAAAATTATTTTGACTTTTATTTTAATTTGTAATTTGACTTCGACTATTATTATTTTTTTATTTATTATTATTTATTTCTTTTATTTGTTTGACATTTTTTATTATTTGACATTGTTATGTACCTAATCATTTGTTGACAACTTTTATGTAACATTCTTTAAATGACTTGTAAGAATCGCTTACCAATAAATTACTATGACTACTATGACTATGATTATGAGAGAGTGACGATTTTACCGTTTATTATCTATGTATAGGTACAGAAGATACGTGAATTACTAGTATTTAACTATTTATATGGAGCGAATGACAAAAACATCCACAAAACTAAAAGCCTTGAAGTTTTAACAAAAGCTAATCAATTATTTAACTTGCCTTCGTTTGACGACTAGTTTCTAACTAGTCTCCGTGTCAAGAAACGTCGGAACATACTGGAAGTTCAAGGGCGGTCAAGGTTTCTTTCTGGGCGTTTCAGACACAGATACTTCTTATGTAAACATATTTATGAAACACGTGAAAACTAGGTAGGATCTAATCAAGATATATTTGGCAACGTAACAATTTGTTTAAAGAATCCGACTCGGCTGGGCAGTGTTCGGGAAGATGCGCAATATTTTCTCATCTAACATACCACAGTGTCTTAAGATGAAAGTCTATGACCAGTGCGTATTGCCATTGGTGATATGCCTCTGAAATGTGGTCGCTCACAATGGACCTCATCAGAATATATAAAAAGCTATGGGAAGGTTTATGCTCGAAGTTTCCTTACGTGATCGATTCAGGAATGAAGATATCCGCAGGAAAACCAAAGTTCCCGACATAGCCCGAAGAATCGCTAAACTTAAGTGGTAATGGGCATGGCATGTTGCTCGCACAACAGACGGTCGAAAGGCTTTGAGAGGCGACGGCGTAGGAAGATTTAGCATTGGAAAGCTTCGGCTCCTGGCCAATCTATGAGATCCATACGCCTCCTGGTGGAAGCTGTACGTGGGAATCGTGCGGTCCATGGCCCTTTACGGGGCGCCAGTATGAGGAGTAGTTGATTATTAGTGTATATATAGAGTGTGGTGTTCCACGCGCGCTTCAAAGAGATGCCAGCAAAACTAAAGGAGCTCAGTATGGCAACGTTTTAGAGAGTGACGGCAACTGAAGGACATCGGTGGATTTTAGTCAGTAAGAGTCTGACATGCCCTCTCATTCTACCCAAGGGCGAGAGAAGTCATTTGATGATTTCCCACCTCAAACAAAAAAGAAACAAAATGCTTGAAATATTAAAAAAAAAACATGGTTTAGAGGTATGTGAAACAGAGAGTAACGCCCGTTAAAGTAATACCTCCGTTGAAAAGGGAGGATCCTCCAACCAGATGGGTGTTATGTCTGGTGGGCAACTGCCCGATAGGTGATTTCGAGCTGTTCTATATGTTCTAATCGCGCGGAGAAATTTAATTGCACGATCCAGGCTTAGTACTTATGTGACGCCATAGATGTCGCTACAAAGGTCATTTTTATGATTTTGGGTAATCATCAAATAACGTCTTCTATTCTCATTGGAGTCTAAGACTTTAACTTACTAAAACTCACCTATGTGTGTTCAGCTTCAAATTCGTGTTAGAAATATTTAAACAAAATAGTTCAACGGGAAGTACTCTATAGGTTCTGATTTCCTATCGAGTTTCGAAATATGCGCCTAAACATCTTTAGATTGTGTTCACTTAGAGGTTTGATTTTTTCACTGATGCTTGGGGTAAGCAGACCTTAGTATTTGATATTAATTTCAGCTTCATAACTCTATGCGTTCTTAAGAAAAAGGTTCTTGACAGACGCACAGACGGACAACAAAAAGATCCTATAAGGGTACTGTTTTTGCCTAAAACAAGCCCATTTCATATTTGTATACATTATATGTACTTTTATTTAGTGGTTATGTGTATGTTACCGCTAATGTGAGTAAATCAAAATGCAGATTAACTTGTTAATCTGCTGATTATTTAATTGTGTTCGTTAAAGTGGAAAAAAATGTTTAAGTTCTTACATTAACTAGATAATCTGCAGACTTCCTAAGTTCTTTACAGACGCACATACGAACAACAAAAAGATCCTATAAGGGTACCGTTTTTGCCGACTTAGGTATGGGAACGTTCCGCGTTTGCCTAAAACAAGCCCATTTCATATTTGTATACATAAGTACTTTTAGTGGTTATGTGTATGTTACCGCTAATGTGAGTAAATCAAAGTGCAGATTAACTTGTTAATCTGCAGATTATTGAGTTTGTCGATTATTATTGTGTTCGTTAATGTGGAAAAAAAAATCAAGTTCTTACATTAACTATATAATTTGCAGACTTCCTAGGTAATCTGCAGACTAACGGCGAAGCATACGGTAAAGTTATAAAACAGATTCTTTGCTTGAATAAAAACTATGTAAAATATATTGTAATTGTATACAAAGCTTTTTGTGCCAATAAACTATTATTACTAATAGAAAACATTCGAATTCAATGTAACTATGTAATTTTAATTTCTAATATTAATCTAAACTTTGTTGACATTTACTAATGAAAAATTAACATATTTTGGGGTACCCCGACACAGATAGGTTCGGTTAGGATAGATTGATTATTATAACCACCCAGAAGTAGTAGCCCCGCAGAGCGGCTCTGTCGAGCTATTTTGGCAGGTAGGGTAGTGTCAAACGAGACAAAAAAAATAATTTCTGCTACTTTAATTCATTAAAACCCCAAGCGAACGCCGGCGTTCGCTTGCTCATTTCTAATTACGGTACACAAAAGGTTAAGTCAAATTTCACACTTTAACGGATTGTACCCGGTAACTTACAGATTACCTGGTTAATGCGCATGCTAACGTCTTCCGTATTCTAAAGGTAACATGTACACTTACAGATCTGCCTAACTCTATGGAAAATATAGGTGAGATGTTATATCATGTATTTTTATCACGATAGCGACTAAGAAAAACCCGAGTTACATATATTTTCCATTGTGTTTTTTTCTGACGGGATGAGTTTAGCAACACGGAAAAGCTCTTTACTTTCCTCTAGGCTTTCAAATTATATAAGCTTAATTTATTAAAAACTTCATGCCAAACAAAGGTACAAAGGCAGACTTAATACCTTAGGTATTTTCTTCTAGTCAACTAAGGGTGGTGGACAGACAACATGGTAGGTGCATAAAAAAAACTGGGCATGTGCGAGTCGGACTCGCGCCCTGAGGGTTCCGTACAAACTACAATTTCCGAATGGAGTCTCGAAGACTTTTCCGAATTGCAAAAAGGTTTTTTTTTTGTGACGTAGTTAACAACAAATTTACTGTTTGCAGATTTATTCATATACCTGTGCTATAGGACCTTCATCATCATCCGCCGAAAGACGCCCACTGTTGGACAAGCCTCCCCCAAATGTTGCCACAATGACCGGTCCTGTCCTATAGGACCTTGCTTTATACCGAATTTCAGAATTCTGGGTCAACGGGAAGTACCCTATGAATTTTGATTCCTTTGAAAGTATATTTTATATTCGTTAATATAAATTTTTTTTTCACAGCTTTAGGGACCACAGACTTATATGGTATTAATTTCAACTCGATAACTCCACGCATTCTCGAGATAAAAGGTCTTGACAGACAGACAGGCCGACAGACAGACAGACGGACGGACAAGAAAGTGATACTATAATGGTTCCGTTTTTTGTATATTATTAAGAAAGCCAGATTTTAAAAGTATATTATATCACACTATATTAAAAAGGCGAAGTGAGTGTGTCTGTTCGTTATTTGTTCACGTTCAAACGGCTGAACGAATTGAGAAATTCTAACCCGGCAATATGATGTAATTTTTTACTTTCACGGAGTTGTTACCAGCAGCCCAGACAGGACAGTTTGTCCCCTAATGTATGTATTTGAGGCTTAAATAAAACTGGCGAAGTAGTGGTGAACTGATTCTGATCCTTCTGAGAATAAGGTTATGTTATGTGTAATTCATTACAAGCTTTATTTCATAAATAAATCGGTACGAACCATTCACAAGTTTTTCACATGGCTATGAACTTTATGAGAAATGCGTAAGTATTACAACGTTTTTTATTTTTTGAGGTCGGAAATCATCAAATATCTTCTACCGTTTAAGGTAGAGCTAGAAGGTCAGACTTTTACCGACTAAAACCAAAGAGTAAATGTAGGAATTCATTTACTCTTTGCATTCCAGGGCCATGGTGACTCTTTCGAACAATCTTGAAGCCCTAGCAGGCATCAGACCTGGCAAGCCCAATTTTCTTTTCGAATCGATGTTAAACTCGTTGAACGGTTTGATTCCAGTAGACTACATTAACTGCAGCATCGGTGGGACTCATTAAGTCCTCCAAAGTGAAGGTGGGGTACTTGGGGCACTTGGGGCACTCTAACGTGTTCTCTCTAAAAAAAGGTCCCGTCAGTACGTATACCCTATTCAGGGAGCCGTGAGACAAAAGGTAAACAAACCATATATAATACTACTAAATTATAGACCACAGATACTGCAAACATTTTACATTAAAATGTGATGTTTTGTCATCGGGCGAATATCCGCCATCTTTTTCACTATCGATCAATTTGTTGATAGATAGCGAAAAATGTGATACAAGAGTGCATTTTTCAGATGTTTTCGTTGTATTCTTGTTATTCGCCGAAGAAAAAGCGTGAAAAGAAAACGCCAATGTAATCAACAGAAAAGGAGACTGTTAAACACGTCGAAGAAAATTGGCTGAAGGCACCTACATTGTTTACATTTAGGTCATCAAATTGATCGTGTTAAGAGCTCGTGATAGGGCCTTAGCTCCATGGTACCATATTTGCCACCCAAATTACATAGGTACACCAAATTTCAACTCAATCGCTTAGGTGGTACCATATTAATGCTTTGTCATCCAAATTACACAGGTACACCAAATTTCAGCTCAATCGCTTAGGGACAACTGTTCCAAAATCCATTTGCAAGATTTTTCCCTAAAAAAACAGACATAATACAAAAATTACAAGTTATGTAAAACCTTAAAATAAACTTTAAAATTACTTTAATCGAGGTCAGGTTATGAGAATCAGTTCTTCGGGATATCTATTTTATTCACTTAGGTTTTGCATTTTATGCCAACCTTACTCGATATACTCTTTGGACCAAACTAGAATGCCCCGGTTCGCATGTGCAATCCTTTTCGTGAACGAACGCACGAACGAATGGACGTTAGAGTGAACTGTCAGTGATTAAATGACAGTTGAGTCAATACACTATCTGTATGACGTGAACAGAGACATTTAAATTATTTTAATATAAACATAGGCTAATAAATCTTAAAAATAATAGAAGTAGTTCAATTATGCTAAAAATGCTAACACTTTATTAAAAGATTTGACAGTTTCTACAAAGCCTCTTATTCAAAAATTTAAAAGTATGATTTATTTATTCACAGCCTAAAAAATATATAAAAGTTTATTTTCAAAATGGTTTCTCTTTCATCAATATTCTAATAGTAGGACGACCCGATATGACCGGCCATTCACATCAAAGAAAGGTTACCTTCAACTAGTAATTTTAGACCCTTAGCTAAATTAAAAATAAATTAAGATAGAAAATAAAATATTACTGTGATACATAGCTTTTATTTAGAGGCAGTTAATTGGAAAGTCATTGATGATAAAATCGCACCTGCATTTGGCAGGCCTGTTGGTCTAATGGTCAGTGGTCCACCCAGGACAAATGTTTGTGTGATGAGCGCGATCATTTGTTCTATGTCTGGATGAAATTTATCTATAATATGTATGTATTTAGAAATATACAAGTATGTTTATCAGTTGTCTAGTACTCATAGCACAAGCTCTGGTTAGTTTGATACTAGATGGCGTTGTGTGATAGTTGTGGAATATGATTATATTATATTATTAGTGTAAGGTGGACTGTCAGAGTTATATAATTATATTAATATTACTCGTATAAAGATTTGCACTTTAGGATTTTTGCTTGTAAAGAAAAAGCTCAAAAACTACACGACAGATTTTAAAAGTAATCCACCACGCGGGCCCAGTGCGTGTTGGTGGATGTCACATGTCTTCGAATTTTTGGTTCTATGACATGCCGGTTTCCTCACGATGTTTTCTTTCACCGTTTTGAGAGCAGTGGTGATGAAATAAATTACACAAAGTAATGCGCCTGGCTGGGTTTGAACCAGCGACCTACAACTCGTAGGTCGGGGCCGTTACCACTTAGACACCATTGTTCACCCGGCCACGACTAGTTTGGTATATAGTACATCAAATTTGGGCTGTGGGAATGTTGTAAAGAGTTACCGTGATCCTGGTACGTAAAGGGCAACTGAAGGAACACAGGTAGGTGTAGTCAGTAAAAGTATGATACTCTTTCTCACTCCTCTCAGACCGGGAGGAGTTATTTGATGAGTGTTTATTTCAAAAGAAAAAACCGGGCAAGTGCAAGTCTGACTCGCGCACTGAGGGTTCCGTAAAAACTTACCTATGAAAAAAATTCAATTCCCGAATTGAGTTACGAAGATTTTTCCGTTCTCTAAAAAAAATTTTTTTTGTGACGTAACTACAAATTTACAGTTTTTATATTATTCGCTATACTTGTACTGTGAAACCTTGCTTCATGCCAAATTTCAAGATTCTAGGTCAACGGGAAAAACCCTATGAATTTTGATTCCCTTAAGAGTGTCGAAATATACGTTTTTAGCGACATAAAACGACCGTTTTTTTCCTCAACTAACCTCAATTAACTCAGAGGTTTGATTTTTTCACAGTTTTAAGAAATCTATATGTATAAGGTTTTAATTTCAACTCGATACCTCCACGCGTTCTCGAGATAAAGGGTCTTGACAGACCGACAGACAGACAGACGGGCAACAAAGAGATCCTTTATTAGGGGTTCCGTTTTTACCTTTTGAAGCATGGAACCCTAAAAAAGAAAAACAGGTGATGCTGTGTAGTTTTTACCAAGTCAATTTTGTGAACTTAAAGAAATACAGGGAGAAAATTCATACAAAATCAAAAATATTTTTATTTCACATAGGCCTACATGGGAACTTATAAAACGTCAGAAGCTTAGTGCTCGATTCCAATTGGTCGTTCCCTATGTAGATAAAACCGCAATACACTGCATGGTTACATTGTTGAGTAAAACTTACCTTTCGATGGGTCCCAAGAACAAAATCGTACCTATATGAAAAATTATCGATTTGCGGTATGAAGTTTTGAAGGTCTGTGTAAATAATAATATAGTATTCGATTAATACAATAAGTTAATCATCATCATCTTTCTGCCCTTGTCCCGTGTTATTTGGGGTCGGCGCAACATGTTTTTTTCTTCCATAATGCCCTGTCATTCGTCATGCTATCACTAACTTCCTTTTCTTTCATATCACTCTTCACACAATCCATCCATTTTTTCTTTGGTCTCCCTCTCCCTTTCCATCCATCCACATGTAAACAACAAGTTAATACAATAAGTTAATATTAATCAGAAAAAAGTACTATATTTTACAATGTTTAGTATGTACGATACAATAAAATATACATCGACTGATTTTTAACCGACTTTAAAAAGAACACCAGAAAGGCAACCAGCCGGTTATCCTTTAAAATGAAAGCACGAGAACACTTTCGCAAGAAGTTGGTAAATTCATCACACTCTTGATTTGTTGAATTCGTTTTTTTTTCTCAATATTATTCTTTATTTGTATGTATGTATCTAAGTATATATTTATTATTGTTCTTGTTTCCTCTCTGTCAGTCTTCTATTAAGTTGCACCTGCCATGTTATGTCTGCACCACCCTAAGTGCGACTGGTAGAAAATTCCTAAGGCATTAAGTCCGCCTTTGTACAATGTATAATAAGTTTTAAATAAATAAATAAAAAGGAGGAGGTTCTATGTTCGGCTGAATGTAATTTTTTTTCCATAAGATTTGGTTCTTGTGACCCGACGGCGACGCTTTGTATATGAATTAACAAATCACTGAGAATTAAGAATTTATTGCTCAGTCTATTCTAAATGTCTCTGAGTAGATACTACAACAGCAATCACCTTGGATCATGTTCTGAAATGGCCAGGGCGAATCGCTCCGTCTAGTTATTTATTTAGGACCGACTGAGTGCAACTTGATACCATGATCTGTCTTAGTTTGGCTTGGCGAGAGTAAGTAGTACCGAATAAGGGACAATTGAATTTTCTTTATTGTTTTTATTTTTTTTAAATTTTATGTCCTCTTCTTAACTGAGAGGCTTGTGGTAAAGTAATATATGTATGTAGTGTAAGCTCATAAAGACTATGTTCAGATGGCAAAACATTTGTCGCGCGTCAAGAGATCCTGCCCCCATAGCTAAGTTACAACAGCCCCCCTAGCCAAGTTTCACCCGATTCGTTTCGATTCTCTTTTCGTCGATCGCCTCGGGTCGGCCACGGCTCCGATTCGTTTCTCTCCATCATCTATTTTTTCGTACATTGTCAACAAACCTTTTTAACTGATAACTATGGATATCACAGTTTGTGAGTATGTGTGTGTATGTTTGTTACTTCTTCAGGTCCGACGACGGCGCGTAGTGTTAACGCCCGGCTCATATAGATGTCAGCAAAACCGTAGGGGCCACGTAAGGCCGAAGCCTGCTGGAGCCATGGGTTGTCCGAAAGGGAACCCTGGGGTCCTGGGATGCAAGGCAAAGAAGGAACATAAGAGAGGGTTTCAATCAGTAAAAGTCTGACACACCCTCTCGCTCCGCCCTAGAACGAGAGAAGTCATTAGATTTCTCACCTTAAAAAAAATATACAAACATTGCGTTAATAAAAATCTTGTAAAAAAAGGGAAAATTAGACTATGATAATTGTTTTTTTTTTAAAGGGAAGTACTAAAAAACGTAGTCAATTAGTCATAATTATATTTTCCATTTCTGGCAACGAATCCTATGTAGATGACAAAGCCAGAATGCTATTTTAATTTGGTTTAGTGCTCAAAATTGGATCATCGTCTACAACACATGATAATTTATTAGTCTAGATTTTTTTTTTACAGCGCGATCTAGTTCCACACTAAGCAGAGCTTGCTATGAGTAATAATTTAGTAACTTGTGATAACTACATGTTGATCTAACTATTGTTTTTTTATAAATCTTTTTATTCGTTTGGGGGTTTTTATCCGCTAGAATACGTCAGTGTAGCTGTTATCTATATATATATATATATATAAGGAGAAACTGACTGATTGACATTTCAACGCACAACCAAAACTACTGGGGCTGAGTGTAAAATTTTGCACAAGGCTTCCTTTTTTGACGTAGGCGAGCACTAAGAAAGGATTTTTCGAAATTCAGCCTCTATGGGGGATGGAATGGGGGTCTAAAGTTTGCATGAAAAAATCTATCACGCGGGCGAAGCCGCAGGCAGAAACTAGTATATGAAAACAGAAATTAAAGATATTCATTCCAGTCTGATGGCACAGATAGTGCAGAGGTTGGAACATTGGCTGTTGCGCTGCGTGTCGCTGGTTCGATTCTCGTACGGAATAAATGTTTGTATAAGTTTATGTGAGTTCACATGTTTATGAATGCACCCACGATACAGGAGTAATTTTTAGGGTTCCGTACCTCAAAAGGTAAAAACGGAACCCTCATTGGATCACTCTGTTGTCCATCTGTCTGTTTGTCTGTCAAGACACTTTATCTCGGGAACGCGTAGAGGTATAAAGTTGAAAAATTTTTGTAACTCAATTCGGGAATTGAACTGTTTTCATAGGTAAGTTTTGTACGAAATCCTCATGCAGTGCGCTAGTCCGACTCGCACTTGCCCGGTTTTTTTTATATAGTAATTGTAAAGCAGTGTTTTCTTTTAGTGACAGTTTGAGTTAACGCTAAATAACGTACAATTTCAAAAAGTAAACTGGTCAAGTACGAGCCGGCTTGCGCACTGAGGGTTCCGTACAAACTTACCTATGAATATAAACGTTCAATTCCCGAATTGAGTTACGAAGATTTTTCCGAATAGCATTTTTTTTTTGACGTAATTACATATTCAGTTTTCAGGTTTTTTCTTGTACTTGTCCTATGAGACCTTGCTTCATGCCAACTTTCAGGATTCTAGGTCAATGAGAAGTACCCTATGAATATTAATTTCATTGAGAGTGTCGAAATACACGTTTTTTGCAACATAATCGGCCGTATCTTCTTCTTTCGTTACCTCAGAAGTTTGATTTTTTCACAGCCTCAAGGAATTGCAGACCCGAGTATATGGTTTTAATTTCAAATCGATACCTTCACGCGTTCCTGAGATAAAAGGGTCTTGACAGACAGACATACAGATAACAAAGCGATCCTATAAGGGATTCGTTTTTCCCTTATGAGGTACGGAACCCTAAAAACAATAAAAACAGGACAGCTGATGTTCACAAGCAAGCTTAACCCACAATTGGGTTTTCTTATAACAAACCCAATTGGAAATGAGGATAAATGCACAAGAAAACATAAGCATATTGATTGAATTATACTTAAAACTAGTATATTAGTGACTATAGGATGTTTTTATTTCACAAACCTGCTCCATGATCAAAACTACACTTATCTCAATTTATTTCTATCAGATAGATACATAGCCAGATAAATATATTATTTATTGTACACCAAAAATAAAAATTCAACAACAACAATCAGAACAATGTCCATTAATCTCTATCAACCATCATATATCCCAATTTTATTATTCTCTATTTCTTTTTTCACCCCCCCATAACCTTTACACCATTAAAAAATCTAGACACAGCTTATATTTTTTGTTATAATCCCTCATTACGAATGGAGATGGAATGAAGAATGCCACATGGCCAGGAAAAACATCGAGCATTTTGTCAAGAAGCCTATGTGATCTTTGTTACGACAAAATCCACCAATAATGGCTGCTAAACCACGCCAGAACACAAGTACAACAGTCTCAAACCCATTATGTAAACAAAATTACCTTTATTTATCCGTATTTTTCAGTTTATCGCCCATAAAAATGATGTTTAATAAATATTACTCACCGAATTTTGTCAGACGGTCCGGGTGGACTCGAAAACAGGGGGCCAGTCGCTCCCGCACCCCAGCTCGGTAAGGTCGTGCTCCTTCTCCGTAAATAATCCCGCGCTTTTATTCACTGTCTGTGCTAGTGTCATTTTAAATTTGGAATCGTTTTGTGCGTGTGGTGTGTGTGACATTTGGATTTTTTCTACGCACGAGAAAACGAGTATACAGCCTAGCTTGTAAGTAGAATTTTTGTCACTTTTTTTTCTTTTTTGTGTAGCCTTTATTTGTGAGCAAATCGATTGCGAGGACTTTGAAGTCCTGAAAGTTGAGTTCGGAAAACATGTTTTTCGTAGCAGTTATTTATGAAAAGGTTCGCTTTCTATATTGAGACTTAAATATTTCTATTATTAAGACATTGTTGTAAGTATTCTTTTAAATTTTATGTCAGTTTTGTATAATTCGAAACTGTTTGCTGTTATTTTTGCAACAACTGTGAAACAAATGGCTGTCACGACCTTTGTGTTTAAATGATGAGCTTTTATCACGACAGGTCTATTTCATTTGCTAATTTCTGGAGGTGGGTAAGCCTATTTATAGTAAGTAATCATAATGTTTTATACTTTTTAGGTAGGGCTGGGTAAAATTATGAGCACATTTTCTATTTTCAGTTTTGTTACTATTTTTGAACTTTGGCATGTGTTTTTAAACCTGATATTTAAAAAAATACATATAAAAGTATAGTTTAATTAGGAAGCGTGCGGTTACGAATCTTATTTGCTGATGTTTGAATTTGGAATCGTGTGGTTTTCCGTACGGAAAATACAAATATAGAATTTAGTATTGTTTTTTTTTTTTATTATATCCTGGATGCATTATCCTTTATTACAGATTATAAATTGAAATTCAAATTGAATAATAATTGTATCAATAGTTATAAATGTAATAATTCCCTTCATTCTTTTGTGAATTTTCCTGTAAGTTTTGGGTTTTATATCTTAAGAAAATTATATTTAGTTGTTTATCTATAAACAATCAGATATATAATATAGACTGTTTGTCTAGACGAGATGGCAGGGGTTGATGACCTAAGCTGTGTTGTACCATTGTAGCCCCTTATTTTTCAACCTTGCAATTGACTTTCAAAATAAGGGAATTCTGAATAACTTGTGGATGCTGCTACAATACATTACTCACCGAATTGATTCTTCGTAAATTTTCTTATCATAATTTGGTATTAGGTTATGTTAAAATTATTAGAATTATCGGGCGTACCGTACCTTTCATATTTCTTTCTACCTGGAATATTAATTTTTGCTAGGACACTACATTCACAAAGTAAGGACATTTATAAGGATTCAGGAAGTTTTAAACTTTTAAAGCGAATAAATTTTTCCTATAACACTTTTTTATAGTTTTATTAATTATGTGATAATGTTTTGGCACTGATTTTTATTTGAAAAATAACTTCTGCCAAGGGCTCAACCCACGGCAAAAAGAATCCATGTCCTACTTCAGGATATGGTCTACTCTTGTTGCAAATCCGTGCAGCCGTTTATGAGTAAAGGAGCAACAATCACACATACACACATAAAAAAAACTTTCGCTTTTATCCATACTATATACTATTATAAATGTGAGAGTATATCTGTCTATGTGTGTGTTACGCTCTCACGGTTAAACTACTAAACTAATTTGGTATGTAGGAAGCTTGAACTCCAATGGACATAGGCTATTTTTTATTTGCAATAACCGACATTCACGCGGACGAAGCCGCTAGTAGAAGCTAGTATGTAATATTAGTGTGATACAATTATTTTTGGGGGAATAAATAATTCTACAATTTTGCGGCATATTTCTGAAGGTAGGTAATAATAATAATAAAAAATTGTTTCATTTTTGGACAACATCGGAACCATTTTTGTTAGTAACTTACATGCTTACATGCTAAAACTTAAACACTAGGATTGATAATTATAATTATCATCATCATCATTTCAGCCGAAAGACGTCCACTGTTGGACATAGGCCTCCCCCAAGCGTCGCCACAATGACCGATCCTGTGCCTCTCGCATCCACCGCACTCCCGCGACCCTCACCAGGTCGTCGGTCCACCTTGAGGGAGGCCTTCCAACGCTGCGTCTTCCGGTGCGCGGTCGCCACTCTAGAACCTTTCGGCCCCATCGACCATCCGTTCTACGAGCAATGTGCCCTGCCCACTGCCACTTAAGTTTGGCGATTCTTCAGGCTATGTCGCCGACCTTGGTTCTCCTGCGGATATCTTCATTCTTTATGCGATCACGCAAGGAAACTCCGAGCATAGCCCTTTCCATTGCTCTTTGGGTGACTGTAAGCCTTCTGATGAGGCCCATTGTTAGCGACCATGTTTCAGAGCCATATGTCATCACTGGCTATATATGTCGCTACAATTATAATGATAACAGACAACAAATTACATTTGTGAGTCATTTACTTATGAGGCACTTCAGGCGGATAATAATTCCCCATGAGATGCCTCAGCACAGGAGTTCTCGGATCCTCAGCAACGACTTTCAGGATGCTATTGTCACTCCCCCGAATCCTCCTCACAAGCGATGCCAACTTATTTCTGATGATCGTATGAAAACCATCTATACGCGATTGGGCAAACATCCCCGAGGCCTTACAGAAACGAGGGAGCTTCAACATCATCCTGAAAACATTGTTATATTGGACGCGCAAGGCGCTTAGCGTCCCACGTGAACAGCTGAACCATAGACTTCCCGTATACAGGCCTTACAGGTAATAATAACCTTCAATAAATATCATTAGAGGATAAAACTCTTGTACATGACCTACCCATTAAAGTAGCATAACATAGCATAGCATAGTCGGCCTTATAATGTTCCCACTGTTGGGACTCAGGCCTCCTCTCTGGGAGAGGGGATGGGCCGTAATCCACCACGCGGGCCCAGTGCGGGTTGGTGGATGCCACATGTCTTCGAATTTTTGGTTCTAGGACATGCCGGTTTCCTCACGATGTTTTCCTTCACCGTTTTGAGAGCAGTGGTGATGAAATAAATTACACAAAGTAATGCGCCTGACTGGGTTTGAACCCGCGACCTACAACTGGTAAGTCGGGGCTGTTACCACTCGGCCACCACTGCTCTAAGTAGCATAAGAACTATCGAAATCGGTTCAGAATAGACTGAAAAATTGGTGAACTGGCACAAAAAAAAAATACATAACGTCGAAAATAGATCCTCCTCCTTTTTTAAGTTGGTTAAAAAAGAAATTGATTTATATCATATGTACCAAGCCTCAGGCAAGGTTTTTAATCGGATTTTTTCGAGTGAAGTTGGTACAGTAGGTAGCCATTTTAATAATTCGCAATTTGTTTCTTTGTGGATATTGCGTGTAAAATTGGTAGTGTCTACACAACTGTGGAGCAATACGTGTTATCATTGAAACAGGCGCGATCTCGGTAAAATAGAACTGAGAATTTTATTGTAGTATTGAATCCCTCAGCGAAGGTTGCCGAGAAGTTTGACTCAATTCGATATTTGCTGCCAGATACTGCAAAAATATTAGAATATGTACTCTATATATAGTACTCCGGATATGTAAGCTATATAATGCTTACTATATATACTATATAAAAGGAGAAACTG
Source organism: Mythimna pallens (assembly GCA_961205895.1). Classification (NCBI taxonomy): domain Eukaryota; kingdom Metazoa; phylum Arthropoda; class Insecta; order Lepidoptera; family Noctuidae; genus Mythimna; species Mythimna pallens. The sequence goes on along the minus strand of OY540849.1, from coordinate 9,717,205 downwards.
ACTGACTGACATATCAACGCACAGCCGAAATTACTGGGACTAGGAGTGTGAAATTTTGCACAAGGTTTTCTTTTATGACGTAGGCGAGCACTAAGAGAGGATTTTCCAAAATTCACTCTCTAATGGGATGAAATAGGGGTCCAAAGTTAATATGGAGAAACCTACTTCCACGCGAGCGAAGCCGCGGGCAGACGCTAGTATAGCTTACATATACGGAGTATTATACTACTTTACTGGTGACCCCGACGTGTGCTGCGTTGAGTCGTACGAGTGCACTTGCCTACTCGCTACAATATTACAACCGCATTCTAATGAAAAACTAGGTAACTATCTATCAATAATGAATTTGTTTCTCAACTTGACACTGGCTAGATGTGCGTCTTGTTTATGCCGGGGTCATGGGGCTATTGGGACCGTGGTCTTACCTATAAAAATAGTTTTTTTTAGTAGCATATTGGAACCACAAGGAAATAAAGTAAGGTTACCAGGAAACTGTATTTATTTTATTTGTGGTCCCAAAATATTTTTTTTATAGCCTATTGTATGTCCCACTTCTACGGTTGGAAAAAAGCGTTCCCTTTCTCCTTCCAAACCTCTCTGTCTAAAGTGGTCTGTGGCCAAGTTTGCCCCGCGGAAATGATCAGATCGTAACACCACCTTCATACCAAATATTACTAAAAAAAAATTTTGGAAGTTGGGACCGCGGTCTCGGTCCAAAGAGCCCCACGATACATAAATCTTGAAACTAAAAGAAAAAAAATCTGACGGTCTTCAAATCAAAAATGGAAACGAAAGGTCACTGACCCTATAAGGATCTATAACAGAATACTGGCAACAATTTGATTTTGAATTGTCTATTGTTGAATTCTTTTTGGTACAGTAGACTCATCACGATTTTAATCGATATTTCAATACTTATTTTAATTAATAATTGGGGACTCATCTATATATATATATAAAAGGAGAAACTGACTGACTGACATATCAACGCACAGCCGAAACTACTGGGACAAGGAGCGTGAAATTTTGTACAAAGCTTCCTTTTATGACGTAGGCGAGCACTAAGATAGGATTTTCCAATATTCACTCCATACGGGGTTGAATCGGGCATCCAAAGTTTGTATCGAGAAATCTACTTTTATGCGGGCGAAACCGCTGGCAAAAGCTAGTCTTTATATATAAAAGGGGAAACTGACTGACTGACAGATCAACGCACAGCCAAAACTACTGGGACTAGGAGCATGAAACTTGGCACAAGGCTTCCTTTTATGACGCAGGCGAGCGCTAAGAAAGGATTTTTCGAAATTCAGCCCTTAAGGGAATGAAACGGAGGTCTAAAGTTTGTATGGAGAAACCATTCACGCGGGCAAAGCTGCTGGCGGAAGCAAGTAGTTAATTAATTTAAGACATGTTGTCATAAAATTATTGATATAGCATTGCCATTATACATCAATGTGCTGCCGTAAAAGTCGTACAACTGTTTAGATTATTCAAATTGATCCTTTCTATAAGCAGAAATCTAAAATTGTAAACTGTTTATCAGATTTTTTGTAATTGTTAAGCATTAATTGTCTAGTTAATATTAACAGAAATAATTATATATCTAAGTACTTGCAGTTCTTTTTAATTGTTCTTTTGCATGTCAGCTTACATGTACCTATAAGCATACACTAATGTATTTTTTTATATAGTAGTGTAAACCTTTAAGCTTCTTTAAGTAATTGTTGCACTGTTTAAAGTTTTATAGAGATGTTATTTTTGTTTCAAGTTATTAGTGTAAACAATTGTTGGTAGAACAAACAAATAAAAAAAATAAAAAAAAATAACCAAAAAAAAGCCTCAGATAAATTAGGGGACAAAATGACTCCCATCATGACGCGCAACGCTCAATTTACGTGGCACTGCAATGTTGCTCAGTGTCCCGTAACTTGTCCTCCAACATTTAGCTACGCATGCACGTGATGCGGGAGATGTTTGACAATTTGACAGCGTTGCGCTTCATTTTGGGTGACATTTTGCCCCTTGATGAAACTGAGGTTTGAGTGAAAACTGAGGGGTTGTTTTGCTCCCACACCCAGCTGTGAACTGGCCCCTAATGACCGCTATGACCTGCCGTGACCTGTGTTGTACTTAGAGTCGGTGGTGTCCTACTTGTGACCTTTTTTAAATATATTTGGAAAAAAATATAATATGGTGTAAAAATTATTGGTATCGAATCAGTTACTGATTCTGAACTAACTATATTCAGGTTTCGCATATAATAAAAATAATGTTGCGAATTATTATACACTTACTCGAAAACCAGCTCTTATCCCTTCAGCCTTTTGCTTATAGGCAGACAATTAACTGTTTCCCGTACTAGTGTGGAAAAGTACGTGAGCTCAGCAGTCGGCTCCATAACAGCCTCGCCTGCGACTCGGGTGAATTCCACCTTGATCGCAATGACAAAATTTCTTCACTTGGATCAAAATGTACTATTACTATTTATCTACATTACAACCTATTGATTCATGATAAAGTATATTCTCTAAGCACTGGAAATATATTATTCGAACTCATGATTACTTTCAAGAACCTAATATGTGCGTCTACGTCTTTATCTGGAATGGTTTCATCACGAATCCTAATTAATCCCTAGACAATAATATTCTGAGCCAATCGTGCCGTAGTCAATATTATCCGACGGTATTATTAAAATAAGTCTAGGTTCCCGCGACTGCGTTGAAGTCAAATATTATCTCTAGAATTCCTTTGAGATATTTTTTGACTTCAACGCAGTCGCTGGGAGTATATACCTACTCTCGGGATAAAAAGTATCCTAAGCCTATATCTTATTCCAGGACATGGTCTAGAGGTGTGCTTCATAAGTTTCATCCAAATCTGTTCAGTTTTTAATACGTAGGCTGCTAGATGGAATTGCTTGAAGTAACTGAAGGCACACGGGTGGGTTTTAGTCGAGAAGCCTACTAGGACCATGGGTGGCCTTCTAAAAGGGAAACACACCTGTGGTCCTGAAAGGCAAAGGGCAAAGAGGGACCATAGGAACGTTGTTTTAGTCAGTATAAACCTGACACGCCCTTTAGCTCTGCCCCAGAGCGAGAGAAGTCATTAGATGATTTCTCACCTCGAATAAAACCCCCATCTAATGATCTAACTTTAAAGTCTATAAGCGAGCAATTTCCAGCCAGCAAACATGACTCATAAACCAACCCGATTACCCCACTCAATTTAACATAAAATAAAAGTACATTCAGCCAAACATAGAACCTCCTCCTTTTTAAAGTCGGTTCAAAATAAATACATCTATAAGTCTAGCCTAAACCAATCCAATCAGACTATTATCCCCCAGACACAAACAGCATTAAACTATGATTTATGTTTCAACAGGGCACAGCAAAATTACACAGACAAATAAACTCGGTTGGCTATGCTGACCGTACACTAAAAATAAACATTTCATCTCGACACGTTTTTGGCAACCGTACTTTATGTCCTGCGAGTCCTACCACAGATAATCTCGATTCGACATTAAATCGAATCGAGATGTGAATTTTTATCAAGATGGCGGCGAGACGTGGGGCTTCAAAGGTAATTTATTCGATTTTAAATTAGAGATTTTGGTCTTTTGATGCTGGCTGAATTGAGTTTTATTTGAAAAAGGAATCGTTGATTTTGATCGTTCACAGTCTTACAGAGTATGTTGTTTTAAATTGTCTTGAATAGCGATTCATTTATTATTAATGTGGTGTAGATTCGTGTAAGTGCCTCCACAAAGTGGTATCTGAGGATGGACTGGTTCGAGGTGGCTCGAGAAAAGAATACCTGGAGGAAGTTGGGAAGGGCTGGTAAAGCATGGTATAAATAATAATAAAAAAAGAATTCGTAAAATATCTACGCCAGCAATTTACTCATTTAAAAAATAAAAGAACACCACAAAACAAACGCAGGTGTAAAGAAACGGGAGATGCACCCAGAGCGGATGATCTTATTTGACGATTTCATTATTTCCCTAGCCTTTTCTCGACTACTTTGAGCTCGGTTTCCAGTCTAATTGGAGGCGACTGAATAACCAAGTTTTACATACAGCGATTGCCTATCAGATCTCTACAACCCAGTTACTGAACGACACGATACTCCTTTTATAGACTTATGGGTCCGTTGTTAGGCGTCTGACTACCTGTAACGACTCAAAGACCTCCGAATGACTACCGGTACCAACGGCTTTACGTGCTATCTAAGGCAAGGGATGTCAATATGTCCAAGATAAACTTTAAAAAATTATATATGTGTCGGCTGAGAAAGCCCATCATCATTGAGGCTCTGTCCAGGGACTCTGTTTTGTGGGCGATGGCTGGATATAGAGCAATAAACAAACTATTCCAGATCACACAACTGATTTATTATGATGCAAGCTTTAGGTATTCACTTCGCACAACGAGCCGTGAAACAGTCCCTGAGACTCGACGTTGTTCGCATGGCTGTCGATAGAGGAAAGAGCCCCGGACTTCTGCGGTCGGCACTTTAATCTGCTCGGTTCGTGCAAACGTCAGCGCGGATTCTGTCAAAGTGACATGTGTCACTTTTCACTTAGTCGTTCATTCATTCTCAAGCTTCCGTACTATTGACTTCACCGACATAATTATTATGAATAGAAATACGCGCTTTAGACGTGGAGTTGCGGACACCAGCCCGAAATACAAATACAAAAAACACAGGTCCTTTGACTTCACATTCATTGAATTCAGGAGTGATGAAATGATATAGTAGTTCATACGTAACATTGTTGTCAGTAGAACAACAACAAGGTTATTTTAAAACGAGATGCTGTATGCAACACGTCAGTTGTCAGTGCCAAACTATTTTTACAGCGAGAATCAAGTTACATTTTGTTTACGAATTTTGTACAACTATGTGTTCGATTGAGTTTGAAAATGATTGTAGAAAGAAAAATAGTTATTTGTACCATGCAGTGGTGGTCCTGTAGTAACAGCTTTGACTTACGAGTTTTACGTTGTAGTTTCTAACATTTCTAACCCTACCAGTCCTTTTACTTTGTGTAATTAATCTTACCGTCTCTGCTCTTAAAATCTGGGAAGCTGTCCCAGAACAAAATATTCAAAAACTTGTGACATCTACCAACCTGCACGGGGCCCGCGCGGCCGCGTGGTGGATTACGAACCATTACCTTTTCTAGCAGAGGTGGCCGAGTGGTAACGGCCCCGACTTACGAGTTGTAGGTCGCGGGTTCAAACCCAGCCAGGCGCATTACTTTGTGTAATTTATTTCATCACCACTGCTCTCAAAACGGTGAAGGAAAACATCGTGAGGAAACCGGCATGTCCTAGAACCAAAAAATTCGAAGACATGTGACATCCACCAACCCGCACTGTGCCCGCGTGGTGGATTACGGACCATTGTCTCTCCTAGAGAGGAGGCCTGAGTCCCAGCAGTAGGAACATTAAAAGGCTGATTATGCTACCTTTTCTAGTGAAGAGGCCTGATTCCCTAATAGCGGCAACATTATAAGGCTGATTTTACTATTATGCTGCGCCATTCGTTTATTTTGCTTGCCTGAACTGTCTCTGTCTTCGGCATAGTCATGCCATTTGTCGTGCACAGTGGCGTGTACCTACGTCAGTTTTTGATAAAAACTATTGACGGCGTTCTAGCACCTTCCTATTGGTATGCCGCGATTCCATCTAAGATGCTATATTAGGTTTCGGGGCGCCTATGCCATACGTTACGCTAGTGATTAAGTTTTACATCTTTTATTCATTTATTTCCCCACTCCATTCTATTTTCTCGTCATTTCAACCAAATCTTTTGATCTTTTTCTTCACATTTCATTATATTTTGTTAAATCAATCAACAGTTGTTATCGCTAATAGCCAAAAAATCGGCAAACTTAAGTGGCAGTGGGCTGAACTTGCTCGTAAATAAATAAATAAAATAAAATAAAGCAGATGGTCGATGGGGTCGAAAGGTTTTTTAGAGACTTACTAGAAGACGTAGCGTTGGAAGGCCTTCCACAAGGTGGATGCGGATAGTTAGGAGATTGTGGATGCGAGACGCACAGGACCGGTCGTTATTGTGATATTTGAGGAGGCCTATGTCCACATCTTTTGGACGTCTTTTGGCTGAAATGGATTGGAATATTTTGCCTGCTGCAGTTTTCCCGTCCGGTTATAACGTGGCATTAAGCCTAGAGTGAATAGGCTCTTAATAGATTAGTGCGCTTCTCCATGAATGATTGCATCACTGCTTACCGGATCACAGGCAAGCACTAGTCTAAATAATAAAAAATTACAATGATATCGCCAATATAATGTTAATTTATTTTGACTGTCAAATCAATAGGAAATAGAGAGTTTAACACAAAACCTATGAAACCACAAACGAGCTTGAAAGTGAGTTCCTTAAGAAAACAATTCCTCCAAAACCAATAGTAGCACGCCTTCTTTGTGAGTTCCTACATAATTAATTGAATTGCTACCTAGATAGTAGCGAATAAAACAAAATTGAAAAGGGAGGATCCTGGAACTATTCGTACTGATCCGTCCGTTGATAACGAGCGTGATACTACTGGGTTTGTTAGACCCAGTTTAAGCCTAGAAGACAATAATTACAAATAACAAAAAAAGTATACAAAGAAAAACAAAAGACTGCTTAGTTTTTCTTTGTATCCTACACTTTTTTTGTTGTTTGTATTTGTAAGAAAATTACGTAGACTGCAGGCGGAGGCTCGAAAAAAAACCAAAGTACTTTAAACTAATTTATTTTAGAACAAAGAAATTACAATTAATTTTAGTGAAACCTATTCGATGCTAGAATATGGAATGACCAAAAACTTATTAAAAATAACTTATTGCTAATATGCCGTTTTGCTGCGTCGGCGGCTCGTGGCTGGCCCAGGTGTCGACGATGCAGTTTTCATGTTTCCGACGTCAATCGAATGAGTTGCTAGGTCGACGATATCCATTAGGGATCCGTATGTAACACCTCCCCCCGAAGATCAGCAACTATTTGATCATGTTGAGAGAAAATGTTGCTGGAGGTTCATCTCGTTTCTTGGAGTCCCTGGTTACCTCTTCGTACGTATGTATCTTAACAGTTTGTGGTTTTTCTTTGCTGTCCGCTCTGAGATTCCAGCATCTATATCTGCGGCTTATCGCTAAGATGATAAGTGCGAGCACGCATATTGTGAAGATGTAGAATGGTATGGTTGTATGGTATAGAACAACCGAATGAGTATTGTCAATCTTCAGAGGACTTTCCATCATTGCTTTTCTCTGGATGCCGTGAAGCTCTTCTAAGTTGACTGAATTGAAGCCAATGATGTGAGTGGGAATATTGGTCTGATTTATCTCGTTGTATGGGATCTTTGATAACTTGAGCGGCTGGCCTTCAATCTCGTTGTTGTCGTTGATGATGGTGAATTCTGATGTTTGCAGGTAGCAGTCCACAGGGATGGTGACGAGGTAGCTGCCTTGTAGAGTGTTGAAGTCTTTTCTTCCACATGCTAATTGTACTTTAGTTGGTTGAGGTAGTGACAGTACGTAATGCTGGTCATCCAGTTTCTCCATTGCTTCTTTGGAAAGTGTAATCTTGACGAGGTGGCAGGTGTCTTCTAGATCCTGGTTGGCGATGAGTTTCTGGATACAATCTGGTTTTGTCCTAATTTGGTGACTCGTCTTCTTTTCACAGAGATGTATGTTACTTTACTTCGGGCATTCAGCCTCTATGTACACGAATGATTTCTCGTTAGTTGCTATATAGGGAGAAGGAGGTATAAGGGCAAGCTGTTTTTTATTGGGTACAATAGATAATCTGTATAGATCATAAGAGTCTATAGAAACTATAGGGAAGCTGTAAACTATAACTATTCTTTTCTCAATAAAGTAAGAACCTGGTTTAATGAGATCATAATATTCTCTTAACTCCAGATTTAAAATCTGATCTTGATGGTATATCGATTTTAACTTGTCTATCATATTTCTTAGTACTTCTATGTCTATCATCGAATGATGAGTGCTAGACGCGCGTATAAAAGCCATTATGTTTTCTATCCTAACTATTTCTAACATTAAATCTTCTACGTTATTAGTAATTATTCCTAGGATTTGGGCAAACTTTGCAAATTTGATTAAGCTATAATCTCTGTAAGCGTTTTTCTCTAGAAGTAGTTTTAAGGTTGCGTTAATTATTTCCTGATTCTTGGTTAGCTGGTCTAAGATGGTACCATGCTGGGACATCCATTCTTTACTAAGACTGATGTGATTATTAAATTCTGAAACTACTTTATTTTCGTTGTTTTGTAAAGTTTTAATTGCTTCGTCATATTTCAGGGCATCTAAATAATCTAAGTTGCCAGTAACGCTTTTTATTACTGACCCTAGGCTATCTACGAGACCTCGTTTGACTCTGGAAGGTTCCAAAGATTTGACCTGCTTTAAAACTCTGTCAAGCTTGTTAGTAAGATAGTCGACTTGATATTCGTAAAGCATGTAAGTCTCATTGTTAAGTCTGGTCTTAAACGATTGAAGTTGCGTTTGTACAGAGTCTATTTTGTCCTCTATGTCAGCTAGTTGTATGTACTGTATGAAGGAGTGGTAATGTGTGGTTAGTCTAGTATGTCCTAGTTTATATGGTAGTAATCCTGGTCCATCAGCTAAGGTCTCAAGTCTTATCTCTTGAGGGTGCGACACATGGATTGTCAGTAGCAGCAGAAACCTGTAACAATTGGCTGCCTTTAGGTACACGTTTTAGCCTCGCTTTGGCTACGGGGCCTCGTTTTTTAGAAGTATATATATGTATCGGTAAATCAGCTAGTACGGTATCTTGCGTATACCGTGGTGCAGTTTTCTGACGGCTGGCAAAGGGATTTTTAATAAACACCTGTTGCTGAGGGGCATATTCTACTTCTGGTTCCCGAGTTTTATTCCTATTTTCAATTAAGGCTGTCCGATTGGCAAGAGATGAGTCATTAATAATGTCATAAACCTGCTTCATCTGCTGCTTATGATTCTGTGCATATTGCTGTAAAATGTGCTCCCTAAAGTCGATGTCTATCGGGTCTCTGGGGTCAAAATGTCCAGTCAATAGGTCAAAAGGTCTACATTTGGTAAAACTGTGGATGGAACTATTGTATGCTATGATAGCGTATGGCATGAGGTTAACGATTGGTTCCTCTTTGTGTTGTAATTTGAGGATTCTAATGTGCTCCAATAATGTTGAATGAAAGCGCTCTATGTTACCATTGTCATTTGGGCTATGAGGTAAAACTTTATGATGAATTATCTTATGAAGACGTGTAAATTCAGAGAACAATTGGTTGGTGAATTCGGTGCCATTGTCAGTAATTATAGTCATAGGTAGTCCATGATGAGTACAGTAACGTAGCAGAGCTTGCAGAATGCTAATGGCTGTTCCGTCTCGTAAATGCTAGGCTTGTCCGTACTTCGTGAAGACGTCAATGAAAGTCACGTATTTTTCATTCTGAACTGTAAAGAGGTCCATGTGAATGATTTCAAGTGGTTTGCTGGCTGGGGGAACTATGTTAAATTGTGGTCTAATGGGATTTCGATCATACTTGGCTTGACCGCAAATGGTGCACTCATTGATGTACTTTGTAATATGTTCTTTCATCTTTGGCCAATAGTATTTTCGTGAAAGGGCCAAGTGACATTCATTTATGCCACGGTGGTTTGTTTTACCGTCGTGATAGTGTCGAATGATATCTTGTTGTCGCAGATATTCTTTGACATTTTCCAGTTCTATTTTAGCTAGTACTAAATTGAGAGAGGAGCTTTTGAATTTATCTTGTATAATGGGAATTATCGAATACATTGCCAATGGGGGATTTATCAAGATAGCCGTTTTAACCTTCGGGTTCACATATTCTTTAATAGCATTTATAACGTCATTTTCTAGGTTGGCCTCTGAAAGCTGGATTGCCATTCGCGTATGGTTTTCGAAAGGTTTGGTCACTGTCGGTCGGCGTTTTACGTCACCTACTACAGTAAAGTAAATCTGTCGATGAAACTTGTTGAGTGGTTCGTCTGTGATGGGGACTTCTAGTATGGGATGTTCATTACTGGTATGTACGGTGTCAGTCGAGGAGTTCGTCTGCTGGTGTGGTGTTTCTGATGGGTTATTTATCATTGAGCTAAGGTCTTTTATGCTTTCAATTAATGAGTTGATCTCATCCACTTCCTCATTATGAATTTCTACACGTGAAAGAGCATCAGCGTTGGTGTTAAACTTTCCTTTTTTGTATACTACTGTAAAGTCATATTCGCTTAGTCTGAGTCGCCATCTAGTCAGTCGTGAGTTTGGTTCCTTCAAATTCATCATCCACTGTAAGGGTTTGTGGTCAGTCAGTACTTTAAATTTCCTACCAAATAAGTAAGGTCGGAAATACTTCGTCGCCCAGACAATGGCAAGTAACTCCTTTTCGATGGTACTATAGTTTAGCTCACTTTCGTTAAGAGTGCGTGAGGCATAACAGACGGGTTTATCAGATCCTATGGGCCCTTGAGATAACACTGCTCCAATAGCGACATTTGAAGCGTCTGTTGTAAGGTTGAATTCTCGTTTAAAGTCTGGGTACTGCAGTATGGGGTCATTGGTCAGTAGGGTCTTGCAATTCTCGAAGGCATTGGTATATTCAGGGTTCAGAGTTATCTTACTACCCTTTTTTAGACATTGGGTTAGTGGTTTGGTTATCCGAGCGAAGTCGGGAATGAATTTTCGGTAATAACCGAGAAGGCCTAAAAATTGTTTAATTTCCTTGGGGGTCTTTGGTATTGGATATTTTCGAATAGCAGATATTTTGTCAGGGTTCGGCTTGATACCGTCTCTACTAATGATGTGACCTAGGTATGCGGTCTCGAGCTTTAAAAACTCAGATTTGTCCATCTGAATTTTAAAGTTCGACTCTCTGAGTCTTTGGAAAACCTTTTCCAGGTTGTCCATGTGCTCCTGGAGAGAGGTACTGTAGACGATAATGTCATCTAAATAAACGAGGCAAATGTTATTCTGGAGGCCTCTTAGAACATTGTCCATGACTATCTGAAATGTGGACGGCGAATTTTTAAGTCCCATAGGCATTCGAAGGAACTCGAAGTGGCCGTGTTCCACATTGAAAGCGGTTTTGGGAATATCTTGGGGGTCCATCTCGACTTGGTAGAATCCACTTGCCAAATCTAAGGTTGTAAAATATTGGCATTTCCCTAACTTGTCAAGGACGTCACTGATGTTTGGAATGGGATACTTGTCGTCGATGGTTTTCTCATTCAACTTTCGGAAATCTACTACGATACGCCATTTCTGTCTTCCTGAAGCGTCTATCTTTTTGGGGACAACCCATATGGGTGAACTCCAGGCTGAATCTGAAGGCCTAATTATACCTTGGTCTAGCATTTTTGATATCTGATTCCTAACTTCTTCACGATGGATAAAAGGGTATCGGTAACTTTTTGTGTATGCGGGAACTTCGTCGGTGGTTTTTATACGGTGTTTAATTTTATTAGTGAAAGTCAATGGTTCTCCGTCAATGTAAAATACGTCAGTATAACGGGAGCAGAGCGTCAAAAGGTTAGCCTTTTCCTCTTCATTAAGATGGTCTGTACGTAGACGTGATAAAACATCATCGGCGCGATTTGATTGTGTAGTTGGTGTACAATTAACGTTAAAGAGTTCTGCTTGGGCTGGTTGGTCTAAAGAAAAGATGACATCATTGGATGTTGGATTCTCTAGCTCTACAAAACCACGATTGTTAGCTACAGTGGTCAAACACTCATGAATGATGCAGTTACAAAAAACCTGTTCGTTTACAAGAACATCGCCATCCGGGGCATTAATTGGTATTCGAATTAATTTAGAATTATTTGCTGGGATAATGTCCTCATACAGATTAACATTGCGTGAATTATATACTTTTATTTTATTTGTAGCGGTACGCGTTATTAACTTATAATCTTTTAAGTCTATTTTGGCTTTCCATTTGGATAGTAAATCTAATCCTATAAGTCCGTCAAAATAGTCGTGAAAGCGATAAATGAATAATTTAATTGAGTCGGTCTCGTTGAACTCGTTAAAACATGGTAGTGTTATAGAATAATCATTTTTACTAACACCGTGTACATTTGTGACCTCGAAAGGGTCATAGTTGAGGGGGTAATCAGAGAAAAACTTTTGCACAGCCTCGGGGCTGATGAAAGACTGGTTAGCGCCAGTGTCTATCAAAAATTTTAGAGGAGGGCAAGAAATTTCGATGTATGGTAGTTGTCTTTGGGTCTGTAAGTTTAGGTCTATCCTTGCTCTTTTAATAGCTTGTCCTTCGGAAAATTCTGAATCTGGTTAGCGTCGCTGGGACCCGGTTGTGGTTCCATGTCACTTGTTGTCTGATTGTCATAAATTACATTACTGTCAGTCATAGCAGGGTTGCCGTCACAGTCGTAAAACATGTAATAGTTGCCATAGTCCATGTAATAGCTGAACTCTGGTTCGGGATAATATTCGACCGGATAAAGACAATTGTCAGGTAAAGCGATTTCGTTCATGTTCACTTCGCGCGTTTTAAAATAGTTAGACGGTGGTGGGTTTCCGCTTCTACGCCAGTCATGTCCTGATGTCATGGGTAAGGGTTTCGGAATGAAATGTTGCACTCCGCTCATGGGTCTTGCACCCATATTTTGTGGTGGATTATTCCTAGGTGGTAACCTGAAAACGTTACTATGCGGATGGTAATTTGGTGGTGGTGCGCGGAACATTTGTTGCGTTTGAGTCGGCATGCGATTATGTGATTGATTAGGCGTATTGAATTTAAAAGGCTGGGGCTGAGGCTGAAGGCCACGCAGACCTACTGGAGCAGGCCAGTTAGGTAGTGGGGGTCGTGAAGCGCCGTTGAAAGGCATAGCATGCATGATAGGGGGCTTGTAAATTACGGGCATGTTAGGAAGTCTATCTAGCTTAGGGGCGCTGTGAGTTTTTGCTACGTCATTACGCTGCTGCAAATACATTATATTTAATTCTTCCTGCACAAATTCCAGGGCTTTCTCGATAGTTTCTGGACGCATACAACGTATACGCGAGCCCAAAGGTTCCTTAAGTCCTCGTACAAAGGCTTGCATGGTAACCTTCCTATAGAGGGTTCGTTTAGCCTCAATAGTCGTCGGGATAGTCTCGTGTAATGTCACATACGTCATAATCGTACTGAACAAGGTTTGACACTGGTCATAAAATTCCTGAGGGGTTTTTGTACCTTGCGTAGCCAATGAGAGGTCGTTGTACAAAGCCGTTTCGTCGCGCTGGTCTGAAAAGTTATTAATGAGGGCTGATCTAATACCTGCCCAGGTTTCGGGGATGCCATTTGAGTTTATAATGGATGCAGCAGGCCCAGTAATCTTATTTAAAATACCGTTTAAAAGGCACACATTATTTAACTCGCTACCCGGTTCAGCGCTAGCATACTGAGTAACTATTCTATCGCATATGTTAATAAATCTAGTAAAAACGTTAGGGTTTCCATCAAAATCGGGCACGAGGCGTAAGGCCTTGAAAATAGTATCGGGATTAAAAGACATATTGGGCTCAAATAAACTATTCAAATTAAAATCTGATTCGCTATCTATATCTCTACTAATATCTACTAAATGCCGGCGCGCCTGTCGTGATGCAGGTTCCCGGGGGTAAGATCTATCGTGATGAAAAATCTTGGACATAAAAATAACTTAGGAGTAGAAGAAGGAAGCAACACGAGAAAGATTCTAGTGCACTTACATATGTTTCATCTCTGGCTCTTCTTCGTGAATCGATGTCTGGATTCGCCACCCGGCTCCGCAGCTCCAACGTAGGTTCAGGATACTCGTGACGTGACTTGATAGCCGCCCAGGCGACCCGCGATTGCGAATATCGAAGAAAGATGACTCTAATGCAAAACGCGAACTAGCCTGTGAGTATCCTACCGACTGCGCCAATTACGTAGACTGCAGGCGGAGGCTCGAAAAAAAAACCAAAGTACTTTAAACTAATTTATTTTAGAACAAAGAAATTACAATTAATTTTAGTGAAACCTATTCGATGCTAGAATATGGAATGACCAAAAACTTATTAAAAATAACTTATTGCTAATATGCCGTTTTGCTGCGTCGGCGGCTCGTGGCTGGCCCAGGTGTCGACGATGCAGTTTTCATGTTTCCGACGTCAATCGAATGAGTTGCTAGGTCGACGATATCCATTAGGGATCCGTATGTAACAAGAATAGGTTTTAGAACTATGTAGAAACATAGTTCAAAAGTATATAAGGAAACGAAAAATATAACTTATCTTCTTTATCTATATTTAAATATTATAAAGAAGTAAAGTTTGTTTTTTTTTTGTTTGTAGGAGGTCTGAATCTCTGGAAGTTCTGGTCCGATTGCTAAAATGTTTTCACCGATTGAAAGCTGCTTTATTCTTGAGTGACATATTTTATGTATGCGGGTGAAGTCGCGGAAAAAAAGCTAGTCTTCTATATATTTAAAAGGCAAAGTCCTGACTCACTCACTAACTCGTAAACGCCCAGCCAAAACCTTTAGACTTAAAACGCTGAAATTTTACCCAGAGCTAGAGAACGTTACGGGGTCTAATAAGCCCCTCACTACTAATAATGATAGTTTTCAAACGATGTTGTAAACGCCCCGTACCACAGGAATGGATATAATCTATATATATAAAAGAAAGTCGTGTTAGTTACACTGTTTATAACTCAAGAACGGCTGAACCGATTTGGCTGAAAATTGGTGGGAACCAGGAGACGGACATAGGGTACTTTTTATCGAGTAGGGTAAAGTGGGGTAGAGTAGGGTAGAGTAGGGTAGAGTAGGGTAGAGTAGGGTAGAGTAGGGTAGAGTAGGGTAGAGTAGGGTAGAGTAGGGTAGAGTAGGGTAGAGTAGGGTAGAGTAGGGTAGAGTAGGGTAGAGTAGGGTAGAGTAGGGTAGAGTAGTCAGTTGACGGGAGCGAAGCCGCGGGCAAAAGCTAGTATAATAATAATTAAAAGTTTTAAAAAACTAAAAAACACGCTTTTAGCACGCACTAAAAATGACAAAAAGCTCTTTCATTTAATACCCATGTCATGGGGGTGCATTTCAAATAGCCAATCCACCATCTTGGATGTCCGCCATGTTGGATTTAAGTCACGTGACTATTTTTTTTTCGTGTTCCTGACAGCAAACCCTTTCATTTGATACCCATATCATGGGGGTGCATTTCAAATAGCCTGTCCGCCATCTTGGACGTCTGCCATATTGGATTTAAGTCACGTGACTATTTTTTTTCATTTTCCTGACAGCAAACCCTTTCATTTGATACTCATATCATGGGAGTGGATTTCAAACAGCCAGTTCGCCATCTTGGGGAGGCCGCCATATTGGATTTGTTATGACGTTTCTTAGTTAGTCATGTATTGTCAGCAGAACTCAGAGCGTGTGCAAAATTTCATCCTAATCGAAGACCGGGAAGTGGGTCAAATTAAGATTCCAAGATTTTCTTACATACATAGTAACAAGTGAAGCTAATAAAAGCGTGTTAAAAAAATTAGTGCCATTGTCAACGTGTTAAACTAAATTTAGAAAAAAAAATACATAAAAAGTAAATTAATAAAAATGGTTCCGTTTCAAAAGATCAATAGCATTGAACCCAGTCCGTATTCTCAACGTAGAATAAAACATTGAAAAACATATTTCGCTTAGGAAGAAAGGATGGTACTGTATACAGCCATGTATATTTTATGTATAGACTTTCCCCTCGCTTTTCCCAAATGCGTTGGAAACGAAACTCAAGGGGCACTTCATAGTAATTGTGTTAGTACTATCTGGCGGGGTTAGACATTTATCGTGTGGTTTCAGAATAGGGAACCTTTTATCTTGCTGGATTTCGTAGGATACGAAGATAGGTAGATAAGAAGTACGACGGCACGTAGTTCCTCGCGCGCCTCGAGGAGATGTCATCAACCGTTGGGGCCCAGTAGGGTCGAAGCCTACTGGGGCCTTAGGTGATACGAAAGAGAACCCTGGGTTCCTGGAAAGAGGGCAAAGGAGCAACAGGAGTGGGTTTTAGTCAGTAAAAGTCTGATACGAAAAAGGGCAGGAGTCATTGGATGATTTCCCTTTCGCGCTCCGCCCAAGAGCGAGATTTGTCTTAAGATGATTTTCACACCTAAGAAAAGTAATATTTAAATAATGTTTTTAGGGTTCCGTAGCCAAATGGCAAAAAACGGAACCCTTATAGATTCGTCAAGTCTGTCTGTCTGTCCGTCCGTATGTCACAGCCACTTTTTTCGGAAACTCTAAGAACTATACTGTTGAAACTTGGTAAGTAGATTTATTCTGTGAACCGCATTAAGATTTTCACACAAATATGAAAAAAAAAAACAATAAATTTTGGGGTTCCCCATACTTAGAACTGAAACTCAAAAAAGTTTTTTGATCAAACCCATACGTGTGGGGTATCTATGGATAAGTCTTTAAAAATTATATTGAGATTTCTGATATTTTTTTTTCTAAACTAGTTGCGCGAGAGACACTTCCAAAGTGGTAAAATGTGTGTCCCACTACACCACAAAAAAATAAATGATGTGCAATTACCTTATAAACTTACACTGAAAATTGATTTGAACGAGATCTAGTAAGTAGTTTTTTTTTAATACGTCATAAATCGTAAACCGCAATTTACCTTTTAAGTTTGTACGGAACCCTCAGTGCGCGAGTCCGACTCGCACTTGCCCAGTTTTTTTAAATGTTTTTTAGCTTAGAAATCCGTCATTTATGGACCGATCGGAAACTTTTTTTGTCGGTGTTAAAATACAAACTAAATAAAACCAGAAACAATGAATTCCGAAATTAAATTTATTTTGAACGTTTTAGTGTTTTTAGGGTTCCGTACCTCAAAAGGAAAAAACGGAACCCTTATAGGATTACTTTGTTGTGTTTCTGTCTGTCTGAGATCTAAAGTAGTTTGTTTTTAATACGTTATAAATCTTAAACCACAATTTTCCTTTTAAAGTTTGTACGGAACCCTCAGTGCGCGAGTCCGACTCGCACTTGCCCAGTTTTTTTTTATTCATCATCATCTGTACCATGATGATTGCCACAAAGCTGACGGAGTCAACGCTACGATGGTATGGACATATTATGCGAAGACCCGATGATCATGTGGTGAAGAAGTGCCTGTCTATGGCTACATAGAAGAGAGGGAGAGGCAGACCGCAAACTACGTGGATAGCGAATGTCTGGAGAGACATGAAGTTGCTGGGTCTGTCTGATGTCTATACTTATCAGTAAAGTAGATGGCACCTTTAGATTAGGAAAGCCGACCCCGCGTAACGGAAAGAGGCGAGGGCAAAGAAGACCCATCATCTATACCATTATCTTTTAAAAATAACACATTAAATATAAAAAAAAACTAGCTGTCCCCCACGGTTTCTCCCGCATCTTTAGTTACTGTTCGGCGTCCGTGAGTTGTAGCGTGATGTTAAAAAGCCAATACTATTTATCATGAACAGCGGAATTAGGTAGACTTATTCATGTACTTGCATCGAAATGTTGATATTAATGTGGATCTTCCCGGGATTTCCAATAAAAATTCCGTGTAGCCAACAATATTACAAATAAATAATAATAAAAACCTCAGATATAGATAAGACAAATAAACATACAATTTTTATTTGAATTTTTTATTCTTTCGCTGTATGAAATCAGTGTAAGTAAATGTTTAACTCTACCCAATTCCGATCTCTTGTCATCAATCTGGCTCTCATATATAGATTTTTAATTTATTTAA
Source organism: Mythimna pallens (assembly GCA_961205895.1). Lineage (NCBI taxonomy): Eukaryota > Metazoa > Arthropoda > Insecta > Lepidoptera > Noctuidae > Mythimna > Mythimna pallens. The sequence goes on along the minus strand of OY540849.1, from coordinate 9,699,385 downwards.
ACTTCATGTACAGTAGTGGTACATAGGCGGACTTAACGCAACAAGGCATTCATAAATCCGACTGGTAGTACCAGAGATACAGTTACGAGTTGCAGATTGAGTGTTGCAGTAAATGGACCAATACTTTCTTCCCATACATCTCTCAATTTTTCTATCTTCATGATCAAGTCATCATAATTATTTCCTAAATCCTTCTTTGTTTTTGTATGAATTTATTGAACTTTTAAAAAATAACACTCAATCCACACGCACATAGTGATTAGTGTGTTTAAACAAACCGCTCCCTTCCACTTTATGATATTAGTATACCTATAAATACTTACCTAATACCCATCAGAGTCAGGGATCAGGGTCCAAGCTTCCAGCAGTTAGTGCTGCAAAGAGAGGAACCTCCTAACAATACGCATTTTTCTTATTATTGTTGATAGGCTCGCGTTTGTCTACTTTCTCAACCTGATGGTAAGCGATAATGTGGTCGATGATGGGCCACACTTGATTCGAAGTAATTTATTCACTCTAGAGTTCCCCACGTTATGGCTATCAGCCCCCCAGCCAAGTTACAACCGTTAGATCGCCTCAAGTTGGCCACGCCTCCTATTCCGCCTCCTTTGTTCTGACCACGTTACTGAGCATTGAGAAGATGTCAGAATAAAGGAATCGGAGGCGTGGTCTACTCGAGGCGATCGACGAAAAGAGAATCGAAACGAAACGGATGTAACTTGGCTAGAGGGGGAGGAAACACAGATTCCGGCAACATGCACAATGAATCGTGTTCCTTATACTAAGAAAGTTTTTAAAATCCCTATCAAGTTTGCAATGAGTTTAACAGAACAAGAAGCAAATTATTTATTTAAAACATATTTATTATTTAAATTCTGTCTTTCAGTTTGTTTGTTCCGGCTAATCTTTGAAACTGGTAGACCGGTTTTGACGAGACTTTCACTGGTAGATAGCTGATGTTATTAACTTGAGTTAATTTTGTTTTCGAAGAAGAAAAAGGATTCCGCGCTAAAAAAACCTCTTGAAATTGTAACCAAACAGCATTGTGTTGTTTTACGAGTCTGATGCAGACAAAGTCACGTGTACCGGGCTAGTATATTACATAATACCAGTATAGATTTCCTTTGTAAAAACTCATCGAAAGAGCATTGACATTTCAAAATGTGTTCGATATGGGATTTGATACATGTGGAATCCTGGAGGAGCGATGGTCTGATGCTGCTGCCTTTGATGATTTACATTTCACTGCGCTCACGATGTTTGAAAGTAGCAGATTCTGGACTAATTGTGCTCCATTGGTGTAATTGCTGCAAGGCGTTCCGATGTAAGGATAAAACAATAAATAAATAAGTAGATAAATCTACAGTCTTACCTTCAAACCCCAAAAGCCAGCGATTGGCGCAGACATTCCCAAACACACAAAACTAATTAGGAACAACAAAAAAGTATAGAAAGAAAAAAAAAAGACTGCTCGCGACTGCTAGGCTCAAACTACACTTGTAACAAAGCCAGTAGTATCTTGTTCAACATCAAGGGAGTAATGAGCTGCCTATCTGATCCCAACAATTCAGGAACTGACTAACATGATATTGCTTGGCGACACTGGTGTCAGATTTTACTGACTTCCGACAACAGTCAAAGATCTAAGATCTTCAAACGACCGACAAGACGTACGGCTTAACGTGCTTTCCGAGATATGCTCCCCTAGCCAAATTACAATCGTATCGTTCTCACCGAACGCTTCGAGTAAGCCACGTCTCCGATTCCTTTGTTCTGACGTCATCTCAACGCTCAGTCGCGTGGTCAGAACAAAGGAATCGGAGGCGTGGCCTACTCGAGGCGTTCGGCGCAAACGAAACGATTGTGACTTGGCTAGGGGGACTGGAGGATTCTCAATATAATAATAATTTATTTATTGCAAGTACCATTGTAAAAAAACAAAAACGAAACAGTCATAATTAAAATCACAATTTGTCAAATTAAAATTAATTATGTTAAATCATGTAAATTACGATAGGAAACGAATAAATGGTGGTGGTTGGTAACGAGTTAATGGCAATGGTGGATGCTGTGTACGATATGGTCACCCATTCGCAACAATCTCGGCAAGCATTGCTTTATCTCGAACATCGGCACGTGCGACTGTCATTAGTTAACCCCGATCTCCTTAGTGCTAGCGCACACTGGTGACTTGTTACCGTGACTTTTTGTTTACTGTCACTGTGCGTATGAATCCAATATGTGTTGCGCGAACTTGAACACGTGACAGTTGGTTAAAAAATGACAAAAACAATATTGTCACCTTGACAAAAGTCACCAGTACGAGCGCGTACTGGTGTGTCTTGTCGTCATGTCTTAGAGAACCTGTAACCATTTTATTAGGGGTACCTTAATATTCCCAAACATTCAAAACTATATCGAGCCTTTTCAGGAAAAAGATCGTAAGCAACAATTTGCGCTCTTTGCAGGAATGGATTTTCTCTTCCATAATTAAAAAAATATTTTTATGGATATGGGATTGTTCTAAAGGTGACTCTGGACCGCAAAGGGAACACAGGTGGATTTTAGTCAGTGTCATTCAACCCAAAGCGGAAAAAGTCATTTGAAGATTTCCTACCGAAAACTAATCAAAACAACCCTTAATACAGGAGAAGATGGGGTATTAAAATGGAGAATAAAGTTAAGTACAAAAAAAATGGGGCTCTCTCCGTGCCCGTTACTGATCATATTTTTGTGGTTAAAAGTATAGAAAAAACGAAATCCCGAAATTGTCATAATTAGTAAATTCATAATAGAATCAATCATTCACAACATTAGAAAATACAGTGTTTTTCCATTTTGATTGTCATTTATTCATTCATTATCCCTCTCGTTCCACCCTGAAGTTTTAGAAGTTATTAGATGATTTCCCAGCATAAAAAAATAGCCTGTACAATAGGTATTTTCATAAATTAATTGTCATTATGGGACATAAACAAACGCTAATAACTTTGCTGTTTATGAATATTATTTAATGAGACTTTACTTAAATTATAACAAGACTTTTTCTATTAAGCCCTTTAAGTATTTGTAGTAATTAAAAATTTGTGGTGTATATTACAAGCACATCCAGTGTCTGGCAGCTTGGCAGATAGCAGGGCGACTCCTGAATATCGTTATTTGAATAGTCAACTGACATTTGACAGCTCGCCATTTGATTATTGACAACCTAGTGTTGCAACACTTAAATATTGACTAGTGTTGCCAACATTCCGAGAACATTCTCCCCAAAGTAATAAAACGTTTTTATTAATATTTTTTCATCGAACTAGCATGAGGACAAATGGAATAATTAATGTTAGCTTTGTGGATAATTTATTTAATTGGGTTTCTATTCCTTTGAGTGTAACTGACCGTATTTAGGAGTGTCATTTGTTAGTTTTAAAAAAGGTAATTATCGTTCTATGCTTCATGCTTTCCTGTAATAATTTCTACGATAACATTGTTGTTGCAGTGTCCTAGAAGTGCTAGGAAAACTGTAGCTTATCATGAAATATTAATGAGTGTTGGTAAGTAAGTTATAATGAGGCCACCAGTAACTTGTTTTATTTTCGGTGTTGTTAGTAGTATTGCTTTACAACCTTCCCATAGCTGAGACTCAGACCTGCTCTTTAAGAAAGGGAATGGGCTGTAATCCACCACTCAGGCCCAGTGTGGGTTGGTAGATGCCACATGCCTACTAGGGCCATGGGTCGACTTCTGAAAAGGAGACCCGTGGTACTGGGACGCCAAGGGCAACTGAAGGAACAAAGGTGTATTTTTAATCAGTAAAAGTATGACACGCCCCCCGCTCCGCCTAGAGCACTAGAAATCATTTGAAGATTTCTTTTATGGACATTTGAAGCACTAGTTTATATCATTAAAAAAAGCAAACAAGAGTCAGAAAAGTCTGCGTCAGACAGGGTCTGATGATCATTTTGTCTAAAACTTTGCCGCCAACAAACTTGTGGGTTTAGGCAGTTCTTGAGTGGTTCCGACATGAGTGAGGAAGTTGCCTTCTGACGTATGATCTTTAGGGCATACTATGACAGCAAGAGCAAAGTAGTTTTTTCAACCGACTTCAGAAAAGGAGGGGGTTCCCAATTCGGTTGTATTTTTTTAAAGGTTTTTTAGCTCAGAAATCCGTAATTTATGGACCGATCTGCAACTTTTTTTTTGTCGGTGTTAAAATACAAACTAAATAAAACCAGAAACAATGAATTCCGAAATAATTTTTATTTTGAACGTTTTAGGTTTTTTTGTATTGAAGTCGGTTGTTTTTAGGGTTCCGTACCTCAAAAGGAAAAAACGGTACCCTTATAAGGGTACCGTTTTTTTTTTTAGGAGACAGACGGATGGACAACAAAGTGATTCTATAGAATCACTTTGTTGTCCATCCGTCTGTCTGTCTGTTAAGACCCTTTATCTCGGGAACGCGTGGAGGTATCGAGTTGAAATTAAAACCATATACTCAAGTCTGCAGGCTCTTGACGCTGTAGAGTTAACGAGAAAAAAAATGAATTCGGCTTATGTGGCAAAAAACGTACATTGTCGAAATGTAAATTTTTTGCTACATAAGCCGAGGCAACTCTCGAGTACTTCCTGTTGACCCAGAATCCTGTAATTTGGCATAAAGCAAGGTCTATAGCACAAGTATAGGAATAAATCTGAAACTGTAAATTTGTTGTTACGTCACGTCACATTCTTTTTTTGCGATTCGGAAATGTCTTCCGAGACTTCATTCCGGAATTAAACTATTTACATAGGTAAGTTTGTACGGAACCCTCAGGGCGCGAGTTCGACTTGCCCTTGCCCAGTTTTTATTTTGTAAAATCTATAAGTTGGTTTATATGACATTCAATTCTAACAATACCTCTATTGTTATCTTTTCATTATGACATGTGATGTTTCTCAAGAAACTCACGGCTTTTTTATTATTTTTATGCTTGTGTTTGTTTTTGATCCGTGAAAAGTTTCACTTTGTTATAGGTGAAAACCGAATAAAAATTCGTTCAGTGTTTTTTAAGATTATCGGATATATATTATTATTTTCGGTGGGAAAATCATCCAATGACATCCCCACTCTTGGGCGGAACGGGAGGGTGTGTCAAACTTTTACTGACTAAAAACCCAGTCCTGTTCCTTCGTTGCCTTTCATACCAGGGCCGAGTCTTCCTTTCAAAAGCAGACCCTAGGCCCCAGTAAGCTTCGACCCTGCTAGGCCCCTACGGTTTGCTGACATCTCCTTGAGGCGCTCAAGGAGCAGTACTCTCCGTGGAAGATTTTGCGCTCGGTCCGGACGGTTACCGGACGGTCGGACGGCGAGCTACCCATTGCTCGCCGTCCGCAAGTCCGCGCCTGCGGTGAAGATCAATATTTATTTATTTAAACATCATGTACAGTAATGGTACATAGGCGGACTTAATGCAACAAGGCATTCTCTACCAGTCAACCTTTGGGTTAAAAAAAAAAACACTGTGGTAGGTTCGCACAATAACCAAATAACAGATACTTCAAACAGAAAATAAAATCGGACAAAATCGGTTAAATCGGATCGGGATTAAATCGGATTAGATTGTAATTTAAGAAACGATACGTAATGAGTTCCTAATACAATAAATATGTACTTTTTTTTTTCTTGTTACCCTCATGACATTGTAGAATTTTGTGTTTAGATAATTTAATACTTACTAGTTTATTTGAGTACCTACATTTCTCATGTCAACATGTTTAGTATTTATGAATAACTTGTATTTCTCATATTAAGTGAATTGTATTCTTTTTGTGAAATAAATGTTTTAAACCGTATTTATAATATGCTACGATGTAATTCTAAGCGAATCTATACATTCAACACCGTGAACCAATTCGCTGGTTAATATTTCGATTCTTGACTAAAACAAACTAATATTATCCCACTAATCAACAAACATAGACTCCGCACAATATACCCTGTTAAGAAGCTAATAAACTGAACACGCTTCGTTGGGTACATCAAGTTAATACCCACCCGAAACGAGGTGGGCCGTAAAATTATTTTGTATATGTATAGGGAAGGAGATAAACTATGGATAATTTCGATAACCCTCTCTGAGGCTGTGTTCTTCAATCAGGATTTGTATGGGAATAGAATATATTATGTTCATCATCAGCGTTGGAAGGCCTCCCACAAGGTAGACCGACGACCTGGTGAGGGTCGCGGGAGTGCGATGGATGCGAGAAGCACAGGATCGGTCGTTGTGGCGACGCTTGGGGGAGGCCTATGTCTAGCAGTGGACATAGGTAATTATATCTGTCCATTTATGTATCGCAATGACCAGATCACACGTTAATGCATTGCAATCTGTAGTACATAGGTATAGATAGATATGGGATACAGCTAAGAGCTTTGAGTGCTTCGCAAATGGTTAGACATGGATTATCCATTGCATAGAGCATTGTAGATGGAAACTTAGAGAAACAGGTTTCATTATTACCGGTTAGATAATTGTTTTAGATGAATATTTAAAACTTAAGAGGGTTATTTTCCGCTCGCCTATCGTCAACATTGAGCATGGTTTAAAAGCTTGCTGCTTCATCTAACCCAATTCAACGTGATGTTTAATGCAAAAAACAGATAACGCCTGAAAACTCTGTTGGCATTCGGTAAATCCGTGATTTACTCGAATATTTCACAAACCTTGTTCCAGGATATACGGGCTTTTTTAAACCCTTAAAAGTTTTTCAGAAAAAATGTCGTCATTCAGAATCTCGATTAAATGAGTAAGGCTTCTATGGATGTACTTTTTTATATTTTTAATATACGAGCACATTATGGAGGGCCAAAGTTCACGTAAAATAGCAGATTTTCAGAGGTCTTTACTAGATTAGTTTTACACAAATTTATGTTTTGATTTCACTAAAGACACTAAACCCGCTAACGCTTTGAGCTTGAGAACTGTGCAGTGTTCAGTGAGTGTTATACCTTCTCGACACTTTTTTTTTTTTTTCGGTGGGAAAATCATCTTATGACATCCCCCGCTCTTGGGCGGGGCGGGAGATAGTGTCAGACTTTTACTGACTAAAAACCCACTCCTGTTCCTTCGTTGCCTTTCGTACCAGGGCCGAGTCTTCCTTTCAGAATCAGACCCTTGGCCCCAGTAGGCTTCGACCCTGCTGGGCCCCTACAGTTGCTGACATCTCCTTGAGGCGCGCGTGGAACAGCACGCGCCGTTGACTTGGGCTTGGCCTTTTCGACACTGGAGCAGGAGTCGCGAAAGCCAGAGAACGCCGGCCGGCAGACACGTGGAGTTCAAAAGGTTAGTGCAGTTACCTCCCATTTTACGAGCTCTTTCTCTCTGCTTCCTAATCCTAAACGGCTCCAATAATATCCATCTACTGCAAGGTGTCAAGCACATATCTGAGAAACGCTAATCCGCAAAAATACAGTCCATTTCCAATGTTAGTAGTATATAAGCGCATCCATTTTCTTTGGTATCTATCTACCAAATATGCACCAAAAATTTCATAGAAATCAGTCAAGTCGTTTCGGAGGAGTTCGATAATTAACAAAATTTTAAACATTAGATTTTTAAACAGGGTGTCTTTGAGATCGACGCATAAAAGAATACCATGGATTTTGTGCATGATTCTGAACCCCCCCTGGTAGAATTTTTCGTCGGTGTTTTTAAATCTTTACGTTTTTTAATTTAAACTGTATAAAATCGTTATTCTAACTTTTTTAGTGAAGATAATGAATTACTTATTTTTAAAATTAGAAATGTCATTAGGGTTGATTATAATAATGATTTTATCTATTCCGATGACTTTTTAATTAATTAATTTTTAATTAAAATATTTATATTTTGTTTTTTTTTTTAATTAAAAATATCATCAGGGTAGTTAGAATAACGATTTTAAACAGTTTAAATTTTAAAAAGTACTTTTTTTTAAATTAGGAAAAAAAAACTAACAAAACGTTCCATTACTGGGGGTCGTCCAGAATCATGTACTGGGTCCGTGATATTCGTTTGTGCGTCGATGTCAAAGACACCGTATATATTAGATTTATATATAATAAATTTTTATATATTAGAGTTTTATATATTAGATTTATTATTGAAGGTTCTCAATATACAGGAAAAGAACTTCAGTAAGTACTTAAAGATACGATCGGTTCTTTTTTCCTCTTCTTGTTTGCCATTGAGTGCTTTCATTGTTAAGTATAACTTTTGTTCAAGTTTCATGCAACAATATAAAAAAAAAGTGCTTAGTAAGCAAATTCTTTTTCTTTATTTATAAGTTTGTAAAAGGTGTGTTATGACATGTTTAGGATTAATTTATTTTTTGTTGGCCTTTATTTATCTTAGGGCCGCGATGTTGTTAAAGGGTGCCTTAGGCATTGTAAATTTTTAATTTTATATGTTTTTTTCTCAGTTTATCTAGGACATTACATTACCCCGTGGCTGGCGAGAAGTTGATAAATAATAATAATAATAATAACCAATTTATTTCAGGCAACATGTACCCATATCATAAATACCTTATAGACTAACATCATCCGCTAGGTGGCGCTGTGAGTGTGTTGACATGATTTTTTGCTCTCTGTAAAGTTTAATTTATAAAAATAGTAAAAGTAGTAAATATTGTGCTTATTCATCATAATCAGTTTAAGTACGTCTTCAAGCTGGAAATAAGCTAAAGGGAACTTAATTAATTTGGTATTATCTGTGCCTGTCTTCGGTGATATAAACAGTGAACTTTATGAGTGATTGGGTCAGTGAAGTGCCGTCAAACCTGTATCTTACCTCGTCACCATCCTTCGATCATCGAGTGTTACGTATAAACATTGATTTATTACCTGCTATAAGTTGTGAGACTTTAACTCAGTGACTATCATAACTTCAATTTTGCATTGTCATACTTCGCAAAATTCTGGAAACCAACGCCATCTATGAGTAAACATTAAAATTACGTAGATATCCCATAAGCTCACTCAACATCGTTCCATTGCTAAATCTATGCGCAAACGACATATTGATTGAGTGACAGTTAGTGACAGTACTCCACGATAACCCTCCTTATTACGGCGGAAGGTGGCGCTACCAGTCGTCTTGTAAACAAACTCACGACGCATTTTACTCAACATGAACTGTGCTGGCTGTAACACACTTTTGCTGGCTGGGGCTGGGTTTCTGAAATGTAACGCCTGTGAAGGAAGTTATCATTTCGAATGCCTAAACATACAGCCTCGCCAATATGAAGCTCTTACAGAAGAATTTAAGGCAGTCTGGAAATGCCCATCGTGCAATAATGTCACCCGTCGTACTCGATCCAACTTACTTACACCTATACGGTCCGCGCAAATTCCTACATACGAGGATAGCTTGAATATGTCATGCGATAACATAGAAAATTGTCCCGTTTCATCGGGCAATCCGTCAATTAGCAGTGAATCTGTCGCTCAGGACCATGCTGATACTTTTCAAACATTTACAAATGAGTTACACATTACACTGCAGGGGTGGAGGAGTGACATAAACAAAACGCTTTCATCTTTTAAGGAGGACATTAAGACTACATTAGGTGGCTGGCGCGATGAAATAGATACGAGTTTAAATAAATTGAATAACGAATTGAGATGCGCGCTGGATGAAGTAAGGAATGAAATGAGCAGTATTCGTGCCACTCACAATAATTTAAAAAAAAATGTATCTGATATGTCACAGGACTTAACTGAACTAAAAACCTCATTGCAGTTTCACTCAGAGGAACAGGTGGAACTCAAGAAACGTGTGGCTGACATGAGTCGACAGGGTGTTGAGCAATCTAGCCAAACTATAAGTCTCCTCGAGTCCAAACTTGATTATCTCGAACAGCAAGCGAGACAGTGCAACGTTGAGATCCTTAATGTACCTGAAACTCGGGGTGAAAACCTGATTTGCGTAATGGAGTCGATCTGTAGTGCTATTAATTTTCCTGTAACACAAAGAGATATCATATCTATCCACAGAGTTCCTCATGCTCACCAGACAACAAATAGGCCAAAGAACGTAATTGTAAGGCTATCGTCGCGTATCCTGCGGGACAACGTGCTTGCTGCTTTCCGGAAAGTCAAAACTTTTAAATCGGACCAACTGGGGTTTTCGGGTTCACCGTCGACTATTTACATGAACGAGCACCTGACACTCAAAAAGAAACATTTATTTCGGAAAGTTAAGGAAGTGGCCACACAGCATCACTTCAAATATGTCTGGATTCGGAACGCCACTATTCTTGTACGTGAACGGGACGGTGACACTGCATTTGCTATACACAAAGACGACGATATTCGCAGGATTAAGAACAGTTCTTCGAGCAAAAACAGAGATAGTGGCCCCACTTCTAACGCACTTTAATCGTAGTGTGTTTTTGTACCTGCATAATTTTATTTCTTTTTTTAATGTTTATTTGAGTCTTTCAGTACTTTTAAAATCTACAAGGTGCCTATGCTTGTTTGGATTGCTCAATCTTTTAGTGGTAATAACTCATCTTTTATGCTTGAGTAAATATGAAATTAATGCTTTTATCATTTGTTATTTCATAAACATTTTACGCTTGTTAACGTGTCGCAATATTTTTAATTTTAATTTTAATTTGTACTGTGCACTCTTTCTGCTACATTTGATGATTATTGCTTTCACTTTTAATATTTTAATCCTTTTAGTTTGTACAACGTATTCATGTTTGCCTGGATTGCTCGCTCTTTTTGTAGTAATAACCAGCCTTTTAAGCCTGGGTGAATATGAAACTAATGCTCTTATATTTTTTTATTTTATATATATTTTACGCTTGTTGACGTGTGGCTTTAATGAACATATTAATTTATATTGTGTTCTATTTCTGCTACAATTGTTGATTATTGCTTTTTCTTTTCATATTTACGTCCTTTTGGTATGTACGATGTGTTCATATTTGCCGGGACTGCTTGGTCTTTATGTGATAATAACCGGCCTTTTATACCTAAATGAATGTAAAATAAATGATTCTATTATTTATTATTCTATATATATTTTACGCTTATTAACGTGTCGCTATAATGAATTTATTGATTTGGATTGTAATCGGTATCTTTTGCAATTCTTTGTTACAGTAACTTTGCAGAATAATATTGTTGTAAGTAACCATCTTAGAGAAATCTATCTTAAATACATATATTGTCGTGTCGTCAGGGCTCAGTGTTTTTGTGTGTTTGGAGTCATTTATGTAACTGAGAAATATTATTTTTATTTACACTTAACTGTTGGACTTTGTATCGAGCATTGCACGGGCATATACCTGCTTCCAGTTTTTACTTATACCAATGGTTATTATTATTTAGAATCCTTTTTACCACGTGATGAGTAACAAAAATTTATCCATATATTACCAAAACTGCAGAGGTATCCGCACAAAATTGAACACGCTTTATATGAATATTCTGAACAGTAACCACGACATCATAATACTCACAGAGACTTGGTTAATTCCTGAGATTAGCAATAACGAGTTTATCGATCAGCGCTATATTGTGTACAGGTGTGATCGTGATCGTGTTAGCACTAAAAAAATGGATGGCGGAGGAGTGTTGGTTGCTTTGTTGCGGACACTTAAGTCCTCTGAATGTGACATTTCTATAACTCCGGCTAATTCACTGTTTCGCAATATTTTCGAACACGTGCTTATAGAAATTCCCAGTATGCGACCGTCCAAGAGGCATGTCATTAGTGCCGCTTACATACCTCCAAGAACGGCTATCCCTGTATATGAACAACATTTTGACATCTTACAACAAGTACTAGGTGATCCCCGCGTTGATTGTTTTTACATCATAGGCGACTACAATCTTCCAGAAATAGTCTGGAATATACCGAGTGGTGGGTTTGGCATGGGCTCGTCCACGACTTGTACTCAGTTAAATAATTTAATGTCATTGCTTGATGCTTTGCAATACAATGTCGTGGCAAATACTAATGGTAAAATTCTTGACCTGCTGATATCAAACCAACCATGTAGGGTATCGAGTGCGTTGTTGCCTCTACTTCCTATCGACACGTATCACCCACCTTTTGTGTGTGATATAAGTTTAAGTGTGGATACTCTTCCCATGAAAAAGCGACCACTCCAAAAATACAATTTCTATAAATCTGACTATGAACGCATCAACCCTAAAATTCAGAGTACTGACTGGACGGAACTTCTTATGCCTCTAGGTTCTGAAGAGGCACTTAGTGTATTTTACAATAAGATTGATGATATCATTAAGCAGCACACACCACTATCCGCATCCCGAACGGCTGGCTTTCCAGTTTGGTTCTCCAAGACATTAATTAGAATATTTAGAAAAAAACAAAAGTCATGGGTCAAATGGAAGAAATACGGCAACATTGCAGACTATGAAATTTTTTCGCAGCACAGAGCCTTATTTAAGGAAAATTGTCATAAGTGTTTCTCTAAATACATTAAATCAATTGAGGATAGCATTCATAAAAATATTAAAGATTTTTGGGTCTATATTTCCAATCGCAAAGACAAACCTGGTATACCGGCAAAAGTACAATATAACAACAATATATCCAGCGATCCTCAATCAATTTGCAATATGTTTTCTGATTTCTTTTCTTCTGTATATGAACCTGCTTCACCTGCCCTTTCACAATGGGAGCCACCCTCTGAAACAACATCTAATGACATACTTATTTCTGATCTTAACTTTGAAGAGGAAACGGTAATGACAGTATTAAAATCACTGGATTCAACTAAAGGCCCAGGTCCAGATGGTCTATCGGCATTCTTTCTCAAAAATACTGCCACTGTAATATGTAGACCCTTAGCCATAATTTATAACAAATGTATCACTGAAGGTGTCATGCCAGCGGTATGGAAACATGCTAATATCACGCCTGTACACAAGGCCGGATCTAAACGTAGTGTTGAGCAATACCGGCCAATTTCTATTCTGTCTGCCTTGTCGAAGGTTTTTGAAAGACTGGTACATAACAAAGTGTACCCTATTCTCCATAATGCTCTTATACAACAACAGCATGGTTTTGTAAAGAAGCGGTCAACAACTACGAATTTATTGGTGTTTGCTAACGATCTATTTGACATGATGGATAATCGTATACAGGTTGATGCAGTATACACGGACTTTCAAAAAGCTTTCGACAAGGTTGATCATGAGTTACTGTTGAGCCGAATAGCCTTCAATGGTATTCGTGGTAACTTGTTGCGATGGTTTATCTCTTACATCACTAATCGCAGTCAGCGGGTTGTGATCAACGGCTATCACTCTAATGCTATTCAGGTCACCTCTGGCGTCCCTCAAGGCTCTATTCTCGGACCCCTTTTGTTCATCATCTTTATAAATGACATTGGAAACTGTTTTCGTCATTCAAAATTTTTATTATACGCGGATGATCTCAAGGTATATAGACCGATTCGAAACGTACAGGATTGTTATCTTCTTCAAGAGGACTTGGACAGACTGACGGACTATTGTTATTCAAGTAAGCTTCTTCTAAGCATTCCCAAGTGTAACTATATTAATTTTACCAAAAATAAAAACATTATTGGGTTTGTGTATTCTTTGTGTGGTATCTCGCTGAATAAAATAAGCTCAGTACGTGACCTAGGTATATTGCTTGACTCTAAGCTTTGCTTGGACTTACATATCGAGCAAATCATTAATAAGGCATACAAAATGTATGGGTTTATAATGAGATCCACTCACGATTTTAAACAATCCTCTTCGTACCTCTGCCTATATAAAACTTTAGTCCGTTCTCAGCTTGAATACGCCGTACCCATCTGGAACCCATTCTATAAAAAATACATTGATATATTGGAGAATGTACAGCGCAGATTTCTTCGTGCAATGCATTATAGATGTCACAGAGCGTATTTGCCGTATGACCAACTGCTTAGTAAATACAAACTTTTGACACTGAGCTCTAGACGCAAACAATTAGAAGCAATGGTTTTATATAACATTGTTAATGGCAATTTTGACTGTATCGACCTGAACAATATACTGTGTTATGCAGTCCCCAGAACTGTTCATAGACGGCAGGTGCGTGCCGGTTTACTATTTGCAACAGGTACCTGCCGATCTAATAGTGGCCAACGTTTACCAATTCGGCGAATGGTAACATCATACAATTGTGAATTTGAGCACATCGATATATTTACATGCTCCATATATAAGTTTCGAAGACTTTTGTATGAGACACTCGAGCACTTTAACGTTAATATTCACTAACGTCAATATTTTTAGTATTATAATTAAAGTTTTTTTTTTTTTACAATTTGTTATTAGTGTAAGTAGCACTTTACTTTTGCTTTTTCTGTTTTTGTTTATATGCACCCCTGTTTTCAATATATATATTATATTAAGTGATATAACTGTCATGCATGCAGCTTTTACCCTAGCTTTTTAAAGCCTATTCTATATGGTAATCTGTGAACAGCGCTGTGGGCTACATTATTATTTAAGATATTTATGTTATCATGTTTTTAATATTACATAATGTAGCTGTTTGTTGTTCCTAATCAATAAAATAAAATAAAATAAAATAAAACATACATAATTACTTATAATAAATCATTTTGTTAGTAAACATGATTTAAAACTATGTTAGTAACACTTCACTTTGCACTATTCATCTTGGTGCTGTCCTGTGGTATTTGTCCGCGGAAGCGACGGAACACCACACCCTGTGGCCAAAAGCCTTCGTCCATAACAAGGACTAGAAAACAGTTCGGTACTCGCACCACAAATGCCTTAAAATTGACATTCCGGTGCGACTCCAGTAATGGTCCCAGTGGTCTTTGACAGTAGGTAGTCAGACGCTAGAAAGTCTGTCCATCAGTCTATCCAGTAACTGGGTTGTGGAGGTCAGATAGGTAGTTGCTCCATGTAAAACACGAGTATTCAGCCACCAGCATCCGGTTAGACGAGAAGCCGTCCCCAAGTTACGTGGGAAAAGGCTAGGGAAAGAGCTTTTTTTTTGGTGGGGAAATTTTTTTATGACATCCCCCCCTCTTGAGCGGCTCGAGAGATAGTGTCAGACTTTTACTGACTAAAAAACCACTCCTGTTCCATCGTTGCCTTTCGTACCAAGGCCGAGACTTCCTTTCAGAATCAGACCCTTGGCCCCAGTAGGCTTCGACCCTGCTGGGCCCCTACAGTTTGCTGACATCTTCTTAAGGCGCGCGTGGAACAGTACGCGCCGTCGACGACTTGGGCTCGGTCCGGACGGCGAGCTACCCATTGCTCGCTGTTCCCAAGCCCGCGTGGTTCACACCCGTGAGATTTTAAAAGAACACCAGGTACTAGCCTGAGAAAAATTGCCTAAAAACCATAATAATAATATCCCACAACTATCACACAACGCGCCATCTAGTCCCAAACTAAGCAGAGCTTGTGTTATGAGTACTAGACAACTCATAAACATACTATATATTTCTAAATAAATACATATTATAGATAAATTACACCCAGACACAGAACAAATGATCGTGCTCATCACACAAACATTTGTGTTGGGTGGGAATGGAACCCACGACCTCCGGCATAGAAGTTAGGGTCACTATCCACTAGACCAACACAGTCTATGATGTTTTATTTATCCCAGGATCCTGAGATAAATACCTTTGGAAGGCGTACAAGAGACCGAAGCCAACTCGCAGAGACCCCTAAGACACTTGTCATAGGACGTGGTACCAACTGACGAATTTGCTTTACGTGCCATGCAAGTACACTAATGAAAGTCCTTGATTTTGGAGTATTGGAGTCTGTGTTTCCTGTTACAACCTGACGATTTTTAAGCCAAGATTGAATAGGATACTTCTAGGTAGACGACGTGTCGATGACGAGTCTGACGACAGAGCCGTCAACATCATCACTTACCATCAAATGTGATAGTGGTTAACTGTGAGCCTATCAACAAAAACATTAAAGGTATATTTGGAAAACCAGTATTGTACTGTATCGTTTCAGGTGATTTGCGTGAATTACCCCTTATGGTCAGATGGGTCAAGTGCAAGATTATTCATTGAAAACGCACCTATGAAAACAGTTTGATTCCCGAATTGAGCTACGAAGACTTTTCCGAATTGCAAATATGACATGACTACAAATTTACAGTTTTCAGATTATTTCCTATATCTAGACTGTAAGACCTTGCTTTATGCTAAATTTCAGGATTCTGGGTCAACGGAAAGTACCCTATGAATGTTGATTCTTTTGAGTGTGTTGAAATGTACGTTTTTTGCGACATAAACGGCCGTTTCCTTTTTTCCGTTAACGTATAAGTTTGAGATTTTTTGTCAACTTCACGGGACCGCAGACTTGAGTATAAGGTTTTAATTTCAACTCGGTGCCTCCACGCTTTTCTGAGATAAAGGATCTTGACAGACAGACAGACAGACGGATGGACAACAAAGTGATCCAATAAGGGTTTCGTTTTTTCCTTTTGAGGTACGGAACCCTAAAAAGCAGCATACTTTCAGAAAATAACCCAAGAAAACGAAGCCACTGGAAAAAGTTATAGTAAATAAACTGTTGTACGTTGCAAGTTATATTGTTTGAAAGTTTCAAGAGACAATAAAACAGTTTCAAGTAGAATCTTTCAATAGTCGATACCACTAGATGACGGAAGTATTTCCTCCTTATTTCACTGAAATGAACGTAATATCGCAGCTACAAGTTTGTACAGAACTTTGCTGGAAACCTTTATTAATTTTCGTGCGAAATTGGAGCAGGGAGAAAACTGGTAACTGATCTTTCTTACTGTGCATTGAAAGTTCAATCCTTAAGATTGGAATTTTGTAACAATTTTGCTGTGCTTGCCATTTTGTTCGCGTTCAAACTTAATCTTTGTAGACCAGGTACCAGGTAGGTAGATTTTTCCAGACACTGCAGGATCATTCGAAATAGTAATTGCGGCGCTGGAACGCAAAGGGGTTTTAGTCAGTAAAAGTCTGACCCTCTCACTTAACACAAAGTGAGACGAGTTATTTTTGATGATTATCCTCTTCAAAAATAAGGGATATCTACATAGAAAAATCTCACAATGTCATCATCATCATCATCTTCCAGCCCTTGGCCCGTCTTATTTGGGGTCGGCGCAACAAAATCTCACAATGTGGTTTTTTCAGGTTTCGTAGCCTAAAGGCAAAAAACGGAACCCTTATGGTTTCTGTCCGTCCGTATGTCACAGCTACTTTTTTCCAAAACTATAGGAACTGTCCTGTTAAAAATTGGTAAGTAGATGTATTCTGTGAGCCGCATTAAGATTTTCACGCAAAAATAGAAAAAATACAATAAATTTTGGGGGTTCCCAATACTTAGAACTGAAACTAACTACATTTTTTTTTATCAAACCCATACGTGTGGGGTATCTATGGATAGGTCTTCAAAAATGATATTTAGGTTTCTAATATATTTTTTTTCTAAACTGAATAGTTTGCGCGAGAGATACTTCGAAAGTGGTAAAATGTGGTTCCCAAACACATGCAACATGCAAACTTCCACCAAAAATTGGTTTGAACGAGAACTACAAAACAGTTTTTTTTAATACGTGATAATCGTAAATCGCGATTTATCTTTCAAGTTTATACGGGACCCTCAATGCGCGAGTCCAACTTGCACTTGCCCAGTTTTTTTTTTATTATTGATTATGAGTTTCTCTGAAATATGCGCCTTACCATCAACGATTGCATCACTACTTACCATCAGTTGGGATCGCAAGTCAAGCACTAGTTTATATCAATTAAAAAATAAATAAAAAATCGTAGTTTTAATGAACGCGGAGACATCGCGCGATTTTGGCCAGGCGTACCTTTACAGACAGTGAGCTGTTGCGCAAATAGACATTACGTAGGAGGGGATATGTAGGTACATACAGAAACCCTCAGTGTCGAAGTATTCCTCCATATTGTTGCGTATCGCGAGTTCGACTTCCGTACGGAACCAGGACCAGTGGTTTTACGTGCTTTTCGAGGTACGGGGGTATCACACCATCAACTTCCAAAATCTGGAGTGCTATAGAGTAATTCGTAATGGAAAAACCCAATAGCATGTTTTGCCCAATCCTGGAATCGAACCCAGGACCCCCCACGCTCAGCAGTCGAGCTTGCGATCACTAGACCAACGAATTAGTTCGCCTATAAAATATTAGTGTGATGTATGCATATGGGGAGCAGTGGTGGTCGAGTGGTAACGGCCCGAGTTGTAGGTCGCGGGTTCAAACCCAGCCAGGCACATAACTTTGTGTAATTCATCAATATTGCTCTCAAAACGGTGAAGGAAAAAATCATGAGGAAACCGGCATGTCCTAGAACTAAAAATTCGAAGACATGTGACATTCACCAACCCGCACTGGGCCTGCGTGGTGGATTACGGCTCATTCCCTCTACTAGAGAGAGGAGGCCTGAGTCCCAGCAGTGGGAACATTAAAAGACTGAATCAGCTAAGCTAAGGTAAGTATGGATATGTAAAAATATCGTTTCTAGTGAAATTTATTATTTAATACGTTGCACATACGTGATCGGATATATCGATGAAATCCAATAATGGTTTTTCCTTCATGTTATATCTGAAAATGTGCACCATTTTTCGTTTCGCGTAGCTGTCGAACTGCATTACCGGTTGATAAGGAAAATCTGAAAATGTAAAATGAATTTTCAGTTTTTTGATTGACCAAAAATAAATTGTTTTTTTTTTTTTATATTCAGCTGGAGATGCTTGTTTTAATGATGTAGGTAAACTGGTACTTGACTGCTATCCCACCTGATGGTAAGCAGTGACGCAATCGTTGATGGTGAGGCGCACTAGTTTATTAAGAGCCTATTCACTCTAGCTTAGCAGGCACCCAAATTATAATGGGACGGGAAGACCGCAGGCAAATTGTTCCAGTCTTTCGATGTACGCGGTAAAAATAATATGACTACAATGTTTCAATTTTATAGATTGTACTACCTCATTGGTCTAGTCATGAGTAGTTACAACCGCTGCTGCTCAGTCTGATTCGAGGACCAGGGTTCAATGCTCGGGTCGGGCAAAGTGTCTTATTATGTAAGTAAGTAATCATTTACTGCGCAGAAAAATTAGCCTGTGAGTAACATCGAGGTTCAAAAGGATACCCAACTTAAATGGAACTTAATGGGCAGGACATGTCTGCTTTTTTTTTTGGTGGGTTATCATCTTATGACATCCCTCGCTCTTGGGCGAGGCGGGAGATAGTGTCAGACTTTTTGTGAATGTATAACGAGCTGTGGGCCCGTAAAACACAGGACTGGTGTCCGGACACAGCAACGCGGAAGATCACGAAGGAGATCGCGGGACGACCTGGATGTCTTCCTTAAGAATTGGAATGAGAAAGCGAGGAACTGTGATCGTTGGAAAGAAAGGAGGAAGGCCTTTGCCCACCTGTGGGACAATACAGGTTAGCTATAATAAAAAAAAACTGGACAAGTGCTAGTCGGACTCGCGCACTGAGGGTTCCGTACAAACTTGAAAAGTAAATTGCAGTTTACGATTAAGGACGTATTAAAAAAAAACTACTTACTAGATCTCGTTCAAACCAATTTTCGGTGGAAGTTTGCATGGTAATGTACATCATATATTTTTTTAGTTGTTATATCATTCTCTTATTTTAGAAGTTACAGGAGGGCGGGGGGGACATTTTACCACTTTGGAAGTGTTTCTCGCGTAAATTATTTAGTATAGAAAAAAATAATATGAGAAACCTCATATCATTTTTAAAGACCTATCTATAGATAGGGTTTGATGAAAAAAAAATTTTTGAGTTACAGATACCCCCAAAATTCATTTTTTTTTTTTTCAATTTTTGTGTGAAAATCTTAATGCGGTTCACAGAATACATCTACTTACCAATTTTCAACAGTATAGTTCTTATAGTTTCGGAAAAAAGTGGCTGTAAGATATGGACGGACAAACAGACAGAAATTACGAATCTATAAGGGTTCCTTTTTTGCCATTTGGCTACGGATCCCTAAAAAGTAACATCAAGAGGTTTTTATCTTAGACATAAACGATAGCTAAATGTTACCTACACACAAAATTTCCGAAATATTATCCGTACCAAGTACCTAATTAAAAAGCAAATGGTTCCCAAACTTTTACACTGCAGTTCAACTAGTTAATAATAAAATTGTCTTAAACTTTGTGCGCTTGTAATTTCCAGTCGTTTTGGACGCGATGTAGCCAAAGTTTTCAGACCGTCTGAGGCAGTGATTCTCAAAGTTTCCCGTCTGTCATAATTTATTTTTATAGCTTTCGGTGCATGCTTTTGAAATTTAATGTTAGGGCAAGTGGGGCTAACTTTTGAGGTTAAATGGTGTTATTATTTTAAAAGATTCTATCTTTCCTTGATCTATTTTTTTTAACCATTTTCAAAACCAGGAGGTGGTTATATAGTTTTCTTTTATGTCGGCCATTTTCTTTGTGATCACTGGGCTGATTTATGTGATCTTTGTTTCATTTGGTTTTGTTTACCACTATAAATTAATTTTTTGAGGTGTGGCTGGAGAGGTGTCATGACGTCCTCACCTTCCACATGACGCAGAGCCTCATCGGACACGGTAAGTTCGGGAGGTTCCTGAATCAGATTCAGGTGGAAGAAACGTCTAGGTGCTACAATTGTACAACACGGAGGACACGTCGGAGCATACGGTGGAAGCGTGCCCCACTTCGGCGGAGCACCACGTGTCCTCGTAAAGGTGATTGGTAGCGGCGACCTCTCACGCTGGGCTCTTGTTCAGGCCATGGTCAGAAGCGAGGGGGAATGGCAGGCGGTCGCCTCTTTCTATGAAGTAATAATGGTAGCGAAGGAGACGGCTGCACGCGTGACGGAACGGATATCCTCACGCCCCAGTCGCCGCAAACCTGACTCCGACTACAAGCCACAGTAGGCACGGGATTGCGGACGATGAGCAATGGGTAGCTCGCCATTCGGCCATCCGGACTGAGTTGTCGACACCGCGTAGTGTTCTACGCATGTCAGCAAACCGTAGGTGCTCAGTAGGGCCGATGTCCGTTAGGGCCGCAAGGAATTTCTGATAAGGAAACCCGTGGCGTGGTCCTAGAACGCAAAGGGCAACTGAAGGACACAGGTGTGGTTTTACTTGGTAAAAGTCTGATATGCCCGCTTCACCCTAGAGCGAGAGAAGCCATTGGGTGATTTTAGAATTAATATTAATAATGTATCAAATAAAATGTAAATTGTTGCTGATAAATAAATTTAAATAAAAATCACACATCGCAAAAAATCTCTACGATTGTTTCAACTTTCCTTGAGTAGTTTTTTTTTGCAATATTAGATTATGAAAGAAATGAAAGGTTAATTCTCTCTTTACATAATTAAATTCATAATAAATACACGTTAATAAAATAAAATTCATTCATAAACATCTATCGCTTTCCATGATAACTTTAACTATATCTGATAACCCTGCCCCCCTAGCCAAGTTACGATCGTTTCGTTTGCGTCGAACGCCTCGACTAGGCCACGCCTCCGATTCCTTTGTTCTGACGTCATTTCAACGCTCAGTCACGTGGTCAGAACAAAGGAATCGGAGGCATGGCCTACTCGAGGCATTCGACGCAAACGAAACGATCGTAACTTGGCTAGGGGGGCTGTTTACTTATCTCCTTTGTTGAGTGTACCTACTATACGCTCAAGGTTTTCCAACAATTCTAGGTTATCCTAATTCGGTTCACGTGCTCCATAGATCTCAATCATGTGGCCACTCCTGTTCTGTCTATTTAGTGCTGTCCCATTTCAAAGTGGGTGAGGCCGTAACTTATACACGGAGGTAGCATAGCATTCGGTTTTTGGGTTGAAATATAAAATTAAATTAGTTGAAATATATATGACTAGCTGCCCGCTGCTGTGATGTAACTAAAAAACAGCTTTTAGACTTTTTCCTATATTTTTGCTATGAGACCTTGCTTCACGCCAAATTTTAGGATTCTAGTCCAGACCAGTGGCGCAACGTCGTACGCCTGGTGGTACAATATTGGAACGGTTTTGGCGGAATTAAGTTAAGCAATCCCGACAAACACATCTGCCCCCTAGCCAAGTTACAACCGTTTCGTTTGCGTCGAACGCCTCGACTAGGCGACGCCTCCGATTTTTTTGTTGTGATTGAGCGTTGAGATGACGTCAGTAAAAAGCAATAGGAGGCGTGGCCTAGTCGAGGCGAAACCTTCGTAACTTGGCTAGGGGGACTGAAATGAAACCGAAGGAAAACTGAAAGTAACTCGGCGTCGATACTTAATCTAGCAGCCTTATTCAAAAATATTCTTAGTCAGCAAGATGTTTCTGGCATATATTCCGCTAGAAACCACTAAGTGAAATATTAGTAGCGATAAGGTAGAGATTGCAAAAGCAAGTTTCGAAAATAAAATCTCTTCGAAAAAATTCCCACCTCATTACTGGTAACGTGGGCGCGTACACCTGTTTCCAGAATGATTTAGAGGTATACCACAAAGCATTTTTGCGTGCTGAATTACGAGTAAAAATAAACCTTAGAGAGATCCTTCAACACACACTCAAAAGAAACCTTTACAATAGAAATCCCTTATTTTACACAAAGAAAAATTCATTATATTTTAGTTATACAAGAGAAAGATGCCTTAGTTTGCATTTTTAAACGATTTGTTTCGTTTCTTCTGTTATGAAAAGTCTTTTCATCTACAAACTATAGATAGATAGTACGGCGAGTATCCCCCCTCGCATTAAACCTCTACGATCCGAACTAAACATACATCGAAGAACTGGAACAATTTGCCTGCTGTGGTCTTCCCGTCCGATTACAATTTAGAGATCCCTGGGGCCCTGGAGAAATGGCAAAGAAGGAACAGGGATGGGTTTTTAGTCAGTAAAACTCTGACACTATCTCCCGCTCCACCCAAGAGCGTGGGATGTCATTAGATGATTTTCCCACCCGAAAAATAAAACATCGAAGGACTGGAACAATTTGCCTGCTGCGGTCTTCCCGTCCGATTACAATTTAGGTATCTCTTAATAAACTAGTGCGTCTCACCATCAACGGTTGCATCACTGTTTACCTTCAGATGGGGCGATCGATAAAAAAATATATTTAAAAAAAAAATATGACTCTGATAATAATTATAGGACTTACTTGAATTACAGTTACATTATATACATTGATCAATCGCCATCGTATGCTCGAATTTGACGACGATGATGAATGGGTAGCTGGTCTACCGCCCGTCCGGACCAAGCCCGAGAAGTCGACGGTGCATAGTGTTCCATGCGCGCCTTACAAGAAATATCAGTAAAACCGTAGGAGCCTATCAGGGCCGATGATGCGATCGAGACACGGGGAAATTCTAAAAGGAAACCTGTGTGGTCTTAGAACGCAAAAGGGCAACTGAAGGACGCTGGTGTGGTTTTAGGCAGTAAAAGTTTAGAGCGAGAAAAGTCATTGGATGATTTCCTTATCCAAAAAAAGAAGAGGCCAGTCTCAGAGGACTCGAACAATCAATGCGAGAGATATTATAACCCAATTTTTATCCAAATCTGTTTAGCCTTTTAAGCATGAAGAAGTAACAAATATACCCACACGTGTATATGATTTTATACGTATCTTATTCATATCTTTATTTGCATAGCATTTTAAATTTTATGACATTTTAAATTTTTGCGTTATGTAAGTAGTTTTTATGACATTTTTATGACATGAATGGATAAAGTGAGAAATGAGTATATTAGGGGAAGTTTGAAAGTGGTGCCAGTGACTGAAAAATCTAGATGATATAGTGGTCTTGGATGATATCGTTTGTCTTGGTATGGTCATGTGAAGAGGAGGGATGAAACGCATGTTACTAAAAGAGTTATGAGTTTACATGTGGATGGATGGAGAGGGAGGCCAAAGAAAAGATGGATGGATTGTGTGAAGAGTGATATGAAAGAAAAGGAAGTTAATGATACCATGACGAGTGACAGGGCAGAATGGAAGAAAAAAATGTGCGCAGACCCCAAATAACACGGGACAAGGGCAGGAAGATCATGATTTTTATTTTTTGTGTAATTTAATGTAAATTTTATTTATTTCCTTTAAATATGGCTGATGCTAATTATATTTTTATGTCACCGTTTTTTGTACCCATATTTGCAAAATAATTTCTTATTTTATGTATGTTAGTTACTCCTTTATATTTTATCATTAAAAGTCCCGGATTGGCCGCTCTTAACATATAGATGTTAAGAGCGGCCAATCCGGGATACATGTCCATACAACCGCTCGTACGTGATTACATCTTTTTCCAGATATTTTGAAAGCACAGATATCTTGAGGATTTTATCTAGATTTCTATTGAAATGAAAACGTAAATTTGTGTAAAACGAATCCAGTAAAGACCTCGGCAAATCTGTTATATTGAGTGAATTTTTTAATTTGATTTTTTTAACGCTAGGAAGGGGCAAAATTACCATTCAAAAATACAAAATATAACTAACTAACCTTGCACATTTAATCGAAATACTGTTTTTTTTTTTACAAATAAGTACTTTTAAGATATTCAAAAAAAAAAACACGTATTTCCTGGAACAACTTTTGTGAAATATTCGAGTATCTAAATGACGGAATTACCGAATGCCAACTTGATTGCGTTGGATGAAACAATAAGCTTTTAAACCATGCTCGCGTTGATGATAGATGAGTGGGGACGGGCCCTCTTAATTCAAGATATAATCTGTCCCGGCACTAAATTTCATTAAAAACCGTTTAGCTATTTGAACGTGAAAATTCGCCTTTGAAAGTTCATTGTGATATTTCCGATAGTACAGATTTCATCAGAACGTTTTCTTTATTGAT
Source organism: Mythimna pallens (assembly GCA_961205895.1). Taxonomy (NCBI): domain Eukaryota; kingdom Metazoa; phylum Arthropoda; class Insecta; order Lepidoptera; family Noctuidae; genus Mythimna; species Mythimna pallens. The sequence continues at coordinate 9,674,500 of OY540849.1, read as the reverse complement.
TTTTAAATAATCAGACTACAAAGTTATGGTCACTTAGCAGTATTCAACACTGCTGTCCCTCTAATTGAAATGGAATGAAGATGAAGGTTCTATTACATAGGGAGGTGGTCCGTTACTAATAGGACAAGATATTTCGTTCCCACAGGACTGACTTAAGTGACGTCCCTTCAGAGGTACATTTTCACACAACCGCTCTTACGTGATCATGAAGTTATTACACATATTTCTCTAGATATTTTGAAAACACAGATATCTTGTGAAAATTATCTAGGTTTTTATTGAAATCAAATTAATTTGTGTATGATTTATCCAGTAAAGACCTCTGAAAATCTGCTATTTTGTGTGAATTTCAGCTCTTCATAATGCACTCATAAATTAAAAAAACTGGGCAAGTGCGAGTCGGACTCACGCACTGAGGGTTTCGTACAAACTTATCTATGTGAATAGTTCAATTCCCGAATGGAGTCTCGAAGATTACTTCGAATCGCAAAAATGTTTTTCTTTTGTTACGTAACAACAAATTTTCTGTTTTCAGAAGTATTCCTATATCTATGCTATAAGACCTTGATGCCAAATTTCAGAATTTTGGGTCAACGGGAAGTACCCTATGACTTTTGATTTCTTTGATTGTCGAAATATACGTTTTTTGGACGTATACGGCCGTATCGTTTATTTTTAGACTTGAGTATATGGTTGTAATTGCAACTCGACACCTACACGCGTTTTGGTATAAAGGGTCTTGACAGACAGACAGACGACGGACAACAAAGTGATCCTATAAGGGTTCCGTTTTGTCCTTTTGAGGTACGGAGCCCTAAAAATATTATTATATGAACCCTACGCATTTAATCAAGATTCTGAAAGACGAAATTTTTTCTAAAAATTTTTAAGCTTTTAAAAAAACACGTATTTCCTGGAACAAGTTGTAAAAATTTTGAGTAAACGGCAGAATTACCGAAAGCCAACAGAGTTTTCAGGCATTATCTCTCTTTTTCGCGTTACCTTTTCATCAAACATTGCGTTGGATGAAGCAACTAGCTTTAAAACAATGTTCACGTTTAACGATAGACGAGTGGGAAAGGACCCTCTTAAATCAAGTAGGTGCTTACACAATACGACTAAGTTTTGGGAAGGCTTGGGAGAGTTGAAGGGGAAAGCGGACAGCGGCGATTATTGATCATGATGTTTCAAAGTTGCCGCGGTGTTTTGACTGGGCTGTTGGTCTAGTGGTTAGTGGCCTTAGCTACTATGCCGGAGGTCGTGATTCCGTGACCCAAGACAAATGTTTGTGTGTGAGAACGATCATTTGTTTTGTGTCTGTGTGTATTTATCTTTAATGTATGAATTTAGAAATATATAAGTATGTTTATCAGTTGTCTAGTAGGTACTCATAGCGCAAGCTCTGTTTAGTTTAGGACTAGATGGTGTTGTGTGAAAGTTGTAGAAAAAAAGTAGTCAATTCTTTCATGTTTTTTATCGGTCAACTATCGAAGCGAACTGAATGCCCAATTAGAAACAAAAGTTATAATCATAATTTATCATGTATCATCTACGCACAAATAATACACTCATCCTGAAAATAGTACGTTCAGAATCGACTAGCATAGAAATAATATATATATATATATATAAATTGATTATTATTATTATAGCATAGTCGGTTTTATAATCATCCCACTGTTTGGACTCAGGCCTCCTCTCTAGGAGATGGAATGGGCCGTAATCCACCACGCGGGTCCAATGCGGGTTGGTGGATGTCACATGTCTTTGGATTTATGGTAACTTAATTTTCTAATGTGACTTGTGAGCATGGGTGTGTCATTATGAGCATGTAATTTATATTATGAGCCTGATTCCTAACACTTTCTTTTGAATAAAATATGACTTTAAATCAATCGAAAGTTCGCTCTTAAGACTCCAACATTAGAAAACACAGCAGATAAACTTTTTGATTAAAATCTGTTACTAATTCATCTCAATTTGCGAAGTGCTCTCGCAAAGGCGGCGCTGTTCACTAACTCTGTACAATCCTTAGAGAACACGGAAAGGGATGATTTGTTTTGTTTGATATTTATTACACAATAGCTTTTACCTGCGGCTTCGCCTACGTAAAAGTAGAAAAATATCCCAAGGGAACATACTCCCGTCGTAAAATAAATCCTTTGTCCTAGTCTAAGTTCGTTCGATTCGATTTTAAATTCGTTTAGTTGTATGAACGTGAAGAAGAAAACATACACTCACACTTATTATGCGTTTCAAATAGGAATAGGATCGACCTAACGCCATGTTGTGACGTCATAGCTGTCAAATGGAATTATTTAAGTGGTAGGATGAGCAGAACAAGATGTTTTTAAATTAAAGTTGTTTTTGTGTTTTAATCAGAATCTAGTTTTTCAATTCTGCAATGCTCAACTCTGCATCAGCTTGTGAAGTGTCTGTGTAGTGGCGAATGGAAGAAGCAGGTGCAACAATGCCAACAATGAAAATAAGAAAGAAAACAGTTGTTTTTAAACTAATTGTGACTTAAATAATATATGTGCCTAATTTAGGTGAAACAAAGATTTAACTTAAACAAAGCAAAAAAACCGTTAATGATACGCAAATAAAATTCCTTTACGACCCGTACTTTACAAGTAACATTTTGACAGATAGAGGTCATTGACGTTCCTATTCTTATTTGAATCGCTTTGTATACCTACATATTAAACTGTCACTTTTGTAATATTACTGTGAAGTGTGACTTATTGAGCTTCGAGGTTAAGCTACTTTTTCCAAGGTCTGTCCTTGGATGGGTGGCTATCCATTGCATACCGAGTTTCCTCCGTGTCTCCGAAAACAAGTTAAGCCCGTCTGTCATTTGAACATCATTGATAGTGGTTACAAATAGTCAGAAGCCAGAAAAATCTGACACCAATCTCGCCAAGTGGTATTGTATTACCCAGTAACTGGGTTGTGGAGGTCAGATACGCAGTCGTTCCATGTGTAATACTGGTATTTAGCTGCATCTAGTTAGACTGGAAACTGACTCCATCATAATTTCAGGGAGTGTGTGTCGGAATTGCATAACTTAATTCTGCTAACCCCGTTCCATCATCAGACCATTGAGCGCCGTACCTACGGCGATATGCCACCGATACATGGTAGATATACCACGCATACGCATACGGGAACACATTCATTATGCGTTCAGCTAAGAAGTGGAATTCCCAGCCCGAGTCTGTTTCCTGACAGCTACAACCTGGGGATCTTTGGGGTAAGCGTGCTCCACTGTCGACCACATCGTTGCTTGAGGTTTAGTGGTCAAGTAGCCTAGCAACAGAAAAAAGATATTGAATTTAATATCTATCTACTACAACACACCTTTCCCTTGTTTAGCCTTGTTGCTAATCGCTCTCTTCACCACCTCATTTTTCCGAAGGCTCACTGCCATCGTCAATTTGCACCCCCTAACGTAGACACGTGAAGGGTTTAAGTATCAAATGTTATCTATTTGTGACCCCCATTTAAGACTGTCAATAGATTTTCAACCCCTTACAACCCTCTTAGGGGCTTTCAAAGCGTTCCGTTTGAAGGGGTGTTGAAGATTGCTTTCTTCGGATATCCTACGGTTAAGAAACTTTTTGTAAAGTTTGATCAGTCGGTTAGAGTTGGATCGGCTTTGGGATGCCGCCTTTGAATCGATGGAAACTGGAGTGTGAAGAAGTAATTACTGAAGGAAATTTTGGAAGGAAGTGTAATTAATGAAATAACTTTAATTAAAAGAGCTGTGTGAATGTTTGAAATAATTAAAAATTCGATGCATTCTTTAAGTTTCCACTTCACGAAATCGAAGGGACATCTGTTGGTGTACAGAATAGCCAAGATTTACAGGAAATGCAAGGCTTGCCTGCATTCAAATACTTTCGTCATTCAATACGGTATGGCACAGTGGTTAAGCGATTGGCTGCTGCGTTGTGTGTCGCGGGCTCGAAACAAGTATTTGTATGACCTGCAAATAGTTGTTACGTGTCTTGTGATGTGAGTAGGTATACATGTTTATGAACGCACATACGATATTGGAGTTGTAGTGACCTTACAAACTTATTTCTATTGATTTTAAAAACTTCTTTTTTATAAACTCTTTCGTGAACGATGTGACAACACATTTTGTCAGTCTCATTTTGTTCGAAAACGTAATCTATTTTTTTTTATGTGGGAAAATCATCTAATGACAAATCCCACTCTTGGGTGGGGCGGGAGATAGAGTCAATAATCAGCCGCCTCCTTTGCTAGCATTACTGCTTCGCAGAAGGAGGCGATCGCCTGGCACTCCTTGCTCCGGACTAAGGCCTGTACCAAGGCCCGGCGCGAGAGATCGCCGCCGAAAATCTATCTGTGAGGTAATTCGTCACACTTGAATTCATTGTTTTTCTATGATATTTCTGTGTATTATGTCATCTTCTATACCACTTCTTCTATTCTAGAGGAATTCTTGTAGCTGTGATTCTGTGTACATTAACTTTTCTTTCTTACTCTTGTGCACTTCGAACTTTCTTTCCAATTCCATCACACTACACGTACCCAATTCCTACAGAGTCATTACTTGTGCGGCGTAACTTTTCTTTGTTACCTTTTACTCAATATTTATTACGATTATCTACGCAATAAAAAAAAATTAATTCCAAATATTTCATCTTATATTTAAAATATTAGCGGTAATATATCTTCAGTAAAGTTCTAACATAGCGTAAGTTATTATAGGCAGTGTGAATATAATATAGGAAATATTTAAAGCATAATCAGCCTTTTAATGTTCCCGCTGTTGGGACTCAGGCCTCTTCTCCAGGAGGATGGGCCGTAATCCACCACGCGGACCCAGTGCGGGTTGGTAGGAAATATGCATGTGATTCAAATATGGATTTTAATTATAAACTTTTTATTTAAAAATAAAAGTTTTATCAATATTTTAGATTATAGTTTTTATTGAATGAGAAATGAATTAAAAAAAAACTCCGGGAATGAGTGAATTGAATATACGACGCCATTGATCAGAGCAAAACTTGTGTTGTATTTTTTTTTTACTGTTAGGAACTTTTTTACTGTTTGGTGTTTCTTCTAAAACTAAATGGTCTCGTGATGGGTTTCCATAAATTATTATTGTTATTTTGCTCTCTGTAGGAGAACTAAGGTCGCCGACATAGCCCGAAGAATCGCCAAACTTAAGTGGCAGTGGGCAGGGCACATTGCTCGTAGAACGGATGATCGGTGGGGCCGGAAGGTTCTTGAGTGGCGACCGCGCACCGGAAGACGTAGCGTTGGAGGGCCTCCCACAAGGTGGACTTATGACCTGGTGAGAGTCGCGAGAAAGACATGGATGCGTTTTGGCGTCACTTGGAGGAGGCCTTTGTTCAACAGCGTTTTTCGGCTGAATGACGATGAAGGATAAATTCATGAAAAAAAACATGATTGACTTGCGCACTGTTACAAGTTTACTGACGGTACTTACACGATTGGAAAACTTTCCACCCCTCTATAGTACTATAACGCATTTAAATACACACAATAATTTAAAGCACCCTTATATTCCCTTCACTTGTAATGAATGTAGTATAAGCTTCGTTAGGAAAACGGGCTTTTGGCTGGCTTACATAGGGAAACCATAAGGACAGCTCTTTAGAGAATTCAACATAGAGTACGGAATAGTTTATTTTACCGTCGTCTCTAGAGCAAATAGAGACGCCTTTATCCTAAAATATTTTAAAAGCAAAGACCTCGACCTCATCTATCTGTCTGTTTGTCAATACTAGTTTAGTTGCCCGCCACTTTAGAACCTTTCGGCCCAAACGACCATCTGTTCTGCGAACAATGTGCCCTGCAAATTTGCCAATAGTTCGGGCTATCTCGGGAACCTTGGTTGGCTCTTTCCGGAAGACCGTTGGAAAGCCTCCCATAAGGTGGACCGACGACCTGTTAAGGTTGCGAGAATTCGATGGATGCGAGACGCACAGTACCGTTAATTGTGGTGACGCTTGGGTGAGACCTACGTCCAACAGTGGACATTTTTCGGCTGAAATGACGATGGTGAATTGTTTATTTATTATATACAACAATCGTTTATCTTGGTATGGTCATGTAAAGAGGAGGGATGAAACGCATGTTACTAAAAGAGTTCTGAGTATACATATAGATGGATAGAGTGGGGGAGGGAGGCCAAAGAAAAGATGGATGGATTGTGTGAGGAGTGATATGAAAAAAAGGGAGTTAGTGATAGTGTGACGGGTGACAGGACAGAACGGAAGAAAAAAACGTGTTGCGCCGACCCCAAGTAATATAGGATAAGGGTAGGAAGAAGAACATGAAAAACAGGCCATGGTCCGGAGCGAGGAGGGGTGGCAGGCGGTCGCCTCCTTTTGCGAAGCAGTAATGCTAGCCAAGGAGGCGGCCGATCGCGTGAGGCAACGGCAACGGTCCTCACGTCCCAACCGCCGCCGGGATTCCGATCCCGATTTCCGGCCACCGTAGGCGCAGGCTTGCGGACGGCGAGCAATGGGTGGCTCGCCGTCCGACCGTCCGGTAACAGTCCGGACCGAGCCCAAGTCGTCGACGGCGCGTATTGTTCCACGCGCGCCTCAGGGTGATGTCATCGTAGGGGCCCAGCAGGGTCGAAGCCTACTGGGGCCATGGGTAGTGTGAAAACGAAACCCGGGGTCCTGGGACGAAGGCAACGAAGGAACAGGAGTGGGTTTTTAGTCAGTAAAAGTCTGACACTATCTCTCGCTCCGCCCAAGAAGCGGGATTTGTCATTAGATGATTTTCCCACCTTATAAAAAAAAAAAAAGTGGACAGGATAAACATATACAAAAACAAAGTGTACAAAGAGCAGTCTTATGGCACAGTCTAATCTCTTACAGACAGACTTAGGATGAACGAAAGGAAATAGATTTGGGGCTGATTTTAGTTGTTAGTCCCGTGCGAGTCATAAATAAAAAAAAAACATTCTCTCTTTCATTTACTCGACAATTACTGCCAGCGGCTTCGCTTGCGGGAAAGTAAAAATATGTCTCAAAGGAATATACACCCAGGATTAAAAATATCCTATGTACCATTCCAGGTCATGGCCTACCCGTGTGCCAAATTACCCGTCCAACTATAATTTAGGTGTCTTCAAGGCTAGAGTGAATAGGCTCTTAATAAACTAGTGCGCCTCACCATCAATGATTGCACTTCTGCTTACCATCAGGTGGGATCGCAGTCAAGCACTGGTTGATACCAATAAAAAAAAGCATATTGAATAATTACGAACCTATATAAAACACAATATATAACTTTATAATATAAGTGTGATAGGATTATCACGTGGCTGGGCGGTTGGTGGGACCCAATTTGACTCGTGATCCAGCAAAGCGAACCCTTAACAAACACGTGATGAAAACTTACAGTTACATAACGAAATTGCCTTCAAACCTATTATGATATACTTTTTTTAACCCCTTTTTTTGGTGCGAAAATTATCCAATAACATCCCCCGCCGTTGGACGGAGCGCGAGGGCGTGTCAGACTTTTACTGACTAAAAGCTCACTCCTGTTTCTTCGTTGCCTTTCATACCAGGGCCGAGTTTTTCTTTCAGAAACGAACTCTTGGCTGCTGTAGGCTTCGACCCTGCTGGGCCCCTACGGATTGCTGACATCTCCTTGTGGCGCGCGTGGAACAATACGCGCCGTCGACGACTTGGGCTCGGTCTGGACGGTTTGAATGAGTTTGAATGTTTAATATAAATTCAACTGCCTCATTGGTCTCGTGGTCGCAAGCGCGACTGCTAGCGTGAGGTCCTGTCCCCCTTGCCAAGTTACAATCGTTTCGTTCGCGTCGAACGCATCGAGTAGGGCACGCCTCCGATTCCTTTGTTCTGACCACGTGACTGAGCGTTGAGATGACGACAGAAAAAAGGAATCGGAGGCTTGGCCTGCTCGAGGTGTTCGGCGCGAACTATACGATTGTAACTTGGCTAGGGGGGCTGGGTTTGATTCCTGGGTCGGGCAAAAAGTGCTGTTAGGTTTTTATTACGTATTACTCTGTAGCAGCCCGGAGTTTGGAAGTTGGTGGTATGCTAGTGTGACACCCCCTTGCCTCGGAAAGTACGGAAAGCCGCTGGTCCTGCGCCTGATCTCTCTCTCCGGTCGGAACAGAGACTGCACCTGTGTTTGCGCACACACTTGTGCACTATAATATCTCCTGTGTACTTGGTTAATCTCTGTTGTGAGTGGCCACCGTGATCAAAATACGGTCGGGACGATTATGTGATTATACTAGCTTCTGCCATAGAGAGGGAGAAGGAGAGGGAGACCAAAGAAAAGATAGATGGATAGCGTGACCAGTGACAGGACAGAATGGAAGAAAAAACGTGTTGCACCGACCCCAAATAAAACGGGACAAGGGCAGGAAGATGATGACTAGCTTCTGCCAGTGGCTTCGCCCGCGTGTAAGTAGGTTTCTCCATACAAACTTCCAACCCCCGTTTTACCACCTTAGGGGTGGAGTTTTGTAAAATCCGTTCTTAGCGGACGTTTACACCCTATAAGAAACCTGCCTACCAAATTTTATGTTTGTAGGTGTTATAGTTTCTGAGATTTCGTGATTAATTATATTATAGTAATAAAAAATATGCTTTGTTAGAACTCTGTAATACCTATAGATTTTTTTTTTTCTATTTATTGAATTCGGGGTTTTTATCCACATGGATACGCCAACCCTATAGATATATGAAAGTGAAAATAATCAATGTTTTCTTCTTATTTATTCCCGCGTTTCTATTAACCCCACTGGACGGTATATCGCACTAATATTTTAAAGTATGTTTGTGTGTCACAATTTTTTTTTTATAATTTTTTTTTTGTATTTATTTGATTCCTACAAGATCCGTATTTTGTTAGAAGAGTAGGTAAGTACTTAAAATTACGTTAGTAATAAATGTACAAATACACATTATATACCAAGAAATTCTCATTATAAATACAAATAAATTAGAACATAAATTAAAATTAAGTAATATTTAAGTTAAATCTGTTCTTAATTTGATCTAAGTTACATGAAAATGATGTAAGAAATTTAGTCATTATTCTCCAAAAGTCGATATTAAATTCATTTACATAAATAAAATATTAAAATCTATATAAAAAAAAAATCTTTCTTTTTACAGTTTAGACAATGCCGCTCAATTGCCTTTCTGTTCTATGGTACATAATTTGAAATGCGATGTTACACTCATCTGAGATTCTCTGTGGTTAAGGGTATGGAAATACGGGTTCTGTCGGTCCCTATAGGTTAGCCAATTAGGAGAGGAAAAGAAGGTAGGAGTAGGTAGGTAGACAAGTGTAAGTGTGTAGTGTGTGTGTGTGTGTAAATGGAAGTAATTCTGAAATAAATTTTATTATTATTATTATTATTAAACTTGAAGCGTGTACAGCCAATGTTTTTGCAAGTTACGTGTGCCTTTGTTTTTGTAATTATTGTTTTATTTAGAAAAAGCGTACTTTTTACCCGACTGCACCAGAAGAAGGGTTATGTTTTTTGAGGGTATGTATTGTATGTACATATATTTCTTTGGCATATTCTAGAGTCTAAAGGGCTTGTTGCATTTTAGCTTTAGAGGTGTTCTTTTTTCGGGAGGTAAAATCATCTAATGACATCGGTGGGGGATAGTGTCAGATTTGTATTGACTAAAAACCGAGTCCTGTTCCTTCTTTGCCATTTTTCAGGGCCCCGGGAATCTCTTTTGTGTCACCGTGATAATGACACTGGGTACATGAAAGTTATAAAAAAAAATAATTACGGATTTTTGTTGTTAAGCTGCCTATATATTTTGAATTTTATTTTCGTGACATTTAGGGTATCAAAATAAAGGGCTCGTGGAGTCGAATCTTTATTATCTAAAATTCGCAAATAATACTAAATTAAGTGATTCCTTTCAAGATTGAAAGAAATTATATGTTTGTAGATGTTTGCGGTTCTGTGGGAAGACAAACAAGTTCAATCCAGGTTTGATCCCCAAGAAAGCGTTGAACATCCTCAAGTATTTATAAGGGATCGAGCTACTTCATAAAGTTCTACTAGAAAGCATTTTGAAATTAGCTAAAATTCAACATTGTCTGAAGACCAGCCAACTACCGGTGTATTTTGTCCATCATGACCTGCAATATCGAGGCATGGGCGTTTATGCAGGAGGCTATGTAAAGGCTGAGAGTTAGTCGCACAGAGAGGATATGGAGCGTTCTGTATAGACTATCCTATAATATACTAGACCCGAGTTCCTAATGTTGAGAAACCTTCGGCTTTCTACAAGTTGTGGGACATTTTGCCGTCTAGCATAGCATAGCATAATCAGCCTTTTAATGTTCCCACTGCTGGGACTCAGGCCTCCTCTCTCTAGAAGAAGGAATGGGCCGTATTGTAATCCACCACGCGGGCCCAGTGCGGATTGGTGAATGTCACATGTCTTTGAATTTTTGGTTCTAGGACATGCCGGTTTCCTCACGATGTTTTCCTTCACGGTTTTGAGAGCAGTAGTGATAAAATAAATTATACAGAGTAATGCGCCTGGCTAGGTTTGAACCCACGACCTACAACTCGTAAGTCGTTTGGCCGTCTAATGTCTAGTAACGCCATTTTCATTATTATCTGTATCAAAATCAGACCCTCTTTTTTGTTCACTCTCTGACCTTATATCCAATTTATATTAATCAAGCGAAATCAACCTGTTGACTAAACTCCTCGTAAAACTCAAACTGAAACAAAAAAGGTAAAAAAGTATGTCGTAAAAGGTTTGATGGTAATTTTGTTACGGAAAGGTTTTTTTTTTTAATTTGGGAAATCACCCAATGACTTTTCTCGCTCTAGGGCGAAACGAGAGGGTATATCAGACTTTTACTGACTAAAGTCACACTTATGTTCTTTGCCTTGCGTTGCAAGACCCCAGTGTTCTCTTTCTGATAACCTATGATCGTTACATAAAGATAAGTTTTCCGCACGTGTTAGTTAATGGTTTATATTGCTGGGTTACGAGTCAAATTTGGTTTCTTTCCACCAACCGGCCAGCCACGTGATAATTAATTCATTGTTTTTTGTTTTAAAATAATTAGTTGCTTTTTTGTGTAATCAGGACTGTTTTATTTGGTATTATATATATATATTTTTTTTTTTTTTTATAAATCTGTATAATATTAGATGTAAGAAGTCTGAAATAAAGGTTTATTATTTATTATTATTATAATCCCAAGTGAATGGAAAAGAGAGAAAGAAAAAAGTTTTGGCGAATAGCGTATGGAAAACACAGTAATTGGAAAATTTATGGAATATATTTATTGTCAATTTGTAGCTATTTACAATCACATTTTGGGTGTCGCAAGTAGTGATGGTATTATATTTACTTTTGCCAAGTGGATTTGGAATTAATACAATATATTTAAATATCGCGCTACCCGAGAGTTTCGAGGAAGTTATTTATGAATCTATAAATATGGGTGGTGGCCGTGGTGACGCGTTCAGCAGACAATACAGACCGCCGTCCTTCCGTCCTCGCCGCCAAGGCCCACCGCGACAAACCCGTCAACGTCCTCCCCGTCCCTTGCTCGAGCCAACCCGCGTCGCTGAGCCGTAGTTTTAAAATTACCCGATAATAATAATAATATACTTGTTCGATCCAGCCCGTCCCTTACTGCCCTCCCCCAGCGCCGACCTAAGCCGAGGTCCGTACCCCACAGGGGGTGCCCTTAGCTTGTAGTCGTTTAGTTTTTAAGTTTAGTTAAGTAAGCCCTGGCTGGAGGAATTATTATTATTATTATTATTAAAGCCATTCGTCCCAGTTGTCATTCGTAGATCTTTGACGGTAGTCAGTCGCCAGAAAGTCTGTCTATCCAAGGAGTAACGTGTTACCCAGTAACTGGGTTGTTGAGGTCAAACTCAAACTCAAAATTATTTATTTCACATAAGCCTACAAGTGCACTTATAAAACGTTAGAAGCTAGCGCGCGCTCTTGATAGGCACTCGCTCCATGTACAACACAGGTATATAGCCGCACATGATTAGACTGGAAGCCGACCCCAAGCTAAGCTGTCCGACCGTCCGGTAATCGTTCGGGCCGAGCCCAAGTCGCCGACGGAGCGTAGTGTTCCACGCGCGCCTCCAGGAGATGTCAGCAAAACCGTAGGGGCCCAGTAGGTCGAAGCCTACTGGGGCCATGGATCTTGCCAAAGAGAACTCCGGGGCCCTGGAACGAAGGCAAAGAAGAAACAGGAGTGTTTCTTCTTTGCCTTCGTTCCAGGGCCCTGTAAAGTAAGCCAAGTAAGCCCTGGCTGGAGGCTTCGACCTACTGGGCCCCTACGGTTTTGCTGACATCTCCTGGAGGCGCGTGGTTTTAGTCAGAAAAAGTCTGACACGCCCTCCTGCTCTGCCTAAGGGCGGGAGATGTCATTATGAATGTAAAGATGTAATTATGAATTCGTGAAAATATTGAAAAAAAAAATATGGCTACAACGAACGTAACTATTGAGAGGAAGATAAAAGATGTATGGAAAAAATAGATATAAAAAAATAACTTAAAGCTTTTATTTCAAACTAGCGAGCGAAGCCGAGGGCAGAAGTTAGTCACACTAATATTATACAGGTCAAGTAAGTTTGTGAGTGTGTGAATATTTACATGTTTGTTACTCTTTCCCAATCAAAGAGCTGAACGGATTAGGATGAAGTTTGGCCCAAGGGTAGGCCATGTCTTGAAATCATAGCATATAGAATACTTTTATCCTGAACCCATCGTGCCATTACCCTTAGGTCAGCTGCGTGTTTGGCTACGAGAGTACATAAACGAACAAGCGGGAAGGTGGTGGTCCCTGGCACCGGGCTGCAGGCAAGCTAAAGAAGCCATGCCAAACTTAAATAGAACCCTAACCAGTAACCTTTTGCGAGTGGACAGAGGTAGCCTGCGTCTGGTGGCAGGGACCATCACCGGACACTGCTCCCTGAACAAACACTTCTTCACAATGATAATCACAGTGCACACACATACGCCTGTCCAGAGGATGCATGGAGTCAGAAGAAACTGTCACGCATGTGCTCCTCGAGTGTAACACCGTCAGTGAGATAAGAACACGAACCTTGGGAGCACCGAATTCACTGACGGACGCCCTGAGCAAACCGAACAGACGTATCTATTTCTGGAATGAGGTAGGCTGGTTGGAGTAAAGGCTGCCATGGCCCTCGCACAATGGTCCGATAAGGACTAAGTGCGGAAACCAGACCACGAAGATAAGATAAGAATATTTTTATCCGCATAAGCATAATCAGCCTTTTAATGTTCCCACTGCTGGGACTCAAGCCTCCTCTCTAAGAGAGAGAATGGGCTGTAATCCACCACACGGACCCAGTGCGGGCTTTTATCCGAGCATTATGTTAATTTGGGAGAATTTGTTACTTTCACACTGGCAAAGCCACGGCCAGAAGTTAGTGCAAAATAAACGAGAGTCACACGCCCAAGTTATGATAGGAAAACTTCGTGTGATGAAGAGCATTAATAACTTTGGTTTTACATTTAATAAACATTTTGATTAGATTCGCCTTTACACTGGGATCTATAAATATGAGTTTAGTGACTTGCTTAAGCAATACGTGTAAACAAGTTTGAGTTTATTGGTTTTTTAGGTGGGAACTTATTCATAAGATATTATTGACTGGTCTTTTGGTCTAGTGGTTAGTGGCACTGGCTTCTATGCCGGACGTTATGGGTTCGATTCCGAGACACAAAGCAATTGATCGTGTTCATCACAGCAACATTTGGGTGGGAATCGACCCCACGACCTCCGGCATAGCAGTCAGGGCCACTGACCACTAGACCAACAGGAGAGACAAGAGTGTCAGGCACTCTTGTCTCTCCTGTTGGTCTAGTGGTCTAGTGGTCTAGTGGGTTCTTTCCGTTGCCGTGTGTTCCAAGGCCAGGGCAACATTTTGTCGCACTGTAGCTCGATCCACCTCCCCTATACCGCGAATGCTAACGATGCTCAACGCGCTCGTGAAGACCAACCCTGGATTGGATTTGGTTTGCTGATGAATGGAAGACAATATTATTAGAAAATGTGCGATTCTGTGAAAAGACAGAGTGAAAGGATTAACGTATTTTAGTATTTACGGCTATTTTGATGTACTAAATAAATAAATAATAATAATAATAGCACTATTTTGTTCCCTCAGCCCTGCACTATTTTGTTACACATTTAAATAATAAAATAATTCAGAAATTGTAACCAAGTACAAAATACAATAATAATATTATTCTAATTATACATTACAAAGACACAGTTGCTCCCGATGATATCGTTCGCTTGCCTAGAGAGTCAATTAGTGCTATTTACTGACCCAGAGAGTCCCTTGTGGACGACCGGCATAATGAACACAGACAGAGTTGTTGTGAGAGACAGAATGGCAGAAATATGTTTTAATAAAATGACTTGTTATTTTAAAACTAGCTACTACCCGCTACCATACCCGTGTGAATGTCGAAAATGATCCGAAGAGCAAAATTTTCAGGTTTAATAAGTATTCGTTTATTGATATCAATTGTTTATCATTTATAAGATCATGATCTTGACATAGATTAGCTCTCTCTGCAGATCTTAGTTTTCTTTTAGATGTTTATATTCTTTGACATTATTTGATTGTCCAGTCAACTCTACTACATACAGTCAAATTTTATTACTTACTATTACAATCCAAAATAATACTAACATAAAAAAGATATCTTCAGATGTTGATGATGATGATGATGATGATATTTCGCCATGCTGCAAAGTGGATGGCGTTTCTATTTTGAATTTGATTTAACCAACGTTTCGGATTCCTGCCTCTGGATCTTTTCCCATCAATTTTCCGTCAACATCATTTAATTACTTTCCCAACATAATTTCCATTTGACCTACTCAACAAAATAGCCAATAATTCTCCCGATACTCCATACCAGTTTACTATTGACATAATAAACCAAGTCACACTACCAGTTATGAAGTACATTAAGTCATTGTTATAGCTGTAGCTAATGCTCTGGTAATGGCCATCGCATACGGTCTAATGGGTTCGTTAAATGAAACTATGTTGCTTCGTCTATTTTACCATACATGTAGATCAAACTAATATTATAAAGGCACAAGTTGGTGAGTGTATTTGTGTTTGGAATAGTACATAGGATATTTTTATCCTAATAATAGCGTTGGGAATATAATCCTGGAAGTATGTTCTCTTAGAACAATAAACTATTTTCACAAAGTGACATGATAGACAAAGTGTCATCTGAAGATCTTACCGTTAGTACTATAGCCAAAGCTCCACAGTTGTAGGGCTCCTTTAAGGCTCCAATTAGCGGGTTTTGCACAACCAGTGTGTTTGATACTGTCAAAAGCCTTCGTGTAATCTACGAATGCAAAGTAGAATGGTTTGTTAAATTCTGAACATTTCTAGTTGGTGATTGGTTGTTGAGAAACCAGAGCAAAATTTGTTCTGGTGGCTGATGTTTATTCAGTTTCCCGTCTGAACGACTCTGATATTGATATAATAGTCTTGCGATTTTTATGCAGAAATTGGTCCTTGATTTGAATGATACATTGATTTTTGAACTTTTCCTGATTGCAATATAGTATTACATATAATAAGTAAGCAAGATGGGACAAGGTGATATTTCAGCTTTTTTAGGGTTCTGTACCTCACCCGTTATTTCGAGAACGCGTGGAGGTATTGAGTTGAAATTAAAACCATATTGTCAAGTCTGCGGTCCCTTAAAGGTGTTAAAAAATCAAACTTCAAAGTTAAAGAAAAAAAAAGATACGGCCGTTTATGTCACAAAAAAAACGTGTATTTCGACACTCTCAAGTGATTCAAAATTCATAGGGTACTTCCGTTGACCTAGTATCCTGAAATTTGGCATAGAGCAAGGTCTCATAGCACAAGTATAGAACAAATCTGAAAACTGTAAATTTGTAGTAGTCATAATAAAAAAAATCGCGATTCGGTAAAAACTTCGTAATTCAATTCGGGAATTGCACTGAATTCATAGGTAAGTTTGTACGGAACCCTCAGTGCGTGAGTCCGACTCGTTGCTGGATTAGCAATACTCTTTAAGGTAATGCTTTTATGATTACAGATAGTGTAGTTCACTTGGTAAATAGTAAGTGTGAATCACACAGAATTGCATTATTAACAATGTATTCAATAAGTTATGTTAAGTAAATGAAATCATAACTACTATATATTCTATTACATGATTTGTGTATAATCAAATATGTTCTATTTATTAAATTTTCCTTTGGATTATAATTTTTTTTCTTCTTTGAAAGGTAGTAGAAATTCCCAATAAAATTATGGTAAGGTGTAGGTAACAAAATCTCCCTTCGCTCACACAAAGCTTCTGGATAGGTTTGCAATTTGAACCCGTATTCCGATATTTTCCTCTTTTAAAGATAAAAGCTTAGATGGGTCCCTTTGTGTTATTATGTATTCAAATTATTTCAAGACTGGAATTGATCAAATACCCTTTTGTTAAGAATTTACAAATTAATTGTCTAATACGATTTCAGTCTTGCGTTTTTATTGGTATTTTTAAACTTGGAATAATGATTTTTAAATAGACTATTATTTTTTGTTATTGATAGAAATGTAATTTTTAAACGAGCTGTGCAGTTTTCAGTAAACTTAATTTAATAACTGAACATTAAATAATAGACCATATTGAATACCTTTTTATATCTTAAATATTTATTTAAATAAACAACGGACTAAACATGTACCCTTGAGGGATACTTATAAATTTAATAAAAGGTCTACAGCTCACTTTTCTTCGATTTTCTTGTTGATAACATTTTTAAAGACTTTCTTATCTTTGATTCTGTCTTTTTATTTATATTTAGAAACTACTGTATATTTTACATTGAACGTTTTTTATTTACAAAATCAAACTAGGGTTATTAGTTAAGAGCCTTACTCAAGACAAAAATAATTTCTGCTCTTAATTAAGGAAATCAACATTACACAACATTCACATAAGTGGACGCCTCCATTGTCTCCCACCCCACGCCATTAAACTGGCCGTCCGTAGAAATTCCTCTTATCGCCACACAATAGGCCCTGGCGATAATGGGGGGTTCCCTAAAGCAGGTCAATCAACACAAACGAATAGCCCTTCTTCAAAGTGACTGTCACACCTGGACTCATTCGTTTATTGCTCATACAATACATGAATGGATGTTTTTTGATTTGTGACGTAAGCAGTGGTCATTTATTTGTGGATGTTTTTCGCACTATGTAAGGGTTCAATTTCTGTCTAATAAGATAACCGTAATTATTTTCGCGTATAATGTCTCATTCTTTGGACATAGTTCTTTCTCTGAGAAAAAGAGGATGGGCTGTAAGATCTAATCGTTTTCTGCACGAGGTTGTATTTCACATTGATCCAAATAAAATAAAATAAAAAAACTTTCGATATCGGAAGTCAGTGTTTCTGGTATTGTTTTTTCGTTTTATGACACCGATTTCTAAACAGATCTCTTGCCTTTATCCAGAGTCTTTACCCTGGAGCCCTTATTCCTCGCCAATTGCGTCTGTAATCCTTTCGGCATTAAAGCGACAGAGGTTGCTTTCAAGGACTTAGAGATTCATCTGTAGGTGTATGAATACATCGTCTGAAGACTGCAGAACGATCTTACATCTCTCTTTTTGGAGCTCTAGAGTAGGATCAGAGTTTTTTATCTTGTTTAAATGACAAGTCTTGAAGAACTTAGAGCTAACGGGACAATTTCCACGAACTGAACATAGTATTTATTTACGGAGCTTCCTCGGTACTTGAAACAATTTTGAAGTTAAAAGCTTTCTTAGTTTTAGATCTATATACTTATGTACTGGACGAAGCATAGACTTCATCAGTCGATACTTTTCCAGCTTAATATTAAAAATTAAATATGCAGCTTACCAAATGGTCATCACTTCTGGTTTTCACCGCGTTGATCACAAAGATATCATTGATTGTTTGCTTATTCGTTGATATGATGAAGTCAATCTCATTTTTAGTTGCACAACCAGGACTTTGCAGGGTTCAATACCTGTATTAACGCTTTCTAAAGAACGAGTTCATAGACGCCCTCCATCTTTTTGAAACTGGCCAGTATGGTTTCCTGGTAAAGACCTACCTAAGTTTTTGTTGTTGACATCCAGTATTGTAAGTTTTATTAAATTTGTTTTTTTTTTTTATTGAATTGAATTCCTAAGGTTGTGGAATGTTATCGATTCCTTTTAACAATATTTTAATTAGATTTTTTTTTAATAATCTAAGGAGTTTTAGAATTTATGATTATTTTAATATCTATTTTGTAACACACTTGAATCATTATTTTAAAATTAAGTCCATGTATGTATAGTGAGTCAACTTCTTATATTTTAACAAAATATAAATTCTTAACTGAAATTATAATAAATATACATAATTATGAAATCTGATAAGCAGAGGTCGGAATTAGGTAGAGTTATTTATGTATTTAGATTGATTTCTTACAGTTAAAGAAATACGCCTCAACTCCTGAGTTTAACTTTAAATAGCAGAAAAAAATTATGACACTACCATATATAGCAGAAAAAAAATCGTCCTACATAAATTCCTACCTAAATTCTTCATTCTTCCTACGACAAGGAGGAGGAAGTGTATAAATTTGTTAACGTCACTTCAGTTCACGTAGAGAGATCTTTTTCAATGAAAAATACTAGTAAAAATTGTATGTTAATTATCTTTGTTTTATTTGTCTCATTTATTTATCTCTGAGGTTTTTATTATTATTTATTTGTAATATTGTTGGCCACACGGGATTTTTCATTAGTAGATCCATATTAAATAATCCAACATTACGATGCAAGTACATGAATAACTCTACCTAATTCCGCCCTTTACTAATAAGTTAATAAAAATATTTCTTACTATTCAATAATACGAAGAATAAAAACATAAGTAGTAGGTAGTAGAATCGTTTTGAACAATCGATGTATACCGTTGTATCTAAATTCATATATCATAAATGATTATGAAATTTATTTGTATCGTAAATAGGTCGTATTTGGTATATTACATTTTCAAATTTGTTTTTTATTTTGTTATTTCTTGATTGTTGAATAACATTTGAAATATAACTAATCGCTCTTCTTATCGTCTTCCTGTAAATTAATTAGAAATACAGTTGATATAGTTCTGATTTTTCAATAGTTAAATAACTATTATTTAAAGAATAAATATGGCGATTCGACACATTTTCTATACAAAAGCTGTCAAACTGCCATTTTATACAAAATTTTGAAAAATCAACCTTGAGTATGTTTAGGAGCCATCGACATAATATTTCTTTTACTCTAGACATCTATACTTACACCTAACTTAATTCCATCTTTAGAAAACAATTTACTTTGCCTCTTCTCCGCACAATTCCCCACATGTGCTATTCTTGCTAAGACAAAAGCGCCTCATCATAAAGATGTCAACACACGACAGTGCGATATGTCCGGTCTATACAACGTTTTACGTGTGAAAGAGCTCTAATGGCAAACTTGGTTATATGTGTGTTTCGTTATTCGTGGAACCTTGAGTGGTAGAGAAAGATAAAGAAGGATTTATTTTATTATTTTTGTTCACACAGAGAAACGGTAATAGATACAAATACATTATAAATATGACTGACTAGCTTCTGCCAGCGGTTTTGCCCGCGTGAAAATAGGTTTTTCTATACAAACTTTGGACCCCCGTTACATTCCCTTTTAGGGGGTGAATTTTGGAAAATTCTCTCTTAGTGCTCGCCTACGTCATAAAAAGAAGCCTTGTGCAGAATTTCATGTTCGTAGTCCCGGTAGTTTCAGCTGTGCGTTGATATGTCAGTCAGTCAGTTTCTCCTTTTATATATATAGATGAAAAAAGATTGCATGTAGGGAGATGACAATGTTGAGATAGATGTGTGGTGTGACGAGAATAGATAAAGTGAGAAATGAGTACATTAGAGGAAGTTTGAAAGTAGCGCCAGTAACTGAAAAGTTGAAGGGGAATCGTTTATCTTGGTATGGTCATGTAAAGAGGAGGGATGTAACGCATGTTACTAAAAGAGTTGATGAGTATACATATGGATAGATGGAGAAGGAGAAAAATGCCAAAGAAAAGATGGATGGATTGTGTGAAAAGCGATATGAAAGAAAAAGAAATTAGTGATAGCATGACGTGTGACAGGGCAGAATGGAAAAAAAAAACGTGTTGCGGCGACCCTAAATCACTCGGGACAAGGGCAGGAAGATGATGATGAAATATGAGTACAAAGGAACTGCTTATTTCGATAGTCATTTCTTCTAACAGAACTGCGAGATGAGCATTGAAAACAGAATTTTATAAATTTTATTGCATATACGTTTTAAAAACCTGGCCAAATGCGAGTCTGACTCTCGCATGAAGGGTTCTGTACCGATCTCAGCAAAAAACGGCAAAAAAACACGTGTACTGTATGGATGCCCTCTTAAATATTTATTTTATTAACAGAAATACTTCATCTGATCAATCTTTCTGACAACTATGGTTTTATTTCTACGGTTCTCTGTCATAACTGAAAAATCCAACTAAACAGTAAGGGTTTCGTAGCTCAAAAGGAAAAAAAACGGAACCCTTATAGAATAACTTTGTTGTCTGTCTGTCTGTCTGTCAAGACCCTTTATCTTGGGAACGCGTGGAGGTATCGAGTTGAAATTAAAGCTATATACTCAGGTCTGAGGTCCCTTGAAGCTGTGAAAAAATCAAACTTGTGAGTTGACGATAAAAAAGATACGACCGTTTATGTTTCAAAAAACGTGTATTTCGACACTCTCAAGGAAATCTAAATTCATAGGGTACTTCCCCAACGGGAAGATTGATATTAATATGAAAGCCAGCGAAAGTCACCGTCCCCATTCCACCATGAGATCCCGCCGGAACTCTGTCCGCCATACCGTGACTAGGCGCGGCAGCGAAGTTTTGCCCCGGCGTTGCATCTCCACGCGCAAATCGTGCATGCGTGCAAAGACTGTTGCCTCCAAATCCCATGGTGTCAGGCCAGCAAGGAGGCTCGCTGCTTCGCGGAAAACCGTGCGGTATAACTGTTTGCATAAGTAAGTTTGTACGGAACCCTCAGTGCGCGAGTCCGACTCGCACTTTCCCGGTTTTTTTACCACTGGATTACTAGTTTACTGTAAGCCGGCATTATCCAAAGGCTTTATCAAAATCCAGTCCTCATGACTTTCAGCTATTACGATCCAGGATGATAGATAGATGAATGTAGTACAATGATCGGTGGTATTGTCCAACTCGTCACCAATTTTATAGAGTTTGCCGCGATATTTTCTATATTTATTACCCAGTACCTCTAAGGCTTCCATGGTATTGAATTTGAGTTATTTGATCAATTTACCTAACGCTGCCAATGTATCTTGAGACATCTCGCTGGAAGTTTTCAAAAAGTGATACATATTATACTACCAGACACCTTCATTATTTATTTTTAAAGTCGCCAAGTTTTCAATGTCTATTTTTTGGTCTAAGCTAATGTCCGTTATTAGCTATTACAATACTAATATATGTATAATTATTTATTATAATATATATAAACTCTCTCATATATAAAAATGCTTAAATATTAACTAAAATATAAAAAACCTAACTATGTACATAAATATAACACAAAAACACAAAGTACACTCAGGCGTCGAAATACTCCTCCACATCGCTGTCATTCGGAAATGTGCCCAGAATACTGGCAGCATTGCCACGTTTAATGGCAATGCTAATTTGGTTTTTATATTTATATTTATAACTATATTTTTAGAATTAAAATACATATAACATGATCGTTCTGTATTTAATATTGGTCGCAATAGGAATCCCATTTTGTGAAAAGTTTATACTGTAATTTTACCTCCGTTTAAACTAGTTAAAATCTCGTGTTAAAATTTTTGTTATCGAACTCCTAAGAAACGGCAATTCAATTTTTATGTTTTTTTTGGGTACATTTGGTAGGATTTTTTACCCTCCTACCCACCGCTCATTTTTATTTGATCATTCATATCGCAGAATAACGTTTATCTAGTCAGCTATTATATGCATAAAAGCTGATAGTTCCAATAGTTACAAAAGAACGGTACCTAGTATAAACCAACCTAGGTGTTTATTTAGATCTCCCTAAAGCTACAGCCTCCTAACAATATCCTGTTCAGTATTTACCTTTAATAAAACCAGAAACCCATTATGAATATAATTAAAAAGTTACACTAAAGTTAATTAACAGACCAGGATGCCAAAACCACACATTAATATAGCTTTAGTGATGTCACAGGTTGCCAGAACCAATATATTGTGATTGCAAACTAGCTGTTGCCCGCGACTTCGTCCGCGTCAAGTTCGTAAAAATGCACAAACGTAACTAATATGTTTGTTAATGCATGATTGTTTTCACTTAAACTGTGTGTCAAGTAATGTAAAATTAATTTGAATAATGAGGGCTGAGCAAAACAGATGGTCGAAAGGAAGGAAAGGTTCTGGAGTGGCGACCACGTACCGGAAAACGCAGAGTTGGAAAGTCTCCCACAACGTGGACCGATGAGCTGGTGAGGGTAGCGGGAATCCGATGGATGCGAGACGCACAGCACCGGTCGTTATGACGACACTCGGGGGAGGCCTATGTCCAACAGTGGACGTCTTTCAGCTGAAATGATGATGATGATTAATGCGGGCTGTGGCATTGTTCGAAAGGGTCGCCCGTCAGTCACGCCCTGGAACGCAAAGAACAATTAGAGGAACACGAGTGAGTTTTTAGCCAGTAAAAGTCTGACACTATCTCACGCTCCGCCCAAGAGCGAGGGATGTCATAAGATGATATTCCCACCCGAAAAAAAAAACCTGCTAGGGCTGCGGAATTTTACGAAAGAGTTATCGTGTTTCTAGAACCCAAAGGGCAACTGTAGGAATACATATGTATATGTTTTAGTCAGTAAAAGCCTGACACTCCATCTCGCTCCAGATCAATGGGCGTGGGCTTGCGGAAGACGAGCAATGGGTAGCTCGCTGCTCTGCCGTCCAGTAACCGTCGGGGCCGATACTGAGTCGTTGATGGCGCGTAGTGTCAAGGAGTTGTCAGCAAAACCGTAGGCGCCAAAGACTAGTGGGGCCATGGGTTGTCTTCCGAAAGGAAAATCCGGGGTCCTGGAACGCTAGGCAAAGAAGAAACCAAGGGGTTGTTTTAGTCAGTAAACGTCTGACACGTTCTCTAAACACAAAACAAACACGCAAAACACAAAAAACGAACAAACGAATAAACGTTTTTTCCATCGGTTTTTTCTTTTCTCGCTGAGCCCTAAAGCGATAGAAGTCAATGTATAATTTCCTATCTCAAAAAAAGGTATCATTTCACACTTTGTATCTATTTGCCCTTCCCTTTATGCAAATGTATAATCCTCAACCAGCTCTTAAACCAGTGAAACCGTACACAATGTTGAGTACTGAATAGTTTGACTAACGTTAAACTTATAACGACTATACATTGACTGAGTCACGGCTCAGTTGAAGTTGTATCTAACAGCTTAGAAGTTAGGAATGGTATGAACAGACTGGCTGGCTTGTTTAGTAAGTCAGATAATAAAGTTGATAGCTTGTTTTCGGTGTACTATAAGGCACTTTATAAACGGGTTTGTAGTTCTGTATAAAAATTACATAATTATACGATTATAATGCTCCTTTATGCGTGATGTAACCTAACTCTTCTTAAACGACATGATCGATAGAGCTTGCGCGAGGAAATTTATCAAATCAAACTAATGGCCAGTTAAATGTGTATTCGAATTTATAACAAAATTCCAATTGAAATAAAATAGTTATATAATGTAAACTCATTTAAAAACAGACTATTGAAATGGCTGAAAGAACATATGTTTTATGACCTTAAAGATTTTTTTTAACCACATATTTTAAATTTCTGGACTTATGTGATTACGGATAATGCTGAGATATAACTATTATATTATTGTATTGACTTTATATTATGACATTGAATACTCAATAACTAATAATTATAAATTTGCATGCAATTGATACAATTAGCTAATCATGTGGACTATAGATTAATACCTGACTGTAACAACTTTACACCATGTTTAAGGCAAATAAAGACTTATCTTATCTTATCTAAAGTTTCACAAAAAATATCATAATTGGAAACTGAATTGAATAGAATTTTTACGATAGTAAATAATCATGGCTTAGTTCTTTTCTGCTGGCTTGACTTTATGACTTTTGGCTGAACTGAATTTTTAATGTTGCCACTAATATAAATCTTTTCTTTAAACCCCCAGATTGTAGTTATCAGGAAATACAGATTTCGGCAATACCACTGTGTTCCTTCAGTTGCCTTTTGCGCACCAGGACCACAGTATCTCTTTCGTACAATCCATAGCTCTAGCAAGCACTATACATATTAAAAGCCTAGCTGTATATCATAAATCAGACTATAAAAGACGATGCTAGCGTGGGTATTGCTATCATCGACATATTTATAAATTAGTCTCATCGTAAACCATTTGTCACTACATCGAAATAAAGACTTTACTTAAGTACATAGATTTATATTGAATGTGAAGAATATGTCACGGTAGGAAACGACACGATATCTCTAGACGTACGAGAGTTATTTTGAACCTTGTCGTGTAGATTATCCGGTTGGTTTTTCAATGGATCAACCTTTTTCTTGGGGTTTTTTAGAATTACTGTACTGTGTTTCTTATAGTATGTCCACTGGTTACCACTGGAGGACAAATACTGCCATTTTCCTTTAATTATGAAATAATTTAACTATAAGTATATTTTTAAGCATATTTTTATTTTACATTTTTGGATCTAAAAATAAAAAAAGTATCTAAGTATTAAAATTAACAAAAAAACTTTACCAGAAACAAAAATAACTTTATGGTTACTATTCCGACGCGTTTGCCTTCATCCCGGAGCCCCGGGCTTCGCTTTCACACTACCCGTAGCCCAGTAGGCTTCGACCCCGCTGGGCCTGTACGATATGCTGACAGCTCCCTGAGGCGGGCGTGGAATAATACACGCCATTGACGACTTGGGCTCGGTCCGGACGGTTACCGGACGGTCGGACGGCGGGCTACCCATTGCTCGCCGTCCGCAAGCCCGTGCCTACGGTGACCGGAAATCGGTTTCGGAGTCCCGGCGGCGGTTGGGCCGTGAGGACCGTTGGCTCACGCGATCGGCCTCCTCCTTCGCTAGCATTACTGCTTCGCAGAAGGAGACGACCGTCTGCCATTCCTCCTCACTCCGGACCATGGCCTGTACCAATGCCCGGCACGAGAGATCACTGCCGCCGGGCCCAGGCGGGGCACATCTCTACCGTATGTTCCACCGTGTCCTCTGGACGGTCCACGCAATGGCGGCACCCAGGCGCTTCTTCATTAATTCGGAGGAGGAGGAGGCTTCACGCGTGAGGGAACGAAGGTCCTCACGCCCTAGCCGCCTTAATTCCGACCCCGACTACCTACTACGGTAGACGCGGGCTTGCGGGCGTCGAGCATTGGGTAACTCACCGTCGAGCCCAGTCGTCAACAGCGCATAGTGATCCTCGCGCTCCTCAAAGAGATGACAGCAAACCGTAGGGGCCCAACAGGGCCTATGCCCGCTAGCTAAGACCACGGAGAATTTCTAAAAGGGAAACCTGTAGTCCTAGAACGCAAAGGGTAATTGAAAGATACAGGTGTGGTTTTAACAGTAAAAGTTTGACACGCCCTCCCACTCCACCCAGAGCGCGAAAAGTCATTTGGATGATTTCCCACCTTAACAATAAAAAAACCCAGAGTGAGAGAAGTCCTTTGCTGTTTCCACACCACAAAAAAGACCTATAGACAGAACCATTATTTTTAACGTCTGTATATTTAACATATCAATTTTACAATTTTATTTTAGTAAACAAAGAGAATGCACATTTGAATTCAACTAATACGGACTAAATTAATTAAGTCAGATCAAACTAAACCACACTAAACTTGCTGACGTTCCATTAAGGCTTAGCATTCCGAGTTTCAGACCAGAGATTTGGTACTAGATACGATTTGGTGACAGCATGACTATATTCCATTAGTTTCCATAACGGGTAAGTGAAGCCAGACAAAATTATAGACTGAAAATGGAGGGACAAGGTTATAGTTTTTTTTTTTTTAAGAATAGGATAGAATAAACTTTATCGTATAACAAAAAAGTAACACAATTTATCATCATCATCATCATCATTTCAGCCAAAAGACGTCCACTGTTGGACATAGGCACCCCCAAGCGTCGTCACAACGTCCGATCCTGTGCGTCTCGCATTCACCGCATTCCCGCGACTCTCACCAGGTCGTCGGTCTACCTTATGGGAGGCCTTCCAACGCTACGTTTTCCGGTGCGCGGTGGCCACTTTAGAACCTTTCGGCCCCATCGACCATCCATTCTTCGAGCAATGTGCCCTGCCCACTGCCACTTTAGTGTCGCGATTGTTCGGGCTATGTCGGCGACCTAGGTTCTCCTGCGGATATCTTCATTCTTTATGTGATCACGCAAGGAAACTCCGAGCATAGCTCTTTCCATTGCCCTTTGGGTGACTGTAAGACTTCTGATGAGGCCCATTGTAAGCGACTATGTTTATATATGATGATGAAATCTAAAACTAAGCAATACTAAGCGACAAGCAATAAGCGCATATAAACTAGGCACAAACAACACACAGGTCGGTGCCAGCTAATGAGCAAAACAAAAGACAAACGAACAGGGGAAACGCTCTGTTGAACCATGTTTTCATTATAAAAGTAAAACTCTGACTGCGTGTTAGTACCAGCCCACTTTTTCTCTGTTCCATGTTGCAAAGAAAATACCTAACTGGGAAAATGCATAGAGATTGTAATTTGTAAGCTACTTATTTGTAACTTCAAGGGACCGCAGACCTGAGTATACCGCTTTAATTTCAACCGATACCTCTACGCGTTCCTGAGATAAAGGGGTCTTGACAGACAGACAGATGGACAACAAAGTAAGGGTTCTATTTTTTCCTTTTGAGATACGGAACCCTAAATATGAGGTCATAGTGAGTTAAAGCCGTCTATCATCAACGTGAGCATGGTTTAAAAGCTTATTGTTTCATCCAACGCAATGTTTAAATGGAGATAACGCCTGAACGCTCTGTTGGAATTCAATTATTCACTTGAACATATCACCAAACTTTTTCTAAGAAATATGTGTTTATATAAAAACTTTAAAAATCTCTGGAAAAATTTTTCGCTATTCAGAATTTTGGTTAAATGCGCAAGGTTTCTTAGCTGTTTTCTTTACTTTTTTAATTAATGATTACATTATGAAGGACCGAAGTTCCCGCAAAATAAAATTTTTTCAAAGGTTTTTTCTGAATTAGTTTTAAACGTATTATTATTGATGATTTGATTTTGATAGAAACCTAGATAATATCTAGAAAATATCTGTGTTTCCAAAATATTTTGATAAAGATGTATTTCGGATTTGTCACTCTTAAATTGAATTAACAAATATACATATCTAACTTAAAATTGTGCTAAATAAAACACAGATATTGAAAACGTCTTAAAAAAAAAGAAAATTATAAAAAAATTGTAGGAATGCGCCACTTAAATATAGTTTTACTTTTATGTAGACACTAGCTTCTGCCCGCGGCTTCACACGCGTGAAAATAGGTTTCTCCATACAAACTTTGAACTCCCGTTTCCTCCACTTAGGGGTTGAATTTTGGGAAATCCTCTCTTAGTGCTTGCCTACGTTATAAAAGGAAGCCTTGTGCAAAATTTCACGCTCCTAGTCCCAGTAGTTTCGGCTGTGCGTTGATATGTCAGTCAGTCAGTTTCTCCTTTTATATATATAGATTAGAATTCTCCCTCTTATTCAATAAAATGATTTATTGTGATGCTAAACATAGACTTCGAGATAAGCTACATGTTTTTTAAAACTGGCTAAGAGAAAGTTGAGCTCCATCAATTTGGGTTTTGTTAGCTAATTGCCACGTTGGTCTGCTTGCAAGCGCGGCTGCTGAGCGTGGGGCTCATTTACTGGGTCTAACAAAAAAAGCTATTGAGTTTTTCTATTAAGAATTACTGTATATCATCCCAGAGTTCGTAAGATAGTAGTGTAACACTTGAAAAGCACGCAGAATTGTTGGTTCTGCAACTGATCTCTATTCCGATTGCCTTCCTATCGGACTATCAGAATAAAGGAGCAGAGAGTGCAGCTGTGTTTGTAAACACACTTGTCCATTATATCTCCTGCTTAACTGATTACCGGGCACATTGCTCACAGAACAAATGGTCGATGGGGTCGAAAAGTTTAGAGTGGCGACCGCGTACCGAGAGCGGCGCAGCGTTGGAAGGCAGGCGCAGGGTGGACCAATGGCCTGAAGTGAAGTTTGCGGAAATCCGATGAATGCGAGACGCACAACATCGGTTATTGGACGTCTTTCCGCTGAAATGATGTCATCATCATCATCATTTCAGTTAGCTGACTAATCTCTGTTGAGATTGGTACCGTGATCGAAATTCGTTCGGGAGAATTATTATTATTATTAGCGTTTCGTAGTTAATATTAATTTCATAATTTAAAAGCTTCATTTTTTATCGCGCACCAGGACACCATGGCGGCGAGACCAGTTGCGCCGCCATGGTGTCCTGGTGAAATATAGCCCTAACATACTCTTTGGTGGGGGCGTCACTGGCGGCCGGACTGGCGTCCGAGCTCCACACCAGACACTCTCTATAGAGTCATTTTGTTGGTAGCGGCGACTGGTCGCGCCGCCATGGTGTCCCGGTAAAATATAGCCCTTAGAAGCTTGGTAACTTACAGCAGCAAGATACTGTAGAGACTAAGGCCTATAATATCCAAAGTAACTTTGAAGGACCTCCACTCAAAGCAGCGGACATGACTAGGGAAGTAATGATGACTAGGGAAATAATCCTCGTTGAATGCCAAATGATAAATGATAAGAAATTCAACTTGGTACCTCCTACGCGTTTTTTAGAAAAAGGTTCTTGACAGAAAGACGGATGGACAATGCAGGGAACCATTTTTCCTTCCAAAATACGGAACCCTAAACATCGAGTAAATGTAGAGGAATTTGTTTGAATAATAAATTAGGGACTAGAAAAAAGGTTTTTCTTATTTTAGTAAATAAACAGTTCGGAATTTTCTGTTTGATTGGCGAACAAAGTAAGTACATGAATGTTTTAGTTTCCTAATTGTAGGTTGTTTAAGTTTCAAATGCTGACTCAATTCATTCGTGAAAATGTTTAAAGTTGTTTCAAACGCTATAAGAGTTGCTTTATATACAGATCCAGTTGGTTCTTATTTAGGGCCGTGTCTCACTAGGATGCCAAGGTGGCATATCCAAGTCATGACATCAAAAAAAATAATTATTGTCTACAACATTGGCTAGCTGAAGTACACACCATAGAGCTACATGCATTTTCTTGGCTGCGCAAACTGGCATAAAATGGCAATGCTTAAAACCAGCCTTTAGGTTACACGAGGTGTCAACTATGTGTTTGTAACTATATTTTTTTTTAATAGTATATGAGCACTTGGACCCTATATTCCATTATTATTTGCCTGTATTTTATTTTGTAAAATAATTTATTTTTAATCCTGCAACAAATAGTAGCATAACATAGCATAGTCGGCCTTATAATGTTCCCACTGTTGGGACTCAGGCCTCCTCTCGAGGAGAGGGAATGGGCCGTAATCCACCACACAGGCCTAGTGCAGGTTGGTGGATGTCACATGTTTTCGAATTTTTGGTTCTAGGACATGCCGGTTTCCTCACGATGTTTTCCTTCACCGTTTTGAGAGCAGTGGTGACGAAATAAATTACACAAAGTAATGCGCCTGGCGGGGTTTGAACCCGTGACCTACAACTCGTAAGTGGGGGCCATTGCCACTCGGCTACCACTGCTTTCCAACAAAAACAATAAATAATATTAAAAAGAAATCTTTTCCTTAAAACTGTATCAAAATTGGATCTTAAATTAAGCAGCAATTGGCAATAAATAATAATAATATTCCACAACTGTCACACAACGTCGTCTAGTCCCAAGCTAAGCAGAGCTTGTGTTATGAGTACTAGACAGATGATAGACATACTTATATATTTCTAAATAAATACATATTATAGATGAATTACACCCAGACACACAACAAATGATCGTTTTCATCACACAAACATTTGTCCTGAGTGGGAAAAAATAGTCAGTTACCCAATGTTATTCCAACCTCAGATCAATATATCTACTGTCGAATATCAAGTTAGCGATGGTGATTGATTGGCCAAACATTCAACAACGAGCCGATTCAATATCAGTCAAGTAACATGAGATATTTCAGTTTGGTCATTTACCTTCCTTCATTTTATTTTTTTTGCCCAAGTCGTCGACGGCGCGTACTGTTTCAAGCGCTGCTCAAGGAGATGTAGGGGCCCATCAGGGTCGAAGCCTACTGGGGCCAAGAGTCTGATTCTGAAAGAAAGACTCGGCCGTGGGACGAAGACAACGAAAGAACAGGAGTGGGTTTTTAGATAGTAAAATTCGGACACTATCTTTCGCTCCGCCCAAGAGCGATTAGATGATTTTCCCACCTTAAAAAAACGGGTGTATCAATTTTTGCCCTGCCCACTGCCACTTAAGTTTTGCGATTCTTCGTGTTATGTCGGCAACCTTGGTTCTCCTGCGGATATCTTCATTTCTGATTCGATCACGCAAGGAAACTCCGAGCATAGCCCTTGCCATTATATATAGCATATGTAAAACAGATGACAATACAAAATTATTATGACATGGAGTTGATCTAAATATGGAACCGAAAGGTGGCCATAGGAACTTAGATAACTCTATCGTGATTGAGTTTTTTGGAATGGTCTTGATGATTATTAATTTTATAGGTATATACTGCGCTATAAAATCTTGCTATGAAAAAATTATTTTCATTGCAAACTTGTTATTACATATATATGATTATTTACGAGTTTTATAACAATTTCCTAAAATTTTGTGTAGATTTAAAACTGCATAGCATAGCATAGTCGGCTTTATAACGTTCCCACTGTTGGGACTCAGGCCTCCTCTCTAGGAGAGGGAATGCGGGCCCAGTGCGGGTTATTGGATGTCACATGTTTTCGAATTTTTGGTTCTAGGACATGCCGGTTTCCTCACGATGTTCTCCTTCACCGTTTTGAGAGTAGTGGTAATGCAATAAATTGCACAAAGTAATACCTACGCCTGGCTGGGTTTGAACCCGCAACCTTCAACTCGTAAGTCGGGGCCGTTACCACTCGGCCACCACTGCTCTCAATTAAAAGGATTCAAAACTGCACCTTGTATAAAAGGTTAAGTCCTGACTCCCTCACTGTCTCATCAACTTCCAGCTTAATTCCTTGGACCTAGAAGGCTATCATTTTGCAGAAAGCAATTTCCTTTTATGATGTGTACAAAGAAAAAGAGAGGATTTTCTAAAATTTACCTCTACGGAGGGAAGGAACAGGAGTGGGTTTTTAGTCAGTAAAAGTCTGACACATCCTCTAGCACCGCTCAAGAGCGGGCGATGACATTGGATGATTTTCCCAATCAAAAAAGTGGTAACGGCTACGATGCAAGAGAAAAACGTGTTGCGCCAACCCCAAGTAATATGCGAAAAGGGTAGCATGATGATGGTAATGTAACATCCATCAACCCGCATTGGGCTCACCGGATTAGCATGAAAATTGTCACATGGGTTGACGATCCTTGGGTAGTGTGAAAACGAAACTCGGGGCCCTGGGACGAAGGCAACGAAGGAACAGGAGTGGGTCTTTAGTCAGTAAAAGTCTGACACTATCTCCCGCTCCACTCAAGAGCGAGATTTGTCATTAGATGATTTTCCCACCTAAAAAAAACATGGGTTGACGATGTTCGGGAATTAGATAAGGTAAAGAGGATATTGGATATTTATTTATACTTTATTATACAAGATTACAAATTTACAAATTGAAACCTTATAGTACAAAAAAAAACACACAATTGGCGGCCTTATCGCACTAGGCGATTTCTTCCAGGCAACCCAGAATGGATAGAGATTGCCTGACACAAAATGGGTTTGCACTTGGTGCAAATATAAAAGTAAACAAAACTTGATCGATACTTATTACTAAAATAGATACACAGATTTAGCCCAGGAATTTATTCCCTTGAGATAATCTTCTTTTTTTTCGCGTGAGAATCCAGTGACAGAAGCTAGTAATGCATAATTATACTCATTTGTTATTCAAGGCACGCGAATCTCGCCGTTTTCTCGTAAAAAACACAACGTTATTTACATAAAATGTACATAATGAATGAAAATTCTTGTTATAACTTCAACGAGGAGGCCATATAGATACTTACAGGGGTATCACATACCTGTGCAAAATGTGAACTGAACCTTTTCCTATCCACCTTGGGTATAACTTACCCAAGGTAAAAGAATAATAATATTCCACAACCATCACACAACGCCGTCTAGTCTCAAGCTAAGCAGAGCTTGTGTTATGAGTACTAGACAACTGATAAACATACTTATATATTTCTAAATACATACATATTATAGATAAATTACACCCAGACACAAAACAAATGATTGTGCTCATCACACATATCATATGAAGAATATCATAAAAATATACATGTCTTTACCGCAAATATAGTTTCTGTTACTATAGTATCTATATACAGAACAGTCCCGGGATAAAAAGTATACTAAGACATGGTTTAACCTTGTGCAAAATTTCATTCAAATCTATTCAGTTGTTCGGGTGAATATACACACATACACTCATAAACTTACGCCTTTACTCTGATATGTAACTGACGTTTCCCAGCATTTGTTTTGCTAAATAAAACAGCTAGTAACCCAGATTTAAGCAATTTCTTTATTATAAAAATGCCGCTTACCACATTTTTCTGACGTACTCCAACGCGAAATAAATTAAATTCAGTCTAGATTAATTTGAAATGTCAGCTTTAAAATACATTTTTATATTCCAAAGAATCTCATTTATGAATAAAATAAATTTTACGCCAGCGGTTTTCAGATTTTTTATTTTATTTTATGTGCTTGACACTGGCAGTTGCTCCACGATTTTGTTGTTTGTATTTCCCTGAAATCTAAATGAAGGTAAACATAAGGCCCAACCACGAGCTCTTAAGAGGGCCCTTCTCCACTCACCTATGGTCAACATCGAGTTTGGTTTAGAAGCTTGTTGCTTCATTTAACGCAATCTATCGCGATGTTTGATGAAGAGGCAACGCAAAAAAAGAGAGATAACGCCTGAAAACTCTGTTGGCATTCGGTAATTCCGTGATTAACTCGAATATTTCACAAAACTTGAACCAGGTAATACGTAGCTTTTTCTAAACCCCTTAAAAGTTTTTCAGAAAAATTGTTGTCATTCAGAATCTCGATTAAATGTGCAAGGCTTCTACGGATGTACTTTTTTATATTTTTAATATATGAGCACATTTTAGAGGGCCAAAGTTCACGTAAAATAGCAGATTTTTAGAGGTCTTTACTAGATTAGTTTTACACAAATTTATATTTTAATTACAATTTACATTAATAATATCCAAAAGATAGCTGTGTATCCAAAATATCTAGAGAAAGATGTGTAATAACATCATAATCACGTAAGAGCGTTTGTATCGAAATGTACCTCGAGTTGGCCGCTCTTAACACGATCCATTTGACGATCTAAACTAAACTGTTAAAGGGATGAAGTTAGATAGGGTCTATAGCTTCATCGCTCTATCTCCCCTATTTCTCGCTCGCAAGACTGACATATTAATACGTCATGGTAAGACCCAGAGCCAGAGATGCATAATCCCTTGCGCAGAGCATGCATGGAGGTAGAGGAAACAATCGTGAATAAAGCATGCACGATTGTTTGAGTGCACGGGCGTCACCGTAGTACCATAACCAAACCATAATTAGCCTCACAATATACCTTTGGGAGTCAAGCCTCTTGGAACGTTACGTTTATTTAAAACAAAAAAAAAACATTATTAATGCGTTGGTATTGGTACATACGCCAACACGCTGATGATACAATCAAGATTTATCAAGAATTTATCAAAATATATATTTTTTGTTCTATTATGGGATAATCCCAAAATAATTACTGATTATTTCAACATAAAAAAACAATACCTACTTATTTAAATTAAACATTAAATCAATAATAACAATTGCTGAAATCGATTTAGCTGCCGATTCTGAACCTATTACTTTCAGAACTGGGTTTATTATGTTCAATGCCGCAGGCATGCATTTTTGAACGCAGCAGGTTTACAAAGAACCGCTCCATTAGATAACAACAAAATTAATTTTCAATCGATACTATATCGTGTTTCGTTCAGCCATTTATTATTCGCATCAGTCAACTTGCCGATAATGCGATCAGCAAATATTTTACTTACCCGCGCCGTCCCAGATGACTGACAAAGCGATGGAATTGACGTGCTAATCTACCTTCTATATATATAAAAGGAGAAACGGAGGATAGGAGGATATCTACAGCCAAAACGAAAGAGCCTAGGTGCATGAAATTTTGAACAAGACTTCCTTTTAAAAGGATTTTCGAAAATTTACCCCCTAAGGGGATGAAACGGGGGTCCAAAGTTTGTGTGGAAAAACCTACCTTGACGCGGGCCGCTGGCAGAATCTAGTTTGTGACATATTTTTTCTAGCTACATTTTTGACTGAAAATCGTTCATCACTATCATCATTTATTTCATCTGAAAGATGTGCTTACAACGACTGTTGCTGTGCGTCTCGCATCCATCGAATTACCGCGACTCTCGCCAAGTGCACGATCTACCTTCCAACGATGCGTTTTCTGGTACGCAGTTACTATTTCAGAATCTTTCAACCTCATCGACCATCTGTTTTTCGTGCGGCCCAAGCTACAAATGGTTAGGGCTCCAGAGACAAGAACCGCATCACAATGTGAGGTACCTACTGTATCAGGTCCTTGAACCTTCTCGGTTCTTGAATTCGCACAACGATAGTTTTCATAAAAAATAAAAAACCAGGCAAGTGCGAGTCATACTCGCGTACTGAGGGTTCCGTACAAAAACGATGAAAACAGTTCAATTCCCGAATTGAGTTCGAAGATTTTTCCGAATCGCAAAATAAGTTGTTTTGTTTATTTACAGTTTTCAGATTTTTTCCTATGCTTGTGCTATGAGACGTTGCTTCATGCCAAATTTCGGGATTCGTCAACGGGAAGGGTCAATGGGAAGTACCCTGAGAATTTTGATTCCCTTGAGAGTGTCGAAATATACATTTTTTTGCGACATAAATGGCCGTATCATTTTTTTTCGTTAACTCAGAAGTTTGATTTGTAACATGGTTTTAATTTCAACTCGATACCACCACGCATTCTCGATATAAAGGGGTCTTGACAGACAGACAGACGGACGGACAACAAAGTGATCCTATAAGGGTTCCGTTTTTTTCTTTTGAGGTACGGAACCCTAAAAATGGAATCATGGAATCTATCATATATTATGGGTACGACTACAAACACCTATACTTTTATATACAAGACTGGTATCTTATGTACGTGAGTTTACATAAACATTCATTAACTCTGCTACTAAACAATAGGAGACTTAAAACAATTTTCTGAAAGCTCTATAAATATCAGTTCAATGCGGGAATCACACCCTCCGTAACGCAGCATCCAATCGTTCAACACGAAAGGTTGGCGTAGTGGCCAACATTTCCGTCTAAAACTTAAACTTAAATTACACACTAAACTCTTTTTTAACATGGAAAATCATCATATACTTCTCCTGCTCTAGATAGAGCGAGAGGGAGTGTCGGACTTTTACTGACTAAATCCCAAAGTATTTCTTCAGTTGCCCTTTTGCGAGAGCCATGGTAACTCGAAAAATTTCTCAGGCCTACTTCCATGGGTCGTCCGAAAGGGAACTGTTAGGGGGTGGGATGCAGAAGACTTAAAAAAAAACACTTTTTAGAATTACTGGAACTCTAATGAAAGAAATGAGAAGAAATTACACGATTAGTAATAGTGTCCACATCAAAAATTGCAAAACCGAACTGACTCGATACATTCCTGGAAATGCTAACAATAACTTTTCATTGACGTCTTGCTTTAGGTAGAAACCAAGTAAACAACTGAAGCTGGCTCAGCAGTTTATTTAGCCTTGGTATAGCTACATGATAATATTATAATAGAACCCTGGAACGCAAGGTAAACAAGAAACATATGTGGTACAACCACATATATTTCTTGTTTGTTAGCCAAAGTTCACACGTGGCACGTTCTCGCGCTCCGCACTAAAGCGTGAGAAGTCAAAAGATGATTCCCACCTTAAAAAATCCCACTACTTCTCAAATACTACTCTACATTGACATTCACCTTGACCGAAATATATCGGTATCAAAAGGGTTAGCTATCGTCAAAATATCATCGCCCTATCGCCTTATCGCATTTCGAACACGAACGTTACGTAATGTTTACCAATAGAAGGCCGTAAGTTTGACGGATTAGTATGTCAGGCTTGTCAGTTTGTCAATCGATGGGTTGCGCTCATCTTGAGAAGGTCGCGACTGTAATCGTGACGCGATGGGTTTATGGATGAATTGATTTGTGTGTTGGGGTATTGAGATTTGTTTATTTTTGGTAGTACTTTATTTTAGCTGTTGTCCTATACTCTTTCGGTACGTTTTAAGATTCACGGGGAATTTTTGAAAAGGAAACGCGTGGTCCTAAAACGTAAAAGTCTTATACGCCCTCACGCTTCACCCTAGAGTGAGAGAAATCATTGGATGATTTCCAATCACAAAAAAAAATGTTTTTTGAAGTATGCAGAAAAGGAAAAGGTGTAAAGTCTCACAAACCTGTATTGTAAAGGGATGATCCTCCGATCAGACGGGTGTTGTGTCTGGACCGTTAGTAGATTTTGGACTATTGTATATATTTTTATCGAGCATAGAACTTTGATATCACGATGCAGGATTTTGAATTTTAGTTCCTATACTGTGATGAACCGTCTGATGCTTTCTTTATCTATATATATAAAAGGAGATCTGAATGACTGACATATCAACGCACAGCCGAAACTACTGGGAATAGGAGTGTGAAACTTGGCACAAGGTTTCCTTTTATGACGTAGGCGAGCACTAAGAGAGGATTTTCCAAAATTCACCCCCTAAGGGGACGAAACGTGGTTCCAAAGTTTGTATGGAGAAACCTACTTTTACGCGAGCGAAGCCGCTCTAGGAGAAGCTAGTATTGTTATAAATTATTTAAGAGAGTGCAGGTTCACAAATTCATCAGGCATATCACCAAACCAACGTAAACAAAATTTGGTTTCGTAGCAGTCGTTAGGTTTTTTGTGAATGATTGATAGCCATATCTATCTAGATGTGACGGTGACGTGACAGTGTAGTGACAGTGAGTACACGGTGAGGGGACGGTTAGGTAACGGTGATATTTTGGTGACGTGACGGTGAAGTCATGATGACGTGACGGTAACGTGATGGTGAAGTGATGGCGACGCGGTTAACATTTGCATGAGTTCGCGTGTGAACCTTTAGACTAAATACAGTAATTAGCAGATAAGATAATTATAGGATAAATCTATAAGAAATAAGTATATCATACGCCCTGAATCAATTCTTAGGTAGCTTAGAAATAAGGGTTTGTTTCTGAAAGGAAAACTCGGTCCTGGTATGAAAGTCAGTAAAAGTCGGACACACCATTCCATTCCGCCCAAGAGCGAAAGATGTTAACCCACTTAAAAAAAGGTTAGCTAAGCAATAGCGAGATTTTAAACGTGCTTAAAATATGACATTAATTGTTTCAAAATTGAGTAAAACTTAATGTTGCCACAGAAATAGGTACCCGATTTAAAAGTACTAAGTACAAGCCTTTTAAAAATAACATGACATAATCAGCCTTATAAAGATCAGACTTTTACTGACTAAAAACCCACTCCTGTTCCTTCGTTGCATTCGTCCCAGGGTCCGGGGTTCGTTTTCACACTACCCATGGCCCCAGTAGGCGTCGACCCTGCTGGGCCCCTACGATTTGCTGACATCTCCCTGAGGCGAGCGTGGAACAATACGCGCCGTCGACGACTTGGGCTTGGTCCGGACGGTTACCGGACGGTCGGATGGCGGGCCACCCATTGCCCGCCGTCCGCAAGCCCGCGCCTACGGTGGCCGGAAATCGGGATCGCGAATTTTTGGTTCTAGTATATTTTCCTCACGATGTTGTCCTTCACCTTTTTAGTAGAAGTGGTGATGAAATAAATTACACAAAATAACATGCCTGGCTGGGTTTGAACCCGTGACCTACTATTCGCAAATCGGGACCGTTAAAACTGGGCA
Organism: Mythimna pallens; assembly: GCA_961205895.1. Lineage (NCBI taxonomy): Eukaryota > Metazoa > Arthropoda > Insecta > Lepidoptera > Noctuidae > Mythimna > Mythimna pallens. The sequence continues at coordinate 9,635,984 of OY540849.1, read as the reverse complement.
ACCACTGCTCGCTCTTTTTTAACAAATGTTAACACTTCTATCATACTCGAACATTGCATAGCATTCCGTTGAAAATTGAAAACTGGCTTTTCAACAGTGGAAATGCAACACTTACTCTTATATTATACTTGAACATTGCATAGCATTTATACCATTGAAAACTGGTTTTTAAACATAGCAAAGTCTCATACCATTACTTTGTCACTTTTCATTAAAGCGTCACCATCATTTCCATTTTACATAATACCCCATTAAAAACCTTAATGAATATCACCACAGCTACTTAGCATTAAAACCGCATGTCATAAAATGTACAGGTTGAAATAAAAACGCTGCGTGCATGAAAAATTGGCCTTGTTGCATTAAGTCCGCCTATGTACCACTACTGTACATGAAGTTTAAATAAATAAATAAAAATAGTTGAAACATTTGTTGCAGTGACGCGAATAGACTTTTTTTTATTGTTTGTAGAACAATAAATGAAAAAAATATGTGTACAAATTTGAAGACCATGAATCAAAGCATAGCATATTAAATGTTTTAGAATTTTATGACGCACTTTTAAGGTACTTTATACAGGTTGAAAAACGTATATTTTCACAGGAAGCCCCTTAAATCTGTTGACTATTTACACAAATATGACTCCAGCTTCTCTCTTTAAAAAAAGACTTTTTAGATATATATCGTCACTTAATTTATTTTATTTGCTCTCAAAACGGTGAAGGAAAACATCGTGAGGAAATCGGCATGTCCTAGAACCAAAAATTCGAAGACATGTGACATTCACCAATCCGCACTGGGCCCGCGTGGTGGATTACGGCCCATTCCCTCTTCTAAAGAGAGTTGGCCTGAATCCCAGCAGTGGGAACATTAAAAAAGGCTGATTATGTTATGTTATGTTATGTTATGTTAATTTAACACCAGACATCCCCACCTTGTGGCGTAATTCAACACCCTGTATATGCGAAACACGAAGTTAATTAATTGATAGAGCTAGTAAAGGTACGCCAGACGCGTATAAAGGTTTACCAGACCGGGGATTAAGTCGCTTTGAAAAGTAATATGGGTGACGTCGAGTGCTGAAATCTGATAGGAAGATTGTGAGGTTAAACTGAATCTAGTTGTATGTGATTATGTTTGTAAAACGGTTTTTTAGGGTGGAAATAGAGCGATAGAATTTTTGTATATATCTGTTTGTTTGATAGGTGGGAACACAAATAAATATGTTGGTGGGAATTACGAGGACTATTTTTGTATTGGTATTTGAACCTAGAACTAAACAAAGGAAAAGGAGTAAGAGTAGCAAGGATCTTAGTATGAGGCGATTTTTTTTTATATGTTGGGTTTCGTAGGCGTGGGCTTGCGGACGACGAGCAATGTATAGCAATGGTAGCTCGCTGTTCGGCCGTCCGGTAACCTTCCGGACTGAGCCGTCGAGTCGAGTCGTCGACGGGGCATAATATTCCACGTACGCCTCAAAGAAATGTCAGCACAACCGTAGAGGCCAAGAGGGTCAAGGGTCGAATTTTGAAAGGGGTCCTGAGACGCAGAGGGCAACAGACGGAACATAGGTGTATCATGTAGATTATATATAAGTTTTCACACACTGTTTCTTTTTAATTTCTCCTTTCGCAGGTCCGCTGGAAGAAATTCCTATACAAATGTGCAGTTCTTTTGTACCCCTCCAAAAAAAAAAAAAACAATCTTTTACCTGACTTCAGCCGAGGTCAAATGAATAATAATGTATGTTTCACCCCCTAAGCCAATAACTGTCTACACTGAGTCTAGACCGAGTCCGTTTGTTTAAATAGAACATTACCACCCTAGGGGAAGAATCGATATCACGCGTATAAGACCAAAGTTAGAATTCTGGAGTTTTAACTTAGCTGTCTAACTTTATTTATTGCCTTATTTATCAAAGTTGACAATAATTTTAAGCTGTAAGCTGATTTTGTTATAATATAATATTATTTATTTGCGTAAAATGTGGTAGGTACAAGAAATGTCATTATAGGGGACAAGTGCAAAGACACATTCCGCCATGTAGTGATGACATGAAAATATTTAGTCGATAGTAGTTTAGTAATATACAGTAACTCACAACTATCTAGAGTTGGGGTGGCCGAGTGGTAACGGCCACGACTTACGAGTTGTAGGTCGCGGGTTCAAACCCAGGCGCTTTGCTTTGTGTAATTTATTTCATCACCACAGCTCTCAAAATGGTGAAGGCAAACATCGTGAGGAAACCGGCATGTCCTAGAACCAAAAATTTGAAGACACGTGACATCCACCAACCCGCACTGGGCCCGCGTGGTGGATTACGGCCCATTCCCTCTCGCAGAGAGGAGGCCTGAGTCCCAATAGTGGGAACATTATAAAGCCGACTATAATGTTCCCACTATGCTACTATCTAGAATTCTACAGGTTAATAAAATAGAAATATGAGCAGATCTTTTCCCAAATTATTTGAACTAAATATTAGACACACATTAAGGTAACAAAATTAGCAGAGATTAGGGTAAATAATCTATACATTTATAAGGAGAAACTGACTGACTGACATATCAACGCACAGCGAACACTCGAGAGCCTAAAAACGTGAAATTTTGCTCACGGCTTCCTTTTGTGACGTAAGCCAGCACTAAGAGAGAATTTTCCAAAATTCAGCCCCTAAGGCGATGAAACGGGGATTCAAAGTTTGTGTGGAGAAATCTACCATCACGCGGGCGAAGCCGCTGGCAGAAGCTAGTTTAAAATAAAACACTCTCTACAGTCGGTAACGCCTCTGATTCCTTCGTTTTGACCACGTGACTTAACGTTGAGATTATGTCATTCCCATACATTTGAAGTTTTCTACTAGCGTTAACGATTATAGATTATCAACTTGGCTAAGCTTTCTGAAGTAGTAGGATCGACATGTTTTTATTTTGAAATTCAAATTTAATATGTCTATGAAAACAAATGGTGCTCAACTCAGACTATCGTGTTTACTTATAAAATGATATTTCTAAATCCTATCTACATAATAATACCATCACACTAAAATTATACATATCTTCCTGCCCTTATCTCGTTTTATTGGGGTCGGCGCAACACGTTTTTTTCTCCCATTCTGTCCTGTCACTACTAACTCCCTTTTCTTTCATATGACTTTTCACACAATCCATCCATCTTTTCTTTGGCCTCCCTCTCCCTCTCCATCCATCCACATCATAAAATAATTAAATAATTTATCCCAGTCTGGGTAGAGCGAGAGGAATTATCAGACTATTAATAACTAAATCTGTGAAGATGGTGACTCTTTCGAACAATTCTAAGTGATCTGCCACCACCATGAATAACCCGTAAAACAATGCCTAGAAATGTATCATGGTACTAATCTTTTACGTAGTTTAATCTTTCAGCTTTAAGGCCGATGCTGCGTGAAGCGGGCGCCCGCGCGGTTCCATACAAAAGTGCTCCGTCGCGGCTCGCCGCGCGGGTATCCGTCGCGGGCAGCCGCGTCCCGCGCCCGTTTTGCTACGTAATACGACTACATGCATACCGTTAAAGTTGAACTAGCGTCACTGCGCAGCTAATAATCCGGTTTCCGCTACGGGGACCGCCACACACGACACACGCGTGACGTCACGCGACGGGTACCCATGCGGGCGCCCGCTTAAAGCAGTGTTGGCCCTTAAACGGCTGAACGAATTCAGGCGAATTCTGGTACATATAGTATATAGGACATGGTGTATTTTCTATTCCGAAAGTATTTTCTTTTATTTAGTATGGAATGTCTTCTCCTGTCCTAGAGTGGAGCAGAGAGGTATGTTGGACTATTACTGACTAAAATACTGGGATAATTTTCGACTTTTACGCAGGCAACTCCACTGGCAGAGGCTAGTTATACAAACAAAACAGACACAACGACCAGACACGTTCGTTACAAAGTACGACAACCATAAAAAGAATAAAGTTACAAAGAGCAAAGAGTTTGTACTCGTCGCGTAGCACTCCTTTTATTTGCTGCCGTAGCGGCCTGTCGTAGCACATACCGTCACGTTAGCTACGGCGTAGCAGGTCGTCGTGTAGTTTTGTAGACTACACTACTACGGGTTACAAAGTAGTTTTATGTTGGACTATTACACTACATTTTCAGTACTACAATGTAAAAAAAACTTGTTGAAACGCTTTTTTTTTAATGGCTTTTTCACCAAAGTAAGAAACTAAAACTTTTCAAGAAGCTTTCAGATATGTAGAAATAACTTACATTTTCTTTTGATTTCGCTCCCCGGATCTATTTGATATGAATTGTGATTTTCCGTAGACAAAAACTCAGCCTTATGACGCGCAGCAATAGTTTAAATGTTTTTTTTTAAGGTGAGAAATCATCAAATGACTTCTCCCGCTTTTCGGTGGAACGAGAGGGCGTGTCAGACTTTTACTAACTAAAACCCTAACTGGTGTACATCTGTTGCCTTTTGTGTTCAAGGGCCATATAATTTTTTCAAAGGTACCAGCGGCTTTAGCAAGCATTAGACCCACTCGGTCACTCAAGTTTTGCTGTGGAACACTACGCGGTTTCGACTCGAGCTTGATCCTAACCGGAAGGAATTGCCTGCCCCATTGCCTATCCTGAATATGTTATGGTTAGGCCAAAAAGGCACTTTATTTCTAGAGACCTTTATAAACGACAGTTTTATGTCTTTAGTTAAAAAAATGTTCCGTGTTTAGAAATATTCTGACGAGCTATGAAGACGAGATGGTACACGAGTACCAAAATAAGTAGCGTCCTATTCTTTACTGTAGGTTCGGTTTATTATAGTACAGGTTTCGGCCTTTAGGCCTAACCAATTTCATCATCATCATCATCATCTCAGCCGAAAGACGTCCACTGTTAGACATGTGCTAACCCTAAGTGTCGCCACAACCAGTCCTGTGCGTCTCGCATCCATCAGATTTCCCCAACCTCCAGGTCATCGGTTCACCTTGTGGGAGGACTTCCAACGCTGTGTTTTTCACACCAGAACCTTTCGACCACATCGACCATAGGTTCAGTGATTATTGTACTCTGCCCACTGTCACTTAAGTTTGACGATTCTTCGGGCTATGCCGATAACTTTCTTCTCCTGCGGATACCTTCATTCCTGATTCCAATTCCCACGGAAATAAAGACATGTCGTCAGCATTCTTGATATCATCGCGTGCCAGGCTATGGGGTTCCAATATAATCGGAACGCTAATGGTGACAAGACCGCGTCGGATGATGTCACAATTATTTGTGTAAGCATGTATTATTCTATACCTCTTTTATGTTATATTAAGTCGTACATTGGTTATCGATTAATAATATGGGTATTAGTTACCATTAAATAATACATAGTAGCTGCAAAACAATACTAAAATAATTTGAATTTAAAGAAAATGTTTGTAACGGCCGAGATCGCAATGATGGCAACATCCCCTCCCTATACCTACAAAAGGGCATGTCGCCATTATTGCGCGCTCAGTTTCTGTCCGACGTTTGTGGAGTTAACAACCCGTGATTTGCAAGTAAGTTAAATAATAAATTGAGGGTATTTGATGTTTGATAATATGTTGCTTCTATGTTAATAATTGTGAGTAAAACTATTAGAATATTAACTATAATTATTAATAAATGTGTAACGTATTGCTTATGAAATGTTATTTGTTCTTTAAAACTTGTTATTAATATTGGAAACATTAAAACCCACTGTATAATGAACTAGTCTTGTGATTTATCCAACATTTGCGTGCCTTGTTTTGCGACCCGAGCTTCGGCTGCGTGACAAATGATGGTGTTCGAGTCTGTTGATAACTTTGCCATAGTTGGAGCAATGGGGAGAAGAACAAGGAGTGTCAAGAAGTATAGGGATGCAGTGAGGCGGAAATTAGTACATTATATTATACTAGTGTAAGTGTAGAGCAGTGGTGGCCGAGTGGTAACGGCTCCGACTTAGGAATTGTAAGGTCGCGGGTTCAAACCCAGCCGAGCGCATTACCATGTGTAATTTATTTTATCACCAATGCCGTCCGGTAACCGTCTGGGCTGAGCCCAAGCCGTCGATGGTGCGTAGTGTTCCACGAAAACGTCAAACAAATATCAGTAAAAGGGGCCCAGCAGGGCCGAAGCCTTCTAAGGCTATACCTATAGCCGACTTCTGAAAAGGTTACAAGTGGTCCTAAAAAGCAAAGAGTAACATTAAAAAAAAAACAAGTGTTTTTATTTCACATAAGTGCTCCCTACAGGCCATATGGGCACTTATAAAACGTAAAGTTATTACAATATTTCCATATTACAGTATTAATAGATATTATGTAAGGTCCGTAAGGACAGTGTAGACCAGTCCATATTGTACTCAAAAAAATGTAAAAATGTAAGAGAAAAAAAAATGTTTTTGTCAGTAAAATTTTGACACGCTCTCGCGCTCTACCCTACAGCGATAGAAGTCATTGAATGATTTCCCACCTCAAAAAAACCAGCTTCGCACAAGTGCAAATTATAGACATAAAACTTCCACGTTTATTGTTTTTTTATAAGTGAAAACCGCATTAAAATCCGTTACGTGTTTTAAGACGAGACACAGACGTGAAAAGAGACTTGGTTTTACTACTAGGTACTTATGTAAAGTTTTATTTCATTTGTTAGTAGTTAAGGCCAATGGACAAAGTAGAGAATGCTTGTGGGTCCGTCAGTAAATCCCCGCTTTTCCTGTCTTAGAACACATATTTAATGATAAATAAAAAAAAAATACATTGACAGTGTAAAAAAGTCCGACTAAAAAACATTTAATATTTATTAAAAACATAATTTGGCGTCAAAAATCCTCCATTTTAATTTTTCATATTTTTTAAGTTCGCCATGTCATTCTTACAACTAAAAGGAATGTAACGAGATAAAATGTAACAAGCCCTTTAAGCTCTAGGGCGTGCCAAAGAAATATACTTACATACATACAGACACTCGAAAAACATAGGACTCTCTTTTTGGAACAGTCGGGTAAAAAGTTCTACCACAAGAATTAATAACTAGTTTTCGACGATATTAAAACTACAGTAAAGTAAAATAAATACAGTTTCATGATCAATTCTATTTTACAGTTGCGTGACAAAGGAACATGAGGTGTCTGAGCTGTACCCTCATGTCACCAATAACTGTGGCCAATCACTCTAGGTTTCAATTGAAATGTGAATAGTAAGGAATGCATCGAATTTTGGTATATAATGGATAGATAGACTTATTCTGCGGTTTGAAATACCGTTCTCGAGAGAAAAACGAAAAGTAGCATAAGTTACTCCTTGTAACATTTGTTATCCGTCACTGAAAGTCCCGTCAAAATCTGGCGAGCGGTTTCAGAGATTAGCCAGAACAAAGAAATAGTCAGACACACAGTCGGACGAAAATTTTTAAAATTGCCTCTTTGTGGTATCGAATATACTTTCGAAAGCATTAAGTAAAAAAAAACATTTTGATATTATAAACACACACTTCTATTTTATTTAAATAATAACAATAATAATGTATAGATATAATTATTTGCTCACTCATATGACTCGCTGATGGGAGCGCGTGTCAAAATGATTGTGCTGAGTGTTGTTGAAACACACGTCATCAATGTCATGTTTGTGAACGGGTACCTTCAATTATGTGGTAACTTCCAATGACTGTTTTTCATTTTAATATTTTGAATTGTTTTTTTTTTAAGTTTATTTACATAGTTCTCAGCAGAAACGACAAGAAATATTTTCGTACGCTATTCAAAATATTAACCAAACGCTTAGTTGACACTTTTTAGTGACCCAAGGGTTGGCTTGGTTGGTTGGCTGAAACCCGTAGTCCTAGAACGCAAAGGGTAATTGAAGGATACAGGTGTGGTTTTAGTCAGTAAAAGTCTGACACGCCTTCCCGCTCCACCCAGACCGCGAGAAGTCATTTTGATGATTTCCCAACTTTAAAAAAAAAAAAAGTTTAAGTATTGCCATACGACGTGGCAATTTGGGGACACTTCCAGTCGACAGTCGCTATGTTTTTGTTAATTTTAATTAGTTAAGTGTTTTATTTTTCTTTTTCATTATTTAATTAGTTACAAAATAAATATATAATTACTTTTACTTAAACACTTGAGTGCTTTTGTATAAAAAAAAAAACAAAGTAACGTCATCAGAATCGAGTACTGTTGAAAATATAAAAATTGCTTTAGAATTTTATCAAATGAAAAACACAAATTGTTTTTTTTTCTAACAATCAAAATGTATTTAGTCTGCGGTGTGTAGAACATTAAAAGCATAAATAATTATTTTTTACTCAAAATGCACGCCAACATTTTACAAAACCTCCCTTTGTAATACAGAATTATTCATGGCCTACCCATTTATAAGATCAGTTGTTCGCATTTCAAGTCAATTTTCAAGAAAATGGGTCGTGGGTCGTGGCTAAATAAAAAAAACGAAGGCCCTAGGCAAGCAATTAGGACGAAGGGCAATGGAACGAGCTATGCTCGGAGTTTCCTTGCGTGATCGCATCAGAAATGTGGGTGTCCGTAGGAGAACCAAGGTTACCGACATAGCTCGAAGAATTGCCAAACTTAAGTGGTACCGCTCCTCTACTACACTACTACATGACCACGTAGGGCATATTGCTCGCAGAACAGATGGTAGTTGGGGATGTAAGGTTCTAGAGAGGCGACCACGTACCGGAAGACGCAGCGTTGGAAGGCCTCCTACAAGCTGGACTGATGACTCGGTGAGGATCGCAGGAATCCGATGGATGCGTCCCCCATTTTATTCTTTGACAATTTATAAGATAGAAAAACGTTTTCCGGGTCAGCTAGTAATGTTATAAAAAAAGTCCCCCACCACGTACAGACGCAATTAATCGCGAACAGAGAGACTGACAGCTGTCTCTCTGTTCGCGATTAACTCAAAAACTAGCTTATCGATTTTCATACAGTTTTAACCAATAGATTATTAGATAATTCATGAGAAAGATTTGAGTTTATATTAAAGATTTTTACCATCCGTTGGAAGCTGAGGCAGGCCGCTAGTACGTTATAAATGTACAATATTGAGATCATGACAATTGTTTAATGCGTAGCCTGGCAATAGGCCAAGAAAAGTAGCATAAAAAGAATAATACAGCCAACTGGCACATAGTCTAATGTTGGTACTAAATCATATGGCTTATTTCGCCTTACAATTTTTTTTTAACGGTCTTTAAAAAGGAGGAGGTTATATGTTTGGCTGTATTTATTTTTATCTATGTTCACCGATTTCTCGGTCAATTGTGACCTGATTTTCAATTTTTTTTTTGTTTTGATTAAAAATTACTGAATTGGTCCCATAGAAATATTGTTATGATCTGATAATGAACTTAGAAGGTATGAAACGGAACTCCTCATAGAATCATAGCAGAAATATTGTAACAAGCAAAATTGTCTGTAATAGGAGACTCCACAAAGATACACGATAACACTTAGGTACTGTTATTCTACAGTCGCATTGTGTGGCAAAAGTGATAAAATAACTAAAACTAAATACTGTTGATGGTGGAAAGTATTCAATAGCTCTTGTGCATCGGAAGTCGAGTCGGCAGTCGGTGAGAAGTGATATGAAAGAAATGGGAGTTAGTGATAGCGTGACGAGTGACAGGGTAGAATGGACGAAAAAACGAAGATTCATATTACAGTTACATTGTTTTCTATTAGAATTCATATGTAACATATTCTAATGTTTTTGCAGTACTTGGCAGCTAATGTATCGAGATAAAGGCCAAAGCTTGTGTTTTTTTTTGAGGTTGGATATAATCCAATGACTTCTCACGCTCTGGATGGAGCGTATCAGACTTTTACTGACTAAAACCACACCTGTGTCCTTCAGTTGTCCTTTGCGTTCTAGGACTACGGGTTTCCTTTTCAGAAATTCCCTGCGGTTCTAACTAGCGGGCATTGGCCCTGCTAGGCTCCTACGGTTTGCTAACATCTCTTTGAGGAGCGCGTGGATCACTACGCGCTGTTGACGACTGGGCTCGGTCCGGTCAGTTACCGGGCGGCTGGACGGCGAGCTACCTATTGCTCGACGTCCGCAAGCCCGTGTCAACCGTGGCTGGTAGTCGGGGTCGGAATATCGGTGGCTGGGGCGTGAGGACGTTCGTTCCTTCACGCGAGCGGCCTCCTCCATTGCTAGCATTACTGCTTCGCAGAAGGAGGCGACCTGCCATTCCTGCTCGCTTTGGACCGTAGCCTGCACCAGGGCCCGGCACGAGAGGTCGTTGCCGCCGATTGCCTCCACGAATACAATTGAGGAAACCTAATTATGAATTAACCTCGCCTTTGTACATCAGCTGTCCAATTTTTTAAATAATTTGTTAAGTATTTTATGTACAATAAAGAATATAAGAATAAGAATATAAGAGGACACGGTGGTGCTCCGCCCAAGCGGGGTACACCTCCACCGTGTCCTCCGGGCAGTCCACACAATGGTGACACCCGGGCGTTTCTTCAGCCTGAATCCAACGCAGGAACCTCCCGAACTTGCCATGTCCGGTGAGGACCTGCGTCATGCGGAAGGTGAGGACGCCGTGAGTGAGTGTGTGTATGATCATTACTTCTTCACGCTCAAACGGCTGTACGGATTTTGATAAAACTTGATACACAGGTAGACTATGTCCTGGAATAAAATATGAGATTGGGTCAATTTCGCCGACAAAATGACGTTTCTTGTATGGTAACCCACCTTCAATTTTTTAATTTAATTTAATTTTGTTGTAGCGGTAATAAAAATTCAACTTTCCACCTCTTACGGTTTATGAGCCCGCTGACGGACGGACAGACAGCTGAGACTAAGTAATAAGGTCCTGTTTCCACCCCTCTGGTACGGAACCCTGAAAATATAGATGAAGTTTTAGGCATTCAGTAAAGTCAGTGACCTCTTTCATTATTACGTAATGATTCGTGCCTTTCAGACGCAGAATGTTAACCAGTTCGTGAAGATATTCCCATTAAATTATATGGATCAACTACTTCTTTGATATTAGTTTTCATATTATCTGGGATGTAATAGTGCTCTCTAACCGTAACCGAAACTATCTAGTTTTTGAGATATAAACTGAAACTTTAACGATCCGGACTAAGCGTTTCGCTTCGTCGTTTATGCCGCGTACATTAAAGGACTGGAATAATTTGCCTGCTGCGGTCTTCCCGTCCAACTATAATTTAAGTGTCTTCAAGGCTAGAGTGAATAGGTTCTTAATAAACTAGTGCGCCTCACTATCAATGATTGCATCACTGCTTACCATCAGGTGGGATCGCAGTCAAGCACTGGTTTATATCAATTAAAAATAATGTGGTTCGGAAAAATCTTCGGGAATTGAACTATTTACATAGGTAAATTTGGGAACCCTCAGTGCGCGAGCCCGACTCGCACTTGCCAAGTTTTTTTTTTGGGAAATTATTAAATAACTCTTCCATGTTTGGGTAAACGAGGTAAAGAGTCAAATTTTTCTGCCTAAGACCCACCCGTGTTCATTTAGTTGCCCTTTGCATTTCAAGGCTGCGGTAATTAATTTAATTTACTTAATTTACTTTTTTTCTTATTTTCATTTAAGAGCTTTAATTGTAAAAGACGATGTTCGTCCTACTAATTAGTGGCATATATATAGTAAATCTTAGTCGAAATCTGTCTTTCAAAATACAGCTGGCCCTAGTTTGAGAGACGGGGTCATTAACTGTATGGTTACAATTGTTATATTCTAAATAGTTGCTATATATACCACCATTATGTACAAACTAATGTAGCCCTTTTATGCTAATTAAACATTTATTATTATTATTTTTATTTATTTATACATCTCAGAACCCTGAGATCCTGGACCTTTGGAAGGCGTACGAGGGGCCGAAGCCAACTCGCAGAGGCCCTTTAGATATTTTTTATGGAACGTGATACCAACCGACGATTATCCCTGTACGCGCTATGCTAGTGCACGCAAGGACTATCCCCGGTTGGTAGAAAACTATTGCGACATATGGAAAACAAAGATAATAGGGCTATGGTTTTTGGAGTCTTAAGTGAACTGGTAACCTGGAACTATGTTAAGACTATGTCCTCTGCCTGAACAATTTATTATATTCACCGATAAAAGGAAGGGGGTGACTTGCACACTCAATACATGGGCCCCCAAAAACTATTAGCTACCATGAAGTGACGTAGAACCAAGAGGGCAACATATCCTGAGGTGCTTGAGGAGTGGAGAGGTGTATCACGGCTATCAAGACAATCCCGGGAGTACGGTCAAGATCCCTACCAGCACCTTACTGGATTATACATTCTTCTCCCGAGCACGTTTGCTCTTGCGAATCTCCACTCAAGCCAGCCAATATAGGCAGGAGAGAAGTGGGAGCTCTGTTCCTCGTTCGTGTTCACTATAGCCGGCCAATAAAGGCAATCCGGAGCTGAAGAACAAGAGTTCTCCCGGGAGATCGGTTCCATGGGGTCACTAATGCCCAACAGTTCGCCAGAAAACTGCCCTGCGGATTATTATTAATAATTGATTCGAATAGTCTGGTTTTCCTCGTGGCTTGGTGTTGCATTTACCCACGTCTATCAAGTTCATTAGTTGCCTATTTGATCCCTTTTCGCACCCCTATTAAACTGGTGCATCAAACTCACAGTTCATAGAACTCAATTGGAGTCTAGCCTTCTCAATATCGTGTGTATACAGAGCTGTGTAAACTGAGCGCTTGACTACACAACGATGCAATCGTTTGAGCTGGCAGCGGTACACACTTAGTATTGAATAGGATGAGACAGATTGACCAACCCGCACTGGGCCCGCGTGGTGGATTACGGCCCATTCCCTCTCCTAGAGAGGAGGCCTGAATCCCAACAGTGGGAACATTAAAAGGCCGACTATGCTATGCTATGAGACAGATTGAAGATATATACACCATTAATTTTTAATTAGTACAAATATTTAAAGGGCTTATTAGAAAAGATCTTGTTATTATTTAAGTAAAGTCTCAATAAAATAATATTAATTAAAAGTAAAGTTATTAGCCGTTGTTTATATCCCAAAATGTCACTCACTTTACAGAAATTTTCTACCGGCTATTGATTGGAAAAATGGAAAAATAACTGCACCTAGTATTAACTTTACTAGTAGCAACTATTATGAATGATTGATTCGATTATGAATTTACCAATTATGAAAAATATAGCACAAGTATAGGAAAAAGTCTGGTAACTTTTTTGAAGTTACGTTATTTTTTTGCGATTCAGGAAAATCTTCGATATTGAACTATTTATATAGCGGAACCCTCCGTGCGCGAATTCAATTCGCAGTAGATCGATTTTTTTACGTGAAGCGGGAGATAGTGTCAGATTTTAACTGACTAAAACCCACAGAGTTACTTCAGTTGCTCTATTCCGAGGGCTATGGTAACTCTTTCGAACAATTTGCAGCCTCAGCAGGTATCGGCCGTTACAGACACTTTCAATCTTGCTGACATCTCTGACGTCGACCCGGGTTTAATCCTCACTGGACAGCCGGACGGCGAGCTACCCATTGCTCGCCAACTGCAAGCGCGCGCTATAGGGCCGTATTTGATTTTCATTATGTAGGTATATTGTTCGACTGTAAATAGCAATCTCTTTGCCAGCTTGTACGCATGATAAAAACGGAACAAACACACACGCTTTAATTATTTATTTGATTGCTAACTTCAAAAACCCGCACCTACGCACATAAAAAACCTCATTACCCGAGCTCATGGCGAAAAGAAACTTAAATAGAACACACCTGAATACTTTTACGAGCCTGTTTCGGGGTAGAAGACCACAGAGCTTCGAAACTCCTAGACAACCGCCATGGCTGAGGATTAAGCGAAAGGTAGCCCTCGCACCACGGTAATTGTAAGAATACTGTGGATTTTTGTCAGTAAAAATCTGACACTCTTTCTCGCTCTGCCCAGATATCGTTTTTTTACGTTGCAAATCATCTCAAAGTGATGCTTTCACTTTGAGTTTTTTTTTTTGAGGTGGAAAATCATCCAATACCTTCTCGCGCTCTAGGGTGGGGTGAGAGGGCGTGTCAGATTTTTACTGACTAAAACCACACCTTTGATTCTAGGTAACTTTCGCGTTCTAGGATCTCGAGTTCCTTTTTCAGAAGTTTTCCATCGCCCTAGCAGGCATCAGCCCTGCCGGGTCCCTACAGTTTTGATGATATCTCTTTGAGGCGCTCAACGACTCGGGCTCAGTCTTCATAGGATGAGTGGACGGTGAGTTACCCATTGCTCATCGACCGTAAGCCAGCGCCTACGGTGGCCAGAGATCACTCTGAAATTCCCTTTGCCCGGGGCGTCTCGTGGCGCGGCGTAAGGGTGTGAGGATGTACGTTCCCTCACTCTTGCAGTCGCCTAATTTCTTCCGCTTTGGGTGGAGCGATAGGGAGTGAAAGACTACTAACTAAAATCCATCAGAGTTTTTTTAGTTGCCCTTTGTATTCCAGGACCACGATCTTTTGATCAATTTTGCAGGCCCTTGTCACAATTTGTCGGTGATTCACGACCCAGAAAAGAGTCATATATTAGGTATACAGATCACTCAATTTTGTGACGTTTATGATCGGTCGTCGTATGTTTATCGATGGGGCCGAAAAGTTCCTTAGCCTTACCGGAAAACGCAGCTTAGGAAGATCTCCCGATAACATAGCGAAGGTCGCTGGAATCTGATGGATACGAGAAGTACAGGATCGGTCTTTATGGCAACGCTTGGAGGAGGCCTATATCCTGCAGTGGACGTCTTTCGAGCAGTGGTGACCGAGTGGTAACGGCCCCGACTTACAAGTTGTCGGTTGCAGGTTCAAAGCCAGGCGCATTACTTTGTGTAATTTATTTCATCACCACTGCTCTCAAAATGGTGAAGAAAAATATCGTGATGAAACCGGCATGTCCTGGAATCAAAAAATTCGAAGACATATGACATTCACCAACCCGCACTGGACCCGCGTGGTGTATTACGGTCCATTCCCTCTCCTAGAGATGAGGCCAGAGTCCCAGCAGTGGGAACATTAAAAGGCTGATTATGCTTATGCTTATGGACGTATTTCAGCTAAAATGATGTTGATATGTGATGATGATCCAGTGTTTAATATCAATGATTCTGTCTTTATTATGACAGCAGAAAATTGTGCTCAGTGCGCATTGCGCAGGCATGAATATAGCGTCCAGTCCGCCTATATCGATTCCATGTTCTGTGGGCCAAGCGAATAAAATTTGTTACGGTGTAAAGAAAAACAGGGAGGGTTAACTGACATTTTTATTTGTAGGTTAAGTGATGAGGCGAGTAACGGGTTAACGGTAGAATTGTTTTAGTTTTAAATTTAGAAATAGAGTTTTGAAGGTTGATTTAGTTTCCGAGGCATTGAAACTTCGTGAGGTGTTAAACATGTTTATTTTTGAAATAGCCTTGGTTTTGTGTACTTGAAAATGTTTAGTTGTAGTTTTGTAATAGAACAGTACGCTGATAATACTCGAAGACTGCTTCAGAGAATCGAAATCCCAACAACGGTGTACCGATGCGGTTACCTACTCCTTCTGCGAAGGAGTAATGTGAGCTAAGGAGGTGGCTGAAAGCGTGAGGCGGAGCAAACCTCACGCTCCGGCTCCCGCCGTCGAGGGATCAAGTTCGACTCTTACTGGATGGTCGGACGACGAGCCACCCATTGGTTGTCGTCAGCTACGGTGACCGGGGATTGCCCTGTGACTCCTGTGAAGATGTCCAAGAGTTTCTCCACGAGGTCTTGCCGGTGCTCCACCTAAGCGGGCCACTTTCACCGTATGCTCCACTGTGTCCTTTGGGTGGTCTGCACAATGACACTTGGCTGGTTACCTAAAAAGTGATTTAAAGACATTGCAGTAAATCTTAATTTTCTTATGTATCTTTTACTTGTTCTTAATAAATGCTCATAAACTAGTGCGCCTCACCATAAACAATTGCATCACTGCTTACCATCAGGTGAGATCGCAGTCAAGTACTAGTTTATATTATTTAAAAAAATAAAAGCCTTTTTACCTTGTCACAGGAGGCCCCCATTAACCTCAAGTGTCCAAGGCCTCCAATAAGTAAACGACGGCTTTACCTCGTAATCATTCTATTATCTCATGAAAATGCACATTTAAACTCTACCACTGTTATATTTATCAAAATAAACGTCTTTATCGTGGTTATACTAAGTAACAGGTGGAAATACGTGGGTCTGTAATTTATAACATAGATAGTAACAGGGTGTATGGCGAAGCGAAGGGCTTATTGCACTCCCTTGGGAATAAACATATGGGTCTAAAGCCCATAGTCGGTCAAGGGTTAAAATGCAAACGTTTCACGGTTGCCCGTTAAATGACGTTGAATTTTTACATGAATGTCAATATTTGTTGACATAATATTGAGTACCCACATAATTTTGGGCATATTTTTGTCCGAAGTAAAATAAATTCTTTTCTATTCTATTCTATTCTATTCTATTCTATTCTATTCTATTCTATTCTATTCTATTCTATTCTATTCTATTCTATTCTATTCTATTCTATTCTATTCTATTCTATTCTATTCTATTCTATTCTATTCTATTCTATTCTATTCTATTCTATTCTATTCTATTCTATTCTATTCTATTCTATTCTATTCTATTCTATTCTATTCTATTCTATTCTATTATGGCGGTAAGTCCCCTCTATGAGGCGTGGTTGGAAAGACCTCACGGTGTCCTCACCTTCCGCATGACGCAGGTTCTCACCAAACACGGTAAGTTCGGGAAGTTTCTGCACCGGATTCGTGTGGAAGCGGTTCACAGATCGCCCGGAGGACACGGTGGAGCATACGGTAGAGGTGTGCCCCGCTTGGGTAGAGCACTGTCGTGTCCTCGTGGGGGCGATCGGCGGCAGTGATCTCTCGCGCCGGGCCTTGGTACAGGCCATGGTCCGGAGCGAGGAGGAATGGCAGGCGGTTGCCTCCTTCTGCGAAGCAGTAATGCTAGCAAAGGAGGCGGCCGATCGCGTGAGGCAACGGTCATCACGCCCCAACCGCCGCCGGGATTCCGATCCCGATTTCCGCCCACCGTAGGCGCGGGCTTGCGGACGGCGAACGATGGGTGGCTCGCCGTCCGATCGTCCGGTAACTGTCCGGACCGAGCCCAAGTCGTCGACGGCGGGTAGTGTTCCACGCGCGCCTCAAGGAGATGTCAGCAACCGTAAGGGCCCAGCAGGGTCGAGGCCTACTGGGGCCATGGGTGATGTGAAAGTGACCCCCGGGGCCCTGGAAAAAAAATGGCAAAGTAGGAACAGGAGTGGGTTTTTAGTCAGTAAAAGTCTGACACTATCTCTCGCTCCGCCCAGGAGCGGGGGTTGTAATTAGATGATTTTCCCACCTGAAAAAAAAAATGTTCAATTGAATAAAAATCAATTTGCGAAAAATTAAAACAGCAACGGAACATCACTCGAAAAAACTCCGTGTCCGAATGGTTCATAATTAGAATAATTAGAACGGTATGTTTCCAGTAAAAAGGAAAACAACTCGACAACAATAACTTCAACGACGCCAACAGAATCTGCCGCGTTTGAAAAAATAATTAATTCAAAACTCGTAATCATTTTGTGTTCAGAAATCTCATATTTAAAGTTGGTGTTAAATAACAAAGACACCAAACTAGAAATCATGTCTTTCGAAATTAAAGTTATTTTGAAATTTTTAGTGTTTTTAGGGTTTCGTACCTGAATTGGAAAAAACGAACCTTTAATAAGGGTTCGTGTTTTCACTTTGTTGTCCATCTGTCCGTCAAGACCCTTTTTGTCAGGAACGAGGTCTGCCGACACCTTAAAATAATGAAATTGAAACTTCTAAGTTTCCAATCTAAAGATTGGAAAGGCTGTTTTCTCAGGGTAAAACACCTATAGGGTATTTCCCGTTGACCTAGAACCCAGAAAATTGCTAAGAAGCAAGGTAGGAAAAAGTCTAAAACCGTGAATTTGTAGTAAGTACACAAAATAATAATATTTTTGGGGTTCAGAAGCATCTTCGAGATTCGGTTTGGGAATCGATCTATTTGGGAACTTTGTACGGAACCCTCGATGTGAGTTCGAGTCGCTATTGACGAGTTTTTTTTTAATATTAAATGAGGACTTGTTTGAGACAGCGGGAGTGAAGAAGGCCTGGAAGACTTGGGGAAGGCCCCACAGTGTTTACCCAAAAAGAAAGAAAGAAAGAAAAACCTTTTATTCGGCGGAACAAGGCGCAAATTTAGAACTAACAAATTATAAGTATATTATGTGAAAAAAATATAATATAACTATGTACATATTAACGCTCATGTTTTTTTATTTTTAAATAATGTACTACAAACGTAGATTACAAACTGTGTAAGACCTTACGTGAGCATAGTTTCGTACTTTCATTTGAAACAGCCAGTAAACACGTAGATACATAATATACGAACAACTTTGTTAAAATTACCGCTAATTTCGCTCAGTTTAGAGTAACCTTTTGCGAAATGGCACTGCTGGGTAAAAGGTTAGGTCTTTGATAAATTCAAGGCATCGTTTTAGGGGTTAGAATTTCAAGGTTCTGCAGGCCACGTAAGTCTGATAGATATAGGCATGTGAAGGAACACAGGTGGGTTTTAGCACAGAACACTAATTTATTTACAAGCACTTGTATAACGTTACGGAGGATGTCCAAGGCGTTGTACAATAGAAACCTACAAACTAAAATAAATGTATTTAATAAAACAATATTAACCTAATAACAAATTCACACACATTGAAGAAAAAAAAATAACTAACATATAAATTATAACTAATGTAACGAAATCTATCCACATACAATGCGCGCTCGAACAACGCACACATAGACACCGCTCTCGGACACGATATCTCAGCGCGCTCGAACCAGTGAGAGCGCGAGTGCCTCCGCTTGAGACACGCATTTATGAACTTTTGGAGCAATAAAAAAGTTATTTTAACTGTTCATTGGACAGTTGCTTAAATTCAACATTAAATGGTGAATTATCCTTTTTTGGGCTGGCCTGTTGGTCTAGTGGTTAGTGGCCCTGACTGCTATGCCGGGGGTCGTGGGTTCGATTCCCACCCAGGACAAATGTTTGTGTGATAAGCCGATCATTTGTTCTGTGTGTGGGTGTAATTTATCTATATATGTATGTATTTAGAAATATATAAGTATGTTTATCAGTTGTCTAGTACCCATAACACAAGCTCTGCGTAGCTTGGGACTAGACGGCGTTGTGTGATAGTTGTGAAATATTATATTATATATTATTATATTATTTAAGCTAGTACCTACGAGAACGAAAGTTACGTAGGTATTTGCTTGTAATTTGTTCGTTCGTTTTAGTGTAACACAGACCAGTTTGGTAGGTAGGTAGGTAAGCGTCCGTAGGTAAACAGTAAGGGGTCCATTACACGGTCATGCAAGCGTCAATCAAAACCATCAATCATGAATGAAGCTTGACTGACGGAATTTTATCGCCATACATTTTTCATCATACAAACGTCAGTCATCGCATTATACGGTAGGTTTTTCTTCAGTCAAGATATTTGACTGTGGCAAAACTGACAGCAAAACCTATTGTGTAATGGACCCCTTAAGATAGGAACTGTACGGTGAGCTGGCACTTGGGCGCGCGCGAATCTCGCGACAGGACGGCAACCCTAGTGCGACCGCCGAGTGTAGGTTTTTTTTTTTTTTTTAGGTGGGAAAATCATCTTATGACAAATCTCGCTCTTGGGCGGAGCGAGAGATAGTGTCAGACTTTTACTGACTAAAAACCCACTCCTGTTCCTTCTTTGCCTTCGTCCCAGGGCCCCGGGTTTCGCTTTCACACTACCCATGGCCCCAGTAGGCTTCGACCCTGCTGGGCCCCTACGATTTGCTGACATCTCCCTGAGGCGCGCGTGGAACAATACGCGCCGTCGACGACTTAGGCTCGGTCCGGATGGTTACCGGACGATCGGACGGCAAGCCACCCATTGCTCGCCGTCCGCAAGCCCGCGCCTACGGTGGCCGGAAATCGGGATCGGAATCCCGGCGGCGGTTGAGGCGTGAGGACCCTTGCCTCACGCGATCGGCCGCCTCCTTTGCTAGCATTACTGCTTCGCAGAAGGAGGCGACCGCCTGCCACTCCTCCTCGCTCCGAACCATGGCCTGTACCAAGGCCCGGCGCGAGAGATCGCCGCCGCCGATCGCCCCCACGAGGACACGGCGTTGCTCTGCCCAAGCAGGGCACACCTCCACCATGTGCTCCACCGTGTCCTCCGGGCGTTCCACACAGTGGCGACACCCGGGCGTGTCTTCCGCACGAATCCGGTGCAGGAACTTTCCGAACTTACCATGTTCGGTGAGAACCTGCGTCATGCGGAAGGTGAGGACGCCGTGAGGTCTTTCCAACCACGCCTCAAAGAGGGGACTTACCGCCATAATTGTGGCGTGCCCAACCGCCGAGTGTAGGTATGGAAAGTGAAGTACATACATGAGATTGACTTCCGTACCTATTTAATTTCTAGTTTTAGTCAGTAAAAGTCTGATACTCCCTCTCGCTCCACGCATACGAGTTATTGATGATTTCCCATCGAAACAAAAAGAGTCACCGCGGCCCTGTAACACAAAGGGTAACTGAAAAACCACAGGTTTTTTAAGGTGGAATAAGTATATCATTATTTTACCCAATAGACGACCACAGTTCGACATAGGCCTCCCTAAGTATCGCCATAACGACTGATCATGTGCGGTTTGCACCCATCGGATTCCTGCGATCCTCACCAGGTCACCACCTTGTGCAAGGCCTTCTAACGCTGTGTCTTCCGCCACGCGGTCGTCACTCCAGCCGTCGTCGCGCCTCGAGTAAAGAAGAAAGAAAGAAAGAAAAGAAAGAAAACATATTTATTCTGCCCAAATAGACGCACAATAAAAAATAGTCATCTGTCGGGCCATGTGCAAACCGGGCATAACTGTGCTGCACCATAGACACTAGACAATAAACACAGTTGACATCATTTTGCTCTATGATATTTTATATTTAGAATTTTATCATTATATATAGTCTGTGGTTGTGTATACAAAACAGTCTAATCTTATAGCTTAGTCTGTGGTTGTCCATTATCTATTGCACCGACCGACCAGAGACTGACATAAAATAAATAAAAAAATAATAAAAAATAAACAGTAATCTAAGAAAAACAAATAACAATAATGTAAATCCAAGTTGTGCGTCGCATCTAGGCAAAAATAGGTTGTTGCTCAGCTTATATCGTGACGCTGGGCAAATCCAGCAATCTACGATGCTGATTTTCAGCAACCACCGTTCTAGTGACATTTTGGCGCTTATTCCGTGACCTTATCTATTTCGACAGGTTAGTACATATACACAAATAGCACATGAACAAATTGAATACTATGAAGATTCACACAATGAAAATAACAACATTACAAACACAATAAACAATACTAAAATTGCACAAATACACTACACAAAACATTTATATGCATAAAATAACAGATGCTGAACCCATAATACAAATTGCACCATAATATGGGGAGGCGCATGATGGCGGCGACTCATACAGTCTGCTCGACAGGATCACTACAATCAAGTCGGGAGTAGGCCACGCTCCTCCTCCGATTCCTTTGTTCTGACGCCATCTCAATGCTCAGTCACGTGGTCAGAACAAAAGAATTGGAGGCTTGGCCTACTCGAGGCGTTCGACGCAAACGAAACGATCGTAACAAGGCTTGGGGGGCAGACCCATTACCCTCCATCGAACATCTGATCTGTGTGCAATGCCCTATCGTGTGTGGAGTAATTCAGCCACTTATGAGCTGGTGCGGCAAAATGCCATCTAACAGCTTTGAATTCGGTGGAAAGGCATGCGAAGAGGCTAATTGGTGGCCCAGATTTGATAAAGTCCCATTTACAAAGCCTTGAGCACAGGCTTAGGATAGCCAGCCTTTCAGTATTTGACTGGATGCATTTTTGAGAGGTTTAAACAATTTTACTGCTGCCGTTTTCCCGTCCGATTATAATGTAGGTGTCTTCTCTTAATAAACTAGTGCACTTTACTATCAAAGATTGCATCACTGCTTACCATCAGGTGTTATCCGCCTACTGCCTAGTTTGGCGATTCTTCGACGCCTACTGCAAAGAAAATATGGCAATGCAATTTTAATACCTACTTGTCGTATTCAGAGAACACCTAATCCAACATCCAAATATAGCTGTTTCTGATGTTCAGCATGCAAACTCAATTCCAAGGCCATCCACCTGTAGCCTGTTTGTTCGATATGCCACGGTAACTGGTTTTAACTAGTTTAACCCAGTTTTTACTCGACTGACGTGGAATCGTGATGGGTTCTGATGGGATGATGGCATTTCGAAGCTACGGTTTAGAAGTTTGGTGTGATTTTATGGAGGTTTGGCTAGGAATTAATTAAGGGGTAGGTCAGTTTTTGGTAGGCTTTTTTTGTCTTATTTGTAGCCCATATAGTATCGTACATATGGTTTAATAATAATAAAAAAAAAACATCGTTCAGGCAGGAGCCATAGTCTTAATATAGTTCCTGGGAACCAGTCCATTTAAGAATCCTAAAACCATAGCTCGATTGTTTTTGTTTCCCATATGTTGCAATAGTTTCCCACCAACCGGGGGTTGTCCTTGGATGCACTAACACAGCGTGTACAGGGATAATCACCGGTTGATACCACGTTCCATTAAAAGCGTCAAAGGAGCCTCTGCGAACTCGTAGCGACCCTTTTGAAACCAACTGGTTTCGACTCCTCGTACGCCTTCCAAAGGTCCAGGACC
This sequence comes from Mythimna pallens, assembly GCA_961205895.1. Lineage (NCBI taxonomy): Eukaryota > Metazoa > Arthropoda > Insecta > Lepidoptera > Noctuidae > Mythimna > Mythimna pallens. Next base: position 9,613,119 of record OY540849.1, on the reverse strand, counting down.
TCAGTCAATAATAATATTCCACAACTATCACACAACGCCTTCTAGTCCCAAGCTAAGCTGAGCTTGTGTTATGAGTACTAGACAACTGATAAACATACTTAAATATTTCTAAATACATAAAGACGTTTTGGACGTAAAGAATAGTCCTCTCTCTTTCCGTGGGTGTCGGAAGAGGCGACGAACGCGAGCGACGATATCTGCAAATAAGGGATAGGTATTTTATGGATATTGGGAATATACACATTATTAGTAAAAATCTAACTAACAAACTTCAACACACACTGCTAACTGAATATTTTGAAATGTAGCGTTAAAAATTCCTCCTCATCGCTGTCGACTGAAATTCTGCAGAAAAATAGATAGATAATCTCTGATCGACGTGAAAGCCAACCCATGGGTTATTGATAAATAATTGAATATTTTATTAAGATTAAAAGAGATTCAAAAATTCAAAGCATTTTATTTTATTTACAGGCACTTTTGAAATGTCAAGAAGTCAGTCAGACAGAAAAAAAATGATGTTAATTGCACATTCCATTAGATCTCTATGGAGAAGAATGTGCTAGAAACTCCATGGACACTCTTTTCAATCATGTTATGTATTACAAATACCTCGGTTACATGTTTCTTGACGCTACTATCATGTGAGAACAATGTAAATAAAGTAAAAATAAAAATTACTTGTAAAGGACATTACTCGTCGTCCATACATAGCTCGCCTAAGATCCAACCGGGAGGTGTATTTACTCTTTGGGTTTTAGATAATGTATATTTTCGATTAAACCTAAATTAAAACAACGGACACTTTTGAGAATTCTGAAAAAATCAAAACACTCGGATTTTGAGGTTATACTTACGTCAATAAAAACATTCGTTATGTAACAATAACTTAGCATTTTTTTTTTATGGCAATTGAGCCGTTTGCGACTATTCTGCCAAACTTAGCATTTATTACTGAATGACATTACTACCAAATGTCAAATGTTATCATCTGTGAATTTATCAACTGTCAGTGTCGATATTATTTCTCGTTTCAAACAGCGCTTTCAATCAAGTTTTTTGATAAGGCTTATTATGGTTCCGCTACATCATAGCGGACTGTTTGTAATTAAAAATCATTATCGTATATCAAGTGTTGAGAATACTGACGCTTGTCTGTATCAAACTTCTATTAAGAGTGCTGTTACAAAGACTTGGCTGTATGAGCTATAATACCTTTGCCTATTAAAAACTCAAATTGTTAAGACGGAAGCTAAGGACGAAAGTAAATACTTTTTAAAATGTTTTCGAAATTAAAAAGTGTCCGCTCTACTAAAATATAAGTAATGTATGTTATTAAAAGAACTAGTAATTATAGTAAATATTTCATGCGTGTTGGTTCATAGGCCATTTTTTATAAAGTCCTTTGTGTTTTTCTTGTACTCTATACAAAAATTATTAGTACTTATAATCACATTTCGATAGAATGAATGTGCGATGCGTTGGCCGCTCGATCAAACAGATATTGGATATTTTGAACAGTCGACGTATTGAGTGTTCGATATATTGAACATTTGATTTATTAATCATTCGATGTTATGAACATTCGAGTATATATGTGTTCGATTAATTGTTATTCGATTATTTGGAATTCGATTAGGTATAGTACACCCATGAAATTTAGGGGCAGCGAGATTGTACAAAAGAGTTACCGTGGCCCTGGATCGGAAAAGGCAACTGAGGGAACACGGCCGAGTTTCAGTTAGTGTAAAACTCCCTCTTGCTCCACTCACCTAAAAAAAAAAAAACTAAATAAAAAAGTTCTGTTTTTTTGGACAATACTGCACTATTGCACTTCATTAGAAACAAAAAAATCAAATCAAAAGTCAAACCGGTGAAATGTACGATAGAAATCCTCAAATCTAAAGTCCTTCAATATGGACCAATCTCTAGAACCAATAAAGGAACTCTTAATTGATACCGGAGTGCCTTAATTAAATAACTGAAACTCAATCTGCTGCCATTGTACCATATTACAGGTAATTGGGCCCGCCGTGATTGAGTTAAAAAATAATTTTGTTGAAGGGAATTTTGTATGAATACCGGATATACACGTTTAATGAAACAATATGGGAGTTTAAGGAAGTTCCGTTGAGTTATTGGAAGCATGTTTTTGCAGAAATTGCATTGTAATTTGACTGATCTGTTGGTCTAGTGGTTAGTGGCCCTGACTGCTATGCCGGAGGTCGTGGGTTAGGTTAGGTGTAATTTATCTATAATATGTATGTATTTAGAAATATATATGTATGTTTGTCTGTTGTCTAGTACTCATAACACAAGCTCTGCTTAGCTAGAGACTAGACGGCGTTGTGTGGTAGTTGTAAAATATTATATTATAGTTTTTGCCATCATGGCTTGATTTCAGTATGTTCCACTAACTTCTGCTAGCGGTAAAGCCCGCGTAAAAGTAAAAAAAAAATCTTAACGTGAGGTGAGGTGGTGGTGGCATTAATAGTCTACCCTCAGAAATAAAACAAAATATTACATACAAAAATATCAAATGCAAACTTAAGCAATATTACTTAAGTACCATTTAAGAATGTTTTTTTTACTTGTTTGTGGACCTAAAGATTTTACAAATTGTTATAGACAATAACGTACAAAATATAAAAAAACTCATTATGTATAATTTCGATGTTGAGCTGGATTCGATAGCACAAGTTTAAAGCTTAGTGGTTTTTGGTTGCTATTTAACTTAGACTATCCTGTATTCTTTTGTATTAATAATAAATAAATGAAAAAAAAAACTTCCCGGAATAAAAGTATCTTATACAACATTATTTTTAGTATATGTGAAATCTGAATATATTTTGTTCAGAATCAGTAACTGAATTGATTCCAATAATTTTTACACCGTGTTATGTTTTTTCTCAAAAATATTTAAAAAAGGTCAGTCTGAGAGACTGCAGTCCATTTTAGGATATCCTGGCTCTCACTCCGAATTCAAAGACATTAGAAATAATATTCTTGATTTTAAGCATATCTGCTTAAAATATGAGAACAACATTTCTAATTTTAAGCATATCTGTTTAAAATACGAGGATAATATTTCTAATTCCTTCTAATGTAGGTACTCAGCGAATTCCCTCATTGGGAAAAGAATTCTTGAATTCAGATCAGTATTTGTGGATATTGCACACACAATTTCACCGCTGAAGTTTATGCCCCTGCCTACAAACAATAGATAAATGCGTGATGCTCAACGTATTCTATCTCTATTGTTTAAGCTTTCAATACAACCATAGTATGGTCCTATAAACAACAAATGGCTAGTAATTTCACAGAGAAACAAATGACTACCCAACCTGACCTATGGTACTAGACCCTATACAAATTAGCCTCTATCAAAAGGTCTCTAATTACGTGTGAAGGCCGAGGTAATTGCTATTGTCGGTTCCAATTACGTATAAGTGGACTGATTGTTAGTACCTAGCGGTAGATAAGAGTTAACAATCTGAGGTTAGTAGTTTTTAAAGTTGGTAATCATGAAATAAGTCCTTTCTCTCTGGGTGGAGCGAGAGAGATTGTCGGAATTTTACTGAGTAAAACCCACCTGTGTTCCGCGTCTAGGACCACGGCGCCTATTGTTCCACATGCGCAGCAAAACCGTAGAAGGCCAGCAGGGCCGAAACCTACAGAAGCCAGCCCGGATTCCGAAATGAAAACCCGGGGACCTGGAAAGCAAGGCAAATAAGTAGAGTCTCGTAGTAGTAAAGTAAAAGTCTGACACGCCCGCCCGCCCCGCCTTAGAGCGAGAGAAGTTTTCGAATGATTTCCCACCTAAAAATCATAATTATAGCATAAGTATAATCAGCCTTTTAATTTTCCCCCTGCTGGGACTCAGGCCTCCTCTCTAGGAGAGGGAATGGGCCGTAATCCACCACGCGGGCCCAGTGCGGGTTGGGGAATCTCACATGTCTTCGAAGTTTTGGTTCTAGGACATGCCGAGATGAAACCTTTTCATCGTGAGGAAACCTAAAAATAATTTCATTGAAAATAAAAGACTGATACCGCCTCTCTAGAAACTGGCATATACATAGTCTAGTATTATGGTACGAACCATTTTAACAGCCTTATCTCGCAGATAAAAACTCCTTTCGAGAAAAGGCAAAAGAAAATGGCCTTTTTAGGGCACACCGAAAAGATTATCGGTAGGTATTAGATAGAATGCCTTCTCCATTTCAGTCTGATGGGCCATTTTTTGTGGGAATATGTGTAATATATGACATTCCTTTCTTATGGTTTGTATGATAAATGACATTATATTAAATGGATTGAGTACTGTTAGGGATCGTAGGCGTACTCATCAGTGAACAAAAAACAAGTACCTACTAAATGTAAACGTTGTAGGTACATAAGTATCACTCATCATCACTACATAGTATAAAACAAAGTCGCTCCCCGCTGTCTGTCTCTATGTATGCTTAGATCTTTAAAACTACGCAACGGATTTTGATGCGATTTGTTTTAGTAGATAGAGTTCAAGAGGAAGGTTTATAAATATGTATAATATAGTAGAGAAACACTGGTTATTTTAGAAGTTTCTCATGTGACGTTGTAAATAAACACATTTTTTGCGCTAACATTGCAAACGCTGGCTGAACCCTACGAGATAGATCAAAATAATGTTATATAGTATTGTACAACTTAAAAAAGTCTACAAAAAAGTCCGCAATAGTATAAGTCTATCTCTAAGGGATAACCCACAATAACCATTTTTTATCCTTTACTTTTTACGAGAAATAATGGCTTATTTACGAAACAATTTTAAGCAATACAGTATTAATCCTTATAAAATTAAGTACCTTAAAAACATTGTGCATTTAATATAGATCAATATAGCCCTTTACGGCATGTAATTTTAATGAATATTTACGAAGATATTACAGATTTAAAATGCAGAGACATAGAGGTTGCGGTGCTATCAGCATTGCACTCGTGCGAAGCCAGGGCGGGTCGTTAGTATTTTATAAATTACGAATTCAAGGATTGAGAGACTAAAATATCTATAACAACAACTCGTGTCTGTTTTTAATGAAAAACAATATTTATTTTATAAATTTCTCAAAAATAATTTCGTAACAGTATTTATGTCCGCTTAAACTACAGGATACAATTATTCATGACCAGATTATAAAATAAAGAATTATTTAATTCCAAAAAAAATCTTGCCTCAGGCCGCTTGTACACACGTTTTTTTGACGTGAAAAGCCACTGGTAACTCGCCGTGTGGTAGATACGGTCGTCAGTGTTGTCTGTGAAAGCTGGTTGACAAAAAAGTTGCAAAAACCGCGGTGGAGTGATCGTGCCGGAGACAAAACGTGTGTGAACAACTACGCATTGTGAATAAACCATAGATTTTTACGGCGAAAAAACCTGTTTGTTACGTTTAGGTATAATAAATAATTTTGAAGAATTTTGGGGTAAAAATAAATTAATGCATTGACATCCATGATGATATTGTTTCATAGATGTACAAAACAATCAATCAGTTACAAAATCCATTTGCATAATTAATTGTCCTAAAGAAACACAAATTATATACAAACACTGCCAGGTAGTAAAAGCTTTGTAATAAAAAAAACACCAAGCCATCAATAAACCCCCATTTCACAAGCACAAAAGATTTATTCTACCATTTCAAACTACCCACCTGCTAAAATCATTTACGGAAGAAAATTCCGGCATTCTAAACAAAATCTCGTCCGTAATAGCCGGTAGCCCACTTCATCCGGTCCGCGGTTTGCCATCCGGTACGGTTCCGGCAAAATTATTTATTTTTTGAACAGTTTTGAGGGTACCTTTGAAGGTTCAAAGGGTTCGAAAAGCAGTGATTAGAACTCCGTGCGTACGGTTCGTGGGTTCATTATTCGAGGGTAAATAGTTTGGGTGAGGATTTAGTTGTTTTAGTGTGTTTTTGTAGGGACTAGAGTGAAGAATTTAAATTGAGTTAAGCTTGAGGAATATTTGGAGTGACTGAGCTGTTCTAAGTATGCCTGAAGGACAATAGTTTTTGTTGAAAGTTTAGCTTAATACATATTTTTTATAAATGTCTGTTCTGTAATAAGTTAAGGTGTGCAATAATGAAATAAATAAATAGTAATCAGCTTTTTAATGTTCCCATTGTTAGGAATCACGTCTCCTCTCTAGGAGAGGGAATGGGCCGTAATCCACCACGCGGGCCCATTGCGGGTTGGTGAATGTCACATGTCTTCGAATTTTTTGGTTCTAGGGCATGCCGGTTTCTTCACGATGTTTTCCTTCACCGTTTTGAGATCAGTGGTGATGAAATAAATTACACAAAGTAATGCGCCTGGCTGGGTTTGAACCCGCAACCTACAACTCGTAAGTCGGGGCCGTTACCTAAGTTGTAAAAACGGGATATATTTATATTTTTTGAAGACAAGCAACTTTGTGGTCGACGATGGAGCACGCTTACCTAGAAGTAACCTGTTCACTCTTGACTTAAAGATTCCAAGGTTGAAGCTATCAGGAAACAAAGAATACGGCAGATAATTCCATTTCTTAGCTGTACTCACAATGAATGTGTTCCCAAAACGTTTTGTGCGTATGGATGTCCATCATATACCGAGGACGTATCGTTGTACGCCTGGTGGTCCAATGATGTAACGGGATGTCGTGGATTTCTTTTTAAATATGACTTATTGTTTACTTTCTAGGATAAAATTTATACGAAATAATATAATACAAATTTTTACTTCTGTCTTACATAAAACTCCGCTCAGAATAACAAAGAATTAGAAAATAGTAAAGAACAAAGGGGAATGAAACTTTTCCCAAGCTGGCATGTAATTATTTTTCTTTTCGCCAAAAGTGAAACTTAGGCCATATCTTAAAGACTGTAAGATAAAACAATAGTAAAAAGAATTATGCCTACCAACCGTAATCAAACTAGGCTTCATTTCTGGCGAAAAGAAAAAAGTAAATCATGCCAATAGTTTGCATTGGCCTTTTTAGTTTCAGTTTTTATTACATCTGTAGATAAAAATATATGTTTATCAAATGAAAGAGTTGTAATTCCTGGATTTGGTTTTCAGGTTCACTGTTTTGTTATAGATAGGAAAAGACATTCCAGTTTTAAGGTATGTTGTTGATAGTCATATAAGTACATACTTAATGTTGTGGGAATCTTCGAAAGAGTCCCCGCAGCGCTAGAATGCAAAGGGCAACTGAGGGAACACAAGTGGGATTGAAAGAAAACAAACTATAACTTTAAAAAAAACTGAGAAATCTTTTTCCAGCTCACATAAAAGTCACAAAAGCTTGTTTAGTCCCTAATTTTTCCCATTATTGACTATGGTGATATTTGTTCTATAACCTGAATGCAGATCTCCTTAATAAACTTGACCACCTTCTGAATAACCTGCATTTGATTTGTTTTCAACCTCCGTAAGTATGATCATGTATCTGAACATTGTCCGCTTTTGAAATGGTTACCTATTCGTCAGCGTAAAGCACTAAGGGCCTTGACTGCCCTGTTTTCTTTTCTGGACAAGCCTTCTTCTCCTTCTTATTTGACTTCTCAAAAAATCCTTTGTTCTGGCCATAGTAAAAATCTCTGATCTACGAATAAACGTCTACTACTATGTCCCTAACACCGCTCTGGGTTTATCCAGTCCTTCTTGTTTGTTTAGGCCATCTCTCTTTGGAATACGCTCAAGTTGAACATCAGCCCCTTAACCAAGTTACGATCGTTTCGTTTGCGTCGAACGCGTCGAGTAGGCCACGCCTCCGATTCCTTTGTTCTGACCACGTGACTGAGTGTTGAGATGATGTCATAACAAAGGAATTGGAGGCGTGGCCTACTTGAGGTGTTCGACGCGAACGAAACAATCGTAATTTGGCTAGGGGGGCAGGATGGCATCCAGTCGATTCTCCTTTTTAACACATTCGCAAGAAGTTGGTAGAATAATAACAGCGTTGATTTGTTAAATTCGTTTCTCTCGATAATTTTAATTATTTCTATGTATATATTATTGTTTTAATTTTCTACTTGTTCATCTATCATGTTATGTTTTAGAAAATTTGTTATGTGGTAGAAAATGTCTAAGGCATTAAGTCCGCCTTTGTATAGTGTTTACTAGTGCATAAACTTTTAATAAATAAATAATTTATTAAAACTGAAAAGTCACGCTTAATTACATCATAAAATTACCACTAAAATTTTAACAAGCCATTAGCCCAAAACGCAATAAATTCGTGTCCCATTAGATTAGTTTTGCTAATTATGTTAAGTATTCAAGTCAATCATGGGACGCACCTTTGCGTATTGTACAATGTTCTGACGGCATGACGCATAGTAGGTACAGTGTGAGTCAGAAGAGGGAAGGCTCGGGGTGGGTTTTATAATTTTAAATCATTGGTTTGTAACCTGTGAGCTGCGGATCACAGGTGATACGCACGAGCTAATAAGTGAAAGGTAAAGTATGGTCCGCAAAACAATGCAAAGTGCAATGATGCGAAGAGGTTAATTGATGATGATGATAAAGTATTTTTCTTTCTTTCTTCTTTTTTTTCTTTGATGAATGAAGAGGATAATGTTATACAAAGCACAGGTCCGATCGTGTGTGGAGTATTGCTGCTACATATGGGCTGGTGCTGCAAAATGTCATCTTGCATCTTGGACTCAGTGGAAAGGCGTGCGAAGAGGCTAATTTGTGATCCAGATATGGTTAAGTCCAATTTACAAAGCCTGGAGCACAGACTTAGGGTAGCCAGCCTTACGGTATTTTATAGGATACATATTGGAGAGTGTGCGCAGGAATTACATGACTTGACACCATGTTAATATTAAGTTCCTAATGTAATTTGTATTTTTGGTTTACAATATAGAATATATCTATCTATCTATCTTGATTCCACCATCACCTTTCTACTGTTGGACAACCCGATCTAATTCGAGTATTCACCATTAAGTTGTTATCACGTCTACGATCCGGACTAAGCGTTTCCCTTCTTTGTTTATACTCAAATCGAAGGACTAGAACAATTTACCTGCAGAGGGCCTTACCATCCAATTATAATTCCTGTTTTCAAGGCTAGAGTGAATAGGCTCTTAATAAACTTGTGCGAAAAACAACTCAACCTTGTTTTAGAGGCGGGAAATCATTAAATTACTTCACCCGCCCTAGAGTGGAGTGTGAGGGTGTGTCACGACTTTTACTGACTAAAACCCACCTGTGTCCACCTTTAAACATTCCTGCGGCCTTATGGCCTACCTGACTTAGTACTAAATTATCGTCATCATCATCATCATCATTTCAGCCGAAAGACGTCCACTGTTGGACATAGGCTTCCCCCAAGTGTCGCCACAACGAACGGTCCTGTGCATCTCGCATCCATTGGATTTCCGCAACCGTTACCAGGTCATCGGTCCACCTTGTAGGAGGCCTTCCAACGCTACGTCTGCCGGGACGTGGTCGCCATTCCAAAACCTTTCGACTCCAACGGTCATCCGTTCTATGAGCTATGTGCCTTGCCCATTGCCACTTAAGTTTGGCGATTCTTCGTGCTATGTCGTGAATTATCGTATTATCTACTAAATACCTAATTATCAAATTAAACCAGTACTAAATCAATTTGGGCAGCCAAACGTTCAATTAGTTCAGTCTCTCGCGTGCCTTTCCTCAGTTTGAAGAAGGTCACGGTAGTTGTAAGCTGAAGTTATAGACTGATTACACATGACGATTCTATGATGGACTTTTGTCATGTATCTTGTCTACATTATAAATTAGATTTGAGTATCGACTGACATGCTATTTTTTTAGATATGGTTCTGTTATGATTACTTAACTGTACATGTTGCAGAGGATTTGGCTAGATTTTTTTTTAAAGTCGGTCGCCAGCCTGACACCAAGCCTCCTTGGGAATGCTTTTGTTGGTAGTTTACCCGCCACCACGGGGTGACCTAAGGTGCTGTAGTATACACAAAATCTAAATAATAATAACACAAAAAAAAAAAATAACACGGGACAAGGGCAGGAAGATGATGATGATTACTTAATTGTAATTTTTTAAATTGTAAGCCAGGGCGAGTCGTTAGTATTTTATAAATTACGAATTCAAGGATTGAGGGACTAAAATATCTATAACATACTCGTATCTGTTTTTAAAGGAAAATAATATTTATTTTATAAATTTCTTAAAAATAATTTCGTAACAGTATTTATGTCCGCTTAAACTACAGGATACAATTATTCACGACCAGATTATAAAATAAAGAATTTTTTAATTCCAAAAAAAATCTTTCCTTAGGCCGCTTGTACACACGTTTTTTTGACGTGAAAAGCCACTGGTAACTCGCCGTGTGGTAGATACGGTCGTCAGTGTTGTCTGTGAAAGCTGGTTGACAAAAAAGTTGCAAAAACCGCGGTGGAGTGATCGTGCCGGAGACAAAACGTGTATGAACAACTACGCATTGTGAATAAACCATAGATTTTTAAAAAAAATTGTAAATAGTTTGGGTGAGGATTTAGTTGTTTTAGTGTGTTTTTGTAGGGACTAGAGTGAAGAATTTAAATTGAGTTAAGCTTGAGGAATATTTGGAGTGACTGAGCTGTTTTAAGTATGCCTGAAGGACAATAGTTTTTGTTGAAAGTTTAGCTTAATACATATTTTTTATAAATGTCTGTTCTGTAATAAGTTAAGGTGTGCAATAATGAAATAAATAAATAGTAATCAGCTTTCTAATGTTCCCACTGTTGGGACTCAGGCCTCCTCTCTAGGATAGGGAATGGGCCGTAGGGCCCAGTGTGGGTTGGTGAATGTCACATGTCTTCGAATTTTTTGGTTCTAAGACATGCCGGTTTCTTCAAGATGTTTCCTTCACCGTTTTGAGAGCAGTGGTGATGAAATAAATTACACAAAGTAATGCGCCTGGCTGGGTTTGAACCCGCAACCTACAACTCGTAAGTCGGGGCCGTTACCTAAGTTGTAAAAACGGGATATATTTATATTTTTTGAAGACAAGCAACTTTGTGGTCGACGATGGAGCTTGCTTGCCTAGAAGTAACCTATTCACTCTTGACTTAAAGACTCCAAGGTTGAAGCTATCAGGAAACAAAGAATACGGCAGGGAATTCGATTTCTTAGCTGTACTCACAATGAATGTGTTCCCAAAACGTTTTGTGCGTATGGATGTCCATCATATACCGGGGACGTATCGTTGTACGCCTGGTAGTCCAATGATGTAACGGGATGTCGTGGATTTCTTTTTAAATATGACTTATTGTTTACTTTCTAGGATAAAATTTATACGAAATAATATTATAATAAAGACTTACATTACAAAGTTAAATATAATACCAATTATTACTTCTGTCTTACATAAAACTCCGCTCAGAATAACAAAGAATTAGAAAATAGTAAAGAACAAAGGGGAATGAAAATAGAATTACATGCCAGCCTGCTGGCATGTAATTATTTTTCTTTTCGCCAAAAGTGAAACTTAGGCCATATCTTAAAGACTGTAAGATAAAACAATAGCAAAAAGAATTATACCTACCAACCGTAATCAAACTAGGCTTCATTTCTGGCGAAAAGAAAAAAAGTAAATCATGCATTAGTTTGCATTGGCCTTTTTAGTTTCGGTTTTTACATCTGTAGATAAAAATATATGTTTATCAAATTAAAGAGTTGGAATTTCTGGATTTGGTTTTCAGGTTCACTGTTTTGTTATAGACAGGAAAAGACATTCCAATTTTAAGGCAAGCATAATTACTTAATGTTGTAGGAATGTTCGAAAGAGTTACCGCAGCGCTAGAATGCAAAGGGAAACTGAGGGAACACCAGTGGGATTGAAGGAAAACAAACGATAATAAAAAAACTGAGAAATCTTTTTCTAAATCACATAAAGGTCACAAAATCTTGTACAGTCCCTAATTTTATTTACTATGGTGAAGTATGGCCTACTTGAGGCGTTCGACGCGAACGAAACGATTGTAACTTGGCTAGGGGGGCAGCATGGCATCCAGTCGATCCTTTTTAACACATTTGCAAGAAGTTGGTAGAATAATAACAGCATTGATTTGTTAAATTCGTTTCTCATGATAATTTTAATTATTTCTACGTACTCGTATTTATTATTGTTTTAATTTTCTACTTGTTCATCTATCATGTTATGTTTTAGAAAATTTGTTATGTGGTAGAAAATGCCTAAGGCATTAAGTCCGCCTTTGTATAGTGTTTACTAGTGCATAAAGTTTTAATAAATAAATAATTTATTAAAACTGAAAAGTCACGCTTAATTACATCATAAAATTACCACTAAAATTTTAACAAGCCATTAGCCCAAAACGCAATAAATTCGTGTCCCATTAGATTAGTTTTGCTAATTATGTTAAGTATTCAAGTCAATCATGGGACGCACCTTCGCGTATTGTTCAATGTTCTGACGGCATGACGCATAGTACAGTGTGAGTCAGAAGAGGGAAGGCTCGGGGTGGGTTTTATAATTTTAAACCATTGGTTTGCAACCTGTGAGCTGCGGATCACAGGTGATACGCACGAGCTAATAAGTGAAAGGTAAAGTATGGTCCGCAAAACATATGCAATGATGCGAAGAGGTTAATTGATGATGATGATAAAGTATTTTTCTTTCTTTCTTCTTTTTTTTCTTTGCTGAATGAAGAGGATAATGTTATACAAAGCACAAGTCCGATCGTGCGTGAAATATTGCTGCTACATATGAGCTGGTGCTGCAAAATATCATCTAGCATCTTGGACTCAGTGGAAAGGCGTGCGAAGAGGCTAATTTGTGATCCAGATATGGTTAAGTCCAATTTACAAAGCCTGGAGCACAGACGTAGGGTAGCCAGCCTTACGGTATTTTATAGGATGCATATTGGAGAGTGTGCGCAGGAATTACATGACTTGACACCATGTTAATATTAAGTTCCTAATGTAATTTGTATTTTTGGTTTACAATATAGAATATATCTATCTATCTATCTTGATTCCACCATCACCTTTCTACTGTTGGACAACCCGATCTAATTCGAGTATTCACCATTAAGTTGTTATCACGTCTACGATCCGGACTAAGCGTTTCCCTTCTTTGTTTATACTCAAATCGAAGGACTAGAACAATTTACCTGCAGAGGGCCTTACCATCCAATTATAATTCCTGTTTTCAAGGCTAGAGTGAATAGGCTCTTAATAAACTAGTGCGAAAAACAACTCAACCTTTGTTTTGAGGCGGGAAATCATTAAATGACTTCACCCGCTCTAGAGTGGAGTGTGAGGGTGTGTCACGACTTTTACTGACTAAAACCCACCTGTGTCCACCTTTAAGTATTCCTGCGGCCTTATGGCCTACCTGACTTAGTACTAAATTATCGTCATCATCATCATCATCATTTCAGCCGAAAGACGTCCACTGTTGGACATAGGCCTGCCCAAGTGTCGCCACAACGAACGGTCCTGAGCGTTTCGCATCCATTGGATTCCCGCAACCCTTACCAGGTAATCGGTCCACCTTATAGGAGGCCTTCCAACGCTACGTCTTCCGGTACGTGGTCGCTATTGCAAAACCTTTCGACTCCAATGTTCATCCGTTCTATGAGCAATGTGCCTTGCACATTGCCACTTAAGTTTGGCGATTCTTCGTGCAATATCGTGAATTATCGTATTATCTACTAAATACCTAATTATCAAATTAAACCAGTACTAAATCAATTAGGGCAGCCAAACGTTCAATTAGTTCAGTCTCTCGCGTGTCTTTCCTCAGTTTGCAGAAGGTCACGGTAGTTGTAAGCTGAAGTTATAGGCTGATTACACATGACGATTCTATGATGGACTTTTGTCATGTATCTTGTCTACATTATAAATTAGATTTGAGTATCGACTGACATGCAATTTTTTAGATATGGTTCTTTTATGATTACTTAACGGTAATTTTTTTTTTTCCTATTTTTTTGGGGTTTTTAGATATACGTCTTTTTTATGAAGTTTATTGGCAGGCGCGCGCTTGACTACTATGTGTCTTGATGGTAAGCGATGATGTGGTTGAAGATGAAGTACGCTTGTCTAGAAGTAACCTAGTCATTAGACTCTTGACTATCCCGGCCCAAGCCAAGTTGCCAAGTTACAATCGTATCGTTCGCGCCGAACGCCTCGAGTAGGCCACGCCTCCGATTCCTTTGTTCTGACGTGACTGAGCGTTGAAATTACGTCAGAACAAAGGAATCGAAGGTGTAGCATACTCGAGGCGTTCGGCGCAAACGAAACGGTTGTAACTTGGCTAGGGAGGCTGTACTTCAATTTAGGAATCAAAATATTATATAAATAAAAAAAATTAAAGAAACAAACAACTCTAGATAAATAATAAAATCGATAACATGTGTAAAAAAATCCGATCAGTTTTTTTATAAAATGGAAAAACCATTCGACTAATAAAATACTGCAATTAAAATATATTAAAGTTAAATCCGAACTCATAAACCAATAGAAAAATATCTATTAAATCTTAATATAATTATAAATAAAATAAAAACTTATTAATGTTAGGACTGATAATGAAAGCACTGCCTAATGCCATGGAAGTAGAAGCATATAAGTGTTATTTATAACCTACTTACTTGTAAAATAAACCTCATTTATCATTTGCTTTTAAATACTGCAAAAGCATTCAAATTTTGTATTTGAATGCTTTTGCAGTATTTAAAACCAGTATACTCAAGATGAAAACAATGAACATTGAATTACTTTTCCATTGTAATAAAAAAAACAAACTGACAGTATTCTATACCATAAATCAAATACTTCTAAGCTTAACACTGGCTGGCATAAACCAAGCAAAGACAAAGGAAAAAAAAACAAATAGACGGGCATAGAACCAGCCATTAAGGCTTTTACACGGGGTTAACTCTGCCCATGATAAATTGGGCAAACGATAATCTAGTTGCTAATAAATCGATGTTCGCAAATTATGCCCAACGGCTATGTGCAATCGACTGCCCGAACTTGTGGGAGGTAATTTTGCAGTTATACGTCCCTAAATCCTGTGTATTTCACATTTTATTACTAGTTTTTATTATTGCTATCTTTTACCTTCGGTTTCATCCATGTGAAAATAAAAAATATCCCAAGGGAACACATTATTGGTATGAAAAGTATCTAATGTGTCTATTCCAGGACATGGTCTGTCTGCTAAATTTCACCCAAATCCATTCAGCCGTTTAAGCGTGAAGGAGTAACAAATGTGGGTATATATACAATCAAATTTTCGCCCTTATAATATTAGTGTGTGTTTGAGCAAAATTGTTAATTTTTGTGCCGATAGATGGCGCTGTTAGTTTAGCGCCAAAATCTGAATCGCGCTGTTAAGATTCTCCGTCATTTGACTGGGGTAAAAATTTGTTACGCAAAAGTGAGCTCAATTACAAGGTTGAAATATCATATCGAGTCGTTTCATTATATCTTCATGCCTGTGTGCTAACCGAGTTCTGAGTCTATCTGTGATCGGGTTGATCAGTGTGTGCTATGTCTATAATATTTCTACTTTCTTGCAGACTGCTCAAATGCAAGGGTAACATTGATTTAATCGTGAATGTAAAGATTCTTCTCTGAAATATTATACAACGGAACAAAATATTTTTATTCATGATAATAGAGATTTCATCCATCCACATATTATTTAACCGGTTTTGGTAAATACAATAAATTTAAACAAGTTTTAGTTTATAATAATATAAAAAAAACTTTTTACAAAAAAAAAATACTACCGACTTAAATGTAAAAAAAAAACACTAAAAAGTGCAAAATTACTTAAATTTCGGATGTCCGTGTTTCTATAACAGTTTTGTGTCTTCGTTTTTTTTTATCCTTTGAAGTCGGTTATATTTTTTTTTGTAAAAGGTTTTTTATTTTACACTGTTTAGTTGTTTAGTACCATAACTATAAAGTACCCCTTGTTAAACTTAAAGTCATCGCGTATACGTATAAACAAAGCAATTTTACTTGTTATGAAACTTCTACTGTGATCCTATGAGGAGTATCTTTCCATATCTTCAAAGTTCATCATCAGATCATAACAATATTTCAACACGTCACAATCGGGTTTAGCATCCCAGAGAGCGTTGAGCGCGGAGATTACGCGTTGGATAGGAGACTGGATTTAGGCGACGCGACGGTTTGACTCCCAGAGACAGCTAACAATTTATGCTTCCTATTACGACTATAGTTAGTCATAGTCCTGAAGAGAATCGTTTGAGTCAGTTCTGGACTCTGCGTTACCGAGTGCTAGCTGTCCACGACGACATATTTAACGCCACCCGTGGAGGCTCCATTCATGAACCCACATGAGCCACACATTACAATGCCCTAAGTGCTCATAAATCTGCACTTTAGAGGATTTGATGAGCGCGACCGATGCTGCTATTATGTAATGTAGCCAACTATTGGGCCCAAACAGTTTGACGAGTTTACCATCGAATCGAAAAGAAGAAGAAGACGACTATAGTTGGTCGGAGCAGACAGTTTGCTTAGCTCGTTGTGTAGTTCAAGAGTACTTTTTTTGTCCGGGTAAAAAAAAAAAATGTATATAGCCGAGCGAGCGTTCACGGGAGCAGGAATTTTGATCATCAGTCTATCAAGGAGCATCGTGTAGCCCAGTCACTGGGTTTTCACAACCCAGTCTGGTAGGCAGTCGTTCCATGCTCCACACCCAATTTAGTTGGGAAAAACTATCCCGATAATGATAATTAAGCGAACGTTGACCAGGGGTTGGTTTAAGTTAGTGAAATAACGTAAGGGACATTTACCTAAAATGCAAAAATATACCTTACGTTGATTGACGTAAGGGTATTTTACGCATAACGTAATAATATCCCTTACTTTATTTCATATTTCCAGTATCGTAATATGCTTTAATGAAGAATTCTAGATAGTTATTTGGACAACAAATAGGGTTGATGACCAAAAAATCTATTTGGTCCCGTCAGATAATGTCAAAAAATAATGGCACATATTTTTTTGCTTTATCCAATAAAAAAAAAAAATTGACAAACATAAAACGCATTAAAGTACAAGAAAGGGCCTTGTTACGTTACATCACGTTTAAGTACAAGTAGAATATTTTTATCGTAAATATGACGTCACGCGAAATTTCCACACACTGTATAGTCTTTATTTATTGTTTGCCTGACAAAAGATAAAATATATGGACGGACGCTACGGACGCGTAGGTATTCTTCATTATACGCTTAGTGTACGCCTGTTCACAGCTTGCATACAAAACTATGACTCGAAGCGGCAACAAAACGACGGCACGACACTGCCGCTGTGCCAAGCGTATAATGACAAATACGCTATGAAGCTACGCGTCCGTGGCGCATGCACGATCTGCGCGTGGAGATGCAACGTCGGGGCGAAACTCCGCTACCGTGACAAGTCGCGGCATGGCGGACAGAGTTTCGGCGGGATCTCATGGTGGAATGGCGACAGCGACTATCGCAACCCAGTGCTGGGCACGCCATAATTATGGCGGTAAGTCCCCTCTTTGAGGAGTGGCTGGAAAGGAAACACGGCTTTCTTACCTTCCGCATTACGCAGGTCCTCACCGGACATGGTAAGTTTGTGAGGTTCCTGCACTCGTGCGAAAGAAACGCCCGGGTGAAGCCTACTAGGGCCAAGGGTCTGATTCTGAAAGGAAGACTCGGCCCTGGTACGAAAGGCAACGAAGGAACAGGAGTGGGTTTTTAGTCAGTAAAAGTCTGACACTATCTCCCGTTCCGCCCAAGAGCGTGGGATGTCATAAGATGATTTTCCCACCGAAAAAAAAAACGCGTCAGTGGCCAGTAGGCATTAATTCAAATATAAGGAGTTCAAACCCACCCCTGGTTCACCATCCAGGGTATATTTATCAGCATTATGTCCCACTATTGTGCCCCCCGTCTATTTTAGGCGACACTTCTTTACAATGATCGCCTGATTCTGATTTATGTTCAGTGCGTGACCCAAGATCTTTAGCTGGAGCATTCCAATTGATAGGAGTGCCCCAATTAAGGGGGAGGTACCGACTCTGATATTTAGTTCACTTTATTTATGCTTATTCATAGATTATGGGCCTGCCTCTTATATTGTAGAAGAGCTTTACGCCTCTGATTGCTTCCAAGGGAATGTAACTATGGGTGATATTATTTTATTATAAGTGTGAGGAAACGCGGCGTTTCACCAAATGCCTTTTTGAGGGTGGTAAAATATTACGTAACTCCTGCTTTCGGTAGAGCGAGAGGGAGTGTCAGACTTTTACTGACTAGTCAAATTGAGTGAAATCACATAATTACGATTCTTATTAATAGTTTGAATTAAGTGGCAGATCATTGGAATTACAAATAAAAAGACTATATACATATAGGTGTATACTTAATAGCTGACCCAGCAAACTTTGTTTTGCCATATATATGATCAAAGAAATATTGCGATTAAAAATGGGGAATGGGGGGTTGGGCTGGGAAGGTTAAAAATACTTTGCGACTTATACTCAGACCCACTAAATATACACAAAGAAATTCATAAAAATCGGTCAAGCCGTTTCGGAGGAGTTTGGTAACAGACACTGTGACACGAAATTTTTATATGTTACACATTATTATGTATTTATAATGCTTATTATGAGCAGTGGTGGCTGACATACGAATTATAGGTCGCAGGTAAAAACCCAGCCAGGCGCATTACTTTGTGTAATTTATTTCATCACCACTACTCTCAAAACGGTAAAGGAAAACATCATGAGGAAACCGGCAAGTCCTAAAACCAAAAATGACAGATATGTGACATCCTATTAGAATGCAGATGTAACATATTCCGTATTTTTTCATGTATTTTTTTTTGCAGAATTCAACAAAAAAATGTTGCAAGTTAGCCAAGTTAGCCAGTCAATCAAGCCAAGTTATGCAAGCTTTGATGAAGTACTGAGGTGGTCAATATAGCAGTACAATTCCCAGATCACGCCTGTTTCAATGATTCCACAAGTTGTCCATTTGCATAGACACTTGAAATACTTGGAATCATTTTGCGAATAACTTAATCTCGGGCCATAGTCATGGTTTGCATCGGTACATGGTGGACATCCCACCCATACGTAAAAAGCGTTTTGGGAACACATTCATAATGCGTACAGCTAAGGAGTGGAATTCCCTGCCGGAGTCTGTGTTCCCTGATAGCTACAACCTAGGGGTCTTTAAGTCAAGAGTGAATAGGTTACTTCTAGGCAACCGTGCTCCATCGTCGGCCACATCATCGCTCACCATCAGGTGAGATAGTGGTCAAACGCGAGCCTAACAATAATAATAAAAAAAGAGGACATCCTTACACCCTAGCCGCCGAGACCGTGACCCTGACTACCAGCTACGGTAGACGTGGGCTTGCGGATAACGAGCAGCTCGCCGTCCGGTCGGGTAATTTATCGAAACGAGCCCATGTCATCGACAGCACGTATTGTTCCATGCGCTCCTCAAACAGACAGCAGCAAACCGTAGGGGCTCAGCAGGGCCGACGCTCGCTAGGGTCGCGGACATTTTCTAAAAAGGAAACCCGGTTGGTCTTAGGACGAAAAGGGCACAGGTGTGGTTTTAGTCAGTAAAAGTCTGACACGCTCTCTCGCTCCACTCAGAGCGAAGTCATCAGATGATATCCCAACTCAAAAAAAAAAAACTTTCAAAAACCGGTTTTTTTTTGACATTCCCTCACACATTGTAAAACTCAATGCTTAAAATTATGTGACAAACTGTAAACAAGCTCTAGGGATGTCCATGTGTAATTAGCGTTCGGATTACGTATTCATGGCCGGTGCTAGGGATGACCCGCTAATTTTAATAATTACGCTTGCGCATATTAATTCACCTTTCCGGTGAAACGTTCAGCATGCATGAAATGTGGTTATTTATTACACTGAATTTAAATGGGAAGTTTTGAGTCTAGGCTGTGGGGTCTTCGGCTGAAATGATGATGATGATGAATGAAGGCTGTAGAATTGTTCTAAAAATTTGCCGCGGCCCTGGAATGTGAAGGACAACAGCTGAAGGGACACGAGTTTGTTTTCTATATTACATATAAATAAAATTAAAGTGTCAGTTTGTTATATCAAAATAATATTTTTTTTACTTAAAATGTTTAAAAGTTTTTTTCGTCAGTTTGTTCTGGCTAATCTCCGAAACGGCTGGACCGTTTTTGAGGAGGCTTTTATAGCTGATGTTGTAACTTTTATTTATGGAAAAAATTAAGGTTAAGCGACCAAGTTTTGTTGAAATCCGTTCAGCTATTCGAACGTGAAGAAGTAACAAACTTACCAACACACAAACTTGGTTTTATAAAGATTAGTGTCATATAAGGCAAGTAATCCAAGCCGCAAGAAAAAGGTATTATAAGATTAATGTGATATAGGCCAAGTAAGCCAAGCCGCAAGAAAAAGGTATTATAAGATTAGTGTGATATAGGCCAAGTAAGCCAAGCCGTAAGAAAAAGGTATTATAAGATTAATGTGATATAGGCCAAGTAAGCCAAGCCGCAAGAAAAAGGTATTATAAGATTAGTGTGATATAGGCCAAGTAAGACAAGCCGCAAGAAAAAGGTTTTATAAGATTAGTGTGATATAGGCCAAGTAAGCCAAGCCGCAAGAAAAAGGTTTTATAAGATTAGTGTGATATAGGCCAAGTAAGCCAAGCCGCGAGAAAAAGGTATTATAAGATTAGTGTGATATAGGCCAAGTAAGCCAAGCCGCAAGAAAAAGGTTTTATAAGATTAGTGTAATATAGGCCAAGTAAGCCAAGCCGCGAGAAAAAGGTATTATAAGATTAGTGTGATATAGGCCAAGTAAGCCAAGCCGCAAGAAAAAGGTTTTATAAGATTAGTGTGATATAGGCCAAGTAAGCCAAGCCGCGAGAAAAAGGTATTATAAGATTAGTGTGATATAGGCCAAGTAAGCCAAGCCGCAAGACAAAGGTATTATAAGATTAGTGTGATATAGGCCAAGTAAGCTAAGCCGCAACAAAAAGGTTTTATAAGATTAGTGTGATATAGGCCAAGCCAAGCCTCAAGAAAAAGCTAGTAATTTCTGTAAATATATTCCATAGGCACAACGAAAAAAATAAATTTTAAAAATCCCTTCTAAGAAAACTTGATTGGTGAAGTCACTCTTAGGGAGGGGATATATTCTCAAGGGGTAAAATATTCTTTCCAACGACTGCACGAATCATTCCGACTCCAATTTTTAATATCAAAGGATATTAACAGAAACGACCCAGTTTTAACGAACTCTTTGAGAATTTTAAACAGTTTTAGCACAGTTAAGTACCTCGTTAAAGTTTCTTTTGATTTTATAATGAGCTTAAACTTTTTTTTTATATTAATAATGAAATAGTTAGTTTTTGAAGCTTTTTATAATTTTACTATTGGGAAAAGGTGTCATGGCTGTTGACTCTATTCGTTCGATCCTTTTTTAAGGTGGGACATCATACAATGACTTCTCACGCTCTAGGGCGGAGCGAGAGGGTATGTCAGACATATACTGACTAAAACCACACCTATATTTCTTCTTTGCCTGGCGATCCAGGACCCCGAGTTTCCCTTTCGGAGGCCTCAAAGAGATGGCAGCAAACCGTTGGGGCCCAGCAGGGCCGAAGCCTACTAAGGCCATTGGCTGGCATCCGAAAAGCAAATCTTTCACTAAAAAACCAAATCGGTGTACAATTGACCGACAAATCGGTGAACATACATAAAAGAAAATTCATACAGCCGAACATAACCTCCAGCTTTTTAATTCGTTTAAAAAATTCATACCCATGGTGAACAGCTGGTAATGGTTCAATCCTGATATTTATTAGTGTGTGTAAAAACCGATATGAAGCCTTCCGGCTCGTTGCCTTATCGATCAAACTCCGTCTAGTCTAGAACGGACAGGATCACACTGGAAAATAATGAGGCAGAAGGTTTACTGCATCACCATATTTATTAGGCTGTACAAATATTTGCCAGAATAATATATAAATTATATAAATATTCTTCTTCGAAGACATGTGACATCCACCAACTCGCACTGGGCCTGCATGGTGGATTACGGCCCCTCTCTTAGAGCGGAGGCCTGAGTCCCAGCAGTGGAAAAATTAAAAGGCTGATTATGCTATGCTATATATTCCACAACTTTCGAGCAGAACTTGTGGTAAGAGTACTAGATAACTGATAAACATACTCATATATTGCTAAATACATACGCATTATAATTACATCCAGACACAGAACAAAGAATAGATAGCTGTTCCGGGTTGTTTGATTTACAAAAAAGTGAACTTAAATGTTTGTTAAAATACCATTTTTATGTCGTCTCATCATCATCATCATCATTTCAGCCGAAAGACGTCCACTGTTGGACATAGGCCTCCCCCAAGCGTCGCCACAATGACCGATCCTGTGCTTCTCGCATCCACCGCACTCCCGCGACCCTCACCAGGTCGTCGGTCCACCTTGTGGGAGAACTTCCAACGCTGCGTCTTCCGGTGCGCGGTCGCCACTCTAGAACCTTTCGGCCCCATCGGCCATCCGTTCTACGAGCAATGTGCCCTGCCCACTGCCACTTAAGTTTGGCAATTCTTCGGGCTATGTCGGCGACCTTGGTTCTCCTGCGGATATCTTCATTCTTTATGCGATCACGCAAGGAAACTCCGAGCATAGCCCTTTCCATTGCTCTTTGGGAAAACCGTCATATACCGTCTGTGTTCCTCTAATTGTTTTGTGCGTTCCAGGGCTGCGGTAATCCCGCAGTACTGGCAGGCATCTGCTAACAGGCCCTGTCAATTTAGTTGAGAGTTCTTTTAGGCGCGCGAGGAACACATCACGCCGTTGACCTAATCACATTATATAATATTATAAAAGTGAAAGTTTGTGAGAGATGTCTGTTACTTCTTCACGCTCGTATGACTGAATGGATGTGGATGAAATTGACACACGGCTAGATCACGTCCTGAAATAGCTACGAGTGAAAGTTCAAGCAATACGTATTCAGCTAGATGCGGTTAGATAGCGTTTACCCAAGTACGGTAGGCCACCGTAGGCGCGGGCTTGCGGATGGCGAGCAATGGGTGGCTTGTCGTCCGATCGTCCGGTAACCGTCCGGACCAAGCCCAAGTCATCGACGGCGCGTATTGTTCCAAGCGCGCCTCAAGAAGATGTCAGCAAATCGTAGGGGCCCAACAGGGTCGAAGCCTACTGGGTCCACGGGTAGAGTGAAAGTGAATCCCGGGGCCCTGGGACGAAGGGAAAGAAGGAACGGGAGTGGGTTTTTAGTCAGTAAAAGTCTGACACTATTTCTCGCTCCGCCCAAGAGCGGGATTTGTCATGAGATGTTCTTTCGCCTTAGAAAATTAACTATTTGCTCTACCAATATTATTTTCGCTTGCAAAAGTTGTAATGAAAACTGGAACTTCTGCACTTTTATCATTTCGTCCTTGTGTTTCGGTGCCTAGTTTTATAGTACTTTTTATCGTAGTTTGTAGAGTTTAAATGACGTTTTTTAACGTTCAACTTTATATTATAATATAAAGTTTTGACTGTGATATTTTGGCTTTTTCTCATATACTAGCTTCTGCTAGTGAATTCACTTGCGTGAAAGTAAGTTTCTCTTTACAAACTTTAGATCCCTGTTTCATTCCCTTAGGGTGTATTTTGAAAAATCCTTTCCTTGTGCTCGCCCACCTTATGCCAAATTTCATGCTCCTAGTCCCTGTAGTATCAGCTGTTTGTTGTATGTAGAAGACAAGATTACTACAACAGAGTAATCAATACAATTCTTAACGAATATTCAGCCATCGCCAATACTCATCAATACTATTTTACTTTTTATTTTACAAAAACGTAAAATCTAAAATCTTCACATTTACAAAAGTGTCACGTGCCACAATTTAGGCTTACAGCCTCGGCCCACCATCAAAGCTATACAATTTAGACCCTAAAAAACAGAATCGAAATCACTGGTTTCAATCGAAAGGCCCTTAGGGTCTAGGGTTGCCAATTTTTTTAGACGTACTACCTACCTCTTGTTTTTGAGGCGGGAAACCAGTAAATAACCTGATGTAACTAACCCCTCCTCCTGTCCCCTCCTGTCCTGTCTAACCGGATGTGATGAAACTACTAGCTAGCATATTCCTAAGAAATATAAATCAGATGTTTGTGCATGTGGCGAAGGTAGTAATCCATAACAAGAAGCCATTTTTTATTAGGTTACAACTTGTTTGACATTACGAGCATGGCAGTTGATAGTTTGTCGTCATGCTCACTCAAATGTCTTGCTGATAGTGGCACGTGTTATTGGGTCATTCGGTTCCCTTCAAAATAGTTGAGCTGAGTGGGGCTGATGCACGCGTCACGCTCGTGAATGGGTGCCGTCAGATGAGACTGGTCATCTCTTAGCTGCCAGTGGCTTAATTTAATTTCAATTTTTCAATTATTATTACTTACCTACATTGTGCTCACATATTAGAAGTGACAAGAAATATATAACCAGGATTTATGTAATTCATAATATGATTTAAAAGAGTGTCCATGGAGTTTCTTGCACGTTCTTCTCCATAGAGTTCTACGCTTTGGAACGTGCAATTTAGCTTAATTTTTTTTTTTGACTGACTGACATTTTGGCAATTGAAAAGTGCCTGTAATTGGTCTATTTGAAATAAACGTTTCTGATTACTGATTTCCACAAAACTATAATAAAATAAAATATTTTTCTATTTTGCCAAATTGTATTTACAGCGGCCTACCTGGGTGCGCAACCAATCTAGATAGTGCTTTCTACATATAAAGGCCACAGCAATGCACGTCTAGGTGGCAGATGTTTCTGGGGATGACTGATACAAATACAATACAAAAATACAAAATGTTTTATTTCTATAACAAGTAGTTTACATTAGTCTATGATTGGAGTCTCCTTTTAAGCATGATAATGCCTGTATTAGGAGACTCCGCTCCTCCTTAGCGTTGGCTGTTTACAAAACTCAAATATATTATAAATACTTAACAAAGTTTTTTTTTTATTTCAAATTATATGTTTAATTAAAACTACACTAATACTAGTACATTTTTTTTTTCCTGTTTTCGAGCGCATGTTGCGTGCTTTATTTTCATTTACATGACTTATAATGCCTTATTTAGAAGTTTTACGCTCGCTCGCTTGTGATTTGTGTGAGGTGTGTGGGTGATGTGAATGTGTGTGGGTGATGTGAATGTGTGTGGGTGATGTGAATGTGTGTGGGTTGGTGATGTGAATGTGTGTGGGTGGGTGATGTGAATGTGTGTGTATGGGGGAAAATGTATGTGTGGGTGTGATGGTGAATGAATAACCAATTTCCACTTATTGTAACAATGATTCAATATCAGCATAAGTGCGTGATTTCAACCATTCCACAAGCATTTTTTTACCTTCATGAAAATGTTTAGTGTGTATATATACATCTTTATTTATTTTATTATATAAACGTGCTAATAGCTTATTGCTTTGTTTAGCTGCAAAATTAGTTTTACATTGTGGGACTTGCTCTATAATATCCTTTCTTCTTTTTAATATTATATTTTTATCATAAGAAATTGTGTCTTATGTTGTTTTAAGATCGCGGCACAAATATACAATTTTCTGACAGATAGTAGGTTACTGATCTCATAAAGACTTTCTGTAGGAAATCTCCGTTTCTTAAAATACATTATTTTTATCAGACCTCTTTAGGCTCGCTCCACGTCTATAAATTTTGATTTTGCTGCCCCACCCCATACAGTTATACAGTAAACTATCACGGATTGTGCAAGTGCTACATAGATTTCATTTAAAAGATTTCTCTTAGCACCCTGTTTTGTGGCTACACTTGCAGGGACCGTGTGTCTCAATGATTTAAATATCCATCCTAATTTTCGTATTCTGCCAGTTACGTGTTCGAGGTGGGAGTACCAACTTAAATGTTGGTCAATTATGACACCTAAATATTTCGTTTGTGTTACTTTATTTATTATTGGACATATACAGGCATGATTCGTGGCTCGTTGCCTCCACATTATCCTGACTGATGCATCCACATTATCCCCAAACGATAACCAGCCTTTATACCACCATCAAAAACTAAAAACAAAAACCGATTACAATCATAAAAACAAACACAAAAGCGTCATATATAAATACATATAGGACATTTGTGCAAACCTCCCCTATCTCCCGCGATGAATAGGATTCATTAGTAGCTGCCAACTGTCCCCTTTGTTTGAGTGCGTCCCTAGCTTCGACTGTCTCATTTAGGGGACGTTGGGCTCCTCTGATTGTGGTCTGTGTCAGGTGATATGTGTTCATGTACTGGGTACTTAGATATATCTTACATATACCTTAGAACACGAACTGCTACGGCCTCTTTATGTCTCTATAAGTTTATTGACGTTCATAAGTTTATTTGATGCATCTAATTTACGTGTATTCTATTAATGGTGAGCCAAATAAATAAAACATAAGAAATACATATTTACTGGAGGTAATTTCGTTTTGAACTTTAACCGTTTTGTGTTAAAGTAAAAATAAGTGAATTGAATTGCAAGCACAGAATTGCTAATTGTTTTTATGCATTTTTATGAACTTAAGGCGGACGAAGTCGCGGGCAATAGCTAGTCTTACTTATATGTTTGACTAGCTTCTGACAGCGGCTCCACCCGCATTTGCGTATAAAACAAATGCAAGGGAACATGCTCTAGGGATAAAAAAGTATTGTATATGTATTGTATTGTGTATTGTTGGATTATACTTTATTTTACACCAAAAAAGCAACACAATCTATATATATATAAAAGGAAAAACTGACTGACTGACATATCAACGCACAGACGAAACGACAGGGAATAGAAGCGTGAAATTTTGCTCAAGGTTTCCTTTTATGGCGTAGGCCAAAATTTACCTCCTAAGGGGATGAAACGGGGGTCCAAAGTTTGTATGGAGAAACCTATTTTTAAGCGGGCGAAGCCGCTGGCAGAAGCTAGTTTATACATAAACTTAAATCTATGGGTATTTTATGTTCTGTTCTAAGACATGGTTTACCCTTTGTGCCAAGTTTCATCGAAATCCTTTCAGCCGTTATTTAGCCGTATCCGGTAGACTACTGCTTCACAGTAACAAATATACACACACCTTTAACTTTATAATAATGGTGTGGCAACTTTTAATCATAAAATTTTTTTTGTATCGTGTCATTTTTTAATTGGTATCTACTGAGGAAAAATGGGAGAAAGTTTCTTTTTTTTTTTTTTCGAAAGGCTCGCACTTGACCACTATCTCACCTGATGAAAATCGACGATGTGGTCGAAGATGGAGCGCGCTTGTCTAGAATTAACCTATTCACTCTTGACTTAAAGATTTCTAGGTTGTAGCTATCAGGAAACACAGGCTCCGCCAGGGAATTTCAATTTCCTTTGTATTAAACAATTATAATTGATAATAGAATAGAGAGCAGTGGTGGCCGACTGGTAATGGTCCCGACTAAGAATTGTAGGTCGCGGGTTCAAACTCAGTCAGACTTACTACTTTGTGTAATTTATTTCACCACCACTGCTCTCAAAACGGTAAAGGAAAACATCGTGAGGAAACCGGTATGTTCTAGAACCAAAAATTCGAAGACATGTGACATTCACCAACCCGCACTGGGCCCGCGTGGTGAATTACGGCCCATTCCGTGTCCTACAGAGAGGAGGCCTGAGTCCCAGCAGTGGGAACATTAAAAGGCTGATTATGCTTATGCTTATTATAATTGTCCAGTAGATATTGCAACTCCGAAATAAGCACAATTTTCATTTTTCTCTCTCACCAGTTCTCACTAATGACAGCATCGATATTTTCGTACAATATCACCATAGTAGTTGTGAGAATATTTTCGAGAAATATCGGAATATTGGAATATGAACGCTTTGTCATTTTAAATGCATATCGTACAGGAATATTCATATTGTCCGTTTGAGTTGCGTATGTTGGAATGTTGAGTTATTGGCACGAGGAAAATTAATATTGGAATGGTGTGATATGGAGAATAGTTTGACCAATCAATGTATATGTACAGTAAAACCCGTTTAAGACTATTATAAAGAGACTCAACCAAAAACGCGTCTTAAGCGAGAAAGCGTATTATGTGGTAGGTTTATGAAAAATAAAACGTTTGACAGAAAGATATTGATGCATGATATTCAACATAATTTAACTTTTGCCGTTCGTTTTCGCTGTGATTCAAAAAAGTTACATAGCGTCTTATGAGGGACTTGCGTAGGGCTTGTGTTTAGAGCGCTCGGTTAGTTGACCCGCTGCGATGCAAAAAACGGCCATAAGTTAGACACCACCGACACTAAATACAACACAGGTCACGGCAGGTTATAGTAAACATTAGACACTAGCGCACTCGCCCGTGTGGCCCGGTGATCATGTATTTGTGCGGCCAACTAGGTAACGTAACAAGCTTATAACTTCGTGATTTTTCATCGTACAGTTATGAAATTATGTACAATGATTCTTAATATAAAAATACTAGGCACGTGTTTTGGGTTTCACATAATACTAAAACTATGTTGTAGACACTTGAGCTAAAAAACTAAGCCAAAATTTACATCACTTTTTTTCCACTAAGAATCATTAAAACAGCCACTGATCTTTACTCGAAAAAATCCCGCCGAAAACCCCAGAAACTGATTTCATAGTAAAAGTTATCGACTAATCTGAGCAATATCTTTCTTTGTTTCAGATTTACCTACTTCAACGAGAGCTTCACCAGACTGCTAACTATGTTATAGTGGAAAGTTTGTTCCTAAAACCTAAAATCAAGTGCACTGTTCCTAAAAAATTGTATTTTTGACGCTACTTTATATTAGTGTACCAATAAGTACGAAAAATGGGATGCAACACGAGTTCCGAAGCCAAAACTGCCAAAGAAGAAAAGAACAATGCCCAAGAAAACCAGACAAATACTGCCACAGGTATATAATATATAACACTATTAATATCAAAACCGGATTATGCATAAAATATAATATCCTTCCAAAAGTTTCGTAAATAATTTAAAACAACGCCATCTATCGGAATTTTCCAACACTAACACATAGCGAGCTAGCTGAAACCCGTGGAAAATGCACGATCTCACTGTAATGTGATAGTTTAACAAACGCTACAGAGATGGCGCTCTTTTGTACTGCGGTTTTTTCAATCAGACATTTGACAACAGATGGAGTGGCTTGGCTGATTTTGTTTAGTATGAGCAAAAAGCAAAACTATTATTTATTTCTAGTCTACTATTTATACCAATCAGCAAATAAGCTTTATTTTAGTACCGAAAAAGTCATTAAAAACTTTACACGAACCTAAAGGAAGACCAAAAATTAAGGAAATCTTTTTTTTTTTCAATAAATCTTAATGAATAAAATATTTACTATAAAAAGCTAACATGTAGAGAAAAAAACTGATTTATAAATATAACAAACAGAAAAGAAGTACAACTGAAATGAGAACCTCTACCTTTTTTTAAGCCGTTTATAAAACGCTACAACGTACATACGTTATGCGTTAGATACTCACAGGCTGCGGGAATATTCGAAAGAGTTAGGCTGCCTGTCCACCGGAGTGAAGCGAGGCTGTGGAGCGGAGAAACAGAGAAGTATTAATCAATAGGATTGCACAAAATCTCGGCTTCTCTTCAGTGGACAGGGAGTACGAACTAGTTTAAAAATCCATACAAAACCGGGAAGCGGAGCGGGGCAATGTGCAGAGAAGGGAAGCAGAGAGGGGAAGCGGAGCGGGGAAGTGGAGAGGAGAAACGAGTGGCGGGCGCTATGATAAAACTATAGCTAAAACAGTCTGCAACTAATCAACTACTAGCTGACCAGCTACTAGTCTGATTAATGTATCATGGTGAGCCAAATAAACATTCTTTCTTCTTTCTTTCTTTTCTTTCAACTCCCCTCGCATCACTTTCTCACTCTGCTCCGCAGCCTCGCTCTGCTCTAGTGGACAGACACAGTCCGCAACTCCGCTCTGCATTACTCTTTTGCTCTGCTTCGCTCCGGAGGACAGGCGAAACGGACAATTGAAGGTATATAGGTGGGATTTTGTCAGTTAAAGTGCGACACTTACCCTCCCGCACCACTAATTTTGATTATTTCTCGCCAGAAAAAAAAAAGAAAAATACTTTCCCCCCGTCACAAAAAACAAAGTACCTACTACAAAAGCTGATCTGCGGTAAAATGGAGAGAACATGTTTTTCTTATTACTGCAGCTATTTGTTTCAGAAAATGATGATACGGAGAAAATGTCGCGTGTCGTCTTGAAAACAATGAAAAGAAGAGCTCGTGGCTAAATATAGTAACAGCCTTTTATGTCTTTTTTTATTCGGTAGGAAAATCATCCAATGACATACCCTGCTATTCTTGTGGCAGACTTTAACTGAGTAAAAACCCACTCCTGTTCTTTCGTTGCCTTTCATACAAGGGCCGAGTCTTCCTTTCAAAAGCACACCCTTGGCCCCAGTAGGTTTCGACCCTGCTAGGCCCCTACGATTTGCTGGCATATCCTTGAGGCGCGCGTGGAACAGTACGCGCAGTCGATTACTTGGGTTCAGTCCGGACGGTTAGCGGAAGATTGGACGGCTAGCTATCCAATACTCGCCGTCCGCAAGCCCGCGCCTACGGTGGCCGGAAATCGGGATCGGAATCCCGGCGGCGGTTGGGGCGAGGACCATTGCCTCACGCGATCGTCCGCCTCCTTTGCTAGCATTACTGCTTCGCAGAAGGAGGCGACCGCCTGCCACTCCTCCTCGCTCCGGACCATGGCCTGTACTAAGGCCTGACGCGAGAAATTGCCACCGCCGATTGCCCCACGAGGACAGAGCGTTGCTCTTCCCAAGCGGGGCACACCTATCCGTCCACCGTGCTGGAGAGAGTCCACATGATCTTTTGCCCTCGACTTTCCCTTGCACCATCGTTCCATCGAGTCCTCGTTATGGGTGATATGGCCAAAGAACTTGAGGATTCGTATATTCACAGACGACAACGATCTCTTTTTCATTATATGAAAAAGAGATTATCGTCGTCTGTTCCATAGTTATATGTTAATGTTTGTTCAAGTGTTCTTTCAAGATCAAACATTGGTTCGGTGCGCATTAAACAGAATCATATTAATCAAACAATTAAAAAAAAAATATATATACTCATATTTATTTTGAATATAGATAGAAAAAGACATATAAAAACACTTAACTAATTAAAATTACATATACACAGAGTACTGTTCCACGCGCGCCTCAAGGAGATGTCAGCAACTGTAGGCGCCAGCAGGGTCGAAGCCTACTAGGGCCAAGGGTCTGATTCTAAAAGGAAGACTCGGTCCTGGTACAAAAGGCAACGAAGGAACAGGAGTAGGTGTTTAGTCAGTAAAAGTCTGACACTGTCTCTCGCTCCGCCCAAAAGCGGGGGTATATGTCATAAGATGATTTTCCCACCGAAAAAAAAACTCGGTGGACGGACTCATCAAATCTATGACAGACTGTAGCATTAATGACAACTCCCACGCCATTAAACACAGAGCTACATGGCGTTGCATCACGAGAGAGGCGGTGGCGCAGGACTCGACGTCATTTAATTTAAAAAATACCAGAACTTAACACACATATAAATAAAGTAATAACAGCTCGTTGAAAATTAAATTCTAAACCTACAGTCAACACTCTTTCCCGCCATTTACAGAATCGCGACTAAATAATTTCCGAGGGTGCCACTGAGTTCATTCCTATTCAAATGATAAAATATTTACAAGTCCCGTCGACTTGCCCGCGGCTCGGGTTTTTCCTTCTATAAATAATATCTACTTGAATAATCCGCCATTTTGTGTAGCCATTCCTGTCAAGTTTTTCTTTTTTTAGGGTTCCGTACCTCAAAAGGAAAAAACTGAACCCTTATAGGATCACTTTGTTGTCCGTCTGAATGTCTGTTGTCCCTTTATCTCGGGAACGCGTAGAGGTATCGAGTTGAAATTAAAACCATATACTCAGGTTTGCGGTCCCTTGAAGCTGTGAAAAAATCAAACTTCTGAGTTAACGAAAAAAAAAGAGATACGGCCGTTTATGTCACAAAAAACGTGTATTTCGATACTCTCAAGGGAATTAAA
Source organism: Mythimna pallens (assembly GCA_961205895.1). Classification (NCBI taxonomy): domain Eukaryota; kingdom Metazoa; phylum Arthropoda; class Insecta; order Lepidoptera; family Noctuidae; genus Mythimna; species Mythimna pallens. The sequence continues at coordinate 9,580,916 of OY540849.1, read as the reverse complement.
ATTCATAGGGTATTTCCCGTTGACCTAGAATCCTGAAATTTGGCATGAAGCAAGATCTCCTGGCACAGGTATAAGAAAAAGTCTGTTAACTGTAAATTTGTAGTTACGTCACAAAAACAACTTTTTTTGCGATTCGGAAAAACCTTCGTAACTCTATTCGGGAATTGAACTTTCAAATTCAAATTCAAAATTCAAATTCAAAGCATTTATTTCAAATAAACCATTTACAGGCACTTTTGAAATGTCAAGAAGTCAGTCAGTCAGAAATAATGATGCTAATTGCACATTCCAAAGCGTAGATCTCTATGGAGAAGAATGTGCAAGAAACTCCATGGACACTCTTTTCAATCGTGTTTTGCAATTACAAATATGTCTGTTACATGTTTCTTGTCGCTATCATGTGAGAACAATGTCAATAAAGTAAAAATAAAAACTAAATATAGATATTAAAATAGCAACTGGCAGCTAAGAGATGACCAGTCTCAACTGACAGCGCCCGTTCACGGACCTGACGCGAATATTAGCACCACTTAGCTCAACCATATTAAAGGGAACTGAATGATCCAACACACGCGCCACCATCAGTGAGACATTTGAGTGAGCATGACAAACTCTCAACTGCTCTCAACTCACAGGTAAGTTTGTACGGAACCCTCAGTGCGCGAGTCCGATTCACATTTGCCTGATTTTTTCGCTTTCGTTCAAGTTGTTTTTAAGGTCCGATGAATCTCTGCAAGTTGGTCCTTGTCCTTGAGAATGTAGGGGCTTAGAATTTATATTTCTTTTTGTAATATTTGGTTGTACCACGCTTTATGATTTTGTGTTCCTTATAAACACCATAACATTGTGCACATACCTATTTGTACGCTCTAAATATTTTGGTAATACCTACTTTCATTGTGTGTACAACTTTTTTTTGAAGTGGGCAACCATCCAATGACTTCCCCTCTAAGATGGGGCGAGAGAGCGTATCAGACTTCTGCTAACTAAAGCCACACCTGTATCCTTCAGTAGTCCTTGGCATTTTAAGACCACAGGTTTCCTTTTCAGAATATCCCCGCGGCCCTTGTAGGCATCAACCTTGCTAGGCCCTTACGGTTATACTGACATCTTTTTGAGGCACGCGTAGAATACTTCGCACCGCCGATGATTCGAGCTTGGTCCGGATGGTCACAGGACGGCCGGATGGCGACCTTTCCATTGCTCGTCGCCCACAAGCTCACGCCTTCCGTGACTGGTAGTCGGGGTTGCAACGCAATTACCTCCACGAGGACATGGGTACTTCGCCCAAGCGGGGCACACCTCCACCATATGATCCACCGTATCTTCGGGGCGGTTCGCATGATGATAACACTTGGGCGTTTCTTCTACCTGAATCCGGAACAGGAACCTTCTGAACTTATCGTGTCCGGTGAGTACCTGCGTCATGCGGAAGGTGAGCACGCCTTGATGCCTCTCTGGCCATTTCTTAAAAAGGCCACCGCCGAGATTATGGCGTGCCCAGCCTAAAACTAAGGAGTGGAATTCTTTTGTGTTTCCACGTAGAATATAAGATGGTCTTTAAGACAAGAGTGAATAGGTTATTTTTAGGCAACCGTGTTCTGAAATCGTTGACTACTGCATCTCTTACAATTAGGTGAGATAATGGTGGGATTTTTGGGCTAAGGGATTATTCGAAAGGAAGATAGCGGGTAGTGATTCACGCGCTCCTCAAAAAGATGTCAGCAAACCGTAGGGGCCCCGCAGGACCTATGCCCGCTAGGACCGAGGGGATTTTCTAAGAAGGAAACCCGTAGTCCTAAAACGCAAAAAGTAACTGAAGGACATAGGTGTGGTTTTAGTTAGTAAAAGTCTGACACGCCCTTTCGTTCCACCCAGACCGAAAGAAGTCATTAGATGATTTCCCAGATTAAAAAAAGTAGGTTTTAGACAGTTAGGGTGTTTTTAATATCGTGCGGATTTCATCACGCAGGCCGGCCGCACGCGTAGCTGCCGCAAATGTCCTTTTCATCAAAACGCCCTAAAAGTCTAACACTACGTCTCGTTCCATCAAGAGCGGAAGAAGTTGCGCAGTCGTCAACAGCGCGTAGTGATCCATACGCTCCTCAAGGAGATGTCAGCAAACCGTAGGGGCGCAACAGGGCCGATGCCCACTATCTAGGACCGCGGGGAATTTCTGAAGGGATAACCCGTAGTCCTAGAACGCAAAGGGCAACTGAAGGTCACAGGTGTGATTTTAGTCAGTAAAAGTCTGACACACCCTTTCGCCCCGCCCAAGGGGGATGGGGCCGTCATTAGATGATTTCCACACAAAAAAAAAACGGTGGAAGTTACTTGATTATTTAGATGATATATAGAGGTCTTGGATGATATCGTTTGTCTTGGTATGGTCATGTAAAGAGGATAAAACGCATGTTACTAAAAGAGTTATGAGTGGGTGGAGAGGGAAAGGGAGGCCAAAGAAAAGATGGATGGATTGTGTAAACAGTGATATAAAAGAAAAGGAAGTTGGTGATAGCATGATGGTTGACAGGATAGAATGGAAGAAAAAAAACGTGTTGCGTCGAACCCAAATAAGATGGGACAAGGGCAGGAAGATGATAGTGGTCAAAAGTAAGCTAATCCCACCCATACGTACAAAGCGTTTTGGGAACACAATCATTATGCGTACAGCTAAGGAGTGGAATTCCCTGTCGGGGTCTTTGTTTCCTGATAGCTACAACCTGGGGGTCTTTAAGTCAAGAGTGAATAGGTTACTTCTAAGCGAGCGTGCTCCATCGTCGGCCACATTATCGCTTATCATCGGGTGAGATAGTGGTCAATCGCGAGCCTATCAACAATAAAAAAAAAGCTTATCTAATAATAATAAAATGGAAATCAATTGTGATTTGATCTTCTTGTTTTTTCCTTCAACTTTCTAAATGAGATCATAAACTACATGGTTTTATTCAGGTGTTTGTTTCGAGATTGGTCTCTTCAAAGTTTCGACCACAACCCTAATTCAAAGGCTCATCTTGTTCAAAGAATGTACCATGATCTCAATTTAGACTTGGCTTTCTTGTATTTTTAGAATCTGTCAGAACTTTTAGCTTTGAATATCTTCTGATTCTTAGTATAGATCAATCTGTTATATTTGGGCAAAATCTGCCGAGGTTTACTAAAACGTCACAAAGTTGTTTTTAGTTCATAAGATGTTGCTAGCCGTTCAACGACTCGTCGACGAGACGGCTGGCGGTGAAAAACAGCGCTGTGGCTCTGCTCAGAACACGAGCCCCAGCATTTTGAGCGCAGGCTGTTTTGCGCGGATGTGTCGCGTAACTTCGCTCTTTGGTATTGATTTGTGATATATTTTCTCCAACTCTCCTTTTGCAGGTATGCTGGAAGAGATTTTTTTAGAAATAAGCATCACTTTTGTACTATTCTTTTTTTTCCTTCTTCTTTTCTTCTATTTATTATTGTGTGTACATAAATTGTTAAATAATAATAATAATAAATAAATAATAATATATTTTTTTCTAAATTATGCGCTGTTTGTGCAAATAAACTTTTTATCTTTCTTTCTTTCTTCTTTTTCTTTCAAATAATAAAAAAATTGAAAAAGGTCTGGGTTTATTTGTCATTTATATTTGTAATAGTTTCAATAATAATGTATTTCTTTTGGAAATTATGTAATATCTTTGAAGTTCTCGGTTTTCACTACCGCACGAAAATCGCATGAAAATCCGTTCAATTATAATTTTTGAAATAACCGCGAACAGACAGACTAACAGACGCGGTAACTTAGTTTTTTTTTTTTTTTGTTAGCCTATTTTCTCCTTCCATCTTTCGCGGGCCCACGCTTCCTTCATCTAGTTCTGGTGAAATTGGTTTGTCTTGCTACTCTCTAATCCAAAATAAAAGCTCAAGTAGGTACATACATGTGTATTCTCCTCCATTTATGACCTATGGCACTCAGATTAGGTCTTTGCCTAAAATCCAAAAGTCTAAAAGGGTTTGCCAACGAGCAATGGAGCGCAGTACTAAGGTGTTAAATTAACAATATCTTGAAACACAAAATCGCATTTCCAACAAACATACCCGACCAATTAGTGCCCTGAGTTTTATTATATCCTTACATATACAATCATAGAAGAATCGCCAAACTTAAGTGGCAGTTAGTGGTTAGGTGGCAGTGGGCAGGGCACAATGCCCTGGCCACCAATCGCCAAACTTAAGTTTGGCGATTGAGTTTTGCTCGCAGAACAGATGGTCGATGGGGACGAAAGGTTCTGGAATAGCGGCCTCCCACAAGGTAAATAGATGACCTGGTGAGGGTCGCGGGAATCCGATGGATGCGAGACGCAATGGACCGGTCATTATGGCGACATTTGGGGGAGGCCTATGTCCATCTGTGGACGTCTTTCGGCTAAAATGATGATGTTGATGATATACAAAATAAATTAGCCATCGCGTTTGTCTGTTTGTTTAAATGTGATAAACTCAAAAACTTCTGAACGGATTTTCATACAGCTTTAACCAACAGATAGAGTTATTCACGAGGAAGCTTTCAGTGTATAATGCGTATTATACTAGAGAAAAGCCGATAAAGGTATCTAACACCCATGCAAAGCTGGAGTAGATCACTAGTGTAGGGATAAATAAGTAACTTTACAAAGCCAAAGTAAGGATTATAAAATTTTATCCAAAATAATTTTGAAAACTATCTGGATTCACTTTGGAAGTTTAACCGCAGTAAGATTACCTCTGGTAGACATGTTAGTAACAGGATTAGTAAAATGAAATATATCTGTTTAGTTTGTGGTATTGTCTGCATTGTGAGCTGTGGTGGAGTTGGAATAGGCATTTCATATAGTATTAAAAACGTATTAAAAACTCAGGGCTCGGAGATTATTACATTCATTTCATAAGCCCGCACATACGCACCGTATGTGCGGGCTTATGGCGATTAACACCCTAACCTAACTTCATAGATTTTCTTTCATGTAAGTTATAATAGACATAAAATATATCATAAGTGTCGATAGCGTATACCTACCGTTACATTACATTACAACCAGACCTTCTGAAAGTATTTGTGAAAGAGCCTTTTTGTAACGCTTTTTTCATGATAACAAATTGCTGGTGACTCTAGTGTGAGTAATGGTTAAGGGTATCAGATAAAAACTACGTTGCGTTAACGTTACGTGAAAACAACGTTGGGATTTGGTTTTGTTCCAATTGGGGTACTTTTCTATGTTTATTTTTGTACAATATTTTATTTTTAAGAACAAATAATGCTTAAAAGAAATCCTTCTCTGAAAATATTATCAAGGTAATTAAATGTAGCAGCAGTTAGCATTTCAAATATCGGTATTGGTATTGGTGTGTATTGGTATGGTTGGTTGTAATATTGGTTTGGTTGGTATTGGTTCAGTATTATTATTGGTAACGTATTGCGCCTACCTCAAATAACACGGGTTATGGACAGAAAGATGGTAATGATTATTATTGGTTGGGTTTATCCTACGAGGAAGAGTAGGGGCGTGGTGGGGACATCTCGCTATTTCGTTTGTACCCCTGTTACCTAATGGCGGTGACGTCACATTTAAGTTTCTGCATGCTTATTCTGTTACTTGAATTTCCCCTTCCACCAAATTAAATATTACTTAACATAACATTGAACGGATATTTTTTTTCTATTTGAGTTTTTGGACTAACGGATTTGTAAAATTGATTCCCATGGCACAGCCACAAACGCCGCCATGAGAAGCTAGAAGCGGCCACAAGCCACTTGTGGATGGTAGCAGCTGCTTTTTTTGACCCATACGCGCAGTATCGTAATGGACTCTGATGAAAAGGGTTTAAATGCGCGAGTGGTGTGTGACGGTTTTTGTATCGGCGTTTAGTGGCCAGTACGGGCCACAAGAAACGAGCAGCGGCGTTTTGAAGCGTGTGGCGGCCACCGGCTTCAACCGTGTGCGGTGAATCCTTATATAATGTATGAAAACTATAGGAAATATGTCGGTGGCGGCGTCTTGTGGTTGTGGCCGGAGGCCCGTGTGCGGCGACCCTAAGCTACTTGTTGATGCCAATAATGAAAAAAAATATTGTGCACCCAATACGGTTAAAGGTTTTTGTTATGCGCATATTTAGAAATAGTTAGAGCATTATCTGAATTTCGTTGAAGTAAGTAGCAAGAAGTTGATAGTACCTCCTCTATAATTCCGGAATCATCAAATTTTAGCTTGCCATTAGGTGAGCTAGACGTAGTCAAGGGCGATCCTATCAATAATAATAAAACAAACTAAGTAGTTAAAAGTACATAAAAATAATTCACCAGAACATAAAAGTGCTACACAGGATGATACTTCAAATATTTGCAATGATTAATTTTCTAATACAAAAATTCTGACACATTTTACATTCACATTAATAACACTAGTTATTAATCATAATATGTTTAGTACAAACGATGATTTAGAGTCATGTTTTTACGAAAATATTTCAATGTAATTTAAGGTCATGTGCGATAAATATGGCCCAGTATGCAAATACGTCACATCTCATTAAGTATAACGCTATGACCACAGTGCATGGGAAGCAAAGAGTCTGACAATAATTATAAGTTTTGAAATAACTACATACGTTAATAGGATTTTTTATGTAGAAAAAATTAGGAAGTATTAACATGTTGAATCTATTCTAATTCATTCATATTGGCCGCTGTAAAAAAACAATTTGGATAATACAGTGCCAGTGTGGAGTCGCTGCACAGGACATGCGTCACCTGATATGCTGTTCATCCTGCACAACCACCAGCAGTTTTAGGATCTATACAAGGTCAATAACAGAGCCGTAGAGGTTGCCAAATACTGGTCAGAAATTTTTTTGAAAGAGTCCATCGACATGAAAAGAAGAAGACTCAAATGTCCTTTTAAGGGTTCCGTACCTCAAAAGGAAAAAAACGGAACCCTTATAGGACACTTTGTCGTCCATCTGTCTGTCTGTCCGTCAAGACCCTTTATCTCAGGAACGCGTGGAGGTATCGAGTTGAAATTAAAACCGTACACTAATATCTGCTGTCCCTTGAAGCTGTAAAAAAATAAAAAATTCTGAGGTAACGAAAAAAAAAATATACGGCCGTTTATAAACGTGTATTTCAACACTCTTAAGGGAAACAATATTCATGGGGTATGTTCTGTAGACCTAAAATCCTGAAATTTAGCATAAAACAAAGTCTCATAACACAAGTATACGTAAAAATTTGAAAACTGTAAGTTTGTAGTTCAGTACCAAAAAATTTTTTTCTGCGATTTGGAAAAATCTTGGTAACTCAATTCGAGAATAAAACTGGTTTCATAGGTAAGTTTGTAAGAAACCCTCAGTGCGCGAGACGGACTCGTTTTGATAATACTTATCAAATCGATAAGCTCTTTAAAGCTGAATAGGTCTACTCAATATCTATAATAGTAATAAGTTGCTACGTCACATTGTGCTGGCCTCCAGATTTGGTGACCCATTTATTGAGTGTGCAAGAAACCATAACCCTACTTTGTTTTCCAAATGTCGCAATTGTTTTCCACCAATCGGGGGTTGTCCTTGGATGCACTAGCGTAGCGCATAAAGAGATAATCACCGGTTTTTAACACGCTCCATTATAAGTGTCTATAGGGCCTCTGCGAGTTGGTTTTAGCTTCTTCTACGCCTTCCAAAGGTACAGGACCTCAAGGTTCTGAAATATACTGATTGTTAATAATAATCATTTATTTGCAATTTAAAAAAAAAACGCCACAGAGATTAACCTGGTTTGTATATGATTTGACCACTACATGTTTACTGTATAGATTTTAAGAGAGAATTTAGCCTCTGAGTTTATTTGAGGGTGGGAAATCATCAATGAACTTCTCTCGCACTGGGAAGAGCGAGAAGAAGTATTAGGGCCGACGCTGCGTTAAGCGGGCGCCCGCGCGATCCCACACAAAAGTGTTCCGTCGCTGTGACCCGCGCCCTGCGCCCGTTTTGCTACGTATTAAAACATTAAAGTTCTCCATCGACATGACTACATGCACACCGTTAAAGTTGAAATAGCGACACTGTGCAAGAAATAATCCGATTTCTGCTACGGGGACCGTCGTAGACGACACGCGGCCTTAGACTTTTACTAACAAAAACTTACACGTGGTCTTTCAGATGCCCTATGCGGTCCAGGGCCGCGTTAATTCTTCGGACGATACTGTAGCCTTCTGTAAACCAGCAGTTGTGATTTATTTTGCTGCCAAAGGCTTCATCCACTTTGTTATTTTAAGTGAAAATAATTAAAAAGTTTGTTGCTCGTCATCTTTCGCTTTTGTTGTTATAATTAGATCAAACAGTTCTTGTTTGTGGTTATAATTTTCGATTCGGTGTTATTTCTTTGACAAAGATTTTGGTAAATAATTACAAAATACAGAATCTGTCTGAATAAAGATTATTCTATCCTATTCTATTCTATCAAATATCATCATTTCAGCCGAAAGACGTCCACTGTTGGTCATAGGCCTCCCACAAGTGTTGCCACAATGAACGGTCCCGTGCGTCTTTCATCCATCGGATTCCTGCAACCTTCGCCAAGCCATCGGTACAACGTGTGGGAGACCTTCCAACCTTCCAACACTGTGTCTTCCGTTACGAAGTCGCTACTCTAGAACCTTTCGGACCCAACGGCTATCTGTTCTGAGATCAATGTGCCCCGCCCACAGTCACTTAAGTTTGGCGATTCTTCGTCGGCAACCTTGGTTCTCCTGCGGATATCTATCATTAAGTACTTTACTCTAGGAGCAAATAGTTGTAGGTAGGATACATTAACGCTTTTTAAATGTTGGTTTAGTTATAGAGTACACAGAAAGAACCACAAGTTAAGTTTAATGTTACATTAAACGTAAATGGTTAACAAGGTATAACAGTAACGATTATTTCTCTTTATAGTTTGTCTCTTGTTAGTTCCACAGTTATGGTCTGACTCGAGGGACCTTACTTAAAATGTGCTAATTATAGTACAATATTTATGACGCACAACATCCAATACCTACTTGGATGTCGTGCGTATTCGAAAAGTGTGCGGTTGTCGAGACCGTACGTTTACTATACTTGCCCATACACAGATCACTAGGGGTCAACAAACTCCAGAAAACACATCAATAACTCAAACAAAAATACACACCAAGTTAACACACTACATCTCTCTTACTGCACCAAGCGTCTACGAGAGCTCTACACATCTCGTAGACTCGCTACGCGGCTACGAGCATGCTACGAACATTTGTAGCTGTTGTTTTGTCTTATTTTTATAGAGGACGAAGGTTTTAAAGTTTTGTGTATAACTATTTTGTAAAAAGTATTCAAGTGCAAGTCGGACTCGCGCACTTAGGGTTCCGTACAAACTTACCTACGAAAACAGTTCAATTCCCGAATTGAGTTACGAAGATTTTTCCGAATTGCAAAAAAAAGTTTATTTTTTGTGTCTAGATTAACTCCAAATTTACAGGTTTCAGATCTTTTACTATATTTGTGCCATGAGGCCTTGCTTCATGCCAAATTTCAAGATTCTAAGTCTTACCTATGAAACTTACCTATGAAAATAGTTCGATTCCCAAATTGAGTTCTTTTTTTGTGACGTAACTACAAATTTTCAGTCTTCAGATTTTTTCCAATGTCTACTGAAGCTAAGAGACCTTACTTCAGGCCAAATTTCAGGATTCTAGGTCAACGGGATGTACCCTATAAATTTTTATTCCGTATCTTTTTTTTGTCTGATTGTTTCACAGCTTTAAGGGTCCGCAGACCTGTGCTTTAATTTCAACTTAATATTTTCACGCGTATCCGAGATAAATGGTCTTCACAGACAGACAGACTGACAATAAAGTGACCCTATAAGGATTCCGGTTTTTCCTTTTGAGGTACGGAACTCTAAAATCAGATAAAGTTCTGTTTCTTTTTTTGGGTTTATTTGGTGTAGTGACTTAGAAGAGATATTGGCTTTTTATTAATTTAATACTATAAGCACACTAACACACTAAACAACACTAAATGACCACTTATTTTTTAAAATTATTGTTGGTAACAATATTTACAGAGAAATAAAAATGTTATAACTTTTTATCAAGACCATACACTTAGTAGGTCATTATACTATCCGGTAAAAGTGCATGGAATGGCGACAATGACTATCGCAACTCAGTGCTGGGCACGCTATAATTATAGCGGTAAAGCGGTAGAGGGGCCCTCTTTGAGGAATGACTGGAAAGACAACACGAGGTCCTTACTTTCCGCACGATGGTAAGTTCGGGAGGGTCCTGCACCAGATTAGTGTGGAAGAAACGCCCGGGTGTCACTATTGTGTAGACCGCCCGGGTGTCACCATTGTGTAGACCGCCCTGGTGTCACCATTGTGTAGACCGCCCGGGTGTCACCATTGTGTAGACCGCCCGGGTGTCACCATTGTGTAGACCGCCCGGGTGTCACCATTGTGTAGACCGCCCGGGTGTCACCATTGTGTAGACCGCCCGGGTGTCACCATTATGTAGACCACCCGGTTGTCACCATTGTGTAGACCACCCGGGTGTCACCATTTTGTAGACCGCCCGGGTGTCACCATTGTGTAGACCGCCCGGGTGTCACCATTGTGTAGAGACCGCCCGGGTGTCACCATTGTGTAGACCGCCCGGGTGTCACCATTGTATAGACCGCCCGGGTGTCACCATTGTGTAGACCACCCGGGTGTCACCATTGTGTAGACCGCCCGGGTGTCACCATTGTGTAGACCGCCCGGGTGTCACCATTGTGTAGACCGCCCGGGTGTCACCATTGTGTAGACCGCCCGGGTGTCACCATTGTGTAGACCGCCCGGGTGTCACCATTGTGTAGACCGCCCGGGGGACACCATTGTGTAGACCGCCCGGGGGACACCATTGTGTAGACCGCCCGGGGGACACCATGGATCATACAGTAGAGGTGTGCCCCGACTGGACAGAGCATCGCCGCTTTGTCCTCGTGGGGGCAATCGGCGGCAGCAATCTCTCGTGCCGGGCCTTGATACAGGCCATGGTCCGGAACGAGCCAAGGAGGAGTTTACACGTGCACGCGCAAGGCAATGGCCCCCGCGCCCCAACTGTCGGGATTCTGATCCCGATTTCTGGTCAACGGGGTCGTCGACGGCGCGTATTGTTCCACGAGCGCCTCAGGGAGATGTAGCAAATCGTAGGGGCCCAGCAGGGTCGAAGCCGACTGAGGCCACGGGTAGTGTGAAAACGAAACCCGGGGCCCTGGGACGAATGCAACGAAGGAATAGGAGTAGGTTTTTAGTCCATAAAAGTCTGACACTATCTCCCGCTCCGCTCAAGAGCGAGATTTATCATTAGATGATTTTCCCACCAACAAAAAAAAATGTGGCTATAGTGAAATATGTCTAAAAATATCATAATTTCATATCAGGATAAAACGTTTCCTATTTTTAGACAGCTAATTACTTTATAAACTTGTGAATAAACTTTTGAGAAGGTTAATCGTAAGCTTTTAGGATAATACACTAACAGAATTAAATTACCATCGAGTAAAACCGTACAGGTACCTAATATTAGAATTACTTTCTATTTTGAGAGCCATAATGTAACGTTATTAATTTACTATGAATAGCTTCTTGATTTCATTTGGAATTGGTTCATTTCGATGTTGCAAACGGTTTAATAAATTATTAATTATTTTCTTCTATGTTTAGTAGAAGTGGTTAGTTGTCTTCATATTAATTAAGGTCAGACCTTTGTGGCATAACTGTCTATCAGATCGGGCTTGCGGACGGCGAGCAATGGGTGGCTCGCCGTCCGATCGTCCGGTAACCGTCCGGACCGAGCCCAAGTCGCCGAAATTAAAGTCGAAAAATACAATAACTTTAATTTCGGAAATTGCTGTTTCTATTTTGGTTTCTTCGTTATTGTTGTTGCCTAAATTGTGCAATTCGGACGAGGCGCGTGTTCACTGTCCAGCATTTATTAATTGCAACTAGACCCACAAATTGTTTGAAACAGAACTCCTAAAAAGTATATTAGATAATCAAACACTCGTCTATAACGCCCACTTATTAGAGCATGGGCTCTAGGCTTATATGAATTAAATAAATAAAATAAAACATTTATTCAGTACCAGCTTCTGCCAGTGGCTTCGCTCGCGTAGGTTTCACAATACCAACTTCCAACCCCCGTTTTACCCCCTTAGTTTCGTAAAATCTGTTCTTAGCGGATGTCTACACCCTATAAGGAACCTACCTGCCAAATTTTAAGTTTGGACATAGTTTTCTTAGATTTCGTGATTAATCAGTGAGTGGTATTTCGCTTTTTTATATATAGATTACCCTCCCGTCACCCCAGCCAATTAAAAAAACGAATAACTGTCTTACGTTTCTAGAATATCTTTCTACAAAGTTCTTGTTGCGATGGAAGCAAAACAATCTCATTCCTTTATTTGATTAATTCCACGAAGTTCGACTCAGTTGGGTAGAAATATCACAATGTTAGCTGAGCGAGCATTTTATAAGCTAAACTTATAACTCTCTGCCTTGAAAGAAGATCCAACTGGCGAAGTTGTTATGTTGAAGTAAATAAACTTACGCAGTTGACCTGGATTGCGAGAATCAGTCTTGGTTTTTATTTTGATACTATGAAGTAGTGTTTGGTTTTGTTTATCCAGACGCAAAGTGCAGTTGCTTAATGTCCCTAGGCGTAAAATTAAATTGTTTTCTAATAATGAATTTTCTTTAGTCTTTCACTCTTAACAGAGTTTTCGTGGTTGAAAATTTTGCATTTTCGTTGGCGAGTGAGGCTCCCGCAATGCGTCTCCACTTGTCACTAACACGGTTTACGGCGTCTCGGGAACTCTGAACTATGGAAACCTCCATAGTCCAGAGTTCCCGAGACGCCGTGTGTGTTGCAGCTCTGATGAGGCTCTGATTATGAATACTGCATGTCTATTACTATATACAACAAATTACCTGATAGTTTCAAAATTCTCAAAATTTAAAAAAAGTTATTTAACTTTCTTTTAAGCAAATGTTATTATTGGACTGAAGATTTTTATTATTTATGACTGAAAAATTTACCTAAATATTTGACATTACCTATGAATCATACTTTATCTCCTTGAGTTTATTAAAATTTTGACTTATATAATTAATATTCTTTTATAATATATAATAAATATTGCTCAATTAATTTCAATTATTTACAATTCTAATGATAAATACAAATACACAAAATATTTAGATAGATAAATTAAACCCAGACACAGAATAAATGATCATGTTCATCACGCAAACATTTGTCCTGGGTGGGAATCAAACCCACGACCTACGGCATAGCAGTCAGAGTCACTAACGTATAGTGGTTGGCCAACAGGCCAGTCAACAAGTACAAAGGCTGACTAATTATATTAGTCATTTTCTACCAGTCGACCTTAGGGTGGTGCAGAAACATAACATGGTAGGTGCGACTTAATAAACGCCAAACAGAAAAGAAATAAGTTCAATGCAAGCCAGGCCAAAAATTCAGTGCAAATGTTCAGCGATATCTTCGCCAAATGTAAACCGATTTTGAGGATTCTTTTTTTGTTTCGAAGAATTTTTGGCTAGGTAAATTTGGCGAAAATCTGATGAAGATCTTCGGAAATAGATCATGGAACCCTTCAATAAATGATAGCAAATTTTGCGGGATTGGTTTTACTCAGTAAAAGTCTGACACGCCCTCTCCACCCTAGAGCAGAAGTCATTAGACGCTTAATATTTTACAAAAAAAAAAAAACTGGGCAGGTGCGAGTCGGACACGCGCACTGAGGGTTCTGTACAAACTTATCCAAGTAAATAGTTAAATTTTGGAATGGAGTCTCGAACATTTTACCGAATCGCAAAAAAAAATTTTTTTTTTGTTACGTAACAGTAAATTTGTAGTTTTCAGATTTATTCCTATACCTGTGCTACTCGTATAAGACCTTTCTTTATGCCAAGTTTCAGGATTCTGGGTCAAAAGGTATCCTATGAATTTTGATTCCTTCGTGTTTAAGTGTCGCCATCTTCATTTTAAAATTGTTACTAAAGATAAAATAGTTCCTTTTCCTAATCACAGATGGCGTTGTTAGTTTAAGTCCATTTTGTAGATCGCGGTGTTAAGATTCTCCGCGATCTAATGACCCTCCGCGACTACTTTTTGGTTTAGTTAATTCAGTACTACATTACATGTGATTGTGATATAGACAGTGGTTTTATTAGTATCCCTGGAAAATCCTTCGCTCAGCCAGATTGGCAGTAGTACAAGTGCTAGTAGGGAACTGCGTCGTGACCAATTAAACATTGGTCCTTCGAGCCGGATGTGACATAGTCACAGTGAGTGGTTCCGGAGAGGGTGCCGACACAGTAGTGGATCGCTGCTGATGGTACCAAGGTGCTGGTGAGTTGTTGCACCGGGTTCAATACCCAGAACGAGCACCGGAGGTTGCGGCGCAGAGCAGCAGAACGGAGCGGAGGAGCCGGGCGAGTTCGAGTCGAGTGGAGGAGCCGGGCGAGTACGAGTCGAGTCGAGTGGAGGAGCCGGGCGAGTACGAGTCGAGTCGAGTGGAGGAGCCGGGCGAGTACGAGTCGAGTCGAGTGGAGGAGCCGGGCGAGTACGAGTCGAGCGGAGCCGGGAGCGTGCGTAAGCAGCGGAGCCGGGCGAGTACGAGTCGAGCGGAGCCGGGAGCGTACGTAAGCAGCGGAGCCGAGCGAGTACGTGTTACAGCGAAGTTATGTGTCAGTGGCATGTTCAAGTGGGAAGTGTATAACAATAATTTTAACATTGTTGTTTGCAAGTAAGATCTAACTATTTATTTAATTACGACTGCAACTAGGTTGAGTCCGTACACTGGTTTATAGTTGTTAGTTATTGTTATTGATTGTTTAGTGGCTTTATTCAATTATTTACTAAGTCATTTTAATAGTTAAATATGGAGTCCTTATTCAAGTTACAAGACAATTTAAAAAACACAATTGAGAAAGGGAGAACTAATTTCAAAAAATCTCCCAAAGAAAGGATAACTCTTGGTTATATGGAAACCAGATTAGAATCTTTAGAAGAACAGTGGTCTACATTTAATAAAAGGCATGAGAAAATGATTGAAACTGCCACAATAACGGATCTAAAACATAGTTACTTTACTTCTGACTGCCACAATGAGACTGAAGAAATTTATATAACGTACAAATCAGAATTGAAAGATGGTATTCATAAATTAAAGACTGTCAGTAAAATAAGTGAAACTTGT
Organism: Mythimna pallens; assembly: GCA_961205895.1. NCBI lineage: Eukaryota > Metazoa > Arthropoda > Insecta > Lepidoptera > Noctuidae > Mythimna > Mythimna pallens. Next base: position 9,565,622 of record OY540849.1, on the reverse strand, counting down.
ACTACAACATCTTCAAACGTCAGATTGCCAAAAATTAGCATACCTTCATTTTCAGGCAGATACAGTGAATGGACTAGTTTTAGGGACCTTTTTGTATCGTTAGTACATTCCGAAAAGGGCTTAGACAACGTACAGAAACTTCACTATTTAAAGGGATGTCTGACAGGCGAAGCAGAACTATTACTTCGACAAATACCAATAACGGCTGGAAATTACTCAGTATGTTGGGAGCAGTTAGAACAAAGATATAATAACAAACGTCATTTAGCAAATTCAATTCTTCAACGTTTATTTAATCAAAAACAAATTAATACAGAATCAGCTGTAACCATAAAACAGTTATTAGACACAACGTCGGATTGCATGAATGCATTTAATAATCTAGGTCTTAGCATGAACACCGTTGTAGACATTATCGTAATTTATGTAGTTTCTTCAAAACTGGACCCAGAAACCCGTAAGCAGTGGGAGTTGAAGATATCCTCTGACGCGGACGATCCAACTGAGCCACCAACCCTATCACAATTCAAGACATTTTTAGAAAGTAGATTTAGAGCGCTTGAGTGTATAGAACCACAGAAAACATCGGGACAGGAGCGAGCAGGTTCGCGAACAGAAGGGGTTTCCAGTTAAAAGACTTTGCTCGCTCGGAGCGAAGATCCTGGCCCATCTGGTCAAACGAAAATAAGTTGTGAATATTGCAGCGATAGCCATAAACTATGCTTTTGTATTCCGTTCACAAAGATTAGTGTTGATAAAAGAAGAGCCTTTGTGCAATCGAATAAAATTTGTTTCAATTGTTTGGGTGGCAACCATTTAGTTTATCAATGTAGGAAATCATCAGTATGTCATATTTGCAAAAAGAAACACCACACACTTTTACATGTTAACTATGAACAGAAGGCTAAAGAAGAGGAGCAAATTGCTAGTTCAGCTAACAATGATACACCAACTGATGTAAGTCCAGTGGTCTCGTGTATGTCGACTAAACACATCGTAAGTCCTAATCAAGTATTGCTAGCTACTGCGTTGGTTAAGGTTCAAACCGCTACGGCGAATTATCATACAGTTCGAGCCTTGTTGGATCAGGGATCCCAGGCTTCCTTTATCACAGAAGCTACGGCACAATATTTACGTTTAAAGAAAAGTCCGGTTAAGAGTGTTGTTTCTGGTCTAGGTAGCATCGAATCAACAGCAAATTCAATTGTAACCTTGGTGTTAAAATCAATGACAGAACCCAGTGTTATATTAGAAGTTACTGCATATGTTTTGAAAAATATTACCTCATACATACCGGAAAGACAGGTAGCCCATCTTGATTGGTCTGAATTAGAGCAACTTACACTGGCAGACCCGCAGTTTTCTACACCCAATAGGATAGATATTTTATTAGGTGCAGACGTGTACAGTAAGATACTGAAAGAGGGTCTTAAGAGAGCGCCCAGTGGATCAATGGTGGCACAGTGTACCAAATTAGGTTGGATTCTTTCTGGTGTCACACAAGTTGAAAATAAAGACAGCGCGGATAATATCACAGTTATGCACACAGCGGTAGACCAAAATGATCTACTAAAGAAGTTCTGGGAGATCGAAGACCAAGTTCCGCAAACTAGTATCTTAACCGAGGAAGAATTAAGGTGTGAAGAGCTTTATAAAGCTTCTACTTCAAGAGGCGAAGATGGACGATACATAGTTAATTTACCATTTAAGGATGCAATACCGGCCTGTGTAAATAGTAACATAAAGGAAATAGCTGTAAGAAGATTCAAGGCATTAGAGAGAAAATTCGCGAAGAATTTAAATCTGAAAGAAAATTACACAAAGGTTATAGAGGAATATTTACATTTGAACCACATGAGAAGAGTACAGAAACCGGACAAAAGGTTAAATAAAGCAGCATACTTACCTCATCACGCCGTCATAAGGGAGGATAAATCTACATCAAAGGTGCGCGTAGTGTTCGACGCGTCCTGCAAGAATGAAAAGGGAGTATCACTCAATGATACATTAATGATAGGACCTACCTTGCAGTCGGATTTGCGGCATATCATTCTTCGCTGGAGAGTTCACCCGATAGCACTTACTGCAGACATAGTAAAAATGTACCGACAAGTGAGAGTAGCCGAAGATAATGTAAGATACCAGAGAATAGTTTGGCGGAAGGAACCTGATGAAGAAATACAAGATTATGAGTTATTAACCGTAACTTTTGGCACAGCTTCAGCACCTTATTTGGCGGTTAAGACTTTACATCAAGTCGCCTTGGATTATAAACAAGAATTTCCAACAGCATCGGAAATAGTACCAACAAGTTATTATATGGATGACTTAATGACAGGGTGTTCTACAATAGAAGAAGGCAGGACTTTGTATATTGAAATGAAAACCTTGTTAGGAAAGGCTGGATTTGAATTACAAAAGTGGAACAGCAATAGTTCGGAATTAATGAAGAAAATCGAGACATATGAAGATAAGGATGAAAAGGAAATATTAAATGATAGTACAAAAATTTTAGGACTTACCTGGTGTCGTAGTGTAGATCAGTTTAAGTACACGGTGCTGCTTCCTTCAGCATCTGAAACTTTAAGTAAACGTATTATTATTTCGGATATCGCGCGTTTATTTGACCCGTTAGGCTGGATAGCGCCTAGTTTGATTCTAGCTAAAATACTTATCCAAAAATTGTGGCTAGCAGGAGTAGGATGGGACGATAGTGTACCGGATAAAATAAAAGAAGAATGGGTCACTTACCGTCAAGACTTGGAGAATTTATGCAAAGTGCGTGTTCCGAGGTGGTTAGGAACATCAAATGGTTCGGTTATAGAGTTGCATGGCTTCAGCGATGCTTCAAAGGCAGCCTACGCAGCAGTTGTGTATACTCGATGTATAGATCCTTCAGGCAATATACAAGTCGCTCTTTTGACAGCAAAAACAAAGGTCGCACCTATAAAGACAGTCAGTATCCCTCGCCTAGAACTATGTGCAGCAGTACTTTTGACACGTTTATTGACCGATGTGGCACGGGCTATGAACATTCCCAAGGACAAGGTGCGCGCTTGGACGGACTCCACAGTAGTCTTGGCATGGCTAAATAGCCACCCAAGCCGATGGAAAACCTTTGTCAGCAACAGAGTCTCAGAGATCTTAACCACATTAGAAGCAAATCAATGGGCACATGTATCTACGAAAGATAATCCCGCAGATTGTGCATCAAGGGGAGTTTTACCGTCTCTCTTACATGAAAATAAAATTTGGTTTCATGGGCCTCAATTCTTACATAATGTAATTATAGAGTATAGTAGACCATTGAATGTAGATATTAATTTGGAGGAGAATATTAAATGCCATGTTACGGTAGAACATAAAGGTGTACCGTGGGATAAGTATAGTTCGTTCGGAAATTATTAAGAATAGTAGCTTTATGTAGAATTTTCTTTTATCATTATGTTAAGTCTAGAGATATACCCAAATACATAAAGGGGACAGAACTAGACGAAGCATTAAAGTGTTGTATAAGAAGATATCAAAGAGTGGAGTTCGAAATTGAGTACATACAGTTACAAAGAAATATGCCTGTAAATAATAAGTCAAGTAAGATTAGTTCTTTATGTCCTTTTTTAGATAAAGATGGTATAATAAGAGTTGGTGGTAGATTACACCATGCTTCATTGAGTGACAACGAAAAACATCCTATAATTTTACCACATAATACTCATTTTACTAAGTTGCTGATTGCAGACGCACATGATAGGACGTTACACGGTGGTCTTCAGATAATGATTAACTATCTAAGATCAGCTTATTGGATAATAGGAGTAAAAAGTCTTGCTAAAAATTATGTAAATAAATGTGTCATATGTGTAAAAAATAAAGCTAAGGTATATAATCAGTTTATGGGTTCGCTTCCTTCATCACGTTGTACTCCATCACGACCATTTCTGAATAGTGGTGTAGATTATGCAGGTCCAGTTCAAATTAGGACGACAAAGGGTCGAGGGCATCGCTCTCACAAGGGCTACATTTGTGTGTATGTGTGTATGAGTACTCGAGCTATACACTTAGAGGTGGTGAGTGACATGAGTACTCAGGGTTTTCTCGCAGCTTTTCGTCGATTTGTAGCTAGACGTGGCCATTGTGCAAACATCTGGAGCGATAATGGCACCAATTTCGTAGGTGCAGCAAGAGAACTTAGGGAATTAGCTTCGATCCAACAAGATATTGCAGGAAGGTTAGAAGATCGTAATACTACTTGGCATTTCATTCCACCGCATGCTCCAAATTTCGGTGGATTATGGGAGTCAGCAGTGAAATCTACCAAATATCACTTAAAACGCGTAATAGGTAGTTCAACATTGACTTACGAGGAGATGAGCACTCTGTTGAGTGAAATAGAGGCGTGTTTAAATTCCAGGCCAATGACTGTGATCAATGGTGAAGATATTCATGAACCGATGCCATTAACCCCAGGTCATTTTTTAATCGGTGAGCCGCTAGTCACTGTTCCGGATATTAGTTATGAAGGATCTAATATCAGTTCTTTATCTCGATGGCAGCATGTACAAAAAATGGTTCAAAGTTTTTGGAAACGCTGGTCGGTAGAATACATGAGTAGCTTAGTTCATAGGTATAAGTGGTCGCACAGGACTCCTGAGCCTAAGGTCGGGGATGTAGTTCTTGTTAAGGAATTCGATATGCCCCCTGCTTGTTGGTTTCTGGGTACAATTATTGAGAAACATCCAGGACCCGATGAAATCACACAAGTAGTAACGCTACGAACTAGTAAGGGTTTGTTGAAACGTCCTACGTCCAAGCTCTGTATTCTGCCAGTCAATGAATAAACATAATTGATTGTATTTAAACCCAGAATGTTTGTGAAGTCTGTTATTTTATTGTTAAAGGGTTACATTGATAGTTCACTAACTGAAGGTTTATTGAATAAACTAGTTTTGTTAAGTAAGAACTGTTTATATCTATGCTATATCTAGGCAAGTGAATATAAGCTCTAAGTTGTTGTGAATTTGTAGTTAAGATTTTAGGTATTTAAAGCTAGGATTCTGATTTATTTTAAACAAAGATTTATTGATGTAAGGGTAAGGTAATTGTTAACTTTTGGTTAAGATTTAAGAAGTTAATATTAAATGCTTATGTTTGATTTTATATAAAGATTTTATGTCAGGCTATGATAGTTAATAGTAGAAACAACTTGTATGTCATTTAGTTTTATTCTTATTTTTTTTGCCTTTAATGTAAGTGCTAGTTCTAAAAATATTAATGTACACAGAATAGTATTTTTTGTTTGAAGGACATTCCTCAATAATGTCCTTGGGGGGCGGGATGTTTAAGTGTCGCCATCTTCATTTTAAAATTGTTACTAAAGATAAAATAGTTCCTTTTCCTAATCACAGATGGCGTTGTTAGTTTAAGTCCATTTTGTAGATCGCGGTGTTAAGATTCTCCGCGATCTAATGACCCTCCGCGACTACTTTTTGGTTTAGTTAATTCAGTACTACATTACATGTGATTGTGATATAGACAGTGGTTTTATTAGTATCCCTGGAAAATCCTTCGCTCAGCCAGATTGGCAGTAGTACAAGTGCTAGTAGGGAACTGCGTCGTGACCAATTAAACACTTCGCTAGTGTCGAAATATACATTTTTGCGACATAAACGGTCGTATCTTTTTTTTTCGTTTATCTTAGAAATATGATTTTTTCACAGCTTCAAGGAAGCGCAGACTTGAGTATATGGTTTCAATTTCAACTCGATACCTCCACGTGTTCCCAAGATAAAAGGTCTTGACAGACAGACAGACGGACAAGAAAGTGATATATATAAAAATATACCCTATAAGGGTTTCGCTTTTCCTTTAGAGGTACGGAAGCTTAAAAACATATCGCAATACACACATTGTACCAACCACTAACAAGTTTAATAAGCTTTGTTAGTTGCTCCTAAAGACTATTTCTTCGTTTACAAAGAGCTTTTATTCTATAAGCTGTAAGTGCATCACGTAGTGGTCGCTCGGCACTTGTCAGTGTCGCCACAGGTACTTTGTGGCACTCCTTTTGTTTTTAGAACATCCAGTAAATGGCACTAACTGTGTTTAAGTTTAATGTAAGACAAAATGAGACAAAATACAGCTCGTGGTATCGCTCGTACCAGACTTTCGTCATTTTATAAAATCTTGTAGTTTTTCAGTGCATGCTCCCACCACAGGTAGGAACCCTAATAATTATTAGGGCACCGTTCCTACCTGTGGTGGGAGCAAGCACTGATGATGTTTCAGTTTTGGCAGGTTCGGTCGATAATGGGTAACAAAGATGTGTAATATAGCAGCCTAAATTAGTTAAATTATAAAGCTATTTTTTGTTAGCAGCCTAACTAAATTATAAAGGTAATTTTTTATGTTATTCTTGATGGTATAAGTAATCATGTAATAAAATAAGTAATTAATCACTAAAAGCTGTAGTTGGTCTTCTATGTATTTTTATTGTTATTCAGGTGAATTGTGTGATAGATCTTTACATGTTATAAAACAGAGTCCCAATCGCGTCTTTCTGTCTGTCTATTCGTGATAGGTAGCTCGCCCATTAGTCGCCGACAGCAAGCTCGGGCTTACGGTGGCCGGAAATCGGGATTGGAATCCCGGCGGCTGGGCCACGGGGGCTGCTACCTCCTTTGTTAGCATTACTGCTTCGTAGAAGGAGGATACTGCCTGCCACTCCTCCTCGCTTCGGACCATGGCCTGTACCAAGACCCGGCGCGAGAGATCATTGCCAACGAACCCCCCTAATCCACGAGGACACGGCGGTGCTCTGCCTAAGCGGGGCACACCTCTAACGTATGCTTCACCATGTCCTCCTGCTCCACCGTGTCCCCTACGTGACAGTAGATTGCGAATAAATTGATTTAGATGTTGATAGAAACTTGTTCCAAGGGAACATACTCATACTAAATATAACGAACGCAAAAGATCAACTGAAAATTCATTTTTTTTTATTCACACTAACTTTTGCCCGCGGCTTCGTCCGCGTAAATAAAATATAGCCTATGTCACTCAGGAATAAAGCAGCTTTCTATCGGTGAAAAAATTATAGCAATCGGACCATTATTTCCAGAGACTACCTTCTGGAAGTACTGGTCCGATTGCTATAATTTTTTCACCGATAGAAAGCTGCTTTATTCCTGAGTGACTAAAATTACAGCATATTTTTTTTTTTTAAATTTATTTTAAACCTACAAACAAAAAAGCAAACTACCTCTTTATAATATTAGTTTAAATAGGTATGTGCGCTTATAAAACGTCAAAAGCTAGTGCATGAAGGAACACGGATTGTCTTTAGTCAATAAAAATTTGATGTGATTTGATGATTCTCTCCAAAAAAAGAACATTTTTATGATAATTCCTTTATTTTATTAAATGCAGAATAAGTCGTTTATTCTTAATTAAGTTTTCTTCAGTTAGTCGCTTTGTTAAAAATGTTTTTCTTTCATTTCAGTAAGGACTTGGTTATTAGTTTTGTCTGTGTCTGTAAATTCATTTATATGAGTAAATGATTGAGATGCATTAGTGTTCGTATTTTTATTAAGCTTTTTAGTATTGTGTTTAGTAATATTAGCTGCCGCGATATTATTTTATTTATTTATTTAAACTTCATGTACAGTAGTGGTACATAGTCGGACTTGATGCAACAAGGCACTCTCTACCAGTCAACTTTGGGTTAAAAAAGACAACACTGTGTGGTAGGTTTGTACAATAAACAAATAACAGATACTTCAAACAGAAAATAAATTGTTTATAATAATAAAATACATGTATATGCTAAAATTATAAATTATATATTATTTTCTTTACAGAAACTGTTAAACCACAAATTATTTTTCTTAGAGATAATCAGAATATTTAAAAACCGCGCTCCGAGTGCTTCGTGCTCCGAGGGTTTCGTACAACTTACTTGGGCAAATAGTTCGATTCCCGAATAAATCTCTAACATTATTTTTTTCAAATCGCAAAATAAAAAATGTTTTGTGATGTAATGTGATGTATTAGTGCTATGAGCTCATCTACCCGCACTGGGCCCGCATGGTGGATTACGGCCCATTCTTGATTTCTTTGCGAACGTCAAAATATGCGTTTAAACGGAGCATAAGTAGCCTAATTTTTAGACTGCGTTGACACTACTCCAAAATGCAGCAAACCTGAGTATTAGATATCAATTTCAGCTAAATACCTTCACGCAAATGGTCTTGAACAGAAGTACAAAAATGTGATCCTAAATGAGTTCCATTTTTTTCGACTGAGATACGAAGCTTAAAAAAAACGGCCATATTTAAATATACGAAAAAAAAAACAGGGTAAAAATCAATTTCCCTCGTTATCGCTCGAAAAAGCAGGAAATTGTTTTATGTGAACAATGAGGTGACATCACGCATCGTCGACCATCGATGCGATTTATAATTAACTCGGCGGACGATAGTGTTTGTGGGGAGATTGATTTGTTTGCCTTTATTGTGGTTAACGTTCACTGGGTTGATTGAATTTTTCATTTATTTAGTTAAATTCTATCTCCGGTGTATTTTACATTTTTTTATTGTTGATAGGTTCGCGCTTGACCGATATCTCACCTGGTAGAAAGCGATGATGCGGTCGACGATAGAGCGCGTTTACCTAAAAGTAACCTATTCACTCTTGACTTAAAGATTCCTAGGTTGTACGTAGCCATCAGGAAACACAGAATCCGGCAGGGAGTTTCACTCCTTAGCAGTACTCACAATGAACGTATTCCCTAAACGTTTTTTGCGTATTGGTGGGATGTCCACCATGTATTGGTAGCGCATCAGATGGAATTGGCTTGGCGGAATTAGGCTATATTCTGACGATACACTCACACTCCCCGTAACATATTTATCGAGGAAGTGAAAAGCTAATAAAATTCTTCTTAACATAAATTTAATTAAAATATTTAATCCTTTCGTACCAAAATATTTTATATTATAAAAGATAGAAACTAACCTGGCTTAGAACAGTTTGAAATAATAATAAAAAAAGATCATGTAAGATTTTATTGAACGAATAGATCAAAAATTTTATACTTGCATTTAAATTTTATCTTAATCCAACATCGAGATCGCAAACTCTCTTTGGTATTTTTTTCTTTAATGCGTGATGTCACAGATAGACAGACGGACAACAAAGTGATCCTGTAAGGGTTCCGTTTTTTCCTTTTGAGGTACGGAACCCTAAAAAGAAGTTAAAAAGAAGAAATTCTTGCTTCGAATCTATTTATAGCTACTTCAAAAACCATTAGACCTTAGAGGCCTATACTCGAAATCGAACTCATTTGTTTTATCCGACTGCCCTAGAAGAAGGGTTGAATGTCAAGTAATTAATCACAGATCCACGCCTAATGGTGCGTCTATACGGCATGTACTTAGTTCGGACTTAGGTCAATTACATACCGACATTCGAAATGCCATCAAGAAGTGCCTACTAAAATAAAAAACCGATCAAACCATCCTTTTTCAAAAAGTTTTTTTTTTAGACATGGCCCCAATACATCACATACACATACTGTATCTATTAGGTCTTTGAACTGTGATAATTTCAGATTGATTTGGTAGGTAAGTTGTACGTTCAAATATTTTTAGGGTTCCGTACCTCAAAAGGAAAAGACGGAACCCTTATAGGATCACTTTGTCCTCCGTCTGTCTGTCAAGACCCTTTATATTAAGAACGCGTGAAGGTATTGAGTTGAAATTAAAACCATATATCTACTTAGGTCTGCCACTCCCTTGAAGCTGTGTAAAAATAAAACTTCTGGGTTAACGAAAAAAAAAGATACGGCCGTTTATGTCGCATAAATGTGTGTTTCGATACTCTCAAGGGAATCAAAATTCATAAGGTACTTCCCGTAGACCTAGAATTTTGAAATTTGGCATAAAGCAAGCTCTCGTAGCACAAATATAGGAAAAAATCTGAAAACTGTAAATTTGTAGTTACGTCACAAAAAAACATTTTTTTTTGCGATTCGGACTAATCTTCGTGACTCAATTCGGGTAATTGAACTGTTTTCATAGGTAAGTTTGTACGGAACTTTCAGTGCGCGAATCCGATTCGCACTTGCCTGGTATTTTTCATTTGTATGTTTGTTACTTTTTCACGCTCGAACGGTTGAAGGGATTTCGGTGACACACTTGGTACATGGGTGAAGCAACGTCGACCACAACATCGCTTTCCATCAAGTGAGATAGTGATCAAGCATAGTTTGTGATGATGTAGTCGCTCCATTACTGCTTTTGGAATTTCGCAGTTTAGTTGCGAAGTTCAATACCTAAAGTTGCGAGCAATGGGTGGCTTGCCGTCCGACCGTCCGGTAACCGTCTGGACCGAGCCCAAGCCGTCGACGGCGCGTGCTGTTCCACGTGCGCCTCAAGGAGATGTCAGCAATTGAAGGGGCCCAGCAAGGTCGAAGCCTACTGGGCCCAAGGGTCTGATTCTGAAAGAGAGACTCGGCCCTGGTACGAAAGGCAACGATGGAATAGGAGTGGGTCTTTAGTCAGTAAAAGTCTGACGTTATCTCCCGCCCCGCCCAAGAGCGGGGGATGTCATAAGATGATTTTCTCAACGAAAAAAAAAAACCTAAAGTTAGACTAGCCTCAACTATAAGAACTTAAAAATCTATATACCTCTTTAAAATTAGAAAGAAAAAAATAACGCCCAGCCTTAAATTCTTGGAACTAGAAAACTGTTTTTTTTCACAGGTGTCGTTTGTAAGACGTTGACGAGATATAAGAACGGTTTTTTTCTAAATTCAAGGCTTAAGGAGGTGAAAAAGGATTTCAAGCGAGCCAAGCCGCGGGCATAAGCTAGTCAACTTATTAAATAACGAATAAATTAGGAGATTGTTTTAATATAACAAAGAAACGTCAAAAACAGTAATTAAAATATGGTTTGTAGTTAAGCTCCTTAAGATTAATAGATTCAACAAAGATTACATAAAATTGAAACTTAGTTACAATACTTAATACTAGATAAATACTGTATAAAATGTCGAATGTGTGTGTGAATGAATGGAGACGGAGAGGGAGCCAAAAAGCAAAAGATGGATGGATTGTGTAAGGAGTGATATGAAAGAAAAGGGAGTTAGTGATAGTTTGACGGGTGACAGGACAGAATGGAAGAAAAAAACGTGTTGCGCCGACCCCAAGTAATATGGGATTGGCACTACTATCACACAACGCCGTCTAGTCCTAAGCTAAGCTTTTATTATGAGTACTAGACAACTGATAAACATAATGATGTATATTTTTAAATAGGTACATACATAAATTATAGATAAATTATACCCAGACATAGAACAAATGATCGTGCTCATCACACAAACATTGTCCTGCGTGGGAATCGAACCCACGACCTCCGGCACAACAGTCAGGGCCACTAACCACTACACCAACAGGCCAGTCAGTCAGTCAGGCAAAAGTTTGTGAGTGGGTATGTTTGTTACTTCTTTACGCTTGAACGGCTGAATGGATTGCCATTAAACTTCGCTTTTGGGCAGAGCGGGAGATAGTGTCAGATTTTTACTGACTAAAAACCACCGCAAGCCGCGCGCCTACGGTGGCTGGAAATCGGGATCGGAATCCCGGCGGTGTTTAGGGTGTGAAGACCTTTGCCTCTCGCGATCGGCCGCCTCTTTTGCTAGCATTACTTCTTCGCAGAAGGAGACGACCGCCTGCCACTCCTCCTTGCTCCGAACCATGGCCTGTACCAAGGCCCGGCGCGAGAGATCGCCGCCGCCGATCGCCCCCACGAGAACATGGCGTTGCTCTGCCCAAGTGGGGCACACTTCTACCGTGTGCTCCACCGTGTCTTCCGGGCGGTCCATACATTGGCTTCGCCGTCGCTTCCACACGAATACGGTGCAGGAACTTCCCGAACTTACCGTGTTCGGTGAGAACCTGCGTCATGCGGAAGGTGACGATGCCGTGAGGTCTTTCCAACCACGTCTCAAAGAGGGGACTTACCGCCATGATGAATCAGCCAAGCTGGAAATATCGCATCTATTTTCCGAGATTAAAATCTGTTAGGTACATCAAATCATTATCTATCACACTACAATATTAAAAAAGGTGACGTTTGTGAGAATATGTATGTTTGTTACTTTTTCATGCTCGAATGGCTGAACGGATTTCCATGAAACTTGGTAACAAGGGTAGACCATTTCCTGGAATGGCACATATAATACTTTTAACCTCGGGAATATTTTTCTTTGATATATTTTTTACCAACATTCGGAAATTTGGTAATGATGTTGCGAGAGTAACGCTACACAAATCGGATCGATCGTCACCGAGGTGGCTCCACGCGTCGTTAGCCACTGCATTTATAATTAACTTCATGATCGCTCCTCTGACAGCGTTGATATTTATCAATTTTCGCTATTGTTAATTTTACTGAGTGTACTTAATATAGGAAATTAATCTTCATGGTGCCCCGTTTCTGAATTATTTTTAACTGGAGTTCAACTTATTGATGGTTTTTTTTTAGCTGGGGAATCATCTTGTAGCGACATCTATGGCGTCACATAAGAACTAATCCTGCATCGCGCAATTAAAGTTCTCCGCGCGATTGGAACATATAGAACAGCCCGAACTCATCTATCGGTCAGTTGCCCACCCGACCTAACATCCCGTCTGGCCGGAGGATTCTCCCTTCTCAACGGAGGTTTGTGGAACGTTACTCTGTTCCAGTTTGGAGGTAGGCGGAACAGAGTAAAGTCCCGCAACTCCAAGCAAGTTCGCAAGTTCTTATGTGACGCCATAGATGTCACTACAATCTAATGACTTTTCGCGCTCTAGGGTAGAGCAAGAGGTCGTGTAAGACTATTAACCATATCTTTGTTCATTCTTTGCCCTTTGCGTTCCAGGACCACGGGTTGCCCTTTCGGAAGTAAACCCCAGTAGGCTTCGGTCCTGTTGGGCCCTTACGGTTTTGCTGACATCTCTTTGAGGCGTGTGTGGAGCACTACGCGCCGTCTCGTTCGAACGGTTACCGGACGGTCGGACGGCGAGCTTCCTATTGCTCGTCGGCCGCAAGCCCATGGTGAAGGAAAACATCGTGAGGAAACCATGCTGTCCTAGAACCAAAAAATCTAAGAAACGTGACATCCACCAACTTGCACTGGGCCTGCCTGGTGGCTCACGATTTACGGCCCATTCCAGATGGGACTCAGGCCTCCTATCTAGGCTCTCCTAGAGAGGAGGCTTGAGTCCCAGCACCATCAAATAAACTGTTTCCACAAATTCGATCGATCGTCGGTGACGTAGCTCCGCGCATCGTTGGCCGCCATATTTAATAATTAACCGTATGATCGCTACTCTGACAGCGCTGACATTTATCAATGTTCACTTTTGTTTACTTTGCTGAGTACAGTAATTGCAATTTAAAAAAAAAAAACTTTGTCTCATACTAAGTGTTATTCCTGTATCGTCGGTGTGTTCATAACATGTTAACTCGCATGTACAGGACACGCAGAGACAAAGTTCAAAATATTTAATTTCGGGATAAAATATAATGACCACCAAAAATAACTTTGTAACCAATTACATCTAATACCTAAAATATATAACAAACAGCAAAATGAAAATATTAAAACATAACCAAAAAAAGTGCGAGTCGGACTCGCGCACTGAGGGTTCCGTAAAAACTTGCCTATAAAAACAGTTCAATTCTTGAAATGAAACCATAAAGAACTAACAAATGCGATAGAATTAAAGGGTTCCGTAACTTCCGTAGCAAAAAAAAAAAAGCCAAATAAAAACACGTTTGTTGTATAGTGGTCAACTTAAATATTTATTTTATTCTGCTTTAAGTTTTTTAGTATTTATTGTTATAGCGGCAACAGAAATACATCATCTGAGAAAATTTCAACTGTCTAACTATCACGGTTCATAAGATACAGACTGGTGACAGACAGACAGACGGACGGATGAATAGGGTCCCGTTATACCCTTTGGATACGGAACCCTAATAATCAAAGAAACTGTGTCCACAAATCCGATCGATGGCCAGTGACGTAACTCCTCGCATCGTTGGCCGCCATATTTATAATTAACCGTATGATCGCCACTCTGACAGCGCTGACATTTATCAACGCTCGCTTTTGTTTACTTTGCTGAGTGCAGTTATTGTGTACTAGCTACGGCCCTCGGCTTTGCTCGTGTTGTATGTTGATAAAATGTATCCTGTCCTCCTGATATCAAAGTTCTAGGTAAATGGCGATTTTCTTAGATTTTCGAGATTTTACAATTTTCTGTTGTTGTTTGTTGTGTGTTTCTGTAAAAACCTCTTACAAAGTATAATGAAACTTGAAAAAAGCTGATTGTTATTGATAAACTGGTTTTCAAGTTACGGCGTGACAAAGGCAAAGAGGGATTATTTTTTTATATATATACTAGCGGTCCCGGCAATAATTATCTAGCCCAAAAGCAGGATGTTCGTAAAAAAAAAATGAAAACCTGATTGCAGCGCCTCCTGCCGGGTTCAATTTTATTATCGAACCATCCAGGAACCCCACTCAAATATGCACACAAAATTTCATCCAAATCAGTCAAGCCGTTTAGGAGGAGTTAGGTGACAAACTCACGTACAGAAGAATTATATATTATATGTAAAAATAGATGCGATTTGGAACCTTGGTAGTCCAGGAATAAAGTATTTTCTAACATACTTTATATCTCGCTGGTAGGATCCATGGTGATAATTTCCGATATTTATGTGAGTGAGGCCACAGGCTTAGACTTGAAATGGCATAAAATTGCCACACATTTTTTCAAAATTTAAGTTTTCAATTCATAAAACAAGTACTCAAAATATATTCAAGCCATAATCAAACCAATTTTAAATCTTTGATAGTCATGTGTAGGTAAATAAGATAATTCACAGAACAGGCTCACATATGCGCCCTCCAAGAAAGAATATAACATATACAGCCGTATCTTTTTTTTTCATCATTTCAGAAGTTTGATTTTTTCACAGCTTCAAGAGACCGCAGATCTAAGTATACGGTTTTAATTTGAACTCGATACCTCCACGCGTTCCCGAGATAAAGAGTCTTGACCGACTGACAGACAGACGGACGAACAACAAAGTGATGCTATAAGGGTTTCTTATTTTTTCTTTGAGGTACGGAACCCTAAAAAAATGATTGATTTTATAATATTTCCAAATTATAAAATTAATAGGTATGTGAGGACAGTAAATTGTACCCATTTACTAGTTACCTTTACGGAGAAAATGGGGTTTGTTTTTATTTACTATCGCAAGAAGTACAAAGCTTCTTCAGGCAAAAAAATAACTTATTACCTTCTGTGTTCAAATCATTGCTCAAACATCGGAGAAGTGAAAACACGCATTGTCGGCCGTCGCCACCCGATATATAATTAACTGAGCATCGATAGCGGATGGATTTGTCAACTGAACGCAACTGGGTTAGTCGGTGTATTTATATTGACTTGAATAAATAACACGGGCTCGGATTTTACCTGTAATTTATTTAAGCTTTATTTGTGTGTGAAAATACGATCTATTCCTACGGGAATTGCTATTTACTGCTTGGGTACGCCATAATCGCGGCGAAGAGTCCCCTCTTTGAGAAATGGTTAAAGCGACACGGCGTATTCACTTTCCGCTTTCTTGTTGGTGGAGGTTCCTATTTTGGATTCGGGGGAAAGAAACGCTCGGGTGTTATTATTGTAAAGATAGCGGCACGAATCTTTTTGTGCATCGTACAATATCGGTGAGCCAATCACTGTACAAGGATTTCACTCCCCGCCCCCGCATCTTTCTTCATACCACTAAAGACACCTGATATTTCTGCGTGCTTCTGCGCAAGTAAAACTGTAGAAGTCAGCGCTCAAGATCCGTGCCGGTATCCGGTATACGGATCATCTTGCTTCGCTTGAGTGGAGCACTACCGCATCCTTATAGAAGTGATCTCTAATGAAGATCTCCGGCGGCGCCCTCTCGCGTCCGACTCTGGTCTAGCCTACAGTGCGGAGTAAAAAGACATGGGAAGCAGTCACCTTCTTCTGAGAAGCTATGATGCGAGCGAAGGAGGTGGCGAAAAGCGTGGTAAAGAGAAATCCTCATCTTCTCTGTCCAAATAGGACTAGGGCCGAGTTGACAACCTGTTCTCGTGCGCCTCAAAGATGTCTGGAAGAGTATCAGCGTCAATTACGGGGTCCCTTAGGTCTGTTGCTTAACAGAGTTGTTGGAATATTCGAAAGAGTTACGGTGAAACGCAAAGGGTAACTAGAAGGAACATACCCACCTGTGTTGTCTCCTTCTGCAAAGCAGTAAGGCTAGCAAAGGCCGCACGTGCACGCGCGAGGGAGCGGTCCTTACGACCCGGCCGCCGGGATCTCGATCGCGATTTCCGGCCACCATTAGTTTGTGGACGGCGAGCAATGGGTAGCTCGACGTCTGACCGTTCGGTAACCGGCCGGACCGAGCCCAAGCCGTCGACGGCGCGTATGGTTCCACGCGCGCCTCAAGGAGATGTCAGCAGACCGTAGGGAACCAGCAGGGTGGAAGCTTATTGGCGCCAAGGGTGGTGTGAAAGTGAAAACCGGGAGTGGGTTTTTAGTCAGTAAAAGTCTGACACTATCTCCGGCTCCGCCCAAGAGCGCGATTTGTCATAAGATGATTTTCCCACCTAAAAAAAAAAACCTGTGTTCCTTTTTAATACTCGTCATGCTATCACTAACTTCCTTTTCTTTCATATCACTCTTCACACAATCCGCGCGCTGCATAAAATACCTTAATTTAGTTGGACTGAAAAGAGACCTCAACGTAGTTAGGAAAAGGGCTGGACTGATGATGGTGGGCGTTATCTGGACCTTGGGATAAGAGCTAGATTTCGTGTCATCATTTCAGCTGAAAGACGACTTCTGTTGGACATAGGCCTCTCCCAAGTGTCGCCACAACGACCGGTCCTGTACGTTTCACATCCATCGGATTTCCGCGAACCTCACCAGATCATTGGTCCACCTTGTAGAAGGCCTTCTAACGCTGTATCTTCCTGTACGCGGTGGCTACTTCAGCACCTTATCCTTATGGCTTCATCGACCATCTGTTCTGCGAGCAATGTGCCTTGCCGACTATCACTTAAGTTTGGCGATTCATCGGTAAATGTTCATCATCATCATCATCATCATTTCAGCTGAAAGACGTCTACTGCTGGACATAGGCCTCCCCCAAGTGTCGCCACAATGAACGGTCCTGTGCGTCTCGCATCCATCGGACTCCCGCAACCGTTACCAAGTCATCGGTCCACCTTGTAGGAGGCCTTCCAACGCTACGTCGTATTTACCGGAAGACGTAGCGGTAAATGTTTTTTTGTTAAATTAAAATCTACCGGAAAATAACACAGAAAAATCTAAAATTAAAATCTATTTTGGTCCAATAATTTTTTATTATCAAGTATCCTGCCCAATTTTTTTACACGTTACATTGGAAGCGTACAGGAAAATAAAAAAGAGCAAATTAATAAAATTAGGATCTATTTTGGTCCAATAAATTCATATAAACAGAATAAAAAAAGAAATCTCATTGCTTAGTAATCACTTACACACTCTCATTTCGTTCTAAAAATACCCAACAAATTGTATTCACGGCAAATGTATTTTATGTAAAACATATAATACCTATAATTTCCATTAGGATTCGCACATTTACATACAACTTGTTTAATTAAATTAACATAACAATAACAAACGAGATTTTGAAGTAACAAAATATTAAAATTTAAAAGGTTTTTGAGGAGAAGTGGTGGCCGAGTGGTAACGGACCAGCCTATCACGAGCTTTTAACACGATCCTAAACTTAACTGTTAAAAGGATGGAGCTATATAGGGTGTATCGATCCATCTCTCTCGCTTGACACTTTAACATGTCATGGGAATTTGAAACAGAAACCTCTCGTAACACCCTACTACCCCCTGATTACTCCGTGTTTGTGACTCCCAAAACAATACAATGACAGCAAAAAAATGTCGCAACCAATTGGGGCTTTGACTGACACTGGCATCCGTCAGAATGTTGTCCCACTGTTTATCACCACTCACTGTTAAAGAGGTAACGTCCAGATGTCGACGTAAGGCGTAAGTAATGTAGGATACATCATAGGTAATCAAACTGTCTTCAGGAATGCAAACCACGTCGGTGAGGCCCCCTGACCAACGAGTTATACGCCGTGGGTTCAAACCCAAGTAGGTGTTTTACTTTTTGTAATTTATTATATCATTACTGCTCATATAACGATGAAGAAAAACACCTAGAGGATATTGGTACGCCCTAGAACCAAAAAATGCACGGTGAGTCGGCACCCCCACCACAAACGACTTAAAATTAGTGTTATGGAGCGTTCCAACTGCACGACTTAAAAAAAAACGGCTCTCAAATACCTTTTTATAATCTTAGTGTAGATTATAACCATAAGAAGTCTAACCAACGTAGAACAAACTTGTAGTAGAAAAAAAACTTTTATCCATTGTCTTAATTTATTAAATTCTAACTTGGACTCCTTGTTTTATCCGAATCCGTTCAGCTGTTTGAGCGTGAGGGAGTAAGAAACGTACTTAAAGGTCCACACACACATAAATACGAACTTTTGCCTTTATGTTATTAGTGTGATAAGAAAACAAATCCTTTTATTTACTACCTGTTTTTTTTTTTATCACGCATGAAATAATTTGTCAAACTTTCGACAGAAAAGTGATAATTTTAGTCATCTTTGACTAAAATTATCACTTGTCGTCTAAAGAAACAACTCAAATATCAAAATAAAGTCAACAAAAAACAATTCCCAAGAAAACGATCAATTCCAAATAAAAATTACATACAAAAGGCTCCCATACAAACGGTAAATCCATAAAACTTATTGATATGCCGCGGGTACGGCGGTGGTACAACCGTCCGCTGGCTTACTTCGCACCGCGCGGCACAGTCCCACGGGCAGCCGACTTGGCCGCACGCGCTCCGTATCTCCCACAATCGTACTTACCACCTTTTCACTCCCCGACCACCACCCGACCGCGGGCGGACGAATCGAATTTGTGAATTTTCAAGTTGTAATTGCGACCTCCTGCTCCTACTTGCAAAGCGAGGTAAGTTTAAAATGAAATATATATAAAATAATTTTAACTTTTTTTATTCATATTTTTTATTTCTAAGTAATATTTTTTTTAATTTGTTGTGATTATGATTTGTAATTAATTGTTTAACGTCTAGTGAAGCGTTGTTCGTCATATATAAAGGTCGAACGAAGAAGGGCGAGCTAATTAGGTTAGAACTAATTAGAAGGGGAGGGTTTCCCTTCTCTTGTTTATATTTATACTATGTTCGTGTGAAGGGTACGGCTATTCTAGTGGCTGGTATGGTTAACCTGAGAACTGAGGGGTAATTATTACAAGAGTGTAATAACTTTCAGTATTTTGTAAAATTTTAGAGGAGTGTGGCTTTAGGCTAAACAATTTTGAAGATTATTAGTTTTTGTTTTTAAAAATTTTCCAGAAAAAAGGTAGCATTAGATGACGTTTTAAAATCCTGATAGAACTTTTATAACAATAATAATAATGTTGAGAATCTCGTGAAAACTTTATTTAAGAAATATTTAAAAATTTAAAGAGTATGTCTACATAAAAAAATAAAATAGAATAATCTTTATTCTAATAAAATTATTGTAACGTGTATATTATATTGGTAACTTAAATTACCGACATAATATAATACATTAATAAAAATAAATAAATAAAATTATGCTTAGGTACATATGTTATAAATAAATAGTAAAGTCAGGTGAATTTTAATTTTGTTCTTATTAATGATGGATACTTAATCTTCACGGAATTACCTGACAAAGATGAATGAGGGCAATCCATACTTATATTATAAATGTGAAAGTAACTCTGTCTGTTTGTTACGCTTTTACAATTAAGCTACAGACAGAACCGATTTTGATGAAAATTCAGTACATAGTAAGCTTGAACTCTAAGGTGATTTTTATCAAAGGTTTAGTCACACTAACATTATCAAGACGAAAATTTGTGTGTATGTTTGATACTTCTTTACGCTCAAACGGCTGAATAGATTTGTGTGAAATTTTGTACACGGGTAGATTATATATATAAATAGGTTTCTTTTTATCCAGGGAGTATGATTTTTTGGGACAATTTTCTAGTTTTACGCGCACAAGGCCTTTGGCAGCAGCTAGTAATAGTTATAAAACACACCGTTCTATCTCATAGATAGAATGTTACTAAATAATCTTGAACCCCAAGAAAGGACATAGACTACTTTTTATCTGACTCCGATTTCGCGTCTACGATAACCGATATTGACACGGACCAAGTCGCGGGCAAAAGTTAGTTTAACATAAAATTAACCTTTGAAAAAGCTTTTTTTTTAAGCCGGAGAATGGACTTAATCCATTCGCTGGCTTAAAAAAATATCGGAAAAGCGCGAGTGGACTTGCGCACGAAGGTTTTCATACCATCCGTAGCAAAAATGGCAAAAAATCACTTTGTATGGGAGCCACACTATAATATTTACATTAGTTTGTTGTTGCGGCAACAGAAATACATCATCTGTGAAAATTTCAACTATCTAGATAGATAGATAGATATATTCTTTATTTTACACCAAAAATAAAAATTAGAAAGAAAGAAAGAAAAAAGAAAGAAAAATATTTTATTTGGCACACGTACACAGATACACACAATGTAAACACTTAAGATAAAAAAATAAGAAAATAAAATAACTAACATTGTGTGTCTCGCGCCTGCATCAAATAGGTGCAGTTATATTAGGAACTAGCTAGCGGTTATTAAGATATAGCCTGATGACAGACAGACGGACAGTGGAATCTTAGCAATAGGATCCCGTGTTCACCCTTTGGGTAAGGAACCCTAAAAAAATCTCTCTCTAAAGAAAACTTTAGCCAAAACAGCAATTACCAGTCATTTCACGAACTGCCCGGCTTACATTAAACATTAACAAATCTCTAACACTACGCTTCCCGTACATTTACCCTCTAAAAGTAAATAATTAATGACTTTACCCAGTCATTGTATGTTAATAGTTAAGGTATATTGATTTTTTTGTTTCATTCTGGGTAGTTGGGTATTTTTATCAGTTTGTTTTAGAAAGAGTGGTTTTAGTGGTTTTTGATGCGGGATTGCTCCGCATGCGTAGCCCCACAAATGTCCTTTTCATACAAGTATTTATTGTGTGGGATACGCACACGGGATGCGGGGCATGTTATCGGGCTGCAGCCCCGCATGCGGAGCAATTCCGCATGCGTGGTGAAATCCGCACGATATTAAAAACACCCTAAAATATGATTAGGATATGACGTATTTTGAAAACTTTTTGGAGATTTATCGTCGATTAACAAACATGTTGTAAATTGGAAATATAGCAGTAAAGTCAGTAGCTAAATTCACGCGGGTGAAGTCTCTGGTAAAAACTAGTTTTATGTAATTAAAAACTCTTTTGTAAGCAGAGGTCGGAATTAGGTAGACTTATTTATGTACTTATACCATACAGCGAAAGAATAAAGTGGATATGTCTCAAATCCCGAGATTGATTATAAAGAGCAGATTTTGTTTTATGACACTATCAGAAATACAGCAGATTTTTTTTTCCTGCATTAATGACAAGGAGGAGGAAGTGTATAAAGTTAAACTCGCCTTAGTTGACGTAGAGAGATCCTTTTCAATGAAAAATAATAATAAAAATTGTATGTTAATTATCTTTATTTTATTTGTCTTATCTATCTCCGAGGCCAACAATTTTCAATTTTCAATATTTTTTATTATTATTTATTTGCAAAATTGTTGGCCACACGGGATTTTTCAATAGAAATCCTGGGAAGATCCAGATTAATATCAGCATTTCGATGCAAGTGCATGAATAACTCTACCTAATTCTGACCTCTGCTTATAAGTTAATTTATAAATTCCGATCATACTGAAAAATTTTGCTGTTAGCCGATAAATTCTCACATGCTTTAGTAATTTGTAAAAGTTTACTTGTACCGTCCGAACTAATTTAAAACTAATAAATTCTGAAATGGTTTATTATTTTAATCTGATAGAGGCCACTGAGGTATTTTAGTTCGTAGAAAGGGAAAATTCTACTTCATATCTGATCCGAAGAATTTCTTAGAAACGAAATTTCTTTGGAAAGAGAGACGCAAACGTAACTTTGTATTTGATTTTCTTGTGTTTTGTCTAAGTTATTTTTAGACTATGAATTATTATATTATTATCAGAAGGTTGCGTGTTCAAATCACGTCGGGGTCAGCAATGTGGGATAATATTATGTGTCTCTACATATCCCTATCTTTAAATTAATACAAACGTTCCTTAGTAAAATTATATATTTTTCAATTATTGACACAAACAAGACAAGTTACCTAGCAACCTTACAGATCATTCTATATAATACTAGTGGTTAGTGTCTTTACGTATAGAAATAAATTATTTTATTATGATATAATTTTAGTACTATGTAGGTCACTACATTATCTATAACACACATATAAATAAAATTGAAGTGTCTGTTTGTAATATTGAAAAGAAATTTTTCACATAAGTGCATATTTTTTTTTCTGCATAACCAAGTATTTTCAATACCTATAACGAAAATGCAAATGTTTAAAATATTGTGTATTTTACTCAGTAAAAGTGACACTACTCCTCGCTCGACCCAGAACGGGAGAAGTTATTTGTTGATATCCCTTCCTCAAGAAAAAAACCGGGCAAGTGCAAGTCGGACGAAACAGTTCAATTCCCGAATTGAGTTATGAAGATTTTTCCGAATCGCAATTTTTTTTGTGAATAACAACAAATTTGCAGTTTTCAGATTTTTACATATACTTGTGTGCATCATGCTCATGCAAATTGCAAGATTCTAGATCAACGGAAAGTACTTTATGAATTTTGATTTCCTTGAGAGTCTCGAAATATACGTTTTTTTTTTTTACATAAACGTCTGTATCTTTTTTTTCGTTAACTTCTAAGTCTGATTTTCTTACAGCTTCAAGGGATCACAGACTTGAGTATATGGTTTTAATTTCAACTCGATACATCCACGCATTCCCGAGATAAAGCGTGTTGACAGACAGACAAAAAAGTGATCCTAAAAGGGCTCCGTTTTTTCCTTTTGTGGTACGGAACCCTAAAGTGATGCTAAAAGCATCAGCAAGCGTAAATAAAAAATCCGCATAACAAAAATTATTATACATTTTGTAAAACGTTTGTCGTTTATTATTCACTTTTGACTAAATATTCAAAATCAGCAATACAAACGGAGGTTTTAAGTCAAGTATTAAAAATGGCCTCCAGGCAAACGCAAATAGACAGAAACCGTGTTGTGGAAAAGGGTTTTTGCAGCCTTTTGTAAGCAGGTAGATTCTGTTTTAGTATATTAACTGCTATTATAGTGTTGTCAGTGATGACATATGGCTCTGATACGTGGTCGCTAACAATAGAACTCATCAGAAAGTTTAAAATCATAAAAAAAACGGCAATAGAGAAAATTATCATATTTGGAGATTCCTTGCGTGATCGAATGAAAAATGAAGATATTCACAAGATAACCAAGGCTACCGACATAGGCCAACGAAGAATCGCCAAACATAAGTGTCGTTGACTTACTATATTATTTATCATTTTAAATGTTACTGAAAAAGATTTTTTTTTAACCATAAAAATGCATTTAAAAATAGTCGGAAACAGAAGCGTTTTTTTTTTGGTTGTGTGATGGCCGAAAAAAGCCTCTCATCAACTATCTTCCTTTAAAAACTTGGCTTCTAAATTCGTTTCCAATATTATAACCACTTCCATTACATCCCCAGTTAGAGGCATGTGGTACCCAGGAGGCAGTTACAAAAAAAAAGTAACCCATTTCGTGGTGAAAAGCAATTTACACTTATTTTTTTACATGTCCCTGAAAAATGTTTACGAGGCGTATTTTCCAGTGTTGGTTCGAGTTTTTTTGGCTTAGGTGGTTACGTATCTGTAAATTTGCTAAAACAAAAAAAAATGTGTATATATGTAGGTACGAATGTCGTGTTATTTAAACTGTTTTTTTTTTTTGCTCTGTCGTGTTAATATCAATTAAAAACATTGCACAATTTTCATGCTAGTATTATAAACGAAAGTTTCAAAAAGTAACAATAATGATTCATTCTTAATACAAGAAGCTGTTTTTCCATAGAACAACCAAATGAGGAATTCAATAAAATGCCTCATTAAGAGGCTCCTTTTTCACTCACCTATCGCCAATATCGCGCATGGTTTCAAAGCTTGTTACTTCATCTAACGCAATCCAACGCAATGTTTAACGAAGAGGCAACGCGAAAAAAGAGAGATAACGCCTGAAAACTCTGTTAGCATTCGGTAATTCCGTGATTTACTCGAATAGGTATTTGACAAAACTTGTTCCAGGAAATACGTGTTTTTTTTTTAAACCCGTAAAAGTTGAAAAAAAAAATGGGTGTCATTCAGAATCTTGATTAAATTTGCAAGGCTTCTATTGTTATATTTTTTTGACTTTTTAATTTTTGAGTAAATTATGAAGTATCAAGATTCATACAAAATAGCAGATTTTCAGAGGTCTTTACTGGATTAGTTTTACACAAATTTACAATTTGATTTCAGTAGAAGCCTAGATAATATCCACGATATACTGTGTTTCCAAAATAGCTAATGAAAGATGTGTAATAACATCATAATCGTAAACGAATGTAATGTATGTCGAATTGCATGCCATTAATTGCAATAAATTGGGTAAGTGAATTTAAATTTTCATACATCTTTTGTAATTTGCAGTTCAGTATCGGATAGTAAGTTAAGAAAATATATTTGTGGTAATATACGTGTATGTATTTACACAATTATCCTTATTAAAATCATTAACGTAAGTCTCTAACTTAGAGTTGAGTTAAAAATGTGCACTTATAATAAAAACTTGATATTTTACCTGGTCCCTGAGTTATGAAGATGATGATGATGATGATGAGATGGTGATGATGGTTTTAATTAGTAGAGTCATGTAAAAAGATACATGTCTTTACCGCAAATATAATTTTTATTACGATACTGAGCTGCTAATTGCAAAAAGAAGTGGAATTCCTTACTGGAGACTTTGCTGATATCTACAACATAGTGATCTTTAAGTCAAGAGTGAATAGGTTACTTCTAGGCAAGCGTGCTCCATCGTCGACCACATCATCGCTTACCATCAGGTGAGATAGTGGTCAAACGTGAGCCTAGCCATAATACCAATAAAACACTTTCGAAAATTTGAATTTCGAGGGTTGTTCTGAACTGTGTTTGGCAAAAACACCCAAACATCTGCATTTTATAGTTCTAAAGACCCCCAAAACTACTCAATAACTCTCTGAACCCTTAGGTATAATAATAACTACCAAGAATACAGCTGAACACCTCGTTAAACCAAAAATCAATCGCTTGCCCTTAAGAAAGTAGGTCACGACATCTATACAAATGCTTAGTAACCTGAAGGCCATTTCTCATACTTCAAAAACGTTCAACATTCTCATCTCGGCGACAAACAACGTCAAAACACTTGTCAAAATGTTAGGAAATTTAAGAGGCTTATGTCAGTTTTGTGATTGAGTTGTGAATGTGAACTTTGCATTTAAATACTGGAACTGTGGGGCAATTCCAGTGTTTATGTTACCTGTAGCTGTCTTTCTCAGAAATAAAAAAAAATATTAATTTTTTCCCGCCCTGGGTTTTAGTCTTTCAAGTGAGAAATCATCTAATGATGTTGTAGCGACATCTATGGCGTCACAAAAGAACTAATCCTGCATCGCGCAATCAAAGTTCTCCGCGCGTTTGGAACATATAGAACAGCCCGAAATCATCTGTCGGGCAGTTGCCCACCAGACATAATACCCGTCTGGTCGGAGGATCCTCCCTTTTCAAAGGAGGTTTGCGGGACTTTACTCTCTGTTCCGCATACCTCCAAAACGTGTCCCGACCCCTCTCGCTACACCTAGGGTCGTGAGGGAACGTACACAGGTGGGTTTTAGTCAGAAAAAGTTTGACACTCTCTCTCGCTCTACCCAGTGCGGGAATCACTTAATCATTACCCACCAAAAATGGGTCTTATTTGATCAAAAGTCACCTCATACTTACCACATAGTCTTTATACTCGATATTTTATTACCGTATGCCTTAGAATCTGTCGTAAAATGAAGAAAACTATTTTACATATTTTATGGGAAAATGTTGGCTTTCTCCTGTTATATGGATATGGTCACGAATTTTACGAGAATAGTTCTGGCTGTTGTAAATTTCCCTATACTTTATAATAAATACTAGTTTCTGATAACGCCTTCTTCCACGTGAAAGTTTAAATTTAAATTAGGGGAACATACCTTTGGGATGATATGCCCTATTGGCTATTATAGGACATGATCTATCAGGGTACCAAATTACAAATCCGTTTAGTTTTTTTGCTTCCCTGCGATCCCACCTGATGATAAGCAGTGATGCAATCATTGATGGTGAGGCGCACTAGTTTATTTAGAGCCTATTCACTCTAGCTTTGAAGGCACCTAAATTATAGTTGGACGGGAAGACCGCAGTAGGCAAATTGCTCCAGTCCTTCAATGTACGCGGTATAAACGACGAAGCGAAACGCTTAGTCCGGACCGTTGAAGTTTCAACAACGTAAGGGTGGATACTCGCCGTACGTTGGGTTGTCCGATGGTGGAAAGGAGAAGGTGGAAACAAGTCATGCAATTCTCGCGCACAATCACTAAAATGCAACCTATAAAATACCGATTTTGATGAAATTTTGTGTGTATGTTTGAGTGGCTCCCTAGATGGTTTGAAAATCACCTACCCACATACATCGTCATTGAAAAGAGTTTTCCGTAACCTAACATCTAATAACAAATGCACATCGCATGCATAAGAGCTATCAAGCGAGTTACAAAATGGACGGATTGATCGATGATCCATTTGAATTATTATTTCATGAGTTCTTGAACTAAATGGGGCAAGGTATTCTGAATGCCAATCGTTTGAGTGATGTAAAGGGTTTAACCTTCAGGTTTCTTTGTTTATCTAACAATGAATATGCAGTATGGTATATGCATGTTAGTTTTATGACTGAAGCGTTCGTGATGGAGTCAGCAATGTAGTTTGTTTAACTTATCTGTAGGTACATAAGTACTAAAAAAACTTTTTTTATAAAAAAAGCAGTGAACCCGACGTTCACTACAAAAAGCACTGAAACGTATTTTTTTTTGCGTTAATATACAACCCTATTTTTTTGTTAGTACATAAAAGAATAGGACTCTATCCGTACCCGTTATTGATCATATTTGTGTAGTCAAAAGTAAAAAAAAAACGAAATCCCAAAATTGTCCACGAAAATTTGTCATAATTGGTAAATTCATCATTGAATCGATCTTCAAAACAATTGCTACTAGAAAATACTACGCGTCGTTAATCAATAACCGGTACAATATTTCCATAAATTGAGTCACATTTTGGGATATAAACAAACGCTCATAACTTTGCTGTTTATGAATATTATTTATTGATAATTTACATAAATAATAACAAGACCTTTTCTAATAAGCCCTTTAAGCATTTGTACTAATAAAAAAATTGTGGTGTATATACTTAGTTAAGTTATAAGTATTTTTATTTAGTTAATGTTTAAATCAAATGACATTTTTTAAATACCTACCGTATTCGTACCCTAACCGGGACCCAGCAGGGCCGATGCCTGCTAGCTAGAACCGCGGGGAATTTCTGAAAAGGAAACCCGTAGTCCTAGAATGCAAAGGTCAACTGAAGGACACAGGTGTGGTTTTAGTCAGTAAAAGTCTGACACGCCCTCTCACTCCACCCAGAGTGGGAGAAGTCATTGTATGATTTCCACCCTTAAAAAAAACTGTCCCCCAAGTGTCGCCACAACGACCGGTCCTGTACGTCTCGCATCCAATGAATTCCCGCAATCATCATCAGGTCATTGGTCCACCTTGTGGGAAGCCTACCACTACTGAGTCTTCTACGTACGTAGTACGCGGTCGCCACTCCAGAACCTTTCGGTTTCAACGACAATGACCGGTCCTAACTCCTGTGATATTATATGACAATGAATATTCTCACAATGGTTCTAAAAATATGAAGACACCATTTTTATCAATATGTCTAGTCGATTGAGAATATTTAGTTACGTCACAGTTCAGTGAATTCAAATCTACGTAAATTATATTTAGACTCGAATATCATGATAATAGGTGTTCTCATCTCATTGTATAATTTCTTAGTACGCCAGAAATAGGGAATCAATTTTCTGTTTATTAGATATATATTAGGTATGTTTTATGTCACTATAAAGTTGTAAATACCGTTAGATTATAATCTATTTCGTGAGATTGTAAACTGTCAAAAGATTGTGACTGTCAAAAGAACAGTAACATACTGCTTACAATTTAACGAATTATTTTTCAGTAGATTATAATCTATCGGAGTGAAACTGTTAAATCACAGTCTGTCGAGCGTTAAATCGTCAACTGCCCGAAGGTTTAGGCTCGCCACAATTATGGCGGTAAGTCCCCTCTTTGAGGAGTGGCTGGAAAGACAACATGGCGTCCTTACCTTCCGCATGACGCAGGTCCTCAACGGACATGGTAAGTTCGGGAGGTTCCTGCACCGGATTCGTGCGGAAGAAACGCCTGGGTGCCACTATTGTGTGGCCCGGAGGACACGGTGGAGCATACGGTAGAGGTGTGCCCCGCCTGGGCAGAGCACCGCCGTGTCCTCGTGGGGGCGATCGGCGGCAGTGATCTTTCACCCCGGGCCTTGGTACAGGCCATGGTCCGAAGCGAGGAGTGGCAGGCGGTAGCCTTTTCTGTGAAGCTGTAATTCTTGCAAAGGAGGAGGCCAACCGCGCGAGGCAACGGTCCTCTCGCCCCAGTCGCCGGGATTCCGATCCCGATTACCGGCCACTGCAGGCGTGGGCTTGCGGACAGCGAGCAATGGGTAGCTCCCAGGCCAACCGAGCCCAAGTCATCGACGGCGCGTATTGTTCCACGCGCGCCTCTATAAGATGTCAGCAAATCGTAGGGGCCCAGTAGGGTTGAAGCCTACTGGGGCCATGGGTAGTGTGAAAGTGAAACCCGGGGCCCTGGGACGAAGGCAAAGAAGGAACAGCCCCGCCCAAGAGCGGGATTTGTCATTAGAAGATTTTACCACCTAAAAAAAAACTGTCCGAAGGTTGTCCCTGATGGTGGTGACTTCCACCTCGTTCACAATGACAAACTTGTATCAAACTACTAGTACTATTCCGTGTTGTCAAAGCCGCGGACACAAGGTTGTAGTGAATAAATATCGAGCAAAGAGGATGAGAAATAACGCCGATTCGAGCCATTGAGCAGTAAAGTCGTTTCAACAACAACGTTCATAAATAAAGTTATAAAAGGAAGTTTTTACATAAATTGCTAACGAATGATTTTATTTTTTTGATTTGGTGTAGAGAAAATGTAAATGTGATTATGTAATTTAAAAAAAAAGAACCTCCAAACCTAAATGGCACTGGGCACATTGCTCGCAGAACAGATGTCGATGGGGACGAACGGTTCTGAAATTGCGACCACGTACCGGAAGACGCAGCGTTAGAAAGCCTCTCACAAGGTGGACCGATGACCTGGTGAGGGTCGCGGTAATCCGATGGATGCGAGACGTACAGGACCGGTCATTATGGTGACACTTGGGGGAGGCCTATGTCCAACAGTGGACGTCTTTTGGCTGAAATGACGATGATGATGATGATGATGATGATGATGATGATGATGATTTTGTAATTGAGTGTGTTGCTTAACCTTGGGGATAGAGCCGTGCTATTGTTCCTCCACCCTTAAAAAACCGGCCAAGTGCGAGTCAGACTCGTGCACGAAGGTTTCCGTACCGTCCGCAGCAAAAAACAGCACAAAAAACAGGTTTGTTGTATGGGAGCCCCACATAAATATTTATTTTATTATGTTTTAAATATTTGTTGTTATAGTAGCAACAGAAATACATCATCTGTGAAAATTTCAACTGTCTAGCTATCAGGGTTCATGAGATACAGCCTGGTGACAGACGGACAGACAGACGGTCGGACAGCGGAGTCTTAGTAATCTTCCCTTCTTTTTTTTTTTTTTTTTGTACCTATAGGTATAATGATTAAATAAACATCACAATGATAATAATAATAATAATATTCCACAACTTTCACACAACGCCGTCTAGTCCCAAGCTAAGCAGAGCTTGTGTTATGGGTACTAGACAACTAATAAACATACTTATATATTCCTAAATACATACATATATAGATAAATTAAACCCAGACACAGAACAAATGATCATACTCATCACACAAACATTTGTCCTGGGTGGGAATCGAACCCACGACCTCCGGCATAGCAGTCAGGGTCACTAACCACTAGACCAACAGGTCAGTCAAACGTTCTTGGGTCTCCTTTGGGTACGGAACCCTAAAAAATCAGAAATGTCTAAAGTGGAACTAGTGATAAAAAAATTCAACACAGTTCCATTATATCCAGATTCATAGAAAATGGAACTATTGATCGGAAGATTGCCGTAACATTGGCTGATTTTTATGAAATTTTTGTGTAAATTTGTTAGGTCTGAGAATAGGTCGTAGGCGATTTTTTACCCCCCATTTTTAGGGTTCCGCACCTCAAAAGGAAAAAAAGAAACCCTTATAGTATCACTTTGTTGTCCGTCCGTCTGTCTGTCTGACAAAGAAAGTTTGTCTCTTTGTCTGAAAGTAGGGTAATTACGGATACTTAAGGAAAATTTTAAATAATGCTCTAACTATTAGAAAAAGTCAAATTCAAATTAATAATATTTTTTCATTAAGTATTATTTTAATAAAACATTTCCTTTCAAGAGCTGACCATTTTTTTTTAAAATTGATATAAACTAGTGCTTGTCTACACGATCCTCCCTGATGGTAAGCAGTGATGCAATCGCTGATGGTGAATCGCACTAGTTTATTAAGAGCCTATTCACTCTAGCCTTGAAGACCCCAAATTATAATAGGGCGGGAAGCCTGCAGCAGGCAAATTATTCCAGTTTTGTTATCATAAACTTTTAAAAACAAAAATAAAAGGTAATTAAGGATTTGGTGGGGTAATTACGGACAGTAAAGTGTTAGGGTTTATATCACAAAATTATTCGAAACATTGTTCGACTTTTTTTTTCGGTTGGATAATCATCTAATGACATCCCCCGCTCTTGAGCAGAGCGGGAGTTAGTGTCAGACTTTTACTGACTAAAAACCCACTCCTGTTTCTTCTTTGCCATCGTTTCAGGGCCCCGGGGTTCTCTTTCGCATCACCCATGACCCCAGTAGGCCTCGACCCTGCTGGGCCCCTACGGTTTTGCTGACATCTCCTTGAAGCGCGCGTGGAACACTACGCGCCGTCGACAACTTGGGCTCGGTCCGGACGGTTACTGGACGGTCGGACGGCGAGCTACCCATTGCTCGCCGTCCGCAAGTCAGCGCCTACGGTGGCTGGAAATCGGGATCGGGATCGCGGCCGCTGGGGCGTGAGGGACCACCTTCGCGCGTGCGGCCGCCTCCTTTGCTAGCATTACTGCTTCGCAGAAAGAGGCGACCGCCTGAAACATTGTTCGACTGAACACTGTATTATATCATTTCAAACTATTCGCGTCCCTTTTTAACTCTATCTGTATCATCCTATTTGACATGCAATTTACACTACGTCTTTCAACGGGTGTTCTGCCCTCGTTAGTGTTACAGGAATTGAATTAGGAATTGTGTTAGTTCGTCGGCAGTCATCGTCCTGAACGGGTGATCGGATTAAGGCTCTTTACTTGGATAGCTGGGTCTCTTTTGAAGCTGCGATGAGTAAACGGCATTTTGTTGTTAAGTTTACTAATGAGGTTTGTCGTTGCCCGTGTAAAATAGGAAATTCGTCCTATTTTACACGGGCGACGACAAACCATGATCATATTTCAAAACTTTCACACAACGCCTGTCAAACTAAGCAGAACTTGTGCTATGAGTACTAGACAGATACGTAGGTATATAGTTTTAATTACATACATATTAGGGCCAACGCTGCGTTAAGCGGGAGACCGCGCGTGCACCCGTTGCGTGACGTCTTGCGTGTATCGTGTGCGGCGGTCCCCGTAGCGGAAACCGGATAATACCTGCGCAGTGTTGCTAGTTCAACTTTAACGGTGTGCATGTAGTCGTGTCGATGGAGAACTTTAATGTGCTATTACGTAGCAAAACGGGCGCTAGGCGCGGCTGCTCGCGACGGGTGCCCGCGCGGGCACCTGCACTGTGCACTTTTGTTTGGGATCGCGCGGGCGCTCGCGTAACACAGCGTTCGGCCTTATAGATACAAAATAGACCCAAACACCAAATAAATGATAGTGTTGATCAGTCATCACACAAACATTTGTCTTGGGTAGAAATTGAGTGCAGACCTCCGGCATATTCATCAGGGTCACTAACCACTAGATAAACAGACCAGTCGTAAAAGTCGATAAAATATATTCTACTTTTAGAGTAATGGACACTCATTATTACACGCCAATTAGAAAATGAAGTAACGATCATATTTCAAAAAGTCTTTTTTTTTATTTCATTAAATTTTTAAGAAATTAGTTTTCCTACTAGTAGGAAAATAATATAGACATTGACGTATTACATTGTAAGCGCATCTCTATTGGTATCTGCACACTCACACATAATTGCATTTTTTTATTTTTAGGAATTTTCTAATAGTACATTTTTATTGCGTTAATCATCAAATGACTTCTCTCGCTCTGTGTGTAGCGAGAGGGAGTGTCAGACTAAGTAACCGAAGCCCACTTGCATCCCTTCCGTGGCACTTTGCAATTAAAAGCTACAATTACTCTTTCTAAAAATCTCGCACGCCTAGATCTAGATCCATAAGAGTTATTTATTTCTGCTACCACGGTAGAAGCCAGACTTTTTATTTTATTGAGATACAATGTGATCTTCACGTCGATACCCGCCATTTCAATACAAATTCAATTCACCTTTATTTGATATTGACTGAAGCCTTAGATCGATACCTTACTGAGGATTCGTAGAAGTAATTATCTATATATCTATATACATATAATAAAACAGTAAAATTGTGGACCGATCCGAATCCTGTTCAAATTTTTCATTTATGTAATCCTATAGGCCAGGTCAACTTATAGGTTATAAATTATCACGCTATTTGCTATGGGGGGTGAGCAATATTTCAAAATGTCGGTATTGAACGACATTTGCCTCAAGTTCGATCCCCAGCTATAGAAATAGTTTTTGTGAGTATTTAGTCGTCTTTTTTGTATATAACGATCCAGTTTGGGAGCCAGACGTCGGAAATGCTCCTCGAAATTCCATCGGCTGTCAAGGACGAGTCCCAGATACTTCATCGTCGACTCGACGCTGATGTGAACTTCTACCGTTATTTGGAAACCCGAATGTTCTCACAGCTGGGACTCAGACCTCACAAACAAAAGAAAACGTCCATAATCTACCACGCGGGCCCAGTGTGGATTGGTGGAGGTTACATGCGTCAAAATTTTTGGTTCAAAGACAAGCCGGGTTCCTCACGATGTTTTCTTTTACCGTTTTGAGAGCAGTGGTGATGAAATAAAACACAAAGTGTCTGACTGTGTTTGAACCCGCGACTTAAAACTCGTTAGTTGTGGCCGTTACCACTAGGGCACCTCTACTCGCCCGCTTGGCGCTTGCTTGGCCCGTGTGGCATTAGAAAATGTTCGCAAAGGAACGTTCTTTTAGGATAGAGTTTCCTATGTTCCAAATGTCATCCAAATCAGCAGATTTTGATGAACGCAGTCATTTGAGCCTATAGAAGTAACAACAAACGTACACACGCCTTTTTGGGAACACATTGCGTATAACAAAGGAGAAGAATTCCCTGCCGAAGTCTATGCTTCCCGGTAGCTACAACCTGGAGGGCTTTGAGCCAACAGTGAATATGCTACTTCTAGGTAAACGTGCTCCATCGTCGACCACAACATCGCTTACTACCAGTGACAGTAGTCAGTCACGAGCCTTTCTACAATTAATTATTCCAAACAGTCACAAAATTCTCCAATTACAAAAGACGGTCACAATTTTTCATTAGAAATTCTGATCACATTCCTTCTAGAACCTTGGAGAAAGTGTTCAATAATACGACAATAATCCCTCTTCAAATCGAAACAAAGCTTAACTCTTCAAGTTCCATTAATCCAACTTTTCTTTAGCCTTTAAAAAATGAAGGATCGAAAAGCTATTTTACTAAAAGATCCTGGATTTTTGTCTCAGTTGTGATAAATTGGGTACTATTAGACAAATCGAAGTCAAGGTCCAAAGGGTGATCATTTATTTATGGATTGATGCAATATTTTACTGGCTGAAAATCTTGGAATTTTAACAAGCTTGGGGTGGGCTACCAGTCTAACTAGATGTGGCTTTTTTTTTGGTGTGAATCATCCAATGACTTCTCCCGATCTAAGGCGGGGAGGGCGTGTCAGACTTTTACTGATCAAAACCCACTCCTATGTTTCTTCTTTGTTTCACGTTCTAGGGCTCCGGGTTTTGCTTTTCAGAAGCAAACCTATGGTTGCAGTAGACGTGAAAGGTTGTTACCGCTGATTGCCCTCACGAGAACACGGCGGTGCTCCAAGCGGGGCACACATCTATATTAAAAAAAAAAAAATGAATTGAACGCTAACACAGCCCGCTAGCTATCAAGGATAGTTTTGACAACGTGCTAATATTTCTAAATCACTGTATTCCTGTCATCAGACCGTTAAACAAAACGATGATCGTTGCCGTGCTACAATCACAATTTATCAATTTAACTTCAATTGACCTCATTGTGAATCCACTGACAACTGAGTCATATGCATAGAGCGCCGTGACGATTTTAGCATTGGCCATGGGATGCAATGATCAGATTTAGATCGTAAATCACCATTCCCATTGTGACGATATTGACATCGTAAGACACACATGACATCGAAGGACACACGTTGACTACAACATGTAACCAGAATACGGCACACTCTTACCAATATAGTTCAAAAATTAAGTTACCTAAGATCGTAATTCAAACTCTGAAATATTACTTTAATTTTTAGTTTTTATTTATAAAACTAGCTGACTCGGCGAACTTTGTGCCGCCTAACAGTCATTACGTGTGGTGGTATGATACTTTACTTCTTGAACACTTTAAATTCATATATCTTTCGATATAGTAAACTCATATCGATGAAACAAAGTCTAAGTACAAATATAAAAAACTCATTTTGTATAGTTTCGATGTTGAGATGGATTCATGATAGCACAAGTTTAAACCTTAGTGGTTTTTAGTTGTTATTTTAACTTAGACTATCCTGTATTCTTATGTATTAATAATAAAAAAATAAATAAAAAAAAGTAATATATCAAAAATTATCTACATCGATTTCGTACATTTTACGTGATGCGCGTGATTTATTATATGTTTAGATATATATATATATATATAGATTAGTGATCTTAATGGTAAATAATAAAGGACTTGATGCAGTATGTTGGTAGTGCATTGGTATTCGTATCTACGTACGCACACACACATTAATATGCTAGTGACGTACTCAAGATTTATCAAGAATTTATCAAAATATGTAATTTTTAACTCAGAATCGCCAAAATTAAGTAGCAGTGGGCAGAGCACATTGCTCGTAGATCAGATAGTCGGTGGGGCTGAGGGGGAGTGGCAATCGCGTATCTGAAGACAGCGTTGGAAAGCTTGCCACAAGGTGGACCAATGACCTGGTGAGAGTCGCGGGAATGGGATGGCTGCGATACGCACAGGACCATTCGTTGTAGCGACACTGGTACGTTTCAGTAGCCGATTCTGAATAAACTACTTTCAGGATGTACGTTTACTTTGTTGGGATTATAAATCATAAAATAACTTATCCTGCTCTGTGTAGAGCAAGAGGGAGTTTCACGGTGACACTTTCAAATAATCTTGCAGCCCTGGCAGGTATTAGCCTTACAGGGCATCGTCAATTATGCTAACATCTCTTTGAGGAGTGCGTGAAACAAGCCATGTGCCTGGTAGTGCCTTAGTTACGGCATTAGTTGCAGCCATCTCCTACGCAACTCTTGGGTTTTTTTTAAGCTTATCTATATAAATATAAAAGGAGAAACTGACTGACTGACATATCAACGCATAGCCGAAACTACAAAGCCTAGCAGCTTGAAATTTTTTACAAGGGTTCTTTTTATGAGGTACGCGAGCACTAAGAGAGGATTTTTCACCCTACGGGGGTGAAATGAGAGTCCAAAGTTTGTATGGAGAATTTGTACCTATTAATGTATAATATAATGTAAGATTTGTACCTATTTTCACGCGGGCGAAACCGCTGGCAGAAGCTGATCTTCTATATCCAAATACAAATTCTATTCTAAACTAAACTAAATAACCTAGTTACAGTCTAAAAACGTACGAAATTAGCATCTGCCACTTAGATTACAGTGGAAGCCGTAATAGAAGCTGGCCGGTTATTTATGCCTAAGTTTATTTGCGAGCTACAAACATTTTGTGTTTAAATTCGGCTGGTCTGATGAGTTAGACAGGCCGAGTTTTGTTTTAGTCCAAATGCCTGTAGAATAACGTGCTGAATTTTTTATCGTGTTTGTTTTTCATTTGCGTTTTTTATTCGTTTTTTGTTTGTAAAAATACGTGTAGAGAATTGTGTTAGTGTAAAATCTGGCTTCAATAGAAAGCGGACTTCTTTTTAGACGTGTTTTTACGATACTTTTGGAATCACACTAATATTATAGTTGGTGCGAAAGTTTGTGCGTATGTACACATACACTCAAACGTTTACACCTAAAGCGTGAAGAAGTAACAAACATATACACACGTCTATGTTTGTCACTTCTTCACGCCTGAATTTCTGAATGGATTTCAATAAAACTAGGTACACGAGTAGATTATGTCCTGGAATAACATATAGGATTTTCACATACTTTTTATCGGGAGCGTGTTCCTTGGGATAGTTTTTACAAACTTATATCCTGGAAGTGTGTTCCCTTTGGTTGGTAGAGTAGTGATAGCCTAATGGTAATGGCCCCGACTTAAGAACTGCAGGTCGTGGGTTCAAACACAGCCAAGTGCATTACTTTGTGTAATTTATTTCATCACCACTGCTCTCAAAAAGGTGAAGGAAAACATCGTGAGGAAATCGGCATGTCCTAGAACCAAAAATTCAAAGACATGTGATATTTACCAATCCGTATTGGATGGCCCATTCTACCTCTTACGAAGGAGGCTTGAGTACCACATGGAGCAATTTATGGTTGATTAATATACTTTTTTTTCTGCTTTGTATCCTTTATCGCAGCAATCTGTTTATGACCATTTAGCCGCTTCTTTGGGTGACTTATTATCTGGGGGTGGCAGATTGCATTGATGAGAAACACTCAAAGAATTTTTCTACCTACTGGCTGATGAATCTGTATATGAGGTTAGGTACACTATTCCTCTTCAGTCTTGCGAATTTAATCTAGACAGCTTAAAGGCCGGGGCATTTCATTTTAAAAGAGACTTTGAGCCCTGAGTTTGTTTCGATGTTTCTTCTCAGGGTAGTCAGCTAGGAAACACCGGCTTCATCTAGTTTAAATTGACAAAAAAACATGACGTGTAAAAGTGTTTTTAAAAAACCTACTTGCAAAATAAATATCATTTATCATTTACATGCTTGGATAACATTTTCTGGTAGTTTGAGCCCCTCTGGAAATTTCTTCTTTAACAGTTTTTAACTTAAGGTCTTGTGGAAAATATTTGTTGTTGATGCTTTTAGGTATGTTGAACATACATCGCATTGCCTTAGTTTGGAACCTTTCAAGGATTTCAATGTTGCTGTTGCTTGCACTTCCACAGAGCTCAATACCGTATGTCCGAACAGGTTTTAGGACGGCCTTAATTAATATACTAACTCATTTTTCTAATTATCTTTATAAAAATAACGAGATCTCTTTGTGAGGTTCATCTTTTTTCATTTCCACAGAATTCATAGTTTTCTCATTGCATTATTTATGCAGCTACAAAAACACAAACTCAGAAAGAAGAAATCTGATTTAAACAACAATCAGGAACAAACTGGTCGAATTAAATCGAATTTTCCAGCTCGCGGGCGCCATATTTGATTTTAAAACTAGATTGGGGCGCCAAATGGTTCGTGATTTTCAACGATTTTTGTAGTGTGAATGAGTTTTATTTATTTTCAGAGGCTGTTAAAGCAGGTTTGTTTGTAACTACTTGTTAACTGTTTGTTTAAACAGAACATTTATTACATTGTATTTAGGTATATAAGAATAATGTTTATTGTTCATACAGTAAATAAAGAATAACTTAAAACTATTATATAATGATTAATATTGTCTGTAACTAATTAGTAATTATACATATATTTGGATGGTGGTCCCCAAACTAGGTAGAACCTGTATATTGAGGACATGAGATAACTTTAATCTATAATAACATTGTATCAGCTATCAAGTTTTGTTAACTTTTATGTTTGCACCAAATCAAAATGCCTTTTTCTGCCCTGGGTGGAGCGAGAGGAAGGGTCAGACTTATAAAACCCACCTGTGTTCCTTCAGTTGCCTTTGTGTTCTAGAACTGCGGTAAGTCTTTTCAGCAATTCCGCCACCTTGTTGAAAATACCTAAAAAAGTCCGCGTCTGTCATCATCATCATTTTAGCCGAAAAACGTCTACTGTAGGACATAAGCGTCCCCCAAGTGTCGCTAATGACCGATCCTGTGCGTCTTGTATCCATCGGATTCCCGTGACCCTAGCCAGATCTTCGGTCCACCTAGTGGGAGGCCTTCCAACGCTGCGTCTTCCGGTACAAATAATTTGTCTTGGATGGGAATAACAGGGCAGAATGGAAGAAAAAAACGTGTTGCGCCGACCCCAAATAACACGGGAAAAGGGCAGGATGATGTTGATGATGATGATGATGGGAATCAAACCCACAACCAGTGGCGTAGTAGTCAGGGTTATAATTACTAGACCAACAGGCGAGTCAAAAAATTTTTGCTGGAATTTCCGTCATATAAGGAAGCCTTGTGCAAAATTTCACGCTCTTTAGCCCTCTAGTTTCTTCTGTGCGTTGATATGTCAGTCAGTCAGTTTCTCCTTTTATTATATATATAGATAAACGTACTACAGCTTAGCAGAATACACTATAAGTCTTGATAATCAACTTTTGTAATAACCTAAACAAAACTTTTTTATTTATTAAAACTACACACTAGTGTTTATCACTGTACAAAGGCGAACTTAATGCCTTGTTCACTTTTTACCAGTCGACTTTAGTGGTGCAGAAACATAACATGGTAGGTGCAGCTTAATAGTAAAGAAATAGAAAAGAAATACAATAACAAATACTTACTTAACATACATACAAATTAACAATTTAATTATGAGAAACGCATCCAACAAACTAACGCTGTGATGGTTACACCAATTTCCTGCGAATGTGTTCACGTGCCGTCACCTTAAAAGGGAATCGTCTAGACGCAGTCCTGAAAAAAAAAAAACAAAATTAGTTTCATATAAAAACTAAACCCACAAACTTCTTTGAATATTTGAACCTCATTTCGCCAGCAGTTTACCCGCCTTAAAATCTAATTTTCCTGCAGATAAGTTACTGAACTTTGTAACAATAGTTCCAAATTTAAACTTGCTCCAGACAAATCGAGTCTCGAGACTATGAGGAACTTTCATGTTATGTATCAATTTATGAACAAAATTTACCATTTGTCTCAAAATTATAAATTAAGACAGATACGTGTTTTGACTTTATTGTTGGTAGTTGTACGTTACTGGCAAAAAAACATGAACAACCTTTTTCATTTTTAACCGATTTCAAAGAGAAGGAGGTTCTATGTTCGGCTAAATGTATTTTTTTTTTCATTGAATGTCGACCGTTTTCTCGATCAATTGTAGACCGATTTTTAAATGTTGGTTAAACCTAAATTATAAAGCATCATTTAAATGCGGATGAACTAGTAAACTCTTTCTATTGACAGTAATGTAGTCGTTTTTTTTATGCCCAATGAATTTTTGTTATACGCTTTTTTACACACTACCAATTTTAGCCTGTAAATATATAGTTATTTATTAAGCTTAAGCCCGCGACTTCGTCCGCGTTAGACTTGATCATTAAGATTGGTCTATTCAGACAGATAGACCGAAAGACAGACAAAAAATTATAAAAATATTTTTTTTGTAGGTATAGAATATCATACGCATATAGTACAAAAATATTATTTTGGTATTACAATCAGACGCTCCAATTTTATTTATATGTATTGAAATTGTTATTTAGTAAAGGTAGAACTAGTTACGAAAACAATAAACCATTTATCTTAATAGGCTAAAGCTCCCTAGGCTAGTACCGTCTCAGTAGTTAAATATTTGCCAGCCTATCCCCGGTCCTTTGAGACAAAATAATCATATGATATACAAACCTATCTACTTATTTACTTAGTTACAGCTACAGGAAAATATCTCACGAACATTTCAGAGGAAAATGTGTGAATTATTCAAATGGTTCCTTGTATACCAAGTTCTTTGAGTACTGTGTCTTGAAGTTCAAGAGAAAAGTTGGTTAACCAAGTCAAACAAGTCGTAAAAACAGTGGTTTTAATAATAATAATAATCATTTTATTTCAGGTAAACAGTACCCATATCATTAATACCTTATTGGCTAACATACATAACTTTAACAAATTATTTTGTTAGTAATTATTATTTAAAACTATGTTGGCAACACTTCACTTCGCACTATATCGTCTTGGTGCTGTCCTGTGGTATTTGTCCAGGGGGAGGGACGGAACACCACACTCTGTGGCCAAAAGTCTTCTTTTATAACAAGGTGCAGAAAACATTTCGGTATTCGCACCACAAACGCCTTAAAATTGACATTCCGGTGCGACTCCAGCAACTGCACCCTCAGTGTGTACTGCAACTTTTGGCGCACATATTCGACGATGTCCTCCACCTTGTCGTGTAATGCAGGCGGAAGATGTACACCGGTGTGTTCGGCTGAGTGGCACGCACACTCGCACCAGGTGATGCTGGTGCTTTGCCGCAGAGATTCCGGTTGGCTTGCGTTGCGCTTCTTTTGCACCGTAACAAAAAAAAGCTTGCGGGAATATTTTTAAGAGTTACCGTGGCTCTGAAACGCAAAAGTTTTAGCAATTAAAAATCTGACACACCCTTTCGCTTCAGCCAGAGTAGGATAGGTTTTTTGAATCATCAAAAAACAATAAAAAAGAGGTTTGTTACTTAAAAAGAATAATTTTAATAGACATTAAACTTATTCTTTATTATGCATGTATATATATATTGTGTATAGAGATGCATGCATTGTTTGAGTGAATTTTAAAACACTGCTGAATCACTGTGGCACGTCAGATAAAGATCGGAAGACAGGCAGTGTTATCCCCGCCTATCATTTTGAAAATTCAATACTAATATTAAAAAGGCAAAACTTTGTAAGTGTGTATATAATAATAATAATAAATACTTTAATTCAGACCATGGTGTCCAATTTGTTAGTAACAATGTTCTTCTTAACAGTGTTAGTAATTATTAAAACTACCCACAAAAAAACATGTAAAAAGAACAAACAATCACTCAATGACAAATTGCGGAACAATGACTGATGTAGCTATAGTCCAGCAGGCTAGCAATCATGTTAGGGATGGTGATGACGCTGCCCCGCACTCTACGCACCAGGGATGTGGATATTTTACGCATCTTAGCGTAAAAGCAGTCCACGCGATGTTCAGCAAACATCCCTGATGCACTACAGAATCGCCGCAATCCCATCAGCGTCTTGAACTCATTATTAAATTGGACTCATAACGCTTATTCAGCAAAACAGCTAGCATAAGTTAGTTCAATCATAAAATCTCCAACAAAAGAAAAGCCCATTATCTATTTCACGGTCAGCCATCATTTATTTACCCAGCTATATCTTTTCTAACCTTAAAGTTTTGACAGCAATCTTTATCCGTTGGACACTGACAGCACCTTTATGTAGAAGCCAGAGATGTTACGGGGGGGGCCGATTTCGATTCCGAAAGTTTTTTTTAATATTATTATTGATAGGTTTGCGTTTGACCACTATCCCACCTGATGGTAAGCGATGATGTGGTCGACGATGGAGCACGCTTGCCTAAAAGTAACCTATTCACTCTTGACTTAAAGATCTGTTGGACATAGGCCTCCCCCAAGCGTCGCCACAACGACCGATCCTGTGCGTGTCCCATCCACCGCACTCCCGCGACTCTCACCAGGTCGTCGGTCCACCTTGTGGGTGGGCTTCCAACGGTGCGTTTTCCGGTGCGCGGTCGCCACTCTAGAACCTTTGGGCCCCATCGACCATCCGTTCTACGAGCAAATTGGGCCTGCCCACCGCCACTTTGGTTTGGCGATTCTTCGGGCTATATCGGCGACCTTGGTTCTCCTGCGGGTATCTTCATTCTTTATGCGATCACGCAAGGAAACCAATTAATAGATAGTACTAATAATATTTACAACTTTCAGACAACATCATCTAGTCCCAAACTAAGCAGACCTTGCTATGAGTACTAGATAACTGATAATCATACTTATATATTTCTAAATACATACATATTAAAGATAAATTGCACTTAAACACAGAACAAATGATCGTACTCATCACACAAACATTCGAACTCACGACCTCCGTCATAGCAGTCAGGGCCACTAACCACTAGACCAACAAACCAAGTTTAAAAACTTCGGTTCCGAATTCGGTTCCGACATAACCACTTTCGTTACATCCCTAGTTGTAGCAATATAAGGTCGATTTTCATAGCGCAAGAGCCCGACTGATGTGCGGTTACCTCAGGTAGGTTATGTACAAAATAGAATTTAGGTCAGTGTACATTTGAGCACGGAAGCGGGATTTTAATTAACTCTTTTGTTGCTCATGTTTATAACGTACGTGAGTATCCAGATGTGTTTAGGTAAAGTGATACGGTAAGATTAGATTGGAGTAGGGATATAATGTTTACTTGAAGATTTCTGGGTTTATCCTACATTCGATTACAGAGTAATTTGGGTGATTTAGTTTATTCTTCCTTCTTGTTGACTGCTATTATTAATTTAGTACCATTTAATTCAAGTTTGCACTCATTTATGGGTTAGTAACAATATTTACTTAAAACTATGTTAGTAGCTATAAAATTCAAATTAATAATAAAAAATATTATTTAATTATAAATCAGGTAATCTAAAATATCTATTTGGTATTCTTCCCATAAAATAAATTTCATAAATATTAGATTCAAATTACAATAGCCAAATTAAATGTCAGAGATTAAATATTTAAAAATGTCATTGATTAAAAATTAAAATCTCAAAAATAGCGTAAACCAATCATCAATCAATCATACATAATCATTTAAATGATAAATTATATTTTATTTTGCAAATAGGTTTCAAAATTGTGCTTGCGAAAAACTTGGAACGTTAATCGTTGATGTAGAATTATCCTATCCGGGCCAAAATTCATCCAAATCGTTCTTCAGCTAATAAAGCTATAAAAATAGTAATAAACGTGGATTTACTCATAAGGTAATTAAAATTTTATATTTGTGCCTTCTAGGAAAATCAAACTC
The DNA here is from genome assembly GCA_961205895.1 of Mythimna pallens. Classification (NCBI taxonomy): domain Eukaryota; kingdom Metazoa; phylum Arthropoda; class Insecta; order Lepidoptera; family Noctuidae; genus Mythimna; species Mythimna pallens. The sequence goes on along the minus strand of OY540849.1, from coordinate 9,521,774 downwards.
GGATATATTATTACCACTTTAAATAAATCATAACACAAATAAATGTGAAAATAACGGTCTGTCTATTTATTTGTTACCTTTTCCATATTTCAACAGCTGAATTGGTTTTGACGAGACCGCTGGCAAAAGCTAGTTGATTTATATAATCGGCCTATAATGTTCCCTCTCCTTTTTTTTGTCGGTGGGAAAATCATCCAATGACTCCCCCCCCCCCTTGGGCGGGGGGTGAGGGTGTGTCGGACTTTTACTGACTAAAAACCCAGTCCTGTTCCTTTGTTGCTTTTCATACTAGGGCCGAGTCTTCCTTTCAGAAGCAGCCCCTGGGCCCCAGTAGGCTTGGACCCTGCTGGGCCCCTACGGTTTACTGACATCTCCTTGACGCGCGCGTGGAACAATACGCGCCAACTTGGGTTCGGTCCGGACGGTTACTGGACAGTTGGACGGCGAGCTACCCATTGCTCGCCGTCCGCAAGCCTGCACCTAAGGTGGCCGAAAATCAGGATCGGGATCCCGGCGGCTACTACTACTGAAGGGATTTGGATGAAATTTGGGACATAGGTAGTCCTGGAATAGCAAATATGTTATTTTTTATCCTGGAAGTTTTTTTTTATGTGGGAAATCATCCAATGACTTCTCACGCCCTTGGGCGGTGCGTGAGGGCATGTCAGACTTTTACCGACTAAAACCCAATCCTATGTTCCTTCTTTGCCTTGCGTTCCAGGACCCCGGGTTTTTTTTTCAGTAGCGAACCTATGGCCCCAGTAGGCTTCGAGCCTGCTGGACCCCTACGGTTTTGCTGACATCTCTTAGAGGCACGCGTGATGTTTCCTTGGAATAATTTTCAATTTTGACGCGAGTGAAGCCGCTGGCAGAAGCTAGGTTAAATATATGAGATAGTTTTCGCTGAACAGCCAATGAAAAATGACCGATTTTCAATAAACTGCCTATATGGGTATAATCCTAAATAGTTATGAGGGTCAAAAGTACCTAATATCTAAAGTTCTGAACAGATATTGTTTAATAATGAAGTTTATTAATAATATTGTTTTGTAACCCTTGAGTGTTTACGCTCGAGCTGGTTTTAGGGATTTTCAAGTCATAAAATTAAGGGTTGTAATATTCTATTAAAATAAACTTGTATCTATGGTTAAGGGATTTAAAACGAAGTTTATTTTTATGAGTGTTACCTGCAATATTCTTGCTACCCATTACCGTTTCCATATACTTACTCAAACGTAACAACCAAAATGAGTGTGTCCAATCAAAAGGTGTATGCGAGCCCGAGTCATCGACGGCGACGGCGCCTAATGTTCCACGCGCGCCTCAAGGAGATATCAGCATAACCGTAGGGGCCCAGCAGGGCCGAAGCCTACTGGAGCTAAGGGTTAAGTGAAAGTGAACCCCGGGGCCCTAGATCGCAAGGCACAGAAGGAACATAGGAGTGGGTTTTAGTCAGTAAAAGTCTGACACGCCCTCCCGTTCCACCCAAGCGCTCAGAAGTCATTCGATGTTTTCTTTTTTATTCTTGATAAGTTCGCGCTTGACCGCTATCTCACCTGATCATTCCCACCTAAAAAAAAACCTAATAACACCTGTCACGGCTGCAAGCTTTAAAAGGGTCACCGCGGTCCTGGAACGCTATCAAAGGTCTATAAAGGTCGCTCAGCTCAGAGTGGCTAAATTATTTGACGATTTCCCACCAAAACATTATTTCATCTGATTGCACGATTTCTCGTCTACAAGTACGTCCTTCGCAATCATCCCACGATCAAAGCGGCGACACTCCGTCTGGGACTGTCTAGGATAAAGTGTTTTTCAACTGGCAGGCTTTCGAGTAAGAAAGAAAACGATATTTGTCATTTGTCACAGTTACGCACATATATATACAATGATTTACTTAAGAGGGTCCTTCGCCTATCGTCAACGTCGAGCATGGTTTAAAAGCTAGTTGATTCATCTAACGCAATACAACGCCATGTTTGATGAAGAGGCAATGCGAAAAAAGAGAGATAACGCCTGAAAACTCTGTTGGCATTCGGTAATTCCATGATTTACTCGAATATTTCACAAAACTTGTTCCAGGAAATACGTGTTTTGAAAAATTTTCGTCATTCAGGACTGGGTCTACTTATTATAAAAGTGGCGACTAACAAAGCTACCTCACCGAAGAACGATCGGATTTGTGGAAACAGTTCTTTTGATGTCGTTTTATTGATATACTTATTTACAGTGTTTTTTTAAGATGGTGGTGGATGCTCTAGGGCGGAGTGGGAGGGCGTGTCAGAATTTTACTGACTAAACCACACCCATATTCCTTATTTACTCTTTGCGTTCTAAGACCATGGGTTTCCCTTTCAGAAGTAAACCCATGGCCCCAGTAGGCTTCGGCCCTGCTCAAAATTGAAAAAGCTAATTTAATTCAAACTTTATATAGTGAGTTTTGAAACACATGTTCTTCTATTAGAATAAGCTATTATTATAATGATAAAATTAAGTTAAATTAGTGCAAATCATCATTTTATTTACTCATAATTTCTTAATAATTTGACAACGTTTTTATTTAAATTTTCTTAATTAGTAAACTAAATCAATGAATCTTTTTCTATAACTATTTTGTTAAGGATACTAGTTACTGTTTTGTATTTTTTGTTTATTAATTCTGTTAGAACTGTAGAAGTTGTCAAGCTTCGAAATTGCCTCTGAAAGTAAAATTTCAAAACCTCTATTTACATATGTGAATATAGTTCACAAGTATGCTATTAATTTTAATAAAATCCTACTTAACTATTTAGACAAGAATATTTCCTAATGTTATTGGTAAATCACATGTTTGTACAATAATTCATTAATGGATATAAACGGGTTTGAAAATCATGGTTTTTGGCCAAATAGCGCGTAATTTCGAGTGAACGCTCTTAAATACTAAACATGTTGACATGAGAAATGTAGGTACTCAATTATACTAGTAAGTATTAAATTATCTAAACACAAAACTCTACAATGATTTGACGAGTGTTACCGATGCTGCTATTAATGTAGCCACCTTTTGGGCTCAAACAGTTTGACAAGTTTACCATCGAATCGAAAAGAAGAAGAAAAAGAATCTGCATCATCCGTTTAGCATAACGCGACACTTCGTCTAAGACTATCTGGGATAAACTGTTTTACGATTGAATATAGATCAAGTAGACAATGTCTGAACGTCTAAAAAAGTCGGGAAAAAGGTCTAAATGTTCTATATTATTGACAATGTTTTATTGGTAATGACTTTGTCCTAGTTTCAAGATTTTATAGTGCGTGTTGTCATCCCCTGCTCTTGTTACATGTTACTTGGGGTAGGAATCAACCGTCACGCTATCGGTTTTCATTCATTATAATTTTATGGTGCTTGTAACATGTATAGTTTATTCATATTATGTTTCAGCTCTGCTTAGTTTGGGACTAGATGGTATTGTGTGAAAGTTGTGGAATATTATCGTTATAGTATTTAAATTTTCAATTTTAATATCATCATCATCTCCCTAGTTCTCTTTCGTTGATCGGCTCTTGTCGGCCACGCCTCCTATTCCTATGTTCTGACCACGTGACTGAGCGTCGAGATGACGTTAGAATAAAGAAATCGGAGGCGTGGCCTACTCGCTGGCTGGCTTCTGATTATTCGTTAAGACTGTCAAAGATCAGCTAGGACCAACGATGTAACGTGCTTTCCAAGGCACGGAGAAATCTCGATATGTTAAGATGGTCACCCATCTATACATCGACCTCGGCAAGCGTTGCTTAATCTTGGAGATCGGCTCGAGTGGCTGGTATTAATTTAGCCATGAGCTCTTTGCTTGCACAGTTTCATCTAATATAGAAAAATCTCGTACCACAGTTTTTGTTGTTAAACTCCTTTGAAACGACTTGACCGATTTTTCTTTTATTTTTTGTTTATTTGGTAGGTCTGAGAATAGGTCGTAAAGTATTTTTCACCCTCCTAATCCCACCCCCCATTTTTATCGCGATATTGTTTAATAATTTATATGACACTAGCTTCTGCCCGCCGCTTCACTCGCGTGAATGTAGGTTTCTCCATACAAACTTTGGGCCCCCACCTCATCCCCTTAGGGAGTGAATTTTTGAAAATCCTTTGTTAGTGCTCACCTACGTCATAAATAGAAACAGTCAGTTGAAGAAATGGTCAGTCAGTCAGTCAGTTTCTCCTTTTATATATATAGAAAAGGGGAAACTGACTGACTGATATATCAACGCACAGTCGAAACTACTGGCACTAGGAGCGTGAAATTTTGCACAAGGCTTTCTTTTATAACGTAGGCGAGCACTAAGAAAGGATTTTACAAAATACACCCCCTAAAGGGATGAAATGGGTGTCCAAAGTTTGTATGGAGATATCTATTTTCACGCGGGCGAAGCCACTGGCAGAAGCTAGTATACATATATAATATAGAAAACAACGTTTGCCAAGTCAGCTAGTACACACCTACAATAAATATAAAGGTATTGAAACATATTTTCTTTGAAACAACAAACGCGTCTATCCGATGTTGTCTTTTGATTAACACATCGCAAACGGTGCTGTTAGTTTGTATATTCAATAGAGGTACAATGTATATGTATTTAGGAGTACACATGGTTATTAGATACAAATATATGTGTGTGTTTTCAAGGAAGATGCCCATCCCATTACTTAAGGGTAAAGACAAGCCGACAAACAAATGATATCATGAGTGAATATTTGAAAATATGTGACATATATATTAAAATTTGTTATTGTTATATTATTATAAAATTGTTACAAAAAAATATAGCAATTTAGCAGGGTAGAGGATTAGTTAGCTCGCACTCTTACGTGATAATGAACTTATTACACATCTTTCTCCAGATTAGCCCAGTAGTTACTCTATATATATGTATAAGTTATAATTTAATTATTATATTATACTGTACAGTTTCACTAAATACAGTTTCACGAAACCGGCATGTCCGAAAAACAAAAATTCGAAGACGTATAACATCCACCAATCCACAGTGGGTCCAGGTGGTGGATTAGGTATTATATTCCTTCTGCTATAGAGGAAGCCCGAGTCCCAACAGTGGGAACATTATAAGGTAGATTATTATGTTACGTTATGTAAATATCTACGAGCAGAATTAACTTACTAACACTGTCACTAAGCACTTAAGAGCGGGCAACTCGAGGTACATTTTCACACAACCGCTCTTATGTGATTATGATGTTATTACACATCTTCCTCTACATATTTTGGAAACACAAATATCTTGTGGATACTGTTTATGTTTATAATGATATCATAAATTTGTGTAAAACTAATCCAGTAAAAACCTCTGAAAATCAGCTATTTTGCGTAAATTTTGGCCCTTAATTTCTTTTTTTAAATTCATCTACAGAAACCTTTCGAGATATTTTTAAAAACTTAAAAAAAAAAACAGGTTTTTCTTGGAACAAGTTTTGTAAAATATTCGAGTAAATGACGGAATTACCGAATACTAATACAGTTTTAAGATGTTATCTCTTTTTTTTCGCGATGCCTCTTCACCAACCATTGCGTTAGATGAAGCAAAAAGCTTTTAAACCATGCTCACGTTGACGATAGACGACTGAGGAAGGGCTTAAGTAAGACTATTCTTTTTGCCTATGGATTTCAGTAGCTATAAAAAGCTACAACTAAATTCACTCACCTGACGTCTTCTTTTCCGGTCTGATCAGCCCTCTCACGATTCCACTTGGCGGCCTCCTTAATTTATTTATTTATTTATTTATTAAATACTTTATGCACAAACGTACAGCGGCGGACTTAATGCCTTAGGCATTTTCTACCAGTCAACCTTAGGGTGATGCAGAGATAAATAGTGGTAGGTGCAATAAAAGAGAGAGAAAAGGCGAAAAGGTACAAGAAAAGATATACTAATAAACCATAAATATCATACAATTATACAATACATACACAAATTAATAAACTATCTACTTAAATATCTACACTAATAAAGTCAAACAATTAGTTCAAATCGACAATTTGAAAACATTAACGCTGTGATGACATTTTTTTTCTCCATTTGTCTCCAGTTATCAGTATCTGTATAGCCCTCACTACAAAACTAATCCAGCAAAGACATATTACAAATTCACGTTTTTTCTCATGGGGAATGGCAGAAACTTCAAAACACCACCTGCAACGATCCTTGCATACTCTTTTTATTTTATTTTACGTCCATATCCAGCAAAGCAAATACAAAAAAAAAATCTTTGAAAATTTAAATTCAAGGCAGCTGCTCCATATTTTTCCGTTGTTTTTCTATTACAAACTCGCCCTTAGCAGTATTCCGGTCGAGCGCGCTCGTCGACGGGCGAGCCACTGGAGCGAGTAAATCGGGCGAGGACAGCGCTTTGTAGCTAGTAAGCTAGGCAGCGTTGGATGGTGATTTGTGATCTGCTGAGATTGTGATTGGGTCGATGGAAATCTGGAAATAGTTGTCTTTATTAGAATTATTTGTTTTATTTTATGTGAGCATAGCTTGCGTTTTGTTTGAGGACACAATTAAAATAACTTGGTTTAAATTAATTGATTCGCTATAAGATTATAGCAGAATTAATCTTACCCTGTTCTAAGTGCATTGTGTGTGTGGTGTGCGGATGGCGAGCAATGGGTAGTTCGTCATCCCACCGTCCGGTAACCGTCTGGACCGAGTCCAAGACATCGACGACGCGTACTGTTCTATGCGCGCCTCAAGGAGATGTCTGGAAACCGTAGGGGCCCAGCAAGGTCGAAGCCTGCTGCTGGGGCCAAGGGTCTGCTTCTGAAAGGAAGACTCGGCCCTGGTATGAAAGGCAACGAAGGAACAGGAGTAGGTTTTTAGTCAGTAAAAGTCTGACACACCCAGCTTTTCCCAAGAGCGGGGGATGTCAATGGATGATATTCCTGCCAAAAAAAAAGTGGTTATGGCCGACATACGACTTGTAAATCGCGGGTTTAAGCTCAGCCAAGCGCATTACTATCAGTATAATTTATTTCATCAGGAAGTTAGTGATAGCATGACGAGTGACAGGGCAGAATGGAAGAAAAAAGCGTGTTGCGCCGACCCCAAATAATACGGGACAAGGGCAGGAAGATGATGATGAAGATGATGATTTCATCACCTTGAACAGTAACACAAAAAGACAAAGGGAAACATCATGAGGAAACCGGCATGCTCTAGTATGAAAAATCGAAGACATGTGACATGCACCAATCTGCTCTGGGCCCACGTGATAGATTTGCTCATTTCCTGTCCTAAAGAGAAGGCATAAGTCTCAGCAGCAAGAAAATTGTAAGACCGGGTTAAGGGGTATGTTCCAGGATATGTCCTACAACTCAAAACCAGCTCGAATCATCAAATCACAGTCACGTTAATCGGGGTTTTTTTTTCAATGGTCTTGGCAGCTGAGTCGATTGGAGGTGCTTCAAATTGACATGGAACATGTATATAAATTCAGTTCTTAGTATACTTACACTGCTTTTACGAAAAAACAAATATTAATTGAATTTTTTGACAACTTTTCTCTTTATCTTATTTTTAGCCACAACGTTGTACCTTCCGCCAATTTTCCTGCCAAGCTCAAATCCTTAGTAGCTACACCCTTAAGTACCATTGAAAATAACAAAAATAATTCGGTCAAGATCATCAGAAGGGCACAACAGTCACTGGTTTCGTCAATTACGGAATTTCTGAAGTGAATAAATTATCCGTCCCTTTTGAGGGTAGTCCGAACAGGAACTATAATAATAATAACAAAGGACTACCCGTGTCTCGGTGATGTGTCAATTTGGAACGTGGATTTCGAATTTTGAATTAGTGCTGTTCTACATTTGAAAATGTATATGAAGTGGCCAGATCTTAGAATTGATCACTTCATAATATGGCCAACTAAAACTGGCCTGATCGTTTAAACGTGATATATCTATCCTCGTTTGGCCATACATTTATTGATTTAGGATTTCAATGATAATAAAAGGTCTAAAAAAAGTAAACCAAACGAGGAACATCTGTGAAAATTTCAACTATCTGGCTGTCACTGTTCATGAGATATAGCCTGGTGACAGTCAAACGGACAGCGGAGTCTTAGTAATAAGGTCCCGTTTTTACCCTTTTGAGTACGGAACCCGGAAAAATATAAATCGTTTATAGAACCAAAAATGCATAATGGGGCTAATTAAAAAGTCAAAGAATTTGTATAAAACACTGTTCGACCTGCTGATGACCAGCCAGGGTCCGCACAGGGCTTCGGAATTCCGGATGGAACCAAGAAGCCCCAAAGGGAATAAAAGATTGCAACCCTGTTTCAACTGTATATTTTCGCAGAAAAGAATTAAAGAAGTTTTCATAAATACATAGGTGTTACACATGTCGCCGGAGAATCTTAACACCGCGATGTAGAAAACGGTACAACGACATCTATCAATTCAAGCTAAACTTATGATTCAACAATGATGCTAACATTCCTAATATCACGGTAAACACACTCTCGACATTTAAAATGTTGCTGTTTAACTAAAATTGTGCGTTTGAAATAAGAACACCGTTTTTGTGTGTTGACAGTATGTTTATACAAATAATAGGGGTTAAAGTATGAAATTGCCGTTTTTTAAAACGGGTTGCTTTGGGTTGAGTTGGTTCGGTACGGGTTTGTTGTTGACTTAGAATTATAAGTTCAAATAAACTTTATATTAAAGGTACGTTATTCTTTTTCTGAAATTAGGTATTTATTGGATTCTTTGTGTTTACTTTGTTACCTTTATTGCCCTCTGGAACGTGAAATTTAGTTTAATTTTTTTTTTGTCTGACCGACATTTTGACAATTCAAAAGTGTCTGTAATTGGTCTATTTAAAATAAACGTTTCTGATTTCAAACTAAATTTTCGTATACCCGGCTGTTAAATGATCGATGCTTTGCCATCACTACCTCAAAAGGGCAAGGACACCAACTATTGTACCTCGCCGTACCGTGCTCAGAATAAATTAGGGAAATGTGTTGTGTGCCCCTTTTGTAAGCTCTTAATGCCCATCATCGCTTACCATCAGGTGAGATGGTAATCAAATGCGAGCCTAGGTACTTATTACATTAAAATATAATTAATCTTTTTAAATAAGCTTTTGTATAAAATTGTCTAAAAATAAGAAAATAAACCTTAAGTTGAATTAAATTCATCAATTTATTCTGCCAGCAGCATCGCCGACGTGATAGTAATTCAAAGGACCAAACTTCGGCAGCGATCCCTCGCGCCGGGCCCTGTTACGGGTCATGGTCCACAAAGAGGAGGAATGGGCGGCAGTCACCTTTTTCTGCGTAGCAGTAAGGAAGATGCGGCCGCACGTGTGAGGGAACGGACGTCCTCACGCCTCAGTTGCCGGGACCTCAACCCCAATTTCTAGCCACCGTTGGCGTGGGGCTTGCGGACGATGAGCAATGGATCACTCGCCGTCTAGCCGTCCAGTAACTGTCAGCAAAACCGTAGGAGCCCAGCAAAGCCGAATCTTTCTGGGGCCATGAGTTGACTTCCGAAAGGGAAATCCGTGATCCTGGAACGCAAAAGGCAACTGAAAGAACATAGTGTTTTATTCCGTAAAAGTCCGACACGTCCTTCGTCTCCACCCAAGAGTGGGAGAGTCATTAGATGATTGATGATGACCTGAAAAAAGGGGCCGCGCCAGGGTAGCCCGCAAAATTCAAATTATCTTTAGTTTTTATATTTTTCAGGTTTTTTTTAGGTGGGAAAATGATCTAATGACAAATCCTGCTCTTGGGTGGAGCAGGAGATAGTGTCAGACTTTTACTGACTAAAATCCACTCCTGTACCTTTTTTGCCTTCGTCCCGCGTTTCACTTTCACACTACCCGTGGCCCCAGTAGGCTGGGCCCGTACGATTTACTGACCTGAGGCGCGCGTGGAACAGTGCGCATCGTCGACGACTTAGGCTCGGTCCGGACGGTTACCGGACGGAATGTCAGTGTCAAGTTATGTATTGCCAGCCTGGCACCATTTGATCGATACCTATCTCAAAAGACCGAGGACACACACCATTGTACCGCGACACGGAATAAATTGGGGAAATGTGTGTCCTTTTTGTTAGCTCCCAGTGTCCATTAACGCTTACTAGGGGAAATAGTGGTCTAATAAAGGCTAACGCCTTTCAATAATAAAAAAAAACCTACAAAGTGGAAGTCAGACTCGCACACGAAGGGTTGCGTACTACTAAAAAAACCTTGACAAAATAACGTTTCTTGTATGGGAACTCCCTTAAATTTATAAGTTAAAAAAAAAAATCTAGCAACAATAGAAATACATGTTCTGTGAAAATTTCAACTCTATCATACGGTTTATGAAATATATAAGCTACTGACAGACTGATGGACAGACCGACAGACGCTTGCGTTTGACGTACTTCAACTTTTACTACAAGATTAATCAAACATCGCGTTGAATTGCGCTGGAAGAAACGACAAGCTTATAAACCATGCTTTCGTTGACGATTCACGAATGGAGAAGGGCCCTCTTAAATGTTTTTGCTACTACAGACATGCGACGTCAACGTTGCGTACGCATAACGTTAACGCTGGTCAAACGTTCTATAAACGCGAAGGCTAGGAAAACGCCAGTGAGATAGCAGCCTAAGGGAGGAGTAGGATACAACCTATTGTCGCGAAACTACGTCAACGAATAAATTAGGGAAATGTGTCCTCTTTTGTAAGCTCTCAATGTACGTGAACGTTACTTTGTTGCCAACAAAAGTGAAAACATCGGACGCGTCGAGTGAAGTTGTCAATTGTATTATACATATATTTATTTTATTGGATGAGATGGGAGAAGGTTTGGAGAATTTAGGAGTGATGTTATGTTAAGTTGCGAGTTGTTATATTGTATCGAATTCTTATCATGATATTTTCTTTTTTTTTCAGGTAAGTTGAACATCAAAATGTACACTGAAGTCATCAGGTTTGCAAATTATTTATATAAGATTAATATATTTCGCTATCATGTTTTATCGGTATTTTAACTAAGTAATTACCCCATCTATTTTACTTTTAATAAAAAAAAAAAACGTTGCCTTGTGTTAGGAACTGATTACCTAGACTCACATACATAAAACTCCCCGGCTGTTTGTATGGCTAACCATCTGCATCTGCAGGAAAAATATTTTTTCCTTGTGGAAATCGAACCCGCGCAACGCTGCACAGCAGCCAATTGCTCAACCGCTGCGCTAACCGTGCTGTCAATTGAAATCAATACACTTCTAATTTCCATACTTTAGCGATATAAATCTTATGATGAAAATGTAAAATAAAATAACCATTTACAACGAAAACTAACAAGATAAAAGTAATCATCAACATCTAAGCCGAAAGACATGCAGTGCTGGACATAGGCCTCCCCCAAATGTCGCCATGACGACTAGTCATATGCATCTTGCATCCATTAAATTCCCGTAACCCTCATGCGGTTGCCAATCCAGCCACCCTAGCCAAGTTACAACCGTTTCGTGTCGAATTCCGGTCTCCAATCGGTAACGCCTCGGTGTCACCAATTGTAGAAAACGATGAGTTGGTGGCCATGTTGACTCGCCTGAATCGGCCGATCGTTCTACAATGTCATTCTATAATAACAAAGGATGTAGCGTTAAACATTGTAGAAACAATGACAATTCATTCTATCATTTTGAACGATGTGAACTTTTCCACGCGCGCCTCAAGATGTCAGCAACTGTATGGGCCTAGCAGGGTTGAAGCCTACTGGGGCCAAGGGTTTGATTCTGAAAGGAAGACTCGGCCCTGGTACGAAAGGCAACGAAGGAACAGGAGTGGGTTTTTAGTTAGTAAAAGTCTGACACTATATCCCGCTCCGCCCAAGAGCGCGAATTGTCATAAGATGATTTTTCCACCGAAAAGAGAAAAAAGCGATGTGAACTTGGCTAAGAATTTTCTATTCGTTTGTTCTGACCACGTGACTTAACGTTGAGATGATGTCATTCCCATACATTTGATTAGTTTTAACTAATACTACCGTTAACGATTGCAGATTATCAACTTGGCTAGGGATGCAGAGCTTTTCGGCTCTATCGACCATCTGTTCTGATAGCAATGTGCCCTGCCGACTGCCACTTAAGACCAACATAGCCTGAAGAATCACTAGATAAAACAAAGGGGACCAAATAAAAAACACATCAAGTATACCCATATTTTCCTCAAGGGACAGATTTCAACATACCGCAGGTAACCATGGCAGCATCGATGGATCGGAGACGTAAATAGGCAGGTTACCCTCGAAGGTGAATGTTACTTTACCCTTGTCCCCAGTCAAATTAGATATAACTCTTGCATTTTATTTAAAAAATCCACCTATAGGGGCCAATGGACACAGTGCCTAAAACGATAGATAGACGCGTGGCCTAAATGGTTAAAGGCCTTTGTTAAAGCTAAAGGTGGACGCGCGTTTTTGAGTAGAAGTATACATTCATTCAAAATTTTTATATTATTTGTTATTTTATTATTTTTTATTTGTTTTTTTTCCTAAGGTTGTTTGTAAAAAATCGCTTTTAGCGATAAGACCGCCCATTGGGACACTATATTAATATTAAGTTCCTAACGTAATTTGTATTTTTGGTGTACAATAAAGAATATATCTATCTATCTATCTATTTTAATATTTTAAGGGTTTCGTAGCTCAAAAGAAAAAAAAACGGATACCTCATAGGATATATCACTTTGTTGTCCGTCTGTCTGTCTGTCAATAATACCATATGCTCAGGTCTGCGGTCCCTTGAAACTGTGAAAAAATTAAACTTCTAACTTGACGAAAAATCTGCAAAAACGTACATTTCGGCACTCTCAAGAAAATCAAATTTCATAGGGTGCTTTCCGTTGACCCTAAATCCTGAAGTTGGCATAAAGCAAAGTCTTATTGCACAGATATAGGAATAAATCTGAAAACACTAAATTTATTGTTAAATCATAAAAAAAAATCGATTCGGAAAAATCTTGGAGACTCCATTCGGGGATTGTATTATTTATATAGGTAAGTTTGTACGGAATCTTCAGTGCGCGAGTCCGACTCGCACTTACCCAGTTTTTTTATTGTTATTTAATTAAACTTTTATTATTTTTTATTATTTCATTTATTTCATTTATAATTATACTTTTTTCTGTTTCAACATTTATTGTAAAATGACTGCTGAATATTATATTATATGGCTTGTGACTACAAAAGATCACTGACTCCTAAACTAGGTGTGTGTGTATGGAAGGCTTATGATGATGGAGTTTCTTGCACGTTCTTCGCCATAGAGATCTACGCTTTGGAACGTGCAATTTAGCTTCACATTTTTGACTGACCGACAATTCAAAAGTGCCTGTAAATGGTTTATTTGAAACAAACAAGAATTCTGATTTCTTCTTTCACGTGGGCAAAACCGTTAGCAGAAGGTAGTTTTAACAAATTTTGACACATTCTACGTCTCAGTAAGATTTCTAATTAGCCTTGAAAATACGTATACATTAATTAGCTTTAAAAACAGTAAAGTTAAAAGTTCTTCCGACGCGACTTTCGGACTCAGAAGTACTCTAGACTAATGAACTGAATCAATTAAGCCGATATTGATGAGAATTCTTAAAGTTTCATTTGTTTGAAGAGTCCTCCGAATAAATTGGCCCGTGAATGCTTTGTGAAATGCAGCCATGAGAATTTCAAAATAGCAATGTTTTAAAACGATTCATATTAATATGAGGGAACGAACAACCGCTAGATTATATCAATTAAAAAAAAACCGGGCAAGTGCGAGTTGGACTCGCGTACTGAGGGTTCTGTACAAACTTACCTATGAAAACAGTCAGGAATTGAGTTACGAAGAATTTTCCGAATCATAAAAAAAAGCTTTTTTGTGACGTAACTACAAATTTAGAGTTTTCAGATTTTTTCCTATACTTGTGCTATGAGACTTTGCTTCATACCAAAAGGTCAACGGGAAGTACCCTATGAATTTTGATTCACTTGATAAGGTCGAAATACACGTTTTTTGCGATATAATCGGCCGTTTTTTTTTATAGTTAACTCAGAAGTTTGATTTTTTCACAGCTTCAAGGTTCGACGATGGAGCGCGCTTACCTACAAGTAACCTATACACGCCTAACTTAAAGATTCCCTTGTTTTAGTCATCAGGAAACACAGATTCCGGCAAAGAATTTTATTTTTTATTTTATTTTATTAGGGAAAACAAACAATTGTACATTTTTTCTTACGTCTAAGTTAACAATTTAGTAGGTAAACGTACAATCAACAACGTTTCCATTTATTACTAGTATAGTTTTACATTCATAGGTACAGTATGGATGAAAGGTGGGGCTAAATCTTAACATAATACAAAATTATTAATTGGTTCTGAGTGCAATAACCAATTCTTTTTTAAAAACATTGTGAGACGACGCAAATAAGTCTATGTTTACAAAATACTGGTTGTAAATTTTGACTAATCTGTGGAGAGGCGCCCGCTCACCCGCTTTTGTTCGACTAGTAGTCGTAGCAAAGAGCGGGTAAGCGCGCGTCCCTCGTCTTATTACAGTTCTGGGCACGATATAAAATATATTATTGACAAGTTCAGGGCAATCAAATTTGTTATGTATCAGTCCACGGAGCATCATGGCTTGGAGTAACAAACGCCTTGATCGTAGTGTCAGTAATTTAAATTTCTGCAACAACTGCTCGTATGGCAGACGCTCCAAGAGACATTTAAACTGCAATGATTTCAAAAACTTACGCTGAATTATTTCTAGTGCTTGATCATATTTTGCATAGTAAGGGTCCCATATCATACACGCATACTCTACTTGTGGTCGTATTAAAAAGTTAAAAAGATGTAGATATGTGGCTGGGCGTTTGAAATCGCATGACGATCTCATAACAAGATTGTACATTTGGAAAGCTTTGGCAATTATTTTTTCAATGTGTAAATTAAGATGAAGTTTGCAATCCAAAAGTACTCCCAGATCACAGATTTGGGTTTCTTTAAGGAGAGTTCTTTCAGGGAGTTTCATCGCAGAGACAATTGTTGTAGTTAATATTTTTTTTTGTTTTTGGTAAAGTTAACATATTTACATTTATTGATACTTAATTTTAGTTTATTTTTAATACAGTAATTAGTTAACCTATTCAAATCTTCTTGAAGAAGGAGAGAATCGCTAATCGATGAAATTTTCTTATAAATTTTAAGATCATCTGCGTATAATAAAAAATTACTATTTTAAAAGCAATTACCGATATCATTTATATAAATAATAAACAACAAAGGACCCAGAATTGATCCCTGGGGAACTCCAGATGTTGCTAAAAATGTGTCAGAATGGTACCCGTTACTTACTATAGTTTGACTATGATTACTAATATAAGACTGGAACCAGCGCAATAGATTGCCCCTGATGCCATTAAATGAAATTTTTTCCAATAATATTTTATGATCAACTCTGTCAAAGGCTTTTTTAAAGTCAGTGTAAATTGTGTCAGTTTGGGCTCTGATGTCCATATTATTAAACAAGAAGGTAGTAAAAATCATTAAGTTGGTGAAAGAATTCCACTCCTTAGCTGTATGCTCAATGAATGTGTCCACCATGTACCGGTGGCGCATTACCACACGCCTGGTGGTCCGATGATGGAACGGACTAGGCGGAATTAGGTTATGCAATTCCGACGCACACTCCTCGAAATATAACCGGTAGAAAACCGACAGGCTAGCAACTCGGCGTCGATGCTCTAGACTTTGAAGCCTCGACTCAACGAGTGCATCATTGCCAATGATACTCCTGGCTCGCCTCTCAATTGCCTCAAGTGCATCAAGCTGGCATCTGGCAGATCCGTCCCAAAGATGAGAGCAGTACTCCAAACATATCAGAAGGCCTGTGTACTTCCTACAATAATTCCAACTCATCAAAATATTTGCCAACAGTCGAAAGCTTCTCACTTTTCTCAAACGGCCTCTTTCATCACAAAGCTAAGACGTTCTTTTGTTTCACAATCACTGCTTTGTACACAGACTTTGATCGCTTTGATCTGTATGAAGGGAAAGAATTTCACACGAATTAGATTGGCATGTGTTATTAATATTATAAGCGTGCTGATTAAACAGACTTATTTTTAATAGCATTATTCACATCAAAAAATCTAAAAAAAATAATTAAATCTACAAGTCCGTGATAAGGCCTGTCATACTATATGGATCAGAATTTTTTAATGTTTGATGTTAATGATATTCTTTAAAAAAATATTTAAATAAGTAATTTATAAGTGTTTATAATGAATAAAGGAAATATTAACATTAATAATTATACTTAAACTACAAACCAGCTCCAATACACGTACATATTTTCTGCGACGATAATCCTTGAGTGGAAAACATTTAAAATCTGTTGCGTACATAATTTCAATTTGCGTGGGAACGAAGCATCTGATTCAATGCGAGTTCTGCTTTCATCGGCCAAAATTAGCTATGAAAATAAATAAATGTTAATTTTGTGTGGAATTTAAATAAACAGACCATCGTGGGTTGAAAACAAGCTTGGTTTGTATGTAAACTGCGTCGTAATGGGTCTGGGTAGTGGAATGGTTTTCGAGTTGTTGTTAATGTAGGTAGGAACCGTCATATTTATTCCTAATGAAACTTGGTTTTAGCAATTAATGTTAGGGTCTAGACTTGAACTTAAATAAAAGTATATGCAGGGAAATGTGAGGAATTTACAACGCACGCATGTGTCGTCGGTCGTTCTCGCTAGTGAAGTGTGTCGGGCCGCTTTTCTCGCGCGACATCGGCCGCGGTGCAACCCGACGAGTGACGAAGGTAGCCGACGGCGCCCGAACAACTGACTGACTTCTGAGCTGAGTAGAAACCTGTATTTCAGAAGTCAGTGTTTTCTCCCATTAGTGCCACTTAATTATTGAAGTCGAAGTGACCCATCGTTATAGTCAATGTACAAACAAAAAATGAGAAAAAAAAGTAACAACATGCTTGAAAATTTAAATAATAATAAAAAAAATAAATATATATATATATATATTTACATATATTGCTACATTTATTATATTTACTGTATATTGACTTGGCTCGCTAGGTGGTCGACATGTGGGATGTGGACTCGACGATCATTGTACCGATAGTCGTGTTGGGCAATGGCTTAATAGCCAAGAGCCTCGACCAACACCTTAGGAGGCTCGCGTTAGGCGGCTGGATCAAGGCTTGATTCAAAAAGCGATACTCCTGGAAACGGCTCGTATTGTTAGGTTTCTTTCTCTGGAGCCCTGACCGCTGGTAGCTTGGACCCTGTTCCCGATACCGGTGGGGTATTTTTTTTTTTGGAATTAGGTTTAAAAATGTTATTCATATGTATTTACAATTAATAAAGGAGATAAAAATACTAACTAAAAAAAAAAAAATTACAAAAATATAACATGATCGTCGGTGTGTTGGCGTTTGAGTGTGAGGTTGATATTTTTACTCTAGGAGTTCTTCAGTCTGCGAATAGTTTACTACTTATGCATAATCGCGTACATAGGTAGTAATTTTGTCGAAGCAAAGACTTAACCATTTCCCAAGTGATTAGGATAATCCAATCAACCGTTACTTGTAAGATAAACAACCCAAGGGATTTCGATAACTTTAGTATTGCCAAGCCAATGATAAACTCAAATACTGAGTAGAGCTACCAAATATATTATATACCAAATATATTATATACCAATTATATTATATACCAATTAATCTTATCAGTAGTTTGTGACCTCTGTTGGAGGAAAATCGCCAATACGCTGTGAGCATGCGAGGTGATCCAGGATCGTTTCTTTTATTTATGAAAAGATAACAAAGAAAGAAAACATATTTATTATGCCCAAATAGACGCACAATAAAATACAGCAATCTGACGGGCCATGTGTGAACCGGGCATAACAGTGATTTATTTATTTATTTACAAGCACTTGTACAACGTTACGGAGGAAGTCCAAGGTGTTGTACAGTAGAAACTTAAAAACTAAAAATATACATAACTAAAAACCATAATAACACATTGAAGAATAAAAAGAAAATACATATACATTACCACTAAAATAATAAATATCCCACAAAACAAATGAAAAAAATGTTTACTTATTTTTTATCCATCTTCTCACAAAACCTTAGATATTCACGCCATGATGCACCATAGACACTAGACAGAACACTATATATATATTCCACAACTATCACACAACGCCGTCTAGTTCCAAGCTAAGCAGAGCTTGTGTTATGAGTACTAGACAGCTGATATATTTCTAAAGAGATACATATTATAGATAAATAACACCCAGACACAGAACAAATGATCCTGCTCATCACACAAACATTTGTCCTGGGCGAGAATCGAACTCACGACCTCTGGCATAGCAGTCAGGGCCACTAACTGCCAGACCAACAGGCCAGTAAAAAAGTAAAAAGTAAAAATCCAAGTTGTGCGTCGCATCTAGGCAAAGACAGGTTGTATGAGAAGATTTTTTTCTCTGCAATAGGAGTACATCACAGGATTCTGTATTTGTTATTGAATTGTGGGAAATCATCAAATAACTTGTCCTGCTATTGGTCCACGCAAGAGCTAGTGGTAGACTTTTACTGACTAAAACCCCGGTTTTTTTTTAAGTGAGAAATCATCCAGTGACTTACCTTCTCGTGCTCTACGGCAGAGCGAGAGGGTGTGACAGACTTTTACTGACTAAAAACCACCCCTGTTTCTTCTTTGCCATCAAATTCAAATTATTTATTTCAAATAAACCATTTACAGGCACTTTTGAAATGTCAAGAAGTTAGTCAGTCAGAAAAAATGATGCTAATTGCACATTCCAAAGCGTAGATCTCTCTGGAGAAGAATGCGCAAGAAACTCTATGGACACTCTTTTCAATCATGTTTTGCAATTACAAATATCTCTGTTACATGTTTCTTGTCGCTATCATGTGAAAACAATGTCAATAAAGTAAAAATAAAAACTAAATATAGATATTAAAATAGCAACTGACAGCTAAGAGATGATCGTTTCTGGGCCCCGGGTTCTCTTTCACACAATCCATAGCCCCAGGGGTTCGACTCTCCTTTGCCCCTACGGTTCTGCAGTCATTTCCTTAAGGCACGCGTGGAACACTACGCTCGGCGACGACTACCCGTCAACTCGGGCTCGGTTCGGACGGTTACCAGACGCCCGGACGGCGAGCTACCCATTGCTCACCATCCGCAAGCCCACGACTAAAACCTCGGATGAGTTTTTATTACTTCAGTTGTCCTTCACGTTTCAGGGCCGCAGTAACTCTTTCGAACTATCCTGCAGTCCTGGTACTCGCTTATTTTTATCTTATAATGAAATCAAAACTACCTAGGTATGTATTAAACTAAATAATTCAGTTTGAGGCAAAGTTCCGAGGTTATAATGGAAAGTTCTCACTGGTTTGTAGACCTGCGATGCTATAGGGGTTGATAACAATGTAGGTTGATTACGAGACGAACTGACTATCTGATCTTTAGGACATGCGGGCTGGTTACGTCATTAGCGTGTGCTTTGGAAACTGATTTTGGTAAAATTGTGGTGTAATGTTTATAGTAGATGCTTTGCATACCAAATTTTTACGTTTATACGAACTTATATATATATAATACTAGCTCTTGCCAGCGGCTATACCCGTGTGGAAGTAGGACTTTCCATACAAATTTTGAACCCCCGTTTCTCCCCCTCAGGGGCAGAATTTTGGAAAATAATAAGAATAATTGTTTATTGATGAAAAAGGGTACAGATAATTAAAAAAAACTACTAAAAAGCAAGTTATTCAAGGTTAAGAGCGTCCTTTTCGAGGTACATTTCCATACACTCGCTCTTAGGTGATTATGATGTTATTACACATCTTTCTCTAGATATTTTGGATACACAGCTATCTTGTCTATAGAAATCAAAACATAAATTTGAGTAAAATTAATCTAGTAAAGACCTCTGAAAATCTGATTTTTTACGTGAACTTTGGCCCTCCATAATGTACTCATATATTAAAAATATAAAAAAAATAACATCTGCAGAAGCCTTGCACGTTTTTGACAATTTTTCTGAAAAACAATTAAGGTTTTAAAAAAAACACTATCTTAAGTAACCACATTATATGTGAGAATATATTAGTGGAAATAGATGGTACGAGTACATCTGTTTACAAATTACTTTTCCCTGACTCTTAAATTGGGGTATACCTGTATCTTAAGAGCCAGAGGACAGTCACAAGGTTATGTTTTAATATAGGTAATATTATTAAGTGAGGACCTTTTCGATCTATCCACAATTAAACAATTTTCAGAATGGTAAGTAAGATTTTTTTCTAAAATTAGAAAAATTATGAACTCAATTTTGTGAGTGTAAAAGTGTATGTGGTATGTGGTGTATGGTGTGTAAGGGTGTGTATGTACGTGTGAGAATGAATGTGTAATGTATATGTACTGTTGTGTTAAATCATCTCTTAGTTCTCGCCTACGTCATAAGCCCGTCACTCTATCACTAACTCCTTTTTATTTCATATCACTCCTCACGCAATCCATCCATATTTTCTTTGACCCCCCTCTCCATATCCATCCATCCACACGTATATTAATAACTGTTTTAGTAACAAGCGTTTCATTCCTCCTCTTCATATGATCATCCCAATAGGAACGATGTCTTTTGATGCTGAGATAGGAGCCGTTCTGGCCTCGCACAGGTTTTTTTTCAATCTTTTTAATGTTGTTGTTTTATTTTATACTTATTTAAAGTTTTTTTTTAAGGTGGGAAATCATCCAAATGACTTCTCGTGCTCTGGGTGGAGCGCGAGGGCGTGTCAGATTTTTACTGACTAAAACCACACCTGTATTCTTCAACTACCCTTTGCGTCCGAGGACTACGGGTTTCCCTTTCAGAAATTCCCCGCGGTCCTATCGGACTTATTTAAAGTTAGGATAGGTAAACCAGCCCACAAGGTTATAAGTATTGCGATATTACAGAAAATACAAAATACAAAGAAACCAATAAATACCTTATATCGATAAAAGAATAACGTACCTTTAACATAAAGTTTATTTGAACTTTATAATTCCAAGTCAATCAAAGATATAACACTTCAAAACAACCCTTTTTAAAAATGGCAATTTTATACTTTAACCCCTATTACGTGTCTTAATTTTACAAGTCAGGGCACATTACCGATAGGGGCATGTATGCCTGGTTTACGATAAGTGTTTGTAGATTAGTTACTTTTTAGGGTACCTAAAAAGGAAAAAACGGAACCCTTCTCAGTCTGTCTGTTGACAGACCTTTATCTCGGGAACGCGTAGAGGTATTGTGTTGAAATTAAAACCATATACTCAGATCTACGGACTCTTGAAGCTTTAAAAAGAATCAAATGTGTAAGTTAACTAGAAAAAGAGATAATTTGTTTTATGTGACAAAAAACGTCTATTTCGACACTCGAAGAAATCAAAATTCATAGGGTACTTTCCGTTAACCTAGAATCCTGAAATTTGGCATGAAGCAAGGTCTTATTACACAAGTATAGGAAAATATCTCAAAACTGTAAAATTGTAGTTACGTCACAAAAAAAGTTTTGCGTTTCGAAAAAATCTTCGTAACTCAATTCGGGAATTGAACTGTTTTCATAGGTTAGTTTGTACAGAACCCTCAGTGCGCGAGTCCGACTCGCACTTGCCCAGTTTTTTATTGTTGTTTGTCCCGTGCGAGTCACGTTTTATTTTCTTTCTATCAATTTTTCAATATCCTTCTTAAAGTCTGTTAAAAAATAAGGCAATTTCGTCCCTAAGCCCGCCAGGTATTCACTTATAAGGATGATAGATGATACTCGTTTAATCTACGTTTTTTCATAAACTTTGTGGCAATCAATCTCCCGTATAAGCTCTAGTTCACCAAACTGACGTGATTGGTTGGTAATTTGGCTTAGCAGATATGTTTGAGGCCAGATTTGTTATAATCGGGAAATTATCTTACTAAAATAAATTTATATGAGAAATTCTGCTGGATGTTTAGACATGGGTACTGGGAGGGAGGTGTAAGGGGTTATCTGGCTCTGGCTATCAGTAAAATATACAAAACATAAGAATAGAAATAAAAACAATTTATGTACTTACGCAAAATGACTGGCCCTGATTTCCAACCAATGTTTCGGACGATGAGAAATAATAATAATAATAATAATAATTCTTTATTTTCAGGCAACTAAGCCTCATAGACAGAATACATAAAATAATCTTAAAAATAATAAACTAATACATATTAATAACACACAATAACTAATCTATTTTTCTTTTTTGCACTATTGCACATGAAGTGACGGCGTCGTGTTTCGCAATGGGTAGCTCGACGTCTGGCCGTTTGGTAACCGTTTGGACCAAGCCCGAGTCGTCGACGACGATTGATGTGTAAAGGTGTGTTATATTTAGTTAATGTAACCTATTTGTAAAACAAACATCACTACCCATACAAACGTAGGGGCTCAGCGGGGCCGAAGTCTATTGGGACCATGTGTTCGCCTTTGAAATGGAAACCCAGGGTCCTAGAATGCAAGGTAAAGAAGGAACATCTGGGATGGGTTTTAGTTAGTAAAAGTCTGACACACCTTCCGATCTGGAGCGAGAAAAAAAATCATTGGACGATCTGCAAAGCCTGGAGCACAGGCGTAGGGTAGCCAGCCTATCGGTATTTTACAGGATGCATTTTGGAGAGTATGTGCGGGAATTGCATGACTTGATTCCTCTATCACCTTTCTACCATCAGATCAACCGACGTACGGCGAGTATTCACCGTTACGTTGTTAAAACTTCTACTGTCCAAATTAAGCTTTTCGCCTCATCATTTATACCGCGTACATCAAAGGATTGGAACAATTTGCCTGCTGCGGTCTTCCAGTCCGATTATTACATGGGTGTCTTCAAGGCTAGAGTGAATAGGCTCCTCATAAACTAGTGCGCCTCATCATCAGGTGGGATCGCACTCAAGCATAAAATAAAAATAATAAAAATCCCTCCCAGAGAGAAGGCCTGAGTCCCAACAGTGGGAACATTATAAGGCCGACTATGCTATGCTATGCTAATAAAAATAAAATGAAAAGCCTTAGGTATATTTCTTGCAACTAAATTAACTTACAATGACAAATCTTAAGCTAGGTGTTAGTACTTTTATTATCTACCTGTTTGTTAGTGTTTCCTAATTCAAATTTTTATCCTAAGTACCTTACCCTAATTAAAAATACTATATATCTGCAAGAACCCCTCTACAGGTGAAGGCCTCCGCCAAAGCATTAGTTTATATAATAAAAAAAACCCACCTAAAAAGCAGCCTAAACAAATAATCACTAGTATTTCACGTAGGTCTTTTTGTCCAAAATAAACTCGTGTGTTATTATAACCTTGTGGTTTCTCATCTAAATTATAATATTTTGTAAAGTCTGACCTGAAATAGACTACGCCCTAGACCGCGTGGGATTTACAAAAGGCAGGAATTATGAGAACGGTGGGTTTAAAATAGACTGGCCAATTCTTAAAATTGTTTAGTTCTATTTTAGGATAAACTGAGGAAAAAGGTTAAATTTACATAAATACCTATGATTTTGTATTTCGGGTGGGTAGGCAGATGATACAGTCATACGAAGTACTGTTACTCTATTTTTTCAAACCGCCCACCGCTTCTGAAAAATGCTCAAGGTCTCTTGGACCGAGTTTCGAACAAACGCTTCCATTCTCGAGGAACTGGGCGTCAAGGAACGCTTGCCTACGCTGGTGAGTATTTTTAAATATTTTGGCCATATTTGTCGACGTGGAGGTGACTCCATCGCCTTGTTATAACAACACTTTATCAACTTTATACAATAAAAGGTGGATGGAACGAGGCCACCTCTACCACACGGCCTTGTGAAAGGAATCACCGATGCGATGGACTGACCAAATAAAAACGGCTGTTGGCGACCCATTGAAGGAGTGCGTCCGGATGACTGCCAGCAGTCAAAAGTGGGGGGAAGTCTAGCGGCGTACCCTGACGGCTTCTGGAGAGCTACTTTCGTTATGACCATGACCCAGACCACGACTCTGGCAAGAGTGAAACGACCAAGAAGAAGAAGACCTCTTTCGCTTTTAAGTTTGTAATGTATTGTATTTCGCTCTAGTAGGGAAAATTGCGGTAGCCCGCTAGCGCAACTTGTTATATTTCTTGTATCAGGCTGGCAACCCAGACAGTTCGCGCGGCAGCCCCCGCCAAGGTGCTTGAAAAAAATATTTGTGTTAATAAATATTATATTTATGAAGTTTGACATTTAATTTTTGATTAAATCTGTTTAAAAACGTAGTCAGATATATGTGTGTAATTGATACGGTAGTTTTTCGACTCCAAAACAACTTCATCTTTTGCTCGGATTGTATTCCATCTCGGCTGCAATGACACACATTGCCCAGCATAGCATAGTCGGCCTTATAATGTTCCCACTGTTGGGACTCAGGCGAGGGAGAGGGGATGGGCTGTAATCCACCACGCGGGCCCAGTGCGGGTTGGTGGATGCCACATGTCTTCGAATTTTTGGTTCTAGGACATGCCGGTTTCCTCACGATGTTTTCCTTCACCGTTTTGAGAGCAGTGGTGATGAATAAATTACACAAAGTAATGCGCCTGACTGGGTTTGAACCCGCGACCTACAACTTGTAAGTCAGGGCTGTTACCACTCGGCCACCACTGCTTTACACATTGCCCACTTGCATCAAAATATTTCTATAGTAAGATTAAAAATAAATTTTCGAAAAACTATTTTAAATTCATAAAAGCTTTTCGCCTCCTAGAGAATTCCAATTTCAACGTCGACGAAGCATGTTTTAAAATATTGTGCCGTTCAGTTCAACTAAATTAGACTCCACCGGAATATTTCAGGACGAGCTCAATATTCCTGGAATCTGAATTTCGCTCAGGCAGTAAAATGGCGTCGAAAGAATCGTTTCGAAGTTGATTTCCTCCAGTTATTAGCAAATACTCAGGTTATGCTGGAAATTATAGAAAGAGACGTACAATGCGTTCCAAATAAGAATATAGGATCCCTTGCCATGTTGTGACGTCACGTCAAACTGTCAAATCGAAGAATTATTATGGTGAGCTAAACAAGAAATTTTTAAAATTTTATTTATTTACGAACCGTGAATGAAAATATTTTAATCAGAATACTCCGAGTTCTTTAATGTTGTTAAATTTCTTGCGATTTGACAGTATGACGTGACGTCACAACATGACAATCGATCCTATTGTTATTTGGAACGCGTTGTAGATAGATAGATGTACTCTTTGTATTTACATCAGACTTATATTATAAAAGCGTTTGTCAGTGTGTATTTGTCAACTTAAGCTTGCTTAACCGCGTTGAAGTTAATGAATACACAACTACACGCTTAAACTCCTACTACGCGTACCTCTACATGCATAAACGGCGTTTGTTACTCTTCATCCTTAAACGCCTGAACGGATTTGGGTGAAATTTAGCTCATGAGTAGACCATGTCCTAAAATAGAACAATACTTTTTATCTAGGGTGTAGATATGTTTCCTTGGGACAATTTTCTAATTTAACGGGAAATTAGAAAATGCGGTTGAAAGTTTGTGGTTGTGTGTTTGTTACTTCTTCACACTCAAACGGCTGAACAGATATGGATAAAATTTGGCACACGGGTAGATCATTTCTTAATGATATGATACTTTTTTTCTGGGAATACTATCTTTTGGGATAATTTTCTAAACTCACGTGGACGAAGACGCTGGTAGAAAAATCCGCCTTGTGGTTTTGGAGTAAGCGGATAAAAAGACAAACACATTAAATAACTTTGATTTAATTAAATACCAGTGCTTGATTGCGATCCCACCGATTTTATATTGATAAAGGCCAGAGGAATTATTTGAAAATCGAAATACTTAAAGTTATTACTTGCAGTAAGGCGTGCTCAAACGCTACCGATCTTTAAAACAATGGTGAAGGAGCTTTACCTTTCACTGTAATATTTCTTTATTCTCCTAGCTAAATAATAATACCTATATACAATATCAATAAATGTCAAATATAAATGATATTTATTTATATTGTCTATAATATCAATAAATATCAAATATAAAATGAGGGATGAAACGCATGTTACTAAAAGAGTTATGAGTTTACATGTGAATGGATGGAGAGGGAGAGGTAGGCAAACAAAAGATGGATGGACTGTGTGAGGTGATATGAAAGAAAAGGGAGTTAGTGTGACGAGTGACAGGACAGAATGGAAAAATTTTTCTTTGTGATTGTCTTTTTTATTATACAAACGTGTAGCGCTGACCCCAAATAAAACGGGACAAGGGCAGGAAGAAGATGATTTATTGATATTGTATATAAATATGTATTTATATTATTATGTGTAATTAATATTATTTATGTTTTTTTGTACACTGACCGCCCTAATCTATCTCCTTTCGTTCAGTCCATCCTAATGTTGTCTGTAAGAAATCGCCCTGTGCGATAACACCGCCCTTTGTACACTCTGTTTTTGTATATGTTTATTCTGTCCACATTAAGAGGTGTAAAATAAAGTTTATAAGAAAAAAAAAACTTTAAAAACACTTAACTAATTAAAACTATATATACACTAAAGGCAAAAACTACTAGCTAAAATATGGCGTCATAAAATTCCTCCGCATCGCTGTCGACTGGAAGTGTGCCCAAAAGGCTGGCGGCATTGTCACGTTGTATGGCAATGCTTGTTATATACAATAAAGTATATAATAAATACTTATAGTACGTAAGTAGGAATCTATATACATTCCATTAAACAATAGTACCTTGTATAGACTAACGGCAGGCTTTGCCACAAACCAGTGGCTTGGAAGCAATCTGTGTTTGATTTCGTGACTTGTGACTACGGCTTTACATACGATGACATTTGACGAGCAACAAAGCGTTCGACTGTGATCGTATTGATTTTGTTGCTGGAAGGATTTGTATTTAGTAAGATCTAATATCAATGTACTTGAAGTACCCATATTGATATTAACGTCATGTATTTCAAAGATTCTATTGTTTAGGTACGATCATGATTGAGGAAACGTTTGTACGTTTTTTTAACGGAACCCTTATAGGATCACTTTGTTGTCTGTCTTTCTGTCAGTCAAGACCCTTTATCTCGGGAACGCGTGGAGGTATCGAGTTGAAAATAAAACCATATTACATACCTATTAAAATCTGCGATCTGTTCAAACTGAAAAAATCGCCGGGGTGAAACTCCGTTGCCGCGATAAGTTGCGGCATGGCGGACAGAGTTCTGGCGGGAGATCTCATGGTGAAATGGAGACAGCGACTGTCGCGACCCAGTGCTGGGCACGCCATAATTATGGTAGTAAGTCCCCTCTTTGAGGTGACTGGAAAGACCTCACGGCATCCTTACCTTCCGCATGACGCAGGTCGTCACCGGACATGGTAAGTTCGGGAGGTTCCTGCACCGGATTCGTGCGGAAAAACGCCCGGGTGTCACCACTGTGTGGACCACCCGGAGCACACGGTGGAGGTGTGCCCCGCCTAGGCAGAGCAATGCCGTGTCCTCGTAGGGGCGATCGGTGGCGGCGATCTCTCGCGCCGGGCCTTGGTACTGGCCATGGTCCGAAGCGAGGAGGAGTGGCAGGCGGTCGCCTCCTTCTGCGAAGAAGTAATGCTAGCAAAGGAGGCGGCCGCATGCGTGGGGCAACGATCCCCACGCCCCAAAGCGTGGACTTGCGGATGGCGAGCAATGGGTAGCTCGCCGTCTAATCATCTGGTAACAGTCCGGACCGAACCCAAATCGTTGACGGCGCGTACTGTTCCACGCGCGCCTCAAGGAGATGTCAGCAAACCGTAGGGGCCCAGCAGGGTCGAAGCCTAAAAGTCTGACCCTCACGCCCCGCCCAAGAGCAAAGGACGTCATTGGATGATATTGCCACCGAAAAAAAAAGTAGTAGAATTGAATTAGAATTATTTTTACTCTGTTTATAAAACACAGTACTGTATTCCGATTACGGTTTCCATGTGAACATATATTATTATCATTTATTATTTTGAAGTGTATATTAAGCGATAATCGTTGACTGTGATAAGCTATCCATTCGTTTCATAAGAGCCTACTCATCGTGTGGGTTACTCAACTAGTGGTAATGGGAGTACATTACTACATTAGCTGTTTCCAGCTAAAATTCTTCACGCCCCAGCCGCCGAGATTCTGACCCCGACTACCGGCCACGGTAGACGCGGGCTTGCGGACGTCGAGCAATGGGTAGCTTGCCGTCCGGCCGTCCGGTAATTGATCGGAGAGAGCCCAGTCGTCAACATCAAAACGTAGGGGCCCAGCAGGGCCGATGCCCGATAGATAGGACCGCGTATTTCTAAAAAGGAAACCCGTAGTCCTAGAACGCAAAGGGCAACTGAAGGGCACAGGTGTGGTTTTAGTCAGTAAAAGTCTAACACGCCCCTCCGCCCAGAGCGCAGGAAGTCATTAGATGACTTCCAAACTTAAAAAAAAATGCAGCAGAATATCAACATTTTACAAGGAGAGCCTACCCCACTTTCCTCCACAATCCGCTTATCTCAGACCTTATCCTAATGAATTATTAAGCAAACAGAAGCCTTGTAAAATACGTTCAAAATTTAATTAGTCACGTGTTTGGTATAGATTACCGTCGCGCATAATTAGGAGGGAAGTGGGACATCGTTAGCGGGGACCTTAATAACTTATAACGAAATATTTTATTAATAGTTTATTCTTTAGCTAGCCCGCGATTTTGTGCGCCTCTCACTCACAACGCTTTAGACACAATTTCAAGAGGTTTTTTTATGCGGAACCCTTATCTCTATCTAAAATTTTATGTTACTATGTTTGTGAAGACAATGTTGTATGCTCCTTTACCCAAAAGTATATTTTTTGCACTAAAAGAAAGAAAAGAAGAAAGAAAAACATTTATTTGTGACTCGCACAGAACAAACAATATATAATTATGTGTATGGGTGTGTGTGTATTTGTGTATGAGTGTGTATGTTTATATGTAGGTTTATTTTGTATTTGTTTTTTATGCACCTGCCATGTTCCCTCTTCACCACCCTTGGTTGACTGGTAGAGAATGCCTAAGGCATTAAAGTCAGCCTTTGTACCTTTGTGTTGCATGAAGTTAATAATAAATAATAAATAAACACAATAAATTAAAACGTAACTAATCTACTGTTTTCATCATTTCAGTCGTAAGACGTCCACTGCTGGGCCTCTGTCCAGCAGTCCCATAGATAGTTAGCCTTCATTTTTTCCTACAATAATATATTACAGACACACAATATTGTGGGATCAAAGAAGATAAAATAGAAAGTTATGCTCCGCATCGTCCCTTCTTTGATCCCGCAAGGATGCCTTTCAGTAACAGTCTTTTAAGCTAGGATGTTATTTTTAATTAATTAAGTAAGCTTTGCCTTCAAAGAGAAATCATTTTACAAAAGAGAACGCAATTACCTTGGCTTAGTGCACTAGGTAATATCTCAGTTTTTATTCTATGCAGGAAAGTTGAGTTGAGCCTTTGTTATGCTAACACAATGTCTGTAACTGGAAATTGAGTTACCAAAGAGGGCTTTTACAAGTCCAAATTATGCAGGGACATAAGTAGGATAGTTTTGATGTATGCAGTTTTAGTTTTTGGGGAATGATTGTAGGTGAGAATAGTAGGAACAAAGTTACTGACACAGCCCGAGGAATCGCCAAATGTGAGGGGTAGTAGGAAAAGCATAATGCTCGCAACAGACAATCGAAAAGTCCTAGAACGACGACCCTGTATTGGAAGCCGCAGCGTTGGAAGACCTCCCACACGGTGGACCTATGACCTGGTGAGGGTCGCGGGAATCCAGATGATGCGAGACGCATAGGACAGGTCGTTATGCCGATTGCGACTATGTCCAACAGTGGACGTCTTTCGGCTGAAAAGATGATGATGATTGTTAAAAAAAGATACCGTGGCCCTGGATTACTTAGGGCAACTGAAATAGCTCAGGTGGGGTTATTTATAGTTAGTAGAAGACCGTCTCTGACTTTTCACTCAAAGCGGGACTTATCTAATGACTTCCCTCAAAAAAAAAACGGGTAAGTGTGAGATGGACTCGCGCACTTCCCTATAAAAACAGTTCAATTCCCGAATTGAGTTACGAAGATTTTTCCAAATCGCAAAAAAAAATTTTTTTTTGTGACGTAACTACAAATTTAAAGTTTTCAGATTTTTTCCTTGCTTCATGCCAAATTTAAGGATTCTAGGTTAACGGGAAGTATCCTATGAATTTTATTTCCCTTGACAGTGTCTAAATACACGTTTTTTGTGTCGTATGTTTTTTTTTTTCATTAAATCAGAAGTTTGGTTTTTTCACATCTTCAAGGGACCACAGACTTGAGTTGGTTATAATTTCAACTCGATACCTCCATGCTTTCCCGAGATAAAGGGTCTTGACAGACAGACGGACAACAAAGTGATCATATAATGGTTCCGTTTTTTCTTTTTGAGGTAAGGATCACTAAAAAGAGCCACATAGGGTATTGGGCCACATTTATAGCCGCTGAGTGTAGATGAACTCCATTGCAATTTAATAGATACACCTCCTATAAACATCGATGTCCCAGTATCGATAAAACTGTTCATCGGATCGAGTTAATATCGTAAAAACACGGCCCTCATGACGCAATGCCCACGAATGGCCGATCTACCTTGTTTTATAGATAACCAGGATTAGGGGGTCATGTACGATCTCTAAATTGGAGCTTGAGTAAAGTCATTGATATTACTTAGTTTAATGGTGTGGGATTTAGTGTAAGATTCACTTATTACATGACTACAAAAACCGGAGTGTCGTTTTATGGTTTTGATCGTATTTTGTCGTATTGCAGATCCATTTTAGTAATTTTAATTTTTAGGTATTATTATAATTATGCAGTGTAAATAGTGCAAATTGTTTATTTGTCACTACCGCTGGCAAGAGGCTTCACCCGCATGTTCAAAATTATCCCTAGTTATCCTAGTGACAAAAAATATCTCTGTATTACCGGAATATAAAGAGATTTTTTGTCCAATTCCAGGACATGTCCTAGAATTCACAATCATCATCTTCCTGCCCTTGTCCCGTTTTATTTGGGGTCGACGCAACACGTTTTTTTCTTCTATTCTGTCCTGTCACTCGTCACGCTATCACTAACTCCCTTTTCTTTCAAATCACTCCTCACACAAACCATCTTTTTTTTGGCCTCCCTCTCTCTCTCCGTCCATCCTCATGTAAACTCGTAACTCTTTTACTAACATGTCCTAGAATTCACAATAGTGGTATTAATTTAAAACTGAAGCTTCCCAACGGTATATCGATTTTAGGATTCCGCATCCAAAGGGTAAAACGGGACCCTATTACTAAGACTCTGCTGTCTGTCTGTCTGTCCGTCTATCACCAGGCTGTATCTCATGATCCGTGAAAGTTTGACAGTTGAAATTTTCACACATGATATATTTCTGTTGCCGCTATACCAACAAATACTAAAAAAAAAAACAGAATGAAATAAATATTTAAGAGGGCTCCCATACAGCAAATGTATTAATTTTGCCGTTTTTTGCGACGAACGGTACGGAACCCTTCGAGCGCGAGTCTGACTCGCACTTGGCCGGTTTTTTTTTAAATAATTCAGTATTCTTTGAAGAAAACATGTGCACTACGCACTAGTATGTTGAGTTGATTATGTTGCTCGCTATCTAACTGTCCTAAATCGAGTGAAAATACCTTTAGATAGCTCCAAAAAACCTTTTAAAAGACGACAATGGCTAAAGAATCGTCAGACCGTATGAATCACTTAGGTACCTACCTTCTTGGTCTCAATATAAATAGTAAGGTTTTACCCACGCAACCTTGTACGATCTATAAAGGTGTGGCCGATAATATGTGATGATATTAGCTGAGTTATTACTGAAGGTTATTTTTTAAATAGTTTCAAGAAAGGGCTGGCTTTTACCTCGGTCAGGGTCAGAGATTAAGCATTGCCATATAAATTGGCAATGCCACCAGTCTTTTGGGCACAGTTCCATTTGACAGCAATGCAGAGGAATTTTTGACGCTATTTTTGAATTCGGATTTATAGCCGTATAGTTTTAATAAGAATTAAATTAGTTAGAAAATAAAGAACTTTATCTGAATACCTAAAAAAAGGTTCCTAAAAGGAGGAGGTACTGAATTTGCAAAAACTCTTTTGGATTTTTGTTTTTATGTATGTTCCCCGATTAGGTACACCGAATCCTCTGGACAAAGAAAAATTCTTTCTTTGTTTGAAAGGATATACCTATACTTCCAAGGTGGTCTCTTGGTTTTGGTTAGGATCTGGCTGGGATTGAGAAAACTCTTCAAAATTTATATTTCGATTTATGTATTTCTTTGTTGTATAAATTAATTACGTTATTGTTACGTTGTTGTATAAATTAATTACTTTATACGCTTCCAGACCATAAAGGCCATAAATAATAAGGTTCTACGTATGTAACTACACGTAGTTACAAATTTGTGAAAGTGTATCTCAGAAGTGTAAAATATTTTATTTGGTGGAAAGGCACATCCCTACTCCAAGAAAACCGTAGAGAAACCAGCACCATTAGAAAATACAAAACACAGACCAACGTCCTTCCGTCCTCGCCGCCGAGGCCCACCCCATTTCTTGCTCGAGCCAGCCAGCGCCGCTGACTGTAGTTTTAATTTCCCAAAATAATAATAATTCTTATTCGATTCAACCCATATCTTTCTGCCCTCCCCCAGCGATGCCCTAAACCGAGGTCCGTACCCCACAGAGGTTGCCCTTAGCGTGTAGACGCTTAGTTTTTAAGTTTTGGTAAGTCTTGGCTGGAGGCTTTAATTTTATTAAGACCTCCACAGACTAGTCCGTTAAGCAAACGAGAACCTCATAGATTGACCAGCAAGAAGCTACTCGCGAAAAGAAGAAAGCCACACCATCCAGGCTGCCGAAAGGGAAACCCGGGGGCAAAGAATGTACATAATATGTAGATGTGGTTTTAGCCAGTGAAAAGTCTCACACGCCCTTTCGCTCCACTCTAGAGTGGGATAAGGAGAATTAGATTTTTTTCCAACATAAAAACATCACTGTATCTGTATCATAAAGTTTAAAAAAAAATACGCTGTTCCTATGGTAGCAAATTCGTTCAAATATTTTAATGAGAACTTGGGGCATATGCTGAGTCTATAAATACTAATAATAAATACTCGTATATTACTTTCATTTACTTACATCAAAGGATTTTCCATTCAACGAACTTTATGTAAAATTACTGCTTAATAATTGACGAAAATGAACGTAATTATTTTCGTGAACTTTAAATGGCATGTTTGTTGTTATTAATGTTCATCGAAAGCCAATTCTTCAAGTGTAAACTCTTGAATTACATAGTTTCGTATCGAAGCTAAGGACGGTTTTTACAGAAGCAATTAAATTTTATGAAAGCGAACGAAGTAAAATTGTTACGTCCGAGCTTTGTTTAATCAAGTTTTTAACTTCTTAACAATTACTTTTTACTTTGTTAAAGCTAACTAAAATATTGTTTTATTTTAAGACTAATTTATAAAAATGTTACAATAAACAAGTTTTTTTTTTTAATTGACATCGGTTCATTTTCCTAGTAATATTCTACCTTTGAGAATTTCTTCACAAAACTACAAGAATTCCGCGAAAAACACCTTCGCTCCTAGAAAGGAAAAGCAATTACGAACACAGGCAGAATGTTTTCAACTAAATGCCTCAATAAATCGGTGTATCCGAACGAAACATGCCAGTCATCGCCATTTTACTAAATTATCTGTGGCACAAAATGGCGGCCGTAATGGACGCGTAGTTTCCCGCCAAAAGATTGAAACTTTATTGACGGCCATTAATTTTCCTTTGGAAGGTGACTGAGGTTAATTTTGCTTGTTTTTGGCCTGATTGATATGAAACAAAACACAGCTTAGGGGTGAAATATTAACTGGTGTGAATTTAATTACTAATAACGGAAAACCCATTTGCATTTTATGGATTAGTGTAGAAAGGGATACGATTTTGACTGCCTTGTTCTCTCGCACATGGAATTATGAGGTACACAAAGGAATATTAATGCGGATTACGTTTTATGGTGTTTAATTTTGAAAAGGTGAAGGTTGTGATTTACAACTTGGTACAAGCAAAAAAAAAAACAATATAGAACTCGTTGGTTCGGGCGATAACACAGGTGGCTAAGAAGTTAAATCTTGCAAATTACACTTTTATGGAGGGTTCGAATCAAACTCATTACAAAGGTTCGCTTCACGAATTTTTCGGCAAACATTTGAAGTGCGACCTTCTGTTATCTTGGATACTAAGCCCTTTAAGCCTTGTCTTCGTATAAATAATTAATTTGTTTACCATTAGAATATGGATGCACACATTCTAAGGTTTTGTAGTATTTCGAAAAACAAAACAACCTTTTCGACAACAAATTAAATTAAGTAAATAAAGTAAATTAGGTAAAGTAAATTCTCTGCTTCATTTTATCGAGATTGCGCATGTGTCAATGATTCCCTATATTGTCTAGTTATACAGATATTTGAGATACAAAACAACCAATTTTACATCACTATATCCACTAGGAATCAATTTGCGTCAAAAAGTCGCGAACATTGGTTCACCAATTTTGACAGACCTGTTGGTCAACTGGTAATGCTAGTTGTTAATATTATTTAGAAATATTTAAGTATGTTTATCAGTTGTCTAGTACTCATAGCACAAGGTCTGCTTAATTTAGGACTAAATGGTTTTTTATGGACTAGATAGAAGAACTAGTTGGGTGAAAAAAAAAATACAATTTGTTTTTGTTTTCGTTTTGGAATTAACGAAACTGTTGCTTAATTTTCATCACCAAATAACAATAATATATGTACTTTCTTAGCCAAAAAACACTAGAACGATAAACTATTAAACAACTATTACGATGCTTCCGGCAACAAATGTCGTAAACGCCATTTTGGCGAAAATGAGTTAAGAATGCAGCCCTACTTAATTTTTGGCGCTGCGTCTATCTAAAAATGTGAAAAAAATATTCGCCTAAAAAAAATACTTTTACACCCAAAATTTTTACTAGTATAATCAAGACTTTTTAGAAAAGAGGGTATGTATAACTCATATTGCTTAGAACCGAATAACCGTGCAGGTCGTATAATACAACGTACAAACAGCTGTCGGTCGTAAAAACATGAATACATAATTAATTGGAATTACACCCCACAATCATTTTTAAAACGTAAGCTCTGCTGAGAAACAATTGTCGTAATGTCACTTGGTCTTGGAGAATTGGTTTGAAAATTGAATTATGTAGGTAAAGCAGTTGACTCCAAAACAGCTATATACGAATAAACTACCAATTACCGCAGCTAAATACAAAGATCTGCAATGATTGTGTGATCAGGGGACAATACACAAACGGTTTCATGCCGAATACAAACAGCTTCCTTGTCAGTCTCATAATGTCATTGATACTCTTCCTGAGACTGACGAGGAAGATGAAATTTCTGATAAATTATCTTCTATCAGAAAATCAGGTCTTCAAATTTCTGGTTAATTGGTGGTTTCTGGTGGGTGGTGGTTGGTTTCTGGTGTCATTGGATAGAAGATTATTAATCAGAAATTTGAAGACCTGATTTTCTATAACTCGTCGTCGTATTATGTTTTGCATCTACTTTTTTATTATCTTGTCGATAACACTTTCCCATTTTCACCAACGACACTAAAAGTTAGGTAGACCATAGTACAGACGCTTTCCGAACAAACAAGATCTAGAAAGATGAACTACCTAAATTTTTAAGGGCGTTGGTGAAAATGGGCATTGTTTATTAAAATTAGTAGAGCAGTAAGCTTGGTAGAATGTTTACTTATATTTTTTTGTAATTCATTATCAATACGTTTTAAAAAAATGTCGTGATTATAAAATCTTCTTGAAATCAATGAAACAAAATGATTACTTAACATTTTGAATTATGTCTGGCTGGTTAGGTACGCCGTTGGAGGTAGAACACTATAGGCATCTTGTAACAAACGCTTGATTAAATTATACGGGACGATGCCTATAATATACTTACTTAAGTGTATTTTTATACCTTTAGGACCTGCCAGGTCCTAAAGGTATAAAAATTTCGAGCCGCGACACAAACAATGATGATGAATGATGATTGATGTACAAGATCCTCTAATGGAAATTTAAGTGATTGGTTTAGAGATTTTTTTACTTTGAATTTGTATTAGTGCCTTGCTTAACCATTATTTTGATTAAACGATGACGGTCAATGAATAAAAAACCTTTTTTAATTATGTCAATTTGTGTTTTATTTTATTGTTTTTATTACAAGTAATGAAAACTCAACTTACAGTCTTAAATTCATTGATTTGCTTCAGATATTTCCATGTTTGTTACATACCATCGCATCAGATCGTGGTGTTTACACTCATTTTTATTTCAGTATATGGTTTTTAAAACCAAACCCAGAACTATTGTATTTAAAAACTGGTGCATACTTCTAACTTCCGTTAGACAAATCGTTCTCCATTGATTTGTTAGTGGTCGTAAATACCAACTTCTTGAATTTTCTGGGGTGTATGTCCAAGCTAACTTAGGCTTTGATATAAATAGCAATAATATATTATGAAACACCATCGTATTTTACGTATTTCTTGTATTGAACACAATTTTACAACTTTTAAAGTTAA
This sequence comes from Mythimna pallens, assembly GCA_961205895.1. Taxonomy (NCBI): domain Eukaryota; kingdom Metazoa; phylum Arthropoda; class Insecta; order Lepidoptera; family Noctuidae; genus Mythimna; species Mythimna pallens. The sequence goes on along the minus strand of OY540849.1, from coordinate 9,484,914 downwards.
AAAGATATAAGCCAAAAACTAAATTATTTTTTGTTTTTCGTTGATTACCAAAAGTGTTATTTTGGTGTTTACGACCTTTGTTGTCGGAAGCATCGATTAATAGCAAATAAACTCTCACAGATAGTTGCGCCATAACTATTCGAGCATGTGAACTAGTAATGCAACGGAAGCGGAAACGGAAACACATGTCAAAAGTAAATTATTGCGGATGCGGAAGTGGAAACGGAAGCGAAAACGGGAGTGTCAATACTATGAAGAAAAGGCACAATTTTATTTTTTAAAAACAACAGAAGGTTTACGTTGTAATCACGTCCGAATGAACCAAAAAAAAATAATAATATAGAAACTCGTTGCGACATTTTGTGTACCACCGCACCTCTTCGGATATATCCAGTCATCCACGCGCCCCCCACCCCCGCGCTCCTCGCTGTATTCTTCCGTTTAGAGGTCTGTTATAAATTTTGCGGAAGCAGAAGCGGAAACGGAAGTTAAAAAGCTTGCGGAACTTCTGCAGATGCGAAAGCGGAAGTAGAGTTCTGTTGCAACACTAATATGAACGTAAAACGGATCGGTTGGCTTACACCTGTACCTACAGGGTTGGGATATGAACGGTTTTATTAACATTTTATTGGAATACCAAGAGAAGGGGCGGTGTTGATTGAAATAGCTGAAATAGTTTACCATTTTTTATATAGGTATTATAGACGCACTACTGATGAAGGAATTATGTACGATGAGAGGTTGGGTACAGGATGTTATGTATTTAAAATTGACGGTAATCATTCGTTATACGGTCCAGTTTTGATTTGCGAGGTCATAAGACGGCCAGTGTTATATTTTCTATTTAGACTGGCCTGTTGGCCTAGTGGTTAGTGGCCCTGACTGCTATGCCGGAGGTCGTGCGTTCGATTCCCAAGATTTGAATGTTTGTGTGATGAGCACGATTATTTGATCTGTTTCTAGGCGTAATTTATCTATATATGTATGTATTTAGAAATATATAAGTGTGTTTATCAGTTTTAGAGTACCCATAATACAAGCTCTGCTTAGCTTGGGTATAGACGGAGTTGTGTGATCATCATTTCAGCCGAAAGACGTCCACTGTTGGACATAGGTCTTCCCCAAGCGTCTTCACAAAACCCGATCCTGTGCGTCTTGCATCCACCGCATTCCTGCGACTCTCATCAGGTCGTCGGTCCACCTTGTGGGAGGCGTTCCAACGCTGCGTTATCCGATGCGCGGTCGCCACTCTGAACCTTTCGGCCTCATCGACCATCCGTTCTACGAGCAGTTGTGAGATAGTTGTGGAATATTATATTATATTTTAAAAAACCCCGTTAGGATACATAAATGTACGTATCATACGCTCGCAGCTACAAGTATGAAAAGCGTTATGTGGCTCTTATAGAGTAGTTTGTTTTCGTTTATTTTTCATTGTTTATGTAAAAAAATCGATCAGTCTCGCGCGCCAAGGGTTTCATACAAACTTACATAAGTAAATAGTTACTATATTCTATCACCGAAAAGCTATTATGTACCAATAGCTTCTCTCAGCGGCTTTATCCATGTGACTGTAGAAAATTATTAGAGAACACACTCCCGGAACAAAAACTGCTACTCCAAAACTTGGACTACCCGTGTGCAAACTTTCATCCATATTTGATCAGCCCTTTGAGCGTGATAGAGTAACAAACATACCTATACATACAAACTTTCGCCTTTACAATACTATACATGTGAAAAAATCACATCACATTACATAGTTATTTATTTTATAATTTATGTATGTACACACATATACACAGAAGAAGATAATATAATAAGTACAAAGGTACTGCTTATTTCAAAAGAAATTTCTTCCAGCAGACCTCCGAAAGGAGAGATTAGAAGAAATGTAGACAATAATAATAATTATGTTATGTGATGTGATGTGATTATATATAGTGTGATGTCTTTCAAATGAATTCTTTTTGTCTTCGGATGGTTTCATCGTAGTTTACAAGATTCCGATCAGCAAAGTTACCTTAAATTACTGACTATTATAACCTGAAATTCCTCCTCAAACTGTTAGTATTAATCACCAAACAGCCTTGCCCCCACTTCGTACAAAGCGCTATTGTAGATCCCCAGCCAAGCTATACAACCTCAAACTCGAAACTATTTTAATTAGCCTAAGTGACATTAGACTAATCTTAGTTGTCAAGTCGATTGGGGCTACAAAATGCGCGTTCAGATGACAAGGGTTTAAGTACATAAGTCATCTGTTTAAAATGTAGCCAGCGGCTACAATTTGTGGGCTCTGAAATTTAGTATCACTCAGTACAATCACATTACATTAATTAATATTACAAATACTCACCTATTTGACAAAACACACACACTCCAAAACCTTTCAGTCTCATCGACCATCGTTTCAGCGAGTTATATGCCTTGCCCATGACTGCCAATTAACCTAGGCGATTCTTCGAACAATGTCCTTAACCTTGGCTCTCCTGAGGATATCTTCATGTCTGACCTGATCACGCAAGGAAACTCCTCTCGTTTGCCTTTTGGGTGACTTAAAACCTTCTGATGACTGATGAAAGACCATTGTGAATGACCACGTTTCAGAACCCTACGTCATCACTGACCATGGCACAGCATTTTCTTTTTATCCTGATAGAAAATACGAGTACCTCCTTTAACACCATTTCTACTTAAGGTTCCTTGATGGGTCCTTTACTTTTTATTATTTATGTCAGCGACATCGACTCGTGTTTCCACCATTCAAAGTTACTTTGTTTTGCTGACGACATGAAGATATTCTCTGCAATATCATCAGATGATGACATGGTTGCTCTCCAAAGTGACCTGGAGCGGTTAGATGATTATTGCTTGACCAACAAATTAGATTTGAACCCTGTTAAATGCTCAATAGTCTCCTTCAGCAGAAAACGGATCCCTCGTCCTACAACTTATAAACTTAAAGGGCAGCTATTGCAGAGATGCGACGGTGTACGCGACTTAGGCGTGTTCCACGACTCTAAACTTTTATTTAATGTGCACATTGAGCAAATAGTGGCCAAAGCTTCAAGATCACTGGGTTTTGTTATGAGACTCGCAGGGTGTTTTAAGAATGCCAAAACTCTTAAGATCCTCTACTGCTCTTTTGTTAGAAGTCACCTTGAATATGCGTCTCAAATTTGGAACCCTTGTTATGGCAAATACATTGATCGTATTGAGAATATACAAAAAAGATTTATTCGGTTTCTTTGTTTTCGGCTGCGTATACCATATCACTCTGATAATTACTTAAATCTTTGCAAGAAATTTCATTTACAACCACTTATAAATCGTCGTCGATTAGCAGATTGCACTTTCCTGCTAAAAATTTTATCTAATGAGATTGACTGTCCTGATCTCCTACATAAATTATGCTTTAATGTCCCCCAGAGATCGGTTAGATTTAATCCACCTATCTCTATTCCTTCTTCCTCTTCTTATTACAGGCGAAACTCCTGCATGGTGCGAGCGTGTAAGGACTTTAATGTTCTTTGTAAAGAGTTCTCTTTTGACCCGTTTACTATTAAAACCTACTCGGCACGCACTCAGCTGAATGCGGACTTTTTCAAAAGTGCATAGTGTTAATTTGACTTAAGAGATGTTTAATTATGTTCTTTTTTTTTATCGTGCTTATTAGTGATCGTAAGTTTTCTGTTACTTTACCTGTTTCTACCCGTGAGAACCTGTAATTGGCTCAATGTCTTTTATACTATTGTTATTCTTTTGTTATAGCTGTTGGTTCTCCTATGACTAAATAAATAAATAAATAAATTAAAATCAACGATGTTCCGCAAAGCACTTTACCTTCATGGTGTGCAATATGCCACGTCATTCAACAATTTAATGGCAGGAAGCCTTTTATCTGAGGTAAGCCATGTTCGTATTATATAGCATAGCATAGTCGGCCTTATCATGTTCCTACTGTTGGCCTCCTCTCTAGGAGAGGGAATACAATATGTATTCTTACAATTTAAGGTAACTTTCCATTTTATGTCCTGTTACTATTTTCAGTTATTACCACCATTTTTTTTTTAGTTTATTTGTGTACGCTCCCAGAGAAGTAAAATAACAGCCCCTCTTGCCAAGATACAACCGTTTCGTTTCGATTCTCTTATCGTTGATCGCCTCGAGTCGGCCACGCCTCCTATTCCTTTGTTCTGACCACGTGTCTGAGCGTTGAGATGACGTCAGAATATAGTAATCGGAGGCGTGGCCTAATCGAGGCGATCGACGAAAAGAGAATCGAAACGAAACGGTTGTAACTTGGCTGGGGGGGCAGTTTCTTCACCTGTATTTTCTGAAAAGGAAACTCGTGATCCTAGAACGCAAAAAGCCTCTGAAACATACAGGTGTGGTTTTAGTCACGAAGTCTGACATGCCTTCGTGCTCCACCCTAAATTGGGAGATGTTATTGGATGATTTCAGTCCATAAAAACCTCATATTTAAAACTATAATTTTTCTGACGTAAATAATGTTATCATAAACCAATTTACTCATGTAAATAGCATAATAGCATAATCAGCCTTTTTTTAATGTTCCCACTGCTGGGACTCAGGCTTTCTTTCTAGGAGAGGTAACGGGCCGTAATCCACCTTTCGAGCCTATAGCCTGTTGGTGGATGTCACATGTTTTCGAATTTTTAGTTCTTGAACATATCCTCTCGATGTTTTCCTTCACCGTTTTGAGAGCAGTGATGATGAAATAAATTACAAAAAGTAAAACGCCTGGCTGGGTTTGAACCTGCGACCTACAACTCGTAAGTCGGGGCTGTTACCACTGGGCCACCACTGCTCCTAATTTTAATATAATTAACAATTTAATAGGCTCATCCCTTTCAATCATTCACCTTATTACGTCAGACTATAATACCGTTAACATAACCTAGCACCTACCATCAATCTGCACTCCGCTGTCTTCAAGGCCGCACACTGAGCCACTCCACTCTGAAGGAGCACTGTCTTTTGTTTACATAATTAATCTCTCGCCTACAAACGTAATGACGTTATCCATTTTCGTATATAATATGAAATGTACCAAAAAGGTACAGTTAAGTTGTTTATACCTTCGTCAGTTTTTAACATTTTACTTATCATGTCAGGACACAACGCCATTTGAATTTGCGACACTTAACAAAAAATAGCATAGAAAATTATTCGAGATTTCAAAATAAAGGTCATAATAGCGTAAACTTTTAATGAATACTTAGTTGACCACAAGCTGAAACCTTCATAGTATATCGGACGGGTCATTTTATTTGAAATTATTAATCAAATCTGTTTCATTAAGCTGTTATAATCACATTTTCTTTCTATGACTTTGAGATTATCCTAGCTATACAAATAAATAGACAATATTGGTAATTAGTAAGTAAATAAAAGGTAATAAACGAAGAGATTTTGCAGGGCGGGAAATAATCAAAAAACTAATTAAAACCAACCCGTGTTTCTTCAATTGCCTTTTACATTCTAAGGCAGAGACTGGCGGAGAATGCCTTGTCGTATTAAGTCCGACTATGTGCCACTACTGTCCATGAAGTATGAATGAATAAATAATAAGCTGACACGCCCTCTCGGAGTCCTTGCGTGATCACATAAAGAATGAAGATATCCGCAGGAGAACCAAGGTCCGCACCGCGCACCGGAAAATGCAGCGTTGGAAGGCCACCCACAAGGTGGACTGACGACCTAGTGAGAGCCACGGGAGTGCGGTGGATGCGAGACTCACAGGATCGGTCGGACGCTTGGGGAGGCCTATGTCCAACAGTGGACGTTTTTCGGCTGAAATGATGATGATGATGATGACGACGCCCTCTCGCTCTACCCAGAGCGGGAGAAGTTATTAATTTCATGAAATCCCATTTCAAAAAAGGGTAGGTCTTTGCCTAACAACATAAACTAGACTAGAATAAAAAAATGAAAACGTGATTGTATCGTGCACGGCTCAAACAAAAACAGACCTAACAAACCTAATGGTCCAATATTTAATAAAATAAATAAAATAAAAATAAAAAAGCCTTTTATTTCTTGCATTACAAATTATTAAAAAAGTAAAATATATGCTTAGTTAATGTTATTTACAGTATTGTTGTATTGTTGTATAAATTGAATCCTATTATATCGTGTGCAAGAACCACTCCTCAGGCGAGGGTGAAGGCGTCCTCTAAAGAATTCCATTTATCCCTATCCTGGGCTATTTGCGTCCAACAGGGCCCAATATTTAATAAGTCTGTGTAAGTTACTTGGAAAGAAACAAAAACTGGAATGGAAGCAATGGTGACAGGTGTGACAAGGCCTTAAAAAGTGAAACGTTTGTAGAAAGGACTGAGTGTTTTTATAAGCTAATCCTCAACGGAAGTCGCGGATGATTTGTTGAACTGGTGAAAGGAATTATTAAAGGCATAGTACTGCTACTGAGAGCAGTGGTGGCCGAGTGGTAACAGCCCCGACTTACGAGTTGTAGGTCGCGGGTTCCTACCCAGCCAGGCGCATTACTTTGTGTAATTTATTTCATCACCACTGCTCTCAAAACGGTGAAAGAAAACATCGTGAGGAAACCGGCATGTCCTAGAACCAAAAATTCGAAGACATGTGAATTCCACCAAGCCGCACTGTGCCCGCGTGGTGGATTACGGCCCATTCCCCAGGAGGCCTGAGTCCCAACAGTGGGAACATTATAAGGCCGACTATGCTATGCTATGCTATAGTACTGCATAAACAGCCTTATAATAGACCCACAGCTAGGACTAAGGGTGTTTTAAATATCGAACGGATTTCTTCAAGCATGCGGAATAGTTCCGCATGCGGGCCTGCTGCTCAATATCACGCTCCGCATCCCACGTGCGTATTCCACACATTACAATAAATACTTGTATGAAAAGGACATTTGCGGGGGCTACGCGTGCGGTGCAATCTCGCATGCGTGATGAAATCCACACGGTATTAAAAACACTCCAGGCCTCATCTTCTTTTTAGGGTTGGAAATTATCCATTGATTTCTCGCGCTCTAGAGCAGAGGGTGAGGGTGTGTCAGACTTTTGCTGATTAAAACCACACCCATATTCCTTCTTTGCTCTTTGCTTTCCAGGATCACGGGATTTCGTTTCGGAAGTGAACCTATTGCCCCAGTAGGCTTCGGCCTTTAATGAGTGGTTAGCGAGCTAGCCACTCATTACTCGTCATCCGCAATCCCGCGCCGACGGTGACTAGAAATCGGACTTGAGGTCCCGGCGGCAGCTGGGGCGTAAGGATTTCCGTTCCCGCGAGTCCCATTCCTCGTCGCTTCGCAGAATGAGGCGACCGCCTGCCATTCCTCCTCGCTCCGGATCACGGCCTGTACCAGAGCCCGGCGTGAGAGGTCGATCGTCCCCACGAGGGCACGGTGATGCTCCTCCCAAGCGAGACAAAAGAGAACCTACCGGTTTCTTCATGATGTTTTCCTTCACCGTTTCAGTCCTGCTTGGGTTCATACTAGCTCAAACCTAGTATGCCTATGACTTTACCGCAATTCGTCTACCCTTTTAAACCGGAACACAGTAGCACTTTTTTTTACCCTTCCTCATAAATAACTGTGATATTAATTATCTATAATATGTATGTATTTAGAAATATATAAGTATGTTTATCAGTTGTCTAGTACTCATAACACAAGCTCTGCTTAGCTTGAGACTAGACGGCGTTGTGTGATAGTTGTGGAATATTATTATTATTGTTTATTCATTTGTTTATGTACATATAAATTATATTTTTAAATATTTCAATAAAAAATAAAATAAAACATTTAAAAATATAAAAAATAGTGTCCCACCGGTATCGGGAACAGGGTCCAAGCTACCGGCGGTCAGGGCTCCAGAGAAAGGAACCTCCTAACAATACAAGCCGTGTCCAGGAGTACCACTTTCTGAATTATTATTATTAAAACTTCTGTACAACAAAAGTCGTTGCTGTTACAATCGCTAGCATTTTTCTACACTCAATTTCATCTATAGCTCTTCAAAATGGATGGCACCATATGAAACGTGTGTGCACTATTGATTGCACTTGGATTTTTGCACTATATTGTGAAAGAGAACAAGCCTTCGTGTATTCTGTTCTAGTTTCCGCTTCATAAGCGAAAATAAACTCTAATAAGTAGTTGATAAGGTTCTCTTAGTGAAATTAATGGCGTGCTGAAATAGACTCGTCAATCTATTGTTTTGGATTTAAAATTGCAAGCAAAAATAAACTCTACAAATTGAACTATAAGGTGGACTTTAGCATGAAAGGTAAGGAAAAGAATTGCTGAATCGGCAACATTCAAATATCGCGTGTCTCCGACACATTATTATAATTATGTACAAAATACTTTAAATAAATGCAGTGCTTTAGTAAATGCAGGTTCATTGTCCTGGTTTTGTGTTCCGTTCTCGCCTCAAAGAGATGCCATCAAGATTGACTGGCACAGAATTACGGCCCGTTCACGACTTTGCCGCTGTGAGCGGAGCTAAGCGCGGGGGTGAGCTGTAAGATCAAAAGTATGAAAATGATTGAAGCACACCACGAGACGCCGCTCATAGCGCCCCGCTTGCCGCGCCGCTCGCCGCTAAGAGACCGAACTCGTGAAGTAAGATTGTTTCATTCTTATTTCAGTGTGGGTAAGAGACAGATCTATACAGGTTGTCTAGCGCCATCTCTTACCCACACTGGAAATAACGGAAATAAGAATGAAACAATCTTACTTTAAAGGTCATGGTGTAGGTCCAGGCCGTTAGGGCCGGTACATGCTATGGCTGTGGATTGTTCGAAAGAGCTACCATGCCTCTTGCAAAGGGTACCTAACTGAAAAACACTGGGTTTTATTCAGTAAAAGTCTGACACTTTCTCTCACTCCTCCCAGAACGGGAGAAGTCATTTGATGATTTCGCACATAAAAAAAAGGTTCATTGTCCTTTTCAAAGGAAAAACTAGTCGTTATTTGAAACCAGTATTCTTACCTATACTTGAATTTATAATTCGAACAATTTAAATCCACTCAAGTATCGACTTTACAAGTATGTATTTGAAGTTAATTTTCAAGTGAAGCCTTTTTGTGTCGTATAAAATAGCTTACGCACACATAAACAATGTGTACGTGAATCTACACAACAAAGATTAACTATTTTCAATAAATAGTTTTGTATATAAATACTTACATCATACAGTTTTTATGAGCTTCGATTTCCTCTCTCAAATCTCATAAAATTTAAGATCATTACATCGAAGTATTACTTTAGCACTTGTTATTTTAGCACTCCATCGCTATTCGCCACTATTTAAGGTGTCCCCACATAGTTGCTTTTAGGGTTCCGTACCACAAAAGCAAAACAACGGAACCCTCATAGGATCACTTGTTGTCCGTCTGTCTGTCTGTTAAGACCCTTTATCTCGGAAACGCGGAAATGTATCGAGTTGAAATTAAAACCATATAGACAGGACTGCGGTCCCTTGAAGCTGTGAAAATGAGTTAACAAAAAAAAAAGATACTTACGGCCGTTTAAGTCGCAAAAACGTATACATCGACACATAGCTTAACATAATAAATCAAAAAATCAAAATTCATAGAGTACTTCCTGTTGACCTACAATCCTGAAATTTGACATGAAGCTAAGTCTTGTAGCACAAGTATAGGGATAAATCCGAAAACTGTTAATTTGTAGTTACGACACAATCGCTTTTTAATTGTCTTTAATTACGGCATACGAAAGGTTAAATGAACTCTTAACGGATGAAAACGTGTTTCATTCGAGCAAGCTGCGGACATAAGCTAAAGAAGATGTAGAATAGTTTGTTTAAAAATGATTACAGTGACAGAAATCTGAACTAAATAGTCGAGTTATCATCAATAATATATGTCAGCCAAAATGTTAACATAGGCCCTTCTTAAGTGTTACTTAAGAAGGGCCTAACATTTTTAATACATTTTTATTCCCAAAAGATATATTTTTCCTGTGGAATAAGACAATACAAACAAAATGTTAGTTTTTTTTGTCTTAAGTGTTTACATTGTGTGTATCTGTGTACATGCGCCAAATAAAATATTGATCTTACTTTCCTTCTTTCAATATCAAAACTACGAAAAAAAAACATAAGTTCTAAAACCTCGTGGCCGACTTTAACCACACGTGCGTCACGACTCTTGCTGTGCATCTATTTTCGTCTGTGTGAGGTACCCTTAACTGATTTCACATCAAAGGTGCGTCAGCAACGTACTTTATATCAATATTTATATTACCAAAGAGTATCACTTTCTTAGCAAAACCCATAAAGTGTATTGGAAGTCTATATTTGGATTTTAACGTTGTTTTTTTTAGGCGTGTGTGATGTTGCGGAAAGTTATATAGATGTGTATTTTTGACACAGTTTAGTTAGTGTTTATGTAGCCGTGCGAAAAGTGATTGTGTAGATATATTTTTGCAAAGATTTTTACGTGTGCGTAAGGGCTCAAACACATAAACACGTTAGGACGACGTAATGTGCCACGGCACAGCACCGTGACGTGGAGCTTACTTCACGGTGCCGTGTCGTGGAAATTGACGTCGAGAAACGTAAAAATCCACGTCATAGAAATTCAAGTCACGACAACGCAACGTGCCACGTTGTACGACGTCATATTATTATTTATTCATTTATTTCAAGATACAATAGACTCTATATTACAATCTTACATCGTAACATTGTATTCCAATTAAAGTAAAATAACATTATTATTAATGTATGAAGCAGCAGGGTATTGAAGCAGCTGTTGGCGCATTTTTAGAATTGCCGCAGTTAATTTCGAGAAATGGACCGCACTAGACGTGTTCACTTTCTGCTAATATTAAGGGTCTTAAGTAGGGGTTTTGTTTATTTAATTCTTAATAATAATATTTATTATTGTATCAGCTGACCCGGCGAACTTCGTACCGCCTCATAGTCTATGAATGTTCTGATACCTTTTAGCTGAACTATCAAAGGATAACGCCATCTACTGGCATAGCCAGAACCAGCATGATTCTTTTTAAAAGACATTTTAATTAGAGATCGTCATCATCATTTCAGCCGAAAGACGTCCACTGCTGGACATAGGCCTTCCCCAAGTGTCGCCACAATGAACGGTCCTATGCGTCTCGCATCCATCGGACTCCCGCCACCGTTATCGCCAAACTTAAGTGGCAATGGGCAGGGCACATTGCTCGCAGAACGGATGGCCGTTGGGGCCTATCATGAATATTTCAAGATCAAAATAAACCAAATCGGTCGAGCCATTCTAGAGTTTTAGCGAGACTAACGAACAGCTATTAATTATTATATATATAAATATCCTATGCCACGCATTTAAAGACAATATCCCGTAGTCAAAGTTTTATTTTATATACGTATACGAAAAGTGTTATAAAGTTTAGTGATTTGTATAAGTAAGGGCCGTAGCTCTGGTTTGAGACGTATGTATGTGTGTGGTATGTTCCTGAGATCTGGTGTTTATGACGACAGACTTGGGGTAAATATTTCAAAGCTTTTATATTTACGGTACTCATGTTACATCTATGCGAACTGACTTAAAGCAATCCAATTATTTTACTACCAAATTGAATTCCTAATCATAATTCTTCAAATATATATTTGTCTAATCGCATAAATAGCATAGACGACCTTATAATGTCCCCACTGCTGGGACTCAGGCCTCCTCTCTAAGAGAGGGAATGGGCTGGAATCCACCACGCAGGCTCAGTGCAGGTTGCTGGATGTCACATGTCTTCAAATTTTTAGTTCTAGAACATGCCGGTTTCCTCACGTTCTTCACTCTCTCACCTTCACCGTTTTTAGAGCAGTGGTGATGAAATAAATTACACAAAGTAATGCGCATGGCTGGGTTTGAACCCACGAACACAGCCAGGCTCATAAGCTAGGGCCTTTACTACTGGGCTACCACTGCTCTCAGTCGGTGTCAGTGTCACAGGAAAACAAAACTCTACACATAAAGTTAACTTCAAAAATAGACTTTACGCCATACAAACCGAATACACACAAAACTTAATAAAAAAAGCGGAATTCACGCTCAATTAATCGACCTCAATTTTGCACATACGATGCGGAACACAACATGACAAAAAAAAACAAATTAAAACCGAAACAATAGACATTTTTGACTGAAGCACAAAAGCGAACGAATTCTGCCAAAAAATCTCGTAAAAAGCAACGAACATGGAACAGCGAAACAATTCATTAAAAATACCAGCGTCCCTTACAATAGGGTACGCATTTAACAGGGGTTTATCTGTGACGTCATAAGCCCACCTGACACCCCCTTTCTCCTCTTTTAGGGGGACCTTTATAGGGCGAACTCGCAAAGCGCGATTTTTGGAGTGCGAAACTCACACGGTTTTTGTATTATTGAATTGCTTGCCGTGGAAAATTTGCTTCTAAATCATAATACAGATTAAAAGGAGTACATAAATATATTATTTTTTACTGTCACAATTCAGTATCGATTTTTTTTATAACTGTGCATTTTATGCAATACTAGCTTCTGGAAGCGGCATCGCCCGCATAAAAGTAAGTTTCTCCATACAAACTTTGGACATCCGTGTCATCTCCTTGGGGATGATTTTGGAAGTCCTGAGATCCTTTCTTGTGTTTTGTTTACTACACAAAAGAAAGCTAGTCTTAAAACTGGTTTCTTGTCGGTTCTTCTCCATTTGAAACGATCAATTTGGAACTGTGCACTAGCTTCTACGTTTTATAAGTGCCTATGTTCATCCACTTAGTCTAATAGATTGAAGAATTTATTTTTGCAAAATTGTTGCAGTTTGTTTAAGCCATTTCTGTAAAAAGCAATTTTTAGCGTTCCGTACCTTATTCGACGAAAAACTAAACATTTATAGAAGCACTTTGTTGTCTGTCTGTCATAATTATTTTCCTCAGGAACGTCGAGGTGTCAAGCTGACATTAAGACCAAATATTCAAATCTACTACCCCTTGGAGCAGTGAAAAAATGAATGAAATCTGAAAATAAGGCCTTTTACGCTCTGTTTATCTATATATATAAAAAGGTAAACTGACTGACATATTACTACTGACGTAGGCGAGCACTAAGAAAAGATTTTCCAAAATTCACTCCCTAAGGGGATGAAGCGGGGGTCCAAAGTTTTTATGGAGAAACCTACATTTTTGGTAGCAAAGTCGCAGGCAGAAGCTAGTGGTTCATATTTTACCGCTCGCAAGGGAACCCTATAGGGAAATTTACTGGGGCCACGGGTAGTGTGAAAGTGAAACCCGGGGCCCTGGAATCTTCTTCTTTTCGATGGTAAACTCGTCAAACTGTTTGGGCCCTGGAATGAAGGCAAAGAAGGAACAGGAGTACATTTTTAGTCAGTAAAAGTTTGACACACTCTCTCGCTCCACCCTTGGCGGGAGATGTCATTGGATGATTTTCCTACCTAAAAAAAATATAGGGAACTTGTCATTGAAATGTGGCAACGAAGCATACCATGTAGCACAAGTTAAGGTAAAGTTCGAAAACAGTTTTGTAGATACCTACATCACAATTAACAAAATAATTGCTTTTTTGCAATTATAAGCTTAAGTTTCTACGGATCTCTCGGTGCGCGACTCCGACGCTCACCTGACTAATGTTTTTAATATTGACACTATCTCACCTGGAAGGTGACGTTGAAACAGCTTGCTTAGAAGTTGGTAGTGGGGTAGTGAGTGCATACCCTTAAGTAAACAATGGAATCTGTTGATTTATGACGTATAACATTTTTCAATTATGTAGGATTTTCAAGTTAAACGGACAGAATGACCTCGTAAATTTATATCGCGTTTTCTTTGTTGAAAAGGCTTTTTGCGGTATAATAATAGCTTTAAATTAATTATATTCTTCTAGTATTCATCTCATCATCTTCCTGCTCTTGTCCCATGTTATTTGGGGTCGGTGCAACATTTTTTTTGCTTCCATTCTGCCCTGTCACTCGTCATGCTATCACTAACTTCCTTTTCTTTATAATCACTAAAATGGCTACCTACCTACCTCTATTCGAGGGATAGTTTGAAAAAGTTACCGCGGCCCTGAAACGCATGTAGGTTTTTTTGACAGTAACATTTTGACACTCCTTACACAACAAAAAAAAGTTATTAAAATTTATTGTTATAGGGATAACAAACTGCAGTATACAATACAATAATATCGGCATTAGTCAATAGAAGTAACATATACACTGCTAAAGGCGTTATTCACAGATTAGTATACAAAATAGCTGGCTGTTAAAAGACAAAATCGGATAAATTTAATTGTTAGGAAGAAAGAGGGGGGTACAAATCAAGAAAAAGGAAAAAAGTAAAATATCTCTATAATAAAGTTGAATATTATTGTTTTGAAAAACTTGCATTACAACAAAAATAACCAAAACAAATGCAAATATGCAGTTAACAAAATAAATATGTTTTTAATGTTCTTCTGCAAACTAAAGGATATGAAACTTAACGTTTTTTTTTTTAATTGATGGTAAGAAGTGATAATGAAACGCTCTAGTTTATTAAGAGCCTGTTCACTCTAGCCTTGAAGACACCTAAATTAGGTATATCGGACGGAAAAACCACCGCAGACAAATTAAATCATAAGTCATTAGTAATTTATTCATTTTTTAAACATAGGTACAATTATAGCGGTGTAGCAAGGTAATACAAAGAGCCCTATGTTATGCTAGAGGGCCTACAAACGTTTATGAGAAAACAATCAAGCCAGCCAAGTCTCAATTCAAATAAAAATAAGCCAAATAATGAATAGGCAAAATAAAATCAATGTCCAGGCACCTAATGTTAATTCACAATACAAATGTCTAATAAAAATAAGGAAAAAGGTCAATATACGATACAAAATGTCAATACACAATACAAAATGTCAATATACAATAAAAATATGCCAACATACAATTCAAAATGTCAAAACACAATTCAAAATGTCAAAATACGATTCAAAATGTCAATACACAATACAAAATGTCAAATTGTTCCAGCCTTTCGATGTACACAGTATAAACGACGAGGCAACGTCGGATACTCGCCGTACGTACTCAATGTGTCTGAAAGCAGCTACCTGCTATAAAAATAGTTTCGTAAGCGTTCAGCATCTTTTGCCACAGCTAATTTGGACTTAATACCACACCGAGTTAGAAAAGTAATGAAAATGTAGGCGGTATTTAGAAATTTTCCTGACCTAAGTTATTTTTAGAGTTCATGAGTTTTTAGAAACCTAACAAGTACTGTAATCTTTTTAATTATAAGTTAGTTTAATCTTGTCTTAAGGTCATGTCCTTCAGCTAAGCAGTACTGTTAGCGAAGGAGGCGGCCGCATACGTGAGGGAACGGACAGCCTCAGCTGTCTAACTGCCGTAGGCATGGACACCACCCATGCTTGCGGGCAGCGAGTAATGGGTAGCTCGCCGTCCGGCCGTCCGTTAACCGTCCGGATCGAGCCCGAATCGTCGAAAACGCGTAGTTTTCCACGGGTGCCTCAAAGAGATGTCAGCAAAACCGTAGGGGCCCTGTATTCAGAACTACTGGGCCATGGGTTTACGTCCGAAAAGGAAGACTGTGGTTCTGGAACTCAAAAGGCAAAGAAAGAACATAAGTGTGGTTTTACTCAGTAAAAGTGTACGCCCTCCCGCACGTGAGAAAAATCATTGGATGATTTCCCACCTTAAAAAAAGGTAATAGACATGAGGGACGAGTGTGTTTGTTTATTGAAGTATTTCCGTTAGAGGTTTGGTTTTCCGTGTTAGCTTCTATTCGTTGTTAAGTGTTTCGTATTAGTAAACTTACGAGGATGTATTTATTTATTTATTTATATTTGTTTATTTGCTGACATGTAAAACACTAGATATTAAGCATGCATTAAAATTCCATGACACAGTATTAAAACATGCACCCTGTCAGGGCACTGCAAATTATACATATAAAATTATTAAATTATATTATATTATATCGATTCTAATTATTATTATTATTAAAATTTATTAATTATGCTAAAACATGATGTAATTAATTGTTGACTAATTCAACAATTTATTACATCATGTTTTAAAATTAAATTAAATTAAATAATGTATTGTATGTTAAAATTTTCTTATTCATGTAACACACTCATAAGGAACACTTTTCTTTTCTGTCGGCAAGCATTGAATACAGTGTGGCAGAGGCATATTTTGACAACTTTGTCATGAATATAAAAAAATAATAACAGTTATCCAATTTAGACCCCTTCAAAGTGTGCCGTTACGTGAAAAAGTAACAATCATACACACACACATATATCAAAACTATTGCCTTTCTAATATTAGCTTTTTATACCGATATAATCCTACAAAGGTCCAAACCTGAAAATAGCACGTTTACGATACAAAGAAGACGAAATCACAATACAGTTACCTTTTTCGAAGAAAAGTACCCTTTTCACACGGTTAGCGTGAACCTAAAGGGTAGGGTGCTTTGTTGCGTATGGTTCGCATAGAGGATGCGCAACCCTTTTCCTGGGAGAAAGCAACAAATAACTTTCTCCCGGGGTGTTTCTTCTGTGGCTTATCCCGCAGAGACACGTCATTTTTCGGGTTAAAAATTAGCACTGAACCCGCGTAGTGAATCGGGTCTCTAGGGTCTCTCTAGGAGAGAGCATGGGCTCTTGCCTATGCCCACTCTTAGAGAGTCCCGAGTCCCAGCTATGGGAACATTATAAGGCTGATTATGCATTATAATAAGCAATAGTGTAATTAACACACGGTTTTTTATTTGTGTGGGAAATTCAATGACTTCCCCCGCTCTAGAATGGAATGAAAGGACGTGTGAGACTTTTACTGACTAAACACACATGTTTCCTTCATTTGCCCTTTGCGCTCTAGGACCACGAGTTACCAATTCACACACGGTTGGCGCAATAGTTGAGTGATTGGCTGCTGCGTTGCGTGTCA
Organism: Mythimna pallens; assembly: GCA_961205895.1. Lineage (NCBI taxonomy): Eukaryota > Metazoa > Arthropoda > Insecta > Lepidoptera > Noctuidae > Mythimna > Mythimna pallens. Next base: position 9,467,917 of record OY540849.1, on the reverse strand, counting down.
CAAATTCATTTCCCGCACGGAATAAATATTTAACAGCCTACAGATAGTGTTTTTTAGGTTTAGGTATATGTGAGTTATACATTTTTGTGAACCCATCCATGTTACAGGAGTGATCCGTAATGTGAGGTAACGTTATTTAATAAAAAAAGTCGAATCAGTAAGAGAATATTAATAGTAGTTGGATCATTACGACACTTACACAGAATAACATTGTAACTCAGCTTTCGGGCAATTTTGAGTTACAAATTGCCTAAAACTGATATACAATCAAATGTTATTACTTGCAGCTTTATTTCCAGAGATTACCTTTTACAAACATATTACAAACAATTTAACCTAGCTAGAATCTCTTCCTACTTATCTAATATCTTGACGAAGGAATGACGTCAAATGGCTGAACGATGTAGACAGAGTGGCGTCATCCTGTCCTATTGTCCCTTATCTGCTAAAAATAACCCATAAGCCAATATATTGGATGTTTCTTCCAAACTTCACTCCACTTCCCCTTCTAGCTAAATAATAGGTATAATAAAAATCTTGTAGGGGTTTTATTAATATATTTTTGCAAAATTTTCACTATGTGTCAAAATGGAGACCGGTCGAGATCAGAGTGCGTGCGCAAGAGAGTCGTTTGTTTCTTTTTTTTTTTAGGAGAGAGCGGGGTCGCCGGTGCGGGGGGCGGGCGGTAACTTGCTACCATTAGGTTGGTGATAATGTGTCGCCAACCTACCAACGATGTTAAGGAATGGCCATACTAAAATCTTTATTTGAAACCAGAAATTAATATAACAATCTATAGAACGATGATAGCTGCAAAAGTTTGAAACTGAGGCACAGCTTTCAATTCCCGCCTCCAGAAAAATAAGAACAGGAGGAGTTTATTTTTTATTTGATATAAACCACTGCTTGACTGCGATCCCACCTGATGGTAAGCAGTGATGCAATCATTGATGGCGAGTTCCATATCTTTAGCTATACATAATAATATATATAAACTTTTTAATTTTCTTCGCCTCATTTGGGCTGGCTAAGGTCTTAGACAAAACCACTTCGTCATCAGTACTCAATATTGCTTTTTAGTCCCTTTAGAATGCGGGTGCAAGATCTTTTAATGGTTTTGCAGAATTTGGCATCAAATATATCGAGTCGGCCTTCGGCAAGCTTCGCTGTGGCTGGTGAGGATCAGGGTCCAGTCTAAACAGATACGGCTATCTGACCTCCACAAAGCAGTTACTGGACAACCCTACACTCCTTGGATAGACTGATGGTCAGACTTTCTGGCGTCTGACTACCTGTAACGACTGTGAAAAATGCCCTCCGAGGCACAGATTGTATGAATTGAAAAATTCACATTGGTACTTATCCGATTTCGTACCCATAACCTCATGCATAAAATAAATAAATAAGCCTTTTATTTCATTCCCTTAATAATAATACATTCCAATTAGAAATAAATTATAATTGATAATATATATGAATTCTATTAATTAATTATTTATTGAAACATGCACGTTTAATTTTAATTAAATAAAACTGTTACATGTAATTGACTTTGACTATCTTATATATGTATAGCATTCAATTAAAGGGAACCCCTGTGCGGGTAAAGGCCTCCTCCAGACTACACCATTTTTCTCTGTCTTGAGCTTCCCTCATCCAGCTCCCACCAGCGACAGCACGGATGTCATCCGCCCAGCGCTTTAGCGGGCGACCCACACGTCGCTTGCCAGTGCTGGGCCCTCTCCACCTTGTTACTCTCTTTGTCCATCTTCCATCCTCACAGCGAGACAGGTGACCCGCCCATTTCCATTTCAATTTTCTTACATGGTATATTGCGCCTGTGACCTGTTTTCGCTTGTGAATTTCAGTATTCCTCACCTTATCCGAAAGTTTAAGGTTAAGTATACTCCTTTCCAACGCTCTTTGACAGATTGAAATTTTGTTGGCCGTTTTTTCTGTTCAGCACCATATCTGGCAGCCATATGTGAGGCAGGGAAGTACACAAGAATCTAGTACTTTCTGTTTTAGTTTGGTAGACAATTTAGATTTCATTATGTGCTTTAATGACCAATATCGTTTCCATGCTGACCCGATCCTTCTCTCCACCGTGGAGAGAAGGAACCTCATGCATAAGAGGCCTAAAACAATGGGCCATCATGACACTAGTATTATTCTATCACTATTTCAACAAAATTTGAACACTGTCGAGGTGTAAATACTCAATGTTTTACGAGTAAATCCTTTCAAGTTGGCTGTCGAATTGTTTATGAAGTTTCAAAGTCTGCGCTGTGTGAAACTTTAAACTTCCCACAAGAAGTTTGTAGTGGCCTTTACGTAGAACTAAAATAGTGGCCGTATGTATGTAGGTATAGTTAACAGAAAATCCACCCGGGAAAATTATTTCTCTATGTTTTTACAACTAACTCAGAATACTATATGTTCGATCCTGTATGAAGTACTGCTCTCATCTTTGGGATGGATCTGCCAAGTTGATTGAGAAGCGAGCCAAGAAGATCATCTGCAGTGATACAATCTTCGAGTCAAAGTCTTGAACATCGACGTCGAGACGCTAGCCTGTCGGTTTTCTATAATAGGTTACATTTCGGGGATTGCACAATTTAATTCCGCCAAGTCCGTTCCATCATCGGACCACTAGACGTACGGCATTGCTCCACCGGTATATGGTGGACATCCCACCCATACGTAATACACGTTTTAGGAATACTTACATTTATTGTACGTACAGCCAAGGAGTAGAATTTCCTGCCGGAGTCTGTGTTTCCTGCTAGTTACAGTCTAGGGGTCTTTAAGTCAAGAGTGAATAGGTTAGTTTAAAGCAACCGTGCTCCATCGTACACCACATAATCGCTTACCATCACACAAAAATGTTAATTATGACCTACAAGCGCTCTTTATGCATTTTATTTTCAAGCGAATGCCGCAAGCAAATATTTTACAGGCTACTCCTGTTTAGAATGGAGTAGCTAACAATTATGGTCAACAAAAACGTGTTATTTACGAGGCTATTCGACTAAATAACACCCTCGCTATAGATAAGAATCAACATTACTATGCATTTTGCAGCTAATTAGATTCCAAATGGGAGACATACATTATTACTGCTTACCCAACAACCAAGTTTATTCACCAATTACAACAAAACACAAGCGATTTTCAACCCTAACACCCACTTTTAAAGTAAAATTTTCCTTGACAAAAAGTTATTTTGTTTCCTTACCTACATACGAGTCTGTTTTTATTGTATATGCTGCGGTGGTACGATGAAAATGAACCACAGAATATCGACTTTACATGTATATCTTTAAGGGTGATATTTCGTTGACATGACATGTTGATAAAATGTACCTATTGTTTGAAGCATTTTTGGTAGGAAATGCTTGACCTAACCTCCTTTTTGGTTTTATAAGCCGGTCAAGGACTTTTGGGGGATACGTTCGAATGTACATGGCTGAAAATTAGTACAGCTGAAATCGCCGGAAAAGCGGGATTTTCCTGGAAATTCTCCAAAGAAGATACGTAACATTTCACACGTTTTTATTCTGCATGTTGTTGGCCATAATTTAGGAAGCTAAATTATGGAAAATAAAATGCACTACTATGCTTATTATGACTAGAAGTAGTCAGGTTCTTGCAATGCTTTAGTTGCATTTTTAAAGTTTTTGGCAGAAAGAATTATACGGGCATTAGTTAAACATTTTTGAGCTCCATAACTGAAGTAACCGATGACGGGGAAAATAGCCAAGCTGAAGTGGGAGTGAGCTGGTCACGTTGCACGAATGCACCCGGACAGATGGGCAAGGATTGTCACTCACTGGACGCCTGAGGGAGATCGACGCCATCGAGGTCGACTGTGGCGAAAGAGGTGTGACGATCCGATCATGTCTGCGGGGCAAACTTGTCCAGAGAGCACCCTAGACAGAGAGGTTTGGAAGAAGAAAGGGGAGGTTATTGCAAATCAGTGGCACGAAATAATAAAACATTTTTGCACAGCAACATTATTCGAAACTTCATGCTGGAGTTATATCGTAATTATTCATCAGCGGAAAACACGGAAGCAATATTAATTTTCTGTCCGATCGACACGACAGCCTGCCTCAGAGGCAAACATGTATTTTTTTATGTGGCAGTAAATAAACGATCACAAATTATGTCATATAATAATTTTAGGGTTGAATTGAAAAATTTTGAAGTCAAGAGTGAATATTAAGGTCACGCTTTCTTCACTAGTTGCTGCCAGCGGATTTAATCGTGTGAAAGTAGAAAAAATGGAGTTGTCCCAAGGGAACATACTCGTACCCCCGAGATAAAAAATTACATCAATGCAGTTCATCTTACCCTATTGAGTAACTTTTCATGGAATAACAATAAAAAAATCCTTTTACGACCGGCAATCCCATTACAACTTTATATTGACCAGCAAAGTGAAAAAAAAAAATCTTAGATCCTACTTTGGTTTTTTCACCCTAAAGGTAGTCAGAAGCCAGAAAATCTGACACCATTCTTGCCAAGGTGTACTGCGCTACCCAATTACCCTGGGTTGTAGAAGTCAAAGAGGCAGACGCTCCATGTAAAATACTGGTAATCAGCTGCATCCGGTTAGACTGAAAGCCGACGTTAATATAACCGGGAAAAGACTAGACAAAATGATTCATTGTCAATGAGAAAAGACTAAACAAAATTATTCATTGTCAATGCGAAAAGACTAGACAAAATGATTCATTGTCAATGAAAAAAGACCAGACAAAATGATTAATTGTCAATGAGAAAAGACTAAACAAAATGATTCATTGTCAATGAGAAAAGACTAGACAAAATGGTTCATTGTCAATGAGAAAAGACTAGACAAAATTATTCATTGTCAATGAAAAAAGACTAGACAAAATGATTAATTGTCAATGAGAAAAGACTAAACAAAATGTTTCATTGTCAATGAGAAAAGACTAGACAAAATGATTCATTGTCAATGAAAAAAGACTAGACAAAATGATTCATTGTCAATGAGAAAAGACTAAACAAAATGATTCATTGTCAATGCGAAAAGACTAGACCAAATGATTCATTGTCAATGAAAAAAGATTAGACAAAATGATTAATTGTCAATGAGAAAAGACTAAACAAAATGATTCATTGTCAATGAGAAAAGACTAGACAAAATGGTTCATTGTCAATGAAAAAAGACTAGACAAAATGATTAATTGTCAATGAAAAAAGACTAGACAAAATGATTAATTGTCAATGAGAAAAGACTAAACAAAATGATTCATTGTCAATGCGAAAAGACTAGACAAAATGATTTATTGTCAATGAGAAAAGACTAGACAAAATGATTCATTGTCAATGAGAAAAGAGCTTCAAACGGTTTAGAGGGTGGTAGTCGATTTCGGACTGTTCTATATGTTTTAATCGAGCGGAGAACTCTAATACTGCAATGCAGGATTTTGAAATTTAGTTCCTGTATGTTGATTTAGATGTCACTACACTAGCAGCATGGCCACGTTGAATAGCAATACTGGTGGTTTGCTGGCCAAAGTAAAGCCCGACGCTTTGGCCACACGAAGAGTCGACTAGCTGTTTGCTGACAACTTGTATAACTATTTTGCTCTCTAACTTTGTTCCGTTGTGGTTAGGCTTGTATGAATGTGTGTCCGTACATAATTCAGTAACTTTCAGTGTGAATATGCCATTCATACGGAGAGTAGAGATGTGCTTTTCACACAACAATGTTAGGTTTTTTTGTTACGTGAAGTTAAACGTGAGATAACAGAATATTTTTATGTGTACTAGCGGTCCCGACAGACGTTGTCTTGACCAAAAGCAAGACTTGAAAAAATAATAATTGAAAACTTGATTTTAACACCAAGCCCTGGGATGAAGGCAAAGAAGGAACAGTAGTGGGTTTTTAGTCAGTAAAAGTCTGACACTATCTCACGTTCCGCCCAAGAGCGGGATTTGTCATTAGATGATTTTTCCACTTAAAAAAATAAACCTAGCGGGTCCAATTGTATTGTGAAACCATCCAGGAACTCACTCAAATATACACATAAGTTTATCCAAATCTGTTAGTTGTTACACGTATAGAAGAATTATATATATATATCAACATTGTAAATCTTGTCATCATCATCGTCATCTTCATTTCAGCCGAAAGACGTCCACTGTTAGACATAGGCCTCCCCCAAGCGTCTCTACAACGACCGATCTTGTGCGTATCGCATCCACCGCATTTCCGTGGCTCTCATCAAATCGTCGGTCCACCTTGTGGGAGGCCTTCCAACGCTTCGTCTTCCGGTACGTGATCGCCATTCCAGAATCTTTCATCCCCATCGACCGTTTGTTCTGTGAGCAATATGCCCTGCCCACTGCCACTTAAGTTTGGCGATTCTTTGGGCTATGTCTGTAACCTTGGTTCTCCTGTGGATATGTTCATTTCTGATCTCAGATCTGGTAATGGGTATAAATTTTCGAATCAAGTAGCGAAGAATAGTGTGTCAACCCAGTATCACACATAAGATTATATAATTTTCCCACAGCTAGGAATCCAGTCTCCAATCTTGGGGAAGGAATAGATCGTAATCCACGCGCGTTCAGTGGGAGTGATGGATGCCACATGTAACTCTTTTATAAATCAAATATTTTTTCCTACCGTCTAGGAAAGTATAATTTCTCTTAATTTAAAAAGGTTTTATAAAGGTTCATTTTACAAAAACAGAAAATCACAAAAAATTAACACCTCTTACGGCCGAAATTTAAATTATCATTCAAGTTCAACCATATTGTTGGTTGAGAGGAATCTTGGTGCGAGTTTCTGACTCCGATTGGTCTAAGAAATTTCCAGACTTTACCTGGGTCACCGACTTATGAATGGTACAAGTATGTTTGTATAATTCGATTAAATAAGGTGAGTCATAAACAGTACTTTCATAAAGCATTTATTAATCAAGCACAAGCAACCAAACGGTAGATCTATAAGAACTGGTTTCATGTTGTGGTTTCCCGGGTTTGAGGTAATGTTCCTAAAAGATTTTGTAATAAAATTATGGCCGAAATGCAGTTCAAAAACTTATAATTTAAAAACTTTTCCAATTTATTCTAACGAAACTCTGCATTATGCAAAAAGCTTAAAACACGAATACATAACCTAGATTTAAATTCCATTTCCAAATTGGAAACACGTATAAAAAGATTTATTCCACTCACGTTTCAGAATGCAGCACTAACATTAAAAACAAAAGGTTTGGCACGAAATTCTTGTACTGCATTTAAAACGAGACGTTAATCCAATCACTGTAGAGTTAAAGAATTATTTTAGTGCAGAAGTTCTATAAAACATTATGGCTAACCAATAAAAAAGGCTAATCAACCTTAATCAAAAGATGGACGAGCTATCGATTGCTGGAAAATAGGACAGACATGAAAGAAACTTGGCCATGAATTTCATGTTCTCTATTTATGTTATGGTTCCAAAAATATTTTCGTAACTGGTGAATCTCAAGAAAGGTTACTAAAAGTAATGCTTACTCTTCATCACTGGAATAAAATGCTTTTCACTGGTTACCGACACGGGAACTGAAGACTGAAGTAAATAAAAATAGTTTCGCTACCAATAGCGATATCTCTACCGCTATTGGTAGCGAAACTATTTTCACTCCGTTTAGGTTTGACCAGCCCTTCTATCCAAGTTACAATCGAATCGTTCGCGCCGAATGCCTCGAGTAGGCCGCGCCTCCGATTTCTTTGTTTTCACGTCATTTCAACGCTCAGTCACGTGGTCAGAACAAAGGAATAGGAGGCGAAGCCTACTCGAGGTGTTCGGCGCGAACGAAACGATTGTAACTTGGCTAGGGGGGCAGGCTTTTATATAGGCGTGTAATGCCTGTCTATTATAAATAAATTAAATAAATTGCCATGTTTTTTCTTGTGTTCCTAATTATCAGAACAAGATTTGCCCGAAAGAAAATTGTAAAAATCCAAAATTAAAAATCGTATCCTAGCGAAGTCGCTGCGGGCATGTACTAACAAACATTTTTATTTTTTTCTACATTGCAAGGCATTTCTCAAGTCACGTTGACCGCAGCACCACACTGAAACTTTTGTTTCGTTTATTATTATTATTATTTGAATTCCGTACGTGTCCAGGTTACAAAGTAATGGAGTGGAGCTCGGACATGGACATGCAACGAACATGAATGATAACGAAGCGTATTCTTTTATATTTTTTGTTTCTAAATGTGAGGTGTTCTTTTTTGGGCATTGCGGGTCGGGCTTGTCGTGTAAGGGAAAAGAATTGGATGGTACTTTATATAAAATTATATGTCTGTTTTTTAAATTTAATTTAGTTTAGGAAGGCCGTTTTGTTTTTCATATTGGCGTTTTGAAATTACATTAAAACAAAATTTTGTAAAAGTTTTTTCTCATTGCTTTTTTATGGTTATTGTTAGACTTTTACTGACTGTAATCCGCTAGTTCCTTTAGTTGACCTGTAAAAAAACCAATTGTCGCTTACGAATTTTAAGTTTTTAGATTTTTTGCTAATTTTGTGCTATGAGACCTTGCTTCATGCCAAATTTCAGGATTCTAGGTCAACGGAAAGTACCGGGTACTATAAACGACCGCATCTTTTTTTTCAATAACTCAGAAGTATGATTTTCTCACAGCTTCAAGAGACCGTAGATTTGAGTATATGGTTTTAATTTCAACTCGAGACCACCACGCGTTCCTGAGATTAAAGGGCTTGACAGACAGGCAGACAGACGGACAGACAACAAAGCGATCCTATAAGGGTTCCGTTTTTTCCTTTTGAGGTATGGAACCCTTAAAAAGAATTATTAAAATCGCTCTAGCCGTTCTCGAGTTTTAGCGAGACTAACGAACAGCTATTGATTTTTATTTACATAAATTATTTAAGTTTATCTATATATATAAAAGGGGAAACAGACTGACTGACATATCAAGGCACATCCGAAACTACTGGGATTACTTCTGTGAAATTTTGCTCAAGGTTTCCTTTTATGACGTAGACGAGTACTAAGAAAGGATTTTCCAAAATACTCTCCCTAAGGAGATAAAGCGGGGGTCCAAGGTTTGTATGGAGAAACCTACATTTACACGAGCGAAGCCGCGGGCATAAGCTAGTGTTTTATACAAAGTTACTGTTATTACAAAGCATAAGCTAGTTTTATACAAAGTTACTGTTATTACAAAGCATAAGCTAGTGTTTTATACAAAGTTACTGTTATTACAAAGCATAAGCTAGTTTTATACAAAGTTACTGTTATTACAAAGCATAAGCTAGTGTTTTATACAAAGTTACTGTTATTAAAAAAATACACTGCTTCTAGCGTAGTGACTATATTACCCATCGTTACTGGCTTTGCCTCGTCTGAGTTCTATTATTGAACGGAAACAAAGTAAGCTGTTTAACGTAGATTGGTTCCATGAAACTGGCTTTGAGATAAGCTTCGGAGAAACTTAGTTTTCGATTAAACTAGCTGCTACTACCGGCGTCTTCAGTAAAATACTGCCCCCCTAGCCAAGTTACAATCGTATCGTTCGCGCCGAACGCTTCGAATAGGCCACGCCTCCGATTCCTTTGTCCTGACGTCATCTCAACGCTAAGTCACGTGGTCAGAACAAACAGATCGGAGGTGTGGCCTACTCGAGGCGTTCGACGCGAACGAAATGATTGTAACTTAGCTAAGGGGGCTGATCTAACCTAGAGCGACAGAAGTCATTGGATGATTTCCCATTAAAAAAAACTTTACTATTAGTTCAGTAGTTTTTTTTAGAATGATATTAGGACACATACTTTTTAATTATGGAAGAGAAGTCTCATTCCTGCAAAAAACTCAAACTGTCGCTTTATGTCGCCGCATATGGGCCACATACCACCGCCATAAACGCCGCCACGAGAAGCTAGAAGCAGCCACAAGCCACTTGTGGCGATTAGTTGTTGCGCAGTGAGTCGGTCGAAGAAGGTTTAAATGCGCGAGTGGCGTGTGACAGCGTTTTGTATCGGCGTTTAGTGGCCAGTGCGGACCACAAGAAGCGAGCAGCGGTATTTTGTAGCGTGTGGCGGCTTCCGGCTTCAATCGTGTACGGCGAGTCCATATAAAATGTATGAAAATTACAGGAAATATACCTGTGGCGGTGTTTTGTGGTTGTAGCCGGTGGCTCGTGTGCGGCAACCTTTTGTGCTACAAAGGGTTATTGTGCTAGTTTTTCCAGAAGGTAGGATGGTAAGTAGATGAGGGATTGTTTGAAAGAGTTACTGCGGCCCTGAAGGAACAAGGGTGGGTTTTAGTTAGTTAAAGTCTGACACTTCCTCCCGCTACACAAAGAAAAGAGAGTTATTTGTTATTTCTTCGCATATTAAGGGAGGTAGGTAACAGCGCGTAGTTTTCCACGCGCGCCTCAAAGAGATGTCAACAAAACCGTAGGAGCCCAGCAGGGCCAATACCTACTACGGCCATGGGCTAACTTCCGGATACCTATTGTCCTACAACGGAAAAAGGAACAGAAAGAATATAGGTGTGGTTTTAGTTAGTAAAAGTTTTACTCTCTCTCGCTCCGCCCTAGAGCGGAAGAAGTCTTTAGATGATTATTCACCTCAAAAAAAAGTAAATATTTTGAGTTCCTATTGTAATTTTATTTTTGGTGTACAATAAAGACTATATACATCTATCTATCTATCTCAGAAAAAGGGTGGTAGATAGAGTGTTTAGAACACTCACAATGCTCAGAGTTAATACTAGTTAAATAAACTAACTTTTTTTTCCGTACACTCTAAATAAGGTTCAGTTGAAAACCAGCGTCAGGCAACTACCATGAAGTTGTCTGGCATTTTTGCTGAACTGGAACTATTTGGTGCAGGCGCGAGACACGCAATGTTAGTTATTTTATTATCTTATTTTTTTATCTTAAGTGTTTACATGTTGTTTCTGCATTGTGTGTATCTGTGTACGTGTGCCAAATAAATATTTTTCTTTCTTTCTTTCTTTCTTTCTTTCTTTCTTTCTTTCTTTCTTTCTTTTTCTTTAGTTAGTTAAATATAATAGGAAGCCAGCTTACAAACACTTCAGGTTGCTTCTCAATCTAACACCACTTGATCTAGAGATCAAACTCCAAACTAAGCAATAACCACCCTTAGTTGACTGGTAGAGAATGCCTAAGGCATTAAGTCGGCCTTGATACCGCTGTATTATATGAAGAATAATTTACGTATTGTATCTAATTATGTTTTATTTACTGTTATTCATATATATGTTTTTTTTTCCGTGGGAAACTCATCTTTAGTGTCAGACTTTTACTGACTAAAAACCCACTCCTGTTCCTTCGTTGCCTTCGTCCCAGGGCCACGGGTTTCGTTTTCACACTACCCTTGACCCCAGTTGGCTTCGACCCTGCTGGGCCCCTACGATTTGCTGACATCTCCCTGAGGCACGCGTGGAACAATACGCGCCGTCGACGACTTGGACTCGGTCTGGACGGTTACCGTACGATCGGACGGCGGGCTACCCATTGCTCGCCGTCCGCAAGCCCGCGCCTACGGTGGCCGGAAATCGGGATCAGAATCCCGGCGGCGGTTGGGGCGTGAGGACCGTTGCCTCACGCGATCGGCCGCCTCCTTTGCTAGCATTACTGCTTCGCAGAAGGAACTTCGCTTCGGACCATGGCCTTTACCAAGGCCCGACGCGAGAGATCGCCGCCGCCGATCACCCCCACGAGGACACGGCGTTGCTCTGACCAAGCGGGGCACACCACTACCGTATGCTCCACCGTGTCCTGCGGGCGGTCCACACAGTGGCGACACCCGGGCGTCGCTTCCGCACGAATCCGGTGCAGGAATTTCCCGAACTTACCGTGTTTGGTGAGAACCTGCGTCCTGCGGAAGGTGAGGACGCCGTGAGGTCTTTCCAACCACGCCTCAAAGAGGGGACTTACCGCCATAATTGTGGCGTGCCCAATTCATATATATGTGCATTATTTGAGTTAATTTGGATAATATAGTATATTTTTAATTTTCAAACTTATTTGCACTATGTCTACATCTCTCTTCCTTCTCTCCTGTCGCAGTTCTGATTTGTTCTTTTCTTAAATTGATAAGAATTAATTAATAAATCGTCATTATCATCATCATCATCATCATTTCAGCCGAAAGACGTCTACTGTTGGACATAGGCCTCCCCCAAGCGTCGCCACAACGACCGATCCTGTGCGTCTCACATCCATCGCATTCCCGCGACTCTCACCAGGTCGTTGGTCCACCTTGAGGGAGGCCTACTAACGCTGCGTTTTTCGGTGCGCGGTCGCCTCTCTAGAACCTTTCGTCCCCATCGATCATCCGTTCTACGAGCAATGTGCCCTGCCCACTGCCACTTTAGTTTGGCGATTCTTTGGGCTATGTCGGTGACCTTGAATGAATCACACTAAAATTAATATTATAAAGGCGAAATTTGTATATACATTTGTATGTATGTATATTTGTTACTCCTTCAAGTTCAAATGGCTCAACGGATTAGGGTGAAATTTGGCACACGGTTAGGTCTGACCTGGAGTGGGACAGGATAGCAAACTTGTTATCGCGGGATTATGTTTTCTTAGAACAATTTACTATTTCCACATAGGCGACGCCGCCAACAGCAAGTAGTTTAATCGAAAACTAAGTTTCTCCGAAGCTTATCTTAAAGCCAGTTTCTTGAAACCAATCAACGTTAAACAGCTTTCTTTCCGTTCATTATTAGAATTCACACATGGCGAAAGTCTTAACCAGCAACGATGGGTAATATAGTCACTACACTGAAACGGTGTTGGTATGGTACTTTGTTTTCTGATAACTTTAACTTTTATTTCGTGGAAGGATACAGACCTCGCAGTGAAACACGTTACCGTCATTTCGTGTGCAATAAATCATCATCATCATTTCATCACAAAAACGTCCACTGTTGGACATAGGCCTCCCCCAAGTGTCACCATAGTGAACGGTCCCGTGCGTCCATTGGATTTCCACAACCACTTTGTAGGAGGCCTTCCAACGCTATGTCTTCCGGTACGTGTTCGCCATTTCAGAACCTTTCGGTCCCAATGGCTATCCGTTCTGCGAGCAATATGCCCTGCCCGTTGCCACTTAAGTTTGGCGATTCTTCGGGCTATTTTGGTAACCTTGGTTTTCCTGCGGATATCCTCATTCCTAACTAAATCAGTTTCTAATAATAAATAGATTATTAGTTGTATTGTTTTTTTTTTTGTTTTTGATGTGGATAATCATCAAATGACTTTTACCACTTTAGGGTGGTGCGAGAGGGCTAGTTAGATTTTTACTGACTAAAATCCACCTGTGATAATTTAGTTAGCCTTTACGTTCCAGAACCACATTCGAACGAGCACCTGACTTTAGACTAAGAAGATCGTATAAAACAACATAAAGTTTAAACCCTTATCAAAACATCAGACATACAATCTCTTGAAGTCAACAACCTACGCACTTCTAAAGAAACTGAGACATTTCTTCTTTGCAAAATATTTAGAATATTATGAAGCTAAGAGCTCAAGAACGCTTGTGTGAGGTCTGTATACAAAAAAATGAATAATTCAGGTTTTTGCGAAGGATTGACATTGTGTGAATGTCAGGATTCAGTTTTGTGTAATACCTCCACGTGTGTGGTGGATTGAGTATACCGATATATTGAAAATGATATAGTGTTGGCCAGCTTGTATTTATTAGTATTGCAACAGAACTCTGCTTCCGCGTCTGCTTCTGCAGAAGTTCCGCATGGTTTTTCACTTCCGTTTCCGCTTCTGCTTCCGCAAAATTTATCACAGAACTCTAAATGGAAGAATTCAGCGAGGAGCCACGGGTGGGGGGCGCGTGGACGACTGGACACATCGGAAGAGGCGCGTAGGGTGAGGAAGCGGGGAGGTACACTAACTTGTGGCAACGAGTTTCTTTATTATTATAGTTTTTGGTTCATTCTACGCATCACCGCGCCTCGTGACGTGATTAAGACGTAAACCTTCTGTTGTTTAAAAAAATAAAATTGTGCTTTTCCTTTATAGTATTGACACTTCCGTTTCCGCTTCCGTTAAGATACTTCCGTTACATCACGTCATGTTAAGAAGATGGACAATGGTGGCCTATAGAAGTATTTGAAATAGTTACCACGGTCCTGAAACGCAGTGTCTCCTACGTCTTCATTTCTGATTTGATCAGCATTAACTAATCCATATAAAATATTATTATGCTGAAAGATATCCTCTCCAAGGAAAATATCAAGCTTGACTTCCGAAGTTATTTACGAGTATGTACGAGTATATCCTTATTATCTTGTGGTAAGTCATAAATGTCGACAGTAGGAAAGATATTACTCCCGCACTATGTATACTGACGACCAATCATTTGTAGTAAGTATATAAAAGTTTTTTATGGTCTATATTTACTGCAGAAGTAGTAATTCTGCCTTGGTAATCAATTTATTTATTTACAATCTTTTACAACATTACGGAGGAGATCAAAGGCATTGTATAATGGAAACTCACAAACTAAAAATACATTTAATAAAACAGTTATGACCTAAAACCATGACATATCTACCCGAAAACATTGAAGAAATAAAAAAATATATTTAAGAATGGGATAAAGTTATTCTAATGATGAAATACTGGCTTCTGTCACTGGCTTCGCCTGCGTAAAAGTAGAAAATATATGCCTATGTTACTTAGGAATAAAGTGGCTTTCTAAGGGTAAAAAAAAAATTTGCAATCAGACCAGTACGACATTTATGGTGTTACATAAGAACTAATCCTGCATCGCGCAATTAAAGTTCACCTCGCGATTTAAAACATGTAGAACAACCCGAAATCATCTATCGGACAGTTGCTCACCAGACATAACACCCGTCTGGCCGGAGGATCCTCCCTTGTCAATGGAGGTTTATGGGACTTTACTCTCTGTTCCGCATACCACCAAAATGTAAACTTAACCTCTTTATAATATTAGTGTAGATGTAGATATAGACTACCTTCTGCTAGTGGCTTCGCTTGCGTAAAAGTCTAAAATTGTCCCAAGAGTGTCCCAATACTTTTTGGGACATTTTTTGTTCTCCTGAGGTAAAAACTATCCAACGTCCTATTACAGAACATGGCCTACCTGTATACCAAGGGGTTCATGCAAATCCATTCAGCCGTTAAGACATGAAAAGGTAATAAATAGAGAGACATATTACTTTTTAATGATCCGTACCTCAAAAGGAAAAAAAAACGGAACCCTTATAGGATCACTTTGTTGTCCGTCCATCTGTCTATCTGCCTGTCTGTCTGTCAAGACCCTTTATTTCGAGAACGCGTGGAGGTATCGAGTTGAAATTGAAAACATATACTCAAGTCTGCGGTCCCTTGATGCTGTGAAAACAATCAAACTTCTAAGTTAACGGAAAAAAAGATATGGTCGTTTATGTCGCAAAAAAACGTATATTTCGACACTCTCAAGGAAATCAAAATTCATAGGTTAGTTCCCGTTGCAGAATCATGAAATAATGAATAGAGCGATCTTTCTTTATACCTAATTTAATTATTCTTTATTACTACAGACATAGGAATAAATTTGAAAACAGTAAATTTGTAACAACAACTGTCACCCCTCGGGCGTCCCGGGGGTATTATTATTACGTCATTGCGCGTTTTACGTAAATCACCAAAAAAAAAAAATAATAATAATAAAAACTATTTCTGGATTTTTCTGGGAAAAACAAAAATATAAAAACTAAAATTTTCGGCAAAAAAAAAATCGTACAAACGTGTGTACAAAACGACAATTAAGAGTTTTTCAAGGTCATTCAAGTTGTACAGACGTATGAACAATCGGCGCTCGAGGGGTTAAATATATATATGTCATTAAAAAATAATAATAATATAGTCGGACTCGCACACTGAGGGCAGTGCGCGAGTCGACTCGCAGTTGCCCAGTTTTTTTTAATGACATAAACTAGTGTTTGACTGCGATTTCACTGGATTAGGTGATATCTGATGATCTTATTTTAGGTATGGATATTGGAACTGCACTGAAGAGTGAAGTTGCCAGTGAAATCCATCTTTCTTTATTTTATTTATGTACATCAACCGGAAGACGCAGCGTTGGAAAGCCTCTCACAAGGTAGACGAATGACCTAGTGAGGGTCGCGGGAATCTGATGGCTGCGAGACGCACAGGACCGGTCATTGTGGCGACATTTGTGGGAGGCATATGTCCAACAGTGGTCGTCTTTTGGCTGAAATGATGATGATGACATCAATCAGTTAAATTTTTAATAGTGTAATCATTTATGCCTACTTTTGTATAAACATTAGCACCTATTTCAAAAAAGTACTAAACGACTACCAATACAAACGCTTAACGCAAATAGCAAACGTTTTGGAAACACTTCCAATGTGCTTACAGCTAAAGTGGAATATGCTACCGGAGTCCTGGCGATCTTATGACAAAAATGAATAAGCTATTTTTTTTTATTATTATTAATGATAGGATAGCGTTTGACCACCATCTCACCTGATAGTCAGCGATAATGTGGTCGACGATGGAGTACGCTTGCCTAGAAGTAGCCTATTCACTCTTGACTTAAAGACCCCTAAGTTGTAGCTATCAGGAAACACAGACTCCGGCAAGGAATTCCACTCCTTAGCTAGTAAGCGACCACACCATTCACCATTGCTGACCACATCATCGCTTACCATCAGTTGAGATAATGGTCAAGCGTGAGCCGGAATCTGAAAATCCTATTGACGACGAAAGCAAATTCATCTATGTACTGCGAAACTCAATAATATCAAAGCCAAACCTTCTCTTCAACAACAGCTTCAAAATTTCCTGCAATTAGTATCCATAAAGGAATCCTACTTCTTGTTATATACTAACTAAGTACTTCTAAGCTCCGCATATAGCACTTAGTATTCTCCTTACTCACGAAGCTACCGTTCATTATAGGATCGTTTAGACGAGAACAATTTCTCGCCTGTTGAAAGGCGGGATATCATTCATTCAACTAGCACGGTTTTTTGAAGTAGAAGATCTTCCAAAGATTTATCCTGCTCTAGGGTGGAGCAGGAGGGTGTGTCAGACATTTATTGACTTTTTAGTCAGTCTAAAAAGTATACCTGAAGGACACAGGTGTGATTTTCTACATCTGTGTCAGAAACTCCCGGGCATCGGTCCCGCTGGGCCTCTACGGTTTGTTGAAATTTTTTTCAACAGTCTATATCCTACGACTCCTACGGTGGCCGTGGATCATCCGGCAACTCCTGTCGCTGCGGCTGGGGAGTAAGGAAATCTACAACTAGCACGTCTATATTAAATCTATATTTGCCTAATCAGTCCGCATGCTAACAAGAACCGCTTATCATGCAATATCCTTTGATTTGACAGAATAAACTGTGATATCGTTTCAACTTTCGAGACGAGAATCTCTCTCCATGTAAACGAGAGTCAAGAATAAATAATTCAAGACATTCGGTTGGAAACGATCTGCGAACATTGCTAGTAACAAGTTAATGTGTCTCGATTTCTATCACACGAACTGACAGTGACTTTGTGGGAGGCACTATTAAATTTATATGCTAGAAGATGGGTTTTGTAGGGAATAAGGCCCTACAAAACCCATCTTCTGGGTCCCATCATATTGGGTTAACAAATTTTTTAAACAGTGGTTCGTGTTTGTTTTTCGTTACTCATAACAATATAATAATATTCCTCAACTTTCACACAACGCGATCTAGTCCCAAACTCCTCAAATGGGCCTCATCAGAAGGCTTAAAGTCACCCAAAGGGCAATGGAAAGGGCTAAGCTCGGAGTTTCTTGGCGTGTTCGCCTCAGAAATGGAGATATTCGCAGGAGCACTAAAGTTACCGACATAGCCTGAAAAATCGCCAAACTTAAGTGCAACATTTAACATTTTTCGCAGAACAGATGGTCGATGGGGACGAAAAATTCAGGAGTGGCAACGTGTACCTAAAGACGCAGCGCTGAATGGTCTCTTACAAGGTGAAACAATGACATTAAGAGGGTTGCGGGGGAAATCCGATGGATGCGAGACGCACAGGACTGGTCCTTGTAGTCGACACGTATTTCGGCTGAAATTATGATGATGATACAGGAACTCAATAAAATAAGCATCATAAAATCAATATTTTAGCATAATAATCCCACTGCTGGGACTCAAATCTAAAGCACTAAAGCCGTAATCCACCAACCTGGCCCACTGTGGTTTCTTAACTTTGATAATTAATTTGACAAAAATGAGAAAATTTCAAATAAAGTACAATGAACTATTTGTATGACTATAATAATATTCTATAGTCACCTGTACAATATTAAATTAATATGCTATATCAATTCCTAGGAATCGCTATAATAATAATGCCGATCCGGCTGAACAATGCTACGTTGCTACGGTGCTACGATATCGCTACGACGTAGCACATTGCTACGAGTCGCCATTGTTCTTCAACTTATTGTGTATTAGACGGGTAGTTTGTCATATTTGATTTATTGCTATAGGTAGAGTTGTTTTATTTTATAGAGAAAGAGGTTTTATTTTGATTAGTTTTTTTAACGTATTGGTAAGGCTTTATTTATTTATTGAAACTTTATGCACTAGTATATAAATAACACTGTACAAAAGTGGACTTAATGCCTTAGGTATTATCTACCAGTCGACCTTAGGGTTGTGCAGAAACATAACATGGCAGGTTAATTTAATAAATTATTTTAATTTTAAATCGTGTCTATAGGATACTAGAGTCCTTCTCTTAGAGAGGAGGCCCGAGTCCCTGTAGTGGCAACGTTATAAGGCTCGTAGGGGCCCAGCAGGGTCAAAGCCTACTGGGGCCATGGGTGATGCGAAAGAGACCCCCGGGGCCCTGGAAAAATGGCAAGAAAGGAACAGGAGTGGGTTTTTAGTCAGTAAAAGTCTGACACTATCTCCTGCTTGCTAATAAATAACATTATATTGCTGTATTTTTATAGGATGTTACTAAATATCTTATGGCAATTGTGATAGAAACTAAAACTAAGGCCAAAAAAATTGTACAATTAGGGTCAATCCGTAAAATACGAGTAGAAGTAAAAAATAAATTGCAATGCTACCTATAAAATAGGAAAAAAATGGCACAGTTGGTCCGTGGTGGTGGTTAACTTTCATGATATTATATTACACTAGCTTCTGACAGCGGCTTCGCCCGCGTGAAAGTCGATTTCTCCATACAAACTTTGGACCCCTCGTTTCATCCCTTTAAGGGGTGAATTTAGGACAATCCGTTCTTTAAAAATGTCTACACCCTATAAGGAACCTACTTGTCAAATTTTAAATTTGTAGGTGTGTCTCAGAAACTATATTTCTGAGATTTCGTGATTAATCAGTGAGTGGTATTTTGCTTTCATATATATAAATTTCAATACTTAGTTTCTGTTCCAATTATGGAACCATTTTATAAAATGGAAGTTTATTTCCAAGTTCATATTTAAAAAATAAAGGACAAAGAAAAGATAAATGGATAGTTTGAGATATGATATAAAAGGGAGTCAGTGATAGCGTGACGGTTGACAGGTCAGAAAGGCGAAATAACACATTTTTTATGGTTCGGTACCTCAAAAGGAAAAAAACAGAACTCTTATAGGATCTCTTTGTTGTCCGTCTGTCTGTCTGTCTATCTGTTTGTCAGTCTTTCAAGGCCCTCTATATCGGGAACGCGTGGAGGTATCGAGTTGAAATTAAAACCATGTCCTCAAATCTGCGGTTCCTTGAACCTGTACAAAAACCAAACTTCTGAGTTAACGGAAAACGATACTTCCCGTAAACCTAGAATCCTGATATTTGGCATGAAATAAGGTCTCTTAACACAAGTATAGGAAAAAATCTGAAAACTGTAAATTTGTAGTTTTCGTCACCAAACACAATTTGTTTTTGCAATTTGGAAAAATCTTAATATCTCAATTTAGGAATTGAACTGTTTTCATAAGTAAGATTGTAAGGATCCCTTAGTGCATGAGTCCAACTCGCACTTGATGATAATGATTAAAAGTATTTTTGATATATCAAGAAAAATAAAAACACTTAACTAATTAAAACTATATTATACACTAAAGATAACTCTTAGCTAAAATATGGCGTCAAAAATTCCTCCGCATCACTGTCGACTGGAAGAGAGCCCAAAAGGCTGTTGGCAATCCACGTTGTACGGCAATGTTTAATCTCTGACCGAGGTAAAAGCCAGCCCTTGGGTCACGCGAAGTGTCAATTAGGCTTTTGGATATAATTCTTTCAAAAGCGTATGAGCACTCGAATTCTACGGGCCAAACATTTATTTATTATCATCATAATCATCATTTCAGTCAAAAGACATCTAGTGTTGGACATTGACCTCCGCCAAATGTCACCATAATGGTTGGACCTGTGCATCTCACATCCATCGGATTCCCGGGACCCTCACCAGGTCATCGGTTTATCTTATGGGAGGCCCGCAACGCTGCGTCTTCCGGTCTTCTTTAATTTATTAAAAACTAGCTGACCCGGCGAACTTCGTACCGCCTAATAGTAAGGATAACGTCATCTACTGGCATCACTAGAACAGCATTATTCATTTTATAATGACATTTTATTAGAGGTGGTGTTGTTTTTCAACACCAAAATTAGCCAAATCGGTCCAGCCGATATCGAGTTTTAGCGAGACTAACGAACAGCTATTCATTTTTATATTGTATAGATAGATATAGATATAGGAATTCTCTTTACCATTTTAAAATTCCGGAATACGGAATTTTAAAACGGCCTTATGATAAGGATATCACAACCCTACATTTGCGAACTTACAATGAATTATTCAAAGCCACCGTTACATATCACCTGATCGTTGCCGCCTAGTGGTATATAAAAGTAGGTACTGCCTTTGGCAGGGTTGCTCCATTTGTCAGTCAGATTAGATGATCACAAGAAAATAGCGACTTTTTAAGTAGAAAATATTTTAATGGTACTGAAAGCACGTAGCTCTAAGTCTTCTGAAATATAAAGGTATTTGGAAAATTTAAGTATTTGTTGTAGTTAAATCTTATTTTACTTATTTACTAACACTTTTCCAATGACACCGTTCGCGAGAATGTAATAAAAATTTTAACACCCTTGTAACCCTATTTTATGTCTTTATTATTCGTTTCGGTTAGACTTTGTGTCAAACAGGATGCCCCATAACTCATTAGCATTATTCAGGACATTAAAGCACTCATGAATATGAATAGCTTATAATAATAATAGGTTCTAAACCAGGTGGTTAACACAGGTGGTAAACAGGTGGACAACAGCGTTTTTCCGTTTTTTAGGAATTTTAGACCTCTAAAATTCCTAAAAAACGGAAAAGACGCTGTTGTATTTATTTATTTGTTTAGTTATTTATTTATTGCAGTTCTGATGTGAATAGATGTTACATTATTGTATTATCTCAAACATGGACACTTGTTAGGGCACAGCAACATTTATATTGTTAATATTGCATGCATATTGTACAGTCAAGAGAGATAAAGTTTTAGACTTTTGCTGACTAAAACCGCGGTGTGAAAAATATTTTTGATTCGTGAGCTAGACTTAAGATTGCGTAATTTTTTTAAATAATTCTTTCTTTCTTTTTCTTGTATTCCTACAGTTTCCCTTTCCGTTCGCAGTAACTCTTTAGAACAATTTGACAGACCAAAAATGTGATGTCAAAAAATGGAAATAAATGTGTCTTAATATTTATTGTAAAATTAAATAATAATAATAAAAGCTCTAAACTAATTACAACTAACTAAAATAAACTAAAATATGGCGTCGTAAAACTCCTCAGCATCACTGTCAGTGAGATTGCAATATTAAGTAATATTATTTGATTCTGTTAAAATTATATAGTTCTCCGCCAACTTGCAGCAAGAGCGTGTATGGTAGTTTCCTCTCAACGCCTTATGAAGTTAGTCCGGCAGTAACTGTGTTTACTACAACTTGTTCTTAAAAGCACTGCCCGCGCAAGTTAACCAATTAATGCGACCACAAAACTCAGTTACTAGTTTAAACTAATATAACTGGAATATTGGACTGGTTCCCTTGGTGAATAGAATATGAGGAGACTGGAATTATTCCCATTAAGGCTGGGTACAAGAGTTATAAGTATACATGTGGATGGGTGGAGAGGGAGAGGGAGGCCAAAGAAAAAATAGATGGATTGTGTGAACAGTGATATGAAAGAAAAGGAAGTTAGTGATAGCTTGACGGTTGACAGGATAGAATGGAAGAAAAAAACGTGTTGCACCGACTCCAAATAAGACGGGACAAGGGCAGGAAGATGATGATGATGATGAAGGCTGATTAGAAGAGTATGCAAAATAATCCTCCCAACCGAATTTCGATCACGATGGCCAATCAGGATGGCAACCAACCGATTGACCTTCATGAAGGTTCGCGATTACATTTGTAAGAAGTTGGCAGTAGTTTCGTCACAGCGCTAATTTATTTTCTTATATTTATTTAACAAACACTTAAAATCGAAAAGAACAAATACAGATAAAAGAGTACAAATATGCTTCTTATTATTTGTTTGCACCAATTATTTCAAAAGATTCGTGTGTTCTTCTTTTTCATATGTTTTTTTCTCTTCGTAGTTTGAGTCTACAAGACTCAAACTACAACGAAGAGAAAAAATATGAGTATATATTTATATATAGTGTATTTGTTAGTTTGTTAGTTTACAGGTATGTGTATTTACATAAAGAACCAACAGCTTTACGCGCTTTCCGAGGCACGGGGGTATCACACCACCAACTTCCAAACTCCGGGCAACTACAGAGCAATTCCTAATGGAAAAACAAAATAACATTTTTTGCCCGACCCGGGAATCGAACCTAAGACCCCACGCTCAGCAGTCGCGCTTGCGACCACGAGACCAACGAAGCAGTCAAAAGAGTATGCAAAATATAACGATCACAACAGGTACACGTAGGTAAATAACATAAAAATGTACAGTTAATAAGATTATATTATACTAGCTTTTGCACGCAGCTTCGCCCGCTTACATTTTACACTTTAAGAGATTACCTCTCACAAAAAAAAAACAAACGTTACCTCTTTATAATATTAGTGTAGATAAATAAAATAAATAAAGTATTAACATTTTCCGGTATACAGTATCGGATTCTCTATTAAGCCTCCACAAAATGGCTTGAAAGGCTTATTTAGAAATAACAATATTCCAAGTAAGCTAAGCTTATAATAAGCTGGATCAAGTGCTCACAAGTTCCTAACTAGTAGGTATAGTTAACTCTTTAGGAACTTTGTAGGTAGTTGCAGAACTGTTATTGGAAACCAATTCCGCTTACCAATATAATGATGGGCTTTAGAAGAGTATACAATTATAAAATAAAATAAGCACTTCCATGCTGGACTGTGTGTGAATGGTAAAACGTTTTTTATATAAAATATAGATGACTTCCATCATTATTATCATCTTTCTGCCCTTGTCCCGTGTTATTGGGAGTCAGCGTAACGGTCCACACAATGGTGACACCCGGGCGTGTCTTCCTGCCCTGGTCCCGTGTTATTTGGAGTCGGCGCAACGGTCCACACAATGGTGACATCCGGGCGTTTCTTCTGCACGAACCCGGTGCAGAAACCTCCCGAATTTACCATATCCGGTGAGAACCATGCAGAAGGTGAGAACGCCGTGTTGTCTTTCCAGCCACTCCTCAAAGAGGGGACTTACCGCCATAATTATGGCGTCCCCTGCACTGGGTTGGTTGCGACAGTCGTTGTCGCCATTTTACCATAGTCACCCATCGTGCTGTCACTAATTTCTTTTTCGACGACTTCTAAAAACAAAACTTTTGAAAGCCAGTATTTTTAGTTTTGTAGTTTCGGTCTTAACACTCGGATTTATCAAAATCGATCAATATTTGACGAAGATATCACTGAATGAGTTATAAAACAAATAAATAGTATGTAATAATTCGATTATTGGACGTCAGAATGAGCTAAAACCTAAAAGGACAATTTTTTTTTATTGTTCCATAAATACAGTCTTTTTTACATTTTTATTAAAGCAGAATTGGTTTGTATTGGTACTCACATTCGCATAACCACACTGCTTAATCAGTAACGCTAGATGACAACTCAATTGCGATAATACAGAAATTCAAATACCCATAAAAAATTCATACACCAGTGATAGGCTGCATGATGACAAAAGCCATATTTTAAGAAACGTCCTCATTTTTATTTTATATGTCTCCGCCGAAAACCACTCTTTTATTAAATATTAATCTGACAAAAAATATCCTTAATTTCGACAAGTTTTTAATAAAGATTTTGTTTTTGGGTTTCAATAAATATGACATTAATTCAATGGCAAAAATGAGTGTTGCAACCCACAAATAAAATAAATTAAATAGTCAATTGTTGTAAATGCTAACCAAAATACAGTATGACAATTGTAACGTACGGTCAAGATCAATTACCATCAAAAATCACTTGGTAACTGTACCCTCCCACTCAATACCAAAATAATGTCTCTGAGGAACAATCCGGTGTTAAAACCCTCTCTATTCTGAAGATAATGTGGGACAATCGTTCACTCAACCGGTGAACGAGAGTACCGACACTCGACCTAAGTGCGGATAACGAGACCACTTCAAGATAAAAATGTACCTTTGGCTGAAGAACTTTGTGTGACCACTATACCTTAATGGAGAAATGTTTGGGTTTTATTTTAGTTACTAGCACAACCCATCTTCGCAGTTTTTTTTTAAATTCTCGTCATTTCTCTACTATATGCATTATATATTGTATACCCTGATAGCTACAACTTAGGGGTCTTTAAGTCAAGAGTGAATAGGCTACTTCTAGGCAAGCGTGCGCCATCGTCGACCACATCATCGCTTACCATCACTTGAGATAGTGGTTAAACGCGAGCATATAATAATTAAAAATAAAAATACAAAATTAAATTTAAATCCAATTGTGGGTTAAGCGCGCCTGTGTACATCAGCTGTCCTATTTTTATTGTTTTATAAAACGTTGTGTGAAAAATAAAGAATACAAAACCTTCCTAATGAATTACTCTGTCTATTGATGAAATCCGTATTAGTAATTTTTGAGATTATTGTAAACAGACAGACAGAGAGACTCGTATGCATATTATAAAACTAAGTCCACTATATCATTACTCTGATTTTTTTAACGGCTCACTCGAAGGCAAGAATCATTTTAGCCGAAAAGCGTCCACTGTTGGATATAGGCCTGATCCAAATGTCGCCACCAGCAGTGTGTCTCGCATCCAGCGGATTCTCGAGACATCACCAGGTCATCGATCCACCTTAAGAGAAGCCTTCCAACGCTGTGTCTTCCGGTAGGTACGCGGTTGCCACTCCAGAGCCTTTCGGCCCCAACGACCTTCTGTTCTGCGAACAATGTACCAAAGACCTATAACAAGACTAAAATAAAAATAAATATTTTTTTGTATTACTTTCGAATATGTATTCTTTCATACAAGCATAAAAACTCATTAGAGAAACAATTTCTACAAATGCAAAAAGTTTTGTTCAGTGAGCAAAAGGCTCTGATTACCCTCAAGTGAAAATAAACGCAAAGAAAACCCGTTCTATAAAAAATAACGGAGGCATTAAGTGTGAACGGGACACAGGTTGCAAAGACACAGAGTAGATTGGTACAGAAGCCCAGCTCCGTGCAACGCGCTAAAACAGACGTACGCACACATACGGCGATCTCAAACACATGCCGGTCGAGAATGCGTTTGCACCGCTGTCCATGAAATATGTCTATGTCATTCTGCTTAAATATTGGAACAGAAAGGGTAACTAACGGAACGGTAAATGGTAGGTTTTAGTCTTTAAGAGTCTGATATTCTCTGTTGCTCTACCCAGAGCGGGAAGATATTTGATGATTTCCCACATCAACAAAAATAATCACTTAAAAAAGTGGTCCCTGGTGAGCCACAAAAATTTACAACGGCTTAACATGTTTTCGAGGCACGGAGAGGTTTCTGTATCTAATGAATGATCATCCTTGGCGGCGACGACCTCTTACCTGGCCAGCCTGACCGGCCCTGGTTTAGGACATGGTCTGGAGTGAGGAAAAATGGGCGACGGTTGCCGTTCAGTAACCTTCTGGACCGGAGGCCTCAAAGAGATGTCAGCAAAACCGTAGGAGCCCAACAGAGCCGAAGCCTACTAGAGCCATGGGTCGACCTCTGAAAGGGTTACCCGTGCCACCGGGACGCAAAGGGCAACTGAAGGAACATAGGCGTGGTATTAGTCAGTGAAAGTCGGGAGAAGTCTTTGGATGAATTCCTACCTTAAAAAAAAGACTGATTATATAAGTATGAAAACTTAGATGTCGTTGAACTTCTTTTTTTTTCAGTTTATTGAATTCGGGGTTTTTATCTACATGGATACGCCAACCCCATCGTAATCTCTTAGTTCTAGTTATACAAACTTCAAGCTCATTAGTGAGATAGGGCATAAGCTCCGTGTTAAAACGGGTGACTCCCGCTCCGGCTCGTTCTTGGTGCAAAGGTTAGCCATTGCTATCCAGCGTGGCAATGCAGCAAGCGTTTTGGGCACCTTTGCGCCGGGAACAGTTAGGGGCGGGTTATTTGACTAGCTTGACATGTTTTAACTGTAATTATTATTATTGTAGTTATACAAACTAAATAAATACTTTGAGTGAGAGAGAATCATCAATCTTTGCTAAACTACTTAGTATTTTTGCCAACAACGATTTAGGACTTGCCAAAATAGTTTGTACTAATCCAACATCTAGGAAATTTAGTTTAAACTCTTTAATAATTGATTCTTTCTCGTCTTTGTTTCTTTCACAATCCATCAGCAAGTGGAGAATATCTTAAATTTTATTGCATATTGCACAATTGGGTGGTCGTTGACATTCTGCCTCTAACTGTTCTTTGTCACAAGCTTATCCCTTGCCTAGTGACCCATTTCTCATAATTGACTCTTGCAGCTTCGCGGAAACCATCTGATACCGTCCGGAATATTTTTATTTTTAGCTTGAAATGTTGTATGCTATGAAGATGATCGCGCGTTATGTTGTCGCTTGCTTCTCAATTGTTAAATCGGTTAGAACTATCGTGACTTGAATAGCTGTCGGTATTTTATTTGTCAAAAACATTTGTAGGTTATAAATCTATTGGAACGATTACAAAAATAAAAAGTTATAACATGTTTTGCCTAGAAAGGCGTACAATAAATATTAATAATATTCAAAGTACAAAAATTTACGTCAACTTAATAATAATGTCTCAATTACATCAAATATATACGTGTCAACATTATCATTTAATAATTAAAAATTTCTTCATGCTTTTATTAAAACTATTAATATCCAAATCTTTGAATGCCTTTGGTACTTTGATAGATAATTTTGGGGCCATGAAGAACTCTAAGAACTATATTTCAACGGGACACCATGGCGGCGCGACCAGTTGCGCCGCCATCTATCAGTAAGCTACCAAACTAGACACCATACAGACACCAGAAACGCTACACCACACTGACACTGTCAAAATGAACCTAAAGTGCACGCGTCCGAGCTGGTCGCGCCGCCAATTTGGTTGCGCAACCAAACGGACACCAGGCGAGTAACTCTCTATAGAGGTGTATACATTTTGTTGGTAGCGGCGACTGGTCGCACCGCCATGGTGTCCTAGTAAAATATAGCCCTTACGCATGAGGGCTGCTTTAGCACTATATATACGAAGTCTCAGATTATCACGTGACTTGACCTAAAAAAGAACTTTCTTTTAACGTTGTGGACATTTTTAAAGACTGATCCAATTAAGTTTAATACCTCATAACTAATTAGTAGATTAACTTCGAGATTACGAGTATTACAATGTTTTTGTTTTGAAATGTTTATTTTTTATCAAATTTTATTATTGTTTTTTTAGGGTTCCGTATCCAAAGGGTAATCAGGACCTTATCCTGCTGTCCGTTCGTCGATCTGTATGTCTGTCCGACTGTCACCAGGCTGTATCTCATAAACCGTGATAGACAGTTGAAATTTTCACAGATAATGTATTTTGTTGCCGCTATCAATTTATACTAAAAATAGAATAAAATAAATATTTAAAGCTCCCGTATAACAAACGTGATTTTTTTGCCGTTTTTTGCTACGGATGGTATATAGCCTTCGTGCAAGTCCGACTCGCACTAGGCCGGTTTTTTTTCTTGAGAGCTTATGTTAATAATTGTTATTTCTTCTTTTTCAGGTAATTATGACTTCTTTGCGGTGCAAACCAACTACAATATAAACTGTATGTATACTTTACTGATTCGCAATGTCGGACATTGGTGACCGAAAGTAAATGTTCCATTTAGGTCAAGTCGGACAATAGTGACTGACACAACATTCCTTACTTCGACTGACATTTGCAGGTGATTGATCTTATGCGCATCACATAACAAAAAGGGCGAGTATCAAAAGACCGAAAGTGTGACCCGGGACAGTACCATTAAAATAATTTTTCTACACACTTATTTGAAAACTGACTCCTATCTCAACGCTTTTAGGCAAACAATGAAGTATATTTCGCACTAGTACGGAAAAATATCCTAGCTAGCCCCCAAACCTATTCAATTTATGATACTTAATAAAAAAACAAAACATCAGATTGATCGCCGGGCAGTCCTCACATTAGTCGGTCGCTGGACAGCCCCACGAAAATCGATCTTGTCGCGAATCTGCGAACTATTTCTTACAATAACACATTACTACAAAGTATCTATGATTATGATATTTTTTCGAATAAGTATGTTGAAAAACGTCGTTTGATACACATGGGCATTTGTCATTGCACTCTTTCGGAACCATAACGACCTCAGCTCGGACGTATATTATTCCTCGGCTGCAATGTCAACGTTTGTCCATTTGTAGCAAAATGTATTGTTTCGGTTCAGATCACGGTGAATTCATATAACCAGCAAGTAGTAAATAAGCACTTATATACAAGTAGAAAGTCCTTATATAAGATGGTTCCTTATTTTTTACCTTATCTCTAAGTAATAAACAAAAAACCGGATGTTTTTTTTTTACATACTGGGTTCCTTTGACATCGACGCACAAACGAATACAACGGATCCAGTACATGATTCTGAACCCCCAGTGGTGGATCTTTTCGTCAGCTATTTTCTCATAAGAAAAAAAATCTTTACGTTTTTTTAATTTAAACTCTAATAGATCGTTATTCTAACATTTCTAGTGAAATAAAATTAATGAATTACTTTTCAAATTAAAAATGTCTTCGAGATTGATTAGAATAACGATTTTATCTATCCCGATGACTTTTTAATTAATTAATTTATAATTAAAAAAAACTTTTTATTAAAAATATCATCGGGGTTGATTAGAATAACCATTTTACACAGTTTAAATTTAAATAAACAGATTTTTTTTTTAATTTGGAAAAAAACTAGGATCATGTACCGGATCCGTGGTATTCGTTTGTGCGTCGATGTCAAAGAAACCCTGTATATTTTTAAATTTCCTTTGGTAACTAGCGTGTAAATAAAATTACCAAGCTCTGTCTGTCCTACTGAAATGACAAAGTCTTTTCATTCAAAGAAAACACGAGCATTCAGCAGCACGCAAATCGGCTTGAGCAACAAGCCGATTTGATACAGGAGGATTTTAATTGAGTAATTCAATTCATATTTCTTCATACTTATGTTACCATAGATACGTGAGATACAGAATATAGACGACTTTTACGATGAATTTGAATGTACGAATATTCCCAAAACGAAATGAAATTACAAGACTTAATATCGCTCTTGTAATTTTATTTTATTATCTTCTAAATATAGACTTCTAACTTCGGCCAATTGTATTCCCAAAGGAATGTGCTCCCGGTATAAAAAAGTATCCTTTGTCATATTCCAGAATATGGTTTAGCTGTGTGCTAATTTTTATCCGAATCTGTTCAGCCTTTAAGTCGTGAAATGGTCTCGATGATCTAGGCCTTAGTGACTGTTCGGGCTTAAGAACCGCATACCTTGATTTCTCATGCGAGCAATGTGCTCTGCCCATTGCCACTTAAGTTTGGCGATTCTTCGTGCTGTATCAGCCACCTTGATTCTCCTGCGGATATCTTCATTTCTGATTCGATCACGCAAGGAAACTTCGAGCATAGCCCTTTAAATTGCCCTTTGGGTAACTTTAAGCCTTCTGATGAGACCCATTGTGAGCGGCCACGTTTCGGAACCATAAGTCATCACTGGCAACACGCACTGGTCATAGACTTTCGTCTTGAGACACTGTGGTGACGAGAAGATACCACGCAGCTTCCCGAACGCTGCCCAGCCGAGTCGGATTCCACGGTTGACCTCTTCCATCATCCTCGAAATTAGATATACCCAACTGGACTGTCTGTCCAAGGTAGACGTAATCGTCCACAACTTCGGGTATCAGAGTCTCCAATCTTGATAGGAGTGGGTGCTACATAGTGGTTTATCATGACTTTAGTTTACATTGACGACACTTTATTTTATTAATGTTGTGTGTTCCTGACAAACTACTTTTATTTCTTTCTTTCTAAATCGGGACATCAAACAGACAGGCAAACAAAGTTACTTTCGCATTATACTAGTTACTACGACTTGATTGGCCTGTTGGTCTAGTGGTTAGTGACCCTGATTGCTATGCCGGAGGTCGTCTGTTCGATTACCACCCAGGGTAAATGTTTGTGTGATTAGCATGATCATTTGTTCTGTGTCTGGGTGCAATTTATCTATAATATGTATGTATTTAGAAATATATAAGTATGTTTATCAGTTATCTAGTACCCATAACACAAGCTCTGCTTAGCTTGGGACTAGGCGGCGTTATGTGATGGTTGTGGAATATATATATATATTATAATATTAGTATGGATTGAATTCATGATATATTACCAGGCGCTATTGTTAAAACAGCGTCACATTTCAATCTCCGGTTTTTTAGGCGGCATCCCCAGGAAATTGCTAGCCGATGCGTAGCGATTGTGAACGAGCCATTACGAACGATTCTTTGTATTGGGGATATTTTTAGAAAATCGTCGAAGGTTTTTTTTACGATTTAAAAATAGGATGGGATTTTTCAATCTAAATTATTGAAACATGATGTAAACATAAATGGGAGTGGGAAATCTGAGTTCGATTTTAGCAACTCTTTAAGGCTGCCTTAATGTTTCAGTATGATCTTAAGGTGACTAGAAGGTAGCCCAGCTAGACTAAAACACTACGCTAAACGCTATTTAAATATAGAATTAGAATTAGAAAAAAAATAATCATAATATAATATTCACACCACTATCACACAACGCCGTCTAGTCTCAAGCTAAGCAGAGCTTGTGTTATGAGTACTAGAAAACTGATAAATATACTTAAATATTTCTAAATACATACATATTATAGATAAATTACACCCAGACTCAGAACAAATGATTGTGCTCATCACACACACATTTGTCCTGGGTGGGAATCGAACCCACGACCTCCGGTATAGCAGTCAGGGCCACTAACCACTAGACCAACAGGCCAGTCTAAACAAAAAAATATATACATACATAGTTTAATAGTAAAGATGACAAAAAAATATATTAAAATATCGGACACAATCTACCAATACTTACACACATACCTAATAATATACATCTATTAGATCTAACTACAATAATTAATTCCATCAATTGTTACTTTACCGCCATTTTCTCTCCTAACTTTGCTGTGCTCGACAGGGTCCATATTGATCTTGACTATACTTTATACCACCTATGTACATAATATGAAATGCAATAAAGTATTGACTATTGACTAGCTTCTGCCAGTGACTTCGCCTGCGTGGCAGTAGAAAAAAAAGGTTACCAAATTCCATACACCCGGAATAAAAACATCTTATATCCTATTCCAACATATTTTATGGTTTACCTGTGTGCTAAATTTCGCCCAAATCCGTGCAGCCACTTTTACCTACATACTTTTTATTACACTTGTACATACATTTTACTTACCATTTTTATTCCAAAATGGTAAGTAAGATTAAAAACTAAGCCCCACAAAATCATTGCAATGGTTTGACTGTGTGATCGGTGAGTCTCTAGACACACATACTGCGTATTTAAAATAAATATAATTATTTTAATTAGAAATCTCTATATATAAAACGAGATACTGACTGACTGACATCTCAACGCACGGCCGAAACTACTGGGCCTAGGAACGTGAAATTTTGCACAAGGCTTCCTTTTATGATGTAGCCAAGCACTAAGAAAGGATTTTCCAAAATTCAGCCCCCAACGGGATGAAATGGGGGTCAAAAGTTTGTGTGGAGAAACCTGCTTTCACGCGGGCGAAGCCGCGGGCAGAACCTAGTATAATATAATTAGAAATATGTTAAGTGTGAGTTCACTTAACATATTTCTAAATAACTGACCCACTATCACCTCTGCCTACCTCTTGGTACAAACAGTCGTGACATTATCATGTTTACTAAATTCACCAAAACCTACTGATATGACAAGAATATGATTAAAGTCATAATCATGGTTAAAACCACAGACTACACGCGCTTAGTCGGTAGAATACACTTATACAGCTTCAGTGAGCACATAAGTAGCAAAACTACCAATTATATGTCAGGCAAGTATAAATAAATTACACACGCGTAGTGACTTTATGTAAACAGTAAACATATGATACGTGTCACACAGAAATAAAGTTAATGATATGTATAATTGCTGCTATACGTATATTTTTCGATCGATGTTTGATTACCTATTCTGTATGCCACCATAGTATCGTAACAATAATAATAATTATAATAATAATATAATAATAATAATATAATATTCCACAACTATCACACAACGCCACTTGACGGCGTTGTGTGATAGTTGTGGACCTAAGCTAAGCAGAGCTTGTATTATGGGTACTAGACAACTGATAAACATACTTATATATTACAATGCTGCGAGAATGCTTTTTTTAGGGTACCGTACCTCAACAGGAAAAAATACTTAGTTGTATGTCTGTCTCTCAAGACCCTTTATCTCGGGAACGCGTGGAGGTATCGAGTTTAAATTAAAACTATATACTCAGATTTGCAGACCCTTGAAGAAAAAAAAAATCAAACTTCTGAGATAATGATAAAAAAAATTACGGCCGTCTATGTTGAAAAAAAACGTTTATTTCGACATTCTCAAGGGAATCAAAATTCGTAGGGTACTTCCCGTTGACCTAGAATCCTGAAATTTGGCATGAAGCAAGGTCTCATAACGCAAGTACAGGAAAAAAAAATTAAATTTGTAGTTACCTACGTCACAAAAAAAACATTTTTTTTTGCTATTCGGAAAAATCTACTTAACTCAATTCGGGAATTGAACAGTATGACGGCTGACAGGACAAATTGGAAGAAAATAATGTGTTGGGTATTGACGCAACACATTATTTTCTTTATTTATTTATTTAATCTTCATGCAACATAAAGTACAAAGGCGGACTTAATGCCTGAGACATTCTCTACCAGTCAACCTAGGGTGGGTTTTTTTCTTTCAATTTGTCCTTGAGTGTCCTTCATAATTTGTGTGACTTGAGGTCGCCCAAGTAACATAGTGCACGGGTTAGAATATTGTGATGATAATGAACATCAAAGTAGCGCACTAAGAGCTTTTTGACAATATTCAGGTAGATTTTTTAACAGATACATGGATAAATAGTCTTATTGGCATGAAATTAGATGCCTGAATAATTTACCGTAACTTTACAGAATATGTTAGTACTTAAAACAATATTAACATTACTGGAAACTATCTCACTAGCAATCAATTTTATTTTAATCATCAACAAAAATAAAAACTCAACTAAATTTTTTTTTTTTTTTTTCAAAAATGTCCATTAGAATTATAAAAACAAAACATCACCAAATGTTTACAAAAGGAATTTTTCCCTATAATTATTGACATCCAATGTTCAGTTTTGACCTACAATTCCTTTTAAATACCTGCTCATTATACCTTACCCTTTGTTAGTAAACATAATTACTAACTCATTGGAAGTTGAAGCAACTTGCAATTAGAGTGAATAATATATGGAACCATAGAATACGGAAACGGTAGCCACTGCTTCGTCTTTTTTTAACCGACTTCAAAAACTGAGGAGGTTATCAATTCGGTTGTACGGGTTTTTTTATGTGTTTTACCCCACAAATACTCGTTTATGAACCGATTTACAATTTTTTTTTTTAAATGTTAAATAAGAAACAAACAATACAGAGAAACACCGACTTCCGAAATTAAAGTTATTTTGATCATTTTAGTATTTTTTTTAGTGAAGTCGGTTTATTTTAACCGATTTAAAAAAAAAGGAGTTTTTTTGCAGTTTTCCATTGTTTTGTTCTTCGACCAGTATTTAACAACCTGTACAGCATATCTTTGTCTTCGTTTAAATGATCTTTCTATATGATAAGAAATCATTAATTAACTCCTTTTGGTCTGAGTGGAGTGAGAAGGAGTGATCGTCATCATTTCAGCCGAAAGACGTCTACTGTTGTACATAGGTCTCCCCCAAGTATCGCCACAACGATCCTTCCTGTTCGTTCCGCATCCATCGGATTCCCGTGTCTCTCACCAGGTCAGTCATTGGTCTACCACAAGTTAGACCGATGACTACTAAACTCGTTTAAAAATAAAAGGCCCGTTTTGACATTTGAGAAATATTCTAAAATGTAACTTGGAACGAAACTGAAAGAAAACAATAAAATAATAATTAATTAAATAAAATATTTAAAAAAAACATTACACATTATAAATTTTTTTGGCGCGTTAAAATTATATGATGGATTATATTTGTGAGTATTCTTTTTGCATACCTATTTAAGAATTCGTTTTGACAGGTGTCAAAACGGGCATTTAATTTTTTGACAACTTTAACGTTGCGCCGTGAAGTAGGTACGCGGTTGCCACCCCAGAACCTTTGAACCCTATTGACCAACTGAGAGGGCATCTCAAACTTTAATTGCACCCTAATGGTTTCGATCAATCAATAGGAAGCCGTTAAATACGTATCGTGACTCTTCCGTGCCTCTATGGGAAGGTTGGTTCCGGATACCATTTGTGGATTTCTGACAGTTATTACCGGTAAGCGAAGGTTAGTAAATCTGACACCTTACTTGCAACCTCATGCTGAACAAGATAATGCTCAAAAGCCAATATATCTTCAAGAAGTTTCAACTTGTTTTTGGGTTCGATGCCAAACAAACACTTATCGCAAATTGAGAATTCTGAATGGTCACTATAATTTTACGTGAATTTGGCACAATTTTGAATATAGGTGTGCCAGAGCTGCGGGATTGTACCAGAAAGTTACTTCAGCCCTGAAGGAACAAATGTGGATTATAGCCAGTAAAAATCTTACCCCCCCTCTAGCTCTACTCGGAGTGGGAGGATTTTGACAATTTCCTGCTATAAAAAAAGGTTAAGAATGTAAGCAAATATTTCCTTCCACTACATATGACTTTTTTTTTAGTTGGGAATATCATCTTATGACAAATCCTGCTCTTAGGCGCAGCGGGAGATAGTGTCAGACTTTTACTGACTCCTGTTCCTTCGTTGCCTTCGTGCCAGGGCCCTGGGTTTCGATATCACACTACCCATGGCCCCAGTAGGCTTCGACCCTGCTGGGCCCCTAAGATTTGCTGACATCTCGCTGAGGCGCGCGTGGTCTCCCTGAGGCGCGCGTGGACGACATATGACTTGAGTAATTCGTAGTAAATGTCGGTTAAAAGTATTCAATTGGACTGGTCACGGAAGAAAACCGTAGAATTAATCATGATCTTGTTCCATTTATCAAACTGCTTAGCTTTCGGGCGGTTCATTGAGTCCAAAGCCAAGGTAGCTGCTAGAAAGCTAGGCGTTCTTGCAAAGGTCCGGCGGTACTTCACACCGGGTCAGCTTCTAATGTTATACAAAGCACAGGTCCGATCGTGTGTGGAGTACTGCAGTCATATATGGGCTGGTGCTGCAAAATGCCATCTGGCAGCTTTGGACTCAGTAGAAAGGCGTGCGAAGAGGCTAATTGGGGATCCAGATTTGGTTAAGTCCAATCTACAAAGCCTCGAGCACAGGCGCAGGGTAGCCAGCCTATCGGTGTTTTACAGGTTGCATTTTGGAGAGTGTGCGCGGGAATTGCATGACCTGATTCCGCCATCTCCTTTCTACCATCGGACAACCCGACGTACGGCGAGTATACACCCTTACGTTGTTGAAACACCAACGGTCCGAACTAAGCGATTTGCTTCGTCGTTTATACCGCGTACATCGAGGGACTGGAACAATTTGCCTGCTGCTGTCTTCCCGTCCAACTATAATTTAGGTGCCTTCAAGGCTAGAGTGAATAGGCTCTTAATAAACTAGTGCGCCTCACCATCAATGATTGCATCACTGCTTACCATCAGGTGGGATCGCAGTCAAGCACTGGTTTATAGCGAATTAAAAAAAAAAAAAAAAGCTTTTGCACTATATTGGAGTCTGCTAACAGACTTTATACCTACCCCAACATAGTTAGAAACCGAGCCCTGAATCAGGCCATGGTCAAGATGGCCGCATGTATGAGGGAACGGACATCTTCACGACCCAGCCACTGTCACCCTGATCCTGACTGCCAGCCTAATAAACTAAGTACCTACCCCAGCATAGTTAGGAAACAGGCCTGGTTCAGGCCACGGTCCAGAGCGAGGAGGAATGGCAGGCGTTCGCCTCCTTTCGCGAAGCATTAAGCTAGCGAAGGAGATGGCTGCACGCGTGAGGGAATGGACATCCTCACGCCCCAGCCACCGTAACTCCTACCCCGAACCTATACCCTAACAGCCACGGTAGACGAGGGCTTGTGGACGACAATCAATGGATAGTAGCACTGTTTCACGCGCTCGTCAATGAGATCTATTTGTTTACTAGCTTCTGCCAGCAGCTTCGCTCGCGTGAAAGTAGGTTTCTCCATACAAACTTTGGACCCCCGTTTCACCCCTTTAAAAGTTGAATTTCCAAAAATCCTTTCTTAGTGCTCACTTACGTCATAAAAAGAAGCCTTATGCAAAATTTCACGTTCCTAGTCCCAGTAGTTTCTGCTGTGCGTTGATATGTCAGTCAGTCAGTTTCCCCTTTTATATATATAGATTTATTAAAACTTTATGCACAAGTAAGAAACACTACACAAAGGCTGACTTAATGCCTTAGGTATTTTCTACCTGTCGACCTAAAAGTGGTGCAGAAATATAACATGGTAGGTGCAACAAAATGATAAACTAGATTAGAAATGAAATAATAAATATATACTTAGATACATACAAACATACAAATTAACAATGTCATTATGAAAAACGAATTCAACAAATCAACGCTGTGATGATTACACCAACTTCCTGCAAATATATTCACGTGTCTTCACCTTGAAAAGGGATCGACTGGATTTCAGAAAATCATAGGGACTCAGCTGGGCCGATGCCCATTAGGGCAGCGGGTATTTTCTGAAAAGGAAACCCGTGGTTTTTAAACGCAAAGGGCAACTGAAGGACACAGGTGTGGTTTTAGTTAGTAAAAGCCTGACACGCCTTCCCGCTCCACTCAGAGTGTGAGAAGTCATTGAATGACCACCTAAAAAAAACATGACTATAGTTAGGAACAGGGACTTAGTTTGAAATAATCAGCGTAGATTGAGGTGGGTCTGAAGTCGCGTTGATTCCAAACTCTGTGTGTGAAAGAAACTTTGCTTCTTGAACCTTATCGTGGTTTCTACATAATGTATGGTACAGCCTTGATATTTGACGGTGCTTTCATTTATGTAAACATTCATTTGCAGTTTGTTTATGTTTGTTTTTCTTATTGCAATTAGTAGACTTTTACTAATTTATTAGACTTTAAATTCGCTATAAATTTTCGTATTTGTAATTATATCTATTACTAGCTTCTGCCAGCGGCTTCGCCTGCTTAAAAGTACATTTTACCATACAAATTTTGGATCCCCATTTCATCCCTTTAGGGGGCGAATTTTGAAAAATCTTTTCTTAGTTCTCGCCTACGTCATAAAAGGAAACCTTAGGCAAAATTTCACGCTCATAGTCCCAGTAATTTTGGCTGTGCGTTGATATGTCAGTCAGTCAGTTTCTCCTTTATAATAGATTTAACCTAAAGGTTGGCTGGGGAAGAAGAGCCTTGTTGCATTAAGTCCGCATATGTACCACTCACAGATATACTGTTTTATTTGATCTGTAGTTCAACTACTGTACATGAAGTTTAAATAAATAAATATGTATACGTAAGGTAATTAATATAAAGAAAGTAAAAGTTTTTATGATACGGTGTTTTAATGTAATTAATATAAAGAAAGTAAAAGTTTTTATGATACGGTGTGTGTGTTTGTATGTTTGTTGCTTCACGCTCAAACCGTCGAACGGATTTTGATGAATTGGATTGGGTAGATCATGTCCTTGAATAGTAAATAGAAGATTTTCACTTGGGATAATTTGATAATATAACGCGGGCTATAAATTTTCTAGCTGTCCCCGCGTCTTTTGTTACTGCTCCGACGCGGCCGGTGCTGAGCGGAACAAAATTCTTCTAGTACCATATAAGCTGTATAACATCACGAGTTATATAGCTTATATGGCACTAGAAGAATTTTTCTATTCGAACCAGTAGTTCCAGAGATTAGACTGTTGAAATAAACAAACTCTTTAGCATTATAATTTTGAGAAATGCCTTCCCAAGTCTATGTTGATTTGATAGTAACTGATCATGAAGGAATCAGGTAAATATACGGCAGGGTACAACTCGTGTATTGTTTTTTTTTAATTCTTGATAGGTTCGCGCTTGACCGCTATCCTACCTGATGGTAAGCGTCAATGCGGTCGACGATGGAGCGCGCTTTCTCAGAAGTAACCTATTCACTCTTGATTTAAAGATTCCCGGGTTGTAGCCATCAGGAAACACAGATTCCGGCAAGGAAAAAGTTGGGGCATGGAAATAGTTAGTGCTCAATAAGGTTATGTCGAAAATGTCGCCGCATAATTTTATATTAGTATAGACTATGAGAAAGATATAAAAAAACGTGCTATAGAGTATTGACATCAATATTTCAGTGTTAGACGACCTAGCTAGCAGGCTTTCGTGCTAATTCGTGCTAATGAAGACTTATAACGGCTGTGATACACGACGTGCTCGGCTCGTGTTCACCAAAGGCCGTTGTTTGGCCTACAGACAGCTGTATTAGGTATTAGTGTTAGATTTTGACAGATTATGTTTGATATTGTTAGTGTTTCGAGAACACTACATCGAGGGTTTTGGTTGGAGATTATTTTTTTCATCATCATTTCAGCCGAAAGACGCTTCCACTGTTGGACATAGGCCTCCCCCAAATGTCGCCACAATGACCGGTCCTGTGCGTCCCGCATCCATCAGATTCCCGCGACCTCACCAGGTCATCGGTTCACCTTGTGGGAG
The DNA here is from genome assembly GCA_961205895.1 of Mythimna pallens. Lineage (NCBI taxonomy): Eukaryota > Metazoa > Arthropoda > Insecta > Lepidoptera > Noctuidae > Mythimna > Mythimna pallens. The sequence goes on along the minus strand of OY540849.1, from coordinate 9,428,341 downwards.
GCTTTTCAACGCTGCGTCTTCCGGTACGTGGTCGCCATTCCAGAACCTTTCGTCCCCATCGACCATCTGTTCTGCGAGCAATGTGCCCTGCCCACTGCCAGTTAAGTTCGGTGATTCTTCGGGCTATGTCTGTAACCTTGGTTATCCTGCGGATATCTTCATTATTTTTTTTACTACGAAAGTAATGAGTTTTGAACTGTAATGAATTACTAGATCTCCGTTTTAGAGAAAAAAATTCACCAATGAAGTGATCACCAAAAACTTTTATGTAGTTAGTTATTTTATAAGATAGGCACTTTTTCACGATATGGTCATCGAGTCTCCGCATGACATGTCCGTACCATCTTAGCCTGGACTCCTGCCTGGCCTGGATTTTTTCGGTAATGGGCTTTACCTTGAAACTCCCCTTTATGTGTTTTTATGTACTTTGTCTTTGAGATTATCTCCACCCGCCCAACATAACATGCGCATTTCGGTGGTGTGAAATTTTTGGTTTTCTTCAAGGCCAAACTTTTGCTTTCATAGAGTAGAGGCGGCCTCACAGCTGTTGTGTAGACCTGGCCCTTGGTTCTAATTGCTCCCTAGTTTTTTAGGAACCCTGAAAAACTATAAAGTAGTTAATATTAGCATAGCAAGAACAACGTTCTGCCTCATTCCTTGCACCTTCAAAACATCTTTACCTTGTCGGTATCACTCTTGACAGAGTGGTCGTGGTCATCACTTCAGGTGTTGGTGGAAACCTTCACAACACGCCGCCACTCCTCTTTGATGGCTGCCTTTCTCGTGCATTCGTGTAGTGATGATAAGCCATTTACTGCCGCTTTAATTTGGTCAGTCCACCTCATAAGCAATCTTCCTCGTGGCCTGCTAACCCCAACCTTTCCCTGGACCACCAGTCGCTCAATAGCCACATCCCCTCGGCGGCATACGTGCCCAAAAAAAAGTAAGAATACGAGACTGTACCAAAGATAATAAACGCTGCTTGATGCCGAGTTTTCGAAGTATAGACTCGTTGGTACGGAATAACATATACGAATATATGGACCCACTCTAAGCTCGTTAGAATCCAAGTAACAGTACATATACTTATACCTTTAACGCTTCGCACCGCAGTGTACTACACTTTCTCAGTCAACTCTCCATCGCCGGAGGCCATTGACTCGCTTGAGGCGCTCCATCTCAAGATTCTAAAGCCTTTGAGGTAGTATGCGGCTCTTTAGTGGATATTATTACAAGGAAAGCCGGTTTTAATAAATTTGATGAAGGACATGGATCATAGGTAAAGTTTTGAGAGGGTTCTGATATTGATAGTATAAATATAAGATGTTTTTATCTTTTCAAATAACTTCTCACGCTCTAGGGCGGAGCGAGAAGGTGTTTTTTTTTTATTTTAGTTTTTTTTTTGGTGGGAAATCATTCAATGGTTTCTCCGTGGTGGTGCGAGAGGACGTATCAGACTTTTACCAACTAAAAATCACCTGTATTTTTAAGTTGTCCTTTGCGTTCCAGAACCACGGTATCCCCTTTAAAAAATCCCTGTGGCACTAGCGGGTATCGGCCCTACTGGGCTACGGTTTTGTAGAGTAGTAATGCTCGTAGAGCTTCCTATTGGAGGCGTATGGACTCCTCGATTGCTCGCTCCAGTTTGGGTTGCGAGAGGGTGCGTCAGACTTTTACCGACACATCAATGTTTCTTTATTTGCCCTTTGCATTCTTCCCGTTGCCCATGTTCATAGAATTAATAAACGTGTAAAAAATAAAGGCATTAGTCTTCTACAAGGTAAACAATGGTGAGGTCTTGTAAGGGTAGCAGGAATCTGCTGGATGCACAAGACCGATTGTAGAATAGCATAAACTAAATAATAATAAAATAATATAAAATATAATGTAATAGTGTGGCGATACAGAAGCTAGGTAGCCATATTAGCAGTCTGCCCAGCCCCCCTAACCAAGTTACAACCGTTTCGTTTCGATTCTCTTTTCGTTGATCGCCTCGAGTCGGCCTCGCCTTCTATTACTTTGTTCTGACCACGTGACTGAGCGTTCAGATGACGTCAGAACAAAGGAATCGGAGGCGTGGCCGACGTGAGGCGATCAATGAAAAGAGAATCGAAACAAAACGTTTGTAACTTGGCCAGGGGGGCTGATATCCGGCTAGGTTAAACATGACTTTACTGAGTTATATTCATTAAAGTCACTCAAAGGGCAATGAAAAGGGCTATGCTTGGAGTTTCCTTACGTGATCATATCAGAAATGAAGATATCCACAGGAGAACCAAGGTTACCGTCATCAAACTTTAGTGTTAGTGTAGGCGGGCACATTGCTCGCAGAACAGATGGTCGATGGGGATGAAAGGATCTGGACTGTCGACCATGTACAGGAAGACACAGCGTTGGAAGGTCTTCCACATTCACACTCGTTTTTTATTCTCTTTTATTATTTATTTACTGGATATCGGTTAAACTGTGTTCCTTAAATAAAAGCGTAAATAAAAAGATAAAAGGTTGAAGAAATATACTGAAACATTACGTGCAGCCTGCCACATTACCATTGCAAGTTCTAATTACCACGAGCCAACGTACGGAGACAGGCATTTGTTTTTATTAGCTTGGGACATGCTGTGTTTAATTGGAATATAGTGCTTGGTTTGTTGAAGTAAATACGTACCTAAAGTATTTTTAAGACGGAGTAGACTACATTATTATTTATTTACCTTTTTATTTTAAGTTTTTTCAGACCATCCTAAGGTTGACTGGTAGATATCGCTGTTAGCGATAAGACCGCCATTGTACCCATAGATTTAAGTTAGTACAAAAGTTTTGTTACTGTTTTGGTGTAAAATAAAGTTTATTTTAATCTATTCTATGTATTTATGGAAATACTTTTTTTTTTCTACAAAATTGTGCATATACAACATGTAATTATAATAAACACAAAGTCTGAAAGTACATAGCGTAATGTTTAGGGAAAGATCAGATAAAAACTATATATATCTTTAGTTATCCTACCGGTAAAGGTGATTCAAATACACAAGACAACGTTCAAGTAAATTTAGCACGGAAACAGTAGCGTAGCTAGGCGTGGGCGAAGGCTCTTTAACGACGAGGGTTTTGTTTTATAATTATTTCACCTGATGGTAAGCGACGTTGTGGTCGAACACTGGGTTGCAACAGTAGCTGTTTTGTTTTCGAATTTATAAAAGAAAACAGCCACGCTGATGCGCCTTCACCCACGTCTATATTAGTCCACGCTATGGCTCTGCACGGAAATACTGAATGCTTCCTTTAATCATATTCCGGTCCATGTTATCTCGCACAATATCCGTCCAAAACTAGGACAAAACAATACATAATTGAGCAACACAATACATATACATAAACAAGTACACAGGTTGCTGCTATGTGCATGTTCAGTACATACCGACTTCAGTACATAAGGCTCCATATTTGTGGATGCTATAGTGTGTAAGTAATGAACAGGTCTGGAACAATACGGTTGGTTCGGATGAGCAGTGAGATAGTTTGATTTGATTGTAGCTACTGAAGTAAAACTCTTGATAGGGAGACGGTGTGTGAATATATCAGTGTTTTATGATTGTGATTTGTGAAACAGGATTTCTGAAAAAAAAATTGTAACCTACTTTGGTTACGATTTTTTCAACGCCATATTGACTGGCCTGTTGGTCTAGTGGTTAGTGGCCCTGACTGCTACGCTAGGACAAATGTTTGTGTAATGAGCACTATCATATTTGTTCTGTGTCTGGGTGTAATTTATCAATAATATGTATGTATTTAGAAATATATTAGTAAGTTTATCAGTTGTCTAGTCATAACACAAGCTCTGTTTAGCTTGAGACTAGACGGAGTTGTGTGATGGTTGTGAAATATTATTATTATTATATCAAAGGAAAAGCGTACGTGCAAAGCTGATGGATTGACGAGATTTTTAGTTAGTAAAAACACTCCATCCCACTTCACCCAGAGCGAGAGAAGTCATTTGATGATTTCTTCCACAGTTTTTTCCAAACCATATCAAAGGAAAGAGCGAGATTTTGGTTTTTAGTCAGTAAAAATCTAACACTCCCTCGCGCTCCGCCCAGAGCGAAAGAAGTTATTTGATAATTTCTCACATAAAAAAAGCAAAAAGGTCAAGATTATATTACCCCGTACCTATTCTTCTAGGGGCCAGCCAACAAAGTGCGTCGCATACCTGTGGTTTGCAGTTAGGGTACCCCCCCCCCCCCTCCGCTAACTACACGGCGGGTAGAGGATTAGAGGTTACTTTGCGAATACCTTTGGCTTTTGGCTATTTTATGGTAATGAGTGAACTTAGTGAATCTTGTGGCGACACTTGGGGGAGGCCTATGTTCAACAGTGGACGTCTTTCGGCTGAAATAGTGTTCGAACTTATCAAGAATACTAAAAAAAAATGATGATGAGTGAACCTAATGAATTAATTACAGCCCTAAAGAACAATACTTTATCTCAAGTCCAGTTGAAAAGTATAAGTATACGATACCCTAAAAAGGACGTAATAAAGTATGGCTTGCAATGGAATTTGAACTTTGTTTTCTGTGAAATAGTGCTTCTTTTACCAAAATTTTTATTTTGAATTGGGAATTTAAATCTTTGACGTATTGTTTCCTTTTCCAAAATTTGTTAATTATCTTGAATTTGGAATATAGATCTTTGACGTAGATATTGTTTCCCATTTCAAAATTTGGTAATAACCTTGATTTTTTTTTTAAATTTATTTAAACTAATGTTTGCATGCAATCGTTGATGGTGAGGCACACTAGTTTATTAATGCTTATTCACTCTAAAAAAATCTTTCGAATTCTCGAAATTTAAATACCTACAGTTCGTAAGTAAACATTGTCACCATAGAAACGAGGGCACATACTTGTGGTCGCCTGCGACTCCCGACGGGTACACATTTGGAATGCCTGTGGTCGGGACACCCTGTAATTCCAAAGGTTTCTGGACAGTTTGACGTAATGCCGCCATTTTCTGGACGAATAACACTGAATGCGGACTTTACGAAGATCGGAATTGAATTTGTAAATGGATGTGTGGAATTCGTGGGGAAAAGTTGGCAAAGAAGGTAATCAATTTCAAATATTTGCTTCGGTATCAATTTATTGTAATGGTATAAGCATAATGAGCCTTTGTATTTTCCTACTACTGGTGCTTAGGCCCCCTCTCTAGGAAAGAGAATGGGCCGTTAACCATGCGGAACCAGTGCGAGTTAATAGATGTCGCATGTCTTCAAATTTTGGGTTTTAGAATAGAATCCGTATAGCGTGTAAGTTTGTCTCCTCAAGATGATTTACAACATGACATTTTGAGGAGGGATGAAACGCATGTTACTTAAAGAGTGTGGATGGATGGAGAGGGAGAAGGAAACAAAAGAAAAGGTGGATGGATTGTGTGAAAAATGATATGAACGAAAAAGGAATTAGTGATAGCGTGACGGGTGGCAGGACAAAATGGAAGATAAAAACGTGTTGCGCCGACCCCAAATAAGGGCAGGAAGATGATGATGATGGATGATGATGTTGTTTTCTTTTCACCATAATGAGAGCAATGGTGATGGAATAAATTACACAAAATAAAAAGCTGACTTGGGTTTGAATCCACAAGGTAAGTCGGGACCGGTGCCACTGGTCCACAACTAGTCTACTTTACTGCTTTATAAAAGGCAATAAAACGAAAACGAAGTATTTTTATGTAAATTTGACAACGCTTAGATAATTTCCATAACTTTTTTACGAAAACTGAAAAAAGTCATCAGTCACATACCGCACTTCGGTCCACCTTATAGGAGGCCTTCCAACGCTACGTCTTCCGATACGTGGTCGCTATTCTAGAACCTGTCTGCCCCAACGGCCATCCGTTCTGCAAGCAATGTGCCCTGCCCATTGCCACTTAAGTTTGGCGATTTTTCGTGCTATATCGGTAACCTTGGTTCTCCTGCAGATATCCTTATTCCTGATTCGATCACGCAAGGAAACTCCGAGCCCCTTTCCATTGCCCTTCGATGAACTGGTAAGGGTTGCGGGAATCCGACACTTGGAGGAGGCCTATGTCCAACAGTGGACGTCTTTCGACTGAAATGCTGATGATGATTATACCACACTCTTCCTGCCTATTCAGTTAACAAAACAAAAAAAAAAGCATTGAAAAAAATTGTCACACTTATAAAATATTGCAAATCGTTTGATATTGCCCGGCCCTCCTGTCACACCCATGTTTCAACCCTGTCCAGTAATGCCCGGTCTGACCCAGGCAAAAAACACCAATGTGAAATATGAATATTTATCAAAACGTCGTATTTAAGTACACTCATAATTCTTTTAAAGGGTTTGTTGTGGTCGAAAAATAATGACAAGTGATTTTTCGGGACTAATACAATGATTGGGATATTTTACCGTCAAATAATATGAGATGAATCAGGAGCTCACAGCCATTGACAAAAGACGTTTTGACTTCTTTTTTTGAGGTTGGGAAATCATGGGGTTCGGACATTTGACTGGCCTGTTGGTCTAGTGGTTAGTGACCCTGACTGCTATGCCGGCGGCCGTGGTTTCGATTCCCACCCAGGATAAATGTTTGTGTGATGAGCACGATCATTTGTTCTGTGTCTGGGTGTATTTTATCTATATATGTATGTATTTAGAAATTTATAAGTATGTTTATCAGTTGTTTAGTACCCATAACACAAGCTCTGCTTAGCTTGGGACTAGACGGCGTTGTGTGATACCTAGTTGTGAAATATTATTATTATTATTATTTATAAAAGGAGAAACTGACTGACTGACATATTAACGCACAGTCGAAACTACTGGGACTAGGAGCGTGAAAATTTGCATAAGGTTTCCTTTTATGACACATCGTTTTATACAGGGTGTCTTCGACATCGACGCACAAACGAATACCATGGATCCAGTACATAATTCTGGACACCCCACTGGTGGAATTTTTCGTCGGATTTTTCCTAATTTAAAAGAAATCTGCTTTTTTTAATTTAAACTGCGTAAAATCGTTATTCTGACCAACCCCGATGATACGTTTAGTAAAAAGGAAAAAAATACGGGATAGATAAAATTGTTATTCTAATCAATTCCGATGACAATTTTAAATTTAAAAGTAATTCATTCATTTTTTTTTTCATAAAAAATGTTAGAATAACGATTTTATACAGTATAAGTTAAATAACGTAAAGACTATTTTTTTTTAAATTAGGAAACAACCGATGAAAAAAACACCACTGGGGGGTCCAGAATCATGTACTAGATCCACGGTATTCGTTTGTGCGCCGACGCCAAAGACATCCTGTATATAATAGTACTAAGAAGCATAGTTGGATTACCATAATATAATATGACCATAGAATTCCTCACATAGAATTCGCAGCGTTGGAAGGCCTCCCACAAGGTGGACCGACGACCTGGTGAGAGTCGCGGGAATGGGGTGGATGCGAGACGCATAGGATCGGTCGTTGTGGAGACGCTTGGGGGAGGCCTATGTCCAACAGTGGACATCTTTCGGCTGGAATGATGATGATAGAATTCCTCCACGCCGGGAGTACACTGCGCATACAGGGTCGTTAAATATTAGGTTTTCTTTGATTTTGTTCCCTCCTTTGCAAACGTCTACCTTACTCACATTGTTTCTTACACAGTTATATCTAGACCTCAGTCTAAAAACCACTGAATTTAAAGTTACTATGATATTTCATGTTAAAATAAAATATAACTTTAACTTAATCTACCAGACACGATTAAGATACGATAATATACAAAATTTTCTCATTCCTTCGACAATCAGATTAAGATTCCTACTTAAATTTAGATTGTAATATTAACATAATCCTTTAATATATTATGTTGATACAAAATATATAACCTTTATCTTTGACATTTGTTTCGCTTTATTCAAAATGTATTGCGGACGATATCGTGAAACTATGTTATGTAATGATACAATACATTGGTTTTTTGGGGTGATAAATTATCCAATATCTTTTTTCGCTCTAGGGTGGAGTGGGCGGGCGTGTTAGACTTTTACTGACTAAAACTATAGCTTTGTCTTTCAGTTGCCCTTTTCGTTTTAGAACCGCGGGATTTTCTTTCAAAAATTCTTTGCGGCCCTAGTGGACATCAGCCTTGCTGGGCCCATATTGTTTTGCTGACATCACTTTGGTTAAGTTCGGACGGTTACCGGACGGCCGGACGGTGAGCTACCCTTTACTCGTCGTCAGGAAGCCTTGCGGCGCCCTTCTTCACAGTCATTCATACAACCAAAATTACAACATCTGTTTTACAAATTACTACAAATCTTCGTTTATACTCACAACAGTAAAATCTACACACAAATCTAGACTACTCACACGCCTCGTATCTCAGCCACTTCTTACTTCGTTACAAGATACTCGACACCACTGAGAGCACTCTAGCTGAGTGTCCGCTAGCTTTGTCAGCTCTACGTGAGGACTGACACGCCGATAGACACACGCGACACTTGGCTAGGGAATAAATAGTTCTTTGTCGAGGCTGCGGTTTTTCTGGGAGCGTTGTGATTGGTTGATTTTGATCGGAAGGAATTTAGTCTCAATGCTGTTAACGTAAGTGGTGCATTTTCTTTTTTGTCTTTATACATGTAACATAATAATCGCAAATTCTGAAAATAGTGAACTTTAAGTCAAGAGGAATAGGCTACTTCTAGGCAAGCGTGCTCTATCGTCGACCACATCATCGCTTAGCATCAGGTAAGATGGTGGTCAAAGGCGAGCCTATCATTAATAAAAAAAAGTATGTTTAGACTCAGTTAATGAATCGATTTCAGCTATTTTTAGAAAGGTAATTTTTTATTTAACCCAAAATAACCTTGAATAATTTCAGGGTAAAAAAAAAATTACCCATTTTAATAAATTCTTGATAAATCTTGATTGCATCACTAGCGTTAAGCGTTTTTGTGTACACGTGCGTAGATACTACTACAGATGAGCTACCAATGTAGAGCAACGTCTTCTATATTATTTGCCTACAATTATAATAACTAATTAGTTTGAAAAACACTACCTAAGTGCATTTAAGAGCGCCCAACTCGAGGTACATTTTCATGCAACCGCTTTTACGTGATTATGATGTTATTACAAATACTTCTCCAGATATTTTGGATATACAGATATCTTGTGGATATTATCAAGGCTTCTATGGAAACCAAAATATAAATTTGTGTAAAACCAACCCAGTAAAAACCTCTGAATATTTGATATTTTACGTGAACTTTGAATTCCTCCTAAACGGCTTGACCTATTTTGATGAAATGTTGTGTGTATATTTGAATAGTTCTCTTAATGGTTTGAAAATAGAATTGGACCCAGTAGGTGGTGCTGCAATCAGGTTCAATTTTTTTTTCTGATATTAGCCAATTTTCGGGCAGGACGATGTCTGCCGGTACCGCTAGTCACCTGCTCGCAAATGTCAAATTATATGTCATGCAAACATAAGTAAAGCTATGCTCGGGGTTTAACCCCAAGAATCCTTCGTGTCACTCAGATTTTAATATACCCGTGACATAAGGCATTGCTTTATCCCCTTACTGAATAAACTACCATTAAAAACAAAACCCTACAGTGTAGGAAATTACTCCAGTATCGTGGGTGGGTTCACAATCATGTCAACCCGTAAACACGAGACGGTACCTTCTAAATAAAAAAGCCACCTACAAAATAACAATATGAGACACATACAATTAAAAATCTGTGTACAGACGGGATAACATTGAAGTAAATTGAATTCTTATTAAAGTTTGATTTTTTCATAGGTTCAAGGGGCCGCAGATTTGAGTATATGGTTTTAGTTTCAAACTGTCAGATAGACGGACAACAAAGTGGTCCTATGAGGGTTCCGTTTTTTCCTTCTGAGGCACTCAACCCTAAAAGATACAATTATTTTGTTCCACGCGCAAATCTAACCCGCGATACGCAGCAAAGCAGCCCCAGTCACTTAACCACTGCGCCCAGAGTGCTATCAAATTATCCTGTCTTTTGTTGTTTTTTTTTGTTTTGTGAACAGGCACGAGAGATTGATGGTCTGTGTAAAGAAATAACACAAATAAGTACCGATTTTTCAGTCGTTGTTAAACTTTAAGAGGAATAAAGTTATTTCTTCGACAACTCTCGAAATATTTTCAAGTTTTCTGACGTTTGATAAATCAGCCGTAAATGGGTCATTTAAATTAGAATCTTAGGCAAAAAAAATCGGTAATGTAAATTAAAAAACGTATTTTATTTTAAACTTATTCAAAGATCGCCCTTTGAACAACATAATTGAAAGCGACAGTTTGTGTTTTTTGCAGGAGTAGGTTTTCTCTTCCATAATTAAAAATTGTTCTTGAAAAATTTTTTTTTTGCTCTATCTAGCCCGTATTGTCCCGCTAAAGGGCAAAGGGTCCCTCTATTCCTTCCAATAATCACAATCCTCGCTTTCTCTTGCAAATTTTCGACTGGCCTGTTGATCTAGTGGTTAGTGGAGCTGACTACTATGCCGGAGGTGTGGGTTCGATCCCCATCCAGAACAAAAGTTTTTCTGATGAGCACGATCATTTGTTCTGTGCCTGGGTGTAATTTATCTATAATATGTATTTATTTTAAAAAATATATAAGTATGTTTATCAGTTATCTAGTACTTATAACACAAGCTCTGCTTAGCTTGAGACCAGACAGCGTTGTGTGATATTTAAGGAAAAAAAAATATTAAGGAAGACGGTATTTCACAGGATGCATTTTGGAGAGTGTGACTCAGTGTGAGCACATACATGACTTGATGCCGCCATAGGAGAACCAAGGTTACAGACATAGCCCAAAGTATCGCCTAACTTAAGTGGCAGTGGGCAGGGCACATTGCTCGCAGAACAAATGGTCGATGGGGACGAAAGGTTCTGGAATGGTGACCATGTACCGGAAGACGCAGCGTTGATAGGCCTCCCACAATGTGTACCGATGATCAGGCGAGGGTTGCGGGAATCCGATGGATGCAAGACGCACAGGACCGGTCATTGTGGCGACACTTGGGGTGAGGATAATTCCGCCATCACTTTTCTACCGACGTACGGCAAGTACGGTAACTGTCCGGACCGAGCCCAAGCCGTCGACGGCGCGTATTGTTCCACGCGCGCCTCAGGGTGATGTCAGCAAATCGTTGGGACCCGGCAGGGTCGAAGCCTACTGGGGCCACGGGTAGTGTGAAAGCGAAGCCCGGGGCCCCGGGATGAAGGCAAAGAGGGAACAGGAGTGGGTTTTTAGTCAGTAAAAGTCTGACACTATCTCTCGCTCCACCCAAGAGCGAGATTTGTCATTAGATGATTTTCCCACCTAAAAAAAAAAAAAAAAAAAAGTGTCGAAGGAGATGGTGGAACGACCTGGATGACTTCCTGAAGAATTAAAATATAATTTTAAAAAAATGCACCTTATTATTCATATAAATAATTAATGATGTAATAAAAAAGGTTACTATTAAGATATTTTCTTCAATATTTTTAATTATGAAAGAGAAGACTCATTCCTGCAAATACGTAAATTATCGCTAACGACGACTTTTCTTGAAAAGGCTCGTACAACTAAATTGTTGTTTGTTTGAAGTAAGTTACCAAATTACTCAATACTCAGTTCTTTATTGTATTCCACAATGTAGGCTTAGATGGTAAACTTGCCAAATGAAACCATTGTGGACCGATTATGTGGAGATTTATACATTTTTATGAAATAATTAATATAACATTTTGCTTCTTTCATACTTTTATGCGTTTAGCACAGCATATAATAATCAGCCTTTTAAAATTCCTACTGCTGGGACTCAAGCCTCCTCTCTCTAGGAGAAGGAATGGGCCTTAATCTACCACGCGGGCCCAGAGCGGAATGGTGAATGTCACACGTCTTCGAACTTTTGATTCTAGGACATGCCGGTTTCTTTACGATGTTTTCCTTCACCGTTCTGAGAGCAGTGGCGATGAAATAAATTACACAAAGTGATGCGTCTGGCTAGGTTTGGACCCGCGACCTACTCGTAAGTTGGGGCCGTTACCACTCGGCCACCACTGCTCAATTTATGTGTTTTAAGGATTAATATTTTAAACACATTTACATAATACTATAAATACATTCTCGAAAAGTAGTCCTCGTGTTTTTATAACTCAAAATATAGTTTCTTTACCCAGATTGAATACCAAAATTATTATCGTTCAGGGCTGTCCCAAAAATTACGCTTCGTATATGAAAAACCGGTTTATCTTTTATATTTATGTATTCTTACCCTTTTTTATCGTACATCTTGTAACAAGTATTCTTGGCTGGGCAAATAATTGGATCCTTGACAATACAGTGCCTTTTATAATAAGGACTCATTTTGTTTAGCATTTTTGTATAATCTTGATGGTTTTTGAAGGGTTTTGACACAGAAAACTTAATATTTTATTTATTTATTTAAACTTCATGTACAGTAGTGGTACATAGGCGGACTTAATGCAACAAGGCATTCCCTACCAGTCAACCTTTGGGTTAAAAAAGACAACACTGTGGTAGGTTTGCACAATAAACAAATAACAGATACTTCAAACAGAAAATAAAATAAGTTATTTATAATAATAAAATACATAGATATGCTAAAATTATACACTAATAAATACTAAGATAATCAAATCATTAAGAGAACTTAAAAATAATTCCAACAAAGACCGAACTAAGGTTGAGAGGACTTCAAGTAGTAGTTCCGAATTTTACACTTGAAGGAAAATTTACTTTCAGCTATTTTGATGTCAAGGGGATGTTATTTTCTATAGTGTATTATATATTTACTAGCTTTTGCCAGCGATTATACCCACGTGATTGTTGAAAATTATTGCACGGGAACATATTCCCCGCATAAACAGTGTCCTTTGTGTTATTTCTGGACATGCTCTACCGTGTACCATGTTTCATCGAAATCTGTTCAGCTGTTTGAGCGTGAATCAATAACAAACACTCATACACACTCACAAACTTTCACCTGTACAATATTATCGATGCCTTAGAATTAAACCCCTTTTGGAACCTCTTTTCTCATTGAGAAAGTAACTGAATTAATGCGTCACTTACCTACTCAAAAATACTGGTCCCAAAAAAAACTCGAAAAAAAAAACTTTTTCGTGAATTAAGAATTATTTTATCTGCTGCTAGCAGCTTCACTTGCATGATAGTTAAAAATTATCTCAAAGTAACATACACTCTAATTTATTTCATCACCACTGCTCTCAAAACGGTGAAGGAAAACATGGTGAGGAAACCGACATGTCCTAGAACCAAAAATTCAAAGACATGTGACATTTACCAATCCGCAGTGGGCGCGCGTGGTGGATTACGGCCCATTCCCTCTCCTAGAGAGAGAAGGCCCTGAGTCCCAGCAGTGGGAACATTTAAAGGCTGATTATGATAATGTATGATTAACATACACTCCGGATAAAAGTGTCCTATATGCTATTACAGGACATGTTCTAACCAAGTTTCATTTAAGTTTCATCAAATATAGTTCAGCTATTCGAGCGTAAATCAGAAACGAGATTCCACACACATACACAAACCCACTCACAAACAATCGCCTTTATAATTTTATTGTGATGTCTTACATTTAAACCTCTTTTGAAAACTTTACACAGAAAAAAAAAAACCGAGGAAGTGCGAGTCGGACTCGCGCACTGAGGGTTCCATACAAACTTACCTATGAAAACAGTTCAATGAATTGAGTTATGAGGATATTTCCTAATCGCAAAAAAATGTTTTTTTTTGTGACGTAACTACAAATTTACAGTTTTCAGATTTTTTCCTATATTTGTACTATGAGACCTTGCTACACGCCAAATTTCAGAATCCTAGGTCAACTGGAAGTATCCTGTGAATTTTGATTCCCTTGAGTGTCGAAATATACGTTTTATTGCGATATAAACGGCCGTATTTTTTTTACTCGCTAACTCGGAAGTTTGATTTTTTCACAGCTTCAAGGGACCGCAGACTTAAGTATATGTTTTTAATTTCAATTCGATACCTCCACGCGTTCTCAGAGATAAAGGGTCTTGACAGACAGACGGACAACAAAGTGATCCTATAAGGATTCCGTTTTTTCTTTTTGAGGTACGGAACCCTAAAAAGAAAAAACATAGCATTTTCTTGCAATATTCATACGTAAATCTTTCTCTGTGTATGTGTGTATAGTCTAGTCTTAGTACCTCTTATATCATAAAAACCTTATCACCTCTAATCCTTGTCCCACAGTGCCCACACTCTTGTACAATCCAGTGCACACAGTGACGTGCGACCTACCGCAATGCCTTTGTGCACATCAGCTTCCGTGTTTCAGCACATTTTAGCTCGCCTTTGTTATAAGTCTGCAACGTTTGCACGGGATACTGCGATTTTAAAGAAGTGTATTTTGGTGAAACGTTGTTCTCATATCGTTTTTTGAGAGGTGTAGAAATTATGGGCTATATTTATTTTTTATTCTTGATAGGTTCGCGCTTGACCGCTATCTCACCTGATGGAAAGTGACGATGCGGTCAACGATGGAGCGCGCTTATCTACAAGTAAAATATTCACTCTTGACTTAAATATTCCTGGGTTGTAGCAATCAGGAAACACAGATTCCGGCAAGGATTCCACTCTTTAGCTGTACGCACAATGAATATGTTCCCAAAACGTTTTGTGCGTATAAGTAGGATGTCCACCATGTATGTACCGGTATTAAAATTTATTTGTTGGTAGTAAATGATGTGCACTATAGATACAGATGTAGATATGTTGTTGTGATATGCGGCGTTTTTCTTGCCTTGTTGGGTTCAATTCCCGTGTCGGGCAAAAAGTGCTATTGAGTTTTTACATCAGGAATTACTCTGCACTTGCTTGAAGTTTGGAAATTGGTGTTTTTTTTTTAGGTGGGAAATCATCTAATGACATCTCCCGCCCTTGGAAAGGGTGAGAGGGCGTGTCAGACTACACGCCCGTGTGTTGTTAGGGCGAGGGGGGCCAGGGTGCACCGTTCCGCGGACTGGCTTTCATTCCGAACATATCCATAAGGGAACTATAGCCCGCGGGCACACGTGGAGGTTTTCTGTCGTAGCACTCCTGGAAGTTGGTGGTATGATGTACATTAATCCGTTGGTCTTACGCCTGAACTCTCCAGTCGTGTCCGTCGTGTTAGAGGTATGACCAGTTATGTCCAGGTAGGCATGCTGGTGGTCAGGATACCCTTTTAAGGCTTGGGTGCTGGCTGTATGGCTCGCTGCTCGAAAGCTTGAGGAAGTGATGATGATGTCACGAAGTAGTAGCTGCACAAAGGCTGCGCTGACGTTCATTGTCGAGGGTCACCAGTTTGGAGGTATGCGGAATAGAGAGTAAAGTCCCGCAAATCTCCTTTGAAAAGGGAGGGTCCTCCGACCAGACGGGTGTTATGTCTGGTGGGTAACTACTGCCCGATAGATGATTTCGGGCTGTTCTATATGTTCTAATTGCACGGAGAACTTTGATTGCGCGATGCAGGATTAGTTCTTATGTGACACCATAGATGTCGCTACAAGAGTATAGGAAAAGAGAGTACATCTGTGTTTGCGCACAAACTTGTGCACTTTAATGTCTCCCACGTACTTGGCTAATCTCTATTGAGATTAAACACCGTGATCGGAAATTGGTTGGGAGGATTATTTTATTTATGCGGCGTTTAGTCTCTCTGGTCCTCGAACGCAAAGGGTAAGTGAAAAAATCAATTGTTCCAAACCTCGGCGAGGCGAAATAAGTCCGAACCATAGAGGTTTTAAAAACGTACGGTGGACACTCGCCATGCTCCGGCTTGTCCGATGGTAGAAAGGTAATGGCGGAATGAAGTAAAAATACTGAAGGGCTGGTAACCCTTCGTCTATGCTTTGTAGATTGGTGTTACCCTGTGCATTACAAACACATATGATTTTGCATAGATAAACACCCAGGCCCAGCAGAAATATACGACCCGGTATATGGGTAGACCATGGTCTCCATGGTTGTTCATTGGTTGGACATAGGCCGCCCCCAAGTGTTGTCACAGTGAACGGTCTAGTGCGTCTCGCACCTATCGCATTCCCGTAACCCTAACCAGGTCATCGGTCCACCTATTAGGAGGCCTTCCAACGCTACCTCTTTCGGTATGTGTTTGCCATTCCAGAGCTTAACGGCCATCCGTTCTGCGAGCAACGTGACGTGCCCATTGCCACTTAAGTTTGACGATTCTTCGTGCTATGTCAGTAACCTTGGTTCTCCTGCGGATATCCTCATTCCTGATTCGATCACGCAAGAAAACTACGAGCGTAGCCTTTTCCATTGCCCTTTGGGTGACTTTAAGTCTTCTGAAGAGGCCCATTGTAAGCGACCACGTTTCGGAGCCATATGTCATCACTGCAACACGCACTGGTCTGGACTTTCGTCTTGAGACACTGTCGTATATTGGACGAGAAGATACCCCACAGACATACACACCCATGCACAAACATACATACTCGTAGTACTAACTGTCGCCATAATAATATCTGTTTGCTATTATTATGGCGATAATTGTCTTTTAGTCATTGCTGATACGGCAATTCCAAGCTCTATGAGGTCAACAACACTCCCACTGTAATTCCATACCTTTGAAATTCAATACACCAGTAATCTAACAAAGTAAATAACTGTTTGAAGTGCCATTTTCTCTCAAAATAAACAGCTTTAAGAATATAAATAGAAAAAAGAAAGATCGTTACAATTTTCCCGGAAAATATTAAATCGCTTCCCCGAATTTTTGTGAGCAAAGAGATTTATTTTAATGAGTGTAATTTTATGCGTGAATCTGGTGATCTATAAAATATTATGGCGACGTTTTATAATATTGAATAAAGCCAGATGTTGTTGTTGTTGATATTTGGGTTAACCTCGAAATTATTTTTTGTGCGTTAGCTTTTAACCGACTTTAAAACGATCAAATTCTTTTATTCTCCGACTTTGCTTTAAGGTGAGAAATCATCGCGCTCTAGGATGGAGCGAGAGGGCGTGCCAGACTTTTACTGACTAAAACTGTACCTGTGTACTTTAGTTGCCCCTATGTGTTGGGTCACGGGTTTCCTTTTTAGGAGTTCGCCGTGACCCTAGCGGGCATCGGCCATGCTGGGCCCTTTCGGTTTTGCTGACATCTCTTTGAGGCGCGCGTGGAACACTACGCACAATCGACGACTGGGGCTCCGTACGGTTACCGAACGACCTGACGACAAGCTACCCATCGCTCACGGAAGGTGAGGCTCTCTAGCCACTCCTCAAAGAGGAGACTTATTGCCGCAATCATATCGTACTCAACCTTAGGGCAGTGCGGATACAACGTTTTAATACTTTACCGTTGTTTTTAAATTTAATTTATACATCTATTTAATATTCATATTCTCCATCTGCATTAAATTATAAAATATGACTATACAGTAAAATGGATACGTGAAATGGAATACGAAATGTCGAATTTACACTTCAGCTGAGTTCAGCGACTTAGAAAGATATTTTTATTTTGTTTTCGTTGCGGAAAAATATTTGCACATGTATAAAACTACTCCGCATACTGCTCAAGAATTTCGGGTAAAATTTCAAACATGCTATAACATTACTAGAGGCATTCCAGTGACGGCGGTTTGTATAAGTCAGCCATACTCAAACTGTGCTCCGCGGAACCCTAGGGCTCCACAAAGCCTCTTTGCGGGCTCCGTGTGAATACTGGTTATAATGAGGCAGAAAGTATAAAAACCAGGTAAAGACACCTGGTCTTTATACTTTCTTCCTCATTATTTCTATAGTTGTTTAATTGTTAAAAAAAAAGCAGTGTCATACCTCTCATTAGATTTTAAGATCTGTATGAAATAATCGATACTATCACGATAACTCATTAAAAGTAAATAATATGACAAGACTAATAGGATATGACTAGACTAATAGGACTAGACGGCGTTGTGTGAATATTTCACACAACGCCGTCTAGTCCCAAGCTAAGCAGAGCTTGTTTTATGAGTACTAGACAACTGTATACTTAAATATTTCTAAGTGCATACCTACATATTATAGATAAATTACACCCAGACACAGAAAAAATGATTGTGCTCATCACACAAAAATTTGTCTTGGGTGGGGATCGAACTCACGACCTCCGGCATAGCAGTCAGGGCCACTAACCACTAGACCAACAGGCTAGACAAAATATTCAAAATATTACCCATAAATTATTATTTTTATTTTTAATGGCTCCGTTTAATGTTTTGCCTTCCAATAGGGTTCCGTTAGAAAAAAAGTTTGAGAACCGCTGGTATTAAGTACTCTAGTTTTTCCTGGGTTGGTTTCAACTCAGTTTAACCCTTTACCGCCCGCGTCGGTTTTGTCCGACGAGTGTTTTCATGGCCTATAAATTCACCAGGGTTGTGTGTTTGCAGCTGGGTACTCCATCTCGTTTAGCTCTTCAATCCCCATAGGTGACAGAAAAGCTGACAAGACGAACGCTGAATAAACACGAGAGTGTTTGTCGGATATATCCGACGTAGGTTAAAAGGTTAAACAGTTGGACACATTTATTGTGTGTACAGCTATGGAGCTGAATTCCCTGCTGGATTCTGTGTTTCCTAATAGTTGTTGCTATGGGTCTTTAAGTCAAAAGTGAATAGGTTAACACGTTGACTGCCAGCCCGGCCACCAGTGACCGGACATCGTCTTGTATTTACGCGCCGTATTGGTCACCGGTGACCTCAAGAATCAAGAAAAGATCTGTTTTCGGGGTCATTTAGTACGCAAATGACCGGAGCGGTGGCGGTGGCGCCATAGTTTGTTACTTCAGCGTGGTTTCGGCCTATTTATGAAATTGTAACAAATATGGGATAATCAACCCCGATGACATTTTTAATTTTAAAAGTAATTCATTCATTTCTTTCACTAAAAATGTTAGAATAACCATTTTGACGGTTTAAGTTAAAATACGTGCAGATTTAAAAAAAAAAACCGGCTATTATCCCACTCCCCTAGATAGGAGGCCTGAGTCCCAGCAGTGGGAACATTATAAGGCTGTTTATGCTATGCTTATGCTATTCCACCACTGAGGGAGGGTCCATGGCATTCGTTTGTGCGTCGATGTCAAAAACACCCTGTATTCTCTTGGGATATTTTTTTTACTATTACACAGGCGAAGCCGCATGTCAATAGCTAGCCACACTAATATTATAAAGGCGAAAGTAAGCGTGTGTATGTTTTTTACTTCTTCACGCTCCAATCTTTGTTTTTTTTTTTTTAATTATTAAAATACAGTACTTGACTGCGATCCCACCTGATGATAAGCAGTGATGGTGAGGCGCACTCGTTTATTAAGAGCCTATTCACCCTAGCCTTGAAGAAACCTAAATTATAGTTGGACGGGTAGACTGCAGCAGGCAAATCGTTCCAGTTCTTCGATGTACGAAGCGAAACGGATATACCAAGTTCTGGAATAGAACATAGGAAAATTTTGGACTATTTGATAACTTTCTGCCTTCATGTAGGCAAAGCCGCTAGCAGACGCTAGTTTACAATAATTACTATAATTACAGTCACAAAGATACTTATGTCTGAGACACATAACATTATCTGGAACATCGAAATTACGCCGGAGTAATTTATTCGGCATCTAATAATAGATTATGATTATTACTTTCGAGATTTCGGCTTATCATTGTGAGTTAGCGAATGATAAATGTAATATAAATCCTGTTAGATTAATTCTTGGTTTGTTCGTTTGAGGGAAAATGGGTGTCATAATAAACGCATTTTGTTAGCATGTTTACTTGATTATACACTTTAATTATGAGACAAACTTTTTATTAATTTTTTGAGGTGGGAAATAATCAAATGACTTCTCCCGATCTAGATGTAGCGAGAGTGAAACTTTTACTGACAAAGACCTCACCTGTGTTCCTTCAGCTGCCCTTTGCGTTCCAGGATCATAGTAATGGTTTAAAAAAAAACCCGTATTATGAAAAGTACCTTTTTAAAGTGAAAAATCATCAATAAAACAATTCCGACGTGAGCGCAGCGAGAGGAAAGGCGATTAATTCGGGTTTTTCATCATATCCCCCATCATAGCCCCCTTAGACAAGTTACAACCGTTTCGTTTCGATTCTCTTTTCATCGATCGCCTCGAATAAGCTACGCCTCCGATTCCTTCATTCTGACGTCATCTCAACGCTCAGTCACGTGGTCAGAACAAAGGAATAGAAGGCGTGGCCGACTCAATGCGATCAGTGAAAAGCAAATCGAAACGAAACGGTTGTAACTTGGCTAGGGGGGCTGATGGTGATTTCGGCGTTTTACAACTTTAGTGTCTCAAAACACCTTCCTATACTTTGTCTTCAATAATGCTTAGGCACAGAATATGAATACAAATACAAATAAACGGTAAAACAATCAAGGATGGCGTGTGAAACACTCATTAGGAACAGTCTGTTTACTAGAACATAATAACGGTTGGCCGGATTTAGGATTCCGTGGCCACGTTCTAGGTTTTGTAACTTTGTTTTATTTGTGATGTGCTAGACAAACTGTAGTTTCATTTATATTGAAATTCTCTAGTTATAGTTTGTGAAGCACTTAATGGTTACTATTTATTCTGTGATTGTCGTGGAAATCGATTTCTGTCGAGTAATTTAGGGCTTGTAGCTTCCATAACTTATGGAACGTTGACATGAAGTAGACAGCTACAAATAGTTGAAGTTTCGGATCTTGGTAAAATTTGACTTTTTTATACTTATATAAGTCCTCAATCTACAGTAAAAACTTAAATGGAGGGTGCCCATTTAAGTTTTCACCTGTATCAAATAAATTGGGAAAGGTACCGGCAAGAAACTGTTGACTATTTGGTGGATGAAGTAATTTTCATCAGTAATTGTAAAACTCAGCAAACTATTGCACATTTTGAAGAAAACAAAATCTGACATTCACAAAATAATTAAAACCATATTGATGTCAGAAATAAATACAGTTCATAATTAATAAGACTCAATTGAAACCCCTTTTTTTAGTTAAGAAATCATCGAATGACTTCTCGCTCTAGGGTGCTAAGAGTGGGA
This sequence comes from Mythimna pallens, assembly GCA_961205895.1. NCBI lineage: Eukaryota > Metazoa > Arthropoda > Insecta > Lepidoptera > Noctuidae > Mythimna > Mythimna pallens. The sequence goes on along the minus strand of OY540849.1, from coordinate 9,407,191 downwards.
GTATCAGGCTTTAAGTGACTAAAATCCTCCTATGTCCTTCAGTTGCCCTTTGATTTTCAAAGCTATGGTGATTCTTTTTGAAGAATTCATGAGCCCAGAACAATATACCTCAACAAAAAAATTTAATGGGCACATATGTCAGGTCCACCAAGATAATAAAATGAAACAGTTAAAATAAATTAACTGCCAACAACGCACTATAACTGTCAACTGTTTTTATTGGGGTTTATTTATAACTAACTGACCCGGCTAGCTATAGTAAGGATAACGTCATCTACTGGCATTACCTGAACAGCATAATTCATTTTACAATGACATTTTAAAAAGAGATGGCGTTGTATTCGGATTTTTTTACGTGTTTTTTTTTCTATTTTTTTCTCACCGTTTAAACCTTTCATGGACTATCACGAATATTTCAAGACCAAAATTAGCCATATCGGTCCAGCTGTTCTCGAGTTTTAGCGAGACTAACGAACAGCTATTAATTTTTATGTGTATAATATAAGATAGCTGTCATCTAGTCTGTCAAAGTTTGAAAGTGGCGTCATTAGGCTTTACCATGATGTGTCGTGTTATTGGCAAAATTGTGGTGTCTTTTCCGCAAATGCCATAATGAAGAGTTGAAGTTGAAGTTGAAGTTACCATGATGTGTCAATATGTCAGTCATGCGACTGAAAAAGAAGGATGGAGCTATACACCCTATATGCCTAGTTTCATCCCTTTAACAGTTCAGTTTAGGCGTTAAGGGCTCGTGGTACCGTATTGACTGAAAAGATGAAAGGGAATCATTTGTTTTCGTATGATCATGTAAAGAGGAGGGATGAAACGCATGTTACTAAAAGAGTATCTACTAACGATTTGCCTGCTGCGGTCTTCCCGTCCTTTAGGTATCTTCAAGGCCAGAGTGAATAGGCTCTTAATAAACTAGTGCACTTCACCATCAATGATTGCATCACTGCTTGCCGTTAGGTGGGATCGCAGTCAATGTTTTATATCATAAAAAAAAAGAATTATTAGTATACATGGAATGGAGAGGATGGAAGGCCAAAGAAAAATTGGATGGATTGTGTGAAGAGTGATATGAAAGAAAAGGGAGTTAGTGATAGCATGACGGGTGACAAGACAGAATGGAAAAAAAAACTTGTTGCGTTGACCCCAAATAAAACGGTACAAGGACCAAAAGATAATGATCTAACCTCCTTAATAGTTTTATTTACTACCTATTGAGTAGCGTAATTAGAGACACAATAGTAAGACAATGACTGAGCGAACGCCGGCGTTCGCTCGGCGTTTAATGAATTAATGATTAATTTATATTTATAGTTTACGGTTAATTTTGGCGATTTTGTAAATAACCCACAAGCCACTACCAGTACAGTATCTTGTCAAAAATGAGGACAAATTAAAAAAAGAAATTAACATAAATTCCCGTTAATAATATAAAGGCGAAAGCTTATGAATGTGTATGTGTATGTAATGTGTGTGTGTATGTTTTTTACTGATTTACGCATGAACGGCTGTACGGATTTACATGGGTGTAACACGCCCAGTTATAGCGTATAAAATACTTTTCATCCTAGGAGTACCTATCTTCTTTTGAAACAATATTCTACTATAATGTAAGCAAAGTTACTGGCAATAGTTCGTAACCTATAACAATAAAAAAACCGGTCAAGTGTGAGTCGGACTCGCTCACTGACAGTTCCCTTCAAACTCACATCACCCCTGGTTTTGTGGTGAGATTTTTTTGCCCCGACGCTATTGATGTCAAAGGTTTTATAAAACACAAAGGTACCAAAAATATATCACAATACTTATTTTGACCAATAAATTAACATGCGGAACCACGCACAAAATACTTTATAGATATACCTACTATATTGCCTTTGCTTTGGTCGACGGTCATTATTACTAAAACTTATAAAGAACTCTTTCTTTCCATATTAGACTATTTCAGCTACCATATTATTATTTTGTATTCAAAAAGTAACGTCGAATACGAAATAAAACTTTGGTACAAATGACTGATTGAAAAATTATGAACTATTCTTTATTTATTTCCTGAATATGTATTGGAATTACAGTAATCGAGGTAAAAATAAAATAAAGTTCTGGAAAAATCAAACGTAGGTTTAGGCTTTATAGAAACATTAGCATCATGATCACACTAATATTTTAAAAACAGTTTGAGTATGTTTTTTGTATGTTTGTTTCTTCTTCACGCTCGAACGGCTCAACGGATTTTGATGGAATTTGGCACAAGGGTAGAACGTGTCTTACAATATGATATACTTTTTTGGGAGTATGTTGCCTTATTTTAATTTTCGCAGGCGGTAGATAGTTTAAAATTTTATATCAAGATGTTACCGCTATGGAAAGAAAAAATACATTATCGAATTTTACGTTATAGTCGCTTTGGTATGAAAAGGACAGGATTTTTCTTTGGAATTGTTTAGTCTGTAAGAATCCGACGACAACGTAATATAAAATACTAGCTTCTGCCAGCAGTTTCACCCGCGTAAAAGCAGGTTTCTCCATACAAACTACCAACTCCCTTTTTACACTCATAAACTCCACCCGAGTTTCGTAAAATCCGTTCTTTACGGATGTTTACACTCTATAAGGAACCTGCCTGCCCAAATTTTAAGTTTGTAGGTGTTACAGTTTCTGAGATTTCGTAATTAATCAGTGAGTGGTATTTCGCTATTATATATATAGACTACTTGGTTATCCCGTGCAGTTTCACCCGCGTCGCTGGTTATTGCTTCGCTACCGCGGTTTTTTGCATATTGTTACATAGCCATTAGTTTTACTCGATAAATTGGTTATTCAACACGAAGATTGGCATGTTCAAACAAAAAACTCTTCAGTTTCATATTTTTTTTTAATCATGTACACAAATACAACAAAAAGACAAGAAGAGGAAAACAGAAAAACAGGTACAAAAGTAAAAATATGAGTATAGATATTAACTTAAAGTTGCAGTAAGTGTTATGTTTTCTACGATTTCAAATGAAAACATACCAAAATTGTAATTATTTATTTTATTTTATTGTAATTATAGTTAGTATTTTTAAATGTAAATGAAGGAAGTAAAAAATTCTCAAGAGATTAAATTGTAATTTATTTTTAAGTTGCGTAGAATTATGACGTCGAAGAAGAAAGCTTCTCTACAAAAAGTGCTTCTAGAAGCAAGCTTCTTTCCTATTGAAATTACTCAACGAATTTATTTTAGATTTCAAATGATACTAATACTTTGTTTATTTATTGGCAATCTCAGGAAGTAAGTAGGTACTGATTAAACTTAAATTCTTTTACCGATGGACAATAGCCTGCAAAGTTAGCAAAGTGGTAAAATTATTTGTTTGTTTGAGGTAAAAAATCTCCAGAAGTAAAGGGCCATACCATGACTTCATAAACTAATCATAATTTTATTCCAGTGTGAGAAAGAGACGGAATTTTTCAGGCTGTATGGCACTATTCCTTTCTTACACCAAATTTATTAAAAAAATAACAGTTCTTTTATTGATACTAAGCTTCGTAATTATTGGTTTTTATTGATTAAATCTATATAAATATGTATATTTATGTACAAAAAAAAACTTAAATATTAACTAAGCTAAGTATTTACACAAAACCTAACTATGCACACATACTTAATACAAAAACACAAAATACGATAGTAGTTCTATGTTGAGATATTCGGTTACTAACACAGACTTGTACTGACTGGACAGGTCCACTCAAGTCTAGTGATGATGTATGATTTTATGAGAATAGAAACACACAGACTTGAGTGTCACACACAGATACTTTTCTCCACAGTTTACAGATAAGACTTCACCTAATTTGAGGTTAAAGCACCAGGGTAGCACGCGAAATTAAAATTTTCTTAAGTTTTTTTTTGCATTTTGCAGATCAAAGTCAAGTTGTACATATTTTATGTTGATTAAAATATCTTTTGCCAATCAATTGGGTAGGACGAATTGGTAACGTATTTAAATACAACCCTCTGATTTCGCCTTTAACATCAGTTTTTAATGTTTATAGTCATCGATATATATGTACTAGTTCTGTAAATAAATACATATTATGATTGGTAGACATAATATATATATATTAATTAAAATAGTATATAACTTGAAACTGAACTGGAAAATGCAAAAACTTAATAAAATTGGAATTTTGCGGGTTACCTTTGAACATCCCCCTTATAGTGACAAAAAAGATTGATGTGTAATGGTGCGTCCAGACCTGGTGAATGCGCCGCTCGCGAGCCACTTGGGAGCTGCGCGCGTGCTGCTCGCGTGTGGTTACAGCTTAAGTTTAGTGCGCCGCTCTAGTGCAGCTCTGGCAAGGTTTGAATGAGGCGTTTGTGCAGTTCGCGCGCACGTAGCTTCTTTCGCGTTTGAACCATGTATGTGTACCGCGCGCGGCATGCGCTTTACCTACTGCGTCGCTCGAATATGGCGTGTAGCTATCGCGCGAGCGACGCGCGGGCGGCGCAGGGGCTTCGTACAAACATGAAATGCACGCGCACAGCTCTCAACCGGCTCGCGAGCGGCACATTCGCCAGGTCTGGATGCACCATAAGAGGCCGTTTCCACTTGTCGGGTGTTGAGCCCGACAAAATATCGGGTACTATAACGGGTATTAATCGGGTAGCTGAACATTTTATCTCAAGGTCACATTTAACATTTATAATCTCACAGCGAATTTTTGTCAGCTCCGACAATTATACTTTAGATCATAATCAGGTACGGTCCTGTTCACATTTTTCGGTTGTCGGCCTCGGCAGCTTTATCCCCACTCCCCCTTATTCCGCTCATCGCTCGCTAGCTCCGAAATGTTCCCAAAATATTTTTTTTCTTAAATATTAGGTAAATCCAATATTTTATTTTCGTGTCTGTTTTATTTGTTTTCTTTTTTTTTTAAATAATATAACACAATAAAATCTCCATCGACATGCATCGTGTACAGTCGCCTCACGTCAACATCATCATCTTCCTGCCCTTGTCCTGTTTTATTTGGGGTCGGCGCAACGCGTTTTTATCTTCCATTCTGTCCTGTCACTCGTCACGCTATCACTAACTTCTTTTTCTTTCATATCACTCACACTCCCTCCATCTTTTCTTTGATCTCCCTCTCCCTTTCCATCCATCCACATGTAAACTCATAAATCTTTATGTAATATGCGTTTCATCTCTTCTCTTCACATGACCATACCAAAACAAACGATTCCCTTTCAACTTTTCAGTCACTAGCGCCACTTTCAAACTTCCCTAAATAATACTCATTTTTCACTTTATCCATTCTTGTCACACCACACATCTATCTTAACACTCTCATCTCCGCTATGTGTAATCTTTTTTCATCCGTCTTTTTCACAGCCCAACATTCTGATTCATACAGTATGACAGGCCTTATCACGGACTTGTAGATTTTAACCTTCAACTTGAGGGGCATCCGTGGGTCACAAGTGTCAAAAATTGGCTCCAGCTTCAATCGAGTCCGACATCCTACAAGTGTGAACATAGACGCTGATGTCGAATTAATATACGGATCCGACACCCGACAAGTGGGAATGGGCTTTTATAGGAACATAATAAATATTATACATTATTTTCACTCTTGAGACATGCACGGATCTTGCCGGGTACAGGATAGTTATTAATATAATAATCTTCTTCTTCTTAGTCGTACACTCCCGGCGGAGTGGTCGTGGTCATGGATCGCCTGATAGGTTGGTTGCGGCTTGTCCGAGACTTCTCCACCAATATAATAACACCAGGTATCTATAATACACTCTTTAAATAGGTAATTAGTTAATCAATTTTTAAACAAAGCTTCTTTTCAATCAATTTAATTTAAAACAAAAAATTGAACACAGCTTTAACTTTTATTCCGCAAACTTTTCAGTTTTATAAGAGCTAATACACACGAGCGGCATGTAGCCAACGGCACAAGTAACTACAGCCGTCGACGCGTAGGCGGCAGCCGTCGACCTATACTTTTGACTTCAGACTACACTGCACACTCACGACGGCTGCAGCTGATTTTCAAAGTTGGGATGTCGACGCGTTAACAGTTGCGGCCAACGGACGTATCAACGGCTGCCGTCGCCCCCCGTTAGCGACTGCAGTTACCTCTACCGTTCGCATCATCCCGCTTGTGTGTACGAGCTCTTACGTTCCCTCCGATCGCACAGTTTGTTACAAAACATCAAAGTGGAATGCAAATTGTGGCCGAAGTTTTTGGCTCAAACATTTCCTTTACATATGCCACAGTTTATTTATGTAGTAGCTTATACTGCGGCTTCACTCTTGTGCCTTCCCCATTCATAAATAATTTAGTTACAAGTCAAGGATACCGCGACCTAGATACAATAGTCTAGGTTCATCTAACTTTTTTCTAGAATTATTTATTTGCTACGTGGATGGACTTGGAAAATGCTAGGGTGGATAGACTTTATTATTTTGGATTGACAGAAGGATAAATGTTGTATGAAGGACGGAACTCTGATGCCACGACAAATCGTAGCATAACGGACAGCAATTGCTAGCTCACCGTCCTGCCGTCTGTTAAGGCCCAAGCCCAAGGCTTCGACAAGGCGTAGAGTTTCATTCGCATCTCAAAGAGATGTTAGCTGTAGGGACCCAGCAAGGCCGACGCCCGCTGGGGCCCGCCGAAACGTAAGAGGCAACTGATGGGAACACAGGTGGGGTCAGACTGACACTACCTTCCGCTCCGCCCTAGAGTGGGAGAAGTTATTTTCAAAGTTTGTTGATGTGCCGCCAATAAAATTATATAAAAATGGTTTTCCATTTCTTCTAAATACTTAGTATTATTTTATTAAAAGTATTCTTCGCTGAGTAAAAACAGCCGTGCGGGTCGATAGTCGAGTGTTAGGCAATGCTTGCCAACGATGGTTTTTGGATGGGTCACCCTTTATTACATACTAGAACTTTTATGTTTGTCAGTTTTAAACTAAGATTGGGTCGTTTCTTTTTAAATAGGAAATCATCAAATGTCTTTTCCCGTTCTGTGGTGGAGCAAGAGGGTGATGTCAGACTTTTACTGACTAAGACCCATCTGTATGTCCTTCAGTTGCCGTTTGCGTTCCAGAACCATGGTAACTCTTTCAAAAATCCCGTCACCCCAACGGTTTTGCTGACATCTCTTTGAGGCATTTGCTGAACACTGAGCACCGTCGAAGACTAGGGCTTGGTCCTTACTGGAGGGCCGGACGGCAAGCTACCCATTGCTCTTCGGCTGCGAACCCGCACCTACAGTGGCCGGGCACCCTCTGCCACGTTCAGATAGGCAGTGGCTCCACGTAAAAAAATTAAACAAAAGTTACTGATAAAAAGAAAAACGATATAAAACTTCACATTTGATTTACATAATGTGTTGGTTCCTAGTGTATAATGTTTTGGAAAAAGACGTATATCAACTTTTAGTGCCCGTTAAGAATCGCAATAGTACAACAAGTAGGTACTAGAAGCGACAAGGTTATCATTATTAGAATAAAAGGTACATTAGGTGTCATGTCTGACTCCTAGATGTGTCTTTTATTCCGAAGTTATTATGTGTTACCGTTCAAAATAAGATACAAGTCTAGAAAGTTTAGATTTTGTTAATGTTCGGTAACGTGGCGTAAAAAACGATAACCAGGTCATCGGTCCACCTTGTAGGAGCCCTTCTAAGGCTACGTCTTCCGGTACGTGGCAATAGAAAGGGCTATGCTCGGAGTTTCCTTGCATGATCGATGATCGAATCAGGAATGAGGATATCCGCAGGAGAACCTAGGTTACCGACATGGCACGAAGAATTGCCAAACTTAAGTGGCAATAGGCAGGGCACATTGCTCGCAGAACCTATGGCCGTAGGGGCCGAAAGGTTCTGGAATGATGAATGGCCAGTATTCTATTCCAAATAAGATAAGACATTTTAAAAAGCCTTTTTCACTGTCCATTCCACCCATTTTGACTTCTTACGTTGGTGGCATGATAAATGGCGGCTGCAGTAAAAAGTTTGTATTGTAACCACTTTTTTTGCTTTGAGTGCCATCCTTATGCCTACGGAATAGAAGTCAAAATTGGTTGAACGGACAGTGAAAGCGGTTTGTTTAAATGTCTAATCTTATTGCGAATAGAGTGTAACCAGTTCATTAATAAATACTAACCGTGGAATTAAAATAAGTGAAATAATACTAACCGTAGAAAAACAAACGTTATTTAACAATAATAAACAAATAATAGGTTTTTTTTTATTTTATTATCTTTCATGGTTATAAGTACTGCGGAGTTACAGAAAATACAAAACACAAAGAAACCAATAAATACCTAATTTCGAAAAAATAATAATGTACCTTTAATATGCTCGCCGTCCGATCGTTCGGTAACCGTCCGAACCGAGCCCAAGTTGTCGACGGCGCTTAGTGTTAAACGCGCGCCTCAAGGAGATGTCAGCAACCGTAGGGGCCCAGCAAGGTCGAAGCCTACTGGGGCCATGGGACATGCGAAAGAGATCCCCGGGGCCCTGGAAATATGGCAAAGAAGGAACAGGAGTGGGTTTTTAGTCAGTAAAAGTCTGACACTATCTCCCGCTCCGCCCAAGAACGCGGGATGCCACTAGACAAATCCTTTAACACTAGAAAAAAAATCCTTTAATATAAAGTTTATTTGAACTTATAATTCCAAGTCAATCCAAAGATTTATCACTTCAAAGCAACCCGTTTTAAAAAAACGGCAATTTCAAAGGTAAAGACTATTTAGTCTTTAATCAAACTTCTTTTTTTTTTATTTTGTCTTTAAACTTTATTTCTCTCTCTTGCAAAAAATAACACCGTTTTCTATGGTGACTGTATGAACGTGATGGACTTTGACGTCAAAGTCTATCACGATCCTTTAGAGCCTTATAAGTTCGTCGTTGATGTCCATATTTAAAAAAAATACCTTATTTGTTTAGTACAGTTCATAGTTATATAATTTATCAAATAAGCTTTTGCCTCGCCTGCGTTGAAACAAAAAAAAGTATAGCTTATGTCACTCGAGTGATAAAATAGAATGTTACTGGTGAAAGAATTTGTAAAATCGATGCGGCAGTTTTTGAGTTTATTCATTACAAACTAATCAAGTCATCATAACTGAACATGTTTGTAAAAAGATCAAGCCCAAAGTTGTCTGAAAATTATAAAACGTATGAAAAATATGACTAAGCAGTTGACATGTATATTGTCCAATAACTTTTAAACCGGAGCTTTATATTATATTTAATTTATTTATTTCACAAATACCTTTGAAAAGCTACCATATCCCATAGATCTGCATTCTGGGCGTTGCTGGGTAAAAGCTCCATACTAAATTGAGCATTATTCTTTCAACACAATCGGTTAGAGATAACTTTCGTTAATTCATTTACAAGATTTGCCCTGAACAAACAAACAAACATAAACATAAAAAAAAATGGCAAAGAAGGAACAGGAGTGGGTTTTTAGTCAGTAAAAGTCTGACACTATCTCCCGCTACGCCCAAGAGCGGGAGTTGTCATTAGATGATTATCCCACCCAAAAAAAAAAAAAATATTGTGTACATACATTGCAAGCTAAATAATAGCTTGTAAAAAGCTTGTAATAAAGATCCCATTCCCGCAATTAAAACACAATCGAATCACTCTCTAAACAATATAACTCCTTTTATGTACGTCTAAAATGTCGCATGGCACGTTCTGTGTCTCCCGACACCCTCTAACATTTTAACAACATTATAAAGGTTACATTTTAGTGCCCCTACTATAAAACGTGGCCCGGTTTTTATCCCTCGCATGAATTACTGAGCTTAGCATTATAAAAACAAAAGACTAAAGGCTTTTTTAACCCGTTTAAGTGCGGTTTTTAGTTGTTGCCCTGTGAAATGCAAATAGGTTTAAGTTTTCTTTTCATCGATGTCCATGGCCAGATTTTAGAATTGATCACTTCAAGATATGACTAGCTAAAACTGGCCTGATTTTTTAAATGTTAACTTTTGGTCATATCATTAATCCAGGATTTCTACTGTAATAAAAATCGAAAGAAAGAAGGAACTTATTTATTTGTTAGTTCTTGTAAGATCAAATATAAGCTTAATAACTCTACATTCAAATAAAAAGCTAATTTTAATTAAAAGGGATATTTTGGACTGCATCAGAAATATTATTCTTCACAAAAAATACGTACATAAATATTAATGAACTTTGTACAATTAATATGGGACTTGGGGCACCCCGACTCAAACAGGTTATTTTTTTTTAATCCCAAGAGTGATTTTAGTGCACCATTCGAATTTTTGATGAAACTAAAGCATATTTTGCAGTAGAAAACAGGAATACATTGAGGTTCAGTGGACTTTTTCGGTGGGCAATGTAACTATTTTACGATATGGTCAGCCATGTTTGATCACATCATGAAATAATCATGCGTTTAGCTGAAATAGTACGATTTCATGAAATGGCCGGTCACATCACGAAGTGTTCAATTCTAGGGGCTATATTCACACCATGCCACCGCTAGCAACAAAATGTATATAGCTCTATAAAGACTCATCTGGTGTCCGTTTGGTTGCCAAATCGGACGCGTGCACTTAAGGTCCATTTTGATACTGTCTCAGTGTGGTGTAGCGACTCTGGTGTCTGTATGGTGTCTAGTTTGGTAGCTTACGGACAGCATGTCGGCACAAATAGCCACGACATCCACATTAATATCTCACTGCACAACAGCACACTCAATCATACACCCTTCAATATTCCCACATAATACTAACCATACTAACACTAAGTATATAAAATTTACAACGTAAATATTTTAAATGATTGCGACCACTGTTTATTAGATCATTCCTCCTCCTTGCGTCGGTTATCCTCAATGCTGAGGGTCGTGACCTCGACGGGTAACTTTCTTGTCGACTATATCTCGCCATGTTGTCCTATCTTCGGCGATGTGGATGACGGAACATAGGTAATATAAATATGTTTTTGTTTAACTGGGTCTTATATTGTTTATCGTTTAATGCCCATTTTCACATAAAATAAACGACATCTAAATTAATGTATAATTAATAAGCCGTTAGATTTTAAAATTTGGCACAGCACCGAGTGTTAAAAATCCATCTGCGTGCTTTTATTAAAGTGTCGACAAGTGTAAGTGACAATGGGCATGAAAGCACCTCCCTAAACTTTTCTCCTTTTAGATGGGTAGCCAGACAAAAAAAGATACATTACACGTTACCCAAAAGTCGCTATAATTTACGGCGCATAATTGTCGCGCCACGCACAGTCTGGACTACCCTTAAAATAAAATAAAAATCTCTTTTATTTTTAAATTTTCACTCGAAATGTGTCCGAGTCCTCACAATTTTCAAATAATTCACAGAGCTAACGTTAGCCGCTGAAAAATCTTTTATTTCTGTGAAAAATTCAAGTTTCGTGAGACTAGATTGTGTCTAGACCTTTTGTGTCTAAAATTGCGTCTGTTTTAATTTAAATGGGAGCTTTTTGTTTTTAATTGTAGGTCAGTGTGAGTGCCTGTGGTTTTTTTAGTTCTAAGTTATTGGTTTAGTCTGTCAGTCAAGAGTGAATAGGTCCACCATAGGTGCTGGCTTGCGGACGGCGAGCAATGGGTAGCTCACCGTCCGATCGTACGGTAACCGTCCGGACCGAGCCCAAGTTGTCGACGGCGCGTAGTGTTCCACGCGCGCCTCAAGGAGATGTCAGCAAAACCGTAGGGGCCCAGCAGGGTCGAAGCCTACTGGGGCATGGGTGATGTGAAAGAGAACCCAGGGGCCCTGGAACGAAGGCAAAGAAGGAACAGGAGTGGATTTTTAGTCAGTAAAAGTCTGACACTATCTCACACTCCGCCCAAGAGCATGACATTAAATGATATTCCCACCGAAAAAAAAAAGAGTTAATAGGTTGCTTTTAGGCAAGCGTGCTCCATCGTCATCAGGTGAGAAAGTGCTAAAAAGGAAGCATATAAATAAATAAAAAAACGGTCAAGTGCGAGTCGGGCTAATGCATCAAGGGTTCCGTACAAACTTAAGGTTATAATTGCTAATTACGTCAAATTTACGGTTTTCAGATTTTTGGCGTTACTTCTGCTATATAACGTTACTTTTTGCATTTTTTTATGGCTCTAGGTAAACAGAAAGCCCCCCATAGATTTTGATTCCCTTGCTAGCGTTTTTTTTATGTGGGAAAATCATCTAATGACAATCCTGCCTTGGACGGAGCGGGTGATAGTGTCAGACTTTTACTAACTAAAAACCCACTCCTGTTCCTTCGTTGCATTCGGACCAGGGCCTAGTCTTCCTTTCAGAATCAGACCCTTGGCCCTAGTAGGCTTCGACCTTGCTGGGCCCCTACGGTTTGCTGACATCTCCTTGAGGCGTGCGTGGAACAGTATGCGCCGTCGACAACATGGGCTCGGGCCGGAATTCCCTTGCGAGCGTCGTAATAGGTGCCTTAAACGGCATTATCTTTATATTGCGTTGACTTAGAAGTTTGATGTTTTCACTGCTCCAAGGAGTAACATTTCTACATGTTCCTGAGAAAAAGAGTGCTGACATGACAAAGCGTTCCTATAAGGGTACCATTAAAGCGGAATTAGTTGAATACGGAATACCCCTAAAAATAAAAAGTTCCAGATTCTGATTGATTAATTCATTAAATCCCAAGCGAACGGCGTTCGTTCTTTCATTATCTTTCTATTGTTCCTCTAATTACGGTATTCGAAAGGTTAACTGTTACTATTGTCAGCGTCAGGCACTAGTTGTGTGGTATTTCAAATTATGGGCCACTCAAATCTGTGTGGTTCTTCCCTCTTAATCTCAGACACTTTTATTTGCATGATTTTTATATGATTTGATCTTTACATGTTTAGGTACTGTTTGGATTATTAAAAATAATCTATTCCAGGACATGGTCTACCGTTGTGCCAATTTTCGTCCAAATCAGTTCAGCCGTTTGAGAGTAAACTTTCACAAACTTTCGTCAGTATAACATGTATTAATATGTTTAATCGAATATCTTTCACCGACTTTTACTACAAAACACTAAATTCACATATCACAGAAGATAATCATCATCGTTACAGCCAAATGGCGTCCACTGCTGGACAGAGGCCTCCCCCAAGTGGCGCCACAACGAACATAATAACAAAAGACAATAATTATGTACTATCCATTCTTGACCTACATTCAGAAGATTGCCAAATTCACGAAAAATTGTATTGCTCGACCAATCAGAAAAGTTTTTCTCAACTTTTCTGATTGGTCGAGCAATATAATTTTCTACAAAAGTGTTTGTTTGGCATCGAACCCGGAAGATATAGCGAAAAACTACTTAAAAAGTTCTTGACAGGTAAAAGAATTATTGGCTTTCTGTTCTTTATCACATTCTGTATAAGGTTCAAAATTGCATAGTAATGTCAGTGTTTCTTTTTGAGGAGGGTAGCAAGGGCTATTTGGGAAGAAAAGAACTGGTTGGTGAAAAAGTTGTTTTTTTTGTGTGGTATTTGAGTATGCGTTTTCCGGTGTGCGGTCGCCACTCTAGAACCGACCCCATCGACCATCCGTTCTACGAGCATAGTGCCCTGCCTACTGCCACTTTAGTTTGGAGATTGAAAGGCCTCCCACAAGGTCCAACAGTGGACGTCTTTCGGCTGAAATGATGATGATGATGATGATGATGAATTGAATATGGGTAGGTGAGTTAATTCCAGTTAATATTTTAGTTTTTGTAGTGGTTATTTCATAATTATGAAGGCAGACAGGGACATGTGACATTCACCAACCCGCATGATGGATTATGGCCCATTTCCTTATCCTAGAGCGGAGGCCTGATTCAAAGATTCAAAGATTCAAAAACATTTATTTTAAATAAACCATTTACAGGCACTTTTGAAATGTCAGGAAGTCAGTTAGTCAGAAAAAAAAAAATGATGCTAATTGCACATTCCAAAGCGTTGATCTCTATGGAGAAGAATGTGCAAGAAAATCCATGGACACTCTTTTCAATCATGTTTTGTAATTACAAATATCACTGTTACATGTTTCTTGTCGTTATCATGTGAGAACAATGTAAATACAGTAAAAATAAAAACTAAATATAGATATTAAAATAGCAACTGGCAGCTAAGAGATGACCAGTCTCAACTGACAGCGCCCGTTCACGAACATGACGCTAATATTAGCACCACTCAGCTCAACCATTTTGAAGGGAACCGAATGATCCAACACATGCGCCACCATCTGTGAGACATTTAAGTGAGCATGACAAACTCTCAACTGCCGTGCTCATTTATGTCAAACAAGTCCAATAGTAACATAAAAAACCATAAAATAGCTCCATGGTACTCACATTTACAAACTTTGAAAATAAATGCTTCTACATTATACAATACTTATAATATTTTACAATTCCCAAAAAAAAACAGCATTAAAAAATAATAATAATAATTTCCAAACTAATCAATTTGTATACCTCGGTGTTAGAGGAGCTGGACCAGCATTGAGCCAAGCATTTTTATCTTGAATATAATCCTCCAACTTATAATATGCTTGCCTGCATAGTGTGCGTTTAATACAAGATTTAAATTTCGTTTCATTGAGTTCTAATATTTGTGGAGGTATTTTATTATAACATTTCAAACAGTACCCCATGAAAGAAGAGGCCACTTTAGCCAGTCTAAAACCTGGTTGAACTACTGAGTCCCAGCAGTGGGAACATTAAAAGGCTGATTATGTTATTATACTTCTACATCCAAAGCTTGACTGGCAGAAATTGCCAAAGACATTTAGTTCGCCACTATATTTTTGAAAACAAAACTATTAATAATAATAATACTGGTTTAAGGGGCACAGCTGTTTAATGATTTACCAGAAGAATTAAAGAAGTGTGCTACTAGAAGCGTCAAAAAATATGTAACCAAGATTATGTAACTTGTAATATGATTTAAAAGAGTGTCCATGGAGTTTCTTGCACGTTCTTCTTCATAAAGATCTACGCTTTGGGACGTACCATTTAGTTTCACTTTTTTGACTGATCGACATTTTGACAATTCAAAAGTGCCTGTAATTGGTCTATTTGAAATAAACTTTTCTGATTCCTGATAATATTAATATATTTAAATCTATTTTATTTTAGGTTCTTAGGAGAAATAAAATTATTTAAACCTAATCATTGCAGTGAGAGCAATGGTGGCCGAGTGGTAATGGCCCCGACTTACGAATTGTAGGTTGCGAGTTCAAACCCAGCCAGGCGCATTACTTTGTGTAATTTAGTTCATCACCACTGCTCTCAAAACGGTGAAGGAAAACATCGTGAGGAAACCGGCATGTCCTAGATCCAAAAATTCGAAGACATGTGACATTCACCAATCCGCACTAGGCCCGCGTGGTGGATTACGGCCCATTCCCTCTCCTAGAGAGAGGAGGCCTGAGTCCCAGCAGTGGGAACATTAAAAAGCTGATTATGCTTATATGCTATGCTTATTAATCATTAAATAAATAAATAGTCATCGGGTCATTAAAGTTATCGGCTGTAATATAAGCACTTCTAAAATTGTGTTTGTTAAATTTAGCCTACTGTGTAACCGAGCTGGATCATTACCATTACAAATCGATGAAAGCTATCACCATTAATAACCTTATAACCACGTTAACGACCACATTTTAGGGTTCTGCAGCAATATATACTGTTTGCCGTAGGTAAGGCATTAAATAGACTCTAGATAGATATATTCTTTATTGTACACCAATAATAAAATTACAATAGGAACTTAAAATTAGTAGGGTGTCACAATGGGCGGTCTTATCGCTAAGAGTGATTTTTTACAGACAACCTTTGGATAGATTTTTCAGAGGAGAAAAAGATACACAGGTAGAGCGTGGTGTACTATTTATATATATAGAATACATAACTAATAAAATACATATAACACAAACAATATATTTATATACATATATAGGAAAGCAGAGAAATAATGTACTTAATGACGTTTAAGAGGTAATGATCCTTAACCATATAATTATTTGAAAATTGTGAGTGTTTGAGCTTGCCTTACTGATACAGGCAAAGTATTCTACAGCCACACTGCTTGAACTGCAAACGACTTGTCATAAAAATTGGTGGAGTGGTTTGGCATCACCAGCCTCAAATTTTTCTTAATAAACTAGTGCCCTTCACTATCAACGATCGCATCTGCACTGCACTGCTTACCATCAGGTGGGATCGCA
Organism: Mythimna pallens; assembly: GCA_961205895.1. Taxonomy (NCBI): domain Eukaryota; kingdom Metazoa; phylum Arthropoda; class Insecta; order Lepidoptera; family Noctuidae; genus Mythimna; species Mythimna pallens. The sequence goes on along the minus strand of OY540849.1, from coordinate 9,390,923 downwards.
ATGAAACCCTAGTTTATATCATTATCATCATCATCATATCAGCCGAAAGACGTCCGCTTTTGGACAAAGGCCTCCCCCAAGTGTCGCCACAATGAATGGTCCTGTGCGTCTCGCATCCATCGGATTTCTGCAACCCTTACCAGGTCATCAGCCCCCCTAGCCAAGTTACAATCGTTTCGCTCGCGCCGATCGCCTCGAATAGGCCACGCCCCCGATTCCTTTGTTCTGACCACGTGACTGAGCATTGAGATGACGTCAGAACAAAGGAATCGGAGGCGTAGCCTACTCGAGGCGTTCGGCGCAATCGATACGATTGTAACTTGGCTAGGGGGGCTGTCCACCTTGTAGGACCTTCCAACGCTGCGGCTTCTGGTGCACGTTCGCCACTCCAGAACCTCTTGGCCCAAAACGCCTTCTGTTCATAGTCTATTTTATATCACTTGAAAAAATAAATAGTTTTTTTAATTTTTGATTTTCTTTTTAGGAGGGACCTACATGCTTAAGAGAGAAGTAACTTTTTTAAATAGTAGACTCTTTAACGATTACTTTTCTAAACACTACACAAAAGGTACTACTGAGAAAAAAACACAAACACAGCAGCACGTGTATATTTTATTTTCTTCAAGATTTTTCATGCCAGCGCTGTATTATTTATCGTTTTAAAAATCGCAAAGCTGAGTCAGGCACTTTTTTTGCCTCGCACAGATTTTAATGCTAGAACTACACTGCGCATACATGTGCCACACATCTGGGCGCGTCGGTCTCCATACATTTTATATAATAATAATATAATAACACTTGATCCACGCCACGCGACGTCGTTCTACGTATAAATCAGGCTGTTACACGTGTGAGTCAGTCTAATGTAGTTCTAGCTTTATTTTCTTTTTTCCTTAGGGTAAACCAGACATAAACGCCCCAGTTGGTAACGTGCTCCACTTGCAAAATTAAGACACGCATTTAAAATTACATAAACTGTACAACGCAAGCTAAAATTGTATTACCGTCATGCTTATAAACTGACCACCAAATTTTAAATACGTGCCTTAGTTTTGCATGTGGGGCACATTACCAACTGGGGCATGTATGCCTGGTGTACCATATATATATTTTTAATTTATACGATCGTATGCGGCACTAATAAATGTATTTTTTTGTTGTTACTTTTAGACGGATGGAGGTCGCTACCTCCATTAGCGACCAAATCATCGAAGGAGCATATTGCATTTAATTTATGTTGTACAGTACAGGACCTGATTACAATACCGAGGAGTGTACAACAACCCGTACTACGGACCAATAAGCGATAGCAACCAACCACCACACAGGCAGTAGACTTAAGGCTTACGCAGACTGGGACGTGTGACCAAGGATTTAAATTTTTACCAATGGATATTCAAACGTATCGAAATAAAAATACGACATAAATTCCTATGCTTTAAAATGATTACGTGACATCGAAAGGGATATCATCCCAAGGCATTGATAGAAGCGTTATGGGCTTCGGCGTCGGCATGCCGCGGCACGCTGCAGTAGGCAACAGCATGCTAAAGGACTCCAGCGTCCGCCAACACTATCAAACGCTACTTATGACTGAAATGTGTATCGGGCAGCAGAAGCTGCCGTGGCATACTTCGCCGTGACGCGGCATGTCTTAGCAAAGGAACCGTAATACCGCGATATCAAAGTGGTTAAAGTGTGCTGACTAGCGGCAAAATCCTTTTCCATGCCGTTCCGAATTGCGTAGACCTTTAAATGTCCAATTTATAAAAATTCAACGACTCTTCTCCTCTTTTTCAGAAGAGAAAGCAAAGACTACAGAGGCCAAGCCGGAAGAGCAAGCCGCGACAAAGATCCAGGCAGCGTTCCGTGGGCACCGGACAAGGAAGTCGATGAGCATGAAGACCAGCAAGCAGCAGGCACAGCCGCAGCCAGAGCCGGAACCCACCAAGGCCGAGCTGGAGGCCGAGTTCAGGGCTGATGATAAAGGTTAGTGGATTTATTACCTTTCTTGTCCTACTTCGTGTCCATGATTCTAATAACTTATTTTATTCAGCTTCGTCGAGGATCTGGCTCGAAAGTTATGTTAATGGTTTAAATGACTATAATTTGATAAATGTATACATGTCGTTACCCCAAATATATTTGTTTTTGAGAAATTATAAATCCAGTCACACATTTCTTTATGACTAAACAACGGGAAAATGAGATAGCCTTTTTTAAAATAATTCGTCTTTTTAAACGCCAACTAAATATGCTTAGTCCAAGAGCAAGCTAAGCGATCTCGAAATAGCAGGGCACCCCGACACAGGCAGGTTAGGTTAAAATGCTAAGGCAGGAGTGAAGAAGCTCCCGACTTAGCTTTCATGGTTATTTTTTTTAGAACCACCCAGAAAGAGGCTTAAATAGAAGATAACTAGTGGGTGATATAGTATCATTTAGGCGCTCGTTAATTGTCGCTGATCATTTAGAATGCAATGTAGATTTATGGAGGCGAATAAAGAAATTGTACCTGCCTTTAAGAAAAATGCTCCAGACATTTGTATTAAAGCACTCTCTACCAGTCAACCAAAGGTAGTAAGTTCAATCCGATAATCTGATCCTTAGCTTAGCTTCATATTGACGCAAAAAAAGTTGATTAGAAGAATTGGAGTCGTTTTCATGAGCAGAGAATATCAAATCTCTAAGATTAATATAATATTCATTACGTCATACCTATTTAGTTATGTTAGAAGCATCTCAGCTTCTTGGCTTAGTCTGCCCGTTCTAAGAACCTTTTCTGTCGTCAGCGTTAATTAAAATGTTCTTTTTATCCAGATAGATTTTCTGCCACATTGAGCTCCATGATTAATCAATGCTTGCCGAGGTTGGTTTATGGAAGGGTAACCATCACAATACACCGAGATTTCTCCGAGTTACGAAAAGCATGTTAAGTTATTGGTCTTGGCTGGAATGGGTCGTAGAGCCTTTGATATCGGCTGTCAATTAAAGATGTTACGAATAGTTAGAAGCCACGAAATTTTACACCATTTTTGCAAATAGGGATTGTGTTACTCAATTACTGGATTATGGAAGTCATATAGTCAATTGCTTCATATAAAATTCTGGTATTCAGTATGGCATGGCATCCAGTTTAACTGGAAGCCCTGGTATTCAGTATGGCATCCAAGACATTTGGGAAAAATCTATTTGAAGACTGATCAACATTCAAGATTCGTAATATATTTTCAGTCTGCTATGCCAGTAGCTTATTTCAAGTATTCAATCCAATAACACACAGCACAACATATTTTAATAAATACTATATAGCAGCCAAATTCTGTTTGGCCCAGTAAATACAAAGGCGGACCTAACGCTTTAGGCTTTGGCCCTTTATGGTGCGCCGGTGTGGGCGCCGTCACTGCGAAAGCGACCGGCGGCCCAGCTGAACGCGTGCCAGAGGGTCATGGCCATACGTATGGTGCGGGGATACCGCACGGTTTCCCGCGAAGCGGCGAGCCTCCTTGCTGGCCAGCCACCATGGGATCTTGTAGCAAAAAGCCTTGCACGCATGCACGATTTGCGCGTGGAGATGCAACGCCGTGGTGAAACTCCGCTGCCGCGACAAGTCACGGCATGGCGGAAAGAGTTCCGGCGGGATCTCATGGCAGAATGGCGACAGCGACTATCGCAACCCAGTGCTGGGCACGCCGTAATTATGGCGGTAAGTCCCCTCTTTGAGGAGTGGCTGGAAAAGCAACACGGCGTCATTACCTTCCGCATGACACAGGTCCTCACCGGACACGGTAAGTTCGGGAGCAGTAATGCTTGCAAAGGAGGCGGCCGATCGCGTGAGGCAGCGGTCCTCACGCCCCAACCGTCGCCGGGATTCCGATCCCGATTTCCGGCCACCGTAGGCGCGGGCTTGCGGACGGCGAGCAATGGGTGGCTTGCCGTCCGACCGTCCGGTAACCATCCAGACCAAGCCCAAGTTGTCAACGGCGCGTGCTGTTCCACGCGCGCCTCAAGGAGATGTCAGCAACTGTAGGGGCCCAGCAGGGTCGAAGCCTACTGGGGCCAAGGGTCTGATTCTGAAAGGAAGACTCGGCCCTGGTACGAAAGGCAACGAAGGAACAGGAGTGGGTTTTTAGTCAGTAAAAGTCTGACACTATCTCCCGCCCCGCCCAAGAGCGGGGGATGTCATAAGATGATATTCCCACCGGGAAAAAAAAAACGCTTTAGGCTTTCTCTACCAGTCAACTAAGAGAGAAACAACACGGCGTTCTCAAAGATCGGCTACGTAATTCGAGAACTTAAAATGTAGTGGTTGGCCTAATCAATTTGATTATGCGAGAGGCGTCTTAGTCTATATCTAAAATCTTTTTTTGTCACTTCTAACATTGATTGATTAAATTGGTCCCTAGATTTGGGTTAAACTGGGTCTATAGCCAAATAAGAAGACCTATGTCAATAGTGTCTTTTTTGAATATTGACACGATGCTTGACATGGGCGAAAGCTTTGTAGGCCAGTGACACTTTTCATCAATACTTCAGTATAGTTTCTGAAAGGCTGCTGACGTGTAAAGGCACACATTTTATTTAAATAGCCTATTATGTATCCTAAGCTGGTCAAAGACTTTGTCCTTCAAACCTCTCAGTCTAGGGCAATCTCTGGCCAAGTTTGAACCGCGAACATGATCAGATCGTCACACCACCTTCGCTGTGGTCGACCTTAACGGCGTCGACCTCCTTCTGGCGTCCAGTGAGTGACAATCCTCGTCCACCTTACAGTTCACAATCTTTCGTTTACAATTTCGTGAGATAAATTATAATTTCACGGAATTTACTTTTTTACGGTGACATGCCACTGTAAAAGTAACCTTTATGTAAATTACAGCATTCTAGGTCCATGGACTAGCCTGTTGGTCTAGTGGTTAGTGGCCCTGACTGCTATTCCGGAGGTCGTGGGTTCGATTCCCACTCAAGACAAACGTTTGTGCGAAGAGCATGATCATTTGTCCTGTGTCTGGGTTTAATTTATCTATAATATGTATGCATTTAGAAATATATAAGTATGTTTATCAGTTGTCGAGTACTCATACCATAAGCTCTGCTTACTTTGGGACTAGATGGCTTTGTGGAATATTATTATTATTCTTTATTTATTTTTATACACATATCATTTACATTTTTAAATATTTCTTTAAAGAACAAGTAATAAAAAAAAACATTTAAAAATATAAAAAATAGTTATCCGCCGGTGTCGGGAACAGGGTCCAAGCTACCGGTGGTTAGGGCTCCAGAGACAGAAACCTCCTCACAATGCGAGCCGTATCGAGGAGTACTGCCTTCTGTATCAGGCCCTTGATCCAACCGCGCAACGACAGCTTCGACAGATGGTCGTCGAAGCTTTTGGCTATAAGACCATTGGCGGTCACGACAATCGGCACAATGATAGCCGAGTCCACATTCCACATGTCGACAACCTCGTGTGCTAAGTCGAGATATTTGATTTGTTTCTCTTTCTCAGCTTTCACGAGATTCTCGTCATGCGGGATGGTGACGTCGACTATCACTGCGCGGCGCGCTAATCGGTCTATCACCACTATATCCGGCTTATTCGCTACAATAGTCCGGTCAGTAATGATAGACCGATCCCAGTACAACGTGACATGGTCATTTTCGAGAACTGGGTCGGGCACATACCTGTAGTATGGTACCTCAGATTCCACTAGGTTGTATTTTAAAGCAAGTTGCTGGTGAATAATCCTGGCTACTTGGTTATGCCTATGTAAGTACTCGCCGTTAGCCAGACGAAAACAACCTGAGATTATATGTCTGATGGACTCACCCGGACGATGGCATGCCCGACACATGTCAACCGTCCCGTCCTTCATAATATGTCTCCGGTAGTTGTTCGTCAAAATAACTTCGTCCATAATCGCACAGACAAAACCTTCAGTTTCTCCGAAGAGGTTGCTGAAACGTAACCAGGCCACGGACGCCAAAAAATCTACATCAGGCTCATGGAGAGCCCGATAAAAGCGCCCGTGGAGCTCCTTGCCTTTCCATACTTCCTTGCGGTCATCAGTAGTAAGTACCACAGGTTTGCGCCAGTTCTCTTTAGCCATGGACAACGGGGTGAGTCCCTAGTCCATTGCGACCACATCGCGGTGCATACCCACATCGGTTTTGAGAAAATATTCTCTGCATTCAAAAAGCCGCGACCTCCACACTTCCGCGGGATGTACAGTCTCATCACCGAAGATCGTGGGTGATACATCCGGTTTGCGGTCAGCAATGTACGGACCCGCCTATCCAGAGCGTCTAGCTCGGTCTGAGTCCATTTGAGTATGCCGAAAGAGTACATTAAAACCGGCATGACCCAACCATTGAAGGCGCGCACCTTATTTCCGCCTGACAAAAGGCTGTTTAAAACCTTCTTCAGGCGGTTAAAGAAGCGCTCCTTCAACGTTTGCTTCATGTCAGCGACGTTAATGCCTAACGCTTCCGACATACCCAAATACTTATAAGTTTCGGTCGGGGAGAGGGTTCTAAGGTGTATGGAATCCGAGAGTTGAATTCTCTCGGATTCCACAATCTCCCCTCGCTTTACATGCATAACTGCACATTTGTCCACTCCAAATTCCATCCTGATGGCACTACTGAAAGTTTCAGTTACCTTCAGTAGTTCCATTAGTTGCAAATTGTTGTGGGCAAAGAGTTTCAAATCATCCATGTAAAGAAGGTGAGATAGGACCTGACCACCTCTTCTCAACCGATAGCCTAGACCTGAATCCTCTAGCAACGTGCTTAGAGGATTCAGGGCTAAGCAAAACCAAAGTGGACTCAAACTGTCGCCCTGAAATATTCCCCGTTTAATCCATATTGGTTCATCATTCCCCTGGATCGGTCGACATCCTGGATAGCGAAGGACTGTTTTCCATTGCCTCATACATGACTCAAGGAAGGTGCGTAAAGTTGCATCTATTTTATACAACTCCAGCACCCTCATGAGCCATGTATGTGGAACAGAGTCGTAGGCCTTCTTATAATCTATCCAACATGTCGACAGATCCTTGCGAGATCGACGAACCTGTTGGCTTATGGCCATGTCAATGAGGAGTAGCTCCTTAGTACCACGGGACCCATTCCTACACCCGTTCTGAGAGGCAGACATTATCAAATTTTTCTCTATATGTACATTAATTTTTGCTCTCAGAATGGATGTAAGAAGTTTATAGACCGTCGACAAACATGTAATCGGCCTATAATTCTTGGGTTCCGTGGGACTACCTGTCTTATGGAGCAGGTGGGTGATACCAGTTGTGAGAAACTGAGGTAGCGACCCAGAATCTAAAGATGACTGGAATTGCGATGCCAGAAGCGCATGTGAGCTGCTGTACCATTTTAACCAGAAGTTGTGCAGTCCGTCCGTACCTGGAGACTTCCAATTAGGTAATGGACGAACTGCTCTGGCTACGTCTAGTGGCGTAATTTCAACTTTTTCCATTTCTGGTACATCAACGCACACGCGCTCGACATCACGCATCCAGCCACCCTCAGTGTGACAGACGGGCACCGACCAAATGCTGCGCCAGAATGCATTCGTAGCGGCATCATCTGGGCGGACCACGTCAATCACACTATGTTCAGGTCGCTCCCAAGCTCTGTACACCCACCTCTCATTGCTCTGGAACATGCGATTCTGCGAGTATCGATCGACCCGACGCTTATACCGCCGGATACGATTGGCCCATGCACAAACTTTCTGCTTTAGGAAGTCGATGCGCTCCGTGACACGGGACATGTATTCTCGGGGGGTAATTCCAGTTCCCGAAAATGCCCGTCTCACGAATCGCATGACACGTGGACGTGTATTGCCCTCCCTGAAGCAGTATAGCTTGCCAATGAGTGCTCTGGCCTCATCAATACGTCCCTCGATCCTGTACTGCCAGGCTGGTACAGCAGGCTTTGGTCGATTAGCTACATCACAACTTGAAAACTTTATGTTAGCTAAACGACATGCCGCAACAGCCCCACAATACAGGATGGAGTGCGTATCAACGAGGTCCTCGCTGCTCTCAAAAACATTCTTAAGCAGCGAGTCCAGAGCACACACTAGCGCCATATTTCGTTTGCACATAGGTAACCGCGGCAACCGGGGTCTAAATTCGGCTGGAGTGGACCTATACTCGCGAAGCGCATCCTCCAGTGCGCTCCTCAGTCTTTCATTGCACTGGCTACTTACTGTGTCAACCCTATCATCTAACTCATTCTCAACAGCATTGGACCGCGGCGGGATTGCGTCAGCGGCCGGCAGTACCCCTGTCTGTGTCGGAGTCGAGATGATATGGTTGTTCAGTACTTCTGAGCGCAGCCTATCAAGTACGGCGTCGTCCAACCTATGACTGTGTTGGATTACCCGCACCTGATCCGACAATCGTTGCGCCGAGACGTCTACGGTTGGTTCAAGGTCCTGAAAAAGAGACAATTATTATTTCGTTTATTCATTAACTTATCAAATAAATTACATTTTTAAATATTTCAATAAAAGAATAAAAAAACATTTAAAAATATAAAAAATAGTGTCCCACCGGTATCGGGAACAGGGTCCAAGCTACCGGCGGTCAGGGCTCCAGAGAAAGGAACCTCCTAACAATACGAGCCGTGTCCAGGAGTACCACTTTCTGAATCAAGCCCTTGATCCAGCCGCCTAACGCGAGCCTCCTAAGGTGTTGGTCGAGGCTCTTGGCTATTAAGCCATTGGCTGACACAACTATCGGTACAATGATCGCCGAGTCCACATCCCACATGACGACAACCTCGCGTGCCAAGTCAATATACTTGATTTGTTTATCTTTCTCGGCTTTCACGAGGTTCTCGTCATGCGGAACGGATATGTCAACAATCATTGCACGCCTCTCGCTTCGGTCCACCACCACTATATCAGGCTTATTGGCTACAATAGTTCTGTCAGTGATGATGGACCGATCCCAGTACAAAGTGATATGACCATTATCAAGAACTGGGTCGGGCTCATACCTGTAGTACGGCACTTCCGATTCCACAAGAGAGTATTTCAAAGCAAGTTGCTGATGGATAATCCTGGCTACAAGGTTGTGTCTATGCAAGTACTCTCCTTTAGCTAGACGAGAACAACCAGAGATAATGTGACGAATTGATTCTCCCGGACGGTGACATGCCCGACAGATGTCAACCGTACCGTCCTTCACAATAAATCTCCGGTAGTTATTCGTCATGATAACTTCGTCCATAATTGCACAGACAAAACCTTCGGTTTCCCCAAAGAGGTCGCCGAAACGCAGCCAGGCTACGGACGCCAATTGGTCTACATCGGGCCCGTGAAGGGCCCGGAAAAAGCGTCCGTGAAGTTCCTTGCTCTGCCATACTTCCCTGCGATCGTTAGTGTTAAGCACTACCGGTTTGCGCCAGTTCTCGTTAGCCAGGGAGAGCGGGGTGAGTCCCTTGTCCACTGACACTACATCTCGATGCATACCCACGTCGGTAGTTAAGAAATATTCCCTGAGACTGCATACCTCGCGGTTGTGTAGGGACTTAGCATTTAAAAATCCTCGACCTCCACACTTTCGCGGGATATACAGTCTCATCACCGACGATCGTGGGTGATGCATTCGATATGCAGTCAGCAGTGTGCGGACCCTCCTATCCAGGGCGTCAAGTTCCGTTTGAGTCCATTTGAGTACGCCGAAAGAGTACATCAATACCGGCATGACCCAACCGTTGAAGGCGCGCACCTTGTTTCCGCCTGAGAGAAGGCTATTAAATACCTTCTTCAGGCGTCCAAAGAAACGTTCCCTCAACGATTGCTTCATGTCAGTGATATTGATGCCTAGAGCTTCCGACATACCCAAATACTTATAGGTTTCGGTTGGAGAGAGGGATCTCAGGTTTATGGAATCCGTGAGTTGAGTGCTCACGGATTCCACAACCTCCCCTCGCTTTACATGCATGACCGCACATTTGTCCACACCAAACTCCATCCTGATGGCACTACTGAAGGTTTCAGTTACCTTCAGTAGCTCCATCAGTTGCAGATTGTTAGGGGCAAAAAGTTTCAGGTCATCCATGTAAAGTAGGTGAGATATTACCTGACCACCTCTCTTCAACCGATAGCCTAGACCTGAATTCTCCAGCAGTGTGCTGAGAGGATTCAAGGCTAGGCAAAACCAAAGTGGACTCAAACTATCACCCTGGAATATACCTCGCTCGATCCTTACAGGATCGCTATTCCCCTGGATATGTCGACATCCTGGATAGCGAAGGACCGTCCTCCATTGCCTCATACACGACATCAGGAAGGTGCGTAGTGTTGTATCAATTTTATACAATTCCAGCACCCTCATGAGCCATGTATGAGGAACAGAGTCATAGGCCTTCTTATAATCTATCCAACATGTCGACAGATCCTTTCGGGAACGTCGAACCTGTTGGTTAATGGTCATATCAATGAGGAGCAGCTCCTTAGTACCGCGGGACCCGTTCCTACATCCATTCTGAGAAGGTGACATGATCAAATTTTTGTCAATATGACTATTAATTTTGCTTCGCAGTATGGATGTAAGAACTTTATAGACCGTCGGCAAACACGTGATCGGTCTATAATTTTTAGGCTCCGCAGTACTACCTGACTTATGGAGCAGGTGGGTTATTCCTGTTGTTAGGAATTGGGGTAGCGACCCGGACTCTAAGGCAGACTGGAACTGGTATGCCAAGCGAGCATGCGATCTTGTAAACCACTTAATCCAGAAATTGTGCAGCCCATCCGGCCCTGGAGATTTCCAGTTTGGCAACGGACGGACTGCACGAGCTACATCTTGGGGGCTGATGTCAATTGCCCCGCACGCACGCTCGACCTCTCGAGTCCAGTCACCCTCGGTGTGACTGACAGGCACCGACCAGATGCTGCGCCAGAATGAACTCATGGCGTCATCATCCGGGAGGCACGCATCAGTCACACCTTGGTCCGGTCTCTCCCAAGACCTATAAACCCACCTTTCATTACTCCGGAATGTGCGATTCTGGGTGTATCGCTCCTACCCGCCTCTTATACCTACGGATACGGTTTGCCCATGCATACACCTTCTGCTTCAGGAAGTCGATGCGCTCTGTGACACGGGACATATAGTCTCGGGGGCTGATGTCAGTCTCCGAAAACGCCAGCCTCACAAAGCGCATCACTCTTGGGCGAGTGTTGCCCTCCCTGAAGCAGATTAGTTTGCCGATGAGTGCTCTGGCCCCACCAATACGACGCTCGATTCTGCACTGCCAAGCCGGCACGGTTGGTTTCGGTCGTGTAGCTACGTCACAGTTTGGAAACTTGACGTGAGCTACACGACATGCCGCAACAGCTGCGCAGTACATTATCGAGTGTGTATCAGTGAGATCTTCGCAGTCGTCAAAATAATTTGACAACTGCAAATCCAGAGCAGCCACCAGCGCCTTATTCTTATTATGCATGGGCAAACGAGGTAAGCGCGGCCTAAGTTCGAGTGGCATGTTGCGGTACTCCCGAATAGCACACTCCAAAGCACTCCTCAGTTCATTGCACTGGGTACTTACATGTGTAACCATGTCAGTAATCTCTTCGTCAGCATGCCCGGAAAGATGGTAGGACGGTGGTACCATAACTGGTACCACAGACTGCGACGAAGGAGCAATGGTATGGTTACCCATTTCCGTTCGGAGGCGATCAAGTACAGTATCGTCCAACATATGATTACGCTGGATAACCCGCACCTGATCCGACAGTCGTTGGGCCGAAACGTTGACGGCTGGCTCAAGCACCTGAAACAAAGAGAGCATCCGAACACGGTACGCGGTCAGGTTGTTTCCTCCCTCTGTAGCCCCATAGTATGCGCGCATGACGTTCTCATTGATGGATTGCGTCCATCGCATGCGCTGCACACTTCCGCCGGGAGCTGGGACCCTATCAGAGGCCGGTGGGCCTCGAGGTCCTAAGCCACTCGGCGGCCGGCGTCCTCTCCGTCGACGCGCAGGTGGTGGTGACGTGGGCGGAGAAAAGTACTCGTCGCTGGAGCTCGACGCAACTGCCACGGCCGGTGTCACAGCACTCACGATGGGGCTGGATTCCGGCAGCGGCGAGGCGGAGCTGAGCGACGAGGCCGGAGGTGGTAGGCGTGCACGGCGAGCTGCGGCTCTGGTCAATATTTTTGCTGTCTTTTCCCTTTTCAGCTTCAATTTTCCATAGTTTCTTATTTATATATTCAATTTTCCACAGTTTCTATTATTTATATATCTTTGTTCTTCTCTCATATTTGTTATTTCTTTTTATTTTCATGATTTTAGGGCGTTTTGGGATTTATTAGATTAATTTGTTGTGAAAAAAATGTGCAGAGAAAATTTTTGTTTGTCACTTGGTTGACAGCCGAGTCACAGATTTATTATTATTTTTCCATTTATTTATTTTTTATCCATATCGTTTACATTTTTAAATATTTCTTTAAAAAACATATTAAAATAAAAACATTTAAAAATATAAAAAATAGTTGTCCGCCGGTGTCGGGAACAGGGTCCAAGCTACCGGTGGTTAGGGCTCCAGAGACAGGAACCTCCTCACAATGCGAGCCGTATCGAGGAGTACTGCCTTTTGTATCAGGCCCTTGATCCAACCGCGCAACGACAGCTTCGACAGATGGTCGTCGAAGCTTTTGGCTATAAGGCCATTGGCGGTCACAACAATCGGCACAATGATAGCCGAGTCCACATTCCACATATCGACAACCTCGTGTGCTAAGTCGAGATATTTGATTTGTTTCTCTTTCTCAGCTTTCACGAGATTCTCGTCATGTGGAATGGTGACGTCGACTATCATTGCGCGGCGCGCTAATCGGTCTATCACCACTATATCCGGCTTATTGGCTACAATAGTCCGGTCAGTAATGATAGACCGATCCCAGTACAATGTGACATGGTCATTTTCGAGAACTGGGTCGGGCACATACCTGTAGTATGGTACCTCCGAATCCACTAGGTTATATTTCAAAGCAAGTTGCTGGTGAATAATCCTGGCTACTTGATTATGCCTGTGCAAGTACTCGCCGTTAGCCAGACGAGAACAACCAGAGATAATATGTCTGATGGACTCACCCGGACGATGGCATGCCCGACACACGTCAACCGTCCCTTCCTTCATAATATGTCTCCGGTAGTTGTTCGTTAAGATAACTTCGTCCATAATTGCACAGACAAAACCTTCAGTTTCTCCGAAGAGGTCGCTAAAACGTAACCAGGCCACGGACGCCGCGAAATCTACATCAGGCTCATGAAGAGCCCGATAAAAGCGCCCGTGGAGCTCCTTGCCTTTCCATACTTCCTTGCGGTCATCAGTAGTAAGTACCACAGGTTTGCGCCAGTTCTCTTTAGCCATGGATAACGGGGTGAGTCCCTTGTCCATTGCGACCACATCGCGGTGCATACCCCCGTCGGTTTTGAGAAAATATTCTCTGAGGCTGCACACCTCACGGTTGTGTAGAGTCTTTGCGTTCAAAAAACCTCGACCTCCACACTTCCGCGGGATGTACAGTCTCATCACCGAAGATCGTGGGTGATGCATCCGATTTGCGGTCAGCAATGTACGGACCCGTCTATCCAGAGCGTCTAGCTCGGTCTGAGTCCATTTGAGTATGCCGAAAGAGTACATTAAAACCGGCATGACCCAACCATTGAAGGCGCGTACCTTATTTCCACCTGACAGAAGGCTGTTTAGAACCTTCTTCAGGCGGCCAAAGAAACGCTCCTTCAATGTTTGTTTCATGTCAGCAACGTTAATGCCCAACCCTTCCGACATACCCAAATACTTATATGTTTCGGTCGAGGAGAGGGTTCTAAGGTGTATGGAATCCGAGAGTTGAATTCCCTCGGATTCCACAATCTCCCCTCGCTTTACATGCATGACTGCACATTTGTCCACACCAAATTCCATCCTAATGGCACTACTGAAAGTTTCAGTTACCTTCAGTAGTTCCATCAGTTGCAAATTGTTGTGGGCAAGAAGTTTCAAATCATCCATGTAAAGAAGGTGAGATAGGACCTGACCACCTCTTCTCAACCGATAGCCTAGACCTGAATTCTCCAGCAACGTGCTTAGAGGATTCAGGGCTAAGCAAAACCACAGTGGACTCAAACTGTCGCCCTGAAATATTCCCCGTTTAATCCATATTGGTTCATCATTCCCTTGGATCGGTCGACATCCTGGATAGCAAAGGACTGTTTTCCATTGCCTCATACATGACTCAAGGAAGGTGCGTAGAGTTGCATCTATTTTATACAACTCCAGCACCCTCATGAGCCATGTATGGGGAACAGAGTCATAGGCCTTCTTATAATCTACCCAGCATGTCGACAGATCCTTGCGGGATCGACGAACCTGTTGGCTTATGGCCATGTCAATGAGGAGTAGCTCCTTAGTACCACGGGACCCATTCCTACACCCGTTCTGAGAGGCAGACATTATCAAATTTTTCTCTATATGTGCATAAATTTTTGCTCTCAGAATGGATGTAAGAAGTTTATAGACCGTCGACAAACATGTAATCGGTCTATAATTCTTGGGTTCCGTGGGACTACCTGTCTTATGGAGCAGGTGGGTGATACCAGTTGTTAGAAACTGAGGTAGCGACCCAGAATCTAAAGATGACTGGAATTGCGATGCCAGAGGCGCGTGTGAGCTGCTGTACCATTTTAACCAAAAATTGTGCAGTTCGTCCGTACCTGGAGACTTCCAATTAGGCAACGGACGAACTGCTCTGGCTACGTCTAGTGGAGTAATTATAACTTTTTCCATTTCTGGTACAGCTGCGCACACGCGCTCGACATCACGCATCCAGCCACCCTCAGTGTGACAGACGGGCACCGACCAAATGCTACGCCAGAATGCATTCGTGGTAGCATCATCCGGGCGGGGTACGTCAATCACACTATGTTCAGGTCGCTCCCAAGCTCTATACACCCACCTCTCATCGCTCTGAAACATGCGATTCTGCGAGTACCGATCAACCCGCCGCTTATACCGGCGAATGCGGCTCGCCCATGCACAAACTTTCTGCTTCAGGAAGTCGATGCGCTCTGTGACACGAGACATGTATTCTTGAGGGCTGACACCAGTCCCCAAAAACGCCCGCCTCACAAAGCGCATCACTCGTGGTCGTGTATTACCCTCCCTGAAGCAGTGTAGTTTGCCGATGAGTACCCTGGCCCCGTCGATACGCTTCTCGATCCTGCACTGCCAGGCTGGTGCAGCAGGCTTTGGTCGAATAGTTCCATCTGAGTTAGGAAACTTGATGTTGGCTAAACGACATGCCGCAACAGCCCCACAATACAGGATTGAGTGCGTATCAACGAGGTTCTCGCTACTTTCAAAGATGTTCTTAAGCAGCGAGTCCAAAGCACACACCAGCGCCTTATTTTTTTTGTGCATGGGTAACCTTGGCAAACGGGGTCTAAGCTCAGTCGGAGTTGATCTGTATTCGCGAAGCGCATCCTCCAGTGCGCTCCTCAGTCGATCGTTGCACTGGCTACTTACTGTCACAACCCTATCATCTGCATCATCTGCATCATCGTTATTATGATTGGACCGCGGCGTTATTATTATTATTCCATTTATTTATTTTTTATCCATATCGTTTACATTTTTAAATATTTCTTTAAAAAACATATTAAAAAAAAAAACATTTAAAAATATAAAAAATAGTAGCCCACCGGCATCGGGAACAGGGTCCATGCTACCGGTGGTCAGGGCTCCTGAGAGAGGAATCTCCTAACAATACGCGCCGTGTCCAAGAGAACTGCTTTCTGAATCAGGCCCTTGATCCAGCTGCCTAACGAGAGCCTCCTCAGATGTTGTTCGAGGCTCTTAGCTATTAAGCCATTGGCCGTTACGACTATCGGCACAATGATTGCTCTATCCACTTCCCACATGTCGACAACCTCGCGAGCTAAGTCAAGATATTTAGTTTGTTTATCTTTCTCAGCTTTCACGAGGTTCTCGTCATGAGGGACCGCTATATCAACAATCATTGTGCGACGCTCTAGTCGATCTATCACCACTATGTCAGGCTTATTGGCAACAATAGTCCTGTCAGTGATGATAGATCGATCCCAATACAATGTGACGCTGCCATTTTCGAGAACTGGGTCGGGCACGTACCTATAGTACGGTACTTCTGATTCCACAAGATTGTATTTGAGAGCAAGTTGCTGGTGAATAATCCTGGCTACAAGGTTGTGTCTATGCAAATAGTCTCCGTTAGCTAAATGAGAACATCCAGAAATAATGTGTCGGATGGATTCTCCGGGTCGGTGGCATGCCCGACAGATGTCAACCGTACCGTCCTTCACAATGTATTTCCGGTAGTTGTTCGTCATCATAACGTCGTCCATAATTGCAAAGACAAAACCTTCGGTTTCTCCAAAGAGATCACCAAAGCGCAGCCAGGATACGGACGCTAAAAGATCTACATCGGGCCCATGTAAGGCCCGGTAAAAACGCCCGTGAAGCTCCTTGCCCTGCCATACTGCCCTGCGTTCATTAGTATCCATTACTGTAGGTTTGCGCCAGTTCTCGTTAGCCAAGGAGAGCGGGGTGAGGCCTTTGTCTACCGCAACCACATCTCGGTGCATCCCCACGTCGGTTTTCAGGAAGTGTTCCCTGAGACTGCATATCTCACGGTTGTGCAGGGTCTTAGCATTTAAGAAACCACGACCCCCGCACTTCCGCGGGATATACAGCCTCATCACCGATGACCGTGGGTGATACATCCGATTTGCGGTAAGTAGTGAGCGGACCCTCCTATCCAGGGCGTCGAGTTCTGTCTGAGTCCATTTGAGTATGCCAAAAGAGTACATCAAAACCGGCATGACCCAACCATTGAAGGCGCGCACCTTGTTCCCGCCTGATAAAAGACTATTCAACACTTTATTCAGGCGGCCAAAGAAGCGCTCCCTCAACGATTGTTTCATGTCAGCGGCATTGATGCCTAACGCTTCCGACATACCCAAATACTTGTAAGTTTCGGTTGAGCAGAGGGATCTAATGTATATGGAATCCGAGAGTTGGGTACCCACGGATTCCATAATCTCTCCTCGCTTTACATGCATGACTGCACATTTGTCCAAACCAAATTCCATCCTGATGGCACTGCTGAAGGTTTCAGTTACCTTCAGTAGCTCCATCAGTTGCAAGTTGTTGGAGGCAAAAAGTTTCAGATCATCCATGTAAAGAAGGTGAGATATAACCTGACCACCTCTTCTCAACCGGTAGCCCAAGCCAGAACCCTCCAGCAGTGTGCTGAGGGGGTTCAAAGCTAGGCAAAACCACAGTGGGCTCAGACTGTCGCCCTGGAATATGCCACGCTCGATCCTTATCGGTTCGCTGCTCTCTCTGATTTGTCGACATCTTGGATAGTGAAGGGCCGTCCTCCACTGCCCCATACACGACATCAGGAAGGTGCGAAGAGTTGCATCAACTTTATACAGCTCCAGCACCCTCATGAGCCATGTATGTGGAACTGAGTCATAGGCCTTCTTATAATCTATCCAACATGTCGACAGATCTCTTCGAGAACGACGAACCTGTTGGCTAATGGCAACATCAATGAGGAGCAGCTCCTTAGTACCACGGGACCCGTTCCTACATCCATTCTGAGAAGCAGACATGATGGAGTTTGTCTCAATATGACTATTAATTTTGGCTCTCAGAATAGATGTAAGAACTTTATAGACCGTCGGTAAGCACGTGATCGGTCTATAATTTTTAGGCTCCGCAGTACTACCCGATTTGTGGAGCAGGTGGGTTATTCCTGTCGTAAGGAACTGGGGCAGCGACCCTGACTCTAAGGCAGATTGGAATTGGGTTGCCAAGCGAGCATGCGATCTTTGAAACCATTTAAGCCAGAAGTTGTGCAGCCCGTCCGGCCCTGGAGATTTCCAGTTAGGCAACGGACGGACTGCACGCGCTACGTCTTGGGGACTGATGGTAATTGGCCCCATTTCTGGTATAAGATCGCACGTTCGCTCGATCTCCCGAGTCCAATCACCCTCGGTGTGACTGACAGGCACCGACCAGATGCTGCGCCAAAATGAACACATGGCATCATCATCCGGTAGGCGCGTATCAATCACACCTTGGTCCGGTCGCTCCCAAGCCCTATACACCCACCTTTCGTTTCTTTGGAACGTGTGATTCTGGGTGTACCGCTCCACTCGCCGCTTGTACCGTCGAATACGGTTTGCCCATGCATAGACCTTCTGCTTCAGGAAGTCGATACGCTCTGTGATATGGGGTAGATAATCTCGAGGACTAATATCTGTCCCCGAGAACGCCCGCCTCACAAAGCGCATCACCCTAGGGCGAGTGTTGCCCTCCCTGAAGCAGATAAGCTTGCCTATGAGTGCTCTGGCCTCACCGATACGGTGCTCGATCCTGCACTGCCAAGCTGGTACAGCTGGTCGTGGTCGTGTAACTCGGTCACTGTTAGGAAACTTGACTCGAGCTACACGACATGCCGCTACAGCAGCACAATACAAGATCGAGTGGGTATCAGTAAGGTCTTCGCTGCTATCAAAACAATTTGATAGCTGCGAATCCAGAGCACACACCAGCGCCCTATTTTTCTTATGCATGGGCAAACGAGGTAATCTAGGTCTAAGCTCAGCCGGCGTGAAGCGGTACTCCCGGAATGCATCCTCCAAAGCGCTCCTCAAACGTGCACTGGGTACTCACGGATATAGACCCGTCATCATCATCCTCTCCAACGTAGTCGGGTCGCGGTGAAACATTGGGCTGCAGTTGCACCGCGGCCTGTGGCGAAGACGGTGAGACACGGCTACTCCGTGATTCGAGGCGAAGTCTATCAAGTACGGCATCATCCAGCATACGGTTACGCTGGATGACCCGCACCTGATCCGACAGTCGTTGGGCCGAAACGTTGACAGCTGGCTCAAGCACCTGAAACAGAGAGAGCATCCGACCACGGTACGCAGTCAGGTTACTTCCCCCCTCAGTAGCCCCAAAGTATGAGCGCATGACATTTTCGTTAATGGATTGTGTCCATCGCATGCGCTGCACACTTCCACCGGCAGCGGGGACCCTATCAGAGGCCGGTGGGCCTCGAGGTCCTAAGCTGGCCGGAGGTCGGCCTCTTCCTCGCCGACGCGCAGGTGGTGGTGTCGTCGGCGGCGAGAAGTATTCGTCGCTCGAGCTCGACGCAACTGCAGCGACCGGAATCTCTGGACTCACGGTCGGCGCTGGTCCCGGCGGCTGCGAGGCGGAGCTGAGCGACGAACCCGAAGATGTTGGGTGTGTGTTTATTTGCTTTGCCCGGCTTCTAGTCAGCATATTCGTTTGTCATATTTCAGTATGTTTTGTAATTTTCGGATGTTATTATTGCATATGTATTTTGGTATATTTGGATAGATACGTATTTTTTGTTGTTTTATTTAGTCTTATTTGCACTATTGTTAGCATGATTTAATATATTAAATAAAATTGAAAAAATATCGGAAAAAATATGACTGACAGCTTGACAGGCGGGCCACAGATTATTATTATTATTATTATTTATTATGGGTTTAGATTAGCCGTTGATGAGTCAGTGAGTGAGTTGAGTTTTGCAAGTGCCCCACTTCATTTTATTATAGACGGAGGCATGTATGCCTGGATTACCTTAAGTCTGAGAATAAGTTGGAGGGTATTTTTTACCCTTATAACACCATTTTTTTTTAAATATGGCAGATCGACGTTTACCGGGTCAGTTAATTTCCTTTTAATTGGTTGTTATTAGGTATCTAATACTAATGGATATAACAAATAAACAGCGCATCCCAACGGACCTTTTTTAACAATGATTGATGACGGCACCTTTCTTTGTCGTTGATTACTGATCTTCCTTTTCAGTCTTAATTAATTTATCATTATCGTTAATGTGATTATGAGCTTTAAGAATAAGGTAAGGATATTACTCAGGTACAAATTAGTGGTGTAGCATAGGGGTTCATCTAGAGAAATGAAGCAGAGTAATAATTTGGCCTAGTATTATAAAACGTTACAATTGAAGTTTTCTTATTATTTTCAACTGGCTGTTGCCCGCGACTTCGTTCGCGTCAAGTTCGTAAAAATACACAAACGTAACTTATATGGTTTTGATTCATGGTGATAACATCTAATTCATTTATTTTACTAACACATATAATGGTTAGAGGCCAAAACGCAAATGATCTCCAGTAATAATACAATATACATTTTTATGTTCCAAAATAAATATTTTTTTTTAATTTTTATTTTATGTCCAGATGTATTTATTTTATTTTATTAATTACGCTCACCAACAACAGAATACACGAAAATGAGATACATCAAATAAACTTATGATCGACAATAAACAGAAAAAGATATGTAGATGGCGCATCAGTTGATGTGCTAAGTTTCTGTCTACCCCAAGGAAAAAGTTTATGTATGTTTCTGGTTCATGTTATAATAAAAAAAACACTCTATAATTTTAAAATGATTTGTTCATTAGAATGTACTAAAAGTATATTAACATGTAGTATTGTTTTTTAGCAACACTGAATAAGTGCTATATAACAGAAGCTCTTTTCAAATAATTGAAAAAAAGTTATCACAAACAAAAAACATACAGGGTAAATTCTGCAAGTGGGCCAAATTTGAAGCTATGAAGAAATTACTCAAAAGAGCACGTCTTTGAGTAATTTCTGAAGGCGCCATTTTGATGAAAACTAAATCTGCATAATTGGACTTCTGAAAATAAATTCATAGCCATATTTGAAAAAAAAGAAGTGCGCTATATTACATTACACTATTTGAAAGTGTAGCTTAGTTTAGCTTGTGTTAAAATAACAAGTATTATTAATGATTATTGACCAGATATCGTATTCAAACTAAAATGGCAGTGGGCAGGGCACATTGCTCGTAGAACGGATGGTCGCTGGGGCCGAAAGGTTCTAGAGTGGCGACCGCGCACCGGAAAACGCAGCGTTGGAAGGCCTCCCACAAGGTGGACCGACGACCTGGTGAGAGTCGCGGGAATGCGGTGAATGCGAGACGCACAGGATCGGTTTTTGTGGCGACGCTTAGGGGAGGCCTATGTCCAACAGTGGACGTCTTTCGGCTGAAATTATGATGATTGTATTTTTATATGATTATTTACGAATTTAATAACACCTCCTTAAATTTTGTGCAGATTTAAAACTACACCTTATATTGATACCTATAGAAGCTATTAAGGTGGACCAACCAAGCCCATTGCCATGGTTGATCCATTTCATTGCAGTGCAGGATTTACTTCTTTCTTTAAAAGAAACCACTCTGCATATGAAAGTTACGTAGGAATGTGTAATTTTTTTTTCTCAACTCAGATTCAGAGATTAGCGTTCCGCCCCAAGGCATAATAAATTGGAACTTTTTTTTTTTGTAAATGTTCACTTCCTTTGTGAAGTTTAATTAAAGGACTTACTCGTAACAAGTAAAAATAATAAGTATCTCTTTTTTGTTTATACTTTTTTTTTCAAACGTTTTATTGGTAAAGTAATTATTAGTGTCTTAACTGAATATGTCAATGAAAATAGTTTCGAAGCTGCTTGATTTTTTTTTATATGGGCTCGCATTTCGCTTTATTTGGCCCAGTGTGTAAAGCAGTACCTCATGCATGAGGTTGCAGCTTCGAAAGCGAGCATGTACCAATTTAAATTTTTCAATTCATACTCGTATATACTTTTCTAAGTTTATCTATATGGCATAACTGACACCGTACGTTACGTGCTTTTTGAGGCACGGCAAAAAGCACGTAACCTACGTTTCATGGAGCGCCTGCCTATCATCCGACTACTCCTACTGGGCAAAACAACGCTCCTTAGATAGACTAATGGTCAGACTTTCTGGCATCTGACTACCTGCAATTACTGTCGAAGATCTGCCAATGACAGCCAAAACCATGGCAGGAATGGAAAAAAAATCGGTATGTTAAGTCGGTCACTCATCCTCAGACCGACCTCGGCAAGCATTGCTCTACTTAAGAGATCGACTTGATATTGTTGATATTACTTTAACTTTAAACTCGTCCATGATTAAAACTTACCAAATTCATTATAATTAAGATAAAATTACAATTAAGTCTAACAATACTGACGAGTAAACACACAATACTAAGTAGGGTGATAAACTTTAATTTATAACTCAATAAATTAGCTTCGAGTCTTACTCTTAATAGACCATTTAAAACTAGATGGCATCATCTGCCTGTATTCCTGAAGCCGACTTTATTTAGTAAGTTAATCACTGTCGAGAATTTTATCAAATACTAACTTATGCCAGCGGCTTCGCCCGCGTCAAAGTAGTAAATACATAGCCTATGCCACTCAGTGATGATCTCTTGCTCTTGGCCTTAGTACAAGCCATGGTCCGTGGCGAGGAGGAGTGGCAGGTCGTCTCCTCCTGCGAAGCAGTAATGCGAGCAAAGGAGGAGGCCTCACGTGCACGTGCAAGGGAGCGGCGTTCACACCCCAGCCACAGGGATCCCGATCCCAATTTCCGGCCACCGTAGGCGCGGACTTGTGGACGGTGTGCAATGGGTAACTCGCCGTCCGACCGTCCGGTAACCGTCCGGACCGAGCTCAAGTCGTTGACGGCGCGTACTGTTCCACTCGAAAGGCAACGAAGGAACAGGTGTGGGTTTTTAGTCAGTAAAAGTCTGATACACCCTCTCGCTTCGCCCTGCAGAGCTGGGGATGTCATTGGATGATTTACTCACCGAAAAAAAAATGTCACTCTACTACTACTCTACACTATTTTTTATTTATTAAAGGACATTGTAAAAAATGGCCTATGAAACAACACGCATAAAATATTTACTATAGTTACTAGTTCTTTTAATAATATACATTACTTATATTTTAATAGAACGGACACTTTTTAATTTCGAAAACATTTTAAAAAGTATTTACTTTCGTCCTTAGCTTCCGCCTTAACAATTTGAGGTTTTTAATAGGCAAAGGTGTTATAGCTCATACAGCCAAGTCTTTGTAATAGCACTCACTAATAAGAGTTTTACACAGACAAGCGTCAGTATTCTCAACACTTGATATACGATAATGATTTTTAGTTACAAACAGTCCGCTGTG
This sequence comes from Mythimna pallens, assembly GCA_961205895.1. Taxonomy (NCBI): domain Eukaryota; kingdom Metazoa; phylum Arthropoda; class Insecta; order Lepidoptera; family Noctuidae; genus Mythimna; species Mythimna pallens. Next base: position 9,367,748 of record OY540849.1, on the reverse strand, counting down.
ATGTCGCGGAACCTGCGCTGTTTGAAACGAGCAATAATATCGACACTGACAGTTGACGAATTGACAGATGATAACATTTGACATTTGGTAGTAATATCATTCAGTAATAAATGCTAAGTTATTGTTACATACCGAATGTTTTTATTGACTTAATTATAACCTCAAAATCCGAAAGTGTTTTGATTTTTTCAGAATTCTCAAAAGTGTCCGTTGTTTTAATTTAGGTTTAATCGTATATATACATTATCTAAAACCCAAAGAGTAAATACACCTCCCTGTTGGATCTTAGGCGAGCTATGTATGGACGACGAGCAATGTCCTTTGTAGATTACACAATTTTTCACCTTACGGTAGACTGACGTCTCAACCAATTATATAAGATAATGATAATTATTCATTGTAACTTCTATTGAACCGAGCTATTTTTTAAAGAACAGTTTTTCTGTAGCAATTTTAATTATCTCAGTACAATGCTCGAACATCTATTATGTACTACCTGCTATTGAACTGTGAAAAGCTTTCACTCGGAACCGTCAAAATACACGAAGGAAAGTGAGGTACTGAAAGTATGATTAATTCAAAGTTATATAAAACAAAGACCCTCCTGCCGGCGTGCCAAAATATCAATTTTCACACCAAACTTGGGCAGAAAATATTCCAGCATCAACTCAATAAATAGCAGATATGGCATCGTTTCTACATAATAGAATAGTTGGATATACAGAGCAGTTGGCAGTTTGGCCGAAGACTTAAATATTAATACTACGGCACTGTCAAACAGGAAAATAAAATTACTATATAGATATACACCGAAAGTCGAGTCCATACAACGATCAAAAACGCACGCACCGCAACGATCAAAATCGACCCATCGTAGGTGTTTGCTTGCGGAGGACGATGGGTAGCTCGCCGTCAGCTGTCCGAGCCCGAGTCGTCGACTGTGTGTGGTGGCCACGCAGGGCCGATGCCTACGAGGGCCATGGGTAATCCGAAAGGGAACCCCGGGGTCCTGGAACGCAAGACAAAGAATTTAAGGAACATAGGTGTGGTTTTGTTTTGATATGCCCTTGATACGCACTCGCGCTCCACCCTAAAGCAAGACAAGTCATTGGATGCACCTATTGGATGACCTTAAAAAGCACACATCGACACGCTTATCGTATAGTGAGTGCAATCACTCGCGACCGGCATTTGTTTGAGATCGCCGTACGTACGCATTTATAATAATAATAAATCATTTATTATCAGGCATCTTGGTCCATAGATACATACCTTACCTTACTAACATATATAGAGTAAATTCAATTTATCCTTAGTAAATAAGACTTAGGACTATGTTGGTAACACTTCACATTGCATTATGTTCACTTTGTGCTGTTCTGTGGCACCTGTCCGCGGAAGCGACGGACACCACGCCCTGAGGCCAAAAGTCTTCCTTCAGCATGAGGGGCAGTAAATTGTTCGGGACTCGCACAACGAACTCCTTGAAATTGATGTTTCGCTGCGAATCCAACAGCTGTACTCTCAGTGCGAACTTCGTCTTTTGACGGACGTACTCCACGATGTCTTCCACCCTTGTGGCGTAATGCAGGCGGGAGATACATTGGAATGTTCGGCTGGGCTGCACGCAGGTTCGCGTTAGGAGTTGCAGGTGCTATGCCGCAGCGATTCTTGATAGTTCGAGTTGAACGCCTCCTCCTTTGCACCGTAACGAAACCATCGTCATTTTCAACCTTGTTCTTTGTTCATTTACGTGTGCGTGCGTCAGTTTTCCCTTGATATTATGGAGTAGACCTTCTGTACTTGCCCAAATATTTTGTTGTATCAAGAATCTTATAAAACGAAAACTTCTTACTATGCACGAATAAAATAAAGTATGCAAATAAGTATCCTAAATGTTAATAGAAGTAGGTGATTTGGAGTCTCCAAAGGACTTCGTTTTTTAGCGAAGAAAATCGAATTTGCTTTTATTTAAAATCGGAATAACAATGGTTAGATTTAGGGTTTTTGCTTAGTCAGTAAGGGTATGTAATAATGATGGACTTACATTTTGGTTTTCTATTTCCCCATGACAATTTTTTAAAGTGGGATTTAGTGGCTAATAAGATTTGCTCGCGCCATTTTAAAGCGGCAATCGGGAGGTCATAACGTTGGTCTGCGAGGCCGTGTGTGAGAGAGAGACAGAATTCTTGTGATGAGTGATGTGAGATCGGCCTGTCAACGCGCAGCTTCTTCAACTTCTAGTCTCACTTCTTCATTTAAACTTAAATTAAGATTTGACTCGTTTTCTCAAGTGAGCGTACATCTCTGCGAGAGTTAATTTTAATATATGAGTAGGTGAAAATTTAGGAAGACTGTTGGCCAACATTCAAAGTGGAGTAGAACAGTAAAATAAAAGAAGCTTACATTGTAAATGACTTATTAAGCTTTTTTAAGGTGAGAAATCATCTAATGACTTTACCCGTTCTGCGCGAAGCGAGAGGGTGTGTCAGACAGTTATCCATTGCGTTCTAAATCGGCCGATGGCCCTAGTATATCGCATATCTTCCCTATTAATTGATAATGTTTGTTTGCTAGTTTTAAGATTGCGTCATTTCGCGCGAATAAACAGTTTTTCCTTCTTTCTTTCTTCTTTCGTTCTTTCTAGTAGGCTTTCGGGTTTCCTGACATCTGTTTGAGGCTTTGGCCTTGCTGGACTCCTACGGTTTTGCTGACATATCTTTGAGGCACGCGTGGAACACTATGCGCTGTCGGTGATTTGGACTTTGTCTGGACGGTTACCGGAGGGCCGAACAGCGAGCTATCTATTGCTCACCGTCCACAAGCCCGCGCCTATGATGGCTGGCCGTGGGTCGGGGACTCGGCAGTTGGAGTGTGAGGATGTCCGCTCCTTCACGCGTGCTGCGGTCTTCTTCTAGTATTACTGCTTCGCAGAAGGAAATGACCGCCACCTATTCGCCCTTGCTCCAGATCATGGCCCGGCACGAGTCTCCACGTGAATACAGTGGTAGCGTGGCGACACCCGGGCATTTTTTCCACCTGAACCCGGTGCATGAACATTCTGAGATTACCTTGTCGGGAGAGGACCTGCGTCATGCGAACAGTGAGGATGCCGTCTATCGCCTATCCAGTCACTCCTCAAAGAGAGGTTTATCAATTTCTATTTTTTAATTACATTTTTTCCTCATTATTTATATACATTCTACTGATGTAATAGAAGCGACAAGAAATATGTAACCGGAACTTTTGTAACTCATATTATGTCCGTGTAGTATCGTGCAAGGTCTTCTCCATAGAGATCTACGCTTTGGAACGTGCAATTTTTTGAATGCCATTTTGAATTTTAACAATTCAAAAGTGCCTGTAAATTGATTATTATATACATACCAATATAATAAATCTCTAGATTTTAGTTGTACACGCATCACGTTCATTAAAATTTTGTGTAAATTGATATATTACTAAGGTTTTGTTTCGAAAATCGAAAGATATACTACATTCATTGACTGTTAGGCTGTACGAAGTTCGCCGGGTGTTGAAATAAATGTTTTTGATTTTGAGATTGAAACTAATAAAAATTAGTACTTCTTAGAAATATGTTAAATAATAATGTGTTTGGGAATCTTGTTTCCTATGGATACAAGAGCAAGCTCACACATTCTATTATATGCTTTTACTAACATGGGTTTCTCCAATACATTTCCTTTTGCCACTAATGAATTATGTTTCAAACTCGTATCCCTTGCCACTTTAGCCACTGCATTACTGTTTCTCTTTGATAAGCCACAAGGTAACCTACGGTAAGCGATATTGTAGGGGCTTTTCATACTGGTAAAGCAGGAGAAACCGAATAATTGATGCTAATCTGAAAGCTTGGGATAACATGTCATAGACTTTGGCCAAGCTTTGTCTTCGATCGGAAGTATTTTTAATTTTATGTTTTTAGAAGGTTTTGGCCGCGATATCGTTCTTATAAATATCAATTATTACAGATGTGAAGTCGAAAGCGATATCGGAAAAAAAAAATGCCTATGCTTTTTCATGGCGTTCAAGCTTATTCCGTACCAAATTTAATCAAAATCAGTTCAGTAGTTTAACCATGAATGCGTAACAGACAGACAGTTAATTTCATATTTATAATATTATACTACGGATTCTCAGTTTAGACCAATATTATATATATATTATATATATGTTTTACATGAGTTGTGTCCTGCCTATATTCATATTTACCTGGTTCCCTCATTATCCTACAAATCAACATAGAGCTGCGAAGGCATTTTCCCAAACTGGTGACCCCGACGTGATGTAGTGGATGGTGTTATGTACACGGTGAAATTCATTTGACCAGTAGTAGACCACTAGTTCATGATACCAGTAGATAGTTCCTGAAATTGAGACGATAAACTGTCAATGGTGGAAACTGTTTTAGTTATAGTTTGTTCCTTCAGTTACCCTTAGCATTCCAGGGCCGCGATAACTGTTTCCAACAATTACGCAGCCTGAAGCAAGCTAATCATCATCATTATTTCAGCCGAATGACGTCAACTGTTGGACATACGCTTCCCCCAAGTGTCGCCATAACGACCAGTCCTGTGCGTCTTAGCATTCACCGGATTCCCGTGACCCTCACCAGGTCATCGGTCCACCTTGTGGGAAGCCTTCCATCGGTGCGTCTTCCGGTACGTGGTCGCCACTCCAGAACCTTTCGTCGCCATCGACCATCTGTTCTGCGAGCAATGTACCCTACTACCCAATACCACTTAGGTTTGGCGATTCTTCGGGCTATGACGGTAACCTTGGTTCTCCTGCGGATATCTTCATTTCAAAACCAAAGTCATGGTAAACATCCATGTGGCACCCACTCCTAACAGGATCGGAGTCTCTATACTCGAAATTTTGGACAACTTCGTGTACCTGGGACAGGTGGTCCAATTGGGTAGGTCTAACTTCAAGAAAGAGGTCAATCGTCGAATCCGATTCGGATGGGCAGCGTTCGAGAAGTTGCGCGGTATCTACTCGTCCAATATACTACAGTGCCTATGACCAGTACGTGTTGACAGTGATGATATTTATGGCCCCGAAACGTGGTCGCTTACAATGGGCCTTAGACAATGGAAAGGGCTATGCTCTTAGGTTCCTTGTGTAATCACGTCAAGCCAATCAATGACAATAAAAAAACTGACACTTCAAAGTTCAAACTACATCAATAACTGAGATAGTAAACTATAGATAAGCCCTCGGAAGTTTCCCAGAGCAAAATATTTTTACAAAATAATATACTCTTTACTCTTCTATGTACAACAAAACGTTGGTTATTTCCGTGTTCCAAAATTAGAATAAAATATACAAATCTTCGTTTAAAATAGGTAAATATTTTACTAATAAGTGTCGGATCCCGACTCAAAGCGGATTTATTTCAGCAGATGTTTCTCTAAATTATAAATGAATTTAGTGGAGTTTCGCTTGAAACTGGAAGATATTTTGGACTGAAAATTATATTTTGTAGGAATGGTGAATTGATATTCTGGGAAGAATTATGTGACTCTACCAACTATATTTCCGGAACGAGACAGAGTATATTGTTTCGTGTTCTATTATTAACTGTGTAGTCGTTGGTGGAAAGACGTAGTGTTGGAAGGCCTCCCACAAGGTGGACCGATGACCTGGCAAGAGTTGCGGGAATCCAATGGATGCGAGACGCACAGGACCGGTCATTATGGCGACACTTGGGGCAGGGCTATGTCTAACAGTGAACGTCTTTCGGTTGAAATGATGATGAGTCTTTGGTCTCGTGGTAGCAAGCGCAATTGTTGAGCTTGGGGTCCTGTTTATTTTTTATTATTTTTCGGTGGGAAAATCATCCAATGACATCCCACGAAATAGTTACTCAAAAAGTAATTATCTATTTCGCTAGGTACATTTGAACGAAACCCTCAGTACATGTAATCATATTTATCGCATTCGGGGTCTTCAGGGACGGGGCCCTCGGGGATCGGGGTCCTCAGGGACCCGTACGCCAGGCCAACTCGCACTTGGCCGTTTTTTTTTTAAATGATTAAATTAAATTTCGTAGCGATATTGACAGCTTCCACACCCTTCCTCATTACCTCTGCAATACGCTCATAGATCACGTACACCTAGCACGTGCCTACTTATCATTGTATTATGACTGTCACCGAAAGACAAAGTTATCTACTTAATCATCACAACTTACTTTTAATCCAGGAAAGCGAGAAACTTTGTCTACGTGGGTTCCTCTAGTTGAATAATGAATGCAATATTTAGTGAAGGTAAAGGCTGGTTTGTATGGAAACGGCTTCTGGTCTAATTTTTAGAGTTCCGTACTTCAAAAGAAACCCTTATAGGATCACTTTGTTGTCCTCTGTCGAGACCATTTATTTATCTCGGGAACGTGTGGAGAGGTATCGAATTGAATTAAAACCTTAAAAGCTTGAAAAAAATCAAACTTCTAAGGTAACTAAAAAAAAAGATATGGCCGTTTATGTAGCAAAAAACGTATATTTCGACACTCTCAAGGGAATCAAAATTCACAGGGTACTTCCCGTTGACACAGAATCCTGAAATTTTGCATAAAGCATACTTGATAGCTACAACCTCTTTAAGTCAAGAGTGAATAAGTTACTTGTAGGGAAACCTGCTCCATCGTCGGCCACATCATCGTTTACCATCAGATGAGATAGTGGTCAAACGCTAGCCTACTAATAAAAAATATATATAGGAATAAATCTGAAAATAGTAAATTTGTTGTTACGTACGTAACAAAAAAAAAAAAATTTTGCGATTCGGAAAAAATCTTCGAGACTCCATTCGGGAATTGAACTATTTACATAGGTAGGTTCGTACGAAACCGTCAGTACGCGAGTCGGACTCGCACTTGCCCAGTTTTTTAAGAATTTATTTTGAATTTTCAGTATTGTAATATCGAAAAACGAAAAGCATTTTTCTCATCTTAGAGATCTTCTTCATCTATATATCAAGAGCAAAATTTACACTTACGTGATAAATATTTATTTTCAATATCGTAGCACTCCTCTGAAAAATTGTACCCATGCAGCTAAACGGCCTATGAAAACCGGTTAAGTGCGTTTCATACCATTATCTAAACAATATTAGTAATTTTATTATAAACTTAAATAAAAATCAATTTCATTATAAGAGAGCCTCGTAAGAGAGCCTCACTTATATATTTATTTTATTCTGTTTTTAGTATTTTTTGTTATAATGTTGTGTTATAGCCAAATCATAGAAATTGATCACTTCATGATGTGGCCAACTAAAACTGGCCAGATCATAATATAAACGTTAACGTTTGATGATATGTCGATCCTGGTTTTTTTTTATTTCTTTTCCGGGTGGGAAAATCATCTAATGACAACCCCCGCTCTTGGGCGGGGCGGGAGATAGTGTACTTTTACTGACTAAAAACCCACTCCTGTTCCTTCTTTGCCATTTTTCCAGGGCTCGGTTGCTGACATCTCCTTGAGGCGCGCGTGGAACACTACACGCCCTCGACGACTTGGGCTCGGTCCGGACAGTTACCGGACGATCGGACATCGAGCCACCCGTCGTTCGCCGTCCGCAAGCCCGCGCCTACGGTGGCCGGAAATCGGGATCAGAATCCCGGCGGCGGTTGGGGCGTGAGGACCGTTGCCTCACGCGATAGGCCGCCTCCTTTGCTAGCATTACTGCTGCTACATAATCTGCGAAAATTTCAACTAACTAGCTATCACGGTTTATGAGATACAGCTTGGTGACAGACAGAAGGACAGTGAAGTCTTAGTAAAAGAGTCCTGTTTTTACCCTTTAGTGAGTTAGGACTAAGGATAAGTATGGACGAAGTCAACATAATAATTATGCATAACCAGTTTCTGCCAGCGGTTTCGCCCGCGTGAAAATAGCCTTCTCCATACAAACTTTAGGCTCCCGTTTCATTCTCTAAGGGTGCGAATTTTTGAAAATCCTTTCTTAGTGCTCGCCTACGTCATAAAAGGAAGGCTTGTGCAAAATTTCACGCTCCTAGGCCTAGTAGTTTTGGCTGTTCGTTGATATGTCAGTCAGTCAGTCAGTCAGTCAGTTTCTCCTTTTATATTTCCTAATATATAGAAGAACAAAATAAATAAATGTTTTTATACATATCAAAACATCTCACTCTATCCATGTAAATAAGCCTTTACATAAATAAATGAGAAGTTATATTTGGAGGCCAGAGATTTCAGCTAAGAATAGGCGCGATCCGTCAGCTCGAGGGATGGGGGTGATGGCGGTATGACGGATTGGTTCTGGGAGCATAATCACAGGCTGTTTAGATGGTGGCATATTACAGGTTTGTTATTGTTAAAGGAATATTATTTTCTCTTAAAATTATATTATTTTTAATAATATTATATTAGAGCGAGCAAGTGGTGGCCACCACCTTGTCAGGTCACTTCATCATCATCACCCAAGTGACTATTTATTTCCTTCTTTCTAGTTTGACTACATATAGATATATTATTTATATTGTATTTATAGTATATATTCGTGTAAAATATAATGTGTTGTAAATAATATGTAATGCTTAATATTACACCTACCACAATTTATCTTGCATCACCCAAAGTTCGACTGGTAGAAAATGCCTCAAGTCATTAAGTCCACCTCTATACTCTTGTATGCATAAAGAATTAAATAAATAAATAAAGTGTCACCACGACGACCAATACTGTGCGTCTCGCATCCATCGGATTCCCGCGACCCTTGCCAGGTAACCAGGTTATCGGTCTACCTTGTGGGAGACCTTCCAACACTGCGTCTTCTGGTACATAAAACTTTCGACATCATCTGTTTTGCGAGCAATATGCTTTGCCCATTGCCGATTTTTTTAATAGCTCAATATTCATCAGGAAATAGGCAGCAGATTAATTTCAAACCAACAATATTGTCCACATGTAGCTAAAATACGTATTACTAGAATCCCTACACGTTCAATTGCACCTAGGCTGTAGGCTTACAAGAAATACAATCATAAATACAATGCGATATTCGCAAGACACACAATAGTGTTTCGAGTTAACGGGATTAAGGTTGCGTTCGCATCAGTCGAGTAAGCGGTGGAATATCTGTACTTGTATTTCTAGTTTAGTTTGGTTTTGAAATTGAGTTGGGTTAGGTTGTAACCTACCTCAACTCAGTTAAATTGGGATACTGTCGTATTGTAACACGAAAGTATCTCATGTTCGTTCAGCCGAGTAAATTTTTTTTATGTATGTTCACCGATATGTCGGTCAATTGTGGACCGATTTTGAATTATTTTTTTTTAATTTAAAACTTCGAAGCTATGGAACCGAACTGCTCATAGGATCATAGCAGAACTGTTGTAACAAGTAAAATTGCTTTGGTTATACGTGAAGTCGATGACTGACTGAAAGAAAAGAGGGAGGGAATATATTAAACTGATATGACGATGAAGCCAGAAGGCAAATTAATATAATCTAATCGAGTTTGGGATTATTAGATTTGTTATGAGAAGCACTCTGGCTATATGGTGTTTAAGTTTGGCTGAGGGGTACTTTTTAGTGGTGGTACCATAACTAAAAAGTGTAAAATAATAAACTTTTTACAAAAAAAAACAACCGACTTCAAAGTAAAAAAAAACACTAAAAAGTGCAAAATATCTTTCATTTCGGAAGTCGGTGTTAAATAACGAAGAGACAAAACTATTAAGAAACACCGACTTCCTTTTTACACCGAAGTCGGTTGTATTTTTTTTTGTAAAAAGTTTATTATTTTACACTTTTTAGTTATGGTAATTAAAATAGTGAAGAATAGAATAGGAAACAACGACGAGCAATGAAAAGCTCGCCATCTGGCCGTTTGGTAAGGACCGAGACCAACTCATTGAGAGCGCGTAGTGTTCCACGCGCGCCTGAAAGAAATGGCAGTAAACCCGTAGGGGCCCAGCAGGCCGGATGGAACCTGTGATCCTAGAACACAAGGGGCAACTGAAGAACACAGGTGTAGTTTTAGTCAGAAAAAGTCTGACACACCCTCTCGCTCACCCTACAGCGGTGGAAATCATTGGATGATACACCAAAAAAATTGGCTTGCTGTGGACCAAAATATTCGTCATTGAATCAAAAGCAAGACGTGATCTGGTGTTATTTATCAAGCAGCTTTTGTGGTTCGTGTCTCAGGCAAGTTAACTTTGGTCTAGTGCCAAGTGACCAGTTCTACTAGAATGTTATGGCTACTAACACTACAACTGTAAAATATTTATTTATTTATTTAATAACACATACAATTGTTTTAACAGGCATACCCAAGATAACAAATGTAGTCGCAGAATAGCCGCACTCAGAGACGCCACCCACAGACTGACCAAATATTCATTAGTGTAGTAGGAGGCAATATACATACAGGATAGTCGATGATCAGTCTCAAGCAGCGCCCTGAAGAACTGGCACAAGTTACACAGAGGACAACACACTTATTGTCAATTATTTGTAGTCATAGTTTCGTGTAATCTTTCATTTCGCTTCTTATAATGAGAAACTGTCATTTTCATTTAGAGCAATTTCCTGTCTCAGAAAATTAATCTGTCAATCATTTTATTTATAAACTTTGTTTGATTTTACTTTCTTCAATTACACTAAGCCAAAATTTTTGCCGGAGACCGTTTGGACGTCTGGAGTCGTAGGGCGATTCCCGGTCACTACAGGCTCAGACTTGCGGACGACAAGCAATAGGTAGCTCGCCATCCGGCCATCCCATAAGAACTAAGAGCTAATCGACAACGCGTAGATTTCCTCTCGGGCCTCAAAGAAATGTCAGGAAAACTGATTAGAGGCCCATTAACTAAGGCCTAAGTAGGGCCAATGCCTGCTAGGGCTACGGGAACCTTCGAAAGAGTTATTGTGGCCCTAAAACGCAAAGGGCTAATGAAGGAACATAATTGGGTAGGTTTTAGTCAGTAAAAGTCTAACACGTTCCAACATACAGCGGGTAAAGTAATTTTACGATTACCCATTTCAAACAAAAAAAAATCGAGTAAAAAATTTGAATATGTTTATTATTCATTTACGCTTAAACGCCTGGACGGATTTTGATGATATTTTTTGATAAGTCACATGGGTAGATCACGTTCTAGAATAACACATAAAATACTTTCATCCCCTTGAGATAATTTTCGCCTATATAGTGGGCGAAACCGCTGGCAGAAGCTAGCGCTTAATATTTTAAAGCACATTTACTCACGCACTGTCTTGCTGACTCTGCCAACGTGAACACACCCTAAGTCTTAGCACAGTCATGCTGGAATTAAGCTGTTACCAGTAAGATGAGATTGGCACGGCTTACCGCTTTTCATGACAATGTATCTCAGTTTAATGTGGTGTCTCTTGTTGTTTGGGGTGAGATTAAGATAAAGCAAGATTAAAGATTATAAAGATAGCTATATTTCAACAATACCGATTAGACTAATACAGATGGAAAAACTATTAAAACTAATGAGGTGAATGAGATGAGATTGAGTCGCGGCTTATATGCTATCCGAATGCGTACTGATTGTATTTACTTAAGTAATACATAAAATAGGTAATAAAGGCATAGAGCGCGGTGTCGCAATTACACTGACAGATTCATTATTGTTCCGTAATTAACCCAAACACTTGTTTAGGGATTATTTTTGTTATTCTATGCGTGTATTTTTTCGTACTCGCAGTGTCTTGTGACCATTAAATGAAGACTTGTGTCTAGTTCATTCCACATAATTCAATTTTATACATATTACTCAACGTGCATATGTGAGTTAACATATTTCTGAAGTAACCAACGATACAAGAGTAATTCTTAAAGTGGAGCAGAATTCTGTTCCATATATTCAAAGTTTATGATCAGATCATAACAATATTTCTATGGAACCATTTTGGAAGCATAAACCTTCAATCAAAAAAAAATTTTTAAAATCGTTCCATAATTGACTGAGAAATCGGTGAAAATACTTTAAAAAAAAATTAAATCATAGAACCTCCTTATTTTTGAAGTCGGTTAAAAATGATGTGACCCAGTAAAAACTAGGTAACATCGTTTTTTCGTTACATGATAATGCAAACTTCCAACACGGTAAAATGTACCCTAAAACTTGTGGAATTAACTGCCGGGAACCAACTGTAATATTTTATTCAGTGGCTAAGGTCACAAACTGTGTCGTTAAAACAGTGGGTAAGAACCTCCTGCAACTTTGAGAAGGAAATAATGTGTTTTGGGGAAACTCAGTTTATTAGTAATAATGATCCTAAATATAGTTTGACTTTTGTTTAGAAAAATGTTGTCTTTTTTATGCTGTGTGATTCTGAAATCCTGCGTTTTTTTAAAGTGGGAAACGATCAAATAACTTATGCCAGTCTGGATGAAGCAAGAGGGCGTGTTAGATTTTTGCCGACTAAAACCCGCTTGTCACCTGTTTAAAACTTCATGCAATAAAAAGGTACAAAGGCGGACTTAGGCATTCTCTACCGACTGGTAAAAGTCCAAACTATATTTTTTTATATTTTTCTTGTTTTTCAAAGGGTGGAGTTAAAATATTATGTATAAGTATAGGTCTCCGCTATTTATGTAGAAAATAATTCTAAACTTTCGCTTAAATAAATATTGAGCAGTGGTTCTTTGCCTTCTAGGGTCACGGTATCGCTCAAAAATTCCCGTGGTCCTAGTCAGCCCTACAGAGCCTCTCTCGCTCCACCCAGAACGGAAGAATTATTTGGTGATTTCCCACTCTAAAAAGGCCTATATTCCAAGTCACTTTGAAGGACCTCCACTCGACTTAGTGACCATGATAGCGGAAAGACCCCACGAATAACGCCAATAAATAAAACAGCTATAATATTAAATTGGAGGAGTCGTTTCGATAACTCACTAACATTTCTTATAACTTGATGTTCTTGTTTTCAACGTTTTGGCTGACATAAATTATAATATATTATGATTATTTTTATCGTCTTAATCTGGCAACCCATGGGTCTCAGACATTTATTGATTCGATTGACCTAATTCTCGTACCGGAAGATGCAGCGTTGGAAGGCCTCCCACAAAATGAAATAACGACCTGGTGAGGGTCGCGAGAATCAGTTAGACACGAGACGTACAAGACCAGTCATTGTGGCGTTACTAGGGAGAGGTCTATGTCCAGCAGTGAACGCTTTTCAGCTGAATTTATCATCATCATCATCATTTCAGCCAAAAGACGTCCATTGTTGGACATAGGCTCCCCCAAGCGTCGCCACAACGACCGATCCTGTGCGTCTCGCAACCACCGCACTCCCGCGACCCTCACCAGGTCGTCGGTCCACCTTGTGGAAGGCTTTCCAACGCTGCGTTTTCCGGTGCACGGTCACCACTCTAGAACCTTTCGGCGCCATCGACCATCCCTTCTACGAGCAATGTGCCCTGCCCACTGCCAATTTAGTTTGGTGATTCTTTAGGCTATGTCGGCGACCTTGGTTCTCCTACGGATATCTGCTGAATTTATGATGATGTACTAATCTCAACTTAACTGAAGAATGAAGCTTGGGATTGTCTGAAAGAGTCACCACGAGCCTGGAAAGCAAAAGGCTACTGAAGAAACACGAATGGGTTTTAGTCAATAAAAATCTGACATTCTCTCAGCAGTCATTTGATGATTTTCCACCCTTAATAGAAAAAGGTCTAATCTAGTATGTAGGTACTTAATATAAATCCTCGATACTAAGCAGTGTTTTCTCATCCTGGGGGCCTTTAAGTCTAGGTAAGCTTGCTCCGTGCTACGAGCAGTGGTGATCCAATAGTATTTTTTTTTAATTGTTATAATCTAGTGCTTGACTGCAATCCCACATGATGGTAAGTATTGATGCAATCGTTGATGGTGAGGCGCACTAGTTTATTAAGAGCCTATTCACAAAAAAATTTGCCCCGACTTACGAGCTGTAAGTCGCAGATTCAAACCCAGTTAGGCGAACGGACCAAAGTAATCACATTGTGTAATTTCTTTCATCACCACTGCTCTTAAAACGCTGAAGGAAAACACCATCAGCAAACCGTAATGACTTAGGATCAAAATCCTCACTGGGCCCGCACGATGGATTACAGCCCCGTTCCCTCTCTTGGAGAGAAGGCCTGAGTCCCAGCAGTGGGAATATTACAAGGCTGATTATGCTTATGTTAAGCGTGCACCACCATCGCTGTTCATTAGGGGAGATAGTGGACAAGCGTCTGCGCTTAACCTAGCATAGTCGGCCTTATAATATTCCCACGGCTGGGACTCAGGCCTCCTCTGTAGGAAAGATAATGGGCCGTAATCCACCACGCGGGCCCAGTGCGGGTTGGTGAATGTCACATATCTTCGAATTTTTGCTTCTAGGATATGCTGGTTTCCTTTTCCTTCACCGTTTTAAGAACAGTGGTGATGAAATAAATTATACAAAGTAATGCGCTTGGCTGGGTTTGAACCCACGACCTACAACTCGCAAGTCGGGGCTGTTACCACTCGGCCACCACTGCGCTTGACCTATCAATAATAAAAAAGCAAGAAATTTGGCAACTGCATCGTGCCAAATCATAAACCCCCATGTCTACTACGAAGAAAACAGACGGAACTATTTATGTGTTTGCTCATAATGAGCACATGGACAGTTTTTATGTGGTAGAAAAGCCATTTTGGCAAGTTGCCGAGGTAATGTTAAGAAAACTATTAGTTTTAAAACGGCAGTATACTGAAAGTACACGGCCGTAAATATGGCACTTCCAGTTTTGGGACAAATTTGGCTCTGTTTCTTAAACCGGTCTGATGTGTGACTGTCTATTTCAATTGCTTATAATATCTTCAAGATTCCTGCAGTCTAATGCGTCGCAATAGTACGACAATGCGACAACACGTTTTCTAAGACATAGTTTTTTTATTATTATTAAAGACAATCTCACGCTCTGCACGCGTATATTTTTGCGGATAATATTCTTGGATAGTATCTTTTAAAAACTTTTGTAGAATGATGCTCTCATTGGGCACGCCACAATCGCGACGTAATAGTAACTCCTCAAAAGGAGTGGCCACGGAGGTGCCACGGCTCCCTTATTTTGCGCCTGATGCAGGTCCTCACCAGACATTTTGGGAGGTACCGCCACCGCAGGAAACGCTAAGACTGTAGCTGAAGAGTTACCGTGGCCCTGGACCGCCTAAGGCAACTGAAGGAACACAGACGGGTTTTAGTCGGTAAAAGTCGAAGACGCCGTCTCGCTCTATGCAGAGTAGAAAAAGTTATTTGAAGATTATCCTCCTCAAAAAAAAACGATACTGTCATGATATTATTTTTGACAGCCAGAATTTTTACTTGCACAGATCCATACACGTAGAAGCGAAAAAGAAACAGGTTTTCACTATCGAAAAATGTTGTTTTTTATTTTGTAGTGAGTATGGTGAAATGCTATGCGTTGCACCGTCCTTCACTGTGTCCCACTTTGGTATCAGTGAAAATTCAAGCATAGGAGTACACATGGTGTTTACTTTTCAACGTTATTAATGTTTGTCGAAGCTTTGGTCCAACCCGGGTGTTGGAAATATTTATAGATAGGGTAATTACTTTCCGTGTGTTTTAAAAACATTGAAACTTTGACTTTTACGAATTGAGAATTACTTTTACAATTACAAAAATCTGATCTTATTTTATTTGAGGCAAAAAAGTATTATCATCCCTGATACGATCACGCAAGGAAACTCCGAGCATAGCCCTTTTCATTAATAATAATAATAATTTATTTATTCCACAGACAACAAAAGATCCATAGTGTTAGTAAACAATTGCCTTAAACCTAGTGTTAGTTTTATATTATAATTATCTACTTATACTATTTTATACTATTGTAAGCATTCAGCACAGAAGATGACTCCAGTTTC
Source organism: Mythimna pallens (assembly GCA_961205895.1). NCBI lineage: Eukaryota > Metazoa > Arthropoda > Insecta > Lepidoptera > Noctuidae > Mythimna > Mythimna pallens. The sequence continues at coordinate 9,351,823 of OY540849.1, read as the reverse complement.
ATCTTCTCCACAAAATGCCCAAAAAGGGAGAAAGCACACTCTCTGCGACTGTTTTTAGAATGCTGTTGCTACTGGCCCGGGTTCTAGCCACCAAAGATGCTAGCTTCTTCCGAATGATCGCATGAAAGCCGTCAGTTCTATTCTGTGTAAACATCTCCGACGCACTACAGAACCGGGGCAGCCTCAACAACATTCTAAAAATATTATTGTATTGGACGCGCAGGACATCCAGCGACCTTTTGGTGTCATTGCCCTTTGGGTGACTGTAAGCCTTCTGATGAGGCCCATTGTAAGCGACCATGAAGATATCCGCAGGAGAACCAAGGTGGCCGACATAGCCCGAAGAATCGCCAAACTAAAGTGGCAGTGGGCAGGGCACATTGCTCGTAGAACGGATGGTCGATGGGACCGAAAGGTTCTGGAATGGCGACTACGTACTGGAAAACGCGTTGGAAGGCCTCCCACAAGGTGGACCGACTACCTGGTGAGAGTAGCGGGAATGCAATGGATACGAGACGCACAGGATCAGTTGTTGTGGCGACGCTTGGGGGAGGCCTATGTCCAACAGTGGACGTCTTTCGGCTGAAATGATGATGATGATGATGAAAAGAAGTATTGGGCTGCGGCATTGTTAGGAAGAGTTACCGAAGTCCTGGAATGTAAAGGGCAATTAAAGGAACATAGGTGGGAAAGAAGAGTGAGACTTTTACTGATTAAAAAATAAAAATCTCACACTTCATTCACTCCACCCAGAGCGAAAGAAGTAATTTAATGAATAAGTCATTTCTAATACGTAAAAAGGGTAGAGAAGTAATTACATATAATAAGTTGTAGCCATACAGCGTAATTTTACTGTATGTGTGAGGTACGAATAAACGTTTTTCTTTCTTTGTTTCTTTATATCGTTGATTTATGGTTGGCCCCTTCATGAAATGGCTGCCTTAAAACTAACCTAACGTCGGCTTGCATGCTAAAAATAAATAATATTATCTAAGTATACACTGAAATGACAGTAAATAATCTGAGTGTCATATTTCTAGCCAAATAGTTTTTCCCAAAATTCAGAATTTTTCCTTTGTCTTCGTTTTATACTCCTTTAGAGGTATGCGGAACAGAGAGTAAAGTCCCGCAAACCTCCGTTGAAAAGGGAGGATCCTCCGACCAGACGGATGTTATGTCTGGTGGGCTACTACTGCCCGATAGATGATTTCGGGCTGTTCTATATGTTCTAAACGCGCGGAGAACTCTGATTGCGCGATGCAGGATTAGTTCTTATGTGACGTCATAGATGTCGCTACATCACTCCCCTCCGGAGATCGGAGATCGATGGTTCTTGATGCTTCTTGATGTGTGCCAGGCCAGTGGTAGGTTGGTTCCAGTGGGTCGGAACCGAATGCCGCATAGTTCTCGGTGAGTCGGAACTGTCTGCGGTGATGCCCCAGTGAGTCGGGGTGGTGCTATCCCAGTGAGTCGGGATGATGCCCCAGTGAGTCGGGGTGATGATGTCCCAGTGAGTCGGGATGATGCCCCAGTGAGTCGGGGTGATGATGTCCCAGTGAGTCGGGATGATGCCCCAGTGAGTCGGGGTGTTGATGTCCTAGTGAGTCGGGATGATGCTGCAGGCTCCAGTGAGTCGGAGTAGTGCTGCTGGCTCCAGTGAGTCGGAGCGGTGCTGTGCGATGTAGTGGCTTGACTGCTTGCGTCGACCAGGAGAGGTTCTTCATAGCTCTTCATGTGACTGGCCGAAGGTGCGGTGTGATTAGCCAAGGTCGCTGATGAGGCTGAGGGTGATGACCAGGTATGACCAGGTAGGCATGCTGGTGGTCAGGATACTCTTTAAAGCCGTGGGTGCTGGCTGTATGGCTCACTGCTCGAAAGCTTGAGGAAATGATGATGACGTCACGAAGTAGTTGCTGCACGAAGGCGCTGACGTTCTTTGTCGAGGGTCACCAGTTTGGAGGTAGGCGGAACAGTGAGTAAGGTCCCGCAAACCTCCGTTGAAAAGGGAGGATCCTCCGACCAGACGGGTGTTATGTCTGGTGGGCTACTACTGCCCGATAGATGATTTCGGGCTGTTCTATATGTTCTAAACGCGCGGAGAACTTTGATTGCGCGATGCAGGATTAGTTCTTATGTGACGTCATAGATGTCGCTACACTCCGTTTTATAAGAAACCTGATAATTTTATTTTAATATGTGTGGTCGATAGTGGTAGTAACGGCCCCAACTTACGAGTTGTAGGTCGCGGGTTCAAAACCAGCCAAGCTCATTACTTTGTGTAATTTATTTCATCACCACTGCTCTCAAAACGGTGAAGGAAAACATCGTGAGGAAACCGGCATGTCCAAGAACCAAAAACTCGAAGACATGTGACATCCACCAACCCGCACTGAGCTCGCGTGGTGGATTACGGCCCATACCCTCTCCTAGAGAGGAGGCCTGAGTCCCAACAGCGGGAACATTATAAGGCCGACTATGCAATGCTATATGTGTGGTTGTATACATCTATTATTAAAGTACTCCTTCAAAACAGCTCACCAGATTTTTATGCCAAAAATCAACTTTATTTCGGCTCTTACAGCATACAAGCGATTTAGTCGCTTGTGTGCTGTAAGAGCCGAAATAAATGAAAAATGAACGAATGAATGAAAAAGCCAACCCAACAAGACATAATCCTTTCCAAGCAAACAATCTCAGTTCATAAGCCTCATTCTCAGCTCTTCGAAATACTTGGCAAAGGTCCCAGAAAGCTTTAATTCAAGAAACACCAGTGACAAATCACCACCGAGTCTTAGAAATACCCTGAAGTAACCAACAATTTCCTTGGCCGGCTTTAAAGTAAAAATGCACCATTTTCGTACAAGAAAATATTAACCAGTATTCCTTTGAGAGACATACAGAATACCAAGTTTGCGATACTCAACTAAAAATTCCAAAAACTTTTCAGGTATTAAATATTTTGAAACTTAATTTTGTCTTTCAAAAGTTTTTTACTTGATGTTGTTTAAAACTAACACTTGCCTACGATATTATATTGTTGTTGGGCTCGTCATAATCGTGACTGGAGAGGCATCACGGCGGCCTCACCTTCTGCATGACGCAGGTCCTCATAAGTCGGGAGGTTCCGGTGCGGTATCATCATTGTGCGGACCGCCTGGAGGACACGATGGAACATACGGTGGAAGTATGCCCCACTTGAGCGGTGCACCGCCGTGTCCTCATGGGGGCAATTGACGGTGGCGACCTCTCGGCCGTATAGGCCATGGTCAGGAGCAAGGTGGCATGGGCGGTGATTGCCTCCTTCTGCGAAACAGTAATGCCAGTGAAGGAGACGGCCGTACGCGTGCCTACTAGGACCATGGTTAAACTTCTAAAAGTGTTACCCGTGGTCCTGACACAAAGGGCAACTATAGAAACATAGATGCGGTTTTAGCCAGTAAAAGTCTGATACGCTCTCGCCCTTCGCCCTAGAGCGAGAGAAGATGATTTCCTAACTTATTATATTATATACATATTACATACCTATATACGGGGGTGTCCCACCACCAACTTCTAAACTTTAAGCTGCTACAGAAAAATTCATAATGAAAAAATCCAAGCATTTTTTGCCCGATCCTGGAATCGAACCCAGGACCTCACGAACAACGACTGACGCGACTGAAACGCGACTGCAATTGTGACCATGAGACCAACGAGTAGTTTAAGTGCCATATAACACAACTCTGGCCACACGTATAGGTCACAAATTGGCTTCATAAACCGTTATACAGCCTACTAAATGACTGCAATACTGAACAGAATATCAGTCAACAAGACATAGCTCCAAGTTATTTCCCTGGAGGGGCGGAATGTAATCGAGTGTTAAGATATGATCCATTGCATCGTTATTAGTTGCTCCAATGATTTGCGTGCATCCATTAGATCGAGACAGTTATGTAAACTGAGATTATGTGCTATAGACAGGTATATGATATTGAGAGCAGTTGTGGCCGAGTGGTAACGGCCCCGACTTACGAATTGTAGGTTGCGGGTTCAAAGCCAGCCAGGGGCATTACTTTGTGTAATTTATTTCATCACCACTGCTCGCAAAACGGTGAAGGAAAACATCATGAGGAAACCGGCATGTCCAAGAACCAAAAATTTCGAAGACATGCGACATTCACCAACCTGCACTAGGCCCGCGTGGTGGATTACGTCCCATTCCCTCTCCTAGATAGGAGGCCTGAGTCCCAGCAGTGGGAACATTAAAAGGCTGATTATGCTTTATGCAGGTATATACACTGTGTCTCAGATATCATTGCACAAACATGTACCCGTACCATGATTCTGGACCCCCCAGTAATAGAATTTTCTGTTAGCGTGACTCTTCTGGACAATTTTTAGGGGGAACTCGTAAAAAAAAATATTTTAATTATTTAGGGGACCCTATTACTAAGACTTCGCTGTCCATCCGTCTGTTTGTCTGTCTGTCTGTCCGTCTGTCACCAGGCTGTATCTCATGAACCGTGATAGCTAGACAGTTGCACTTTTCACAAATGATGTATGTCTGTTACCGCTATAACAAAAAATACTAAAAATAGAATATTTTAGTAGGGCTCCCATACAACAAACGTGATTTTTGCCATTTTTTTGCTACGGACGATACGGGACCCTTCGTGCACGAGTCCAACTCGCACTTGGCCGGTTTTTTTTCTTTATCAATCGCGCTTAACTTAAAGACTTCTAGATTGTTGCCAACAGGAAACACAAACACCGTCAGGTAATTCTATATCTTAGCTATACACACAATATTCCTTGCCAATCCAATAGGCCTTGGAATATTCTCACCCTGAAATCAGAAATTCTTAACCTATAACTTCGGAAAAGACAGAGAAAAAAATTGTTGCTTTACCATGGATAGTCCTTGGTTTTTTTCTGATCGAAATAAAAGTCAATCTAAACAAAACTAAAACAGAAACCCTTATTTTGTCCATGGAAATAATACTTTCACCCCTAAATTATATCCAGCCTCTCAAGAGATTATGTAGTAAAATATTCCAAATATTGGGTAACCCCTTAACCACTGGAGAGTCACAAACAAAAGACTGGATTCACAATAAGAGTATTACACACACTAGCTGTTTCTACGACTATGCCCGTGTGAATTTCGAAATTTCATACAAACTTTTATCACGGATTTTTTGCCAACCATCATCGTTATGTCGGGAGTCGCAGTGTGAACCCCGGCCACCGTAGTACGAGCAATAAGTAGATCGCCGTCCGGCTGTCCGGTAAAAACCAAAACCCGGAACGTTGAGGCTGCATAGTGTTCTACACGTGCCTCAAAGAGATGTCAACTAAACCTTAGGGGCCCGGTAAGGCTAAAGCTCGCTAGGGCCACGGGAATTTTTGAAAGAGGGACACCAAAGAAACATCCTCACGTGTTTAAAAGTAGGTTTTGTCTTAATCAGACACTTTAGTCTATATAAGTACTTTGCAACCAAATCTGTTCTGCCGTTTATTATCATTATTATTATCTATCGTTTATTTCAGGCATTAATTAACTAACCCATAGTAATATTATAGAATTAAAAAATAAAATTGTTATAACATAATAAAATAAATTAATAAAATTATTGTAAATTATTATTATGACCATTGTATAGATATTAATAAATCAACAAAATTAACAACGTCTAAGCAGGTACACACCATGGAACACTTCAGATACTATCCTATTTTTACACCGGGTCAGTCGAGTCAGAAAAGATGCCTTGAGTCTTCTCAAGAGCACGTGCAAATCAGTAACTTTGTTCTCAACGAACATGCCAAACAAGAAGCATGAAGTAGTAACAAACACATACGTAACATACATAAAAAAAACTTTTGTCTGTATAATGTTAGTGTGATAAACAAACATACAATTTTACCTCTTTCTTACATATATCCGTTTAGATATAGTTTATCCTTTCAAGAGTGCTAAGCGGATTACAATGATCTCCCGAAATTGCGACACTTGGCTCAAACCTTAAGAAATACTTTATATATATTATTAGAGGAACTTGAAGTAGTTTTGCGGATTCTTTTATTATTGTTTACCAGTCTAATCTTATTTGATTGCTTTTGTTATTTCATATAGTTAGTTAAACTTTGTTTAAGGACGTATAATTTGATTTATTTTGCGATACTGTTCGAATTAAATGTTCATGATCATCAGAGAACTTGCGGCTTAAATTGCTAATCCATACCGTGACTTTCTATGATAAATCATTTACTGTCCAGCCTGCTCGTCTGTGGACAGAATTAAACGCGCTCAATCGTTGCCTGCCCCCCTAGCCAAGTTACAATCGTATCGTTCGCGCTGAACGCTTCGGCCACGCCTCCGATTCCTTTGTTCTGGCGTCATCTCAACGCTCAGTAACGTGGTCCGAACAAAAGAATTGGAGGCGTGGCCTACTCGAAGCGTTTGGCGTGAACGATACGATTGTAACTTGGCTAGGGGGGCTGTTTTTAAAAGACTTGTTAGGGAACATTACCTGTCGCTGTGAGTATCGATATGCGTGATTCATATTTCTGTCTGTACTTTTCAATAATTATGTATGGCATATATGTAACTATTATATGGCATATGTATGTTTGGTGAAGAATGGAAGATGATACTGTCAGAATGTATGAAATTTTGTGAGATGATTGTATGACTCATCATCTTCCTGCCCTTGTCCCGTGTTATTTGGGGTCGGCGCAACATGTTTTTTTCTTCCATTCTGCCCTGTCATTCGTCATGCTATCACTAACTTCCTTTTCTTTCATATCACTCTTCACACAATCCATCCATCTTTTCTTTGGTCTCCCTCTCCCTCTCCATCCATCCACATGTAAACTCATAACTCTTTTAGTAACATGCGTTTCATCCCTCCTCTTCACATGACCATACCAAGACAAACGATTCCCTTTCAATTTTTCAGTCACTGGTGCCACTTTCAAACTTCCCCTAATATACTCATTTCTCACTTTATCCATTCTCGTCACACCACACATCCATCTTAACATTCTCATCTCCGCTACGTGCAGTCTTTTTTCATCCTTTTTTTTCACAGCCCAACATTCTGATCCATACAGTATGACAGGTCTTATCACGGACTTGTAGATTTTACCCTTCAACTTGAGGGGCATCCGTGGGTCACAAGTGGTTCCCGTGACCTGTCGCCATTTCATCCATCCTGCGTTGATCCGATGTGTTACGTCCCGGTCTACCTCACCATCCCCTTGAACGAGTGACCCGAGGTACCGAAAGTCGGAGCAGATCGGTATGGGCGTTCCAGCGAGAGCTAAAGGCACTGGATTGGAGACACCGCCGAAATCGCAGAACAAGTATTCTGTTTTGGTTCTACTCAATTTCAGGCCAACACTCTCCAGTCTGTGCCACCACACCTCCAATCTGTTCTGGACCTCTAGGCCACTCTCGGCAACCAACACAATGTCATCGGCAAACAGCATACACCAGGGAGCCTCTTCCTGAATGTCCGACGTTAGAGCGTCCATTATCATTAGGAAGAGGTAAGGGCTGAGAGCCGACCCTTGATGTAAGCCAACAGCCACATTGAAGCTGCCAGTGGTGCCCACTGTAGACCGGTGTATGACTGTGTGTAATATTTATTAAATAAGTCCCCTTAAAAGTCCTGCGTGACTTCTGACCTGTCTGTTTTTAATTTTTAACTATTTTTTTATATTTTTTCTGTATGTGTTTAAATGGTGTAATTGGCTTCGGCCGTTCTGTTTAATTAAATAAATAAAAATGTATATATCTGTGTATCTATTATAATATAATAGTTTAATTCTGCTATTGTCACACCAATAACAGCCCCATTTCCTGTCCAGGCAATTACTGTCCATTCCAGGTTGCCTGGAAGAGATCGCGGAATGCGATAAGGCCACCCATTGTATGTACGTATGTGTTTTAGTTTAAGTTTCCTTTTATGTTTGTATTGGTGGACAATAAAGGATATAATAAATAAATAAATAATCACTGTTTTAATTAAGTGCAAATCTTTACATCACAGCAGTATGCACGTAGTTAACCTTATGTTTTTTATTTAGGAGGAAACATACTCTGATGAGTAAATGTATGCTTCTAGTTTACTTAACTCTCAACTCTAAGGGCTACATTTCACCGAGACACCATGGCGGCGCGACCAGTCGCCGCTACCAATAAAATTTATACAGCTCTATAGAGAGTTTGATGACGCGATCAGCTGGGACGCCAGTCACCTAAGAGTATGTAAGATGAAAATCTATCTTATGAAAGAGATATATTTCACCGGGACACCATACAGGCACCAGTATCAAAATGGACTCTAAGTGCACGCGACCGAGTTGGTCGTGCCGCCAAATGGGTTGCGCAACCAAACGGACGCCAGGTGAGTAACTCCCTATAGATCTGTATACATTTTGTTGGTAGCGGCGACTGGTCGCGCCGCCATGGTGTCCCTGTGAAATATAGCCCTTAAGGTGATGTAGGTAACATCAAAAATAATACCATTATACACAATGTATGTATAATATAATGAAAGGTTATGTGTTAAAGCGAGCTTAACTCAAAGATACATTTTCTTCTAGCAAAAATTTGGATAATGAAAGAGAGAATCATAAATGATGAAGCTCATATTCTTGAGTCCATTAAAAAACTAGCTATGAGGATCATTGGCAATGATGCACTAGTCGAGTCGAAACTTCAAATCATTGACGACAAATTGCTAGAATGTCGGTTTTCTATCGATAAAACTTTGGGAATGTGCACCGAAACTGCATAACTAAATTCCACCAAGCCCGTTCCATTATCGCTCACAAGATGTGCTACACAAGATATTTTTGAAAAGTTTAGGGTGTTTTTAATATCGTGCGGTTTTGATCGCATGCGAGATTGACCCGCACGCGTAACCCCCACAAATGTCCATTTCATATAAGTATTTGTTGCAATGCGTAGAATACGCAAACGGGACGCGTCTTTTGCATTTGGATATTTTCTGCATGCGGAGCAATCCCGCATGCGTCATGAAATCCGCACGATATTTTTTATTTTTTATTTTATCACACGACGCCGTCTAGTCCCCAAGCTAAGCTGAGCTTGTGTTATGAGTACTAGATAATTGATAAACATACATAAAAAAATCTAAATATATACATTTATAGATAAATTACACCCAGACACAGAACAAACGATCGTGCTCATCACACAAACATTAGTCCTGGGTGGGAATCGAACTCACGACCTCCGGTATAGTAGTCAGGGCCACTAACCACTAGACCAACAGGCCAGTTATATTAAAAACATCCTTATGTGTTTATGGACTTCCCTTCTGGACAGGTTCCAGAAGGGAAGTCCATAAACACATAATGTTTCCTTACAGCTAGGTACAGTCTAAGGATATGTATGTCAAAAGTGAATAAGGGAGTAAGTGAATACTTGTAAGAATATGGGTTACTTGTATGCAAACATTAATAAACATCGACATATTATTATAATTATAAGGTGACTTTACCGTTTTTCGACTTTCATTGTTTCATTTTGTTTCATTTCATATGTAAATACAGAATATGTTCACCACTGAAAAATTCAACTGGCATTTTTAATTCAACCAGACGGAAGACCGATAATGAAGAATGTTAACAGACATATTTCAGTGGTTTTTATTCCATCCATATTGGATATTCGTGTCCTCGTTTCGGCCGGAAATTTTTTCGCTACTTTTTTTAGAACGTTGAATGTTTCTTTTTGATTAATTTTTCTTTGGAGTCCCTTTGAGGAAGTTCTGCATGACATGAACAATAATAAAAGCATATCAAGGAAATATTTATAAATATATTCTGTCGGCGGCGGCTACACTATAATATACTTCTGGGATAAAAAAGTATCCTATATTTTGTTTGCATTTCGGGGACTGTGTCGTAAATGGACTTCACATATTGCAGTTCAGCACTACTTAATCGCCTTGCATAAGTTATATTATAAAGCGACGGTACACAATTAGCATTCACAGATGGCTGTACTCATTAGCGATCATTCACACTACATTCATATATATGACTAGCTTCTGCCAGCGGTTTCGCCCGCATTAAAATAGATTTCTCCATACAAACTTTGAACCCCCATTTCATCCCGTTAGGAGGTGAATTTTGGAGAACCCTCTCTCAGTGCTCGCCTACATCATAAAAGAAAGCTTTGTGCAAAATGTCACGCTCCTAAACCTAGTAGTTTCGGCTGTGCATTGATATATCAGTCAGTCAGTTTCTCCTTTTATATATATAGATAAGTTCTTCGGTTATCAGTGACTATCATTTCAAAGTAATATCCAAGGTGTGTGCGACTCATTCAGCAGTACATACAGTGCGTCGGAATTGTGTACCCTGATTCCGTCAAGCCCGTTCCATCATAGGACCACCTGGCGTACGGCGATGCGCCACCGGTATATGGTGGATATCCCACTTTTACGCACAAAACGATTTGGGAATACATTCATTATGCCTACAGCTAAGGAGTGGAATTCCCTGCTAGAGTCTGTGCTTCCTGACGGCTACAACCTGGGTATCTTTAAGTCAAGAGTATAGGTTACTTCTATGTAATTGCACTCCATCGTCGACTACATCGCCGCTTTCCATCAGGTGATATATTGGTCAAGCATGAGCCGTATGTTATTTGGTATACCAGGACATAGTCTGTCCGTGTGCCAAATTTCATTAAATTTATTCATTTAATTTGAGTAGTAAGATCACAGCTCACAGTTACAAATAGTAGAACAATCTTTGATTAACCCTTTAAAATTTTGCAACCCCCCTTTCAAACGAACTTCATATTATATTGAAACTTAAATTCCCCACACTAACCCTAACTCTTAGGCATGTGTGTGTACCGAATACGGTACAACTCATACCAGCTAACTTAAACCTTATTACGTAAAAATAAGGATTAAGTAAAGCTGGTACCGAGGTGTACCGAATTCGGTATACTATGGCCTGCGAGGTTAATGCATCCATATTCAAATCACTGTACCACATAAAGCCGTGGTGAGCAAAAACAATTTAACACATCCATTCGAACAAATAATTTAATTTAAGGCACATGCTCCTCTGACAATTCGCTCGCATAATGCACCATTATGTGGTCAAAAGCACCTAAATACTGTCCCAAATACGTGGAGAGGAATTCACATGAGCTCATTACTAGGATAGCCACTCCGACTTCCCCTTAAATTCTCCCGTACTAACGAGAGTGTTTAATGAACGGTCGCATTTTGAGATAGTACTACCATTGTCTCGTATGCTGGGTCGGTAATTGGATCATTGTATTTTGACGGCGCAATGTATAGCGTGCATTACGGATTTGGTCGTTTTTGGTATTCATGGTTATTGGGAGTTGTATGGGCTGAATTTATGTTAGTGTTTGTTTTTGTATCCCAGTTGCGAAGCTCATAATTATAACATTTTCAGACATAGCATACTTATGAAAAATGACTAGATTTAATATACAAAAAAAATATTTTTTACTTTTTGATACAAGTGGAGAAAGTTTGTCATTGTGACCGAGGTGGAATTTGACCGAGCCGTAGGTAAGGTTGTTATGGAGCCAAGTGCTACCGTGTTAAGTTTCTACATGTATCAAAGACGTTTTTCAAAACACTTACGAAGCTATACATAACCAGGGGTTGACGCGACTCGTAGGAGTCGCTTAGCGCCCAGAATCATACAATAAATGTAATAAATTGTGGCGGGGCTAGCTCACCCACTTTTCCGCACTAGTGTGAAAAACGGCAAATTATTTAATTAATACCTAAAAGCGGTAGGGATAAGAGCGGTCAAAGAAGTGTATTGAAAAAAATATTGGACCGCTAAAAACGTAAAAGTTTTAAATCAGATTGGTTACAAAAAATTATAGGTAAGAGAATTGAATCCGATTACAACAAAAATTTCAATATCGGGAAAGTGAAAGTATCTTAGATAACTTTCTGTTAAAGAAAACAACTTTTAAGTACGTCTACCAATTTATTTTGCTGAAATATTTTCCTGTTTACCAGGAGAAACAAAATAATAGCATTTATTTTTTTCAGTTAATAAAGTTCAAACTCACTCGACTCAGCGCAGATTGATCAGAGTTGTTAGATAATAATCAACCAATTACCTGACAATTAATCGGTTTCATTAAATAATGAAAAAAAGAGTAATTAAGAAATATAAATTGAAAAAAGTCACTTGCAATTAACTCTGGCTAATGACTTTTCCCTAAGAATGGAGCGCCAATAAAACCACACTTATGTTCTTTCGGTTGCTTTTTACTTTCCAGGACCATGAGTATCATTTTCAGAACCGTTCCCATGGCCCTGCTGAGCCCCTGATAATATAAACTACGCCCGCGGCTTAGTTTATAAACCCTACCATTTTTTTAGGTGGAAAATCATCCAACTGGTTCTCCTGCCCTATCGTGTCAGACTTTTAGTGACTAAAACCCATAGGAGTGAGTTATAGTTCCTTCTTTGCCTTCGTTCCAGAGCCCCGGGGTTCTCTTTCGCACAACCCATGGCCTAAATAGGTTTCGACATTGCTGGCATCTCGTTGACGCGCGTGGAACACTACGCGCCTTCCACGACTTGGGCTCGGTCTGGACGATTATTGGACGGCCGGACGGCGAGCTTGTTTATAAACCCTACCTAAACCTACACTTACATTTTAATAACCTGTATTGTATGATAGTTTCATAAATTTATATATATTCTATCACTTCTCCGCGCTTCACCTGTCACGTCTAATATCGATTATAGAAAAGAAGTTTGGCCAAAAAATATTTTCGTCTTGGTCTCAGTAATTGTTTGATTGATTGCCTATTGTTTTGTACAATGTTGGAGATTTTTTCGCTTTCTTTTGGAGAATAAATGAAAGCTTTGTAACTAATACAACCGATAGGTATATTGTACTTGTACTTTCTTAGCTCAACTTTAGAATTTTTTTCTCTTTTTTTATATAAATTGAAATGGTATTGTGTTTTTAGATAGCTTGTATACGTTTATACCTTGATTTTTTTTATTATTATTTATAGGCTCGCGTTTGACCATTATCTCACCTGATGGTAAGCGATGATGTGGCCGACGATGGAGCACGCTTGCCTAGAAGTAACCTATCACTCTTGACTTAAAGACCCCAAGGTTGTAGCTATTAAGAAATTGCTGTATTTTGGCTGTAAATAATATAATTCTATCTGAAGCTAACCCATCATAAAATCAATACGAAATCTCACTGAGTTGCAGGCAGTTATATTTAGCTTTTCCCCGCAAGATGCGGGTAGATTCCCAACTTTGTTCTCAAGTACATAGAATTTAGTTCGGAAGATATTATCTCTTAACTTCAGCTTTTGTCTCTAAATACTTCAGAAGATCAACTCTATATAAGGAGCGAAAGCAGGCGCACACACAGATAGACGCGTACGTGCGGCGATTTCAAAGAAATGCCAATGTGCGCTTGCACTTACTGTACGTAAAGCGTATCTATGTGTGTGTGCTTTTTCACTCGTTGTATGAAAATGAACTTTTGCGACTATGTGTTTTGAGTAATTTTAAGGGGAAGGTAGATGTTCAAACTGAAGAACAATAAGGTTAAGTACTTACCTAATGTGTTTTAGGTAATGCATGTAATTTTGAGACTCGTTTTATGTGAGTAATTATGTCTTATTTATACTTTATATACAGCAGTGGTGCATTAGTAGACATAAACTAACAAGAAATTATCTACCAGTCAATCTATTGGTTGATATTGAATAAAAAAACAAACTAAAATAATCCCAAAATAAACATAACGTTATAATAAAGAGAATTCAAAATATAATCATTATTACAAGGACCAGACCAAAACATTTAAGTTCTTTGAGGTTTTGCAGAACTGTGTAAAGGTATTTCAATTGAATGTTTTGTTATTGACTTAATCAAGCACGGAACTGAAAATTTCGAAGTAAACACAACTCTTTGTAATTTTCCTCATAGTTGCGATCAGCAGCAGCGATCTCTTGCACCGGGCATAGGTACAGGCCATGGTCCCGAGCGAGGAGGAGTGGCAGATGGTCGCCTCCTTCTGCGAAGCAGTAATGCTAGCAAAGGAGGCCGCCAGAAGTGCGAGGGAACGGCCCTCACGCCCCAGTCGCCGGGATCCCGATCCCGATTTCCAGTCACACTAGCTTGCGGACGGTGAGCAATGGGTATAGGTAACCGTCCGGACCATGCCCAAGCTCTCGACGGCGCGTAGTGTTCCACGCGCGCCTCAAGGAGATGTCAGCAAAACCGTAGGGGCCCAGCAGGGTCGAAGCCTACTGGGGCCATGGCTGATGCGAAACAGATCCCCGGGGCCCTGGAACGAAGGCAAAGAAGGAACAAGAGTGGGTTTTAGTCTGTAAAAGCCTGACAGGTAAGGGTGGGACATGTCATTGGATGATGTCCAAACTAAAAAAAAAAAATACTTTAATTTAAATATATTCAAAATATTCTTTGAATAAATAATACTGGAACTCAAAGTTACTGCACAAAACTCTTAAAAAAAACGCGCGTCACAAATACCTCAAGTAAAAGCCGATACAAATACTGGTAGTTCTATCGAACCTATTTTCAAGTGATGCTCGTAATACAACTCCAACAAATAACAAACGAGGAAGGATCCCCCGCGGTTCGTTATTGAGTTGCTAACTATCCAATAAGTAGATTACCAATATTTCTGTTTTGCCATAGAGTAAAGACGTGTAGAAACGAAACTCTAATTTCGCCCCGAGCGTGAGAAATAATTTAAAGATTTCTCATCAAAAAAAAACACGCGTTAAGTTACGTGTGTACAAAAGAGATAGTGAGTTGTGAGGACCACGCCCTCACACTTTATCGTACTAAAATTTAATAATTATATTCCACAACACAAAGCCGTCTAACCCCAAGTTAAGCAGAGCTAGTGTTATAAGTACAGATACCGGCACGGATCTTGAGCGCTCGGCGAAAGAGTGGGGATCGCTTTGCGCATCGTACACATCTGCGAGCCCATCACTGTACAAGGATTGCACTTCCTGCCCCCGCGTCTCACTTCATACCACTAAAGAGACTCGAATTTCACTTCTGTACAAGGGGAAATCAGCGCTCACGATCCATGCCGGTATCTGTACTAGACGCGCTAATTGCTGCTTGATTTAATAATCAGTTTAAATACTATTTTCAGAATAAGATTTATTTTTAATATTACCCATTTGTTGTACAGTATAAGATATAGTACAAAAATAAAAACAGGATGCCAAACTGTATAACCGCGTCTACACAGATTTCTTGTTCTATATCTCAGTTCGTTATCGAGTTGCTAACAATGCGGTAAGCATATTCCGCTTATTTCCGTCGCTGATACAATATGGCGGAAATTGGCTACTAATATTGTTATAAGTTAATATTAGTAATTTAGGCGGGTTTATTTTGTAGTTATTTGTTTGTACAAACACTGAAGTTTAATAAAGATCACTACCTCATTAGCAGGCCTAGCCAAGTTACGACCTTTTAGTTTCTCTTTCTGACCATGTGACTGACAGTTGAAATGACGTCAGAACAAAGGAATCGGAGGCATGGCCGAATCGAGGCGATCGATGAAAGAGAATCGAAACAACACGGTTGTAACTTGGCTAGGGGGACGGATGCCGCTTATCTCACTCTTTATTTAAAAACCCCTAAGTTGTAGCTATCAGGAAATAATAATAAATAATAATAATTTTATTAGTCCAGTGTTACAGAATGTATCTTAATCTACTAAAGTTATGTTACATAGAGGTATTTACAGTAACTGGTAAAATTAACATTAAAGTTAACTGTGGTCCCCAAACTAGGCAGTGCCTGTATCTTGGGGGCAGGAGTTACGTTTAGTTACATTTAGACATGCTAATTGCTAATTTTCATAATTTTAACAAGTTTTTTTGTATCAAATCAAATCGGGCAAGTACTTTGGTGGGTGAAAGTAAAATAAAACAAAACAAAAAAAAAAAACAAAACGGTGAAAATAAACATCCTAAATAATTGTTCCTAATACTAAATTGTCTGTGTGAGTGTGGCAAGTTAAGGTTAGTGTGATGGTGTGTATGTATGCGTGTAAGTGTGTGTGCGAGCGAGACCGGGTGTTCACAGTGTTGTAAAAATGTGTTATTAAGTTAATATTTCCTCAGTTTCATTGTATGACGAGGAAAGAAGCCAGCTTTTTGTCATCCTTTTACATGAATGGGTACTAAGAACTTTGATGTCACAGGTCTTGCTTATGTTGTTGTAGATGAGTATGTGTAAGTAAGAGGGGCATCGTCTGGCCAAAAGACTGTTTGTGGCAGGAAGAGGGACGTGAAAGATACGTTTAGAGAGCAAACTTTGGTAGTCGGGTCTATTTTTGATGGATTTGTGTGCATGCAGTGTGGCACTGAGAATAAATAGTTGACGTACCCGGAGGACCGGGAATTTATCATATAGCAAGTCTGTCGGGAACCTGAAGGGTTTTTTAAGCATCACTTTGATTACGGCTCTTTGTGCTCTTTCTATTTCAACAAATGAGCTTTTCCCGGTTTCTCCATGGAATGTGGAATGTGAAATGGAATGAAATAATACAGACTCCGACATGGAATTCCACTCCTTAAGAGTCCGCATTATAAATAAGTGGTGATAGAATGGAGTTGGAAGTTATGAAATTATAATATCTACACTAATATTATAAACAGGTAAAGTTTTTTTTATGTTTGTAGAAGGTAATCTCTGAAAGTAATGGTCCGATTGCTAAAAATTTTTCACCGATAAAAAGCTGCTTTATTCCTGCGTGACATAGGCTATATTTTATGTACGCAGGCGAAGCCGCGGGCAAACGCTAGTCTTTTATACAATAGGCGTAAAAATAAAACCTTCAGTAATGCTTTGTGATAGGCAACATTTAAAATAGCAGCTTTATAATGTTCCCACTGTTGGGACTGAGGCCTCCACTGTAGGACAGGAAATAGGCTGTAATCCACCAAGCGGATCCAGAGCGGTTTGGTGGATGTCATATTATGTCTTCGAGTTTTTGGTTCTAAAACATGCATGATTTCCTCACGATGTTTTCCTTCACCGTTTTGAGATCAGTGATGAAATAAATTACACAAAGTAATACGCCTGGCTGGCTTCGAACCAACAACCTACAAATCGTAAGTCGTTATCACTGGGTCACCAATGCTCAAAAAGTAGAACGCTTTTTGATATTGTGTGTCATACTTGCGCAATGAAATAAACAACAGAAAATCGTGACATATAATATACTTTTTATTTCCTTGGCAACGAAAAACACTTTATATCTTAAGGAAAAAGACTCTCAGAGACAGACTTCTCAACATTTTTTCTTTCTTTTTTATTAGAAGATGTTTATTTCTAAAAACGCTTTCTAAAAATTTATTTACTTGTGAACTTGTGATCATCATCGAAGTTCTGGGTGATGACTGGGTAATAAGCAATAAACAAACTATTCCAGATCACTCAACTGATATATTATGATGCAAGCTTTAGGTTTTCACACAACGAGCCATGAGACAGTCGCCAAGACTAGACATTGTTCGCATGGCTACCGACAGAGGAAAGAGCCCTGTATCTCTGCGGTCGGCACTTTTAGGATTTATGTCTTTAATACTCGTAGATAAACTATTTTATACATATTACTAGCAACACGTCCACGGGTAGGGTGAAAGTGAAACCGGGGAACGAAGGCAAAGAAGGAACAGGAGTGGGTTTTTAATCCGTAAAAGTCTGACACACCCTCGCGCCCTGCCCAAGCGCGGGAGATGTAATTGGATGATTTCCCACCTAAAAATAAATTACAAAAAATCTGCACATATTATATTTTTGTATGAAATATTATGAATTTACCAATCGACATTTTTAGTAGCTCATGTAAGTCCCATACTTTTTGACAATCACTGGCGCTGATAAAATGTCTCTTCATCCAAAAACTCAAAGAGATTTTGCTACGGCGTAGTACACATGACTTTATTGCTACGACGTAGCTTACCAAATTACAATATTGCTACGAACGTCGTAGGCGAGTCGATATCGTTGCTACGAATAATTTGTTTTACCTGCTATGCTTTCGAAGCATGTAACCGAATTGCTATGCACTGTAGGCCCATAGCCACGCTAGCAGTTTGAGAACCGATGTAAGTACCTCGTTTGTTGATTGGTCAATTAAATTGAAGGTAGTTAAATAGAGACCCACCTCTATTTATTATTGTTTCCTTCAAATTGCTTTATGTGTACCTATGTTGTTGCCTCACAACATTAAAAGCTAACTGGGTATTTGCGAGTTGGCTACAGCCCCTGGTACTCCTTCCAAAGGTTCGGATCCCATATTATGGAGAAAATTTTAATTTTTGTTACGCTTAAAATTTTGAACAACTAAAAAATAAAATGTACTATTTTTATTATTAAAAATGTTGTGATATTAATCTAAATTCCGGTGGTTTAAACTTATAAGATGACTCATAATTGAGGCGTTTTAATTTTTATGATTAAAAAAAATTTTTGATACTAAAAGGACGAAGTATGTGACGGGTGATAGACACTGACGGACAGAATCATCATCTTCCTGCCCTTGTCCCGTGTTATTTGGGGTCGGCGCAACATGTGACGGACAGAATGGAAAATAAAAAATGTTGTGCTGATTCCAAGCAACCCAAAAGATAGGTAGGAGGATGGAGATGAAAATTTCAAGTTCATAATGCAACGAATAAGATAACAAGCTCATAAGTTCTCGTGAAAGTTGTGTCTTTGCATAACCACTAAGACCATCATTGCTAACTTCAAACAAATTGCACTCGTATTTACCAAATTATCTAATAAAATATTCCAAATAGTCCTAAGTGAGCTGACTGCTCAAGCATTAAAAATAAAAACAATGCCTAACCTAATATCTCGATATTGTAAGGACCGGATACAATAATGCTAGAAATGCACTGCGCACACGTGTCCCATACACGCCGATCTGGGCGCGTCGGTCTCCATACATTTTGTATAGAAACTAGACTTGTAGAGCTACACTTGATCCACTACACGCGACATCGTTCTACGTACAAATCAGGCGTGTTACACGTGTGCGTCGGTCTAATGTAGTTCTAGCTTTATTTTCGTTCTATTGCTGAGAAGCTTAACCTTTCACGCGCGCCTCAAGGAGATGTCAGCAACTGTAGGGGCCCAGCAGGGTCGAAGCCTAATGGGGCCAAGGGTCTGATTCTGAAAGGAAGACTCGGCCCTGGTACGAAAGGCAACGAAGGAACAGGAGTGGGTTTTGATTATCCCACCGAAAAAAAAAAAAAAAAAAACCAAGCACACACTGAGGCTCTACCACGAGCTCTTAACGTTATATATCCATTTTTCGACCAAAGCCAAACTGTTAAAGGGACGGAGCTACATAGCGTGTAGAACTCCATCACTCTTTTTCACTCGCACCTTTGACATTTTAATTTATCATGGTAAGGCCCCTGGCCACCTACCGAGCGATAGTTAAGTTTATAAATTTTGACAAATTTATTTCACGTGTAAGCTATTCAAAGTTTGATGGCGTCACTGAGGCAGACAGACTTTGGATGTCAATTTTTGTAAGACATTTTTTCTGATACCCTCTCTTTTGTATCTCTTCAAATCTTACTTTATCTTTAGGTTACAATATGACGCAAAGCATAAATTAAACCACCAAAAGAAGTCTCTGTGAAAGAGTATCTACAACACATAAACTTACAATACAAAATATTTACTCTAACAATATGGTCAAGCGTTTACTCTGTATTTTCCTAAGCTAAATTACCCCAATTTTGTTAAATTTACAAGCTGGCCTAAGGTTTTGTGAAGACTATTTTGTTGTTTTTTTTCGTCTAGGTTCAAATGTATCTGTATTTATAGACTAGACAAAGGTCTAAGTAAGTAAAGAAAGTGATGAAATGACAACAACTATGGCCCTCACAAAAGGCCATTGAATTAACATAGAATAAGATGTTGTAATTGTATATTAGACTTATGTATAATATAATTATATATTAGACTAGTTTGTGCCAGCAGCTTCGCCCGCATGAAAGTAGGTTTCTCGATACAAACATTGGACCCGCGTTTCCATCCCCTTAGGGGGTGAATTTCGGAAAATCCGTTCTTTGCGGATGTCTACACTCTATATGGAACCTACCAGCCAATTTTAAGTTGGTAGGTGTAATAGTTTCTGAGATTTCGTGATTAATCAGTGAGTGGTATTTCGCTTTTAAATATATAGATTTAGTTATGAATGTTCATTTTGTGCAATGGATCCTACCCTCGAATATGTTCCCTGTCAAAGGTTTGCTGGGAGAAAACTCATTGCTGTGTTAAGCTCACCTTTGTACATGAGCTGTCTGTATTACTGTATACTATATTATGTTTTAGTGTACAATAAAGAATTAAGAAGATGGGATAGATATATATTCAGTTTAAATGGAATTCTGGGTTAAATTTTGACACTCTTTAATCTTACCTAAACAGGGCATTTGATGATTTCCCACAATTTTTCTTTTCGTGTCAACGGACTTAAATTATTGCAGCCATGTTATTAGCCTTGTATAAATCCTGAAAAGCGCAGATAGTTGTGCAGGATAGGCAGCATAGCAGGTGACGCATGTCTTAAGCAGTGGCTCCACACTGGCACTGTGTTTGAGATGCATCTAACACATCTAACACTAAAAATTTTTTATGATTTATAATTTTTTACACATCAGTATATATGCATACGTATATAAATACGTGTATTTAAATAATTCACATAAAACATAACTTATGTTCAACCGTATCTACACTCAAAGGTTCAGTTGAAAACCAGCGTCAGGCAACTGCTACTTAGAACGTAGTAGTAGTATGTGACTAGACCTACTTGGCACAGCCGTGAGACACATTGTTGATGTTGTTTTTACTTATAATTTTTATTTTTATATTTAATTTAAGTTGTGTGCCAATCAAACATGTTTTCTCATTACACATGTAATGGTCTAATCATATGAGAACCATGCAGATTAGTGTCTGACATGGCCATTTGAGGAAATAACCTCACAGATTTGAGTAGACCTGTCCAGTCAGCAAGGCTCTTAATAAACTATCAATAATTGCATCACTGCTTACCATCAAGTGGGATCGATGTCAAGCACTGGTTTATATCAATTTTAAAAAAGCATTTGTCAATATTTCTGTAGCTGATCATCATCATCATTTCAGCCGAAAGACGTCCACTATTGGACATAGGCCTCCCTAAATGTCGCCATAATGACCGGTCTTGTGCGTCTCGCATCCATCGGATTCCCGCGACCCTCACCAGGTTATCGATCCACCTTGTGGGAGGCCTTCCAACACTACGTCTTTCGGTACGTGGCTCAACTTGGGACTACTAAGGAATGAAGGAATATTTTTTAACTGTTTTTATAGGAATAGCCTTAACACGTTCAGTGCGGAACGAGGTCTAATATGCCCCGTACGTGTCGTCTTTGCGGAGCGACTAAGAAAAACATAATCTTCTCTGCCGTGTGAAGGCCGTAACTTCAATTTGGTTTAATTCAGGAAAGAGATGAATATAATATATCTAAGATGTCCTATTAAAACAGAATGCAGTAGTGTATCTACTTTAATACGGGGTCACTTTGACCTCGAACTGCTTTTAGTCAAAAAAATGCTTTTAGTTTCTTAAAAGTTACGGGGTCCAAAAAGCCCCTTACTGCTATAACTATAGAGGTCAAACGAGGTCTTAAACGCCCCGTAACGCAGGAATTGTAATAATACTAAAAACTTCAACTAAAATATTATCAACAGGCCCTATTATAGCATTCATGTTTACAAGAAAATAAACCTCGGTTCAAAATTAAAATTTGCATACAGTCTCGTGACTCCTCGCAGTATAGTAAAACACAAGTTATTTACAACTTTATCACGATTAAGATAAAGCACAATTTGCATAACAAGCTATTTTGCAAGTCAGCATTTGCTAAATTCATGGTAGTATATGTATGTTTGTAGTTAAAACAATTTAATTTCGAAGATTAATTATAAACGACACTAGTATGCAAAACGTATAATTTTTGGACGCGTTTCTGACAAACTGAACATGATGAATAAGAATTTTCCCGAGTTATCAGCAGACCTAGCCAAGTTACGACAGTTTCGTTTCGATTCTCTTTCATCAATCGCCTCGAGTTGGCACCGCCTCCGATTCCTTTGTTCTGACCACGTGACTGGGCGTTGAGATGAAGTCATTCCCTTACATATGAAGTTTTTACTAGCGTTAACGATTGTAGATTATCAACTTGACTAAGCCCTAATACGTGGAGTCGCCACTGCCCAAAAGTTCGCCACAAAACTGACCTTCGGATTCTATCTCTCTAATTCTTGCTCCTCACTCTTTTTATGTGAAAAATTATCTAATGATATTTCCCGAACCAAGGTTACCGAAATAGCCTGAAGAATCGCCAAACTTAAGTGGCAGAAGACAGGGCACATTGCTCGCAGAATAGTTGGCGATGGAGACAAAAGATTCTGAAGTGGCGATCACGTACCGGAAAGCGCAGCGTTGGAGAGTCGCGGAAATGCGATGGATGCGAGACGCGCAGGACTATATGGTGTGGGGACACTTGGGGGAGGCCTATGTCCAACAGTGGACAACTATTGGCTAAAATCATGATGATGAACTTCTCCCGCTCTGGGTGGAGCGGCAGAGTGAAAGGTAGTGTCAGACTTTTACTGACTAAAACCCACAGCGTTTCTTCAATTGTCCTTTATTGCTGCGGTAACTCCTTCAAACAGTTCACGTTATGGCAAAGAAAACTCTAAAGGCCTACCCATTGGTTCATTGGAATGCGCAAGCACCATGACTCAGCGTTAAGATACGGCGACTATTATTGTATTTTATTAATAGTATGCCGTTGCTATTGCTATTACTATATTATAGCATTGAATATAACTTTTTCTATCTGCAACTACCCTCACTTTTCAGATAAAAATAGCTTATTTGCTTAATGTGTTGCCAGTGGAGTTTTTAATTGGTTTATTTTTATTTTAATACTGAAATAACATCCTTTTTATTAGTTCCTGGTGTTTGAGTGCCGAAAACACATAAAAAAGATAATTGTCAGGTATTGAAGGTAAATAGATTTCATCTATTTCTATTTCATTTCATCTATATATATATATAGTCTCGCTAAAACTCGAGAATGGCTTTACCAATTTGGCTAATTTTGGTCTTGGAATATTCGAAATAGTCTAGGGAAGGTTTAACGGTGAGAAAAATCACGCAAAAAAAAAAAACTGTATATCTCCAATTAAAATGTCATTAGAAAATGAATTATGTTGTTCTGGTAATGCCAGTAGATGGCGTTATCCTTACTATTAGGCGGTACGAAGTTCGCCGGGTCAGCTAGTGTTTTATATTTTTAAAACTGTCTACAGCAAAAATCTAGCTAATTAGCTTTTGTAAGCTACTTTTCCCACGTGAAAGAAGACAACAAATGCCTATGTCACCTGGTGGCGCATACGGTGGAAGTAAGAACACCATCGTTTCCTCTTGGAGACGCATCTTGCTTTTTTTCAGGTCATAGCCTGGCGCGAAAGAGAACGGGAAGCGGTCACCTCTTTCTGCGAAGCAGTAATGCGAGTGAATGAGATGGTCACAATCGTGAGGGGATGGGCTTCTTCACATCCCAGCCGTGAGATGTCATGGGTATCGGGAGTCGCAGGGCGATTCCCGGCCACCATAGGAGTGTTAGACCTTTTCTAGCAGAGCGTAGTAAGGGGTTATATCAAAACATATAATATCTTCTAATATATCGAAGATAAACCTAATTATGAAACTGAATGTACATCTCCACCGTAAAAGAGAAATAATTCCATTTTGCCTTCACGCAAATACCAAAATTCAGTAACTTGTCAGTATGCTATTTATAGGGGAGAGTCGGAATATATCGGGTTACACAGAGCCGTGATAACGGACACACTGACGGTGAGTGACTAGATTCAGCGCTTGTATACAGGATATTCGGATCATCAGAGCTGGGTGTATGATTTCCAGAAAATGCGAGATAATCACCCTTTCAGTACTTTTTTTTGAGTTGGGAAATTATCAAATTTAATGACTTCTCTCGCTCTATGGTGAAACGAGAGAGCGTGTCAGACTTTTATTGACTAAAACCCACTTGTGTCCTTCAGTAGCCCTTTGCGTTCTACGGCTATGGTAACACTTCTCCCAAACACAATAGCTGGCTTAATCCTCAGCAAACCGAAGGGCCCAGAAGGGTCGAAGCCTACTGAGGCCATGGGTTTGCTTCTTAAAGGTAAACCCGGTCCAGGAAATGCAAAGCAACGAAGGAACTAAGAGTGGGTTTTAGTCAGTAAAAGTCAGACACGCCCTCTCGTTCCGCTCAAGGGCGGGAGATGTCATTAGATTATTTCCCACAAAAAAAAACTGACTTACTAATTAAATTATTAAACATTATAAAATAGAATAAATTCACTTATTTCAAACAGTGGTCTGTAAAACATAGCTCGTAGAGATCTCACAACCGTTTGTACTGTTCTGTTGCGTCTTTCTAATATATAATAAGGTTACATACACCTACCTTTATTAGACTTCTAGATACCCTATGAAGAAGAAAACGTCGTGACTTTGGGATATTATGAGTATGGTTAACCAAGAGTTTTTTTTTTAAAGATTTTTTGTGTATTTTTTTTTTATTGTTTCGTTGTGACCCACAAACAACAACAAATAGCCCACATCTCAGTGTTGGACGGAGCTGAAATTACGCAGATATATTATTATATTTTCTCTTTATTTTATTTTTATTTTATTTTATTTTATTTTAAAGAAGGCTCACAGACAAATAGAAGAAAAAATGATATAAACATTGTAACATTATTAAATAGCTAATTACGAGCCTCCACACATAGATAAGAAAAAATATATATCGATAATAAGGAACTACACACAAATCAATAAATTACTAACGAGTAGTTAATCACAGAAAAAAAAAAGAAGAATATTTTTAATATTAGGTTTTAACGAAATTTTCGTTTAGTAAATTGTGAATTGTGAAATCTTTAGATTTACTCTTGAAATTATAAATTCAAAAAGCCTTCATCCCGGGGCCCCGGGCTTCGCTTTCACACTACCCGTGGACTAAAGGCATGATACTACCTTTTTAAAATTAGTTGTTCATTTGTGTTTATACTACATACACACATTAATCTCTACCTATTTTTTTACCCTTTTTTACTTACCTTTATAACAAATTCGGACCTCGTACCCATTTATCATAAATCATGAATCACCCCTAAAAACTGTGACCTACATTTCTACCAACCTAATAAATTCAAAACCAACTGACCTTAAAAACAAACTGCCAACCTTCAAGAAACTCTGGGAGGCACAAAAACAGCGAACTTTCGGCCAGACAACGTGTCGCCAAGACAGATAAAAGGGGAATATCGCCAGTAGTTATATTTTGTTATGTTGGCTACATTTCAACTTCTCTAGTCGTTATTTTGTTTGTTTGGTTGTCATAGGACAGAGTTACTGGATAGAAAAATGATTTTATATGTGTTGATTATTTTTTAATTTATTTTCACCAATCAATCTAAGCTGCTGATTTCAAACTAGCTGCTTCTAGCGGCTTTGCCCGCGTGATATGAAAAATGTTTTATGTGCTATTCCGAGACAAGGTCTACCCGTGAACCAAGTTTCATCAAAATCTGTTTTGCCGTTTGAGCGTGAAGAAATATCAAACATACACATAAACACACACGCTCACAGGCTTTTGCCTTCATAATATGAGTGTGAAGTGTGATAAACCATTTAAAGGCACTATTCTGTTTTCAAGAAGTTAGTAAATCAGAGAAATATGCTGATTGCACATTCCATAGCGCAGATCTCTATGGAGAAGAATGTGCAAGAAACTCTATGGACACTCTTTCAAATCATGGTATATATAACAAATGGACATCCCACCCATACGTACAAAGCGTTTTGGGAACACATTCATAATGCGTATAGCTAAGGAGTGGAATTCCCTGCCGGAGTCTGTATTCCCTGATAGCTACAACCTAAGGGTCTTTAAGTCAAGAGTGAATAGCTTACTTCTAGGCAAGTTTGCTCTATCGTCGGCCACATCATCGCTTACCATCAGGTAAGATAGTGGTCAAACGCGAGCCTACCCATAATAAAAAATAAAAAAAAAAATCTGTTCACCCCCTCGAGCGCCGATTGTACTTACGTCTGTACAACTTGAGTGACCTTGAAAGACGCTTAATTGTCGTTTTGTACACACGGGTGTACGAAATTTATTCGGCCGAAAATTTTGGTATCTATATCTTAGTTTTTCCAAAAAAAAAAAAATAATGAAGATATTTTTTTTTTCCTTTTTTGTGATTTTACGTAAATATACGCAATTACGTAATAATAATACCCCTTTACGCTATTGCCCTACACTAGCAATTGCTCCTGAGTCGTGGTTGTGTTTACGGACATGTAAACTCATAAATACACATAAATAAGCCACCCACACCCAAATCTGTAGGCTAGTTTTTTTTTTCCGTGCGGGAATTGAACCGTACTGTCAATCTGGTTCTGATCCTTTCTAGTTATGAAAATAATTTAAGTTAAACTACATTATAGTGTAGTATCAAATAAATAATTCTCATAACTAGATCAGCCGCAACTAGAACAGTTTTAACTACATCAATCATAACTAGATCAGTCATAACTAGATCAGTCATAACGAGCCAAGTCCTGTTTTCCCGGAAAAATACACGAATTTTGAGGGATAATCCACGAGAGTAAACTAGCGGTAAAAGCTAGTATCATCACAAGATGAAAATGGCATCCTCCCCTTATTCACACAGCGTAAGCAAATATACTTCACTGGGCTAATCCGATAACTATCTAAAACAGGAATTGGACCGTTGTTTGGATACCAATGTTTGTTCGTTTGTCAATACTCAATACCGATTTAATACCATGGACGTACCAACAGTTTTGAAGGCACCATCTTCGCGTGTAGTACAGTTGCATTTGAGAATCGATTCCGTAAATCGTGTGATGATGTAGTTTGGTTCAAATGGATTCTATTGTAGTAAACTGTGGCGTATTTGTCGATTAATTCTGAAAGAAACATTGTGCTCTATATGGTTGGAATGATCGCTTCTGAATACAACAGAACAATAGAATTGAATGAAAAAATAGGTGCATTAAAAAAGTATATTATTCGAATAGAGATACAGAAAATATAGTCATGTCTATTACTATAGAAGCGAGAGGTTATGGGAAGCGGTCACCTTCATCTGCGAAACTGTAATACTAGGAAAGGTGATGGCTGCAACTGTAAGGAAACGGACAATTTCACGCCCCAGCCACCGGCACAGGAAATGCCTCAGGCGTTGGGAGTCGCAAGGCGATCCCAGTTCACCAGGTCGTCAGGATTACTGAGAGTGGGTAAATCTTTGATCAACAAGACCCACTCAAAATGGCCCTGTAGCATTACTTAACCGTCACATTTAGAACAAGTCGACTGGACCCATTGCCAAATGCGCACATTTGCAATCGTTCGAACAATTTAGCCATCGACACGCAAAACTAAAAAAAAAATATACAATGAAAAAATTATAATAACTCCAATTTTTCTTTGCTTCGTGTGTAAGACGCGGTCATCACGACATCCACCCACAAACAATCCCACACTTAATGAAATCTTGTAAGAGAAAAATAAGAGAAAGTAATTGGCCTCCGTTGCCATCCTCTTTAATATTAATGTGGCGCATAAATACGAAAGTTATTCTGTTTTCCTGGTTTATTTCAGTGAGACCACAGGATATTAATTTAGGCCAGGGCCACTTATTTGACGTGATGTTGTAATGTGATGCAGCTTAAAAAGGTACCGTACTGATGTGGCTTTTTGAGTCACATCAGTTCGGTACCTTTTTGAGCTGCCCAACTTAAATAAGACTAGGCAGAACTGACATGTTCTGCCTCGACACTTTAGCATTGGTAGAGTGCAACTGCACTTTTGATGCTTGACTGTACAGTAGTGGTACATAGGCGGACTTAATGCAACAAGACATTCTCTACCAGTAAACCTTCGGGTTAAAAAAGACATCACTATGGTAGATGTGCACAATAAATAAATAATAGATATTTCAATTAGAATATGTGATCATTAAATTAAGTTAGTAATAATAATAAAATAAATATATAAGCTAATAATTATAATTTTGTACCCAGTGTCGCTCTCACAACTAAAATGAATCTAACGACATCTCTCAAACTAAATAGCCACAAGCCATATAATAATAGACATACTTATATACAAAAGTCGAAAAAAACATGACACTCCTTCTGGTGCAGTTGGGTAATAAAAAAAATAAGTCAATTAAACAATTTTACTGATTCATATAAGTAATAATAAATTTTTTATTTCTCCTCACAATGATAAACTTATTCTAGGTTTTACATACGTTCTGTTATTATAATTAACAATGTGAGGAGCTGGTGTTTGAGTTAGGCATAAAATGCCTGTATAACAAATCGCCAGATCCCCACCCCACGGAAGAACAGTTTTTTTTTCAATGGTCAAAGGTTTTCAAAGGTATCTTTAATACAATAATAAAAAATAAAAATAAGTAATAATAATTTTGGAGGTAGAAGTAAAAACTAAGTTACTTTTTATCTAAGGAAAACATGTGGCTCTTTTTTGAAACGCCGCAAAGCGAAGCAGCGTGTAAAAGCGAGTTACAGATTAATAAGAGGACGTAATTGGCCAACGCTTTCATCCACCATA
This sequence comes from Mythimna pallens, assembly GCA_961205895.1. Classification (NCBI taxonomy): domain Eukaryota; kingdom Metazoa; phylum Arthropoda; class Insecta; order Lepidoptera; family Noctuidae; genus Mythimna; species Mythimna pallens. The sequence continues at coordinate 9,322,983 of OY540849.1, read as the reverse complement.
TTAATAATATGACGTATAAATGGAAATGTTACTCGGTTTTCCCTCTTCGGTTGAGTGCCACAGAACATTAATCATCTGGCCACTAATTTTGTGCGATGAAAGGTAAATCAGCCGGCTGAAGTACCTCGATATAACTTGCGTTATAAGTTATGGAAATATTAAACTATGTACTTTATCAAAATCATCATATTTCAGCCGAAAAATGACTACTGATAGAAATAGCTATCCCCTAAGTATCGCTACAACGAACGGTCCTTCACCAGTAACCGGTCCACCTTACGGGAGGCCTTCCAACGTGGCGTCTTCCGGTATACGGTCGCCACTCCATAACCTTTCGGCCCCAACGACCTCCTGTTCTGCGAGCAATGTGCCCTGCCCACTGCCACTTAAGTTTGGCGCTTCTTCGGGCATTATTAAAATGCTATAGCGTTAATCTTTACTTGTAATATTGCTGGTTTCGCTCGTGTTGTCAAAGCTAAAAGCTAACTGAAATTCATTCATTCTGTCTTCAATATTTTTTAATTTCATAAATCTGTGATTCAAATCTAGGCTCTATCTACAATGAAGAGAAAAGAATAGAAAATTAACAAACAAAAGAAAACTAAACCAAAAACTGCAACGGGCGGAAAAGTAGGTCTTGTATGACATTTACTTAGTACGAGACAATTGAAAACAACGAATTGTACCCACGGCGAAATTTTCAATTGTAAAAACTGAAATGAAATTCCGTCACCATTTTTAGGGTTCCAGCGAGATTTGTTCGGAACCTTACAGGCGACGCTATTCAATAAGTCTGTGCGCTAAGAAGTAACTTATTTTTTGCCAATTGAACATTAATTTCGTATTTTTCAAAGTACTTAAAAGATCATCACTTTGTCGGTATGATAAAACAAACTTTTCGACCTTGCTTAGATATCAGTCTATTTCCAAGTTAAGAAGTCCTTATTCGAGGACATTATCTCTTCAAACAACTAAGAAGGAAAGAAAAAAGTTCACTCTTCACTCTTTTGCACTGGCCATGTTTTTTTTTTCGGTGGGAAAATTATCTTATGACATCTCCCGCTCTAGGGCGGGGCGAGAGATAGTGTCATACTTTTACTGACTAAAAACCCACTCCTGTTCCTTCGTTGCCTTTTGTACCAGGGCCGAGTCTTCCTTTCAGAATCAGACCCTTGGCCCCAGAAGGCTTCGACCCTGCTAGGCCCCTACAGTTGCTGACATCTCTTTGAGGCGCGCGTGAAACAGCACGCGCCGTCGACGACTTGGGCTCGGTCCGGACGGTTACCGGACAGCCGGACGGCGAGCCACCCATAGCTCGCCGTCCGCAAGCCCGCGCCTGCAATGGCCGGTAATCGGGATCGGAATCCCGGCGGCGGTTGGGGCGTGAGGGCCGTTGCCTCACGCGCGATCGGCCGCCTCCTTTGCTAGCATTACTGCCTCCCAGAAGGAGGCGACTGCCTGCCACTCCTCCTCGCTCCGGACCATGGCCTGTACCAAGGCCCGGCGCGAGAGATCGCCGCCGCCGATCGCCCCTACGAGGACACGGCGTTGCTCTGCCCAAGCGGGCACACCTCCACCGTGTGCTCCACCGTGTCCTCCGGGCGGTCCACACAATGGTGACACCCGGGCGTTTCTTCCGCACGAATCCGGTGCAGGAACCTCCCGAACTTACCATGTCCAGCGAGGACCTGCGTCATGCGGAAAAGTAAGGACGCCGTGTTGCCTTTTCAACCACTCCTCAAAGAGGGGACTTACCGCCATAGTTATGCCGTGCCCAGCACTGGGTTGCGATAGTCGCTATCGCCATTCCACCATGAGACCCCACCGGAGCTCTGTCCGCCATGCCGCGACTTGTCGCGGCAGCGGAGTTTCGCCCCGACGTTGCATCTCCACGCGCAGATCGTGCATGCGTGTGCACTGGCCATGTGCGGATCGGACTCGCCCAGGATAGGTTCCATACTACAAAATTAAAGTCGAGCAAAAAAAACAACGCCGATAAAGTATCGTTTGTTGTATGAAAAACCAACTATATTTTATAACTTTACTTTAATGCTATTACTTGTCGTTGTAGCGGAAATAGAATTACACAGTATGTGAAAATTAAACTCTCTACCTTTTACTGTTTATAAGATACAACAGACACAGACAGACAGATGGACGGACAGCGGAGGCTTAGTAATATGATCCCGCTGGCACCCTTTGGGCACGAAACCCTAAAAATTTACGATTATACTATTTTTTTGCACAATTTAAGACAACTTTTGTGACATAGAAAATTCATTCACCAGTTTTTATTTTTATTATCGTTTCGTATCTGTGATTCAAATCAAGTCTCTATCTTCGAACAAAGAGAAATTCAAAACATTTTACAAAAGAAAACTAAAAAAGATAAATTACAATAGCGGAATAGTAGGTTTTGTTTGACATTCCTTAGCACGAAATTGTAGTTGGAAAATAAAACAACGAATCGTACCCACGACGAATGATACAATTGTAAAACTAAAAATGAAATTCCGTCGCCATTTTTAGGGTTCCAGCGAAATTTGGAAGAAACCTTATAGAAGTGGTGACACTATCCAAATATCTGTTTCCAAATGGATGTTAATTTCGTGATCTATAAATACTTAAAATTATAATACATACACACACTTTGTTTGTACGTCGTATTAAACTTTTTAACCTTGCCTAAATACCAGTCTATTGCCAAGTTAAGCAGTGTTTGTCCGAGGACTCTCCACAAACTCTCCACAAACAACTAAGAAAGAAAGAAAGCTTACCTCTTCTCTCTTTTGCTCAGCATTACTTACAATGTAATGCAAGGAAACTCATTATTTACCTTTTTCTGTTACAATAGGAGTAGTTTTTAAAGTTTTTTTTTTTTAATTTTTAAAACAACCTTTTTAAAATGTAAATTAGAAAAATAGTTTTTTGTTTCTAAAGTAAATTATATTGTAAAGCCTAACTTGGTTATCTTAGCACTCAGCACGCCTAAAAGAATATTATTATGGAAAATCGAAAATGAAGAAGACTTGTATGCATTTTACACAGAAATTCCATCGCGTGTTCTCAGGTGCGTACACTATTGCGCGCGTAACTGATGAGAGTGACCAGCATCAAAGAAACTGCCAACATCTTCACAAGCGCGCTCTTTCGCGCTTGATTACTGTTTCATACACGAAAGAGCGACTGTACATCTCACTATATTGGATAAGCTGTATTCGTCACAAAATGGCGTCAATAACCCGTTTATAATACGGAACCATCATTTTACCATTACCGTCGCACTTGACCATTTTTATTTTCTCTCCACAAAAATAATATAATCTTATTTTTTTCTTTACGAGATTCAGATTAAGTACCGTTGAAGCAGATTTATCTTATTTTCGTGTTTTCATGTGAATGACCTACATTTCTAAAGGCTTTTGGGCCACATTTATTATATATTTGGGAATGAATGCAGCTATATATAGTTTGTAAAGAAAGGAAGGGAAGTATTTGAAAGGGATTTCCGTGTTTTGCTACCGTTATTGTGGTGTTAAATGTTTGAGAGATGACAAAACTTTGATACTCAAAAGGTATTGGGAAGTGTTATGCTCAGAATTTTTTTGCGTCACCGCATCAAAGTCAAAGTCAAAAGTCAAAAATTTTTATTTCACATAGGCCTACATGGGCACTTATAAAACGTCAGAAGCTAGTGCACGGTTCCAAATTGGTCGTTTCCTATGGAGAAGAACCGGCAAGAAACTCCATGGTTACTCTTTTAAAAAAATGATTGTTTACAATATTTTCATATTACAGTATTAATAGACATTATGTAAGAACAGTGTAGACCTGTCGATATTGTACCCAAAAACACAATAAAAATAATCATATCAAAAATGAAGATATCCGCAGGAGAACTAAGGTTACAGACATAGCTCGAGGAATCACCAAACTTAAGTACCAGTGGGCAGAGCACATTGCTCGCAAAACAGATGGTCGATAGGACCGAAAGGTTCTGCAGTGGCGACCACGTAGAAGACGCAACGTTGGAAGGCTAGGTAGACCGATGATCTGGTGAATCCGATGGATGCGAAACTAATAGGACTGGTCATTGTGGCGACAATTGGGGGAGGCCTATGTCCAACAGTGGACGTCTTTCGGCTGAAATGATAATGACAATGAAAACTTTGATAATGTTATATTTATTTAGACCTTCTTTATTTCGTAAACATAACAAAATAACTCAGTATCCTTTTTTTTAGTAGAAAAATCATCAAATAACGTTTCTTGTGGAGAGGAGAGGAAATGTGAGACTTTTACTGACTAAAACCCAGCCCAGCCTGGGCGGAGTACTACCTTGTTCTCAGGACGGGGACCTCTGGTTCCTCTGATTCGCGTCATGGTCCGGAGCGAGGAAAAATGGGCGACGGCCGCCTCCTTCTTCGAAGCAGTAATGCTAGTGAAGGTGACGGCCGCACGCACCAGGAAACGGCCATCGATTTTTTTGAAGTGGGAAATCATTCAATGAATTCTCCTGTTCTAGGGTAGAGCGTCAGGGCGTATTAACCTCTTAAGGTTTATGAGACAGCCTGCTGATAGACGGACGGAATGATAGACAATCAGACAACAAAGGCTTAGTATTAGGGTCCCGTTGGCACTCTTCGGGTACGGAACCATAAAAAAGGTACAAATTTACCAACAATAAAAATATATAAACATCTGCTACCATGTACCAGGGAAACATAAACAACAAAAAGTCTTCAAAACTCTTGAAAAAAGTCTTGTTCATTCCATTGAGTAGTCATTACCCAATGGATCTGTACCTATGTTATTAACTCGCCCGTACTATCCGCCGGAATGTTGTAAAAGTAATAAAATTACTTGAGTACAGTTGCTCCCTAATGCGATTGAATTTCATTTCTAGTTTTTTTATATTAGAATTTTTTCAAAGTACCGATGTTATGTTATCGATTCAATTTTGATACTTATTTTATGTGAAGCGTTACTTTGTATGATTAAAAAAATCTTTTCTATTATTCAGCTGTATTTAGATACATGGTGGTTAGACATAAGAGTTTATCTCAATAATAATAAAAAACCGGGCAAGTGCGAGTCGGACTTGTGCACTGAGGGTTCCGTATTAATACGCATATATTAAAAAAACAAAAACACTTTTATCAGCATCATTTCAGCCCTAAAAAACGTCCACTGCAGTACAAAGGCCTCCTCCAAGTATCGCCACAACGACCGGTCCTGTGCGTAACGCATCTCACTCAACTTTACTTAAATATTTTATTTTCGCCTAAAAAAAGGATTTTTTTTCAGGCAACCAATAGCACCCATACAGCAATCACAAAACAGAACACACACACATAAAGAAATACATAATTACACTATCGGACATAACCAGCAATATGTCTGCCACAGTAATTGGGACTGATTTACCCTTCATAATAAATAGACCAAGCTCATCTAAAAGTCCAAACTCAAGCTTGCTACCTGCTATGAAACGCAGTATATTTGGTGTTGAGGATTCGTTTAAAAGAAAATCACTATCGGTTCAAAACACTGATCGTTGACGTGACTCAGAAAGCTGCCCAGCTTCAGAAGGATTAGGCTGCACATGTTTACCGCATGCCGATCGAGCGGTAGGCCCGTAAAACATAAAATTGACGCCCAGAAATCGTGAGACAGGGTCACGGAAGACCACGACAAGTGGAACGAATTGGAGAGAGAACAGAGGTCTTCCTTAGGTGTTGTCAAGAAGCCCAGAGCCGAAAACAATGCAAGGAACGTAGGGAGGCCTTTTTTATTGTTGATAGTCTAGTGCTTGACCGCTATCTCACCTGATGGAAAGCGATGATGTAGCCCACGATGGAGTGCGCTTATCTAGAAGTAACCTATTTACTCTTGAATTAAAGATTCCCAGGTTGTAGCTACCACACAGATCCCTCTTCTTAGCGCTTAGCCGAACTGCGGTACAGTACAAGCTAAGATATAACAATATTAGGGCTGCATTGCATTTTAATAAATAATAAACAAACCAAGCGAATCCACAGCAGTTCATTAGTTCATTCCACGGTCGACACGGATTGTTAACCGTGTACCGTCAGCAGAAAGGCCGTTATTTAATCTTTATTCAGAAATATTCGTGTTTCTTTTCATTTTTCTAGAGAATAAAGGGTTGTAAATTTCGTATATATTTTATACCTAAATGTGGTCTAGTGAGTGAAAGGTTTTTTCTCTAAAAGGTTTTTAGAGTAAACCTATATATTAGAGTACCTACACCAAAGACATTATCTTGGTTTAGGTACATTCTTTCAGAGCAGTGGTAGCTCAGAGGTAACAGTTCTGATTTACGAGTGGTAGATCGTGGGTTCAAACCCAGCCAGATGCATTACTTTGTGTAATTTATTTCATCACCACTGCTCTCAAAACGGTGAAGGAAAACATCATGTGGAAACCGGCATGTCCTAGAACCAATTCGAAGACATATTACATCCACCAACCCGCACTGGGCCCACGTGGTGGATCACGGCCCCTTCCCTTTCTTAGAGAGGAGGCTTGAGTCCCAGCAGTGGGAATATTAAAAGGTTGATTATGCTATGCTATGGTACGTTCTTTTGAGTATGTATATTTTTAACTGGATTATTTTTTATAAATAAAAAAGAATGTAAGGTTTTCTTTTTATAACCCCCTAGTATAAAAATAGACAGTCGAAATATTTACCTTATATTTTACTTTGTTTCAGGTAAATCATTGATTTGAGTTTCCTGTAAAACCTGCGTACGTCTCTAAGAGTATCATGAAGTAAGTAAGGACCATCTTTGTTTTAAGAACACTCTTAGGAAGTTTTTTATTACAAAATAAAATGTAAATATAACATAGGTAATTATAATAAAATTATCAGTTGCCAGACGCAGGCATGTAGCGATTTGGAAGGTGGTGTCACTCAACATTGTACCTATGTTAGGTGACGGTAAAGTCAGTACCCAGAGGCCCGACTCCTATCACCCACAGCCAGTAGGCGGGTACGGTCAGCAGTATTGGTGGATGTATTAATGAGATTATTCCGTAGCAACCTGCAGAGTAGCTCATTCCACTGTCTGTGGGAAGATGGATTCTCGTGCAACGCCTTATCAAACACGGCACCTCACAGTAGTAACGGAGAATGCTGTAGACCAAAGACAGAAACACCGGTAGACTTACACTAGAAATGCAGATGCCGAGCCCACCAAAGCGAATGGGTAGCGTGGGTTGCAGTCACGCTCAGTCATCCATGTTACCCTGGACGAAGATAGGCGTCAGATTACATCGAATGGTTTGATCAAAAATGACAAACAAGGCTCGTTACTTTGTGTTATTTATTTCATCACCACTGCTCTCAAAACGGCGAAGGAAAACATCGTGAGGAAACCGGCATGTCCTAAAACCAAAAATTCGAAGACATGTGACATTTACCAATCTGCACTGGGCCCGCGTGGTTGATTACGGCCCATTCCCTCTCCTAGAGAGAGGAGGCCTGAGTCCCAACAGTGGGAACATTAAAAGGCTGATTATGATTATGACAAACAAGTATTGTGCTAATAAACATTATTCAACCTTATCTACATGTTGGAACCATTACCTCTAAAAGCTATTGTAAGTATTCTCAAATTAATCCACCATTTTGTCCAAATGGCCTCCCTGTGCTAAACCGCCCGGTCACCTAATGACTCACCGTTTTTTGCTGACGCTCCAGACTCCAGGTACTCCCGAATCGAGTTTAGTTTTAAATAATGTATAGTACGAAACTGAATAGCAGTAATTGAAATTCTCTGGCTGAATTGGACCGTAAAATTAGCATGCTCAGAACGTTTTTCTGAAATAAAGACGGTTTTAAGCGGTCTTTGTCGAAAAATAGCCTTGGAGAAATATGCTTTCGTTTTAAATAGGGAAAATTAGTTTTTTACAAACATATTTATAATAAGTAACGGTAAAGCCAGTAACCAGATGCCCGACTCTCATTCACCCACAGCCAGTGGGCACGCTCAGCAGTATTGGTGGACGTATTAATGAGATTATGCCGTACCAACCTGCAGAGTTTAGCTCATTCTACTGTCTCTGGGAAGATGAATTCGAATTAGGTCTCTCTCGTCACTCTCTGGTCGTGCTAGATTTCCATCGCAATGAACCATGAAAGTGATGAAAGAGAGACTGCATCTTTAGTGCTTCTCCGTACGGAATGACTTATTGGAATCCATTTTGTTTAAGGTCTAAAATCATCCAATAACTTTTCTCGCTCCGGGTGAAGTGAAGAGTGTCAGATTTTTACTGACTAGGAATCACATGTGTGCTTTCAATTGCCCTTTGTTTTTCAGGGCCATCGTAACTCTTTCAAAAATTCCTACAGCTCTAGCAGGCATCATACTTGGGCCCTTTCAGTTTTGCTCACATTTTTTGAAGCGCGCGTGACATCATTGGCGGATTAGCCATATAGCAAGAGTAGCAAGTTACATGCCCCGCGCATTCGACGGCCCCGTGTGTTCGAGGAATTTGCTGAAGAACGCAAAAAAAACTTAGTCAAACTATGTCGAAATCCGAATACAGCTGATTATTTCATTGAATAGGATAGTTAATCTCTTAGATTTCCCTCATTCATTATCTTACTTTCCATGTACCTTACCCAATATTAAAATCCACTGGGTTATTGGTGATTGAGATAAGAATGAGAAGTATCCGCCACTGCGTGGAATACAACGCACTGTAGAATCTGGCTTGGCCCTTATCGGCTGGATGGTGTGCTACTCATTGCCCGTCGTCCGTAAGCCCCTTGTAGTGGCTGGAATACACCTCGTGATGCCTGGCGCGACTACAGTGGCGGAGACTGGGGCGTGAGAATGTACTCTCACTATAACAAGAAAAAATATTGCAAAACTCTGAAAAAGATCTCACATACCTACAATACCAGATAAGCAGAGTTATAAGAGTAGAAAAGAAAAGAAAGAAAGAAAAATATTTAAGAGTAATGTGAATCATCATCATCATCATTTCAGCCGAAAGACGTCCACTGCTGGACATAGGCCTCCCCCAAGCGTCTCCACAACGACCGATCCTGTGCGTCTCGCATCCACCGCACTCCTGCGACTCTCATCAGGTCGTCGGTGTGTATAGTGTGTAGAGTAATGTGAAAAGTTTACCGCAAATATATTTTTACCTTAAAAATAAACATTTCAGTATCAGTCTAGACCACAGTAACATATTTATCACCTATAACCACCTTTACTGGCTGTGTGGGTGGCTGTGTAACTTTTCACACAAAATGACGGTAATTCTGAAGTTTTACAACGCGTGCGGGATCATAATCGCTTTACCACCGCCATAAGTTGCCGCTTGTGAACAATTTTAACTGAATTTTTTGTCATATTTACCTGAATGTAGTTTTCAACTCTCAAGAAGTGTTAAGGGAAGTCGTTTTTCAGAAAAGAGAGTTTTGAATTTATTCGCTGATATTATTAAACTAGATTTTGATTGCGACTTTGTCCGCGTAGTAGTCAAAAATATTTTTGATGGGTTTTTTTATTGATTTTGTTTTATTACAATTAATAAATAGCTTTTCTATATTCAATATTCTACACTTTCATACATCTGATACACATGAGAACTTTATGTAGATACATTTCTACTAAATCTATATATATAAAAGGAGAAACTGACTGACTGACATATTAACGCACAGACGAAACAACAAGGATTAGGACCGTAAAATTTTGTACAAGGTTTGCTTTCATGACGTAAGCAAGCACTAAGAGAGGATTTTGCAAAATTCACTCTCTGAGGGTGGGAGGAGGGTGGGAGGAAACTTTAGACCCCCATTTTTAAAATGGGGGTCTAAAGTTTGAATGGAAAAAACCTAATTTCACGCGGGCGACGCCGCTGGCATAAGCTAGTATAATATATATACCTACGAATATATTTATTAGAGCTACTCTAAATATAAATTTCCTCAGTTCGCATTGAGCAGAATAAATTGACACTGTGCAGGTAGTAAACTGAAAATGTTGTATTCAGAGAGTCCAATATGATGTTTTGACGGCGAAGAATAGGTAGCTCACGTAAAATTATCCTATACACTATTCCAAGATAAGAATGACAGTGCCATGTCAATAAAAACTTCAAGTTTTACCTTGTCTCTGAGCTTGACAACAACCGGAGGGACTGCAGACTGAAGACAAGTGCAGCAAAGGGAGAGAGAGGCTTACACCCAGTAGTGGAACTTAATAGGCTAATTACTACTCCTTTTACGGGATATGGTCTGGGTAGACCATATCCAAGAATAGGATATAGTACAAATTGCACAGTGTCACTCTAATCTCTTCTATATGCTCAGAGGAAATATATATTCGAAATAGCTCTTCGTGAGTAGTGGTGGTCGAGTGGTAACGGCCCCGACTTACCGAGTTGTAAATCGCGGGTTCAAACCCAGCCAGGCGCATTACTTTGTGTAATTTATTTTATCACCACTGCTCACAAAACGGTGTAAGAAAACATCGTGAGGAAACGGGCATGTCCTAGAACCAACCAAAAATTCGAAGATATGTGACATTCACCAACCCGCACTGGGCCCGCATGATGGATTACGGCCCATTCCCTCTCCTAGAGAGGAGGCCTGAGTCCCAGCAGTGGGAACATAAAAAGGCTGATTATGCTATGCTTATATGCTATAATAGCTCTTCAATGACCTTTGGGACAAATATACAGATTTGTATTTACAGAAACGTCTTATGTGTAGTGCTTATTCACTACTAGAAAGCGTATGACGAGATGTGTGAAAGTAAACGAAGCAAAGGAAATATTCAACGATGGTAGCAGATGGCGTTCGGTAGTTTATGTCTACCCCCGTAGTAAAAAAGCGTCATTTTACGTATGTAGATACTATGTAATATATCTAGGGCTGCAAAAATGTACGAAAAAGTTACCCTGGCCTAAGAACGCAAAGGGCGACTAACATCGACTTTTATTCTAGAGGTAGACAAGCACGTTCATGGAAAATATTTGTCAAAATACTGAAAAGTTAAAACAAAAGTTCGCTGCAGCGCTACTGGCATTACGCCGTTTAATAGAACTGTTAAAACATACAGCGCTAAGATAGCTTTTTGAGGATAATTTTTTCGCGACCAAAATGTCTTAAGCACTATTAATTTCTTGGCTACTTACGCGTTTCGTTCAACATGGTGTTCAAGGTGTATGGATTACACTACACCTCAGTCGATTGAAGTGAGTATTCGGCACGCGTAAGTACATATATATCGATGACGACTAAAGACAAAAGACTGACATGCCCTCTCGTCCTACCCACAGCACTAGAAATTATTTAACAATTCCTTAGCACAAACAAAAATAAAATGAATGTAATGTATCTATCCTAACCTTTTCAGTAATCAAACAAATAATTTATTTTTGCTCTTTGACCACAAAACAAAAGGCTCAAATTACTTTTACTAGAAGAAATAACAAGATAAACACCAGAAATGTTTTTAGTCTCTGTGTAAACAGAAATACAAAAGACGTTATACACAGGCTGTTCCACGAATCGACGAAACAATTATTTTTAACTAGCTGACCCAGCGAACTTCTTACCGCCTCATAGTTAGGATAACGCCATCTACTGGCATTATGAGAACAGCATAATTCATTTTATAATGACATTTTAATTAGAGATGGCGTTGTATTCGGTTTTTTTTTTTCGTTTCTTTTTTCATTTTTCACACCGTTTAAACCTTCCGTGGACTATCACGAATATTTCAAGACCAAAATTAGCCAAATCGGTCCAGCCGTTCTCGAGTTTTAGCGAGACTAACGAACAGCTATTTATTTTTATATATATAGAAGATTTGTACGCCATTTGAAGTGACAAAGTTTAATAAATAAAACAAATTAACAAATTTTTTATCGGCATCTGTCATAAATTGTAGACTGATTTTATTATTGATCGTACCTAATCATTTTGTGTCTACTGTTTTATTTTTTCAAAAGGCAAATCATAACTTGTTATTTTTAGGGTTCCGTACCAAAAAAGGAAAAAGTGGAACCCTTATAGGATCACTTTGTTGTCCGTCCGTCTGTCTGTCTGTCAAGAGGCATCGAGTTGAAATTAACCATATACTCATATCTGCGGTCCCTTGAAGCTGTGACAAATTCAGATTTCTAAGTTGACGAAAAAATAATACGGTCGTTTATATCGCAAAAAACTTACATTTCGACACTCTTGAGGAAATCAAAATTCATAGGATACTTCCCGTTGACCCAGAATCTTGAAGTTTGGCATGAAGCAACGTCTCATAGCACAAGTATAGGAAAAAATCTGAAAACTGTAAATTTGTAGTTACGTCATTTCGATTCGGGATAATCTTCGTAACTTAATTCGGGAATTGAACTGTTTTTATATGTAAGTTTGTACGGAACCCTCAGTGCACGAGCCCGACTCACACTTGCCCACTTTTTTTTATACATACAAACTTAGGATCCGGTTTCATACGCTTAGCGGGCGAATTTTGGAATTTATTTTCTGATGCTTTGGAATATCATAAAAGGCACTTCTGTGCAGAATTTCAGCTTCCTAAGACAAAGGGTTTGGGCAGGGAGTATGAGTCAGTGAGTCAGGACTTTGCCTTTTATATCTTAACATAATATATATAAATATATTTCTTCTGTGCCTACATGTGTTCGTCTCCTAATTCCTCCTAAACGACTTGACCGATTTGGATAAAACTTTTTGTGTATCCGTTTGTGTGGTTTAGTGGATGGTTTGAAAATTAGGACTGGTGGTGCTGCAATCGGAGTCTTAATTTTATTTTCTCTTACGAAACGCTTCCGGGCAAAACAACGCCTGCCGGGACAGTATTCTGATAAATATCTTCCTGGAAACCTGATATCAATTAAAATCCTAGTGTTATTCTTTTAATTAGGATTGGCTATTAAAAAAAAGAAAACAATCACCTTTAAAAAAAAAGGAATAAAAATAATTGGGGCAACGATCTCAATGTTTCTTTTTCGAAACAAAAACGATACGTGACGTCATTCACCTTTCATTTAACTAAAATAAGACGTTCTAATTTGTATACGTTTCTCCCGAGCCCCATGTGTGCTTTCAACGAGGCAGCCGTTTACTGGAATTTACTTTGTGTTAAATGTAGCGTTTTTGTTGGAATAAAGACAGGATTTACGTCAAAAGTAAATGCTGCAGAATTTGATGTGTAGAGCTGGTATTTTTAAGCTGATTATTTGGGAGAAAAAGTTTTTTTAATCATGAATTTTATTTATTTATTTAAACTTCATGTACAGTAGTGGTACATAGGCGGACTTAATGCAACAAGGCATTCTCTACCAGTCAACCTTTGTGTTAAAAAGACATCACTGTTGTAGGCTAATAATAATAATTATAATACTTTTTGCTCATTTGCTCTACCACTCCCTTCTAAAGTAAAAATTAATAAAAATACAATGCGAGCTTTATTCACTGTGGTATTTTCCATGAAAATTTTTCGTATGTAGTCGCAGTAAACACTTAATTACGAAAGCGTTTTATTGAAACCAGGTTTGATAAAAAAAAATAGTGTAAGTAGATATCTCTATATATATATATAATTCTTCTATACGTGTGTTTGTCACCTAACTTGTCCTAAACGGCTGGATTGATTCGGATGAAACTTTGTGTGTATATTTGAGTGAGTCTGTGGATAGTTTGAAATTACAATTGGACTCGGTAGGCGGCGCTGCAATTTTTTTTTTTATGACAAATCCCGCTCTTGAGCGGAGCAAGAAATAGTGTCAGACTTTTACTGATTAAAAATCCACTCCTATTCCTTATTTGCCTTCGGCCCAGGGCCCTAGGTTTCACTTTCACACTACCCGTGGCCCAGTAGGCTTTGACCCTGCTGGGCCCTTACGATTTGCTGACATCTCCCTGAGGCGCACGTGGAACAGTACGTGCCGTCGAAGACTTGGGCTCGATCCGGACGATTACCGATAACGGTCGGACGGCAAGCCACCCATTGCTCGCCGTCCGCAAGCCCGAGAGGCGACGCTGCAATAGGGTTCTCAATCTTTTGACGAAAAGCCAGTTTTTGGGCAGGACAACATCTGTTGGAACCGCTAGTATCCTATAAATATCCAAATTACAACTAACAACCTCAGTAAAAGCACAGTATCTTTTGATGATAAACAAAATTACAACGAACTATCGAAGCATAGAATTTATTTTGCAGGCTCCTAAATTCTTGCAATAAAAATAAGGTGGCATCGATGCAGAACCTCTTTGTTTCGCAATTCCATTGGCGGTCCTAAAAAATGCAAGAGTACAATAAATTTTAAATTTGAATGAAATATTAATCTCTCAATTCCGTTGCAAAGCCCAACTCCGTTTTTTTAACGACTTCTAATAAACGCTGATATAATTTTTATAGCAGTACTTAATCGCCGGATTAGCTTAGTAAAAGAACTGTCATAAAAAAAAACTGGGCAAGTGCGAGTCGGAATCACGCCCTGACGGTTCCGTAAAAATTTACCTATGTAAACAGTTCAATTCCCGAATGGAGTTTAGAAGATTTTTTCCGAATCGCAATTTTTTTTGTGACGTAACAACAAATTTACTGTTTTCAGATTTATTCCTATATAATCCGTTCTATAAGTCCTTGCTTTACGCCAAATTTCAGGATTCTGGGTCAACTATAACTTATGAAACTAACTTATGAATTTTGATTTCCTTGAGAGTGTCGAAATAGAAAGAAAGAAAAACATTTTATTTGCCGGAAAAGGCGCAAAGTTATAACTAACATATTGCAAGACAAAAACATAATTAACTAAAAATAAACATATATGCGCTACGTCCGAGCAAAACGGCCGTACGCTCAGCAAATATACGTTTTTTGCGACATAGACGACCGTATCTTTTTTTAGTTAACTTAGAAGTTTGATTTTTCACAGCATCAAGGGACCGCAAACTTGACTATATGGTTTTAATTTCAACTCGATATAAATGGATGATTTAAAAAATATGCGTGAAAATTTGATTTGAATCCTGATAAGTAATCATCCTGTAGACAGCAGAATCTTATTATATCATAAAATGAATAATGCATTGAATAATAAAATCTGTTAATTGCAGTAGCAGCTTATTATTCAGAAAAGCTGTCTGGGGCATTGTTCCTCTATTTTTCACTGCTAAATAAAGTAAGAACAAATTATTGTTTGTTTCCTAAGACTTCTGTTAAAATAATTAAATTAAGGTAACTTATTATTTCCGCTAGGGCTACGGGGATTTTTTAAGAAAAAAACCCGTAGTTCTAGAACGCAAAAAGTAACTAAAGGACACACGTATTGTTTTAGTCAGTAAAAGTCTCCCGTTCTAGGGTGGAGCGTGTGACTTTTTCGTCATTTGTAGGTCATTGGATGATTTCCCACTTTAGTAAAAACGTATTTTAATATTAGTGGTAACATTTGTTTACTATTTACACATTCAACTAACTGAAAAAAATCTAAAATATGGTGTCGAGACACTCCTCTATATCACTGTCGACTGGTAAGGGTAAATAATTAAATGCTATAGGAGGACAAAAGCAGCTTAGGAATATTTATTAAAAACTCGAAAGAAACACTTATGTATATACAAATTATAACATAATAAACGAACATTCTGAAAAAAAGTATGTGCAGAATCAGCTAGTGAATCGATTTTAGCAATTTTCCTAAATATTTTTTTATCCTAAATAATCAAGAATTAATTTAGGTTGTTAATTGACTTTGTGACATTGTGTGTGTAAAATTTATTGTAATTATTGTTGACATACGTAATGTGTTATTTTATTTGTATTTTAATTTGTTTTGATTTGAATTTAATTTTATGTGTATAATGACATCTCATTTGATTACTTTAATGTTTTATTTTAATTTTGTGTATACTGTATGGACTATGTCTGAAAATAAAATGATTATTATTAATAGGCTCGCGTTTGACCGTAGTACAATAATGAAAGTTTAAAATGAAATATGCATAACCTACAATGTGAAGGTAATACTCAATAATCTGTAACCTTCTCATTAGTACCTATTAAACTACCTACTGGATTGGTTACAAAAAGATATACCCTTAAATTACACTTTCTATTATTAAATCCAATGACAAATTAATAACAATAAATAAAACGCTACCCAGAAAAATTCGCACACAAAGTTCATAACTTTTTTATCAAATAATTCTGCACGTACCCTGAATCTTTGGGCAAATTAGGCAGGGCACAAATAGGGGGGCCCCCATTGTAAATTGTCTTCGTAATTGGAAGAGAATCCGTAAACGAGGGGAAGCGAAGGGGGGGGGAAGAGACGGTTGTAAGATAGCCATGGTTTGAGAGAGATAATACAATATACAACAAACGTGATTTTTTCGCCGTTTTGTTGCTACGAACGGTACGGAACCCTTCATGCGCGAGTCCAATTCGCACTTAGCTGTTTTTTTTAATATTGTATTTTCATTTATTGGTTATTTAAAATATAATACCAATAAATGCCAAAAATGAAAAATTGGTACAAACAGGAGGAGGATCTTTGGTTAAAACCCAGATATAATGGGTCCTTGATCGATCAAAACCAATTAAGTATATTTTAAGTAAAATAGGCAAATATTTTTTTTTAAAGGAATATATTTCTTTTTTTTATTTTATAAATTATTTGATAAGAAATGCTACTAGAAATGCTACTAAATAGACTATTCATCTGAATGCAAGAGCCGTAATCGGAAAATAAAATTTCATTTTAAGTGCAGTAAAGCAGTTACAAAGTCAAATCCAATCATTGAAAATAGTTTTCCTCTTGAAAGCCAACCGCACTTAATTTTTCTTCTTCCTTTTCTGCAGCTTTTATACATATATTTAACCCCCTGCCACAGTTTCCAATTAATTACGTAAAATTCAACCTTTTTAGAAGCAGTTGTGGTCAAGTGGTAAAGGCCCCGACTTACGAGTTGTATGTCGCGGGTTCAACCTATTGGTGGATGGTTTGATCAATTTTATCCAAGATGTGTAATGAGAGAGAGCGGAGAAAATACATTACAAGTTGATTTTTCTCACAAAATAAACACAAAAATGTCAAACAAGGCGCATTACTTTGTGTTATTTATTTTATCACCACTGCTCTCAAAACGGCGAAGGAAAACATCGTGAGGAAACCGGCATGTCCTAGAACCAAAATTCGAAGACAATGACATTCACCAACACGAACTGGGCCCGCGTGGTGGATTACGGTCCATTCCCTCTCCTAGAGAGGAGGCCTGAGTCCCAGCAGAGGGCACATTTAAAGGCTGATTATGCTTATGCTATTATACGTAAAATTCAACCTCTTTAGGAGCAATTGTGGTCCAGTGGTAACGAGCTAATTTACGAATTGTAGGTGTGGGTTCAAACCCAGCCAGGCGCATTACTTTGTGTAACTATTTTCATTACGTCCACTGCTCTCAAAACGGTGAAGGAAAACATCGTGAGGAAACCAGCAATTCCTAGAAGTAACTATTCGAAGATGTGTAAAATATTCGACATTCACCAACTCCATTACTTCTTCTAGAGAGGAGGCCTGAGTACTGTGTAGTGAGAACATTAAAAGGCTTAAAAGTAAACTTATGCTATACAACCTTTTTTACCGGTTTTTTTTTGGAATATGAAAAAGTTGTTTTTTTTGAAGGATGCAGCTGAAAACTAGTATGTCATATGAAGCGTCTACCTACGATCTATCTACCCTCCACAACTAAGTAACTAGGTGGCATTATAACCCTTGAATTTTCTACGCCCATGTTTTGTTATTTAGGGTTCCCTACCTCAAAAGGAAAAAACAGAACTCTTATAGGATCACTTTGTTGGCCTTCTAAAGAAAGAAAGAAAGAAAAATATTTATTTGGCACACGTACACAGATACACACAATGCAGAAACAACATGTAAATACTTAAGATAAAAAAAAAAATATTTTCTTATTTTTTAAATAACTAAGACTGTGTGTCTCGCGCCTGCACCAAAAAGGTCTAGTTCAGCAAAAATGCCAGACAACTTCAAGGTAGTTGCCTGACGCTGGTTTTCATCTTCTGTCTGTCTGTCAAGGCTTTTTATCTCGGAAACGCGTGGAGGTATCGAGTGGAAATTAAAACCATATACTTAGGTGTGCGGTCAAAAAATCAAACTTATAAGTTAACAAAAAAAAAAGATACGGGCGTTTATGTCGAAAAAAACGTTTATTTCGACACTCTGTTGTCAATTGCACTTTCCAAAGCGTAGATCTCTATGGAGAAGAACGTGCAAAAAACTCCATGGACACTCTTTTAGATCATATTATCTTGGTTATATACAATAGATATTATTAATTTTAAAGAACCACTTTCTATATTATGGAGAGTGTAAAAAAGCAACCTAACTAGCATGAAAGAATCAGGTCTAACCTTCAAGTTAGGGTGTGGGCTTCGTAAAGGAAGTATTAACCTTGCTGGTCGCTCCCATCGAATCAGCTGAATTGAAGTGGGCCAACGATAATACTATACCCTATTCAGGGAGCCGTGAGAGAAAAGGTAAACTAAACGTATATAATACTACTAAATTATAGACCACCGACACTGCAAATAATTTACATTAAGATGTGACTTTTTGCCATCAGGCGGATTATAATCCGCCATCTTTTTCACTATCGATCAACTTGTTGATACGAGAGTGCCGCTTTCAGATATTTTCGTTGAATTCTTGTTATTCACGGAAGAAAAAGCGTGAAAAGAAAATGCCAATGCATTCAAACACATCGAAGAAACTTGGCCGAAGGTACCTACATTGTTTTATTTGTTTAGATTTTGTCTCAAGCCCAGATGAATAGGGTATAGAAGGCTAAAATGGTTTGATAAAAACCGAAATCCCTGATACCTACAACAATTCATACTCATATTGTAGGTGTTAAAGTAACTCTGTCTGTTACTTGTCACGGTTGAACTATTGAATCGATTTTGACGGAATTCGGTACGAAGGAAGTTTGAACTTCAAGGATACACAGACACAGGCTACTTTTATCCATCTTCGACTGCGACTTCGCGTCCGCAATAACCAAACAACCAGCTGCTGGCAGAAGCTAATAACTGATGTGACCCAAAGTACATCTACCAAGCACAGTCACACAGAGATACACATACCATCACATTACACATACACTTATCACACAGTTGGATATGTGTCAGCCTCTTTATGTCAATAAAATATTATTATTATTAATTTTTGAGAGACACATTGAACAATCAAAGCAATGGTACTAGTTTTTTCGTTCTGGCTCAAGTGGTCCCGCTGTATTGAAACGAAATAGCTTGTTCTGTCCTATAGCATAATCAGCCTTTTAATGTTCCTGACTTACTCAGACTTCCTCTCTAGGAGCGGGAATGGGCCGTAATCCACGCGGGCCCAGTTCGCAGAAGGAGGCAACCGCCTGCCATTCCTCCTTGTCTGCCACATTCAAAATACGAGTACCTTCTGTGAACTTGGCTCATCTATGCTGAGATTGAGCACCGAAGTTCAAACAATCGATTATTTTTAATTTTTTATAACAATTAAAAGCACAAAAATCTATTGTTTTTAATTTTTTATAAAAATTAAAAGCACAAAAATCGATTGTTTTTAATTTTTTATAACAATTAAAAGCAATAAACAATCTTTACTTTACAAATAAACCAGAATACACCTTCAGCATGACATCACAGACAGTTTGATGACAACCACTCACGCACTTCCCCGCCTGTCTAGATTTAGGCAAAGATTTCAATCTTGGTCAAGGCCCGTAAGACGTAACATCCGATAGACTGACGATTTATTACGGTCTGGATTACCTGCGAAGAGTTTTATTTTTTATTGTGTCTTTATCATATTTTGAGGAAAGGGTTCTTTGAAAATTATGTATATTTTGTTGTATAATTGAATAGATGGCGTAATCTATCTATATTATATAGAAAAAAAAGGATAGCTGTTCTTTAGTCTCGCTGAAACTCACCGATTTGGCTAATTTTGGTCTTGAAATATTCGTAATAGGCCAGGGAAGGTTTAAACGGGGAGAAAAAATGGAAAAAATCACGAAAAAAAAATCCGAATACAACGCCATCTCTAATTTAAATGTCATTATAAAATGAATTATGCTTTTCTGGGTAATGCCAATACATGGCATTATCCTTACTATTAGGCGGTACGTAGTTTGCCGGGTCAACTGGTCAATTTTTGTTTGTAAAGAATAAACTCAAAAAGTACTGGACCAATTTTAAAAAATCTTTCTCAAGTTAAATAGGTATCATTTTATCACTGAATGACGTAGGCGTATATTTTCTACTAGCAGCTAGTATTATTATCAACATTTACCACTCGTCATATAAACAGTGTTTCAGAATTTACCACAACACTTACTCTCTACATTTATTTCGATTTTACAAAAAACTTGAACTCAATTACAGTTCGCATTTTCTCACGAGTTATAAGGTCATTTATCTTCTAATCTAATTAGCCCATCATGTTACTGCTAGGTGAAGCCCTTCCTCTCCCTTTTCACACACGACCGTCTTCTGTCATTGCGAGCCAGTCCCTTCGGTAAGGGTCAAGCTCATTTCTCCACCTTCGTCTTGGTCAACCGCGATGTCGCCTTGCGTTTAATGGGACCCAGTAAGTGACTCTTTTAGCCCACACCTCTACATCAGTTATCCATAAGTACATAATTATCAAATATAATTATCAAATATCATGGGTGCCAACTGAAAACCAGCACTGGGTGTCTAATGTCCAGCAAATGCTGAGGTAGGCACTTTGTACTATTGTTCCTTTTTACTTTGTGTTTATAACCATTTTGCTGTGTCTGTCCCGAATAAAAGTATTTCTATTCTATTCTATTCTATCATTTATATTTTGATTGGATGAAACATACCTATCTTAATTATAAAAGTGTATAGATCCGATTTGATAACCCTGTAAGTAAATAAAGTTATCAAATATTGTTTTCGATTTCGTTTAATACTTATTAGGGTGAGTACCCAGAGGGTAAAAACGGGATACTATTGCTAAGACTCTGATGTCCGTCCATCTGTCACCAGGCTGTATCTCATGAACCGTAATAGCTAGATAGTTGAAATTTTCACAGATTATGTATTTCTGTCGCCGCTATAACAACAAATAAACTAAAAACAGAATTGCGAAACGTGATTTTTTTTGCAGTTTTTTGTTACGAACAGTGCGGAATCCATCATGCGCGACTCTGACTTGCACTTGGCCGGTTTTCATATATTTAATACTTTAAATTTTATTATTATTATCAATTTTAAAGGCTTTTAAAACAACACCAATTTATAGTTCAGCCCACCCAAAAACAAATAGCCAATGCAAAATACCAGATCATTCCATTTCTTACAAATCGTAGGGTCAGTGAGTAATGCTTAAAAATAGGACCGTCCTTTTCAGTCACCGATGAATGGTCCCCTCACCCTTAGAATCTTTGAGCCAATCTATCTTAGAGCAAAAAGGGTCCTTTTTTATAGAAATAAAGTCTTTTTTTATCTTTCTTTGATTTGATACAATGAAGTCAATTTGATAGCGGCCTTCCCCTACAACATAACCGTTTGAGGAGGGATATTGTATTGGTCTAGTTTTGAAATCTTCCTTAATCTATCTTCTATTTATCTATATGTATAAAAGGAGAAACTGGTTGACTGACATATCAGCATAGCCGAAAATACTGGGACTATAATAGAAAAATAAAATGCAAAAGGCTTTGTCAAGCTCACTCAAATGTCTCGCTGGTGGTGACACGTGTTATTGGGTCATTCGGTTCCTTTCAAAATGGTTGAGCTGAGTGGGGCTGAGGCACGCGTCATGCTCGTGAACGGGTGCCGTCAGTTGAGACTGGTCATCTCTGAGTTGCCAGTGGCTTAATTCAATTTCTATTTTTAAATATTTTTTTTTGTAATTATTACTACTTATCTACATTGTGCTCACATATTAGAAACGACAAGAAATATGTAACCAAGATTTATGTAACTCTTATGATTCAAAAGAGTGTCCATGGAGTTTCTTGCACGTTCTTCTCCATAGAGATCTACGCTTTGGAACGTGAATTTAGCTTCACTTTTTTTTTGACTGTTCGACATTTTGACAATTCAAAAGTACCTGTAATTGGTTTATTTGAAATAAACGTTTCTGATTTCTTCCTTTTATGACGTATGAGCTCGAAGGGGTTTTGGGGGTGAAATGGGAAATTTTCGAGATTCTTTCGTCCCTCGGAAAGCACGGCAAGCCGTTGGTCCTGACTCAGAATTATAAACTCAACAAATATTTTATCTCGATAATATGTATTTTTAAATATCTACCAGTCAACATTTTAATAGTAAAATCCATTTCTCTATACACACATGTAGTGTTTTCGATACACACAAGTATTGTTTTAAATGCACACAGATATGAAAACAAAACCTGTGTGCATATAAAAACAAAAACTGTTGGCAACCTTGGTTCTCTTACGAATATCTTCATTCCTAATGTGATCACGCACAAAACATTTTGGGAACACATTCATTGTGCGTACAGCTAAGGAATGGTATTCCTTACCGGAATCTGTGTTTCCTGATGGCTACAATCCGGGAATCTTTAAGCCAAGAGTGAATAGGTTACTTCTAAGTAAGCGCGCTCCATCATGGACTGCATCGTCGCTTTCCATCAGGTGAGATAGCGGTCAAGCGCGAATCTATCAAGAATAAAAAAATTAAAAAAAAAAAACGCAAGTGAACCCAAAGGGCAATGGAAAGGGCTATGCTCGGCCTTTCCATTGCTCTTTGGGTGACCTGTATGTACATAGGTATAACACACTCGAACGTCAATTTTATCGTTTGGGAGACTTTAATAGGTACCTGCTATGTTACAAAGACTACGTTTTATGATTGGCAACAGTTGCATGGATTGTAACACTGACCGATAACGACCAATAAAATATAGGAACCCGGCCTTACTAGGGTTAATTTTTCTCCTCCAATATCAATCATTCGTTGGTGACGAAGTTGCAACTGTTGTATTCAAAAGGGTTTTTGTTGAGGTACTTCCTAACTCAACAAAAGCCCTTATGAATATCATCATATAAAGTTGAACCATTTTTGTCGCTATACTTTAATAACTTCTCCTGCTCGTGGAGCAAGAGGAAGTGTCAGAGTTTTACTGACTAAACCCATCTGTGTTAGTTGCCCTTTGCGTTCCAGGGCCTCGGTGACCCTTTCGAACAATCCCGCAACCCGTCAATCCGGAGCGAGGGGATATGGGCAGCGGCCGACTCCGTCTGCGATGTAGTAATGCTAGCGAAGGTGACGGTCACATGTGTGAGGGAACCGACGTCCTCACGCCCCAGCTTCCAAGACCCCAACCCCGATGTATGGCTCAGAGGTAGCTAGCTACTTACAGTTCAGTGGTTGGATGTGAGTTGACGAAAACCACAGACTTCACAATAATTATGTTTATTCGTAAAAGTTACACGAAGTTAAGTTAGATGCTAATCCGCGGTAATAGCGCTACGGCAGCTATTGGTCAACTAAAATTATTATTATTGTAAATATAAAAGTAAATAAACGAGTAGTGAAAAGTAGGTCGCGGCGTTAGCGATTTGCCTGTACGTGAACCGTACGATTACCAGCCAGACGAACAAAGGGTATCTTGCCGTCTGGCCGTCCGGTAACCGGTCCGGTCCAAGCCCGAGTCGTCGACGGTACGTAGCGTTCCACGCACGCCTCAAAGAGATGTCAGCAAAACCATAATAGCCTTGCAGGGCTGTTACCTACTAAGACTATGAGTCGACTTCTGAAAAGGTTACCTGTAGTTCTAGATCGCAAAGGCAACTACAGGAACACTTACACAATACTTTTATGCTGTTATTTGTATCTCATTTTAAGTGAACTTTAATTGTTATTATGAGAATAAATTATTTAAACCTAACAGGTTTTAGTTAGTAAAAGTCTGACACGCCCTTATGCGCCGCCCTATAGTGAGAAAATTCAAAAATGCCCCTGCAGGTATATTATGTGAAGCTTTAAATACATTTTGTTTCCAGCATCAAAATGTATTTTCAAACTACCCGCATCAGCTTTGTTCATAAAAAAAATCGTGTGAATAACCAACTTCGCGTGTCCGACAAGCGATGATAAAACTTGTGTTTGCACTTTTTGCTTTCATCAAGTTTTTGTGATAAAAACGTGTGACATTTTACAGTAACGTTATTTAGCTATTATACCCGTCCATAAGAAAAACTAAGTACCATTACAATTATTATATTTCATTTTATTCATTTATTTTATTAAACTTCATGTACGCTAGTGGTACATAGGCGGGCTTAATGCAACAAGTCATTCTCTACATTGGTAGAGAATGAAGAAAAAATGAGAATAAATGAGTTGCTCCACAGTGTAGTCTTTTTAACCTATTGGTTGATTGCAACCAATAGGTTAAAAAGACTACACTGTGGAGCACATACGTGCACAATAAATAAATAATAAATCGGGCTTGGTCCTTACCAGACGGCCGG
The DNA here is from genome assembly GCA_961205895.1 of Mythimna pallens. Lineage (NCBI taxonomy): Eukaryota > Metazoa > Arthropoda > Insecta > Lepidoptera > Noctuidae > Mythimna > Mythimna pallens. The sequence goes on along the minus strand of OY540849.1, from coordinate 9,298,427 downwards.
ACGGTAAGCTGCCAATTACTCGCCGAAAACCAGTCCGCGTGGCTGGAAATCATCCGGAAATGAACGCCGTAAGGGTTACTTTTAATGTTGAAAAAATAATAGCTTCTGGGGTACAGGCCTCGGGAGCAAAGTCGTATTTAAAAAAAAAAAATCAAAACGTATAAATATTTTTTTTCTATTTTCTCTTGTTTGATAAATAAAAACATACTTAAAACTTCAAATTTAAACCATGTGAAAAAAACAACCGCCCTAAACTATAAACCGAATCTTACACTGCTGAAAAATATTCTGTTCAAACAAGTAACTTTCCGTACCATACGATCAACAATAGATTGATAAACGACACAGGTCAAAATAATCTATCATTCTATGAAATAACATTGTTAAAAACTCTTTTGGCAACAACCCGAATATTTTTTTCTGCTCGTTAAAAATATCTTTTATTTTCCATTATGTCACAATAGTTTCGCATCACTCGTTACTCTTCGTCTCTTGTACTTATAAATTATACTGTACCCAACAGAGTCCAACCCAGGCAACGACTTACGAGTTGTAGGTTGCGGGTACAAACCCAGCCAGGCGCATTACTTTGTGTAATTTATTTCATCACTACTACTCTCAAAAAGGTGAAGGAAAACATGGTGAGGTAACCGGCATGTCCTAGAACCAAAAATTCGAAGACATATTACATCCACCAACCCGCACTAGGCTCGCGTGGTGGATTACGGCCCATTCCCGCTCCTAAAGAGGAAGCCTGAGTCCCACCAATTTATATTAGAACATTATAAGACCGACTATGCTATGCTATGCAACAGAGTGCATAGAAGACTTAAAGTCACCCAAAGGGCAATGGCTCTCTATTGCCCTTTGGGCAATGTAGCTATGCTCCGAGTTTCCTTGCGTGATAACATCAGCACTGAAGATATCCGCAGGAGAACCAAAGTTACCAACATAGCCCGAAGAATCAGCAAACTTAAGTGGCAGTGGGCAAAGCACATTGCTCGTAGAACAGATAATCGATAGGGATGAAAGGTTCTGGAGTGGCGACCACGTACCGGAAGACACAGTGTTAGAAGACCTCTCACAAGGTGGACTTATGACCTGGTGAGGGTTGCGGGAATCTGATGGATGCAAGACGCACATGGCCAGTCATTATAGCGACAGTTAAGAGGGAGACCTTTGTCCTACTGTGGACGTCTTTCAGCTGCAATTATGATGATGATGATGACGTTATACTGAAGTAGACATAACTATGAATACTCGGGTATCTAATTTTCTTTAACATCACTCATCAAAACAAACACGGCAACATATTTCGATATCATCATCTTCCTGCCCTTGTCCCGTTTTATTTGAGGTCGGCGCAATACGTTTTTTTTTCTTCCACTCTGCCCTGTCACTCGTCAAGCTATCACTAACTTCCTTTTCTTTCATATCTCTCTTCACACAATCCATCTATCTTTTCTTTGTCCTCCCTCTCCATCCATCCACATGCATGCTCATAACTCTTTTAGTAACATGTGTTTCATCCCTCCTCTTTACATGACCTTACCAAGACAAACGATTCAACTTTTCAGTCACTAGCCCCACTTTCTTCTTCCTTCTAATATACTCATTTCTCACTTTATCAATTCTCGTCACACCACACATCCATCTCAACATTCTCATCTCCGCAACATGCTCTGCATCTTTTTTCATCAGTCTTTTTCACAGCCCAACATTCTGATCCATACAGGTCTTATCACGAATTTGTAATATTCAGCCCAAAAAAAATCGTCCAGTTTTCCGAATACTTGTTTGTGAAAAGTTCTTCAACTGTGAATGGAGTTAGCCTAAAAGCTTGGTTTCGATCGGTATAAATTACTAAATAATTAAAAAGTAAAGTTTCCAAAACGGTTTCCAAACTTTTCAATCCTTTAAGAGCCAAGGACTGGGTGTAGCGATGCGTGATCAGAAAACTCGATATTGACCCCAGTTTAAACCTCACTCAACCCGTTTTTTGTCCTTTTTGCTTATCCTTTAATACCAAAAATCCAGCAAATCTGTACATAATTTTAACAGAATAAGAAATAGCTTCTGCCAGCGTCGTCTCTTGCGTGCAAGTAGATAATATATAGCCTATATCATTCAGTGATAAGATAGCACTCTACTAGTGAAAGAATTTTTAAAATCGTTTTAGAGTTTTTGAGTTTCTATGTCCTGCGCTTCCTGCGAGTCCTGCCCTTGTACCATGATATTTAGGGTTGGGGAAACACGTTTTTTTATATAATCCATTCACATGTATAACTCTTTTAGTAACATGCGTTTTATCGCTTCTCTTCACATGACCATACCAGCCCCTCTAGCTAAGTTACAACCGTTTCGTTTCGATGTTCTTTTCGTTGATCGCCTCGAGTAGGCCACGCCTCCTATTCCTTTGTTCTAACCACGTGACTGAGCATTGAGATGACGTCAGAATAAAGGGATCGGAGGCGTGGCCACCTCGAGGCGATCAACGAAAAGAGAATCGAAACGAAACGGTTGTAACTTGGCAAGGGCAGAGAGCTTAGCGAAGTTGATAATCTACATTCATTGACGCTTTTAGAAAACTTCAAATGTATGGCAATGACATTATTTCAACGTTAAGTCACGTGGTCAAAATAAAGGAATCGGAGGCGTTACCGACTGTAGAAAGAGATTCGAAACAAAACGGTCGTAAATTGGCTAGGCCTACTGTAGTTTTTGAGTTTATTCATTACAAACCAAAATTATAAATTACAAATGTTTTCTCTTTATAATATTAATATAGATATGTAACACGCATGTGTAAGTCTACCCCAAACAAACCATTATGTACGTAACACATATGTTGAACACAAACTTCAACAAAGATGTCACTGAGACAGAAAACAGGCCTTCCATCATGTTACGTCCCTCTCTAACACACTATGAGTGAAAGAGAAATATATACCGCGAATTCTCCAAATGGATTAACGCAAGGAGGGAAGGAATTATACATGATGTCTCATCCGTCACGTTGACTGGCGGCCATTTTGTTGAATTTATACATCGTGTAGTGTGTCGCGGAAGGTGTATTCACTTTGAAGGGTAGTGCGCAGGTGAAATGGGTGTAACATTTTGTAGATGAAGAAATAAGGTGTCATTTGTCAAATGTGTCGGTTTTTACGGCGCGAAAAAAAAGGTTTTTGGAAGCAATTTGACCTTGAAGTAGAAAGGTGTTCACAGCTAGACATAGGCTCCCCTAAGCAATGATGCATCAATTGGACCTATTTTTAATTATTATGCATAGGCTCGCGCTTGACCACTATCTCACCTGATGGTAAGCGATGATGTGGCTGATGATGGAGCACACTTGCCTATAAGTAAACTCTGGTCAAATAGAGTAATGTGACCAAGCCTCCGACAGATTTACTATTAATTTGACTTAAATGTCTTTGCACAGTAGATATAACTCGAACTATTGGCAAACTTAAGTGGTAGTGAGCAGGGCACATTGCTCGCAGAACAGATAATCGATGGGAACGAAAGGTGATCGATGACCTGGTGAGGGATCAGGAATCTGATGGATGCAAGATGCACAGGGCCGATCATTGCTGTGGCCAACTGTGGACGTCTTTTGGCTGAAATGATGATGATAATGATGACATTGTACTGAAGAAGACATAAGTATGAATACTCGGATATCTAATTTTTTTTAACTTCACTCATAAAAACAACCACGGCAACATATTTCGATATCGTCATCTTCTTGCCCTTGTCCCGTTTTATTTGGGATCGGCGCAACACGTTTTTTTCTTCCATTCTGCCCTGTCACTCGTCAAGCTATCACTAACTTCTTTTTCTTTTATATCACTCTTCACACGACAGATAGTCGATGGGCCGTAAGGTTCTGATGTGGTGATCGTGTACCGAAAAACCCAGGCTGCATTTTGGAGAGTGTGCGCGGGAATTGCATGACTTGATTCTGCCATCTCCTTTTTACCATCGGACATCCCGACGTACGGCCACCCTTAAGTTGTTGAAACTTCAACGGTCCGGACTAAGCGTTTCGCTTCGTCGTTTATACCGCGTACATCGAAGGACTGGATCAATTTGACTGCTGCGGTCTGCCCGTCCAACTATAATTTAGATGTCTTCAAGGCTAGAGTGAATAGGCTCTTAATAAACTAGTGCGCCTCACCATCAATGATTGCATCACTGCGATCCCACCTGATGGTAAGCAACCATCAGGTGGGATCGCAGCCAAGCACTGGTTTATAACAATTAAAAAGAAAAACGCGGCTTTGGAAGCCTTTCCATAAGGTGGACCGATGACTTCGTCAGGGTCAATGGGACCGGTCGTTGTGGCAAGGCAGTGGAGGACTATTCTCAGCAGTGTGTGGACGTCTTTCGCATAAAATAATCATGATGGCGTGAGTTGGAAAGTTGATAATCCCACTTTCTAAGCTCAGAAAAGTTTCAATGTGCTGCTTGGTAGTTAAAATTTAAGACATTACTTCTCTTGACATAACGATTACTCGTATTAGTACTTTCTTGAAGGCATCACATTCTTGAAGCAGTGAAGAAAAAAACGTTGTAAGATATTCTGGAATAATTTAACATTTAGGCTGATATTATGTTATCACGGTGTTGATTAATACGTCTTTTTCTGCATACATTTTAGCTTTAGTTGAAAACAGAGCATTGATTTTAGCAAAACTGTCATTGTGATTATCTGGCTTGTCCGGTTTTTTTTTAGGTCGGATATCATCAAATAAATTCTCCGGTTCTGTGGAGCGAGAGGGAGTGTCAAACTTTTACTGACAAAAACTCAATTGACCTTTGTTTTACAAAACCAATACAAGCCTTTTCGCACCCTAAAACCGTACGAACACGAACATAGCGAACACAAACATCAAACTTAAACATTTGGTTTGTTCGTATAGACGGCATTTTCGAACACGAACGCGAACATAGTTCGAATCGTGTTTGCACACAACAGTCGTGAACTCTCTTAATTGCCAAAGGGGTGTCGTTGGAAGTGGTCGATTGTGAAGTAGCGAAAAGATCTTTGGTATTTTCATTGATTCATGAAGAACACCGTCCATATAGAACATACTAATAGGATCGCCGCAAAGATATTTGACGAACAGAGCCTTCGATGTTCGTTAGTGGTACACACGTGCGAACATAATTGTTGCGTATCATACAACGCAACAAATTTGTTCGAACGTGCGTACAAGGCTTTACAACAAAAGTAACCTAACTCAAAATTCCTGTAAATTCTCATTTTGTTATAAACTGACCTTAAAAAGCCTCTACAACTGCTAACGTTCACAACGAATTGGTGCGACTTTGCGACGTAAACGTCGCGTACGCGTAACGTTGTCACTGGTCAAACGCTCAATAAACGCGAACGCTTGGAATACCCTAGTGAGATAGAGGCTTTACGTTCAAACAAACGTGTTTCCTTGTTTCCAAGTGAGGTAGGTAATGGCGTGCCCGCACTTAAGCAATTCACTAGTACTTAAGTACCCGGCTAATGGGCTGGCGTTTGCTTCTATCCTTATCTTGACGTATTGTCTAGATACTTCAACACTCATTATCAATGGGCAAAGTGGTAATGTGTCTGAGAATTTTTGAACTTTTGAAATATTGATTTATATATACGTTTTTATTCGACTGTCCCAATAGATGGAGAAAGTATAGTTTTCGAGAGTAAGTGTGTATGTATGTATATTTATTTGGCACATTTTGTAGCCTTAAAGTAAATTATCATAAATTTTTGCCAGCGGTTTCACCCGGTTAAAAGTAGGTTTCTCTATACAAACTTCCAGCCCCCGTTTTATCCCCTTAGGGGTGGAGTTTCGTAAAATCCGTTCTTATCGGATGTTTACACCCTATAAGGAACCTAATTGCCAAATTTTAAGTTTGTAGGTGTTATAGTTTCTGAGATTCCGTGATTAATCAGTGAGTGGTATTTCGCTTTTATATATATCGACGACAGGCTTCCGCCAGCGGCGAATTTTGGAAAATCCTTTCTTAGTGCTCGCCTACGTCATAAAAGGAATTCTTGTGCCAAATTTCACGCTGCTTGTCCCAGTAGTTTCGGCTGTGCGTTGATATGTCAATCAGTCAGTTTCTCCTTTTATAGATATAGATGACACATGAGCAAAGATCTTCAGTCACAAGACGCCCGAGGGAGGACGTCACCGTCAAAGTCTTCAGCAGTGAACGTGGTGTGAAGATCTGAACATGTTCACATAGCAAGCTTGGTCAGAGATCGCTCTAGACAGATAAGTTTGGAAGGAAAAGTTCCTTTGCTCAACAGTGGGGCAAAATGTACGCTAACAAAAAATGAAAAAGATTTAATTAAATTTGTCTTGACAGCCTGAGTGACATAGCAGATGCTGATGATGATACATCATCAGGCCTGCCCCAAGTGTCGCCACAATGACCTGTCTTGTGCGTCTCACATCCATCGAATTCCCTCAACCTTCAACAGGCCGCCAGTCCACCTTGTGAGAGACCTTCCAACGCTGCGTCTCTCTCAAACTCCATCAAGCATCTGTTCTGCGAGCAATATGCCCTGCCCACTGCCACTTCGATTTGGCGATTCATCGATAAACTGCATGGAAAAAAACAAGATGGTGACCAAAATTCAATGGTCTATGTCAGCCATGCATGGTTCTTTTTTTTAGTTTGAATTTTTTAACGTGTGAGGGATTTCGTCACACCAGCGTGGTTTCAGAGCCTTTTTTAAAGTTTAATGCATAATATTAACGCTTGCAGCTTTGTCGCTAAAAGTTATTCGACAAAATGTAGAGGAATAGCGAATTAGTGTTGAAAGTGCGATGGTTGAGGTACTTTTGGTAGAGACATTCTAAAGAAATTTTAATGCTGTCGTTTTCCAAAACAATGTCATTTTTTTCAGAGCAATAGTGACTTATTGGTAACGGCTCCAACTTCCAAGTAGTAAGTTGTAGGTTCAAACCCAGCCAGGTGATTTACTTTGTGTAATTTATCTCATCACCACAGGTCACAAGACGATTAAGGAAAACATCGTGAGGAAACCGACATGTCCAAGAGTAAAAAAAAATTGAAGACATGCTGTGACGTCTATCAATACACACTGGGTTCGCGTGGTAGAATGCGGCCCATTCCTATAGAGAAGGCCTGAATCCCAGAAGTGCGAACTTTATAAGGCTGATTTTTTTCATTTTCTAGCAAACACTGTTTGACAAAGCAAACAAAAAATAAGCTTTATTTTAACTGCTCCAATAGGTACTGTTTTTTACCACACATTATATGTGTGGGAAGATACTTGAGTATCTTTTACACAACAAATTCAATTTTCAACGGAATGGATGAACGCTCGGTCAGCGGTTGGTGCCACGCGGGGGAGGAATATGCCGTCTATGGGCTGATATGATGATGTTGATGATAAACTATTTGTATGAAGTTTACAGAATAGTAGAAGGACAGACTGAACCCTTTTTAGGGTTCTGTACCTCAAAAGGAAAAAACGGAATCCCTAAAGGATCACTTTATTGTTCGTCTGTCTTATCAGTCAATACCCTTTATCTCGGGAACGCGTGGTAGTATCAAGAAGAAATTAGAACCATATAATTAGGTCTGCAGTCCCTTGAAGCTGTGAAAAAATCAAAAAATAAAGATACGGACACCAGAAAACCGTTTAAGTCGTATATTTCGAAACTCTCAAGGGATCCTGAAATTTGGCATGAAGAAAGGTCTTATAGCACAAGTATAGGAAAAATTCTGAAAAATTAAAATTCATAGTTACTACGTCATAAAACCAAACTATTTTTGCGATTTGGAGAAATCTTCGTAACTCAATTAAACTGTTGACTGAATTAAACTGTTTTCATAGGTAAGTTTGTACGGAGCCCTCAGTGCGCGAGTCCGACTCGCACTTGCCCACTTTTTTAGTTGGAAAATCACCAAAAGGCTTCTTCCAGGGCTGCCGTAATTCTTGTGAACCGCCCCGTAAAAATCCTGGTAAACTTACGTTGCCTTTTCAAACTCTAAGTAAAAAATAGCTTGTATTATGGTACCTTTTGATACAATTAACAAGGATAATAAAATTAATTATTATCGAGAATATTTATCAAATTACCGTAACAGATTGTTTTTTTCGGATAAAAATGGGGCTACCATTTTATGTCTCGAGTTGGGATCCGATCCGTATCTTAATTAACCGTGGAATCGATATTGGGGTCAAATGACACGCCTTTTGGTGATGAAATAAGTCGATGGATTTAATTTGGGCCATCGAACATGGATGGCTTCTTTATTTCCATCTTTTAAACGACTTCAAAAAAGGAGAAAATTCTCAATTCGGTTGTATTTTTTGTGTTTGTTGCCTCAGAACTTCGTCTTTTATTGACAACAACTTTAATTTCGGAAGTCAATGTTAAATACAAACAAATAAAACCAGAAACATCGACTTCTGAAATTAAAGTTAGGTATTTTGAACGCTTTGAAGTTTTTTTTTTGTAGTGAATTCGGTTCTTCTTTTTTTTTTGTAGTGAATTCGGTTCTTCTTTTTAAAAGTTTTTGTGTCAATATCAATACATAACAACATTATTTAAATGAGTTATTATTGGTAATAGACTCTCGTTTGATCACTATCTTACCCAATGAGAAACGATGAGAACGAGACGATGGAGCGGGATGGATAATAATAATAATATTCCACAACTATCACACAACGCCGTCTAGTCTCAAGCTAATCAGATCTTGTGTTATAGGTACTAGACAACTGATAAACATACTTATATAAATACATACATATATAGATAAATTACACCCAGACACAGAACAAATGATCATGCTCATCACACAAACATTTGTCCTGGGTGGGAATCGAACCCACGACCTCCGGCATAGCAGTCAGGGCCACTAACCACTAGACCAACAGGCCAGTCATAATTCTTTCTAACATCACATAGTTCTAAAACAATTTAAGTTCTTTTCAATAAAATTCTGCTATCACACATTTGTGACACGGTTGGAAATCATTAACATTTCTACATAAAATTGTATTATTATATTCAAAAAGCAGTAAAACACAAAAACTCATAATATTCAAAGCAGTACATCGTAAAACCGCGCATGCATCTCGCGAAACATACCGCAGTACACTACGACACAGCTTAGAAGTTACATCAGCGTAATTGCTAGATCGCTTTCAAGTTGTACATTTTGAGTGTCAACGAACTCGGGAAGAAATTAGGTCACGAACACTTAACGACTCTTAGGACAAACAAGAAGGAGTAATACTACTAAGCAGAGTCAGGGATCAATGATAAGGTAGCCTAATGTCAACTTTGACTTTCAATTAGCACGAGGCCAAAGAAAAGGTGGATGGGTTCTGTGAGAAGGGATATGAAAGAAAAGGGAGTGATACCGTGACGGACAGGACAGAATGGAAGAAGAAAACTTGTTGTGCCGGCCCCGAATAAAAAGGGACAAGGGCAGAAAGATGATGATGACTAAGTATGATACTATTTTGCAACGTCATACGTGCAGACAACATTAATATTGCAAATGCCAGTTGTACAAGATGATAATATATGTGCCCACCATGTGTGTGTGTGGGATAAAAGTACGGTCAAATAATACATAACTCTGTTATTTTCACATAAGAGATTTTTTTTGACGGGTATTCATTAAATAGCTTCTCCCACAATAGGGTGGACTTAATCCACCTATGTCCTTCAGTTTCTCTTTGCAGTCCAGGCCCACGGTTACTTTTTTGAACATTTCCTCATACCCTAGCGTATATAAAACGTAACATTTATATCGTGTCGTACTTTATTCTCTGTGTTCCGAATTTTATTTAGATGAAGTCTCTTATTGAATTGTGTTGCTTTCAATGCAAATGGGGTCTGTCATCGAATTTTATTGTTTTACTGGATATGTTATTAGGTTCTTGGGTAAATATTTTGTAGGTTTCTACTGAAACCTTATTAAATAGTCTTCAAATTATTTGCTAATGTATTGGTAATAATTTTATTTGTATGTTATCGTTTAAGGTTTTATGGAGCCATGAGTTTTGGAGTATAATGTTGCTAAGTGAGTCTATTTAAACATACATGAACATGTTTCTAACATGTATTTGAAGGTTATTTCTTCTAATAGTTTTACTGTAGAACAGCAAGTTTTTTTCCACTGCAGTAATTATTAACAGCAGTACTATATTGACAATTTTTTTTTTTATGATATAACAGTTAAGCAGTGATTGAATCGGTAATGGTGAGGCACAGGCACACTAGTTTATAAAGAGCCTATTCACTCTAGCCTTGAAGACACCTAAATTATAATCGGACGGGAAGACTGCAGCAGGCAACTGGTTCCAGTCCCTCGATTTACGCCGAAATCCATTCTCAATCGTCATTTTGAAGAAAAATCTTTACTTTTTTTTAGCAGATACAACGCATACTGAGCTCGCTTGCAATGGTAATGTAGAAATGGCCCCTACGGTTGCTGACATCTCCTTGAGGCGCGCGTGGAATATTACGCGCCGTTGACGACTTGGGCTCAGTCCGGACAGTTACAAGAAGGTCGGATGTATATCGGAGTAAAAGGACGATGCATCAAAACGTCCCCCAACTCTTACATCGACTAACAGATTTGAAATGTATCTTAATCGAAAAATCTTAGCAAGGCGAGATTTTTTTACTATGGCGACGTGTCTCCAAAGTATGGGGTATAGGTGTTGTAAGTTATTTTTATATTAACCTAACCTAAGTGTTTTAGACCTTAAATATATTCACCGGCGTGTTCTGTACGATTCTACAAAAATATTGAACAAAAGGCATTGCATGAAACTGTCCCAAAACATGACACCAGTTTCAAATCTGTTAGCGAGTACCAACAGATTTGAAAAAGGTGTCATTCAAAGCGTCTAGTTGAATAGAGTTCTTTTTATTATGGCAACATACCTCAAAAGTATGGGGTACCTATCTTTACGTGGGTGAATCACAAGCAAAGCTAGTAAAACCAAACTTGCCGTCCGACCGTCCGGTAACCGTCCGGACTGAGCCCGAGTCGTCGACGGTGCGTACTGCTCCACGCCAGCCACGCCCAGCAGGGTCGAAGCCTACTGGGGCCAAGGGTCTGCTTCTGAAAGGAAAACTCGGCCCTGGTACGAGGGCAACGAAGGAACAGGAGTGGGTTTTTAGTCAGTAAGAGTCTGACACTATCTCCCGTTCCGCCCAAGAGCGAGGCATAGTGTTCCCACCGAAAAAAAAAGCTAGTAAAACAATAAGAACAATTGCAAGGCTTTTATTAAGGTGGGAAATCATCTAATGCCTTTTCTCGCTCTAGAGCTGTGTGTAGAACGGAGCAGGAGGGCAAGTCTTTGAGACTATTACTGACTAAAACCACACCTGTTTCTTCAGTGGCCCTTTGCGCTCCAGGACTACGGGTAACCTTTTCAGAAGTCAACCCAAGGGCCTGCTTCTGAAAGGAAAACTCGGCCCTGGTACGAGGGCAAAGAAGGAACAGGAGTGGGTTTTTAGTCAGTAAAAGTCTGATACTATCTTCCGCTCCACCCAAGCGCGGGGGATGTCATTAGACAATTATCCCAACCGAAAAAATAAATCCATGGCTCTAGTAGGATAATTACAAGGCTGTTAATTTACTTTTGAAATCCTTTACTCCATGTCCATTCAGTACACAAATCGTTAAATAAAGCAAACACAATCTTGTACCAACAAAGAAAGAAATTAAAACACAATTAACTACAAACAGTACTCGCCTGTTCTTCAAGCTTCGATTTCCGGGAGGCTTGCCGACACGCGAGCAGGCACTTAAAAAATAATCTAAGACTTTATATCGAACTTAGATAAAAATAGTATTGTCCTATAAGTACCGATGACCTGGTGGGTTACCATGACTTTCAAAGTAAGATTGTTTCATTCTTATTTTAGTGTGGGTAAGAGACAGAACTATACAGATTGTCCAGCGCCATCTCTTACCCACAATGGAATAGGAATAAAACAATCTTACTTTAAACGTCATGGTAACTCAGCTGGTAAGGGTTGCAGGAATCTGTTGAATGCGAGACGCACAGGCCCGTTCATTGTGATGACACTTGGGGCCTATGTCCAACAGTGGACGTCTTTCAGCTGAAATGATGATGATGATCATGATAAGGGCTGAGCCCAAGTCGATGACCGCGCATAGTGTTCCACGCGCGCCTCGAAGAGATGATCCCACCCATATAGCATATTTATTGTGCAGGAACCTCCCGAACTTACCATGTCCGATGAGGACTTGCGTCATCCGGAAGGTAAGGACGCTGTGAGGTCTTTTCAGCCACTCCTCAAAGAGGGGAATTAACGCCATAATTTTGGCGTACCCAGCACTGGGTTGCGACAGTCGCCATTCTACCGTAAGATCTCGCCGAAACTCTGGCCGCCATGCCGCGACTTGTCGAGGTAGCGGAGTTTCGCTCCGGCAATTGTGCGTACGGCTAAGGAGGGGAATTCCCTGCCGGAGTCTGTGTTTCATTATACTACAACCTAGGGGTCTGTACGTCAAGAGTTAATAAGTTACTTCTAGGCAAGCGTACTCCATCGTAGACCACATCATCGCTTACCATACGGTGAGAAAGTGGTCTAACGCCAGTCTATTCATAATAAAAGAAAAAAGATCAGGAAACCGTAGGGGAGCTGTACGAGGGATACAGAGTGGCAAAGCGCACCCTCCGAGCGGAGATAAGGCGGGCCAAGCTTGAGGCCCGCAAGGTGTGGCTGGGGACTCTCAATGGGGACCCATGGGGACGCCCCTATAAGGTAGTACGGGACAAACTTCGCCCCTGGGCTCCCCCGCTGACGCAGAGTCTCCGGCCCCAGCTTGTGGAGGGTGTAGTGAGCACTCTGTTCCCTGCGCGTGGGGAACACTCTCCCCCGCCCATGGCTCCGCCACCAACGGTGTCTGACGCGGACCACGATGGCGACGACGACGTCAACGCTCCAGAGGTGACCGAGGTAGAGATGAGAGTGGCGGTACGAAGGCTGAGTGCCAAAAATACCGCCCCAGGACCCGATGGCTTGCCTGGGAAGGCCTGGGTCCTGGCCATGGAGGCTCTCGGGCCTCGACTAAGAGGGCTCTTCAGCGCATGCATGGAGAGGGGCCAGTTCCCACTTCGCTGGAAGACGGGGAAACTGGTCCTCATCGCAAAGCCAGGGCGCCCTGCGGACTCTCCATCCGCGTACCGGCCCATTGTGCTGCTCGACGAGGTGGGCAAGCTCTTTGAAAGAGTAATTGCAGACCGCCTCGTCGCGCACCTAACACGGGTAGGGCCGGATCTGGCGGAAGGCCAGTTCGGCTTTCGCAGAAGGCGCTCCACGGTGGACGCCATCATGCGCGTGCGAGTTCTCACGACAGGGGATGCGGTGTCTCAGGGCAGGTGTGTCGTGGCGGTGTCTCTGGACATCGCCAACGCCTTCAACTCCCTGCCTTGGAGTAGCATTAGGAGGGCACTGCGGTATCACCGGACGCCCGACTACCTCTGTCGTGTGGTCGAGGCTTACCTGTCGGACAGGTACATCATCTACCCTGGTCACCAGGGAGAGTGGGAACGTCGAGAGATGTCGTGCGGTGTTCCGCAGGGATCGGTACTAGGGCCGCCCTTGTGGAACATCGGATACGACTACGTGCTGCGCGGCGACCTCCCTGGCGGGGTCAGCGTGGTCTGCTACGCAGACGACACGCTGGTCCTAGCGCAGGGAGAGTCGTACCAGGCGGCGGTCGAACTAGCGACACACGGGGTTGCGACAGTCGTGGGCAGGATCCAGGAGTTGGGACTCGAGGTGGCATTGCACAAGTCCGAGGCTATGTGCTTTCACGGCCCTCGGAACGCGCCACCACCGGGTTCCCAACTAACGGTAGGAGGAGTCCACATCGGCGTCGGGTCAACGATGAAGTACCTGGGACTCGTTCTCGACAGCCGATGGGATTTCGAGGAGCACTTCCGACGTCTGGCTCCCAAACTAAATCGGACTGGGGCTGCCCTCGGGCGGCTCCTGCCCAACCTTGGGGGTCCAGATGCCTCCTGCCGGAGGCTCTACGCGGGAATCGTTCGGTCCATGGCCCTTTATGGCGCACCGATATGGGCGCCGGCGCTGCGGAAGCAGCCGGCGGCCCGGCTGAACGCATGCCAGAGGGTCATGGCCATAAGGATGGTGCGAGGTTACCGGACGATTTCCCGCGAAGCGGCGAGCCTTCTTGCCTGCCAGCCACCATGGGATCTGGAAGCAACAGTCCTTGCTCTCATGCACGATCTACGCATGGAGATGCAACGCCGGGGCGAAACTCCGCTGCCGCGACAAATCGAAGCATGGCGGACGGAGCTCCGGCGGGTTCTCATGGTGAAATGGCGACAGCGACTGTCGCGACCCAGTGCTGGGCACGCCACAATTATGGCGGTGAGTCCCCTCTTTGAGGCGTGGTTGGAAAGACCTCACGGCGTCCTCACCTTCCGCATGACGCAGGTTCTCACCGAACACGGGAAGTTCGGGAAGTTCCTGCACCGAATTCGTGCGGAAGCGACGCCCGGGTGTCGCCACTGTGTGGACCGCCCGGAGGACACGGTGGAGCACACGGTGGAGGTGTGCCCCGCTTGGGAAGAGCAACGCCGTGTCCTCGTGGGGGCTATCGGCGGCGGCGATCTCTCGCGCCGGGCCTTGGTACAGGCCATGGTCCGGAGCGAAGAAGAGTGGCAGGCGGTCGCCTCCTTCTGCGAAGCAGTAATGCTAGCAAAGGAAGCGGCCGATCGCGTGAGGCAACGGCAACGGTCCTCACGCCCCAACCGCCGCCGGGATTCCGATCCCGATTTCCGGCCACCGTAGGCGCGGGCTTGCGGACTGCGGGCAATGGGTGGCCCGCCGTCCGACCGTCCGGTAACCGTCCGGACCAAGCCCAAGTCGTCTACGGCGCGTTTTGTTCCACGCGCGCCTCAGGGAGATGTCAGCAAATCGTAGGGGCCCAGTAGGGTCGAAGCCTACTGGGGCCATGGGTAGTGTGAAAGCGAAACCCGGGCCCTGGGACGAAGGCAACGAGGGAACAGGAGTGGGTTTTTAGTCAGTAAAAGTCTGACACTATCTCCCGCTCCGCCCAAGAGCGGGATTTGTCATAAGATGATTTTCCCACCTAAAAAAAAAAAAAAAAAGGGGGGACAGCTGGACCGATGCCTGCTAGGGCCATGGGAAAACGTATGAAACGGATATTCGTGGTCTTAGAACGCAAAAAGCACCTATGTTAGGTGTGGTTTTAGTCAGTAAAAGTCTGACACGCCCTCCCGCACCATCCAGAGACGGGTTTTGACGGGACGGTTGACACAGTGGTCGATAAATTTGCTACTGCGGTACGTGTCGCGGGTTCGATTCCCGCACGGAGTATATAATATTTGTATGGCCAACAGATTGTTGATCTGGGTCTGGGTAAGATACCCAGACCCAGTGTATATAAGCTTACTCGTTTGTGAACGCACCCACGATGCAGGAGTAATTCTTAGTATCGTTCCACGGTTTTTTAACAAATCTACACTAATATTATAAAGAGGTAAAAGGGAATGAAACTTTTTGCATACATTGCTGTCATGTATTTTTTTTACTTTATTCCAAAAATGAAACCTAGGCCATATCTTAAAGGACTGTATGATAAATCAATAGCAAAAAGAATATGTCTGTCAACCGTAACCAAACGAAGTTAGAGACTATTTAGTATATTGCTATAGTTTTTTATCAGGCGTTATTTTTTCTTTAATAAAAATACTGTCTGATATTTTAAGTTTCCCATTGTTAAATATAGTTTTAGTTTCGATTTTTATGGTGAGTACACATTAAATAGTCAATCATATTCACGCGTATCTTTTCGATTTGTCTATCACTTATTTTTTTTTACTAGTTTTAGTGACGGGAAACTGCGGGAGTAAAAAAGAATGAAGTTTTATAACCAATTTAATCTATTTTATCAATGGAAACCTCAAAATATTACGTATTATATTTCAATTTTTTATGTTTGTAGAATGTAATTGTATAATAATAAATAAATAATATTAGTATGCTAACTTAAAAAAATGCTTTAAAGTAACTCCAAAATACACCAAGAAACTAAACACTACTTACTAGATGGGCTAAAATTTCTCGTTCATACCGGAGACCTAGCTATTCCATGCACATAGCTCCAGTGTTCGTCATTGTTCTTACTTAACCTAATTTTGTGAACCACAACCCGTATACTGCAGTATGTAATGGTGCATTAGCTTTTATGTCTTAAATAGTAAGCTGCATGAAACTTTTATTCGACTGGCCTGTTGGTCTAGTGGTTAGTGGCCCTGACTGCTATGCCGGAGGTCGTGGGTTCGATTCCCACCCAGGACAATTGGTTGTGTGATGAGCACGATCATTTGTTCTGTGTCTGGGTGTAATTTATCTATAATATGTATGTATTTAGAAATATATATGTACGTTTATCAGTTGTCTAGTACTCATGACACAAGCTCTGCTTAGCTTGAGACTAGACGGCGTTGTGTGTTAGTTGTGAGATATTATTATTATTATATTATTAGGGTTCCGTACCTCAAAAGGAAAAAAACGGAACCCTTATAAGATCACTTTGTTGTCCGTATGTCTGACCTTTATCTCCGAAACGCGTGAAGGTATCCTGTTGAAATTTAAACCATATACTCAAGTTTGCGGCTCCTTGAAGCTGTGAAAAAACCAAAGTTCTGAGTTAACGAAAAAAAAATATACGGGTGTTTATGTCCCAAAAAACGTATACTACACTCTCAAGGGAACCAAAGTTCATAGGGTACTTCCCGTTGTCCCAGAATCCTGAAATTTTACATGAAGCAAGGCCTCATAGCACAAGTATAGGAAAAAATCTGAAAACAGTAAATTTGTAGTTTTGTAGGTTGTTTGTGTAAAAAAAAATATTTTTGCGATTCGGGAAAATCTTCGTAACTCGATTCGGGAATTGGAACTGTTGTCATAGGTAAGGTTGTACGGAACCCTCAGTGCGCGAGTACAACTCTCACTTGCCCGATTTTTTTTAGATACGAGATTATTTATTTTACTAGTCTATACTAATTTTATTAAAAAAAAAACAGTAGAACTAGAAATATATAGTTTACAAGATTCTGTTTGTTTTTTTTATCTTGGGAGTAAACTATCTCGTGTATTGTTTTCTTGGAATAATTCGAGTGAAGCCGCTGACAAAAGCTAGTTTGATATAAATGGATTAGGGAAAATTTTGGCTTTTACTGTTTTGCTTTGTTTATTTTCTTAGATTATTTTCTTGTTTATTAATAACGTTAAGTTTACTTGGTAACTTTAAGACATTAATTATAATGGTGAAATAGGAAATTAATTTTGTTTTGTTGTTTGTCGCAAAATTATATTTGAGTAAATTGTTTATAAGAATGACAGTACTTACTTTCTTTC
This sequence comes from Mythimna pallens, assembly GCA_961205895.1. NCBI lineage: Eukaryota > Metazoa > Arthropoda > Insecta > Lepidoptera > Noctuidae > Mythimna > Mythimna pallens. The sequence continues at coordinate 9,280,971 of OY540849.1, read as the reverse complement.
TAAAACGTGGTCCTACATTAGGAATACAGGAATGCATGTAAACCCAGATACACAAAACACTCAAATACACAATACACCTAGATATATACTACACCCAGATACATAAGACAGCCAGATACACCGTACATTCAGATACACAATACATCCAGAAATATAAAACACCCCGATGCACAAGACACCAATATATACAAGACACCCAGATACACAATACACCCAGATAAACACTACACCCAGATACATAAGACAGCCAGATACACCGTACATTCAGATACACAATACATCCAGATATACAAAACACCCCGATGCACAAGACACTCAGATACATAAAACACCCAGATACACAAGGAACCCAGACACACAAAATACCTAGATACACAAGATACCCAGATACAAAAGACATCTAGACCGAAAACAACTATTAGATATCTGTAAAACAAATATTTCTTCCGTGTGGGAATCGGATCCGTGACACACAACGCAGCAGCCTATTGCTTAACCACTGCGCCAAACGTGCCATCATTCTTTGTTTCTGCAAAGCATATTTAATTTAAAAATGGTGCTTTTAGTTATATCTGCATGCAAATTTTATGATTAAGTTTTATCTTTAACCATAACACTTCGAACAAACATCCAACATTTATTTTCTGGTTAAAAACAGTGTGGTATTAAACAACAGAACCCACACATGCGCCATAATTTTTATACCTATTTCAAACGGTTTTTCTAGCTCAGAAAAAAAATAAAGTTTTAGAACAAAAGTACTTAGAGATACTTTACAACACACATTCATGTGTTTTTCATACAACACCACTGAATAAAAATGAACAAAACTTTCTGTTAGCCTTAAAAACTAACTCGGCAATTATGTTATGTTGAAAATACAAGCACTTTTTTGTATTAAAGTGAAAAGTAGGGACTCTAACATGATCGTATTTTTGCTAGATGGCGCTGGTCCTATTTATATTTTGTTTTTAGTGAATGGGAGCATCATTAATTGCATTGACTGGCCTTTTGGTCTAGTGGTCAGTGGCCCTGACTGCTATGCCTGAGGTCGTGGGTTCGGTTCCCACCCAGGAAAAATGTTTGTGTGATGAGCACGATCATTAGTTCTGTGTCTGGGTGTACCTAATTTATCTATAACATGTATGTATTTAGAAATATATAAGTATGTTTATCAGTGTTCTAGTACTCATAACACAAGCTCTGCTTAGCTTGGGGCTAGACGGCGTTGTGTGATAGTTGTGAAAAATTATTGTTATTATTCAAAAATTTTATTACATTTTTAAAAATATCCTTAAAAACATGTTAAACAAAATATGATTATTATTCACTTTACTTATTTAATACACATATAAAGTGATATTTTTTAATATTTAGATTCTTTATTCGATGTAAATTACCATATAAATTACATTTTTAAATATTTTTTTTAAATAAGATCATACAAAAAAAAACATTTAAAAATATAAAAAATAGTACCCCCCCGGTATCGGGAACAGGGTCTAAGCTACCGGCGGTCAGGGCTCCAGAGAAAGGAACCTTCTAACAATGCGAGCCGTGTCCAGGAGTACCACTCTCTGAATCAAGCCCTTGATCCAGCCGCCTAAAGCGAGCCTCCTAAGGTGTTGGTCGAGGCTCTTGGGTATTAAACCATTGCCCGACACGACTATCGGTACAATGATCGCTGAGTCCACATCCCACATGTCGACACCTTTACCATATTTTTTTGCGAGAGTATTATTTATTAAAATTTATCTGGCGTATAGTTCGAAGACTATAAAACAGATTCTTAAGACATTTTGGCCCCTAGAAAGTACTAGTTTCGCATACAATACGATAAGTGTTGGCTTTCTAACAAAACGTCCATTTGTGACTCCGAAGGGGCTAATTCATCTTACTTAGACCACACACACGTACCGTCCACTAAAGTTCCTGAAGAGGCTTATTGGTACACATTACATTTTTATGGGGAATCCTGATTATAGAAAGAAGTAGGTCATGTTAAAGAATTGCGTTTTCTTTCGCGTAAAATTTTCTTGTCGCTTTTATAGAAATTAATGATTTTGTATATTCATAATATACATATTATTGGCAATTTAATTTTTTTTTTTTTAAATAGCTGTGAAAAAATAATCCTGGTATGGTATCGGAAATACGGTCCAAGTTACCAGCGGTATGTCCGAACTTTAAAAAAAGGAACCCCTTAACAATACAAACCGTGAAATGAAATAAAAGCTTTGTAAGAGAAAGAAAGCAGTTAGCTTAATTTTTCTCAGATTGACTTCTTGGCAATTCTAAAGTGCCTGTAAATGTGTTTATATGATATAAAAGCTTTGATCTCAATTGAAAAAAAAATTTCGACTTGTTTGGTTCATACTATTATTAGTTGCATTTTCATTATTTTATTATTAATTAATTTATTTATTTATTTATTTATTTATTTATTAAAACTTCATGCAACACAAAAGTACAAAGGCGGACTTAATGCCTTAGGCATTCTCTACCAGTCAACCTAGGGTGGTGAAGAGAAAATGTGGCAGGTGCATAAAAATACAGAAGAATATTAAGATAATAAAACTTCAAAAGTATGTATACATATATACAAAATAAACATACATATATAATTTAATATAATATATACATATATATTTATATAAAGTAAAAGAAAGGGGTTATTGAGACGACTTTACTAATTGTGCAGAAGGTAATTTCGCAACATCCGCTTAAATGCATATAGACTGGTGGCCGTCCTGATCTCGAGAAGAAGCGCATTCCACAGAAGTAATTCAATTCCATTTAATTTAAGTATTAAATTGAATTGAATTAATAATATTATTATTATATCATTTGAAAGGAATGCAGTGTCCCTTCATATTCATATTGAAAATCTGCTTGTTTTTCTGTTTTGCGGGTTCATGCATGCTGCATGACTTTTCATAAACCGCACCACTTTCTATATCCTCAAAAATGGTCCACATTTAGACCAAAGACTAGAGATAAAACTAAAGGAAATTCCTTTATCCAATAATCACCTCAACGAGAATGTATTGCCGGTTTAGGCATCAAAGATCCTTATCGTTACCTGTAATCTTTAGACATTAGTCTCACTGTCGAAAAAATCCGGGTTTTTTAGCTATCTCAAGCTCTGAAGCTATATATGCATCTTTCCTAACTCGCCTGACCCGGTGTAAGAATAAGATAGTACCTGAAGTGTTCCATGGTGTGTACCTGGGCCTCAAGTCTGCTATTACAATAATGTCAGAAGGAATTTTGTCAAATTTGGTAATTTACTAAAATTAAAATGGCGTCATTATGACTTTCCAATGGTCAACCACTGACACTCTATTGAAAGAAGTGGCATAGAATGGTAATCTCGTACATATTGACAAATGAATATCTGACGTTTGCGGTAATCTGCTAAAATTTTGACAGTTCCTTTGATCAGTTACTTATCACTAGGACGTCATTGTGCAGTCATTGCTTTTAATAAGCTCGATATTGTTATTCTAACACAACTATACTATGAGACCATTGACCGATAACTGATCGATCATAATGAATTAGCATATTACGAACTTTTAGCAAAATGACAATGGGATCGTGTTGGAATGACGAATTTATAAAAATAACAAACTTGGGCCTCTGCTTAGACGTTGTTAATTTTATTAATTTATAAATGTTATTGAATAATTTACAACACTTTTATTTAATTAATTTATTTATTAATGTAATTTAATAATTTATTTATCAATAATTTTTCATTGTTTCAATAACTTGTATAATCCAATTTATTTAATTTTATTTATTTCTTATGCTTTAATAATTTTATGTAATTCAATAAAGTTACTATGGGTTAATTATTGCCTGATGCGGGTCCCAGGACCCCAGGTTTTGTTTTCACACTACCCATGGCCCCAGTAGGCTTCGACACTGCTGGGCCCCCACGATTTGCTGAAATCTCCCTGAGGCGCGCGTGGAACAATACGCGCCGTCGACGACTTGGGCTCGGTCCGGACGGTTACCGGACGGTCGGACGGCGGGCTACCCATTGTTCGCCGTCCGCAAGCCCGCACCTACGGAGGCCGGAAATCGGGATCGGAATCCCGGCGGCGGTTGGGGCATGAGGACTGTTGCCACGCCTCACTGTATTGGTGGCGCGAGGAGATGAGGACGCGGGGTGGTGAACCGATGCAGCGCGAGATCGAGCTGCGTCGGTCACAGCTCCGCGAGGTCATGGTGGCGGAATGGCGGGACAGGCTTCTGCTCCCTACCGCCGGCCTCGCCACCGTCGATGCGATCCGACCAGTGCTCGACGAATGGCTCGGGAGGAAGCACGGCTCCCTGTCGTTTAGGGCGACGCAGGTGCTCTCGGGGCATGGCTGCTTCGGAAAGTACTTGTGTCGCATAAACAGGGAGCCGGATGCTCGGTGCCATCACTGCACCGACTGTCGGGAGGACACGGCGCAGCACACACTGGCAGAGTGTGCCGCATGGGAGGAGCAGCGCCGTGCCCTTGTATCTGAAGTGGGCCCCGACCTGTCGCTGCCGGCCGTCGTTCGTACGATGGTCGGGGGCGCCGAGTCGTGGGATGCTGTGATCTCCTTCTGTGAAGCCGTAATTTCGCAGAAGGAGGCTGCGGAGAGGGAGAGGGAGGCCGTGGCCACTCTCCCGTGCCGCAGCAGGCGAACCGGGCGTCGGCGGAGGGCAGACAACGCCCTCTTCCAGCCCCCATAAAGAGGTCCGGAGGGACGGCAGACTCGGGGTCGTCCGCCGACCCCTTCGCTTGCCCCAGGCGAAGGACATCCATGAGGATTTTCCACCCAGGCAACAAAAAAAAAAAATGAGGACCGTTGCCTAACACCGTGTGCGGCAAATCCATATAAAATGTATTTGAGAACTATAGGAAATATGCCGGTGGCGGCGTTTTGTGGTTATGGCCAGTGGCCCGTGTGCGGCGACCCTTACCACGTCTAAAAAACCATAACCTTGTGTGTAGTGTTGTTCCCAGTCTCAAAAATTCAATAACTTCCAATCCAACATCAACTTAGGAGCAAAATTCCACTTTACTACCGATCTATTTGGGCGCAACACAATTGCTGCTTTGCATTGTTGCTTTTTTTGGGGTTCCGTACCTTAAAAGGAAAAAACGGAACACTTATAGGATCACTTTGTTGTCCGTCCGTCTGTCTGTCAAAACCCTTTATCTCAAAAACGTGTGGAGGCATCGAGATGAAATTAAAACCATATACTCCAGTCTGTCGTCCATTAAAGCTGTGAAAAAATCAAACTCCTAAGTTAACGAAAAAAAAGATGCGGCTGTTTATGCCGCAAAAAACGTACATTTCAACACTGTCAAAGGAATCAAAACTTAGTACTTCCCGTTGACCTAGAATCCTAATACTATAAGTAGTATAGATATAGGAATAAATCTGAAAACTGTATTTGTAGTTACGTCACAAAAAAGCTTTTGTTACAATTCGGAAAAATCTTGTTAACTCAATTCGAGAATTGAACTGTTTTCATTGGTGATTTTGTACGGAACCTTCAACGCGCGAGTCTGACTCGCACTTGCCCAGTTTTTTTTTGTTTTGCTAACTTTGTATGCCTTGTATGGCGCCAAATAAATTCATTTTCTTTCTTTCTGTACTACCTTCTTGCCCCGGCACCAAGGTTACCTTTACAAACAAAACCTCTTACCCATACCCACAGATTATTTTTTTAAATTTTCGTTTAGAAGATTAATTAGCTTTTGCGTGACATTCACTTTATCTTCTTTGTTAGAACCTTTTGATGATAAATAGATTAATGACGTCGGTGAGCCTCTCTTTCAGAACCTTTGTATAATGACTAAAAGCATTTTATTGTGAGCTTTAATTTGTGTGGGATACTTCCTTTTTATATTTCACTAGCCTTTTATTGTAATTTTGTCTGCGTGGAGTTATTAGTTCATCATCATCATCATCATTTCAGCCGAAAGACCTCCACTGCTGGACATAGGCCTCCCCCAAGTGTCGCCACAAAGAACTGTCCTGTGCGTCTCACATCCATCGGACTTCCAGCACTACGTTACGTTAAATTGAGATATTACTTCCCCCATTATATTTATTGATTCAGTTTGCAAACTACCCTGATACAAAATTTTGGCCGTTCTATTCAGCCGTTTTACCGTGAATTATTCTTAGATATGCTCTTTTTGGCCACCAATAAAACAGAATAGAATAAATATAAACTTTATTGTACACCAAAAAAGTTGAAATAAACTTAAATCTGTGGATACAATAGCTTTCTTATCGCTGGCAGCGATATCTACCAGACAACTTTAAGGGCCTATTACACTCAGCGATATTCAGCACACGATATTCAGACTAGTCTTATTTTTTGTTCCGAGTAAGACCGGTCTAAACTACGCGACATCGACTAAGACTGTCTGAATGTCGAGTAGTGTAAGAGGCCCTTTAGGATGGACCGTAAGAACTTAAAGTAATTTAACATTACATTATAAATAGTCATATAATATATAAAATAATTCATAGAACACAATATATAACTATCAACTGATAAATTATGTATATCTGTTACATTTATTACAATATTTTTTTTTGTATTAGTTTTGAGAAGTTCTTATACGCATTATAGGTACCTATACACCCATATTTTTTTAACAGTACAAAAAAGAAATGGGACTTTATCCGTCCTCGTTACTGATCATATTATTATTTGTGTAGTCAAAAGTAAAAAAAAAAACGAAATCGCAAAATTGTCCACGAAAATTTGTCATAATTGGTAAATTCATTCACAACAATTGCAACTAGAAAAAAATACGCACAGTATTTTTTCATTTTTATCGCCATTCATTCATTCATAATCGCCTGAACAATATTTCCATAAATTGAGTGACATTTCGGGATATAAACTAACGCTAATAACTTGCTGTTTATGAATATTATTTATTGTGGCTTTACATGAATAATAACAAAACCTTTTCTAATAAGCCCTTTAAGTATTTGTACTAATTAAGAATTTGTGGTGTATTGAAAAGATCCAGTTCTCAAAACACCCTTACAAAATCAAATGGTGTCTCATAGTGAATCAACAAGCAAGACTTTTAAAATGACAATTGGGCCACGGGTGATGCGAAAGAGATCCCCGGGGCCCTAGAAAAATGGCAAAGAAGGAGCAGGAGTGGGTTTTAGTCACTAAAAGTCTGACACTATCTCCCGTCTCGACCAAGAGCGGGGGATGTCATTAGATAATTTTCCCACCCGAAAGAAAAAAGTCATTTGAATAAGGTTCCAATTTAAATGTACAAACATACTCTGTTGAACATTGTATATAATAAAATCGATAAAACACAGCCTTGAGGCGAAAATACATCGTCATTATTTATTTAAACCGTCTGACATTATCAACACTACGATATTTTTAACGAACTTTACAACCAGTTGCCAGAACGAAGGCTTACAGAGATTTTAATTAACAGCCAAGCTTTTGCATCTTTTATTTATTGAAAAGTTTGAATTATTTAACGTCACCAGTTATGCAACTGATTGAATTTTTCGCCCAGTTCAGGAGAAAGATTTCGAACTATTTGAGTCTGTAGCAAGATGGGATTCACAAATCGTAAAAAAGTCACAAGGACTCTTAAAAAGAAGGTTTGTACCTGTACCTGGTTAGTCCTCGACACAGCTTGCAGACACGATGACACGGTTTTTCGAGGCACAAACACCAAATTTCGAATTCGAATTTTGTTTGGATGCCATTGTATTTGCGGAGTACGTGCACACAGGACCGTCATTCCATATTCAAATGAGCAGGTAGCTCAGTCCCTTTTACTCAATAGGTAGAAAAGGGATGGATACAGGTATTGCAATAACCAGCGAAAAAAAATGAGCCTAACGCGCAATGAAACAGTGTAACCAGAATTCAATTATTAATTTTAATCAGGTTTCGGTTTTAATCATTACATCTTTTTTTCTGTTGTCAAGGAAAAACGTTCGAAGGTGCTCAGACTTTAGGGATAAGTTTGGGGAGTATGGGAGTTTTCCCTCACTAAAAACTACCCCGGTAATCACCATCAGCACTCTGAAGGTGGCCCGTTACCTCTTAAAAGACTACTCCGGAATCCCCTCTTTGCGATGCCTTTTAAGACACATCTCTGAGGAGACTGTACAAGGGTGTCTCCGGTTTTTTCTCTACTATATCGAAGTTTGCTTCGAGCCTAACAGGATGCAGCTGAAATCAGAATTTTACATTAAGCGACTGCTTATCTAACCTCCACAACCTAGAACGGGTAACACAACACGATACCCCTTATTCAAGACTGGTGTCACTTTTACTAGCATCCGATTACCGGTAAGGACTGTCAAAGAATATTGTAAAACAATTTTTTTCTTAAAGAGTGACCATGGAGTTTCTTACTGATTCTTCTCCATAGGAAACGACTTGTACTAACTTCTGACGTATTATAAGTGCCCATGTAGGCCTATGTGAAATAAAAACATTTGAATTTTTTTTTTAGAATTTTTGAATGATCTTCAAGCGACAGCCTGGACTTCTGCAACTCCACATCCTAAGCGCATATCTTACTTACGTACCAGTGGATCAAGTGTGGCATTCGATCCACCATAACACATTAAGGAAGGCCAGTAGCACTTTGGTGTTACTGACCATTTCACGGATGATACCGGCAGCATCATCAACTAGTTGCCCTCCTTTTCCAAAAGTATTAAAGAACGAGGTACCCAATTGATTCAGTTGTTTGTGCCTGGGTTTCCGAAATACTTTGCCCTGTATCCAACGACCACTGAGCAGCTTGGAAGCAGATGAGCTGCTATCTCGTCCTCTTCCATGCAGGCTCTGCAGAGTGAGCTGTCTGTAACTCCTATGACAAAGAGGGGCTTATTAACGAGGACCAACCGCTCAATGGCTATTCTAATTTCTACCTGAGCACAGAAATCTGTCACTTAAAGCAGCGACCATTTGCAAAAGCACGCAAGACATGTATACACGTCCGAGCAAAACTCGATTTAAAAATATTTTCACCTAAAAATTCGCCCCCAAAACAATACCTGTACTCTCTAATCAGAACAAAAACAGAGCCTTTTTTACATTTAAAAAGGAAGTGGTATCGATTCGCCTCCAAATGGTTCCGGTTGCGACCCCTCGTCTCAAGGTCATGCATGTCAAGGTCACTACTTAATACAGGCACACCCTTTGAGTGATTACCTTGAGTCTTAGATACAAGATGACCTTGAAGAACGGGGTATTTATTGTGTGCTTGTTATTTTAATAGGTGAGATGGGATCCGGCTTTTTTCTAACATTAAAAGTCTTTTGAATCTACAAATAATACTTACTTTAGACCAAAGAATCGCCAAACCTAACTGGCAGTGGACAGAGCAGATTGCTCGCAGTACAGATGGTCGATGGGGATGATAGGTTATAAATTGGCGACTTCTTACCGGAAGACGCAGTGTAAGGCCTCCCACAGGGTAGACCGATAAGGGTCGTGAGACACTTAGGGGAGGCGTATGTATAGCAGTGGACGCCTTTTGGCTGAAATGATGATTATGATGATGACTATTTTAATTATCTGCCAGCCTTCTGGGCACATTTCCGGATGACAGCGGTGTGGAAGAAAAAAGCCCACTCCTGTTCCTTTGTTGCCGTTCATACCAGGGCCGAGTCTTCCTTTCAGAAGCAGAATCTTGGCTCCAGTAGGCTTCAACCCATCTGGGCCCCTTTGGTTTGCTGACATCTCCTTGAAGCGCGCGTGGAGTAGTACTCGCCGTCGACCTGGGATCGGTCCGGACAGTTACCGGACGGTCGGACGGCGAGCTACCCATTGCTTGCCGTCTGCAAGCCCGCACCTACGGTGGACCGTACGTATGATAGAACGGACTTAGCAGAATCAAGTTATGCCGACGCACACTCAAAGTAGAAATAAAAAATCTCGCTTCCTTTGTTCAAAATATTCCCTAGCTACCTATAAGTTATGTCAGAGACCGGTATAGTAATAACAGCAGCCCAAACGTCCTGAACGTCCGTACATCATCCCACTGAAGGTTACAGGTCTATTTTCTACAAATAAAGAAATTATTATTATTATTATTATCGTTTATTCATTTGTTTATGTACATATAAATTATATTTTTAAATATTTCAATAAAAAATAAAAAAAAAACATTTAAAAATATAAAAAATAGTGTCCCACCGGTATCGGGAACAGGGTCCAAGCTACCGGCGGTCAGGGCTCCATAGAAAGGAACCTCCTAACAATACGAGCCGTGTCCAGGAGTACCACTTTCTGAATCAAGCCCTTGATCCAGCCGCCTAACGCGAGCCTCCTAAGGTGTTGGTCGAGGCTCTTGGCTATTAAGCCATTGGCTGACACGACTATCGGTACAATGATCGCCGAGTCCACATCCCACATGTCGACAACCTCGCGAGCCAAGTCAATATACTTGATTTGTTTATCTTTCTCGGCTTTCACGAGGTTCTCGTCATGCGGAACGGATATGTCAACAATCATTGCACGCCTCTCGCTTCGGTCCACCACCACTATATCAGGCTTATTGGCTACAATAGTCCTATCAGTGATGATGGACCGATCCCAGTACAAAGTGATATGACCATTATCAAGAACTGGGTCGGGCTCATACCTGTAGTACGGCACTTCCGATTCCACAAGAGAGTATTTCAAGGCAAGTTGCTGATGGATAATCCTGGCTACAAGGTTGTGTCTATGCAAGTACTCTCCGTTAGCTAGACGAGAACAACCAGAGATAATGTGACGAATTGATTCTCCCGGACGGTGACATGCCCGACAGATGTCAACCGTGCCGTCCTTCACAATAAATCTCCGGTAGTTATTCGTCATGATAACTTCGTCCATAATTGCACAGACAAAACCTTCGGTTTCCCCGAAGAGGTCACCGAAACGCAGCCAGGCTACGGACGCCAATTGGTCTACATCGGGCCCGTGAAGGGCCCGGAAAAAGCGTCCGTGAAGTTCCTTGCTCTGCCATACTTCCCTGCGATCGTTAGTGTCAAGCACTACCGGTTTGCGCCAGTTCTCGTTAGCCATTGAGAGCGGGGTGAGTCCCTTGTCCACTGATACTACATCTCGATGCATACCCACGTCGGTAGCTAGGAAATATTCCCTGAGACTGCATACCTCGCGGTTGTGTAGGGTCTTAGCATTTAAAAAACCTCGACCTCCACACTTCCGCGGGATATACAGTCTCATCACCGACGATCGTGGGTGATGCATTCGATATGCAGTCAGCAGTGTGCGGACCCTCCTATCCAGGGCGTCAAGTTCCGTTTGAGTCCATTTGAGTACGCCGAAAGAGTACATCAATACCGGCATGACCCAACCGTTGAAGGCGCGCACCTTGTTTCCGCCTGAAAGAAGGCTATTGAATACCTTCTTCAGGCGTCCAAAGAAACGTTCCCTCAACGATTGCTTCATGTCAGAGATATTGATGCCTAGAGCTTCCGACATACCCAAATACTTATAGGTTTCGGTTGGAGAGAGGGATCTCAGGTTTATGGAATCCGTGAGTTGAGTTCCCACAGATTCCACAACCTCCCCTCGTTTTACATGCATGACCGCACATTTGTCCACACCAAACTCCATCCTGATGGCACTACTGAAGGTTTCAGTTACCTTCAGTAGCTCCATCAGTTGCAGATTGTTGGGGGCAAAAAGTTTCAGGTCATCCATGTAAAGTAGGTGAGATATTACCTGACCACCTCTCTTCAACCGATAGCCTAGACCTGAATTCTCCAGCAGTGTGCTGAGAGGATTCAAGGCTAGGCAAAACCAAAGTGGACTCAAACTATCACCCTGGAATATACCTCGCTCGATCCTTACAGGTTCGTTATTCCTCTGGATATGTCGACATCCTGGATAGTGAAGGACCGTCCTCCATTGCCTCATACACGACATCAGGAAGGTGCGTAGTGTTGTATCAATTTTATACAATTCTAGCACCCTCATGAGCCATGTATGAGGAACAGAGTCATAGGCCTTCTTATAATCTATCCAACATGTCGACAGATCCTTTCGGGAACGTCGAACCTGTTGGCTAATGGTCATATCAATGAGGAGCAGCTCCTTAGTACCGCGGGACCCGTTCCTACATCCATTCTGAGAAGGTGACATGATGAAATTTTTGTCAATATGACTGTTAATTTTGCTTCGCAGTATGGATGTAAGAACTTTATAGACCGTCGGCAAACACGTGATCGGTCTATAATTTTTAGGCTCCGCAGTACTACCTGACTTATGGAGCAGATGGGTTATTCCTGTTGTTAGGAATTCCGGTAGCGACCCGGACTCTAAGGCAGACTGAAACTGATATGCCAAGCGAGCGTGCGATCTTGTAAACCACTTAATCCAGAAATTGTGCAGTCCATCCGGCCCTGGAGATTTCCAGTTTGGCAACGGACGGACTGCACGAGCTACATCTTGGGGGCTGATGTCAATTGCCCCCATTTGTGGTATAGGATCGCACGCACGCTCGACCTCTCGAGTCCAGTCACCCTCGGTGTGACTGACAGGCACCGACCAGATGCTTCGCCAGAATGAACTCATGGCGTCATCATCCGGGAGGCGCGCATCAGTCACACCTTGGTCCGGTCTCTCCCAAGACCTATAGACCCACCTTTCATTACTCCGGAATGTGCGATTCTGGGTGTATCGCTCCACCCGCCGCTTATACCTGCGGATGCGGTTTGCCCATGCATACATCTTCTGCTTCAGGAAGTCGATGCGCTCTGTGACACGGGACATATAGTCTCGGGGGCTGATGTCAGTCCCTGAAAACGCCCGTCTCACAAAGCGCATCACTCTTGGGCGAGTGTTGCCCTCCCTGAAGCAGATTAGTTTGCCGATGAGTGCTCTGGCCCCACCAATACGACGCTCGATTCTGCACTGCCAAGCCGGCACGGTTGGTTTCGGTCGTGTAGCTACGTCACAGTTTGGAAACTTGACGTGAGCTACACGACATGCCGCAACAGCTGCGCAGTACATTATCGAGTGTGTATCAGTGAGATCTTCGCAGTCGTCAAAATAGTTTGACAACTGCAAATCCAGAGCAGCCACCAGCGCCTTATTCTTGTTATGCATGGGCAAACGAGGTAAGCGCGGCCTAAGTTCGAGTGGCATGTTGCGATACTCCCGAATAGCACACTCCAAAGCACTCCTCAATTCATTGTTGCACTGGGTACTTACATGTGTAACCATGTCAGTAATCTCTTCGTCAGCATGCCCGGAAAGATGGTAGGACGGTGGTACCGCAGTCTGTGGTACCATGACTGGTACCACAGACTGCGACGAAGGAACAATGGCATGGTTACTCATTTCCGTTCGGAGGCGATCAAGTACAGTATCGTCCAACATATGATTACGCTGGATAACCCGCACCTGATCCGACAGTCGTTGGGCCGAAACGTTGACGGCTGGCTCAAGCACCTGAAACAAAGAGAGCATCCGAACACGGTACGCGGTCAGATTGTTTCCTCCCTCTGTAGCCCCATAGTATGCGCGCATGACGTTTTCATTGATGGATTGCGTCCATCGCATGCGCTGCACACTTCCGCCGGGAGCTGGGACCCTATCAGAGGCCGGTGGGCCTCGAGGTCCTAAGCCACTCGGCGGCCGGCGTCCTCTCCGTCGACGCGCAGGTGGTGGTGACGTGGGCGGAGAAAAGTACTCGTCGCTGGAGCTCGACGCAACTGCCACGGCCGGTGTCACAGCACTCACGGTGGGGCTGGATTCCGGCGGCGGCGAGGCGGAGCTGAGCGACGAGGCCGGAGGTGGTAGGCGTGCACGGCGAGCTGCGGCTCTGGTCAACATTTTTGCTTTTCACTTTTCAGCTTCAATTTTCCATGGTTTCTACTATTGTCATCTTTGTTCTTCTCTTATATTTGTTATTTCTTTTTATTTTCATGATTTTAGGGTGGTTTGGGATTTATTAAATTAATTTGTTGTATAAAAAATGTGCAGGGAAAATTTTTGCTTGTCACTTGGTTGACAGCCGAGCCACAGATTACTTATTATTATTATTTCTTGCCGTATTGAATACTTACCTTACATTTCTATAAAAGATACGAAGTGCATGTAACTTATTTTTGTTTTTTAATACTTTTAAACGTTTATTATTCAATTTATTTTTTATACATTTTTGATTTTATTATGGATAGGCTTCTAATGACATCCCCCGCTCTTGGACTGCTTAGCGCGAGATTGAGAGTTTCAGACTTTTACTGACTAAAAACCTACTCCTATTCCTTCGTTGCATTTCGTACCAGGGCCGAGTCTTTCTTTCAGAATCAGACCCTTGGACCCAGTGGCTTCGACCCTGCTGGGCCCCTACGGTTTGCTGACATCTCCTTCACGCGCGCGTGGAACAGTACGCTACCCATTGCTCACCGTCCGCCTACGGTGGCCGGAAATCGGGATCGGGATCTGGCGGCTGGGGCGTAAGGGTCGCGCCCTCCTCCTTTGCTAGCATTACGCCTCAAAGAGGAAACTTACCGCCATAATTATGACCGTCACAACTATGGATATATTCTTTTGTACCTTCTATCTAAACTTGAAAAACTGATCTCATTTTCTCGAAGTATATGTATAAATCAGGATCGATGGCAGGATGTAAGGTGGACCGTTGACCTGGTAAGGGTCATGAGAATCCGATGAATGTGAGACGAACAGGACCGTCCGTTGTGGTGACACTTGGGGAAGGCCTACGCCCAATAGTAGATGAAATGATGATGATGATGAAACCATAAGTTCGTGACGTATTGAGATGTTGTTGATTTCTTGATATTGTAAGATAAACAGATGTCGACACCTCTACAGTCCGGACCATAATATAAGGAAGGTCCGGACTAAGCGTTTCACCTTGACGTTTATACCGTGTATATTGAAGGACTGGAACAATTTCCCTGCAGTGGTCTACCTGTCTGTTTATAATTTATCTTCAAGGCTAGAGTAAATAAACTCTTAATAAACTGATGCGATTTCCCTTCATCGATTGCATCACTGCTCACCTTTAGGTAGGTTTTTTTTTCAAGGTGGGAAAATCATCTAATGTCAAATCACGCTCTTGGGCGGAGCAGGAGATAGTGTCAGACTTTTACTGACTAAAAACCCACTCCGGTTCCTTCTTGCCTTCGTCCCAGGGCCCCGGGTTTTACTTTCACACTAATGGGAAGTTTATATATCATTATAAAAAATTGAAACAAAAAAAACTGTACTTCAATTTGCAATAAAAACAATTCGTAACACGCATTTTTGCAATAACACTGACCTCCCACCATAAAGGGTAACTGCCGTAAACTTACCTAACCCTCAAACGCTGTATACAGCCATATTTAACCCTGAAAGGCTTTCAACGTAATACAGTTAGGATTAACTATAGTTAACGCAATCAAGTTGATGCATCTGCAATGTATTTACTAGTGTATAGTGCTGTCTGATTAATGTATTGTAGGTATGTAGTAAAATTGGTAGTAGATCGGTAGTTGTTTAAGACAGATTAATTAAAGTTTGATAGTAATTTGTGAGGGATAGTGGTCGATGGGGCTGAAAGATTCTGGAGCAGCGACCGAAAACGAAGCGTTGGTAGGTTAACCATAGTGGCTCAGCAGGGTCGAAGCTTAGCGGGGCCATAGGTCGATAGATCTTTTTAAAATTATTATTGATATGCGTGAGTTTGACCACTATCTCACCTGATGATGTGGCTGACGATGGAGCGCGCTTGCCTAGAAGTAACCTATTCACTCTTGACTTAAAGACTCTTAGGTTGTAGCTATCAGGAAACACAGACCCCGGCAGGGAATTCCACTCCTTAGCTGTACGTATAATGAATGTGTTCCCAAAACGCTTTGTACGTATGGGTGGGATGTTGCAACGCCTTACGTCTAGTTCCAGCAACTGCCGGCTCTGGCCTTGCGTTGATATGTTAGTCAGTCAGTTTCTCCTTATATATATATAAATAGGTAAGTGGCAGGCTTCTTAACCTGTGAACAAAGGCTTTAGGTGGAAAACAATCCAGACCAGCAAGATACTTCGCAAGAGTCACCACGGGCTTAGAACCCAAAGGCCAACGGAAGGAACACGGGTGGATTTAAGTCAGTAAAATCTTGCCCAACCGTTTTTGCATGATGACGTAACTAATGAAAATAGGGATTTATTTTTATATATAAAGATTAACTCATTGCCTGAAAACAATGTTGAGTAGTAGCGACCCCGATTTACGTCGTACTTAAGTCGTACGTCGTGAGTTCAATCCCAGGCAGGCGCTATACTTTCTGTTACTTATTTCATGACCGCTTCTCTCAAAACGGCAAAGAAAAATATCGTGGGGAAACCGGTTTGCCCTAGAACCAAAAATTTGGAGACGTATCACATCCACCAATTGAAGCAAGGCCTGCGTGATGGATTACGGCCAATTCCATCTCCTAGAGAGGAGGTCGTAGTCCTATCAGTGGAAACATAAAAGCAAAATACCACTCACTGATTAATCACGAAATCTCAGAAACTATAACACCTACAAACTTAAAATTTGGTAGGTGGGTGTAGACATCCGCTAAGAACGGATTTTACGAAACTCCACCCCTAAGGGGAAAAAAAGGTATTCCAAAGCCGCTGGCAAAAGCTAGTATTGAATATCAATATGCTTATACTTATCTGTAACATTATATTGTAGAGGCAGATAAACAATGAGTATATTAGAGGAAGTTTGAAAGTGGCACAAATGACTGAAAATTTGAAAGGAGATTGTTTATCTTGGTGCAGCCATGTGAGGAGGAGAGATGAAACGCATGTTACTAAAAGAGTTATTGTATGAGTATACATATGAATGGATGGAAGGGATTGAGAGGCCAAAAAAAAGATGGATGGATTGTGTGAGAAGTGATATGACAGAAAAGGGAGTTAGTGATAGCGTGATGGGTGACTGGACCAAATGGAAGAAAAGAAAAATGTTGCACAGGCCCCAAAGAAAAAGAAAGAAAGAAAAAAATACGTTTATTCGTACCTCACACATACAGTAAAATTAAAAAAAAAACAGTAAAAAGAATAAAAATATAATAATAATAATAACTGTATGATCTGTGCAAGGTCAAAAAGGTGCCTAACTCAGCATATGCTGCGATATTTAAAACGATAAATAACGCAGCGCTGGTATTCTGTTAGGGCCTGCGGTGTTGCCACGGTCATACTCACGGAGGTTAAATAAAACTATATATGTATCGAAACAAAACAATAAACACAAACATTAATAAAACAAACATTGGAAAAATAATAAATACATAAAATTGGTAAAAAGCGTGAATTTATGGTAAAATGTGTCATGTGTTAAAAAAAATATTTATAAAATGCAATAAATACAATAAACAACAGAAAACAGAAAAACAGGACAAGGGCAGGAAGACCGTGAGGCAGATAAGCAATAAGTTGATATAAGTACTCGTTATGCTAGAAACCCTTTTGGTGATTTATTTGTATGGACCAATAACCGTTAATAGTGATTTCCCTTGCATTGCGTGAATTTCGAACATAAATTCATTACTTACCAATAAGCTATGTGGGCTCAATTTCCGATCCTACTGATGTAGGGTGACCATGAAAAATGACAAAAAGGAATAGGGATTTTCTAGACTAAAACGAAAACATTAAATTGTTCGTACACTCGTACAGCTAAGGAGTGGAATTCTCTGCCGGTGTCTGTGTTTTCTAATAACTACATCCTAGGGGCCTTTAAGTCAAGAGTAAATAAGTTAGTTCTAAACAAGCGTGCTCCATCATCGACCATATAATAGGTTACCATTTCAAGTGTGATAGTGGTCAGGGGCAAATCTATCAATAATAAAAAAAAAAATCTAGACTAAAGCTTAAATAGATTCCAAGTGCCCGAAGGGTAAAAAAAATGGTAAATTAAGCGCTTATAGTTGTTTCATCTAAATTAAAAAAAAACTTTAAGTGAATAATTTACGTATTATTTTTGGTTTTACTTGTTAATTTAGGCAGAAATTTATAATTTTCCCAATAGAAATATCATTACTGTTTTTTTTATAAACTCATTATAACTACCTACCTAAAAATACTCTGAAAGTTATCAAAACTTAAGATTGAACAAGTATACAAAAATATTTTTATTTTATTTATTCAGTCATAAAAAACATCCTCTAAAATCAAAAATAATAGTAACCCCACAACTCCCCGTAGACAAGGCACAGCATCGACAGCTCATAACTCACAAATAGGCTCTCGATTAAACAACGTGATTCATAACCCACCCTGTATAGCCACCACTCAAAATAAATACAACCTGTAAGTGCGGGAAGAAAATCATTTTTCATACTTTTCACTGAATTGGACGTAACGAGTAATATTTTTTGTTAGGAAAATAAGATTAGGGAGAAATTGATTCGATGTTTTGATTACTTGTAAGATAAAAAATATTTTTAGTTTACTTTAAAAAGTATCATTAATCTTGACTTGGCAATAATGCCTTAAAATAAATAGAAATTTCATTACTTTTTTAAATGTTACTCTGCAAACTGGTTTTCACTACACAGAGCCTCAAGCCGTCAAACTACGGTTAAATTAAACTCGAAACCACTTAAAACAACTCCTCAGTAAATTCTTCGTTTAACTACGTCTAATTGAAAGCTAGTTTATCTGCAGAAAGTTTAAAGCTGTCTCTATCTCCCATTCAAAAGATTTGTAAAAAAAAAAACGTTTAGACCATGCTATCCGGCTCGAAGGACCATGTTTAGGTTTAAAGGAATTAGTTAATTGGTGAACAAGCGATATACTTTGAAATGGATACAAATAAATACTTTCTAATGCTTTGATAATACACAGGGTTACCGTAGTAATTTATTATGATCCTGTTGTAATCCACTTTAGGGCATAGGCCTCCATTCTTCCACTCTTCTCTGTTCTTAGCTACTTCTGGCCGGTCCTTTATATAGAAGTCCAACTGAAAGAAAGAACTGGGCACACCATAATTATCGCAGTAAGTCCTCTCTTTGAGGAGTGGCTGGAAAGGCAACACGGCGTCCTTACCTTCCGCTTGACGCAGGTCCTCACCGACCATGGTAAGTTCGGGAGATTCGGTGTGGCACGGTGAAGCATACGGTAGAGTAGTAGTACCCCGCCTGGGCAGAACACTGCCGTGTACTCGTAAGGGCTATCGACTGCAGCGGTCTCTCTCGCCGGGCCTTCGTACACCAAGCCATGGTCCGGAGCGAGGAGGAATGACAGGCGGTCGCCTCCTTCTGCGAAGCAGTAATCCCCGGGGCCCTGGAACAATGACAAAGAAGAAACAGGAGTGAAAAAAGAGTAGAAAGTCAAAGCTCTGATGAAACACGTGTCATAGCGGGCATTAGACGCCAGCGCAACGCTGGGTGCGGGAGCAAAACAACTCCTCAGTCGTCCGGATGACTCGGTAACCATGTATTTGTGCGGACAACCAAATAACATAACAAGCTTAAATCTTTGGGATTTTTCATGATACAGTTATGAAATTTTGTACATAGATTCTTTACATAAAAATACTAGACCCGTCTTTCGAGTTTCACATATACTAAAACTAATGTTGTATAATAATATATAAACACAAAGCTGTCCTAAACTCTCAACTACCTAACACGGCACTTGGATTCAAGCCACCATTGTGAGAAAACTAAGGTTCATAACACACTGAGTCAACAAGCTGCCGTGTTTTATCCGTCTAGTTTACGTATAATCTAAATGCAGTATTGGACTAAATTCTATTCTGCCTTTTCCAACTAAGGGTTGGCTTCCAGGATATCAAAAATTCCTGGATACCAATAATTTACATGGAGCGAATGCCTATCTGACCTCCACAATACACTGACTACTACTATATAGCTCACTTAGGTTTTCGGGTCAGGAAGAGTAAGAAAATATTTTTGTGGAGAAATATACGTACAGTACAGGTTGCTTGTTAGCAAATTGATTGATTGATTGATTGTTAGAATTATTATTATTATTTATTTTGTGTGTTAGAATTGGATGGAACATTAACGACATGTTTGGTTTGGGTTAAGACCGGTTATTTTAACCTGTTTTACCCCGGGCTAAATACTTTCGTCGACGATTTTTGACGCTCAGTGTATGGTCTGCCCCCTAGCCAAGTTACAACCGTTTCGTTTCGATTCTCTTTTCGTTGATTTCCTCCAGTCGGCCACGCCTCCTATTCCTTTGTTCTGACCACATTACTGAGCGGCGAGATGAACAGAATAAAGGAATCGGAGGCGTGACCTACTCGAGGCGATAGACGAAACGGTTGCAACTTGGCTAGGGGGACTGGTAGACGTAATCTCATACTATTCCATACCATACGGTATAATGTGCAGAGACTCCTTAAGACTAGTTGTTCACACATATTTTTTCGTCGTAATGATTTTTACCGTGTATACCTTACTGTGCCACAAGCACTTATTTTAGCAACAAGCTTCCATAGTGATCCATACAACACTGACGACTGTGACTACATAAGACCAATCGATCATAGTTTTTCATGGCTAAAATCATCTGTGCACCTACTCCCATGTTCCTTCGTTGCCTTGCATTCCAGAGCCGGGTTTTCCTTTCAGAAGCCAACCCAGTAGTTTTTTTCTGCGTTCAACATCAACCGCCAATTCTAGCAGTTTAATCGCCTAGTGTGTAGTCTACCTAACGTATTGCAAACGACACAGCATTAGTTTCAATAATTTATTACCGTTTCTGATCCATTAAGTTTCGACGATTTTTCTTTAAAATAGCTTACTCCGTTTATTTCCATAGCTTATTCGAGACTAAATTCATTGACGCTTCTGAATAAGGCTTGAGTACAAAATATTTATAACGTGGGTTTAAATTAATAGCCTTTTGAAGGCAATTACGAAATTAATGTCTTTTGACAACATTAATAAATTATTGAAAATCCATATATATTTATTTAAAATCCATAATTCGTTTTGAAAACAATACAAATATTGTAGGCACATTTTGGGAACACATTTATTGTGCGTACACCGAACAGGTAAGGAGTGGAATTCTGTGCCGGAGTCTGTGTTTCCTGATAGCTATAACCTGGGGATATTTAAGTCAAGAGTGAATAGGTTACTTCTAGGCAAGCGTGTTCCATCG
The DNA here is from genome assembly GCA_961205895.1 of Mythimna pallens. NCBI lineage: Eukaryota > Metazoa > Arthropoda > Insecta > Lepidoptera > Noctuidae > Mythimna > Mythimna pallens. Next base: position 9,259,794 of record OY540849.1, on the reverse strand, counting down.
TCGAACACATCGCCGCTTTCCATCAGGTGAGATAGTGGCCAAGCGCGAGCAACAATAAAACTACAATAAAAAAGATACAATTATTTAAGATGTCATGAAGATACGAACAAGAAAGCTTACGATAACATTAAGTCTTATTAACCGAATATATATATAACTATTTTGACTGCAAACAAATACAATTTAGAAACAAAAAGCATTCTTAACAAAGAAAATCATGCAATCAAAGTAGTTTACAAACTAGAATTGACTATTAGGCTGAATTAACGTCAAAACAGTCTTAAACTATTGGCAAAATTTTGCTGTATTAACTCATTAGGGGCCAGATGTTTGAGAATTATGAAAGTGCCCAAGTTTTTAACTTTCCATGAAGTATAAAAATTATAACAATTAAGGTAAGACTAATTTTGGAACAGCTATGATTTATAATAGCGTCCTTTATGAACAATCTTAATGAGTTTAGATTCCTTTTGAATATTTTAAGAGGAATTAACGTTGCCATTCTATTGACGGCGATGGGAATGAATTTTTCAATTCTAATAATGAGTTCCTTGCTTTCTTTTTTATGTCGCCTGTACATATTTATTTTATTTTAATAAGCTTGTTTATACTCAATAAATTAAGATGGATTCTTAAAATACTTTCTAATAATTTTTTTATTAGTTTAAAAGTAAAAATATATATTTAATTTAATTTATTGGGTACCGAAATAGTAACAAAACTCTCGTCATCATCATTATCATTTCAGCCGAAAGACGTCCACTGTTGGACATAGGCCTCCCCCAAGTGTCGCCACAATGACCGGTCCTGTGTGTGGCTCGCATTCATCGGATTCCCGCGACCCTCACCTGGTCATCGGTCCACCTTGTGGGAGGCTTTCCAACGCTGCGTCTTCCGGTACGTGAACGCCATTCTAGAACCTTTTGTCCCCATCGACAGCGACAATATTGCTGGCAGTGATATCTAACAGACAAACTTGGGATGGACTGTAAGAAATAAAAATGGGGCAGTATGCTGGGTACTGCTAGCAAATTAATTAAATATTTAAAAATATGCTCTTCGGTTAGAATTATGAGCTGTTTATTTCAGAAAAAATAACTAACATGTAAGTTTGTCCTTCAGCAAGATTATACCCATGATACATATTCACTGAAAAACCGACAGTACCTGTAGCGACATCTATGGCGTCACATAAGAACTAATCCTGCATCGTGCAATTAAAGTTCTCCGCGCGATTAGAACATATAGAACAGTCCGAAATCATCTATCTGGCAGTTGCCCACCAGACATAACACCCGTCTGGTCGGAGGATCCTCCCTTTTCAACTGAGGTTTGCGGGACCTTACACTCTGTTCCGCCTACCTCCAAATACCTAATAATAAGAAAGGCGCTTACAAACCAAAGCCGAGTATTTATTAATTGGACATCCTGCCCAGTGAGGGACTTCACACTTGTGACCAGGTGCTTTAAATGTCAACAGTACGAGCATGCTGCGAAGACTTGTCGCGAAGCTGTCTATACATGTGCTCTTTGTGGTGAACAAGGCCACCAGTGGATGCTGTGCGATAAAACAGCTGATCAATCACAGTGTGCAACGTGCATGCGTTTTAATAAACCATGTAATCACAAGACAGGCAACCAAGACTGCCCGGCTAGGAAAATTGCTGAGACAAGACTCATAAATTCTATTGATTATAATGAGGACACGTAAATAGCGACGTCGTTTTTGTTTTCTGTTACGCATTCGAGTTTTATTGCATAACGTTACTAATAAATTATATACCTAGGACCTATTTTATTTTAACAATTTTACTGATTGTGCTAATAAAAACTAGTTTACAAAATCGTTACTTTGCAAAAAAATATCATGTAATGTTGTGTCACAATAATGTCTTACGATGATGGAAATTTTGTTGACGCACAGTATTCGTCATGAATTCGAAATAATATTGTTCATAAGTTATTTACTTTTTGTTTAATGAATTTTAGTTATATTTATTAACATAGCACTTAAATAAGTTACCTGAGATACAGGTTTTATACCTAGTTCAGGTAGAATACAATTTTGTACCTTTACCTCTAGATTAAGCCCTTAATGTATAAATATTTATGTAAATCAAAAAATTCAATAAAACATTATTATTATTATTATTAAAACATTATTACCTATAACATAAAAGACTTTATCAAATAAGAATACAACAAAACAGCTAGTTGAAAATACCTATAATATATATATTTTAATAATATTTATCAATATTGTGATTACCACTGTACCTAGCTCATAAGGTCTCACTAAACAATATTATACTAAAATCGTATCCAATATAAACAGATCCGTCATTCCATTTATCCTCAAGATTACTCCTTAATCACGAACGAATCAAGCTTGAAACAACACAAGAGAAAAACTCACGTTAAGAGTCGTCACAGACGGGCTCGACGCGACATGACAATGGGACATTGAATAGAATACTCGTAGATTATACACTGAAAAGTTACTTAACTCTTTTTGATTGCTAACAGCTAATATCTACTAAATCCTTTGGATGGACTGAAAAAACTTAAATCTTCGGTCTACAAAAAATCGTCTTCTACGATGTCCGACGCGCCGCTCTAGGTTTGTCCATTCCTCTTTCTTTGTCCAGGTGATCTCCCTTTGGAATGCGCTCCCTCTAAACATCAGGACGGCAACCAGTCGGTTGTCCTTTAAAGTGAAAGCACGAGAACACTTTCGCAAGAAGTTGGTAGATTCATCACTCTTGATTTGTTGTATTCGTTTTTTTCTCAATATCATTCTTTATTTGTATGTATGTATCTAATTATATATTTATTATTGTTCTTGTTTCCTCTCTGTCAGTCTTCTATTAAGTTGCACCTGCCATGTTATGTCTCTGCACCACCCTAAGGTCGACTGGTAGAAAATGCCTAAGGCATTAAGTCCGCCTTTGTACAATGTTTCATTAGTGCATAAAGTTTTAAATAAATAAATAAACTTAAAATAGAAAGGAAGGAAGGTAATGTTGATTAGACTGGTTTTAGTGGCCCTAACTGCTATGCCGGAGATCGTATGTTCGATTTCCACCCAAGATAAATATTTGTGTGATAAATACGATCATTTTTTTCTGTGTCTAGGTGTAATATGTAAGTATCGCACGTAGACGCCAGTTTTAACCGGACATGGTAAGTTTGGGAGGTTCTTGCACTGGATTCATGCGGAAGAAACGCCCGGGTGCTACCACTGTGTGGACCGCCCAGAGGACACGGTGGGGCATACGGTAGATGTGTGCCCCGCCTGGGCAGAGCACCGCCGTGTCCTCGTGGTGGCGATCGGCGGCAGCGATCTCTCGTGCCGGGCCTTGGTACAGAACATGGTCCGGAGTGAGGAGGAGTGGCAGTAATGCTAGCAAAGGAGGAGGCCGCACGTGCACCTGCGGGGCAATGGCCCTCGCGCCCTAGCCGCCAGGATTCCAATCCCGATTTCCGGCCACCGTAGGCGTCGGCTGGCGGACAGCGAACAATGGGTAGCTCGCCGTCTGTATCCGGTAACCGTCCGGACCGAGCCCAATTCGTCTACGGCGCGTAGTATTCCACGCGCGCCTCAAGGAGATGTCAGCAACCATAGGGGCCCAGCAGGGTCGAAGCCTACTGGGGCCATGGGTGATGTGAAAGAGATCCCCAGGTCCCTGGAAAAATGGTAAAAAAGAAACAGGACCGGGGTTTTAGTCAGTAAAAGTCTGACACTATCTCCCGCCCCGCCCAAGATGATTTTCCCACCCGATAAAAAAGACCTAAAGCTAAAAAGAAATAGGAAAGAAATTATTTCTTAATCAAAAATAGGCCAAGCTCAAAATATCGCATAGATCTACATATTACTATCACAGGAATAAAGATTCGCGTAGATAGGCGCGACGCGTCTAAGCGACTGGTTCTCCTGCTCATTCACTCTCATAATCGGACAGATATTTAATTTCTTTCAAAACACATCATCGTAACGTTGCCGTATTCCCATGTCGCACTTGTCTGTAGAAGCCTTAAAACACTAACGTTAAACGAAAGCAATCACAATCAAAGCAGTAACGTTCTATTTCAATAAAGAAACTCGTAAAAGAAGAATAAAGTTTCACAATTACTAGCTTTAGTTATATAAGCTTTAGTTTAGGAAGGAAATCAATCAGTGAGTTTTTCCTTTTAGGGATCCGCACCCCAAGAGTAAAACGGCACCCTATTACTAATACTCCGCTATCCGCCCGTCTGTCACTAGGCTGTATCTCATGAACCTTGATAGTTAGTTGAAATTTTCACAGATGATGTATTTTTGTTGCCACTAAAACAACAAATATTAAAAAACTGGGCAAGTGCGAATCAGACTCGCACACTGAGGGTTCCGTACAAACTACAATTCCCGAATGGAGTCCCGAAAATTTCTGGAAAAAGATGTTTTTTTTGTGACGTATGTAACATCAAATTTACTGTTTACAGATTTATTCCTATACCTGTGCTATAAGACCTTGATTTATGCCAAATTTCAGGATACTGGGTCAACGGGAAGCACGCTTTGAATTTTGATTCCTTTGAGAGTATCGAAATATTTTTTTTTGCGACGTAATCGGCCGTATCTTTTTTATTCGTTAACTTAGAAGTTTGTATTTTTCACAGCTGTAAGGGACCGCAAACTTGAGTACATGCTTTCAATTTCAACTCGATACCTCCACGTGTTCCCGAGACAAAAGGGTCTGGACAGACAGACAGGCAGACGGATTTTTCGTATGATCGTAAAGAAGTCATCTGCACGCATCATTAAATAATCAAAAATTTTTAAAAAATCCCGTCAAAAATCTACAAACAGTGCAGGTTGACATTGGGCACGCCATAATTATGGCGGTAAATCCCCTCTTTGAGGGGTAACTGGAAAGACGACACGGCGTCCTCACCTTTTGCATGACGCAGGTCCTAACTGGACATGGTAAATTCGGGAGGTGCCTGCAGCGGATTCGTGCAGAAGAAACGGCCGAGTGTCACCATTGTAGAAACATTTTTTTTTATTATGGATAAAATCCTGGCGTATGACCACTATCTCACCTGATGGTAAGCGATGATGTGGACGATGATAGAGCACGTTTTCATAGAAGTAACCTATTCACTCTTGACTTAAAGACCCCTAGGTTGTAGCTATTAGGAAACACAGACTCCGGCAGGTAATTCCACTCCTTAGCTGTACGCACAATGAATGTATTCCCAAAATGCTTTGTACATATGGGTGGGATGTCCATGTACCGGTGGCGCAACATCGTACGTCTCACTAGGACTATTTTTATAACTAGTTGAATAAGTCAGGTAACATCTGCCGCTTGACCTACATCGCCATTACAGAGCATACACGCTCGGCCAAAGCAACGACCTACAAATTACACTGCCACCACACAAGATCGATTGTTGGGCCAGACATTTATTGACTTCGACACCGTGCATCGAATAATAAGAAGGTCGATTCTTATTCTAGATCGTTAGAGAAAAGGTCTTATTATTTATGACTTGAAGTGTAATTCACATTTTTATGCGTCTTTTATTTATTTGATCTTTGACCCATGGAGAAGTAAATTCAGTCAGCTAATGCCTTATCCAGTTTTAGGGTGGAGTGAAGTGTGAGACTTTTACTAACTCTATGTTTCTTCATTTGTTTCATCCGACGAACGGCGAGTATCCACCCTTACGTTGTTGAAACCTCTACGGTCCGGACCAGGCGTTTCGCCTCGTCGTTTATACCGCGTACATCGAGGGACTGGAACAACTTGCCTGCTGCGGTCTTCCCGTCCGATTATAATTTAGGAGTCTTCAAGGCTAGAGTGAATAAGCTCCTCATAAACTAGTGCGCCATCTCACCATCAAAGATTTCATCACTACTTACCATCAGGTAGGATCGCAGTCAAGCACTAGTTTATAAATTTAAAAAAATATATATATTGTTGTTTGCATTTTTGGGCCACGGCACAGATTAAGTAGTGTCACGGTAACTCTTTGAAACGTTCCTGCAGCTCAGGTTAATATTATAAACGTGAAAGTCTGTAAGTGTGTATATTTGTCACTTCTTTTCACTGAAAGGATAGAAGTATCCCACCGGTATCGGAAACAGGGTCCAAGCTACCGGCGGTCAGGGCTCCAGAGAAAGGAACCTCCTAACAATACGAGCCGTGTCTAGGAGTACCGCTTTCTGGACCAAGCCCTTGATCCAGCTGCCTAACCCAAGCCTCCTAAGGTGTTGGTCGAGGCTCTTGGCTATTAAGCCATTGGCTGACACGACTATCGGTACAATGATCGCCGAGTCTACATCCCACATGTCGACAACCTCGCGAGCCAAATCAATATACTTGATTTGTTTGTCTTTCTCGGCTATCACGAGGTTCTCGTCATGCGAAACGGATATGTCAACAATCATTGTACGCCTCTCTCTTCGGTCAACCACCACTATATCAGGCTTATTGGCTACAATAGTCCTGATAACTGATCGGATTTCAATGAAACATGGTACACAGATAGACTATGTCCTAAAACAGTACATAGGATATTTCATTTTTAGAATTCCGTACCTCAAAAGGAATAACTGTACCCTCATAGGATCACTTTGTTGTCCGTCCGCCTGTCTCTCTGTCTGTATGTATGTCTATCTGTCAAGACCCTTTATCTCGGAAACGCGTGGAGGCTTCGAGTTGAAATTAAAACCGTATACTCAAGTCTGCGGTCCCTTGAAGCTGTGAAAAAATTAAACTTCTAAGTTAACGGAAAAAAAGATACGGCCGTCTATGTCGCAAAAAAACGTACATTTCAACACTCTCAAAGGAATCAAAATTCATATGGTTCTTGCCGTTGACCCAGAATCCTGAATTTTGGCATAAAGCAAGGTCTTATTAGTATAGATATAGGAATAAATCTCAAAACTGTAAATTTGTAGTTACGTTACAAAAAAAATAATTACAATTCGGAAAAATCTTCGTAACTCAATTCGGGAATCGAACTGCTTTTATAGATAATATTTATGCGGAACCCTCAGTGCGCGAGTCCGACTCACTCTTGCCCTATTTTTTATATTGGGAGTTTGTGTTCCTTTGTAATAATTTCTTCTATCACGTTTGCGAAGCTACTGACAACAGCTATTATTTTTATAAACCCGGTAAGGTTCACTACATTTCTTCGAAATCAATAATCCCTATGGTCCAAGAAAAGCCTTTGTGCCGTTTCCTATAGGGTTTTTATACTGCGTATTCTTCGGTGTAAGCTCCTGTATTGTTTGAACTATTGTGGAGACCGGTTTTTCTATGATATTTTCTTCTCACATTCTTTATTTGTACACAACTTTTATAAATAAATAAAATGTAAGAGAAATAATGTACAAAAGCAAGTTTACTACCGAAAATTGGGTTTGCTTATAACAAACCTTAGGTATTATATATCAATTATGGCGATAAGTCCCCTCTTTGAGGCGTGGTTGGAAAGACCTCACGGCGTCCTCACCTTCCGCATGACGCAGGTTCTCACCGAACACGGGAAGTTCGGGAAGTTCCTGCACCGAATTCGTGCGGAAGCGACGCCCGGGTGTCGCCACTGTGTGGACCGCCCGGAGGACACGGTGGAGCACACGGTGGAGGTGTGTCCCGCTTGGGAAGAGCAACGCCGTGTCCTCGTGGGGGCGATCGGCGGCGGCGATCTCTCGCGCCGGGCCTTGGTACAGGCCATGGTCCGGAGCGAGGAGGAGTGGCAGGCGGTCGCCTCCTTCTGCGAAGCAGTAATGCTAGCAAAGGAGGCGGCCGATCGCGTGAGGCAACGGCAACGGTCCTTACGCCCCAACCGCCGCCGGGATTCCGATCCCGATTTCCGGCCACCGTAGGCGCAGGCTTGCGGACGGCGAGCAATGGGTGGCTCGCCGTCCGACCGTCCGGTAACTGTCCGGACCGAGCCCAAGTCGTCGACGGCGCGTATTGTTCCACGCGCGCCTCAGGGTGACGTCAGCAAATCGTAGGGGCCCAGCAGGGTCGAAGCCTACTGGGGCCATGGGTAGTGTGAAAACGAAACCCGGGGCCCTGGGACGAAGGCAACGAAGGAACAGGAGTGGGTTTTTAGTCAGTAAAAGTCTGACACTATCTCTCGCTCCGCCCAAGAGCGAGACTTGTCATTAGATGATTTTCCCACCTTAAAAAAAAAAAAAAAAAGGTATTATATATGTCGGGCTTGCGGACGGCGAGCAATGGGTAGCTCGCCGTCCGACCGTCCGATAACTGTCCGGACCGAGCCCAAGTCGTCGACGGAGATGTCAGCAACCGTAGGGGCCCAGCAGGGCCGAAGCCTATTGGGGCTATGGGTGATGCGAAAGAGAACCCTGTGGAACGAGGGCGAAGAAGGAACAGGAGTGAGTTTTAGTCAGTAAAAGTCCAAGTCCAAGGGCGGGTGTAGTCATTGGATGATTTCCCACCTTAAAAAAAAAAGATATTTTATATGTAAAGAGATTCAAAGATTCAAAGATTCAAAGATTCAAAGATTCAAAAGCATTTATTTCAAATAAACCATTTACAGGCACTTTTGAAATGTCAAGTCAGTTAGTCAGAAAAAAAAAAATGATGCTAATTGCACATTCCAAAGCGTAGATCTCTATGGAGAAGAATGTGCAAGAAACTCCATGGACACTCTTTTCAATCATGTTTTGTAATTACAAATATCACTGTTACATGTTTCTTGTCGTTATCATGTGAGAACAATGTAAATACAGTAAAAATAAAAACTAAATATAGATATTAAAATAGCAACTGGCAGCTAAGAGATGACCAGTCTCAACTGACAGCGCCCGTTCACGAACATGACGCTAATATTAGCACCACTCAGCTCAACCATTTTGAAGGGAACCGAATGATCCAACACATGCGCCACCATCAGTGAGACATTTAAGTGAGCATGACAAACTCTCAACTGCCGTGCTCATTTATGTCAAACAAGTCCAATAGTAACATAAAAAACCATAAAATAGCTCCATGGTACTCACATTTACAAACTTTGAAAATAAATGCTTCTACATTATACAATACTTATAATATTTTACAATTCCCAAAAAAAAAAAAGCATTAAAAAATAATAATAATAATTTCCAAACTAATCAATTTGTATACCTCGGTGGTAGAGGAGCTGGACCAGCATTGAGCCAAGCATTTTTATCTTGAATATAATCCTCCAACTTATAATATGCTTGCCTGCATAGTGTGCGTTTAATACAAGATTTAAATTTCGTTTCATTGAGTTCTAATATTTGTGGAGGTATTTTATTATAACATTTCAAACAGTACCCCATGAAAGAAGAGGCCACTTTAGCCAGTCTAAAACCTGGTTGAACTAATTGGTCCCTATTTCTTGTAACATAATTATGTCTATCGCCTCTTTTGCTAAAAAGATGAAGATTTTTTCTAACGTACATGATGTTTTCATAAATATATTGACAAGGCACCGTCATAATGTTAATATCCTTAAACAGTTCCCTTAGAGAATCGCACCGGCGAAGATTGTAAATAGCTCTGATAGCTCTTTTCTGTAGTATAAAAATTGAGTCAATGTCTGCAGCCCGTCCCCATAGTAAGATACCGTATGACATGATACTATGAAAATAACTAAAATAGACTAGTCTAGCGGTATCAACATCCGTAAATTGGCGGATTTTTCTAACAGCATATGCAGCTGAGCTAAGCCGTCCTGCAAGAGATGTTAAATGAGGACCCCATTGTAGCCTTGAGTCAAGCGTAATCCCCAGGAAAACCGTTTTATCGACAAATTCTAGCTTTTCATCGTTTAATACTACGTCACAATCACTGCTTTTGACATTAGGTAAGGAAAATCTTATGCATTTAGTTTTTTTCCCGTTTAAAACTAGATTATTAGCAGTGAACCAGTTTTGGACCTGCAGTAGGGCATAATTTTCGTCGTCAAGATTATTAGTCCTTCTATTTATCTTAAAAATCAAAGAAGTGTCGTCAGCAAACAACACCATATTAAGTTTATTTTCCAACAAATAGGGTAAATCATTAATATAAACTAAAAATAAAAAAGGACCTAAAATTGAACCTTGGGGTACCCCCATTTTCACATTTAATCCCGACGAATTGACACCGTTTATTTGAACTTGTTGCTGTCTGTCAATCAAATAAGATTTTAATAAGCTTAAAGCTGTTTTGCCTAGTCCGTAATGCTCAAGTTTCAAGAGTAATGTTTCATGAACCACGCAATCAAACGCCTTAGACAGGTCACAGAAGATGCCTATAGCATCCTGTGCCTCTTCCCACGCATTAAAAATGTGTTTTAGTAAGGAGACACCAGCGTCAGTTGTACAACGTCCTTTGGTGAAACCATACTGTTTATCGTGTAAGATGTTATTTGTGTTAAAATGATTAAGCATTTGATTTAACATCACTTTTTCAAATATCTTGCTAAAAACTGGCAACACGGACACCGGCCTATAATTATTAGTGTCTTTACTGTCCCCGGATTTAAAAAGTGGTATCACTTTACTATATTTCATTAGATCAGGAAAGACTCCTTGATCTATACACAAATTAAATATTAAGGCTAAGTACGGCGCTATAGTCTCAATAATTGAGGTACAAACTTTGATAGACATACCCCACAAATCTTCTGTCAATTTAACTTTGATTTGTTTAAACGCTTTTATTACTGTAAAGGGGTTTATATGCTTAAAGTTAAATTCAGTCGAACAGGCTGCAACGTTTGCCTGTAATAAACCAAAAGCATGCGATGGCGACGAATCTAGGGCTTCAGTGGTTTTAGTTGGTATACTAGCAAAGAAATTTACAAATTCTTCTGCAACTAGTTTGTTATCGCTAATAAGACCATGATGTGTCTCCAAAGTGTAATCATTATTATGTATCTTGTTCCTGTTGGTTTCATTATTTATAATTTTCCAAACCGTTTTTATTTTATTATCTGCTGATTTAACTTTATTGCTAATGTACAAGGCCTTAGCTGCCTTACAAGTGTTTTTAAACATTTTTGAATGATATATTTTTAAACATTTTGATGATTTGATAAATTAAATGATTTGAAGAGATTTAATAATCTGCTGCTATCTGAATTATTTTCTAAAATATTAACATTAAAGTCTCCACAGATAATTACTAGTTTGTTACCAGTTGCAAGTTTTGCCATAACATCTTCCATGACAGACTCAAAAATAGAGTAGTTTTGATAATTAGGGGGCCTGTAAACGCACACTATGATATGCCTATCCAGCTCAACACAAGACAGTTCAATGCTATGTTCAACGGATAGTGCAACTATATCTTTACGAGTTTTAAATTTAATACTATTCCTAATTAGGATCAGTGAACCCCCACGTAACATTGTTTTTCGGTTAAAACAACTGCCCACATTATAATTCTCAAAATTGATTAGCATTTCAAAATCCTTTAACCAATGCTCAGTAAAACAAATGATGTCAAACATAGTTTTTTCTAAAAATAATTCAATTTCCAATTGTTTTGAAGAAAAACCCTGAATGTTTTGAAGAAACAAATTCAACGATTTTTGCCTAGCCCCTCTAGCTTGAATGCCAGAAGATACTTTATTGTTAAGTTGATCTGAATTGTCAAAAGTACCATCTGTTGTCTTATTAACTAGTTTAAAGTAACATTAGTACTATTACTAATGGTGGGACTAATAATAATTGGGAACTTCGACATACTAACTATGTCCGAGTTAATGTTATATGCTAATAGCCTCGCTATTTGACGTCTAAATATAATAGGTAGGTACACAGTATACCTAGTCGAAAAAAGATTGTCAACAAAATTGTTGATGTCAAAAAATATTAACTTATCACTATGGTGACTAACTAAAAAATGAATGTGCATATTTAGCATATGTATGTACTTATTTTCCCTATATGACAAGTGCTCAAAGTATGGAAAAGCACATAAAATAATTCTCTTACAATTTATCTTCAATAGCTCTGTGACATTATATGTGATGTCATCTTTATCAACATTTATGCTATTACCCACAAATACAGTTAAAATATCATTGGGATCATATACTTTTTCAGCAACTAATGACATTATGTGATGGTAGGACGCTTGTGGTATACAATGATTTTGAGAGGAAAAAGGGAGGTTCTTACTAACTAATTGACCTAAACCTCTTCCTATACTGTCTGAAAACATAATTGATTTATAATCACCGCTTTTATGAGAGGAAAAACTACATTTTACTGAATCTACCCCTTGAGTTAATTCTTGTTGAATGTGGGGTGCCTGGCTGGGAATACAGTCTTGAGTACTGATGGCCTGGGATGTGTCCTCTGGTCCAAGTTGGACGCCAGCCAGGTTAGATTCTCTCTGACAAGTACATTTGCTGTTTCTAAGAGTAAGTGAGTCTACTTTGTCCACTAACTCGTTTGTAGCAAGAATATGTTCCTTTATTTGGTTCTTTGAACATACATATTTATTATAAATTGACTTTAGTGAGTCATCAAGAGTCTGTATTTCTGACTGTAAGCGCTGAGTGTCAATTTCATAAATATTTATACTGTCTTCTAACTTAATCTGATAGTTATTTAGTTGATTAATTAAGGTAACACGTTCTTTCCGCAGTTGAATATTTTTGGAAAAGTGTTTTTGTTGTTTCTTGTGGTTTTTACATTTTTTAATGATTTTATTGAGTCTCGCATATTTTTTAATTTTATTTTGACTAAGTTTATAATTATTACTGTGTTTTAATAGAGAATCTTCAGTAAGATCAATTGTAACTAAGGAATGAGGGTTACAATTTGAATTTAGTAATTCATCATATAGACGGTTAGTTTTCTCAGTCTGAATACATTCCTTTTCCCTCTGCAATTTAAGAATATGACTGTTAGCATGAACTAATTCATCTTCCAGATCCCTAACCTTACGCAAAGCCTCCTCGTACAAGTTACTACAGTTATTGAAACCATCCGTGACCACTCGCAGTTGATCGCGTTCATCAACAACATCTTGGTATTGCTGACTAAGCCCTACCAACTCTTGTTTTAGGCTAGTATTTTTGAAGACTATGTTCCTTATTTCAATCTCACTCTCCTCATTTTCTAGCAATATTTGCTGGCACTGGAGTTTGGATTCTTTAAGCTCCTGGAGGGCAATTTCCAATTTAAGCTCCATATCCTTAGCTGTTGCCATACGGGTCATCACAGGCATGGTTTCAGAATAAGTTACTGTAAATAGGAAATAAAAGAAACAGTGAGAACCAAAAAGATGACAAAATAAGAAAGTTAGAAATGAATGAAAAATAAAATAAATAAAAGAATAGGAAAGTGCAGTACAGTAAGTGAATGAGGTAGACTGCTGAATTGGCTAGAAAAGATAATACTTATTGAGTTTTCTTGCTTTTCATTGCCTTATGATATTACTTTTACTTAATGTGGGTAAGTTGATTAGAATGTCAAGGTCTGGTTTAATAGATTTTTTATCAATTAATAACCAATATAACAAAGCAAAATAACGACCAGAAGCGTTGTTGACCAGTATAATATTACGGGATAAGTATAAATTAATCAAATTATGGAATGAAACGACGATGTTTTGTTTTCTACAATGTAAACAAAACTATTTCGACAACACGCTGTGTTAAGTGAACTAATATGAAAAGATAAAACTTGTAAGATCGTGTTTTAAATTAAATTATGGAGTGTTCCACTATTGAGGCTAATATAAAATAAAAAATAAGTAAATAATACTCCCCGTGTAATTCCGTAGTTCAAACGTCAGCTGTTCGTTACCGGTGACAACCGGTTGGCACCCAGAACTCGTGTTTTACTAAATATTTTTCGAGGAAAACGATAATCCTGACGATTTATGCAATTATATTATATTTATACAAACAATTACACATTAATTACACTTAAATTTAATTTTAAAATACGGAATACAAATTTGACAAGTCAATAGGGCAGTGATGCCAGCAAAAAAAAAAAAAAAAAAAAAAAAAAGAGACTTTAGAGAATATGGTTTTAATCCTTTTTATCCTTATTATATTATATTTAGTTTTTATTTTTACTTTATTCACATTGTTCTCACATAATAGTTGCGACAAAAAACATGTAACAGAAATATTTGTAATATGCATGTAATATACATGGTTAAAAAGAGTGTCCATGGGTTTCTTGCACATTCTTCTCCATAGAGACCTACGCTTTGGAATGTGCAATTAGTATCATTTTTCTGACTGACTGACTTTTTGACACTTAAAAAGTGCCTGTAAATAGTTTATTTGAAATAAAATGCTTTGAATCTTTGCGCGATAAAATCAATTCCTCCAGGTAATATACAGTCGATGGCAAGAACGATTTTACGTATTTCACAGTACCAATTACATCACAGAAAACACGGCAATCTATGAAGTTTCTTCAAGTATTTCAGTCCGAAATTCTTCTGAAGAGCCATCGTTTATTTCAGGGACCGTTTATATTAGTTACAGTTCTACAAGCTAATGAAGTAAAAATGTGGAGCATACTTTGTTATAATTAGAATTTATTATGAAAGGAAAGTTTTAATTTTATTAAGTTCATTTTGTGCTAGTTGAGCTGAAGAATTATTTTGTTTGAGAGGTTGTATTGTACTTTGATTGAATATTTATTGTAGAATATTTTCTCGATTACTTTTGAACTTAAACTACAAAATAATAATCACAGTAATTTACATGGAATAAAGGAAATAATAATCACAGTAATATTATAAAGGCGAAAATTTGTATGGTTTTTTTGTACGGCTTCTTCACATTCGACCGGCTGATCGAATTTCGAATAAACCTTGCACTCGGGTAGACTATGTCTTGCACATAGCATAGCATAGCATAGTCGGCCTTATCATGTTCCCACTGTTGGGACTCAGGCCTCCTCTCTAGGAGAAGGAATGGGCCGTAATCTACCACGCGTGCCCAGTGCGGGTTGGTGGATGTCACATGTCTTCGAATTTTCGGTTCTAGGTCATGCCGGTTTCCTCACGATGTTTTCCTTCACCGTTTTGAGAGCAGTGTGCTTGTCTTGCACATAGGATACTTTTTATCCTAGTTCCCCCCGTAGCCAAGTTACGAACGTTTCGTTTTGATTCTCTTGCGTCGAACACCTCGAGTAGGCCACGCCTCCGATTCCTTTGTTCTGACCACGTGACTGAGCGTTGAGATGACGTCAGAACAAAAGAAACGGAGACGTTCGACGCAAGAAAATCAAAATCGAAACGAAACGGTCGTAATTTGGCTAGGAATATGTTCCCTTCGGATAATTTTCTACACTGGCAGTAGCTGGTATATAACTTACTATAGGCAATTATTTTGACTTAAAAAATATACAAATTTAACGCTTTTTATAACTAGACACTGGCCAAGATAGTAATGCCATGCTTTATGCTAATAGTATGTAATACTAGTAGCATAAAGCAGGGCATAATCAGCCTAAAACTTGCGACACACATACGGCTGTATAGCACAGCATAATCAGCTTTATATTGTTTCCACTGCTGGGACTCAAGCCTCCTCTTTTGGAGATGGAATGGGTCGTAATCCATCACGCGGGCCCAGTGCGGATTGGTAAATGTCACATGTCTTGGTTCTAGGACATGCCGGTTTCCTCACGATGTTTTCCTTCACCGTTTTGAGAGCAGTGGTGATGAAATAAATTACACAAAGTAATGCGCCTGGCTGGTTTTGAACCCGTGACCTACAACTCGTAAGTCGGGGCCATTACCACTCGGCCACCACTGCTCTAGTAGTAGTCCTAGTAATTTATTCATAATGTACTAATAATTCCTTAAAATAAAAAGAAATTAGAACCTGTTTCCCAAATCATTTTTTTAGTTTTAGGTAGTTCAGGAGTGAGAGGAATTTCAGATTTTTACTAACTATAACTCACCTGTGTTCCTTCAGTTAACCTTTGTGTTTCAGGGCTGCAGTGAGAGTTCTTTCGAACAATCCCATATCTCAACTTGTTCTTAAACCTTAAAAGATAGAAAAAATAGTTAGTGCTTAGTTTATCAGGAGAACTGGATTTTCTTTAGTGGCTACTAATAAACAACCGACTAAAAAAAACCGCATTCCCCTAATAAACTAACCGCGAATTTTTTCAGAGGTGGTAAAAGAGCTTATTAACATATGGAAATAACTTTCGACCAAAAGGTATCATATATTTCAAGCGAGCATAAACCCGTAAGTCATTACTCATGTAAAGTAGGGAAGGTTGCGTGGTGGAAACCATTACAAAAATAGCCCCAACTAACCCTAACTTAAATAAGGAGCCAAATGGAAAACTTCGGCTGAAACTGCGGAACTTGCGATTGAATAAAAACTGGAAATAAAAACAACACAACGGTTGACGTAGTGGTTGAGTGGTTGGCTCCTACGCTACGTGTCTTGGGATCGATTATTCCGGCACAGAACAAATATTTGTGAGGCCTATAGATAGTTGTTCCGGGTCCATGCGTCTTGTCTCTGCGAGTGTACATGTTTATGAACGCACACAAGATACAGAAGTACCTAATTTCTAGACTGGGGTGAAATATTAAAAAAAAACTCATTTCATTTCATTTCATTTATTTATTCATAAAACAATTTGCATTGTGTAGAATCCAGGTACAATATGCACGAAAATAACGTATAATAATATAAAAAATAAAGATAAAATTGGTTAACATTCAAATAAGGTGTCAAACAGTTACAAATATAATTACAAGCGATCTAAAACTACCAACTATAGGACTATCAACTAGTAACTTCAGGATTACATTGTTTTATCTGGTCTGTGGGTGTGGCAAAGTCAAAAAAATTATTTCAGCCGAAAGATATCCACTGTTGGTCACAGCCCTCACCCAAATATCGCTACAACGACCGGTCCTATACGTCTCGCATCCATCAGATTCCCTGGACCCTCATTGGCCTACCTTGTGGGAGACTTTCCAACGCTGCGTCTGTGGTCGCCATTCCAGAACCTTTCAGCCCCATCGACCACCTGTTTGGCGGGCAATGTGCCCTGCCTATTGCTAGTTAAGTTTGGCGATTTTTCGGGCTATGTCGGTAACCTTTGTTCCCCTGCGGGTTACGGTAGTCCAAAATGGAATACATCATATCTCAAGGCAGCTTATGTTTTGACACCAATGAAATGTATGAAAAGTAATGTTTTCCAAGTGAAAGAGCACTTGAAATGATGGTGTGAATTTTTCTGTAACCCCCAATTGTTTCAAGTATGGTCCACTAAAAGCTAACCTCAATTGCACACTTTCTATCACGTTCTGATTTCGAGGGAAATTCAAAATACACAGCTTCATTTGTTTAAAAAACAAACTCCTACGTTCCATCTTTGCCTTATCTTCCAAGACCCCAGGTTTCCAAGTCGTCGACGGTTCTTAATGTTCCACACGCGCCTCGGCCTAGGCGCGTGTGGAACACTAAGAACCGTCAAAGACTCGGGCTAGGACGGCCGGACGACGATCTACTTGCTTAACGATGCAAATAAATAAGTTTTTATACTTACTAGAAATGTGTGTAATATCCAAGCAAAAAAATAAAAATAAAATCAGTTCAGTTCGGAAAATTTTGCCATAAAGAATAAACTGATTTGAAATTTTAGTTTTATAACCCGTTTTCATTTCATAAAATTTTCATATGCAATCATACACTAAACGGTAAAGGAGCATGCTAAGAACCCGTTTAAAATTGGTCTCATATACTTACAAATATACATGGTTTACAAAATACAATTTCTGAGCCATATCTTTAACAGTTAAAATAATCTTATGTCTCGTGTTTTACGAGCTCAAACATTTCGACGGATCTGAATCGTTTTCGAATGACACGCGAATAAATCATAAGAGCAATTTAGATTTTTATCGTTTGCAAAGAAGTTGTACGACCTTTGTATAGTTTACGTTAATTTGGTTCCTTTGTGCTTTTGGAACAGAATGATCCGCAGAACAGATGGCCGTTGTGGCCGGAAGGTTCTGGAGTGGCGACCGTGTACTGGAAGACGCAGCGCTGGAAGGCCTACAAGGTAGACCGATGACCTGGTACCGGTTGTACTGTTAATTGCTGTGATACTTGGGGAGGCCTTTGTCCAACAGTGGACGTTTTTCGGCTGAAATGATGATGATGTGCCTTTGAAAAAAAAGACTTTTTATACCATAAATTGGCGAACGAGCAGGAGGTTTACAAAATGGTCACCATTGCCTTTTGATATCTATGAAGTCACATAAGAACTAAAATTTAAAATCCTGTATCTCGTGTTAGAGTTCTCCACGCAACATAGAAGATATACAACAACCTGAAATCAACTATCGGGCAGTTGCTGACACAATACTCGAGTGGCCGGGGCATCCTCCTTTATCAAAATATGTGAATAGAGAAATATATGCAGTACCACAGGTGCATTGAAACCTGAGCTGCGGGATTGATCGAAACAGTCAAGGAAGCCTCCTTGACTCTTTCGATCAAGATCCTGGAACGCAAAAGGGCAACTGAAGGAACTCGAGTTTGTTTTAGTCAGTAAAATTTTTACACTTCCTCTCACAGATTTCCAACCCTACAAAACAAAAAGGTGCGCTACAACCTGTCATTTTTGATGTAGTAGCTCGCAGAAAAAAATCTGAAGAGAATTCAATTCACGTCAGCTAACCGTAGGGGCCTAGCAGGGTCGAAACCTACTGGGGCCAAGGGTCTGTTTCTGAAAAGAAGACTCGGCCCTGGTACGAAAGGCATTGAAGGAACAGAAGTGAGTTTTTAGTCAGTAAAAGCCTGACACATCCTCATGCACCGCCCAAGAGCAGAGGAAGCGAAGAAAGGGGGCGGAAAAAAGAATCATTAATTGAGCTTATATAAGAAGCTCCATTTTTCCAAATGTGTTTTTTTAAAAAAAAACTACCTATTTGAAATAGTGTTTCAAGCTACTCATACAACGATCTTTACTCATGGGTGTCGTAAAAAAGACCAATAGCTTCTATTAGGAAGTACTCTTTGCATAATTTTACCCTAGCGACCAATATTGTTTTCGCAAAAGAGGAAAATCCGGCTCCAGAAGTGATTCAAACAATCCTTCCTTCAAAATTGCACTAATTTGGCCAAAGAGCTTCGAAAAAGTGTAGTGATATTCATTTAGCAAAAAAGATGGTCAAAAACTTGACTAATGTGTGTTTAAAATGTAACCGCATAAGATGACGTCCATCTGTCTGTCTGTCCGTCTGTAAAGACCCTTTTTATCTCGGGAACGCGTGGAGGTATCGAGTTGAAATTGAAATTATATATACTCATGTCTGCAGTCCCTTTAAGCTGTGAAAATATCAAACTTCTGAGTTAACGAACGAAACAAGATACGGCCGTTTATGTCGCAAAAAAACATGTTCGACACTCTCAAGGGTGATTCATAGGGTACTTCCCGTTGACCTAGAATATCGAAATTTGACATGAAGCAAGGTCTAATAGCATAAATATCGTAAAAAAACTGAAAACTGTAAATTTGTAGTTACGTCACAAAAAAAGAACTTTTTTCCGATTCGGAAAAATCGTCGTAACTCAATTGAGTTGAAGTTTGATTGAGTGGGATTGAATTGTTTTCATAGATAAGGTGGTACGAAACCCTCAGTGCGCGTGTTCGACTCGCACATGCCCGGTTTTTTTAGCTTTTTAACTTCGATAATTCCATGCAAACGATATTAAAACTTACTTTCTTATGACGCAATTTCCTGAGAATTCTTATTATATGCATTGAAAAAAGCCAGCTGGTGCCTGAACGTTTTTCAATCGGGAAATTACCATAGAAACTTGAATGAGATTACCGTGAATGGTGAAATTAGGTCAGGTTTCTTCACCAAACTGGGACGCTCCAGTTTCTCAATATCTAAGTTATCAAGAAACTGTAGACAACTAATAAAGACACGTTCAGCGATATTAACTGACGAAAAATCAAAGTTAGTTTGCCAATATTGGTCTCATGGTGGACATTTTGACAACATACAGAGTGGCTTGGATTGGATGGATTCTAATCTCATGAAAATTTTGTTGAACCCTTTACTGCATTGTAGTTCATAAACGAACCAAACAATATATTTTTAAGTTTCAAACTGATTTTCTTATTATTTTATGCACACTGTGTCAATTCGTCGTTTTTTCACAACTATCACACAACGCCATCTAGTCTCAAGCTAAGCAGAGCTTGTGCTATGAGTACTAAGTAACTGATAAATATACTTATTTTTAAATACATACATATATTACAGATAAATTACACCCAGATACAGAACAAATGATCGTGCTCATCACACAAACATTTGTCCTGGGTGGAAATCTAACCCACGACCTCCAGCATAGCAGTTAGGGCCGCTGACTACTAAACTAACAGGCCTGTCAAAAACATACCGTACTCATGCCTCTTTTAGTAACATGCGTTTTGTCTTTCCTCTTCACATATCCATATCACATCAATCTTTTCAGTCACTGACGCCACTTTCAAACTTCTTCGATATTCATCATTTCTCACTTATTCTCATCACTCCACATTTCCATCTCAATATTTTCATTTTCACTCCTTGCCATTTTTTTTCATCCGTCTGTTTCACAGCCCAACATTCTGATTCATACAGTGGGCTTGTAGATTTTACCCTTTAATTTCAACCTAAGGTACATTAAAATATGATAATATACATCTTAGGTAACTTCTAAGGCAGTATCAAAGTTATAATCTCTAGAAAACTATTTAGGGGATAACCGTTTTGGATTTACGGTTAATTTAGCTCAGGTTCGTAACTCCTTAAATAATTCTAAAGGTTTAAGAGGCGAGGTATTTACCCTATTTTATTTGAGGTGGGAAATTATCAAAAACTCTTCCTGCCAGTAGCGTAGCTAGGTGTGGGTAAAGCGGCCCCTTGCCCACGGCCTCGCATACAAAGGGGCCTCGCGCAAGCGAGGGCTCTTATAAACGACGGTTTTGTTTTTATAAGTGATAAGCTCGCGTTGGACACTATTTCAACTGATGGTAAGCGACTATGTAGTTGAACAACAGGTTGCAACAGTTGCTGTCTCGTTTTCAAATTTATGAAAGAAAATTGCCTCCCGCCCATGTCTATGTTAGTCCACGCTACGTCTCTGCTTCCCGCTCTCTCTAGGAGCAAAAAGTAGTGTTAGACTGAAAACCCGCCCGTGTTCCTTCAATTGATCTTGGCGTTCTAGGACTACGATGACTCTTTCGAACAATCTCGAGTGTTTACCCTATTTCTATATATATATATATATATATAAAAGGAGAAACTAGCTGACTGACATATCGACGTACAGCGAAAACTACCCGGACTAAGAGCGTGAAGTTTTGCACGAGGCTTTCTTTTATGACGTAGGCGAGCACTAAGTAAGGATTATTCGAAATTCAGCCCCTAAGGGTATGAAACGGGGGTCTAAAGTTTGTATGAAGAAACCCTTCACGCGGGCGAAGCCGCTGACAGAAGCTAGTAACTTATATAAATCCTTACGTAGTTAGCTTCCATATTCAGAGAATCGGTTTCATCTGTTCACTACTATTTAAGAGCTCTATTTTGGATTCAGGGTTTATTTTAGTGAGGTTACTTAACTCCTTAAATAATTCCTTAGGTAAAGAGACAAGCTTTTTACAGTCTTTACTCTACTTCACCAAATTACATAAATGGCATCTTTATTAAATTAGGTGAATACTTAGACTACCTATTTGAAGTCTTGAAGTTATTTTGGGAATAAGGTTTCATAAGCTCGGGGTTAAAATAATATTGTCAGGAACAGTTTAAGAGGGTCCATTTTCATTCGCCTATCGTCAACGTCGAGCATGGCTTAAGAGCTTGTTACTTCATCTTAGGCAATAAAACCGCGATGTTTGACGAAAAGGCAACGGGAAAAAAGAGAGATAACTCTTGAAAACTCTGTTACGAGTATTATTCGGTTATTCCGTGATTTACTCGAATATTTTCCAAAACTTGTTTCAGGAAATACGTGTCTTTTTTAAATCCTTAAAAGTTTTTGAAAAAAATAAGAATCTTGATTAAATTTGCAAGGCTTTATTGTTATAATTTTTTGACTTTTTTAATTTTTGAGTAAATTGTGAAGTGTCAAAGTTCAAGCAAAATAGCAGATTTTCAGAGGTGGATTAGTTAGATAATATCCACAAGATACTGTGTTTCCAAAATATCAAATGAAAAATGTGTAATAACGTCATAATCGCGTAAGAGCGGTTGTATGAAAAACAGTGAAAATGTATGTCGAGTTGGATGCCCTTAAGAGTTGGTCTCTCAAATTGTACAATATAAATTAAGTAGTATATGTATATTTATTATACATTCATATAAATAAGACCTGAACCAGGATTCCTGGATCTGGTAAGGGTTGCGGGAATCCGATGGATGCGAGACACACACGACCGTTCATTGTGGCGACACTTGGGAGAGGCCTATGTCCAACAGTGGCCGTCTTTCGGCTGAAATGATGATGATGATGATGATGATTCATTTATAACATTATCAACTTAATTTGATTATTTCCTACGTCTAATACTTTTGCCAAAAAAAACTCCTTTCAAACTTTGATCTTTAGAAATATGTTTTATAAAAAAAAACTGCTGGTTAAGTCTTCTTCTGAAGATCACTCAATATTTCGCAAAGAAAAATGATGTTATAAGTCAGTGGGGCTCTATGTGGGCGCAGGCGGCAGTGCGAGAATGTGTGCATTTAACTTCGGCCAGATGTTATATATTTATTTATTGGCACGCTAATAATAGCATTACATACAGGATTTTTTGAGAAAAATGATAATAAAATTTAGTCACTGGTATGCATGCCTATTACAGGTATGCACAGCTTACACCATGTTAGGTATGACATTAATACAGATGTTCAAAGGACTATATACCTTAAAAATAATTCATAGTAACCTAGCAACGCTTTTGATATCTTCAGTAGCTTCTTGCCCTATTAATTAAATTAATTGTCTGACATTATTAATAGACCCTTGTGTTTAAGGACTGGCACTGATTGTTTAGGATTCCTATGGTTTTGTTTTGTTAGTATCGTTCAGACAACCGTCTGTTGTTTTGGGTTAGGGTTACCTGTGGTACATATACGGTATATATGGTTACATAATATTTTTGGGAACAAAGTTGCGTAGAAAATGTAGGTCACGGGCTGCTTCGTACGCTCAATACGTGAACTTGCGCGTGTTATCCGGAAAAACCAAGGTTACCTACATAGCTCGACAAATCCTTGAAACTTAAAGTAAAAATGTCAATGTGTCCCGCGAAATTAAAATTTTGCTATGTGTTAATTAAAATATGACTGGCCGTAAGATTAAGTAATGAATGGCTATTTTATGAAAAAATCATTCTATACTGTTAGCTGAACTAAGAAGGTTGTATTGATGATATTAATCTATATATATAAAAATTAATAGCTGTAAAGTAGAGTGAAGTAAAGTAAAGTAAAGTAAAAATTTATTTGCATAGATTTTAGGAACATGAAATAAGATAGGTACAATAATTGAGTGAGCCTTGTACAATCCACCTTATGTTAGGCAAGCAGACATTAATGAGGTTGTTAACTTTAATGGGAATAATATGAAATAACGCTTTAAGGTTAGAAATAATCTTATAGAACTTTAAAACTCTACTAAATACAATAGGAATTTTAAAAAAAGCAGATCACAAAAAAATAAAAACAATATATTTATTTATTTATTTATTTATTAAAACTTCATGCAACATAAAGGTACAAAGGCGGACTTAATGCCTTAGGCATTCTCTACCAGTCAACCAAGGGTAGTGAAGAGAAAACATGGCAGGTGCATAAAAAAAAGGAAAGAATAATGAGAAAACAAGGGATCAAATGTATATATACATAAAATAAACATACATACATATTTAATATAATATAAACCTACATATATATATATTATTTATGTAAGGAAAAATTAAAGGAAAAAAAAAATTGAATAATGACTAAGAACTACGACTTTACTACTTTTTTTTTTGTACTATGACTTTGATTGAGGAATTGTAGGATATAATCAGCAGAAAAAGAAAAATCATTAGGTATGTCAAGGATTAATAAAAAAATAATGATAACAAAAAAAATGAATAATTAGGTAAGTATGTCAAAGAAAAATTAAATAATTATATGTCAAAAAAAAAAAACAATACATCATTAGGTATGTCAATTAATTAATAATATTAAATAACACAATTTATAAGTCAGCGTCATTTAAAAAGTCAGCCGACCGTTAGTCTCGCTAAAACTCGACAATGGCTGGACCGATTTGGCCAATTTTAGTTTTGAAATATTTGTGATAGTCCAGGAAAGGTTTAAATGGTGAGAAAATATGGAAAAAATCACGAAAAAAAAATCGAATACAACGCCATATCTAATTAAAATGTCATTTTAAAATAGTTTATGCTGGTTCTGGTAATGCCAGTAGATGCCGTTATCCTGTTGACAGTTTAGCTAAAATGTATCACAACATGGCTATTAGGTGGTACGAAGTTCGCCGGGTCCGCTAGTTATATTATAATTATAATTATATTATAATTTCATAAAAAAACATGTGTACGGCCTCCAATCATATTTTAATGAACATACAACTGGACACAGACCTACGAAATGCAAAAAACTTATTATAGGCATATTGCATTACATAAGCAGCATAATCAGCCTTTTAATGTTCCTACTGCTGAGACTCAGGCCTCCTCTCTCTAGGAGAGGGAATTGGCCGTAATCCACCACGCGGGCCCAGAGCGGAGTAGTAAATGTCACATATCTTTATTATATATTTTTGGTTCTAGGACATGCCGGTTTCCTCACGATGTTTTCGTTCACCGTTTTGAGAGCAGTGGTGATGAAATAAATTACACAAAATAATGCGCCCGGCTGGGTTTGAACCCGCGACCTACAACTCGTAAATCGGGGCCGTTACCACTTGGCCACCACTACTCTATTGACTAATGTAAGTACCCAACTTTCATCATCACCATCATTTCTGCCGAAAGACGTCCACTACTGGACATAAACCTCTCCTAAATGACACCACACCGACCGATCCTGTGCGTCTCGTATTCATCAGATTCCTACCTCCCTCACCAGATCATCGGTCTACCTTGTAGAAGGCTTGGGACTCCCACAAGATGGCTGTATTCCGATAACTTCCTAACTTAACCCCTCGAGCGCCGATTGTACATACAAGTACGTTTGTATTACTTGAATGACCTTGAAAAATGCTTGGTTTCTATATCATTGTTTTTC
This sequence comes from Mythimna pallens, assembly GCA_961205895.1. Lineage (NCBI taxonomy): Eukaryota > Metazoa > Arthropoda > Insecta > Lepidoptera > Noctuidae > Mythimna > Mythimna pallens. The sequence continues at coordinate 9,234,493 of OY540849.1, read as the reverse complement.
CTAGAAAAATCCAGAAAAAGTTTTTTTTTTGGGTGATTTACGTAAAAACGCGCAATTGCGTAATAATAATACCCCGAGACGCCCAAGGGGGGAGACCACAATGATTTATCTAACTTTACTAAACACCCGTTGGCTTTAAGTAAACTTCATATAAAACTCTTTACGTCAGAAACCGACGGGAGAGGCTCAAAGATTTACAAACTAGTCAGAACTAAGATTGATAGAGTGAGGCTAACCTTTTGAGCGTTAATATGAACGAACTTATGAAAGAGAAAACGATTTAACATCATTGTATACGTTGCTGTATTATAGCTATTTGATAATTTCCAACCAAAGAAGCTAGTATAGCTTTTTTGGTTGGAAATTATCAAATGGCTCCTCTCTTTAGGTGGAGCAAGAGGTAGCATCAGACTTTCACAGACAATAAAACTTACAGGAGTACCAAGGTTACCGATATAGCTCGAAGAAACGCCAAACTTGAGTGGCCGAGGCTGCATTGCTCGCAGAACAGATGGTCGATGGGGCCGAAAGGTTCTAATTCTGATAAATAGACCCGGCGTTGGATGGCATTCCACAAGGTGGACCGATGGCCTGGTGACGTTTGCGGGAATCCGATTTTTTTTTCGGTGGGAATGTCATCCAGTGACACTCCACGCTCTTGGGCGAAGCTTGAGGGTATGTCAGACTTTTACTGACTAAAAATACACTCCTGTTCCTTCATTGCCTTATCTCATACCAGGGCCGAATCTTCCTTTCAGAAGCATACCCTTGGACCTTATAGGCTTCGACCCTGCTGGGCCCCTACGGTTGCTAACATCTTCTTGAGGCGTTGAATAGTACACGCCATCGACGACTTGGGCTCGGTCCGGACGGTTACCGGAAGATCGGACGGCGTGCTACCCATTGCTCGCCGCCCGCAAGCTCGCACCTACGGTGGCCGGGATGTGAGACGCATAGGACCGGTCGTTGTAGCGAAACTTTGAGGAGGCCTATGTCCAGCAGTGAACGTCTTTCGGATGAAATGATGGTGATGATAATGATGAAAACCCCTCTGTATTCTTTCAATTGCGTTTTGCGTTTCAAGGCCACAGAGACTCATTCAAACAATCTTGCCGAATAGGCATTATTCTCTATACACCACTAGTTTTTAACTAGGACAAATACTTAAAGGGCTTATTAGAAAAGGCCTTGTTATTATTTAAGTGAAGTCTCAATAAATAATATTCATAAACAGAAAAGTTATTAGCGTTTGTTTATATCCCAAAATGTCACTCAATTTATGGAAATATTGTACAGAAATATTGATTATGAATGAAAAACAATGGAAAAACACTGCACGTAATATTTTCTAGTAGCAATTGTTACGCATAATTGATTCAATTATGAATTTACCAATTACGACAAATTTTGGTAGACAATTTCGGGATTTAGTTTTTTTTTACTTTTGACTACATAAATATGATCAGTAACGGGTAAAGATAGAGCCCAATTTTTTTTTGTATTATTATACAATAGTGGTGTATACCTATCGCTTAAAAATATACTCGCTTGGGATAATTTTCTGCTTTCACGCAAGCTAAGCCACTGGCAGAAGCTAGTCATGATTTTAACATAAATTCCTTGTTCAGCTAAAAGATTCCATAAATTCCCCTAATACGCTAGAATAAATAATTAAATCAGAAACAATTAAACCGTTCCGGTCTACAAGATCCGAGCCACCTCCTTTACTTACGAAAGTTGAGAACTTTTCACTTTGTATACAAGGTGCTTTCCTCTTTGGTTACATGCTGTTCCCATTTCTGTAACCTCCGTATTTTAGTTACGACCTCGTTAACGGCTATATAAACTCATGCGTATGTTCTGGAGGTTGGGCAGACTTCAAAGTGAAGTGTATATAATGGATTTTAATGGGAAACTTTGATGTTTGACGTGGTATTTAGTGCTGGATTGTGACATGTTTTAAGGCATGTCTGTGCTCAATTTGATTGATATGCTCTTGTATGGTAAATGTCATAAGTCGTCGATTTTTTTATTCTAGGATATGCCAGTTTCCTCGCAACGTTTTCCTTCACTGTTTTGAGAGCAGTGGTGATGAAATAAATCATCTCACGACCTACAACTTGTTAGTCGAAGTCGTTACCACTGGGCCACCAATGATCAGTTTTTCAACTGGGAAAGGAACTTTTAGTTGCCCTTTACGTCCTAAAGTCGCGATGACAGGGTAACAGAAAAAAATAGCCGTGTGTATTTAAATACCATACAAAAAACTCCATACTGTAACCACACTAAAACCACTTACATTAAAATGTTTTGTTCAAGGAAACTCCACAACTGTCATAGTTAAGAACAGGGCTATTCTAGATGAGATAAAAGCTGAGAGAGAGAGATGGCTCAAATGCTTGGCTCTTGGCCAAAGTTGATGCATCTAATAACTGTCACTATAAATTGGTTTGCGAGGAGACCTTGTACATTGTTGAAACAAACGGTTTCTTGAGATACAGCGGCGGCTTTTGTATAAATGTACTATTGTTTCTAGGAGTAAAAGGTTATTTAATGGGACTCTATTGAATAACTAGAAATGATAGTCATCATCGCAAAGAGTATTTTCGTTTGTTTGAACGCGCCAGATCAGATTGGAAAAATCAGGGATAGCTAGGTTCATGACAAATAGTACAGGCGATATAACATCACGCTTTGACCGTTAGAGGTGGAGTAGTCACTAAAGAGGCGGGGGCAACCGCAGGGGACAGCTTCGCCCCGGGCACTGGTTCAGTAGGCCATGCTCCGGAGCGAAGGTTAATGGTAGGCGGTTGCCTCCTGCTGCGAATGCCAGCGAAAAAGACGACCGCACGTGTGAAGGAACGGAAATTCTCACGCCCCAGCCACCGCAGAAAAATAGAAATACATAGGTACACTTACAATAAACATTTACTTACATACATTTACGTACTACCATTGTCAGCGTAGAAATATTAATTAAATAAACTAAGTGCATACAAATCATAGTCATAAATACACCAATTCATTCATTTATTTTCTAATCAAATGAATGAATTTGTTTTTAAGTTTAGAATTTATAATTTGATACAGTGATATTAGGATTATTGGTAGAGTCAGACTCAAATTAGTTTCAAATTTCTGATCACAAAACAAATAAGTATAAAATACTGTGGTGACCATGAAGGTCACATTAATACTATTAACTTGCAAACTGGCAATATATACTTTTAAGGTTTATGTTTTAAAAAGTTTAGGATGTTATCTTACGAGTTGTAGGTCGCGGGTTCAAACCCAGCCAGGCGCATTACTTTGTGTAATTTATTTCATCACCACTGCTCTCAAAACGGTGAAGGAAGACATCGTGAGGAAACCGGCATGTCCTAGAAACAAAAATTCGAAGACATATGACATCCACCAACCCGCACTGGGCCCGCGTGGTGGATTACGGCCCATTCCCTCTCCTATAGAGGAGGCCTGAGTCCCAACAGTGGGAACATTATAAGGCCGACTATGCTATGCTATGCTAGGATGGATAGATGAAAAAACAATAGTGTTAAGGCGATGTCAATAAAAATCTAGACTTTATCTATTTATGTATTATCTATAAAAATAAAAGGACAAACTGATTGACTGACATATCAACGCACAGCCTAAACTACTGGGACTACGAGCGTGAAATTTTGCGCAAAGCTGCCTTTTATAACGTAGGCGAGCACTATAAGAGCATTTTCCAAAATTCACTCCCTAAGGAGATGAAACGGCGGTCCAAAGTTTGTATGATGAAAACCTTATTTCACCCGGGCGAAGCCGCTGACAAAAGCTATTTTTATATATAAAATGTATTGGAAAATGCTTCATATAATATAATAAAAGTATAATTCAACCAGAAGCCTTTCATTTGCGTCTGTATCACAATACCAAAATACTGAGCTATTTGAAACCCATTTTACAATATAAATAAAACCAATTCATAAAATGATTCGAACGTTGCAAAAAAAGACCATTCGCTTATAATTTAATCGATTCAATTAGCTTCCCCGCCATCGATTCTGTGGAGGCAGTGGTTAATCGGTTAGAATCGAATCGATAAGATCGCATCGCTACGGCTCGGCACCAAAATTCAATTCTGCTAACAAAACAATCTGAGCTTAGGAGCTTAGAAAGTAGGGGAACTTCGGACGTGTACCGATGCTTTGAGTAATTTGGAATTATAATAAGATACGAGTACTCGCCTGTAGTGATCGAAATTGGATAGTAACTCACCACCAGTAGCGTAAGTAGGTGTGGGTGAAGTGGGCCCTCGCCCAAAAGCGCATCGCACCAGCAAGGGCTCTAATAAGAACGAGGTTTTTTTATATTTCCTAGGCTCGCGTTTGACTACTATTTCACCTGATGGTAAGCGATGATGTGGTCGAACACTGGGTTGCGTTGCGATAGTCGCTGTCTCGTTTTCCAATTTTTGAAAGAAAAAGCCTCGCTGATGTGCTTTTGCTCACGTCTAAATTAGTCCACGCTACGCCTCTGCTCATCACACTAATATTATAGAGGCGAAAGTTTGCCAGTGTGTGTGTCTGTATGTTTTTTACTTCATCTGAAGGGATTTCGTTGAAACTTGGTACAAAGGAAGCCCAAGTCCTGGAATAGCAAATAGGACATTTTTTTATTCTGGAAGTCTGTTTCCTTAGGATAATCTTCTACATGCGCATGACATGCGCTAAATTATATTCAAAATTCATCCCCTAAGTGGATCAAAAGGGGTCCAAAGTCTTTATGGAGATCCCAAAGCACTTTCAGGTAGGCGAAGCCACTGATATCACCAGGAAATATACTCCCAGAATAAAAAGTTTACTCTATTCCTTGGCATAATTGTAAACTGTATGTTTTTTTGTATTGAAATATCAGTTGTAAATTTGTAATCTTGGTATGCAATAAAGTATATATAAATAAATAAATAAATAATTTTCCTACATGCGCATGGCGTGCGCTAAAGGATTTTTCAAAATTACCTCTCTAAATATATAGACTTTGGACCCCCCAAAGTCTGTTTTGAGAAACCAAGGTACTTTCAGGCAGGCGAAGCCGCTGCCAGCAGCTACTTAATATTATTTCATTCTGCACTCGTTTCTCTCATAAGCTTTCATCATCATCTACAGTCCCACTTCGCCTACTACTGAGCACAGGACTCCTTTTCTTTCACCAATTTCCACATTTTCTGTGCCATTCTCATCCAGGATCTACCCACGATGATAAGAATATATGGTCTACTCATCTCACCGCCAAACAACCAATATTTCTGCTTTAGTTCCTTGGAGGCCACTCGGTCACCACCTTACTCCACCTATCATCACTCATTTAAGATCTGTTATACAGTTTTCCTATGTCAAAAACTTTCACTCATCTTCGGACTTCAATAAGCTGTATATGACGCATCTCACGCTCCACGGAACAAAAGTTTTCTCGCTCAGAATAATTTTGATTCAACAGAACAAAAAGCTTTTGTTTTACTGTTGATACTCGTATTATAGGCTCGCACTTGACCACTATATCACCTGACGGAGAACAGCAATATGGTCGACAATGACACACGCTTGCCTAGAAGTAACCTATTCACTCATGACATAAGATCCCTAGGTTGTAACTATCAGGAAACACAGACTCCGGCAGGGAATTCATAACCCTTTCCTAATTTGGCGTGTAGTGTTCCACGCGCGGCTCAAGGATGTCAGCAACCGTAGGGGCCCAGCAGTGTCGAAGCCTACGGGGGCCAAGGGTCTAATTCTGAAAGGAAATTCGGCAACTGGCATGAAAGGCAACGAAGGAACAGGAGTGGGTTTTTGGTCAGTAACAGACACTATCTCCCGCTCCGCCCAAGAGCAGGGTATGTTACTGGATGATGATCCCACCGAAAAAAAACCTTTCCTAATTTTATTGTAGATGACTTCCAGTCAAACCGTATGCAGTTTAATGGCCAGTATTTTACACAGAGCCATGAGCTATCTAACCGTGATAAACCAGTAACTGGGTAAAACGATACCCCTTGGCAAGAATGGTGTCAGATCTTTAGACTTCTCACTTCCTCAAGAGAGATTAGTTACTTTTTATTTTACTGTTGTACTGTCCTGTGCGAGTCACAAATAAATATTTTAATAAAATCAAAATTTGAACTTTGGCATGAATATTTTAACGAAAGGTCGAAAGAAACCCGGTTTCTGAAAAGCCAACTATTTAACTTGATTTTTTTTTGGATTCCATGGACTGATTTTAATCTTAATAGAAATTTAATGGCTTCTTTGTGAACATATTCCATCAAACAAATATTCCTTAATGAAGAAAGTTCTGTCTCAAAATTGTAATGACTATGAAGTGATTGATGATGTTGCTTATATCTTGATGGCGTGTTTCCGGAATCAAAATACGGGAATCGTAGTGTTTGGGCACTATAAAATCTACCTACCGGCAAACCTTGAACCCTTGAACCATAAATTCTAAAACATGTGACATTCATTACCCGCACTAGAACGCGGTGAAAGGAGGCCTGAGTTCCGCCACATCTTTTTTCGCGTTGCCTTTTCGTCAAACAAAGCGTTGTATTGCGTAAAATGAAGTAACAAGCTTTTAAACCATGCCGATGTTGACGATAGGCGGTGTGAAAAAGGACCTTCTTAAAACTAAACCATACAGTTTTTTAACTTTGTAGGATATTGGAAAAACGAGGATTATATTACAAATGCCAACATCATAGATTTTACAGTAGCATAATCAGCCGTTTAATGTTCCCACTACTGGGATTCTCTTGGAGAGGGAATGGCCCATGTTTTGAAATTTTCTGTTCTAGGACATTCCAGTTTCCTCACGATGTTTTCTTTCACCGTATTTGAGAGCAGGGGTGATGAAATAAATTACACAAATTAAAATCCCTACTTGGGTTTGAACTCATGACGAACTTATAGGGTGGAGCCCTTACCACTAGGCAACCACCGCTCATAAGAAAAACTGTATCCTTATGACAAAAATATAATGTGTATGAGAAATGAACCTTTAACACCAGACCACTAAACAACCCAATTATTTTTCGCGAAACAAAAAAAAATAGTCTCCAATTCCTTGCACGAGCCAGGTTATTCAATTTCCAACTTTATCCCAATAAAACTTAAGTGCAAAACTGAATCATTCACCGAAACTTCTCCATTCCAAATTGTTTCCTTTCTCTCATTTCTGTGTGTATCATTTATCATTGTAAGGAAAACCAAAGTGGGAAGATCCACACTCTATTTGTCATGAGTCAGCTAGCAATCAAGTAGCGACCTTATTAGGAAAAGGGCTAATAAATGGAGGAAAGTATTTGTTATACTCAAAACTACTAATACTTAACGTAAAAACCTGTCAAAATTTGACATTATAGAAGAGTTTGAAACGTTGCCGTAGTCACCTATGGACTCTAGGGCTGTATTTCACCGGGACACCATGGCGGCGCGACCAGTAGCGCCACCATGGTGTCCGTAAGCTAACAAACACTACAGACAAGACACCAGAGTCATACCACACTGAGCCCTTACACTCTATTTGGCGGGGGCGTCACTGGCGGCCAGACTGGCGTCCGAGCTGATCGCGCCACCAAATTGGTTGCGCAACCAAACGGACACCAGGTGAGTAACTCTCTATAGAGCTGTATAAATTTTGTTGGTAGCGGTGACTGGTCGCGCCGCCATGATGTCCCGGTGAAATATAGCCCTAATGGGTTAAAAACTTTAGATTTGAATTTGGAGTATTTAAGTTTTTTTGCAATTTGCAACTCAATGTCGGGTAATATGGTAATAAAAAATACAATGACGATAACGACATGTACGTGCGTGTTCATGTGCTCGCAGAACAGATGGCCGTTGTGGCCGAAAGGTTCTAGAGTGGTGACCGCGTACCGAAAGACGCAGTTTTGGAAGGCCTCCCACAAAATGGACGGATGATCTGGCGAAGGGTCGCGGAGACCTATAGATGCAAGATGCACAGGACCGTTCATTGTGGCAACACTTGGGTCCCCCCAAGTGTTGCGCCATGTCCACCAGTGGACGTCTTTTGGCTGAAATGATGATGATTTTCTTGTCGGTAGTGTAATTAAAAACAATTAGTATGTCTTCATACTTCAAATCAAAAACATCCTAACTAGATTTACGAATATTGGCAATCAAACTAATTTACATTCATCCAATAACCATTAATTCCAATCTAAATGTATTCCAGAATGATGATCACTCATTAAACTCGATTCAAAATTAGATTTGAATATAGATTAGAATTTAATCTGTTCTAGCATACCAAGAATTTCGGTCATAAATGACAATCGGACTCGATTTTCCCATTAAAACCATGGGGTACAATATACCCCTGGAACAAAGAACTTGTAATATTTAACACATGGACAGCTTTAGGGTACAAATTGGATAGGGAGCCGTCTGTCACAAATCACGCGGGTCATGTGCGGAGTTTTGTCCTTCGTAACTTTGAATTGGGTATCATCCCCTGTTTATTTTGATGCAATAATTTGTACTAAAAAACAAATAACACTGAAAAGAAATAATTTTCGGAAACCAGTATCAAAAAAGCACACTCAGTTGTACTTGTACTTTTAACAAACTACAACTAAGTATGCTTTTTTGTAAGTAAGGTATTTTTTTTTTTCGGTGGGAAATCATCTTATGGCATCCTTGGGCGGAGCGGGAGATAGTGTCAGATTTTTACTAACTAAAAACCCACTCCTGTTCCTTCGTTGCCTTTCGTACCAGGGCCGAGTCTTCCTTTCAGAGTCAGACCCTTGGCCCCATTAGGCTTCGACACTGCTGGGCCCCTACAGTTGCTGACATCTCCTTGAGGCGCGCGTGGAACAGAACGCGCTGTCGACGACTTGGGCTCGGTCCGGACGGTTACCGGACGGTTGAACGGCGAGCTACCCATTGCTCGCCATCCGCAAGCCCACGCCTACGGTGGCCAGAAATCGGGATCAAAATCCCGGCGGCGGTTGGAGCGGAAGGACCGTTGCCTCACGCGATTGGCCGCCTCCATTGCTAGCATTGCTACTTCGCAGAAGGAGGCGACTGCCTGCCAGGCGATCATGCCGATCCACAAGGGCACGGCACGGCAGGAGAGATCGCCGCCGTAAGTAAGGTGTAGGTATACATACATACAAAAGGCAAAGTCCTGACTTTATCACTAACTCATCAACTCCGAGTTTGTGTAGGACTTAGAGCTATAAAATTATGCGCAGTTTCCTTTTATATTGTATACAAAGAATAAAAATTTCCAAAATTCACCCCTTAACGAGATGAAATAGGGGTCCAAAATGTGTATGGAGAAACCTACTTTCACAGTGACAAAGTTAGCTAGTCATAAATAATAATTTTCTAGAAACCTATCCATAGATTGTTCTTTCTGTTGTCCTATTATGAAGAACATAGTCGGTTTTGACGGAGCTTGACGGGTTTGGGTAAGATTACAGCCCCTCTAGCCAAGTTACAACCGTTTCGTGTCGAATTCCGTTCTCTTATCGGTAACGCCTCGGTGTCAGCAATTGTAGAAAATGATAAGTTGGTAACCATGTAAACGCGCCTGAATCGGCCGCTCTTTCTACAATGTCGTTCTACAATAACAAAGGATGTAGAGTTGAACATTGTAGAAACGATAGCAATTCATTCTATCATTTTAAACGATGTGAACTTGGCTACGAATTTTCTATTCGTTTGTTCTGACCACGTGACTTAACGTTGAGATGATGTCTTTCCCATTTGATTAGTTAACGATTGCAGATTATCAATTTGGCTAGGAGTGCAGGTACTCACTTGACACTTTACTGTAACTCTCAAGTCAGGCCCGCTAAATCCTACAGATGGTACAGATTTGTTATAACAGGTAGACTCGTCTTTGATTGAGGCTATTGGCCTGCGGGTCTCAAAGGTTCAGGAAAAGTGGCTAAAAAAGCCTTTACCTTCAAATAATTTAGCCTTTGATTAGGTAAACAAAAAAAAATACCTAAAAGAATAGAAGAATAAAATAGTATTTATTCGATGCAGACAATACAATACAATGCAATAGGCAACAACAACACAAAAGAAAGTACAGATTTACAATATATTTGCGCTGAGCATGCCCGAACCGAAAGGGAATTGCCTACTTCAATACTAAAGTCTCAACTTCCATTCAAGTTATTCAATGAAAAACTTGTGAATCTAAAAATGGCTTTACAAAAAATGTACAAACTAAACTAATAAATTGGTCTCAAAGGTTGTTGGGCCAACTGAGTGGAGGCAAAAGCGAGCCAGAATTGCGTTCTTTATTAAAATTTCATTAAATCCGTTGAAAGTCGATGTACTCGAGTTTCGAGATCAAAAAATCATAACGGTCGAATGATGACTTTCCCTGCGAAGTAAATTTTGTACCTTTTCATGAATATTTTGGTTGCAGTGTAAGGTTGAGTGATTAAGGGCATCCAACTCGACATACATTTTCTCTGTTTTTCATACAACCGCTCTTACGCGATTATGACGTTATTACACCTGTTTCATTAGATATTTTAGAAACACAGTATCTTGTGGATATTATCTAGGCTTTTATTGAAATCAATTTACAAATTTGTGTAAAAATAATTCAGTAAAGACCTCTGAAAATCTTTTATTTTGCTTCAACTTTGACGCTGCATAATTTACTCAAACATTTAAAAAGTATAACAATAAAAGCCTTGCAAATTTAATAAAGATACTGAATTATAACAATTATTTCAAAAACTTTTAAGGGTTTAAAAAACACGTATTTTCTGGAACAAGTTTTACTCGTAGCGGTTCACTTGCTCGTAGAATTGGCGAATAAAATTATGGAACCCGAGATCAATGCCTTTCAATTCATCACGTTTAATTTGAAGATCGTATTCGGGTATCCAATAATGAAATACCTGGAATATTTCGTCTAAAATAGATCCAAGCCAACATGACTATCATTGGTTCGTAGAAAACAATACCGTTTCATTAAATTACATAACAGAATCAAATCTTCTGTTTTGTGCAAAGAATATTAAAACACTCTACATTTCTACTATATAGGTATTTTTTTTTTATTCGGTATAAACCAGTGCTTGACTGCGATCCTACCTGGTGGTAAGCAGTGATGCAATCGTTGATGGTGAGGCGCACTAGTTTATTAAGAGCCTATTCACTCTAGCCTTGAAGGCACCTAAATTATAGTTGTAGTAGTTATTAGGTTTCAGGTGGACCGATGACCTGGTGAGGGTCGCGAGAATCCGATGGATGCGAGACGTACAGGACCGGTAGTTATGGCGACACTTGGGGAAGACCTATGTCCAAAGGTTGACATTTCTACTATATGTAACTGGAATAATACACACTCTTACGCACCCCAATTAGAAAATTAAGTTACTATCTATCTATCTATAAGTGTATTGTAATACTCGAGAACGGCTGGACCAATATAATAAATTTTGGTCTTGAAATATTTGTGATACTCCAGGAAAGCTTTAAACGGTGTTAAAATATAGATAATTAGAATACAACGCCATCTCTAATGAAAATGTCATTTTAAAATGAATTATGCTGGTTCTGGTAATGCCAGTAGATGGCGTTATCCTTACTATTAGGTGGTACGAAGTTTGTCGGGTCAGCTAGTCATTAGTATTATTATTAGTATAACGGGCTGGTATCCGCAACTCCACGACCAAGCGCGTATTTTGCGTACGGGTGGGACAAATGCGTCATTCGAGCCACCCCAGCTCCTCCAGGAAGGCCAGCAGCGCCTTGGTGTTATTGACCATTTCGCGGAGGTTACCTGGGTTTCCGAAGTATTTTGCCCTGTAGCGACCTGTCTAGCGACAACTGGGCAGCTCAGAAGCAGATGTGCTGCTGTCTCGTCCTCCTCCAAGCAGGCTCTGCACGGTGGGCAGTCAGCTAGTCATACATAATTATTACTTATCCTAATTGTAGGCAAATAATATGGACATCGACGCACTACCGTGTTGTCTATGGTCATATGGTGCAACACAGTTAAGTCCGAAGCACACATGGCTTGCCAGGGAAACTGGTTTTTGTATTTTTGTAAAGAATTGTGCGTCTGTTCAGGCAGAATAAACCAATCAATCAATCAATCGTTTATTTTGTAAAACACAGGTGTACATAAAAGAAAAGTAGTGCACTATGTTTTGCCAAAAGAATGGCGTACAAAATTAAGGCAAAAAGCCAAGCAAATAAACATGTTTTCTTTCTTTCTTTTTCTTTCAACATTGGTAACGCATCGGTATTGGTATATACGCACGCATACACGAACACAGGACCGTTCATTGTGGCGACACTTGGGGGAGGCCTATGTCCAGCAGTAGACGTCTTTCGGCTGAAATGATGATGATGATGATACACGAACACGCTAGTGACGCCACCAAGATTTATCAAGAATTTTTCATAAAAGTTATTCGTTCTAAAAATAATTCTAAATTATCTATTTTAAAAACAGCCGAAATCAATAGCCGATTCTGAACATATTACTTTCAGTAGGTATGTGCGTTTTTTGTAGTAAATAATAACAATATTTTTTTATTTTGGGTAACAATGAGACTCATATAGTATATAGTAACAATAAACAAACAAATTATGTTACATATTTTATATAAACTAAATATATAAACTAGGTACTACATAATTTTATAGGCTTGGTTGTTTCAGCAATGAATAATATTACATTTCATTTTTGTATCTTTGCCAAATATGCTTTGACATTACATGTAGCTATGATTAACCCGTCATAAGTCAGGGGAAATATAATTGATATGTTTACATATTTAGATATTTTTGAAATGTTTAAGCTTCTTGGACACCTAATTTACGTTCGTCGGAGTTACTGTATTTCACAAATTAATTTTCAAATTACAAATTGCTTTGCTGGTGTGCTAAAATCATGACTGTTTTTATTATTATTTTTAAGCATTTATTTGTCTCAGAATCCGTAAAGGCAAGAAAAAAGTAGCAGCTCTGTTCCTTGCTGGTTTTTGCTGCGGCCGGCCAACATAGGCAAGCCGGACACGTCGAGCAATAATTAGCTCGCCGTCCGATAGGGCCAAGCCCAGATTGACGGTGTTTGTGTTCCATGTGCGCTGTGAAAGAGTTACCACGACCCTGGAACCAAAAGGGCAACTGAAGGAACACAGTTGGTTTTAGTCAGTAAAATCTAACACTCCCTCTCTTTCGACCCAGAGCTGGAAAAGTTATTTAATGATATTCCATTTAAATAACCTAATCATAAATAGGTACCTACATCACCCTTCACGAAACCATCTAACCTTCAAATCTTAACTTGAAAAACATTTTCAATTCTCTAAATGCTTTTTCAATAAGTCTAAATACAAAATTATATATACATTCAAAGCCCATTAAAAGAAAAAACAAAAGCCTGTCAGCTGAAAAAACAAAATTTCTATTAAAAATAAATTCTTTAAATATCGTCGCGAAAATTGCTATCATTTTCAGAGGACTTAGTTGATTGGCGACACAGAATAGATTGGTACAGAAGGTCAAGTCTATATAGCGAGCAAAATGGTGCACACACACTTAGGGCAGAGGCGCGGCGGTGGCGTGGCAATGCATAGATTTATATGAAACTGGCTTCAAAGGTCAGCGTGGCATGAGGAACGACGTATGAGCAGAGCGGAGCTCGCGCGTCTGCTTTGGCGTAGTGTCAATTATATAATCGCTACATAATAAATCTAACAGTATGAGAAATTAGCATCAAAAAGATGTTGTCGCTGCTGTTCAGACATTTCGATTGCGAACGACACAAATATCTCAACTACACCACGACAGCTCTCACATTATAGGTACTACTCAACTAGCGCTGCGCGATCTGCCCACGAAGGCTTCAAAACCGAGTCTACGTTGCTACATCACTCACCGTGCCGCCGGCGCCACCGCCCGGGGTGCTCGTGTCTTCGTGTGTATCAACATTCAGAAATAAGAAATCAGAAACATTTATTTCAAATATACCAATTACAGGCACTTTCGAATTGTCAAAATGTCGGTCAGTCAAAAAAAAAACAAGTGAAGCTAAATTGGTCAGCCATCTTTGTGGCCTAAAGCGGGAACTACATTAGTTAGACCGTCGCACACGTGTGCCACGCTTGATTTGTATGTAAAGTCACGTCGCGTGGCGTGGATCTAATGTAGCTCTAAAAGTTTAGTTGCCATGTAAAATGTATGGAGGCCGACGCGCCCAGATCGACGTACGTGGCTTACGTGTACCCAATGTAGTTCTACCTTTACTCGTAGATGTGTACGTACAGCGATCTCAAACAAATGCCAATAACGATTGTGCTTGCACTCGCTGTACATGAAGTATAATTTTATCTTTGCGTGTGTATGTTTTCGCTCGTTGTATAGACTTGACCTTTTGTAGGTACAGACTATGTTGTCAGAGTACACGAGACGTTTTCGAGGCGCTATTATGTTACTTTTGTGGCGTGGGAACAAAGGGCTGTAGGCAAAAACGTGTAGGTACCTGGTCGATACCAAGTCGATCGATAGTATTATGTACAGCCATTTTGTTAAGGTTCTGTTGATTTGATTTTATTATTCATTCATTTGGTGTTTTAGTTCTTATAAGTCTGTAAATGGTATAATTGAATTAATCGTTTCTGATTTCTGATATGAGATCACAGACAGATTCACGATACCACGGTAACTCCGTTCAAGAAATGATGATATGAACTTCAAATACAGATAGCGGCACGAATCTTGAGCGCTCGGCGAAAGAGCGGGGATCGCTTTGCGCATCGTACACATCGGCGAGCTAATCACTGTACAAGCATTGCACCCACTAAAGAGACCCGATATTTCACTTCTGCGTACTTCTGCGCAAGTAGAACTGTAGAAGTCAGCGCTCAATATCCGTGCCGGTATCTGTAACCATCATTTACTTTATCCCCTTTTATAAGAGACATTCATCAAATTGTGACACATTTATTATACTTGAGCTCACAAGTAATTTACCAACGTAATGTAAAATATTATGGAGAATGTTATTGATGGATGAGCTTCAGACTCTAAATACAGGTTAGTACTGCTTGGTATAGGTACCAAGTACCTATGTGGACCTCGACCCGGTTTAGTATCTGCTATTATAGTAGACTCCAGTTTGAAAGTGGCGCCAGTGACTGAAAAGTTGAACGGGAATCGTTTGTCTTGGTATGGTCATGTGAAGAGGTGGGATGAAACGCATGTTACTAAAAGAGTTATGAGTTTACATGTGGATGGATGGAAAGGGAGAGGGAGACCAAAGAAAAGATGGAGGGATTGTGTGAAGAGTGATATGAAAGAAAAGGAAGTTAGTGATAGCATGACGAGTGACAGGGCAGAATGGAAGAAAAAAACGTGTTGCACGGACCCCAAATAACACGGGACAAGGGCAGGAAGATGATGATTATAGTAGACTCCAGTGTCCCACCTATATCTTTGGCTCTGCTGCCATGGTTCGTAGCTACGGCCTTTCTTGCTGTTATGGGTGTTTAAACACAAAACGACAAAATATTTTCTACGTATACTCAGTGAAAGCATGATAGGTTCCTAAAGTATAGTAATAAGTATTGTAATTTAAATTGAATACATCAATTGAGTATGTAGTAGGGACAATAATTGTAATAATATAAATAATTTAATAACATGGGAGCTACGTCTGTCAGCAAACTGCTATGCAGTTTGGCAGAAGTGTTTATTTATTGTAAAATTGTCTAAAATAAAGCACTTATTATTATTATTAATCCCTCGGGCATCCCGGAGTATTATTATTACGTAATTGCGCATTTTTACGTAAATCACCAAAAAAATATATAAAAAAAAAAAATCTGGATTTTTCTAGGAAAAACAAATATTAAAATTTTCGGTTTAAAAAAAGTCTAACAAACGTGTGTACAAAACGACAAATTAAGCGTTTTTCAAGGTCATTCAAGTTGTACAGACGTATGACAATCGGCCTTCGAGGGGTTTATTGATGATGATGACGGTGGGTGTTATTCCACCCACCATCCAGCAGTGACTTTTTCCAACAATTCCGCATAGACAATATATGATCTTTACACATCCCAGTAACGTGGTGAGATATTTAAGATTATACCTTCTATAATGACCATCGAGGACTATAGATAATCCATGTTTAGTATAAAAGAAATGCTTAGGTCATGGGGTCCGAATGCGCGTCTCCTTTTCAAGGAAATTTCACGCCGAATGATCGACACTTTGCGTGACCAAAGGTCTGGCTCGTTCTTTGCCCAAAGAATTAGCATTGCTATTCAACATGGGAATGCAGCCAGCCTTCTGCGCACATTTTTGGATGGCAGCGATTTGGAGGAGTACGCCTGAATGTTTGTTTAGGTTTAGTTTAAAAGTATTTATAGTTAAGTAAATATTTAAGTTTCCTACGTAATTTGTTAAACCAATATAATAAATGTTTAGTATTATATCTGCAGTAAATATACTAAAACTATCGTAACACTAGTGCTGTTCGAGACTTGGAAAAGCCGTCAACAAGATTGCTTCATTTTCCAATCATTGCACAACGCAAATTAGGTGTTAAAGGATTGGAATTGCTTGCTCGCCTCCTTCCGTAGGATGAAATTGTGTTTGCACAGTTTAGACACTGCAGAGGTTTGCGCCAGTGTCTGAAAAGTTGAAAGGGAATCGTTTATCTTGGTATAGTCATGTGAAGACGAGGGATGAGACGCAAGTTACTAAAAGAGTTATGACTATACTTGGATGGATGGAGAAGGAAACCAAAGAAAAGATGGATGGATTATGTGAGGAATAATATGAAACAAAAGGGAAGTGATAGCGTGATGAGTGACAGGATAGAATGAACAAAAATACCGCCAACCCCAAATAATACGGGATAAGGGTAGGAAATTGCGGTACTACAGAAGTTTGGCCTGTAATATAGTGTGCCAACCAAGCTCCTTGGGTGGATAGGAGAGAAGTTGCTGCCTTACGAACAGGAACACTCATTCCTATACTTAGACAGGCAGCGTTGGCCTACGTGGTTTTGCAAGAGCTACTAGGAACTGAAGAAACACACGTGGGTTTAATTCAGTAATAGTATAATAATAATATACCACAACTTTCACACAACGCCAACTAGTCTCAAACTAAGCAGAGCTTGTGGTATGAGTACTAAACATCTGATAAACATACTTTGGAGGTATGCGGAACAGAAAGTAAAGTCCCGCAAACCTCCTTTGTAAAGGGGAGGATCCTCCGACCAGATGGGTGTTGCGTCTGGTGGGCTACTGCCCGATAGATGATTTCGGGCTGTTCTATATGTTCCAATCGCGCTGAGAACTTTGATTGCGCGATGCAGGATTAGTTCTTATTGGACGCCACAGATGTTGCTACAATACTTCTATATTTCTAAATACATACATGTTATAAATAAATTACACCCAGAACAGAACAAATGATCGTGCTCATCACACAAACATTTGTCCTGGGTGGAAATCGAACCCACGACCTCCGGCGTAGCAGTCAGGGCTACTGACAACTAGACCAACAGGCCAGTAAAAGTCTAACACTCCCTTTCGCTGCACCACACGGAGGATATTTTTTTAAACCATACTTAGTTTATCCCACTCTGGTGAGAAGGAGTATGTAAGTTTGCTAATAGATTGTTTTTTTTTTGACATATTATCTTAAGAAAGTACTGAAACCCAAACGAACTAAGTTAGTTACTGTATCTTCTGTTTTTAAGGATCCGTACCTTAAAGGTCCCGACTGGATCTTCGTATCTTCGCCTCGTCTATCCATCTGTTTGTCTGTATATATATCAGCGGGCTGTATCTCTTAAAACGTAAGAAGTTGAAAGTTGTAATTTTCACAGAATGTGTATTTCTGTAAAAAATTAAAGTGGGTAAATACAAGAGACGTGTTTTTTAGCATTTTACGCTCGATTTTAATATTGTAATACGGAACCCTTCGTATGCGTATGCGAGTTAAACTTGTGAGACGAAACTTCGTAATTTTCGAAGTCACAAACGTGAAAGTTTGTACTTCGATTCAATTAAAAAGTAAAAGTTATTTGTGCCGATTTGTTGTTAGAAACGTATTCCTTAATACATCTGAGTTGCCTATGGGAAATACCATACGGCTTTATTATTAGTGGGATATCATCATAGAATTCCTCCCACTCTGGGCAGAGCGAGAGAGAGCGAACAAACATAGAATTATGTTCCTTCTTGCACACGGGTAAACCGTAGTCTACTCGAGTGTACATGTTCTGGAATAAGACGTAGAATGTTTCCCTAATTAACCTTGACGCTCTACATCCTCTCTTCTCCTTCGTTTTCCTATTCGAACTGTATGTCTAAGGAATTCTCTTCCATACACAAGAGTTAAGTTAGAACTACGTGAGACCGGCGCACACGTGTAACACGCCTACAGGCCTAGCCAAGTTACGACCGTTTCGTTTCGATTCTCTTTTGTCGATCGCCTCCTATTCCTTTGTTCTGATCACGTAACTGAGCGTTGAGATGACGACAGAACAAAGAAATCGGAGGCGGGGCCGACTAGAGGCGATCGACGAAAGAGAATCGAAACGAAACTGTTGTAACTTGGCTAGGGGGGCTGATTTGTAAATAGAACGACGTCGCGTGGCGTCCCGTGGCGTGGATCAAGTGTAGCTCTACAAGTTTAGTTTTCATATAAAATGTATGGAGACCGACGCGCTCAGATCGGCGTGTATGGTACACGTGAGCGCATATAGTTCTAGCTTTAGGGAACATTTCCTGCCAATATAACCCAATATAAGTATAAGTCAATATAAGTCAATGATAGCATGACGAATGACAGGGCAGAATGGAAGAAAAAAACATGTTGCGCCGACCCCAAATAACACGGGACAAGGGCAAAAAGATGATGATGATGATGATAACCCATAAATATGTGTGTATAGGTTTTATTTGTTGTAAATAATAATATGTTTATGTATAGTGTACTTGCACATATTTTTGGAGTTTATTTTAGTTTTAAGTATAATATAATTTATGTTACGAGTAGCTTAAGTTCTGTTGTATAAATGAGTTATCCTCATGTTTAGAATTTCTCAATATAATATATAATAGGATTGCTGTAAGAAACCCAATTGTGGTTTAAACTTACCTGCGTACCTGCTGTTCCATTTTTCATTGACTGTATTCTTTATTGGTGTGTACAATAAAGAAATTTATTTTTTATTCGTTTCTTTTAATGAATGGAATTGTTTCATATACGTTATTTAAGTACCTGTAGGTAAGTTTTATGTAGTAATGAGCACTGAAAAGGTTCTTTAGTGCCTAATTAGCGTAATTAGAGTTGTTTTAATTATGATTTTATATTATGGAATTTTCTTTTAAACATTACGGCACTTCCGTGAGTTTAATTACTCACTCAACAAAATTACTTTAGTGCCCATTTCTATGACGATAATTTATACATAGTACCGTGCCTTGGGTTGAAATATATATATATGAATAAAACTTATTTCATTCAATTAAGTGTTTAAATATAAGTAAGAACTAATTTCCAAACCTTTCCTTTTCTGACTGCTATGCCGGAGGTCGTGGGTTCGATTCCCACCCAGGATAAATGTTTGTGTGATGAGCATGATCATTTGTTCTGTGTCTGGGTGTAATTTATCTATAAAAGTATGTTTATCAGTTGTCTAGTACCCATAACACAAGCTCTGCTTAGCTTGGGACTAGACGGCATTGTGTAATAGTTGTGAAATAAAAATTAAAAAAAAACCGACTGGCCAAACATGGACATGTTTCCAAACACCTAAATTTTGGAAAACTCGTAAGGGAGCTTTAGGACATAAACTGACTGTATATAAAAGAGATGCTCAAAGACATTCGCGCAGAGATTCGATTGTCAGTACTTGAACCATTGATGTATGGTTCACTTACTGAGCAATCAGGATCTGTAAATACATGTTACGTGTTTTATACAATTTGTGTATATGGTCTTTGTAATTGTATATGTTTTTGTTGTTATGTTTATTGTGTGTGCTATGATCCTGTGATGTAAAATAAACGTATTATTATTTAAAAAAAAACCATTTACCATTTATTTATTTTATATACATAATTTTTTTATTTTTAAATATTCATTAAAAAAAAGCAATAAAAATACATTTAGAAATATAAAAAGCCCACTGGCTTCGGGAACAGGGTCCAAGCTACCGATGGTCAGGGCTCCTGAGAGAGGACTTTCCAAAATTCACCCCCTAATGGGGTGAAACGGGGGTCCAAAGTCTGTATGGAGAAACCTACTTTGACGCGAGCGAAGCCACTGGCAGAAGAAAATATATAAAAAGCCCACTGGCTTTGGGAACAGGGTCCAAGCTACCGATGGTCAGGGCTCCTGAGAGAGGACTTTCCAAAATTCACCCCCTAATGGGGTGAAACGGGGGTCCAAAGTCTGTATGGAGAAACCTACTTTGACGCGAGCGAAGCCGCTGGCAGAAGCTAGTTTATATATATAAACCCATGACTTTGATTCCCAACCAGGACAAATGTTAGTGTGATGAGCATGATCATTTGTTCTGGGTCTATATGTAATCTATATATATAAAAGGAGAAACTGACTGACTGACTGACATATCAACGCACAGCCGAAACTACTGGGACTAGAAACCTGAAATTTTGCACCAGGCGTTTATTATGACGTTGGCGAGCACTAAGAGAGGACTTTCCAAAATTCACCCCTTAATGGGATGAAACGGGGGTCCAAAGTCTGTATGGAGAAACCTACTTTGACGCGAGCGAAGCCGCTGGCAGAAGCTAGTTTGTATATATATATATGTATGTGAATATATGTTTATCAGTTGTCTAGTACTCATAACACCAGCTCTGCTTAGCTTGGGACTAGACGGCGTTGTGTGATAGTTGTGGAATATTATTATTATTAATTGTACCATCAACTATTTAAACAGTAATTGATTAACCATGATCGGGTGGTCAGAAGAAAATTCCAAGAAACAAAAATAAACAGCCTCAAGTATCAAAACGGTTGCTAGCCAGTCATCACAGCAACGATTTAGCCCCAAGCACCTTAATCAAACCCTTTATCAAACCTTATCAAAACAAGGACTAGAAAAACAAATCTGTATTTATAACACGGACTAATCTAGGGGCCGGAATTACACAAATAACAGTCGACGAACGGACGATAAGTCTCGGTCGCCGGTTACTGTGTATTCATGAATAAACAGGAGGCTAGGAAGATGGGTACAGCCCTAAGCTCGATAATAAAGGTAGGCAAGAGTTAGGGTTGACAAACGACGATATTTTTAGGTTATAAAACTACGACGATTGTAGATTAGCATAGTCATAGTATAGTCGACTTTATAATGTTTCCACTGTTGGGACTCTGGCCTCCTCCCTAGGAGAGGGTATGGGCCATAATCCACCACGCGGGCCCACTGCGTGTTGGTGGATGTCACATGTCTTCGAATTTTTGGTTCTAGGACATGCCGGTTTCCTCACGATGTTTTCCTTCACCGTTTTAAGAACAGTGGTGATGAAATAATTTACACAAAGTAATGCGCCTGACTGAGATTAGGCTGAGAATAAAATAAAATAGAATGGGATCAAATTTCATCATCATCATTTCAGCCGAAAGACGTCCACTGTTGGACATAGGCCTCCCCCAAATGTGACCATAATAACCGGTCCTGTGCGTGTCGCATCCATCGGATTCGTTTCTTCTTCGGAGGCCTTCCAACGCTGAGTTTTCCGGTACGTGGTCGCCATTCCAGAACCATCCGTCCCCATCGACTATCTGTTCTGCGAGCAATGTGTCCTGCCCACTGCCACTTAAGTTAGGCGATTCTTCGGGCTATGTTTGTAACCTTGGTTCTCCTGCGGATATCTTCATTTCTGACGCGATCACGCAAGGAAACTCCGAGCATAGCTCTGAATAAAAAATTAAAATTGGATAAAATTTGTTGTACACCAAAATAGTAACAAATCTGTTATATAAACTTTTTATGGGTACAACCGGATTGGATCTAGAACGCAAAGGGCTATTGATGGAACATAGGTAGGTTTTAGTCAACTCACCGTCCTGACCGAGCCCGAATCATCGATCGATCCTTTTTTTTTTGGTTGTTGAAGCCAAGAAAGCCTGATGTAGACAAAATTTCTTTTGATTCCAGCTTACTCCGTACCAAAATTCATCAAAATCAGTTCGGCTGTTTAACCGTGAAAGCGTAACAGGCAGACAGAGTTACTTTCACACAGAAACGTAACAAGTATAAGTTATTCATATGCAATTTCTAGGACTACCGACCAAATCGATAGCCTGATGAAGACCGACGATGACGTGGTGTGAAACTCGGACACGTTCTAAAAGATGCCACATCATGGCATTCAATTGCCCAGTTAGAAGATGAGTACCGATATATATTCCGTACGTCAGTTCAATTTATTTCCAGTTCCACAAATGTTGAAAGGAAATATCGCATTTTCTTGTTAGAGAAAATTGTGTGTGTTACGTGTGATTCCTATATTTGGCCGACTGTGCGGTGGTTCAATGTTTGCTGCCAGTTTACTTACTTTATTGGGTACCATTGTGTATTTTTTATTTATTTAAACTTATTTGCAGCAAAAAGATAAGAAAAAATCAGAATAATACTCTAATGAAATCTCAATTTTTTTATTGCAATATGTCTATTTAAAAGTACCTGACTGTGTCAGGCACTTTAAAATAGCACACTTTATAATAATTTAAAATAGAGGATGGAACAGCGCTTAAATATGCGTTTTAATCTACAATCATCAAGTACGAAAATACGTATTAGTTAAAAAAACTAACATTTACAAAAAAAAATGGGGATTATTTGTTTAAATCAAAATTTGTCAAAATTCTAGAGCATGGCGAACTTTTCTGAACTTTTCATTTATTTCTGCTACGAAATAACACGTATTTAAATCTATAATCCATAAAACACACAATTCGTTATTTCGAACAAACCTCTTGGCAATCAAGGAAGCCGAATTCAGCCATATAGAACCTGCCAAGTTGGGAGTAAAACATCGTGCGACGTGCATGCGTGCCGTGCCAAGTTTCCTCTGAAATAAATGACTGCAGTTACAGGATGAAGGGGAGGGAGGGGAAGGAGGAACGAGTGATATTGAACAGTCTTACTCAATTTTTGTAATGGTCTCGTCTTTTTCGTGTAAGGTTTAGTTACACGCTGTGCAACCTGTTTAGTTAAGCCGAGTATTCATTAGGCAACATTTGAAAGACCTATGATGATGAGTCTATGGGCTACCCCACAATTAACGGTCTTGTGCGTCTCCATCCATCAGATTACCGCAACCCTTACCAGGTCATCGGTTATGGAATGGCGACCGCGTACTGGAAGACGCAGCGTTAGAAGCTGTCTCCTACAAAGTGGACTGATGACCTATGATTATACTAAAAATATATTATTATGGTTAAATACCAATATATATGAACGCAAAACACATACGTTCCCTCCTCCACCCACAACCATTTCTCTTCGTCCTCATCCTCTTTAAGTTACTGTTTTCTAATGAATCATCCAAAGGTTGACTGGCAGAAAATGAACAACTCATAGAAAGGCTTCTCGTTTTTTTGCGACCCACATTAGGAGACATTTTGAGGTCTCTGTGCTTTTTGCACTCGCATGACTAAACACAAATGTGATCGACGGTATAATGGGGTCGCTATGATTTTAAGTTGTTCTTAAATTGTGAATTAAACCAAGTCTTTGATCTAACTTACTATAATTATGCAGTATGAATATCCTGTATATAATTGTGTACACTGCAATGAGGTTCAATCACCTATTAGCAAATCCGATGTTTACTAAATACATCGTATATGTAATAATTTACTGAGCATTTAGTTTTTAAATTATGAACGACTACTTGGAAACGCGCGCTCTCGCTGGACTGTTTCCGTTGACGTCATCTGTCATGATCCGTGCGACGAACGGCTTGATCGTATTCATTCGCTGGTGGAGACCGATCATGACAAATGACGTCATAGCGAGTCGCTTCATGCTCGTGCGCGTTTCTGGAACTAAAAATTGCTGTATCTTCGTAATTTTGGGTCCGATTTAAATAGTTTCTTCACAGAATTTACTGCTTTTTTTGAAGCTATAAGTCTGCATACTCCACAAAAATTATTACTGATCCTCATTCTGTCAATAAAGTCGATACCCAATAAATTATTTTTGTATGCATGTATACTTTGCTATTGTAGTGTATTATAGTTTATATATAAGTCGTTTATAAGTATTTATAGATTTTCAGGAGAAAATTAAATTATTTTCATAATAAAATAATCATAAAAGATAACATTTTCAGTTAAACATAAAAACACAGCCTTATTGTCAAGTTAGCTAAATGGTAGTATATTTAATGTCTTTGGCTATATCAAAGTATTTTTATGTATCATCTGTTGTCAGCTCTGTAGCCACAATCTCAAGTGAGCTTTGATGAAATTCCGAGAGAGGTCGCTACCGTCCGAAATGTTTGATTATCGACTATAACCCTTGCATGTAAAACTAAATATGGTTTGGATGTGTTAGTTATGCACTAAAATGGTACAAAAGCCAAAAGGAAATTTTACTTTCTTACTTTATTTATTTTTTTATTGATTAGAACCTACGTTGGTATGTACTATAACTAAATACAGGCACGGTCGATTTTGTGCCAACAAGTTTGATATCGTAAAGGAGTTATGATCAAATAATTGGCAACATCGAAGCTCTCTTAGATTTTTAATGGCCACAAGAGGCAAGTCGTGATTAAGCAAACTTTCCTTTACACAATTTTAACCGTAATCAGGAGTACACTTGCTATGACAGTTTAGTCGAAACATTTCTACAACTAATTTTTATATTTCTATAAATAAAAAAGTCCATAATTTTATTATTGAAATTCCTACACAGATTTTCATTCATTCATTTTTTGCGAGCCCGCGATTCTTCCTTACAGTTCTGGTAAATCTGTCCAGTTCGTCCCACCATCTCCTTCGTAGTCTGCCGCGAACCTATCGCACTATTTTAGGGCACCAATTTTGTGCTAAAAAATAAGAACTGATTCCTGCGCTCCTCCAATTAAGTATAGGGAACCACAAAAGCTATCTTTGAATTACAAATTTTAAATCAATTCTAACTCGTACTGTTTCTTTTGCCCACAGAGCTATGCAGCGCCGCAACCAAGATCCAGGCATCGTTCAGAGGTCACCAGGCTCGTAAGGAGAAGGAACAAGCCGACCAGGCCGTGAAGGATCAGGAGCAGCAGGATAAGGTTCCTACAACATGTTTAAGTTACAGGCTTCATTTAGAGGTCATCTGGCATCGTTCAGAAGTCACTAGGTACCATTCAGAGGTCAGCAGGCTCGCAAGGTAAAGGAACAAGCCGACCCAGTAGGATAAGTTTCAGAGATGTCGTTTAGAAGTCATTCATACATCACCAGCTCCACAAGCAGAAGGAGCAATTTGACCAAGCTGTGAAGGATCAGGAGCAGCAGTATAAGGTTCGTACAAAATGTTGAAGACATAGGCTTCATTTAGAGGTCACCTGCCTTAGGGCGGAATTCACCCGCTGGTGAATTCCGCCCTAAGTACTCGTCGTTCTAAGGTCACTAAGCCCGTAAGGAGAAGGAACAGGCTCACCAGGGTGAGACAAATATATACTAAATCTAAAAATATAAGATGCAACATAACTTTATTCTGTATATATCATGAAGACGGATGTAATGATGACGAATGAGTAAGTATTGTATGTTATAAGCTCCGACTAAGCTTATTGTCTTTAGCCAGGTATAATATCTATAAGGTACTAACAATAACCTACTATTGTGATATCGAAGGAGATCGCATGAGTAATGTATCATGTCTTATATGCCAATAGAATTTGAATTTGATAGGAAAATAAATAAATGGTTTTAAGTGAATTTTTGATAAATGATGATGATAAATGATAAATGATATTTATTTTGTAAATATGTAAAAAAAAAAAACACTTTTACACTTCAATTTTTTTTTTTCGTCATTTTAAACTAGATGAGGCCGGTGTTTCCTAGCTGACTACCCTGAGAAGAAACATTGAAACAAACTCAGGGGTCAAAGTCTCTTTTAAAGTCCGTAATAGTCAAATCACATGAGTACCAAACAGATTGGTCTGAAATGGTCTTTCGAAGAAAGAACCATACAGATTTGAGTGGACCTGGACAGATGATGTAACAGAAGGGCCGTAATGAAATATTGTGCCCTAAATTTATCTCCCTAAATACCACATCCCAAAAGTCTGTGCCTCGAGCCAAAGCTACAGCCCTCATATTATTTTCATCAGCTTAAAATGAACAATTAATATAGTTTACGCAACAAAACTAGACCTTGTAGGATTCTAAGGTCTTAGAACAATGTCAAGCATTTAGTAATCAATCAATTAAGACTATCTCAAATAGCTAGACATAGACCTTTCCAAAGTGAAACAAAACTTCCATTAATCACAAGAATTGACGTAATCCTCTCCCGTTTATTGGCAAATAGATTTAATCTTCGAAGTTTAGTGCTTTTGTTTTCAAAGTATTAAAGTTATTTGTTTTAATAATATCAAATGTACTTAACAAAATAAGTAATGGTTTTTTTTATTATTAGTATGCTCGTCTTTGACCACTATCTCGCCTAATGGTAAGCGATGATGGAGCACAATCTTTATTTAAACACACCTTGATTATAATTCACATTCAGACCTAACTTAAAAAAAAAACAAACATATGTTTCAAAAATAAGGTTCCTTTTCAAATACCCTCTTTTTAAATTACGTCTCTTTTTAATTAAGTGTGCGATATGTAGGTATTGTATAACATATTCCCCCAACGCGTGTGAATATTCACGATAAACTCAAAAAGTTTTTACCAATAGACAGAGTGATTCATGAGGAATGTTTAAGTTTAAGCTACATGCATATTACAGTAGACAAGCACCGAGAATTTCAAAGATTTGTAACACTATATGTAGATAAGGAAACACAAACTCTGATTGAGAATTCTATTATATTCTATTTACTTCTTATTTAATTCCCATATAAAAAACTGATTTTCATCCGTACCTACACTCTAACGTTCAGTTGAAAACCAGCGTCAGGCAACTGCTACGTAGTTGTCTGGCATTATGCTGAACTGGACCTATTTGGCGTAGCCGTGAGACATATTGTCATTGTTAATTTTTATTTCTACTTATTTATTTATTTCGTGTTTATTTTTAGTTTGTTAATCAATTATTTGGTGATTAATGTGTCATGGTGTGCCAAATAAACATTTTCTTTCTTTCTTTCTTTCTATTCCTTGAATGTCCGAAAAATGAAATTAATCACAAAGGTTTTGCGTGCCGATGAGGTGTTCACCATGTAACAGTGGTACACGATTCAACAATTCAGACCTTTTTATTATTTTTTTATTATTATTATTTTATTATTATTATTGATGGGCTCGCGTTTGACCACTATCTCACCTGATGGTAAGCGATGATGTGGCCGACGATGGAGCACGCTTGCCTAGAAGTAACCTATAAACTCTTGTCTTAAAGACGCCTAGGTTGTAGATATCAGGAAACACAGACTCGGGCCGGGAATTCTACTCCTTAGCTGTACGCTGTACCTCCCGGAAAAATTACTCACAACAACAATTCTAACAAGACCTTTTTCTTTTACTTTACAGGAAGACATCGAAAAGATTGACCTATCCGATCCTAATCTCAACAAGGCTGCGACCAAGATCCAGGCCTCCTTCCGCGGTCATAAAGTGCGCAAGGACGTCAAATAAGGTGACCATAAGGTCTACACAGGGCAGGACCGTCTCTGACTTTGCAAACATGATATTTATAAATAAAATCCCCCACTTAAATATGCTTAAAAATATATATATTGGACTTCTCCACTGACCGTTGATTTTCGGTTTAATTTAAAAAGAAGTTTCCTCAAAAAATCTCGACAAGACTCAAATACCGGTTCAGTTGTAAAATATATCCTCAATTGTCTCTTTATAAGGATATAACTGTCAAATTTAGAGGTGTTTTGTAGATCTAAATCGGGAGAAATTTGAGGAAACATCTAAGGATGAATTTGATGTAAATTGTTATCAATCATGTGTGTGATGTGAACTATAAAGGATTGATAATATATTATTTATGGATAGGTGGTTTGATCGTCCACCTATCCATTCGTCATCTCATAATGTATTATCAATTATATCTGTTCCTTCGAGTGTAGAGATATGGATATCTATGGTAAATGTTAATGAATAGTACATCTCTAGTCTGATAGTGATGTGAAAAATTTTGCATGGCTTTTATCAATAAGTCTTGATAAAAGATTTGTATTATATAATGTTGTTTTCAGTTATGATTTGGTGTTTGCAAAGTCAGTACATTTGAAATGTTTACTAATAAAGTAAAGTGAGTAATCGTGTAGAGTATGTCAATTCTCTACTCTATATTTGTCAATTTATGTCTCGTACTTATTGTTATATATCTAAAGGGTTGTGTTGTTTTCGCAAAAAATAAAACGTTTCTAAAGTTGTAAAGTCTATGTAAATTGAAATGTCATTTTGTGTTTGAGTAATGAGTTTCCATAAGAAAATAAGCAAAAATATAATTTATTTAAAATGGATTCGGTGAAAATGTTTGTTTCTTTTTTCTATAATTTTGTTTTTTATTATTCCCATTATTTTGCAAAAAGTAAACAATGTATCTTTTTCCAAACAATGTATTTGGCATTGGATTGACGTATCTCATGAATACCAAAGAGTAGAAAATACTGAAAGGAGTGAATTGAACTATTTATAACATAATAGATATCTATCCCGTTTTTTCTATTATAAATTTTGATCACACTACTTCGTGTACCTATTTAAGTAAAATATGGGCATTTTTTATTATTTTCATTAATTAAATAACATTCCATCTTCTTTTAATGTCTGTTGAGAAATTAATATTTTAATTTAGATTAATGTAGTTTTAAGATTACATAGTTTTAGTAGCAAACCAAAAAGCTTCATTTTTATCGTATTGTTTAAATAATTTATTGTGAAACAACCACAATATCTTATCAAATGATTTATTCGTTTATAAAATATTATGTATTTGTTTATTATTACACGATTTCGCTGGATTTTCCTGTAAATTGCTGGTATATTTAGGGTTTATATTAAATAAAATATTTAATATTCGCCTATATTACAAATTTGTTTTATTTATTTATATTACTATACTACCTTTATGTACCAATTTCGCAACATTATTAGTTATAAATGCGACGTAAGTATGAAAATAAGTCTAATTTAATACACTTTTAAAATATAGGGTGACTGGTAATTAGTGACCGATACTTAAACACATGATTGTATCCATGATTACAAACAACTTTCCCAAAGAAACTTTTTTTATAGTTTAATCACAATAACATAACAGCTGTTTGAAACTTTGAATTTCGCGTGCGCGCCACCTGATCAGCTGTTAGCGGCGCGGCGCCCGCGTTATCGATGACGTAAGCAATGTACCTACATATTTCGGTAAAATAATATCCAAAGACTATTGCTGCTGCTGTTTTGTTATTGTGATTAAATTAATTAGTATAAAAAAAAGTTTCTTTGGGAAAGTTGTTTGTAATCATGAGTACAATCACGTGTTTAAGTATCGGTCACTAATTACCAGTCACCCTATATTTTAAAAGTGTATTAAATTAGACTTATTTTTATACTTACCTCGCATTTATAGCTAATATAATGTCTGCAATTTTGCGATTTTCTGATAATAATTACAGTAACTATAAGTATACTAGGCATGCCTTTTAAGTTCTAAACGACAGAACTTAAAAGGCATGCCTAGTATACTTATTACTTATACCATATTTCCCGGCAATGTTGAACTTGGAATTGTTCTATATTCGAATGTGTTTAAATTTTGAATCTCAAAACAGTTGAAAGTATTAGGATTAATGCTATTGTTTAGTCACAGCGTCGATTGGAATCTGTCAGGTTACGTACGAAAATGAATCTTTCTAAGGAAAATGTTCGTGCAATAATTTTCTACAACTTTAGAAGAGGCCTGACACGGCTTCAGTGTTTTGAAGAGCTAACATCTGTATTCAGTGATGAAACCCCATGTCTGCGGACTGTCGAACGCTGGTATTTAGAATTCCAGCGTGGACATACTAGTGTTAGTGGCAAATCTCGCGAAAGTTGCCCATAATCCGCCGTCACTGAAGATAACATCATTGCTGTGAGACAACTAATTCTCGAAGATCGTCATGTGACGTATCGAGAAATAGAGGCTTTATTAGGCATCTCAGGGACCACCATTCAGAAGATCTTGCATGAAGCGCTAGGTGTGAGAAAGCTAATTTGCCGTTGGATACCGCATCTGCTTTCCGACGATCACAAGGCGGCCTGCGTCAGATGGTGTAAGAAAACTCTGCAAAGGTTCAACCGAGGAGAGTCAAATCACGTCTACGACATCATCAGTGGTGACGAATCTTGGATCTAAGCCTACGATCCTGATTCCAAACAACACTCTACAATCTGGGTCTTTCAACGAGCCAAAGCCGACTAAAGTTGTTCGTTCTCGAAGCACTTCAAAGAAGATGGTGGCCATGTTCGTTGGAAAAACCGGCCATGTTGCAACTATTGCACTTGAAGATCGTAGAACGGTTACTCTGCGTTAACCGTTCTACCATTCGGTATACCACAGTTTGTTTACCACAAGTCATCGCCGTACTTCGAAAATCTAACTCAAAGCGACGCATCATCCTGCACCACGACAACGCAAGCTCACACAGCGCTCGTTAAACGATTGAGTATTTGAAGCAGGAAAAAGTAGAAATCCTTGACCATCCTCGATACAGTCCTGACTTAAGCCCTAACGATTTCTTTGCATTTCCTAAAATTAAGAAAAGTTTTCGTGGTCAAAGGTTCCAGTCCGGTGAAGAAGCAGTCGACGCCTTCAAGTCAGCCATTTTGAACACCCCCACTTTAGAGTGGAATAAATGTTATAATAACTGGTTTGAGCGAATGGAAAAGTGTATTAAGCTACCTGGTGAATACTTTGAAAACCAATAAAAAGTACTATAAGGTTCTAGTTGTGTTTTTTTCTTCAAACGACAAAACTTAAAAGGCATGCCTCGTACAGCATGTAAAATAATAAACGCTCATCCTAAAGGTAATAAGTTAAAAACTGGCTACTGAATCGATTTCAACTAGGTACTTTTAAAAGACTTACATTACTTTACTTACATTTCTTAAATGGCAATGGGCAGGGCACATTGCTCGCAGAACGGATGGCCGTTGGGGCCGACAGGTTCTGGAATGGCGACCACGTACGTAACCGTAGCGTTAGATAACATTTTGTAACATATTCCACAACATGTCAAATCATCTTTCACGTGTCAAAAGTGCAAAAATTAAGACAATTCTTGTAAAAAATCTAAGTTACTGCAATTTAAAATAGAATCACAAAACAGATATAAGCTTTTTCATTTAAGTCCAGTCGATAAAGTCTTGTTAGATTTGATACCAACATTCGTTTATCAGTTGATAATGACAATATATAGCATATAATAATCAGCCTTTTTAATGTTTCAACTGCTGGGACTCAGGCCTCCTCTTCAGGAGAGGGAATGGGCCATAATCCACCACGCGGGCCCAGTACGGATTGGTGAATGTCACATGTCTTCGAATTTTTGGTTTTAGGACATGCCGGTTTCCTCACAATGTTTTCCTTCACCGTTTTGAGTGCAGTGGTGATGAAATAAATTACACAAAGTAATGCGCCTGTCTGGGTTTGAAGACCTACAACTCGTAAGTCGGGGCCGTTACCACTCGGCCACCACTGCTCTACATGACAATATAACTTAGGTCTAACTAAATAAACCACATGAATTTACAAACTCTCATAAAATAATTTACAATTCAATATCTGCCATTTACATTACGAGCTCATCGTTGATCAAGTGTGGATTTCCACCCATATCAATGTCAGTATTTAATATTGGATGTTTGCATAAAATTCCACTAATTGAAATAAAACCTCAAACGATTATCACACTAGTGTAGAAGAATATAAAGCTGAAAACAGCGTATTTGGTTCTGATTCAATATAATTTGACGCTATGAACAAATTTTTAATTATTGCTACCGATTGTAGTGCTTTTGTTTGAGTATGAAAAGGCATTGTTTTATGAGCGAATATTTCATTAGTATTCCACGCTGGACTGATTAAAAATGTTATTATTCGTGGTTCATTTAATAATGGTATTATTCATAGTTATTATGACAATGTATATTATAAAACGTTGCATTTTCTGACAATTATAGGTTACTACTACACGAGAATACTGTTCTGTTTATCTGAATTTGTAGCAAAAGGGATTTTTGAAATTATTCCAGTCAACCATAAGTAAACTAAAAAACACTTCAAAAGGAGAGTCTTTGGAAGTTCTGGTCATATTTTGAAAAATCTTTTATTTACCAGCTTGTAAGTAATAAAACAAGACTGTTACACAAACGTTAAAAATATAATTCAAACTACTATAAATTAAGCTACTTTTACCAAACTATAAACCATCAGTGCATATATCTGTAACCTGGATTTACATATGGATATACTAACGCACCATTTATGCTGATAGGCTGAGACGAAGCTGCATATGGGCTTGTTACTTTACCAATGCCATTTTCTACTTTAACCCCATCGAAATTTCGATCAATGTCTCTTCTTATATCAATATCTAATGGTGCCTCATTGCCATTAATTTGAGGATTCCGTGTCTTTATCTCATCATCGTTCCAAGTTTCACGAATCCTATCTAATGTATTGTCTGGATAAACTTCTGGATGACGTGGCCAAGCAGTATTATCAATTTCTGGTTGACTTTCATACATATAAGGCTTATAAAGATACTGTGTAGAATCTGTGTCCGTTGTTGGACTTAAATTTGGATAGTTTGCAGTATTAATTTCTGATACATGTGGGTCAATAGTCGCTTGATTATAAATACATGGATTGACTTGTGCTCTTGTTACTTCTTGCCCATAAAGACTTGGAATTGTCTGTGCTAACGCATAATTTCTTCTACATTGGTCATAGATATTTTGGTAGTAAGGATTGTAATACGGGTTTTGTAAGTAATTCCAAGATTCTTGATTTACATCATTATAAGTCATCGGTGGGTTCTGTTGAAGAGTTATGAGGGGTGAAACTGGTGTATTTCCTTCAATTACTTCATAATCATGCTTCGTTTTTGTTATGCAGTTATTTTGACCTGGAGCATTAAAATATACAAATATTACTACAAAAGCAAATATACCTTTTATTGTCAGAGTTGGAAGCTTTTAAACTCAAAATAAGACATAGTAATTGAGGATTTGGTATTTCATTGCATTTAGAACTATATAATTGGACACTCATACTAAATTGTTGCCTGATATTTTATCATTTTCTCTTATGCCAGTGGATAACCAAGTGATTCTTATCCTGAGAGGGG
Organism: Mythimna pallens; assembly: GCA_961205895.1. Lineage (NCBI taxonomy): Eukaryota > Metazoa > Arthropoda > Insecta > Lepidoptera > Noctuidae > Mythimna > Mythimna pallens. Next base: position 9,200,919 of record OY540849.1, on the reverse strand, counting down.
CACGCATGCACGATTTGCGCGTGGTAATAATGAAACGCATCGGGGCAAAACTCCGCTGCCGCGGCAAGTCGTGGCATGGCGGTCAGAGTTCCGGCAAGATCTCGTGGTGGAATGGCGACAGCGACTGTCGCAATTCAGTGCTGGACACGCCATAATTATTGCGGTAAGTCCCTTCTTTAAGAAGTGGCTGGAAAGACCTCACGGCGTCCTCACCTTCCGCATGATGCAGTTTCTCACCGGATATGGTCAGTTCGGGAGGTTTCTACCGGATTCATGCGGAAGAATCGCCCTGGTGTCCCCACAGTGTGGACCAACCGGAGGACACGGTGGAGCACACGGTAGAGGTGTGCCCCGCTTGGGCAACGGGTAAAAGTGGCAGGCGGTCGCCTCCTGCGCAGCAATAATGCTAGCAAAAAAAGCGGCCGCACGCGCGCGGGCACGGCCCTCACCCCCCCGATCCCGAGTTCCCGACCACCGTAGGCACGGGCTTGCGGACAGCGAGCAATTGGTGGCTCGCCCTTTGGCCGTCCGGTAACCATCCGGATCATGTCCAAGTCGTCGACGGCGCGTAGTGTTCCACGCGCACCTCAAGGTGATGTCAGCAAACTGTTGGGGCCCAGCAGGGTCGAAGCCTGAAAGAAAAACTCGGCCCTGGAATGCAAGGCAACGAAGGAACTAGGACTGGGCTTTAGTCAGTAAAAGTTGGACATAACCTCCCACTTCGTCCAAGGGCGAGAGATGTCATTAGATCATTACCCAACTAACAAAAAATCCTGAGAGTGTATTAAAAAGTCATAAAAAAAGAACTTACCGAAATGAAACTAGTCTTATTTAAAATTTCTCTATTTAAAAACGTCATCATAAGAAGGCTGAAGATAAACACTGACAGCAGCAATGTCCTGAAATGTAAGGACAAGCATAAGAAACTTAAATCGACAACAAATCAAGACTAGTTTCATTTCCAGAGAGAGCATTTTTATCTTACAACTCCAATCCAGCCACCGCTATATGTTAATTTACAAAGTGTGGGTGCAGGACTACTGGTATATAGAGGCCAATAACAAGCTTGTCGATTAATTGCAAAAGCATCTGCGCCATATATACGTCTGGACCAATGTCTACAAATGCCCAAAGGCAGTTGTAACCATTTAAAAATGAGAAATGATAAATGTAATCGTGTGCATGTTCACCACTATATAGCATTAATTTTTGTAAAATAGATTAATAACTAACCTTTCCCCTCCTTATTTTTGTCATCTCTATACGGAAGTCCAATTAAACCCAAATTCGGTTCCTTGACGAAATTGATTTTCTCAGTAATACTGAAAGAATGTTTCTCTGGTTCGTCATATGCTGGCTTCTCTGGTTTTGGTTCAGGTGGTGGCTGATTTATAATTCTTGCTTCAGTAGGAGCAGTATCTTCTTCTCCGATTCGTAAAGCTACACGTTCAGTGTTATACCTTTCATGGTCTGGAATCTTTTTAATACTTATCAGATGGGTTCCATTTGATATTTTTACAACGTCCGACTCGTTATCGTCATCATTTTTTCTAGTTTCAACTTTTTTAGCTTTTTTATTCCCTATTTTTCTTATTGGCATTTCCTTAATTTTATTCGGTGAAACTTCTTTATTTTGGGAGGACGTGTTTTCATATTGTTGCTGTTTTCTAAAAGATGGTGGTAACGGTTCGGGTTCATCAACAAAGAAATGAACTGGTTTATGCACTCTTGCCATTTTATCGGAATTAAAAGTAACTTGGTCATCTTCGACTTTGTTTAGAAAATGATTGCCGTCTTTATTTATAGAATTATTTTCTTCATTGCCTGATGTTTCTTTACCATCTCTACTTAAAGTGCCATTGCTTCCACGATCTGGGTTTCCATCTTCAACCTTGTTTAAATTATCTGATCTAAGACTTGTTTTGTCTTCTATTGTATAATACGGAATACTATCTTTACTCGTAGTTGGCGGCGCATTATTTGGACACACATTTTTTTGTTTATTCACATTACATAATGTCTCGTTAATCTGGTTTTCTAACATCTTCAGTCGTACAGCATGTGCTGGACTTGGTACAACTTTAGTAGTTTTAAGAATAATTGGAATTTTGGTTGGTATTCGCTGAGGTCCAGGTTTTATATTTTGCTTGGGAACAGTCAGAATATTGGGAGTTGGCTGAAGGCGTATATTTATTATTCTTGAATTCCCTTTGGAGTCTAGATTGCGATTATCTATAACAGGAGTACTTTGCCGTTCATCTCTTTTTTGCTCCGGTCCTTCGTTAGGATCATCTTCTATTAAATACTCTTTCTCCCGTTTTTGAACGTTTAATTGTTGCTCTAATTTCGTCTGTAATAAAAGATTACTGATGTAAGATTTTTACCTAATATTGTATTCACAAATGATTGTTATTTTTTTTCCATTTATTTATTTCAGAATTTATACAACTAATAGATACATTACAGATGATGAAAATCTTAAACTCATTAGAGTTTTAGCGTAAATCATAACATAACAAAAACACACATTCCAGATCAATAACATTATATCCGAAGAGGGTATAAGTAAAAAAGATGCAACATTGACGAGTGAACGGGCGTAACATCGATGACCGAGCTAGCCGCTTATCTATTCACAAAGTAGTTAAGGATTGTATTGAGAACGATACAGGTTGTTCCTTTATTTTAAAACACCCACCTGTGTGCATCCCTCATCGCATAATCGATTTATGGGCACAGATGCATAACTTTTTTTTTCCTGTTTTTATTTAGGTAAGTATTCAAATTTTCTAACAAGTGTTGGTTTAATTTGTATTTTATGTTTTTATGTGTATTATTTATAAGCTATCATATTTTTTAGTGTTCTCTTGCCATGTAAGTTGTTTTACTAAGGAAGTAAAAAGCCTTGCGTTGATGACACTACGAGTATTTATTTGGTTATTACATAGGGGTTTTGATGTTTTATAATTTTCATTAAAATATTCAACATTGAGTGTTAATTTAACTTTTTTATGGACGGGTATAATTTTGCAGACTTCAAACAGCTTATATTATGATAATTATTTCTCAACTTAATTTTAATATTGTACGGAACAATAGATTGGACAGATAAAGTACTGAATTAGTTATTTTACATGATGTCAACGGTGACATCATATGTGTTATAACGCATCATATAAAAATTAAACCGTGGACATTTAATTGAATTTATACAATCAATCATTATTTCAATATTTAAATTAAATCAAGTCATGTGTAACAAAATATCAAGATTTGATAGTTTTATTTAATTGTCACGCATTAAGAAACTATTTAAATAATTTCTAAAAGCAGTTAATTAAAAAAAAAATAAACAATAGGAAAATCGGAACTCACCAAACAGATTATATATTTTACTATTTAGACTGAACTTATTAAATGACTTACTTACTGTTAATCAATTATTTTCTCAAAAATCATTAGCCTATAAGTAACATCAGTGTTGAAACTTCAAAAATTTAAATGGCTATTTTATATAAATAAGACCTAATACTAATACTAAGATATAGAATTTCAAAATACAGGATAATCTTCTGTGTCTTGAAAAATCTGATTTCTGATTTCATCCTGCGTGAACGGCTGGGTCAATTTCGCTTATAATTTTTTTATTGTGTTTGTTATTCTTAGGAGAAGGTTCTTATTAAAGAAAAACTGGACAAGTGCGAGTCGGACTCGCACCCTGAGGGTTCCGCACATACTTACATAAATAAACAGTTCAATTCCCAAATGGAGTCTTGAACATTTTTACGAATAACTTTTTTTTTAATTTAACAACATATTTAGGGTTTTCAGATTTATTCCCATATCTGTACTATAAGACCTTGCTTTATGCCAAATTTCAGGATTCTAGGTCAACGGGAAGTACCCTATGAATTTTGATTCCACTGAGAGTGTCGAAATCGACACTCTCAGTGGAATCACGGTACGTTTATTGCGACATAAACGGCCGTATCTTTTTTTTTCAGTTAACTTAGACATCTGATTTTTTTACAGCTTCAAAAGACCACAGGCTTGAGTATGTGGTTTTAATTACAACTCGATACCTCCACGTGTTCTCGAGATAAAGGGCCTTGACAGAGAAACAGACGGACGGACAACAAAGTGATCATAAAAGGGTTCCGTTTTTTCCTTTTGAGGTAAGAACGCTAAAAATGAGAATGAAGCGAAGTAAGTTAGAAATTTTCTGAAACTATTACACCACTATTTAATTTTGGCGCATTTGACAGTTCATAGACAGAACAATCTGGCTAATGAAATATAGAATCACTAGAAGGTACAATAACAATTCAAGTTACTTACAGTTGAATTCTCGATTGCAGAACATGTTGTCATTAAAAACAAACACAATGGAACCACTATCTTCATTATTTCCATGATATATTCAATATAAGGGTAATCTAACGCACTGGGGATCGTCCCATCACAGCCAATGAAGAACAATGGCGTTCAACTCTGTAATCTTATGTTTGTACTAATTTCCAAAAACATAATTAATCGATTCGATATGGTGGATAGAATTATAATTATTTTACATGACTTATGACTTTGTATGAGCAATGATGTCTCTGTGGTTACAGCCCCGGCTTGCGAGTTGATGGTCATAGATTGCGGTCCAGGCAAATGAGACAGATATATTTTTGGAATTTATTTTATCATCACTGTCAAAACAAACTGGTGAAGGAAACATCGGTATGAAACAAAAGTTCCCGATGTTGTATCTCTTTTTTTTCAGTGAAATATCGTCATATGACTATCATGAGGGAGTGTCTGACTTTTACTGACTAAAACCCACCTGTGTTCTTTCAGTTGCCTTTTATGGTCCAGGATCATGGTACGATCTTCGTACTCTTTCGGACGATCCCGCAAACCTAATTAGAATTAAGAGGTGTTTTTTGTATCTCTCAGAAATAAATTTTGAAAAATCTTTAAAGAAATACCCAAAATGTAACCTAGAACTAAAAATTCCAAGACATGTAACTTCATTGTGATCTTTCAGTCCACACTGGGCAGGTGTGGTTCACCTCCTCTCACAGAGAGGGTGAACTATGTCATATTATTCCCACTCCTGTCCCAGCAGTGGGAATATTATGACATTTTAGGATGACTTTGTGACTGTACCAGGTCTATATTTTGGATCCATCGATCATTTATATTATAAAAAATATTATTCCGCTAAGAGATTTGGAATTATATGTATGAGTCAACAGGAACGATGCATTTTGGAGAGTGTGCGCAGGAATTACATGACTTGATTCCGCCATCACCACCACCAACCCTTACCTACACAGTTGACACTACTACGGTCCGGACTAAGCATTTCGCCCTGTCGTTTATACCGCGTGCATCGAAGCACTGGAACAATTTGCCTGCTGCGGTCTTCCCGTCCGATTATTATTTAAGTGTCTTCAAAGTTAGAGTGAATATTATGCTTTTAATAAACAGTGTGCTGCAACATCAACGATTGCATTTACTGCTTACCATCAGGTTGGATCGCAGTCAAGCACTAGTTTATATCACAAATAAATTACACAGCAAATGAAAAAGCCACACGGTGAGATCACTGTTGTCAGACTGTGGCTTTCTATTTCACCAGATGATAAGAGTCGCGAGACCGATATGAAAAGCATGAAGCCAGTTGAAGTGGTGTCACTGGGGGAGCTCTATGTCTAGCAGTGGATATCTTCCGTCTGCAAATTGCGCCTAATAATGTTAATGCAACATTGGATATCCCATTCCAGTTAAAATTTAATATGGTTACACAATTTGTTTACTGTTAACTACACTTTGAAATGTTGTTGACTTTTGTCAACAACATTTCAAAGTATAGTTTTATAAAAACCATCAATGTGGCGTTTAGCAGCGTGTTTTCGCTTCCTGCAAATTATAAATTACTTTGGTCGCTTTAATTTTAATTACCTACTGTGTCTGAAAGTATACAGTGTTACAATAGGAATTGCTCGTATAATAGTTGATTTCAAATGAAAGAAACTAAATCAGTTTGATCTAAACTCAAAAAATTAAGAAAGAAAGGCAGATGATCAATCAAAATCTTTATTTATTATACATAAATTTACCAATATTACAAATCAAACTGTAGAAGGTCGGATAGAACTCGAACACAGCTGATACAAACAGTACAACAAGTGTAATGACTCTACTGACGCTTCGTATTAGTAAAACAGTTGAAGGTGGCGTGAAAGATCTTCTCAAAGATTTTTGCTCAAACGTTATTACTGCACCTTCGGGTGGTGTAACCTGAAATTATACAATTTGTTGGTATAACAGATTATCTAAGTCATGAAGACAGCATTGTGAAAATTAATGGAGCAGCGTTTCAATTTCTAGGGTTAGTGCCTTTTGGTCATGTTTTACAATAGTTACAAATTTGTATTCCGAAGATTCTGACACGTTCTTTATTTCATCATTTTCCTGCCGTTATCCCGTGTTATCTGTAGTCTGTGCATCACGTTTTTTTCTTCCATTCTATGCTAATACTATATCACTAACTCCATTTTCTTTCATATAAACCAAAATAAACGATTCCCTTAAAACTTTTCAGGTACTAGCGTTACATTCAAACTTCCTATAAAGTACTTTCTCACTGCATCCATTCTCGTCACACCACACATCCATCTCAACATTCTCGCATAAAATCTTTTTTCATCCGTCTTTTTACAGCCCAACGTTCTGAACCATACAGTATTACCATCACATTCTTTACTTAAAGTACAATCATGATAAATTTAAAAACCTGATACTATATTAATAAGGTACCTTAAATCCTACGCCAGGCTCAATGTGTGCTGGCCCACTACCTTTAGGACAAGGCTGGAAATGATTAAATGCTATTTAAACTAAGCTCTTATATGATATCAAAATACTTAATTGGAGTACTATTTATTTACCTACTTAAACGTTGCTTAACATCCTCGTTGGTCCAGTGGTCTTTTCGACTGTGTAATTACTCTGTAGCAGCCCGCAGTATGAAAACAATTCAAATTGCCGTCCCATCAGACTATGAGAGTAAAGGAACAAAGTGTTTGCTTACACACTTGTGCACTATAATATCTCCTGCATACTGACTAATCTATGTTAAGATTGGTCACCGTGGTCGAATTTCGGTCGGGAGGATTATACTCGTAATTATTTACCTCCTCTACTCCTTTATGAACGTCATCATTGCAGACATCACTTTTCAGGCATAATCTCCCTCTAGCATAGGGCTTACATGTTCTTCCATCCCACCAGTCTTTTCTTATTGCTAATTCAAATACATACAATCATTCACCTGTTCAGTGATGGTCTTTTCAGTGTTATCATTAGTAACTTCAGATTTGACGTCAGCGTGTATGGGCTGTGCATGATTTGTGACTATGTGTAGCGCCCCAGACGCACCTCTTTTCATCCGGGGCTGCAACAGCTGCTGGAAGAAATCGGCAACTGAATTTGAGGAGTCCTTAACCTGTTGAATATTATAAATTTGCATTGTTTGATATTTTTGTTATCTTATATACCCCAATAAGTTTTATTGGGTTTACGAGTTATTGTAGGGCGTTCATGTTTAGCCAAGGACTGATAGCCAGTGAAGCCAGCCGAGTCCTAGAGTGGAAACCGCATATCAGCAGGCATAGGATGTGATGCCATCCACCCAGCTGTCCACCTAGCTAATGACTTGAAACGGTGTTAAGGTATGTAGAACCGGGTGTAAAATACTATATCCTCCATTGATAAAGGAGAATCCTCTGAGCAATGACCAGACGGGTCTTGTGTCTGGTAGGCTACTGCCCATCGGTTGTTGCCTGGAACTTTGATTGTACGATGTAGGATTTATATGACGTCAGGTCTTATAGTAGTTCGTACCTGATGGTCTAGATGGTAGAGCGAGGGGAGTATCAGAATTTAATGGTAGCCACACACGTAGCGATTTACTTGCGCAAATTAATACTTGCACAAGTACACTGTAACGTGTGTTAGAAAGTCACTTGAAAATTTTCTTTTTAATTTCAATAAATGTATTTGAGCAAGTCTAAACATGCGCAAGTAAAACACTACGTGTGTGTGGCTACCATTACTGACTTAAATCGACCCGTGTTCTTTGAGTTGCCCTTTGCGTGTCCTGAAACGCACTCGTCGCTGTGTTTACTTTTTGAACAATCCCGCAGTTCAAGACATTATAAATTATTTGGAATTGGATAAGATTTTTGTATTTTACATTATCTATTAATTTAAAGGTATTATTGAAATGACGTTTGAATGAGTGACCGCGTCCCCGAATGTCATCACAAATATCTGTCAGAAATATATATCAGCGTCAGGTATTGCCTGGCACATCAGCATGTGTCAGGTGCAACATTAAGATGCACACCGCACTATGGCTTTTATCTTATATATTTATTTCCATTAAGTACCTACATATGACACATTTTTTGATGTTAATGTTTTCTATGTACGTTTTCATTCTGATTTTTTTTTTGTTTGGTTTTGTGTAAGTGCTTACCTTTTATAATTTTATTGTGCTTTGGGGTAGGTATATTTTGTGTTATAGCAAATAAATGATTTGTGTATCTACAAGACTCGTGTTAACTTTTCTGACTTCTGACTACCGTGAAATTAGCATGTGAGGCGTTCGTGATAATCTTTTGATATTATAATCTTAAGCAGGTTAATGGTTTTCATAATGGTAACAAAATTTTATACGCTCACCTGGTCATCCACATCGATGTGTGCCAATACAGAGGAAATAATTAAAAATAAAATAATTTCAAACGTCATGTCTTTGTTCGTATTTTTCACCAAATCGTTCTCAGTTTTATATGGAACATAAAATAAAAATTCTCAGGCATAAACCATTTTTTTATCGAGACGATTTAAATAATATAAAATACAAGTCATGTTATACCTACTATTTTTTGTATTTTTTCATAGCTCAATTGATTTTGGATTGTATTATAACGTAGTTTTCACTAAAATATAATGTTTAAATTAAAATTTCTGTTACATTTCTTTCTTTTTGCAATATCATGTGACGTTCAAGGCCACAGTCTTGGTGTGAGTAACATCTTATTTAATTACTAACTTATTTTTAAAATATAATTAATAAGGATACGTGTTCGAAACCGGGCAAGTAGTAATGTGAAACGGATATGTTTATCGTCGGATATGTTTGCGCAGGCTCGTACCGACGGGTTTCACGCGATTGTTCGCAAGAAAAGCGCATCGCTGAGTACTAATGTAAATTTCCATATCATATGTACTTTTCTAAATTTAATTAGAACATTGCTGGCACCCTATGCCTCGGAAAGCAGGTAAAGCCGTTGGTCTTGGTTATTATTCGTAGACCTTTGACAATCGTTGTAGACAGTCAGACGCCAGAAAGTCTGACCATCAGTCTATCCAAGGAGTATTGTGTTACTCGCCTAGTAAATTTTTATTTATTTATTATATAGCAGTTACATTTTTAAGCCGTTAAGGGTTGAAACTCTTGGGCCGTGGGGTCCGAGTGCTCATACGCTTTTTAAAGAATTATCCAAACGCTTAGTTAGTTGACACTTCGTGTGACCCAAGGGCTGGCTTTTACCTCGGTCGGTCGGTAGATTAAGCATTGCCATACAACGTGGTAATGCCGCCAGCCTTTTTGGGCACACTTCAAGTCGACAGCGATACGGAGGAGTTTTATGACGCCATTTTTTAGCTGATAGTTTCTGTCTTAGTGTATATATAGTTTTAATTAGTTAAGTGATTTTTTTTTAACTATATTATTTATTGTACACCACATAAACAAAAAAATACAGGACAAATATTATTAAAAATAAGTGTACAGTGGGCGGTCTTATCGCACAGGGAAACTTACAGACAACCTTTGCTGGATTATGGGAGCCTGATAGGCAGTAGCTTCATGTATAACACGGTTAGAAACCGACCTCAAGCTAGTTGGAATAAGATTATGGAGATGTTGATAATTTTCAAAATGTCAAAATTCTGAGCCATGTTGTCTCGGGCTTGCGAGCAATGGGTAGCTCGCCGTCCGACCGTCTGATATCCGTCCGGACTGAGCCCAAGTTGTCGACGGCGCGTACTGTTCCACGTGCGCCTCAAGGAGATGGCAGCAAACCGTATGGACCCAGCAGGGTCGAAGCCTACTGGGACCAGTTTTAGTCAGTATAAGTCTGACACTATCTACGGCTCCACCCAATAGCGGGGGGTGTCATTTGACGAGGATGGTTTTCAAACAGAAAAAAAAGTCATATTGTCTCTCCACCACTTTTGGTTGACTAGTAGAGAATGCCTAAGGCATTAAGTCCGCCTTTGTGCGTTTGTGGTGCATGAAGTTATAATTAATAAATATAGGTGCAATTTCAATAATCTGCGAGGTTGCGTAGCGAAGCTGTGAAACAGTGCTATTTTCCCATCAAAACCAAGCTGTACGTGTAACACCTACATGTCGTTTTACGTCGTGTGGCTGTGAATTGTGTCTGCGTGAAAAAAGGACTCAGCTTATTTTTTCATTTTTTTTTTTACTATCTTGTTAGTTTAGTGAGCAGCTATGCCGGAGGTCGTGGGTTCGAATCCCACCCAAGACAAATTTTTGTATGATGAGATAATTTTTTCTGTGCCTGAGTGTAATTTGTCTGCAATATGTACAAACATGTAGGTATTTTGAAATATACGTTTATCAGTTGTCTAGTACTCTTAGTACAAGCTCTGCCCCCCTAGCCAAGTTAAAATCGTATCGGTCGCGCAGATCGCCTCGAGTAGGTCGCCCCCGATTCCTTTGTTCTGACGTCATCTCAACGCTCAGTCACGGGGTCAGAACCAAGAAATCGGAGGCGTGGCCTACTCCAGGCGTTCGGCGCGAACGAAACGATTGTAACTTGGCTAGGGGGGCTGCTTAGTTTGGTGGTAGATGGCATTGTGTGAAAATTGTGGAATATTATTATCATTAACCCCCAGTGCGGGGAAACGTTTAGAAAATAATACAAATACTACAAATCTGGATGAAAAACACAAACAAATATAAATTTGTCTATAATGATTAATGCGTACGGGAGATAAAGAGGCGTTGTCAGGTGGTGTCTACTGGTACCTACTCGTGTCCCGGTAAATTTAAAGTACCCTCGGGAAATCAATGGCCAGTAGGCTTATTATAGTGAGGCCGGGCTTAGCGAAGTGGGAAACACAATATTTATAGCTTTTAGAAAATAAAACCAGTGGCGTAGGAGATTAACGGCTTGTTTATTTACTTATGTATACACAAACACTTAAAAATGAAATGAAAAAATACTGATTGGGCACCAACCTGCTGCTTATTTCGAAAGAAATTCCTTTCAGCAGACCTGCGAGAGGAGAGTATAGTGAGAGATATAAATAACTTAGAAAACTTAATTATAATCTCCGTTTTTATAAAAGGACAAACTGACTGACTGACTTGATGACAACGCAGAACCAAAACTACGGGGACTAGGAGCGTGAAATTTTTTCACTTTCTTTTTATGACGAAAGTGAGCACTAAGAGAGGATTTTCCAAAATTCTCTCCTCAAGGGTATAAAACGGGGTTTCAAATTTTGTATAAAGAAACCTACTTTCGAAAATTAGATCAGGGTGGAATTGGCTTCTTTTAGTGAAAAAAAAAAAACACACCTGGATTTTAGCAACATTGAATCTGACCATATTGGCATCACCTCATTCAGAGACCGCCTTCAAAGACAAGTTCAAGCGCTCAACCATAGCCTCTAGGAGATACTTTGACTGACCTGTTGGTCATGTGGCCTTGACTGCTATGCCGGAGGTCGTGGGTTCGATTCCCACCCAGGACAAATGTTGGTATGATGAGCACGACCATTTGTTCTGTGTCTGGGCGTAATTTATCTATAATATGTATGTATTTAGAAATGTATAAGTATGTTTATCAGCTGTCTAGTACTCATAACACAAGGTCTGCTTAGCTTGAGACTAGACGGCGTTGTGTGATGGTTGTGTGAATATGTGTTGTTGTTGTGTGTGTTATTATTATTATCCTTTATTTCATTTATATAAACATATTAGTTATATTTTTAAATATTTCAAAAATAAAAAATAAAACATTTAAAAATATAAAAAACAGCATCCCACCGGTATCGGGAACAGGGTCCAAGCTACCGGCGGTCAGGGCTCCAGAGAAAGGAACCTCCTAACAATGCGAGCCGCTTCATGTCAGTGATATTGATGCCTAGAGCTTCCGACATACCCAAATACTTATAGGTTTCGGTTGGAGAGAGGGATCTCAGGTTTATGGAATCCCTGAGTTGGGTGCCCACGGATTCCACAACCTCCCCTCGCTTTACATGCATGACCGCACATTTTTCCACACCAAACTCCATCCTGATGGCACTACTGAAGGTTTCAGTTACCTTCAGTAGCTCCATCAGTTGCAGATTGTTGGGGGCAAAAAGTTTCAGGTCATCCATGTAAAGTAGGTGAGATATTACCTGACCACCTCTCTTCAACCGATAGCCTAGACCTGAATTCTCCAGCAGTGTACTTAGAGGATTCAAGGCTAGGCAAAACCAAAGTGGACTCAAACTATCACCCTGGAATATACCTCGCTCGATCCTTACAGGTTCGCTATTCCTCTGGGTATGTCGACATCCTGGATAGCGAAGGACAGTCCTCCATTGCCTCATACACGACATCAGGAAGGTGCGTAGTGTTGTATCAATTTTATACAATTCCAGCACCCTCATGAGCCATGTATGAGGAACAGAGTCATAGGCCTTCTTATAATCTATCCAACATGTCGACAGATCCTTTCGGGAACGTCGAACCTGTTGGCTAATGGTCATATCGATGAGGAGTAGCTCCTTAGTACCGCGGGACCCATTCCTACATCCATTTTGAGAGGCAGACATGATAGCGTTATTATCTACATGATGGTTAATCTTTGCTCTCAAAATGGATGTAAGAACCTTATAGACTGTCGGCAAACACGTAATCGGTCTATAGTTTTTGGGTTCCGCGGTGCTACCAGATTTGTGGAGCAGGTGGGTAACTCCTGTTGTAAGAAACTCGGGTAGCGAGCCAGACTCCAAGGCGGTCTGATACTGAGATGCCAAACGAGCGTGCGATCTTTGAAACCACTTTATCCAAAAGTTGTGCAGTCCGTCCGGCCCTGGAGATTTCCAATTAGGCAACGGACGGACTGCACGGGCCACATCTTGGGGGCTAATTGTAATTGCCCCCATTTCTGGGATCGGTTCGCATGCTCGTTCGACCTCTCGAGTCCAACCACCTTCAGTATGACTGACAGGCACCGACCAGATGTTACGCCAGAACGAAATCATGGCGTCATCATCCGGAAGGCGCGTGTCAGCCACACCTTGGTCCGGCTGCTCCCAAGCTCTATATACCCACCTTTAATTACTCCGGAATGTGCGATTCTGGGTGTACCGCTCAACCCGCCGCTTATACCTTCGGATACGGTTTGCCCATGCGTACACCTTCTGCTTCAGGAAGTCGATGCGCTCTGTGACACAGGACATATAGTCTCGGGGGCTGATGTCAGTCCCCGAAAACTTCCGTCTCACAAAGCGCATCACTCGAGGGCAAGTGTTGCCCTCCCTGAAGCAGGTTAGTTTGCCGATGAGTACTCTGGCCCCACCAATACGACGCTCGATCCTGCACTGCCAGGCCGGCACAGCTGGTTTTGGTCGTGTAGCTACGTCACTGTTTGGAAATTTGACGTGAGCTACACGACATGCCGCTACAGCCGCGCAGTACATTATCGAGTGTGTATCAGTGAGATCTTCGCAGTCATCAAAATAGTTTGACAACTGCGAATCCAGAGCAGCCACCAGCGCCTTATTCTTATTACACATGGGCAAACGAGGTAATCGCGGCCTAAGTTTAAGCGGCATGTTGCGGTACTCCCGAATAGCACACTCCAAAGCACTCCTCAATTCATTGTTAGACTGGGTACTTACATGTGTAACCATGTCAGTGCTCTCCTCGTCAGCGTGATTGGGAAGATGGTTGGACGGTGATACCTGTGAAGGTACCGCCGTCTGCGACGAAGAGGCAATGGCATGGCTACCCATTTCCGTTCGGAGGCGATCAAGTACAGTATCGTCCAACATATGATTACGCTGGATGACCCGTACCTGATCCGATAGTCGTTGGTTATTATTATTATTATTATACTGGATATGTGACCCACTAAGCACGTGTGTTGAACACGTAACTCTCAGCAACAGTGCTGTCGTCTGTGTACCCCAAGGTGACGAGCTTAAGAAGGTCAGTTATGCGTAATGAACCAGCATTTCACATGGATCGACAACCTACCTGACCTCCACAAACCATTGATTGGGTAACACGGTACACCTTGGCAAGGCTAGGGTCAGATATCCTCACTTCTGACTACCGACTGTTAAAGATCTATGGAAATGACATATGGAACTAACGGCTTAGCGTGTTTTTTAAGGTACGGATTAATCTCGGTATGTTGAGACGGTTACCCACCTATAGACCAACCCTGACAAGCATTGCTTAACCTTGGAGATTAATTTACCCAGACGGATTTTGGTTTAGTCATCATCATCATCATTTCAGCCGAAAGACGTTCACTGTTGGACATAGGCCTCCCCCAAGCGACTCCACAACGACCGATCCTGTGCGTCTCGGATCCACCGCATTCCCGCTACTGTCACCAGGTCGTCGGTCCGGTTTCCAGTGCGCGGTCGCCACTCTAGAACCTTTCAGCTTCATCGACAATCCATTCTACAAGCAATGTGCCCTGCCCACTGCTACTTTAGTTTGGCGATTCTTCGAGCTATGTCGGCGACCTTGGTTCTTCTGAAGATATCTTCATTCCTTATGCGATTACGCAAGGAAACTCCGAGCATAGCCCTTTCCATTGCCTTTTGGGTGACTATAAACCTTCTGTTGAGTCCCATTGTAAGCGACTATGTTTCAGTGCCATATATCATCACTATATTATATTAGAAATAGTAAGTTAAATATAAATAATATTAAATATTATGTATTTCCACTCTATTCACAAAACTAATAGATGGCATGGTTTTTTTTTTTAAGGTGGGAAAATCATCTAATGATAAATCTCGCTCTTGGGTGGAGCGAGAGATAGTGTCAGACTTTTACTGACTAAAAACCCACTCCTGTTCCCTCTTTGCCTTCATCCCGGGGCCCCGGGCTTCGCTTTCACACTACCCGTGGCCCCAGTAGGCTTCGACCCTGCTGGGCCCCTACGGTTTCGCTGACATCTCCTTGAGGTGCACGTGGAACACTACACGCCGTCAACAACTTGAGCTCGGTCCGGACGGTTACCGGACGATCGAACGGCGAGCCACCCATTGCTCGCCGTCCGCAAGCCCGCGCCTACGGTGGAATAGATGGCATGGTTGGCGCAGTGCTTGTGCAACGGGTAGCTGAGCTGCGTATCACGAGTTTGATTCCTGAACGGTACAAAATATTTGAGTAGCTTTGTGGTTAGTTCCGGGTCTGGTTATTTTGTGTATTTAAGTTTTCATGTCTCTGAACTTGCTCACGATACAGTAGCAATTCCTAGTGTGAGTCAAAGTTTTAAAAAACAATAATATAATAATCATAAAATAATAATATTCCACAACTATCACACAACGCTGTCTAGTCGCAAATTAAGCAGAGCTTGTGTTGTGAGTACTAGACAACTGGTAAACATACTTATATATTTCTAAATACATACATGTTATAAATAAATTAAACCCAGACACAGAACAAATAATCGTACTCATCACACAAGCATTGGCCCTGTGTGGGAATCGAACCCACGACCTCCAGCATAGCAGTCAGGGTTACTAACCACTAGACCAACAGGCTAGTCAATAACAAGAATAGTCACAGATCTACCAACAAAATCAGAGTACTTACTAGTCACTTATTTGTAATCAATACTTACTGAAGCCTACCCTTGTCCCATTATTCAATACCTCATTCTTCGCTTACCTTGGTGTAAGGCCCATCGGTACCGTTCAATAGAGTACCTCCCATCCGCTGACACGGCTAGCTATCGACCGCTGAATATATTACTAAAATGGAACAATGTCTTGGCATGACAGTTTTGTGTTAGGAAGGGAATATTTATGAGGATTATCTGTAGTTTTACTACCGGTGACTGAAAACCTGTTTGAATATCGATTGAATAAAAAAAAAGATTAAATAAAGTATGTTAAAACAAATAAATATTTGGAGGTAAACGGAATAGAGAGTAAAGTCCCGCAAACCTCCGTTGAAAAGGGAGGATCCTCCGACCAGACGGGTGTTATGTCTGGTGGGCTACTACTGCCCGATAGATGATTTCGGGCTGTTCTATATGTTCTAAACGCGCGGAGAACTTTGATTGCGCGATGCAGGATTAGTTCTTATGTGACGCCATAGATGTCGCTACAAATAAATAAATAATAAATTTATTTCACACAAAAAAACAGCATTTATATCATAAAACTATGAACATATTACAAGGTCACAAATATGTAGGTAGGTACTCTGACTAATAAACTAGGTGTGGGCCTGTACCTTAGGAGTCAGTGATTCTCCGTAACAAACAAAGCCATAACTGTATTGAAAAGAGGACAATTCAAACAGCAAGCAAGTGGTGACTAAGAAAAGAGAAACTAATTTACTTATGAAACAAATATAATAAGAAAATAAAACTATATGGTGAGTGTGTATAGGTGTAAGTGTAGAGTGTATGTGAGTTTTGACTGACCTGTTAGTCTAGTGGTTAGTGACCCTGACTGCTATGCCGGAGGTCGTGGGTTCGATTCCCACCTAGGACAAATGTTTGTGTGATGAGCACGTTCACTTGTTCTGTGTGTGGGTGTATTTCATCTATATATGTATGTATTTGGAAATATATAAGTACGTTTATTAGTTGTTTAGTACCCATAACACAAGCTCTGCTTAGCTTGGGAATAGACGACGTTGTGAGATAGTTGTGGAATATTATTTATTATTATTATTATTAGTTTGCACACACAACCAACACGTTTGAACACAGTTCAGCAAGATATTGTTATCTTCAACTAAATGTATCAGGCTAGACTATCAAAATATGTAAACCTACTTGCACCAAGGCTGGAAGGCGGAGGAAACGCTCAGTACTTTGGTCTAAAAAGACATAGAGTTCCTGCCCTGGTAGACCACTTTGTAGACTCCATCACTTAAGCAAGCTTGATGAAGCTTCCTTTACAGATGCATATTACAAGCAATTACCAGGTTACATTACTTAAATGAAGAAATAAGTCGTTGTTCGCGACGACGACTTAGCGGACGTCCGGTAACCGTCCAGATCGCACTCAAGTCGTCGATTTCGCGTAGTGGTCCACTTGTGCCTCAAAGATGTGTCAGCAAAACCATACAGGCCCAGCAGGACCGAAGTTTATTGGGGCCATGGGTTGGCTTACGAAAGGGAAACCCGAGGTACTGGAACGCAAGGCGAAGAAGGAAAATAACCCCTGTCATACAGGTTGTCCTTGTAGCGACATCTATGGCGTCACATAAGAACTAATCCTGCATCGCACAATCAGTTCTCCGCACGATTTGAATATATACGACAGCCCAAAATCATCTAACGGGCAGT
This sequence comes from Mythimna pallens, assembly GCA_961205895.1. Taxonomy (NCBI): domain Eukaryota; kingdom Metazoa; phylum Arthropoda; class Insecta; order Lepidoptera; family Noctuidae; genus Mythimna; species Mythimna pallens. The sequence goes on along the minus strand of OY540849.1, from coordinate 9,183,271 downwards.
TGCCCACCAGACATAACATCCCCTCTGGTCGGAGGATCCTCCCTTTTCAACGGAGGTTTGCGGGACTTTAAACTCTGTTCCGCATACCTCCAAACTGACCCTCGACAAAGAACGTCAGCGCAGCCTTCGTGCAGCTACTACTTCGTGACGTCATCATTACTTCCTCAAGCTTTCGAGCAGCGAGTCATACAGCCAGGACCCACGACGACGACGGAATTCTTTGAACCACAATCATGCCTACCTGGTCATACCTGGTCATCACCCTCAGCCACATCAGCGACCTCGGCCAGTCACATGAAGAGCTATGAAGAACCTCTCCTGGTCGACGCCAGCAGTTAAGCTACTACGTCGCACAGCACCGCTTCGATTCACTGGAGCCTGCAGCATCATCCCAACTCACTGGGACATTATCACCCCGACTCACTGGGGCATCATCCCGACTCACTGGGACAGCACCACCCCGAATCACAGGGGCATCACCGCAAACAGTTCCAACTCACCGAGAACTATACGGCATTCGGTTCCGACCCACTGGAACCAACCCCTGGCCTGGCACGCTGCAAGAAGCATCAAGAACCATCGATCTCCGATCTCCGGATCCTGCATCGCGCAATCAAAGTTCTCCGCGCGATTTAAATATATACGACAGCCCGAAATCATCTAACGGGCAGCTGCCAACCAGACATAACATCCCCTCTGGCCGGGGGATCCTCCCTTTTCAACGGAGGTTTGCGGGACTTTACTCTCTGTTCCGCATACCTCCAAATCCTAGTTCAGGGGTTGTGACCACATTAATGTAATGTATTTTGGAAATAAATAATAATTATTATTAGGCGTGATTTTAGTCAGTAAGTCTGACACGCCCTCACGCTCCGCCCTAGAGCGCAAGAAGTCATTGGTTGATATCCCACCTTAAAATAACAAAAGTGCCAGTTGTCATTTGTGGGTCTTTGACAGTTGTTGTGTATACAAAGTCAGAAGCTAACGAAGTCAGAGGTACCAGCTAGTAAAAAGGTGTGTCCACACCTGGCGAACGCGCCGCTCGCGAGCCGCTTGAGAACTGCGTGCGTGCATTTCATGTTTGTACGAAGCCCCTGCACCGCTCGCGCGCCGCTCACGCGCTATCTACACTCCGTACTCGAGCAGCGCAGGAGGTACGCGTGTGCCGCTCGCGGTACGCATACATAGTTCAAAAGTGAAAGAAGCTACGTGCGCACAAGATGCGCGAACGCTAACTTGAGCCTTGCCAGAGCTACACTAGAGCGGAGCACCAAACCTAATCTTTAACCGCACGCGAGCAGCACGCGCGCAGTTCACAAGCGGCGCATTCGCCAGGTCTGGACACACCTTAACATAAAAGTGCTTGTAAAAATAAAACAGTTTTCACAAAGTCACACCATTTCATGTAAAAATAACGCCAACTGCACACGTCTGTAAGTGAATAAGTAATAACTAAACAAGTGCATGCGGTCACTTGAGAACTGGTTCATAAAATATTCCTCTGAGAGCTGGAGGTTTCATCCGCAAGTGTTTTCTCGTGTCACGGGTTTTTTCCCAGTAGGGATTATTTTTTTATGAAGGTGTGGACAATTTTCTTTAGCTGGGATTCCGTTTTGTGAATTGGGAAGCGAACTTGAGTTTCAATTGACGTCGTATTTGCTTGAGGTGTTTTAAATAAATCTTTATTTAGGATATACTTTATTGAACACAATCACAAAAAAGAAATTAAAAACTAAAAAACATTTAATGGGCGGCCTTATCCCATATCTTCTAAAGGTCTATCTACACTCAGCTGAAACTTTTACTAGTTGTTATGACGTAGGCATACGCTAAGAAAAGATTTTCTAAAATTCATCTCCTAGAGTGAAAAATACATATCAATTTTTCAATTCAGATGTACTTTTCTAAGTTTATCTAGGATGTTACGGACACCTTGTGTCTTAGAAAGCACGTAAAGCCGTTGGTCCCGGTTATCATTCGTAGATCTTTCAGTCATTACAGGTAAGAAGAAAAAGCTGGGATAGTTCGAAAAAATTACTGTGGCTCTGGAACGGAATAAGCGACTCTCCAGTGTGTGTTCCTACGAACACCGGTGGGTTTTAGACAGTAAAAATGTGAAACTCTGATCTGTTTCATTCCGCACGGAGCGGGAGCAATTTGTCAATGATTTCCCTCCGCTTGGGCGGAGCACATCGTGCAATCATCGTGCAGGCAGGAATGGCAGGTTGTCGCCTCCTTTTGCGCTCCTCAGAGAGATGTGAGCAAACCGTAGGGGCCCAAACCCGTAGTCCTAGAACGCAAAGGGCAACTAAAGGACAAAGGTGAGGTCAATCAGAAGTCACCTTAAAAAAACGTCAAAAAATAAAACAGAAAATGTATAATGAAAACGCCAATTGTGGGAGAGGTAGCATAGCATAATCAGCCATATAATTTTCTCACAGCTGGAGGCCTCCTCTCTGCAACAGTGAACGGACCGTAATGTATCACTCGGATCCAGTTCGGGTTGGTCATATGTCCACCTTGAACTTGGTCTTATCTTATATATTTTTATTATTTTATATATTATTAAATATTATCTTGGTCCAATAATTAAGGTTTAATATAATTATTTACAATTGAAATGTGGCTGTTTTAGTTATCAGCAAATTTATTCCTAATAGATGGTGAGGTAAAATTTCATCATTATCATCATTTCAGCCAGTAGACGTCCACTGCTGGACATAGACGCAGCGTCGGAAGGCCTCCCCCAAATGTCGCCACAATGACCGGTCCTGTGCGTCTCGTATCCATCGGATTCCCGCGACCCTCACCAGGTCATCGGTCCACCTTGTGGGAGGCCTTCCAACGCTGCGTCTTCCGGTACGTGGTCGCCATTAAATTAATTATAATTAATTCATTCATTTCAGGCTTGAAATACCATAGTTACATTACAATTCGTTTTGAAAAGTTTAAAATTAATAATAATAATACAAAGTCAAATTCAATTCAATAGTTAATACAATGTCAGATTAGATCAATAAATGTCAGATTTACACCGTCAGTCAGTCAGATATTAAAAGAATTGTATTAAATATTAAAATAAATTATATAAAATTAAAATTCAAATAAATGTCATTATTATATTTAAATACATTATTACAATTTCCTAACAGGAATTGGAACAGTAGCATGTCTTTCACAGCCATGTCGTATATATGGACAGTCTAGCCTGTCGGCGATCATTGCCAGGATGGCATTGGGGCTGGCCCACACCCGGCGCACCAGGGACGCGCACCGCTTGCGCATAGAACATTCCAGAACTTTTCGTCCTCATCGACCATCTGTTCTGCGAGCACTGCCCTGCCCACTGCCACTTAAGTTTGTCGATTCTTCGGGCTATGTCTGTAACCTTGGTTCTTCTGCGGATATCTTCATTTCTGACGCGATCACGCAAGGAAACTCCGAGCATAGCCCTTTCCATTGCCCTTTGAGTGACTTTAAGCCTTCTGATGAGGCCCATTGTAAGCGACCACGTTTCGGAGCCATTATGTCATCACCACACATGTGTGTGTTGATGTTATAATGAGGAATTTATGCTATTGTTTATTTTTGTGCAAGAACGGGATTTAATTCCCGGAGAAGGGGAGAAAAGGCACGTGTCCGAAATGGATGCGAGCAGTGATGGCCGAGTAATAATGGCTCCGACTTACGAGTTGTAGGTCGCAGGTTCAAACCCAGCCAGGCGCATTACTTTGTGTAATTTATTTCATCACCGCTACTCTCAAATCGGTGAAGGAAAACATGGTGAGAAAACAGATGTCCTAGAACGAAAAATTCGAAGGCATGTGACATCCACCATCCCGCACTGGGCCATCGTGGTGGATTACGGTCCATTCCCACTCTTAGAGAGGAGGCCTGAGTCCCAACAGTGGGAACATTATTACCAGTTCAAACCCAGCCAGGCGCATTACTTTGTGTAATTTATTTCATCACCACTGCTCTCAAAATGGTGAAGGAAAACCTCGTGAGGAAATCGGCATGTCCTAGAACCAAAAATTCGAAGACATGTGACATTCAACAACCCGCAATGGGCCCGCGTGGTGAATTATTTCCCATTCCCTATCCTAGAGAGAGGAGGCCTTAGTCCCAGCAGTGGGAACATTAAAAGGCTGATTATGCCATTATGCTATGCTATGCCGAAATGGATAAACAGATTTTGACGGGACTTTTACTAACAGCGTATGAGCGTAGTTATATATATAAAAACTAATTATTTTTAGCCCCAAAAAAGGATATTAATGTTCTTTAACTCCACGTGAACAAAGTTACTAAACAGCTACTTTGAAAATAAACCTTAACATACAACGTAAACTGGCATAAAACCGACTACACAACGTGATGCAAATACAACCCCTCTCTTTAATATTTTATTAGCTAATCGATACGGTCGGCCATAATTGGTGCATTAGTTTTCTCCGAAGGCCGACCCGATCTATCACACCACCTTACACTGTCACAATCATGATAAATATCCCTTTTAGTGGTAAAAAATGAGCAGGGTTTTAATAAAAGGGGAAAATTACAGGCTTCAGTCGTATTTTTGAACGGTAATGAGGATTAATGTGGGGTTATTAGTAAAAGGGTGTAGGTACTATAGCATATTTGAATTCGGAATCGAAGTTTCATATTTTATTTTATTTTTTTCTACACATCTATTCTGTGTATAGAAAAAAAATGCGTCATAGTATAACGCACTGCTGAAGGCACCGTTGATCATGGGAGCAACCCACGATCAATGATAATTTTACTGTCCTAATTATTCATTTATATATTGATGTATATTTTCTTTTAGAATAAAATACTCAGCGATGCGGATCTTCAGTCAGCGTTGATGCCTCAGGAGCTGAACCCAGCCATCGTTTTTGATAAGGTACTCGTTAAATATCCTAACTATTCTTTAACTACTGGGCACGAAGTAAAATGAATATTTCGGAACGAATGGATGGGAAGTTTCGGATACAGCGGGAAGAAACGTCCACTCCCCTAGCCACTTTACAACCGTTTCGTATGCGTCGAAATACTCGAGTAGGCCACGCCTCCGATTGCTTTGTTCTGACATCACCTTAACGCTCAATCACGTGGTCAGAACAAAGGAACCGGAGGCGTGGCCTACTCGAGGCGTTTGACGCAAACGAAACGGTCGTAACTTGGTTAGGGGGGCCGGATGTGGCCATTATGTGGATCGCCGAGAGGACACGGTAGTAGAGCACACGGTGGAGGTCTGCCGTGTCCACATGGAGGCAATCCTTACCTTAAATATTGCCACAACGATTGGTCCTGTATCTCCAGCATCTATAAGATGTTCACATCCTTCACCGTCAGTCCATCTTTTAAAGAGCTTAGATACCCAAATTGCGAAATCAAAATATGTAAAGTTTCTACGACTGCTCTTTGTAAAATGGAAATATTGTAAAAACTTTGTTTTTTTAGAGTAACTGAATAGATCCTTCCCGGTTCTTCTCTAAAGGATACGATCAAATTAAACCAGTACACTAGTTACTAACGTTTTATACGCGGTCTGGATGTGAAATAATAATCATATTTTTGAATTTGTTACTTCAGGTTTTTTTTTAATAATTTAACCAATGCTTGACTGCGATTCCACCTGATGCGGCGGCAAAGTGTACTAGTTTATTAAGAGCCTATTCACTCTAGCCTTGAAGACACCCAAATTATAATCGGATGGGAAGACCACAGCAGTCAAATTAACCTTTTACAAACAGAAAGCTTTTCCAGGATGCTCCCTGGCGTGCTGTGTTCCCCCTCGATCGGCAGAGGCGAGACTTAGAAGTGGTAACCGACCCATTGCCATTACAACCAGTTTCAACTCTATCCCAAAGCCTGAAGCTCTACAGTCGAGTAGCAACTTTTGTAGTCCTCGCTTTTGGAGCGTTTGTTGAAGTTCTGCTGTATATAGTTGAGTTTTATTTTCTTGTTTGATCAAAATGTAAGACAATAAAGGTATTTGTGTTTTATTTGACCTCAATGTCTGTGAGATTATAAGCATTTCTGGTAACAAGATAATTTAAAAAAAAAATTACATTTTGATACACGTGGAGAAAGTTTGTTATTGCGACCGAGATAGAATTCTGTGAAATGGAGCCGAGTGCTGTAATATCTGTAGGTAATTATTACCTCGTACATATAGTCGAGTAGTCACCAAAAATTCGAAGACATGTGACATTCACCAATCCGCACTGGGCCCGCATGGTGGATTCCGGCCCATTCCCTCTCCTAGAGAGAGGAGGCCTAAGTCCCAGCAGTGGGAACACTAAAAGACTGATTATGCTATGCGATGCTATGCTACATATAGACATTGACTATGAGTTTTTAGGAAGTCATAGTGTTTTCGAGGGGTTTTTATTATCGTGCAACACGCGAATAAAATTCGTACCATGCACAGTAGAAACACGTCCGTATTTGAGCGCATATCGCACTGATATGATAAATACAATAAATTGTTGCGGCGGTGAGCTCGCACCCGTTTCCTAACTAGTGTGAAAAATAGAAAATTGCGTATCTAAAAGCGGTAAGAATAGGAGCGGGTTTTCAAGTTAATGTATTGATAAAAACTTTTTACAAAAAATAAAATAAAAATATAACCGTCTTCACTAAAAAAAAAAACCACTAAAAGCATCAAAATAACTTTAAAAACTTTTAAAGTTATTTCACACTTTTTAGTTGCGATACACTTATAAACAAAGTGCCTATTTCTCATGACAGTTCCAATTAACCCAAACACTGCTAGGTTACATTGTTTTATTATGAAGTTCCTGTGTCTACCTTCTACTTTCCGGCTCCATCATCAGATCAGTTCGATAGAACCTTATAGCCAAAGTGCATCTCATGACAATTCTAATAAGTTCAAACACGGCTATATTACATTGATTAATTACGGAGTTGCAGTGCCTACCTTCCGGCTCCATCATCAGATCACTTCGATGATACCATTTTCAACGTAACTATTCAGAACCATTCATTTATTTGTATTGTCATGGTCGCTTATCTATCTTCATTGTGATATCTATGTGAGTACGAAGTTCCGTTGACCATTTCTGGTCTTCCTCATCAGTTCCACTTCATCAAATGTTACTTATTGACTGTAAATGCTTAAGTTCTCGATGAAAATACCAAAATCACTATATGATTGCCTATAATATTTGAGGAGTACCCTCGATTCCTCATGGATCCCATCATCAGAACTAGTTTTTTTTTTTAATGAGCCCAATTTGGAAGCATATCTTTTAAGAGGAAAAAAAAGTTTTGCAAATAGGTCTATAAACGACGGAGTTCTGAGGTAACAAGAATAAAAAAAAAAATATGTTAAAAAAAACCAAAAAAAAAATAACCGAATTGATAACCTCCTCCTTTTTTTTTAGTCGTTAAAAAAATTAAATAAGCTTTTATAAAATGGTCCGCCGTATTGGTTCAAACGTTATACCTATAAGTTTTATTTCGTATTTTTCCTTATGGTACCAATATTATGGGGGTACTTAAAATAACGGGTCTGCTATCTTCAGGAGTCGCCATATTGGATTAAGGATGGCGTCACTTAGCCAAGCATACATTGTCATTCAAACTGAACATATCTTCTAAATTTTAGCTCAAATGACTAGGGGTAACCGTTTTAAAATTCAATGAATTTTCAAGATTTGACTTAACAAACATAATATACCACAAATTTTTAATTAGTACAAATACTTAAAAGGGCTAAGTAGAAAAGGTCTTGTTATTATTCTAGTAAATTCTCAATAAATAATATTCATAAACAACAAAGTTATTAGCGTTTGTTTATATCACAAAATGACACTCAATTTATGGAAATATTGTACTTACAGGCTATTGATTATGAATGATTAAATGGCGATCAAAATAGATAAACACTGCGCGTAGTATTTTCTAGTAGCAATTGTTATGAATGATTGATTCAATTATGAATTTACCAATTATGACAAATTTTCGTGGACAATTTTGGGAATTAGTTTATTTTTACTTTTGATTACACGAATATGATCAGTAACGGGTACGGATAGAGCCCCATTTTATAAAAATAAATAAATACCTTAAGATTTGTCTAAAAATACAAAATATATTGTAATTACTTATTTTAATCTATTTAAATAAAAAGGGAAACTGACTGACTGACATATCAACGCACAGCCAAAACTACTAGGTCTAGGAATGTGAAATTTTGCACAAGGCTTTCCTTTATGACGTAGGCGAGCACTAAGAAAGGATTTTCTAAAATTCAGCCCCTAAGGGGATGAAACGGAGGCCTAAAGTTTGTATGGAGAAACCTACATTCACGCGGGCGAAGCCGCTGGCAGAAGCTAGTAATATATCTCTTTTTTATACACTTCTGGTGGAGTGGTTGTAGTCATGGATCGTCTGGTAAATTGGTTGCGGCTTTTGCGAGACTTCTCCATCTCGCTCTATTCGTGGTTACTGCAACTGTATACTAAAAAAAATAATTATGTGAAAATAAATACCATTTTTTGTTTTACTCATCTTGGGCCTATAACACTATGAAGACTAATCATTCCCCTTTTCGCCTTTACAATATTAATAAAATAAATAAAAACGTTTATTTGACACAATTAGCATAATAATTATAGTGGTTAAAGACTCACATTCAGCAAGTACAAATTTCATGTAATTCAATTTCAATTTCATGTAACCACCAAACTAGGCCGAGGGCCTGTATTATGGTGGTCCATTGTTTAGCCATGAAGTTCAATTAGAGAGTACATAATTAGAGTGCCTAATCAGATTGGCACTCGGCATATTGGTGTTAAGTATGATTTAAAAAAATTATATGGAAATATATTTACACGATTATTTCAAAACACTTAATTAATTAAAACTATATAAACACTAAAGGCTACTCCTAACTAAAATATGGCGTCATAAAACTCCTTCGCATTGCTGTCGACTGGAAGTGTGCCCAAAAGACTGATGGCATTGCCACGTTGTATGGCAATGCTCAATCTCTGACCGAGGTAAAAGTCAGCCCTTGGGTCACGCGAAGTGTCAACTAAGCGTTTGGTTAGTTCTTTAAAAAGCGAATAAGCACTCGGACCCCTCAAGTATGATTGTGTTACAATAATATAATTTTCATTACGTGTTCTTTCTCACAGGGTGTATCGATTCTCATGCTGTCGTCTTTACGTAATGCAGCCTTTCACACCATTATAAAAGAAACATTATTGCAGTAAGTGCTATCGATCTATTCGCGTCGTGAAGGAATCATCATGAAATATTCAGAGGTTTGAGCGATTGGCCGCGTGCAATGTGACGTTAAAAATGTAGTGTATATAACATAGGTACCTATGCATGTTGATATTGAATTGTAAGTTTTTAGCGTTGCGTACCTCAAAAGGAAAAAATGGAACCCTTATAGGATCACTTTGTTGTCAGTCAAGACCCTTTATCTCGGGAACGCGTGCCGGTGTCGAGTTGAAATTAAAACCGTATACTCAAGTCTGCGATCCCTTGAAGCTGTGAAAAAATCAAACTTCTAAGTTAACGGAAAAAAAAAGATACTTACGGCCATTTATGTCGTAGGGAGTGAATTTTGGGAAATCTTCTCTTATACTTTGCCTACGCCATAAAAGGAAATCTTGTGCAAAATTTTACGCTCCTAGGCTCTGTAGTTTCGACTGTGCGTTGATATATCAGTGAGTCAATCAATTTCTCCTTTTAAATATATAGATTAAGGGTGCTTTTCCACCAGAGATGTGCTATGCTACGTTGTTATGGATGCGTTTGATATCCACCAATCATATTCATTGGTACACATAGCTCAGCACTGGTGGAAACGGATTCAAATAAGATATATTTTTTTATATGGAAGGATGCGTGCTATACTGCTACGGATGTGTGCTATGAATGCGTGCTATAGATTTACACAAAAAATCTTACACAATAATATTCCACAACTATCACACAACGCCGTCTAGTCCCAAGCTAAGCAGAGCTTATGTTATGAGTACTAGACAACTGATAAACATACTTACATATTTCTAAATACATACATATATAAATAAATTACACCCAGACACTGAACAAATGATCGTGCTCATCACACAAACATTTGTCCTGGGTGGGAATCGAACCCACGACCTCCGGCATAGCAGTCAGGGCCACTAACCACTAGACCAACAGGCCAGTCTAGATGTGTGCTATGGATCCCTACCATCGATACATTGAATAGCTCGATCTCAGCATCTTCCTCGCGCAGCTACTTTGCGGCGGCGCATCATCATAACACATCTAACTCGCAACGCTACATAGCTTAGTATAAGAGAAATGGTCACATAGTTTCACAGTTTAGCTATTACATCCTCGCAGCATAGCTGCATAGCACATCTCTGATGGAAAAGCAGTCTAAGGTTGTGCTTAATGAGTAATAGATCTGGAATCAAAACCTATTGGGGACTTACTGTTGACCTAGAATCATGAAAGGCAAGAAGAAATTCCATGTAACACAAATAAAAAAAAATTAAAAAAATGGTTTTGTAGTTAGGTATATCACAAAATAATAACTTGCTTTTTTGCGATTACCTTATATAAGTTTGTATGGAACTCTGGAGTGTCAAATTTTTCAGACTAAAACCCGCCTGTGTTGTTTCAGTTGCCTTTGACTTTCGAACAATCTCACAAAATCCACCTCTACAAGTTCGATTCGTAGCTATGTGACTGAATTTCTGAAACATTTCGGATAGATCTCGGTTACAGTTTGACATGCCAAACCGCAGCGCTATCTCTGGATTCTATTGCCTTTCAACCGACTTTGCAGAAACTAATAAAAAGGTTGAGTTTGAACACTCACGTAGGTACGACCTTTGTGGTGAGTCAATGTAATATTGAGTGTCAATCAATGAACCCTTGATGCGCAAGTTCGACTCGCACTTGACTGTTTTTTAGGGTTCCGTATTTTAATAGGAAAAAACGGTACCCTTATAAGATCACTTTGTTGTCCGACTATCTGTATGTCTGTCTGTCTGTCAAGACCCTTTATCTCAGGAACGCTTAGAGGTATTGAGTTGAAATTAAAACCATATACCTACTCAAGTCTGCAGTCCCTTGAAGCTGTGAAAAAATCAAACTTCTAAGATAACGAAAAAACAAGATACGGCCGTTTATGTCAAAAAAAAAACGTATATTTCGGCAGGATCTCAAGGGAATCAAAATTCATACGGTACTTCCCGTTGACCTAGAATCCTGAAATTTGGTATAAAGCAAGCTCATATATACAAGCACAAGTATAAAATGTAAAAAAATCAAAAAATAGATAAATTTGTAGTTACGTCACAAGAAAAAATGTACGTAATTCGGATAATCTTCGTAAATCAATTCGGGAATTGAACTGTTTTCATAGGTAGGTTTGTACGAAACCTTCAATGAGCGAGTCCAACTCGCACTTGCCCGGTTTTTTTTGTCTCTTGTGAACTTTTTCTTTTTTTGATTTATTGCCATGAGATAATTTATAACTTAGATTAGTGTTCCTAAAAGTATATGCTGTATATATGGCGACCACGTACCGGAAGACGTAGCGTTGGAAGGCCTCCTACAAGGTGGACCGATGACTTGGTAACGATTGCGGGATTCCGATGGACGCGAGACGCACAGGACCGTTTATTGCGGCGACACTTGGGGGAGGCCTATGTCCAGCAGTAGACGTCTTTCGGCTGAAATGATGATGATGAACTATATACTTACTTTAACGGCTTAAATGGATTTGAATGAAACTTAGCACACGGGTAGATACACACACATGTTTTGAGTTAAGTGTGTGTTGTGTGTGTGTTTTGTTGTTTTGTGTTATTGTTGTGATGTAGGACTTTTTTCCCGGGAGTATGTTATGCTCACGCAGGCGAGTATAAAACATGGCTTCCATAAATACTGATCAAGTACAGAAAAGTGGAAAGCGGGTGATGGCTTTTAGTTATGGAAGGTGGAAAACCGGACGTTTTGACACCGCTTGTACAAGCTATATCCAACATCGGGAGGCCGGCTTACGGACGGCGCGCAATGGTAGCTCGCCGTCTCACCGTGGCGCGTAGTATTCCACGCGCGCCTCAAAGAGATGTCAGCAAAACCGTAGATGCTCTTTTTAAGGTGGGAAATCATGAAATAACTCCTGCTGACTGACTTACACTGACTATATAAGACCCGCCTGTGTTCCTTCAGTGGCTTCTTCATTCCAGGACCGCGGGAACTCTTCCGAACAATCCTGCAGCCCTTGTTTTCCTTTTGAGATAGGAAATCATCCAGCTACTCCTCCCACTCTAGGGTGGAGCGCGACAAGCCACTGGATGTCCACCTGTGTCCTTGCACTTAGCATTCCATCATACGCATCTGTTCCCCCTCGTTCCGGACCATGGCCTGAACCACTGCCCGGTGGGAGAGTTCGCCGCCGCCGATTGCCTCCACGAGGACTCGGTGGTGCTTTGCCCAAGCGGGCCACACCTCGACCGTATACTCCATCGTTTCGTCCGGGCGGTCCGCACATTATCCCGCCGCCCTTGTTTAACCAAGTGACATTTCGGTAGTACATATTAAGGGGTGACCAGACGGTTGCAAACTAGCGTTCCAACCAAAGTCACCTTGGTTGGAGCTTGGTTTGTGTGTTTGGTTTGTGTTGCGGCTACATGGATGTTAACCATGCGCCAACACGTTCGCAAATCAGTCACTGCGGTTGGGAAAACGCGCTCGCCAACCAAGGGCGTTGAAGGTCATGGATTACAAGTGCTGTCTACACGGTTTGAAACTAGCAAGTTCACCTCTGTTGGGACGTTGGTTTGCAACCATCTGGTCGACCCTATAATCTATAGGTATATATAAAAGAAAGTCGTGTTAGTTACACTGTTTATAACTCAAGAACGGCTGAACCGATTTGGCTGAAAATTGGTGGGGAGGTAGCTTAGAACCAGGAGACGGACATAGGGTACTTTTTAACGAGTAGGGTAGAGTAGGGTAGAGTAGGGTAGAGTAGGGTAGAGTAGGGTAATTTTTTTTTTTACTAAATCCCGCTTTTGGGCAGAACAACGTCTGCCGGGACCGCTAGTAGCAGATAAAATAACACTATATAGAGGCGCGGCGGCGGTGGGCTTTGCTTAGAAATCAATATATTTTGTTAAGAAAATAATAGTGAAACATAATGTTTCATTTTACTTATTTCAATTCTCAGAATGACGCATGTTACAATGTGCCTTGGATCGTGACTCACTTTTAATTAAACCGTGCAAAATCCGTGGAAATCAGATTATTTTATTATTGTACAAACAATGATGTTATGTAGGTAATTCAAAGACATGTGACATCCACCAACCCGCACTGGGCCCGCGTGGTGGATTACGGCCCATTCCCTCTCCCAGAGAGGAGGCCTGAGTCCCAACAGTGGGAACATTAAAAGGCCGACTATGCTATGCTATGCAGGTATGTTCTTGTAAAGGTCCTACCTACATTTTCGTTGATACCTAACTCAGTTGATACAGCTGTAAAGGGGTGACCAGACGGTTGCAAACTAGCGTTCCAACCAAGGTGACCTTGGTTTATGTGTTTGGTTTGTGTTGCGGCTACATGGATGTAAACCACGCGCCAACACGGTCGGTGGTTGGGAAAACTCGGCTCCCAACGTGCGTTGTAGGTCATGGATTACAACCGGATTGAAACTAGCAAGGTCACCTTGGTTGGAACCTTGGTTTGCAACCATCTGGCACAGTATAGATTCCATATTTATACTGTGCGTCTAGTCACCCCTTTTGGCAATCAGATTTCATTTGTTTTTTTTTTAACGGAAAATCTTTCTTCATACTACGAATTAACGCATGTATTGTGGGTGCGTTAAAAAAATTTAAACTCACAGACACCCAGACCCGGAACTACCATCTGTAGCACATATACATTTGTTCCGAGCGAGCATCGAACCCAAGACACGCAGCGTAACAGCCCATCGCTGAACCACTAAACCTGCCGACCAAATTTCGATCACGGTAGCCAATCGCAACAGAGATTAACTAAGTACGCAGTAGATATTTATAGTGCTCAAGTGCGTGCAAAAATAGGTGCACTCTCAGTTACTTTCCTCTCCTATTCCGATTGGACGGCAATGCGACACAACCAGTAAAAGAACAGGCACAGGACTAACGGCTTTTTCTCTCGAACCGGGAATTGAACCTACGCTCAACAGTAGCACTTTTTCTAAGTGCTAAATCATTCAATGCCTTCTCCGGCTCTAGAGCGGACGGGACTTTTCATCTCAGACTTTTACTGACTAAAACCACACCTATCTTCTTTCTTTGTCTTGCGTTCCAGGACCCCAAGTTTTCCTTTCAGAATTCAAGCCATGGCCCCAGTAGGCTTCGGCCCTACGGTGGCTGGAATTCGGGGGTCGAAGTCCCGGCGGCTGGGGCTTGAGGATATCCGTTCCCTCATGCGTGCGGTTGCCTCCTTCGCTACCATTACTGCTTCGCAGATGGAGGTGAAATTTCCGCCTGCCATTCCTCCTTGCCCCGAACCATGGCTTGCACCAGGGCTCGGAACCTTATCTATACTAGATATGTCCTTCAATACGCCACACAATGTGGATAAAGTAAAAATATCAAACCGTAAAAATAATCAATAAACAAAGTCCCGAATCAAATCGATCCGTTCTCATCAGTTATTAAGTCCTAATGAAATTGTAGTTTAGTTCTGAAATGGTATAAAAGCATCATGGCGACGTGGTGACGGCTGAACGAGGTGGTTCGGTTGCACCATGAAGTGGCTCGCGTTCCTCTGTCTCTTGGTTGGCTTCATGTCAGCTGCTATGGTAAGAAACCTTCATTTTTTAATAGCTATAACACATTTTATAAAGCTTGTTTATATACTACTTTAGTTTACCTAAGACTTTCAGTAGACCCTTGACATTCATTACTGGACATAGGCCTGCCCCAAGTGCAGGGGTGCTGACTCCGTGGGTGCTCGGGGGTTCGAGCACCCATGAGAAATAAACAGCGGGGGCCAAGCACCCCTAAGAATAGACATCAAGAAACAGATCAGTAATCGAATATGCAAGGCTACTAAACTGAATTGCAAACTACCTAATCCGAAGAGTTACGAAGGTCTTCGATACCGGAGAACTTACCGTGTTCAATTTAAAATAAATCTCTCTATCTATCCCGCTGATCGTTCTACGCACCTTGTTGTGACTTCCACCTTGTATCTAGTCCAAATGGCTAATCTGCATACCAGCTATCTGTTACAAATATTTTAACAAACATTTATCCACAGGCTGACGATGACGAAAGCCGGTCTGGTCCAGCAGATTACACCAGCAGATACGCTGAGCTAGCATCGCCTGTACCTTCCCACGTCAACGTACAAGACCTCCTAGCCTCCTTAGCCAGCTACCGAGGTTAATGAACCAAGGAAACAGAGCCTACAAACATCTGAAACCACTCATTTGTCAATCACGTTCCTTTAAATTCAAATTTAGACCACAGATTTTTTTTACACCGAAAAAGAAAATTAACATTTTAAAAAGTTTCAATATTTATTTTACCTAATGGGTTTTATAAAATTTAAAACTCATTTATTATTGTCTCAATTTGACATAAACTTTTAATATAATGTTGTCATTTAATTGGTGTGTAGGTAACCCACTAGTGCGTGTAATTTAAATTACTTTGTATTATAATTAGTTTATTTAATTTATAAAAATGTGTATTATTGATCAAAAGTGTTGAACGCTTCTGAATCTGTATGTATTTGTATAATAAAGTATAAGTTCGCTCGTCTATGTTTTGTATTTTCATTTCATTTTCGCTTTTGTGGTAATATTCGTTGGATTTATTTTCGGTACAACTATCTTAGTAAGCATTGTTCGTTGCTGTATTGTTTTCAAAATATGAATACAGTTAATTAACTTTGTTTATGAAATACCGAGCATTGTTTGGGGATGAAATAGCATTGCACAAGTCTTGTAACGTTAGGATACCTACTAATTTCAGCATGATTGTTGCTATGAAATGTGGAAATTATATTTTCACCACAGCAGCTCAAACAAGTAGGTTTTGCTGCTTGAAAACAGTGAGCAAAACTCGATTTTGCTCACTGCGTGAGACAAAGTAACTTTTTAATTATTATTATTTTTAGCCATACACTTCGTAACATTCGAACTGCACTGTACTCTGTCTCTTTCTCTCCCTTATAAAAAAGCGAGTGAGAAACATGCCATTTCGAAGTTCATTCCGATTTTGAAATTCCACTACAAAGAAAAACATGTTCGAAAATGCGTAATAAATAGAAAATATTTGTAAAATATAAAATTGTTTTTTTTTATAAATAAATTATTGAATTTTAAATTTATTATTGTATTTGAACAAAAATAAGAGTACCTGAGTACTTATAGCGGCAGATAAAACTGGCATTTAACCTTTATCTAAATAATTATTTCTAGTGTCAACATTGAATTATATTTTAGAACGTGCTTTAAAAAACAGCGGAAATAAAATAGTGGCAAACAAGATTAAGAATGTTAAAATAATTGTAAAATAAGAGCAAAACTAGCGACCGAGATAGTATTTATTTTAATTGAAATCATTATTAAATGTATTATTGTTAATTATTTTATTTCCCAAGTAATATGTGTTCTCGCTGCTGAAGTGAAAAATTATGTGTGTAACACGAGAGCAAAACTTTTTGCATCTCGTGCCTTTGAATCCCTCCCCTCGCTCAGGATTCTACTTTAGAATCACTCGCTGACGCTCTTGATTCAATCAAAGAATCCTTCGCTTGCTCGGGAATCAAAATTAGCACTCGGAGCATAAAACAACTTTGCTCTCTTGTTGCACAAATAACTATTAAACAACCGAACTGGAGCACTATGAGGACTATAGGAGCTAATCGTGAGATGAATAGGTAATGCGCAAAAGTATATGATCCACTGCAGTAAACAAAATCAGAAAAATATATATTATGTTATCTATTTTTCAGCTTCTGCCAAATGTAGGGAAGAGCTATTTCTTTTTCTTTAATAATATCAAGCTCGTTAAGCAGAAATGCGAAACTAACTCTGTCAACATATCTGTCTGTTGCGTTTTCACGCACTACTGAACCAATTATCATAAAATTTGATACCAAGGTTAACTGGATCTTGGAGGAGGTAAAATACTTTTTAACCCAAGGATTATTAACTATCGGCTATATCAGCTTCGCCCGCAAAAGAGTCGGAGATAATCCTTATCTTCGACTTTCTTCCGAGCGAAGCTGCTGGCAGAAATTAGTATAGATACCGGCACGGATCTTGAGCGCTGACTTCTACAGTTCTACTTGCGCAGAATCACGCAGAAGTGAAATATCGGGCCTCTTTAGTGGTATGAAGAGAGATGCGGGGGCGGGGAATGAAATCCTTGTACAGTGATTGACTCGCCGATATTGTACGATGCGCAAAACGATCCCCGCTCTTTCCCCGAATGCTCAGGATTCGTGCAGTCTATACCTACTGAGTAAAAACAAAAACAAAATATATCACCACAACCCACAGTATCTATTTACAGAATAAAATCTTTCTACAAAAATCACTTCTTGAAAGACTCGAAGTTAGGTCGTACGCGGCTAGCGGGTGAGTCGACAAATTTGCGTCTGGCTGGGAATAGGCGTTCATAGTTCAGGTTGACGTCAAGGGGGTGGCCTGCATTCCGACGAGACTCACGACCGTATGGGACGTAGTCGTATGGTACCTGGGGATGGTAACAATCGATTAGTTTAGGTACAGGTTCGAGCGTAGCCGTGTTCTCGCTATATGGCGCTGAGCGCTGAGTGTAAGTTGTTTTTACGTAAAGTACGTTTTGGCTGTAATGTGCCTTCGTCCTTAGTGACAACTATCGTAATCATTATGGATTGTCGTGACGGGACCCACGTCTCTTCTACCGTCACCGCAACTTCCAGGTATTTCGCCGGTAGGATCGTTAGCGAGGTCGAATCAGTTGGTACAAAAATAGATTTGAAGGGAGGATTCTAAGGAAGCCCTCGACGGCCTCTGGGTCCGACGTCAGCCCTCACTCAGGAAGCCCGAACACTCGCTCCCCGTCTCAGTCAATTCGAATGGTCATGCGATTGAACCTCGTCCAGTTTATTTGCGAGACACGCAGCACCAATGACGGGACGCTGGCCAAGACAGGGAGTCTTGGCCATCTAGCCCGACGAAGTTCTTCAGCTCCGTATCGGAGCGCCGTACGCCATAAACGTGTCGATTGCGTTGACATACAACAAACTAGGACCAGACACTCTGATCGGCTCAGATTCAGATTCGGTATCGGCCGTAGTTTCAGGTTGATGGCAGCCGAAAATAAGCAGAAAACAAGACCTTTTGCTGAAACTAGACAAAGCCGAACATTTTAACACTACTTATCATTAATTAATTATTATAATTTTGTAAACACAGTGTACAATAATCTTATACAAAAGGTCCATCCTTTGTTCCGCGAAAGGCATATCATCAGCTTTCTGATCATGACTATGCCACTGCTCTGCTTTCTGTCCTACCTTTCTTCTTCTGGCTTCGTGCAACCCTGGTATGTTCTAAAATATTGATGATGCTGCGATGCTTAATGAGCTGACCTGAATTTAAGTACCTAATCTAGTATATAAAGCATAAGCCTAATCAGCTTTATAATGTTCCCACCACTGGGAATTCGGCCTCTCTAGGAGATAGATTGGGGCTTTGTCCATCACGTGGGTCAGTGGATATAAGTAAGATCGTCTTCGAAGTTCTAGTTCTAGGACATGCCGATTTCTTACCTAGTTTTTGATCAACGTTTTGAAAGCAGTGGTGATGAAATAAATACAATGTAAAGCGCCGTATAACTCGTAAGTCGGGGCCGTTACCACTACGCTACCATTGCTCTTCAAAATATACTATTCCTCATGCTAATCTATTATTTTGATAATATTGTCTTACAACGGTTTAATATGTAAATAAGTACATGCGTGAAATGTTGTGAAAATACACCGTAAAAAATATAGTTACCTAAATAGGTAGACATCCAAAAAATAAAATGATTACCAGGCACCCTTTTTTTGGTGGGAAAAACATCCAACACCGTGGTGGCGCGCTCCGAGGGCTGTGAAATTACATGGCCTCGGACTTGTGCAGCGCCACCTCGAGACCCAACTGTTGGATCCTCTCCACGACTATCGCAATGCCGCGTGTCGCTAGTTCAAACGCTTCCCAGTATGACTCTCCTTGCACCTGGATCAGCGTGTCGTCTGCGTAGCAGACCACGTTGACCCCATCAGGGAGGTCGCAGCGCAGCACGTAGTCATACCTGATGGTCCACAAGGGCGGTCCTAGTACCGATCTCTACGACCACACGACATCCCTCGCCGATTCCACTCTCCCTGGTGACCAGGGTAGATGATAAACCTTACCGACACGTAGGCCTCGATCACACAACAAAGGTAGTCAGGCTCCCGGTGATACCGGAGTCTAATACAACTCCAGGGTAGGGACTTGAAGGCGTTGGCATTGTTCAAAGACACCATCAAGTCATACCTGCCCTGACACAAATCATCCCTCGTCCTCGCACGCGCATGATGGCGTCCGCGTGGAGCGCCCCCTGCGAAAGCCGAACTGGCCATCCGCAAGGCTCGGCCCAGTTGTTCGTAATTAGTGATAAACAAAAAATGGCAATCTTAACCATACAGGTAATTATACAATCACTTAAGAAATTGAAACTCTAATCGTGCTATAAAAGTTAGAAGGATCAAGTGCGTGTCTGTTGGTATACAATGTAATGACGGAACATTGTATATGGATCAATATCATCAGCTGATGACTAAAACTCCTACTACCTAAAATCCTTGAACAATTTTGGTCTATAAAGTAGCAATATAGTTATAGTATAGAAAAAAATATACAGCATATACCCCATTCATACTTAAATGTTTACCTGGATACGTAGGTACAGACTAATAGGTAGGTAGGAGAATTAAAATTATCGTAAAAATGATAATAAAACTAAAATTACCTGAGGTGCAGAATCCACAAAAACTACTAATAAAACACAAGTTAAAAACAAATATAACGGAACCATATTCGATCATACAACAGCGTGGCGTATGTGAACTTCACGGCTTTTGGCTAGCCTTTAATTAAAATTCCTCATACGATTTTATTGCTATATTTTATTGCTTTTCCTACAACAACAATTTTTATTTTCAATCCTTTTTTTCTCTCTCAAGTCACTGTCTTCTATTTCATTTGACAAAACTAAATAATCTAAATAAAAAGGTTTATATGACCTAAATGTGATGCTTCAATCTAATAATTATCTTAGGTTGTGACGTAATCTCTTTTTCTTTATTATTTCTGGTTAGATTTTGAGGTTCATCAGCTTTTTTTCTTATATCTTTAGTTCAATTAATATCTACTTAGAAACTTTTTAAATTATATCCGATCTTAAAAATCTCAATAGACTATATTTCAAATGCAGTGCATTACACAATGCCTTTATCGGTATCAATGATTATACGAATAAAATAAAGATTTACGATTTCTTAGTTTATAGTTATTCGTTTCTAGAATTCACCAGAATGATTTACTAACCGAATTTAATATAGGTATTTGTAATCCCAAATCAAATGTGAGTGTCAAGAAACTGCATAGTTTATAAAATGGCAGTATTTCATACTTCCATTCTAGTTTCACTATTTTGCACATCATTAGCGGCAGTGAGTTTATTATAAACAATAAGAGCCTTCTCATCATTATAATCAGCCTTATTCAAATATGTAGGATTATAGAAGAAGCAATTTACAAGTTTAAAATTCTGATATTATTTTTCTTTCTCTTCTCTTAATTTATTCAGTATGTTTTCTTCTTTCATAGGTACTTCTCCATTTGTCGGTATTTTAGAAGATACCTCTTTAAAAAAAAAACACCATTCACAGTCCGTTCATCATTGTTTTGGTCTTTATCCTCCTTTTATACAAAATACCCTAGGAATGTGACTATTAATCTGAAGCCAATTTGCCAGTATTGCATGTAAATTAGACCATGATACCAATTCCCAGTAGATTTAAGCGATTAACATATTGACTACATGTTGAAATAGGATTATTAATGGATACTAGATGCATTTGTAATCCTATCATCTACATCTGTACTAAGTTAATATTCTGAGAAGGATTTGTGATGCGTCACTGCAAATATTGATTTTTCTAGACTTTAAGAAACAAATCGTAATGTACAGCATGTATATTCATAAACATTTCTTTTAGACTCTTTAAATTTATCGAAGACTTGAACAATATACATTTATGTGTTTATGGTAGAACTCTTAATATTTTATTATAATTCTACTTAATTAAAATATTATAATAATCTCAACCTCTTGTTAACTATAGCCTCAACAGCCAGAAATAAACGATCAATTTAAAATAACAGACCAAGAAAGCGAAAAAGCTGTGACAGCCCAACCCGTTCAACAGACCCAACACAACCAAACACTCCCAGAATTAAAAAAAGAACCAGCTGCTCCACCGAATGAGGAAACGTCACTTGAAACCGAATACAAAGATAATAATAATACTACAGTAGCTATACCACAAATCAGTTTCACGTTAAAAGTTTATAAGTTCATTACAGATCCTATATACAAAGTTGTTAGCACACCCAAAGTGAATGAAGTGCTAAGAAATATTGGGACATGCGTTGTTAACGGCGCCATGGAATTGTTTTCTTACTACCTACCGGCCCCTTTTATGCCCCTACTTGCCTCTGCAGCAGGACTAGTGATCCCATTTGAACCCGTAGTAATGTTAAAAGAAAGAATGCCAGTAACCAGCTACAGAAGAGCTTTCCAAACAGCAATGAATACTTTTCTTAGAACTTTTGATAAGTATAAAGTAGCAGAAGAATTCGATCCGTACATGACGAGACGGTTCAACAGAAGATTTATGAATGATAATCCCGACAAAAAGGAAGACGAAAGCAAACTGCACCCAGTTGAGATTTAATAAAATTTAATGTTTTTCGAACATTTTCGCGTTTATTTTCTCTGAGCCGATTACTCCTTTATGAATCATCATCACTTACATATTTTTAACAGATGGAATACAGCTTATAACAATAATAAAAATTCGTGTACAATTAGACCTCATTATTTTATAAAGAACTCGGTGTTCTTACAGTTGTTTCGATTCGATTTAAGAGAGTGTTGAATGTATAATGTACATATTTGTTGATATTTCTGAAACATTTTTGGTAACAAAAACAAATTTTAATAGACCTGCATATCTGCAAGCGTGTAGGTTGGTCATAAGACGAGTGTTTGCTTTGTTGCTAAAAATACCACCTCATACCATGTCGATGCCCGCCCTGGCAGGTTTCAACAGCAGGGAAAAGTCAGTAAAGGTATAAGCAAGTCCAGCAGGCGGAGAAGTCACGTGACAAGTGATGTGACAGGTAATGTCATTGCCATATATTTTGTACTTAGCGTTTGGTAGAAACGCGAATAGAAAAGTTATTTTTGTAACACCAATCACATTTGGGTATAGCGACTAGGCTCAACAAAGACTCGTCAACTAGCCATCGACTCGAGAGATATTATAGTACATATGTGTGTGCGCAAAGGCACAGGTACACTCTTTTTCCCTTTTCTACGATTATATACGATTGAACTTTTTGATTTTTCACATATTTTATTAACATTATGCCGTTCTGTCTAAATCCTTTGCCTAAGTATTCCTACTAAGGCTATCTATAGCAGTACACATTCTGATCGGAAGACTATGCGAAGGATAAATTTTAATCGAATAAAAAAAAACTTATTATAAAGTCTTAAGGAACAATAAATCTTGACATAGTTATAACTCCTAAATAGGGACAAAAGAAGGTAGTTTGCATAACAGTCTTTTCTTCTTGTGCCTTGTCTTGTGACTTATCATCTTTTTTTGCTTCATTGTTGGTGTCTTTCTTATTTTTATCATCACCTTTTTTTTCTTCAATCTTAGCGGGGTTTATATTATTATTGACATCAGCTTTTTTTTCTTCAACCTTAGCGGGGGTTTTCTTATTTTTATCATCACCTTTTTTTTCTTCAACCTTAGCAGGGGTTTTATTATTTTTATCATCACCTTTTTTCTCTTCAACCTTAGCGGGGTTTTTATTATTTTTATCATCCCCTTTTTTTTCTTCAACCTTAGCGGGGTTTTTCTTATTTTTGTCATCACCTTTTTTTTCTTCAGTCTTAGCGGTATTTTTATTATCTTTTTTGCCATTTCGTAACCTTTCCTCAATAGTGATTTCTTTACTTGAATCCTTTACATGTGTTGCTGAGATTGAATTATTGGTTGATGCCGTGTCTTTACTGTCGGTTTCATTACCTTCTTCAGTTAAGTTTTGGACTGATACGTTATTATCTGAAGCATTAATCTTTTCACCTTCATTATTTTCGCTAGAGTCTTTAACGGTATCAGTCGTGTTTACATTACCATTCGTCGCAATAGTGCCAGGTTTAAGATTATCTTCAGAAGCGACTTCAAAACTTCCACGTAAATATTTCAAATCAGTCTTTCTTAAACTTTTAGTTTCTTCACCAAAACCAGACCATTCGTGCCTAAATCCATTTTTATCGATAAAAACCCTTTTTGCAGGATGGTTTGGGCTTTCACTTCCTCTTCTTAACATAAATTCCTTGAAATGATCTGTGATAACGTGATTGGTCGTTTTGAGAATATTGAATTTTTCA
Source organism: Mythimna pallens (assembly GCA_961205895.1). Lineage (NCBI taxonomy): Eukaryota > Metazoa > Arthropoda > Insecta > Lepidoptera > Noctuidae > Mythimna > Mythimna pallens. The sequence continues at coordinate 9,159,494 of OY540849.1, read as the reverse complement.
TTATTAAATATTGTTTCACCAACTTTTTGAAAATCAACATGAGCTGGAAATTGCGGCTCTGAAACTGATATTTGCAACTGAAAATCAGAAAAATGCCATTTATAAGATATGCTTAACAAATCAGACATTTAATCTGCGTAGCCTTAGATCATGGGGATCATGGGGTACCGAGTACGCGTCTCCGGCTAAAGGTATCACACAACGCCGTCTAGTCCCAAGCTAAGCAGAACTTGTGTTATGAGTAGGTACTTGACAACTGATAAACATTATAATTTTAAATACTAATATTATAGATAAATTACACCCAGACACAGAACAAATGATTGTGCACATCACACAAACATTTGTCCTGGGTGGGAATCGAACCCACGACCTCCGGCATAGCAGTCAGGGTCACTAACCACTAGACCATCAACACACAGCTATTAGAAGATAGACCCAGATGTCATAGAAACCCTGGCATCATTGTTTGCAATAGAAATATCTGACAATTATTACAAAACTTATTATATTTGAGACTTACCTTTGTTATAAAAATGCCTAATATGATAATGTACATTTTTAAGGTTATAAATCCATTCTTAGTTAAAACTGATTAAATGAAGTCAAATCATGGCTTTGCCATTTAAAAGTGAATGGCGGATAAAGCCATAAAACATTTAATCAAAAAAATTTTTTAGTTCAATGAAAAAACCAGCCATGCACACATTATCTAAGCACATAAATAAGTAGTTGAAATCGGTACTCTGGGCCTGCAGAAAAGTTTAGGGCCGCCAGAATGTTTGAAAAAGGTTACCGGGGCTCTAAAACGCAAAGGTAACTAAAAGACACCACCAGACTCCACCCAGAGCGGGAGAAACTATTTGATGATTTAAAAAAATCCGTAACGAGATTGTTGCAACAGAACTCTGCTTCAAGCTTGCAGAAGTTCCGCAAGCTTTTTCACTTCCGTTTTCGCTTCTACTTCCGCAAAATTTATAAGAGAACTCTTAAACGGAAGAATACAGCGAGGAGCGCGGGGGGTGGGGGGCGCGTGGACAACTGGACAGATAGGAAGAAGCGCGGGGTGGGACAGGGGGGCGGTACACAAACAAGTCGCTACGAGTTTCTTTATTAATATGTTTTTGGGTTCATTCTGCGCATAACCGCGCCTCGTAACGTGTTTACGACGTAAACCTTATTATTAAAAAAAAAGAAAATGTTGCTTTTTCTTCACAGTATTAACACTTCCGCTTCCGTTTCGTTTAACTTCGTTCTTGCCTGATGGAACAAACGTGTCCAAAAAAACCATGTTTACTCTTGTTTTGAAGACTGGCAGGAAAACTGAGTGGTAAGGGAAATAAGATAGGGTTTGATCAGTCAATCACATAGTGGCTTTGAATGCTCACACATAAAAACCGCTCTTAGTCTTAGTATTAATAATAATATAATAATATTCCACAACTATCACACAACGCCGTCTAGTCCCAAGCTACGCAGAGCTTGTGTTATGAGTACTAGACAACTGATAAACATACTTATATATTTCTAAATACATACATATTATAGATAAATTACACCCAGACACAGAACAAATGATCGTGCTCATCACACAAACATTTGTCCTGGGTGGGAATCGAACCCACGACCTCCGGCATAGCAGTCAGGGCCACTAACCACTAGACCAACAGGCCAGTCAGTATTGTATTGTATAGCGGGCTGTTTTCCGCAACTACACGACTAAAGCGCGTATTTTGCGTACGGATGCCCAGCTCCTCAAGGAAGGACAGCTGTGCCTTGGTACCTTGGTACCTGGGTTTCCGAACTTTGCCCTGTATCCAGCGACCACAGGGCAGCTTAGAAGCAGATGAGCTGCCGTCTCGTCTTCCTCCATACAGGCTTTGCAGAGTGGGCTGTCTGTAACTCCTATGACAGAGAGGTGCTTATTGATCAGCTCACATCAGCTCTAAACTCTATAATGCCATAAATATCAAAATTAAAATTTACCCGCTGAATAGAAATAAACTGAAGAGAAAAGTGATCGACTGGCTTAAGTGCTTGACCTATGACGAGACTGAGCAACTTATGGTGTCATAAACGCGGTTGAAACACACACAAACACACTCTATCACACACACACACACACACAAATAAACAGGTCATCCTCATCCCCTCCTCCACTATACATTATACAACCCAGTAACCACATAGTGTATATTATTTTGTATTATAAATTTCTTTTACTAAATTTATTTTTTTCACTTCTTTTAGAGATAATCTGGAACAATGTTTATGAGTATACCTGTTTTAAATTGGGCGTTGATAGCTGCGCTACAGTATTTTACTTTTGTCGCTATCTTCGTTTTTCTGTAATCTGTAAACTTATGTTGCTCCAAATAAATTTATTATTTCATTTATTTATTATATTACATACTTATTATATTTTTAAATATTTCCTTAAAAAAAAAAAACATAAAAAACATTTAAAAATATAAAAAATAGTAGCCCACCGGCATCGGGAACAGACTCCAAGCTGCCGGCGGTCAGGGCTCCTGAGAGAGGAATCTCCTAACGATGCGCGCCGTGTCCAGAAGTACTGCTTTCTGGATCAGGCCCTTGATCCAGCTGCCTAACGAGAGCCTCCTTCGATGTTGTTCGAGGCTCTTGGCTATTAAGCCATTGGCCGTTACGACTAGCGGCACAATGATTGCTCTATCCACTTCCCAAATGTCGACAACCTCGCGAGCTAAGTCAAGATACTTAATTTGCTTATCTTTCTCAGCTTTCACGAGGTTCTCGTCATGAGGTTCTCGTCATGAGGTTCTCGTCATGAGGGACAGCTATATCAACAATCATTGTAAGACGCTCTAGTCGATCTATCACCACTATATCAGGTTTATTGGCAACAATTTATTATTATTATTAAAGGTCCCGTGGCCAGTTGTAACGGCCGTTACTTTGCGCAACTGAGGTTTAGTCAGTCGTAGGGCCTGTTTCGTGAAGCAGCCATCAATGGAGGGAAGTGCTTCCTTGGGCTGCCTGCACTGACTGGTCTACCCGTAGTTTGTGATGTAGATCTCGGGTGCTGTTTCTTACCAGAATGCGTAGGTATCCGAAGGGGAGCGGCACAAAGGTTGAACCCTTTGTGCCGCTATTGCTGCCATACTCGATCCCCTTCTGGTAAGTTTGTCTGCACATCGTTGCCTCGGGAAACGCTGTGTCCTTTAATCCATTGAATGGTTACCTGGTCGTGTTTACCCACTTGGTTAAGGCGTTGGTGACACTCGTATATTAGTCCAGAGTTAACTGTGTGGCTATTAAGCGCTTGCAGGACAGCCATGCTGTCCGCGAGTATGTGTATTGAGTGGTCCTTAACTTTCCTGGTCATGATAGCCAAGGCTACCAGTCTTAGTATAGAAACTAGGCAGTTTATTCCCTCAACTACGATGGAGTCGTTTTGTAGTATTAAGCGTATTTATCTGAATACTTGATGGGGTTAGAAGTTTGTATGGAGGAACTAAATTTCACGCGGGCGAAGCCGTTGACAGAAACTAGTAGTCAATATGGACGTAACCTATCCAGTTACTCTGTTCATCTTCTTCGTGGCCTAACGCGACCTCGTCGTGCTGTCTCAAGGCATCAGTTACGTGCAATATAGCCCATATTGTAAGAAAATAAGAAACCCTTTTTTTTCTATACAGGACTCCATCGAGGTTAGGCTAGCTACGCCACAATGGCGTCTGACTGTCAGGTAGTTTTAATAAAAACAACAAATCTAATTTTACTTAATATATTTAGCAACGTATTTTTACTAAAGCGTAAAACAAAACGTAGCTTCCCCCAAAACATTCCGTTGACAATCATCCAATAGATGGCGTTGTTTTCAAAAATAGTATTTTACAATTTCATCATCAATCAATGCATTACTGAATATTCATAATTTTTACATTTCTATTTATTTCATACAATCCACCAAAAGTAACTTCAATCTATAACTCAAATAAACAAAAATATTAACAATGTGATTATAGTTTTTTGTTAAAAGTAATAAACAACATACTTCTGAGGTGTATATTATACAACAAAAACATTAAAACGACTTTTTATGAATATAATGCAAAATAATTTTGTTATTGAAATTACCAAAATTGTAATTACGCTTTAATTTTGGCTGACACATCTGTAATAATCCTACCATAACAAACGTCTACAATGTCGCTACGCACTTTCCCCAGACTCTCGTAATATTAACAACATTTTACATTAGCCAGTAACAACTAACACTGGTAAAAGTGCATTGTACTCGTACATCAAGGTTTGTGGCAACCGCAAAATATTGTCCCATGATATGAAATTCTACTAAATTTGAGTGTTTCTCGGCTTAAAACAAGATTTTTATTGTAAAAACACTCTTCAATTAAACGATCAAAAATCTATGTTCATCAAGTCATCGTTAGACAATTACAGTATATTTTTTCTTCACTTTCTCCAATTCTAGATTTCTAATGTTAACCGGTCAATGTTGACATTCGCTTTATTTGGATTGGTGTTTTGATTGGAATCATACGAAGGGTTTAGAAACCGATTTAAAAAATAAATTAACTGTATGTATTAAAAAGAAAAGTATTATGATGTTTGTGAGATTGTAAACAATTGACTAAATATAAAATAATTACTAATATTTCGTAGTATAACTAATAAGATAAAAAGCAATACGCACTTTTAAAGGAAATATTTATTACAGCTTGCGTATTCGATAATTTAAGTTATAAGGGAATTACAATTTATTAAAGTTGTTGTACATTTTATGATTTAAATGTGACAAGTCTAAAGCACAGAGACAAAAAAGGTTTTACGCGACTCATGCTCATTGTTAACCTGTGTGGTAGAATGTATTTAATGTGTTCTTATTTTTTTAGTTGCTTATCTTTATATACAATACGAGATAATCCCTGCTTTATTAATTGATTCATGTAATGGATTCGTATCATGATTTATATTATAATAAATTATTTTAAGAAAAGAGTTGATACTTTAAATCATTGAATGTACACACAACTTGTCACAAAATACTAACATTACATCTTTTTAAATAAAAATGTGTGTGCAAAAACTGCACCACATTTTTTATATAAAAAGTGAAATTTGACTAGCAGTGTGGTGGATATGTATTCGCTCATAATTAATAGGTACCTAAAACGTCAGTGGTTACTACGAACTATTAATTACAGTTGTAATATTAAGATTTTACTGGCATTAATTACAATATATAGCATCCTCATTTAATTAACTATTATAAACGAACAGATGAAGTTAGCAAAAAAGTGAAATATTAAGACTAGATAGATTATAACCTAAAAATTCAGTCAAGTCATTCACTAAGCACATTAATTGTCTTGCAAAAACTGCATCAAGATTCAGTTGAAAATCAACTGTGAAAAGGCTAAACAAAACATTAACATTTGAATAAAAAACACATAATTATTAAGATTTGAAGCAGTTTTTATACAAGTGTATAAGCAATATAAAAAGAAAAGATGAACAATTAGAAAAATTGCACTTTTACAAAATATATTTTATATAGAAAAATACGAAGAACAATATCAGGAAACGTTGGTGCCATTGTAAGCTCTTCGAATTTCAAAAGAATTTTTGTTTTAGTAAAAACTTATCAAACTAGCTACATCTTTTTTTTTCTAATATTATACCAAAAGGAAGATCAATGCAACACGTACGAGTGATTTTTTTATTCCAAAAAAATATAAATATGATTATTATTTACATCAACAATAAGTGTTGTAATATACTAATTAAATATTGCAAGTGTCATAAGTCAAAGTGTCAAAATTTGTATTATCTCCATACATAAATATGACATAAATATGAAAAAATATATTCTATATGAACCACTATTAAGTAAACATTATGAGACAGCAATTTTATATGAAAATATAGCAATATTTATTCGTACAAGTAACTATTTACAAAGCATTTTATTATTTAATGAAAAAGAAAACATTGATTTAAAATGAATACTGATTAAAATAAAAACCACTGGAATAAAAGTTTTACTGTCACTAAAATGATACGAAATAAATACATTACATGTGCTTTAATATTAAGTTTATTTATTTATTAATCTATAATACTATCACACAATTTTAGATTTTTAAATGACAGGTTTTATCGGTAGCCGATTAAGGACCATAGTTGAACACTACCTATCCGTATTGACAGTTTGTCAATCTGTCATTTTAATAGGCTCCTGTATACAAAAGGACCACTACTTATCCACTGGTGAATTCACCACGAGAGCCATAAAAAGTTGTATAATTATGGTCAAAGTGTTCTTGGCAAAGTGGCACCCCCGTAGTTGTCAACCATACTTAAGCCAATCATTCGTACGCCTGCTACGAATAAGGTAATATTGACAATGTCTGGGCAATGTTCACTTTGCCCATTCTGCGATTTTTACCAATAACAACATTAATGTAACACTTTTGGTGTTCCGAAGTTACTCTAAAGAATCAATTAGTAATTATTTAACTATTAAAATTCATTTTACGTAATAGAACTTTAATTTTCACTTACAAGATAATAGTATGATGCTTGTTTATAACAAATTCAACCTTAGTGATATTTTTTACCTAAGCTAATGATCGTTTGCTAAAATAATGTTATTTTTAGGTGGTGATCGTAAAATTGGTGTCTGATATTACTCATTATTATTTTCTAGGAATAATTACAGGAATTTTAGGAAATGGGTTATATATAATAAAAATAAATATTTCTTTAAGGTTGGCATGGAATTTGTGCTTCATATTAAACGATCCATTCAATCAACTTGGGTGCGTAGTCGAAAATCCTGGCCCTGGTTGGTTTCAATATATTATTTTATTGTGCCTATATTCTCGATTTCCCTGACCAGGAAAACATTCGGCCAAATCCTGCTAAAATTATGTAAAACCCGTAATATTCGTTACTGACTATAGAAATATAAACGCTGCTATTGTTCAAAGTAAAATAGTAGTTATGCATTGTGTTATTACGGTCAATTTCCTATTTAACGTTATGTCAAATAAACAAACGATGACACTGAAATATGTACACATTAAAATCAGACTTATATTTAGTTCATAAGGTACAAATTCTAATCCTGTAGTGTCGATTTCGTCAAGTCAGTAGTCGTTACTCATAAACTTTGAAATATTGTGTACCTGAAACATTCTTCTTTGTTATCGACAATCGCTTGTGTCTAAAAATAATGTAAATATCGTATTTACCTCGAAAATTCTAAGTTTCTCAATTCTCTTTTATTTTTAATTAATTAATAAAATACATAGTATTATATAAGGTCTATAAATTGGGTTATTTTATTACTTTTTTTCAATTTGTTTGACAGATTTTTATTTTCTAATCGATTGTCAATAGAAAAGAATGTCACTCATGCAGGATAATTTGATAAGTTTCCTCATGTCAAATGTCGCAGACAATTGATTAATATTGGAATAAATTAAGGTACCATTAGAAACGTTATGAAAAACAACCACTGACCTTACAAAACGAAATAATTTAAAGAACAAACTACCTATAGTTAACACTTATTAGGTACTTTAGATCCAAACTCGTGTAGTATATCGCACGCCATTTCAAGGTCATTCCGTGTGATACCCAACGCCCGCACGACTATTTCTTTAGGATATCCTTCTCCTACCAAACGCGCAATGTAGTCTAAGTTTATGTTTTCATAGGACACGTTGTCACCGTATTTTCGACCGTGCTTATCGTGGGTAAGGGGGTTGATTTTTTTAGCTGTAAAAAAGAAAGCGTTTGTTAGCACAAATATAATATATAAATAATATGTGTCTGGTACTTATAAGTACAATAAATAAATAATCTATTTGAAAGCCTTTTTTTCACATGGTTAGGTGCTTTCTAATCATCATGTACTCAGAACTCATATCTTCTTGATTCAACATGTAATTGGAATATCGCATACCCTTATACACCCTAATTAGAAAATTAAGTTACAATCTTAATTCATTTTTATATGCACTTAAGTAGTGCCTTTTTAAGAAATTAGCTATCGTAATTGTAGTCAAATAATATAATAAATTATTTTCTTCTCTTCTTAATATAACATAAATAATGTGTAATAATAAGGCATCACATGGTGTTATTCACGTAATTTTACATAAAAAACTAATTATATATAAGCGTATATACACACTCATTGATAAAATCATAACTATTTCTCTTGGATTTGCCGTAATCGGGTAAAAAGGGACTAAGCGTTGAATACCTTTTTTTTCAAATCCCACAGATTATGCGGCATTAAGGAAGAGCTAACAGAATACCTACAAAAAGGAAAGCAAAATAAAATATAAATAAAATTATATACTCACGTAAAGCCAGCTCATTTTTCTCCACGGCAACATTCTCATACGGCGGGTCCTTATTATCCTCAGAAGGAAACTTCGGCATTGTCGTAGACTTCGTAGGCTGATCCACACTTCCACTACTCGTTGCGGGCAAAGAGCGTTGCCTAGGAGGCGCTCGATTTTCAAGCCTAGTCTCCCGGTCAAAACTACTCCTAGATTCGATGATCCTTTCGGGTTTTTCCGGAGGCCTTTCGGGAGGAAGCCGAAAGTCTGTATGCCGGGTTTCTGATAGAGGAAGATGCCTGTCTTGTCTATTATCCAAAACCCTAATTTCGAGTCTAATTTCTTGCTGTATATGTCTTTCTGGGATATGACGCTCCTGGCGAATTTCAACGCGTTCCGACCTATCTTGCGCGGCTTGGACGTGTCGTTCTGGCATGTGTCTTTCTGGTATGTGCCTGCTTTCTTGCACGTGGTGTCGATTTTCCTGAGGTCTGTTTTCTGGGATATGATGTCTTTGTTCTTGAGGTTTATCTTGCCTGTTTGGGGGCGGGTCTGGTCTGTCGTGTCTTTCGGAGTTGTATCTGTTTTCGGGTAAGTGTCGGGGTTCCGGCTTAGGTTCAGTGGGAGTGGGGGTGCGGGGTCGATCGGGAGGGGGCGCAGGGAGGGGGCGGCTGTTAGATTGCGGGGTGCAAGCGCGGCGGGGTTTTTCGAAGGCTCGTGGATCGGGTGGCACCTAAAACAAAAATATTTTTTTAAATAATTGGTATTAAACTTTAACAACATTTATATTTAAAATCGCTTAACGTACTATTTAAACCGGAAGTAATCGATACTGAGACAACAGCCAAGTGTTGGAATATGCTTTAAGGATTAAATTTGAATGGTCAAGAGCCAATCGTATCCTGCCAAAAAAGATTTCTTGACATAGGACATAGGCCTCCCCCAAGTGTCGCCATAACGAAAGGTCCTATGCGCATCCATCCCCTCCGAGGTTCCTCCCGATTCCCGAGACCCTCACCAGGTCATCAGTCCACCTTGTGGGAGGCCTTCCAACGCTGCGTCTTCCGGTACGATGTCGCCATTCCAGGACCTTTCGTTCTCATTAACTTTCTGTTCTGCGAGCAATGTGCCCTGCCCACTGCCATTTAACTTTCTTGACATAAAATGATTTTTATTAGCAGAAATATGTATAATATTTAACACTCATCTGCCTCACTTCCTCATTCTCTGCTCAAACTATCCAACGTACCTCGTGTCTAGTGTCAATGAGCCCGGTTATGGTCTCCGTGGATCCTGTGATGATGGACGTCAGTCGGTGCCGCGAGTCTGGCTCTGGTTCTAATGACGACCGCCTTCTGGGCTCCGCTGAAGAGAAAGAAGTTGGTTATGATAAATTGCGTGAAAGAATAGGGATGTTTCCTAGATAAAATAAAAGTATCAATAGTCCTGTCTTTTTTTTTTTGAATGTTTTCTTTCTTTCTATCTCTCTTTCTTTTCTTAGGTGTAAGGGCTTGTTAATGTACTTCTAGTAGGCATGTATGCATTTGCAGTGGCCTATATGGAAAGCACTAAATCGGTTGCGAACCCAGGTAGGCCGCTGCAAACACAACTTGGCAAAATGGGGTTTTATAGACCCGTCGGATATTCAATGTGACTGCGGTGCTCCTGTTCAAAACATGAGCCACATACTAGAATGCCCCAAGTGCCCATACACCTGCACTCTGGAGGATTTGATGAGTGCTACCGATGCTGCTATTAATGTAGCAATTGGGCCCAAACAGTTTGACGAGTTTACCATCGACTCGAAAAGAAGAAGAAGAAGTAGGCATGTACGTGACGTACTTCTACTACGTCGCCAGCGTAGAAGTAACAACATGCCCCCACTTCTATCTAGAAGTATCGCAACATAGGGGTATGTTGCGTCACTTCTATGTTGGGTATGTTGCGACGGATTTTTGTCCTCGGACTTTTTTGACCGCTAAAATAGATCTCTTACAAATGTATCGAGAAACGCAAATAAAGGATTAAAAGTAGCGCGTACAAAAAGTCCACCGAATAACCGAGGACATGCAGAGAGCGGACCGGACAAAAATACGGGGGAGTCCCCGAAAAAAATAGAACTCGTGTGACTAGGCGAAGCAACGCACAAGTTGTCGCTCGAGAGTGACGTACGTATGCAGTATGCACGACGATAAACACGCACACCGTGTGCGTTGAATTCGCGGTAAATCCAAGGCGGACTTTTTATTCGCGGAGAAAAGTGCGTCGTCTGCGCAGTACTTTATGGTTTGCAACGACTTTTTAACTACAATGTGACTTGTTTTCAGTATAGCGGTAGCTTTATGGGTGCAGACTGTTTTATCTGACTTTCGAGTATTTTTGAGCTATTGATACCGCTGTTGTGAAAAGGAGGATTTGCGTTTATTCTGTTTTTTATTAAATAAAATGATATTTGAAATATAAAAAGATTTTTACCATTTATTTCAAGGTATGCCCGTTTTTACCAAAACGACAACACACAAAGATGCAGCTGTTAGAATACTACTATTGAACATTCAATAATAATTGAAAGTACAATATTGCGATTATTTAGATGCAAGTATGGATCTTGTCTCTTCTGGAGTGGCGACCGCGTACCGGATGACAAAGCGTTGATAGGCCGTACCGATGACCTAGTTAGGGTCGCAGTAATCAAATGGATGCGAGACGCACAGGACTGTTCGTTATAGCGACACTTGGGGGAGGCCTAATGTCCAACAGTGGACATCTTTCGGCTGAAATGATGATGATGAATCTCGTGTGATATCTTACCATGAGCGCTGCTAGCGGCGGCAATATCCTGAACGCTAGAAGCAGCAACAATGACATTCTCTGCGGGAGACAGACTCTTCCTGGGCGGGAGTGGCGGCGCCCGGAGCTCCCCGTACGCGTTCTCCGCGGGAGCGGGAGCACGGCGCGGAGCACGCGGCGAGTGGCGTGGCGACGCGATCGGCGAGCGCACGGACGGCCGCAGCGCGTCGATAGTGGACGTCGCTGCGTTGAACTCGGCCCAGTCCTGTTGGCGGAAGCTCATTCGTTAACCTTTAACCGCTCGCGTCAATTTGGTCCGATGAGTGTTTTCATTTCCTATTCGCAAGGGTCGTGTGTTTGCAACTGGGTACTCTATCTCGTTTAGCTCTTCAATCCCCATACGTGACAGAAGAACTAACGAGATGGAGTACTTGGTCGTGGATGTGCGACCCTGGTGGAATAAACGCGAGTGTTTGTCGGATATATCCTACGTAGACTGTTAAAAGGTTAAACTGACGCGGTGGCGATCTGAGGCCCTACCACGAGCTATTAACGCGATCCGTACTGAACTGTTAAAGGGATGGAGCTATATAGGTTGTGTAGGCCCATCCCTATTTCTCGCTCGCACGCCTGACATTTTAACACATCATGGTAAGGCCTCAGAGATAGATTTATCGAAGAATCAATTTCATAGGTCAAGAAAATCGATCTTAATCAATGGATCGATTCTGTGAATCGATCTCAGTAACTTGTAATCGAGATTCGATATTTTTTTCCTGCGGAATGCAACCACATTATTAGTTAAAAATGCCCATAGCATTTAAAGTTAATTTTTATGTGAATGTTGTACACCCGATGACTCACCAGATATGAAAGACATATGCACTATAGGATTATCTGTACCGTGCAGTGCAGATAACTAACGAGTCGATCTTTTAGTACTCGATTTATTACCGATTCGTTTTTATTCAGAAATCGATATTCTTTAAGTAGAATCGACATCCCTAATTTAGCTCGTAAACAAATTATGTAACTGAATTTTTCAACTATATCACCTCGCTTTGGAAGACAGATTGGTGATAGCAGTAAAGTTAGTAAACAGTGAAGTTCAATATATAACTGAGATATTTTTTACTTACTTAGAAAGGTTGATGTTCCAAGATGAAATCATGTACTGTATTCCAATAAGAGATTGTTTCTATCTATAAAATTCTTAGATTACTTCTTATTACGACTCACTTTTTTACAATATTGACTAGTCTACACTGTCCCTAAATAATATCTATTAAAACTGTAATATGGAACTATTGTAAGATCAACATTTTTTTTTTAAGAGTTACCATGGAGTTTCTTGACGGTTCTTCTCCATAGGAAACTACCAATTTGGAACCGTGCACTAGCTTCGATGGGCACTTATAAAACGTCAGAAGCTAGTTCACGGTAGGCCTATATGAAATAAATATATTTGAATTTTATATGTCATAGGTAAATTGTAAAATCCATTAGTTTACAATTAATCTCGTATAAATTATAATCTCTTTCTTCTTGGTAAGAGTTTGATAGTTTTAAGTTTTTTGTATTCGAAAACATCTAATAAAAACGAATCCTTATTTCTCTTGGTCACGCCATAACTTGAGAACGATTTCATTAATATTTTTTAAGTTTTCTAATACTTTTTAGAAGGTTATAACGGAATGAGTAATTTAGAAAAGCCCGCAGAAAATTGATCAATTTCAGAAACTACGACAGTTAAACCATCCCGCGTTCATAGTCTTAAGACAGGGTAACGTGTCACCTAGTTCACAATATATTGAAAGTTCCATATATTGCAAGACTTATTACAATCATACTGATTTCGCAATAATCCATAACCATAAACCGAACACACTGAGGTTTTCGTACAAACTTACCTATGAAAGCAGTTTAATTTCCGAATTGAGTCTCAAAGGTTTTAACGAACGGAAAAATTTTTTTTTGACGTGGTAACAAATTTACAGTTTTCAGTTTTTTTTTTCTATACTTATGCTATGAGACCTTGCTTCACGCCAAATTGCAGGATTCTAGGACAGTGGAAGTACCCCATGAATTTTGATTTCTTTGAGAGTGTCGAAATATACGTTTTATGCAACACAAACGGCCGTATCTTTTTTTTTTCGTTGACTTACAAGATTTATTTTTTTACAGCTTCAGGGGACCGAAAGCCTGAGTACATGGTTTTAATTTCAACTCGATACCTCCACACCTTCCCGAGATAAAGGGTCTTGACAGACAGACAGCAGACGGACAACAAAGTGATCCTATAAGGGTTCCGTTTTTTCCTTTTGAGGTACGAAACCCTAAAAATTTAGTATACTCAGATTTGGACATGTTTGAGGGTTATGGCCACACGATCGAATTATTGTATGTCCTGGATACCAGCCCCCTTAGCCAAGTTACAACCTATTCGTTTCGATCCTCTTTTCGTTGATCGCCTCAAGTCGGCCGCGCCTCTTATTCCATTGTTCTGACCACGTGATTGAGCGATAAGATGACGTCAGAATGAAGGAATCGGAGGCGTGGCCTACTCGAGGCGATCGATGAAAAGAAAATCGAAACGAAACCGTTGTTAACTTGGCCAGGGGGCAGGTCGTTCATGATGAATAAATGACCCGAGTTACTACAGTGTTAAATGACCTATGTAAAAGGTTTAATTTAGCCTTTCATATGTTTAACTCGTCGATCACCATGAAAACATTTTTACCATTATGTGCCTGAATGCAATTTTGTAAATTATTCTTTGCGCGGTTGGGTCTACATTTCTTTACACGGATACTGTACGGAATGAATCTGTCACGGGCAGCCATTAATAAATAGATTTTGTCACGGGAATGATAAGAAAAATACAATTTACATACGATGGTAATTATTAATACTATGCTACCGATATGTACCACTTATCATAAAAGCTTAAAAGGGAATGGATAGTTGCTATAGCTCAGATAGACTCAATATTTAAATACACAACAAATTTTTAATTAGCACAAATATTTAAAAAGCTCATTAAAAAAAAGGTCTTGTTATAATTCAAGTTAAATCTCAATAAATAATATTCATAAACAGCAAAGTTATTAGCGTTTGTTTATATCCCTAAATGTCACTCAATTTATGGAAATATTGTGCAGGCTATTGATGAATGGAAAACAATGGAAAGACACTGCGCGTGTATTTTAGTTTTAGTACCTAACATCTAGGAGCAATTGTTATGAATGATTGATTCAATTATGAATTTACCAAATATGATAAATTTTCGTGGACAATTTTGGGATTTCGTTTTTTTTTTACTTTCGATTACACAAATATGATCAGTAACGGGTACGGATAGAGACCCATTTGTGTTGGTACTAATTAAAAAATAGTGGGGATAGTCACGTAGAGATACGTCCATGGAATTTCTTGCACGTCCTTCTCCATAGAGATCTACGCTTTGGAACGTGCAATATTTAGCTTCACTTGTATTTTTTTTTTGACTGACCGACATTTTGAAAATTCAAAAGTGCCTGTAATTTGTCTATTTGAAATAAAAGTTTCTGATTTCTGTACCTAAAATTTTTTTTTTTAATTTGGTCCACATATATAAGAAATATGATGTGAATCTTTACTTGAGATCCATGCAAACCATTGTTGGTTATTAGTACCAAGTTAACTGCATGCTAACATTTACATGCAATCTAGATGAATCGTGTGGGTATGTATGATGTTGCAAACAAAATAATAGCACATCTAATAAAAATAAGCATTGGCCATCACGAGACGCTCGGCAGATGTGAAACATCTATGTTATACCTACGCCCGTATACGCGCGCTCACACACAAGAAAGGGAAGTTGAGAGCGGTGGCATGGTGGCGGTGAGGGTATCACGACATCATGCTATTAGCCGTCACGGCATTCAAGTCAGTTTTACTGCCAAAGCAAGGCAAACCAATAGATGTTTCACATTACAAAGTGTTGCATTTCAAAAATCCTGGATTTTCATAAGTTATTTAATAACTATAAAATTTAGGACTTAGAGTCGTAACACTATTTTATTAGAGGCGAAACTTATAACAAACAATCAAAGGAAACGAAAACACATAAGCACATATCACCAAGCGTATATTTTCAACATAAAAAAATACACTTAAAAATAAATAAATCATTAAATCGTCACAATAATACGAAAAAATAATAATAATTAAATTATAGCTTACTGTCAAATAATACGACTAATACGAGCTAAGCGTAAACATAACAAAATGTCCGGGAATTTGTTATTTTCATAATTAAAAGAAAAACGAAAAAAAAATTCTAAATCCATTTTTGAATTTTAGGATGCCTTTGTGCGATTATAAATCAACTTTTTCTTGTATGAAGACACATAGGTTCTGAACCCAATTTATAGTAAGTATAGTTTGTATTCAGAATTTAGTATTTACTCATTTTCTTTCTGACTCTGAAGCAGTCTTTTTAACCCTAAATAATTTTGGAAAATATTTCCATAAAAAAACCATAGCACTACTACATTACATCAAAATATTATAATAATTTTATATACAAAAAAAAAACTTTTTAATTGATTTAAACGGACAAAGTCACGGGTATTATCATAAATAGAAAATTTAATTAAAACTATTGCATTAACTGTAAAAATAAAAAAAAAAACATTAAATGGAGACATATACCAGCATTCAAATACTGTCATAATTATACTGTTTAGGAAATTATTTCCTATCAATACAAAGAAAGTAAAGTGACTTAATAATAAAAATAAATACTTGTTTTATTGCCAGCAAAAGTGATAAAATAAATAAAACTAAAAAAAATCACTAGCATTAAAAAAAAACCTAAATCTCTACCTTCGCAAAGCAAATATCATTCTACTTTCAAAAACAAAAACAAAAAATGAACATAAGAAAAACATTGACAAATAAATAAAATAGTACTCAAAGCGTGTAAGCCATACTGTCGTCAGCCGCGTAGCTTCTTAGACGCATATTCATCATTATACGCTTAGTGTACACCGGCTCACAGCTTACATACAAAACTAAGAAACTGTATTGACGGAGCGAGCAACGTTGTGTCGTCGTATCGTTGCCGCTACATTAACTGCTTTTTTTATGCAAGCGCAAAGTGACGAGTACGCGTCTATAAAGCTACGCATCCATAGACTGTAGGCCTTACTATACTATGTACCACTTTTGCAGCAAGTATATGAATGAGAGCAGTGGTAACGGCCCCGTCTTACGAGTTGTAGGTAGCGGGTACAAACCCAGCCAGGCGCATTACTTTGTGTAATTTATTTCATCACCACTGCTCTCAAATCGGTGAACGAAAACATGGTGAGAAAACCGATGTCCTAGAACGAAAAATTCGAAGACATGTGACATCCACCAACCCGCACTGGGCCCTCGTGGTGGATTACGGTCCATTCCCACTCTTAGAGATGAGGCCTGAGTCCCAACAGTGGGAACATTATAAGGCCGACTATATATATAAATGCCAATAAATTATGTTCAGTACAATCGTAATCGCACCAACTTATAAGAGACTTTTATGCGTTTCTCATTTTTTGTTTGTCATCGGGTCACGCTAGTTTTTATTATCGCCTATGATACACCCATAATTCGTAAGTAAGTATAAGGGCTTCCATACTAAACTGCTATGCGATGCGATACGAAGTGGTGTCGTAAAAACCTACGATGCTAATTGCTGCGATGCGATTTCGTGTGGCAAAGCATCGGTTCAGGTATACATATTTCATACGCAATCAATTCGTTCTTGCGATGCGTCGTGCGAGCGTGTAGATTTTTATGATGTGACGTCGCATCGCAATAATTTTGTGTTTAGACCCTGAAGTCACATGCAATGATTCATATCGGGTGGCTATTTATTTCCTGAGCTGTATAATATTAGATACTTAGGACGTTCTTCATTTTTACCGACAACCGTTCAGTACAAAAAAGTGAGGCGTACTTTGTCCCTATCATGCAAATTTAAAAAAAAAGTAAATTATTATTACCCAATCTAAAATTCTTAAAAAATGGTACGTTTTCCTACACTAATATTATAAAGAGGTAAAGTTTGTAAATTTGTTGGAAGCTAATCTCTGGAACTAATAAACCGACTTTGAAAAATCTTTTTTACCATTAGAAAGTTACATTATTCACGCGTGACATAAGTTATATTTAAAACAAAAATGTTTGACTCCCAGTGAAGTGTGTATGGGTCAGTTAGTCACTAATAAACTTAAATAAAAGAAAATCGGAAAACTTAAAAAGAGACTGTTTGTAAAAAAGAATATCCCACTAACTTTTTTCAAATATAAAACTTAAGTAATGGAAGCCAACTCACTTCTTAAATGCACCAGTATTTTTGTTATCTGTGGAGTATAGCTATACTCCATTCCCAATAAGATTATACATCTAAACAAACCTTTTTGACTCTCCGTTCAACCGATTCCGACTTCTATTCCGTAGGCATAAGGATGGCTTTCAAAGCAAAAAAGTGGTTACATTACCAACTATTTACTGCAGACGACATTTATCATGCCACCAACGCAATAAAAGGCAAAATCGTTTGAACGGAAAGTAAAAAAAGGTTTTTTTTTAATGTCTAATTCACTTGCGGATGGAGTATAGTGACTCATCAGTTTTTAATAGTGGTTTACACTGGGTGCACTTGCCAAAATATTTGGGTTATTTGGGTAATGCAAAATGTATCTTATCTCTATTAAAACAAAGTTTATTTTGTAAAACGCCGATTACAAAAAGCGTGCATTATTCCAACGCAAAAAGTCACTTGGCAATAAGACAAACACAATCACGACTAAGCTGTAACATTATTTCTGAATTACTTACAATATACAGACCAAGAAACTCTGTTACAACCGTACAATGACAAGCGGGGATTGGATTGTGATGGCGGAAATATCTGACTAAATCCAAAATGGTGGATTTTCAAAGATGGCGAATGAATTTTTTGTGCACTAATCATGTTAATGGTATGAAATGACAGTTTTACTGAGAAAAAACCTGTATTTTTATTGATACATATTTTTTTAAATTTATGCATGGATCACTTCATGTAAAATAATGGTCTTCAGCTGCATCTGTTTAGACAGGAAACCAACAAAATTATTAACTGATTTCAAAACGATGCACCGTGGTTGTCTCAAGCCATAGCGGTGCTGGTCAGAAGACCCTAATTTATTTATTTTTGTCACTGGCTAATGTCTTGTTTACAAACATAATTTTTAAGAATTCTGCTATTAACAGTTTTTAGGCCTAGTTGCCATTAACAAACAACAATTATTATTATTAAAAAAGTAGGAGACTTTCAATAGGGTTGTATTTTTATGAGGGTTAACTTCAGAACTTCATCATTTATAAACCGTTGATGATGAGTTTTAGCAGCGATTTAAGAATCAATAAGGGCATGTTTATTTTCTGTCAAATGATTTTCCGCAATCACAAGTCAATCCTACACAATCGCAGACGACAAAATCTAACAAACTATACGTGATAAAACAATTCGAGATAATTTAAATTCATTGCCACCAACCCAAGAATCGACTTCAGAATCGTGTTTTTAATTTAAGTGACCATTCTGTATTACTAAAGTGTAGATTGCAACGCAATTTGGGATTTATATTCAATGACATAGAGTTCGTTGTTGAATTAGAAAATTATCTCGATTATTGACATTAACAATTTAACCGCTTGTATCGGATTGGTCCGACGGGTGTTTTAGTGTCCTATTCGCCAGGGTCGTGTGTTAGCGACTGGGTACTCCAGCTCGTTTAGCTCTTAATCTCCATAGGTGACAGAAGAACTGACGAGATGGAGTATTTGGTCGTGGATGAACGACCTGGTTGCCCGATATAACCAACGTAAGCGGTTAAATGGTAAACACCAAATTTAAAACATTCACAAAAAATCATGCCTCAACTATATAAAAGCGTACGTCACAAAATGAGGAGTTTAAACACATGATCTTGGCATTCGCAAAATAAGCCGCTTGGTTTTAAAATTGTTTTGACAATTTGCCTGCTGCGGTCTTCCCGTCCGATTATAATTTAGGTGTCTTCAAGGCTAGAATGAATAGATTAAAACTAGTGCGCTTCACCATCAACGATTGCATCACTGCTTAACATCAGATGGGAACACAGTCAAGCACTAGTTCATATCAATTTAAAAAAGAAAGCTGTACCTAACTCCCGTACATTTTGTGACGTTACTAATGAAATCAACAATACATAAAAACTATGGGGAATGTGTTATCCGTGGCGCAGCGTCGTCAATCGTCAAGCAAACATAACTACCCGAGCAAGCTAAGCATGCGGGGATTTCCGCCGCTGTTTCTGCAAAACAAACATAAATTATGTTTTAATGTGAATAGCATGCATGGGCTGATGATTATCTGTGACTTTGTTTTTTAAAGACAAGTTATTTTAGCAACTTTTTAAAAATATACTATCGTGGTTGTGTACACCCTTTTACTCTCTCCCCTCCCCCCTCTCCGGAGGGCTAGATAGAGGTTAAACTTAAAAAATATATCAGAAAATAAACTTTGAATTATTGTTGAAATAAAAATAACTTACTTTAATTCGCATTTACGCCTACTTTACTTTTCTTACTTCTTGAACACGATAATCAATTCAGTCGAAATATGTATAAACTCAATGGTGTTTGCCTTAAGCCTCAGATACATTTGGGGACAAAATGTCACCCAACACGACGCGCAACGCTCATTCGCTGCAACGTTGCCCAGTGCCCCGCAACATGGGGGCAAGTTGCGGAGATATACATGTATAGTCAGGGGTCAAAAGTGCAGTTGCGCTCTACCAATGCTAAAGTGTATAAAATTTCTTTGTAGAAGTTTCATAGTCCACAACTAGTTTAATCAATACTATAGATTCTATGCTAGAAATTAAATCAGGCATGAACCATGACCCTCTTTTACAAAGACATTTTAGACACTTTAGCACTGACGGAGTGCAACTGCACTATTGACCCCTGACTGTACATAGTACATAACGCAGGACATGTTGTTTGCCAAAATGACAGCATTGCGTGCCCTGTTGGGGGACATTATGTCCCCTAAAATATCTGAGGTTTTAAAGGAGGTATTTTCTTGATAAAAAACAGTTGATTAACACAATTTTTGTAAGGTCACAAATAACTATCCGCCCTTTGAAAATAAATGAGATAAATAAAATATAAAATGGGACAAAACGCATAGATAAAAGCTCATACGACGACAAACATGCCACACGGCCAAACAAACAAAATGCACACCATGCTATAATTATGTGGTAACACCAAGATGATTTCACTTATAAAGTAATAAAAAAAAAACTGGTAATCTGTGATCGATATATGAAGTACAATTTGACTCAAATAATAATAGGAACGTCAATGTCCTCTATTTGTTACATGTTATTTGAACAGTACGGTTTGCAAAGAAAACTTGCGTATCAATAACGGCTTTTTTCCACAGTATTAGTTAAACCTGAGTGAAGAAAAATATTATTGTTTAATCTAAATTTGTTAAATGTAAGTCATAAACAGTTAAAAAAGAAAGTTTTCTTTCTTATTCATTGTTGGCAACTATTGACCTTTCTTTCGTCATTCGTCACTACTCCGAAACTTCACATAGTAATGTAGAGATGAGCAGAATTGAAGAACTAAATTCTGATTAAACATTTTTCGTTCATGTATCGCAAATAAATTAAATTTAAAAAACATTTTGTTTTGCTCACCCTACGATTCGATTCGATTTGACAGCTATGACGTCACAACATGGCGCTATGACATCGCAACATGGCACAAAGTCGATCCTAGCCGTTTCAAGTAACACGTTCTCAATAATAAGCGGTTTTGATAAATAATGCTAAAAGCTACGGGGCCAAGCGTGGCAAAGTTCACTGAACTCATAGTTGAATTCGATAATTTTAGTAACGGTTATTAGATTTTTAAGGGATAGTATAAAAAAAAAAACATAATTTGGTATTACAATGTAATAATCTATGATCAATGATTTTAGTACCTTACTTTATTGTCTACAATCAATCATATAAATATTTGGTAACTGTCCGCCATTATCTGAAATCATTCGATGCTTTAATAGCGGAACGTAACCGAATGTTACGGACAGATTTTTATATCGATAGTTATTTAGTTGGATATCCGAACGTATCGGATATAGAGCTCCATAGCATCACTGGTGCATCACTACTCTTCTTTTTTTAACTGGGAATCATTAAATGACTTCTCCAGTTCTAGGGTGGAGCGAGAGGGTGTCAGACATTTTAATGACTACAACCTACCTTTGCGTTCTAGGGCCATGGTCGCTCTTTCAAATGCTCCCGCAGCTCTACTACTCTACCGACTTAACCAGATTGTTTACACAATGCCAATATCTCATTGGAAAAATGGTTTCATACAAGGGTATGAATTAATATTAGTTGCCAAAACCAACCGACAGGTCGATAACTTCATTTTTATTTCAAAGCCTATAAATAAATGATTATATTTAAAACAATGAATTATTTCCATACTAATATTATAAATGTGAAAGAAACTATGTCTGTCACGCTGTCACTCTTCAAATTGTAAACTTAAACCCTAAGAAGGATATAAACTACTTTTTATTTGGTTTCGACTTCGCGACCGCAATAACCGACATTCACACGAAATCACAAGCAAAAACAAGTTAGCAATAATTTAGCAGTTTCCTATAAAGAAGAATCTCTTAACTCCTTGCTTTTCCTAACAAACTCCTTGACTGGTGTAGACATTTTTTTTTTATGTGGAAAATTATCATATTACTCCTCTCTCTCCGTCGGTGGAGCGCGAGGAAGTGTCAAACTTACTGACTGAACACCCACCCATGTTCTATCAGCTCTAGGTGTAATGTGTAAAGACATACTGCTATCACAAATTCAGTTGTCAAGGCATGGTGATTATGACGTATCTTTACCTTTTTACAGTCCAAATAAGAGGCCGTTGGTACGTAGATAAAGTTATATTTTATTTCTAATTTGACACAGACGAAAGGATAAACTTGATAGGCAACAAAAAGTAAAAATATATTACAATCAGATAAAAAATTCCATTCATAAAGTTTTATCAACGGAAATGATACATCAATTTTATTGATAAAAAAATTAATAAACAGTATTTTGAAGTTTGTCACGATTTTAATGAATGATTGTGATTGATAAAAATACTGCAGTTTAATCTTATTGAATCGATATTCGACCGATTTTGCTCTAATCTTTTGTTCGTCAATAAAGTCGTGGGCCAGCGTGGGTGCTGCTGTATTTTAGTGCAACGAGATTATGTACGAACAGTCGACTTTGATCGATGAGCGGAGTACAGCTTAGTACAATAGATACTCCATAATTTGTATCAATTCGAGAGGTTTATGTCATCGGTCTAAGTACGACCGACAACCTAATCGTAGCTTTTTTTAAGGGATTTCAATTCGACATACATGTTCAGTGTTTTTCATACAACCGCTCTTACGTGATTATGACATTATTACACATTTTTCATTAGACATCTTGGAAACACAGTATCTTGTGGATATTGTCTTGGCTTCTATTGAAATCAATTTGTAAATTTGTGTAAAACTAATCCAGTAAAGACTTCTGAAAATGTGCTATTTTCCATGAACATTGACACTTCATGATGTACTCAAAAAATATAAAAATAACAATAGACCTATTTGCCTTGCAAATTTAATCGAGATTCTGAATGCTAACAGAGTTTTCAGGCGTTCTCTGTTTTTTCGGGTTGCCTCTTCGTCAAACATCGCGTTAGATAAAGTAACAAGCTTTGAAACCATTCTCGATGTTGACGATAGTTGAGTGGAAAAAGAGCCTCAAGGAGAGGCTAATCATCAAATAACTGGGGAGTATCAGACTTTTACTGACTAGAACCATTTTTTCTTCCCGTAGCCTTGAGTTCTGGAACCACGGTAACTCTTTCGAATCATGCCGTAAATTCCCGTAAAAGTTGGGCCTTAAAATTACATTAGGACGCTGTCATTTCGTCGTTTTGAAAGTCGTTTTCTCCATACAAACATCCAACCCCGTTTTACCCCCTTAGTTTCGTAAAATCCGTTCTTAGCCGATTATGATATGATAGATATCCTATAAGGAACCCACCTGCCAAATTTTAAGTTTGTAGGTGTTATAGTTTCTGAGATTTCGTGATTAATCAGTGAGTGGTATTTCGCTTTTATGTATACAGATTCTTGTTTATGTTTCTAGACCCAGCTGTTTAAGTTGTTAATGCATTTATGACAATTTATTAAGTAAATATCTTCACGTTCGATACTTTTCTGTTCTAATATGTTATGTTAGTCCGATACTAGTTCATCCTTTCGTCTATACGTCTATATATTCACATAAAAAAGCATATAATTTACCTCAGCATCATCGATGTCGTCTGTGAGTCCGTTGAAGGTGGTGTTTCGGTGCGCCCAGCCGTTTGCGTTGGTAGTTATCGTCACGTCCAAAGCTGAAAGACAAGGTAACTATGCTGTAGATGTTAAGCGGGTTAACACGATGTATATGTCAGCGTAAAATTGTAAATACCGTTAGATTATAATCTATCTCGCGAGATTGTAAACTATCGAAAGATTGTGAAATGTACCAATTAACGCATTATCATTCGATAGATTATAATCTATCGTGCACTAAATTGTCAACTGTCCCAAGGTTGTCCCTGATTGGTCGGTCTTACAGTAGGCCGTTACAAAGGGTCTTGACAGACAGATAGACAGACAAAGTGATCTTATAAAAGTTTAGATTTTTCCTTTTGACGTATGGAACCCTAAAAGTAAGCAAAGGTCTTATATACGATATTTTAAATAGTGAATAAGTGCTTATTTATTACTGGTGATCACATGAGTGTGCCGTGGCCTGAACCGAAAAAATATTTTAATAACGCAACGCGGGTCACTCTGTCTGTCTGTTATTCATTTCCCTCGTTTTTATTTGGATGAAATTTTGTGTGTATGCAAATTTGATTGGGTCACTGGATGGTTTCAAAATACAATCGGATCAGATAGGTGGCACTACAATCGGGTTCTCAATTTTTTTTCTGACACAAAGCTATCTTTCAGGCAGGATAATGTCTGTCGGGACCGCTCCGACTCGGGTACTATACACCACTAATTTTTAATTACTACAAATACTTAAAGGGCTTATTAGAAAAGGTCTTATTATTTAAGCAAAGTATCAATATATAATATTCATAAACTAGCGTTTATTTATATCTCAAAATGTCACTCAATTTATGGAAATATAATATTTCACAATAATAATAATAATGTTTCACAACTATCACACAACTCCATCTAGTCCTAAGCTAAGCAGAGCTTGTGTTGGAGTACTAGACAACTGATAAACATACTTATATATTTCTAAATACATACATATTATAGATAATTTACACCCAGACACAGAACAAATGATCGTGCTCATCACACAAACATTTGTCCTGGGTGGGAATCGAACCCACGACCTCCGGCATAGCAGTCAGGGCCACTAACCACTAGACCAACAGGCCAGTCAAATATTGTACAGGCTATTATTTATGAATGAATAAATAGTATTTTCTAGTAGCAATTGTTATGAATGATTGATTCTATTATGAATTTACCAATTGTGACAAATTATCGTGGACGATTTCGGGATTTCAATTTTTTTACTTTTGACTACAAAAATATGATCAGTAACGGGTAAGGATAGAGCGCTATTGTTTTTTGTACTAATAAAAAATATATAAATAGGGGTGTATAGAATTTACAAGTTAGGTTGTTATCACTCACTGAATCCGTTAGAACCGGAAGATCCAGAGGATCCGGACGAGTTTGATGACACTGGTTTCACTGCAATCTTTGTGATTCTGTAACAAACGTTTAGTTTAGATTAGTTTCTAGTTTATTCCGGAGACTAATATTAATACCGGGCATAAACTTAAAAGATGTCAATGCAATCTGTAGCTAGATATATATATGTGGAACCTTGTTATTAGCAATTTTCATTACCTATGTAAAAAAAATATACTTAATTTATTAGCCTGCAAGCTTTCTTTAAAAATAAATAAATAAATAATAAAAACATTCAAATTGTCGGCGTCAGGACTTTTTATCTCCATTTTTACCAAAAATGCAAATATAATAGTGCTATATTTACTGTGTGTGTATTTTAGGAAATATGTATAAAACAGTCCTTAAAATGGTTGATACAACAAAAACAAAAAGGTCTTTGTAACATGTCTTTAAAAAAAAATTGATAAATGGTCCTGCGCTGTCGCCGACTTTAATTATTTTATTGTAAACAATCATTTTTTTTAAAGGAGTAACCATGGAGTTTCTTGCCGGTTCTTCTCCATAGGAAACGACCAATTTGGAACCGTGCACTAGCTTCTGACGTTTTATAAGTGCCCATGTAGGCCTATGTGAAATAAAAATTTTTTGACTTTGACTTTGACTTTGACTTTATATAAATTCGAAAAAATAAGCTACCATAATATTTTCAGTTTTCCCACTTTAGACCTGTCTTACAGAGTGTTATCCACAAAATACACGCCCCAGTCTTCTGACCTACAGTGAAGGTAATGAAGAGGGCTATGCTCAGTGTTTCTTTGATTAAATCAGAACCGCAAAAAAATCAAGGTTACAGACATTACCCGAAGAATTGGCAAACTTAAGTGGCAGTGAGCAGGGCTTGCTTGCAAAACAGGTGGTTGATAGTGCCGAATGATTCTAGAGTGGCGACTGCGTACCGGCAAAAGCAGCGTTGCAAGGGGTCGATGAGGCCGAATAATTCTAGAGTGGCGACCGCGTACCAGAAAAGCAGAGTTGCAAGGGATCGATGGGGCCAAATGATTCTAGAGTGGCGACCGCATACCGGTAGAAGCAGCGTTGCAAGGGTACGATGGGGCCGAATGATTCTAGAATGGCGACCGCATACCGGAAAAAGCAGCGTTGCAAGGGGTCGGTGGGGCCGAATGATTCTATAGTGGCGACCGCGTACCGGTAAAAGCAGCGTTGCAAGGGTTCGATGGGGCCGAATGATTCTAGAGTGGCGACCGCGTACCGGTAAAAGCAGCGTTGCAAGGGTTCGATGGGGCCGAATGTATCTAGAATGGCGACCGCGTGCCTACCAACGCAGCGTTGCAAGGCCTCCCGATGACCTGGTGAGGGTCGCGGGAATCCAATAGATACGATACGCACAGGAACGGTCGTTGTGGCGACACTTGGGGGAAACCTATGTCCAACAGTGGACGTTTTTCGGTTGTAATGATGACGATGGTACATGACTGTGAATGATATGAAATGATGACATGATATAGGAACTGGTATATGTGGTCGTGGATGCTACTATTCACATTGGTGAAGAACTTACTTATCTGATGTGGTAGGCGGACGCGGTGGCACGAACGCGTCCACCACGACTTGTTCAGTCCCTTTGATTTCCGCTCTGCAGAACGGACAGCCTTGACCTTCCGAGTCCTGGAACAAGAAGGAATGCTGTTAAAATACATTAGATGCAGCTTTAATCTTCTAAGGGTCTTAAACGATGGCTAAAGAAAATGGCAACACATTATAGTCTAAGCTTGATTAAGATATCAAGAGTTTTTTAACAGACTTTAAAAATGAGGCAGTTCTCAATTTGTCGAAATCTTTTTTTACTACATCAATTAATTACAGCTGTTCAACCAACTTTAAAAAAGGAGGGCTTCTTATTTTGTTGTTTTAAGTTAATGTAAAATATACAGTCAAAATGGTATTTTTTTATTGGTCCAATCATCTAATGACTTCTGGCACTCTAGGGCGGAGCGAGAGAGCGCGTCAGACTTCGCGTCATTGCCTTTGCGTTCTAGAAACACAGGTAACCTTTTCAGAAGTCGACCCATGGCCGTAGTAGGCTGGTGTATAAAATTTGAAATTTTACACACTTAAATGCTAAGCTAAGGCGTCCAGTACACGGTCATGCAGGCGTCAATCAATTCCATCAATCATGAATAATGTTTGAATGACGGAATTTTATCGCCATTAGTTTTTCGTCACGCAAACGTCAATCACGTCGTCATCGCAATACACGGTAGGATTTTCGTCGATAAAAAAGTTGTCAGTGGCAAAACCTATAGTATAATGGACGCCTAAGACTACGGGTCCACTGTAGATTATTTTATAAAAACGATTTTGGATGTAAAGTAATGATTTTTAATAAGAAAGGTTACTCACAATTTGCCACGCAGTGAGACAGGGCGTACATAGCAGGTGTCCGCAGGGCTCTATCCTGATGTCCTTGTCGTTCTCCGCGCAGATCTTACATAACTGGAACGTGCTGCCTGAAATGTTAGGAGATAATAATAATATTATAAGATAAGTAAATTAAATAGCAATTTAAATTAACTTAACTAAACTCTGATGTGCCGGCTATGAATTTGGCCGACTAGCTGATTAGTCGGTTGTAAAAAGACCGATCTCGGATTCAGAGGGTAGGTATTCAGCAATTTCCGTGAAGCTTCTCAACCGCCACATACAAGCATGTCGGAACTTAGTTTTGTTTATATTGAATTGTTATTTGTTTTTTTTTTTTTGCATTGGTCAGACCAGTTTTTCAAGGGGTGACCAGACGGTTGCAAACTAGCGATACAACCAAGGTGACCTTGGTTTGTGTTTGGTTTATGTTGCGGCTACATGGATGTAAACCACGCGCCAACACGTTCGGTGGTTGGGAAAATGCGCCTCCCAACCAAGGGCGTTGAAAATCATGGATTACAACTGCTATCTACACGGATTGAAACTAGCAAGGTCACCTTGGTTGGGACGTTGGTTTGTAGGAGAAAGTGACAGACATATCAACGCACAGCCGAAACTATTGGGAATATGAATGTAAAGTTTTACACAAGGTTTCCTTTTATAACGTAAGTGAGCACTAAGAGTGGGTTTTCCAAAATTCACCCCCTAAGGGGATGCAACACGAGTCCAAACTTATGGGGAATGTAAGGGGAAACTAAATTCACGCGAGCGAAGCCGCTGGCAGTAGCTAGTAAGTAGTAAATAAACTAAAAAACTACTGATCAATTTTAAAAAATCTTTCTCTTCAACGCTAATTTACTGAGTGACGTAGGCTAAAAAAAAAAATTTTGCCGCTAGCAGAAGCTAGGGTTAGAAATAAAACATACTAACCCATTTCACAATACAACTCATACTGCTCCTGCGTCACTGTGATATGGTCTTCAGCCGGTGATATGATAGCGCTGCTCAGATCCGGGTTGACATCACGCCCGTCCGGATATAGGTAGCTGAAAGCATAATATGGGCTTTTTTCATTGCTAGGGTAAGGTCGACTGTTTATATAATAACTTCTGGTAACTTCAATGATGACCTAAAAATGTAGAGGAATTTTATATGACTACATAAAAATCCAGCTGCAAAGTTTTTAGAAATCGGATTTTGGGATTTGGTTGAAACAAGAGATTCGAGTGTTACACCAGTTTTTTGATGGTTCCTTCAGTTTGATTGGCTGAAGGTAGTTCGGTACAGCAACAGCATTTTCTAGTAATACTTTACGATTAAGACTAAGAGCTTGGCTTAAGAATCAGTTTGCCAATAAAAATAAATTATCTATTTATAAAAATGAATAGCTGTTCGTTAGTCTCGCTAAAACTCAAAAACGGCTGGACCGATTTGGCTAATTTGGGTCTTGAAATATTCGAGATAGTCCAGGGAAGGTTTGAACGATGAGAAACAATGGAAAAAAAGGCCAGACAGATAAATAAGTCCTTTAAACCCAGATATTCCCTGAGAAAAAAACTGGGCAAATGCGAGTCGGACTCGCGCACTGAGGGTTCCGTACAAAATTATCTATGAAAACACTTCGATTCCTGAATTGAGTTACGAAGATTTTTCGGAATCGAAAAGTTTTTTTTTGGTATAACTACAAATTTATAGTTTTTAGATTTTTTCCTATGCTTATGCTATGAGACTTTTGATTCTTTTTAGTATCTAAATATATGTTTTTTTGCAACATAAACGGCCGTATCTTTTTTTTTTTTCGTTAACTTAGAAAATTGATTTTTTCACAGCTTCAAGGGACCGCAGACTTTAGTATATGGTTTTAATTTCAACTCGATACCTCCACGCGTTTCCGAGATAAAGGGTTTTGACAGACAGACAGACAGACATACGGATGACAAATTGATCCTATAAGTATTTCGTTTTTTCCTTTTGAGGTACGGAACCCTAAAAAATAAGAAAATTGTCTAAACATAATCAGAAATCAGTATAAACTTACAATCCCTCTCGATACCCGTCTAATAGCGCTTGAACTAAGCTCTTGTTCTGCGGTATCGTCTGCAGGATCTCTCCGTCTACCGTGACGTAGCCTATCGCCCATTGGCCGAGCCGGGTACATGATAACCTGGAAAGAGATGGTGATTTAGTTAAAATTATGGTACTTGAATTTGGCATAGAATTTCCAATTTTGGAACATCAAGACTCTATTTCATATACCGTAGGGGCCCGGCAGGGTCGAGAAGTCAAAGAAGGAGCAGGAGTGGGTTTTATTAAGTAAAAGTCTGACACGCTCTTACGCTCCGCCCAAGGACGGGAGATGTCATTGGATGATTTCCAAACTAAAAAAAAAACTTATTTCATATAAGTCGAAGATCCAATTTCGTTGCAACCCAGTTTTTAGACCTTTTTTAATAAAGGTCGTTTAAAAATCATTTTTCAATACTAACTCTAAAGTCAACAGTCGAGTTTGTGCCAATGGATTGAAATTATCTCGAATTATAAATTCAAGGACCGAATGACATAATTTTCCTACCCGCATGCAAAATATGCGTTTAGGACGTGGAATTGCGCACACTAGATCGATCTACATATGCGGGTTTGCGGACGGTGAGCAATGAGTAGTTCGCCACCAATCTCGGGTCGCCGGCGCGTTGTGTTCCACGCACGTTACAAAGAACTAGTACTGTACTAGGATCGATGCCTGTCAGAGCTGCGAGATTGTTTGTAAAAGTTACCGCAGCCCTGAATCGTAAAGGGCAACTGAAAGAAAACATGTCTATAAATATAGAAAAAAAAAGTATAAAAAAAAAATATAAATTGAAAAAAGCCACTGGCAGTTAAGAGATGATCAGTCTCAACTGACGGCACCCGTTCACTAGCATGACATCAGCCCCACTCGGCACAAACATTTTGAAGGAAACTGAATGACCCAACAACACGTGCAAACTCTCAACTGGAATGCCCGTTTATGTCAAAACAAGCAACCTAATAAAATAAACAGCTCCGGTACTTCAAATATACAAAATTTTAAAAAAAGGTTCTACATTATACAATACTAACGAAGGCAGAACCGACAAATCACCGGTTATGTTGAGGGTCGTACATCACTGGGACGCCATGGCGGTGTAGCTAGGTCATGACGTCACAGAAATGTATGTATCCTTGACTGTGTTACCAACAGTCCCCGGTGAGGTATACGAAGACACATGTGACATTCACCAACCCGCACTGGGCCCGCGTGGTGGATTACGGCCCATTCCCACTCCTAGAAAGGAGGTCCGAGTCCCAGCAGTGCGAACATTAAAAGGCTGATTATGCTATGAGGTACATACCCTAGACCGATTCTTGTTATAAAAAACGAAATTTTTGGTAATTAGAGTAAACGGGTGCGTGAACTTCTAAGTACCTACTTCCTCGAGGTAAAACCCTTCGATATTTCAGATATAGTAACAACGAAGCCATTGAATTGCTTGAAAACCTTTATACAATGACATGAGCTATTTTAATATTGCTCGTACCGACACAAAAGCCGAACATAATGGCACGTGCAATTTCCATACTTTTAAAAGCATTACCAAATCAGTTTCTTCTACTCTAACCTTTTGATAATATAACAATGCAGTATTTGAATCCGTATATATAAAAAAACAATAATAATACAAACACCTACAAGCAATTTTCTGTGGGTGTTAAGCTAGAACTACACTGCGCACACGTGTGTTGTTAAAATCAGACCCCGCGATACGCGACGGAACGCGATGCAGTGCGATAATCACCGCATAATTCGAATAGACTGATGCTCAAACGATATTATTTAGTGAAAAACGACGATAAAGGTCAAACGGATCCATCAGGTTGCATTTCAGGGCAAGGGAAAATTAGCATAAGCAAAAACGACGTGTGACGTGGGTTAAAATTTAGATCAATTTGCTTTTCGGACTCAAAGTGTAATGAATTCGTAATGATCGGTGTCACTGTTTGTTAGATACCGCGTTTCAGTGAATGAACTGAAATTAATAACTGAAATTATTCATGATTCTCCGAAATTATTACGGGAATGATTAATAGTTTTAGCGGTAAGCTGATTTTAAACGATCTGTCGATGAGATTTCAAAGAAAATTGAAATTGTCATGTCTATGGTTTAATCAGATCTCTATTATGAACACAAATACCCTTTATCATTACTGTATTGAACATATTATAACTATTTTCAAAGAAATAATAATTATAACGGATGCTGTTTTAGGGTTAAACTACACTAGGCGTTCCTATGCTAACCTTTTTATCACTTGGAACCGTTATTTACCCGAACATTTGTGTCTATCTGGCTTACCAGTTAACTTAAGATAACTCACAGGTTAAAGCCTGCATTCGAAGCCCAGTCTCAACACATTTTTGGTGCCTATGCTTACATCCTATTTATCACTTAGAACCGTCATTTACTAGAGCGAGAAAGAGAGAGAGACCGCGACAGTACGCGGCGGAATCGACGAGGCGCTCGGAAATACGGACTTGACTGCGATTGCGTGCAGAGACTCAGCAAGGAGACGATTGCAGCGAATGGCTTGCGCGTACCACAGCATGCTGTCGGATCCTTTTGCCGCCGATCACATACTGCCGCTTCCAAAAAGGATCAACCCAGCATCTTCGAATTCGTTTCTTTTTAGCCATTTCATTCTGATTTTGAATTTCTTGCAAAATACACGCTATTATCACTGCTCTCTCTTAAGCTGTCCTATCCATTTCGAACTTGAAACTATACCGTGAGCAATACAAATGTCAATAGAACGCGATAGTTCCAGCAAGCTGTAGCACAGGAACGGAACAAATGCGATTTCATGCTGCAAGATGTGGTTCAACCCTTAGCTATGTAACGCTGAAAATTCGGTTGATTTCTCCACACAATTCTAGGTATCAGCCCTTTGACACTCCGAGTTCGTGAACGTCAAAGCAAGTTCAGAATTCTGTAGAATTTGATTACTCAACGATATAACTTCCTATAATCTGATTTAAAGGGTTTGGGTGGCTATGTAGAATAAATAACATGTGAAACTATTTGGAACCGATGGTATTGCTACCATCGGTTAGATTGCAAGTTTGATACCATTTTTTTAAAGTGAAAAATGGTATCAAACGTGCAATCTAACCGATAGAAATGACTTCTCCCGCTCTAGGGCGGACCGGGTGGGCCGTGTCAGACTTTTTCTGACTAAAACCATATATATGTTCCATCAGTCGCCCTTTGTGTTCGAAGACCACAGGTAAACTTTTCAGAAGTCGAGCCATAGCCCTAAAGTTGTCAGAAAATAAAAGGCCCGTTTTGACATTTGTCAAAACGAATACTTAAATACGCAAAAAGTATACTCGCAATATATGTATTCCACAATATTATTTAACGCGCCAAAAAAAAATTATGTATTTTTTTAAAACACGTTTCTTTCAGTTTCGTTCCAAGTTACATTCTAGGGTCTTTCTCAAATGTCAAAACGGGCCTTTTATTTTTTAACGAGTTAGGCTTCGGCCCCTACGGTTTTGCTGACATCTCTTTGAGGCGCGCGTGAAACACTACGCGCCGTCAACGACTCGAGCTCAGTCCGGACAGTTACCAGCTAATCCACATCATAGCATAGAAAAGCATAGTCGGCCTTATATGTTCCCACTGGTGGGACTCAGGCCTTCTCTCTGGGAGAGGGAATGGGCCGTAATCCACCACGCGGGCCCAGTGCGGGTTGGTGGATGTCACATGTCTTCGACTTTTGGTTCTAGGACATGCCGGTTTCCTCACGATGTTTTTCTTCACCGTTTTAAGAGCAGTGGTGTTGAAATAAATTGCACAAAGTAATGGCGTAAATCGGGGCCGTTACCACTCGGCCACCACTGCTCTTCCCACACGACACCATAAAAACTCAAAATTATAGATTTTCACGGCCTTTTCTATCGAGATTTATTTTTAACGGAATCAACAAAGTTCTCAGAAATATAATCAAAATTAAGTAAATGTTTTTTTTTCTCTGCCGCCTAAAAATAACAGAGTCGTCTTTAGAAAATACAAATATTTGAGTCTACGTATGACATCTTCAGATACCGTTTTAACTGACTTCACTCACCTAAACACGTAACTGCCAGCCTTATGAATATACTTCTGGAGCCTCGCCTTGACTTCGTCGTACGTGAGGAACGCCACGTACCCTGGATGGGTAACCGCCAACAGTTGCCAGTTGCGGAGCAACGTGCTCCAGGGTTGGAATAATCTGGAATGGTTGAAGCGAAGTGTGAGATATGGAACAGTAAAAAAAATAAGTAAAAGGAGCATTGTAAGGACCGCAGCAGGTGGCAGTATCTGTAGCTTCTATATGCGTAAATTGACTGTATAGTCGGCCAAACCCCATTTTAGGATAAACTACTTCAGCTTAGGCCAAACCCGAATCCGAATAGGCTCCTAATAAACTAGTGTACCTCACCATCAACAATCGCAGATCGCAGTCAAGCACTAGATTATCAAAATTAAAAAAAAATAACCGCAATATTAGTCTACGAGCGAGCGAAGCGAAATCAAAATTTTAGGGCACCCCGACACTGACAGCTTAGCCTTCGTGGTTATTTTTTTTTATATAACCGTCCAGAAATAGGAGCCTCGTGGAGCGGGACTCCACGCGTGTAGGGAGAACTGGTTTGGCCTAGGCTAAACTACTTTATCCTAAAATTGAGTTTGGCCGGTAACATATAAATCATTATGCTCTATTGCGATTTGAAAGGTAGATGGCCTATTGAAATTATTCATAAACACCATCTGGCATTTAAACTAAGGTAAGTCAACATGGTTTCAGATAGCCTAAATGGGCTTCGTCAGTAGTCAAAGTTCGGGTGCGGCACTCACTATATTTTATAAGACGCTTGGTTATCAAATTATTACATTAAAACTATACAAAACCCTGGGAATTTAAAAGGTTATGACGGCCCTAATAGGCGAATAGCTGACATATTGACACCCTGTTTAATAAGTAGGTAGTAACGCGTATTTCCAAGATTCTCGATTAACTAAGTTTTTCAAATTAACCAATAAAGAAATAATCCGTGATCATAAAAATATATCAGAAACCAATGGCACTGTCTTTATTTGCTCTAGATTTTAATAAAAACTACAGTTAAGAATTGGAGGTTCTTCAACATAACGTACCTAAGCAGATATTGGCTTCCAGTAAACATAATCAAAAGCAACAAAACAAAAAGAAAACACAGAATCGCAAAACTAATAATATAGCGAGCGACCCGCCCCGGTTTCGCACGGGTGCAATGCGATACTGCAGAATGTCTTTATATACAACGTTCACAGCTTTATTAAATGCACAATGTATTTAAGGTGCTTAATTGGATAAGGATTAATGCTGTATTGCTTAAAATCGCTTCGTAAATAAGTCAATCTACACTAATATTATAAAGAGGAAAACTTTGTATATTATATTCTCGTAAAAAGTAAAAGATAAAAAATGATTATTGTGGGTTATCCCTAAGAGATAGACATTGGGGATTTTGTAGACCTTTTTAAGGTGTACAGTAATAGGTATGTACATTATTTTGATCTATTTCGTTAGGTTTGGCCAGCGTTTGCAATGTAAGAGCAAACATGTGTTTATTTACGAAATCACATTAGAAACCTCTAAAATTATCAGTGTTTCTCTACTATATTAAGCATGTATTATACATATAAACCTTCCTCTTGAATCACTCTATCTATTAAAAAAAAACCGCATCAATCATAATCAAGTTTTCAAGATCTAAGCATACATAGGGTCTAGGGACAGGCAGCGGGAAGCGACTTTGCTTTATACTATGTAGTGATATTTTATCTATTCTATTTTTTAAATATATATATTAATACTTATTTGTGTAGGTTTATAATGTACACTGGAACCTACCCTCCAATGTGATCTCTCTATCACTTAAAGGTTTGCTGGGAGAAAACTCATTGTTGAGTTAAGCTTGCAATTGTATTTAAATAGTTAAATCACTAAGTACTGAAGTTTTTGTGTACAATAGAGAATTAAGAAAAGTCAGAATCACTCACCTCGTAAAGACATCAAACTCGAAGTTGGAAATGAAATCGTTACACGTGAGATCTATGGTGGTCTTCAACGCCATCGTTTCTAACCCTGACGATATGGGATGCACGTTGTTCAACTCCTCGCGGAAGATCTTCCATGGTACCAAGGTGCTGTGGAAAAAAGAAAGCGGCGGTTAGTTATATTTCCTTCAAACTCGCCAAGTAGGTCAAACAAGGACTCGTCAATGTATGACGGGTTTGCAGTAGGGTGTGGATTTAAGGCCACGGGAAATATTCTGAAAAGAAAAGAAAAACGCAAAGGGTATTGAAGGACACAGGTGTGGTTTTAGTTAATAAAACTCTATACGCCATCCCGGCCATCCCATATTTTTTTATGGAATCATAACTATTAAAATCGTCAATACAACCCTCACAGTTCGTCTTAACCTATTGAATGGTTATTTTATGAAGACGATACTTTAGCTAACACTAAGTACATTAGACTGACTCACACGTGTAACACGCTAGATTTGTACGTAGAACAACGTCGCGTGGCGTGGATCAAGTGTAGCTCTACAAGTCTAGTTTCCATATAAAATGTATGGAGACCGACGCGCCCACATCTGCGTGTGTGGCACACGTGTGAGTAGCGTAGTTCTACTTTTATTCTGCAAATATGTTTTAAAAAACACTTTTACAAGTAATTTTTTTCGTATGTTTATTAAACTAGATGACCCCGGTTCGATTTGAATTTCGCGAGCTACCCTGACGTTTTTATTTTAATGCCAGAGTTTGAAATGATCTCAGTGTTCAGACTAAAGTACAGTTAAACAAGTACTCTCAAATAAAGAGCTAAAAATCTAAAGCACTCCACGAGACAATCAGCTAGAAAAGATCGATCTTCATTGGATTACATAGACTGCAACGCTCTAGCTTCAGTTGAGAGTTAATCCCGTTATTTCGCACAAGAAGAATTGCTATAAAGAAACCGTGGTACGTGAAACTTCTGTGATAAGCTATGTAAGCTTAACAGTAGATAGAATTGAGTAGTAGAATTTTTATACAATTTTAGTTTTTGGACTTCAGTTGAAAAATTGTTTAAGAAGGTTGGCTCGCCACTGAAGTTTGGCGATTCTTCGCGCTATGTCGGTAACCTTGGTTCTCCTGCGGATAACCTCATTCCTGATTCGATCAAGCAAAGAAACTCCGTGCATAGCCCTTTCCATTGCCCTTTGGGTGACTTTAAGTCTTCTGATAAGGTCCATTGTAAGCGACCACGTTTCGGAGCCATATGCAATCACTGGCAACACGCACTGGTCACAGACTTTTGTCTTGAGACTCTGTGGTATATTAGACGATTGATCTCTTTTTCGAAGTTAGACCTACCCAACTGGACCGCCTGTCCCAGGTAAACGTAGTCATCCACAACTTCGAGTGTAGAGTCTCCAATTTTGATAGGAGTGGGTGCTACATGGCTGTTTACCATGACTGGTTTTATCCATGTTCATCAAAAATCAAGTTGGTAGATAATACTTTCCACACACTTGTAATTTTGATTCTTCATTCGGGAAAAGGTATCCTATAAAAAAAAAATGGTATTCGGGGTAGGGTAGGTATCCTGTTTTCTGAGTACAACACACACATAAAGCCTTATAGTATTCAGATAAATTCAGGGAAAGCTGTGACAATTACAAAGTCAAAGATCACGCTAGCTCTGAACAAGTGGTAATCGATAAGTCGAAACGTGACCGCGCCTTGCTGATATGAGTTTGAGAGTCAAGAAGAGAAGGTCGAATACCCAGAGTTAATTCCAAATACGATTGCAAAGGGAAAAAAAGGCAATCGGAATTTAAGAAGTGAGATGGTTAAGAGGACATGACTGGTATTTAGAGAAAGAAAAGAGTTTTTACACAATAAATAAATAATCAGAGAAAAATAAGAAGGAAAAACTTCAGCGTCTTCTCAACTGTCTTCTGTTCGGCTTTCAGTCTAACCGGATATGTAGCTGAGTACCAGAATTTTACGTGGAACAACTGCCTATCTGATCTTCAAAACCCAGTAACTGAA
The DNA here is from genome assembly GCA_961205895.1 of Mythimna pallens. Lineage (NCBI taxonomy): Eukaryota > Metazoa > Arthropoda > Insecta > Lepidoptera > Noctuidae > Mythimna > Mythimna pallens. Next base: position 9,121,890 of record OY540849.1, on the reverse strand, counting down.
TGACACAACACCTTGACTTGACAAGAATGGTCTCAGATTTTCTGGCTCCAGGCTAACCAGAACGACTGTCACATATCTAACGGCTATACGGATTGCCATGAAACCTGGTACACGGGTAGACCATTTCCTGGAATGGGTCATACGATAGGTACTTTTATCCCTGGAATGTGTACCTTTGAAATAATTTTCGATTTTCACACGGACGAAGCTGCTGGCAGAAGCCAGTAAGTTTATAAATGTATGAACGTTAACGAAAGTTCGTAAAGAGGCGTTCTGCAGTTTCTGCATATTGCCTACTGTAGGTAAATCCCAATAAATGGATCGGTCAGAGACCGCTACTTTATTTATTAAAAAGCAACAGCTATCGGCATTTCTTCAGAGAAAACATATTTTCCTTATATTTTTTCTGTATTCGTATCAGAAGGATAGTATGAATATGTATGGAAATAGTGGTACTAGAAGACCAAAGACGCGATGGTTGTGTTGTATAACAAATGCAAGAACCAGAAAGAACGTGCCAATCGAGATGAGGCAGCATTTTTTTTTTTTATTGATACAAACCAGAGCTTGACTGCGATCCCACCCGATGGCAAGCAGCGATGCAATCATTGATGGTGAGGCGCACTAGTTTACTGAAAGATTGATTTTTTCTCTATTTAGAGACCGAAAGTGCCAAAATCCATGATTCCGTTTATAACGGACATCTATGGCACCACATATGAACCACACCCGGGTGTCGCCACTGTGTCGAACGACAGCAACAGAAGCGAGGAGGAGTGGCAGGCGGTCGCCTCCTTCTGCAAAGCAGTAATACTAGCAAAGGAGGCGGCCGATCGCGTGAGGCAACGGTCCTCACGCCCCAATCGCCGCAGCCGGGATTCTGATCCCGATTTCCGGCCACAGTAGGCGCGGGCTTGCAGACGGCGAGCAATGGGTGGCTCGCCGTCCGACCGTCCGGTAACCTTCCGGACCGAGCCCAAGTCGTCGACGGCGCATATCTTCCCACGCGCGCCTCAGGGAGATGTCAGCAAATCGTAGGGGCCCAGCAGGGTCGAAGCCTACTGGGGCCATGGGTAGTGTGAAAACGAAACCCGGGGCCCTGGGACGAAGGCAACGAAGGAACAGGAGTGGGTTTATAGTCAGTAAAAGTCTGACACTATCTCCCGCTCCACCCAAGAGCGCGATTTGTCTTTGATGATTTTCCCACCTAAAAAAACCACGTATGAACCAAACTACAAAATCCTGCATCGCGCAATTAGAGTTATCCACGCGGTTTGAACATATACAATAGCACAAAAAATTCAGAAGGATCGAAGTGCTCTGGTTTAGGGCCAGCCCCACTATAAGATGGCTCTCTCTCAAACTGAACATATGATGGGTTTTAAGACGTCATAGTACACGGCCTTTGAACTTACTGTATTATGTAGGCCTTCTGAATACTCCCGTTCAATATCCCCCATTCAAAATGTTAATAGGAGTGGGACGGCGCGTGTTTTCCAATTAGCCGAATTAATTTCCTATATTCGATTGAGGGGGAACGGTTGGCATTGACAGTGGGCAGACGTAACGATTATTTGGGCATCCCCTCGACGTTCAGGGGGATTCGTTCATTACATGTATAAATGTATGTATGCGGGTAGGTATAAGGTTTTTCATTAAGAGCACTCGGACTTTAATAAAACTAACAGTTAAGTGTTGTTTTTTTTTATGCATTCGATGACGTGTGCAATATTTATATACTTTCCGGTCAAATGGCAGTCGTGTCTTCCCTGTAGGAGGTGCATCCTAGTAGACCAGTTTTGGATAGCAACATATAAATGGGACTAAATGTCACGAAGAACACAAGTTAGGTTGGCCTTCAAGGCGGCAACTGTGCGTGCGTCGTCTGCATAGACCAGAGAAAGTAGCTCAGCAGAAAAAAATCGAGCGGTCTTTATGCCACATGATTTCGGTGCCAAGTGAATAGAGGTATCGAGATATTGGATGCCGTGTACGGAACTTTAGGCGAATAGAGCCGTCATATCTGTCATGTAGGTATATGTCAATAAATAGGCACTTTGGTTAAAGGTGCATCGCAACTAAAAAGTTTGAAATAAAAAACTTTTTATAAAAAAAATAAATAAATAACCGACTACACTGAAAAAAAAAACGCTATAGATTTAGTTTTTGAAATTATGATATTTCCTTATTTGGATTTAATTTTAACACCTTATTCTCCACTACGGAACGAAGCCCACAGATGGCGAACCAGCTCCAGTCCGGTACAACGGGAGTCACATACCACCCGCAGCCTCCGACGCAAGTGTGTGAGATAACACAGGGGTGGTTTAAGCCTGTACGAGTCTGACAGAACCCTCTGCCCACCCCAGAGGAGAAAACATCCATGAGAGTTACTCCACCCGAAAAAATTTTTGCACAAGTGACATTATACAAGGACGGACTTGCCTTAGTCATTATCCACGCTGAAAAAATAGGGGCAGAAGGATATTAAAATGTTGATGGGGGCAGCAGTTGGCAGCTACTTCTGTTAAGAAAGTTAGAAGGGGCATTTGTTGAGGGGGCATAGTATCTACAAACGAGAAAACTTAGTTTCTTATCTTTCTATGTTTGTGGTAAGTAAACTCTTCGATTTAAAATAACTTTCTCTGGAGAAAAACTCAATAAAATCAGTAAGTGCAGTCTTTAAAAGTACATTTTATTCACTATAGACACCGAATAAAAAGTAAAGACAGTAACGACTTTGAATTTATTGCCACTCTTTGAAGCAGTGAAAGTACTCATACATATTTACGTTAGCTATGAAACCAACTCTGAAATAGCGATCACTTTCCATGGGATAAATTGATTTCCCATAATTACTGGCATTACAAGCATGTTCACAGCTGTTAGGCACTTATGCCCTTAACCGTTGGGGTCGGAACACGTCTTCTTCCATACTTCTGCATCCACGAATCTCGAACTTTGGAGAACCAATCTGTTGCTCGCTTGTCGGTTTTCTATCGATTACATTAATTCGACCACAACTGCGACCGCGTACCGGAAGACGTGGCGTTGGAAGGCCTAGTGAGGGTCGCGGGAATCCGATGGATGCGAGATGAATAGGACCGTTCGTTGTGGCGACACTTTGGGGAGACCTATGTCCAACAGTGGACGTCTTTCGGCTGAAAGAATGATGATGATGGTGATGACATTAATTGCGCCAAACCTGTTCCATCAGACATCGTCGTCGTCACATAATCCGTAGGCACAAAACGTACTGGGAACACATTCATTGTGCTTATAGTTAAGGAGTGATATTCCTCACCGGGGTCTGATGTGTTTGCTGATAGCTGCAACCTGTGAGTATTTAGTCAAGATTGAATAGGTTACTTCTAGGCAAACTTGCCCCAATGTCGACCACATCATCGTTTACCATTAATACCAGGTTATTGGTAAAACGGGAGCCTATCAACAATAACTCAGTAGTCAGCCCCTTTCTAGAAATGTAATAACGCCAGAACAGTACAACAACTCAACAATAATGAAAACTGTTTCACGTAGGGACGTAACGAAAGTTGTTATTTCGGAACCGGAGTTTTTAACTTTGGGTTGTCGAAATCGGAAGCGGAGGCAGAAGCGTCGAATAAAACACTCTAAAATTAATCAAATACTCTGATAAGTATAACGACAGAACTGAACTAAACACACCTGCTTTAAATTATTCTCAAATCAAAATTCAATTAAATAAAACTGTTAGTTTATATGACGCAACAAACAGATTACGATTCATAACAGTCAGTGTCTGTATTTGTATCTTTTGAGCCATTGTTTCAAATGTTTCGTTTGTATCTTGTGAGCCGATGTTTCAAATGTTTCGTTTGTATCTTGTGAAACGATGTTTCAAATATTCCGTTTGTATCTTTTGAGCCGATGTTCCAAATGTTCCTAATGATACATGTGTTATGTATCATGTTTCGGAACATTTCTGTGATTCAGATGCAAATGTTCCAATCACAAAGATGACACACTTTTCCAACGCCTATTATAAACTTGTGTGTACCGCCGATTAAAATTTATCGGATCCGAAATCAATCGGCAGGTCCGAAATTTCGGAATCGGAATCGAAACTCCGTAACATCTCTAGTTTCAGACCATCACGGCACGTGGCATCATCAAATGCTCAGCTTGCATATTCAGTGGGGGAGTATGGCTGTTGCAGTTTTCATTGAATATGCATCGGCGTGTTGTATATTTAGAGTCGACTGTATGCTGACGATTCACAGTTACGTTACACGGAAATGTATTTATTTATGACTTGAATCTACATCTACAATTAATTGATAAAAAAACACAACTAATTAAAACTATATATACACTAAAGACAAAAACTACTAGCTAAAATATGGCGTCATAAAATTCCTCCGCATCGCTGTCGACTGGAAGTGTGCCCAAAAGGCTGGCGGCATTGCCACGTTGTATGGCAATGCTTAATCTCTGACCGAGGTAAAAGCCAGCCCTTGGGTCACGCGAAGTGTCAACTAAGCGTCTGGATAGTTCTTTGAAAAGCTTATGAGCACTTGGACCCCACGACCCAAGAGTTGAAATGTATTGAAAAACAAAGTTATTATAAAGCCTACGAGCTATACAGAACAAACTTTTGTGTAAGGACAGTAAGGCGGATACTTTACAGATGATTGTAACTATAAGCTACTCTTAAAATGTATTTTTCTTGTTTACTTTAAAAGCTGTTGCTACAGAATATCATTCCCGCCAGGACTGCAGGACTATTAAAAAGAGTTACGAGTATTATGGCCCTAGGACGCAAAGGACAACTGATGGAACACGTGTGGGTTTTAGTCAGTAAAAGTCTGGTACCTACTCCATCTCGCTCCACGCTTAGGTACTGATACAAAAAACAGGATATTGTTCCCAGAATACTGTACGTAACCTTTTTAGTAGGTAGTAACAACATTTTCAGGTTTTAGTAAAATTATGTACTTACCTACATTCAGCAAGAACATTGGCAACTCTTTTTTGCCAATGAAACGCATTGATTTTTTGAACTTAAAGGAACTTGCTGGCCGTTCAACGTCTCGTCGACGACGGCTGCCGGCTAGCGCTGAAAATCAGCGCTGTGGCTCTGTTCGATACATGAGCTTCCAGCATTTTGCTGAGCGCTGGCCGTTTTGCGCGATGTATCGCCTAACTCACTATATTGGATAGATTTGTTATAATGTTATATTTTTTAAGATATGTGTCATGTAACCTTGTTAGTCGTAAATAAACTCTTTTTCTTATTAACTTATTGAGGTAAGAGCAGTTTTTTCATACATTTCGAATCCACAACGATTTACACATGCCGCGTCTCGTTTAAAAAATGTAAGTATTAATTATTTTCAAGAAAAACATGCTTTTCTTGAAAATAATTAAAGGTACAAGTTGGTAGCCGACTGCACGCAGCAGCAGCAGACGACGTGTCGCAGCGACACTACTGGTTTCTACGTATTTCTATGTAATTCCCTCCGTAGTTAGCGACATAAAGCTAGCGACGCGTCGTCGAGCGGCAGACGGCAGTGTCGTCGGACCGCAGATCAGTAGTGCCGCTGTGATCAGAAGAGCAACGACACGTCTATTATTCTCGAACACATCAGACATCTTGTTTCACGGAGCACTCGGAACCAATTGGATGCCCTCTGCTGTTGCCGTCTGCAGTCGGGTTCGAAATCATGACTGCAGCGACATGACGATACGACGTGTAGTGACGACATGAAGCGACAACCTGTCGTCTGCTGTGTGCAGTCGGCTACCAACTTGTACCTTAATACTTACATTTAATTTTGAGATACTAATATGTAATGCTTAATATAAAGGTACCTTTATTGAATCTAAATACGAGAACTTTCGCTAGTTAGTTTGACGCTTCAAACAAAAAAAATTGTTAGACCTTTTTACAAAAACCCCTTCCCTAATTTCTACCGAAAGCCAAGGTGTTTTATTTAATTCAGCGACAATTAAACGTGGTGAAGCCTTTTTAACGCAACCAAAAATAAAACACCACAGTCCTACTTAGTAAATAAATCCTGCCAACTACAGGCTAAACTTTTTTGGGTACAAAGTCCGCAAAACCCTACCCTTGGTGGTTTATAACTATAGTTCTTTATGTCCCTACAATATTTAATTGCCCCGAGCGCTTTCCGTTAAGCAAAAGGGTTTAAATCCAATTGGAAAGTGGTTCTCTCTTGTTAAGCTAGTAAAATAAAGTTAATAATTTATTAGACTCTTAATTGTTACAGTAGAAATTAAATTGTACTTTGCTAGACAGAACTATGTTTTGAAAGGTAATACCTTAATTTAATTTCCTATAGGTCATACCTTTACATGTCCCTTTTTTGGGGTCCGAACCTCAAAAGGAAAAAATGGAACCCTTATAGGATCACTGTTGTCTATCTGTCTGTCAAGACTCTTTATCTAGGGAACGCGTGGAGGTATCGATTTGAAATTAAAACTATATATTATATAATATACGCTATGAAAATATCAAACTTCTGAGTTAACAAAAAAAGATACAGCCGTATAAAATAAAATCGTTATATGTGGCACTGAGCCACCACTGTTAAGTTGAAAATAATCATAAATCAATTATGTAATAAATTGTGTTAAAAGCATAGATTAGAAACAATTTTAGAGCAAAAACAATAAGCTATTATCCTTGTGCCTACTATAATTACACCGTGAGTAGTTTGCCTGCAATAAGTGCAGGTAACAATTAATTTAATCTATTGTTTGTCAACAGAGTTATTTATAGACAATGTTTTCATGAAATGAGGATATATTCAGGGAAAATGGCTGCAATTTCAAAACGTTTGCATGATGTTATGGAAACTGAAATATTTAATTTGGTTTCACAAGAGCTTAATCTACTTGCATTCTTTTTTGTATGCTTGTTTAGGACAAATCTTGAAAATGATTATGTAAAAACTTTACACTTTTTTTTTGTATGTGGGAAAATCATCTAATGACATCCCCACTGTCTAAAAACCCACTCCTGTTCATTCGAAACTTCGTACCAGGTCTCCCATTCAGAATCAATCCCTTGGCTCCAGTAGGCTTGCTGACATCTCCTTGAGGCGCGCGTACAGTACGCGCCGTCGACGACTTGGGCTCGGTCCGGACGGTTACCGGACGGCAAGCTACCCATTGCTTGCCGTCCGCAAGCCCGCGACCCTACACTAAGAATGACTCCCGTATCGTGAGTGCGTTCACAAACATGTAAGCTCACATAGACAAGACACCCAGTCCAGGAATACTTATCCCTAGGTCATACAAATTTTTGTTCCGGCCGGAGTTACCCCTAACCGTAGTTACCTATGATACCATATCAGGTCACCTTAGGTCAAACCCAATGTATTAATATGCTATGGAGCTGTTCTGATGATGGAGTCGGATAGTGGCTACCGAAACTACTGAGTGCAACAAGATAAATCCATCATGTTTAAGCTCTTTAGAATAGTCTTAACATAGTAGCAAAGTACTCGACGCCTCAGGGGGAATGGCAGGTGGTCGCGTCCTAATGCTAGCGAAGGAGAATGAATCTATCGTATTATCCCGCATTCCACAATGTTGATACCAGCTTGATACTTGGCTGGCAAACCAATTTAGTCAAGAGTTAAAAGAACTGAAATTAAAAAAATATGAATAATGTGTTGCTCGAGTTTATTGACATTTCTTTATTCGATAATTAAATAATTCATAACTACTAAATTAAACATAACAATTTTATTAATATTTTATGTAAGTAAGTAAGCATTCATTGTTACATTCCATTACTATAAAAGGAAGCAGCTAATAAGGAAAACAATTATTATAAAAAAAATCTTTACTATTATACGAATATTCATTGTTAAATTCAATTAATTTTGGTGCTGCTTATTCATGGCTATACACTTTATTTTGCATACAAAGGTCCAAGCCTATGTTATCTACACTTATATAATAAAAGTAGAAACTGTCTAACTGATACATCAACGCACAGCACTGCCGAAACTGGGCCTGGGAACGTGAAAATTTTGCATAAGGCTTCTTTTTAGAAGTTACACACATACTCACGCCACACACCACACATATGCCACTCATGCCATTATCTACTTACTTATTATTTAAGTTTTAATTTTTGCATCAATTGGTTGTTGTGATTATGAGGATGTTTAAATCTCTGCTAGTGAGATTATGAGGGTGGGCGCTGATACCTATATGTATATACATGATATTAAGTTAGCTTAGGGATTAGCTGTAACACTCAAATATCAGAATTAATTAACCTTTCGACTTAATTTACTGTAATTTGGAAAACTTGTTAACTTGAATGTGCAAATAAACATTTTTTATTTTATGATTTTTGGAAATTCGTCTTTTAAGGGGTCGGAGAACCAAAATTTGTATGGAGGAATCTAGGTACTTTAAAGCGACCGAAGCCACCAGCAGATACTAGTATTTAATGGAAATGAAACAATGATAATAAAGCGACGGCCAAAACACATCCAAAATTATTTGACCAAGGACTTAGCTGAATGAAATAGTCATAAAGAAACATTTTTATATGTATTTATTCACACCAAGCTCTACCTATTTGGAACAATATCGGTTCATTTGGATTTTAGAACCATGAGAGTGCATTGGACTGACGAGTTGACGTCATCACAAGTTGCAGAGATCACCTGAAGGAGATATCTATCCCCCCACACTGAACTGCGAAGTAGGTGGGAGAGAATGGATGACCCGTGCCTGTGTGTGCTTAGCAATGGATGATTCCAAGCTGAAATGATGATGATGATGAAGTAGCTACTATAGCTACTATAGCCCTATTCATCTGGGCTTGAGACAAAATGTAAACAAAGAAAACAAAGTAGGTTCCTTCGGCCAAGTTTTTTCGACGTGTTTGACTAGATTAATAACAGTTTCCTTTTCTGTTGAATGCATTGGCGTTTTCTTTGCACGATTTTTCTTCGTCGAAAAAAAAGTGCAAGCGTTGCTTGGTCCAGGTTCACGTTTTTGTTTTTAAGCAAGCATTTTTACGGCTTGTTTACCTTTTGTCTCACGGCTCCCCGAATAGGGTAGGTATAGGTAAAGCCTGGTGTTGTTGATTAAAATGATAGTGTTGATGGCGAATTGTATGTTCCTTAAAATTACTTTCTGTTGCGATAAACATAAGAGATAACAACAACATACAACATAAGAGTGAGTAGGTTACTTCTTGGAAAACATCGTCGATGACATCATCACTTACCATCAGGTGTGATAGCGGTCAAGCACGAGCTTATCAATAATAATAATCTATATAAATATAAAAGCGAAATACCACCCACTGATTAATCACGAAATCTCAGAAATTAGTATTTGAAATTTAGTACGGAGGAAGCTTGAATTTCAAGGATGGAAATAGGTTACTTTTTATCTGTCTTCCACTTCGACTTCGCGTCCGCAATAACCAACATTCACGCGGACGAAGCCGCAAGCAGAAGCTAGTGTGAATAATAATTAAACAACACTTCATTACCCGTCACCTTTGCGCAAAAAGTGATACTCAGTCGAGTGCGTGCTACATATCATTTAGCATTTCCAAAGTACGCTTAATACACTCGATCCAGGTTAATCCGGCAAAATATTAAAATATTCTAGTCACATCTACATTCCGACGTGTGATTTAGACCACGCGAATGGGACTACCTCAATATTTTTCTCAGAAAGGCGACGAAGTTATTAAGTTTTCTAACGTGTCAATGTTCTGATTTTATGTAAAATCCTACTTCTTGCGTCGTATTCCTCAATGCTGAGGGTCGTGAACTCCCTGCTTTATCACTTCCATTTTTATGATTCTCACGTGCAGTGTTTGCATGATGTATCAATAAATACAACTGTCCCCTAGAATGAAAAATCGAAGCCATCGCACACACACGCACTCTAAAGACAAATCGAAACGACACACACAAACACCAATTTTACAAAAACACACGACGTACACATGTAAAGTTTATATGTTATATGTAGGGGACGCGACGAGGATTTACGCTCACTTCCATTAACATTTTCATCAATCAACCAGATCAAAGATGAAAATGGCACTTGCATTTTTGCATTCAATATTAAAGTACCTCGACACAGGAACACTAAAAATAAGTTCACGTGAACACTGTGGATGGATGAAAATAATACCTAAATAAAATGTTCAGTCTAAGTACGGTGAGCGACGATAGTTAACTAACAACATTAACCCAGGTTTATTCAAGCATATGAAGGGATAGCACGCCGTATGGAGAAAAAAAACATTTTTTTTGTATTTTTTTAATTTGTATCATACTTTCTAAAATGGCAGATTTTTTTTTTTATTTAAATCTGCTCGAAAATTAAGCAAGTTGGGATCCTTTCAAATCGGATGGAAGCGAAAAACTGTCAAGTAACAGTTGGTGGAAAAAAGATGTACAAATTGACATGTGACGTAACTGTTATTAGGTTACGAAAGAGAGCGAGATGTTCCCAGCAACTTACTCACACCAATTTTTGAATTGATTTATTTAATAATCAATTTTGAAGTTGTTTTCGTAATTAAAAAAAAAAAAAAACAAGTATTCACTCTTGACTATCTGGAAACACAGACTCCGGCAGGGAATTCCACTGCTTAGCTTTACGCACAATGAATGTGTTCCCAAAACGTTTAGTGGTGGGATGTCCACCATGTATGTACCGGTGGCGCGTGGCCGTACACCAGGTACGTTATTTAGTACCTATAAAATATTATACAAAATCCCAATTCAACAAACGCTAACCAGCATTACTATCATAGCTCCCTACAATTCTAGCCAATACCATTGTTTCAATCAACAAAATATTAAATTGAAGGTACGATTGCCAATGTATTGCCTGAACGATCCAGCCGCAAAGCAATGTTTGTCGAAACAAAGTTATTGTTTCCCTAACTTTGTTTGCGGTTTCCAAAAGGGCCATAATACCTACAGTATTTCAATAGAGGACATTTCTGTATTCTGTGGATTTCTATTTATTAATATTATTCGGGAATGGTGGATGGATATTGAATGTATTGATACAGGGACAAAGGCATTTTGGTCTTCTGTGTTGGATAATAAGTACCTAGATATAATTTTATCCGGCCTGTTGGTCTAGCGGTTACTTGCCCCGACTGCTATACCGAAGGTCGTGGGTTTGTTTCCCACCCAAAACAAATATTTGTGTAATGAGCACAATTAATTATTCTGTATCAGGGTGTAATTTGTCTATAATATGTATGTTTTTAGAAGTATATAAATATGTTTATCAGTTGTCTAGTACTAGCTAACTAATAGCACATGATTTGCTTAGTTTGGGACTAGATGGCGTTGTGTGAAAATCGAGGGATAAAAAACGAAAACAGAAAACCTCCAGAACAAATTTCGATCACGGTGGCCAATCTCAGCAGAGATTAGCCAAGTATGCAGGTGATATTATAGTACACGAGTGTGTGCGCAAAGCGCAAACACAGGTGCACTCTCTGTTCCTATCCTCTCATAGACCAATCCGACTCGACCGGGGACAGACCAGGCGCAGGACGTGCTTTGCGAGGCACGGGGGTCTCACACCACCAACTTCCAAACTCCAGGCTGCTACGGAGTAATTTCTAATGAAAATCCCAATAGCACGTTTTGCTCGACCTAGGAATCGAATCCAGGACCCCAGGACCACGAGACATTTAAGTAGATATTATAAGTAGACAGAGATACCCATCTCCGAGGAAGCCCCGTTTGGCCAAATTGTTTTGACAGCGGCCTACCTGATGACAGATGAGTGCCAGTGTGGAGCCGCTGCACAGGACATGCGTCATTTGCTATGCTGTCCATTCTGCACAACCACTTGCAGTTTTCAGGATTTATACGAGGCCAATAACAGAGCCGTGAAGGTTGCCAAATACTGGTCAGAAAAATTGTTGTTAGAGTACATCGACACGAAAAAAAGAAGTATAAGAAGGTAGACAGATATAAAAATGTGGCGGCAACATTTCCATAAACACCTATTTCCATGCCCTAACTTTTCCTTTCGACCTGTCATGTTGACGGTTCGAGAATTGGGCTTGGATTTTATCACATATTGTTTAACGAACAATACACGATTTGTACCCACCCTACCGTAAATTTATATTCATCTGGTACCCTCATCAACGGTTACAAACAAATCAACATAAGGATGGGAAGGTATTTTCCCAAAAATATATATATACTCTTTTCATAGCTATAAGTAGGTGCTTACCATAAAAATACAGTAGGAGCTTAAAATTAATAGGGTATAATAATAAGAAAATAAACAAGTTTGAAGGTAAACACTTAAAGGTAAAAATAAATATAAAAATAAAATGGGTATAAATAACGAAATAAAACCGTTCATAGCAATGGAGTCTTATCAATTAAAGCGATTTTTTACAGACACCTTTATATGATTTCGACAGAGAAAGAGAAAGATAAGACATAAAATACAGAAAATATATTATAAGAATGTGTGAGTTGCTTGTTTGTTTTACTTATTTATAACTTCTTCTTAAGACCCTTTTCCACTCGCCTATCGTCAACGTCGAGCATGGTTTAAAAGCTTGTTGCTTCATCTATCAATCCAACGCGATGTTTGATGAAGAAGCAACGCGAAAAAAGAGAGAGAACGCCTGAAAACTCTGTTGGCATTCGGTAATTCCGTGATTTACTCGAATATTTAACAAAATTTGTTCCAAAAAATAAAGTTTTTGAGAAAATTTGTCTTCATTCCGTATGAGTACATTATGGAGGGCCAAAGTTCACGTAAAATAGCAGATTTACAGAGATCTTTAATATAATAAGATCTTTAACATAATATCCACAAGATATCCATCCCCTCTCTTCCCCTTGACATCAAAAAAGATGAAAGTAAATTTTCCTTCAAGCGTAAAATTCGGAACTACTACTTGAAGTCCTCTCAACCTTAGTTCGGTCTTCGTCATAATTGTTATATTTTAAGTTCTCTTAATTACAATGATTTCATATATATCATAGTATTTATTAGTTTTTTATATTAGCATTGTATACGTATTTTATTATAATAAGCCACTTAATTTAACGATAATACATTCTATTTCAAATATCTGTTATTTAATTATTGTGCACACCTACCACAATGATGTCTTTTTAACCCAATGGTTTACTGGTAGAGAATGCCTTGTGGCATTAAGTCCGCCTATGTACCACCACTGTACATGAAGTTTAAATAAATAAATATAGTATCCAAAATATTTGGAGAAAGATGTGTAATAACATCATAATCACGTAAGAGCGTTTGTATTAAAATGTACCTCAATTTGGCTGCTCTTAATTTAAAACTTCTGTGTCACGTCCAAAAGTCGCCATCTATGTTCGTGTATCTTTCATACCCTTTCTTTTCTCGCTCTCACACTCTTACGTTTCATTTCACACATCTCGTCCATACGTTCCTTTTATCTGTCCTACACGAAAATTCCGGAAACTTGATTAAGTAAGCAACTCTATTTATTTTATTTATTTTTTTGGCTTGAGTAATATCCACGTTTTCTTCCTTTATTTTTTTATTAAAGAGAAAATTTAATCAAAAACGTGTAAGGCAAAGCTTATAGCGGAGAATTTAGCTAACGGACATGCCCGCGGCCGTATTTCGCTGAAACAGGTGTCTCTCAATTAAATAACGAAGAAGCTCAGGACAGATTGGCCTGCCTATAATCTGTCTGTAATTTGTTTGTTCCCGAGCAAATGGCCGAATGATTTCGGACTGTTATATATGCTCTGATCGCGCGGAGAACTACTTCCGCGATACAGTATTCCGAATGTTTTTAGTTCTTATATGGCGCCATAGATGTCGCTACAGCAAGTCCTGGCAGACAGGGCACGCAGGCATGCCTATTGCCTACGAAAAAGTACGTCCAGTTAATTCTCCATTTTAACCGAAAAAGAAGACTATGTATTTTGATTTCACCTGTGCATCAAAGATATTTGAAAAATAGAGTACATACTAAGACCACAATGGTTATGCAACTATCCAAACAAATCATCTACATTTCAAAATTTTCCCATAAAATCCATTACCATTTACCATGCTATAGCAACATCCCGTCAATTGCATTCACCACATATTATTCTAACACGCGAAACGAATAGAAATACTATACATTACAAGCAGGCTTATCAGTTTGCATGTATAATATCGCATTGTGAGCTGCGTTATATTAATCCGACGGCTATTGTTGCACAAGCAGCCCACTCCTGACTTTATATGGAAAGTCACGGAGGAGGAGAGAAAATGGAGTGCTAAGGTGGACAATGGTGAGAGTTTAGAAGTATTTTGAAACGCTACCAATCCTTATGCTTTTCCCCAAAAAGAGGATACGAAAGTTCCTAATTGTTATTTGTGATAGTGAGCAATAAAATATATTATCGAAAAGTATTATATAAGGGTACGTCTAATAATAGTTGATGAAAACTGTGAGTGTAGTAAGTAATGTGTGTGAATAAATTTATTTTATTTTATTGTAATTATAGTTAGTATTTTTAAATGTAAATAATGTAATATGTTCAAAATGATTTCGTTTTATATGTGTGAATAAATAAACATATTTTTAATTATTTTATAACATACTTTCAGAAGCGTCCAAAGCAATGTTATAATTTCCACTTTACATACACAAAATCACTTTTATTGAATAAATGATAACAAAATTATGAATATCATAAGTTCTTTTTATTTGTGCTGATTTAACAATTTAGTCCAGTCAAATTAGAACCAAAAATAGGGGTAAGGTTACAATAATTCGCACCCAGCTGAAAATTGGTAGTATTGTTCAAAACACAATCATAAATGAAATCTAAAGTCGTCATCGATCACAACAACTGAAAAAAAAAAAATACGGGATCAAAGGTCACAAAAACGAATCTCTTGCGATTTTCAGCTCAGACAAAAATTGTAGATCAGATATTATTTACAAAATTGTCTAAGCACTATTTTCCTAAGAACCACTGTTTTTTGAGATATAATGATTCAATAAGTTGAAAGAGTATCATAAACATCATCATTTCAGCCGAAAGATGTCCACTGTTGGACATAGGCCTGTGGCGCGCTGGCTATGGCTGGTACCTAATGTAGGCGAAAAACAACAAAAGTGAAATAAAAGCAGAGAAAAGCTTGTGTTTACGTAATTTTATGTCTGTGTTCTTAGTCCCATTCGGTTGACAAGTTAAAAAGTTACGTTTAGTTTTCAGTACAAATAGCAACCGTGCAAATAGGTGAACTGAAGCTGAATGGTGATGAAGTACAATGCAAGATTAATTTAAGTTTTATTAACAGGGTCACAGGAGAACTTTGCATATTACAGACACTCCATTTACTTACCTACACCATGGCAAGGAGTATTGTATGAATTCCTAATGCAGAGCACCTTATAGAGAAACAACGTGACATAGATTCGTATTGCAATTCTGTGACTCATGTAGTGTAAAATGTTCGGAGCCAATTAATATCTGTTAATAGTTCTGTTCACGGTTGGAGCTGATTTTTTAAATTGGAAATTGTATTTTTGATTATTTCTGATATTGTGGGAATCATTTGAAAATTGAGTATAAGTCTTAGAATAGTTGAAAACATACTTGATATTTACAGACAAAGAATAAATTATTCAAATCTTGTCGCATGGAAACAATGTCACCTGCCTTGTGAGGATAAAGGGGTGCATAAAAAGATGCATACAACGTTATAATCAAGGATTGTTACTGAAAGGATATATTAGACACAGCATCCAAAACTATCGACAAACAAAGGCAACTTTCTACAATAGAAGGCACAATGACTAATGAACCAAGTGACGTATTGTCAAATCGGCAATTACTTTCAGAAGAGGGGGTCACAAAAGGTGACAATATTAGATGTGATTTTTCGATAGTCATGTCAATTCCACCCAAAAAGATGAAAAAAATAATGGAGGATCTAACGTATATAGTAGAATAGGGAAAATGTTAGAAAAGTTTTGGGTAGGAATGTAAAATATGAAAAGGAAGATTAGAGAAAAACTATAGACAAGATAGATGAACTGGGGGCCAATCGCGCTAATTTCAAACGTTTGCAAACGTTTACGATTACGTTTCGGTTCGATTGCGGCTGTGGTTAAGTTTCGATTCAGCTGTTCGGATTTTGGTATTGCGCTATAAGTTCAAATGCTAACCAAAGTTGGACCGTTGCGTAACGTCAATCGTTAGTGATGCCCTTTTAGTTTGTGACTATCTGAGCGTTTAGTAATAAATTTACACGTGTGCACCTCTAGTTTTGACAGCTGAAAGCGCGGTATGTACTTGAAATTTTGAAGAGGTAAGCGAGATTTTACATAAATAAACATTCAAAGACTTATGAAGTATGAACCACTTATAAACTTGGACAGCCACTTTAATTGAAAGTTGTAATATCTGCAGTCGTGATTGTTTCATGGAAATGGAAGAGCGTCGCAGATGCAATACGGTCCGACAAATGGAGCTGATGGTTCATTTTCTCAACAGCATCAAGACCTTGCTCTTGGACGAGTTAGGTCTAAAGAGGCTCGTCAAGTTGCAGCACGCTTATGGAATGAGTGTGCCCTAAGTCTCAACGGGGAAGGACTTGTCCGAACAGGGAAAGAATGGTCCAAGGTGAGAATCATCGAAGCAGATAAAAGTGGATGTTATACGCCGAGGGTTCCTGAATAAAATAATATTACATTGTTTTATTCTTTTTTAGGTACCTATTGAATGACTAACAAGTGCCGGGTTAGGGCAAAGTTAATTAGCATAAATGCTAACCAACGAGCTACTGGTGGTGGGCTTGTAATGCTTCTACTTTGTCACCTTTGGAAGAAAGGACAGCCAATATCTTAGGCAGGGATGTTGGCACACTAGCTGATGTTAGGCAGGACCAATTTGCCTCAAACAATGTAAGTTATATCTTTAGCTATTTCCAAATCCACTTTTGTAAACCATTGTTTTATCATGCTTAATTTTACTAAGAATGCTACTAAATAATACTATGCATTACATAGGATGACGGCACAGTGACAGTAAAAGTGGTTGATGAACCCAAAATGATTAAATGACACTGAAACATCAACAGCAATGTAACTTATATCTCTTGCGAAAACAATGTTTATGCTGCCTAATATTAGTAATATATATCAGTTTTATTAATATTATATTGTATAACATTATGTTTACTTTATTACAGTTTTGACTGACCACCCCCCATACATGCTATCTGCAACTTCACCAGTGTATGTGCAGACGCTGCCTGTATCCCCTGTTCCCAGCATAGTGGGAGAGACAGGCTTAATACTAAACTCTCCTAGGCACTGTGCAGGTTTGTTCAACAAAATTGCTTAAGCTAATAAAAGAGAGTACTATCATTAATTTTTAAAATGTAGAGATATACTTTTACTGGACCAATCTTGATATGGTTTTCTTGCTATTTCATGTTTCAATGAGGGCTGGTTTTATGATATTAAGTAAATTAAATAACCACTTACTAAGCACTATTTGTCAGAAACAACATAATAATAACACTTTTATTTTGTTCCAGTATGGCCGGCATAACCCCACCCAGATTAAGAGTACTATTAGTTACTATAGTTAAATAAGTTTTGTTTTTATAATATGTATTTGTTTATTATTGTTTAAGATTATATTATGTATTTTTTCTATGGGCCTCTGATGCCTGAAAATAAATGTTTATTATTAACATTAATATTATATTCTTGATTGTACTTTAATAAATAGAATGATATCTAAATTAATTTTGTTTGGTTCCCCTGAATTTGATATTTAGCACTAGACCCCTTTGCCATTCTCCATCATTTTATCTGAATAAAACTATGTTGTGATAATGTTTACATACATAATTAATTAAAATGACGAGGCGTTAGAAATATAAATAGCCTTTATTCACAAATTTAAGAGGAATAACATGCAAGTTTACACAATAAGTGCAGCCTTCAACTAGAACAGTAATGGTATTCAATAATAATTAGATCTAACCTGTACCTCAGGTGTCATAAGAGCTAAATTATTTTATTATTTATGTTAATATTTGCTAAGAATACTTATTTATAGAACTAATCCAAAACCATTTTAATGACAAAAACTTTAAACACACAATTACAAAAACAATTAGAATAGTATGAAAAGTAGAATTAATTAGGATAATTGGTTTCTCCTATTAGCCCTGTGTGCTATATTATGCAGAACACAGCACTCTTTCACTATTCTTGCAGCAGTTACTGGAGTGTAGTGCAGCTTTTTATCGACCAATAAGCACCTGCAAGGACAAACCCTTTTATTATTATTCATTAATTTCAAAGACAAATGATTCATAATTATGTTAACTATTATAATAATGGTATGATATCCAAAGCATACCTAAAGCGAGCTTTTAAAACACCTCAGCGTTCAACAATATTTCTTGCCGTCAAGTGCAAGCCTTGGTAATATTGTTCTGGAGTATCTGGCCTTGGTTTTGAGATAGGTATCATTATTCTTGGTCTCAAAGGGGTCTGAGTCTCCTGCAATAACCAAAACAGAATTAAAGCGTCTTAAATAATAATTATACATTGTATCAGAAGATTGCAACATAAATTATACTCAATTTAAACATACCCAAAAGATGCAAACACATTGAACTTTATTAATTGTCTAATTTGTGGTTATTTTTATATAACAAAAAAGGTTTTTAGTAAGTGTTAATGCTGTTTATGACTTTAGAGAGGAATCATCACAAAATCATCCCTTACCTTGGTTTCAACATCCAAAGCATCACAACATAGGACGGGTGGCATATAAGGAGTCGAAATTAATTCACGGGTTAATTGATCTCTTCACAAACTATCGATCACTGTATGAATCACACCTAAGTCTAGCTTTTAAGTTTTTCCTTTTTGTTTCGGCTCGAGCCACCGCTACATCATATTCATAAGATTTCTCCAACAAATCTATGTAAGCGTAGACATGGTACTTATATAATGTTGTATTTTTGCAAGATTTTCACTCAGAATCACTTCACAACAATGACAAAACACTCCAACGATTCGCTAACGATCCTAAAAAAGTAGCGTCCCATCAACTTTTACGTTTGACAACGGTAACGTTCCAGCTACGATCGCGATGCGTCTCAACTTGCTGTCAAATTTTTAGCGCGATACGAAATGGTCAAAAAGTTGAGATATGGCAGCGGTTCGGTTGCGATTTAGTTGAAAAAAAATAGCGCGATTGGGCTGCTGTATGAATGATAACATCGTTAGAAAGGGTTTAACTACTGAGATGGGAAGTAACAGAGATATTTGGAGGAAGACACGTTGCGTGGATCCGTAATAAAAAGGGCCATGCTCTTGATATAGGCATATTTTAATCAGATAAAGCGCAAGTTCAATCGTTTGTGGAATAGTTTTTGCAGCTATGGGACGGTTAACCGGTTAGCTTGATGCACTAGTCTGTTCAAAACATGAGCCATGAGGACGATGATCCTCATGGCTCGTTTTTTGAACATCATGCAATGCAGTCGAATCGAAGCTCCAAAGTATTGAGCATCGACGCCAAGTACCAACAAGCTTATTGGTTTTCAGTCGATTTCATTCTATTCCACAATAGGGCCCCTAGACGTACAGTGATGCGCCACTGGTAGATGGTGAACGTCCCACCCACACGCAAAAAATGTTTAAGGAACACATTCATTGTGCGTAAAGAATGGAATTCTGCAATCTGTCGCCTCTAACTCTAACTTAGGTATATTTAAGTTAGAATAGGTTACTTCGAAGCAAGCTTGCTCGGCCAAATCTTCGTTTACCATCAGGAGAGAAATTGGCAAATGCAAGCCGCCTATCAATGATAATTTAAAAAAAAAACCTAACAAACTGATTCAAAGTAGGTACGTATTTATTTGTTATGCGAAAACAAAAATAATCTATAGAAAATGTCCACTTCATTCATATTTCACTATCAGAGAGGAAATGGGTTATCAATATCGAAATCCGACGTCCTCAATGAACTTTTATAAGCCAAGATAATAAAACTGCTGAGGTAAGAGTCGTTACAGAGATTAAAGAGATACGATATCTGAATTGATAGCTAAAGATGAATGGTGACATTAAGTATTTATCAGAAAACAGATAGGGGTACGAAGGTCGAGTAATATACGAAACTAGGTGTAGCTGTAAAAGTAGCAATAAAGGTATTAAAGACTACAATCCAATGATATAGTTCTGGTTTCCAGGATGCAGCAGACACGCAAAATAACTTCATCGGAAGGGTGTTTATGGGGTACATTAAGAGGTGTATAAAAAACTTCCAGTGTCACAAAAGTGCAACTTGGACCCTTCCTGTAATTAGTCTTTTCATGCGATATGAAAATTTTGAATAATTTTCAAGACCCTTCAAATGGATCAGAAGGAACCAGGCCAGCCTGCGAGTTTCGAAACTTATTTTTTGGAAATGAAATCCTGATGAATGATCGCCCTGAGATGGGGGGAGGGGTCTCGTGTCTAAAATCTAGGACAATTAAACTGAATTGATCAACAATGACTCTTCAAGAAATACAGTAAGTCTGGGGAAAGATATTAATCTATGGGCCAGATTAGGCCTAATCCATTCAGTTTACAGGGCGATAAACCGTGAAGGTGAATGAACGTGAGGCGTAGAGCTTAATGGCGGATCGCAACGAACCGTGGCGTGTCGCAGAAATGCGTAACGATCGCTAATCGTCTTCGGCACTGGAGAAAAAGATAAGAAATATGAAGGTACTTTTGTACTTGGGAAATGTTTGAAGCTGTTTTTACAGCTAGTTGGTTTTAGGTCAATTTGATATAGTGTTTATGCGCAGCGGGTGGGCATGTCGTCGCTTAATGCAGTTTTGATCGTTAAAGCTCTTAAGGTGGGTCTACGCTAGAGGAGCCGAGCACGAGCGACTCTACACGAATTCCAGTTCGGCTCATGCTCCGCTCATGCTCGTCTTCTACCTTTATATGGGATGATAAAAGCAAGTAAACTGTACTTGTACATGTTAGGTGCATTCGCGAATCGGTGCTATAGCCGGCGACTAAAACTGTGCCAATCAAACGACTTTCATACTACAAAACATACCTGTATAGGTAAACGGTGCAGTGATTCTCAAAGTTGTTGACTGGATCGCGACTAAACTAACAAAAAGTACCGAAGCCGCGACTCACCTCTTGGTTTACATCAAGGAAAAAAGGGCAGAACTACATGAACGAAGGATTGCACAAAATATGAAAAAATAAACATTTAGTTCTAATCCATAGTTATATTTGATTTAATTTTGGTTACTTTCGATCGCAATGACACGTATCAAAAAAACGTCCATTTGTTTCGGTATTTAGTTTTAAACTTAATCGTCGCCAAAAATCCGCCTTAAAAAAGTATGATGAAAGGAAGGACTTTCATAGCTTCGAATTTCTGCGCGATTACCGCCTGTCACCGTCAGTGATTTGGTTGACCCGTCGATCGATCTGTCATCCTAATTTTTAAGGCCCACCTCATATTCGCTCTTGTCTCACCCGGGGGTAGCGAGTCATACTTTGAGAATCACTGATATAATACACACAACCCACGAATATGTGACACTTGTCGCAGTCACGGTACTGGGTACCAGACCTGCAGGTGCAAAGATGAATGCCCTCAACACCACATTACCTGCATACCTTTTTGTGCCACTTAGTCACGCACGAATTGGCCCAGCAACCGATGTGTC
This sequence comes from Mythimna pallens, assembly GCA_961205895.1. Lineage (NCBI taxonomy): Eukaryota > Metazoa > Arthropoda > Insecta > Lepidoptera > Noctuidae > Mythimna > Mythimna pallens. The sequence goes on along the minus strand of OY540849.1, from coordinate 9,100,113 downwards.
ATAGTATATCGAATCTTGCAGATAATCATATCAGTTCCGGTGTGCCGTGTGAATATCCCAATCAAATCGGTTTAAACGTGATTTTAGTGAACGATTATACCAATTGAAGGTGTGAACGGTTTCGCACGACAACTTCGTTCGGTCATATAATTCGTTCTGCTGCATTCTTGTGTGTACTAGCGCTTGGACGAAACCGGTGCAGGGATCTCCCGAGCTGTCCAGGTCGGGTGGGGACCTGCCTCATGCGGAAGGTAAGGACGCTGTGTTGTCTTTCCAGCCACCTTCAAAGACTATTTTAAACTTGAAATCCTTTTTGTACTTACCTTTTTAAAAAAATTTCATTAGTCACCTATCCTAAAAATACTCAGTTTTGATTCACATACTTTGCAAAAAGGACAATGGCCTCCCAAAGATCTGTTGCCCAGGGCCTCATAACGGATAAGGCCGCCCTTGAACGCTTTTACTGCTAATACATACTCTCGTTAAATTCCAAATTGTTCCAATCCTTTCGATGCATGCGGTATAAACGACGAGGTTGAGGATTTCTCGTACTCTGAGATTTTTTAAACAACAATTTCGGTGATAATTCAAAAAATACTTTCAAATAACTAAGCATACGACTTGGATAGGGACACAAAAAAATAAAGGGGAAAACATAAAATCACATTTGTTCGAGACACATGGAAAGGTCAGTTGTCAAACACACTTGACAATCAACTACACGAATGTCGATTCCATATATCGCCACAACGTGGGAATGCGAACTATGCCGAGTGTTTTCCAAACAGAGTTCCACGTACCTACATAAATATCTGTCAATATTTTAATGTTATGCTCTGTTTTGGTGCTTGTTTTCTGTAATCTCTAGTTATAAAATAACTATCATGACCATAAAGGGTTTATTTTTTAAATTAAGCAGCAAGGGTCTTACCTTAAATGTTATCGCTACAAGAAAACGATCTTGGAAGAGTGTTTGTTCCGTATGTCGTATATATTTTTGAATTTCGAATACTTTATTCAAATAGAATAGACCAGATTAGAATTATTATAATATTGATTATCTCAATAAATTGTGTATTTATCTTAACTATCCGTTATTTCCACCTTCCCCTATCTATTTATTCAGAAACGACCAAATTGCTAATTACACTGATTAGATACAAATTATATAAAACATATAACAACACAAATACTCTTCTCAGACATCTTATTCTTTGCACTCTCATTGAGACAGTAATTCCTCCCATTCATCATCGGCAAACAGATCTAGTCCAGGACTGCATTCAAGGAAAGCGTTGAGAGTGATTAGCATACGCGGCATGGGTGACATATGTCTCGCAACCTTACCTTACGCCAACGTGGTATCATAAAAAATATTTTATCAAGTCTTCCCAGGCAATTCTTGTTGGTATGATGAGGAAGTAACGACGCAAAATCTGCTTTCAGATTCAAGACATCTTATATTTAGCCGGGTACCAGCAAAGAAACCAAGTTTCAACTCGAAGCCCTTAAAATATTCAAAACATCCTCGAATATCGCTAGCAGCTAAGTTTGAAGGGGATGTTATGACGACAAGTGTGACCCCGTCAAGTTTCCATCCGTCCTTGGCTATACGCCAAGTCGTTCCGAAAATACGACAGTTATGCAAAACTTTAAGGAGTTACCTTATATTTAAGTAGGGTAAGCTTAAAATGACCTGACAAGTTGGGTGCGTGGATTGAATAACTTAGTTGTGCTCACCAATTAGCAAGAGATTTGCATAGTTAATGTCTAGAGGGTGGATGTCCAGTCATCTATCTGCCAATTATCCGCTCCGATCTTGTGCGTCTCCCATCCATCGGATTCCCGCCACTCGAGTGTGAATGAGTCGCGGGAATCCTATAAATGCGAGACGCACAGGACCGTTCGTGGTGGCGACACTTGGGGGAAGCCTATGACCAACAGTCACGGTGGAGCATACGGTACAGTTGTGCCCCGCTTAGGCAGAGCACTGCCGTGTCCTCGTGGGGGCGATCGGCGGTAACGATCTCTCGCGCCGGGCCTTGGTACAGGCTATGGTCCGGAGCGAGGAGGAGTGGCAGGCGGTCGCCTCCTTCTGCGAAGCAATAATCAGTCATCAATAATCAGCTGCTTCCTCCTTTGCTAGCAGCAAAGGAGGAAGCCGCACGTGCATGCGCGAGCCAGCCGCCAGGATCCCGATCCCGGCCACCGTAGGCGGGCTTGCGGATGGCGAGCAACTGGTAGCTCGCCGTCCGACCGTCCGGTAACCGACCGAGCCCAAGTTGTCGACGGCGCGTATTGTTCCACGCGCGCCTCAAGGAGATGTCAGCAAACCGTAGGGACCCAGCAGGGACGAAGCCTGCGGGGGCTAAAGCTTTGCTTCTGAAAGGAAAACTCGGCCCTGGTATGAAAGGCAACGAAGGAATAGGAGTGGGTTTTTAGTCAGTAAAAGTCTGACACACACTAGCGCTCCGCCCAAGATCGAGCGATATCATTGAATGATTTTCCCACCTAAAACAAAAAAAATGTCCAACAGTGGACGTCTTTCAGCTGAAATGATGATTGATGATAAGTGTGAATGATCAAACGACGATGCCAGTGTAATGCCATGTGCATACAAATCTAGTACTTAAAACAAATTGACTGGCCTGTTAGTATAGTGGTTAGTGGCCTTGACTGCTATGCCGGAGGTCGTGGGTTCGATTCCCACCCAGGACAAATGTTTGTGTGATGAGCACGATCAATTTTTCTGTGTCTGGGTGTAATTTCTCTATAATATGTATGTATTTAGAAATATATAAGTATGTTTATCAGTTGTCTAGTACTCATAACACAAGGTCTGCTTAGCTTGAGACTAGACGGCGTTGTGTAATAGTAGTGAAATATTACTATTATTAAAACAGTTGTAAACAGTAATGACGATGAAAAACAGTGATTCATTTCGGCATAAAAAGATGATTATTCAGAAGAACGACGGTATATAAAATATCATTACAATAAAATGCTCTGCAAATGATAAAGAAATATTTCGCCTCTTGTCTTAGGGGCGCTTTCAATATTTTTTACCACAATATCCTCGGGAGTACTGACCCAGTTTGTGGAGGCATCAAATAAATTGGAGACATTGAACATTGACAGAAAAATATATAATAATATGAAGAAAACTACGGGAAAATGTGTGGCTACAAAGAATCATGCAGAGGTTTTTTTGTTTATTATTGGTATTTCGGGACAGGACCACAAATGGATATTGGTTCGATGCTGACAGGTCCCCGATCCGATTAGGTTAAGGATAAGGAAGGCATTAACAGGTTGTGTTCATATATTTATCCATTGATAAATGACAGGAAAGAAATCCCCTTTCTTTCATGTAATTTAGGCAATGAAAGAGTGACGGTTGGTAGAAAAGAATAATAGAAGAAAAGATGTTGCGTCGGCCCCATGTAACATGAGACAAGGAAGACAAGAAGTTAATGATGATATCTTTTTTTAGGGTTCCGTACCTCAAAAGGAAAAAACGGAACCCTAATAGGATCACTTTGTTGTCCGTCCGTCTGTCTGTCTGTCTGTCAAGACCCTTTATCCCGGGAAAGCGTGGAGATATTGAGTTGAAATTAAAACCATATACTCAAGGCTGCGGACCCCTGAAGCTGTGAAAAAATCAAACTTTTCAGTTTGCGAAATTAAAAGATACTGCCGTTTTAGTCCGGTCAATTTAGACATTCGAAGTTGCATAAAATCCCAACAAGCTGAAAATCAGTAAAATTGTTCAAAACATAATTATAAATAATATTTAAAAGTTCCCAACAAGCTGAAAATTGTTGGGATTTTATGTACCTTTACTCTCATTTTTTGGTCCAGATTGACCGGACTATTATGTCACAAAAAACGTGTATCAACACTGTCATGGGAATCAAAATTCATAGGGAAACTGGAAGTATCTAGTGACCTAAAATCTTGACATTTGGCGTGAACAAGTACAAGAAAAAGTCTGAAAACTGTAAATTTGTAGATACGATAAAAAAAAAAAAAACGATTCGGAAAAATCTTCATAACTCAATTCTGGAATTGAACTGTTTTCATAGGTAAGTTTGTACGAAACCCTCAGTGCGCGAGTCTGACTTGCACATTTTCGGTTTTTTCTTTCTTTCTAAATACCTCCACAGCATAATCCTAAAGATCTTAACTTCATACTCAACATAATGTCATTGAAATGCAGATTAATCAGGCCAAATCGAGGCGAATGCAAGGTATTAATCTACGCGAGGCGAAGTTACGCAAGCCAGATAATGTATTCTGCATTTGCATACTACATGAAATGCACTGAAGGATTGCATAGCACGTTCTTCAGTGCGCCTTATTATGGATATAGGGCAAGTTTGTATGGATATGAGAATATATATTATGATGGGCGAAGTTTTAGATTGAGCAGAAGTCGTAAGTGCTGTTATAGATAGCTTTACTGGGACCCTCTGTGTATATCCTAATAATAACTAGCGTCTGCCAACGGCTTCACCCCCTAAAAATGAAAAAATAAAAAAAAAATGGTACTTGCCCGGTTCCGAACCCGCAACTGAGCACGAGAGACGCGCAATAAATGATTACTTACTAGACACACTATTTCAAAATGTTACAATCCAGAAATAGGGAACTTAATGGTTTTTTTAGATATCAAATGGGTTTGAGGAAAATGTGATTCAACTCCAAAGTAATCAATCAAAGCCATTAATGGCATTTTCTGTCCACGTACAAGTGACTAAGAGAACCACATGAAAACCTAATAAAGTGTCCAGAACTTCCACTTTGTGGAGCTTTAAGAGTAAATCTAACACTAGCTTGACCCACTTTCCCGACGATCGGCTGACTTTGCTCCAAGCCTTTTGAATTTCTAGAATGAATTTTTAGATATTTCGTCTGAGATTTCCTTGGGCACAAATAAGACTGAGAAAGTTTCCATTCAAGATAGAATTGAGAGTTGTACCTTTGAATTTAAATTACTGAGGACGTTTTTAGTGAGTCCCTTGATTGGTTGACAAAGGGTTTGATCAAATAGAGATAGTTTTGAAATTATAATTAATAAAGCCATTTATAAATTTGTCTCCGGATAGAAAACTTTTAGATAATTAGAAATATACAGTTTTAATATTATAAAAGCGAAAGAGTGTATGTGTGTGTATCTGTTTGTTACTCCTTCACGCCCAAACGGATTTGTGTGAAATTTGGCACATGGCTAGTCTATACTTTTTACCCCATGAGTATGTTCCCTTGGGCTATTTTTTAATACCACGCAGGCGAAGCCACTGGCATAAGCATAATCAGCCTTTTAATGTTCCCACTGCTGGGACTCAGGGGTTCTAGGACATGCCGGTTTCTACACGATGTTATCCTTCACCGTTTCGAGAGCAGTGGTGATGAAATAAATTACACAAAGTAATGCGCCTGGCTGGGTTCGTACCCGCGACCTACAACTCGTAAGTCGGGGCCGTTAATATTTATATTTTAGGTTAGATATACTTTGAGATGAATTAAAGATGGTTATATATAGAACTTACATAAGGACAGGAGTAAATTTGAAGATATAATATCATTTTGCGGTGGCAACAGGACAGTTACGTAGACTTTTTATTCAATTCAATTAAAACGTTTATTTCACACAGATCTACCATTGGCACTTATAACAGCGTCACAAGCTGGTGCACGGTTCCAATTAGTCGTTTCCTATTGAGAAGAACCGGCAAGAAACTCCATGATTACTTTTTTTTTATATTTGTATTTATAATATTTCCCTATTATAATATTGATAGCTATGAGAGGCCAGAGTAGATATGTACCCAAAAGCAAAATAAAAATATTAATCGTAATAAAAAGTAGATAGAAATAGAAAGTAATTAATCTATGAATCCGCAATGTCTAAATTATTTTCTTTTAAAGCATAAAATAAAACATTTCATAACTACACAACAATTTAACATTCTACAATTAATTTGTACCTTGCATAACTATCATACTTCAAAGACCTTGTTAGTCTAACAAGAACATTCTCAGTTAACAACAATAAAAAATAAAGGAACACACAAATTGGCTAGCTAATTAATTGCAGTGTCAGCTTCTTGGTTGAGAAGTGGGTCAGCCGTCTCTAATCTGAGGCACGGTGTCGCTTAGTAGGAAGATACCCGACACTGATGTGATAGGGTTGGGAAGTATCGATAACGAAGTGCAATTGATTAACAGTTTGAGAAGAGGTTTTATTTGAATGCTGCGCTGCGGGTCGCGTTTTCGATTACTGCACGGAATAAATATTTGTATGGCCTATAGTTATTTCGGATCTGGATGTCTTGTGTATGTTAGGTTACATGTTTGTGAACACACCATCGTGGGTGTGTGCAAGAGCAATTCTTCGGGGTCGGCAGGGTTTCTTAATTTTAAAAAATAAGTTAACGGTAAACCGAGCACGGTTTTTTTTTCTGTGGGAAATCATCCAATGACATCACACGCTCTTAGGCGGAGCGGGAGACAGTGTCAGACTTTTACTGACTAAAAAAACGCTCCTGTTCTTTCGTTGCCTTTCATACCAGGGCCGAGTCTTCCTTTCAGAATCAGACCCTTGGCCCCAGTAGGCTTCGACCCTGCTGGGCCATTACGTGCCGTCGACGACTTGGGCTCAAACCGAGCAGGGCTGCAAACTTGTTCGAAAGAATCACAGGAAGAAAGACAGGTGGGTTTTAGTCAATACAAATCTGTCACTTCCACAAACACTCTACCAAGAGCAGGAGAAATTATTTAATCATTTCCCATAAAAAGGTAAGGGTACAAGATTGGAAAGCAAGCACTATCTCTAAAATATCGGGTATCACACTACAAGAGGCGAGGAAATAGGTCAAAAAGGCTAATGTACGTACTGAACGGTGTCGTTTCAGAGATCCACCACTTAAATGTAGGGGTGAACCGCGGCACATCACTTAAATTTAAATTGCAGATCAGACACGTTACCTACTTAAGAAAAATATCCACGTACCGTAAGACTCAACATTGGTAGGTCAGAAGGTCGACCGACGACCTGGTGAGGGTCGCGGAAATTCGATGGATGCGAGACGCATCCAGCAGTTCCAAACACACGTGCCGTGCCGTGTGTGGTCAACTTTGGTTGAAGTGGTGATGATGAAAACTTAAGAGAAAAACACGACTCTTTAGGTTGACTTCACATACATTGGGATAAGGGTCAAGAGAGAGAGTCACGTTGATGATGATGATTAGGAATATATGTTCAGCAGTGGATATCTTTCGTTTGATGTGATGACGATGAAAACTTAGGAAAAAAACTACGACTTCACATAACTTGGGATAAGGGTCAAGAGATTGACATTGATGATGATAATGCTGACTAAGAATACACCTATGATATACAATTTTCTGGTGGTTTGTTTCATCACCTTCTAAAGGCGGATCGAGGACGAAAGAAACAGAGCTCTTTCTTGAGATCATTTTCGATTGCGTCTATAAATACGATCCTGAAAGAAGTATAAAACAAAACAATTCCAAAACACTAAAGAACCTGAACCGTCTTGCGATGAAATCTTAAGACGCAGGAGTTGGCAGCAGGATCAGTTTGTAAAACGCTATCGCGCTTCAAGACGGTACGAAATGGGTCAACAGGTCTAATGTTGTACACGGCGTCTTTAGACATTTGACACGAGCAGGAAAGAGGGTTGGGACGTGTCGGCAAATGTTTATTACGATAGTACTCTATTACAGGGTTGACTTGAACGAGAATACGGTGTTCACTGGAGATGTTTCTTTGTAAAAGGATATGTTATTTAGGAGATATAGCCGAAAGGACATGAACTTCGTCAAGGGTCGCAATATCGATTGAGTCTGTAGGTACTTCTGGGATCCATCGGATTTCTTAAGTTAGAGGTCACTTAGGCAGTCGGTCTATGTCAAATCAGGTATTCTTCGGTATCTATATCGGTATATAGATACACAAGATCAATTCGTGATCTTGTGAATCGTTATTCAAGACAGTTTTAAGTCTTAATTTCCGATTTTGAAATTAATAACGTCTATCATTGTAGGAGGTTCAATGGCCGGTGTTCCAAATTTATCTGGCGCTTTCCTTAGATTAGAAGCCGACCTTAATCAGCAGTGAAAATAATCCGAAGAAGACGGTAAATCTACTGTTATTGGATGACCAAAATACGATAATCAATTAAATATTGTCATCTTATTAAATGAAAACTGTAGAAAAGTTAATTGATCAAAATTGAAATATTCATCCCGCTAAATTGATACGACAGCGACAGACGGTGTTTGTTACTCTTTCGCACTAAAACGACGGACAACGGATTTGGATAGGTAAGTCAACATTGTTTTTTTTTTTTTTAAAGTTGGATATCATCCAATTATTTCTCGCTCTAGAGCGGAGCGGGGGCGCATGTAAGACTTACTGACTAAAACCACACCGTTACTTCTTTACCTTGTGTTCCAGTGAGGATGCCGTGATGTCGTTCCCGCCACTTCTCAAAGTGGGGACTTACCGCCATGATTATGGTATGCCCTTTTTTTTACGGTGGGAAAATCATCCAATGACATCCCTCGCTTTTAGGCGGAGCGCGATAATGTGTCAGACTTTTTCCGACTAAAAACCCACTCCTGTTCCTTCGTTGTCTTTCATACCAGGGCCGAGTCTTCCTTTCAGAAGCAGACCCTTGGCCCCAGTAGGCCTCGACCCTGCTGGGCCCCCACGGCTCGCTGACATCTCCTTGAGGCACGCGTGGAACACTACACGCCGTCGACGACTTGGGCTCGGTCCGGACAGTTACGGTCGGACGGCGAACTACCCACGCCTACGGTGGCCGGAAATCGGGATCGGAATTCCGGCGACTGGGGCGCGAGGGCCAATGCCTCGCGCGTGCACGTGCGGCCTGCTCCCACACTATCGCAATGAATTGGTCTGTAATCTTAGCTGTACGTATGTCTAATAAATAAAAAATCTCTAGTTTCACGCAGGCAAAGTCACTTGAAGAAGCAAGTAGATATTGAATATTTTACTCTCGTTTGTTATATTAAATTTGCACATGATTTTCACATCAAATGAGTTAGACGTACGCTACGCGGATGTTAATGGAATTTATTAAGTAAATTGCATCTCTACACGTTGTCTTTATTGTTGAGTATGATTTTCCCCACGAATGAGACAAAGATTATTTATTAGTGTACGAAAGACACAGAAAACTGTCGTGTCTTTACGTTTCATGATGTATTAGTGATAGGTATTCAAAGTTGTGGATTGCGTGACCACGTTAAATGTCGGGTATGCATGAAATGCAGAAGCTATTGCTTCATATTTCGTTTTTGTAATTGGTCGGTTGACAACTACTTACATGGATATTGTTGAAATTAAAATGATTGTCATAAAGGGTGCGGGGCATTTCTGAAAGGGAATATCGTGATACTGGAACGGAAATGATTACTGACACTACCGCTCAAGACCTGGAGAAGTCATTGATGATTTCCTACTTAAAAAACAAGGGTGCAACTAAGCAGATGAAGAACCTTCCAGTCTGGGTTTACAGGACCTGACCTGTTTCCCGGGCTACCGAGTTATGGTACATACCCATTCCTTGGGGTTTTAGTTGGTATGAAAACAACATAAACCTTCCGTTCTTCCTAGACGAAGGGTATCCATGAAGATTACCGTACAATAAAAAAGATGGAGGACCACTCAAACTGAAATAACAAAGTAATTGTTTTTGCTGACTAAAGAAAGGATTGGAAGCTGTATAAAGGACCACTAGCTCTTAAGAAAATAATTTATTATTCATGCGAAAAGGTTTTTATCAGGTATATGCGCCTACAATCAGGTAAAGAGCGACGTTATAAAGGTCAATAGTGAAGTGGTAAGTAAAAGAAAGCTTAAGAAAACAAAGAGAGAAGAGTTATGTAGGTACCTATATCCTCATACGGTCGCCTTTCACTGACCATTATTCTCAAAATGCTTTAATTAATCTGTATACTGCAGTCGAGAATAACAAAATATGGATTAGGTTAACGACTTGGTATGCACAACTTACTAAAGCTGAAAGGCGCAAGTAAATGCATTTGAACAACACAGTATTACCGATTCTTCACTAGCAACCCGTCCCAACTTCGCACGGCTGTTACATCTTTAAAATTCTTCGCTTCATCTTTATCACGCATGTATTATATATCTAAATTTTCTTCATGAATCAGTGATTCATGAAGAAAATCTTATTTATATATATTTTTTTTATTGTTATAAACTAGAGCTTAACTGCGATCCCACCTGTCCATTAGTGAAAACCATATGATAATCCGTTCAGTAGTTTTTGAGTTTATTGCGTTTATACTACTTTGATTTATTGGCAAGGATTATTAAAACTTTAAAAAATATATGGAGAAGTCTTCCAATAACACTCAAGAGAAACTCGTTGACATGTGTAACCTACTCGTTCTAAACTACGATGTACAAAGTTTATTCACTTAATAAACAAGAAGTCCTGATTCAAGATTTGACAACGGACAATGGAGCGCAGCGTAAAAGGTGTTAAGCGAATAGATCGTGTTTTAAACACGTCACCCTGCGCTCAATATCTCAAGTACGGATGTTGGTGAGAAAACAGCTAAGCTGAAATAAGAGTGGGTTGACCATATCGCAAGAATGCATCCGGAGAGATAGGCAAATATTGCCACTGATACACCGCGGCTGAAGTGCTGTGGTGATCCGATCAGGAGAATCTAGCTTGGAGAGATCACGCAAGATAGGTTTGGTAGGAGAAAGGAGGACACAAAGGAGTCTAAGAAAAAAAAATAAACCAGTCAGTTGTCCAAGCTGAAGTGAAAATGCTTCTTCAATCGTAGACCGCATCCCTTGTTTACCATTAAGACAATATCGATATCAAGCGTGTGCTCACCATAAGCAAAGAAAAACGCATTGTCATCGGAACTGAACCCATATGTAAATAAAACTTTAACTCCGTACTATAAGAGGAAGTGGAGGTGGTGAATTACGGCCCATTCCCTCTCCTCGAGAGGAGGCCTGAGTCCCGACAGTGGGAACATTATAAGGCCGACTATGCTATGCTATAAGAGGAAGTGGTTCTAATTAAACTTTTCAGACTTGACCCAATAAACACCGCCAAACTTAAGAGGCAGTGGGCAGGGCACATTGCTCGCAGAACAGATGGTCAAAGGTGACGAAAGGACCTGGAGTGGCGACCACGTACCAGAAGACGCATCGTTGGAAGGCCTCCCACAAGGTGGACCGATGACCAGGTGAGGGTAACGGGAATCCGATGGATGCGAGATGCACAAGGCCGGTCATTATGACGACAGTTGGGACAAGCCTATGTCCAACAGTGGATGTCTTTCGGCTGGAATGATTGATTAATTGAAACATTACAAATTAAATGAAAGTGTGTGAAAAAAAAACCTGAGTTGAAGTTGCATTAAGCAGGATATACCATCCGCAAAGGACGAGCTTGTGGCAGAAAGGCTCTTGAATTGGAATCCGAACTGTAAAGCGAAACATTAGACGACGTGGTAAAGATCACGAGTCATATAAACGCAACTTGATGTCTTTATTGATACTCAAAACGTTTACGTGTCTACAAAATAAAGATAACGCAACCTGCCACAAAGTTGTGTCCGGAATATAAAATTTTACAATCCAAGAAATCTCACGAAGCAATTTTCGTCATGTGAATTCACACCAACTACAACTTCCTTATCACTTCTAACTTCATTTGGTTCATCATGATCGACAGCTCAACTTCGCCTAGTGCTGGGCATAGAATTCTATTCAGGAGGATTCTATGTCGAATCGAGTAAACGTAGGGCCTGTAGCGTCTGTGTCAGTGTCAACGTCTCACCGTCGACGACGGCTGGTGCTGAAAATCAGCGCTGTGGCTCTGTCTTACACGAGCTCTAGGATTTTGCTGAGCGCTGGCCGTTTTGCGCGGATGTGATGCATATCCTACCACTTATATTATAAGTCGTTATTGCTATTTGTTTTTAATTTTTAAGGTATGCGCCATGTTTGACGTAAATAAATTCTCTTTTATTGCTTTGTTTCTGTAGCAAATTATACGAAGCGCCCCATATATACACTAATATTATAAAGAGGTAATGTTTGTTTTTTTGTTTGTAGGAGGTAATCTCTGAAAGTCCTGGTCCGATTGCTAAAATTTTTTCACCAATAGAAAGCTGCTTTCTGAGTGACATAGGCTATATTTTATGTACGCGGGCGAAGCAGCGGGCAAAAGCTAGTATCTTTATACATTATAACGAATTATATCTTCTTCAACATATTTATCAAACAGACCACGAAGCCCTTAAGTAACGATGGATCCATAGGCAGTTGCCTACAGGGTCTTTATAGAAAATCTGGAATTGCATAATTTTAATGGTACCTCGGTACCTACAGGTATCTTTACTTGTTTTTGTACGACCAAGCGGGGACTATGCCAACGCGTGGGGCCTATAGCATTTGCCTCTCTTAGTACGTAGCTGGTCAGGATCTGCTACTGCTTCTATTTTATTGTGGCAATAATCCCCATGTTCCCGTGCCATCATTATCCAGGTTTAATACGCGTTGGCAACAATATCCTCTGGCCATCTCGTTGCCGGACGGCCAACATTCCCTCTACCAATTCCTTAGACGCCAGTCGCTTACTAAAGTAGTGAACGACTGGCGTCCCCATCTGTCTACGTCACTTATGTTGCTTACATAATTTCTAATCAAATTTAATTTCATTTAAAACCTAATTAAAGCTAGGAAACCGTATAAACTGCAAAACAACAAAACTAATTAAATTGAACATTTCCTCTTAAGAACTTTATCGATACATCTGAAAGTTCAGGCGCAACTCTACTTTGTAATGGATGAGGTAACTCTGGACGAACCTCTCTAGTGTTGATATTGCACTTATTTTCTTGATTGTTAATTAAATGAATAGTTATATAACTTCTTAATTAATGTCGTAAGGAAGCCTTAAATAAACAGGTTCTTTGATTTTCATTGTCAAACAATATTGTCCTTTGTAGAAAATATAAGAACTATAATACAACACGCTGTTATTAAGCAGACAATAATTGGGGCCTTACCAAGATTTGTTAAAATATCAGGCGAGCGAGCGAGAGAGGTGGAGCTATGAGCTATACACCCCTACTTAGGTCAATATCTTTAACAGTTCAGTTTAGGTCGTCATGAGCTCATGGTAGTGCGTCTATTTGGTTTAGTTTGCCTTTGTAGTATCCTCTCTGCCACAAATTAATTTGTAATAGACATGAAAGTTACTACCTTCATCTCCATTTTTCTCTTAAATGACCACGTGACCACCATCACTGGGGTAGTCTTTACCAAGAAGAAAAACTAGAAAGACATCAACACCAGTTCCAGCTTTTAAAGCCTTAGATACACTTTGGGACAAAATGTCCCCCAACATGACAGACAACGCTCAATCTACGTGACTCGCAGTATCCCGCAACTCGCCTTCCAATATTTCACGATCCATCCTCGTGACATGTTGGGCAATTTGACAGCGTTGCGCGTCATATCGGAGGACATTCTGGCCGCCTCTGTATCTGAGTCTTTATATAGAAAAGATATGGAACTTTTTTACCGACATTCGATCAGTACAAAAAACTTGTAACAAGACGACTTTGTTGTGCACTCTGTCATTTTCAATTAAAGCTCTCCATTACTCAAAAAATAAGTCCATTACTTAATCAAATATATACAGCTCTTGAATAATTGTAGTAGATATTTTACTAAAAAAAAACATATTTTCAATCGTAAATACGGTACCTATCATTCTTTTTGATGAGAAGCGATTTTCAGTAAAAGGAAGAAAGGTCGTTCTATGAAGCTAGGTCAAGTTCTGACATATTTTAAACATCAAGCTTAATCAAGAACATAGGCTACTTATAAGAAGTGTACCTAAGCTAGTCTATAGGTTAAGCTAAGTGACACCCACACAGTCACAGCATGAGCTCTCGTTAACGACTCTCCCGCATCATCGATAAAGCAATAAAGCCACATACTAAAAATATCAGTCATAAAATGAACTGGGACGGACCTGATTTTGTTATACATTATTGCATTATGCTGTAGGAGATATGGCCAAAGAAAACAAGGCCACCCAAAAGCTAGGCAAAGAAGGATTTTTGCCTAGCTGTCAAAGACTCCGAGTTTCTCTTTCGGATGCCAACCTATAACTATGATGCTATTCTGATCTTATATTACGCAATGTAACACTAAAACTCTGTATGATTCTTGATAGGTTCGCGCTTGACCGCTATCTCACCTGATGGTAAGCGACGATGCGGTCGACGATGGAGCGCGCTTACCTAGAAGTTACCTATTCACTCTAGACTTAAAGATTCCCGAGTTGTAGCCATCATGAAACACAGATTCCGGCAAGGAATTCCACTCCTTAGCTGTACGGATTTATCCAGAAACGAAAACATGTGTAATGCCTACGCAAATTTCCCCCAAGTGTGCTTGTTTATCTGCTAATTAAGTGAAAATGTATAGTAATTTACGGTTATGCCTTTCTTAGCTTAGGGCGTGGATAACTTAGTATACCCACTCCTAGTCTTATGGACCGTTTTAGAGTAATTATGGATTCGATTATGGTAATTTAACTTAAGTATTAAATTGCTGTGTTAGGGAAAGGAGTGTGGTAAGTGATTGGAAATGAGAGATGTTGGTGCAAGTTATAAGAAGCTGTCATTCAAAGTAAGGTACCATCTTTAAATTGAAGCCATTGGGTAGGTAAAAAGTTAGACGATAAAACATGTAAGCAAAACCATGCTAAAACCATTATTTGTGACGAAATTGACGCTGGTATACAAAATATACCTAAAAAGGGTTGTATGTAACAATATTATGTAGACATTTTAATTTTGTTTATTTGGAATAACAAACAATTACATAATAGAAAAAGTCCTCATCAATCTCACACTTGGAAAAAAATACTCGGGGTCAAAGGTAAATTTTTCGCGATTTTCAGTAAAAAAGTTTTATCATAAAATTAGCCCGACATAAATTCTAGATCAGAATCTTAGTTTTTTCGTTAGATCTGGAATCAGTGTTACGTCATAGCTACAACCTAGGGGACTAAGTCAAAAGTAGATAGGTTGCTTCGTTGACCACATCATCGGTTACTATCAGGTGAGATAGTGGTCATAAGTAAGCCTATCAATAATAAATAAACAAAAAACTTAAATGTCAACTAGATATTTATTCTAAACCAAATTATGTCGGCCATTTAACGTGACAATGCTGCCAGTCATCTGGGCACGTTTCCGAACGATGTGTAAGAGGAGTATTTTATTTTTTATACATACACAAGCTTCTGCCAGCGGTTTCGCCCGCGTTAAAGTCGGTTTCTCCATACAAACTTTGGACCCCCGTTTCATTCCCTTATGGGGTGAATT
Organism: Mythimna pallens; assembly: GCA_961205895.1. NCBI lineage: Eukaryota > Metazoa > Arthropoda > Insecta > Lepidoptera > Noctuidae > Mythimna > Mythimna pallens. The sequence continues at coordinate 9,084,654 of OY540849.1, read as the reverse complement.
TCGGAAACTCTCTTTTTAGCGGATGTCTACACCCTATAAGGAACCTACCTGCCAAATTTTAATTTGAGATTTCGTGATGGTATTTCGCTTTTATATATATAGAAGATAATGTTTCTAAATTAAATAGACAGTTACAGCTATCAACGTTTTAAATTCTAATTTGATGGTAAAGTTTGACAGGTTTAAGAAGACTGCAGATGATTCTTCAGAAATCGGGATTTGAACATTAAGCTATAGCAACAACAACCAATAAATGAGACCAAGAACACCATGGTAATTTCATTTTAATCCCCACGCTTAACGACAGCCATTATGACAAACAGAAACTTCTTAAACAAGCTACAAAAGTACAAACCAACAAGCCACATTTAGTAAAACAATGCACACATGTATTTTTTTTTAAATCCCAGTCTCCATTAAAATGTAAATGGTGCATACATGCCTCGTTTGGCAGGGCGCCACTCGCACGAAAGCCAATATCAACAAGTACTTGGACATTACAGTTTTATCTCTATGCTCGTTCAATAAAATACAAAGTGCCAGCAACTTGATCTCGTCCACTTACTTTGTTGCGAAACTTTTAAACAGCATTTGTTCAATAAAAAAAAAAGTTGCCAGGACTTGATACTGGCAGGTCCTTATTTAGCTTTCGTAACGAGCCTTAGGATCGCTGCACACGGGCCACCGGCCACAACCACAAAACGCCACCACCAGCATTTTTCCTATACTTATCATAAATTTTATATGGATTCGCCGCACACGGTTGACGCCGGTGGCCGTCACACGCTACAAATTGCCGCTGCTCGCTTCTTGTGACGAGCACTGGCCACTAAACGCCGATACAAAACGCTGTCGCACGCCACTCGCGCATTTAAACATTCTTCGTACAGAGTCCATTATGATACTGCGCGTATGGGTTAAAAAAAGTAGCTGCTACCGACCACAAGTGCGATGCGGCGATCCTTGCACAGGGGCCACACGCGACCGCCATAAACAACGCCACAAGAAGCTAGAAGCAGTCACAAAGGTAGCTGAAGCGCCGGACAGCCACTTATAGCCGGTGGTTGTTACTTTTTTTAAACCCTTGCGGGAGTATCATAATGGACTCTGGCGTGTGGCAATGTTTTGTGTCGGTGCAGGCCACAAGAAGCGAACAGCTACGTTGTGTGTGGCGATCGCCGGCGTCAACTGTGTGCAGCGAGTCAATATAAAATGTATAAAAACTACAGGAAATATGCAAGTGGTGGCGTTTTGTGGTTGTGGTAGGTGACCCGTGCATCATAGAATATTGAAAGATGATAAGGATGACCAGAAAAAGTCATGAGTATCACGGACGCGAGAGTCAAGATCGGTCGATAAGGCAACGTTTCGGGGTTGCTCAAGTTCAGCAATGGACGACGGAATGGATTACGTAGGTTATGTAGGTACATATTTTATGTAAAGACTTATGTTTTCAAGGAATGTTGTAAACTATTTTAACTACAACCATATACTTCAACAATTAATTGACAGTCTGAAATCCAAGGACTGTTTCAAAAGTCACTTAAATTGGAATTAACATATTCAGGATTTGAACATGTGAAAGATTTAAGGTTAGATGATTCGACTATTTTAGGAATGTGGTTTAGGACTAAAAATAGATTGTTTCTGTCTTTAGCAGTGGGTTTTACAAGTCCTTTGACGGTTGTAAAGTTTAAACGACTACGATTTGCGATGTAAAGACTTCCTCAAACAAGACCTCTGACCGTGATCATAACGACTTTTACGACGAGTCTGTGATCCCTGAATTTGTTTCGGTGTTTCTTCAGAGACGCACCAATCTCTTCTTGATTTCCTTTATTTTTGGAGTGTCTCGTTTATTTTGGTAAGGATCAACCACGACCGGCCAATAGTCATCAGATTTTTTCAAGCTACTGACTCATAAAACGGTTAATGAAAACACCGTGAGAAAACCAGCGTCCTAGGACATCCTAGAACGAAAAAGTCGATGAAATGTCATATTATCAACACATCAAGAAAACCATCGATCTCCGGAGGGGAGAGAAGTAGCGACATCTATGGCGCCACAGAAACTAAAAAAAAAAACGAAATCCTGCATCGCGCAATGAGCTCTCCGTGCGATTTGAACATATACAACAGCCCGAAATCATCTATCATCTACCGAAATCATGTAGTTGCCCAAAAACCAGACATAACACCCTTCTGGTTGGAGGACCCTCCTTTTTCAACGGAGAATTTTGTAGGACTTTACACCCTGTTCCACAAACCACCAAACGCATTTGCGTCGCGTGGTAGATTCTCAGATAGGGCCATTCCCTCTCCTAGAGAAGAGTCCCATCAGGGAGAAGGTTATAGGCTGATTATGTTACGGCTAATTTTACTTACCATAAACCAAATGGTTTCCATGTATAAAAGACTTGCTACCGATAAAAATAACTTATTTTTTAATTTATTTTTTCTGTTTGAAGTATCTGTTATTTGTTTATTGTGCAAACCTACCACACAGTGTTGTCTTTTTTAACCCAAAGGTTGACTGGTAGAGAATGCCTTGATGCATTAAGTCCGCCTATGTACCACTACCTGTACATGAAGTTTAAATAAATAAATAAAAGTCAGACTCCGTTAAGCGAGGATCAACCCATCTGCTATATTGCCAGAAGCTTTTCGACAATGTCAAAAAAAAAACCGTAGAGTGAATACAAACAGTTTATCCAACGTATTTGTTACAAACGACTGGGCAAGGCTTTTCGTAATGAATAAATTAAGAGCCACACACAATACGATGTAGGTATAAACGTTTGTACATTGTGATATCGATCGCTTTGCATGTAGAAATGTAACATCTCTATTACATAAAGATGTAAGAAATTAAGATGTAGCGAAATCTATGGGACCACCATCTAGGAACTAAAAAATTCAAAATCATGCATCGCGCAATTTGAGTTCTCAGCACGATTCGAACGTATACAACAGCCCAAAATCATCTATCGGGCAATTGCCCGGACCAGACACAGGACTCCTCTGGTTGGAGGATCCTCTCTTTTCAACGGAGGTATGTGGAGTTTTACACCCTGTTTTGCATACCTCCTAACTGGTAAAGAGCGTTACGGGAATGTTCGATAATTACCGTGGCCCTGAAACGCACAGGGCAACTGAAGTCACACAGGTGGAGCGAGATAGCATGTCAGTAAAAGTCTGACATGCTATCTCGCTCCAGTCAAAGCGGCTTGGTTATTAAGTTATGATTGATGGTTTCTCATTTAAAAAAGAATGAGTGTCTGAAAGGCCGGCTTGATAACGTGAGAGCTGGTCCGAAACAGCAAGGGTTTAGGGGAGGCCTTTGTCCAATAGAGGGACACTATTGGCTTCGAACAATAAAGAAGAATTCGTATTACAGAATGTATACAGCAAATGAACTCTATCGGTTTTAACCCATTACAATCGATCTAAATGAGATTTATGTCAAACACACGACAGTTAAATAAGTATCAACCCACCTCTATATCGGAACACGTCACAATGTTATCGATAAACAAGACATGTACGAATTTCCGGATACTGTCAAACCCGTCAGAATAGTAAAATGCTCCCACTGATTCGGTTTTGTCACGTTAAAGAAAGCTACAGAAGCTTTACTCAATTCAATACAATGATATACTAATACAATATAAATAGTAAGGATTGACAGCCAGCTAACTGTCAATATTATTATTGACAGCTAGGAAAAGTTTGAATACAATAAAGCAGAATGTGTTTACCATGCAATTTATTCAATTTTCTTCTCTTCATTCTAATAGTTAAAAAAATCATCCATATTGGGGCAGTCGCTGTGGAGTTTTGCGCTTAGTAACAAAATCAGCCCCCCTAGCCAACTTTCAACCGTTTCGTTTCGATTCTCTTTTCGTTGATCGCCTCGAGTCGGCCACGTCTCCTATACCTTTGTTCTGATCACGTGACTGAGCGTTGAGAAGACATCAGAACAAAGGAACCGGAGGCGTGGCCGACTCGAGGTGATCGACGAAAAGAGATTCAACACGAAACAAAACGATTGTAACTTGGCTAGGGGGACAAGCATTATGTTTTATTTATATACCTAATTAAGATTAATTATTAACTACATAAGTGGGTTGCTGTTTCCTGTGTTAGCAAACACGAGAATATTGTGACTTTTTTTGGTGAGAATATTATGATTTATTTTTGCTGAGCAATCGTTCTCCCGCTCTGGGTGGAGGTGGCAAGAGACTTTACTCGGCTAAAACCCACTTATATTCCTTGCCCTTTGCGATCCAGAGCCACGATATTTCGAACAATCCCGCAGAGAATATTATAGCTGCTCTTTTAAGTTCATGCGCCTCAAGATGTTGACCTGCTGCATGTATTTATCGTACAGTTTCATGGCATACGCAATAAGGTTAAGCCAGTAGCGATAACAAAAACAAAAGGTGGGAAAACATTAGTTTACGAACACGTTAACTCGACCTGAATTTTAACAGATTGTCGCAATAGCAATTAACCGGCCGTTTTAATCTGTCGAATGGTTACGGAAGCACGTACACGTGCTTCTGAATTCTGATACGAATTGTGGTATTTAGACAGGACTTTTGTAGTTATACGAATCTATTGGAAACTGCCGTAATGACAGTTTTTAATTGTTGGGATTTAGATAACAATTTTTAAATATTGTAGTAATATTGTTGTAAAAAAAAAATAAGAACCACCCTGCATCGCGGTAACAGTGTTCTCCGCGATAATAGAACACACGCAACCGTAGAAAATCAAATATCGGGCAGTTATACGGACCTGACACAACACTTGTCTGGTTGGAGGACCTTCTCTTTTCAACGTACGTATTTGGAAGTTTACACCTTGTTCCGTATAACCCTAAACAGTACTTGATCTAAATAATATTCCCACAGAAAATTTCACCAGTAGGTACTGTTAAACCTACTACAAAAGAAAATATCCTGAGGGCCCAAATATTTTTTTGGCTAAATAATTACTGGAACAAAAGGGTTGGCAGAACAAAAACTCACCGGGAACAAGGATACAGCACCCGCGGGGTAGCAGAATATGAAATTCATGAATTACCTGTAACAGAAAAGTAAGCGTGAAATATTTCAATAGGAAGCCAGATGAGAGAAAATTACATTATACATATATATATGTATATACGTATTATATACATCTGAACGTAAGGGATATCCCCAAAGGTATTAAACATTTTATTAAGCGGTGCTAAAAAATTATAAATAGGTACAGAACGACGCTGTTCTGAATATGATAAGCATTTAGGCATCGTCCTAATGAGAAACATAGGTACTTTTTATAATACAAGTTTTCAATGAAAATATTTTTTTCATAACAAGCTTTTATGGCGCGGTATATAACTATATAATTAATACTCGTTCAGACCATTCCAAAAAGCTCAAACACGATAGGGTTATCCGAGTTCCTGTGGCCATCTTCAAGCTCCATCATCAGACCTTGGCTACCATCTAGTACCAAAGTACTCGTCAAGGCGAATCAAACGAGTCCAAACCCGATGGAGGTGTGTCGTTTAACCACTGAGTTCCTATGGCCATCTTCCGGTTCCATCATCAGCTCAGCTCCATGTCATAATAATTTTGTATTGTCATCTGATTTACACATGCATGCATAATTTCAACCCAATCGGTAACCGGGAAGTGGATCACATTTAATTTGCAAGATTTCATTACAGACAAAGATCGGGACAGGTGAAACTCAATAAAAGCTTGTAAATAGCTAGGAAAACATCAACATCTAAATGAGGGTGTTTTTAATATCATGCGGATTTCATCACGCATAAACCCGCATGCGGAAAATTTCAAAATGCAAAAAAACGTCACGCGTGCGTATTCCGCGCATTACAATAAATACTTGTATGAAATGGACATTTGCGGGGGTTACACGCGTGCGGAGGAAACCGGCATAAAAACCTGGAATTAAAAACACCCTTACTGTTTTATAAAAAACAAGCACTTTGCCACCAACTTCGTTCGCGAGAAAGTTTTCATAAAAAAATTTAACACTCCATAAAACCGTATTTTGAGGAAATTTTTGAAAAACTATTTGTTTTTTAATGACAGTCTTTATAGATAATTTTGATTAGAATTTGTGGCAAGATTATTAACCCAAGGAATAAAAGTTCCCATACACGAATTTCCCTATTGTTACCCACTTTAAAGTTGAATTTTCAAAAACCCCATCTCAAAAGGTCGAAAGAGACATATAGATCATACTTAAAACCTCTTTCGACCATCTGCTGGAGCCAGTTAGTGGCTTTCTTAATGGCACGATGACGTCACGCGCGAACGCCGGCGTTCGCTTGGGTTTATGTAGGTTAAACACCATATTTCGTAATTCACTTGTAGCGACATCTGACACCCCATAAAAACTAAATATAACGATTAGAACATAATATACAACAGTCCGAAATTAAGACGCAACTCGAGGATCCTCCCTTCTTTCTTTCCTTTAACTGAGGTTTGCGGGACTTTACATCCTGTTCCGCATACCTCTAAACACCAATCAGATGTTCTTTAAAAGTTTCACATCATTTGCAGATTTATTTCAATTTCTTTTTGTGTTCAGCTTACCTGGTCTAACTTAGATCTTCAATTAGTCAGTATAATTGAGCCCACAATCAGTACTTACTCACATTTGCATGAACTGAATGCATTATGTACATATCGTTGACAGTGTTTGTAATCACCGATGCGATAAACCCTGGTAAGTACAATGATTTTGACTATTAATTCGTGAGCCCAGCTGCTGCTGGTCGAGCGAAATAGAGGTTATATGTGGTTAACTGGTGAGCTTAGTGCAAGTTGTTTTAACGTTAACACGATCAAAACGTTTACCGTGTTAAGAGGCACTCTGATTGGTTAAGAGCGTCGAGCGGGCCAATGGGAGCGCCGTACGTCATATACGTGACTCGCACTCGACACTCAGATATAGTTGAGCTATTTTGTTTCGGGTTTGGGTGTTGTGTATGTGAACGCACCCACGATACAGAAATAATTCCTAATGTGTGTTGAACAAGTTATTTCTTTTTAAATTACTTCAATTCTAAATCAAGAGCCTGCACTTTAAGTTTCAGTAGAAGACATAGGAACGGTGATTCGTAATCATCATGCAATCATTCATATATATCAATCTAATTATCATCATAATTTTGCGAAGAAGATGAACATGCAGACTGATATTACTCACTATTAGGACTGATTACAGTTTGCCTGATTAGGTTTCTAATTTAACCTATATTTTTATCCCGTTTTCAGGTGAATTTTGCTGCTCAGTGACCTGAACACGAATCTTCGTCGCCGTCGTATCGACGATGAGACCTTTTATTTTTAAAGACAGCGATATACCAGTCATCTATCTTTATCTATGGGCACGCTACAATTATGGCGGTAAGTCCCTTCTTTGCGGAGTGGCTGGAGCGGCAACACGACGTCCTCACTTTCAGCATGACGCAGGTCCTCACCGGACATGGCAAGTTCGGGAGGTTCCTGCATCGGATTCAGGCGGAAGAAACGGCCGGGTGTCATCATTGTGTGGACTGCCCGGAGGACACGATGGAGCATACGGTGGAGGTGTGCCCCGCTTGTGCGGAGCACAGTCGTGTCCTCGTGGAGGCAATCGGCGGCAGCGACCTCTCGCGCCGGGCCCTGGTTAGGGCTATGGTCCGAAGCGAGGAGGAATGGCAGGCGGTGCCTCCTTCTGCGACGCAGTAATGCTAGCGAAGGAGGAGGCCGCACGCGTGAGGGAACGAATATCCTCACGCCCCAGCCTGTTTCGCCAATTTCTGAAAAGGAAACCTATAGTCCTAGAACGCAAAGGGCAACTGAGGGACACAGGTGTGGTTTTAGTCAGTAAAGGTCTGACACCTCTCGCTCCGCCCAGAGCGCGAGAAGTCATTAGATAATTTCCACACTTAAGAAAAAAACTTATCTTTATCTAACATAAACCTATGTAGGTAAATACCTCGTATCACAGTGTTTCTATCGAACTCCTCCGAAACAATTTTTATAAAAATTACTGTGTACGAGTATATTTGATAGATATAGTCTATATATATAAATAAAAAATAGAAAACTAAAGGTCTAAATACCAGCTGCAATTTCTACTTTCAGGTCAGAATCACAATAAATAACGGAGCCTTCTAAATAACATCCTGGTATTTGCATCTCCGCCACACCTTAGTTTAAGTTTAAACTAGCGAATGCATAAATAATATTGATGGCCGCAATAATTCTTAGCCTCATATTATAAATTGGAACGTCTGTATTTCAATTTGTTACTACGAAACTGCTTGTCTGGTGTTTGTGCAACTATCTGCAAGCTTTCTTGCGCTGCTCGCGCTTTTGGTAAAACCATGCATTTGTCTTAAGTTGCAAAAATGGCTTAAGGGGGTGAAACTCCACATACATTTTCACTTTTTTTTTCATACAACCGGTCTTACACGATTACCTATGACGTTATTACACATTTTTCATTAGATATTTTGGAAACACAGTATCATCATTATCATCTTCCTGCCCCTGTCCCGTGTTATTTGGGGTTAGCGCAACACGATTTTTTCTTCCATTCTGCCCTCTTGCCATCTTGTGGATATTATCTAGGCTTCTATTGAAATCAATTTATAAATTTGTGTAAAACTAATCCAGTAAAGACTTCTGAAAATCTGCTATTTTACATGAACTTTGACACTTCAAATTTACTCAAAAAATTAAAAAGTGTAAAAAGTATAACAATAGAAACCTTGCTTATTTAATCAAGATTCTGGATGACGACTATTTTTTTCAAATTCTTTTAAGGGTTTAAAAAACAACGTATTTCCTGGAACAAGTTTTTTCGCATAGTCTTTTCGTCAAAGATCGCGTTGGATTGCGTTAGATTAAGTAACAAGCTTTTAAACCATGCTCGATGTTGACGATAGGCGAGTGAAAAAGGACCCTCATAAGTATACTACTTCTTCTTCTTTTCATATCGATGTACTCAAACTAAATTACTCTGACTAATATTTGGCAATCTGTAGAGATCTGTCATTGGCCTCGTATAGATCCTGAAAAGTGCAGGATGGGCAGCATATCTTATGCAGTTCCACACTGGCACTGCGTCAGAGACCGGTCGAGGCCATGAATGGATTTGCCAGATTATTTCTACAGCGGCCAACCTGGGTCCGTAAGTATGCTGAAATGCTTCATTAAAACCTAAAATTGGATAGTATATTCCATGGAAAGGAGACTAACTTTATTATTGCAGAACAAGACCATTCTGAATGCAAAAAATAATCTTAAAATGGCTATCCGGTACTTTAGGGTGTTTTTACTTGCTACACTTTTTATCATTTACTTTATTTCATTATTTATTTACATTATTTCATTTACTTACTACTTACTAAATCACCTCATTCAACAAAAAAAAACCTCCAGTAAGGGTGTTTTTAATATCATGCGGATTTCATTACGCATGCGGGTTTCCTCCGCACGCGTAACTCCCGCAAATGTCCATTTCATACCAGTATTTATTGTAATGCGTGGAATACGCACGCGGGACGCGTTTTCATGCAAACCCGCATGCGTGAGTAAATCTGCATGATCTTAAAAGTACCCTTACTGGAGGTTTTTTTTTTTGTTGAATGAGGTGATTTAGTAATCGCCTCTAGATAGCCTTTCAGGGTATAGGGCCGCGGGTTTGTTCAAAGAGTTGCAGTGGCCCTTCGTTTTCTTCGGGTTTTAGTCAGTAAGTCTGACACTACCTCTTACCCTACCCAAAGCGGGAGGAATTATTTGATAATTTCTCACACAAAAAACAACTGGCCAAGTGCGAGTCGGACTCGCGCACTGAGGGTTCCGTACAAACTTGATAGGTAAATTGCGGTTTACCATTTATGACGTGTAAAACAAAATTACTCACTAGAACTCGTTCAAATCAGTTTTCGGTGGAAGTTTGCATGGTAATGTACCACATATATTTTTTTTGAATTTTATTATTCTCTTATTTTAGAAGTTACAGGGGGGACGACACCTTTTACCACTTAGGAAGTGTCTCTCGCGCAAACTATTCAGTTTAGAAAAAAAATATATTAGAAACCTGAATACCATTTTTGAAGACCTATAAATAGATTCCCCACACGTATGGGTTTGATGAAAAAAAAAATTTGAGTTTAAGTATGGGAAACCCCTAAATTTTTTTTTCTATTTTTGTGTGAATATCTTAATGCGGTTTACAGAATACATATACTTACTAAGTTTCAACAGTATAGTTCTTATAGTTTCGGAAAAAAGTGGCTGTAACATACGGACGGACAGACAGACAGACATGGCGAATCCATAAGGGTTTCGTGTTTTGCCATTTGGCTACGGAACTCTAAAAAGGCAATAGTAAATACCATATAGAGACACTTAAAAATTTAACCCCAAGAGCAAGCAGAACCGTAGTACCACAAGTTAACAAACCCTGTCTCGACCAATTAAGTCACAGAAAACACACATTACAATGACTAACAAACAAAATGTCATGCATATTTGTAATGCGCATAACATTTGAATATTAAACAACTATGATTATATTTCCCACTGCAAACGCTTGTAAAGTGAAACGCAAAACTTCGTTGTTTTTGCATTTTTTTATTAAAATGCCTTCTATGCATGATTAATGGACACTCTAGCTTACTTACAATATCGTGGGTGCGTCCACAAATAACAAACATACAATAACGAACTTGGGAACCTACCTGTACGCCATACAAATAATTTTTCCGTGTGGAAATCGAACCCGCGACACGCAACGAAGCAGCCAATCGATAAACCATTGCATTTATTGTGCCATATCGTTTACTTTGAATGGCGAGTCTAGTTATAGTTGAAGGGATTGGCAGTAGCTAAGGCTGAGGGATTATTAGAAAGAGTTTACGCGGCCCTGAAACGCAAAGGGGAACTGAAGGAACACTGGTCGGTTTGAAAGTCTGACACTCCCTCTCGCTCCACCAAGAGCGTTCTCACGCTCCTGGTGGAGCAATAGGGAGTCATTTGATGGTTTCTCAGCTAAAAAAAGGCAGTAGGCCTGACTATGACCTCTAAGTTTATGGTTCTTTTAAGTCTATTATTGTGTGAATTTAATTTGCTTAATAGCTAACCTTTGACGGCTATCTCAAGTTTTCAATGCCTCACCTCAATGTGTTATTGTTTGTGCAATGTAGTTCTCAGTACTTGGGTAGGTTCCTACTGATTATTATATCAAAAGGAAACTATAAAAATACACATAACCCTATCCACAGAATTAAATATGATTACGGTGACCAACCTTAACAAAGATTTGCTAAGTTTTATAGTGCACAAACGTGTAGAGACATCTAAGGCGCCACATATGAACTAAGACTACGAAATCCTGCATAGCGCAATTATAGTTCTGCGCGCGATTCGAACATACACAAAATTTTCGAAAATACAGCCCGAAATAATCTAACTGGTAGTTGCCCAGATTAGACATACCACCCGTCTGGTCGGAGGATCTTCCCTTATGAACGGAGGTTTGCGGGACTTTACACTCTGTTCCGCATCCCTCTAAAAGCGTTTGCGCAAACACAGGTACACTCTTTGTTCCTTTATTCTTACAAAAAATTTAACACTTCCTCCCGCTCCACGATCAGGAGGAGATTTGATGACTCCCACGTAAAAATGTCAAATGACTAAAATAGGAAAGTAACTCTGTTTGTTACTTCTTTCACGTTTTAACCGCTGGACGGATATATAGTCAATTAATCAGCCTTATAATGTTCCTACTGCTGGGACTTAGGCCTCCTCTAGGAGGGGGATACTGGCGAGCCCAGTGCGGGTTGGTGGATGTCACGTCTTCGAATTTTTGGTTTAGGACATGCCGGTCTCCTCACGATGATTTCTTTCACCGTTTTAAGAACACTGGTGATGAAATAAAACACAAAGTAATGCACCTGGCTATGTGTGAACCCGCAACCAACAACTCGTAATTTGGGGCCGTTACCGAATAGGTCCTAGAATAGGACCTAAATTAAATAATTTTAACTTGCACGCAGACGCTGGCAGAAGCGAATGTCAAAATAATATAACCAGTAACCTCATTACCATATCTGCAAGGAGTACTCACTCCGTACATCACAAATATACCAATGAGGTCAGATCCTAGTGAGCGAGCAAGCGAAAGTTCATGCTAGCCGTTGAGCTACTAACACTAATACTTAACTCATTTACTCGTCACTTATAATTAGTAACTTAGTTGAGCTTGGTCTGTTGTTAGAAACACATTACACCCGTATCTACGTCTGTTTAAATACAGGGTGTTAATAGATTAATTGACGGTTTTATGCAGATCAAGTTATAAGTTTTCGTTGAAACTGTTGTTATTGTTTTTTTTTTTTAATAATAAGGTTGTGTCTGGTTGTTAATTGTGTCGATTATTTTTAATTGAGCACCTAAGTTACAATCATAGCTGCTCACTCAAATGTCTCGCTGATGGTGGCACGTGTTATTGGGTCATTCAGTCCCTTCAAAATGGTTGAGCTAAGTGTGGCTGATGCACGAGTCATGCTCGTGAACGGGTGCTGTCAATTGTGACTGGTCATCTCTTAGCTGCCATTGGCTTAATTTAATTACTATTTTTTTTTAATTTGTTTTTTGAATTATTATTACTTATCTACATTGTGCTCACATATTATTAGAAGCGACAAGAAATATGTAACCAAGATTTATGTAACTCATTGTATGATTTAAAAGAGTGTCCATGAAGTTTCTTGCACGTTCTTCTCCATAGAGATCTACGCTTTGGAAAGGGCAATTTTAGCTACACTTGTTTTTTTTTGACTGACCGACATTTTGACAATTCAAAAGTGCCCGTAATTAGTATATTTGAAATAAACGTTTCTGATTTCTGAATGGCAACTGTGTTCTTTTTTTTATTGCGAAGATAAGAAACTTAAAAGCCATAAAAAATACATCCAGCAATTAATGTATTTACTTCTACATCAGGGCGCAGACAGAGTTTTTTTATATAATTCACAACAAACCATGCAGGTTATTACATAGTTTTGGTTGACAAATCACTCACGCAATTTAGCAAAACCATCTCTTAGAAACTCTAGACAAGACAAAGAAGCTAATATCCCTCACATACACAGTACCTCCTCAAACCCCGTTACACTCAAGAAACAATACAGAACATTATCGTATTGCAGTGCGCTTTATAACTTAGTGCGCGATTCCGCTCCACGGCACCGTTTACCTGTATCAATTAATGTTAGGCACCGTTATGCGCGCATCTCGCTTCATCTCCAACGGTATACCTAGCTGACGTTACCCGATTGAGAGCCGTTACCGTTTGTAGTGAACTGTAAAGGCTTCCTTGGTGTTTTATTATTATTAATAATAATAATTTTTATTCAGGTCAAATGCACCCTTATCCATTTTCATATCACCGCCGTGTCCTCGTGCGCACGATCGCCGGCAGCGATATCTCGCGCCGGGCCTTGATACAGGTCATGGTCCGGAGCGAACAGGAGTGGCAGGCGGTCGCCTTCTTCTGCGAAGCAGTAATGCTAGCAAAGGAGGCGGCTACACGTGCGAGGAAATGGCCCTTGCGCCCCAGCCGCTGGGATTTCGATCCCGATTTCCGGCCACAGTAGGCGCGGGCTTGCTTCGGACGGCGAGCTACCCATTGCTCGCCGTCCGACCGTCCGGTAGCCGTCCGGACCGAGTTCAAGTCGTCGACGGCGCGTAGTGTTCCACGCGCGCCTCAAGGAGATGTCAGCAACCGTAGGGGTCCAGCAGGGTCGAAGCCTACTGGGGCCATGGGTGATGCGAAAAAGATCCCGGAGCCCTGGAACAATGGCAAAGAAGGAACAGGAGTGGGTTTTTAGTCAGTAAAAGTCTGACACGCCCTCTCGCACCGCCCAAGAGCGCAGGATGTCATTAGATGATTTTCCCACCAAAAAAAGCTTATTCTCATATAAAATATCATAACGCCAATAAAACAATGACATAGAATAAAAAAAAAACTTTCTTGGACGCTATTTGGATGGATGGTTTATTGATGATTCAGATAATATTTGTTCAATACTCGTATTTTTTATTATTGATTGGTTTCTTACTCACATATATTCCGTCCGTCTAAAGTAAGGATTGCTTCTCCGGACTGTGACAAACAATTTATTTAAAGCACCCCTATCGTAACTGGTAGTGCTGACAAAACAAGTAACTTTATTAATACACTTGTAAAATTATTCGATTTGTTTTGTAGCTCATTCAATTGAAACCACTCCATTAGTCCTATCAATTTACAACCAATTCAATTTTTTACAGATTATGCTACAACAAATACCATTCCTTTGTATTACTTCAATTAAAAGCATGCAACATAAATATCACAAAATAATATAACGGAACGTAATCCATTGGTCTCGGTCACGCCCCTCACAATAAGCGTAGCGTAAGCTAAATATGTTTCCGCGTCAAATCTCTGCTAGGTACCTTGTAAGTTGAAACGTCTTTATAAGTTGTACGTATGCGTAGGATAAAACTTGTTTCCGATATTATTTCATCGATAAGATGGCGATGGAGTTGTCTTTTTGTGGTGTCGGCACGAGCTAGAGGTAAACCGGACAGGTCATAGTTGAAAATAAGGTTGGTAAAAGAACCCTTTAAAAATCTTTTGATTCTGGGTAATCATCAAATACCTGCTAGGTGTAGCTAGCTACACACAGAACGGGAGACAGAGAGAGGTGGCAGAGAGGAAATGTCTGACTTTTACTGACTACAACAGACTCCTAAGCCCGCGAGCGGGAGAAATAATATAATGATTTCACATCTTTTTTTTTTATTCTTGATGGGTTCGCGCTTAACCGCTATCACACCTGATGGAAAACGACGATGCGGTCGACGATGGATGGAGGTCGATGACTTAAAGATTCCCGGGTTGTAGCCATCAAATTGTCTCAAAAGTAAAAGGGTGGTTGCCTACCAGGCCTGCGAGATTGTTCCAAAATCAATGCAGCTCTGGAACGCAAAAGGCAACTGAAGGAACACAGGTAGGTTTTAGCAGTAAAGCAGCCTACAAAAGGTGAATTCAATACCAGTACAGTTTTTTACGAGTTGCAGTGGTTCGGAAAAGGGTGACTTTCTGTACCTGGTGGAATTAACAGTTACCCACCAGGAAAAACGCCAAGGCAATGAAGATCGGCAAATCTAAGATGACGACGAATCAACTTTTTTATATTAACGTTTTAGATCGCGCAACGACAATAATTATAAAATAACTGAGGAAAATAGTATACTGTCTACCTTTTCAAAGAAAACAGACTCAGTTATGCCCCCATTTCGGCCAAAACTTAACAACAACTTCTCAAGTTAGTTAAAATGCCAACACACAGTTAAGTTTTAACAGTTCTCAAGAATTACTCAATATAGCGGGTACAGCTGACAGCGTTTACTAGGAATCATTAAAACAGTAACTAACCGAGATTTAGGGAGGGGACCATAATCAACTTACACTAAAATTGCATAGGATGGTGCGGGTGACAGCTGTCGGATTCATACAATGTGAAAGATGCATATTTTCGTCCTGCTGTCATCCTACCCAACTTTTTTTTTATAAGCCAGTTCTGTCCCACTCCTGGGCAAAGGCCTCCCCCCACTCCTTCCATCTTTAGCGGGCCTGGGCTTCCTCTTGCCAGTTCTGACGGAATCCGTCTAGTTCGTCGTGCCATCTCCTTCGTGGTCTGCCGCGACCCTGTTGCACAGTTTCAGGGCACCAACTATGTGCTACTTTGGCCCACAGTTTGTCGGTCATGCGGCAGACATGTCCTGCCCAGTCCCATTTCAGTTCGGCAGCCTTTTGAGCAACATAAACTATTCTGGTTTTCTACTATTTGGAGCCGACCCTACCCGCATGGTATGGTAGGATCGGATCTTGACATAGCATTATGTAAAAAAGACCTTAGTTTCTCAGCAACTTGTTTTTGTCTCTGTCTCATTTCCATACAAACCCGTAACCTAATGTGAGAGATAAATTAGTTGCGGAGACAAAAGTTACTCGTGTGCGCTATCTCTTACACGAACGGTATTCGCACATGTATTCTTAATTACATCCCGCGGAATTCGGCGAATGCTTAGCGTATCACTGAGGAGAATAACAATCAACATTATACATAGTAGAGTATCTGGAGAAACTCAAGCATACCTTTTTTCACATACATTCGAACATTCGAATTTAAAATATTATCTAGTGTTTATCACCGTCATCATCTTCCTGCCCTTGTCCCGTTTTATTTGGGGCGGTGCATTACGTTGTTTCTTCCATTCTGTCCTGTCACCCGTCATGTTATCAACTATAACTCCTTTTTCTGTCATATCACTTCTCACACAATCCATCCATTTTTCTTTGGCCTCCCTCTCCCTCACCATCCATCCACATGTATACTATATTCGTGACTTTTTTAGTGACATGCGTTGCATCCCTCCTTTTCACATGGCCATACCAAGACAAATGATTCTCTTTCAACTTTTCAGTCACTGGCACCACTTCTAAACTAATTATTTTCGTTACCACACATCCAAAAAATGCCTCCATAGTGCTAGAGACTAGACTTTCATTAACGGAACACTTGTCTTGTGCAAAATTTCACGCTTGTACACCGAGCGGTTCAGGCTCAAAAAAAAAAAAGGCTGTCTTGTCTGTTAGTGAAAGATTTTAAGATTTTGATCGAAGTAGATACACAGATGGGGGAAAAACGGCAGTAACAGAGGAGCACGATGGCAGTGCACAGTCACATTGGATAAAAGGACGTGGGATACGCCGGCCACAATATGCGCAGGCTTGCGGATGGACGGACGGTGACCTACCCATTGCTCGCCGTCCGGTAAGGACCAAATCCTGGTCGACGACACTAGTTTATTTTAATAATTTTAAATACGCGTTTAAAGATTCTTAAAAGAACCCATATATTCGTTCATCATCTCGTATTTTCCAGACGTTACGTCTCAACAACAAATTACACCTTTCAAGAAGAATCCACAGATGCCTAAGATACCCATATTTAGAAATACGGTCAAGCCGCAGAAACTTAATGATTGATTTCTTTTTAATAATAATTTATTTGATTAGTTTCTTTAAAAAAAAAAAAAACATATAATTATCTGTTCGTAGGATATCTGAATCTTGTAACTTGCAACAAATATATAAAATCTTTATGAAATTCAATAGTCATTTACTTAATTAGGTAAAAGAAATCATAAGTATGACTCAGTAGGTTAATAGAACTGTTAACATTAACGGAAGCTCGAGATTTTTTTCGTGACAAGCATTTTACTAATGAGTGAAGAATTTTGTACTAATACACGAATACTATTACTAGTGAGGGTCGCGGGAATCCAATGGATGCAAGACGCACAGGAGTGGTCGTTATGGTGACACTTGAGGGAGACTTATGTCCAACAGTAGACGTCTTTCGTCTGAAATGATGATGATAAGACGCTAAACAAAGAGCACCGCCGTGTCCTCGTGAGGGCGATCGGCGGCAGCGATCTCTCGCGCCGGGCCTTGGTACAGGCCATGGTCCGGAGCGAGGAGTGGCAGGCGGTCGCCTCCTTCTGCGAAGCAGTAATGCTAGCAAAGGAGGCGGCCGATTGCGTGAGGCAACGGCAACGGTCCTCACGCCCCAACCGCCGCCGGGATTCCGATCCCGATTTCCGGCCACCGTAGGCGCGGGCTTGCGGACGGCGAGCAATGGGTGGCTCGCCGTCCGATCGTCCGGTAACCGTCCGGACCGAGCCCAAGTCGTCGACGGCGCGTAGTGTTCTACGCGCGCCTCAAGGAGATGTCAGCAACCGTAGGGACCCAACAGGGTCGAAGCCTACTGGAGCCTTGGGTGATGCGAAAGAGATCCCCGGGGCCCTGGAAAACAAATGGCAAAGAAGGAACAGGAGTGGGTTTTTAGTCAGTAAAAGTCTGACACTATCTCGCGCTCTGCTCAAGAGCGCGGGATGTCATGAGATGATTTTCCCACCCGAAAAAAAAAAAAAAAAAGACGCTTAACAAAAACAGCTTGCAGCCTTCACAAGCAACTCTCGAACGAACCCAACGAGATGGAGACGGCACATGATTATTCAAACGTTAAATTAAATAAGAACAAGGCCGAAATAAACAAGTCTAAAGCTGATTTATTCTGAAAACAAACCCATTATTTAAAACAAACAAACCACTTTAATTATGTAACTAAAGGGCCAAATAAAGCTTTGGGCCGGTAATGTGATTGAAATCGATTGATAAAAGCGTACACGGAACGAACATGAACCTAACTAATCGTATGATAATTTCCTAACGGTATGCAAATAAGACGGTATCAAGACGAATTATTGTTAATTTATTCTGTTTTAGTACGTTAAAAGGGTCAGATGGTTTAAGAAACCATCTGACCCTTTTAACGTACGAAACGAGATAGAGAAATTATTCCGAATAAGATCCGGGATTACAATCTGTATTATAGTTTGGCATTTGATATTAAAATTGCTTGGCTTTAATATAATTGGAGGCTACAATGCAAGAAGTATTTAAGTCTATTTTTGGAGGTGTTACCGTTGAATTTCTAAAATATCTTAGAAGTAAAGCGACAGGTCCCAAGAACAAAATCTTAGGGGAAAATAAGATGAAATGTATTTTATTACTAGTAATGTATTAATTTAGTAGTTTGAAACTTAAATGTCTTTTGCATCAATCCCCAATTGCACCAAATTCAATTTGTTATGGTAGGTCTGCCCGAAACATCTCAAGACCACTCGGGACTTCACAAAAATTAAATTATGTACAGACAGAAAATTTGCAATAAAACGATGTGACAGAATATATCTGTTTGATAGCTTCACGTTTTGTAGAAAGTATCCCTGATATATTTCTATCTTCCCACATAAAGAGAAAAGACATGAAAATAAAAATAAGATTGAGCAGTAAACCCCTTTTACAAGACAAAAACAATAAAACTCTCGTGTAGACGTAAAACGCATGTAATCGTGCCAGCCATGAAACTCGCGTAAACCTGCCAACAGGTACAATATTGTTTTGTCTTGTTCTTAATGCATGAGAGGGAAAGAGATGAACAGTATAGTGAAGGAATTACATTGTTGAGAAAGTACTATTGTGGAAGATGAAAACCTCTTTTCTTGTGTATAAATTTAAGGATATGAAGATAGGTGTATCAAAGCGTCAAGTCTGGAATCCCTAGAGGATCTACCGTCTGAACCAAAGTACAGGAAAGATGAACCCAGCTCAGGCTAAGTCGATTCAGACAAGAATCATGCAGACCTGTGTCTTAAAGATACTTATTGAGTAATTGAAATACTGATGTATGGTGTAGATGTAGTCAAGAGAGCCCTCCACAAACTTCAAAGGATCGGGACACGACAATTTATTTCAAATCGAAAACCACGAAACCAAACGATTCAAAAAACATAAAATGAATTACTTTCGTATAGACCGCGAATTTTTATAGCCGATACGGTTGTACGCAAATTGTTGTCGTAAATTGTAAGCAATAAAACCCATATTGGATTGTGGTGGGTAACGGTATAAAGATGGCACAGTTAGACTTGGAGGGAAAACTGGTATTGCAAGGTAGGTCTGATGGGTGGTTGGCAATCGATGCAACTGCGACAGGAATAGACCCAAGCGGTCAACCACTTGATGATACCAGTTATGGTACATGATTTAAAGATAATTGGCAGGCTTTTGAAAGGTAATGTTGTAAATGATAAAGTAATGATAGATAAGGATCCTGTTGGTGTATTAAATGAGTAATATTTGTATGCAGTTGCGTTCAGTGAAGTAGTTTACAGTGAAGACGAATGCGCTTCGTATATGGACACAGAAAAGTTTGCATTTAGGATTTTAAACAGTGCTGTTAATACGATTTAAGTGGTACAGATATTTATGTGTACAGGTTGGTGATAGCATAAGTACAACCAATCTTTTTTAAATTCGCGTAATTGCCTTTAACGGCATGACACGTGCGCGTCTACAACTGAAATCTATTTCTTGTCAACGCCCAATGAGGCAGCTTTAGTAATGGATTTGGTAATTCTTATATTTACATAATCACTACAAAATAGTCCCGAGTCCCTGTTATTCACAGAGATAGCTTTCCTAGTAACACCATCATAATTAAAATTATAGACGTCAATTACAGGAAAATAGCGGGAAAAATCCAACTGTTGATAAATAAAATTTATATTATCAAAACCAAAACACTCTAAAACCAAATCCACAATAATTAAAATTGATTCGTCCATAGCGTGGTTTGCGGTCAAGAGGACGTCAGTCATATCATTGGTTAATACGAGTACAACGAATTTGTAACCTCAACATTCACTTAAGTTTATAAATTATATTATTTTAGTTACTATTTCTCTGTGATGTTTTGAAATTGGTTTAAAGTTTTGCGGTTTCAGATATAACCTATTCCGTCTTTGGCAAAGAACGAACGATCAAAGCTTTTTTTGGTGGGAAGTCTTCAAATAACTTCTCCTGCTCTAGGAGTGGATCAAGAGGGAGTGTCAGATTTTGACTGACTAAAACTCACCGTGTATCTTCACGTTCCAGTTTCCCTTCACGTTCCAGGGCCAAGGTAACTCTTTCGAACAACACCACAATGAATGATCAAGGTGGATTCCATTTAGTTGGAACTATTCATGATCAAGCAAACAATGAGTTCCTCCATCTTTCTAATACGAAGAGTCCAGATTAAAACAGAGTATTTTTTTTTTAACTTGGTCTGCGTTATCCCACTACTTTTTAAATGCATTTTTAACTTGGCCTGCGTTATCCCACTACTGGGTAAAGGCCATCTATATTTTTCTAATTTATATGAAATTAATCTGCAGGTCTCAGTAATCTGCTGGAGTGATCATAAAGGGTCGATTCTTGAAAAAAAAAGCAGTAAATAAAAAAAACGACGCAATTATAAAAATCTTATCAGCAGTTATATAAAATGTTTGAGCCGTTTGGGGTTGAAACAAATGGCCATGGGGTCTAAGTGCTCATGGATTATTTCGGGATATTAGCAAAGAACCAGACGATTCTTCACGAGACGAGAGTGCTGGGCTTTTCTTTGGCCAATGAATCAGCATTGCTATTCAACGCTGCAATGCTGCCAGCGTACTGACTGCCCATTCATAACGATATGGATGAATTACTTAAAACTCACCGAGTTCTTTTCATTTGCATTTGTACATTTTATTATTTTCAGTTGGTTTAAATTCTTATTTAGGTATTTATTTGTATATTAAATATTTTGTAGTTACATTCTGTTGGAAATTAAAATATAAACTAAAAGCAGTTAATATCAATGGACTTGAAAATAATTGAAGGCTCTAGCAAGTTCTTGAGACATAAGACATAAGACTTTTGTTTTTTATATCATTTGAAAACTCATTGCTGGTTGAAACTCTGTGAACTTCTTTAGATATTCACACTGATAATAATTCTTTACAATAAAACGAAACTGCTTTTGAAATGCATAGTATTATGTATTCAGTTTTTTATTATGATATTTTTTGGTGCCAGTCTAATCAAACCGGCTATTGGCATTAAGCCGCATTCCTGATGTCTAATGACTGATGCTGAGATAACAGACACTTAAAACTTATCTTTTTTTTTTTTTTTCGGTGGGAAAATCATCTTATGACATCTCCCGCCCTTGGGTGGGGCGGGAGATAGTGTCAGACTTTTACTGACTAAAAACCCACTCCTGTTCCTTCGTTGCCTTCGTCCCAGGACCCCGGGTTTCGTTTTCACACTACCCATGGCCCCAGTAGGCTTCGACCCTGCTGGGCCCCTACGATTTGCTGACATCTCCCTGAGGCGCGCGTGGAACAATACGCGCCGTCGACGACTTGGGCTCGGTCCGGACGGTTACCGGACGGTCGGACGGCGGGCTACCCATTGCTCGCCGTCCGCAAGCCCGCGCCTACGTTGGCCGGAAATCGGGATCGGAATCCCGGCGGCGATTTGGGCGTGAGGACCGTTGCCTCACGCGATCAGCCGCCTCCTTTGCTAGCATTACTGCTTCGCAGAAGGAAGCGACCGCCTGCCACTCCTCACTTAAAACTTATCTAGGAATTGCATTTTAGCACTCAGTATAAATGTCGAACTCGTGAAATATTAAACAAGATCAAAAATGGTTATACTATATTGTATTAGCTCTTCAAATATTAGAAGAGCTAAGACTGTCGTCCACAAAATAAAGATTAATTGTGGCTTTTTTAACCAATTATTTTTTATTATAATGTTGTTTTGATTTCTATTTATTTGTAATAACTTAATTGATTTAACATATTTTTATTTGATTTTAATATTGTTTTATGATGTAACGTGTTAAGTTTTTTTTTTTTTTACTTTTGATTAATTCTTCTAGTGTAAGTATATGTTTGTGCGTGCTTGCATAGATACCAATACCGACGCGCTACCAATGTAGTGCGTCCATGCCTATATTATATCACCTACCTATCTATGACTGGTAAGAATCCCTAACCAATAAAATACCATGCCTATGACCAACAAATGTCGCAACAAATTGAAAATTAGGACCTGACAACAAGCTCACATACAAGACGATCGTTATAACAAACAAAATGAAACTTTAATAAAAGAGCAAAATGCACAACAATAAACCAGAAACGACACTTTTACGGTCACTCCAAGAGGCTATGAATTCAATTACACACTTAAATGGCGACATAAGATTTCATTACGTTTCACCACAAAATTTATTGGTGAAGAAGGACCACGTTCTACAGAAGGTTAACGAGTCCCTCTAAATGGACATAGACGCTGAAGATGGTAAAATTCGAATACAAACAAAGATGTCTTCCAGCCTACTTGATTGGAACTGCTGAAAAAATAAATGTCAACAGCTGATATGATTGGTCGTCGTTTGTTTATCTTTTTTAATAATATTTTTGACTTGGTTACTAAGGATACTAGTCCTTTAAGCCTTGTCTTCGAAAAAGTAATAAAGGAACTTTGTTTTCCATTAACATTCGGATGTTACACATTCTAATGTTTTTGTGATGAGCACGATCATTTGTTCAGTGTCTGGGTGTAATTTATCTATAATATGTATGTATTTAAAAATATATAAGTATGTTTATCAGTTGTCTAGTACTAATAGCACAAGCTCTACTTAGTTTGGAACTAGATGGCGTTGTGTGAAAGTTGTAGAATATTACATTTCTCTATTGTTCGCTGTGGCTGGACTTTCTGTACATTATTCCTTGTCACTTTACCTCACCACAGTAACGTTTTGATTTACCACTGCAGCAATAACTTCTTAATGAGCCCTTCCACGCAATAAATTTAAGTTAACTTGACGTGCCGTCATCAAATTAAAAGTAAAAGGGTTTATTAAAAACCTCTTTTTTTGGTCTTACATCATTTTAATGAAGACATTAATGCCGTTGAATCTTAATTGATGGGTTTGATAAATGTTTATTGATAATTTTAATGATTATAAGTTTCACCTTTACCTTTCTCTATTATAGTGGACTAGCGGGGTTACCATGACGTTCAAAGTAAGATTGTTTCATTCTTATTTCAGTGTGGGTAAGAGACAGAGCTATACAGGTTGTCTAACGCCATCTCTTACCCACACTGAAAATAAGAATGAAACAATCTTATTATGCAGGTCAGGCTGATAATTTTAAAAATTAAAGACCATTTTCGCCTGGTATACCTACATGTATAAAAACCTTTTCACACCTCGTGATTCAACCTCTATGATATGTCTAGACTCAGACGAACTAATTTCAAATCAATGTAAACCTTATAATTTAGGAATACTTACAAGTGTAGTATGAATGAAACTTAAACTCGTCCAATTAATATTAATTACCTAATTATTGGAATCTGTCAATAACAAAATTGTTATTCACAGATTCCAATAATTAGGTTACAATAAAATATTTATAGGAACCAAAAACACGTGTAGCTAAAATTTAAGTAATGTTAGGAACCACCTGTAGTCCTACACATGTAGTAAAAATTTAAGTAATTTTAAGTTGAATTACTCTATGGGAAGCTAAAGACATTTTACACAAACTGAGAATGCGTCGAAATAAAAAGCAATTTTCATGTACGATTCCATAAATGTATGTGTAAAACGCAAAGGGCAACTGGAGGACACAGGTGTGGTTTTAGACAATAAAAGCCTGACTCGCCTTCCCGATTCACCTTAAAAATGAAGATGTCATTAGAAAAATAGGTAAATAAAATAGAAAAGCATTAATAAAAGAAAATTAAAAAATGATTCAGCCGTCTGTGGATGACTCTGCGGTAGGTAGGCAGAAAATTCCGCACGCATACCTGTGCGATATTGAAAAGGCTGGCACGAAGCTTCAATGAAGAGGCGTTCAATTTAGCGATTAAATTACTGATATTGATGCATCGTGAAATGACCGCTTTGTAGCGCTACATTCGCTGCAGGTACAATTTCCGGGTATTTTGTACCGTACAATCCTACATCCGACACTGGTACGTGGCGGAAAATTAATTCCTATCTGTGGGAATTGTAAAGCCTATTTTTGTAATCTATTTCTATACTAATATTATAAAGAGGAAATAATTTGTATTTTTGTTCGTAATAAATACACTCAAAAATTGCTGAACCGATGTTGAGAATTCATTTAGCAGTAGAATGTAACTTTATTCACTAAGTGACAAAGGCTGGCACGAAGCTTCAATGGAGAATAGGTACAATTTCCGGGTATTTTGTACCGTACAATCCTACATTCGACTCTGGAAAGTACGTGACGGAAAACTGATTTTTGCAATACGTATTTTCTCTTCGATCCTAGGCTGCAAACCTGTTTGATTTCGTGTTATGGAGCCAAGTCATTTACCACGGGAATTATGAAGTATTTTTTTTTCTAATCTATGTCTATTTTTCTGTACCTACTAATATATATTTATTTATTTGAACTTCATGTATAGTAGTGGTACATAGGCGGACTTAAATAATAACGCGGCGGACTTTATTATTGTAGAGGAAAAATTTTTTTTTTTTTTTTGAAAATATATTCTCCAGTACAATGCTACTTTATCAGAGTGACTCGAGAAACGCAGCAAACGGCAACTGAAGGAACATAGGTGTGGTTTTAGTCATTAAAAGTCTGACACGCCCTCCCGCTCCGCTCTAGATCGGTTGAAGTCATTGGATGATATCCCAACGTAAAAATCGCCGAGTGATTTATGTATATATTTTCTACTTTCACGCGAGCTGAGCCGCCAGCAGAAACTATTCAGCAAGAAATTGGCAGATGTTTCGATAAACTATTCCAATGATCTCTTCATCAATTTCCTAAATATAATCAACGGAATCTCATCCAAAATAGATCGATAACTGCCGTCGCCACAAGCACTGGTGACTTTCACCGGATTTTCGGTCCCATATGTGGGCCTACATCGGCAACACGCATGGCATTCTTAACTCAAATCTTCCTGCCCTTATACCATGTCACTAGGTCGAAGCGAAACGTTTTTAGGGTTCCGTTGATACCCAAAGTGTAAAACTGGACCCTATTATTAAGATTCCACTGTACATCGCGTCGGTCTGTCCCTCTGTTAGCAGGCTGTATCTCATGAACCGTGATAGTAAGACAGTTGAAATTTTCACCGAAGATGTATTTCTGTTGCAGCTATAACAACAAATAGGTACTAAAAACAGAATAAAATAAATATTTAAGGGGGCTTCCACACAACAAAAGTGATTTTTTGCACGTTTTTTGCTACGGACGGTACGGAACCCTTCGTGCGCGACTCCCACTCACACTTTTTTTTTTTTTTTTCGTTAAACTCGTCCTGTCAACCGTCACGCTATCACTGACTCCGTTTTCTATCATTATTCTGGCATTCTAAACTACACTAATACTCATAATTCTCTAATTATAGGGTAAAAAAAAACAAAAGTTTCACACAAACGTTTACCTCACCTTCCCATTACAATAACATACAGCCGTAAGTCACAAATTAGTTTCAACATCAATCCTGCATTTGTTACAAAACACGGCGTAATCAGGGAAGTGAAAGTAATGACTTGTTGGAACAATTTCGGTGGATTGACAACCAAGGAAGAGTGTCAATTGTGTCTAACCCACTTAACGTGTTGGAGTGGTCGTAAAAACACATTGAGACGGGTTGGAGAGGAAAATGGGATGAGATTTCTTTTGTTTATGTTCGTGATTGACTTGGTACGTTATTGTTTGTGGCTTCTTTTAGATTGTCTTTTCTGCAGAACCATTTTTAGGGTTCCATACCTCAAAAGAAAAAAAAACGGAACCCTTATAGGATCAGTTTGTTGGCCGTCTGTCTGTCTGTCCAGACCTTTTATCTCGAGAACGCGTAAAGGTATCGAGTTGACATTAAAACCATATACTCAAGTCTGCGGTCCCTTGAAGCTGTGAAAAAATCAATCTTCTAAGTTAACGAAAACAAAAGATAAGGCCGTTTATGTAGCAAAAAACCTTTATTTCGAAACTCAAAGGAATCAAAATTCATAGGGTACTTAACTTCCCGTAGACCCAGAATCCTGCAATTTGGCGTAAAGCAAGGTCTTATAGCACAGGTATATAGTTTTAACTATGTCACAAAAAAATTGTGATTCGGAAAAATCTTCGAGATTTGAACTATTTACATAGGTGTATTTCAACGGAACCCTCAGGGCGCGAGTTTGACTAGCACTTGTCAGTTTTTTTTTTTTTTGGTTGTAGAATCTATTCAGCCAAGTCTTATTATGGATTTCTTGTGATGCAAAAGCATCGTTAATATTTACACTGTACTGAAGGGCATTCTTATATAAACAGTAGGGTCAACTACCTAAGGCAGGGGAACTGTTCAAATATCATTACGGCCCTGGATGGAAAAACGAGTGGGTTTTAGTCCGTAAAAATCCGGACACTCCCTCTTGATCCATCCAGAACTATCATCATCATCATCATTTCAGCCGAAAGACGTCCACTGCTGGACATAGGCCTCCCCAAGTCTCGCGTCAACGAACGACCCTGAGCATCTCGCTTCCATCGCATTCCACCCAGAACAATTGATGTTATTTGAAGGTATTCGACTAAAAAAAAGAACCTTAAGTCTATTACTACTACTTCCACTGACACTAAACTGCATCAGATTTCAAACACCATAACAAACTTCATCATCACCGTATCTGACCCGGCAACAGTCGGAAAAATCGAAGATTTACCAAGTACATGTCCAAAGTAGGGACAGGTAAATTCGTCAGTCTGTCGCCACGAAATCTCTCTGATCCCACTCACACCTACGCAAAACGGGATAATCTATTCTTAGCCACGTGTATTATTTCACAAACACCCATATCTATTTTACACATCCACGACAAGCATGGAAATAAACTCTTTTGAGAAATGTCCAATAAAAAAAAAACAACTGAATTGAGAACTCCTTTTCCTGAAGTCAGTTTTTTTACTCCCTATCTGGGTGGAGTGGGAGGGTGTGTCAGACTTTTACTGACTAAAACCACACCTGTGCCATTCAGTTGCCCTTTACGTTCTAGGACCACGGGTTTCTTTTTCAGAAAATTCCCGCGGCCCTAGCGGACATCGACCTTGCTAGGCCCCTACGGTTTGCTGAAAGCTCTTTGAGTTGCGCGTGGGAAACTACGCGTTATCGACGGCTTGGACTCGGTCCGGACGATTACCGGACGGCGAGCTACCTACCGCAGCTGATAGTCGGGGTCGGGGTTGCGAAAGGGGTGTGTGTGGGTCCGTTCCCTCACACGTGCGGTCATCTCCTTTCGCTAACATTACTACTTCGCTAAAGGAGACGATCGCCTGCCATTCCTCCTCGCTGCGGACCATGACCTGAACCAGGGCTAGATGACTACAACCCGGGAATCTTTAAGTCAAGAGTGAATAGGGTACATCTAGGTAAGCGCGCTCCATCGTCGACCGCATCGTCGCTTTCTATCAGGTGAGATAACGGTCAAGCGCGAACCTAACAAGAATAAAAGAAATTTGTCATATAAGCGTTAGTAATTCAAAAGCTAAAGCTTTTGTGACACGGTACCTACTTATTTTACACTAAATACGGCAAAAGCATGGCGTGCAGCCTTTGCAGGTTTACGGTATTGTTCAAAAGAGTTACCGTGGTCGTGGAACGCAAGAGCAACTGAAGGAACACAGGGTGGGTTCTAGTCAGTAAAAGCTATACACTGGCTCTCGCTTCACCTGAAGCAAGAGGAGTAATTTTATGATTTCCCATGTAGAAAAAGGTAATGCTGTTTTGCGTTTTTTAATAACTATATACTGCAATGATTTAACCAAGCTGTGTAGCTATGTAAAAGTAGGATAGGACTATTTTATAAGGAACAACTCAGGAACCCAGCAAGTGGAAAAATCCTTATCTATCGGAATCTGTGTTTCCTGATAGCTACAACCTTGGGCTCTAGCGATAGGTTACTTCTAGGCAAGCTTGCTCCATCGTCGCCCACATCACCGCTTACCATCAGGTGAGATAGTAATGAAACGCGAGCCTATCCATAATAATAAAAAAAGAGGCACCATAGAAATAATTAAACAAACCTGCATTCTCCTAAATCCGTGAACAACAAGTTTAATAGAGATATTAACCGTAGTTACTTCCCTAACATTCCATGTGAAACTAGTAACAACATTACGTCACCACAATAGCTTTACGGGGGTATTATGGGGTAATCGACAGTCACGAATTTCCGTGCAAGAGTCAAAATGAAAAACGGCGTGTCGAGAGCTTATCTTGTAGTGTAAATAAATGTCACTAGTGTCAGGTTGAGAAAGGAGACAGTTGAATTGTCTCGAGATATTGCTATTGCGGTGCTTTAGACAGCTTAGTATGTGGTTGAAGTGTGTTTATTGATTTCATGTCTCGGATGTACAATAGTGACCTAGTTCCTGAGCAGATACTGCAGAAATTCGGATTATCGAAGAAGTAGAACGGCATCTTAGTCCTTGGCTATCCTTTCTAAAGTCGGTTTTACTTTCTGTTCATCGGCTTTAAGTAGGACGACCATCAAAACCTAATGGAAATTTCCGCAAATTCTGCTGTCCCCAAATAATGGGATATGTTAGATAGAGAGAGAGAGAAAGAAAAGTATGACACCAGAATGTATAGGTACCTACCTACATCCACACAATAGTTAATTTAATCATAAAAACAAGAGCACAAGGAAAATACACGTCAAAATACCTACAACAATGAATTACGGCGAGCCTGATTATTACAATAACATTTAAAATAATATCCAAGCACAACAATGTTGTACCTGAGGGAAATTCTGACGAATTACAAGACTTTGCCACGGTACATAAAGAAACAACAAAAGGTAGATAAAGAAGGACAAGGTAACTAACAATAGATGATAACAAACACACGAGTGGACGTGACACGGTCGGCTTGTGAACAGGTGTGATACGATATTTCAATATATTTTCTAGTTCTATACGTGACACAACTCGACTCGTGAACAGAACGGCTGGGCCGATGAACAGACTACAGAATCGTGTAGAGACAAAAGGTTTACAGTGGATGCACACGAATATATTTGTGTAGGTACTTATATACGAAGAGATTATACACAAAGGTCCTATATTCAAAAGGATTGTTCGAAAGATTTACCGCGGCTCCAGAACGCAAATGGCAACTGAAGGAATGCAAATCAGATGACATTTGATGATTTTTCACCCAACCAAAGGTATAGCCTTGAGGTAGGTACATAAAAACTAAACGAATATGACGATACACTGATACCGAGTAATTCACCATGGAATCAGTGATGTATACTAGTAAGGCCATGATAATAGCATGCGAGTTGATGCTAATGATACAAATGTAATCATAGGATAAAAAATCACTACATCCTTATAGGATTAATTCATTATTATGTATGGCTGGCGACGGACTAAGGTATTGCTAATTATGTAGTAGCTATACCTATTCCTCTCGTCATGAAGCGGTAAGGTCGCAAATTTCGCGGTCGTCTGTTGAAGACCAAGCCCGAATCGACGATGGCGCGTTGTGTTTCAAGCGCGCATCAAAGAGATATGGGAAGGACCGATACCTAGTAACTCTGCAGGAATGTTCGAAAGAGTTACTAGTTAAAATCAGTATAAGTGTGATATGCCCTCTCGGTCCTACCAGAGCGGTGGGGTTACGTGAAAAGGTCGCAAAGTTCCAATTAGCTAAAATTATGAAATAAATTGATCAACAAAAACGGTCCTTCTGAACGTAACTTCCCAATATGTGGTAACAGGGATACCCGAATCAATTTGGGGTTTCAGAGAAATTATTACACGGTACAAAAGAAAATATGTCATTTATGTAACGAACCTAATAACGTTACTGTTAAACAAAAGGTTGGCCGCACTAACGAGAGTTTAATGAGTCAAAGGAAAAAGAAAGCTTTGAAAATAGGTTAAAGAGACATTAAAGTCGTTAGACAGTTAATTTAACAAACAAGATCAGGGTGGCACGCAGAAAATGATAGAATGAAAAGAAAATTAGAAGATATTTTAAGACTTTGGTACAATTTTCTTCGAATTTTTTATTTTAGATCAAGGCCAAGTTATAATAGCGTCAAAGTGAACAGCCAAACCTACATAATAGAAGCCTAGTCTAAAACTTTTAAACGTAAATCTTCAAATAATATTGCAAAGCGTTGTGACGATACTATTACTGAATTTGAAATACATTATTTCGTTAACAAAGCCAAAGTGATGCGACGTGATCGAGTCAAAGCTTTCAAAGAGAAACCAATCGGAATGATGTATATCAATTATATTAATATCAAAGAGGTAACAACACATTACAAAGGGCTACCATACGCAAACCAACATAATATCACAAACTATGTTAACAGCAATGAAGTTAACAAGTTACAAGACGCTAATGAATAAGGGGGGTTACACAACTCTGTATCAATAGACGCCGAACTTGAGCTTAATCTTCACACAGCACGACGAAAATCAGTTTAAGTTCACGTCAACACAAGACTGTGTGGCAGTAACAATGTTAATAGGAGAGAATAGTGATTTGGAACTACGTTTGACATATGTAAACTAGGTTAAGTGTTTATAATTAGATTTCTAGGTTAGGTAGAAGAACATGGAAACAATCTGAGGATGGTATAGATTTATTTTTTCACACAACATGTAACGCAATAACCGTACATATTAAAAGTAGTATGTTCAGAATCGGCTACTGAATCGATTTGAGCTGTTTAAACTGGGTAATTTTTTGATCTTCAAATAGTCAAGAATTTTACGATAAAAATGTTATGTTAGCTATTTCCATAAATTTTTGACCAATGTTGATTGCGTCACTAGCGTCTTTGTGTGTGCGTGCGTAGATACTAATACTGATGCGCTACGCTACTAATGTAATGCGTCGATTCACATATTATTTGCCTACCATTAGGATAACTTATTTCTTAAAAACACTACCTAAGTGCATTTTCAGGGCTTGAATTTATGATCGTAATTTAATTTTCTAATTAGGATGTATAATAATGGTACACAATATTCTAGTTACATGTTGATTGTACTTCAAGACTAAAAATCACACAACGGGAATTTTAAACCAAAACAATAATAAATATAGCTTAGATAACCTTATCCTAGAAGATCTCAAGATTTTAAATGACATCATCTAAAAACGTTTATTCGACAAAAATTCATACAACAGCATTAATCACTAAATTAAACAAAAGAATAGAAATTAACATGATAAATAGAATCGCACTGAGCGCGAATTACTTTCTTTATCCTATACCCAGCAATAAAAAAAAACCTTAAAACCATAGTTTTCCTTCTAAAACGTGCTAATTTATTCAAATATCAAATTATACAGTGCCTACCCATAGAAGCTGAGCATAATCTCCACTTGTACACCCAACGTACTATGTTCCCGACAAGTCAAGTGTACAAGCATAACAAAGTTTGCCGAGTAAGTTAGACGTCGACGTGCAATGTGTGGTATCGACAATACACGGCACATTTACTAGCTGCTATGTAGACCGTTTAACTTTGAAGCTTGTGTTCAAACACTGATAGTTCAATCATGAAGTTTTGGGTTGTAAATTGAATTTATGCAAAGAGAGGTTGCCTTTTAAATAATTTGAGGAATTGGTAAACTTTGTAGCAATTAAATACTGTCTTAGGTTAATTACGGCAGTAGATTTTGAACTATTAGTCCAGACAAATTAGAGCAAAAAATAGGACTAAGGTTACAGCAATTCGCACCTGGCTGATTTGAAATTTAAGAAATTGGTAAGATTGTTCAAAACACCATTATAAATGAAATCTAAAAAGTCCTCATCGATCCGACACCAGAAAAAAAAATACTCTAGGTCAATCAGTTTTTCGCGATTTTCAGCAAAACGGTAAGTTTTATCATAAAATTAGCACTGACAAACATTGTAGAGCAGTGCACATAGACATGCAGAAGGTCCGGGTCGCAGACCAATCTCCGTTAGTGCAATGCTCTGTGTGCCTGTCCTATGGACATGGTAGACGGTTCTGCAAGGACACGACGTTAAAAGAGGAATTCGTCATAATATGCACACCTTTTCACGCCACCTTTCAGGTGTGTGAGTGTACTTAGAGCGTTTTTAGGGTTCCGTACCTGAAAAGGAAAAAACGAAACTCTTATAGGATCAACTTTGTTGTCCGTCTGCCTGTCTGTCAAGACTCTTTACCTCGGGAACGCGTGGAGGTATCGAGTTGAAATTACAAAACCATATGCTCAAGTCTGCGTGCCCTTAAAGCTGTGAAAAATCAAACTTGTAAGTTAATAAAAAAAAGATACAGCCGTTTATGTTCAATTTCCGAATCGAGTCTATATAATGTCGTTGGGACACCGGATTTACAATAACACTCAAGTGTGGTTGATGAAAGAATTACTTTTTAAGGGATCATAATAATTTGCTTAACAAAATGTAAATTATATCACTCACTACTAATCTTTCTCCAGTAGAAGAACAGAACGAAAATCTTGATGTGAATTTCTACATACCTGAAACAGAAACAAAACAACATTAGTATCAAATACACCTGCTACTTAAAACACTCGATTCACCTGATACTCATGAATAATCTCTCTCGAACAATTTGTATAGGCTGAACCGAATGGTTCAGCAAAAATACATAACAGCATTAAATTCCTTTTAATGTCCAACAGCGCTTAAAGCGCCAGAAATATCGAACACAATCGCTAAATAAATCACAAAGATAAATTTCACAGCCGTTTGCCCCCAGCTTTTTGGATCCTCTAGAGAAATCATTGGGAATATGTTCGCTGGGGGACAGAAATTACTCTTAAGGTAACAGAATAAATTGAACACGAACACTATTAAGCTATATTAGTCAATTCTCGTTCGTAACGCTTCAATAAATATTGAGTTTTGTTTTCAATTTGGGAATCAGGGCCGCAGAGCTCAAAGGACCAAGTATTTTTCTACGCAATTTTCGAGATAATTGTTTTGGACTTATTCAATTAAAGCTGATGAAATGGCGCACAATTTGTGTCAATTTTTCTCTTGAAATCTTAACCACCTTTTGCAAAAGGAATAAGATTTCAATCTATTTTTTCGTAACGTAAGGGATAATACGTTTGTCATTAAAAATATAGTAAGTAAGCTCAAAGGACAAAATATTTTTCTACGCAATTTTCGAGATAATTGTTTGGACTTATTCAATTAAAGCTGATGAAATGGCGCACAATTTGTGTCAATTTTTCTCTTGAAATCTTAAGTACCTTTTGCAAAAGAAATAAGATTTCAATCTATTCTTTCGTAACGTAAGAAATATACGTTTGTCATTAAAAATATAGTTACCTGTTTCTATATAATGACATATTTTGGATTAAGACTAATCGTCGTCTGTTCATGAGTAAACATTAAAATCGTACACTAGTGAAGGGAAATATTTTTTGACAGGAAACCATAAATACCCAATTTCCTAAGCTTCTGGAGGATAAGCAGCTCCTTCCAAACCCTACATAAGGATTACACGTCAAACTGTACGAAAAGAAAATTTATGAAATGTTCAGAAACGAATTTCCAACAAACAAAACGAAATCCTTTGTTATAGAGGATAAAGTTCAGATTTCATAAAATCGAGGCGAGAATATTAACAAAGATAGCGGGCGTACACTTATCGCCCCGAGACCTGCTTAATTAACAAGTATTCTTTGATTCGTTATTCAGCGTTGTCTTGGAAAATCATCTTTGTTTAAACAACCAACATTTCGAGCTAAGATTAGAGAGAATTTTATATTTTGTTATTAAACTTGAATAAGATGAAATATGTCGCTGAGATACTCATATTCAGAATTGTTAAGCTCAATTGTATAGAAAGAACATTTATCATTGTCGGTTTGAAGTTTTATGTTACGTATTCTGAATTCATTCGCAAACGCTAGCATTTATAAAATGTAGAATCTTTATAAATTTCAATAGAAAAGATAACAAGGGAGAAGATTCGCAATTGTCAATTGAGGCATTTGCGTCGTTAGACATGATTTAGAAAATCTGTACAAGGTAGATGATAAAGGCAAAATTACAGATAATGCCTTAGTATTGCAGAATCGAAACTAACAAGCGCATCGGACACGCAACCACCACGCGTTCATGCGTTCTCCAACGCACATAAAATAATAGTAAATGAACATGATAATGTTTGCTAATTTAATGATGTATGGTCAATCAATAGTGTTTGAGTAGAATTTTAAATGGTTATGGGTACAAAACGTCCTTGTATACCATTTAGATATATGCGTTTACTTTGCATGGAAATACGGATTGCAATAGTAATGGCTATTGTAGTGCTCTGGCTATTAAAAACTGATGAGTCTATAAAACATTTTTATTGGAGTTTTGTACTTAACGAGGCTTTTTCTAGGACAGTGCTTTATACACTCCATTAAATTCAGCATCCTGTGGAACTAATGTACAGAGTGAGAAAATAAACACTTATTATTGTAGAAGAGGCTTGTGCTAGTACAAAAGATGTATTTTAATTCGAAACATTGAATTCCTTATCATCTTTCTGCCCATGCCATGTGTGTTCTTCTTCCACCCTACCTTTTATACTATGAAATATTGGATATTATGGCTACGAAATTCCGCATCTAGGTACGGATATAGAAATAATTTTATACCGGTTTCGGATATGAAATTATTTCGGATTATCTACTAGTGTCGGATAGTTTCGGTACGAATATTAGAATTTTAAATATATAATATAATGTTGATAGTTACGGTTATGGAGGGATGAAACGCATGTTACTAAAAGAGTTATGAGTTTACATGTGGATGGATGGAGAGGGAGAGGGAGACCAAAGAAAAGATGGATGGATTGTGTGAAGAGTGATATGAAAGAAAAGGAAGTTAGTGATAGTATGACGAGTGACAGGGCAGAATGGAAGAAAACGTATTGCGCCGACCCCAAATAACACGGGATAAGGGCAGGAAGATGATGATGATGATGAGTTACATTTATGGAGCTCCATAACATCCGTGCTTTATACTACCGAGTGAGAAATCTCAACAATTATTAAATTGAAACTATTGAAAGTTTCATCCCTATTTGCCAACATATAGCCGCTTCGTAGGCAGTTTTGAAGTAAATACAAAAAGACAATCTGACAACTCAATCAGTAGCCTCAGGATGTTCAAGACTCTTGCACAAGAATATGCAAGTGTATTTAATTAGGCGGTATCATTTAGCACTTGCGCAACAACCTTGTGTTGTGTTGATGCAACTGCATTTGTAACAAAGGTTGTTTGTATCTTGGACGTTGCATATGTAGCAGATTCATTGCTGTTGATCCATTATTCAATTCGTTTGCGACTGATTTGGGTCATCCATGAAGGCCGTACTTCTGCAAAAGGAAGATTAGTCCCTTTTCCTTGTTCATAATATATGAACTTGTTAGAAAATGAATATTGAATATGAACTTTTAATTTCAAGTTGCAAGATGTAATTTTAGATTGCAAGGGCAATTTCTCTATAAATCGATATTGATAATTACAAGTAGATCTTTCTGTTCATTGTCTTGTCACAATCCCTTAGTCACCTTTTAAGTATCTAAACAAAGGGTGACACAATTCACTGGAAAACTCACCGTCAATGAATTTAGTTAATGAGAATGCAATGTTATGAAGGCCAATTGTATCATCTGCGAAGGGAATTGCTTTTGCAAGAGTCCATTACTCATATGGTAAACGTTTGTGAGCGATAAATTACCGAGCTTTGTACATTATTGCAGTATGAATTAAACTGAAATGTCATGATTAATAATACTTGTCTAATATGCGTTTACAGCGTTTAACTGTCAGAGTTTAGACGACTCATGAGAGATATGGCAATAGAAACTGCGTGAATATTGAGATGATGGCCGATATAAATGTAAGCATAGAAGAACAAGACATACTGCGTTAAACACAATTAAATTAGTATGTTTGTTAGACTATGAAGAAATCGGAAGAATTATGTTCAATCAACATTTTCGTGAGACCTAAACGTTCCCATGAATTTTCGTTTCCATTAAAATCAAAGTATAAAAAACAACACATCCAATAATATAATTGCTTTCCAGACACACACTCCTTAACAAAAATTCCTACAACTACATACAAACCGAAAAACACAAAGACGTATATGACGTATAAAAAATAAACATCTCTTCGTTGTTCTGAGAACAATCATGCAACATACCTATTGTCGGCGAAACGATTCTAATTAGAGCTCTATACTTAATATTCGAACAAAGAATCATCTTGCGAACATCCAACACGCGATTCAGTTCACATAGTTAACGAAATCGATGTATTATCAAATTAACGGTTGAATTGACGTATTGGGAATATGTACACTTTTATCGTGCGAACAGCTAAGGAATTCTCTGTCAGAGTCTGATCGCCTTTACGCGTATCCTGGGGGCTTTAAGTCAACATTACCTTCTTCACAAGCATTCTCTATCGTCAACCACATCATCGTTTATTTTTAAGTGAGATAGTGATCAAACGCGATCCTATCAGCAACAAAACATGGCGATTTTGTATGCAGTCAAACCTATAATGTTATTGTTAACTTCAAATACAATATAGTGTGACAATGATTGTATTTACTCTTGTTTACAATATCAGAAAACAACTGACACAATGTTGTGGTAACGTAGAACGTCAGCGAGTGGTATGAAAAGCCATTCAGATATGCAATCGACTTCAATGAAATGAACAAAATGAGATCGCCGTGACTCGTGGGCCAGATTAAATATTTCTAACACAATTATAAAGGAAAACGTCAATGCAATTATTTCCAAACGTGACTGTAAACTGGATAACCATCAGATCTGATGACGTGATACAGGATAACGATCATGAAGATACCATAAACTCAATATGGCTGCAGCGGAACCGGACGTATGCGTTCATAGCGCCGAACAGATGACGCTGAACGCATCCATTACCGGTCATCTTTTTATTCTCACGGCGGGAAACTGCATTCAGCCTTTTTAGTTTCGGGGTCATTAGGCACCGATAAACCGATGACTAATTCTTCAAAAATAAACAGCTTATTTAGTGTAGATAAAAGGCTGACGAGACTTTATGGAACATGTCATTAATTATGATAAATGCAGTGGAAACTGGCAGGTGTATTTGATCTTTTCGTCCAACATTATTTATTTTTATTAAGGGTAAATGCTACTGTTAAATTACTACTGTTCGGTGTATCTGTTAATTAAGACTGCAAACGATGGTAATTCAAAAGCCAATTTATCTTGATTGCAGACTGGGAGTTTTTTTTCCTTATTTCAATGACTTAACGAACTATTCAATTATCAGAACTTACGAGGGCTACACGGATGCTAACACTTTTAGCCACCATAAATCCAAAATGGCCGCGGCGGAAACAGCGAACGTCGAGCAGATGACTCTGAACGCGACCATTACCGGTCGCGCCTTTTTTCTCTTTTGGCGGGAGGCTGAACAGTGCGTGACCTTTGCGTTACGATGAGTTGCACTGTGTTTATTTCGAGTGCGGCGTATGTGTTTGTTTTCTTTTTTTCTCTGTGTTGAAGCTTGTGAATGAATGTAAGCAGAACATTTTGTTGTTTATTATAAGGTTCAGTTATATTGAGAACAGTTTAGCGTGTGAAATCGGATTGTAGGTGAAGGTTACACATACGAAGAAAGGGAAACAAACAAAACACGCTAAATTACTGATACCGCCAATACTCGAAACATAGCGTAATCTGGGTGTTAAAGTTCTAAAAGGTTTGTGAATATCTAGAATCACGAGATAATTGATTTAATCTCCCACCTTATCCTAACAACTTCTAGTCCATTTGAATTGCTAAGCTCTCCTCAAAGGAACTTGCAAGCAGTAAGTATTGCTTTTATTCAATTTACAAGAGCAAATACTTCAAAGTTCAAATAGAATTTCCAAACAGACAAGTTTACTACAAACGGTGACACGGAGTTTTCAATTGGAAAGCGTACGACTCGGTACTACACTATATAAACTACCCACTGGGAACACGGTGTTTTCAATTGGAAAGCGTTCCGTTGTAGTTTGTCGGCTGGAGACCAAACACAAGGGGCGCCGGTTCATTTTATTTCGTTTTAAATACGTTGCGTTTATCATTGACACACAAATTGCTGCAATCCATTGTCCTTTTTTACTCTTTGTGGTTCGTTTCGACCGTTTGAATGGTCTGGTGGGAATCAATCGGTTTTGATTACGCATGTCAAATATAAAAGCAATGCCAATTTACGCTTTCGAGTTCTTTACATTCGTTCTGGATAAATTCTCGCTTCAATTAATTCTGTTCAGAGCTTTATTTAATATAGAAACTCTAATTTCAGGGCAGCAATGATCAAATTTTTCAGCTTGTTTTTTTTTTAATACTGTTTTATTTGAAGCTCTATCAATAAAGTGAATCGAATTGGTCCTAATTTGGACCTCATCAAACTTTCGTTTCCCCAAAAATACGATTTCGCTGCCCTGACCTTTCTAAAAGGAAACTGTTTCATTGGAACCTTTCCGAATCTTTGCAACAGGAAGTTACTTATTTGGCCCAATCGGTCGGCATTTCTCTTGGGTTTTAAATTTATATACTTGTAAAATTAATAAAACGCAAGTGACTGAAGGAGAAAATCAAGAAATTTCGTAAGATGGCGAAATGCTTTTCAAAAGTTTTAATGACAAATAATTTTCAACTACGCTCGTGTTAAATTTAACCGATATTAGGCATGCTATTAGCATATAAACGGGAAAGTTATAGCCAAAGTGTTTAGCATAATATAATATAATAAAAAAATTACAAGATTACGAACGCGTGGGGAGAGGAAGTACTTTTAATGTTAACATATATCTTAATTGTTAACGTGTAAGCTACCAGCAGGTTCATTTAACAGCCACACAAACCCACATATAAAAGGTATCGCAATACGGTGTTTCAAGTTTCGGGATTATCTGAAAGAGCTACCGCAGCCTTGTTGAAAATACAAAGGGCAAATGAAAAAATACATTTGGGCCTGACACGCCTTCTCGCTCGAGCCAGAGCGAGAAAAGTTATTTGATGATTTCCCAACCAAAAAATAAGATACTTCACACAGGATTTTGCAGAAGTAGACACATGATGATGTTTTAGCATCTTCTTATTGTACTTCTTTAATCAATGAAGCTTGGTCATCAACTTACAATATTTCTTCTACGAAGCAGCAGCAGTTCTAAGCCTTCTCTTGCAAATATTTTCCCCACCAGAACTTTTTTTCTACGATCAACATCACTTTTTCACACTATTACCCGTTGCAGTAAGTCATAATATCTATAGATCTGTAAATTAACTAAAGGTGGAAGACATTTTTCACAAACAACCACACATCAATCCCGCGTAACTGACCCCTCCCTATTAATACCTCCATTCATTCAAGATCCAAGACCTATCAGCTTCCACCAATAGCAACAGTCATAATAATACTTACCAACCCCAAAAACGTGCCAGAACTGTCTGCACGTACGTTTAATGACCTACTAAACTAAAATAGGAACATCCGATTGGCAAGTTTCTCGTGCAAGGTTAGGCGCCTACAATACAACGAATGTGTGCCTTAGAACCATTCATACGGAGATGGTATTTTAGTCTAGATTTCTAGTCGTTGTCTGGTGGCGTATAAATAGATAATAGAAAGAGCAGATTTAGAATGTTATTGATAGCGCTTTGGATGGATTTTCACTGCGGTTTCATCAAATTACTTCTTCTCTGGATGGGGTGAGAGGAACTGAAACTAACTGACTAAAACCAACAGTATTTCTTCAGTTGCACTTTGTGAGGGTCACGGTAACTCTTTCGAAAAATCCGCAACCGTTCTAGTTTTGCATTCTGGAAATATATCAGGTGAAATTTAGGGTACATACAATGCAATCTTGTA
This sequence comes from Mythimna pallens, assembly GCA_961205895.1. Classification (NCBI taxonomy): domain Eukaryota; kingdom Metazoa; phylum Arthropoda; class Insecta; order Lepidoptera; family Noctuidae; genus Mythimna; species Mythimna pallens. Next base: position 9,044,117 of record OY540849.1, on the reverse strand, counting down.
ATAAAAATAACAATGATAGCATTTATTTTTAATTCCACAACTTTCACACAATGCTATCTAGTCTCAAACTAAGCAGAGCTTGTGCTACGAGTACAAAAAACTGATAAACTTACTTATACTATATATTTTATAAATAAATTTGACAAAGACACAGAACAAATGATCGTGCTCATCACAGAAACATTTATCTCGGGTGGGAATCGAACTCACGACCTGCGGCTTTGCAGTCAGGGCCACTAACCAATAAACCAACAGGCCAGTCAATGAGATTTTTCTGAACATTGTTGTAGCACGTTCTCTAAATTTGCCTAGTTCTTAGACAGGACACAGACTGGTCGAAGAGCAAAAATCATTAAATTAGAAAAGAATAACCGTTTGTAATTTGTAAGGAACCGGGCCATTGGTTTTCCATTGTTGCTCACTAGACCAGAGCGACCAAATTAATTCTGCGTGGTTTGAAAACAAAAAAGAATTGTTGTGTTTTTTGCTTTTCATTCGCAAACGAGCTTGAAATGCAAACATTTTCTATTAAGCCAGGATTGTAGCAGAAATGCCCGGCTCTTTTTTAAATAAAGACGGAAGTTTATAATTGTTTTCTTTTTCTTTCAAAGAGAGGCTCATGAATAAATAAATGGCATCTTGAGATACCTTAGAAGTAACGGATATAGACAGTTGGACACATAAGTGTTGTTAGTAAGTAAATAATTAGACCATTTGTCACTCAACAAAACAGTAAAATGCATCATATCTTAGTCAAACGTTTTTAAAATCATGCCAAGTCAAAATACTCCAGCGAATAATGCCAAAAAAACATTATTTTTATATTTGCTAAGGTAACTATCAAAGACACTTAACGAAATAAAAAAATGCATCGTATCAATGTCAATTTTTTTTTAAATCAAGCCACGTCAAGTTGCACCAGCGTCCAGTGCAAAAAAATTGCCAACTCAATTGCTTCAATTGGCTTAAAACAATTCCCACGATGACTCACCCGTTCATTCATCCAAATCGCTCACTCACTCGTGAAAACATAAACAACAAAAATCCAAGATGGCGCCGCGAAAGGACGTAAACAATCAACCGATATCCCACGCGCGTAGTTACGTTTTATCAAATAGTAACATCCTGGACTGGTACTTAATAAGCTGGTGTGGGTTGATTCTAAACATCCGAAATTTTATTGATAGGTACCACAACAGTTATGTGGTTGTTTTACGGTTTCACAATGGACTTCTGAGTTTATGACAGCTATAGATGCGTAGGCAAATCTGATGATAAAAGTTTTATTTTACACAATTATAATTTGAAGGTGTAGTACCGAAGCTAGTGATGGTACATAATAACTACTTGTAAAAAATTCAAGACATCACAAAGTCAAACAGTTAAATCGCCCTTCATTTGTCCCCTCTTTGGCGTAGGCGTTTCAAAGGTAGGTCCACATTACAACGTTCTAATTTCGTCGCGTGCTAAGGACATGTAATAAGGCTCTATTTTCAGGTTCAGATCCAATTCTCTGTACAATATTTTATTCTCATTAGGTCACGGGCGAAGAGCTGTTTCCTATCAACTTCCTGCCGCGTCATAGTTCTTCTAACAACAATTTATTAGATTGTTTCCTATTAAAAGAGTAGTTTGTTGTTCTTTCGATGTTTAATCTTTAATAGCTAGTAGGTGTCAACAATGTGATCTCAAGATTATGACAAAACTACTTAGCTTATCGGTTTGTCAATGAATCTTGAGCAGTATTGCAATTCATGAATTTTAAATACTTATTAAGTATATCACGTGTTCTACTTAGGTATAATTAACTTTAATAATGAAATGTTATCACAAATAGTAGTTAAGGAAACTAATTAGTCGCTATCGAAATAGCTATCTACGTAAGATAGGGATCCACTAATTAATTATTTTATAAATCAATATTCAATGAGTTTATCCATCAAGACTAATTTAAAAATAAAATTTCCAAAGGCTTGAACCCTTGCATCCGTGCTTTATTCAATCAAGAAATTCTATTTTAATATTCCTTTTGAAACCCCTACTTCCGTTGCATTAATCCAATAGAACGACATAGATAATGTAAAACACAACAGACTTAATAAATAATTTAAAACAATCCATCACTGTGAAACTCCATAAAACTTTGTAAACAAGTAATAAACTTATAACCATTACCGAGAAACAAAACAAAAACAAGGAATTGTAAGAAACAAAACTGCAGGTTCGTATAATCCATTATTTCAGGGATTTACGATTTACCTCTGATTTATGTTAAACTATATCAACCTTGACACTTAATTTGAAAGAAACACGTTGTTTTGTTTTTAAAAATAAAACTGACTAGGTATATGCGTAGGTACTATAACGTTCAAGGAGATGTCAGCAAACCGTAGGGGCCCAGCAGGGTCGAAGCCTACTGAGGCCAAGGGTCTGCTTCTGAAAGGAAGACTCGGCCCTGGTATGAAAGGCAACAAAGGAACAGGAGTGGGTTTTTTGTCAGTAAAAGTCTGACACACCCTCGCGCTCCGCCCAAGAGCGAGTGATGTCATTGAATGATTTTTCCACCGAAAAAAAAGGTACTATTTTATTGTCATATGAAAATATTGTAAAATCAATATTTTTATATGGAGTGTCTTGCCGGTTCTTTTCCATAGGAAAATGACCAAAGGCTTCTGACGTCTTATATGTGCCCGCCCGTGAAGGCCTATGTGAAATGATTTGATTTTGATGGATTCACATTATGTGGTCAAAAAACAGAAGTAAAAGAGACAGGCTTCAAAGGGTTTACGAATCTACAAATAGAGACTTAGTACCATTAAAATCTTGACATAGCTGAAAGAAATCGTCATAAAAGATGAGTAGGTAAATTACTTTAGATAGTAGACAAATTTTCATGGGCGCCAAGGCTGCCTCACAGATGAGCCATTCTGGACAGACTCCCTAAAACCACACAAAAACACTCTTGCCGTACATTTAAGCCACAGCCACACATGACGGTCGTGCCCTTGTTTGTTGGTTATATTTTTTTTTTGCTTCTGGGCTGGGCAACTCCACGTGCAAGCGGCGTCACTCCAGAGCACCTTTCAACGTTAACGATAAATTTAATCAGAAGTCCAGGGTTGAAAAGCCAACAGCCCGAAGCGACACCCCGGACAACAACGACCCAAAATGAGGAATCCGCTATCGACCAAACTACCGCAAAACAAATGGTCCCTCAACCCCAGAAACAATAGTAAAAGGGTATTACAAGATGGAGGTAGATAAGCACAAACAGTCAATAACAATATATCACAGTTTAATGCTATAGTAAGTCTATCCTACATGAGGTTTCGGAATACAGAGTGACTATAACTACATAATGAGAAATTATGTATCGCATTGTAAAAGTCAAAGTACCTACACCGGATATTGTATTAGCCCTTTGTCTATAGGAAAGTTAACTAACCGGAAGTGAGTCAAGCACTCGAAAGTCATGGGCAATCTTATCACTTTATCGGTAAGCACTTGAATGCTATTGCGATATTCTATAATCCAGTGGATTATTCTAGGCAGAGAGCCAACGATAAAAATCATACATAACAGAATATAATTTATTGGTTCCCGGCAGAGAAGTCACGTCAAGCCATGGCCAACCTGGATAACTCTAAACAGACTCCGTGCCCAGGTTGGGCGCAGTAAAAAAGAACGAAAGATTCCGACTTCAGTGTTTGTGTGGAGTCTCTCCGATCAGAGACACCACACAAACACTGAGACAGTGTCCCACTTACTATCCTGCGTCACGTGCCCCGTTCCGCTACCTGTTCACGTAAGGACTTAATGACAGCATCAGTGGACTGCATTGCCGTGGCCGAATACTGGTTCAGGCAAAAAATTTACGAGTAACTAGTTTTGCCATCGACACTAAGAAGAAGAAAGCAGAGAAGAAAATATTCCAGCGAGCCGAACAGGCAAAGAACATATTCCCGCGAGCCGAACAAGTGAATTTCCCGAGGCCTGGAGAAATAGAGATCATCTGTAAAGACTTACATGAGGTCCTGCCACGAGCTCTTAACGCCATCCATTGATGACCTAAACTGAAATATTAAAAGGATGGAGCTATATAGGGTGTTTAGCTCCATCCCTATTTCTCGCTCATACGCCTGATATTTTAACACTTCATGGTAAGGGCCAAGAACAGCTTTCAGCGGTGGATGGCTCCCAAAATATGATACGTTTATCGTCAGACCACCGCAAATCCGCAAACACATTTTCAGTTTTTCATAACAAATAGATAAACAATTTTTGACCTTAGCACACAAAATGATTGTTTACTGTTTCACAAATCCCAAGAGAAATAGGGTGGCATATATTACAATGATTGATTCATGATATACAGAAATAAACGACGAAATTAAAATGTTCTCGTAAACAAACAACAAACATGATTATAGAGTAAGTAAACAAATTTTTCGAACACAAATTAGTTCAAACATGTCAAAGTATTTTTCAGGCAAAGTAATTTGATTCCACAAAGTTATTAATCGGAAAAGTCGGAGTCGAAAAAAAACCGGGCAAGTGACTCGCGCACTGAGGGTTCCGTACAAACTTAGCTATTTAAACAGTTCAATTTCCGAATGGAGTCTCAAAGATTTTTTTTTGTTGTGACGTATCAACAAATTTACCGTTTTTTAGATTTATTCCTATACCTGTGCTCTAAGACCTTGCATTATGCAAAATTTCAGGATTCTAGGTCAACGGCAAGTACCCTATGAATTTTTATTTTTTCGAGAGTATCGAAATACACGTTTTTGGAGACACAAACGGCCGTACCTTTTTATTTCGTTAACATAGAAATTTGATTTTTTCGCAGCTTCAAGAGACCGCAAACTTGAGTATAAGGTTTTAATCTCAACTCAACACCTCCACGCATCCCCGAGATAAAGGGTATTGACAGACAGACAGACGGATGGACAACAAAATGATCCTATAAGGTATTTTCCTTTGGAGGTAAGGAACCCTAAAAACGAAGCAAACATCATGTTTAGAACAACAACATTGGTTAATGGATTGAAACTGAATGAATGATAAGCATTTAGTGATATGACTGCCTGTAATAAAAGATTATTAATACACAAGACACGCCCATTCGCTAGTATCAATGAAACTCTACCATTCATGAGCGGGCGGCGCGCGTTCAAAACCGCGAAAGTCGATTCAAGGGCGACTACGATAGACATACACGTTTCCTGCAACTATTAATACATACTGTATATTACAGGCTCAAATATTCTCAATCCGTGTTATTTTCCTTCGTCCCCGTTATAGTATATGCGCATTTTTCTAATATTTGTTTATGTTGCTATTACGTCACGTATTGGAGCATATTAACTGATTTGAAACAAGATTGAAAAACTGATAGCTATTTACTACAAGCACAATATAACGCGATTATTTTTAGGCGTGTTTTCCGAGTACATTATTATAATATTGGCTTCAAATCATTTTGAGTTTGGTTCGGAACAAGGTTATAAATCTTTCCTTTGGATGTTTTGACGTTGAGAAATGAATGAAAATATGGTCTGTGTATTTGTGTGTCGCTATCTTAGTGGTTTGAAGTATGGGAAAGATCTGAGATGAACATCAGGAGTTTCGCTTTCGGCTAAGAATAAGATTTCCGTGGGTGTGAAGAGAGGCGAGTAAGGGATTATGACGTATGGATGGACAATATTATCAATCTGTATATGAATAACATCATCGGAATCTATTTTTAAGTCTCCATCCTCAAACGTGCTTGGATACTAAACTCCGATATGACGCGAGAACGTCTGGCGGAAAACTTGTCTCCAAATAGTTCTTTTTTTATTATTAATAGGTTTACGCTTGATCACTGGTCGGCAATGGAGCACGCTTACCTAGGAGTAACCTCCAGTTTATAGCTATCAGGAAATTCCACTCCTTAGCTGTACGCACAATCTATGTGTTTCCAAAACGTGCTTAGATATAGGTGGGATGTCCTCCATGTACTTCCAATGGGAAAATTATCCAATGACATCCGCGCTCTTGGATGGTGCGCGAAGGCGTGTCAGACTTTTACTGACTAAAAATCCACTCCTGTTCCTTGATTGCCTTTCGTACCAGAGCCGAGAATTCCTTTCAGAAGCAGACTTTTGACCCCAGTAGGCTTCGACCCTGCTGGGCCTCTACGGTTTGCTGACATCTCCTTGAGGTGCGCGTGGAACAGTACGCGCCATGGTAGACTTGGGCTCGGTCCGGACGGCGCCTACGGTGGCCGGAAATCGGGATCGGGATCCGAACTGGGGCGTGAGGGCTGGGCCCTGATGCTTACACGTGCAGCCGCCTCCTTTGCTAGCATTACTGCTTCGCAGAAGGAGGCGACCACTCCTCCTCACTTCGGACCATAGCCTGTAGCAAGACCCGGCGCGAGAGATCATTGCCGCCGATCTCCCCCCCACGGTTACACGGCGGTGCTCTGCCCAAGCGGGGCACACCTCATGTCCACCATGTACTGGTGGCACATCTTCGTAATTTGTAAGCATTCAATTCGACTAAAATACGTACTTTTGAGTTATTACGGAATACAGATGGGGTGGATGGGATGGGTAGGTGGGATGGGTTGGTACTTTTCTAAAATCTGACACTCCCTCTCGCTCCGGCCAGAGCGGGAGAAGCTATTTAATGCTTTTCTATCACTAACAAAAAGTTCAAAGTTGTATTTGAACCTATTTGCATGTTACAGAACATGGATTTCAATGGAAAAGAACTTACTAAATCCATGGACACTTCTTAAAATAAAAATCTTTAATACTGAACAAGTATTCCCGAGTATTTGACTGTTCGAACTTGTGCTAATACATTAAATTATTACCTGCCCTTTCTAAATCCCTGCTTCACTTAATGAACTATTATAGGAGTGGCTGGATCAGCACTTAGGGCACTTCCATTAAGTGATTATTGGTCCATAAACCTTTATTCAAGACATTTATGACAGTTTAATCTTTATTACCAAGTAATACTAAAATCGGTTGTAAATCATGCTATAATCATCGTTACCTAGACCTTAAAAAGTCCTTTCTGATCACTCGTGGTCCATGACATTTCAGAAGTCTATATTGTTATTTGGGAAGGAGCTTCAACAAAGTATAGATTTGAAAAGAAAGACGGGTTTCTCCAGCCACGATAAGAGTTCTTTTGAGAGAAACAAACCAAACAATTGAGAAAACAGTAAGCCGCTGTCTGAGACTTCCAAATCTCCATATAATCTGTCTATATCATCATTTCAGTCTGCCTTACGTCCATTCTCGTTGATCAAAGACTGTCTCCAAGACAATCCACAATTTTTTCCAAACATTCACATTTATCCGCACACCCAGAATCCCGAATTGAGTACAATAAACATAAATAACGCAAACTAAAAAAATATAAAAGTGGCGTTTGTATTCGATAACGGAAATCCCTTGGCACGAGTCCAGTACGAAACATGAAGTACCCACAATGGTAGCAAAAATATTCCATTCAAGACGCGAGGTAGAATAAAGGAATCAATGAACGCCAAACTTGGCACAACTGAAACTGCACCCCGTTCCCGTAGCAATAACGTCGGGAATAGAGTGACGTGAAGTCTGGAATGAAATCCCAAAATAAGCTTCATCCTAAATCGAACCTAATCTTCATGAGACAAAGACGACGTTCGAACGACAATGCCATGGTTAAAAAATTGCAAGCAGAGCGTATCGTTACAATTTTACGAGGGGTCAAGTTCATACAGACGAACTCAATTGGTTTATTACTTAGCAGGACTTGGCGATGATATTTCTAACCATGGAAGTACGGTCATCATATTGAGCTTCGAAATGATGAGACATAGAGACGGAATGATTGTGCCAAGTATGTAGTAGTAATAGAGATTTGAACGTTACTTCGCACGACTATTGCTAACGATGAGACTAGACAAAAATGTAGGCATCACGATCAAATAAGACGATGGTATTGCCATTTCATATAGTACTCCTATTATCGCCTATTTTATCACCGTTTCTCTTAGTGGCTTCAAACGACACAAGGGAATAAAGAAGTATTTTTCTTTTCCTGTCACATTCTAAGACATTACGGCAAAAAGAATTTTACTACGCCGTAAAGGTGCATGACGTAAGTAATAACGTCACTGGAGGGTATTTACATTTATTTCAATTCGTTTCTGCGAAAGAAAATAAATATTAAGGTATATGAATTGAGTGGAAGCCAATAAAAAGGAATTGAAATGACACGAGACAACATTATATTCATATATAATACACTTAGATTGATTATAAAATGCTATTTGGTTAACGTCTGATTAACCTAACCGTATTTTCCCCAGTTGCATTGCATGTGACGTTAATAGTTTCTTGCACCGCGTGAAAGTAGGTTTCTCCATGCAAACTTTGGAACCCCGTTTCATCCCCTTAGGGGGTGAATTTTGAACAATACTCTCTTAGCGCTCGCCTACATCATATAAGCCAACCTTGTGGGAAATTTCACGCTCCTAGTCCCAGTAGTTTCGGCTGTACGTTGATATGTCAGTCAGTCAATTTCTCCTTTTATAAATACATATATCAAAATAGCTAAAACAAAATTAAAACGTTTTATCAAACACATCCATGTCATAAGAGTAAATAACCAATAAAATTCAAGAGGCTAACATTTTCATTACTCCTCCCAAACAATGAAAAGCAATTTCCAGCCAAAGGTACGCAATTAATTATAACGATATTGAAGTAATTAATTCGAAGTACTTAAAAGATCGAGTTTAATACAGAATTAACATGAACCTATAATGAAAATGCTAATAACAAACAGGCAGAAGTGAAGAGCTATTATCATGTTCGCAACATAATATGAAGTTAATTGCCAACGGTTGATGAGGATACCCGAAAATAATATAAAATTGGGGGCTATTAAAATGGGAGATTAAAAAGAAAATTGCAATCATGAAGGCATGAACGATGGTTATGACAAGGCTATTGAGAAATATGATGACCAATGTGCAGTCACGGAAGTAGACGAATTAACTAAAACAATTGAATACAGACAAGGACTGCAGCTAAGCCCATCAATGGATTTATTTAAAGCACAGATCGATTACAATCAAGCCAAAACTTTAAAAAAATAAATACGAAATCCGTACGTCACAAAATAAAAGCTATCGATAAATCGGATAAAAACTCTAAAATTGTTTTTCATCCGGAATCAATTGATGGGATAACAGAGTTATCCAACGGTTTAAATTCCTCCCCGTCGAATGCCAATATCAAGGACTTCATTTGAATTCTATCAATGGCTGCTTTATGAATGAACAATTCAGACGATACGTTAAAAAAGTTCTCATCTTACTTTGTAATTTTTGCTGTTTCCACTAGCTCTCGAAATAAAATTGGTTCTTTAGGAATAGTTGATGCAGAAAAGGCCTTTGTGAAGCCGTATGTGCCTTTGTGCTACATTCACAATAGACTTAAGAGGAAAAACTGTTTCGAATTTAACGAAACTTTAACAATACTAAAACAGTAAGATAGTTCTTCAAATGGGTAAAACATACAGGGAAAACATGTTGCCATAGTTTTTCAATAAATTTTCCAAGCTAATTTCGGCAAATATACATTTAAGAAAGTATTTTTCATATCATACTTGCAAAATGTAGTTATCCAATTATGTTTTCTTATCAATTCCGTACCTAAAATCTGAATACAGTACCCTCGTATAATTACTATCATACTATTGTTGTGTCTCCAACTATTCACATCTAAGAGCAAATCTGATTATGTCGCAATCTCCTACGGAGCCGAGGTCCTTTTACGATACGGATATTAATGTACATTATATATATTACCATGAATCTCTAGCTGGCAGCTCCGTAGAAAATCTTATGGGAGAAAACATTAAATAATAAATAAAAGAATCTGAATATTATTATTTAGATATTCTAAATTTTAGTAAGATTTATAAATTTCATTATGAATAACCAAGAAACAAATGTTGGTTTATTTTTTAGAAATTAACAATATGGTCTTTGAGTGGGCTGCGAGATTTTCCGAAAGAGTTACCCACAGCACTGGAATGCAAAGAGCAACTGAAGGAACACAGGTGGTATAAATTTTATAAATTTTCCTGTCTGTATATAATCTATATAAATAAAAATGAATGGCTAAATGTGTTGCTAAGCACAAAACTCGAGAATGACACGACCAATTTGGACAAACTTTTTCTTACCTAACTGTTGAAGGTTCAGGAAGGTTCATATGAAGATAAACATTAAGTAATATAATTTAAGGCATTTCGCTTTCAAAATTATGTGTCTAAGCAACAGTTCTATGTGCGAAACCAAGCAACAAACTATCTGTCAACATAAAAGAGTGACGTAAAGTATATAATTTATGGAGACCAATAACATTTTATTCAAAAATTTATACCTATAAACGAAATGTGTTTTGAACAACGCAGAAGACTAAAACGTTCATATTAATGACACTGTTCCTAAAAAAAGAGAAAGAGAATAATAGCACACGTGAAACAAAAGAAACTAAGTAACATTACCCTCAAGAGGCACTTAATAAAGCCATCGCTAGCCTCTCAACAGACAAAGCCTTGAGAACACTAAACCATATCGATGTTCACATTTCCCAAGCGACTGGACGATCTCAAATGTCAGCATCAGCACACAATTTGACATTTACCCGATCACGACCGCCGTAAATGTTTAGTACGTTATAAAACTGCTCCAATAACAAACTCATGATGTGCAAGTAACCATTTCATAACTTAACCGTTTGAGGAGTTAATAAATATTTGATCGTAAAAGTTAATGGTCAATATCAATATTGTTATATCGCACTTAATAATCTGATAAGATTTTATTTTCTGTTCCAGCTCGTTTGACCGAATTTAAGCCACGAAAATCTAGGTTGTAAATCATGCACGCTAAGCAAACGAAGTTGGAGGCAACTTTCTAAAGTTTGAAATTAACAGCAACATATACCGTGGTTGATTCATGTATTCGAATCCTGTTTACGTTCACAGAAAGTCCAAGTTCATAAGGAACCAAAAATAAATCTACAGCAGGATGTGAACTCGCAGTCAGAAAAGTCATCAATGCAAATATACTCGTACAACCTCTTTCAAGCGCTCATTCAATCAATTGTTATTACAAACAAGGTTGAACAGCCTGCAGAGGTCACGACAATATCAATAACAGGCACAAAGAATTAAGACTTAACCCATCCGGTCATCAAACACAAAGAAAAATGATGTTTTAATAAACCTAGCCAGTGATGACAAGATATAACCATAATTAACAGATGCAAAGTAATAATGTAGGATTTAAGACAGGGCTGTCATAAATTTTGGCATCAAAAGCTCCAACTAATCACGACGAGAACATATTTAAAGTTGGCAAGTGTCAAACTTTGACAAGTTGTATTGTACCCAAGCGAAGCCGCAGAGATTCTGGGGTCCTATTTGCAATGACTTTATGTATAGTAATTTTAAGATAATTTTGGTAAGGTCAGATGACGTGGTGTTTATTTGATTTTGTGGTTGTTAATTTTCATTTAAATGAGATCTTCAGTTGTCCTTTTGATATCAATTTGTTTGTTTGTGTTTTTTTGTTATGCGCTTGATTGGCTTTATATAGCGCAATGGTTCTGAAGCTAACTTCAGTGTGGTAAATAAAATTAATATTTCCGGGTTTTTTTTTTTTCGGGTGGGAAAATCATCTCATGACATCCCCCGCTCTTGGGCGGAGCGCGAGATAGTGTCAGACTTTTACTGACTAAAAACCCACTCCTGTTCCCTCTTTGCCATTTGTTTTCCAGGGCCCCGGGGATCTCTTTCGCATCACCCATGGCCCCAGTAGGCTTCGACCCTGTTGGGCCCCTACCCTACGGTTGCTGACATCTCCTTGAGGCGCGCGTGGAACACTACGCGCCGTCGACGACTTGGGCTCGGTCCGGACGATAACCGGACGATCGGACGGCGAGCCACTCATTGCTCGCCGTCCGCAAGCCCGCGCCTACGGTGGCCGGAAATCGGGATCGGAATCCCGGCGGCGGTTGGGGCGTGAGGACCGTTGCCGTTGCCTCACGCGATCGGCCGCCTCCTTTGCTAGCATTACTGCTTCGCAGAAGGAGGCGACCGCCTGCCACTCCTCCTCGCTCCGGACCATGGCCTGTACCAAGGCCCGGCGCGAGAGATCGCTGCCGCCGATCGCCCTCACGAGGACACGGCGGTGCTCTGCCCAAGCCGGGCACACCTCTACCGTGTGCTCCACCGTGTCCTCCGGGCGGTCCACACAATGGTGGCACCCGGGCGTCTCTTCTGCACGAATCCGGTGCAGGAACGTCCCGAACTTACCATGTCCGGTGAGGACCTGCGTCATGCGGTAGGTGAGGACGCCATGAGGTCTTTCCAGCCACTCCTCAAAGAGGGGACTTATCGCCATAATTATGGAGTGCCCAGCACTAGGTTGCAGTATTTCCGGGGTGTAGGTATCTTTATATTCCCGTGGAGAAGCTCCTTTAATAGCTGTACGGTTCGATCCGTGGATAAGTGACTATGCATTACATACTGAGATTTCGTGCTTCCGAAAACACGTTAAACCATTGGTTCCAGCTGTCATTTAAAGTTACAGATAGTCGCAAGCAAGAAAATCTGACACCAGTCTTGCCAAGGACTATTATGTTACCCATTTATTAGGATGTGGAAGTCGAGGCAGTCGCACCATCTAAAATATAGTAAGTGTTTCGCTGCATCCGGTTACACTGGAAGCTGATCCTCAAAAAAGTTATGAAATGTAATGTATGTATCGCTTCTTCTAGCATATGTAACAATACATCGATCGTGACCACGAACAGCATTTCTATTAGCCACAAAAGGAGTCGGTTTACAGACTTACTTATCTGCAAGGTCGATGGGATTAAGGTCCCTTTTCTTATTCCCCGTTGAGTATATTTGTACAATTTCTATTTTCTTTTTAAAGCAGTCATTTAGAAATATTTCGGGCCAGCGAAAGCCAATTTTCTCGACAACATCCCAGCGGTAGACGGCGTTACGCAAACACGGCATTTTTCGTATACCTACCGTATTAACAAAAATATAGCTGAACAAACAAGATAACAATATATATCCTACCGATAAATTACTTCGTCTGTTATATTTGCTACGCAGTTGAAGCCTTGGAATAAAGGGAAACAGTAAGGGACGCCCACTCTAGGTATTGTGTAGTCTTTTATAGGAGTGCGTACTTCGAAGTTGGAAAACATTACGGATAATTCGTTCGGCAGACTCAATGGAAAAATTCGGAGGCAAAAATTAAGATAATCAAGACACTCAAGAAGTTTCAACATTGCGCGCAAAATTATGAACTTCAAACGACTCTTATTGACATATTTCTGCTGTATATTTCTGTGCAATGAGCTAGAAAAGTGGCTACCTAGATTCGAAAAAGAAATCAAGAACCAATGAAGCACAAATAACATCATAACTTTCAAGGGCTTCATTTCCTGAAGCTGATTGCGCTAGAATCTAATATTTGCGTTAGATGCTACCGGGAAATTGTAGAAATTATGGCATCTGGGTTGGTACTAACGATTCCGATTTCAATCGAGGTAGAATAGCAACGAGAATTGCGGTGGATTAAATTGTGGAACGAGGCATTAGATAACATCGATCGATGAATATGATACACAGAACAATAGGTACTGGTTGTGTAATGATAAATCTGAATGCTATGAAAAAGACGTTAGATCTCTTACTAGCAACAACTCTCCAGAAGAAAGGTTAATCTTACCTGTAAGCGGAAAACGGGTAAAGGTGATTTCCACGGAAGCGACAAACTTCCCAGTATAATATGATTAATGGTAAAGTAAACATCAATCTAATTAAGAAAAATTAACATTCTTTAGTAGACAGACAATTTACCGTCAGCACAGCGTCTTCGCCAAAAATTCTGACACTGTTTACCATGAGAAGCATCAATCTATATCACGTTTCAAATTCTTGCCGCGACCCGACAGGTAGCTATAACTTTGACCTTTCGTCCTCTGGAGTTACGGGTTTTCGCCAAGAGTTTATTAGCAATATTTTTCAATCGTACTTAACTAAATAAATTTTCGATTTTAGGGAAATATTAATATTAAGATTTTGAATCCAACATAATTATTGTGTAAATTTTTTCTACCTTTTCACCAAACTTCGCCAATTTTTAGTATTGAGCTTCACAAAAGAATTTGATACGGGATTATCGTGCCTTTCACATCCAAAGATCTTTACCAGCATAGAAACTGAATAGGATTCAACGTAATTCCAATAATTTCACTGATTATTTTAGACCCCCTAACATCATTAACAAAAGTCAAAGGAGACGACAGCTAGGTATTTACGCCGAGAAGAGTTCCATTTACACAATTCCGGTGCGGAACACTAAAAATAAAACGCTATCTAAAACTGGCGTCTTGACTGAATCCGTCCGGGTGTTATCCGCTCAAAACATCCGGCCACGGAGAAGAGAACAAATGAAATGCTTATACACATTTTCCCATAAATAACAATGCAATTTGTGGGCCCGCTAGAGTTCTATCAGATGTAGCAGTATTTAAAAAAAAAACTACAGCTCTCTTATCTAAGCTGTGTGAAGACTCAAGCAAAGCATAGAATTTAGTATACAAACTTACTCGCGGGTTATGTCTCAGATATAGTTACTGTGAGCTTGTATATGCGCGACGGCGAGCCACCGAACAGACGTAAGACCGACTTATGGTAAGAAGTGAGATTCAGACATGGCCCATAGTCATGAACAAGGGCAAGACCATTTATTAAGAATGCGGAGGCGAAGCCACTCGGATGATCACTAAAGTCAAAAAATCACGGCACTTCATTGTTTAACAGTTGCAGTAGTATCTACGGTACGACAAGAATGCGCGCTGACGCGCAAGTTCGCTGTCCATTTGTTAGTGACTCCGTGCATCCGGCAAACCTAATGAGCTCATTCAGACGGACGATCGTTTATATGACGTCAGGATCGTGATTTGACCCTGCAATTCTGAACTAGAGTAATATTCGTTGTTTTGGAGCTGTAATGGGTGTCAACTACTTATGCATCTCTTAACCTAAAAAATGGGTGCCAACTGGAAACTTCGCTAATGTCGTCTTCGTAAACATGTAATTTTATGCTAGTCTCTAAGACGACTTCCCACGGGTACGTTTGTACGCCCTTGAAGACAAGACCATATTGACATCTACAGCCAAACAACTAGAGTAATATCCGTTGTTTTGGAGCTGTTATGGGTGTCAACTACTTACGCATCTCTTAACCTAAAAAATGGGTGCCAACTGGAAACTTCACTAATGTCGTCTTCGTACACATATAATTTTATGCTAGTCTCTAAGACGACTTCCCACAGGTACGTTTGTACGCCCTTGAAGACGAGACCATATTGACATCTACAGCCAAACACTGCGCATAAAACTGCAATTATACCTCAACTGTGCCACCGCCTACGTCGTTCTTATGTTTCCTTTAAATGACTCACACAACTTGGGATGACACTCCCGAGTAGGTACGGGTTTTTCATTCATTCAATTCTTAAGCACATATACACTGTTACCTACTATATGTACCTATAATATTCCGTTGGTCAGTATAGGAACCTCAAATACACTGAGATAATAAACGTGCACTAGACAAAGCTACTGATTTCGAAGGACAGACTGACCTAGATAATATATTTATTAAGGTCGAAGACGTTTTACACGAAACGACGCAAAGCACACCAAATCTGACAAAAAGACGCATCAATGCAGAAGTAAAAAAAACGAAAGCAAAACCTCTTATAATCCCTATTTACTATCCCAAGGGAGAAGGTTTAAGTCTATGAGAAATGACAATTACTTTAAATATAATTCTACCATAATGTGCTTTATAAAAATAACATAGTATTAAGAGATTCAATGTAGGTGTAGGCGTCCACCTTGCGTGCGAAAACGAATTTACGCATGTCATTATAACGATGAAGCAAAACGTAAAGTGGAAAATAAAAATACGAACCAAAAATAGAGATGCCGTGTTGTTTGGCAAAGTAAAAATAAGATCCAAAAGTGGAGATGTGACATTTTTGAAGGGACAATTGTGTACCCCGTTTTGCCCTTTTAGGCCAATAAACAGACCTTTAATCATCCCATCCGCTGTCAACTGGTGATGGAGAGAGCTGTGCGCAATTACGTGTACATTTTCGTTGTTTTATTTTCAGTATCATCATCATTATTTTCCTGCCCGTATCCCATGTTACTTGGGGTGGGCGTAATACTTTTTTTTCTTCTATTCTGTCACTGTTATCACTGAATCCCTTTTCTTCCTTTGGCCTCCTTCTTCATCCACATTTACATTCAAACTCTTTCCATTAACACGCGTTCTATCTTTTATGTTCAGTGAATATAATATATCGCTATTCGAATCAAGGGCATCAGGCCGGCATGATAAGATGGCAGATAAGTATCCGACGCTTTTCAAAATCTCACGTTCGTTATTTTAGAAATATTTTGAGAGGTTCAAATACAATCAAGTTTAGAAACATTTTGAGAGATTCTGAGAGTTTTAAATACACATTTCACAACAAATGCAAAACATGATTAATAATAAAATCTGAAACCATAGGACTATTAATCGCAATAATGATATGTGAACTCATCCTCAGCTCTTGAAAACCCCCATATCAGAACATAAAGAAGACCACACTCATAAAACATGACACATAAATGGCAATAACAAATTAAACACACATGCAAAAAACACTTTAACGAAGAATGTTGGTACAAGTGCGACCAATAGCGCTTGGATCTATCCCAGAAGTTCTATCAATATACCTTTAAGCTGGTAAAGTATTAACAACAGTTATCAGTTGCATTGACATTTCGAAGTTCGAGGTAGCTGACGTGCTTCTTAAATGTAAGCAAAAAGTTTGAAGAAGTCCTAGTTTTCAAATTATCTGAAGATAAACAAGGAATTAATGAATTACGAATGGAAAATTCCTCGAAAATAAAAAAATTACTAAGTCGTTGCACGAAATTAGCATAAAGAAACAAAATATGATAGTCTTAATTAAACCATTTAAGTGGAAAAGAGAAATGTAGAAATTCTAACAATTATCTGACAAAAACTTCAAGACGCGCGACAACAACTGGGAAATGGAATTCTTTCATATGCGGGAAGATAAAAATAAAGAAAAACAGAATGATCAGTAACAAAAAAGGGAACTAATGATCATGATATTACGCTAAAGGAAATTACAGCCGACGATAATTTAACACTAGAATCAACGGTGCACGTATGAATTATAGAATCAACAACAGTAGACCTTGACAAGGTACGACCGTTTCGTGTCGTTTCTCTAAAAACGGTAACACCTCAGCGTAAGTACCATTTATTACCATAAAACTAAAGATGTAGCTATGAAAATTGTAGAAACTATTATATTTTATTCTGTCATTTTGAATGATGTGAACTAGGCTACGAATTTTGTTGAGATGATGTCATTCCCAGACATGTGATTAGTTTTCTATTAGCGTTAACGATTGTAGATTATTAACTTGGCTAAGCCTGCAGATATATTTGGAATGTCTGCGTATCCCTTCGTCTTCAGCATCCTTTTTACCATCATCCATTCCTTACGAGTTTGCAGAAATATTATGATAGAAGTGTTAAAGAAGTTGAAACAAACGTTCCAACGAATTGGCTCAATTTCCGATTCTATTTCCTTATCTTTCACTCGTTTTCATACTTCGTAGACAGCTTTTACGCCCATACAACTATATTTTCGCACTATCAACTCCGTAAATATAGCCTTTATATCGTTTGAAAGATGTCCATCTTTAAAACGATACAAAAAGTACTTGAATGGATTCCACTGTTTGGCACAACAATCAAGTGTAACCGATGAAAAAAATCGCTTTAATTCCTTTGAAATCAGTAAAAACTTCCATAGTTTAAAATTTAATGAACTCGCTGATATATTTTTTCTTGTTTTTTATTAACAACTGGTTCCGATCGTTGTAACCCTCAAGAAGCTTTCAAGTGCCCGTACTTTCCATTTAATGACTACAAAGGTGTCTGTGGACACCTGTCATCCTGTTTAAGACTTCCTTCATTACATTTTGCAAAAACTAACGGTAGGACCGTTATACTTCGAGCTGTTACCGGGTAATGACCTTAGAACGTTAAAAAATTAAGTACTTGTGGCCGAAAAACTGCAAAATGTTCTGACTTCTTTGGATTTCCCTGATGTAGCTTAATTGTTTTGACCCGTTTAGGCTCTGACACACGCCGTTTCGTTTTATAAAATGACGGTGTTTGAACTAATTTTTAATTCATTGAATAACTCAGAGGAACACCTATAATAAATTATTACATTGAAATGTACCGGAGTCTACGGAGTTCTTGCATTTTAACATTCTCGGTATTTTTCAGCCTGAATGCCGTGTTAATTCTGACAAACTCTCGGGAAATATGCCGTGTACGTACACGGTTTACCTCTGTACTTGTTATACAGAGGGTATAATTAAATATATTCGAAAGTAAAAGCAAGACCTCTTTCAAAATTAAATTTTACGTAAATTAAGCTTATAGGTGACATGTCAGGTAAATACACGAAATGTTTGAAATTATTTGCTTCCAGCATAATTTTACAAGCGGCGAGGTATTTGCAGAGTTTATTACGCAGTACCTTGTCACAAAAAAAGATTCTATTAAGCTTAAACAAGTTTTAAAAAGGTTTTTTATTTATGTTGCAACTTGCATGGAACGGCATGCATTTAATACTTTTCGCCCTTTTGAGTATCATCAAAGCTTTCTTCGTGATCATTAAGACATTCTACAAGGTCTCGGCGAAAAAGTGCAAATGAGACTTGCTCATCGCCACTTTTTATAACCGTATCCAACCACATTTTCAAAGAATACCGGATGTAACTGAAAATAATTCGGCGATCATCGATCTTGAGTGTCTCGTTCCTTTTATATTAAGACGTGACAGACCAATTAGTAAATATCTTCTGGGAATTTCGATCTAAAATTGGCGCAGAGTATAACACCTATCGAACAAAAAGCAGCTAATTTTATAAGAAAGATAATATACGTTTAGTTTCTACAGGTAAGTACTTATAGTTAATTAGGAACAGAATAAACGAGTAACCGAATCTGATTTTCTTGTACATACTATCTGTTTGTATTTATAGACGATGCTGGATAGAATTTGGGCAATACGTATCCTAGAATAATTCGTAGAGATCAATCGTGTATTTGGTATCATCATATTTCTACCCTTGTCTCATTTTATTTGGGACTAGCGACCCGCCCCGGCTTCATACGGGTGCAATGCTGATACCACCGCTACCGCCATGTCCCTGCATTTTAAATCTGTAATATCTTCGAAAATATTCATTTAAATTACATGCTATAAAAGGATCATATTGGTGTATTAAAAATGCACAATGTATTTAAGGTACTTAATTGGATAAGGATTAATGCTGTATTGCTTAAAATCGTTTCGTAAATAAGCCATTATTTCTCGTAAAAAATAAAGGTAAAAGTGGTTACTGTGGGTTATCCCTAAGAGATAGACATACCGTCGCGGTCATTTTTGTAGGTCTTTTTAAAGTGTACAATACTGTAGTACATTATTCTGATCTATCTCGTAGGGTTCAACCAGCGTTTGCATTGACACAAAAAAAATGTGTTTATTTACGACATCATATTAGAAACCTATATCTATAGTTTCTCTACTATATTATGCATGTGTTATTAAATAAAAATCTTTCTCTTGGATCACTATCTATTAAAAAAAAACGTATCAAAATCCGTCGCGGAGTTTTAAAGATCTATGCATAAATAGGGACAGACAGCGGAAAGCGACTTTGTTTTATACTATGTAGTGATTAGCGCAAGATGTTTTCTTTTCCATCCTTCCAACCTTCGTGCTATCACTGACTCCCTTTTCTTACATATCATTTCTATTAAAGAACACTTTATCGAATATCCAATCCACAATATCCAAAGTATGGATCCATCCGACATCAGCGTGCGTAGAGTTTTGTCACTGGATTGGAAACGAGTCGGTTGGATGGGCTCGCACAACAGTAATGTATCAATTGGTTTCCGCTGTGTAGGATTACACTGGCGTTACTCGATATAGAACATGGAATGGAGCAGGTGGAAGGATATATGTGAAATTGTAAGGGTAGAAATTTCACGTACTGGGTATTTGTTAGAACTGTTTGTACTTGTGTGAATGGTACAAATAAGTTTAGTGACCCAATAACTTCGCCACCTCCACGGCATCGTCGGGGGCAGAATATAGGTCGCATTGACTGCAAATTTTAAGGCAAAAAGAGTATTAAAGGAGGTGAGCATGTATATTTTATGTTCTATTAAACATTCAGCTTCCTATCTATTTCAGCATTAAAGTATGTCAACATTTGATGAATAGTGAAGTGTCGAGGAATTTTTTACCACGCGCAGTGCAATTATTCTCCTTGACGTAACCTGCACATTTACTGTCCATAAGGGTATAGCACGGCCTCGATGTATGTGAACTTATTTCGAAAACGAACGAAATTACGAATTTTTTAACTCATTTTTGTGCGATGCATTTAGAAAGAAAATTGGACCTGTCTGTGATTTTCTTGATGTTGTGAACCCGAGCGTAAAATAAATAAACTATATATACACAGCAAAATTATTTGCCTACGCTTTTTCTTCCCTTCGCAAACCTTATTAATACATTTGTGTTACATAATTTGGAATCGAATTAAATTTGTTAGTATATTTATAAATCGAGTGGGAAGATTTGTGTGGGTCTTAAAAACCCAGTTTGCGTGTATAATTGTAGCAAACAAAATCAGTGTCGTATGCTACATTTATCAACAATATTTGGATTCAAAAATTCTTATTTTGGGGGCTCATTTGCGAGGAGCTGATGAGATATTTTTATTATTTACTATCTCATATTGATGGTAAGCAATGATGTGGCCGACGATGAGACACGCTTGCCTAGAAGTAACCTATTCACTCTTCATTTAAAGACTCCTAGGTTGTAGCTATCAGGAACATACAGACTCCGGCAGGGACTTCAACTTCCAGATAAGTGTATCTGAAGCAAATAAATGTCCTTAAATGTGTATCTTTTCCTTTAGTACATCTACATGTTTTAAAATGAGACGGTTAAAGTAAAAGGTGTAACTTCTTCGAAATTCCTGGCTGTAAAAAGGAATAATTAATGAGCTAAAACTAAATATTCTGAACTTTCAACAAATTCATGTAGGTAGTTTGAAACCCACTGCACGTCTATATTTAGGGAGGGTAGGTACAACAAACAACTAACTCGTACTACGAATACCACAACTGGAAAACCAAACATTTTTCGGTGAAGTTTGAGCTTCCAAATTGTGGAATATACGGTTCGAAAAGCTTTTGTGCCGTTTCCAGTATTTTTTTTTAGGTAACGTTTTTGAGGTAACATTTCAGTTTCAATCAACCGTACCTATTGGGAATAGGAATACTTAGTAAAATACGTAACCACAGCTAGGGTATAATACAAACTGAAAATAATAATGGGCATCAAAAAATTCAGCTACGTCGCTGTCAATGGAAAAAGTGCCCAGAACGCTGGCAGCATTGCCACGTTGAATGGCAATGCTAAAGAAATCGATGACTAAAGAAAACGTGTGACGGTGGTCACGTGAAGAAAAGTAAAATTGTTTTACCAATTAATTATTGTATTAAATTACTGAAACATCTGGAGTTAAAAACCCTTTCGGGGTTTTTTTCTGGTGAGAAAAACATCTAATGACATCTCCCACTCTTGGGCGGAGCGCAAGATAGTGTTAAACTTATACTGACTAAAAACTCGCTCCTGTTCCTTCTTTGCCATTTTTCCAGGGCCCCAGGGATCTCTTTCGCATTACCCTTGGCCCCAGTAAGCTTCAACTCTGCTGGACCCCTGGAGGGGGGGGGGCGAGCACGTGCGGCCTCCTCTTTTGCTAGCATTACTGCTTCGCAAAAGAAGGCCACCTCCTGCCACTCTTCCTCGCGCCGGAACATAGCCTGTAAAATCGCTGCCGCCGAACGCCCCCACGAGGACACGGCGGTGCTTGCCCAGGCGGGCACACCTCTACCGTATGCTCCACCGTGTCCTCCGGGCGGTCCACACAATGATGGCACCCGGGCGTTTCTTCCGCACGAATCCGGTGCAGGAAGCTCCCGAACTTACAATGTCCGGTGATGACCTGCGTCAAGCGGAAGGTAAGAACACCGTGTTGTCTTTCCAGCCACTCCTCAAAGAGGGGAATTACCGCACTTATTATAGCTTGCCTAATCCCTTTCGGGTTGCGATAATATTGTGTAACCCAGACAGGTGTAAGTATTGCAAATCATAATTTGATAAGATTTAAGTACCTACCAGAGGAAAAGTTAAGAATACATTCATACGTTATCAATATTATTTTATGAATTAGATTAATAAATGTGACAAAAAATTTATGCGCATTTTCTGTCCAAATAAAGGGCGACTGATAAATCGATGTTGATAAAAAGTATTTATCGATAAGAACACTGATATTCGGTCCCATTCATAAAATGTTATTTCCTTTCGATCTATTTTTTATGAATGAATCTAATATTTAAGTGGGTTGAGTGCGTCATCAAGAATTAATTATATTTGGGGATTTTTTTTGGTTGATATTGATTTTAACACTTTCTGTGCCAAGGACTCTTGAAAAATGTAAGTAAGTACCTATGCTAGTTAAAGGAGGTAAGTATCTGTACA
Organism: Mythimna pallens; assembly: GCA_961205895.1. Lineage (NCBI taxonomy): Eukaryota > Metazoa > Arthropoda > Insecta > Lepidoptera > Noctuidae > Mythimna > Mythimna pallens. The sequence goes on along the minus strand of OY540849.1, from coordinate 9,021,279 downwards.
CTATATATATGTATGTATAAGTAGCATTGCTTGGTTGTTGGCAAAACTAACATGTTAAACAAAGAGTAATAACATGTTTCATAAAGATATGGATACTAGCTTCTGCCAGCGGTTTCGCCCGCGTGAAAATCCTCTCTTAGTGCTAGCCTACGTCATAAAAAGAAACATTGTGCAAAATTTCACGTTCTTAGTCCCTGTAGTTTTGGCTGTGCGTTGATATGTCAGTCAGTCAGTTTCTTCTTTTATATATGTAGATGTATTTTTATTTATTATTCACTTTAAGGGCCTGTGCAAACGTTTTTTAAATGCGTCATGTCGACCCGCGTTTTAAAAACGTGCGTCGACGGCGCGCTTTTATTCTATTTAGGGGGGTCGACGCTGCGTTAAGCGGACGCCCGCACGGTCCCATACAAATGTACTCCGCACCGCTCGCCGCGCGGGTATCCGTCGCGCGCAGCCGCGCCCGTTTTATTACATAATAATACATTAAAGTTCTCCATCGACACGACTACATACACACCGTCAAAGTTGAACTAGCGAAACTGCGCAGGCAATAATCCAGTGTCCGCTACGGGAACCGCCGCACACGACACACGCGCGATGTCACGCAACGGGTACCAGCGCGGGCGCCCGCGCGTGTTTCCGCTTAATGCAGCGTTGGCCCTAAAAGCCTACAGGCTGCGTGACTCGCGTGCTTATCGCGCCTGTATCTCTACAAACGCGCGACAACGGCGCGTTTAAAAAACGTGGTGTGTTCAGGCCCTTAACTGCAAGAATTGGTCAGAAGTAATTTTGATCTGTTACAAGTACTTTAAAATTAAGTACTAACATTCATTTAAGAACCTGTTAATTTGGTAGGTTTTTTTGTGACTATTTTTAAAACATTTTTTTGTAAGTGATTCTACCTACTTATAGATAGGAATTTTTTTCGTATTTTTTTTAAATATAATAACAGAAACGCTTCATAAGAGAAAAAAAAACTAGTTTTGACTAATGAACAGTTGTAACATATTACATTATTTAAGAATTATTATTAACACTTACATTTAAGAAACTATTAACACGATTACTTAAGTGTATTATTAGAACTATTTGCACGTAGCGGAGATGAGAATGTTAAGATGGACGTGTGGTGTGACGAGAATGGATAAAGTGAAAAATAAGTATATTAGAGAAAGTTTGAAAGTGGCGCCAGTGACTGAAAAGTTGAAAGGGAATCGTTTGTCTTGGTATGGTCATGTGAAGAGGAGGGATGAAACGCATGTTACTAAAAGAGTTATGAGTTTACATGTGGATGGATGGAGAGAGAGAGGGAGACCAAAGAAAAGATGGATGGATTGTGTGAAGAGTGATATGAAAGAAAAGGAAGTTAGTGATAGCATGACGAGTGACAGGGCAGAATGGAAGAATAAAACGTGTTGCGCCGACCTCAAATAACACGGGACAAGGGCAGGAAGATGATGATGATTTAAGAAACTATTACTTAGCACCTACTAGCGACCCAACCCAGCAACATCTCTCTCTCTCTCTGTCTAATGGTGAAAACCGTATGAAAATCCGTTCAGTAGTTTTTGAGTTTATCATGAACAGACAAACGCTGTGAGGGACTTTTTTTTAGGGTTCCGTACCCAAAGGATAAAAACGGGACCCTTTTGGCATCAGACTGTATCTCACGAACCGTGATAGCTAGACAGTTGAAATTTTCACAGATGATGTAATTCTGTTATCGCTTTGACAAAAAATACTAAAAACTTTGCTACGGACGGTACGGAACCCTGCGTGTGCGAGTCTCGACTCGCACTTGGCCGGTTTTTTTTTAATAATATATAAAGATAATCCATTTGTCATCATTCATCATCATCATCATTTCAGCCGAAAGACGTCCACTGCTGGACATAGGCCTCCCCCAAGTGTCGCCACAATGAACGGTCCTGTGCATCTCGCATCCATCGGACTCCCGCAACCGTTACCAAGTCATCGGTCCACCTTGTAGGAGGCCTTCCAACGCTACGTCTTCCGGTACGTGGCCGCCATTCCAGAACCTTTCGGCCCCAACGGCCATCTGTTCTGCGAGCAATGTGCCCTGCCCATTGCCATCCATTTGTAATTTCAATAAATATAACACTTGATACTCTTGATAGCATCGTTTCAAAGTCTAGATTATATTAGAAAAAACATAATTTTTTCCCATGAGAAAGCTATGACATTCAATAAGGAAATGTAGCTTGGCATGTGAGAAATTAATTCCCATTGTACACAGCCTGGTATTAATTGTTGGAGAGATTATGACAATGGTGTTGTTGAGGCAGCTAAATGAGTGGTAATTTTCTTGCTTAGAGACACCAGGAACTGATTATTTATTACTTAAAGTGTATTGTTGTTTTTACCCAATAGTCAAGGAAGGGTTATGTTTTTCGCGCGTATCTTATATCTAAAGAGAGAGCTTTAATAGCTTAGTAGAGAGCACTAGTTTCCCAATGGTAACGGCCCCGACTTAAGAGTTGTAGGTCACGGGTTCCAACCCAGCCAGGCGCATTACTTTGTGTAATTTAATTCATCATCACTGCTCTCAAAACTGTGATGTTAAACATAGTGACGATTCCAGCAGTCCTGGAACCTAAAATTCGGAGACATGTGACATCCACTAATTCGCACTGCACCCGCGTGGTGGATTACGGCCCATTCCCTCACCTAGAAAGAAAGACTGACTTCCTGTTTAGTGGAAACATTGCACACAAGGCTGATTTTTATCTTGCATAGTAGATTTGTAAAATAACATCTTTATTATCTCGCATCTTCCAAACGGCTGGATGGGTTACATAATCAAGGTATCGTTAGATTTGTCTCAAAAGTCCAAGTGTCCTTACATATTTAAAAAAAAATAAAAAAAATGGCGGATTTTTTTCCATTTGAAAATTATAAACCGAAAGAAAATAAATGGGCTGCGCCTGTTACAAAACTTAATATGCTGCCTCAATTGCCATTAAAATAAACTTTGCGGGTATTTAATAAGCCCAAACACGGCTAGGATACGTTGATTAATTACAGAGTTCCGTTGTCTATCTTCCGACTCCATCATCATCATTAGGCCACTTCGATGATACCATTTTCACCATAACTATTCAGAACCATTTCTTTTTTTGTGTTGTCATAGTCGCTTAAACTATCTTCATTGTGATATTTATGTGAGTATGAAGTTCCATTAGCCATTTCTAGTCTTCTTCATCAGTTCCACTTTATCAAATATTACGTTTTGACTGTACATGCTTGTATTCGATGAAAATACTGTTGCCTATGATATTTGAGGAGTTCCCTCGATTCCTCATGGATCCCATCATCAAAACTGGATATTGAAAAAAATGGAACCAATCTGGAAATATATCCTTTAAGAGGAAAAATTTTTTTGCAAATCGGTCCATGTACAATAGTTCTATAACCTCCTCCTTTTTTAAAGTTGGTTAAAAAAGAAAAGTAAAAGCCATTATTACAACATAGAGTTGTAAATGTATGTAATACATTTAGGTCAATGTATTAATTGTGGTTAAACTGAAGCAGATTATATATGGCAATAATGACAATTCTAAATACATTAAAATTAAATTACATACATTCTAGATAGCTTAGTTTTTATTTCATCTAAAATTACCTAGAATTTGAAACCATAGGCAATTGTGTATCATAATAAAGTAATTTAGAAATAATACCATATTAAATATGTTGTGAACTTACAAAATGCTGAACTTTCCTCATTTAAAATTGTTATGGAGAAGGAAAACAAGACTGAGGAAAATTATGGTTTCAACTTGGTATGTCATTGCTGGTTCAGTTCACGTTGTAAATATGTATGTATTTTAAATTGTTTTTATTTTTAGTTTGGAAATCAGCGTGAGGGATTTTCAGACTTTTATTTACTAGAACCACCTGTGTTCCTTCGATTGCACTTTGCTATCATTTTAGTAATTTTCTGTAGCAATCATTGCGGTCTGGTCATGTTCCATTGAACAAATTGTATCATTTAAGGGGGGTTAAATCATCACCACTGCGATACATGTCAGGTGCCCGAAGATATCATTCATGTGATGGTGAGGAGGAGCCTGTTACCAAATATTGATCTCCACAATGGTGGAATCAATATGATTCTGAGCCAGCCAATGTCCGAAGAAGCACAGAGTATTTACAAGTTCCTAAAACAATGTATGAAAGAGAGAAAGGATAGAGATAGCTGAGAATATGTGTACAGAGTGAGGAACTATATTTGGAGATGTGAGTAGGGGATAGAGTAGAGTAATAATAATATAATAATAATAATTTATTTATTCCACAGACAACAAAAGATCCATAGTGTTAGTAAACAATTGCCTTAAATGCCAATTGCGTAATGGGTGGCTTGCATTCTGCTATAGCAGCTTGCAAGATGCCCATTATGCTACAATAGGATTGATCCCATGAGGCTGGCATAGTCACTCAGAGTGCAATGAAGCCTCTAAATACTAGCTATAAAAAAAAACATTGTATACTGACTGATGATGATTGTCATTTGAAACATGAATGAGTTTTACAACTACAAATCTATCATCCATCCAACTACAGATTCAGATTCAGATTTATTTGTCAGATTTACAAATCTAGCATCCCTAGAACACAAAAGGCAATTGAAGGACACAGGTGGGTTTTACTCAGTAAAATACTGATACACGCAGGAGAACTCATTTGATGATTTTCGATCTCAAAAAAAGGGTTGATTCCAAGTACGAAACAACCTCCTAAGTCAACAGAATACAAACAGCCAGCAACTTTTACAGCTTAAACACAATTGTGTTTGCTTTCCTATCCTTTTACAGTTGAGCCAACATTGGCTATTCTGCCAGTATCAATTATGTACCACTCATAAAAAAAATATGCATTATATTTTGTGCATGAGTGGGCCAAATATGTCATTTGCCAGTATCAAATAGGTAGTTAGTTCTTTTTATGGCTAACAGGCAGGAAAGTGAGATTCGCCATAAATATCCTGATTAACACACATGTGGTGTTTATGATATCCATTTTAGTGTGATGATTAAATCAGTAGCTAAACTTTTCCTTATAATGCCAGCAAATTTTCAAGTTTGGCTTTGTTTAGATAAAGGGTAAATTACCCACATACAGTTGAATAGCAAAATAATTGGAAGCCTACATCAGATGATTATTATAGATAGATAGTATGTAGGTATGTCTGTGATTTCTGAAACTGCCGAACAGATTTTAATTAAATTTGGCATGCCTTGGATAGACCATGTCTTGGAATAGGATACTTTTTACCATGCGAGTATCTGCCGTCGTAATTAAAAAGGGCACAACTAACATATTTTTCTTTTATTTTTAAAACATCTTCAGACTCAGAAAAAAAAAATTGTTTCCAAATAGGTATTTACGCTAATACTTTAATCTAACGTGCTGATATGAGAATAATACGAAACAGGTCTACAAAATTCCATTTTGCAAACCTGTGTTTGTAGCAACCTATATATATATTTTTTTCTCTGTGTTAAATCTGCTATCAGTGTTTGATTTGCAAATTGGTGCGCCCCCATTGGGAACATCTCCTCATCATCTACTATATGTTGTCCTTTCGCTTAAGACACTTTACATAGCTACGCATCGTGAGCTGCGCTGCTAACGTATTCGGGTGCTTCTTTAGCTTCTCCCGGTATTTCATGGTTACGTTTTGAATTTCCTCCTTTACTGTGGGCATTTTCAGATATTCAGGAATTTCTTGGTTGGTCACATACCATGGGACATTGCTGATCGTTTGGAGTATTCTGTTTTACATTCTCTGCAACATATTAATGTACAAAAAAAGTTTTCTATGGCTTCTTTATCGAGTTTGAAAATTATTCAAATAACTTCTTGTCTTCTCAGTTAAGTTAGAATGAGAGTCAGAGTTTTACCGACTAAAATCCACACAGGTTCTTTTAGTTGCCCTTTGCGTTTAAGAACCGCCGTAACTCTTTCCGACAATCCCATAGCCCATGCACCCATGGTTTGTAGCAAACGTTTATTTGCAAATATAAAAACTAACATGTGACATGACAATACATGCATTGCTCACAATGTCTTAATTGTTTATTAGATTTTGAAACAAATTTTGCCTGACTTCACAGGTCTTTTGGTTGTAGAAGAAGCATGTTTCCTCACAATATTTTATACCACTGGACAACTACTAGTCTCATCTATACCTTCTTCTTTTCGTGTTGATGTTCTCAAACTAAATTTTTTCTGACCAGTATTGGGCTTCTATACCTATAACAGAGGTATGAGTTGACCCTTGGACCTATGCTCGGTTAGCTACGGTGTCTTTTAAGGAATACCGGGAATGAGGAATTAGGTACTTTCAATAGACTACACTATACTAGAGCATGTGTGCAAAAACGCACTAGCTTCTGATGTTTTAAAAGTGCCCACGATGGCCTATGTGAAATTAAAATATTTGAATTTTTAATTAGACATACATTATTTTCTTAATACAGTTACGTAGTCATTGATGATGGTCATGTTCTAAAACTTCTACAGGTCTACCTATCTACTGGAGTATGAGTTTCTGCACATAGTCTTATGTAGACCATTGTGCGTGGGCCATGGCGGCCAAACTTTGGTGGGCTTATTTCAACCAGACCATGTTTCTCCAAAAAACCGATTAGGCTTCCTAGGTTTTTCAGGGTGTCTATAAGGGAATTCAGGGATCCTAGGATAAAGTTCTACAGTTTGGTGATGGTTGTGTTGAGGCTTTTAAATTATTATAATATAGATTAAACTCACCTGTTTCCAAAGTTGGTTCTCCAAAACTCGGCAGCATCGCTCTTCGTGATACGGAACTGGTCGCCGGCAAATGTGCCGTTCGGAAACATCGCCTTCAACTCACTCAACATGTGACTGAACACCAAACTAAGCTTCGTTAGGTTACGGCGATAATGAGAGTTCTCATCAAACATCTTCTCTTTTCCTTCTTTAAACAATTTTATAGCCTGCTTACATTTCCTTATCAAATTAATTATAAATATGTTAAAATGTTCGTTGCTATTCAACGCCTGCATGTTGTCCTCGTACTTAGAGTATATAACACGCAAACGCTGATACGTATCCGGTAAAATGTCCAGGATAAACGGTGGACTGTTTTTCAAATTCATCTTATGATGCTGACACAGTTTCACCACTTTATCCATCAATTTCCAAGTCTTATCCAGTGTCCTTTTATCGGTCGCAAGTTTAGTGGGGCATACCGCGTCCGAGAACGCCCCGTGCAACTTCGAAAATATCGAAGATATATTTTTCTGTTGTGATTTGTGACGAGGGGCCGCCATATTGAAGAGTCCGATGACATACAAGTGAAAACAAGGTTTTTTAACACGACACTAAACTCAAAACACAAGCATCACTTAATTATAATGTTGTAGAGCGCGTGTCTTCTCATTATCACATAATCGAACCACATTTACGACACAAATAACACGCTATGCAACGATCGCCCACTGACACATCGGCGACGCGTATGACAATTTGACAAATAAATGAATGAATGAACCGAGTGTTGACCGAGTGACAGAAAAGAAAATAGGTTGGTTTGGAGGACGAGTTAGTGTTGCCATTTATGATATTAGTTTACCCCGATGCAACGTTGGTTTGAGTTTCTGGATTACTGTTGGATTTTATAAATATTGTAAGTTATGTCAAATAATATAAAATCTGACTTCCAATTGAACATCAATAACGAGATCTCCTTCATCCTGCCCTTACTCCATATTACTTGGGGTCGGCGCAACACGTCTTTTTCTTTCATTCCAATAATTTTTAATTGAACATTAATAACGAAATAATTAAGTAAAATACTAACATCCAATTTTCTGTGTAACCCATTCATCAGCATTACCTATCGTAAGTAATTTCAGTGGGAATGCTTTCTCAGTCAGTGGCGTATTATATATTTGAAAACACCTACTGAATACATACACAGCCATACTACCTAGTTTTATGCCTTTCCACCGCGTTTCACCTGGCCCCTACCCCCATTTTTTAAAATATTCATTTAGTTATAGGAATTGCTTTGTCAGCTTATGACAGATTGTAAAGCGAGGTGAGCTCAAATCCTTAGTACCCTACTTCACACTAGTTACATTTTCTAATAACGATAATTTACAGAGCAGCAAGCTAGAAGATTAAATTATTACTCCATCTGTATAAGTAGTTAACTAAACTTAAACAATCTTGATATGTCTTTTTATTTTAAAAAAATCGTATAAATAACATACAAAGATTATAAAAATTTTAGCCAACTTTTAGATAAAAGATATGTCAAGATTGTTTACGTTTAGTTAATTACCAAAAACAGATGGATTATAGTAGTAGTAATATCTTAAAAAATACGTCAGCACCTTCTTGTCACACGAATTTCAAGATATGGCCCATTTATTTGGCCTGAGGATAAACACGCTACTGCGTCCATTATAGGACAAAAGGCTCCCTCAAATGTCACCAGATCGACCAGCCTGGATATTTCATTAATTACTTCAATTGTATAAAATTGTGTTGAGTCATTTTCAATACAATTTTGATCATGACAGTCTTATAGAAGGGTTAATAGTCATGTGATTTATTATTTATGTTATTAATCAACTCAACAAATTAGCTGAATTTGGTTCATATGTTAAATTATATCACTTTTACCATTCATTTATTAATGTGTGTCGTTCAAGTTTTGTTTTTGGTTAAATCATGTCTGAATATTTATTGACTTTCATTTCAAATCCTTCAATTTTTCCATTTTCGTAGATTATATTTTGAACTTGGCAATATTGCTGGTACAACGTTATGATATTGCTCACAACTAAAATTTATTGCACTTGATTTTGTAATTTATACTTTTTTCTCATAAATTGTCTTTAAAATATAAGAAATGCTAAGTTTGATTGTGTGTTACTATATACTTTTTTTTCATATTCAATAGCGATAACTAAACGCTTTGGATTTGTGCTGCTATCTTGTGACAAATTATTGAAACTTATTCGTAGCAGTTTTCCATTTTTTGAACAGATGGCGCTACTATCTACAATGAGTAGACAGTTCTTACAAAAACACATAGATGTCATTAAAACCAGTTTTTGTCAGAAACTTTTTATTTCGGCTCGATTTTTTTAGTAGCGACAATAATATTAATACAATAGCTTCCATTAACATGAGGCATATATTTGACCGTGGTAACAAAAAGAATGATAGTTATTTTAAGAGTAAAATATTTTATTCTTCTTCTTCTTCCTCTTCAGTGGCTTCAGTCGTGGTGGTAGTTCGTTTCTTGCTCTTCCTTTTGCGACTGTGCCTCTTGCCTTTCTTGCTGGTCCTGAGTAAAAAAATAAAAGATTATAAAATGTATTACAATAAGCATGTGAAGCGACTGCTGGGTACGTGTCGCTACGCAGTGGGTTCTTGCAGAAGGGAAGCGCCGTCTAGGCCAATCCAAGAAGCTGTGACGAGATGATCTAGACCCATAACACGAGGACTGGTTTGAGACTACGTAAGGAGAAGTATGTCTAGAAGGATTTGGAGAAGATCTTTGCACAGCAGTGGGGCTTTTTTTTAAATTATATAAACTTGTGCTTGACTGCGATCCCACCTGATGGCAAGCAGTGATACAAACGTTGATTGTGAATCGCACTACTTTTTTAAGAGCCTATTCACTTTAGCCAACAAAATGAAATAAAATAAAAAGAGAACTAGTAAGGTTTATCTCAGTTTTACTGACTGACTACTTTTCAACCTACTGCTGTTACAGTTTCTACATCATCTTCATCATCATCATTTCAGCCGAAAGACGTCCACTGTTGGACATAGGCCTCCCCAACTGTTGCCACAATGAACGGTCCGTCCCGCATCCATCTGATTCCCGTAACCCTTACCAGGTCATCGGTCCACCTTGTAGGTGGCCTTCCAACGTTACATCTTCCGGTATTTTCTACACACATAGTATTATTATATAAAATAATTGCAATTTGTTATGATACAACTCACCTTAACGTTGAATCAACAGGGCACATAAGTGCATACATATGAGGAAAGATAGATAAGGAGGTTTCATTGCATTACTAGTGCAGTAGGATGCAAACATAGGTAATATTTATTAAGTAGGGGGTGATTCAAGAACAGGAGGAGGGAGGAAGAAGTTTACGGAAAGAGACATTTATTATTTCAACGAAATGAGGTCTAATACGAGGCATACGTACGCCTTCAAGTCATGAAGTAGACTCCACCAGATAAAATTAATCGAAAGAATATGTTTCACGAAAATAAAACCAGTAAGTTAGTAAGATATTTAAAACATTTAAAAACTAACTCTCATTGGAATGAAGCAGGTAATGTTGCATTGTCAAGAGAATATAGCAAAGATTATAAGGCTAACACTGAAGAATTTCAAGAAACAATGATTTAATTTTACAGTACAGAATGTCTAGAGACTAACACTCATTGGTATGAATTAAAAAATAATGCTGATTTGACAAGACAAAACAGTGAAGACTGTAAGGCTAAAATTGAAGAATTTCAAGAAAAATTGGTGTAAGTTTAAGGTCTAGAACTGTCAGAAGTTAACATACAATGGAAGAATTATGAGGCTGAAACTGAAAAAAATAAGAAATAATAATCTAGAAAACCAATAGCTACATAAGTATTACTAACTACATTAATTTATTTACAAACAGATATTTAAATAGTCCAGTTAATCACAGAACACATTCGAAAAATTTACTTTTCATTCTCCGGGCAAGAAGTCTTTTCATATGCATTGAATTTCAAAATGGATCCTTTGACTCCCACTAGCACATTATCTGCTGAATCCATTGCAAATGAATTTACTCCAGAGATTCCAAAGGAACCCAGACGCCTTGCACTCGTATTTTCAGGATCAACTACATATAAGTTACTATTCTCATCCATAGCGAAGACTTCATCAGATCGACTGACAAAAACCCCCGTCATTTTATCACTGGGTAAACCTTTGATTTTGATTGGTACCGTGTTTCCACTCTTTAAAATATACGAGGTCTTTGTCGCTACGAAATACAAATTATTTCTTGGGTCCACAGTCAAACCATGACCATTTGGTATAGCCGAAAATGTTTCTTGCTTTTGACCTTCATTCGTGATTTTGTGGACTCGGTTTTGTGGCCAGGTTGCAATGTACATTGCACTGCCATCGCTGTTCACTGCTATATACATTACGTCTTCACCTAAAGCTGTATACAGTTCAATAGAGCTGTCATCTTTGTACTTATAGACACCGTTATCAGTGGCTAAATACACAATGTCGTTTAGGTTATCAACGCAAGTCGATTGACCGAGTCCGGCAACTTTTATGATTTCGAATTCACCGCTCGGGTGCATGACTTGGAGACTCATCTTCATTTCGTCACTGATGAGAGTGAAGAAGACCTTGCCAGTCTTCCAGTGAATGCTCATGTCTGCTGGTATGCCTGTCACGTTCCTTTGTTCTTCTAAAGAGTAGTGGAAGTTGTTGAAATTGAGGAGGCTGGCACAGAAAGTGGCTCTGGTTTTCTGTTGCGCAAGTCCTTGTCTTGTCATTACTGGGTTTGCATTGATTGTTGTCACTACTGACAAAAGTACTAGTATTAGCTTCTCCATCTGAAATTGAAAAAGGCACTGTTATCATTTTAGTCTGTACGCATTTAATAGGTAAATGAAAATGAAGGTGTGACAATGTATATAGGTAATAGGTAATAAGTACCTAATTAAAATATTAGGAGTATTAAATGATGGCATCGGGAGACGCAGGACGGCATTTTTGGCCACCGTAGCCGTAGGTGCGAGCTTGTGGACGGTGGGCTATGGGTAGCTCACCATTCGGGCGTCCTGTAAAGACCAAAGCTGGGTCGAAGTCGCGTTGTATTTCGCGCACGTCTCGAAGAGATGTCAGCAAAATCGACGGAGCCAGTTAAGGGCTGACGCCTGCCAGGACTGCGGATTGCTCGAAGGAGTTTCAGTAGCCCTCAAAAAAGGGCAACTGAAGGAACACAATCGGTTTTAATCAGTCAGAAAGGAGTAGGAGGAGTCGATATGAAATTAAACGATAGTGACATTGGAAGTTTAATTGACTAGTGAAAAGAGAGTTTTTGGCGGAATTTCTCCTAGTGGAAACTGTGATTTAAAATTGGTGTAATTTTGTATCTCAAGTGTCTGCACAACTGGATAATATGTGGAATCATTGAAACAGGCGCAATCTCGGTAAAATGGAGCTCAGAATTTTATTGTAGTATCAACTACCTCGGTGAAGTTTACCGAGAAGGGTAACTTGATACATTTGCTGCCAAATACTACAAAACCATTGGAATGTGAACCTCCATCTACACTATTATAATAAAGGGGTAAAGTTTGTTTTTTGTTTGTAGGAGGTAATCTCTGAAAGTATTGGTCCGATCGCGAAATTTTTCTTCGATAGATAGCTGCTTTATTACTGAGTGACATAGGCTATATTTTATGTAAGCGGGCGAAGCTGCGGGCAAAAGCTAGTAAGTATTTATATATAACGCTAAACAAATTAACTGAGTATTCATATTCACGAAGGCTTACTATAAGCAAAAAAAAAAAAAACAAAAAAAAATTACTAGTAAAAGTTTCGCGAAGCCAGAAAAAAAATCAGAACAATCAAGATCAAGCCTGCTAATTAATTGACGTAGTCACAACCTATCCTAATCAACTAAAGGAGAATACGGAGACAAATGCCTTTCGATGATGAAAATAGAAACTCCAATATAATTAATTAATGGAAATTGTTCATATTCATTAAAGTGGCTTGTTTACTTAAACAAGTGCAAGTGCTTGTTTACTTAAGCATGGAATTCCAGTAAAAGCTGATAAGGGAAACAAAAATTTTATTTCAGTAATAAGATATATTTTATCTTTTGCTAGGATGTTTTTCTTTCCAATAATTTCAGTTTGTTGTTGTGAGATCATACTATCTTTGTTTCTATTACTGTACTAGCAACAAGCTTCACCTTTGCATGTGTCATCACACATCATAATCACCATTTCAGCCGAAAGACATCCACTGTTGGACATGGCCCTCCCCAAGTGTCATCACAATAATATAATAGACTTAATCGAAAATCTCCTATTTTATGCATGCAATTTACTGTTTTTCGTCACTAGTGCGGAGATGTTTGCGAGGTTGCACCCGCCATAATTTATTACATTTATCGTATCAAGCTGGGCGCTAAGCGAAATCACGCGTTAACTCCCGCTTATTTATATATTCGTAAGTGTACTGAAAAACATCGTTTGATACACGTGGAAATTTGTCAATGCAGCACTCGGCTCCACACAAACTTTCTCCGCTTGTATCAAAATGTACTATTTCTCTTTCTTATTTCCATATTCAAACTGAATTTACTGCTACGTAGTGGCACGTGTAACAATCCATGATTTCCGCAAGGTAGGTAAACCCGAGATAGAGCCATACAATTTCAATTATACACATTGTTAATTTTCTCGGCGAAGCTTACGCGGTGAAAATTTTATGCTTGAATGTTTCCATAATGTTTTCCCCTACCTTCCCTTTTCCGTAAGGATCTTGCGTTTCATGATTTAATTTAATTTTAATAGATTCTTTTGCAATCTTAGCAGATCAGTGGAAATTGGCAAAGTAAAAAAGAAGAAGATTATATTATAAAGTAGACTTAAGTTCCTGTATAAAGGCTAGTAACTGTTTTTGTGCATTTAACATAATCAGCCTTATATTGGTTGCACTAGGAAGGAAGTTAGTGATAGCATGACGAGTGACAGGGCAGAATGGAAGAAAAAAACGTGTTGCGCCGACCCCAAATAATACGGGACAAGGGCAGGAAGATGATGATGAATGGTATCACTGATGGAATGGGACTCAAACCTCCTATCTAAGAGAGAGCCGTAATCTACCACGCGGGCCCAATGCGGGTTCGTGGATGTCACATATTTTCTAAGTTTTTGGTTGTAGAACATGCCTGTTTCTGCAACTTTTCATGTTTTCCTTCGCCGTTTTGAGAGCAGTGGTGATGAAATAAATTACACAAAATAATGCGCCTGACTGGGTTTGAACCCGCGACCTACAACTTGTAAATCGGGGCCGTTACCACTCGGCTACCACTGCTCTCTCTTATGAATTATACTTTATTCTATTCTATTAAAATCAAACTTTACGAACTGAAAATTATGATGATAAAATTTTTTCCAGATCCTGAATGTCAGCTTTGAGTCTTTGGAATTATTTAAGATTGAGATAAGGTCTTTTTTTTTGGAGTTTATAAATTATTAAATGTCTTCTCCTGCTCTAGGGTGAAGCAGACTTTTAATGACTAGGTATATCTCTCCTGTGTCCTTCGCTGCTCTTTGCGTTCTAGGATCACAATAACTCTTTCAAATGTTTCTTTGAAGCCGAAACGCTTATATAAAGTGTTCTCTTGGGAAATATTCTTAATAAAGTATGGACTGGGCTTGCTTTGTATATTTTTTACGGTATTTAATTTTAACAATTGACAGACGGATTGGACATAATAATTATGACTTTTATTTTACAGAAGAATATGAAAAGGGATGTCACTCATTAAAATATATTTAAAAAGAAACTTTGTTGAGGCGAATAAGCACAACCAAAGCAACTGAAGATAGATCGATACCGCCAACGCATAAAATTATAATATATTTTTTTAATAAACTTGTTTTATACGCCATTATTTTCAGTATAAGCGAAACCTGAATATGGTTTGTTCAGAATCAGTAACTGAATCGATTCCAAAAATTTTTACACCATGTTATATTTTTTTAACCAAAAATATTTAAAAGGTCACAAGTTGGACACCACCGTCACAGTACACACTATGTACACACGACACCTATATATATATATATATGTTTTTATAGTATTTTGAGACCACAAAAGTTTCTTTTGGTAATTGTTCTTTATTACCTTGTTCCTTGAAGTCCCAAAATACTACTAAAAAAATAATTAAAGATGGAAGTTGGAACTGCGGTCCCGATCTAAAGAGCTCCACGACCCGTTTTTAGTTAGCACTCCCTAAGCTAATAAACTCTTAATATATTTAACAGATATAAATACCTTTCTTTCACGAATTATTCCAACTGATCACAACACAACTTCACGACCTATTCCGGGGCAGACATCTCCAAGCGCACTGACAACAGAATTATCTGTAACTTTATATATAACCGTTGTATTATCATTCTTATTGTACAGACGTTTATACTTAAACAATAAACATTATACTCAACAATAGTAAACAGCATATTTCTCTGATTATGCTCATGATTACTCAATCTATAAGGAAATGTGTGAGTTGTTAGGTATTCCATTTTGTTCATTGTCATCGTGGACAGTTATTATTGTGGCTTTCAGAGCGTTAGACGTGTGGTTTTAAACACCGTCATTATCAGCTACGTTCAAGAAAAAAATAATAGTACTTAATTAGTTAAATAAAGTCCGCAGCAAAGTGCTAAGCAGCAGTTTAGCTAGACACAAAGGGGCCCCGTGTAATAAAAAATTGGGGGGCCCTGTATAATAAAATGGGGCAACCGCTTTTTACACCCACTGCGGCTAAAGTCCAAAAGGGATATTTTATTTATTATGAAATAGGCGCAATTAGCACTGGATTGCATAGCAAGTAACTTTGAGAGCCTTTCATCAATAAGAATTTGGGTTTTTGGTCTACGTTTGAATAAAAAAAATCGATAAGTCGAGGCCCCTGAGGTCTTATCATTGATACAGCTGATACTTCGGTAGCTACGTCCCTGGTGCTAAGCTAACACATCAAGAATACCGTGTCAAATCTCACCAATTAATTTTAATGTTTTGAGTTCTTCTGTCTGCTGATATTTCATTGAATGCTCCATCACGGTCTTAATCTTGGACTGTTTTATTGTTATGGTAAGCCCTCCTAGCACGTCTCGTAGTCTCGTTCTTTTTCAATTTAATGATCAACTCAAAAACATTGATTTTAAATAAACCATTTACACTTTTGAATGGTCAAAAAGTCGGTCTGAAAAATGATGCTATTTGTACATTTCAAAGCGTAGATCTCCGTAGAGATCTACGTTTTGGAATGTAAAGAAAGAAAGAAAGAAATCATGCTGTTATATGTATTATTATTATTATATCTTGCCAGATACTAAGACTTAAGGGGATGAAATGGGGGTTCAAATTTTGTTTGGGGAAACCTATATTCGCGCGAGTGAAGCCACTGGTAGAAGTTAGTATGTTATTTTTACAAATTTCACACAACGCAATCTAGTCCCGAACTAAGCAGAGCTTGTGCTATGAGTACTAGACAACTTATAAACATTACTTATATATTTCTAAATTTGTACATACAAATTATAGATATACACCCAGACACAGAAAAAATGGGCCTTAATTAGTTTAAACTGACGAAAAAATTTACGTGTAAAAGTGTATTTACAAACCTACTTACAAAATAAATATAATTTATCATTTAAACGATCATGCTCATCACACAAATATTTGTCTTGGGTGGGTATCGAACCCACGACCCCTGGCATAGCAGTCAGGGCCAGTAACCACTAGACCAACAGGCCAGCCTACAGCCAGTATGTTATAACATTAGTCTAGTCATCATAAGAACCTGGTCTACATGTCATTTACCCTCAAAATTTCCACTTTCCACCCTCAAGATCCATCGATTTAGAATATAACTTTAATGACGATGTTGATATTGACGTTAACTCCATTGATAAATGGATGGGTGGCCCCTCACGGATCTGGACGGAGACAGGTAACTTTAATCACGTATTTGTCAGGTGGTCGCTTTCACCAGTATGAAGCATAGTAACCTTTGGAATATAGTAAATATTTAAGGATCTATAGCTTCTGCCTTCTCTCTGCTTCTTCTTTTTTTTATTTATCTACATGGTGCTCACATAATAAAGCGATAAGAAATATTTAACCAAGATTGATGTAACTCATGTTTTTTTTTAAAAAAGGTGGGTAAATCATCTAATGACAAATCCAGGGTGGAGCGAGAGATAGTGTCAGACTTTTACTGACTAAAAACCCACTCCTGTTCCCTCTTTGCCTTCATCCCGGGGCACGGGGCTTCGCTTTCACAAGACCCGTGGCCCCAGTAGGCTTCGACCCTGCTGGGCCCCTACGGTTTCGCTGACATCTCCTTGAGCGCGCGCTAACACTACGTGCCGTCGACAACTTGAGCTCGGTCCGGACGGTTACCAGACGATGGAACGGCGAGCCACTCATTGCTCGCCGTCCGCAAGCCCACGCCTACGGTGGTCGGAAATCGGGATCGGAATCCCGGCGGTGGTTAGGGTGGTTAGCATTACTGCTTCGCAGAAGGAGGCGACCACCTGCTACTCCTCCTCGCTCCGGACCATGGCCTGTACCAATGACCGGCGCGAGAGATCACTGCCGCCGATCGCCCCCACGAGGACACGGCGTTGCTCTGCCCAAGCTGGGCACATCTCCACCGTATGCTCCACCGTGTCCTCCGGGCGTTCCACACTGTCGCTACACCCGGTCGTGTCTTCCGCACGAATCCGGTGCAGGAACCTCCCGAACTTACCATGTCCGGTGAGGACCTGCGTCATGCGGTAGGTTTCTTTTTTTTTTTTCGGTGGGAAAATCATCTTATGACATCCCCCGCTCTTGGGCGGGGCGGGAGATAGTGTCAGACCTTTACTGACTAAAAACCCACTCCTGTTCCTTCGTTGCCTTACGTACCAGGGCCGAGTCTTCCTTTCAAAATCAGACCCTTGGCCCCAGTAGGCTTCGACCCTGCTGGGCCCCTACAGTTGCTGACATCTCCTTGAGGCGCGCTTGGAACAGCACGCGCCGTTGACTTGGGCTTGGTCCGGACGGTTACCGGACGGTCGGACGGCAAGCAACCCATTGCTCGCCATCCGCAAGCCCGCGCCTACGGTGGCCGGAAATCGGGATCGGAATCCCGGCGGCGGTTGGGGCGCGAGGACCGCTGCCTCACGCGATCGGCCGCCTCCTTTGCTAGCATTACTGCTTCGCAGAAGGAGGCGACCGCCTGCCACTCCTCCTCGCTTCGGACCATGGCCTGTACCAACCGCTATCACTTTTCTTTCATACCACTTCTCACACAATCCATCCATCTTTTCTTTGGCCTCCCTCTCCCTCTCCATCCATCCACATGTAAACTCATAACTTTTTTAGCAACATGCGTTTCATCCCTCCTCTTTACATGACCATACCAAGACAAACGATATAAGATTAAATAAATAATGATAATGAAAAGCCCAAAAATTTTACTTCGTCAGCCGCCATTTTCCATATGACAAAAACTTATAACACTCTTTAAAGAAAAATGTCGTCCCATTCATTTCATGCTTACATCTCGCATAAACTGTTCTTTTCATCATCTAAGTAAGGTTTAGGAGACATCATATTTCATCAGTCCATGTCATACCAGGTAATGAATGGATCTCGATTCATATGTCATTTCATCTTAAAGAAAAACCAAATCTATCTTCTAAGGGGTAAGTTTGAGAATCATCTGGCAATGGAACTGTATATAGTACAGGAGCTAGTATATTTTGAACTATAGTAGTAGTTGTAGTTGAAGTGGGTTTTGAACACATTTTCAAAGGTTAGACAGGTTTAATAATATTGGTGGATACTTAGTATTATGTCCTAAAGTTGACCTTCCAACTTTCTTGATTTATAGAAATGTGGACAGTCGTTTAGATTCTTGTATTGTCATATATTGACTTTCAGTTACTTCTTAGGTTTATAGTGCGCCTTGATTTCGTTATAATATTTTTTATAGTAATCCAATAATATTATTACCAAGGGCGGATTCAGGGTTTTTTTTTCTGGGGGAGGCACAAGGGGAGGCCAGGCAAAAAAAAAATCAACAATAACTTGAAGTATCATACGTCTTCAAGTTTATTTCAATAAATTTTTATTAATATTTTCACCACCCTGATAATTTGATTTTCTTCTAAGTATGTACTTTGATGGAATATGCACGGTACAAAAAATACCGTCAGGGGAGGGGACGGCACGTCTCCCTGTGTCTCCCCCCCCCCCCCCCCGTTTAAATCCGCCCTTGATTATTACAATAGGCACCTAAGACAAACTAAGGTAAGACACTACTGTTTTCAATCTGTTTATATACAGTGTAACGCTTCTTGTTCCAACTTATTTATTTAGACTTATAATATAGTGGCCTACAACATTTCATGAGTGTCTTAAGAGGAGAAGTCTTAGAAATTCTCGAGTTTTCTCTACTATAATATGCATGTATTTATTATATTATACAACCTTTCTCATGAATCGTTCTGTCTATTGGTGAAAACGGAATAGAAATCCGTTCTGCCCCCTAGCCAAGTTACAACCGTTTCATTTCAATTGTCTTTTCAAGATCGCCTCGAGTCGGTCACGCCTCCAATTCCTTTGTTCTGATGTCATCTCAACGCTCAGTCATGTGGTCAGAACTTAGGAATAGGAAGCGTGACTGACTGAGCGTGAGCTGACTCGAGGCGATTAACGAAAAGAGAATCGAAACGAAACGGTTGTAACTTGGCTAGGGGGGCAGTTCTTTTTGAGTTTATCGCAAACAGATACATGAGATGGCGGGCTTTGTTATGAAATATATGTAAGGATTAGGATGCACAATTCTCGTGATGGCCCAGTGGTTAAGGCACCTGCCTCTCATGCATGAGGTTGCAGGTTTGAAACCGAGCAAGTACTTATATGATTTTTTAAATTCATATGTACTTTTCTAAGTTTATCTAGGATACTACTGGCATCTCGTACCTCGGAAAGCATGTAAAGCTATTTGTGCCGGTTGTCATTCATAGATCTTTGACGTTCTTTACAGCTAGTCTGAAGCCAAAAAGTCTGATTGTCAGTTTATTCAAGGAGTATCATTTTGCCCAGTAACTGGGTTGTGGAGGTCTGATAGGCAGTCGCTCGATGTAAAAAACAGGTATTCAGCCGCTGGAAGCCGAACCCAAGCTAGTAGGGAAAAGACTAGAGAGATAATTGATGAAGGATGCACAAAGCTACAAAGATGCACTTAAAGCCGTGTACGACGTACGAACACGAACATAGCGAACACAAACATCAAACTTACCGTAGGCGTGGGCTTGCGGACGGTGAGCAATGGGTAGTTCGCCGTCCCACCGTCCGGACCGAGCCCAAGTCGTCGACGGCGCGAATTGTTTCACGCGCGCCTCAAGGAGATGTCAGCAACTGTAGGGGGTCTATCAGGGTCGAAGCCTACTGGGGCCAATGGTCTGATTCTAAAAGGAAGACTCGGCCCTGGTAAAAGGCAAGGAAGGAACAGGAGTGGGTTTTTAGTCAGTAAAGTCTGACACTATCTCCCGCTCCGCCCAAGAGTGGGATTTGTCATTAGATGATTTTCCCATCGGAAAAAAAAACATTTGGTTTATTTGTATGGACGGCATATTCGAACACGAATGCGAACATAGTTCGAATCGAGTCCGCGCACAACAGTCATGAACTCTCTTAATAGTATGGCGGCGGCGTCGTTGGAATTGGTCGATTGTGAAGTAAAAAAGAAAGAAAGAAAAAGAGTTTATTTATTTATGACTGGCCTGTTAGTCTAGTGGTTAGTGGCCCTGACTGCTATGCCGGAGGTCGTGGGTTCGATTCCCACCCAGGACAAATGTTTGTGTGATCATTTGTTCTGTGTCTGGGTGTAATTTATCTATATATGTATGTATTTAGAAATATATAAGTATGTTTATCAGTTGTCTAGTACCCATAACACAAGCTCTGCTTAGCTTGGGACTAGACGGCGTTGTGTGATGGTCGTGGAATATTATTATATATATTATTATTATTATATATTATATTTACGTCAAACATGGCGCATACCTTAAAAATAAAAACAAATAACAACAACGACTTATAATATAAGTGGTAGGATATGCGTCACATCCGCGCAAAACGGCCAGCGTTCATCAAAATGCTGGGGCTCGTGTAAGACAGAGCCTCTGTTGAGACGTTAATCGGCACTGAATAAACAAACCAAAAACATAGCATAGCATAGTCGGCCTTATCATGTTCCCACTGTTGGGACTCAGGCCTCCTCTCTAGGAGAGGGAATGGGCCGTAATCCACCACGCGTGCCCGCGAGTTGGTGGATGACACATGTCTTCGAATTTTGACCAAAAACATGAATAACAATAAACCATTACATATACGTAAAGGGGTACAAAAATAAAAACAACAAAACACAGTTGGCAAAAAAACATTGACGTAGTCGATTATATTATAGTCGATCGATAAACGATCAACTTAAAACTAAAATTGTCAATGCGCAGTCACAAAGACATATTTTGAGTCTGTGGTAACAAAAAAAGATGGCTGATCGATGAATCACGTAATAATAATAATAAATAATATCACAGCAGCAAGGTTACGTAATTTAAGTAAAAAACTGGATTCCTGACCTACGCAACTGTTCGTATTGATTCATGTTCTTCATGAATCAATGCGAACAGTTGTGCACGAACGAACACTGTCCATAGAGAAAATACTAATAGGATCGCCGCAAACAGGTTTGACGAACAGAGTGTTCGATGTTCGTAAGTGTGCAACGCAACAAAATTGTTCATTCGTGCCTACACGGATAATAATGCCTTGGGCATATTCAACTGGTTAACGAAGGGTGCTGATGAGATGATATGGTAGGTTATCATTAGATGTACTTAATACTTCTATATGGATGAGAAAGCTTAAAATTGTCGCGAGTAGTACTTGCGCGTCTGGATCTTATTCTATTACTCGCAGATAGGTCTTGTTCATTTCCTTTGCAATCATTGAAGTATACCTACTCATCATATTGTAGGAGATAAAGAGTACAAACATATAAAGTCACATACATAGCATAACATAATAAATAGCATAAAACTCCTGTTCCTTCATTGCCTTTCGTACCAGGGCCGAGTCTTTCTTTCAGAAGCAGACCCTTGGCCCCAGTAGGCTTCGACCCTGATGGGCCCTTACGTTTTGCTGACATCTCCTACAGGCGCGCGTAGAACAGTACGGGCTGTCGTCGACAGCCGACAACCGTCCGGTCGAACGGCGAGCTACACATTGCTCGCCGTCCGCAAGCCCACGGCTACGGTCACCGGATATCGGGATCGGGTTCCCGGCGGCTGGGGCGTGAGGGCCGCGCCCTCGCGAGTGCAAGTGCAGCCGCCTCCTTAGCTAGCATTACTGCTTCGCAGAAGGAGGCGACCACCTGCCACTCCTCCTCGCTTGGAACCATGGTTTGCCGCCCATCTAGAGTACGGTTTTCATGCTTTTGACCCACTAGAGATGTAGAGTTTGACATGGCTGCTATAGAAACACGAAAAAAAAATAGAAAACATAATTTGGCACTAAAAGTCCGCCATTTTATTTAGACAAATCTATTGACTCTTAACAAACTAAAATGCAACAAATCGTTTAGGCTTTACGGTGTGCCAAAGAAATATACATACATACACTCGAAAAACTTGTCACTACACAACTAACATAATAAGGCTTAATAATACGCCAGAATCCTTTGACCGACTTGCCCGTTTTTGTACGAAAAGGTACGTATGATGTTGGGCAAAGGTTAGTAGAAACTTTGGCGACAGTCTGCACATATGAGACTATTGTTGGGTAAGTTTGTAAGAGCAAAAACTGAGACATGTTGCTTTCGACTTCACTTGTAAGTGGGTCGACAATGATGATGACACGGCTTCATATCTGTCGTTTGCTGTAAATATTTTGATGCGGTTACCAGATATCGGAAAGGTAAGTAAAAAAACTCGCGCTCGGTGCTGAGATAGGAGCCTTCTTGGCCTCGCACTGGTCTTTTATTTAATATTATTTTCTATTATTATTTTTAAGTTAAGTATGTATAGACTAAGTAGTTACTTTTTATTTTATCGTTGTTTGTCCTGTGCGAGTCTCAAATAAATGTTTTCTTTCTTTCTTTTTCTTTCACTAAGGGCTCCGTACAAACTTACCTATGTAAATAATTCAATACCCGAATGGAATCCAGATATCCACATACAGTGGCGGATTAAGCCAGTGCGGGGCTTGTAGCAAATTCGATCTCATCATCATCATCATCATCATCTTCCTGCCCTTGTCCCGTGTTATTCGGGGTCGGCGCAACACGTTTTTTTCTTCCATTCTGCCCTGTCACTCGTCATACCATCACTAACTTCCTTTTCTTTCATATCACTCTTCACACAATAGGGTCTTTTAGGGTACAACATATTTTGTGTGCATGTTTAAATTACAATGGACACCGATAACCCCGTGGATTACTTGGAGGAAAGTCTGAAGTAAATTGGTTATCACATTCAAAGAAATCAGCTGTATTTGTATTTTAAAATAAATATATTTTGTCTAGATTTTTATGGCATTCAAGTACAGAATGCTCGAACTCGCGAAATGCGCAGAGCCTGTAGCATTTGCTACTCTTCCTACATGATGGCTAATCCGCCATTGTCCACATATTATATATTCATAACTCTTTTAATAATAAACAAAAAATCGGGTGACGATGTTTTTTATATATTCCTTTTAGCCACTGACATATTAATTAATAATTGCTGTCCGTAATAACGGATTAATTGCGTCAGCCCTAGGCAAGTACGCAGTAACTACGTTCGTCAGTAACTTTTGGCGCCTTAATGCCTAATTAAGTATTTACATAAAAAACCAACGCCACATACTAGACGACTTTTTTATAGAATACCAGATTTTAATACGGCTTCACCCGTGTGACTGGTTGTGCCCAAAGAATCCCAAAAGAACATACTACAGTGATAAAAAGTAGTATCTTATATCTTAATCTGGGTCACGGTCTATCCTTGTGAAGAACTTTCTATGAATCCGTTCACCACGGCCCTGGAATGCAAAGAGCTACTAAAGAAACACAGGTGGGTTTTAATCAGTAAAAGTCTGACACTCTCTGTTATCTCACCGAGAGTGAGAGATTTGATGATTTTTCACAGAAAAAAAAACACGATAAGGTAACAAATAAACGGACGAATTTACTTTCGCATTGTCAACATCGTCTACCGGTGTGCCAAGTTTCATTCAAACCTATTCATCCGTTAAGATGTGAACAGTTAACAAACAGACATAAAAAGTTACTTTTGCATTTAAAATATCAGTACGGATACAAAAGAGATTTTTTTAACCATCAAGAACAAAACTCTAATTATACTCCTTTGTCTAAGTTTGAGACTGACAGTGAAAAATAATAACAATACAACATATATTGTTAATCCTGTGTGGGCGGTAAGGTCAACGCACACGAGCTACCGACCACAGCCACAAAACGCTGCCTCCATATTTCCTGTAGTTTTCATACATTTTATATGGACTCGCCGCACACGGTTGACGCCGGTGGCCGCCACGTGCTTCAAATCGTCGTTACTCGCTTTTTGTGGCCCGCCCCGGCTACTAAACACTGATACAAAATGTTGCTGAGTGCTGCATTGCAAGCAGGCTGGATTGTGAATCGTTGCTCCAAGCTTTCTACCTCAGTGTTGGGCTTGTGGATATTTAGTATACTAAGTGTTTTAAGTATTTATTTTTTATTTATTTGTTGTTTCTAACATTTTGAGTCTTTGTTACTTATAAAATAAATAAATAAAAATACCTCCACATAGCACTTACGCATTTAAACCTTCTTCGTCAGTTCAAGGAGTTCAATATGATACTGCGCGCATGGGTAAAAACAAGTAGCGGCTACCGGCCACTATAGTGGCTGTCGCGCACTTCAGCTACCATTGTGGCCGCTCCTAACATCTCCTGGCGGCGTTTCTGTCTGTTATGTTTGGCCCGTGTGCGCCGATCCGTAGATCTAAGCTTATTATTAACGGCCTTGGCAACAGATTGACTAAATATAGACGTATTGAGACACGGACCTTTATTAGATGGAGATTTTTTGATCTTATCACGTTTAAAATTATAATATCACGAGCTGTCCTGCTTCTTTAGTTATTGCTCTGCTTTCGTGGCTCATTGCGTGATGTTATAGAGCAATAGGAACATTTTGTACCTAATAACATGTAAACTAAAAGTTATCAAACTTCTAAAATAAGAGAATGATAAAACTAAAAAAATATATGATGAAAACTTCCACCGAAAATTGGTTTGAACGAGATCTAGTAAGTAGTTTATTTTTTAATACGTCATAAATCGTAAACCGCAATTTACCTTTCAAGTTTGTACGGAAGTGTGCAAGTCCAACTCGCACTTGCTCAGTTTTTTTCAATAATCGTATCTTTTCTATATAAAAAAAATCTTTCAATTTAATATCTCTGAACTGAAGCGAACTTCGTTACAACTTGATTTCCTCATACAAAACGAAACAAAATAGAAATATAAGAATATATATAATATAGAATACTATTTGAATATTCCACAAGTTTAGATTAAATTTCACCAATGCAGGATTTGAATGGAAAAATATAAGTTTTATTTATTTGTTAGGAGCTTCGGGGATTAGGGATGGGCAAATATCGATGAACATGGAATCGACACAGACTCGAGAAAATTTCTATAAATCGTTGTTTTTGTTTTAACTCCAATGTCTGAACAACATTTTGTCAAAGTTGAGTATTTGTCACGCTCTACCTTAGCCTTAAAATATGTCAAATTTTGGCGTTTCAGTAAAGTTTAAGGTGTTCTTGAACTCCAATTCTTGATTAAGAAACCAGCTCAATTTTTTTTAAATCAAAATTTTAAAACATAATTCTTAAAATCTATTTTCTTCGTTTATTTTAATCTGCGTTCAAAAGTTCAAAAAATAGGATACACAACATAAAACCACTATGCGATTTAAAAAATATATCGAATTTAAACCTCAAAACTACTCGACTATTTTATGTAATACTATCGACACTTTAATTATATCGATTTATTTCGTCCTAGCCTATGGGGGATTCAATTGCTCTGCGTAGAACGGATTTGTTTCGGATGTGAAGGAAATGGGGGAATAGGGGACCGTATTGGTATGTATTCGCAACTTTTATAACGGGGGTTAGTTTTCAAAAGACTGGGGGCTAAAGTTTGCTTGTGGTTCTTGTTTAAATATTGGTTTTAAGTTTTGCTAGTTTGTCGATTAAGTTTGTGGTGATTTTTGAATGAGTATATTTTTATATAATTACCTAATTGAAAGGGCTAAGCTTGGAGTTTCCTTGCGTGATTGAATCAAGAATGAAGATATCCGCAGGAGAATCAACGTTACCGACCTATGTCGGTAGAAAAATAGCCAAAACTACGAGGCAGTAGCACATTGTTCGTAGAACAGATGGTCGATAGAGCCGAAAGGTTCAGAAGTCGAGACCGCGTACCAAAAGATGCATCGTTGGAAGGCCTCTCATAAGGTGGACCGACGACATGGTGAGAGCCATTGGAATCTGTTGTATGCGAGAAGCACAGGATCTGTCATTGTTGTAAAATTTGGGGGAGGCCTTGGAGTCCAGCAGTGAACGTATTTCAGTTGAAATGATGATGATGATTTGACTGTAGTGTTTTATTTTCGTTTAGTACTGTTTGTCTATTTTACGCAAATCGAAATCTTAACAAGTTTAGTGCACCTACTTCAGCTCAAAGTGTCTCATCCAACTGAAGCAGTAACTTTCAAAATTATGGTTGTTCATGAATTAATAGGAAGGTACTTAAGTGTCAAATAAATACGAACACAAAATATCTGCATTTCTTCGGATTTCCTTAAGATGCTCCAAATGTGCTGGAAACACTCAAATATTTGCCAAATCATTTAAAGTTGAAAACTGAGTAGTTTCACAATATTTGTGAACAGCTTAAGTGTAGGTATGTGAACTGTCACACGAGTCAAACTAAACATTTTTTCTTTAAAAAAAGAAAGATCCGATTTTAGCTTCATCCGTGGGTTTCTGCACCGCAAAAGAAATAAAGCAACCCTAAGGGCGTTTTTAACATGTGGATTTCATCACGCATGCGGAATTTCTCTGCATGCGGGGCTGCTGCCCGATAACACGCCCCGCATCCCGCGTGCGTATTCCACGCATTACAATAAATACTTGTATGAATTGGACATTTTCGGGGGCTACGCGTCAGAGCAAATCCCGCATGCGTGATGAAATCCACACGATATTAAAAACACCCTTATAGGATCACTTCGTTGTCCGTCTGTCTGTTTATCAAGGCCTTTTTGCTCAGAAAGGCGTAGTTGAGAAACAATCAAATATTTTCTCCTGGGTGGGGTTCTATTTGTCCCGGGTGGGAATCGAACCCATGACCACCAGCATAGCAGTCAGGGCTACTAACTACAAGACCAACAGGCCAGTCAAAGCTGTCTGGTAGGTTTTACTTAAAGTACCAATTTACCTCAACGCCATTCTACGATTTCACATAAATCTCTTATACAGTCATTCAATTACCTTAAATTCTTGCATCAGAAGTGACAGTCTTATGTAAAGCTATTCGACAAATCATCGATAGAAACTTGGACGGGTCGATGGCGCAAGTGAGGAACTTTTTACAAGCGACAGCAACTTTTGACTGGCCTGTTGGTCTAGTGGTTAGTGGCTCTGACTGCTATGCCGGAGGTCGTGAGTTGGATTCCCACCCAGGCCAAATGTTTGTGTGATGAGCACAATAATTTGTTCTGTGTCTGGGTGTAATTTATCTATAATATGTATGTATTTAGAAATATTTAAGTATGTTTATCAGTTGTCTAGTACTCATAACACAAGCTCTGCTTAGCTTGAAACTAGACGGCGTTGTGTGATAGTTGTGTGAATATTATTTTTACAAGCTTCATAGAAAAATCTTTCATCTAACACATACAATATATACACTTTTTGGTAGACGTTGTCAACTTGATCTTTTTACAAAGTGTTCTCTGATGTCTACCACCTTTCATAATTGACATAATCTTTATCTATATATATAAAAGGAGAAACTGACTGACTGATATCTCAGCGCACAGTCAAAACTACTGGGAATAGGAGCGTGAAATTTTGCACAAGACTTCCTTTTATGACGTAGGCGAGCACTAAGAGAGGATTTTCCAATATCTCCTAATGGGATGAAACAGGGTCCAAAGTTTGTATGGAGAAACCTACATTCACGCGAGTGAAGCCGCTGGTGGAAGCTAGTATATGTATATAATTCTTCTGTACGTGTGTTGGTCACAGATAATTCGATGATTATAATAATATTATTATATATTTGATTTTTTTTCTAAGCTCCCTGAGTTTCATTAAATTAAAAATGAATACTAAATATTTTAGTTGACCGCATTACGTCATTGTGTCTGCGATTGTTTAAAATGTGGGTGGTGATAACATCGAATGATTGATTTGTGTGAAAGTGATTGTTATCTGGTTTCCGTATAGAACCAATTATCTACAGCATTGAACATGTTTGTCTCGTACTTAAACCATCTATACAACTTACTTTCGATGAGACTATTAAAAAAAAAAAACTAATCCGAAACCATTAATCAACATGGTTTGATCTGTCTCTGATTAATATCTAGGCAATCGATCTCCGCTTCCGCTTCCGCTGTCGCTTATGCCTCGTGTCCACGGCGTGTATAACGGTGTGTTTGCGATCTGGCCGCGACTCTGTGGCGCCAGGCGGCGCGAGCGCAAGCGGGGACGATGGTTTAGTGTGGATTGGCAATTTGCATATTTTTGTGGGTTTTTCCTTGTATTTTTTTTTTTTATTAATATGGTTACTGGTGCTATAAATAAGGAAACAAGATTTTTTTTTTACTCTTAAGTTGCACTTCAACATTTACAGCAATTTAGAAAAGTAAAATCATTTGTTTGTTTATAAAAAAAAATCTTTACTCTTACCTAACCAGTATGTAAGGGGTTTAAGTATTGCAAGCGTTTTCATGAGTTGGATCCAACAGTTTTTTTTTTACTTTAATACTTTTTTTTGAAGTAGGAAATGATCAAATAATTTATACTACTCTGGGTGGATCGAGAGGGCGTATCAGACTTTTACTCACTAAAGCCACAACTGTGTCCTTCAGTTACCCTTTGCGTTCTAAGACCACGGGTTTTCTTTTCAGAAAATGCACGTGGCCCTAGCGGTCATTGGCCCTGCTGGGCCCCTACGGTTTGCTGACACATCTTTGAGGAGCGCTATGACTCAAAACTCGAAATGATTAAAAAAACAAGTACGACAAAATCACATCCACACTAACATCATCGCATAACTAACAAAAAATCTAGTAGAATTTGCGTAGGTGTCTCCAAATAAGGCCAAATCTTTGTTACGAGTCGAAAAGACATATACACAACGCTATTATGTACGTTTGTAAGGTCAGCAGAACACGTCAATTACCTACTGGTTCTTCATTATTAGGAACTAGTAAAAAAACGTAAGAATACATATGGCATTACTCGTGTATGGAGTACTGTTCTCATCTTTGGGACGGATCTGCCGTATACCAGTTAGATGCGCTTTTGTTTTTGAGATGGGAAATCTTCCAATGACTACTAAAACCACATCTGTGTCCTTTAGTTGCTGTTTGCGTTCTAGGATCATGTTTCCTTTTCAGAAAATCCCCGTGGCCCTAGCGGGCATTGGTTCTGATGAGCCCTGGAAACTGGAACGTGGAACACTACACAATGATATCACTTCTTCCACCTGAATCCGGTGCGGGAACCTCCCGAACTTACCGTGTCCAGTGAGGACAGCTGGATATATATATATATATACTTGAGTCAATTAAGAAACGTGGCAAGAGGATCACCGGTAATAATGTACAATGCGTTCCAAATAAGAATAGGATCGATTGCCATGTTGTGACGTCACGTCATACTGTCAAATCGAAGAATTGTTATGGTGAGCAAAATGATACATTTTTAAAATTTAATTTATTTACGAACTGTGAACGAAAAAAGTTTAATCAGAATTTAGTTCTTCAATTTTGCCCAATTTCTTGTGATTTGTCAGTATGACGTGACATCACAACATGGCAATTGATCCTATTCTTATTTGGAACGCATTGTACTGGTCGTGTCAAAGTTCTAAAGTCTTGAGCATCGACGCCGACTTGGTAGCCTTTTTTTTAATGGGAAATCAGCAAATAACCGTAAGCCATTCAGTTCTGTGTAAAGTGAGAGTCAGACTTTTACAGACTAAAACCCATATGTGTACTTTTGAATATACCAGCAGCCCCAAGTATGATGAGGTCTTGGAGATATTTTTTTTGGGTTTTTAATTCTGAATCGTTTTTTTTCACGGATACCTTTTCAAGGTTCCGTACCTCAAAAGGAAAAATTGGAACCCTTATATTATTACTTTGTTGTCCGTCCGTCTGTCTGTCTGTCAAGACCCTTTATCTCGGGAACGCGTGGAGATATCGAGTTGAAATTAAACCCATATAGGTACTTAAGTCTGCGGTCCCTTGAAGCTGTGAAAAAATCAAACTTCTGAGTTAACGAATAAAAAAGATACAGCTGTTTATGTCGCAAAATACTTGTATTTCGATACTCTCAAGGGAATCAAAATTCATAGCGTAGGTACTTCCCGTTGACCCAGAATCCTGAAATTTAGCATAAAGCAAGGTCTTATAGCAAAGATACAAGAATAATTCTGAAAACAGTAAAATTGTTTTTAGCCACGTCACAAAAAACGAACAGTGATTCAGAAAAATCTTCGAGAGTTGAACTATTAATAATAATAATATAATATTCCACAACTATCACACAACGCCGTCTAGTCCCCAGCTAAGCAGAGCTTGTGTTATGGATACTAGATAACTGATAAACATACTTATATATTTCTAAATACATACATATATAGATAAATTACACCCAGACACAGAACAAATGATCGTGCTCATCACACAAACATTTGTCGTATTTACATAAGTGAGTTTGTACGGAACCCTCAGGGTGATTTTTGGATATGGCGCCTCGTAATAATTATAGTGGTTTAATTATTTTCATAAACTTAATTTGTTGTTATTGAAATATCTACGATAGATTATTGCGTGGGTGAAGAGTTTGGGTAATAATTTTGACTTATGGTCAAACGATTATAGTAATATGGTATGGATACTTGATTTTGGACTGCTGTGGAATATTATGGAATATAACTATATTAGTGACACAAATACAATTTAAAAAATTACATACACACTCACAATAAAACAATCATTGCTTCAGTACCCCAGCAGAGATACTGGAGCAACGATTTAAAAATTTAAGCAGTCCAGTCTGTCAGCAATCATGCCCAAGATGCCGCTGGGACTAGCTCGCACCCTGCGCACCAGAGATGCACATCTTTTACGCATTAATGCATAAAAGCAGTCAACTCGCATTTCCGCAAACATCCCTGATGCGCTACAGAAGCGAGTCAACCCCATCAACACCCTGAAAATATATGTATATGTTCTAATCGTGCAAAAAGCCACATAAACGGTTTGAGATTTATTTTATAAGAAGTATTTTGAAACATTTTCAATATATTATATGGGTATACAAAACGCCATGCAGCCAACTATTGAAGTTAATTGGAGACCTAAATTCTGTGGTATTTTTATGGAGATCATCTGTCACTTTCACTGATCGTCTCAAACATTTTTGGAACGAGAGACTTCTAAGTGGTGTTTATAGAGACGTATTTAGGTCTAGGGTAATCTGAGGCCCCGGAACGTCGGTGGAGGTGTTCCCCGCTTGGGCGGAGCGAGGAGGAATGGCAGGCGGTCGCCTCTTTCTGCGAAGCAGTAATGCTAGCAAAGGAGAAGGCTGCACGCGTGAGGGAACGAAGGTCCTCACGCCCTAGCCGTCGTAATTCCGACCCCGACTACCAGCCATGGTAGACGCGGGCTTGCGGACGTCAAGCACTGGGTAGCTCGCCATCCGGCTGTTCGGTAATTAACCGAACCGAGCCCAGCCGTCAACAGCTCGTAGTGATCCTCGCGCTCCTCAAAGAGATGTCAGCAAACCGTAGGGGCCCAGTGGTGTCGATGCCCGCTAGCTAGGACCGGGGAGAATTTCTGAAAGGAAAACCCGTAGTCCTAGTACGCAAAGGGTAATTGAAGGATGCAGGTGTGGTTTTAGTCAGTAAAAGTCTGACACGCCCTCCCGCTCCACCCAGAGCGCGAGAAGTCATTTGGATGATTTTCCACCTTAAAAAAATATCGTGCGGAAGCGACGCCCGGGTCGGACGGCGATCTCTCGCGTCGGGCCTTGGTACAGGCCATGGTCCGTAGCGAGGAGGAGTGGCAGGCGGTCGCTTCCTTCTGCGAAGCAGTAATGCTAGCAAAGGAGGAGGCCGATCGCGTGAGGCAACGCTCCTCACGCCCAAGTCGCCGCCGGGATTCCGATCCCGATTTCCGGCCACCGTAGGCGCGGGCTTGCGGACGGCGAGCAATGGGTAGCCCGTCATCCGACCGTCCGGTAACCGTCCGGACCGAGTCTAAGTCGTCGACAGCGCGTATTGTTCCACGCGCGCCTCAGGGAGATGTCAGCAAATCGTAGGGGCCCAGCAGGGTCGAAGCCTACGGGGCCATGGGTAGTGTGAAAGCGAAACCCGGGGTCTTGGGACGAAGGCAACGAAGGAACAGGAGTGGGTTTTTAGTCAGTAAAAGTCTGACACTATCTCCCGCCCCGCCCAAGGGCGGGGGATGTCATAAGATGATTTTCCCACCGTAAAAAAAAAAAAAAAAAAACCTTAAAAAAATAAAATAGGCCCCGGAACGTAAAAAGCAACTTTAGGAACACAAGTAGTTTTTAGTCAGTAGAAGTCTAACATGTCCAAATGGTCATTCGGTGGGAAATCATCAAATCTTTATATTTTGATGTGGGATATCATCCAATGACTTCTCGCGCTCTATAGTGGGGCGAGAGGGAGTGTCAGACTATTACTGACTAAAACCCACCTGTGTGTGTTCCTTCAATTACCTTTTGCGTTCCAAGACCATGTAACACTCTTGAAAAATCTTAAACATAATCTAACAGTTTTTTTTTAAGTATAAATAGGCTCGCGTTTAACTACTCTCTCACCGAACAGTAAGCGATAACGTGGTCGACGATGGAACACACCAGCCTACAAGAGTAACCTTTTCACTCTTGACATAAATACCCCTAGTTTTCCATCTAAGTCATAAAAACCACACAGAAATCAATGAAACGTAGTTTTACAGAAAATACAGACAGACGTCGTTTATAATTTATTCCAGTATTTCTACAATGATGATTGATTGAACGCGGAAAGCGAGGAAACCATAAAACGCAAAGCTTTTATACAAATTATTGATGGTTTTCAATTAAATAATTTATTTGCAATGACGGCGAATGAATGGCCGCGCGTTAAGTGGAGGATTTAAATTCTCTCTTATTGTTATTGGTTGTTGAATTCATCAGCTTAATCTAGGCTTTTACCTGTATTAATTATTACGATTCTCGGGATTCGATTTCTCAATAATATTTTTTGTTTTCGAAAGTGAGTGAGATTAAGGCCTTAGTCTCACTCATTCAAGGTCTTTATCATAATTATTATATTTTGAGGTCTCCTAATTATAATGATTTGATCTGTAGCGACAACTATGACATTACATAATATACATTTTATTTAAAAAATTAAGGCCTCCTCCAACTGTCGCCATTTATCTGTGTCATTTGCAAGCATAAGGCTTGCAAATGACACAGATAAATGGCCCATGTGCCTCCTGCCACTGCTTTCATTATCATCAGCCCACTTTTTGGGCGGTCTATCTCATTCTCTGTTATATGACACATGAACCAGTTCATCATAACTTTTGACCATTTTTCTTTCCCTCTGATGCTCTGTCCCTGTCCCTGTCCATTTCCATTTGCTTTTTTAGGAATGCTCATAGGAACTAAAAATACAAAATCTCGCATCGCAGTATAACAGTTTTTTGCACGATTAGAACATATACAACAGTCCAAAATCAACTATATATACCATACTAGCTTCTGCCCGCGGCTTCGCTCGCGTAAACGTAGGTTTCTCCATACAAACTTTGGACCCCCGCTTCATCCCCTTAGGGATTGAATTTTGGAAAATCCTTTCTTAGTGCTCGCCTACGTCATAAAAGGAAACCTTGTACAAAATTTCTCGCTCCTAGTCCCAGTAGTTTCGGCTGTGCGTTGATATGTCAGTCAGTCAGTTTCTCCTTTTATATATAGATTAATATAATCGTTTGACCATAAGCCAAAATTATTACCCAAACTCTTCACCCACGCAATAATCTATCGTAGATATTTCAACAGCAACAAATTAAGTTAATGAAAATAATTAAACCGCTATAATATTACGAGGCGCCACATCCAAAAATGAACTAAAACAAAAAGAAACAACAAGTTTTATGACATAAGTGTTTAATGGTATACAAAATAGGTATCTAATAAATTACAATAAGTCTACTTTGCACTAATATTATAAAAAAGATAGATTTGTATTTTTGTTTGTAATGAAACAAAAGCTAATGAAGAATTCTACTTTATACCTGATTGACAGGCTACTTATTATATATCACACGGGTAAAGCCGCTGGCTGAAGCTAGTTACAAATAAATAGGTACGGCATTTACTTCCCTAATGAACCAAAAAATATCAAAAGTCAGGCCTAATTATAAAACACACCAAAAATAATCCAATTTAATCGTCACTACGAAACGAATTAATAATCGAATTACCGTCAGTGGCAATACAAAGCCACAATTTTGACGATGGCAACACTTACATAACATTGAGTGATTGAATTATGACGCCATATTCATTTTGGCACATTAAAATTGAGCTCGGCAATTCAGAGTTTCATTATTTCTGTCTATTGGGTTGATAGTCAATTGTTAATTTTGTTTGCTCATTAGCTGTAATTAGTTTGAAGTTTAGGTGGAAGTTGTTTTATCAAAAAGTAGCGTGAAAGTAGTAACTTATTCCAAGAGTACATTTTTTCAGTATAAAAAATCTCCTATGACTTATTCCAGGACATTTTTTTATGGTTTCGTACCTCAAAAAAAAAGGAACACTTTTAGAATCATTTTGTTGTCCGTCTGTCTGTCTGTCTGTCAAGGCCCTTTATTTCAGGAATGCGTGAAGGTATCGAGTTGAAATTTAAGCCATATACTCAAGTCTGCGGTCTTTTGAAACTGTGAAAAAAATCAAACTTCTGAGTTAACGAACAAAAAAGATACAGCGTGTTGCAAAAAAAAAAAAAACGTATATTTCGACACTCTTAAGGGAATCCAAATTCATAGGGTATTTCCCGTTGACCTAGAACCCTGAAATTTGGCATGAAGCAAGGTTTTATAGCACAAGTATAGGAAAAAAGAGAAAACTGTAAAGTAATTACGTCACAAAAAAAATGTCGTCAGCAAGCCTACGGTGAGTAGAAATCACCCTGCGACTCTCAATGCATGTGACGTTTCCTTCAGTGGCGGCTAGGGCAAGAGATGCCTGTTCTCTCACGTTTGCTGCCATCTCCTTCGCCGTACTGCCTCGAAGAAGGAGGCAACCGCTTTCCTTTCCCTCTCAGGACCATGGCCGACGCAAGAGATCATTGCCGCCGATGAGGACACAGTTGTGCTCCGTCCAAGCGGGGCAGACTTTTACCATGTAAATGCACTCTGCCCCGCTTGGGCGGAGCATTGTTTCGTCCGACAATGGTGACTATCAGGCATTTTTTCCATCCGAATGCGAAACAAGAACCTCCCGAATTTATAACACCTATTGTAAATTATATATAGATAGCTACGTCAATTGAGTACCCCTTCAACATTAAAGTACCTCAAAAAGGAGTGACCAGGCTGTCCATACTTGCATTGAGAAAAATGAAATGATTTTAATTTGACCATAAACAGCATTTTTTTTCGAAACTAAAGACTTGCTCATAAAACCCTTTAAAGCCAAAAACAATCTCTTAGAAACTCCGATTTCAACATTTAAAACAAGATCGATAAATCGTTACGCCCGACACTTGGGAACTTGGAGAGTTTCACCATAGAGTTTGCATTTGTGGCTGAACTTTTAGCACCATCGTTAATGTGCCCTGAAGAATTACTACCCCGACATTCTTAGACTGTTGTACGTAAACTGTTAACATTTCAACCTTTGTTTTGTGATATATGCGTCTTATGGTATTTTGTTGCCGATTGTATGTTGGTTAAGTTTGCAAAGAATTTTTGGTGTGAGAAGGGTATGTTTGTTTCTATAGTATAGAAACTGGTTACATTAGATTTGATCTTATTGCGAGGACTTAGAGAATTTAACAGTTTTACGTTTTGAATTTCACGAATGGTTATTATCGTTGTCTCTATGATAATCGTAGTTAAAGTAGCTAGTACTAATCACACTAATATTATAAAGGTGAAATTTTGTGTGTATATTTGTATGTTTGTTACTCTTGCACTCTCAGCCGGTTGAATGGATTTGGATGATATATGTCACAAAGGTAGACCACGTCCTACAATATCACATAGGATACCTTTTTATCAAAGATTCAAAAGCATTTATTTCAAATAAACCATTTACAGGCACTTTTGAAATGTCAAGAAGCCAGTCAGTCAGAAAAAAATTAAAGCGTAGATATCTATGAAGAAGAATGTGGAAGAAACTCCATGGATACTCTTATCAATCATGTTTTGCAATTACAAATATCTCTATTACATGTGTTTTGTCGCTATTATGTGAGAACAATGCCAATAAAGTAAAAATAAAAATTGAATATAGATATTAAAATATCAACTGGCAGCTAAGAGATCCGGGAGTATGATCCCTTGAGATAATTTTCTGTATCCACGCGGGAAAAAGCTAGTATTAAATAAAACCACAAAATTAGAGATAGTTTTTATAGAAAAGAGACTTAAAATTAACAAATCAGTTTATAAAGAAATGAAAAAGATACCGATCATAAACTATATAAAAAACTATTTCAACCACTAACCTCAGATATAAAAACACACTCCAGAGTAACATATAAGTCGACTCACAATGTAAATTAAACCTTAGTAACAGAACATCACTACCTATAAATAATAATAGATAAAACATGAAAAACAAAGCTTGAAACTTTGGTACTTCTGTAGATGTTATTAAACATTTTGTTAATAATACAAACACAACTACAGGAACAGACATTATCAATAAAACTGATGTTAATCGTAAAGCTGGAAGCAATGACGATGACACTTCAACTAAGGACATTAACCATTCGTATGCTTCAATAACTGCAATAGACAAAGATGAAAATACCGTCAACTGTTTCATACTGTACAATTCTTCACCATTTCTAAATAAGAACACTCTTAAAAATACAATCCAAGATAAACATGCTGTTGTGAATGTAATAATAAGATCCAATGAAGAATAACCATCTTCTAACATACTGTCAATGAATTCGACTCCGAACTTAAGGTTATAAAAAGTTAAACATGCTACTTGTAAGTAACCTGCGCCCAAGTGCTGCAAAGCCAAGAGACGGTACAATTCTTCGGGAATTTTTGAGCATATACCAACATACAGGAACAAAGCTATTGAGAAGATTGTCACCACCGCCAGACTCCAAGGGTATATGAAGACGACGTCTTCTGGTAGTGTTATATTCATTCCATAGTAGTTGTATAGGTCGGCATCTGGATTACGACACATATTGATTTCGGGTTCGTTATCACTGAAGCTTTATGCTTCACTGAGTTTTTCATGCAGTTCTTCTTCTTTTAAAAATTATTTGTCGGTACTAGCATCGCCACGCCAAATTTCGCTGATTACTGCTACTTCTTTTACTGACTTTGTCGCTCTTAAACTTTTTGAGAGCAAATTTATAAACTGGTTTTTACTTTTCACAAATGCGTGTAGTATTAATAAATATGTTAGTAGAACTGCTTTAAAAATAATTAACATCATTGATAACGCTATTAATTGAAATCAACATAATAGTTAATTTGATAACGCTAATGAGTACAGTTTATTTTAACGTAAATTGTTAGAATAGGGAGGTAATACTATTAAAATAATCATCATTATTCTATAGCTGACTATTGTTTGCTAAACGTATATAAATATAAATTTTATTCAAAAACCCGTAGTTTTATATCGATATACATATGTATTTACTCATATGTTGTCCCGGGAATCCGATAGATACGAGACGCACGGGACCTGTCATTATGGCGACACTTGGAGGAAGCCTATGTCCAACACTGGACGTCTTTGATGTTGTATGTTGTCTGCTTTTAACTACATAAGAAATTAAAAGCGAAAGCATTCAAATGAATTCTTGTATGTCACAAATCAAGAAGACAACCGATCTACGTCTATAATTTCGTCCTTACTTTGTTTTGGGATAGGAAATCATCATATTACTGCTTTCTTAAATTCTTTCAACGAGTGTATGTTTTTAACTACTTCACGTCTAAACGATTCTACTTGACGGCGCATTGTTTTTCACTCACATCGTCCACTAGAGGTGAAAGAGATGTCAGCAAAGCTGAATGGGGCTCGTTGCCAGCTAGGGCTGCGGGTATTCGAAAGAGATACCATGGCCCTGGAGGTGGGTTCTAGTCACTACAAGTATTACACGACCTAGGCATTTTCGCTCCACATAGAGCGGAAAGTTATCTAACAATTTCCCTCCTCGAAAAAGCCGTAAGGCATACTATGATTTTCAATTTTTTCATTATCGTTTGTCTATGTTTCGTGCGTATTTCATTTACCTACTGTCACTTAAACCCTCGCGTGTATTACGTAAAATAAATTAAATAATTGCGTGTTTTTACGTAAAATCACAAAAAAACTACTTTTTCTGGATTTTTCTAGAAAAAAACGAAGATACAGAGACCAACATTTTCAGCCGAAAAAATATCGTACACCCGTGTGTACAAAACGATAATTAAGCGTTTTTCAAGGTCACTCAAGTTGTAC
Organism: Mythimna pallens; assembly: GCA_961205895.1. Taxonomy (NCBI): domain Eukaryota; kingdom Metazoa; phylum Arthropoda; class Insecta; order Lepidoptera; family Noctuidae; genus Mythimna; species Mythimna pallens. Next base: position 8,982,324 of record OY540849.1, on the reverse strand, counting down.
AGACGTATGTGCCCGAGACGTAAATCGGCCCTCGGGTTAATCAATTTTATTCTTTCTTTCTATTAGTGATGCAGGCATAGCGATCAATACAGATAGGTCCATAGTTACTCTGTGTGTGTCTGTTCCAAAATATATTGATTGAGGCTTTATTCTCCCACGACCATGAATTATATTGGTTTATGATTAGACTTATGTTCAACAATCGACATTTTATATCCCAATAGGCCAATATCAAAACTCTACTCGTGGGAACCTACCAAAATTAACCATAAATTACTAAAGACAATACAATTAAACAACAAAACAATTCATAATTGGACTCCAGTACTTATGTAGATAAAAAAATAAAACTTCTACTTATCCGTGAGTAAAAGAAAACAAATATGGACTCTACCATTCGTAGCTCACGTTCACTCGACAAATTTGGTGGAGCAATAATTCGTTGGTAACTACCCAGCGTGTATCAAACACGAGACCTTTCATTTTAAAATTGTAGTCACATTTTTTGCTGCTCTACTGTTTTAGAGATGCGTATGGTAGCTCTATGTGTAAGTAAATTATGGCTGGATTTTACGGAGGTGGCTTATTTTAGGATTCACATTTTTAACTCTTTCTTTGAAAGGGAATCGTTTGTCTTGGTATGGTTATGTGTAGAGGAGGGATGAAATGCATGTTACTGAAAGAGTTATGAGTATGCATGTGGATGGAAAGAGAGATGGAGGCATAAGATGGATGTATTGTATGAGGAGTGATATGAAAGAAAAGGGAGTTAGTGATGACAGGTCAGAATAGAAGAAAATAACATGTTGTGTCGATCCGGAATAACACGGAATAAGGGTAGGAAGATCGTGACTTATAATTATTTATTTATTGTACACGAAATCTTAACATAGTACACTGAGATTTGACAATACATGTACAAAAGCGAGCTTAACTCAACAATGAGTTTTCTCTCTTAACAAACCTTTGAGTGATAGAGAGAGAGATCAAATTCGAGGGTAGGATACAGTGTACAAATTAACCTACATAAATAAGTAACAGTAGTTTCATGAAAATATGTAATACTAATAAATACGAATATGAATGATACATCGATGATGTATGTTAATTACAAAATGAGCCAGACATCACAGAAACATCATACAAGCACCACCTCACATCACATCATGACAAACATCATGACCTGTACCATGACTTTTAAAGTAAGATTGTTTCATTCTTATTTCCAGTGTTGGTAAGAGATGGCGCTAGACAACCTGTATAGCTCTGTCTCTTACCCACACTGAAATAAGAATGAAACAATCTTACTTTGAACGTCATGGTAACCCCCCATATGAATGAAAAGGGAGTTAGTGATAGTGTGACGGGTGAGAGGACAGAATAGAAGAAAAAAACGTGTTGCACCGACTTCAGGTAATATGGTGTAAGGGCAGAAAGAAGAAGAAGAGAGGAAGAGGCAGATATCACAGAACATTTTATAAAAAATGATGATGTAGGCTAAGTCTACCAAAAGTTTTATGTGTAAAATGATAGATTTCGTGTGTGTTTCGAAGTAAAGGGGAGTAAATCCTAGTATGGCCTACAGAAGGTGTTCCGAGCTGGGTTTCTTGTGTATGTGACTTTATGTATTTGTAAATGCACACATGATACAGCATTATTTCATAGTGTAGGGAACGTTTTTATATATATATATATATATAAAAACAGTGCAAGTGACTCCGGACGCGGCAAGTGCCGGACCAGCGCGCTGAGGGTTCCGTATGAAAACAGTTCAATTCCCGAATCGAGTTACGAAGATTTTTCCGAAAAACAAATAGTATTTTTTAACGTAACAGCAAATTTTCAGTTTTCAGATTTTTCCTATACTTGCGCTATTAGACCTTGCTTCATCCCAAAATTTAAGGTTTCTAGGTCAATGGGATCCTATGAATTTTGATTTCCTTGAGAGTGTCGAAATATACTTTTTTTGCGACATAAACGACCTTTTTTTTGTCATAATCTCGTAATTTGATTTTTTTACAGCTTCAAGGGACCGCAGACCTGAGTATATGGTTTTAATTTCAACTCCATACCTCCACGCGTTCCTGAGTTAAAGGGTCTGACAGACAGAAAGACATACAGACAGACAGACAGACAGAGGGACGGACAAGAAAGTTATCCTATAAGGGTTCCGTTTTTTCCTTTTGAGGTACGGAACCCTAAAAATGATTTAAGAAAAATGTTATCTACATAAGACTGGTGACATAGAGATTCAAACAGAATGACCTAGTTATTATACTTAGTAACTAGTCTGTAGATGATAAAGTACATCAAAATAATGTTCCCAAAATCTTGAAACAGTATCCATCTCCACACTCCCGAACCACTTGCTTAAGACTCGGCACACACTAACGACGCGATTTTCGGCCGAACATCCGGCGATTATCCGGCGAGCACGGATGTTAACTATCGGTTTCGAGACAACAAAAAACCGGAGCCTGTCGCGGACGTAAATAACGTTACTCCAGTTTTAAGATACACACGATTTTGTATGAAGTTCGGTAAAAGATTGGGTTTTTCTTTACATTGATATAAACTAGTGCTTGACTGCCATCCCACAGTGAAGCGCACTAGTTTATTAAGAGCCGATTCACTCTAGCCTTGAAGACACCTAAATTATAATCGGACGGGAAGACCGCAGCAGGCAAATTGTTTCAGTCCTTCGATGTACGCGATATGAACGACGAGGTAAAACGTAGAAGTATCAACAATGTAAGTGTGGACACTAGCCGTACGTTGGGTTGTCCAATGGTAGAAAGGCAAAATCAAGTCATGTAATTTGCACGCACACTTTCAAAAATGCATCCTATAGAATACCGAAAGGCTGGCTACCCTACGCCTGCGCTCCAGGCTTCTTAGATTGGTCTTAACCAAATTTAAAGTTTAAAATTATTAGTAAGTGCATACATTTTTCCATGGTTAAGGTTGATTATTATTACTATTTCTTTATTGTCAAGCAACTAAGGCCTATAGATAAAATATATAATTACAAAACATGATTAGAAAGAGTGTCCATGGAGTTTCTTGTACATTCTTCTCCATAGAGATCTACGCTTTGGAATGTGCAATTAGCATCATTTTTTTTCTGACTGACTGACTTTTTGTCATTTCAAAAGTCTCTGTAAATGGTATATTTGAAATAAAATGCTTTTAATCTTTGAATCTTTGACATAACATTATTTAATCTGTGGGAAGGAGGAAGTACCTAATTTCTGTGGAGCAACTTTATATCCGAAACCAGATAAACGTATGTCTGTTTAAACTTGTGGTTTAAATGAAAAAGAATGTAATTTTTGAGTGTGTAAAAAATAGATAGAATAGAATAGTTTTTTTTTATATTTGGGACAAATACAACACAACGGATATTGCAATCTTACAAAATAATAAACTATAATAATACACGTCATATCGGCGTGGTGTGCAACTGCGTGGTGTTGCGAAACCGTCTTCGTAAACGTCAATATATGACACCTTTCGGCCAAAAGTCCTCTCTCATAAAGGTCAAAAGGCTTAGCCAAGTTCATAATCTACAATCGTTAACGCTAGTAGAAAACTTCAAATGTATGGGAATGACATCATCTCAACGTTAATTGTAAAAAAAGATTCGGAACGAAACGGTCGTAACTTGGCTAGGCCTGCTGTAGATGATGGGTTGGAAATCGTACATCAAACAACTTGAATTTTATGTCGCAGCGCGATTTCAACGTTCGGCCTTAGAGTCCAGTTGGTCTTCACTCTCATATATTCCACGACTTCCTCAATCTTCGTAGGGTGATGAAGAAGCGAAATGTACAGCAGTGTCGTAGGTAAAACAGGACGCAGCAGCATGTTAAGGTACCACACTGGTTTTAGAATAGAATAGAATAGAAATACTTTTATTCGGGATAGACAGCACAACGATTATAAACACAAAGTAAAAAAGAACAATTACAAAGTGCACCGAGCGTATCCGCACCGAAAGGATGACCACCTCAGCATTTGCTAGGCGTTAGACACCCAGCGCTGGTTTTCAGTTGGCACCCCGCAGTGACCCACGGACTAGGGTAAACATATATAAATATATATCTTGTATGTAATTGAAATTTACATGGAAATAAAATACATAAATAACTATTTGATAAATAACAAACACAATATTATAAAATTGATGATATTGATGTTTGATGATTATAGGTATTAGCTGCTTTAACCATTTTTATAGAATGGAGTTATGCCTTCCAAAATCGCGAAATTACGCTCCAGAATCTGAAATCAAAGCCATTGAACCGCTTACCCACATTACAGTAAAAATAAAATACGAGTAACATATTCACAGGCCTATTATTTTAACAAACGCATTCCTTTTACAATGAAATCAGCGCGTTAATCTCATAATTCGATTAAATCCCGATTTTAGACTATCGGCTGAACGCGAAACTGTACACATAGAGAATGGATTGAGCTTTTCCTATTCAAGTGAGTACGAGCAGAAAAGAGTGAAAGAGATAGAGTGATCGTGCGGCCAGTATAAACTAGGAGAAGGAATGGGCCGTAATAAAACACGCGGTGTGGCTTGGTAGATGTCACATTTACCGTATTGAGAGCAGTAGTGATGAAATAAATTACAGAAAGTGAAGCTTATTCATAAAAAGATGGATATTGGTTGCACAGTTGAATGGTTTTTTCTTCCGAACTGCCCCTGAAAGAGCGTAACGTTTTTTGACAATATGTATGTATATATGTCTATTTCTAAAAAAAATGGTGGCCAACGTCAGGTAAGTGATATCGTATTTTGTCGTAGACCACTCCAAAAATATAACTCGGTAATAAGTGCAAAAACAACTAATGCAGTTACACCAAATCGCCTGTAGAAGAGGTTTGCGCGCAAGCTTAGGAGAAGGTTTTCAATTTCATTTTGTTGACAAATGATTCATCGATGTAAGGAAACACAAGCTAACAAAGAATTGTATACGTTGGCGGTGCGCATAATATACATGGAGGAGAACCACTTAGTTCGACTTGTCGGTTTATCAACCAAGTGCGGTTAGAGCAGTGGTATAAGTGGTTCCTTTTTCTACAGCGTAGTCAATTTTACAAGGTCAATACTCAGTCCATTCTCCATGTCTGCATTCGAAACCCATTATTCATCGTCGAGTGGGCTAGTATACCGATTCATGTTTACGATAAACAATCGGTATTAAACTCGATACTATGGCTGGTATCAGTATCGGTATTTAGTCGATTTAAATGGGTCATTCGATCATTCCGATTGTCGCACATTTGTCGAGATAACTCGATATTAATCGGATGTGTTTAGCGTGTTTTGTTTCTGAATTTTGTAACGGGTTTAAATTAATGAATTGTGTCGAATATGGTTTATGGGTCCTATTGTTCGTTGGTTGGTGTTACAATTAAGTTTATAACATAATTAACTATAGTTGGACTGCTTGTTATAACAAGCTGAATGTGTTGTGATTTGGGTAGAGATTTTATCTAGCTGTTAAAGTAATAGTAAAATATTGAAGGACAGAATAAAAAAACATGATTTTATTTCTGTTTCACGGTTCGTATTTAAAACCAAGCTCAACAATCGCATTGTCCTATTCACTACTTCCTAATTTTTTAGTTCAAAAGAAGAAATAGTTGTTTCCTCTAAAATCACAAAACAAAACATCTTTCATCATTGTCTTACTGCGGGAACGTTTTAAAGAGTCACCATAGCCCTAGTACGCAAAGAGCAACTGAAGGACACAGGTGTAGTTTTAGTAAAAGTCTGATACGCCCTCACGCTCCACCCTAGAGCAATAAAAACTTCTTCAGCATCTAAATCTATATATATAAAAGCGAAATACCACTAATAATATAATAATAATATTCTACAACTATCACACAACGTCGTCTAGTTTCAAGCTAAGCAGAGCTTGTGTTATGAGTACTAGACAACTGATAAACATACTTATATATTTCTTAATACATACATATTATAGATAAATTACATCCAGACACAGAACAAATGATCATACTCATCACACAAACATTTGTCCTTGGTGGGAATCGAACCCACGACCTTCAGCATAGCAGTCAGGGCCACTAATCACTAGACCCACCGGCCAGTCAAATCACTTACTGAAAACACACACGAAATCAATCATGAAATCTCAGAAACTATAACACCTACAAACTTAAAATTTGGCAGGTTGGTTCCTTATAGGGTGTAGACATCCACTAAGAACGGATTTTTCGAAATTCATCCCCTAAGGGGATGTAACGGGGGACCAAAATTTGTATGGAGAAACGGACTTTCACGCGGTCGAAGCCGCTGGAAGAAGCTAGTAATTAGATAAAAACGATCCACAATGACTTTAAAAATCGTACACAGATGATTGCACAACTAGGATACACTGTAATTTGTCTTTAACCCATATAAAGGGGTGGCCAGATAGTTGCAAACTAGCGTTCCAACCAAGGTGACCTTGGTTTATCTGATAGGTTTGTGTTGGATGTAAACCACGCGCCAACACGTTCAGTGGTTGGGAAAACGTGTCTCTCAACCAAGGTCATGGATTACAACTGCTGTCTACACGGATTGAAACTAGCAAGGTCACCTTGGTTGGGACGTTGGTTTGCAACCGTATGGTCAAACCTTAAAGGAAGGTTGGCGTAAAGATAGATGTACCATATTAAATTATTCACAAAGATATCTAATCTCTCTAGATTAGATATATTACTCTAACCGAAAGTTTGTTTGTTCAAAAATGTTAACAGTAATCCGATTTAAATGATTCTTTCTTCGATAGTAAAATAACCAGTTACTGAATATCATAGACATATAATGTAGACTAGCTTCTGGCAGCGGCTTCGCCCGCGTAAAAGTAGGTTTCTCCATACAAACTTTGAACCCCCGTTTCGTTCCTTTAGAGAGTGAATTTTGGGAAATCCTCTCTTAGTGCTCGCCTACGTCATAAAAAGAAACATTGTCCAAAATTTCACGCTCCTAGTTCCAGTAGTTTCCGCTGTGCGTTGATATGTCAGTCAGTCAGTTTCTCCTTTTATATATATAGATAACCGAGACAAAAATAACCAAAAAAGAACGAAGAATTGTCAAAAAGTGGTACCTAGTAGATAGGGTGCCTAGTATATTTTAAAAGAAAAATTTTGTTTGATTTGACTCTCCTTTATCTTATCTTGTTGTAGGGCTGGCCCTAGGCCAAAGCACTACGACTCTTCTGGATCTTTTGTGCTATGACTCTCCTTTAGTTTAAGTTTTTGTAGTCCATCCTACAACAACATCAAAATTACCATGTTTCTGACAAATAAAGTACTTTGACTTTGACTTTGACATCTCTGTCAGCGATAAGCCGCCATTGTGTCCATAGAATTAAATTTTTGTAAAATTATGTTATTAATATATTTTAGTGTAAAATAAAGTTTAGTGCTATTGCTCGCAGAACAGATGGTCGATGGGGCCGAAAGATTCTGCCCCCCTAGTCAAGTTACAACCGTTTCGTTTCGATTCTCTTTTCTTTGATCGACTCGAGTCGGCCACGCCTCCTATTCCTTTTTTCTGACCATGTGACTGAGCGTTGAGATGACGTCAGAATAAAGGAATCGGAGGCGTGGCCGACTCGAGGCGATCAACGAAAAGAGAATCGGAACGAAACGGTTCACAGGACTGGTCGTTGTAGTAACACTTGGAGGAGGCCTACGTCCAGCTGTGGACGTTTTTGATAACGATGATGATGACGGTGAATGATGCGGCCGCCCGAACGTCTGTTAATAAGCGATCATCATACAAGGAATGAGATATTTTAAATCTCATGTCTCCATTTGCTATTGCTAAGCCCATTTGGACCTATGGAATAGAATGGTTTTTTTTTATTGTGTGAGAAAATCATCATGACAAAACCCGCTCTTGGGCGGAGCGCGAGATAGTGTCAGACTTTTACTAACTAAAACACACTTCTGTTCCTTCTTTGCCTTCGTCCCAGGGCCCTGGGTTTCACTTTCATACTACCCGTGGCCCCAGTAGGCTTCCCGAAAAAAGTGCATGATTCCTTTAAGATAGAGAGAGCACTGAAGCGAAGCCACGGTAGAAAGGTAGTACCTTCCCAATACTGACATATTCTTTAGAACTAAGATATTAATCTATCAGCAGTGGCGATTGTCAAAACGCCAAAATGTAAGGACAACAGCGAAACTGCGGCAAAAAGCTAGTGCCTACCCAATACTGAGACATTAATAAGAACTTGGTTACTATTCGCAGCACGGACCGTTGTTACGTAATACCGACCCCCCGTCCTTTTGTTTCAATCGGAGGGTAGTTTTATATTTTCTTTGTGTTTACTTTTATATCCGTTGCTAATAGCCAAGGGCTTCGCGGAAGGCAACAACGAAAATCGAGATTGAAAAAGATATCTTGTGATTGGCAGATAGCCCTTGTATGATCTGACGAGAAAAAAATCTAGATATATATTTAAATAAATTTAACGGAAGCATGTTCGCAGTAGGCGTATACCTGCAGATGGCGAGTAATAGGTAGCTCGTAATCCGATAACGGCGAGCTACCTATTGCTCACCGTTCAGGCCTGGACGACGGGGTGCAATGTTTCATGCGTACCTTGAAATAGATTCAACAAACGGTCGGGGCTCATTAGGGCCGATGCCTGTCCGGGCTGCGGGATTGTTCGAAAAAGTTAGATGGCCTGGCCCTTAGACAATGAGTTTTCTGTTAGCGTTCTCGCCAAACGCTAAGTACAAAATATATCGGCGCTTGAAAGGAAGAAATTACTATGCGACATTGAGTAAACTTTACAGGAGGGTGACTTAAAGACAATTTTTTTTTAAGAAAAAAAAAAATGTTTAAACAAACGAAATAGTCAAATAGTCTACTTTTTTTTAAATAACAATTATTTTTCTAAAAATTTCAACTTTAAATCACTCTCCTGTAAAGTTTACTCAATGTCGCTTAGTATTTTTTGGCTTTCAAGCTTCGATATGACAATGACATTACCTGTTATGTCACTTGCACGTAATATATCTACAGGTGATGTCATTTGTCTAAGCCTGCGGAACCCTGGACGAAAAGGGCAACTGATGGAACATGAGTGGGTCTTAGTAAAAGTCTGACATTCCATCCCGCTTCTATCGGGCAAAAACGGAGCTTACCTAAAAAAAATATAACCGAATCCTGAGAAAGAAGCAAGATATGCCTAGCAATTAGGGCTATTATGTCTTAACATACTTGTTCTAGGTAAATGATAGGTCTGCAAATCCTACCCAACAAAAACAGGTTATTTCCTGATTTTATTCTGTTTTTTAGTATTTGTTGTTATAGCGGCAACAGAATAAATCATCTGTGAAAATTTTAACTGCCTAACTATTACGCTTCATGGAATATGGCGTGGCGACAGACGGACAAAAAGACAGACAGACAGACCGACAGACTGCGGAGTCTTAGTAATAGGGTCCCGTTGTACTCTTTGGATACGGAACCCTAAGAAGTACTTGTGTATTTAACAAGTAGTTGTGCAACGTGAGTTAGTCCTGTAAGGTGGACGCAGCTTGCCAGCTTACTTTGTATAGATCAAACCTTTCAAAAGCATATAGTTTTCTTCTGAACTTTTCCTTACTGATTGCCCTGGCCAGTTTTCTTTTGTTTTGTTATACTTTCCGTGTATCGTTATTAATCGCCTCTTTTGTAATCTCACCCCGGCTTCAATTCCTCACACTAATAACGTGTAGTTCCTATTCTGTTCACGTTCACCATTTTGTATCGCACTGCCTTCTGTTATTTCATTTGAGGAGTACTTGGTGTTTGGTGTTTATCACTAAGAATTGTAACAAAGCAGTTATCACTTATTTTCTTTTTGAAGTTTGTAATTTTATACTCGCAAAATCAGTGGTACCTATTTAAAAAAAAAACTATTTTTATTAGTCTGTGTTCCGTGAGTGGGTTCGTGGTATCACAGGCCCTTTCAAAACACCAGTGCTGCGTTAGAAATTAGAAATCAGAAACGTTTATTTCAAATAGATCAATTACAGGCACTTTTGAATTGTCAAATTTTTAATTGTTTTGTGTTATTTTTTTTAAATTGTTTATTTCACATATCTTCTGCCAAACTGCAGTACAGTTGGTCGGCAGTGTTCTCGTGGATAGTCTTCTTGATTAACTAACTAATTAACAAACAAATTAATATTAAAATGTAGTAGTAGTAAGCCTATTATGCCTCGCTGCTAGGCGAAGGCCTTTCTTTCTCTTTTCCACACACGTCTATCCTCGGTTATTGCTGGCCGGTCCCTCCGGTAGTGGTCAAGCTCATCTCTCAATATTCGCCATGGACTGCCACAATGTCGACTTGCGTTTTATCGGATCTAATAAGTGCCTCTTTTAGCCTACAGCTCATCTGACATGCAGCAGACATGTCCGGCTCAATTCCACTTTAGATTAGCAGTTTTTCGGGTAACATCTTTAATTTTAATTTTGGAGTGCTGTATTTCTTACGCGGTTGGAAATTCGAACCTCCAGGATACAACGCTCCATGGCTCGCTGACAAACCTCGAGCTTGAACCTATGCTGAAGCGTCAAAGACTAAGTTTGTGCTCCGTACGTGCATATAAGATACATATGTTCATAATTCCAAATACCTTCCCCTTCCCTTGGCCTTCGTAAATATGATCACATTTCTTCCTTCCGTTCTCAGCTTAAATGGCTGCCTATCCGTCACAGGAGATCCCTCAGATCCCTCTGCATACTCTTCACCATAATGAACGATCCTTGTGCTCCTGATTACTTAAAACAATATTTTAAAGTGTTGGGCAGTTCTCATAATCTTAACCTTCGTGCATCCAAAAACATGCTCCTTTATATTCCCTCGCACCGTACTGGCTTTATGTCCAATTCATACGCTGTTTCCACCATAAAACTCTGGAATGTGCTTCCCCTTGACATCAAAAAATCTGAAAGTAAATTTTCCTTCAAGCGTAAGATTCGGAACTACTACTTGAAGTCCTCTCAACTTTAGTTTGGTCTTCGTCAGAATTATTATTGAGTTTTCTTAATGATTTGATATTTTTCATAGTATTTATTAGTTTATAATTTTAGCATATATATGTATTTTATTATTATAAATAACTTATTTTTTATTTTATTTGTTCTTTTTAAAATATCTGTTATTTATTTATTGTGCAAACCTACCACATTATTTTCTTTTTAACTCAAAGGTTGACTGGTAGAGAATGCCTTGTTGCATTAAGTCCGCCTATGTACCACTACTGTACATGAAGTTTAAATAAATAAATAATTTTCGTTTCAGGCATAGTGGGAGATCTCCTTTAGGAAGTTCTTTCATTGAGAAAAGCAAAGGAGACAGATAGGTACGCTTTCATACAATCTTGGGCCCGAGTAGTAAAGAAATAAAATACTGACTGATCATACACGGAGCAGAAAGGAGAAATATATGTCAGTGTCAACATGAAATAAAAAAGTACCTTAGAATAAACCAGGTATGCAAGTTCCTTGGAATAAGTTGTTTATTGATTGCAGTAACCGATAGATAACCTAAAAGGTTACTAATGACTAAAACTTATTTTTAAATATGAAATAAAAAACAACAAACATCAACATGAAATAAAAAAGTACCTTAGAATAAACCAGGTATGCAAGTTCCTTGGAATAAGTTGTTTATTGATTGCAGTAACCGATAGATAACCTAAAAGGTTACTAATGACTAAAACTTATTTTTAAATATCTCATCTTCCTGATAGAAAAAAGGGCTAGTTTTTTTTTTTAATTTGAAATAGAAAACATATAACGTATTTCATTACATTTTTGGCCCAGAAATCTCCGTCTCCTTTCTTCAAATTGTGACCAAATGGCATTGGGCTGTTTTACGACTTTGACACGGACAAAGTCGCGGTTAGTTAGTGTGTAATAAAATATTTTGAACAGAAGTCTTTGATTAATACTTATAATAACTTAACTTATTGCTGAAGCTGCAGTTTGTCATATTTGTGCGATATTTTGAGAAATATCAGATGAAAACTTATTTGGTTATCCTAGAAGGAAAGATGATTCAAATAAAATAGCCAAAACAGATAGGTACAGACTCTGTAAACTTTAGCTTTGATAGCACACAATCGCAATTATAATTTCATCATTTAAGCCGAAAGACGTCCACTGTTGGACATAGGCCTCCCCCAAGCGTCAGCACAACAACCGGTCCTGTGTGCGATTCTAGCGATCCTGACCAGGTCATCGGTCCACCTTGTGGGAGGCCTTCCAACGCTGCGTCTTCCGGTACGCGGTTGCCATTCCAGAACCTTTCGGCCCCAACGACCATCTGTTCTGCGTGCAATATGGCCTGCCCTCTTAAAATTGGCGATTCTTCGGCAACCTTGGTTCTCCTGCGGATATCTTTATTTCTTTTTCGATCACGCAAGGAAACTCCGAGCATAGCCCTTTCCATTGCCCTTTGGGTGACTTTAAGTCTTCTTATGGGGCCCACTGTAAACGACCACGTTTCGGAGCCATATTTCATCAATTATAATTTAGTAGTAGTAAATTACAAGTATTTTCTTTATTTAACCATTGTTACAAGTATTTTCTTAAACATAGGTATAACATATTTACATATCGGTAACAGGAGTTATATTTTACCAGAATTATTACAATGGCCCCCAAACTAGGTGGTGCCTGTATCTTGGGGACTGGGAATTAATTAATGATTTAGCAGTCTTTACTTCTATATGTTGTTATCATTAAATACTAAAATAGACTGCGAGGAGAAACCCCGGTGCGTCATATTTTGAAATCATCGGTAATCGTCAGTGTAGCCGCGCTTTGACCAGTCGCAGTTAATTTTAGTTGTCAGTGCAAAAAATACATTTTAATGTTGCTAATATAGAAAATAATCATAGTAAATGTAACTAATACTAATATAAAAAAAAAACTAGGCAATTGCGAATCAGACTCGCGCATTGAGGCTTCCGTACAAACTTACCTATGTAAATGGATTGATTTACGAATGGAGTCTATTTTTCATTTGTGAAATAACAAGAAGTTAACTGTTTTCAGATTAATTCCTATACCTGTAATATAAGACCTTACTTTATATTTCAGGATTCTAGGTAAACGGGAAGTACCCTATGAATTTTGATTGCCTTGAGAGTATCGAAATATACGTTTTTGCGACGTATTATAAACAGCCGTATCTTTTTTATTCGTCAACTTAGAAGTTCAATATTTTTTACAGCTTCAAGGGACTGTAGACTTGAATATATGGTATTAATTTCAACTCGATACCTCCACGCGTTTCCGAGATAAAGGAGCTTGACAGACAGACAGACAGACGGACAACAAAGTGATCATATAAGGGTTCCATTTTTTCCTTTCCGAACCTTAAAAATGCTAACATATCTCCCAGAAGCATCCTCAGCTTCCCAGTCCTTCCCACATTCAGTAACATTACCGTCTTATTAGACGTGACTTCTAAACCAGCTACCAAACGCTTACCCCCAGAACAGTATTACCAGATTGCTCTCACAACCAACCATCTTAACACACATTTATAGACCTACCCGATCTCAGCCTACCCCCATTAATAAGGGAGTACCAGATGAAGTACTTACTATTCGGCTCACGACCTCCATTTTTCCTTAACGCCCTGACCTCGCCTTTCAATCGAAGGCTACTTTATTTGTCTTAGTGTTTATCACAAGTCTTTCTATCCCTTATCACTAAATTGAATTGGTGAGGGACAAAAGGTCTGCCCGAAATTCGTTGTAGGGTTGCTACTTTTTTGTAGATTTTTTTTTAGGTGGGGAATCATCAAATTACTTCTCCCACTCCAGGACATGTCATGTTCCATGTCAGACTTTTACTGACTAAAATCCTACTGTGTCTGCCCCAGCGGGCATCATCCCTGCTGGGCTTTTACGGTTTTAATAATATTTGAAAGAAATAAAGAAAGAAAAACTTTATATTTACCGAAAAAGGCGCAAATTTAATACTAACATACTGCAATAATTTTCCACATCATTGTCATCGAAAATAAATGTATATGCTGTGTCTATACGTAAAATGCGATGAGTCCACAGCGCAGTACATTTCTTTGAAGCATGCGTGGAATACTATGCGCTGTCGACCCGGGAAGCCTTCCGATATACCATAGTCCTAACCGGAAGGCTTGTCGGACACAAGCATACGCCTACGGAAGCCGTGGACCGCCTTGCTGCTCCAGACGAAGGTTTAATTTCATTTGTTAATTTTCGTTTGGTTAAAAACATTTCTTTAGTTTGTTTAAGGTAGTTACAGTTTATTTTTATTATATATCCATCCGACATAAAGTGCCATTGAGGGTCTCTTTCGCAAGATATGACCCACCTATTTTCCTTCTCTTTTTCCTTGTCTAACTAACTGTACCTTTCATGATCTGAACGTGGTAAATAACACAGCTGTTCGAGGAGCAAAGTAACGTACTGATGGGATAAGATTTAAAAAAAAAACTAGATATCGACTTGAATAGAAGAAAAAAAAGATGGTTGCCCAATGTAGTTCCAGGAAGCTACTGCGCAGATGCTTATTGCATATCTCTTGCGCATAACAAAACATTACGGTCGAATGCTCAAACGAACTGTATTTTACGCCGCTCTTCAGGTGCTGTCCCTGGATCTCTATGGTGTCATCAAACATAGTAAATACTTACATATATGTCTATTACCTCCAAGAACACATGGTCATCCCTACCAATTCCGACATTGACTTATTCGGCGACAGCATAACTGAACTAAGAAAAGTATTGTTTGTGATTGATTTGCGGTCAGCTCCCAATTAGTCATCTTGAAACAAGTCATAATTTTTTTATTTTTTTATTGAATGCTTTTTTTTTCTTTGATTTTTTTTCTTTTGAACATGAATACAATACAATTTAATTTCGAACTATATATTTTATACTTGTCAAACATAATATATTTCCAGAATCATCAATCAATTTTAATTTAATAGTTTGGAAGTAGGAGTAGCCGGGAACAATGGAAGGAATGGAGGGAGGCTTTTGTCCAGCAGTGGGTAAGTCATCATCATCATCATCATTTCAGCCGAAAGAGGTCCACTGCATAGCCCTTTCCATTGCCGTTTGGGTGACTGTAAGCCTTCTGATAGCGAGACAGTACAGACTAGATAATAAGAGTGTATTAAAGTTGATAACCTAAGAGGTAGTGTAAAGGCAAATTAACGCAATTTCGTGAAACTGTATCGCGTTTTTTGAGTAGCGTTTAACTGAAAAAATACAACCGAGAAGAACTTAGAGTGAGCTACACCAGCTAACTTTTACGATAACTGTCTCATCCGCCGTCAAAATCTCTGATTAAGCGAACTACGGGTTGCACAAATTCAGCTATTTAGTCAATGCTATTTTTAAAATTATCTTTGACGAAATAACAAATCAAGCGATGAGGCTGCCAGCAATTTCAGTGTTTGATGTTAACCTCATCTTTCAGACCTTTCAATACTGAAATTGATCAAGCCGAGTTCAATCAAGTCGTTGATCGATCGTTGGTAAAATAAATACGTAATTTTTTAATCTTTATACATATAAATTATGGCAGCCCTGTCTCGACCTATCTAGCGCATGATTAAGCTCTCTGGCTCCTGCACAAAATACAGGAAAACGCGCACTTTTCTTCCTAGCAGTACTTTTTATTTTGTTTTGTAAGTACGGATAGCACGGTAATTTGTATTTAATGCCTTATATAATGTCTTGATTCTGAATCGCTGTTTGACGGAGTCTTTTTTTCCTTGAATTGTCTTATTTTTCGTCAAAATTTTAAACTCGAGGGACTCTTAAAATATTACGAATTATCGAGTGTTCGAAATATCAAATGGTTCAAAACGAGAGTAAAAGTAACTGAACAAAACAATTCGTTCGGAAGTGTGTGTCAAACTAATTATTACAAAAACAAAGGCTCTTGTACACAAGTCTGAACTTGTACTTACATACACTGCAGGTTCTGCAATCTGTCTCTTTCTTTCTCTTTGCAACTTTGAATTGAATAAAAAGTTCAAATAAACTTTATATTAAAAGTAATTTATTAATTACACTAGTTTACCTGAGTTTTTTTTTACATGATATGGAATATATACATCTAAATAAACCAAAGACAGTTAAAAATTGATAATTTTTGCTCTTTCTTATAAATATTTTTATCTGTATCTCTCACAACAGACCAACAATATATGACTATTGTACCTAGCATATTTTGGTCCCAAAACCTTCATAATTTTGCTCAAATGATTTTTAAATCTTGGCGATATCGCTCATCGTGTTCATCACTCATACTACCAAAATTTTCTGGAAAAAATCTAAATGGGACTGCAAAAAAATATTTTTTATTTATTGTCTTATCCACCAAGAAACATAAGATAGAAAAACTTAAATATGAAACACATACAATTATCTATACTAACTTATCGCAATGGACAGTAATTGTCAGAATATGTTATGGGGCTAATGATTTTTAGTGGCACATTTACACCCATATTATCATTTTTTTTTTAGTTAAAACCAAAAGTTTCTGTTAATCAAAAGTAACAATCGGTTACATAGTAAGTTGGCTCTCTCCATATCTTTAGTTTACCAAATTTCAGAGTTCTATTTTTACTTGAATACCAGCTGAGGACATAATATCTACTTTTAGTACAAATCACATGAGAAACCCAATTTTTATCTTGATTTGACACCGGAAGTCCCAAATTATGTAAATAGGTTTCTT
Source organism: Mythimna pallens (assembly GCA_961205895.1). Classification (NCBI taxonomy): domain Eukaryota; kingdom Metazoa; phylum Arthropoda; class Insecta; order Lepidoptera; family Noctuidae; genus Mythimna; species Mythimna pallens. The sequence continues at coordinate 8,965,539 of OY540849.1, read as the reverse complement.
GCAATCTAACATAACAAAATCGATTTAGATGTAGTTTACACACTCTCTACATAATATTTTTATATAAAAAGAAGACTTGTGAGTCACACAGTTGTATAAAAAACGATAAACATATTTTTTTAAACAATTGAGGGTAGTTAAAAAACAAAGACCTCTGTATCTCAGAATTGTGACGTTCTACGAAAAAAAAACTTTTTTAGCTATCGTCCATGGCCTAAATAAAATATGTTTCGTTACATTGACAAAAAAAAAAATAAAAAATTTGTAAACTAATGTTATTACTTATCCTTAACCATTTTTTTTGCAGGTCGTACATTTTTGTCGCGTCTCGCCTGGCAAACGTAGGCGGCGCGGCATGGCGTACTATTACAAAGTGGTATTGTTTAGCAAGGCTGACTAAGCAACGTTGGGTAGTTACTGACATGTTTGCACTAAGTTTTGTAAAGACTCTTGCTTAAATTGAGCCCCTCTCCTATTGAAATCAAACACTATAACGACCATTCACACTTATACCTTTACAAAAAATTATAACAAGTTTCTGTCAGTGGCTTTGTCCATACATGATATGAGCATAATCAGCCTTTTAATGTTCCTATTGCTGGGACTCAAACCTTCTCTCTCTAGGTCGTAATCCACCACGCGAGCCCAGTGCGGATTGCTGAATTTCACATGTCTTCTAATTTTTGGTTCTAGAACATGCCGGATTCCTAAAGATTCCTTCACCGTTTTGAGAGCAGTGGTGATGTAATAAATTACACAAAGTAATGCGCCTGGCTGGGTTCGAACTCGTAAGTCGGAGCTATTACCACTCGGCCACCAATGCTCTCACTCTGGCTTCATCCGCGTGGATAGAATGGTATAATTTTATTACACTTACACTAAAACTTTTACACAAACTTACATCTATGGGTACAATGGCGGCCCTATCGCTGACAGAAATATCTACCATGTCTGGATGGACTGTAAGAACTTAAAATAAAAACGGGGTAGTTTCCAGGGTACTGAAAATTAATGAAGTATTCAATTTCGGTCGGTTATGCAGACATGAAAACCAAGTCGAAGCCACATGAAAAGTAGCGTTCCTTTCTTGGTATTCAAGCTTACTCCGTACCAAAATTCATTATGATCGGTTCAGTAGATTAACCGTGAAAGCGTAACAGAAAGCCGGTAATTAATTTAATTTTGACTTGAAGGTTCCCAGGTTGTAGCCATCAGGTAACACAGACTTCAGCAGGGAATTCCCCTCGCTGTATGCACAATGAAAGTATTTCCAAAACGTTTAGCACAATCCCTGAAATGCAGCCAGTAGAAAACGGACAGGCTTAAGCGCCTATTACACTACTCGATATTCAGACACTCTAAGTCTGTTCAGTTTAGAAAAAAAAAGTGATATTACAAACCTCAATATCATTTTTAAAGACCTATCCATAGATACCCCACAGCCACACGTAAGGGTTTAATGGAAAAAAAAAAATGAGTTTCAGTTCTAATCTAAGTATGGGGAACCCCCAAAATTTATTGTCAAGAAAAAGAGAACTTACGCCAATGTCGTGTAAAGGAATTAAACAGACACTAAGACAACAAAATAGATAGGTACAGAAGTCAATCTACATACAAAGCGCGCTCGAGCAACGCATACAAAGACACCGCTCACGGACGGACACGATATCTTGGCTCAATTCAGCTCAATGCGAGCTCGAATGCTATCCATTCGAGACACTCGTCAATGAACTATTTGTGGAAAAATGGACCAACAAATAAAACTGCTCAAATTATTATAACTGTTCAGTGGAGGGTTGTTTAATTTCAACATTAAACAGTGAACTGGCGTTTTTTAGGTTACCAGTTGTTTCAGAGAGGTAAGTAGATATTTGCTTGTATTTTGATGGTTTGTTTTAACGTAACACATAACAGGCCCCGCGCCGAGAAAGAGAAGATGATTTTGTGGCCATTTAATATTTTTATAATTCAGATTAGGTAGGCATTTATCACCGCGCCCGGTCGCACTCGGATAGTTCTGAACCACGCGCTGACCCTAGCGCGATGGCCGAGCGTAGGTATAAATTGTAAAGTACATACATGAGATTGACTTCCGCATCCCTAGCCAAGTTGATAATCTGCAATCGTTAACGCTAGTCGAAAACTAATCAAATCTATGGGAATGACATCATCTCTATGTTAAGTCACCTGACCAGAACAAACGAATAGAAAATTCGTAGCCAAGTTCACATCGTTCAAAATGATAGAATGAATTGTTACCGTTCCTAGAATGTTCAACGCTACATCCTTTGTTATTGTAAAACGACATTGTAGAACGAGCGGCCGACTCAGGCGCGTCAACATGGCTACCAACTTATCGTTTTCTACAATTGCTGACGCCGAGGCGTTACCGATTGGATAACGGAATTCGACACGAAACGGTTGTAACTTGGCTAGGGGGCTGAACCTCTATCTATTTTGTGTCAAAACTTTGAATCTTTAACTCAACGAGTACAATATTCGCAGATCTACGATCATCCCTTGATGCTTATTGAGTAGACATATTTAATCACATTATAAACATACCTACATCATTATTTACATAATTATCTGTCATATTTTCAAAGATCTACTTAAAATAAATTACTTGTTAGAATATTGATAGGTATGTTCGTAAAAGCAATTTTCTCAGGGACCATCGAACCGATTTGATTGAAATTATGTTCTTTTTTCTTTTCTCCATGTAATAAAGTAGATATTTTGATGTGGTTTGATGATTTGATCTCATATTAATATTTGATGCGAATTTCCAGACTCATTTCCGATTGAGACAAGTATGAGTTTGTGATTATAAGAAGATGAGCCATGTGGAATGAATCATACTTTCTCTCACACTCTTTTTTCGACTGGCCTGTCGGTCTAGTGGTTAGTGGCCCTGACTGCTAAGCTGAAGGCTGTGGGTTTAATTCCCATCCAAGACAAATGTTTGTGTGATGAGCAAAATAATTTGTCTGTGTGTGTTTGGAAATATATATGTAAGTATGTTTGTCAGTAATCTAGTACTCATAGCACAAGCTCTGCTTAGTTTAGGACTAGATGGCGTTGTGTGATAGTTGTGGAATATTATTATTCTTATTCTTTATTTATTATTACTTATGAAGGCGAAACTTTGTGTGTGTGTGTGTGTATAAGGTGAAAGTTTGTGTGTGCATGTGTAAGTTTGGTATTCCTTCGTTCAAACGGCTGGATGGGTTTGAATGACGTTTGGCATACGGGTAGAGTATGTCCTAGAATAGCACATAGAGTACTTTTTATACCGGGGCTATGTTCTCCTGGAATAGTTTTTGACATTTACGCGGGTAAAACTGCTAGCAGAAGCTAGTAAGTCTATAAAAATAATACATAGAGATAGAATTGTTCGAGTTTTTGTAAGAAATAATCTCAGGAAGTAGGAACTGATCTGGTAACAAAAAGACTTTGAATAATACAAAGCTTCATACAGCCATTGAGTGGACATAAGCTGATAATACCCAAAAAATAACACGTTTAGGTACAGGCGACGCAAGCGAATGCGGGGAAAAAGCTATTCTTCAATATACAAAATGTTAAAGAACATCCTCAAGATTAAGTCCTTACAATAAAATTAATAACTGGTTTCTGCTAGCGGCTTCGCCCGCGTTAAAGTCGAAAATATATCACAAGGGAACAAAATGAAACAATTGAAATAAGCCACTGGCAGTTAAGAGATCACCAGTCTCAACTGACGGCACCTATTCATTCGGCGTACATCAGCCCTCTTCAGCTCAACTATTTTGATAGAAAGTACTGTCGAGGCCGGCCCAGATGATTCAAGTTGGCGCAGGAGATAAAGACTGGTAGATGTCTTTGCCCAACAATAGGATGTATATAGTAGCATAAGCATAGCATAGCATAATCAGCCTTAATAGTAATGGCTAGAAAATAAATACAAAATTCAATTTAGAATTCCCAGATTCCAATCCCTGCATTATTTTAATCATCCCAACCTAGTTTTACTACGTGCAGAAATGCGTAAACACGAAAGCATACGTATTAAACCTCTTCTAAAAAACCAAAAACAATCGGCCTTCTGATGTATCGTTAATAATTTTTGATTACATTGCGTAGTCGTTACTGTAGTTAATGAAGAGTGTTGCGTCCAACCAGCAATGTATTGTTTAAACGTACAGCTAATATTTATCATGAATTGTATCTGCGGCGTGTAATCAGACTTTGTGAGTGGTACAAGGTGGGAGTCGAAGCGGTTTAAAAAAATTAATGGTTTTTTATATGTATAGGTATTTTTTACAATTTTGACACATTGGCAGATTTTAATGCCACAAGAGTCGACCATTGTATTATATTTTTCGGAATCTATCACATTTTTTAATTTACTACAGGTAAGTGAAAGGGTCAAATAATTAATATTATTTAAAACGTCGCTATACTGTGATCTTCAAATTCTAAAGCTAATTAAACGATTGTTTTAAGTACGGTTAAAAAAATTCAAAATGATTTTTTTAACATCAGACCGATATGATTCAAAATTCATGATCTTTCTATTTCACATAGTCCTTCTGATGTTTTGTGCATGCCCATGCATGCATAAAATGTCAGAAGCTAGTGCACGTTTCCAAATGGTCATTTCCTATAAAAAAAGAACCGGCAAGAAACTCTAAAAGTTACTCATTAAAAAAAAATTGACAATATTACAATTGTATGTCCATTATTTTATGTATATAATTCCAATAAATTGATAAAAATCCAATATTAATTAACGACCCAAAATTTTCAATTTTATTGACACCTACTAAGAATCAGTTTAAAAGTAAAACAAAACTGAATTCAAGATATCGCTACGTCTACCGCTTTCGCCTATAATTTACACCACAAACTCCAAAGTACTAATCGGGCTGGTATTACGGGCATCGTGATACAGCGCCATCACAGTAATGCGTCCAATTGATTTAACTATCAGTCTAATACTGTGACTTAAACAGCTTTTATTAATAACCGCTTTTTTATGTGGGAAATCATCCAATGACTTCCCACGCTCTTGGGCGGAGCAGGAGGGAGTGTCAGACTTTTACTGACTAAAACCGAATCCTACGTTCCTTCTTCGCCTTTGCTCCAGAACCCTGGGGTTCACTTCCACATAACTCACGGCCCCAGTAGGCTTCGACCCTGCTGAGCCCCTACGGTTTGCTGACATCTCCTTGAGGTGCGCGTGGAACATTATTAGTAATAATTGCAGCACATTTGAAAGAATCTTATTTATCCTTCTATGTTAATAAAAGTGATATTAATACATGCAAGAAGTTTCAATAGCTAACTTTTAAACTCCTCACAGATGCAAAATAGTTCACCAAAACTGGTTTATTGAATTAACTCCTATTACTTGCATTTCAATCAATCAAAACAACAACTTGCTCGGCAATCGCCTCAACATAAATTCTGCAAACTAACTAAGATCAGCTTACGTTAGTCAATACATTTCCTGGTATAATATTGTAGAAGTCAGTACAACTTTAAACTTCAACCACAGAATAGATGGGTACAGAAGGCCAGCTTCATTAGACCGGCACACACATACATAGACACGTATGTGTGGTGATCTCAAACAAATGCCGATCGTAAAGCCTGGTTTTCACAGGCTTGGTTTCTGATCACCTAGTAGTCAGCAACTGTGCATTCTGCTGTGTCTACAGTACGGTCACTTTCCTGACGTCTTCTCACTACTGGGTGTATATAGGAGACAGCAGTTCACAGCTACTGTGTTACTTGTTCTTGCCTGGTGTTTCTGACTCATTTCGTTTTCACGAGGCAAGCAAAATGGACGATCAGTGCGACTCGAAAAAATATACGACTATTGGTATAACACCTTGTTACATTTGATAGCAATTTTCAAAAGCCATAAAAAACAGTTTTTTTTTAAATATTTTATTGCATCTATCAAATAGATATTCAGCAATATTTTTTACAATGCAACAGATTTGTACGCAGGCTGTCCAATGACTGCCCCGTTTATTCTTGTAGCCTCCTAAATGAGGTCTTGAGGAATATTACTTTTTAATCTCCTGGCAACTGTTTGGGTGTCCATCAGGTTTATTGCTAACTTGTTTGGATGTTTTGAGATTCGTTCTTTGTATGCCTTAGTCCTTTCTGTAATCTCTTCCATTACAGTTTTGATGCAGAGGTCGTGATGGAGCCTGTTATTTGAGACATACCAAGGTGCGTTCGCTATCATTCTCTACATTTTTGACTGAAACCTCTGAATTATTTCAAAAGCCAGAAAAAACAGAAAAAAATATGGACATGGTATTAGTTAAAGAGGAAAATTTTTAGACTTTTAGAGCAACTTTTATGATTATGACAGAACTGCCTACTCATGATGAACATGAATTCAAAAAAATAATTAGTATGTCTATAAAAATCTGGCCAGGTGTCCACTGCCCTACGGCACTAACCAGCCACTGTCTAGTTGCGTTCATATGGAGCGAGTGACGACCCAGTAGCTGTCCTTATGGGAGTGGGGGACGGTAAGTGGACAGTAGAAATAAATAAAAATTTAAGTAGCTGACCGAAAGAAACTGACCGGTCAGCACTGGTTCAACTTTGTTTTCACGAACCCAGTTAGCTGTCATGCAGTAACTGTCCTTCACTGACCGCCAGCTACTGGGCCTGTGAAAACCTTAAGTGCGCTTGCACTCGCTGTACATGAGGCGTGTCGTTGTGTGCGTGAGTTTTCACTCGTTGTACGGCGTCGACATTCTGTAACAATATATTCTGTGTTTTAACTTTACAAAGTGTGGATTAAACTGTATGCCACGTCATTCAGGACCGAACTACTAATTCTATCTAGCGCGAAATTCTGGCTAACTCAATTAAACCGAAATAGTTTTAAAACAGAAAGGGACTACAGTTTTGCATTTACCTTTATCAAACACTGTATTGATTCTTCCTTTAATGTTTGTAACTTTGTGGTGACAAAATTAGACACAGACAGCACTAATTATGGAGTGTTCGCTGATGGAGTTTATTAATGATTCATCATCATCATCATCATTTCAGCCGAAAGACGTCCACTGCTGGACATAGGCCTCCTCCAAGTGTCGCCACAATGAACGGACCTGTGCGTCTCGCATCCATCGGATTCCCGCAACCCTTACCAGGTCATTGGTCCACCTTGTAGGAGGCCTTCCAACGCTACATCTTCCGGTACGCGATCGCCATTCCAGAACCTTTCGGCTCCAATGGCCTTTCGTTCTGAGAGCAATACTCATTGCCACAAAAGTTTGGCGATTATTCGTGCAATTTTTTCAATGCTAATAAACTAATGCTTGACTGAGATCCAACCTGATGGCAAGTAGTGAAATCGTTGATAGTGAAGCGCACTAGTTTATTAAAAGAATATTCACTATAGCCTTGTAGACACCTAAATTATAATCGGACGGGAAGACCGCAGCAGGCCAATTGTTCCAGTCCAAAAATAAATAAATTACTTGCGAAAAGCAGTTTAACCGAACACCAAGTATAAAGCGTATATCTACATTTAGTCAAGTATTATTTGTCTGCGATTCCATCTACTTTGATAACGTAATCAGACTTATATACTAGTGGCGGTAACATATATAGTGGCTGAGTAAACTTTATGTGTATCCATAAAAGTAGCGATGTCTTGTTAGGGTTTAATTTTAGTGGCCATTTAGGTAGGGTGGTTTTATTGAAGCTTCAGGTTAGTGGCTGATAAGATTAAGGTTGTTTATATGAATTCTGGTTACAATTTGTTGCAATTTTATTGACATGGACGGACAATGTCTAAGAAATAGACAATATGAACTGGAATTTTAATGTCTATATTCATTTTATTTTCGTGCACATCGATCTAGTATTTGTCTTGTCAAGAATTCTGTATAAATAAATTCGAGTCGTGCAGGCAAAGGTGTTATGGAGCCGAGTGCTTCAGTGAAAAATCTCCACGTGTATCAAACGACTTTTTTCAAAACACTTACGAAGAAATAATTTCTCTCAAAATTACGACTCATTTTTGTTCATATTAGTTTTGATTTTGATGGCAGTCGGCTATAGTAGCGGCGTAGTATCAAACAGAATTCTATTCAAATCATAAATATTTTTTTTTTTTCACATAATACAAATGAATAAGTTATTTAATAATATCTAACATACTTTTTTTTCCATGCTTGTCCTTTGCAGGTTGAAGAAGCAAAGGTATCAAGCCGTTATACATCCTAATATTAAAAATAGAAATTCAAATATTTTCGGATTTAGAAGACAGAATGATAGTTGTTAATTTAATGGTAATAACGAATTATTGTGTAAATAATCGCTGGTATCGAAAGGAGAGTAAAAAAAAAAGAAATGTACAATCAAAATATTAATTATTGAAATATACAATATAAAATATACTATCATAAATATACACATATATATCGCTAATAATACATACAAAATAACACTACGTATATAATAATACATACTAATAAGCAGCTATGACGAAATAGAAAGATAGTGCTCTCTGTGTTTATGTCGTGGCTAGATCTTAGAAATTGATCACTTCATGAAATGGTCAAGTAAAACTGGCCAGTCGTTTTAAACCAATCTTCGTTTGGCCTATTTTTTTTTTATACCTTTTACTATCATTGAAATCCCGCATCAACGATGTAGTCACACGAGGATTGATATATCATCAAATGTTAACGTTAACGCCAGTTTTAGTTGGCTATATCATGAAGTGATCAATTCTAAGATCTGACTACGACATTTATATCATTTAAAAAAAATTGCACGCCAGTTTACTAGCCACACACAAAGCTCCTGTTTCCGAGGATGCCCCTTAAACGTACGTAATTTTAGAACGAATGTGGACTTAGTGTAGGAGCCGGCTACCACAAAACCGTTTCTGTTTCGACGGCTAGCCAGCATCTCTGTTGATTTTCATCATAGCCGCGTTTGGTTTGTCCGTTTTAGGAAATTGACTAGATTTATTCCTTTGTTCTGTAATATCTTTCTACCAAACAAATGCAATGCAAACAATTTTTTTCTGCTATATTTGTGATAGTGTCATAAAAAAAAATTGCGCTCTTTAAAATGAATTTCGAGTTTTGAGGCATATCCACTTTATTCTTTCACTATATTACATCAGTGTGATTACATATTGAACTCTACCTAATTCGGACCTCTATTAATTAATGATCCAAATTTGGTTACAACCAACGTAAAAAGCCAGGCGTAAAATAGCCTTTCGTTATTCTTTAGGATGCATTTTGGAGAGTGTGCGCGAAAATTGCATGAATTGATTCCGCCATAACCATTGGACTACTCGACGTACGACGAGTCTGCACCCTTACATTGTTGTTATCACTACGGTCCGGGCTAAGCGTTTCGTCTCATTTTTTATACTACGTACATCAAAGGACTGAAACAATTTACCTGCAGCTGTCTTCCCGTTAGATAATTTAGGTGTATTTAAAGCTAAAGTAAATAGGCTCTTAATAAACTAGTGCACCTCACCATCAACGTTTGCATGACTGCTTCCCATCAGGTGGGATCGCAGTCAATATCTAGTCTATATGGATTTAAAAATATGCTTCCTTAACCTTACTTATTATAAAAAATGTCCCCCACCATATCTGTCTGTTTGTCTGTCCGCGACAAATTTAAAAACTATTGAACAAGTTTCCATGTGGTTTTCACCAATAAACAGCGTGAATCATAAGAAAAGTTTAGGTGTAAAGAAAGAAAGAAAGAAAGAAGAAAGAAAAACAGTTTATTTGCATAAACATGACACATAACTTAAAAAATAATATTAATAACATACATATAAAACAAATTAAACAAAAAAGTACTACTACTAGAGAAAAGATGGAGTCGGCGGCGGGTCGCTAGTAATACCTATTTTTTTTATTAAAAAGAAAGGAAATATTTTTGTGTCGATGGCCGATGGTTGATGAGTTAACGTAAAAGATTGGCAACACCCTTTTCATCTGTGGGATTTGTTACACATATGTATGAGACGGGGATTATGTCAAAGAGATTGACACTATCTATAGTAAAGTTTGGTTCTGTCTGTTAATGGCCATACTGGTTAATGACTTTTTTTTATTGTTCTTGAGATCAATCTCGACTTAGATGTCGCTTGATAGTAAGTAATTGATGAAGTTCACCATAATTTTTTTCAAGTTGGACCATCTCCCGTCTGAGTGAAGCGAGAAGGAATGTTAGACTTTTACTGACTAAAACTCACTTGTGTTTCTTACCCTTTGTGTTACAGGGCCACGGTAATTCTTTCAACAATCGCCAGTACTAGCAGGCACCATAAGAGAAGTCCGGTAACCGTCCGGATTGAGCCCAAGTCGTCGACGGCGCGTACTGTTCCACGCGCGCCATATGGAGTTGTCAGCAACCGTAGGGGCCCAGCAGGGTCGAAGCCTACTGGGGCCAAGGGTCTGTTTCTGAAACGAAGACTCGGCCCTGGTATAAAAGGCAACGAAGGAACAGGAGTGGGTTTTTAGTCGTAAAAGTCTGACCCTATCTTCCGCTCCGCCCAAGAGGGGGGATGTAATTGGATGATTTTCCCACCGAAATAAAAAAAAACCATAAGAGAGGTCAGATTTGGAGCTGTCCATAACAGAAAGTGCAAAAAAATAGGTACCAACTTATTTGGACTTTTTGGTTAACCACACGACATGGACTAATCAATTTCTTCAAAAGATTATAATCACTCAAGTGCGCTTGCCTTTTCAGGGTTCCGTACCCAACAAAGGGTGCCAACAGGATGTTATTACTAAGCTTCCCCTGTCCATCCGTCCGTCTGTCTGTCCGTCCATCTGTCTGCGTGTGTATCTCGGAAGACGTAGAGAGTTGAAATTTTCACAGTGTGCATTTATATTGCCGCTACAACCACAAATGAAAACATTTAAGTAAAGTTAAAAATCAAGGGCCGATGCTGCGTTAAGCGGACGCCCGCGTGGTCCCATAGGGGTCCATTACACGGTCATGCAAGCGTCAATCAAAACCATCAATCATGAATGAAGCTTGACTGACGGAATTTTATCGCCATACATTTTTCGTCATGCAAACGTCAGTCATCGCATTACACGGTAGGTTTTTCGTCAGTCAAGATATTTGACTGTGGCAAAACTGACAGCAAAACCTATCGTGTAATGGACCCCATACAAAAGTGCTCCGTCGCGGCTCGACGCGCGGGCACACGTCGCGGGCTGCCGCGCCCCGCGCCCGTTTTGTTACATAATAATACATTAAAGTTCTCCATCGACACGACTACATGTACACCGTTAAAGTTGAACAAGCGACACTGCGCAGGTAATAATCCGGTTTCAGCTGCGGGGACTGCCGCATTCGACACACGCGCGACGTCACGCGACGGGTGCCCGCGCGGGCGCACGCTTAGCGCAGCGTTTGCCCTAAAGGGGGTTCCCATACAAGAAACTATGTTTGGTGGCATTTTTTGCTCAATTTTGCCTTCGTCTGCGTCCGACTCGCACTTGACCAGTTTTTTAACATATTAAATTCATCCATCACTTTCTAATCTTAAGCTTAAAGAAATGCGTATTAACCATACACGAACTTCTGATTAATTTCGTTTCAACCAGTTTTTTTTATAAAGGTTTGCACACATTGTGACGGAACAACAGAGAATCCTTGTCGAGCATTTGATATTTATGAATGCATGAACTACTTGTTTTGCTCACCGTGTTTAGGTGGAGCTGGGCAATTTGTGCGTTGAGGCAATGAAGCTCGTTGTCGACACAATGAGGCATTCGTTTAATAATATAACACACGACGTAGCTAGTTGGAACAAGTTGTGTTTTTTCAAGTAGACTGACAAAGAGGAATGGTGCATACGTGTTAACAAAAACACACTAATATTATAAAAGCGAAAGTTATGAGTATGTGTATGTTTGTTACTCCTACACGCTAGAATTATTGAAGATATTTGGATGAAATTTGGCATACGAGTAGATCATGTACATAGGATACTATTTATCCCGCGAGCGTGTTTCTTTAAGACAATTTTCTACTTTCACACGGGCAAAACCACTGGCAGCAGTTAGTAGGTTTTTTTTCGGGTGACATTAAATATAATCATTTGTTCTGTGTCTGGGTGTAATTTATGTATATATTTCAAAGGGCAATGGAAAGGGCTATGCTCTGAGTTTCCTTGCGTGATCGCATCAGGAATGAAGTTTGGTTTTCGTTACAATTATTTTATGTTAAGTTCTCTTAATGATTGGTTATTTTTCATAGTATTTTTTAGTTTATTATTTTAGCATATTGTATGTCTTTAATTCTTTAATTCTTTATTGTACACTAAAACAACTTATAAAATAGGTAGATAACAACGTTCATGTACATAGGCGAGCTTAACTCAAAGTTGAGTTTTCTTCCAGCAAACCATTGAGTGATAGAGAGAGAACTTTTTTTCTGTATGCTGTATTATTTGTTTATTGTGCAATACCTACCACAGTGTTGTCTTTTTTAACCCAAAGGTTGACTGGTAGGGAATGCTTTGTTGCATTAAGTCCGCCTATGCACAACTACTGTACTAAAAGTTTAATAAAATAAATAAGATATCCGCAGAAGAACCAATGTCGCCGACATAGCCCATAGAATCGCCAAACTAAAGTGGCAGTGGGCAGGGCACATTGCTCGTAGAACGGACGGTCGATGGGGCCGAAAGGTTCTAGAGTGGCGACGGCGCACCGGAAAAGACAGCTTCAGGTGGACCGACGACCTGGTGAAAGTCGCGGGAATGCGGTGGATGCGAGACGCACAGGATCGTTCGTTGTGGCGATGCTTGGGGGAGGCCTATGTCCAACATTGGACAACAGTGGACGTCTTTCAGCTGAAGTTATGATGATGATGATGATTTTGAAATAAATAAGTATGTTTATCAGTTGTCTAGTACTCATAGTACAAGCTCTGCATAGTTTGGGACTAGATGGCGTTATGAAAGTTGTGGAATAATATTATTATTATTATTAAATAACTTTTCCAGTTCAGAGTGGAGCCCGAAGTATTCTTAGACTTTTAATGAATAAAACCCATCCATTTTACTTTAGTCACCCTTTGAGTTCCAGAGCTTTTTTTTATTAATGATAGGCTCGCGTTTGACCACCGTCTCACCTGATGGTAAACGATGATGTGGTCGACGATGAAGCACGCTTGCCTAGAAATAGCCTATTGACTCTTGGCTTAAAGAGTGAATAGGCTACTTGCCTCGGCAAATAACGGTAATTTTCGAATAATCCTTCATCTCTGAGTCTCAGTATAGCTGAATTTGTTATCAAGTGCATTTACAAGAGTGACAGCCAGTGAAACCTGAAACCGGGGTTAACTTATTTGTTTATTTTTACAATTTACTTACACACGTACATTCAATAAATATCAATTTGACAAACATTGTATCGTTTTAATACTACAGAAACATTACGCCAATACAAATAAACAATGAAATATTTGTTGTCAAATAACAGCCGTCAATGTTGAGCGAATATCATTAGCAGATGGAGTCACAATACCGGAGATGCCGAATCTTTGTTGGAGATTGCGCCAAAGAAAATAAAAAAAAACTGGGCAAGTGCGGGTCGGACTCGCGCATCGCGGGTTCCGTACAAACTTACCTACATATGTCTATGTGAATAGTTCAATTCCCGAATGGAGTTTTGAAGATTTTTCGAATCGCAAAAAAGTTTTTTATTTGTGACGTAATATTTTTTTTTTGTTTTAGATTTATTCCTGTATTTATCCTATATGACCTTGCTTTACGCCAAATTTCAGGATTCTGGGTCAGCGAAAAGTAGCCTATGAATTTTGATTCCCTTGAGAGTGTCGAAATGCACGTTTTTTGCGACAAAAACGGCCGTATCATTTTTTTTTTCAGGCAGGGCAGGGTGCAAGTGTGTCTTGGTGGTGTCTTTGGACATCGCCAACGCTTTCAATTCAATGCCCTGGAGTAGCATTAGGAGGGCACTCCGGTATCACCGGGTGCCTGACTACCTCTGTCATGTTGTCTGGGAGAGTGGAAACGGTGAGAGATGTCGTGCGGTGTTCCGCAGGGATCGGTACTAGGACCACCCTTGTGGAACATCGGGTACGACTACGTGCTGCGCGGCGATCTCCCTGACGGGGTCAGCGTGGTCTGCTACGCAGAAGATACGCTGGTCCCGGCGCGGGGAGAGTCATACCAGGCGGCGGTCGAACTAGTGACTCGCGGGGTTGCGACAGTCGTGGAGAGGATCCAAGAGTTGGGGCTCGAGGTGGCATTAATAATAATAATAAATAATAATAATATTCCACAACTATCACACAACGCCGTATAGTCCCAAGCTAAGCAAAGCTTGTGTTATGGGTACTAAACAACTGATAAACATACTTATATATTTCTAAATACATACATATATAGATAAATTACACCCAGACACAGAACAAATGATCGTGCTCATCACACAAACATTTGTCCTGGGTGGGAATCGAACCCACGACCTCCGGCATAGCAGTCAGGGTCACTAACCACTAGACCAACAGGCCAGTCAAATTGCACAAGTCTGAGGCCATGTGCTTCTACGGTCCTCGGAACGCGCTACCATCGGGTTTCCAACTAACGGTAGGAGGAGTTCACATCGGCGTCGAGTCAACGATGAAGTACCTTGGACTTGTCCTCGACAGCCGGTGGAATTTCGAGGAGCATTTCCGACGTTTGGCTTCCAAACTGGATACAGCAACTGGTACAGGAGCTGCCCTCAAGTGGCTCCTGCCCAACCTAGGGGGCCCAGACGCCTCCTGCCGGAGGCTCTATACAGGAATCTTTCGGGCCATGGCCCTTTACGGGGCGCCGGTATTTATTTATTTATTTATTTAGTCATAGGAGAACCATCAGCTATAACAAAAGAATAACAATAGTATAAAAGACATTGAGCCAATTACAGGTTCTCACGGGTAGAAACAGGTATAGTAACAGAAAACTTACGATCACTAATAAGCACGATAAAAAAAAAGAACATAATTAAACATCTCTTAAGTCAAATTAACATTATGCACTTTTGAAAAAGTCCGCATTCAGCTGAGTGCGTGCCGAATAGGTTTTAATAGTAAACGGGTCAAAAGAGAACTCTTTACAAAGAACATTAAAGTCCTTACACGCTCGCACCATGCAGGAGTTTCGCCTGTAATTAGAAGAGGAAGAAGGAATAGAGATAGGTGGATTAAATCTAACCGATCTCTGGGGGACATTAAAGCATAATTTATGTAGGAGATCAGGACAGTCAATCTCATTAGATAAAATTTTTAGCAGGAAAGTGCAATCTGCTAATCGACGACGATTTATAAGTGGTTGTAAATGAAATTTCTTGCAAAGATTTAAGTAATTATCAGAGTGATATGGTATACGCAGCCGAAAACAAAGAAACCGAATAAATCTTTTTTGTATATTCTCAATACGATCAATGTATTTGCCATAACAAGGGTTCCAAATTTGAGACGCATATTCAAGGTGACTTCTAACAAAAGAGCAGTAGAGGATCTTAAGAGTTTTGGCATTCTTAAAACACCCTGCGAGTCTCATAACAAAACCCAGTGATCTTGAAGCTTTGGCCACTATTTGCTCAATGTGCACATTAAATAAAAGTTTAGAGTCGTGAAACACGCCTAAGTCGCGTACACCGTCGCATCTCTGCAATAGCTGCCCTTTAAGTTTATAAGTTGTAGGACGAGGGATCCGTTTTCTGCTGAAGGAGACTATTGAGCATTTAACAGGGTTCAAATCTAATTTGTTGGTCAAGCAATAATCATCTAACCGCGCCAGGTCACTTTGGAGAGCAACCATGTCATCATCTGATGATATTGCAGAGAATATCTTCATGTCGTCAGCAAAACAAAGTAACTTTGAATGGTGGAAACACGAGTCGATGTCGCTGACATAAATAATAAAAAGTAAAGGACCCATCAAGGAACCTTGGGGTACGCCACTAGGAGCTGAAACCCAGCTCGATATGTAATTACTGATAACGACAGCTTGAGACCTGTTTTCAAGGTATGAAGTAAACCAGCGAAGAAGATCTCCTCTAATACCGTTGTTAAAAAGCTTTGTTTTCAGAATATTATGGTCAATTCTGTCAAAAGCTTTACTGTAATCTGTGTAAATGACATCGACTTGTGCCCCATAATGTATGGGCGCCGTTTTTTCGAAAGTGACCGGTGACCGGCAGCCAAGCTGAACGAAGCCGGATCGAATCCGGATGGTGCGGGGATACCACACGATTTTCCGCGAAGCAGCGAGCCTCCTTGCTAGCTAACCACGGATTTGGAGGCAAAAGACCTTGCGCGCATACACGATCTGCGCATGGAGATGCAACGCCGGGGCGAAACTCCGCTGCCGCGCCAAATCTCGGCATGGCGGAAAGACTTCCGGCGGGGTATCATGGCGGAATGGCGACAGCGACTATCGCAACCCAGTGCTGGGCACGCCATAATTATGGTGGTAAGTCCCCTCTTTGAGGAGTGGCTGGAAAGACCTCACGGCGTCCTTACTTACCGCATGACGCAGGTACTCCTCACCGGACATGGTAAGTTCGGGAGGTTCCTGCACCGGATTCGTGCAGAAGAGACGCCCGGGTGCCACCATTGTGTGGCGCACCCGGAGGATACGGTGGAGCACACGGTAGAGGTGTGCCCCGCTTGGGCAGAGCACCGCCGTGTCCTCATGGGGGCAATCGGCGGCAGCGATCTCTCGCGCCAGGCCTTGGTACAGGCCATGGTCCGGAGCGAGGAGGAGTGGCAGGTGGTCGCCTCCTTCTGCGAAGCAGTAATGCTAGCAAAGGAGGTGGCCGATCGCGTGAGGCAACGGCAACGGTCCTCACGCCCCAACCGCCGCCGGGATTCCGATCCCGATTTCCGGACACCGTAGGTGCGGGCTTGCGGACGGCGAACAATGGGTGGCTCGCCGTCCGCAAGCCCGCTTGTCCGGGCTCCGATCGTCCGGTAACCGTCCGAACCGAGCCCAAATCGTCGACGGCGCGTAGTGTTCCACGCAGGCCCAACAGGGTCCAAGCCTACTGGGGCCATGGGTGATGCGAAAGAGATCCCCGAGTCCCTGGAAAAAATGGCAAAGAAGGAACAGGAGTGGGTTTTTAGTCAGTAAAAGTCTGACACTATCTCGCGCTCCGCCCAAGAGCGGGGGATGTCATGAGATGATTTTCCCAACCGAAAAAATAAAATAAAAAATAAGTGCGGGTAGATGGATGTCACATGACTTCGAATTTTGATGCTAAGGACATGCAGTTCCATCACAATGGTTTTCCTTCACCGCTTCGAGAGCAGTGGTGTTGCATGCGCATGCCTGGGTTTGAACCCACGAAG
This sequence comes from Mythimna pallens, assembly GCA_961205895.1. Classification (NCBI taxonomy): domain Eukaryota; kingdom Metazoa; phylum Arthropoda; class Insecta; order Lepidoptera; family Noctuidae; genus Mythimna; species Mythimna pallens. The sequence goes on along the minus strand of OY540849.1, from coordinate 8,948,145 downwards.
TCCAACTCGTAAGTTGGGGCCCCAGCAGTGGAAGCATTATAAAACTGATCATAGTCATTATGCATATAGTTCCATACCCTCTAAAAAGGTATTGAAGAAAATGGAGAGTAAGGAGGGTAGAATTTTTTCAATACTTTCACAACTTTAACTATAATAATAAAGAAATCGCAGTAAGGAACCTTAGATTTGGTACAACTTTGTCTGGATTTCATTACTTTTTAGAGATAAATAAGCAGCTCCATCGAGACTTGGCTAGTTTTTTACAGAATGTTTTTGGTGGGATGTCACTTCTTTTTGTAGAAACGTATATTGATTTATTTTATTAGATATTCTTAATTAACACAATTTTTTTATTTTTAGGAGTAGTTTTTTTTATTATTACAAATCTTTCTTTTCTTTTTTTCCGGTTCTGATTCTTTTACAGTAGCAACAGTTTTTCGTATTGCCCATTCGCGTTCATTATTTATTCTTTTAGACGATTTAGACGGTTTAATTTCTGAAAGATCGGCGCGGTATTTACGCCTAAGCCGGTTGTATTCAGTGATCGCTAAAGCTTGAGCTTTTATAGTCAACATTTATGAGGTGAACCCCATGAAGATTGGTTACTCATGAAAGCGCCACGTAGGCTTGGCCACAAGAGAATATGGAGGTGCCAATGTCCATGAGGGCATTTTCTAGACTTAGACCTTGGCTCTTGTGAATTGTTAGGGCATACGCCACACAGATTGGGAATTAGAACAATTCCCTGTACACGTATGCCCGGGGTATGATCTCAAATTTTGACTTATAAGGCAATAATTCGTGAATCAAATTATTAGCGAATTTTACTACAAATTGTTTTGGCTTTGTTTGGTCTTCCGGGTCCCACCTCACTTTTTGTACAACGCCTGTCGACCCATTCACTAAACCTAAACTAACATCAATGTTTCTCCTAAGCATTACTTTAGCTCCCTCTTTAATGATTATAGATTCTTCCAGTCCAGCAGTCATCGACGCATCATCTTCATATTTTTGTAAACACGCCCGGGCTTTCATTATCATACATTTTGAACAATCCAAGGAATCTTTAGCAACTAAATTTATCTCGGGATGCGGAATTGCTTTTAACATAGCATTATTTAACTGCATACACATATTTCGGAAGTAAACACACAGCATCTTCTGGTAAGTCCCTCAAACATTGTGCTATTTCCATTAACCTTCCTTCATTAGAATGCGAGAGCAGAGGTATCAATCGGTTAGACAGTATATCTCTGTCTGATTGAGTTGTCACTCCTAATCTGATTCTTTTTAACATTTCTACAAACGTAGAATCATCTAGCTGTCTCATATTCAATCCCTCCTAATCCCTAGCAAACGTTTTCAAGCGCAGTAGAAGAATGTCGTAAATGACTGTAACGAGGCTGGTTACCACATCGCCATATAAGGTTATCGGAAAAACAAACGTAAGCACGTTTTAAAATACAGTCAGCGCCATCTAGCGACGTGTGCGGGTATCACCGCCACTCTTAGTCCAATGCATTATATTTTGACCAAATTTTGAGCGAAATTAATATTTTAGTGTAATTTGTTTATTTAATTTAATAAAGTTAATCGTTCGACTATTTCTTCTTGTAAACTTGTAAGTATAAGTATAAAACCCAGTCTAGTCTTATCCAGAGTTTTCCTTTAATTTTATTTATATGCGTATTAAAAGCAGAAGGGGAGGCATTCACCCAGCAGTGGGACGCTATAAGCTAGATTAAATTAGATTAGAATATGTGTCCCACTACGCTGGATTTTTGCAATGACAGTCGATTTTTTTTATGTACCAATAGTAGAAGGGGGCATTACCATATCTCTAATACAGCTGACACCAGCTGATGGTTCTTCATCAGATACTTCAGACCTTCGATTTTTGATATCAAATGAAGCGGCCCACCAAGTTGAATATTTTTTGTAAAGGCGGTATGTCGATCTCTAATAGTTTGGTTGGGCTCTTGTGTTTTCCAACCAGGGTCACCAGGTACTCCAGATCTTCGATTATCCTAGTTTTTATAGTTTTCCCTTTATGTGGCCATTAAACCCTAACTCTGTACCAAAGTTTCAGCTCTCTGAGTTTATGGAAAGTACTAGTTCTATTCTGAAGATCACGAGTGAGTGAGTGTCATAAATGCGAAAATTTGCTTTCGCTTAACTTCGGAACTAAATGGCCTACAGACTTGAAATTTTGGATTTTAAGTATGTGATTATAGCTTACTGGATGACGAAAATTTCTGGTCTCTGGCGTTCTGGTCTTATCCAGAGGTTCTCAAATAGGGGCCTGAAAATGCGGTGAAATAGTTCCAGTAAAGGATGGTACGGCAGTGTTTGCTTCGCGCTCGATTTGATTGATTATAACGGGCTTTCATAGCGAAATAGTTTGACAAGCGAATTTTCCGCTTGTTTCACACCGTTTCTACCCGATTCAATGAGCGCCTACCCTAACGGTCTAAATCTACAATTCACTTACAAAGTTTATAAAATTTCGTGTTGCAAAAGGTTGACTAAATAGTTCTGACCGTTTAGTTTCCAATTAGTTATGCCTCCACGGTTAAACAATCATTAGCAAAAAACTTGACCACAGATTTTTATGTTTTACCGTCCCAAATCCTAGCCCTAACTTTTGATACTTTGATAACAAAGCTTGCTTTAGCTTGACATGGACTTTTGGGAATGTAAAAGTAATATTGTCGGGGTCAAATTCTTCAAATACTGCCAAGCGAATGAAGCTCTTATCTCGTTGTGATAGAGTCATGTGACAAATTGATTTTAAGCTCTCCGAATTTTAGCGAGCTTCGTAAAATTTTTAATGATGATCACTGTCACAGTTTTTCAATTATTTTGCACTTGACGGACGATTGAGTTGTTGCGGTTAAAAACAACTGTTATTCTTTTTTATTTGTCGGGGTCATTTTGCATAAGGTCTTTGTAATGAAATATAAACAAGCCTCAAGTGAGATATCCGGGTCAGAAAGTGTTATTTTGGTTCTTCTTCGGATATTTTTTCAACTTTACATGAAACTTTTGTCATTGTCGAAATTTTGTTTTTTTTACCTTTTATCGGCACGTGTTTAACCACTATCTCACCAGATGTAAAGCGACGATGTTTGAACGTGTAATGTGTTCCCAAAAACATTTTGTGCGTATGTATGGGTAGAATGTCCACCATGTACCGGTGGCGTATGACGGTACGTCTGATGGTCCGATGATGGAACAGGCTTGGCGGAATTAGGTTATTCAATTCCGATGCACACTCCCCGAAATATAACAGGTAGATAATCGATAGGCTAGCAACTTACCTTCTGTTTTTGATTTAAGCATTCGAAGTTAACTCTACTTTGCCCTGAAAACCTGTCAAAATTTGGCAGTTAAGTATGGTTTGAGACGTTCTTAACTCAAAATACTCAATTCAGAAATCCGCCCTTAGCGTCTATACTCAAGACTGATACTTTGACTCGACGAGTGCATCATTACAACTGATTTTCTTCTCGGCTCGCTTCTCAATTAACTCAGCGCATTAGGCTGGTATCTGGCATATCCATCTCAAAGGTGAGTGCAGTACCTACTCCATATAAATATGATAAAACCATAGATTTAAGTTTATGTATAAGTTGTGTTACTTTTATGGTGTACAAGAAAGTTTATTCTATTCTATTCTAGGGGTGTAAATTCGAACACCTTTTAACGTTCCATGCAAAATCAATTATTGTAAGTTCCGAACTTTCGGAATCGCAATCGAACCACCGTAATATTTCTCGTTAAGAGGGTCACCCATCTAGAAGATCGACCTGTTATTATTTTTGCTGTAATTTTTAAAACAAAGAAGAGAAGTAACACTATAGGTTCTCTTTTTTCTTTTATTCTATAATGACTGAAAACTGAAGACTCAGTTTTACTCATTACCCATCTCCTTATCATTCAGAACATTCCCTTTAGTTGCTGAACTGAAAACTGTGACACTTTGCAACTTGTGGCACTGGTGCAGGGCAAACGAGATGACTCTAATGTTACTGGACCAACTTTCATGAACGTATTACGTGGATTTTGAGAAAATGGATAAGAAAAGCCCCACACTAGCTAAGAAGTGCTGTTAATATTAAGGTGTAAAACTATGTAGAGGTTGAGCAGTGGTGGCCGAGTAGTAACGGGCCCAAATTACGAGTTGTAGGTCGCAAGTTCAAACCCAGCCAGGCGCATAACTTTGTGTAATTTATTTCATCACCACTGCTCTCAAAACGGTGAAGGAAAACATGGTAAGGAAACCGGCATGTCCTAGAACCAAAAATTTCGAAGACATGTGACATTTACCAATCCGCACTGGGCTCCGTGGTGGATTACGACCCATTCCCTCTTCTAGAGAGGAGGCCTGAGTCCCAGCAGTGGTAACATCAAAAGGCTGATTATGCTATATATATGCTATGCTAATACTATGTAGTTATGGCTTGTACAAACGTTAAAAGGAGGTAGAAGGCTTGATGAAGTATGTACTCTCTTGATAAGGACTGGTCCTGTGTAGCCTTTGATAGGGAGAAGTAAAAGGTGAGAAGGCTGCAGTGGGCTTGTTACAAATTAGGATTTCTAATACTATTGTAAGGAGTTGTCGCGTATGGTTTTGATTCATATTCATATTTATTGTATATACTCATGCTCTACGGTTTAAGACATTTATTTCTCTTAATATGAGAAATACAAGTTATTCTTAAATACTAAACACGTTGACATGAGAAATGTAGGTACACAAATAAACTAGTAAATATTAAATTATCTAAATACAATGAACGATCTGTTCTACAATGTCATGAGGGTAACAAGAAAAAAAAGTACATATTTGTTGTATTAGGAACTCATTACGTATCGTTTCTTTATGGCAAGTCGATAGCAATTACAAAGTTTTGTTGTATTTAACTTTTTTATTTATATTTTGTTAATTTAAGCTTGTTTATTAAATTAATTGGGTTATATAATTTTACATCAGTGTATTTTTTTTTCCTTCCATACTCAGTCCCATTCAACATAATATTCTTATTATTAAAGGAACAAGTCGACTCGAGATTAACAGCCAAGCACGCACAACACCACACCATCTTATTAAGTACAAGTAGCTTTAACTTACTATTGCTTCACTTGCTATTCGGTATTTTACGCAACTCTTGTATCTTACGCGCAAGTGTCCATTCACACAAGTATCCATTAGCGCTAGTGTTCATTCGCGCAAATGTCTTTTGCGCAGAAGTTCATTCACCAGTGACTTTTGCGGGAATGTCCTGTTACGATCGTCAACAAGGTGATCATATCAATATAACTATCGTCATTGTCAAGTTTAGAGCCAGCTTAAATGTATGAACTTTAACTTAAGACCTCTATAAGATACGAGTACCTATCCATACCTTTTGTTATCCAGGACACCTTTATCACTGCGGATCTAAGTTGACCCGGGTCAAGCGACCAAGCGCGAACAGGCTTGTTAAGTACAAGTAAGTTTAACTTACAAATGCGCCACACTTACTCTTGGGAATTTCTTCAAATCGTTGTTGTTATCGGCCATTGGGGACTGTATGGACAAAGGACATGAGTTTACTTTTGAACATGAGTTCTTCCAATCGATGTTCATCCAGAAAAGTTTCAAAATAACTACAAGTGGCCTTATGCATAAAATTATTTTTACACCACTCATGTTTGTTTCAAATCTCGAGACATGTTGAGTGATAGTTAAGTTTAACTTGTACATAATACTTATATTTCTCTAAAATATGATTTGTTTTATTAAATTATCTTTTAATTGTCTCACAGATGGTGTAAAAAGTAGAGTATCCAACAATTCCTCACTTTACTCAGGTTTCTTTATTAACTACCTCGTAATGCTCGGGAGTTAATTATATAATTCCCTTACTATCGTTCGGGATTAAAATTAGCAACCTTCGTTTCGTTCGGAATTCAACATTACATAGACTGCCTGCGACTTAAAGACACTGCTTTATCCCCGAGTCACTTATTCTACTATTTGTCGCAAAACTTTCTGAGTGGCCTGGTATTATTGTGACATTTATTCTACTCTGTGTATGTATATATTATTGTGACATTTATTCTACTATGTGTATGATTAGCTTGCATCAGCGGCTTTGCCTGCGTGAAAGTAGGTTTCTCCATACAAACTTTACACCCCCGTTTAGCCCCTTAGGAGCTGAATGATTCTTGATTCAAAAATCCTTTCTTAGTGCTCGCCTACATCATAAAAGGAAACCTTGTGCAAAATTTCACACTCCTAGTACGAGTATTTTAGCTGTGCATTGATATGTCAGTCAGTTAGTCAGTTTATCATTTTATATAAATAGACTAGCCTCTGCCAGCGGCTTCGCCTGCGTGAAAGTCGGTTTCTTCATACAAACTTTGGACCCCTGTTTCATCCCCTTAGAGGTTGAATTTTGGAATATCCTCTCTTAGTGCTCGCCTACATCATAAAAGGAAGTCTTGTGCAAAATTTCAAGTTTCTAGACCCAGTTTTAGTTGTGCGTTGATATATCAGTCAGTCAGTTTCTCCTTATATATATAGATAGAATATCTTTATATTGTATGTTATATTATTGCAATGTTAACTGCTTTGTTTGTACTTTTCTTTTTTTCCTATTACTCTTACACACGGTGTCTAGATCTCATTTTTTCCAACTCTCCTTTTGCTGGAAGAGATTTCTACAGAAATAAGCATCACCTTTGTACCTATTTTTCTGTTTCCTTCTTCTTGTGTTTTATTGTAATTGTCAGAAATCAGAAACTTTATTTCAAACAGACCAATAAGAGGCACTTTTGAATTGTTAAAATGTCGGTCAGTCAAAATAGTGAAGTTAAATTGCATGGTCAAAGCACAGATCTCTATGGAGAAGAACGTGCAAGAAACTCCATGGACACTCTTTTAAATCATGTTATGTGTTACAAAAATATTGGTTACATATTTTTGCCGCTTCTATAAAATGTGTGTACTTAAATTGTTAAATAAATAAAAAATAAGTATTCCAACGACAAAAAGATTATCGAAATCGGTTACCAATGAGTAGGCTATATGTAGAGTGTAGACCACAAATTAGATACATCTCCCCAAACCACGAACCAACGCACACACACATACAACAGACATTAATCAATTAGCAATACCAGTATCAATCATTTTAATAGCTTGCGTGACGTCATAACGCTTACAAATGACGTCACGGAGCAGTGTCACTTCATAACTCTAGTGTACTATGTTGTATTGACAGCCAGTGTACTCCGGTACTAATCTCGACAAATTGACTGCAGTACACTGGCGGACGTAATTAATGGCTAGCTATTATTATTGTATGTGAAAATGTGGGGATTAGATTTTAGTTAGCGTATAGAAACAATTGTGAAACAATTTCACAGAAATTTAAATCTATGGGTACAATGGCGGTCTTATCGCTGATAGCGATATCTACCAGACAACCTTAGGATAGACTATAAGAACTTAGAGAATACTTAGAGCGTATGTTGTTATGTAATGATTTTTCCAGGTATCATTAAGGTACCGGAAGACGCAGTGTTGGTAGGCCCCCTACAAGGTCGACCGATGACCTGGTGAAGGTTGCGGGAATCCGATGGCTGCGAGACGCACAGGACCGTTCATTGTGGCGACATTTGGGAGAGGCCTATGTCCAGCAGTGGACGTCTATCGACTGAAATGATGATGATGATGATCGTTAAGGCGCTATTCGAACTTCGGCTGCAGGCTGCGGATGCAGGCAGCACATGCGGCGGCTGCACAAAGCCGGCTGCAACTGCACGACTTGTTTTGTATATAGTGGTATGGATTTTTGTAAAAACTATTCTGAACGCGGGTGCGGCCGCACGTGCTGCCGAGTGTCAGCTGCGAGTGCTGCCGCAACCTGCAACCGCAGTCGGTCGCAGATTAGTAGTACTACGGGCGCAAGCCAATGCGCACGTTACGTCACTCCAATATGTTTAGACCAATAGCACTCATATTGGATTGAATCGTATATTTGCGACTGGTTGCGTTCAGCGGCTACAGCTACGTTCGGAATAGTTTTCACAAAAATCCACACTACTACATAAAAAACCAGTCGTGCAGCTGCAGCAGCTTCGTGCAGCCGCCGCATGTGCTGCCTGCATCCGCAGCCTGCAGCCGAGGTTTGAATGACACCTTAACGATACCTGGAAAAAACATTACATGACAAAATATGCTTTAAGTACGCTCTAGGTTCTTATAGTCTATCATAAAGTTGTCTGGTAGATATTGCGAAGCGGCTGAAACTGTGAGGGATACGATGTCCTCACGCCCCAGCCGCCGCCGTGCCGTAGAAGAGGCCCAGGGTATCGTAGCGCTGAATTTAATTTTTTATCGATATCAATATTCTTTTTCCCTGCACTATTCCCATCACAAAATTATGCCATCAGGTAGTCTTAACTAACCTCAAATAACCCTTTCCCGAACAACTAGTTAACCTAATAAACTGATTATAACATAAAACAACTAAAACCAACTCAATAATTTATTACACCATCGTTGAATAATGAAACAGTTGGGAGGTTTGTCAAAACTTTGCGTTGGGTCAGTTTCGACCCCAGGCCGACTGTTTGTTTTTTGGGCCGTGTACCGAATTTACGCCATATTGTTATTTGCTTCGTGTCAATTATACTCGGGGGACTTGTTTTGCGAAATTAATTTGGGGTTATTCACGCCATTTTTTTTCTCGAAGGTGTGCTGAATTTGAAGTGATAATGAGCACGTAGCTGCCTAGGTAACGTGTTGTTAAAGGTAGTTTTTTTTTTGGAAATGGTAGACGTGTTGTTAAATTGTGAAGTTATGCTTAATTTTTTTTAATAAACGTTGCCCCACAATAATAGTTACTCCTGTGTGTCTTGTGGGTGTGTTCAAAACTATGTAATCACATAAACAAGACACAGGAACAACTATCTGTAGATCTTACAAATATTTTGTTCCTTATGGGAATCGAACCCGTGACACGCAGCGTAGAAGCCATTAGCTCAACCACTGCGCCAATAATTGTGCTGTCAAATTAGCTTCACAAATGATTTTATTTCATACATATTCGTAAAGCACTCTTTATCCGGTTTTGTAACAATATGAATACTCGTACAATTCAAAAATATCTTATTTCACATACGCCATCATGTGCTCTTATAAAACGTCAGAAGCTAGTGCACGGCTCCCATTGGTCGTCTCCTTTTTACGGGGAAAATATTAAATTACACTCATTTTCACTCTACCTAGAGCTGCTTCTCTCTCTCTGGGTAGAGCGAGACGGAATGTAAGACTTTAACTGACGAAAACCCACAATGTTCCTTCAGTTGCATTTTGCGAGGGCCAAGGTATCACTTTCGAACGAGAAACTCCGTAAGTATTAAAAAAAAATGGTCCGGACTAAGGATTTCGCCTCGTCGTTTATACAGCGTATATCGAAGGACTGTAACAATTTGCATGCAGCCTTTCTTCCGTCCGATTATAACTTAGGTTACTAAGACATTTTAGGAACACATTCATTCTGTGTTTCCTGATAGCTACCACCTGGGGGTATTTAAGTCAAAAGTGAATAGGTTACTTCTAGGCAAGGGTGTTCCGCTGTCGACCACATCATCGATTACCATCAGGTGAATTAGTGGTCAAGCGCGAGTGTATCAATAAAAAATTAAAAAGCCGAGCCAGTGCAAGTCAGACTCGTGACTAAGGGTTCCGTACATATTTACCTATGTAAACAGTTCAATTCCCAAATGGAGTTACAAAGATTTTTCCAAATCGCCAAAAAGTACTACAAACTTACTCAGATTATTTCCTATACTTGGGCTATGAAACCTTGCTTCATGCCTAATTTCAGGATTCTAGGTGAACAGGAAGTACGCTATGAATTTTGATTCCCCTGAGTGTCGAAATACACGTTTTTTGCGACATATACGGCATAACATCGTTTTTTTTCGTTAACTCAGAAGTTTGATTTTTTCACAGCTTCAAGGGACCGCAGACCTGAGTATATAGTTTTAATTTCAACACGATACCACCAGACAGACAGACAGACAGACGGATACACAACAAAGTGATCCTATAAGGGTTCCGTTTCACAATTTCAGCAGGGGAAGAATTGTTGTCATTGGTTGGTGATAATCGTAAACAAAGGTGGATTAAAACAGTTACTAACACTGACATGACCCACAATAGCAAAAAAGCCTGGTCTACGATTCGAAGATTAACTGGAGACCCACCAGAGCCTGTTAACCAAGGACACGTTACGGCGAATCAAATTGCCCACCAGCTGCTACTTAACGGCAAGCCACCACACAGACTTCCTAAATTGCGGAGAAGCGTAAACACTTCTGGCGATAGCACCGATATCAGTAAGCCTTTCACACTCACTGACATAATACTGGCCATAAAAGCATTAAAAATAGGTAAGGCTGCTGGAGTTGATGATTTAACAGTGGAACAACTGAAACATCTGGGACCTGTAGCTGTATCGTGGCTTCTCGCCTTTTTCAACACATGTTTGCAAACCACAAATATTCCCAAACTGTGGAGACAAACAAAAATCATTGCGATACCGAAACCAGGGAAGCCTCTCAATGACCCCAAAAGTTACCGTCCGATATCCCTACTATGCCACACTTATAAGCTATTTGAAAGGCTACTGCTGAATCGCCTTACAACAGTAGTGGAACTTAAGCTCATCCCGGAGCAGGCTGGCTTCAGACCAGGCAAGTCCTGTTCCGGCCAAGTTCTGCGGCTAACTCAGCACATAGAGGATGGTTACGAGGCTCAAATGGTTACAGGTGTCGTATTTGTGGACTTGTCAGCTGCATACGACACCATAAATATAAAGAAGCTACTTACTAAAGTCAGTACGCTAACTAGGGATCAAGGGTTTGTCAACATTTTGAGCGAGCTATTGCACAATCGTCGCTTTCAGGTGTGTCTCCAATCAGATAAGAGCAGATGGCGTCGACAAAAAAACGGTCTCCCTCAAGGCAGTGTGTTGGCCCCCACGTTGTTTAACATCTATACCAACGACCAGCCCACAACGCAGCATACTGAACGCTTCTTATATGCCGATGATTTGGCCTTAGCGGCGCAATCGCTTACTTTCGGAGAAGTTGAAACTGCTTTGACACAGGCGCTTGAGTTGCTTGGTAAGTACTATGACAGTAATGCTCTTCGCCCGAACCCGTCCAAAACTCAATCTTGCGCGTTTCATCTCCGCAATAGCTCTTCGAATAGAAAACTTAACATCACGTGGCGGGGTACTGACGTAGAGCACTGTAAAAACCCGAAGTACCTGGGTGTGGCGTTGGATAGAGCGTTGACTTTTAACGTGCATTGCCTCAACACGAAGCAGAAGGTTGGGTCCCGGAACAACCTGTTGCGCCACCTTATATCTACCAACTGGGGAGCAGCACCCGATGTACTTCGCACAACTGGCATGTCTTTATGCCTCTCTGCTGGTGAATTCGCGTGCCCCGTGTGGCACCGATCAGTACACGCAAAACAAGTAGACATCGCCTTGAATGAGACGTGTCGAATTATATCGGGATGCCTTAAACCGACTCCGCTTAATAAGCTTTATCCGTTGGCTGGTATTGCTCCACCTGCTGTACGTAGGGATGTCGCGTGCGCGATTGAAAAGAAAATTCAAGAGTCCGATTCCCGACATCCCCTCTTCGAACACAAAACAGCCCCAAGTAGGCTTAAGAGTCGGAAGAGCTTCCTGCGTAGCACACGGGCTATCGATGACCCGCCTTCCAAGGAAAGAATAAAGATTTGGGAAGAGCATCACCTACCACCATCTGACTTCTTGAAACCCCAAGAACATCTCCCGCCTGGGCGCGATTTGCAGTGGCCTATATGGAAAGCACTAAATCGGTTGCGAACCCAGGTAGGCCGCTGCAAACACAACTTGGCAAAATGGGGTTTTATAGACCCGTCGGATATTCAATGTGACTGCGGTGCTCGTGTTCAAAACATGAGCCACATACTAGAATGCCCCAAGTGCCCATACACCTGCACTCTGGAGGATTTGATGAGTGCTACCGATGCTGCTATTAATGTAGCCTATTGGGCCCAAACAGTTTGACGAGTTTACTATCGACTCGAAAAGAAGAAGGGTTCCGTTTTTTTCCTTTTGAGGTACGGAACCTGAAAAAACTTCTAGTTAAGTCGCGCGCGGATGGACAAACAGCCAGACACACATGGGAAAGCTATAAGGGTTCATTGTTTGGATTACGGAACCCTAATAATAATGACAAGTTTGATGTGGATGATAAACACATAAAGAAAGTTTGGCCTCAAGCTTTTGTCACCTCACATTTATATATAACGATCAACAATGGTACCAGCGATATCCTTCATTTTCGTGCATCTGAAACCAGCTGCTGCTGGATAGTCTGCTTGCGTGAAAGTCTAAAATTATCTCAAGGAAATATACCTCTGGAATAAAAAATAACCCATGTACCGGAGCAGTGGTGGCCGAGCGGTAACGGCCCCGACTTATGTGTTGTAGGTCGCGCCTTCAAAACTAGCCAGGCGTATTACTTTGTGTAATTGATTTCATCACCACTGCTCTCAAAACGTTGAAGAATACCATTGTGAGGAAAACGGAGAACTAAAATTCGAAGACATGTGACATTCAACAACGCGCACTGGGCCCGCGTGGTAGATTATGGCCCATTCCTTCTCCTAGAGAGAGGAGGCCTGAGTCCCAGCAGTGGGAACATTAAAAGGCTAAAGGGATTATACTATGTTATGCTTATGAATGTTCTATTCTAGAACACGGTCTACCCACGTACTTTTGAAATGAAGAAATAACAAACATACACAATGGGTGGCCCGGTAACCGTTCGGACCGAGCTGGAGTCGTCGAGGACGCGAAGTGTTCCACTTGCGCCTCAAAGAGATGTCAGCAAAACCGTAGTGGCCCAGCAGGATTGAAGCCTACTGGGGCCCTAGGTTAACTTCCGAAAGCGAAACCCGGGGTCCTGAAACGCTATGCAAAGAAGTAACATACATAGGTGTGGTTATAGTCAGTAAAAATCTGGCATATCCTCCCGGTACGTCATTTTTTTTCTTAGGTTGGAAAATCATCCAATGACATCCCTCTTAGGCTCTTGGGCGGAGCAAGACAGCGTGTCAGATTTTTATTGATTAAAAACCTACTCCTGTTCCTTCGTTGCCTTTCATACTAGGGCCAAGTCTTCCTTTCAGAAGCAGACCCTTGGCCCCAGTACACTTCGACCCTGCTGGGCCCCTACGGTTTGCTGACATCTCTTTGAGGCGCGCGTGGAACAGTACGCGCTGTCGACGACTTGGGATCGGTCCGGACCGTTTAACAGACGGTCGGACGGCGAGCTACCCATTGCTTGTCGTAGAGCGGGAGAAGTCATTGGATTTCCCACCTTAAAAAAACGTACGTTCTCATATTTTTTTAATCTTTTATTTTTGACCAAATTCAACTTCAATTATGATGTGCTATATACAAAACTGTACACAACATTCTGCCCAAAATATCTTTGTTACCTAACCTATCCAACTTGTCATTCAGCTAACGAAGGGATCACCTTTCATAAGACAAATAAGAAGTGGGTCATTAATCTGCTCGCACGTGTATTTAGAACAAAGCTTGCGGCTGATACATTAGGCACGAGAAACTGTGCTGTGACGATCATCGTTGTTGCTTTGATTTTAAAGTGAAGAGCATGACTGAGGATAAATTACCTAGCTTGGTAATAACCTAGAATGGTGTGTGACTGTTGTCTCCATTAATAATAATAATATTCCACAACTATCACACAACGCCGTCTAGTCCCAAGCTAAGCAGAGCTTGTGTTATGGGTACTAGACAACTGATAAACATACTTATATATTTCTAAATCCATACATATATAGATAAATTACACCCAGACACAGAACAAATGATCGTGCTTATCACACAAACATTTGTCCTGGGTGGGAATCGAACCCTACCTCCGGCATAGCAGTCAGGGCCACTAACCACTAGACCAACAGGCCAGTCGAATATGCATCCCCTTTAAATTGGGACCCAGGGTTAAAAAACTGGGCAAGTGCGAGTCGGACTCGCGCACTGATGATCCCGTACAAACCTACATACGTAAATAGTTCAATTCCTGTATGGAGTTTTTAAGATATTTCTGATACGCAAAAAAAAAAATTGTGACATAACACCAAATTTACTATTTTCAGATTTATTCCTTTAAATGTCTGTGAATGTGTGATATAAGACCAAATTTTCAGGATTCTGGGTCAACGGGAACTACCTTGAAATTTGATTTCCTTGATAGTGTCGAAATATACGTTTTTTGCGACATAAACGACTGTATCTTTTTCTTTTTCGTTAAATTAGAAGTTTGATTTTTTCACAGTATCAAGGGATCGCAGACTTGAGTACATGGTTTTAATTTCAACTTAATACCTTCACGCCTTCCCGAGTTAAAGGGTTTTGACAGACAGACAGACGGACAACAAAGTGATCCTATAAGAGTTCCGTTTTTCCTTTTGAGGTACGGAACCCTAAAAGCAAATAAAATTTTAAAGTTGACAATGATATGGCAACTTTAAAATATTAAAACTTAACTGTCCGCCGCTGTCTCCTTTACTCACATGTACGAAAAGAGGACAACTGTACCTAAGGAAATTTATTTGACATACCGTTGCCCGCATTATGGGGACACAGATAATGGGGATAATGAGCATACACGGTGCGTTACCTAGCTTGTATAATTATTGTCTAGCTTGGGCTAATACAGCTACATACAAGCTACGTAATGCTTGTGTGTTCATAAGTGAGAATTGTCTATTATCTTGTTTTTGTACTACCTAGCTTGTATATTGGTGTTTCCTTTAACCTATCAGCTTCAGTCAGGTTGCTTCTCCCACGTGAATATGATTGAAAAATGATTTCTCTGCAATATTGAGCAAATAAAATATTTTATAGGAGCTAACATGAAGAGTATAAATTTAGTTGCCAGTATAAGCAAATTGTAAAGAAAAAAAAAAACGTACAAAAAGATACGTAAGTACGTATCTTTGTTTAAACAGCGGAAGTGGGTCGCTAGTCCCTAATTAAATTAAAACATAATTTTTTACTGTTCCGTACTTCATAACTTAAAAAACCTTTGTGTTATTTAAAAAGAAAATAATGTACACCCAGAAAAAATAAAAATTTAATAAAAAAATTACTTCTCTATATGACAAGCTTTTGCTTTGCAGAGAGACAAACTGAATAATAAATGAATGAATATTTAAAAAAAAAACTAGCTTCTTCCTGCAGCTTTGTCTGCGTGAAAGTAGGTTTCACCCAACGACCTTACAGCCCGTTTGCGCCAAACGTATGTAGACAAAAATGCATTGTCATTGTGATACCAACGCTACAGAACCTCAAGAATGATCAAAAAACTCACGTGTCACCATTTTTATTATTAAATCCGCGGTACGGGTAGCAACTATGAAATTCCGGTGGTCAACGCCGCAAAGGTTAATTTGTCCGGCTTCAGCCCACCGTACAGTGTAAATACCTCTCATATTTTTGCTTTAATGGAAAATTTTGTCGAAGCTGTTGTTGTTTTTTGGAGGAGGTATTTTGTAATGGCTAGTTGAGTATAAGCGAAACTCCAGCAAGATTTTTTTTTATGCTAGCTGGTTCCGTCTCTGTCCTAGGTAAGGCTCCACTCTCACTCCTCACTCACTCATCTTTTGCGAGCCCGCACTTCTTCCTTTCAATAATTCTGGCAAAATTCGTCCAGGTCGTCCCACCATTTCCTTCGTAGTCTGCCAAGACCCAATAAAAGAGATGAGTTTCACGGTAGGCTTAGGTGTGGTTTTTGCCTAAAAGTGGGATAATTATTTTTTGTATCAATGATAGACCATTCTGACACTATTGTATTATTATATTGACTTGAGGCCTTGGTAAGGGTTGCGGGGATCCGATGGATGCGAGACGCACATGACCGTTCATTGTGGCGACACTTGGGGGAGTCCTATATCCAACAGTGGAAGTCTTTCGGCTAAAATGATGATGATGATGAATAAGAAAAAAGAAAATTGAAAGAGTATCTTCTATCTAATAAAAACTAAATTATTTAAGAAGGGAAGCACTCAAAATGGGCACTTTGACCTCTTTTAACTATCCTCAATAAATTTCGTTTTAACACTACTTATGGCCCCAGTAGGCTTCGACTCGGAGCGCTGGGACGAAGGCAACGAAGGAAAGGAGTAGGTTTTTAGTCAGTAAAAGTCTGACACTCTCTTCCGCTCGGCCCAAGAGCGACATTTGTCATAAGATGGTTTTCCCACCAAAAAACAAAACTCTCAATAAATTTATATAACAAAACAGTTTTGGAGGTAGACGGAACAGAGAGTAAAGTCCCGCAAACCTCCGTTGAAAAGGGAGGATCCTCCGACCAGACGGGTGTTATGTCTGGTGGGCTACTACTGCCCGATAGATGATTTCGGGCTGTTCTATATGTTCTAAACGCGCGGAGAACTTTGATTGCGCGATGCAGGATTAGTTCTTATGTGACGCCATAGATGTTGCTACATCACTCCCCTCCGGAGATCGGAGATCGATGGTTCTTGATGCTTCTTGATGCGTGCCAGGCCAGTGGTAGGTTGGTTCCAGTGAGTCGGAACCGAATGCCGCATAGTTCTCGGTGAGTCGGAACTGTCTGCGGTGATGCCCCAGTGAGTCGGGGTGTTGCTGTCCCAGTGATTCGGGATGATGCCCGAGTGAGTCGGGGTGATGATGTCCCAGTGAGTCGGGATGATGCTGCAGGCTCCAGTGAGTCGGAGTAGTGCTGCTAGCTCCAGTGAGTCGGAGCGGTGCTGTGCGATGTAGTGGCTTGAACGCTTGCGTCGACCAGGAGAGGTTCTTCGTGGATCTTCATGTGACTGGCCGAAGGTGCAGTGTGCTTCGCCAAGGTCGCTGATGAGGCTGAGGGTGATGACCAGGTATGACCAGGTAGGCATGCTAGTGGTCAGGATACCCTTTAAAGCCGTGGGTGCTGGCTGTATGGCTCGGTGCTCGAAAGCTTTGAGGAAGTGATAATGACGTCACGAAGTAGTTGCTGCACGAAGGCTGCGCTGACGTTCTTTGTCGAGGGTCACCAGAGAGAGAGAGAGAGGTTCACGTCAGATTTCCAGATTTTTATCGCCCTTGACGGTCTCTGGAGGGGGGTGATGTGGGGTATGTATCTACATACCACAATAATATAGTTTATTTATGTATATTATTAAATCACACAACACAACAACAGCAACACAATTATTTAATCACATTTATTAATATTCACTATGATACACAAAACAATAGCATATTTCGGAACGCGTCGGTGGTGTCGAAGGACGATCTTCCATGTGTGCGTGCCATGGTCGCGCACACTGTTTAACCTACGTCGACCTTCAGTCCGCTACCAACTGTCGTGCGCGCTTTCGTAGTTCGGATACCTCGCGTCGATAATCTTTGCTATTGTGCTATTGTGTGTTCTGGATTTTCTGACTGTTGTGTATTGTGACTGTATCGTCCACTCCTTCTGTTTATGTGTTCGTATATGTTTTTGTGATCGTGATTATTGTGACAATCGGAGTAAACCGTGAGTACTAGAACTAAGTGACTTTTATTTACGTCTACCCGCACTCACTCGTTATCTCATTCCTACGAACTAAATTGGTGACCCCAAGTTGAACAGTGTTAAAATGACTGATAGTGAGACAGAACACACCGCGTCATCACAGCCCGATGAGCACGTAGCACATCGCGCGCGCAAGGCCAAACGCCCCTCGGGTCCAAAGGTCGAGCCGGCCGAGGTATACCGCGTCGCTTTGCGCCTACCCCCATTCTGGTCCGAGGAGCCCGATATTTGGTTCGCGCAAATAGAGGCGCAGTTTGAAAACGCAGGGGTGACGAACGACGTCACCAAGTATAATTATGTAGTCGGACACCTTGACCCCCAGCAATCCAAGGAGGTCAAGGACATTATTATGTCCCCACCTGCTCAAAATCGGTACGCCAAATTGAAGACAGAGTTGGTGAAGCGCCTGACAGCCTCTCAAGAAAAGAAGGTGAAACAACTGCTGATGCATGAGGAGCTGGGGGACCGGAAGCCGTCGCAGTTCCTTCGCCACCTGCAGGGGTTAGCAGGACCTACAGTGCCCGAGGACTTCGTGCGCACCATCTGGTGCAGCCGACTCCCCACCAGCATCCAGCCCCTCCTCGCATCGCAACCGCACAGCACACTGGAGGCATTGGCCGAGCTGGCCGACCGTGTCCAGGACATAGTCACGCCGGCAAGCCACGTCGCGACAACTTCAGCAGCAGGACCCTCGGTGAGCGAGATGGCAGCCGAGATCGCCGAGCTCAAACGCGCCATGAAGGACCTGACGCTACAGCTGCGTAATAGTCGTTCGCGTAAACGCTCCCACAGCCGTGGTCGAGGCACGAGACGCGATTCACGCCAGCGATCCTCAACCCGCTCTGAGTCCAGCTACCGACAGCACCCACAGTGCTGGTACCACGCGATGCACGGTGAGAAGGCGAAGCGTTGCATAAAACCATGCGACTACAAGAAGGGAAACGCCGCGGGCGGTCGGTAATGGCGACAGACGTTTGCCCCTCATCAACTGGTCGCCTGTTCGTCACAGACAGGAGCACTAAGACGCAGTTTCTGGTCGACACTGGAAGCGACCTCTGTGTCTACCCTCGTCGTCTGCTCAGCGAACGTCGTGCACCCACGAACTACCAGCTAGTGGCTGCAAATGGGACGCCCATACACACATATGGTTTTGTGGAGTTAAATTTAAATTTAGGACTTCGTAGAGACTTTAAGTGGCGTTTTGTAGTGGCCGAAGTAACAAAACCGATTATCGGCGTAGACTTTTTGAGTTTTTACTCGCTAGTCGTTGACTGTCGTAATCAACGACTAGTCGATAGTACAACCAAAGTGTTTTCTATTGCCTCGAATCACTCAGATTCGTCTTTATGTTCTGTAAAGATTTCTTCTGGCGACTCGAGGTATCATAAACTTCTCGAATGTTTTCCTGACATCACTCGACCCGCCGGTACGTTACGAACTACACCACACAACACAGTACACCATATCCGCACGACCCCAGGCCCTCCAGTTTCATCTTCGTTTCGGCGACTAGCGCCAGACAAACTTAAAATAGCACAGCAGGAGTTTCAGCTGATGCTAGCAAATGGAACAGCCAGACCCTCAGAAAGTCCATGGTCATCCCCACTCCACCTCGCCCCCAAAAAGGATAACGGTTGGCGGCCCTGCGGTGATTACCGCATGCTCAACGCCCGCACCGTTCCTGACAGGTATCCGATTAGGCACATACACGATTTTGCTCACAGTATTGCAGGTTGCCGAGTGTTCAGCACAATCGACCTTGTAAAAGCATATAATCAGATACCTGTCAGCCCGGAAGACATTCCGAAGACGGCGATCACCACACCATTCGGCTTATACGAATTCCCGTATATGACGTTTGGTCTGCGCAATGCGGGCCAAACGTTTCAACGTTTTGTCGACGAGATGACCAGAGGTTTGGACTTTTGCTATTGCTATCTTGACGATTTTCTAATATTTTCTAGAACAGAAGCAGAGCACGAGGAACACCTTCGTAAAATTTTTAATAGGATGAAGGAGTTTGGCATGCTGGTCAACACATCCAAGTGTGTTTTCGGTGTCTCGGAGGTAACCTTTTTAGGCTACCACATCTCCGAAAAAGGCACCAAACCACTCGAGTCCAAAGTTGACGCCATCAAGAAGTTCCCGCAGCCCAAGGACGTCCGTCAGTTACGCCGATTCTTGGGCATGATCAATTTTTATAGGCGATTCATACCTCACGCAGCTCAAATCCAAGCGCCACTCAACAAACTTTTGACTGGCAGCGTAAAGGGCTCGCATCCTATATGTCTTGCGGAGAATACTTTGCGAGCATTTGAGGACTGCAAAGAAAGCCTTGCTAATGCTGCTTTACTAGCTCACCCCGATTGCAGTGCCAAACTCGCATTGGTAACTGACGCGTCGGATACTGCAATCGGTGCGGTACTACAGCAGCTAAGCAACGACGGCTGGCAACCACTCGCTTTCTTCTCTAGGAAGCTCAGCCCATCGCAAGCAAAGTATTCTCCCTATGACAGGGAACTGCTTGCCATTTACGAGGCCATCAAATACTTCCGCCACATGTTGGAGGCTAGGCACTTTGTAGTGTACACGGATCACAAGCCGATCAGTTTTGCATTCCATGAGAGGAAGAAAAACTGTTCGCCAAGACAGTTCCGGCACCTCGACTACATAGCCCAGTTTACCACCGACATTAGGCATATTTCCGGCAAAGACAATGTCGTGGCCGACCCTTTGTCTCGTGTGGAAGAGCTACAGGTGCCGGTCAGTCTCGACACCCTCGCGGAATCGCAAGCTTGTGATCCGGAGCTGACCAGGCTCCTTCAAGAAGGCTCGTCCTTAGTGTTGGAGAAAGTCAAGGTGACTGGGGAGCGAACAGCAGTATACTGCGATGTCAGCACGGCGACTCCCAGACCATTTGTTCCCGCTATGCTGCGAAAACAAGTTTTCAACAGCTTGCATTCCCTCAGTCATCCTGGTGTCTCAGCGACTGCCAAGCTAATAGCAGAACGCTTCGTTTGGCCAGGCATTAGGAAAGACTGTAGGGAATGGGCACGAGCCTGTCTTCAGTGCCAGCGGGCGAAGATCAACCGCCACGTCTCAGCTCCATTAGGGACGTTTCATCTCCCACGTGCAAGGTTCACCACTGTCCATATCGACCTGGTGGGCCCACTACCGATTTCGCAAGGCTTTAGGTACTGCCTGACGGCAGTCGACCGATTCACTAGGTGGCCAGAGGTCATACCTATCGTCGACATAACTGCCGAGACAGTAGCTAAAGCGCTGCTGTCCGGATGGATTGCCCGGTTTGGCTGTCCGACAGACATTGTTACGGACAGGGGTCGACAGTTCGAGTCGGCCCTGTTCGAACAACTGTCAAAAATGATTAGCTTTAAGCACAAACGGACAACGGCATACCACCCGGCGTGCAATGCGATGGTGGAGCGATTTCACCGCCAACTTAAGGCGTCCATCACATGCCATGCCAATGACAAGTGGACAGAGTCCTTGCCGTGGGTATTGCTTGGCATACGGAGCGCATTCAAAAAGGATGTCCAAGCGTCTTCCGCCGAGTTAGTATACGGCGAACCGCTAAGACTCCCAGGGGAATTTTTTACCCCCAGTGACGTAGGTACCACCGACATTACGGAATTCACCGCACGCATTCGCAAATTCGCCCATAATCTGCAGCCAACTCCAGCTTCTCGTCACAACCAACAAAAAGTTTTTGTTTACAAGGATCTGCAGACCACGGATCACGTGTTCCTTCGTGAAGACGCATTACGTGGCTCGCTACAACCAGCCTACACCGGTCCTCACAAAGTACTGCAAAAAAGTGACAAGACCTTTAAAATATTATTTAAGGGCAAAGAGGTCACGGTCTCGATAGACCGCCTAAAACCAGCCCACATATTGGTGGACAAAGCTGACCCAATAGAAATCGATCCACCTAGCAATAGCAAAGGG
Organism: Mythimna pallens; assembly: GCA_961205895.1. Lineage (NCBI taxonomy): Eukaryota > Metazoa > Arthropoda > Insecta > Lepidoptera > Noctuidae > Mythimna > Mythimna pallens. The sequence continues at coordinate 8,926,485 of OY540849.1, read as the reverse complement.
TACACCACTCGTTCTGGTCGTCACGTCAGATTTCCAGATTTTTATCGCCCTTGACGGTCTCTGGAGGTGGGTGATGTGGGGTATGTATCTACATACCACAATAATATAGTTTATTTATGTATATTATTAAATCACACAACACAACAACAGCAACACAATTATTTAATCACATTTATTAATATTCACTATGATACACAAAACAATAGCATATTTCGGAACGCGTCGGTGGTGTCGAAGGACGATCTTCCATGTGTGCGTGCCATGGTCGCGCACACTGTTTAACCTACGTCGACCTTCAGTCCGCTACCAACTGTCGTGCGCGCTTTCGTAGTTCGGATACCTCGCGTCGATAATCTTTGCTATTGTGCTATTGTGTGTTCTGGATTTTCTGACTGTTGTGTATTGTGACTGTATCGTCCACTCCTTCTGTTTATGTGTTCGTATATGTTTTTGTGATCGTGATTATTGTGACAATCGGAGTAAACCGTGAGTACTAGAACTAAGTGACTTTTATTTACGTCTACCCGCACTCACTCGTTATCTCATTCCTACGAACTAAACAGTCATTATCAATGTTCATAAATCGTGATCCAGTGATTCGTGAATGTGTTCTCATATTTGAGTTATGAGTATGTTGTGTAAATCTGCTGGTTTGTAGGTTATCACCTATCTTGGAAGACCAATATTTGTTACACGTCCATGTATGGATATTTAATCACTCATCAGTCACCCATTCGATAACAAAAAAGGCATGTGACAAAACATACGGTGATGAGCACATGATAGACATCTCATTCATACGCACCAAACGATTTGGGAACAAATTCATTGTGCGCACAGCTAATTAGCGGAATTTCATGCCAGAGTCTGTGTTTCTTAATAGGTACAACCTCGGGGTCTTTAAGTTAAAGCGAGAACGTTTTGTACGTAGCGGCGCGTTTTGTGGCGTCGCGTGGCGTGGATCTAATGTAGCTCTGCAAATCTAGTTGCCATATAAAATGTATCGAGACCGACGCGCCGAGATCCGTGTACATGGCCCAAGTGTGCGCAATGTAGTTCTACCTTAAGAGTGAATATTATGCTCCATCGTTGACTACACCGTCGCTTTACATCAGGTGAGACAGTCAAGCGCGAACCTATCAATAAAAAAAATATATTTTAATAAACTAGTAACCTACTGATAACCGAAGTGGTAAATAACAAACTAAGCCATCAAAAAATTACAAGTACCCTCAACTGTTTAAACGTACTCAGTGAAGTATGGTGGTGCTAAATGAAGGACTGGATCAATTACCCTGCTACGGTCTTCCCTTCCAATTATAATTAAGGTGTCTTCAAGGCTAGATAGGCTCTAAATAAACTAGTGTGCTTCACCGACTGCATCACTGCTTACTATCAGTTAGGATCGCAGTCAAGCGCTAGTTTATATGGCTCGTTAGCTCGTCTCCCTCTCGTACAATGAAACTGAGGAAATTATTAACTAATATTAAAAATTTTGTTTTTAACAGCCACCAAAATTAAATATAATATGAGTACAACATTACACGTGTAACGACACACAAAATATACCTACACACTTTCAACCGCACACCTATAACACGCATACTTTTTTATTTACCCTGTTACATTGTACGAAATATTTTGTCTCCTATTTTATTCCTATTTAATTTTATGGTAATCCGCTAAAGAAACTTGTATTTTAATTTAACGATAACGCAACTCCGGTGCCCAAACGCCGTGTCCTCGTGGGGGCGATCGGCGGCGGCGATGGCTATGGTCCGGAGCGAGGAGGAATGGCATGCGGTCGCCTCCTTCTGCGAAGCAGTAATGCTAGCAAAGGAGGCGGCCGATCGCGTGAGGCAACGGTCCTCATGCCCCTATCGCCGCCGGGATTCCGATCCCGATTTCCGGCCATCGTAGGCGCAGGCTTGCGGAAGGCGAGCAATGGGTGGTTCGCCGTCCGGCCGTCCGGTAACCGTCCGGACCGAGCCAAAGTCGTCGACGGCGCATGCTATTCCACGCGCGCCACAAGGAGATGTCAGCAACTGTAGGGGCCTATCAGGGTCGAAGTCTACTGGGGCCAAAGGTCTGATTCTGAAATGAAGATTCGGGCCTGGTACGAAAGGAAACGAAGGAACAGGAGTGGGTTTTTAGTCAGTAAAAGTCTGACACTATCTCCCGTCCCACCCAAGGGCGGGGGATGTCATAAGATGACTTTCCAAACGAAAAAAAAAACTCCGATCCCCAAGATACAGCCACTTATCTATAATTTAATTTTTTTTAACTCATCCACGTTCTACCGATACCACATCCTTGTACTGACGGTACGCGACTTGCGTTTTGTGCGGCTTCTGTGCCACGTATAGCAGAGTTCTCAACATTAATAAATTTTATTAGTTGATAACAAAGTATGACCTTATTAAGTTACTTTAGAAAACCAGTATAAAGTTGTGTAGAGGGCTAGTGGCTTGATATAGTCGTATTATAGCCAATCACACTTACGAGTATATTATAAGGGCCAGAGCACATTTGAGACAAGACTGACTTGTCTACGACGTCGCAGACTTGTCTAAGACGTCGCAGACTTGTCTGCGACAAGATTGTTTTGAGACGTCCAGTGTTGCTAACAGTTACACTAACTTACCACTAGAGTCAACTTATAAGACCACTAGAAAACCACCAACAAAAAATTATCCCAGACAAAAAATCGCAAAATTTCTCACTAAAAAAATGTGAGTTATACGAAATAAAATAAGTAGGCATGTAGGTTATTAGATTCCTTTAATAATAAGTGATAAAAAATAACAATCAGTTGATCATCATCGCTAGACAGTCTTGTCTCAAGTGTGCGCAGGCCCTAAAGGTGAAATTTTTGGATCGTGTGTGAGTGTGTTTGTTACTTCTTCATGCTCGAACGGCTGAACAGATTACGATAAAATTTGATACACGGGTAGACTATGTCCTGGAATAGCACCCTTTTTATCTCGGATGTATGTTTACTTGGGATAATTTTCCACTATTACGCGGGAGAATCCGCTTTCAACAGCTAGTTTTACCAATAAAAGTGAATTTGTTTAGCACATTCTGATTACTGGTGAGCAGTGATAACATCCGTAACTTACGAGTAGTATGTCGTAGGTTTAAACCAAGATCAGCGCTTTACTCTGTGTAATTTATTACATCAGTACTGGGGCCCAAGTCTGCTATTTTTATAAATTTGTCATTCCATCACGATCCCTTTGTCATTTTGTTAAAAGTTCGTAATCTGCTAATTCATAATGATCGATCATTGATTGATTGTGTTGCCAGTGATGACACATGGCTCCAAAACGTGGTCGCTTACAATGGGCCTCATCAGACGGCGTAAAGTCACTTAAGGGTAATGGAAAGGGTTATGCTCGGAGTTTCCTTGCGTGATCGCGTCAGAAATGAAGATATCCGCAGGAGAACCAAAGTTACAGACATAGCCCGAAGAATCGCCAAAATTAAGTGGCAGTGGGCAGGGTACATTGCTCGCAGAACAGACGGTCAATGGGGACGAAAGGTTCAGGAATGGCGATTACGTACTGGAAGACGCAGTGTTGGAAGGCCTCCCACAAGGTGGACCGATGATCTGGTGAAAGTCGCGGGAATCCGATGGATGCGAGACGCACAGGATCAGTCATTACGGTGACATTTGGGGGAGACCTATGTCTAACTGTGGACGTCTTTCGGCTGGAATGATGATGATGATGATGATAATGATCATTGATCGGTCAATGGTCTCGTAATAGAGTTGTGGTGAATGACAATATCGAAGTAATGACTGCACAATGACGTTCTAATAGTAGGTCACTCTTCAAAGAACTGCCAAAATTATAGCAGATTATCTCATAAGTCAGACATTAATTTTTCAATATGTACGAGATTACCATTCTATGCCACTTCTTTCAATGGTGTGTCAGTGATTGACCATTGGAAATTCATAATGACGCCATTATATTAGTAGATTACCTACTAAACTTGTCAAAATCAACAACTATGAAATCAATGATAAATCATTCTGACACTATTTTAATAGCAGACTCGAGGCCCTGCTTTCAAATTGGTGAAGGAAAATATGATGAGAAAACTGCTTACAATCCCAAGATACGTAAGCGATGGGACTCGTTCAACCTTGCAGATGTTGTGGTCATGAGTGCCATTTCTTTACGTCATAGGTTCAAACCCACGCAAGCACTTTACTGTGTTTAGTTTACTTATTAGTGCTGCTTTCAAAACGAGATGTTTTCTCACGAATGTCCTAGAACGCAAATTTCAAACCTTTGTGACTTCCACCGACCTGCTTTTGGCGTGTGTGATGGAATACGGCTCATTCCTTCACCTAAACAGAAAGACCGAGCCCCAGCAATGGGAATACTGTAATGTTAAACATGCTAGACAGACAGCGTTCAAGACTTGTCAGTAGGAGCTTCTACAAAAACAGTCGTACAAGCCAATTTTCGAAGTTAAGCAGCGTTTGCTCATATACCGAGCTCCTTCTCTCTCTGCTTTAAAAAGCACGACCCAGCTGTCGTTTGTAGATTTGACACGGATTTTTCGTTACGGATTGTCAGAAGTCAGAAAATCTAAGAACAATTTTACTTGGGGTATCATGTCGCTCAGTGACTTAGGTCGTGGCGATCAGATAGGTAAATTAAAATACAGGTATTCAGCTGGAACGGATAGTCAATGGGGCCGAAAGGTTCTAGAGAGGCGACCTCGCACCGGAAAACGCATCGTTGGAAGGCCTCCCACAAGATGGACCGACGACCTTGTCAAAGTTGTGGGAGTGCGGTGGATGCGAGACGCCCTGGATCTGTCGTTGTGGCGACGCATGCGGGAGGCCTATGTCCAACAGTGGACGTCTTTCGGCTGAAATGATGATGTGATTCAGCTAGATCCGCTGGAGGCCGAACCTAGTTGGGGTAAGGGTAGGCAGATTGTTTAAAAGCTGTCAGTGTCATCGTAACTGGAAAGTTAACACTATTTTTTTTGAGGTAATAAATCATCATAATATATGTCTTCTCCCACTCTAGGGTGGAACAAGACCGCGTATCAGAGTTTTGCTAACTAGAACCCACCTGTGTCCTTCGGTCACTCTTTGCGTTGTATGGCTACGGTCACTCTTTGCGTTCTAAGGCCACGGTCACTCTTTGCACACCGTCTCGCATCCACCGCACTCCCACGACTCTCACCAGGTCGTCAGTCCGCCTTGTGGAAGGTCTTCCAACACTGCGTTTTCCGGCGCGCGGTCGCCACTCTAGAACCTTTCGGCCCCATCGACCATCCATAAAGAATAACAATATCCGCAGGAGAACCAATGTCGCCGACATAGCCCGAAGAATCGCCAAACTAAAGTGGCAGTGGGCAGGGCACATTGCTCGTAGCTTACATACAATACTATGAAATTCTGTCGATGAAGCGGTAACGTCGTGCCATCCGTCGTGTCGTACAGAGTGAGAAAAAAAAAAAACGAATCAAATTTCAGGATTATGGGTCAACGGGAAGTATGAATGAACCCTATGAATTTTGATTTTTTTGAGAGTGTCGAAATATATGTGTTTTTGCGACATAAACGGCCGTATCTTTTTTTTCGTTGACTCAAAAGTTTGATTTTTACACAGCTTCATGGGACCGCAGACTTGAGTACATGGTTTTAATTTCAACTCGATACCTCGAGGCGTTCACGAGATAATGGATCTTGACAGACAGCCAGACAGATAGATGGACGGATAACAAAGTGATCCTATAAGGGTTTTGTTTGTTCCTTTTGAGGTAGGGAACCCTAAAAATTATAACACACGTAGAAAAAGTTTTTAGGTATCTACCACAACCGTCAACTCAAAGACGCTAGTTGCGGTCGAGCTGTATATTTATTTGGCCACACTAGCCGAAAACAAATTTCAATGTTTTTTTTTGGGCGAAGCTGGCCAAAATCGAAACCGAATATACGGTTGGTCTCTAGTAATTGTGTCACCGGTAGAACTTGAGAGTCCCATGAGCACTGCGCCGTAGTAGGTTAGGGTGAGTTTATAAGCGAGGGTAATGTTTGTTGTTGTTTGTTGATGTTGAGGTGGGAAATCATCAAATGTCTTCTTGCGCTTCAAGGTGGAGTAGGAGGACGAGTCAGACTTTTACTGACTAAAACCACACCAATGTTCCTTCAGTTACCCTTTGCGTTCTAGTACCACGAGTATCCTTTTCAGAAATTTTCCTATGGTTCTAGCAGGGCCGATGCCCTGCTGGGCCCTTTTGGTTTCACTGACATTTCTTAAAGACGCGCGTGGAATATTACACGCCGATGACGACTAGAGGATGAGCGGCCGGCGAGTTACCCATTGCTCTAAAAAACTATCATTATGACCGTAAAAGACTTATTAGACCCCGTAGCATTTAAGAAACTCATCATCATCTTCCTGCCCTTGTCCCGGCGTAACACGTTTTTTTCTTCCATTCTATCCTGTCAACCGTCATGCTATCACTAACTTCCTTTTCTTTCATATATCTTTTCTTTGGCCTCCCTCTCCCTCTCCACCTATCCACATGTATACTCATAACTCTTTTAGTAACATGCGTTTCATTTCTCCTCTTTACATGACCATACTAAGACAAACGATTCCCCTTCAACTTTTCAGTCACTGGCGTCACTTTCAAACTTCCTCTAATATGCTCATTTCTCACTTTATCCATTCTCATCACACCACACATCCATCTCTACATTTTCATCTCCGCTACATGCAATCTTTTTTTACAGCCCAACATTCATACAATACGACAGGTTTTATCATACAGTATGGCAAGTCTTATCACGGACTTGTAGATTTTACCCTTTAACTTGGGGGGCATCCGTAGGTTACAAGTTGTTCTAGTGACCTGTCGCCATTTCATCCATCCTGAATTGATCAGATGTGATACGTCTCGGTCTACCTCGCCATCTCCTTGGATAATTGACCCGAGGTAACGAAAGTCGGAGCAGATTGGTATGGGCGTAAACTGTCCTCGTGGCATCGGCGGCGGCGATCTCTCGCGTCGGGCCTTGGTACAGGCCATGGTCCGTAGCGAGGAGGAGTGGCAGGCGGTCGCTTCCTTCTGCGAAGCAGTAATGCTAGCAAAGGAGGCGGCCGATCGCGTGAGGCAACGGTCCTCACGCCCAAATTGCCGCCGGGATTCCGATCCCAATTTCCGGCCACCGTAGGCGCGGGCTTGCGGACGGCGAGCAATGGGTAGCCCGCCTACCGACCGTCCGGTAACCGTCCGGACCGACTCCAAGTCGTCGACGGCGCGTATTGTTCTACGCGCGCCTCAGGGAGATGTCAGCAAATCGTAGGGGCCCAGCAGGGTCGAAGCCTACTGGGGCCATGGGTAGTGTGAAAGCGAAACCCGGGGTCCTGGGACGAAGGCAACGAAGGAACAGGAGTGGGTTTTTAGTCAGTAAAAGTCTGACACTATCTCCCACCCCGCCCAAGGGCGGGGGATGTCATAAGATGATTTTTTTTTGAAAAAAAAACGGGCGTAAACTAAAAGTTTTTTTTGACTAAATTCAAAACGGGATCAAATTTACCCCGTATTAAAGAAGCTACACCACTGTATCCTGTTTTAATAAGGCATCTTAGATATACTCAGAGATGAGTATAACCTAAACCAAACCAAATTGAAGTTATGGCCTCCGCACGCTAAAGAAGACTATGTTTTTCTTAGCCACACCGTAAGGAAGATACATACGAGGCTGATTAGACCTCGTTCTGCACTGAACGTATTAAGAGCATCCTTTTCGAGGTACATTTTCATACAACCCCTCTTACGTGATTATGATGTTATTACACATCTTTCTCTAGATATTATCTAGGTTTCTATGGAAATCAATGTATAAATTTGTCTTAAATCTATCCAGTAAGGGCCTCTGAAAATCTGATATTTTACGTGAACTTTGGCCCTCCATAATGTACTCTTAAAGTCATATATTAAAAATATAAAAAAGTACATCTATAGAAGCCTTGCATATTTAATCGAGATTCTGAATGACGATAATTTTTCACAATAACTTTAAGGGTTAAAAAAACACGTATTTCCTGGAACAAATTACCGAATGCCAACAGAGTTTGTAGGCATTATCTCTCTTTTTGCTTTGCCTCTTCATCAAACATCGCGTTGGATTGCGTTAGATGAAGCAACATTCTTTTAAACCATGCTCGTTGACGATAGGCCAGTGGAAAAGGACCCTGTTAACAAAAAAAACATCCAGTTACAGTTTAAACACATCTTTATCAGGTGCATAAATCGGACCTCGGTGCAATTTCTAGTTGCGCTCCAAGATCCGCACTAGGGACGATAAATCTACAATACGAGCTGTGTCTTGCGCAGCTTGCAGGTGCTAATTATTACTACGAGGGTATCATTACTAATTAGTAATTAGGAAATTATTTGTTGCTGTTCTTTTTATGGAGTCATTTGTTTTAAGTGTACTCGACGAGTAGTTTTGTAGAGATATTGAAAGCTAGTGCTGGAGTTAGTAAGAGTGTAAGAATTTAATTTTGTAATAGGACTCTTAAATAATCAGCCATTTAGTGCTATATGTGTGGCAGTTTTGACTTTAGAAACGACTCTTCTCTTTTATCACTAGATAGCGTTAGTTTTGGTATGATGATCTGTTTACTATTGTAAAAATAATTGTTCTTTTTTTAGTTTTTCAATTAAAAAAAATACACTAAATAAAAAACCTAAAGGGCTATTATTATAAAAGAAATGAAAATAAAAGGGCTATTATTATAAAAGAAAAGAAAATAAAAACTTTTTTTTGGAAAAACGAAGGTATATAATAGAGGCCACAATTTTCAGCCGAATAAGTTTCGCATACCCAAGTTTCTAAAACGACAATTATGCGTTTTTAAAGGTCATTCAAGTTGTACCGACGTATGTACACTCGGCCCTCGAGGGTAACTAAAAGTAATCTAAAGTATGGCGGTAAAAAACTCCTCCACATCGCTGTCGACTGGTAATGTACCTACCCAAAAGGCTGGCAGGATTGCCACGTTATATGGCAATGCTTATTCTCTGCCCAATGATTTATTTACATTTAAAATTGTGTATTAAATAAGTCCTGTATTTCACGTATCGTTAGGAACACATTCATTGTGCGTACAGCTAAGGAGTGGAATTCCATGCCGGAGTCTGTGTTTCCTGATAGCTACAACCCAGGAATCTTTAAGTCAAGAGTGAATAGGTTACTTCTAGGTAAGCGCGCTCTAACGTCGACCGCATCATCGCTTTTCATCAGGTGAGATAGAGGTCAAGCACGTATAAAAAAAAAACTGAGCAAGTGCGAGTCGGACTCGCGCATTGAAGGTTCCGTACAAGCTTACCTAAAACCAATTCAATTCACGAATTGAGTTAAAAATATTATTCGAATTGCAAAAAAGTATTTTTTTTTGTGATTTAAAATTTTCTGTTTTTTTTTTCCTATATTTGTGGTATGAGACCTTGCTTCATGCCAAATTTCAAAGGTCAACAGGAAGTATCCTATGAATTTTGATTCCCTTGAGAGCGTCGAAATACAAGTTTTTTGCGACATAAACGGTCGTATCTTATTTTTTTCACAACTTCTATAGACCGCTGACCTCAGTATATAGTTTTAACTCAATACCTCTACGTGTTTCCGAGGTAAAGAGTCTTGACAGTCAGACAGACGGACAACAAAGTGATCCTATAAGGGTTCCGGTTTTTCCTTTTAAGGTACATAGATATACCAATATATTGCTAGGTGAGCGATATAGGAATTATTCTTCAACGCGGTGTCAGAGTTTTCCGCACGATTAGAACATGGGATGATGTGCGGAAGCACTCATTAGACGATATCCCACCTAAAAAAAAAGCAACACCCATGGTCGGAGCATCCTCCCTTTTCAACGGAGGTTTGGGAGACTTTACTCCCTGTTCCAGAAACCTAGGCTCTAAAGAAACGTTAAAAACCATCAAAACGGTGTCTACAGACTGGCACGTTAAAACATCAATTTATTGCTCTTACAAAAAAAAAAAACCTAATTCCTTCCCCAAAATGATAACCAAACTCTTATATACCTAACGATGCTTAAAATTTACACCCCAAACTTGGGTACTACACTAGTTAACCCGTAACCCGGCCGGCAACTTAACCCTAAAGTTTTTCTACTTAATCTTCTCGAGGGGGTCTGACGGCGTATTAATCTATTGGACCGACGCCGACGCTGCTTATAAGGTTTCCTAGTGTAAGCGGGTCTTATTTGTTCGTTGTTTGCTTTAGAAAATATAATTGAGAACCTTTTTTTATTATCTTAGGAGATTTTCGTGTTGAAGAGTGTTTACGGAGTTTCTGAAGAGAATGTAGGCTTGTGGCTAAGTAAATAATAGCTGTACCTATTGGTCCAAGGTTAAGCAACGCGTGCCGAAGATCAATCTGTTGATGGGTGATCATTTTAACGTACCAATTTAGCATATAACATACTTTGGAGGTATGCGGAACAGAGAGTAAAGTCCCGCAAACCTCCGTTGAAAAGGGAGGATCCTTCGACCAAACGGGTGTTATGTCTGGTGGGCAGCTGCCCGATAAATGATTTCAGGCTGTTCTATATGTTCCAATCGCGTGGAGAACTTTAATTGCGCGATGCAGGATTAGTTCTTATGTGACGCCATAGAGGTCGCTACAATACAAAAAAAGGAAAGGAAAACATGAGGACGAATAGGGAGGATCCTTCGAGACAGGCGTTATTTCTAGTCTGTGCAAATACCCGATAGTAGATTTTAGGCTTTACAACAGCCTAAAATCTACTATTCTAATCGCACGAACACAGCGATGCGAGATTTTGAATTTTGGTCATTATGTGGCTTCATAGATGTCATTGCTCCAAGATTCCTTCGTGCCTTGGAAAGCATGTTAAACATACGTCTAGATCTTTGACAGTCGTTCCAGAAAGACAGAAGCCAGGAAAGGTCTCTGTGCAATAAAGAGTATAAGAATACACGATAATTAATTATCTTTTTAGGGTTCCGTACCTCAAAAGGAAAAAACGGATCCCTTATAGGTTCACTTTGTTGTCAGTCTGTATGTCTGTCTGTCTGTATGTCAAGACCCTTTATCTCGGGAACGCGTGGTGGTATCGAGTTGAAATTAAAACCACATTCTCAAGTTTGCGGTCCCTTGAAGCTGTGAAAAAATTAAACTTCTAAGTTAGCGAGAAAAAAAGATACGGTCGGCTAAGTCGCAAAAAACGTGTATTTCGACACTCAAGGGAATTAAAATTCATAGGTATTCATAACTTCCCGTTGACCTAGCATCCTGAAATTTGGTATGAAGCAAGGTCTCATAGCATAGGTATAGGAAATATTTGAAAACTGTAAATCTGTAGATCGGGAATTGAAATGTTTTCATAGGTGTTTTTTATGAGATAAGTTGCAAATACTTCTGTAACACGGACTAGCTTTATGCCAAAATGTACATTTACAATATTTTACGCGACTAATAACATCTGCCAGCCGCCATCTACGTCTAATGTCATATCGTATCGATAATGAATTAGGGATGCCCAATCTATTGTAATCGATCGTTTGTATTTTTAATCGATCGATTGATTTTATTTTCCTAAAAGTTTATTTTAAAACTACCTAATAAATAAATAGTTGGTGGGAAAATCATTTATTGACATCCCCCGCTGTCAGACATTTACTGCCTAAAAGCCCACTTTTGTTCCTTCTTGCCATTGGTCCAGGGCCCTGGGGATCTCTTTCGCATCACCCATGGCCCCTTTAGGCTTCGGCCCTGCTGGCCCCTACGGTTGCTGACATCTCCTTGAGAGGCGCGTGGAACACACACGCGCGACGTCGACGGTTAAAGCTTGGTCCGGGCAGTTACCGGACGGTCGGACGGTAAGTTACCTATTGCTCACCGTCCGCAAGCCCGCGGGCCATGGAGCTGATACAATAATGATGATGACATAATTCCCCACTCATTCCTTTCAATAGAACAGCCATAACGATAACGGCTGTAAAGCCTTTCTCGGATAGCAATTCTTAGCATTAATGCCTGCCTAAAGTACCCATTAGTGTAACCATCCTATCTGGAAAACATTGAAGAATAAATACTGGAAACCAAGACTTGCCATTTGTTCCTCTCTCGGATTTGAATGAGGACAAATTTGAAATTTAAATCGCGCAGTTTCACTGGAATTAATGGCAGAATAGTCCTTGGAATTTCATGTGATGTAGGCACCCAATTACTTGTGATTGCTATTTGGATTATGTTTTTATCTGATTGTGGATGTGGAGGTGGAAATAGGGTGAAATAATATTTGGTTCATTTTTTGGGTTCCGTATCTTAGCGGGAAAAAACCGGAACCCTTATAGGACAACTTTGTTATCCGTCTGTCAAGACACTTTTCTCAGGAACGCGTTAATTTAGAATCTTTAAATTTGGCAAGAAGCAAGATGTGATGTGGTGTGATATGTGATGTGTGTGTGTGGTGTGTGTGTGAGTGAGTTGTGCGTGTGTGTGTTTATGTGTGTTGTGTGTGTGTTGTGTGTGATGTTGTTTGTTGTGTGATGTTGTGTGTTGTGGTGTGGTGTTGTTGTTGTGTGATGTGGTGTGATGTTGTTGTGGTGATGTGTGTGTGTTTGTGTGCAGTTATTATTATTCCATTTATTTATTTTTTATACATATTGTTTACATTTTTAAATATTTCTTTAAAAAACATATAAAAAAAAACATTTAAAAATATAAAATATAGTTGTCCGCCGGTGTCGGGAACAGGGTCCAAGCTACCGGTGGTTAGGGCTCCAGAGACAGGAACCTCCTCACAATGCGAGCCGTATCGAGGAGTACTGCCTTTTGTATCAGGCCCTTGATCCAACCGCGCAACGACAGCTTCGATAGATGTTCATCGAAGCTTTTGGCTATAAGGCCATTGGCGGTCACAACAATCGGCACAATGATAGCCGAGTCCACATTCCACATGTCGACAACCTCGTGTGCTAAGTCGAGATATTTGATTTGTTTCTCTTTCTCAGCTTTCACGAGATTCTCGTCATGCGGAATGGTGACGTCGACTATCATTGCGCGGCGCGCTAATCGGTCTATCACCACTATATCCGGCTTATTGGCTACAATAGTCCGGTCAGTAATGATAGACCGATCCCAGTACAGCGTTATTATTATTATTATTATTTTTTATAAGTACTTAATTCTACTATATTTTAATTCAAATGTATTCTAGGGTTTTTTTTTTATTTTACTGTATGTGTGAGGTACGAATAAACGTTATTTCTTTCTTTCTTTCTTATGTTACAGCAAAACATTTTACAGAAAAAGTCTAAAAATGGAAAAGTTTTACTATTTTGCGATTCGGAAAAATCTTGGAGAATCAAACTATTTACACAAGTAAGTTTTTATGGAACCCATGATGCGCAAGGCCAACTCGTACTTGGCCAGTTTGTTTTTGGAGCAAGCAGACTATTTGTCATACTAATTTTATAAAAGTAAAAGTTTGTACATGTGTGTGTGTTTGTTAATCCTTCACGCTCAAACGGCTGACTGAATTTGGATGGTACTATGTAAGTACACCATGTTCTGGATTTACACATAGGATACTTTTTACTCCGGGAATAGCGTTGAAAAAAGCAGGAAAAAAACCCGTTTCTTTCCAATTCCGTTGTTTTCTTCAATGTTTCGTTCGAAAGTTTCGAGAAAATTTTCCAGTATGCAGGGTTATTTGTGAAACACTAACAACCTTGCAGGACTGTGTTACTAACGTCATAAACAACAACTTTTGTTCAATGACCTTTTACAAAACAATACATTTACTAAAAACAAACCTTCAAGATTTTGTTGTTCTATCTAACACATTTTAACACTGTATTTTGCTGTACCCACCTACGCCTCCTGCGCACGATCCCCGCTCTCCTCCGCTATTGTACTATCGCTTGCTTCCTATATACTTCGTAACATTTACAACGTTTAATTTAAATATTTTTATTTTTATATGAAAATCTGATGACCCAATGTATGATAAATTTTGAAAAGTCATAGAACAAAAGTTGTTGTTTATGATGTTCTTAACGTAGTCCTCGGAGGTTGCCAGTGTTTTTTTTTACAAATAACCCTGTATATTTCATGTTTTTTTTTTCAAAAATCGAAAAAAGAAACTGAATAATATGAAAAAAAAAACGGGAAACTTCATGTTTTCTTTTTTCAAATACGTACTTGCTTTAACTTTTTCCTTAATAATACATACTAATAAAATAGAGGGTAGAATGAAAAAAAAAAATTAATTGGTAGGCGCGAGAGCGAGATGGATCTAGTATTTTTACCTATTTGTGTTTACATACCTTTCGTATGTTTCTTTTTTGTATTTTGCCATAAAATTGACTGGCCTGTTGGTCTAATATTTAGTGGCCCTGACTGCAATGCCGGAGGTCGTGGGTTCGATTCCCACCCAGGACAAATGTTTGTGTGATGAGCACAATCATTTGTTCTGTGTCTGGGTGTAATTTATCTATATATGTATGTATTTAGAAATGTGTAAGTAGTTTATCAGTTGTCTAGTACCCATAATACAAGCTCTGCCTAGCTTGGGACTAGACGGCTTTGTCTGATAGTTGTGGAATATTATATGCATGTATGTATATTAAAATATATTTTAATTTCAATAAAACTTGCTTTTTTTTTCAATTTTTCAAAATATCATCCGAAACATTCGAAAGAATCCTAATTCTTTTCAAATGATTCCTTCTGTTAATTTTCTATGTAACATGCGAAAAAAAAAACGAAAAAAGAAACACAATTTATTCTTTTCGTGAAAACAAATTGTTATATTCGCAATATTCAACGCTGCCTGGGAATCCCGACGAAGCCGATGGCAGAAGCTAGTGAACTTTTAATTCATTCATGTACATCCACTAGCCAATTTATAAGTAAGAAAAACTCTTTTAAAATCTTCAACAAGATATCACGAAACCTTTAATAAATATAACGTCAAGTGCAACCACCCGTGACTACGTGGTTGCTGAAAAATATTTTCAGTTCAACGTAGTAAAAAGCTTCGGCAAGCCAGACGTATAACCGGATTTACGTAATAGGTACGACTTTTTATAACAGTTTTACGTTATTGAAACGTAATTTTCATAGTTACGTTATGTAAACTGTAAATAGTTATAGTGATCTTGTTGATGTGCATTTTGACTTATTTGGCAAGTCCCATAGAATAAATAGTTCTTAAATATATCTCGAGCAATTTATTTTTTTTAAATCAGTTTTTATTTAGGGGCTTTTACAGGGTATGTCAGCCCCATCATACCCTTTTACATTGGTTCTACTTAATAAAAATACAAAACTTTGAATACAGTCACTTTTAGTAACGAAAAGTTTCTATATTCAAGGTTTCACGTATATATCGTTGACTGCCAGTTACTTAGGTACTCACTAACTGACAAATACAAAACTTTGAGTAAAGCCACTTTTAGTAACTAAAAGTAGTTTTATTTCAAGTTTAGTATTAGTCGGTTAATGAGTTCTTGCAATAAGCCGACGATATGCAAGATAGGAATTAATTAGTTTTAAAATTGAAATTAACTATTTAATAAGCATACTAGAGCTATTCATAAAGAACCGTAATTAAGTGACACAACTTTTTAGTCATCTCTGATGATGGTACACATAAGATGGATTGTATTATGCCTATATGTAGTCGATTTAATTTAAATTCGTTTATAAATAGCTCTCGTTCATTTCTGTTCCGGGCACACTCCATCAACCAATGTTGCACGTCCTCAATTTGGTTGCAAACTCTGCAGTTAGGAGAAAAATTTAATTTCTATTTATTTATTTAAACTTCATGAACAGTAGTGGTACATAGGCGAACTTAATGCAAATATTAGTAGGTATCGGCCCTGCTCAGCCCCTAAGTTTTTGCTGACATTTCTTTGAGACGTACCTCTGCCGTGTCCTACCCGGGCGTTCCTTTCACCTTAATCCGATGCAGGAACCTCCCGAACTTACCATATCTGGTGAGGACCTACGTCATGCGGAAGGTGAGGACGCCGTGACATCTCTTCAGCCACTCCTCAAAGAGTGGACTTACCACCAAGATTATGACGTGCCCAAAAATTATCTGATGGGATTGGTATTTCCTATTCGACCATTTTAAGAAGAAAAACTGAAAAAAAAAACAGCGGTCAGTCTCTTTTAAAGTCCACACGATAGAAAAACATGGGTTTTATTTCCGTAGTTCAATGTGCCTCTGAATTTAAGAAATAACGGCCTAATTAACTACAATTAATGTAGTTGGGGCGTATTACAACTTTCCATTTTACGCACGAATTGTCATTACATTAATAAGTATGGCGGAAAGAAATTTATAAAAAAATATGTTATGGTCACGGACCTTACAAAATTGACGTAATCGTGATAGAAATCAAACATATCTTGGGTTCTTTGTCGTCTGTATTGTAAGAAAACTATGTATATTTATTAATGGATCTATCTACACTTGTTAATTTCTCTAAACACACTGAAACAGACTGAAATCGTAAAATTTTGATACAAGTAGAGAAAGTTCGCCATTGCGACCTAGCCGAAATTCGCCCGAGCCGCAGGCGAGAGTGTCATGGACTCGAGTGCTGCGGTGACAATTTTCCACGTTTACCAAACGTCGTTTTATAATACACTTACGAAGATAAAATATAGCTTTTGCCGGCGGCTTCTCGCGCGTGAAAATAGATTTCTCTATACAAACTTGGAACCCTCGTTTCATACCTTTCGGAAGTGAATTTTGGAAAATCCTCTCTTAGTGCAGTCATAAAAGGAAACTGTGCTAAATTTCACGCTCCTAGTCCCAATAGTTTTGACAATGCGTTGATATGCCAGTCAGTCAGTTTTTTCTTTTCTACATATATACTTGTATAGATTAACAAGGGTTGAAACGTGAAGATCGCTTAGCGCCCAGCCTGATAGGATAAAAGTAATAAATTGTGGCGGTTCACACACTTCACAAGAAAGTTCATACACTTATCCGCACTAGTGCGAAAAATAGTAAATTACATACCAAAAAGCTGTAGGGTTTGGGCTCATTTGAAAAACACTTAGTACTATTAAAGTTGCAAGACTACTATAGATTGAACGAGGGTCTGATGATGGAGACCAGCAAGGTGGTGGATCACTTAGTTAGGTACTAAGCTACTAGTATACCCATCGCTTTTACAACTGAGAATAAATGAATACTAATGAATAAATGATATTCATTTCTAGACTAGATGAGGCCGGTGTCCTAGCTGAATACCCTGAAACAAACTCAAAGGTCAAAGTCTCTTTTAAGTCTTCAAAATCAAATAAGTAATGGTCAAATCGTCTGAGAGTCTGAGATGGTCTTTTATGGAAAGATTTACACAGATTTAAATAGACTTGCCTAGTCAAAGTTCCCAGTGCAAGGATTTGTCAGTATTCGTATAACTCAACTCAGGACTTCTAAGGAGCTCAAGGACGTGACGAAAAATAGCAAAGAAAGGTCATTTGGTTTTAAATTTCTGAAAAAAAAAACAATCCACATAGTCCTCACATTCACAATAATAAAATAAACAAATAATGTATATACATGTCGTGACCAAATTATAAAAATTGATCACTTCATGATATTATGGCCAAGTAAAACAGATCGTTATAAACTTTAAAGTTTGATGATATTTCAATCCTCGTTTGGCCTACTTTTTTTAGACCCTTTATTATCATAGAAATTCTACATCAAATGTTAACGTTTAAACAATCTGGCCAGTTTTAGTTGACCATTTCATGAAATGATCAATTCTAAGATCTGGCCACGACATACATAATGTTTACAAAAATGTAGGTAATACTTAAAATTAATTTATATATTTATATATTCAGATATCAATAATGGTCCATTCATTACAAGAAAATTGTTAGTATGATCTTAAAAACACTATGTTAGTAACTAATAACTAAAAGTGACTTAGGGCTGTCAAACTTACAAGCTATCATTTTTAGGATGCTGTGTGTAGTCATGGCAAACAATAATTCAAAAAATATTAGTATGTAGCCCAATTTTTATAACTTCGTTGTTAATGAAGATATTTAAAAAAATCTTATTCATATTTGTTTACTAAAGCTAAAAAATATTTCATTAAGCCATTTAAAAAAGATACATGCATGTAAATTACAATCTACTCCCAACCTTACTTTAGCTTAGAAATCCAAAGAATATTCAACGAAAACAGACGAGTTGCAACACAAACAGCGGCTCGTAGTGTAAAATGCAATTTGTATACTCGCCGCGCTAACTTGGCTGTGCTTCACAAAAGACTCCTGTTAACAGACGAAACTAAAACTGTGAACAAAATAGAAACACGGTTTAGGACATAGATTATAGACGATAAAACAGATGGGTCCCTTTGTTACGGGATTGGTGGAAAGAGTTACCGCAGCTCTAGAACCCTAAGGGCTATATTTCACCTGGACACCATGGCGGCGCGACCAGTTGCCGCTACCAACAAAATTTATACTGCTCTATAGAGAGTTACTCACCTGGTGCACGTTTGGTTGCGCAACCAATTTGGTGGCGCGACCAGTTCGGACGTCTGATCAGCCGCCAGTGACGTCCCCACCAAAGAGTATGTAAGGGCTATATTTCACCGGGACATCATGGTGCCGCAACTGGTCGCGCCGCCATGGTGTCCCGGTGAGATATAGCCCTAAGAGCAACTGGACGAACACAGATGGGTTTTTAAACAGTCGAAATCTGACACTTTCTCGAAGTTTTTTGAAGACGTAGAAGATAAAAAAAGGGGTACAAAAAGTGAGTAGCTTGAGGGTTTAATGATCATGGAAGGGTGATTCGAAAATTATAATGAAAAAAATTAAGGACAAAAGGTCTTGTGAAGAATCTTATGACTCATAGCGATGAAGTGGTGTAGACACGACTAGACGTCTTCACCATGTTACTACACGAGAGAGTTGTCTGCAATTTTGTGATAATGTGCAGTCATTATTACAGCTAAGGATTGGAATTCCCTGCCAGAGTCGGTGTTTACTGTTAGCTACCACCCAGTGTTCTTTAAGTTGAGAGTACTTCTAGGTAAGCGTGCTCCATCACATCGTCGACCACATCGTCGCTTTCCATCAGGTGATATTGTGGTCTAGCGCGAGCCTTTTTTTTTTACTAAAAGCATAGGTACTCTATGTCATAGCAAATGCCGTATCTTTTTTTTTCGTTAACTCAGAAGTTTGATTTTTTCAGAGATTCAAGGGACCGCAGACTTGAGTACATGGTTTTACTTTCAACTCAATACCTCCACTCGTTTCCGAGATAAGGGCCCTTGACGGACAGACAGACAGACGGACGGAAAACAAAGTGATCTTATAAATGTTCCGTTTTTCCTTTTGAGGTACGGAACCCTAAAAACATTAATTTTGTAGTCTCACACAAAAGAATCTTATCTACCTACATCCTCATAATCTTTGCCGCTATCGAGTAAAGAGGTCCCCCTTTCTCTCCACACAGCAGGTGTGTGAGTTAAAAACTCTAATTTTCAGTACAGACCGTGGCCATAGTTCTGCACTTGGCACCGATCTTTGCCTAACTACCCTCTATGATTGTAGGTTATTTTGGAAAAGTTTCAGGTCTTCAGGTGGTTTCAATTGTCCAGTTACTAAGGCATTGTGATGTTTTCTTTTAAAGGTGTTTTATCATCAGCGATGTTTTATCGCAGGAGTACCAAGGTTACCGACATAGCACGAAGAATCGAAATCAAACTTAAGTGGCACTGGGCAGGGCACATTGCTCGCAGGACGGATGGCCGTTGGGGCCGAAAAGTTCTGGAATGGCGACCGCGTACCGGAAGACGTAGCGTTACAAGGTGGACCGATGACTTGGTAACGGTTGCGGGAGTTCGATGGATGCGAGACGCATAGGACCGTTCATTGTGGCGACACTTGGGGGAGGTCTATGTCCAGCAGTGGACGTCTTTCGGCTAAAATGGTGATGATGATGATGGTGTTTTATCATCTATATAAATTTATTGACATTCGGTGGAATTCCTTGCTGGAGTCTGTTTCCTGATAGCCACCACCTAGGGGTCTTTAAGTCAAGAGTGAATAGGTTACTTCTAAGCAAGCGTGATCCATCGTTGATCACACCGTCGTTTTCTATCAGATGAGATAGAAATCAAGCGTGAGCCTATAAATATTTAAAAAACAAGATACTCGTTATTATAAATCAAGGTATGCCTCTCGCATCCATCAGAATCCCTAGATTCTCACCAGGTCATCGGTCCGCCTTCTGAACATGTGAACATCTTTTATTACGCAGCCACCACTCTTCAATCTCAGAATCATTCAGTCCCATTGGCCATAGTATATAAAGATAATAAATAGCCTAAGAAAAAATATTAACAACAATTGACATCTTTTTTTTTTTTTCTCTTTATTTTGTATCAGGGACTTTTATACAAATGTACATGTCAGTCCCATCGGACATTATAATAGTAAATACCTTACCTATATTGTAAAAGTTAACAAAGCAAACTTAATTAAGCTATAAGCAACCTCTGAGTTAGGTGTCGACAAGATGTGATGAAAAATTCCAACATCAATTGACATCTTATTAAAAGAAACTGGCCAAGTGCGAGACCGACTCGCGCACGATGGTTTCCGTCATTATCTGTACCACTTTTTTTTTTTAGAAAATTTCAACGGTCTAGCTGTCACGGTTCATGAGATACAGCCTGGTGACAGACAGACAGACGGACAGTGGAGTCTTAGTAATAGGTTCCCATTTTTAGTCTTTGGGTACAGAACCCTATAAATGAATAAACAAGTTCAATTCCCGAATTGAGTTACGAAGATTTTTCCGAATCGCAAAAAAAGTTTTTTTTTTCGTGACGTAACTGCATTATTACAGTTTTCAGATTTTTGCCCATATTTTTGCTATGAGACCTTGCTTCATGCCAAATTAGGGTTCTAGGTCAACGGAAAGTGCCCTATGAATTTTGATTCCTTTAGTGTCGAAATATACGATTTGTGACATAAACGGCCGTATCTTTTTTCTTCGTTAACTCATAAGTTAGATTTTTTCACAGCTTCAAGGGACCGCAAACCTAAGTATACGATTTTAATTTCAACTCGGTACCTCCACGTGTTCCCGAGATAAAGGGTCTTGACAGAAAGACAGACAGACGGACGGACAAAAAAGTGATCGCAGCACTAGGTGCCCTAAAAAAGTAACCAGATATTAATAGATTTGTCAAGACGTCAAATTTGCTTTAAAAATAGCCATATTATAGCGATAATTTTCAATTTTCTTTTTATCGGGTTCTACTGAAGAAATCTTACAGGTGAACAGCTATTAAAAGATTTCTATTGACGACGGGAACGGTGAACTTTTGAACTGAATTCATTTTTAAAATGTTGATTTCCTGTAAGTGTGTAAAGACTTTCCAGTTTCTAAAAGTAAATGAAGAAACCGACTTCTACAGTAAATTAATTCTGAAGTAAGATAAGTGCCCAATGGTAACTACCGCGACTTACAAGTTGTATTTCGTGGGTTCGGTTCCAGGCAGGCGCTGTACTTTATGGAATTCTTTTCATTACAATAGGACTGCTCTCAAAAGGCGACTGAAAAAGCCGTGACAAAACCGGTATTTCTTAGAACCAAAAATTGGAAGTCATATAATGTGACATACGCTAACCCGAACGATTATCTCCATTTCCGCAAATCTGGAGAGCAAAGAGCCGCTGCAGGAACACGGGTGGGTTTTATTTAGTCAGTAAAAGTCTGTGTAGACATTAAAAAATTATGGCAATACAAAGCACATGGTCAAAGCCTACTGGAGCCATGGATTCTGAAAGGAAAACCCGGGGCCCTGAAATGCAAGGCAACGAAGGAGCATAGGAGTGGGTTTTAGTCAGTAAAAGTCTGACACGCCCTCCCACTCCGCCCAAGGGCGCGAGATGCTATTGGATGATTTTCCACATAAAACAAATACTTGTCGCACATTTTGTTGCAATCGGACTCAAGAAAAATATAATCTCTTTTAGATGGCTTCATTGTTACCTAGCACATATATCTAGATACTATTTTTTTTATGTAAATAGTAATTTGTTTACAAAACGTCCTTCGCTTGACATCACTCTTTCTACGTCTCCCGAGAGGCACTAAGCGCGATCTTTTGGAACACATCTAGATTTTTATGCCTCGTATAAAAGTACTGATCTTATTATTTCAAGTATGACGATTGTATGGTCTGCAAAAAAATTGCAAGATTGTTTTTTAAAAGATATTTAAACTAGTGCTTAACTGCGATCCCAGGTAAGCAGTGATGCAATCGTTGATGGTGAATCGTACTAGTTTATTAAAAGCGTATTCACTATAGCCATGAAGAAATCTAAATTATAATCGGACGGGAAGAACATTACAGGCAAATTGTTCCAATCATTCGATGTACGTGGTATAAAAGACGAGGCAAAATGCTTAGTCCAGACCGTAGAGGTGTCAAAAATGTAAGGATGGACACACGGACACACACATTTTATTAATAATTATTTTATGTTATGGTCAGTGTCGCTTTAAACTTCAAATTCCTGGTATTCTGGTTTCTCGTATAATCAACATGCCAAAAAAAAATCTAACACGAGGATTAGGTATAGAAAAACAATTTTGACAGACTCCTGTTTGTCTTAATTGTTTTTCTATAATCCTCGTGTACTTTTTGTCATTCCTATGACAAAAAGTATTTATACCTACACTAGCTAACCCCGCGAACTTCGTACCGCCTAATAGTAATGATAACGCCATCTACTGGCATTACCAGAACAGCATAATTCATTTTAATTGACATTTTAATTAGAGATGGCGTTGTATTAGAATTTTGTTTATTATTTTCTCACCGTTTAAACCTTCCCTGGACTATCATGAATATTTTAAAACCCAAAATTAGCCAAATCAGTCCAGCCGTTCTCGAGTTTTAGCGAGATTAACGAACAGCTATTAATTCTTATGTATATAGATTTTCTATTATTTTTTAAATTTACCATTAAAAAGCAAATTGCTGTATTTCCGTTTCAACAAAAAGAACACGTATCCAAGAAAGAAACTTTCAGAAACAACTTGTGAAACAACAACTCAATTTCGACTAACTTTTTATGCTAACGCTACAAAGGTAAGAGCGTTTTAATATGCTAATGGTCTAAAATAAATTTGGCATAGGCATTTTACGGGGGAATGAAGTATAAATTCAATTTTCCTCAGGGGGAGGGGTTTGGGGGATTTCGATCTTAGGGGTATATGCGTCCCCAGAGTTTTGGGTCTCCAAGGGTTTATATCTCCGAGATAATCATGGTTTAAGGCATTCTGTCTTTCAGATTATCTAAGAGAGTGGAACTTTTGATAGGCCCGTTTTATAGTTTTATTTAAGAAGGCAACGTAATTTTGTCTCTTTATGTACAAATAAAAATAAACGATGTTAGTAAAAGTATGTTTGTGTATTTTTTATTTGTGAGGGACCGTTTTTTGGGGATCCGTAGTAGAATAAAGAAATCTTTTAATCTTCTTATCTTTGTCTATTCATCAATGTTTTAGTATATGAAAAACTTAGGGATCAGGGGACATTAAATAAACATTACTAAATAAAAAAAAAATCGTTTTGAATTTTGTAAGTACGTGCATAAGTTAAAGTTACTCAAAATTCAGGAATTACTAGTGTAATTTTATCTGTAAATACAGTCTTGAGCCGTTTGGGGTTGAAACTCTTGGGTCATGGGATCCCGGTGCACGTCAATTTTCCAAAGATATTTCTCGCCAAGTAATCTGGTTGAGGATCAGCCCCCCTAGCCAAGTTAAGATCGTTTCGTTTGTGTCGAACGCCTTGAGTAGGCCACGCCTCTGATTCCTTTATTCTGTCGTCATCTCAACGCTCAGTCACGTGGCCTACTCGAGGCATTCGACGCAGACGAAACGATCGTAGCTCAATGTTTGCTCAAAGAATTGCCATACCCAGAATAGCCCAGATACCAAAGAGAAACGTACCCAGCTAACAGTAATGTGGAGGAGTATTTTGACGCCTTAAACACACAAATATATTTGATTTTGTGTGTAGGTAGTTAGGTTATATAAATAGCCGTAGCCGTAGTCATTAATGTGTAGTATAAATAGTTTTTAAAGGTTAGATAAAATGTAGTGAAACACTTAATAATAATAAATAATGAAAGCCTTTTTAAATTGGCAAAGCATGCATTATACAGGGTGTCTTCGACATCGACGCACAAACGAATACCACGGATCCAGTACATGATTCTGGACTCCTCAGTGGTGGAATTTTTCGTCGGAATTTTCGTAATAAAAAAAAACTGTACTTTTTTCAATTTAAACTGTGTAAAATCGTTATTCTAATTAACCCCGATGACATTTTTAATTTTAAAAGTAATTCATTCATTAGAATAACGTTTTTATACAGTTTAAAAATCATAAAACGTAAAGATTTTTTTTTAAATTAGGTAAAAACCGAAGAAAAATTCCACCACTGAGGGGTTTGGGCACGCCACAATTATGGCGGTAAGTCCCCTCTTTGAGGCGTGGTTGGAAAGACCTCACGGCGTCCTCACCTACCGTATGACGCAGGTTCTCACCGAACACGGTAAGTTCGGGAAGTTCCTGTACCGGATTCGTGCGGAAGCGACGCCCGGGTGTCGCCACTGTGTGGACCGCCCGGAGGACACGGTGGAGCATACGGTGGAGGTGTGCCCCGCTTGGGCAGAGCAACGCCGTGTCCTCGTGGGGGCGATCGGCGGCGGCGATCTCTCGCGTCGGGCCTTGGTACAGGCCATGGTCCGTAGCGAGGAGGAGTGGCAGGCGGTCGCTTCCTTCTGCGAAGCAGTAATGCTAGCAAAGGAGGCGGCCGATCGCGTGAGGCAACGCTCCTCACGCCCAAGTCGCCGCCGGGATTCCGATCCCGATTTCCGGCCACCGTAGGCGCGGGCTTGCGGACGGCGAGCAATGGGTAGCCCGCCGTCCGACCGTCCGGTAACCGTCCGGACCGAGTCTAAGTCGTCGACGGCGCGTATTGTTCCACGCGCGCCTCAGGGAGATGTCAGCAAATCGTAGGGGCCCAGCAGGGTCGAAGCCTACTGGGGCCTTGGGTAGTGTGAAAGCGAAACCCGGGGTCTTGGGACGAAGGCAACGAAGGAACAGGAGTGGGTTTTTAGTCAGTAAAAGTCTGACACTATCTCCCGCCCCGCCCAAGGGCGGGGGATGTCATAAGATGATTTTCCCACCGAAAAAAAAAAAAACCACTGAGGGGTTCAGAATCATGTGCTGGATCCATGGTATTCGTTTGTGCGTCAATGTCAAAGATACCGTGTATATACGGTAATAACAACTAAGTTAGGAACTGTCGAAAACAAACTAGAGCCAAAAACTACGTTTTGACTTTTCTTTGCCCTACAAAATTTTAATTCGATAACATTTTTAGTTTTCTTCAGAAGTCTTCTATTACCCTTTTTTGAGGTGGTAAGTCGTCAAATAATAATAATAAATTTATTGAAACATTGTTACAAACGGTACCTTAAATTAAATAATCTTAACCGCCGCCGGGATTCCGATCCCGATTTCCGGCCACCGTAGGCGCGGGCTTGCGGACGGTGAGCAATGGGTGGCTCGCCGTCCGATCGTCCGGTAACCGTCCGGACCGAGCCCAAGTCGTCGACGGCGCGTAGTGTTCCACGCGCGCCTCAAGGAGATGTCAGCAACCGTAGGGGCCCAACAGGGTCGAAGCCTACTGGGGCCATGGGTGATGCGAAAGAGATCCCCGGGGCCCTGGAAAACAAATGGCAAAGAAGGAACAGGAGTGGGTTTTTAGTCAGTAAAAGTTTGACACTATCTCGCGCTCCGCCCAAGAGCGGGGGATGTCATGAGATGATTTTCCCACCCGAAAAAAAAAAAAAACCTTAAATTAAATAATCTTAATGTATCAATAGGTAGTAGTGGTAGGTAGGTGTGTAGTAACTAATTGCGGGCTTCAGTTGTGTTATATACGGTGGTCCCCACACTACGCAGCGCCTGTATGTTGGAGATCGCAGTTGAAAATAGTAAAAATAAAACTGCTTTTTGCCACTGGAAAATGTAACAAAATGTACATAAAAAGAATATTAAAAAAAAACCTCAAATCTGGGTAAAGTGAGAAAGAGTTTCAGAGTTTGTCAACCATGTTCTTTCAGTCTTCCTATGCATTCCAGGGCCACGGTGACACTTTCAAACCATCCCACAACAAGTTTGCTGTGAGCTACGGAACCCATTTTTAAAGTGTAGTCCACCAGACCATACTTAACTGATTTTTATTTTATATTTTATTGCAGTAATAATTCTGCCCGGCCTGTTGGTATATTACTATGTTATCCCATGTATACCACCTACGTTATATATATGTACATATATATCGAACGTTGTATGCGGTTTATGTGGTATAATATACGTTAACTGTTCTCTGCATAATATATCTGTTGCAGAGATGTTTTGAGAAGTGTCATAGTAAAATGTATTCCACTTGGGTTTTGCGAATTTAAGGTATTTAGGATTAAATAAATAAAGTGTTTGTATTTTAATTGAAACAATGATATTTTTAAATGACTGTCCTAATGGTCCAGTGGTTAGTGGCCCTGACTGCTATGCCGGAGGTCGTGGGTTCGATTCCCACCCAGGATAAATGTTTGTGTGATGTGCACGATCATTTTTTCTGTCTGGGTGTAATTTATCAGTAATATGTATGTATTTAGAATTATATAAGTATGTTTATCAGTTGTCTAGTACTCAAGTCATAACACAAGCTTTGCTTAGCTTGGGGCTAGACGGCGTTGTGTGATAGTTGTGGAATATTATTATTATTTTTAGTAATTTTGAATAGGGCGCAGGTCTCTATTTATTAACATGTGTTGGCCCAGTGGTACCACTCTTGCATGAGGTTCAAAACCAATATGAATTTTTCAATTCATATGTACTTTTCTAAGGTTATTTAGGTCATTATCGGTTTCCGAGGCACATAGTGTCTCCGTGCTTTGGAAAGCACGTAAAGCATTGGTCCCGTTTGTCATTCGTAGATCTTTGACGTAGGTGGATTTTAGTCTGTAAAACTCTGACACTACTTTTCACTCCATCCAGAGCAGGAAAAGTCATTAGATTCTTGCCCACTAGATAAAAAGTTATCTATTGGGTCTGGTAAAATATTTTCGTTAGATAAAGATCTAAACCACGAGGATTTTTTGGAAAGAAAACCGTGGTCCTAGAATGCAAATGGTAACTGAAGGACACAGGTGGGCTTTTAGTCAATAAAAGTCTAACACGCTCCCTTGCTCCACAACAGAGCGGGTTTCTCATTCAAAAAAATTATAACTATTCTAAAAAACCATATAAATAACCACAATTAAGAACCATAAAAAAACAAAGAAAACAACAACCCAAAAAACAATAAAAACTGCAAAATCCAAATTCAAACTTCCACATTCAAAATAGGTACTAACGAAAATACGTCCGCCATATTGAATTTCCGCCAAAGTTTACCCGCCAATTCTAATTAAGTCAAATGTCGGAATCTAGACTGAAATCTAGTATGGACGTCATTATTTGCTAGCCATCGATGAAATTGTAAGCCAGTGAATGGGCAGCACAATAGCCAAGCTTGAGTAATTAGCAAACAGAACTTCCAATGGTTAGCTTGGAGCTATTCATGGCCCGGCAAATTAGGAGTCGGGGTGCAGTTGCGTTTAATAATCGCAGTTAAAGTTGCTGAATTATGACAGCATGACATAACATCACGTCTGTCTCTTTATTGCGAGCTAGTTGCTGCCAGCGGCTTCGCTCGTATAAAAGTAACCTAAAATAGATTTCTACTGGTAAAATATTTATTAAAATTGATCCAGTCGTTTTTGAGTTTAGTCATCATATTATAAAGAGGTAAAGTTTGCTTTTTGTTTGTAGGAAGTAATCTCTGAAAGTACTGGTTAGATTGCTAATTTTTTTTCACTAATAGAAAGCTGATTATTCCTGAGTGTCATAGGCTATATTTTATGCATGCGGCAGTGTTGGGCAATATGTAATCTAACTACTGATTAATAACTACGACTACATATTGTAGTTAGTAATTACAACTACAAATCACATTAAAAAATCGTAAAAAGTAGTTAAACATTTTGATTACTAACAACAAATTGTAGTTGAAATTACGATTACGAGATTACTTTTTATAACTACACGTTTAAAGGTTGATTTTTTATTACTTGTCAATCAATGCAATAATGATATGTAGGTAATAAATATAGAAAGAAAAAGAAGAAAGAAAAAGAGTACATTATCATCTACGACTTGCATTCAAAGATTCCGTCTTTTTTAAATTAAATTTTAGTGCTATTTTCAGTTTTGATAAATCAATAAATCTAAAACATAATAAGTTTATTGAGTTGCAAAATATAAGTTCTTAGTACTAAAATAATCAGTAATTATAACTTCTAGGGAAATCATCAAATAATTCCTCCCGCTCTGGGTTAAGCGAGAGAGAGTGTCACACTTTTACTGACTAAAATTCCTCTCATTTCAGGCCGCAATGACTCTTACAAATAATCCCGCAGATGCAACCTTCCAGCTACGATTACCAAACAGTAAGCTATCAACAAGAAACGCAAGACGTTTCACGACAATAAACCAAAACATGCGACCAAAATTCCAGTCGCAAGTGTGCGGGCGTTCTACCAAACTTGCCGATTCACGTCAACATAATTTCCTGGATGCGATACCTACCGGAACTGTTTCCGACGCGATTTTTCATTCGGCGACGACGTCTTAATAACGCTAGTGTGCGCTTGTGCTGCCGTATTTTATTTTTAAGTACCT
Organism: Mythimna pallens; assembly: GCA_961205895.1. Taxonomy (NCBI): domain Eukaryota; kingdom Metazoa; phylum Arthropoda; class Insecta; order Lepidoptera; family Noctuidae; genus Mythimna; species Mythimna pallens. The sequence goes on along the minus strand of OY540849.1, from coordinate 8,897,563 downwards.
GGTTATATTTTTTTCCCTCGACTGAATTTTATGTGAATGTTTTTAATACATTTTTTTTACTTTTTTATTTAAGGTAAAGATATTATCAAAATATATTTTACTAGCGGTCCCAGAATACGTTGACCTACCTGAAAGATGGCTAATGGTGAAAAAAAAATATAGAAACCTGGTTGCACCACCTACTGGGTTTAATTATTTTATTTCCAAACTATTCAGGGACCCACTCAAATATACACAAAAAATTCATGTTAATGTGTCAAGCCGTTTAGGAAGTGTTACGTAACAAACGCACATAAAGTAGAATTATTTATTATATATACATGAAGATACATAAATAGGAAATGAAAACCCTGTGAGATTATTTGAAACTGCGGTAATTATTAAAAGAGTTACCATGGCCCTAGAACTTAAGGAGCAACTGAAGGAACAAAAGTAGGTTTTAATCAGTAAAAATCTGACACTACTTCTCGCTTCACCTAGAGCGGAAAGTGTTATTTAATGATTTCCCATCTCAAACGAAAAATAGAATCCACTTAACTCTGTGGAATTGTTCGAAAAAGTTACCGTGACCCTGAAATGCTAAGGGAAACTGAAGCAGCACAGGTGGAATTCAGTCATTAAAAATCTGACACTACCTCTCGCTCTACCCATAGCGAAACGACCTATGTGATGATTTCGGGTCCACTTAACCCCTAGTTTGCGTGTATAATTAAACGAAATCCAAGAAACATAATAATCAATACCAACTAAAGAAATGAACTCTTAATCACATTTTAACAAAGACTTTTCCTCAATTTCTCGCGTTGATTACAAAACTGCTCAACTTGAAACCAACGTTAAGTCATTAACATCCTCATATAGGGACGTGGGGAACCATTGCGCACGATATACATAATAGGATTGCATTCGAGGATCTTTTCCTTGCTCTAATAAGTGCTGGGAGCGCGTATCAATTCAAATGGGTGATTCTTGCGAGTCCAGGAGATGAGCGTTGGGCGGATAGGAGCAGGAAGAATGATGGTACAAGAATATATACCGTGTCTTTGACATCGACGTACTAACGAATACCATGAATCTAGTATATGATTCTGGACCCCAGTGGTTTTTTTTAGGGTGGGAAAATCATCTTATGACAAATCTTGATCTTGGGCGGAGCAGGAGATAGTGTCAGACTTTTACTGACTAAAAAATCCACTCCTGTTCCTTCATTGCCTTCGTCCCAGGGTCCGGGTTTCGTTTTCACACTACCCATGGCCCCAGTAGGCTTCGACCCTGCTGGGCCCCTAAGATTTGCTGACATCTCCCTGAGGCGCTCGTGGAACAATACGCGCCGTCGGCGACTTGGGCTTGGTCCGGACTGTTACCGGACGGTCGGACGGCGGGCCACCCATTGCCCGCCGTCCGCAAGCCTGCGCCTACGGTGGCCGGAAATCGGGATCGGAATCGCGGCGGCGTTTGGGGCGTGAGGACCGTTGCCGTTGACTCACGCGATCGGTCGCCTCCTTTGCTAGCATTACTGCTTCGCAGAAGGAGGCGACCGCCTGCCACTCCTCCTCGCTCCGGACCATGGCCTGTAGCAAGGCCCGGCGCGAGGCCGCCGTGAGGTCTTTCCAACCACGCCTCAAAGAGGGGACTTACCGCCATAAGACCCCCAGTGGTGGATTTTTCGTTGGTTTTTTCCTCATTAAAAAAAAACTGTATTTAAAAAAAATTAAATTGTATAAAATCGTTGTTACATTCAAAAGGCGCTTTTGGGTATAAAACCCCTGGTCATAGTGCTGGACTTTTACCTCACTAAAACCAATGATCACCATCAGCATATGAAAGTGTTCCGTGCCCTCTTAAAATACCATCGTGGAACCTCCACTGAGCAACGACTGTTAACTTAACGTTTACTGGCTTAAACCCACCCGTGTTCCTTTAGTTGCCCTATGCATTTCTGTGCCACAGTGACTTTCGCCTTAGGGCTATAATTTTCACCGGGACACCATGGCGGCGCGACCAGTCGGCGCTACCAACAAAGTGTATAAGGTTCTATAGAGAGTTACTCACCTGGTGTCCATTTGGTTGCGCAACCAATTTGGTGGCGCGACCAGCTTGGACGCCAGTGACGCCCCTACCAAAGAGTATGTTACGGCTATATTATATAGGCTATATTATAGCCCTTAAGGTCCATTTTGATAATGTCTCAGTGTAGTGTAGCGATTTTAGTATCTAGTTTGGTAGCTTACGGACACCATGGCGGTGCAACTGGTCGCGCCGCCATGGTGTTTCGATGAAATATAGCCCTTAGAAAAGGCTTAGTTTAGATAATTATGACATTCATTACTTGTCGCTCGTTGATTATAAAGTTGCAAATAAATTACTAACCTACTTAGTATGACAAAGTTAATCGAAGTCGCAATCGACGGTCGATCGATCATGTATAGGCATATAAGTACCTCATCGATTAACATTTAATAATCGAGTCGATTAACTCGACTGATCGATGTGGAGCGACAGCATTCTAATTTGCGTGGAGACCGATAGCTATCATTGACTGCTGATAAAGTGCAAATTCTTTACACGTCTGGAATTAAATATACCTATCTCACTAATCGTGTAAAGGCAAAAATTTGTCATTATTACTACCCATAATTTTAAATGTGTCTAAAAGATTTGTTACTATATTGGAGTAGGTACAATAAAATTTTATCAACACATTCCAAAAGTGAAAGTCAAAGTCAAAAGTTTTTATTTCACATAGGCCTACATGGGCACTTATAAAACGTCAGAAGCTTGTGCACGGTTCCAAATTGATCGTTTCCTATGGAGAAGAACCGGTGAGAAACTCCATCCAAACCCGCTCCCTATCGTTTTTTAGACTCGCTATTATCATGCCGGTAAGTCCCCTCTTTGAGGAGTGGCCGGAAAGACGTCACGGCATCCTTACCTCTTGCATGACGCAGGTCCTCATCAAACATAGCTCGTGATCCGCCCGTCCGGTAAACGTCCAGATCGACCGAGTCGTCGACGGCGCGTAGTGTTCCACGTGCGCCTCAGCAGGGTCGAAGCCCCCTGGGGTCATGGGTGATGCGAAAATGATCTCCGGGGCCCTGTAACAATGGCAAAGAAAGAAAAGGAGTGGGTTTTTAGTCAGAAAAAGTCTGACACGCCCTCGCGCTCCACCCAAGAGCGAGTGATGTCATTAGATGATTTTCCCACCTAACAAAAAAGGTCCTCACCAAACATGGTAAGTTCGGGAGGTGCCTTCACCTGATTCCTACGGAAAAAACGCCCGCTGCTTGTATTAAAATGTACTACTTATTTTTTATTTTTTTTCAGTTTTCGAATCCGCTTATTTCGCGGCCACACAAAGAATCATGCGGAGGTGTCTCTCTCCGGATTCATTTTTAAATTCAAATTAACTTATCGCACCTTATTTATTTATTTATTTATTTATTTATTTATTAATTCTTTATGCACACAAAAGTACAAAGGCGGACTTAATGCCTTAGGGCATTTTCTACCAGTCAACCTTTGGGTGATGCAGAGACAACAGTTGGTAGGTGCAATTTTAAGCATTAGGTACTATTACCATATATTTTATACAAACATATACTTACTTAAATACTATAAATACAATGTACATAATATAATTATATATATATATATATATGACGATACTGCTATGACGATACTGCTGCCAACTTCTTACGGATGTGCTCGCGAACCTTCACTTTGAAGGTCAATCGGTTGGTTGCCATCCTGATTTCCTGGGGGAGTGCATTCCAAAGAGAAATAGCTTGAACATGAAAAGAATAGTGAATGAAGTCAGTACGGTGAGTGGGACAATGAAGTAGACGGTTATGTGATGACCGTAGATTTTTATTGTGATTGGCGCAAATGTATTGGAAGTGAGAGGCTAGATAACTAGGAGAATTGGGAGAAACTAAAAATGAGAACAAGGTCGTAAGCGCTCTTTGCTCTCTGCGCTGGCGTATGGGCAACCAGTTTAGGAGCGACCTATGAGAAGAGACATGGTCATATTTGCGCAGATTGAAAACAAATCGAATGCAGTTATTTAGAAGACGGTCAAGTTTGTTGAGGAGATCTGCATTCAGGTCATAATAGCACACGTCGCCATAATCGATGATTGGGAAAATTAGGGTCTGAACAAGCATTGTCTTCGTGTTCGTCGGTAATAAGTTTTTCAAACGATACAAGGCCCGCAGCGTTCCCGTAACTTTCTGACTGACACTAGCGACTTGAGTACGCCAGTTCAGGGTAGTGTCGATGCGCAGACCTAGATCTTTTACATCAGTGCTAAAAGGAACAACCGTACATTCGAACAGAACTGGTGGCAGAGTTGTAAGATCCACTTTGGCAATACTTCGTGGACTACCGATGATAATCGCCTGACATTTATTTGGGTTTACAGCAACACCAAATCTGTCAGACCATCTTTGAATTGCTATCAAGTCCCTATTTACTTTGCCAATAGTGTCAGATAATTCGTCAACTCTCCCTTGGCAGTACAACTGCAGATCATCTGCATACAGATGATACGCACACTGAAGTTCGGAAATAATAAGATTAATAAAAATAGAAAATAGAAGAGGAGAAAGAATGCCGCCTTGAGGAACGCCAGCATCTAAATTACACCAACGAGAAGAACAGTCTCCAACGTGAACCGACTGCTGACGTTCCTGAAGATAGGAGGTGAACCATTCCAGTGCTTCGGGAGAGACCATTACATAGGACAGGATGGCTAACAGGATATCGTGACTGACGGTATTGAAGGCATTAGAGAAATCGACCAACACTAGTACAGTGACTTTGGTGTCCTCCAGACCTGCCCTTATATCGCCAGTCACTTTAAGGAGGGCGGAAACAGTACTGTGCCCGGGCCTGAACCCAGACTGTAGAGGGCTAATCAACGAGTTACAGTGCACAAAGTTAGATAGTTGTTTGTGGACACAGGCCTCGAGCACTTTGGATAAAAAAGGAAGGATTGAGATTGGTCGGAAGTGGGTTGGAAGTGTAGGATTGGGAACTTTAGGCAGTGGACGAACGTAGGCTTTTCGCCACAATGAGGGGAATACACCGGAGTACAAGGAAAAATTTACTATATGGGTAATGGCGGGCAGGAGTTGATCCAGGATAGGTATGATCATATCACGAGTGATATTATCACATCCTACCGCTTTGGATTTGATGGAAAGGATGATCTTTTTGATCTCTCCCGGTTCAACTGGAACAAAACGAAAAGGACTAATATTAGGACGCGTTAGACCAGAGATCAGAGATAGCGTATGTTGTTTTGTTAGACGATCCATAGTAGGCACAGTAGAGAAATGACGGTTGAGATCGTCTAAGTCGATAGAGTTTGGAGGGTCTAAATGTCGCGGTTTGCCGATACCAAGAGTTCCAAGGAATTTCCAAATATCGGCAGAAGATGAAGAAGAAATGTTTTCAAGAATCTGACGGCGTTTAGCATTGCGTATCATCTGGTTACATCTATTCCTAGAAGCCTTAAAAAGTGCCCAGCTCTCATCCGTACGAACTCTTTTATATTTACGGAACGCACGGTCCCTGCGTCGCATAGCCATTTGTATGTCACTTGTCATCCAGGGTGCGGGAGGACGTTTCAGTTTCACTTTCCTGACGGGAGCGTGAATATTATAGAGGTTGACCACAACATCGTTTAAGATGGAAACCTTGTTGTCAATCGAAGTGGCCTCCGTCATTATTTCCCAATCGACCAGAGATGCATCCTTCTTAAGTTTCTCTACGTCCATTCTCGCAAAACAACGCCTGTTCAGAACCCGCGGTTTAGGTTTTGGAGGTTTAAGGATATAGGAGAGGAAAATCATATCGTGATGGGAGAAACCAGGAGCGTCATGTTGACCATAGGAAGAGACGAGGGAAGGATTAGAGGTGAGGATTAGGTCGAGCCAGGTGTCGTCGCCCGCAATGTTGTGGTGAGTAGGTTGGAGAGGCAACACATGCAGACTGGCTGACTCAATAAGGTGGAGAAGCTTACGGGACCGAGGGGAGTTTTGGGCAAGGAGGTTTGTGTTGAAATCACCCATTATGATGTGGTGCGCATACTCTGAACCCAAAGATTCAAGAACCGTTTCGAATTCAGCCTTATCAGCGCTGGCTTCGGTTAAATTTTACGAGTCGCCACGCTGCCGGTTCTTCGGTTCTACGTGTGTGAACTTAACTACGGTTCTTACGTTTATGCGGTGAAAATGAGCTCCGGAGAAGAATATTGGAGAATTCGGAGAATCTTTTCCTTGGCCATTTATGAATCGTTTCGCTGGCGGGCTTCTTACGCGGAGTGAGCGTTGGTATGAGTTGCGGAAATAAGGAAATGTGTTATTTTTATAAAAGTGACTATTTTTATTAGGTCCTTACCTATGAAATGGCGTTTTTTTTTAAACCAGATAGATGTCTTCAGATTGACTTGCCCCATAAATTTAACTCACTGACATTTTTAATTTAATTTATTTCAATGCAATTATCTATTTCATCATTATCATTTCAGCCGATAGACTTCCACTGTTGGGCATATGCCCAACAGTGGAAGTCTATCGCCTCCCCCAAGTGTCGCCACAATGAACGATCCTGTGCGTCACGCATCCATCGGATTCCCGCAACCCTTACTAGGTCTTTGGTTCACCTTGTAGGAGGTGTACACTTGTGTTATTTATTTTTATTATTTTTTTGTGATCACAACTTTTTTATTCACCACGACGCTTTTTCTTCATTTGCACATCAAAAAATAAAAAATCAGAGAATTAGTCGTTGCTGTGTCAATATATATATTATGTTACCGGCAATCTGTATAATTCAGATATTCTATAAAATACCTAGGCAATGTATAAGTATATATAACACATTTCCTCACCTGGGGCGTCCAGCCAATGTATGAAATATTATGATTATTTATTATCCATTACATACTTTACCTAGGTAATGTATAGAATACCTAGGCAAAGTATAAAATTAATAATATTTTACTATCTTCACGTTTTAGATATTCTATACATTGCCTAGGTATTGTATAGAATAGGTACCGGATTATACTGATTTTTCGGTATCATACACAACATTAGTTTTAGTATAATGCAAAACCGAAACACGTGCCTAGTGCTTTTATGTAAAGAATCTATGTATAAAATTTCATAACTGTATCGTGAAAAACCACAAAGTTATAAGCTTCAAATACATGGTCACCAGGCCATACTGGCGACTGAGGAGCTGTTATGCTCCCGCATCCATCTGTGTACTAGCCTCTAATGCCCGCTATGACCTGCCGTGACCTGTGTTGTACTTAGTGTTGGTGGTGGCCAACTTGTGACCTTTTTTAAATATTTTTGGGAAAATATAACATGCTGCAAAAATTATTTGAATCCATTTAGTTACTGATTCTGAACAAACTATTTTCAGGTTTCACATATACTAAAAATAATTTTGTATATAAATAAATAAACAGACTGTGACTGTGGAGTTTTCTCTCTTCTATGTTTCTTGATAGTTACATCAAGAATGGAATGGAATGTAGCTATAAGGAAACACAGGCTCCTATTAATAAAGGATGAAAATTAATCTAATATTCACGAACCTACATAATAAATAGCAACGCAATTTCCGCGTAGCGCGTAGCGTTATTGATACCAACCAAAATAGCAACACTATATTTCCTGCTTTCATTACAATCTATATTTAGAGAAGCCCCACAATGCTCATCAATAATCCCTTGTTTTATCGATAAAAATAATCCCGCACTAATACAGGTAAAGATTTACAAGGTGGATGCGGATAGAGGTGCGATTTAAGCGTTACTTGCAATAACAATATATCGATCAGTTTGCCTCACCTCCAGTTGGTTTTACAATGCGTGTAACGAGTTATTGAAAAATAAACTCTATGTTCAAAGAATGAAGTCTAAAATTCAGTGTAGCATTTTTTGTATGTTTATTTTTTGTGGATGCATAAATGTATTATTACTAAACCGTACTGTATAACGAGTTATTGGATAATAAACTCTATGGGTCATTAAATTAAGTCTAAAATTAAATGTAGCGTTTTTGTATGTTTTTTTTTTTTCGGATGCAAAAATGTATATGCTGGTGGACATCCCACCCATACTTACAAAGCGTTTTTGAACACATTTATTGAGGGTATGGCTAAGGAGTAGAATTCCCTGCCGGAGTCTGTGTTTCCTGATAGCTACAACCTAGGGATCTTAGAGTCAACAGTGAATATGTTACTTCTAGGCAAACGGGCTCCATCGCCAGCCACATCATCGCTTAGGTGAAATAGTGGTCAAACGCGAGCCTACAGTATCGTATAGTCGGCCTTACAATGTTCCCACTGTTGGGACTCAGGCCTCCTCTCTAGGAGAGGGTAATGGGCCGTAATCCACCACGCGGGCCCAGTGCAGGTTGATGGATGTCACATGTCTTCGAAGTTTTGGTTCTAAGACATGCCGGTTTCCTCACGATGTTTTCCTTCACCGTTTTGAGAGCAGTCGTGATGAAATAAATTACACAAAGTAATGCGTCTGGCTGAGTTTGATTCCGCGACCTACAACTCGTAAGTTGGGGCCGTTACCACTCGGCCACCACTGCTCTGAAGCGAGCCTATCCATAATAAAAAAATAAATATATTAATAATCCGTACTGTCCTTGCTGGGTAAAAGTCTCTCTCCATTTCTTCCACCCATCACGATGTTTCGCTTCTTCTTCCAATTCATAAAGAACGCATCCAGGTCATCCTGCCATCTCCTTCGTGGTCTCTCGAAACCCATGTCCCAGTGTCATGCTACTGATTCTGTGTACCTTCAGGCATTTTTTTTAGTGGGAAATTATCTAATGGCTTTTCTCGCTCTACTGCGAAGCAAAAGGATGTGTTTTGCTGACTAAAACCCTCTCCTATGTTCCTTCTTTGCCTTGCGTTCTAGGACCCCGGGGTGAACTTTCGGACAACCCACATGATCTTTAGGCATGCGGTGGATATGTCCTATCCAGTTCCATTTAAGTTGGACTGCCTTTTGAGCTACATTAATGATGTGCGTTTTAGAGGTCAGTGTACGATTTGTGTTTTCAACCGTGGTCTGTTAATTTCTCTGGAGTGGCGACGGCGTACCGGAAGACGCAGCGTTGGAAGGCCTACCACAAGGTAGACCGATGACCTAGTGAGGGTCGCGGAAATCTGATGGATGCGAGACGCACAGGACCGCTCATTGTGGCTACACTTGGGGAAGGCCTATGTCTAACCGTGGACGTCTTTTGACTAAAATGATGAGTTATAGACAAACATAGGTCTTAATCCTTTACAGATTGGTTTTCTTACTTAAAACCATTGTAAATTCATTTAACAGATCTATATATTATACATCCTTCATTATAACTCTCCAGTGAGTGGCAACACGCCTCGTAATTAGTTCATGCAACACTTGGTGGCAAGCAGTAACGGTAACTGACTTTGAAGGCTCCTAACTTCCATGTTTTATGAGTTCGCTCTTCATTCTGTTAGGCTTGGATGGAGGAAAATTCGCGATGAACTTAATCGTTTTTTATTTCAGCTTATTAACAAAATACTTAAATTTTATTTTATTATATTTATTGGGGAAAACAAACAATAACACATAGAGAATTACATAAAGAAAGGCTTTGAAATGAGTGACGTTATGTATACCACTAGTTTTTAATTAGTACAAATACTTAAAGGCCTTATTAGAAAAAGTCTTGTTATTATTTATGTAAAGTCTCAATAAATAATATACACATCATAGTTATTAGCGTTTGTTTATATAACAAAATGTCATTCAATTTATGGAAATATTGTACAGGCTATTGATTATGAATGAAAAATAATGGAAAAACACTGCGCGTAGTATTTTCTAGTAGCAATTGTTAGAAATAATTGATTCAATTATGAATTTACCAATTATGACAAAGTTTCTTGGACAAATTTGGGATTTTGTTTCAATTGTTTACTTTTTGGGAGCCCCGGGGCGGATTTTGTCCCGCACCACCTTGTAGGGGCGTCCCCAAGGGTCTCCGTTCAGAGTCCCCAGCCACACGTTACGGGCCTCGAGTTTGGCCCGCCTTATCTCCGCTCGGAGGGTGCGCTTTGCCTCTCTATATCCCTCGTACAGCTCCGCCTCTCTGGCCTCCGCATCCGCTGGTCGGATGCGGCGCTTGCGGTACCTGGCATACCGGCGACGCGCGGGAGTGCAATCCCGCGCGTTGCGCAGTGCCGCAATCTCCGGTGACCACCGGTATACCTGATCAGTAACGGGTACAGATAGAGCCCAATATTTTTTTTGTACTAATTAAAAAACTAGAGGTGTTTAATAAACTTTTCCCGCAACCTCCATGCATTTTTCTCGGATGAAGCCTAGGTAACCCACGACTCTCAACTTTCCATCATCATTATTTCAATTGAAATACATTCACTGCCTGACCTCATTCAAAGACATTGTGCGAACCCGCTTGAGAGTTGAGAAAAAAAAAATATGTTCAATATTTCTTTTAAACCTTTATCTCAAAAATAAAACTAATAATATAAATAATCGTCTTCTACGATGTCTCACACCACTCTGGGTTTGTCCATTCTTCCTTATTTGTACAGGCGATCTTTCTTTGGAATGGGCTCCCTCTGAACATCAGGACGGCAACCAGTCGGTTCTCCTTTAAAGTGAAAGTACGAGAACACATTCGCAAGAAGTTAGTAGAATCATCACACTGTTGATTTGTTTTTTTTTTTTTACAATATCGTTCTTTATTTTTATGTATGTATTTAAATGTATATTTATTATTATTCTTATTTCTTTTCTGTTTGTCTTCTATTATGTTGCTCTTGCCATGTTATGTCTCTGCACCATTCTAAGTTCGACTGGTAGAAAATGCCTAAGGCCTTTGTACAGTGTTTCATCAGTGCATAAAGTTTTAAATAAATAAACGTATATATATTTTTATTTTTTTTAAGGTGGGAAAATCATCTAATGACAATTCCCGCTCTTGGGTGGAGCGGGAGATAGTGTCAGACTTTTACTGACTAAAAACCCACTCCTGTTCCCTCTTTGCCTTCATCCCGGGGCCCCGGGCTTCGCTCTTGCTTCACTACCCGTGCCCCAGTAGGCTTCGACCCTACTGGGCCCCTACGGTTTCGCTGACATCTCCTTGAGGCGCGCGTGGAACACTACACGCCGTCAACAACTTGAGCTCGGTCCGGACGGTTACCGGACGATCGAACGGCGAGCCACCCATTGCTCGCCGTCCGCAAGCCCGCGCCTACGGTGGCCGGGAATCGGGATCGGAATCCCGGCGGCGGTTAGGGCGTGAGGACCGTTGCCTCACGGGATCGGCCGCCTCCTTTGTATCCACCGCGCCCGCCATCCGCCGCATCCATATAAACGTATATTATGTTTATTTAAACTCCAATTCTACCTACCTCATCACAATCGGTAGAACCACCCCTTGTACTCTAGCTGGTAATTAACGCACGCAACACCGTCGGTCGAAACTTTACAAACGCCCGACTTTGCCTGTTAACTAAATTACTTTTATCCGGTTTCTGCTCTACTGTGGGTGAAAATTAAGTGGAATTTATGGTGGTATACTGACGTCATTCGTTCTTTTGTATCCTCTGTATGTATTATGGTTCGTGATTATGAGTGGAGAATTTACCTTCAAAGGTTCTGAGCTTTAGATACAGTGCCATTAAATTAGCGATAACGATGGCAAAAAAATTCAAAGTGTATGGCATAGAGTCGCGCCGGGCCCTGGTACAGAACATGGTCCAGTCACTGTACGGTGGGCTTGAAGACGGCGAGCAATGGGTAGCCCGCCGTCCGGTTCACCGGTAACCGTCCGGACCGAGCCCGAGTCATCGACGGCGCGTAGTGTTCCACGTGCGCCTAAAGGAGTTGTCAGCAAAACCGTAGGAGTCGATGCCATTGGTCGTGCGAAAGAGAACCCCGGGAAAGAAGGGTAAGGTTTGAAGTAAGATATAGTCTGACACGCCCTCTCGCTCTTCCCTAGAGCGAGAGAACTCATTGAATGATTTCCCACCTAAAAAAAGACATAGAGTGGGTTTGTGGACGACGAACAATGGGTAGCTCGCCGTCCGGGCAAACTGTAACCATCCATACCGAGCCCAAATCTTCGTCTGCGCGTAGTGTTTCACGCCAGGAATGAGACTTCTGAAAAGGTTACATGTTGTCCTAGAAAGCCAAGGGCATCTGAAGGAACTTAGGTTAGGTATTACTTAATAAAAGTCTGACAATTACTCTTCCTCCGCTCTAGAGTGGGAAAAGTCTGTGGATGATTTACGACCTCAAAAAAAAAACACTACCTCAGGCCTTGATTGGTCGAAACCTTATGCTAAATTCGTGTGAAGCTCCAAATTTGACATAAAGCCACCAAAAATAACATGCGATTTAAATAGCGTTTTTTTTTTTAATTACAAGTATCGAGTAGTAATATTTTTATAGAGGTGGGAAATCATCAAATAACTTCTCCCGTTCCGAGTGGAGTGAGAAGAGCTGTTTTTTCGGTAGGAATATCATCTTATGACATCTCCCGCTCTTGGGCGGAGCGGCAGATAGTGTCAGACTTTTACCGACTAAAAACCCACTTCTGTTCCTTCGTTGCCTTTCGTACCAGGGCCAAGTCTTCCTTTCAGAATCAGACCCTTGGCCCTCGTAGGCTTCGACCCTGCTGGGCCGCTACAGTTGCTGACATCTCCTTGAGGCGCGCATATAACATTACGCGCCGTCGACGACTTGGGCTCAGTCCAGACGGTTACCGGTCCGGTCGGACGGCTCGCCACCCGCAAGCCCGCGCCGAGCTAGAGGAGCTGCCAGACTTTTACTGAGTAAAACACAGCCGTGTTATTTCAGTTGCCATTTGGATTCCAGGGTCGCGGTAACTCTTTCAAATACTACCGCAGCCCTAAAATATTCAGCCTTCTGTTACCAAAATAAACACTAAAAATAACAATTGTACACTTAACCAATCGTTTAACAATAAACGGCCACTAACACCACACAAACCGAGGATTAAAATAATAATTATCCTACACGCATTACCGCGCAAAGACGTAGAAACTTTCAAGGGTTTGGGCTTAATCCCTTCATAATCTGGGATTAAATGCAAACTGAATGGGTTACGGTACAGAATAATTTCCATACATTTGTTGGTAGTGTCGTATTTAGTAGCTGTAAGCTGGTCGATAGTGCGGGGTCGTGTAGGACGTGGGAGATGCTACGGGTGGAGGGAATTTTAAGTAGTGAAATATATTTTCTTTCAGTTTTTTTTTTACACTTGCACTTGACTGTGATCCTACCTGATGGTAAGCAGTGATGCAATCGTTGATGGTGAAGCGCATAGTTTTTAAATTCCTATTCACTCTAGCTTTATTTCTTTTCGGTTACCTTTATTTCTTATGAAGTTTGTAGAAACAGGACTGCCAATCGAGCTGCTGCCTGCTGCCTGGATTGGCAGCCTTGTGCTAACTGAACCCCTACCTGAACCTCTACTAACTAAAATACTAGCAATAGCTAGTATTTTAGTTACATAACTAAAATACTAGCAATAGCTAGTATTTTAGTTATGTGTAAATTACATGCATAATTTGAATATTTTTACTTTATTTAATTTAATTTTAATATCTACAAGTATGTTGCTGTACCCTAATATGGCTTACAATGATCCATACCTCTAATCCTGTTATTAAATTGCCGAAGCTAATAAATTAATATTAATGAATACTATGTACCAGAAATTAAACTCTACGTGTCGTGCCTATAGGCCTTAGTTGCCTGAAAATAAATAATAAGAAAAAATATTATCAAAAGTTTACAGTACTCCACAAAAAGCCAAATTTTACATCGGAAAAACAAACGCAAAAGTCGCTACAGCGCTTCCACATTCATTCTACTTCGCTTGCAATATTTATAAACCTTTTGAAAATATTTCCACGTTCAATTGTTTTTGCTGTATTTCTCGGTGTGCCACGTTTCCATAGTAATTTCAGCTAAGCCGCCGCTTGGATGGCTTAAATATATTTACAGCGAAGTTTGTGGAGAGCGATCCTTTAGTTATAGACGAGGTTGTGGTTACTGTCATAGTTCATAGAGTATTATATTGGGTGACGTTAAACTGAGGTTAATATTGATGGTGGAACCGGCCTTGGAAATTGCATGATTTTTTTAATTTTCCTGATTGTAAATGCTCCGCATGAGAGCTTTAGTTCAGTTAAAAACAAAAAATATTTAAGTATTTTTTGTTTTTTCTGACATCACACTAATGTTTTATAAGTTTACTAGCTTCTGCCAGCGGCTTCGCCCGCGTGAATGTAGGTTTCTCTATACAAACTTTAGACACCCGTTTTTTCCCTTTAGGGACTGAGTTTTGGAAAATCCTCTCTTAGTGCTCGCCTACTTCATAAAAGGAATCTTTGTGCAAAATTTCACGCTCCTAGGCCCAGTAGTTTTGGCTATGCGTTGATATATGTCAGTCAGTCAGTTTCTCCTTTTATATATATAGATTTGTTTTTTTAGGTGGGATATCATCCAAAGACTTCTCCCGCCCTTGGGCGGAGCGAGGGAGCCTGTCAGACTTGTTACTGACTAAAACCCACTCCTGTTCCTTCTTTGCTTTTGTTCCATGTTTATTAATTCTTCACGCTGAAACGGTAGAAGATATTTGAATGAAATGTAGTACACGGCTAGATCATGTCCTAGAACTTTTTGCTTTTATGTAAGGGTTATGTTCCTTTGAGATAATTTTTTACTTTCAAGCGGGTGAATAAGCTGATAGAAGCTAGTTTTACCATAAAGCTCTTTCTGTATCTGCCTCATCAATTCCTATGATATGAAATCTTATTAATTACACATAAGCATAATCAGCTTTTTAATGTTCTCACTGCTGGGACTCAGGCCTCCTCACCAGGAGAGGGAATGGGCCATAATCCACCACGCGGGCCCAGTGTGGGTTGGTGAAGTTCACATGTCTTCGAATTTTTGGTTCTAGGACATGCCGGTTTCCTCACGATGTTTTCCTTCACCGTTTTGAGAGCAGTGGTGATGAAATAAATTAAACAAAGTAATGCACATGGGTGAGTTAATTATACAGTCACACAAATAAATTGAGAAAAAGCTTGTCCTTGCTACTTATCGCTTAAAATACCAATATTCATTGCAGTATTAAAGTTATTAACAAGCAATTTGTTTAAACACAATAGATTATTATGAATTTTCTTCGAAATCCTTCGGATTATGCTGTTTTCTGTTTTAATCTAATTTTAATGATATTGAAGTTTCTGTACATCTCAACCTACTAGACATACAATAGCTTTTATTATTACTTCGTTGGTTAAGGTGGTCACAATCCCTAAAACTGCGGACGGGTTTTAAAAATATCAGTATATTTTCTGCAAATAATTTATTTGCCAATATGGTGACCGTGTAGATGCAGCGTTCGAACGCGTCCTACAAGGTGAATCGATGACCTGGTGAGGATCGCAGGAATCCAATGGGTACGAGACGCAAAGGACCGGTCCTTATGGTGACATTTGGGGAAGGCCTATGTCCAACGGTTGACGTCTTTTGGCTGAAAATGATGATGATGATGGGTACATAAGACATAATATATACTAGGTAGGGTTATTTAAAATCAACATTTATTAACCAGTATGTGTGAAACTACAGGTTATTAAAAACATTTTTTTTGGGCTGAAAAATCATCAAATAGAGAGGAAGTGTCTTTTACAGACTAAAACCCACCTCTGTTAATTCAGCTGGCCTTTACATTCCAGGGTCATGAACACTTGCACGGACACAATCTCTAGCATTATTAGACTCCCAGCTTCTTGATCATAAATATATACATACAAAGATGGATAGGTACTTAAGTATATTGTGTACTCCTAGCGTGGGAAGCCCCAGTTTGGATCCGACAGGGGAAGCAATTACCTGCTACCTTAGTAAAGATTTTATTTTTGTATCAAGCTTATTATTAGCTGTAAGGGCGGCGGGTTGAGAGGTTGTATCAAATTAAGTAGCTGTCTTCATGGCCTCGTCCTTGTTATATTTTTATCGAAGACTTGTTTGTTACAAGAGACGCGAGTCGAGTATTGATAGGGACTTTATTTCTGATGGTATGGTAGTGGAAATGTGAGTTATTTTGGTAAAATGACGTGGTTTTTGATCGTAGAGTAATTTGTTTGCGTCATGCCGTTTTTCGCATATTTGTTTACTAGCCTCTACCAGCGGCTTTCGGCGGCAGCGACCTCTCGCGGCGGGCCCTGGTATAGGCCATGGTTCGGAGCGAGGAGGAATGGCAGGCGGTCGCCTCCTTTTGCGAAGCAGTAATGCTTGTGAAGGTGGCGGCCGCACGCTTGAGGGAATAGTCTTCCTCACGCCACAGCCACCAGGATCCCGATCTCAATTTCCAACTACCGTATGTGTGGGTTTGCAGACGACGAGCAATGGGTAGCTCGCCGTCCGGCCCTCCTGTAACCTTCCGGACCGAGCTCGAGTCGTTGATGGCGTATACTGTTTCACGCGCGCCTAAAAGGGATGTCAGCAAAACCGTGGGGTTAAACGGGGCCGAAGCCTACTGGAACCATGGGTATAGCATCCGAAAGGCAAACCTGGGGTCCTGGAAAGCAAGGCAAAGTAGAAACGCCTTCTCCGCCCTAGAGTAGGAGAAGTCATTGGATGATTTCCCACCAAAACAAAGCCTCCACCAGCAGCTTCTTCTAAAGAGTGTCCATGGAGTTTCTTGCACATTCTTCTCCATAGAGATCTACGCTTTGGAATGTGCAATTAGCATCATTTTTTTTTCTGACTGACTGACTTCTTGACGTTTCAAAAGTTCCTGTATATGGTTTATTTGAAATATAATGCTTCGAGTCTTTGAATCGCCTGTATAAAAGTAGAAAATGGTCCTAAGGGAACGTACTCCTGGGATAAAAGTATCCTACGTGTTCAATTCCATGATGATGTGTTTAAATCAGGGGTAGAACATGCTACCCGTTACCCGCATTCCCGCGACTCTCATCAGGTCATCGGTTCACCTTGTGTGAGAGGCCTTCCAACGCTGCGTTTCCCGGTGCGCGGTCGCCACTCTAGAACCTTTCGGCCCCATCGACCATCCGTTCTACGAGCAATGTGCCCTGTAGGGTGTCTCATGTTTTTTTTTTAAATCTTCGATTTTCATTTGACTTTGCTCGAATTCTGGTTGCATAACGCCAATAAGTACCTACGTCATCAGTGAAGATTATTTTTTTTATATTATTATTTTTTACAGAGGCGAGAAGTAAGTTTTATTAGACACAACAACACATCCACTGCAAAAATTAATAATACATAATAAATGCACTTTTTTTTTACCTACTCTGATGACATACCTACTAGCTGTATGAGAAAACGTTATGGGCGTTGTGCGACCTCTTAATATTAACCGATTATGGTGATTTTTGGTATAAGAACACTGTGCATGAGTGGTATCAAGAATTCGAGCAAGGTCAAAAATCGAAAATTTAAAAAACATGGAACACCCTAGTGCCCTGCCTACTGCCACTTAAGTTTGGCGATTCTTTGGGCTATATCGGTGACTTTGGTGCTCCTGCGGATATCTTCATTCCTAATGTGATCACACGAGGAAACTCCGAGCATGTTCAAATCGGTTTAGACGATTAATGTGAAGGTGTAAGAAGCACACACATACAAACTATCCTCTATAAAAAAAAAATAGCTGCTGTCAGCGGCTTCGCCCGCGTGGTAGTAGAAAATTATCCCAAGGGAATATAATAATAATAATAATAATTTTTAAATGTTTTTTTTTATATGTTTAAAAATGTAAATAATATGTATAAAAAATAAATAAATGGAATAATAATAATAATATTTATTTATTTAAGACCACTTTTGGTCCACATTATGTTAGTACCTACTTATTTTTATGTTAGTTCATACATTTTTCATTCATTTCATTCTTCCCATAACAAATTAGATAATGATTAAATATACTATATATATAAAAAGTATTCTATGTGCTATCCCAGAACATGGTCTAATCCTGTACTGAGTTAAGTAAAAATCCCTTCAGCAGTTTCAGCGTGAAGGAATAACAAACATACAAATATAGGGGAAGGTGGGGGAATACCGGATAGTTAAGATAAAGACACAATAAATAAATCAATATAATTTTTATTGAGATAATCAATATTGTATATGTTTAAATATACCTTTGGCATTACTTTGGCATGAAAATATTTAAGGTTTATAATACATTTTGAATATGAATGTCTGAATGTCAAACATTAAAAGTTAGAACGAGACAACTATACGCGGAGTAATGAAATAGCCACTATCCGGTTTCACCCTCTGTGCGATTTCCCCCCTCTTTCCCTTGTGGAAATTTTTCCGTACACAAAGGGTAAAAATGGGAACCTACTGTTAAGACATCGCTGTCCATCGAACTGCCATCAGGCTATCTCATGTATCTCATAACTGTGATTAACAGTTGGAAATTTTCACAGATGATGTATTTCTGTTGCCGCTATAACAACAAATGCTAAAAAATGAATAAAATATATATTTAAATGGGGGACAAACAACACACGTGATTTTTTTACCGATTTTTTTGCTACGATCGGTAGGGAGCCATTCATGCCCGAGTCCGACTTAGTGTATTGAAATGTTCTAGCTCTTAGCTTTTCTATAAGAAAAACAATCTACCTATCTATCTCATAAACCCTATATCCAGCACAATACCTCTTCACAGTCTGTATCGATTAGGAACACAGCGTAGCAAATATTTATTACCACGCGGTACTCTATTGTTGCAATGTTCAACTTCGCTGCAGTCTCTCAGGTGCGATTGTGATTCAGGTAAAGTTAAGACCCGAATACACGGTTTTATTTGGAGCGATTTTAAACGCGTCGAGTCGCGTTAGGAACTTGTGATAAATTAATGTGGATTAATATTACTAGCCATCATTTATCTAGGTCTTGATAGTCTCTACAGCTGTTCATAAGCATTAATAGAGACGGGAAGTGACACCGATAGAGCTGATACAGTATCGATAGGAAAGCGCGTTCGCTGCTCAAACTTCATCGTGATACCGTCACATGTCACGATTCTAATCAATATGGCAAGCTGTACGGCTGCCTAGTGTATTATCGACAACGGTGGCTATGATAGACCATAAATACTATCAGACAAAAGTTAGGTACATACGAAAGTAATTAGATTGTTAACTATAGTTACACTGACACTGACAGGTAACTAGTGGTTAACTTTGTTAATCTAAAAATACATTTTTATCACATTATTTTTACAATCACACTAATTTATAAAAGCAAAAATTGGTATGAATATATAACATCAGTTTTAGTATATACGAAACTCGAAACACGTGTCAAGTATTTTTATGTAAAGAATCTGTGTGCGAAATTTCATAACTGTATCATGAAAAATAAAAAATCACAAAGTTATAAGCTTGTTATGTTACCTGGTTGTCCGCACAAATACATGATTACCATGTCATCCGGGGGACTGAAGGGTTGGTTTGCTCCCTCATCCAGCTGTGAGTTGACACCTAATGCCCGCTATGACCTGCCGTGATCTATGTTGTACTTAGTGTCGGTGGTGTCGAACTTATGAACCTTTTTAAATATTTTTGGAAAAAAATATAACGGTGTAAAAATCATTGGAATCGATTCAGTTACTGATTCTGAACAAACTATATTCAGGTTTCGCTTATACTAAAAATAATAATGTATATGTTAGTGCGAATGTTTGTTACTGCTTCACGCCCAAAAGGCTGAACGGCTTTCGATTTAATACTCAATACTCAATACCTAATAACTTGGTCTGCGGGTAGACCATGTCTTGGAATAGCACATGATAATATAATAGTTTTATCTCGGGAGACTTTAAATACCTACCTTCACGTGGGCATAGCCACTGACGGGATAAGTACTTGTAGCCTTTTGTCGCGCGTTCTCTGTCCTACTAAAGACTGTGTGAATAGGTCTTTATAAGTTGAGAACTGGTGATTTCTCATTGCAAGTATTGATTGCCGAAATAAAGTGTGTGTGTGTGTGTGTGTGTGTATGGATTCACGAATATATCACAGTATTGTGTGTGTCACATTTACATTCTGAATTTGGTGAGGAAGTGGAATAAATGGAGGGTTTTAGCATTATGTAGATGATGAATTCTGCCATAGTCAAAGTTCTGAATTCTGCTTTGGGTTTCACAGAACCATTTGGCAACAAAATGTTACAAGAAAAGAGTACTTCGGGGTCTCGAAAAATGTGATTAGCTATTTGTGTGAAGATTTAAGGAGATATTTGTTTGGACGGCTAATAACATGCCCTTTGCCCAGTGGCAAAGAGATTTTTGAAGCTAAATAAGTTTAGGCTGATAATTAAAGCTCACCTACCACCACCGCCTATGTACCACAATTTAACATGAAGTTTAAATAAATAAATAATGGTTATAACATACTATTTAAGTGATAGATCATCATCATCTTCTTTCATCTTGTGTAATTTATTTCATCACCACTGCTCTCAAAACGGTGAAAGAAAACATTGTGAGGAAACCTGTATTGTCCTAGAACCAAGAATTCGAAGAGATCTGACATCCAACAACTCGGTTGACAAGACTGCTGCCAGATTGTATTGCTTCTGAATACCCTTAAAGGTTGTCAAAGATCTTCAAATGACAGCCGGACCAACGACTTAATGTGCTTTCCGAGATTTGGAGAAAGAGAATAGAATGGAATGAAATGTAATGGAATGGAATGGAATGGAATGGAATGGAATGGAATGAAATGGACTAGAATAGAATGGAATGGAATGGAATGGAATGGAATGGAATGGACTAGAATAGAATAAACTTTATTCTATTTTAGAAAATAGGCACCTAACTCAGCATATGCTACTCTGCTGAGTTAGGTGCCTATTTAGCTTATTTAGCTTCGCAGTTTTTATTTGTTTTTTGATTGTTTTTTTTTTTTTTTAAATTTTACTTTTTTATTTAGTTTTAATAAGTTTTGTGCGTTAGATTCAATTTTTTTTCTTTCTTTTCTCTATATTCAGATGGTCACCCATCTATCTATCGACCTCATCAAGTGTTGCTTAACCTTGAAGATTGGCTGGTATCACTATTTTTGAGCCACAAGCACCTCGTATTATGTAGGCAATACTGACAAGTAATAATGATCCCGTTTCAAAATCGGCTAATCACGTCGAGATAAAACGCAAACTTAACTGCACCTAATCATAGTCTACGGTACGTATTGGATTAACTAGTAAATCTAATTTACTTGTGAACCAAGAGCCGTTAGCTTGAACATGTTCTGTCCTATTAATGTTATAAGTGTAACAGTCTGTATGTTTGCATGTTTGTCTATCAAGAGTAGACAGACTAGAGGACCTACCACGAACCTTTTAAGGAATGGAGCTATAAAGGCTGTATAACTCCATCTCTTTTTCTAACACTTTAACACACGTCATGGTAAGGCGCCAGGAGTTGGGAGCATGAACTCGCACTCATAGCGGGACCTAACTGGAGAAGAGTAGCTCAGGACAGATGGCAATGGAAAGAAAAAGAGAAGGCACAAAGCCACGCTGAAGTTAGTTACATATTTCATATCACTTAATACTTTTGTAAATAAATAAAAACAGGGCAAGTGCGAGTCGGACTCGCGCACTGAGGGTTTCGTACAAATTTACTTATGATAACAGATTGAGTTACGAAGATATTTCAGAAACGCAAAAAAACTTTTTTTGCGACGTAACTACAAATTTACAGTTTTCAGATTTTTTCCAATACTTGTGCTATAAGACCTTGCTTCATGCCAAATTTCAGGATTCTGGGTCAACGGGACTTGAAAGTATCGAAATACACGTTTTTTGGGACATAAACGGCCGTATCTTTTTGTTTCGTTACCTCAGAAATATGATTTTTTTCAGCTTCAAGGGACCGCAGATCTGAGTACATACGAGTAGTTTAAATTTTAACTCAACACCTCCACGCGTTTACGAGATAAAGGGTCTTGACGGACGAACAGACTGACGGACAACGGGTTCTGTTTTTCCTTTTGAAGTACCTACGGAACCCTAAAAAACAAACAAACATACAAAGTAAAAAAAATACAATAAAAATCATCATCATCATCTATTGATCACTACTGATCTGCGGTCGGACGACACTGCCGTCTGCCGCTCGACGACGCGTCGCTAGCTTCATGTCGCTAACTACGGAGGGAATTTCATAGTAATACGTAGAAACCAGTAATGTCGCTGCGACATGTCGTCTGCTGCTGCTGCGTACAATCGGCTACCAACTTGTACCTTTACAATTCAGAAATATTATTATTGTGACGTTCAAGCTGTTTCGTTAGTTAAGATTCTGTAATATTCTTTGATTGTCACACCTTAAAAAAATTAAAAAAAGTACGATCCATTTTCAGTAATTAAAGACTATTTTATTTATTAATCAATTACATTTCATCGGCTGAAGTTTGGCACAAAAGTAGACTATGTATGTCCTGGAAGAGGAAATACGATATTTTTTATCTCAGGACTTTTTCTCTTGAAATATTCTTTTGTTTTCAAGCGGGCGAAGCCATTGGCACAAACTAGAATATAATATTATAAAACGAGGATTTGTGTATGTGTGTGTGTGTGTGTGTATTACTCCTTCACGCTCAGATGACTGAACGGATTGAGATGATAATTGACACACGGATAGACCATGTTCAGGATTAGCACATATGGAATTTTTGTCTCGGGAGTAATTTTCCTTGTAATGCCGCTGTCAGTACTGCCTTAGGCCGCGTCCCCACTTTGTCATGACGACAGATAATCATGTAGTTTTAAGTGTCGTAGCTTATATATTTAACTGGTGGTGTTCACATTTAGGACGACACGATTTACTGTCGTCTACGGATATTTTTGCCGTGACCACAGATTGTCATGATAGTAAGAACGATATACGATGACAAAGAAGATAAAAACTTGTCAAGACTAAACCGTGATGGTAAAACTTGTATCGTTGTTGCGACTATCTATCGTGGTCACGATAAACAGTTGTTATAATTGGAACAGCTAGAGACGATAGTCTTCTGACGATAAATTAACCGTTACCAAATAGTGGGAACGCGGCCTCAGTATGCTAAAAAGCAATATCTCATTTAATTTTTTGCATAGAAATATATAATACTTCGCACCAAAAGGGCTACTCGAAAAATCTTTAAATACTGTATCAATTCAATTCAATTCATTTATTAATTGTGAACAAAGCGTACAATGATCTTATAATATAATGTTTGGTCCATCCTATGTTCCACCGAAAGGCATACAAATTGTAAAAATGTACAGTCTCATAAAAACAATATTTATTGGTTTGGCATGTCACGCGTAAGTCGAACATGAATATAATTTAAGACCTGAAAAACGACTTGAGATACTTTTTATCAACATGCCAAGTGGGAAAACCGCGGGCAGAAACAATTTTTTTTTTACATAATCCTTTTTTTTCTCGAAACTCACTTTCACGCCGCTTTTTAGCTTCTGAGGGCAGAGAGCTTGTTTAAAATAAATAAAGTTTGTTTTATTTATTTAATAATATAAATAGTATTGTTCCGTGGTATTGTCTGACATGTTGACATTAAATGTAATCGATTTGTTTTGTTTTCAATGATTATTGAAATGTTGTATAACCATTTCGCGATGTTTAAGACAGACATTCAATTCAACATTCACACACAAGAGTTAATTATTACACTATCTGTAGACTATAAGTATAACACATGTTTGCCACATTCGATCCCAGTTTTTGCTAAGAAGTCAAGAGTGACGACGACAATAATGGACCACTTTTGACTAGAAGCAAACTACTTCTTGTGCTCCAAAGTCGAACACATCATTGCTTGTCATCAGGCGAGATAGCGGTTAAACACATGTCTTGCAAATAAAAGCCTACAAAAAAGGGATATTTTAGCTGTGCATCAACAATCCTAGTCATCACTAAAAATATTAATTGTACACTAAACATGATTAGAGTTTTTAAAATATTATTAAGGGGCTTGGGCCACCCCGACTCGGACAAGTTAGTTAAGAAGGGGATGATGTGGCCTAGTGAGCGAGCGAAGCGAGCTAACACAGCTCCTACCATCCCCTTCGTGATTGTTCTTTTTTAAATCTACCCAGAAAAGTATATTTTAGTGCACAATTAGTATTTTGGTGGAACGAAGGCATATTTTGTAGTAAAAAACAGAAATAAATCGAGGAACAGTTAAATTATACCTAAAGAAAAAAAATAAGCAGTGCTCCTAAACATTATATATTTACAAGTATTTATGTACCCAACCTTTGCTAACCCACCAACAGAGCGATAAGCTTCATAAGCTTGCGTTATTACGTCTAGATATTTTTACAAGAAAAAAAGGCAATATCAATATGTTAGAAAATCATTCTTGGAAAAGATATAGGTTTCATAATCTTAAAAGAATGTAATTATGACATAGTTTATTCTTATAAGACGGCAAGGCATTAGAGTCTAGAACATGTGGAATTTTTTCTATACTGAAAGTTATGCTCGTACTAAGATATTATCTATACACAAGAATTTTGTAAATTTTTGTGTTATAAGGTATAAGATTTCTGGAA
This sequence comes from Mythimna pallens, assembly GCA_961205895.1. Lineage (NCBI taxonomy): Eukaryota > Metazoa > Arthropoda > Insecta > Lepidoptera > Noctuidae > Mythimna > Mythimna pallens. The sequence continues at coordinate 8,872,866 of OY540849.1, read as the reverse complement.
GAGACATTCTGTCAACGATGTTGAAAATGAAAGAGTGAAATTTTGGTGCACATAGATCCGATCAACATTCTGAACTTTTTCAAACAATATGTTTCGCCCTACATTGAGAATTTGCCTGCTGCGGTCTTCCCGTCCAACTATAATTTTGGTGCTTTCAAGGCTAGAGTGAATAGGCTCTTAATAAACTAGTGCGCCTCACCATCAATGATTGCATCACTGCTTACCATCAGGTGGGATCGCAGTCAAGCACTGGCTTATATCAATTAAAAAAAAATACTTCTGCAGTATAGTGGGTGCGTTCACAAACACATAAACACGCATACACAAAACACTCAGATACAAAGTAACTATATATAGGAAATATTTGTTCCGTGCGGGAATCAAACCAGGGCCTCAAGTCTGCTATTACAATAGTGTCAGCATAGTCTATCATTGATTTCATAACTGTTGGCTTTGACAAGTTTGGTAATCTACTAATATAATGGCGTCATTATGACTTTACAATGGTCAACTACTGACACTCCTTTGAAAGAAGTGGTATAGAATGGTAATCTCATATATATTGACAAAGAATGTCTGACGTATGCGGTAATCTGCTAAAATTTTGGCAGTTCCTTTGAACAGTGACCTACCATTAGAACGTCATTGTGCAGTCATTGCTTTTAATAAGCTCGATATTGTCATTCTAATACAACTCTATTACGAGAACATTGACCGATCAATTATCAATCATTATGAATTAGCAGATTACGAACTTAAAGCAAAATGACAATGGAATCGTATTGGAACTACGAATGAATAAAAATAGCAGACTTGGGCCCCAGGGTAGCAGCCAATCGCACAACCACTGCGACGTCCGTGGCGTCATTGGCTCTAGAGAGTGGCGATATCTATAAGATATGTAATATGAATGAATTCAGAAAGCAGTAGAGATTTGTTTATAAAGGTTATTTTTGAATGATCAACCAATTTGTACAAAAATCAACTGCAAAAAAATAAAATAAAAAAAGCAGTTATTTAATACATTTCTGCTAATTCGTACCGTTGCATAATTCGGATAACCCTTTCACGAGCATTAGGAAATTGCCAAATTACTTCTTAAAAGTAGCACCAAAATTTATGAAGAAAACAAGGCACTCCGTCCAAGAGCGGGGGATGTCATTAGATGATTTTCCCACCTAAAAAAAACTGGGCAAGTGCGAGTCGGACTCGCGCACCGAGGGTTCCTTATAAACTTGAAAGTTAAATTACGGTTTACGATTTATGACGTATTAAAAAAAAACTACTTACTAGATCTCGTTCACACCAATTTTCGGTGGAAGTTTGCATGGTAATGTACATCATATATTTTTTTTTATTTTTATCATTCTCTTATTATAGAAGTAACAGGGGGGGGGGGGGTACATTTTACCACTTTGAAAGTGTCTCTCGCGCAAACTATTCAGTTAAAAAAAAAATGATATTAGAAACCTTAATATAATTTTTAAGACCTATCCATAGATATGTATGGGATTGATGTTTTTTTTTTTTTAATTTCAATTCTAAGTATGGGGAACCCCCAAAATTTATTGTTTTTTTTTTCTATTTTTGTGTGAAAATCTTAATGCGGTTCACAGAATACATCTACTTACCAAGTTTCGACAGTATAATAGTTCTTATAGTTTCAGAAAAAAGTGGCTGTGACATACGGACCGACAGACAGACATGACGAATACATAAGGGTTCCATTTTTTGCCATTTGGCTACGGAACTCTAAAAAAGACTGATTGACTAAAACCCACGGTGTTCCTTCAGTTGTCGTTTGTGAGTGCACAGTAACTCTATCGATTAATCAGGAGCCCTGGCAGGATCCATCGTTACTATGGTATTTTCTCCTTATATGGCAACTATCAAGCAGTATTAACACCTGCCATCATTTCTAAAGAACACTCTCTATAAGTAATAATCAAATAATGAGATTCAGTTCCTAGGCTAATTCGCATTAAGCATCCGGTGAAGAGCCACTTTCGCAGTATTGTGAAATATTTTCTAAAAATAGTTTCTGCAATTTCCATTTTATCTTAAGAGAAGTGTATCATTAACATAAGAAAAATAATAGAATCTTTTTCAAAATCCTCAATTAAGCTACACATATATTAACTATATAAATGCTTTCACTGACTGGACAGGTTAAATCTTTTTGATGAGACCAATCTGCATGTTATTAAATGTTTTTATGGACTATTTTCGGGCACATTGCTCGACGAACAGATGATCGATGGGGGTTAATGGTTCTGGAGTGGCCATGTACCGGAAGACGCAGCGTTGGTAGGCCTCTCACAAGGTGGACCGATAACCTGGTGAGCGTCGAGGGAATCCGATGGATGCGAGACACACAGGTTTGGTAATGGGGAAGGCCTATGTCCAACAATGGACGTCTATCGGCTGAATTGATAATAATGATGATAATGGATTTTAAAAGTGACTTTGGTCTCTGAGTGTTTTGGTGTTTTGGTGATTCTTCTCAGGATAACTAATCACATAAAAAAACACTATCCTCGTCTAGTTCAAAAAAAGATAAAATTAACAAGTAGGTAAAAGTGTTACGAGTATTTATTTATTAATAGCCTACTAGTGACCCGCCCAAGCGTCGTAAGAGAGTTAGAAATCTTCGGCTTTTCTCTGCTAATTATAGCATGCATGCATGTATTTATTATACACTTAAACCTTCTTCATGAATCTCTCTGTCTATATTTAAAAACCGCATGAAAATCGGTTAAGTAATTTTTGAGTTTATCGCGTTAATAAAGACAGGCAGACGAGGTGCGGGATTTTATTTTAGTAAGGATTTTAAAAATAAATATAATATATTTATCATTTAGTCTTCAAAGGGAAGAGACATAACATTCCTGTTTAACTTCTCAGCTATAATTATACAAGTCAACTCAATTCCCAGTCATGCAAAAACGTATGAAAATAAGTACTGTCATCGTAAAAAACATTAAAAGACAATATCAACTTATACCTATGTTGTGTGACCATCTGTTGGTTGCTGGACTGGTCAAGGAATTCTCACTGAGACTTGCGATCGAGACTTTTTACACCTGTCACTACTCGGACCAGTTTCCAACGGATGTATCGTGCATTCACCCAGAAAGACTGAGACAGATATATAAGCGTGCCGTGTGAGTGAGATGGAACGTTGATTCTTTTATAAGTTCGAAAGGGTGAGGTATACAGTCGCGTGGCGCGAAAAAGAGATGGGACTATTACCCTGCCTTGCTTGTTTTATTTAATAATCCAGTTACAAGAAAGGCTTCTTAAGGTGCAACCATTTTAAAGGGTCACTTCCAACTTTGTGTTGGTATATCTTTAGGTCGATTTATAAGCCATTGTTTCGTTTTTGGTATTGTAAACAGTAGCTTGTAATCTTTGTGTAGCGATATTGACACTGATGTGTTAACATTTGAATGAGTGGGTCGGTTGAATGGGCTTTTTGAGAAATGGCGGGTTTTTTTTATGTTAGCTTAAACTCCGATTACTTTGTGTTCATCTGATAGGAATACATACAGTTATTTTCTGCATTTTTTTTTATTGATATAAACTAGTGCTTGACTGCGATGCAGTCGTTGACAGTGAGGCGCACTAGTTTATTAAGAGCCTATTCACTCTAGCCTTGAAGACACCTAATTTATACACGGACGGGAAGACCGCAGCAGGCAAATAGTTCCAGTCCCTCGTTGTACGCGGTATAAAAGACGAGACGAAACGCTTAGTCTGGACCGTAGAAGTTTCAACAACGTAACGGTAGATATTCGCCGTACGACGGGTTGCTCGATGGTAGAAAGGAGATGGAATCAAGTCATGCAATTCCCGCGCACACTCTCCAAAATGCATCCTGTAAAAAACCTAAAGGCTGGCTACCTTGCGCCTGTGCTTAAGGCTTTGTAGATTGTACTTAACCAAATCTGGATCCTCAATTAGCCTCTTTGCACGCCTTTCCACCGAATCCAAAGCTGCCAGGTGGCATTTTGTAGCACCAGCCCATATGTGGCTGCAGTACCTACTCCACACACGGTCGGACCTGTGCTTTGTATAACATTAGAAGCTGTTCCGGTGTGAAGTACCGTTGGACCTTTGCAAGAACGCATGTTGTTTATTTTGAACGCAGTCATTGGCGTTGATGTCGCTTCTTTGAGCCAGCCTATTTTAAGCTGTGAACTGTGATAGCCATTTTTGATATAGAAAAATCATCAAATAACTTCTTCCACTCTGGGTGGGGAGGAAGTGTCAAACTTTTACTGACTAAAACCCACCCGGGTTCCTTCAGTTGTCTTTGCTTTCCCACTCTTTCGAGCGATTGCTGGATTCAGCAGCCCTAGATAGTAATAGCCTTAGATGACTAATTCGTTGATTTGCAGAATCTTCAAGCCTACGTTATGGGTTATATCTACGTGACGCTGCAACGTGTCTGGCCACTTACCCCCAATATTATACGATGCATCATCGTGATGCGGAACTTGTTGTTGGACAATTTGACAGCGTTGCGCGTTATGTTGGGGGGACACTTTATTCTCTACTAGGAGGTTTTCTAACAATATGTCATCATCATCATCATCATCATCATTTCTGTTGGACATAGTCCAATGCGTCTCGCATCCATCGGATTCCCGCAACCCTTACCAGGTCATCAGTCCACCTTGTAGGAGGCTTTCCGACGCTGCGTCTTCCGGTACGCGGTCGCCACTCCAGAACCTTTCGGCCCTAACGGCCATCTGTTCTGCGAGCAATGTCTGCCCATTACGACTAAGTTTGGCGACTCTTCGGTATTTCACCGTCCGATCGTCAAAGGTCCGTCGTCGAAGGACATGTCAGCATACCGTAGGGGCTCAGCAGGGTCGAAGCCTACTGGGGCCAAGGGTCTGCTTCTGAAAGGAAGACTCGGTCCTGGTATAAAAGACAACGAAGCCCCGCCCAAGAGCGGGAGATGTCATTGGATGATTTTGCCACCTATCTCTGAGCCAAGTTGCCTGTTAACAAATGTAAATCATTTGTTAACAGGCAACTTACTTTAGTTATTATTCTTTTATCAACTAATGTAGATTAACGATATACAAGCTCTGTCTAACCACCGATGATAAAAAGACGATGTCTTTGTACCAAATCTGTTGTATCATCATTCTGTATTTAGCACTAATATCCCGATGACTTAGCGATACCTCAGTGTATTTATTTCTTAGTCTGAATACATTATTTTTAATGATGTTGCAAATACATTTCTTATTGTGAAATTCTTAATAAATTGCAAAGTTTTCAATCCTTATTAAGAATTTGTTTGTAAGGAATTGAGTCATGAACTTTGATCCAATTAGCGGAATTCTTAAAGACACTTTGAATTAGTAATCAGACCTAGGTACTGACTTTAGGGTTGAAATTTCAATAACTTGTTTTGTAGAATCCAGAAATATGGTCGTTTATAGTAGGACTAAACACTCGGGACAGGTCTTGTGGGTTTGTATTTAAATATCTTCTCCCGCTCTGGGTGGAGTGAGAGGGACTGTTAGACTTTTACTAATTAAAACCCACCATGTTCTTTCAGTTGCCCTTTTCATTTCAGAGCTGAGGTGACTATTTCGAATAATTCCTAAAATAATGTATAAAATATATATTTTTTTTTATTTGTTATAAACTAGTGCTTGACTGCGATCCCACCTGATGGTAAGCAGTGATGCAATCGTTGATGGATAAAATAATTAATTTTGTCCTTTGCCACTATCAGCCATCTCTGGCCAGCCATTTTAATAACCTCATCAGCCCATCTTTTTTTGGTTTTTCCGTGTCTACGTTTGCCTTTCGTGCTCGTCCATTTTGCTATTTGCTTAGACCTTTTTTCGTCAAGTGATGCATGCTGTATGGCCTGCCAGTTACATTTTAATTTTTGTGAGTGTTTCAATGTATATATTACATTTGGTTTTTTATCATTATTTTGTAACAGACGCATAATACAAGTCAGCCAACGCGCTATGGAAAAAAGCATTTTGAATATAAAACTAAAAGATAAACGTCTTTTGTTTATCTTTTAGTTTTATATTCAAAATGCTTTTTTCCATGGCGCATTGGCTGACTTGTATTTTGCTTCTTGTCTCGTTGTTAATAGATCCATGTCTATCCAAAATAATATATTTAGCTAGGGTTCAATAAACAAAGTCAAACAATTTAAGTAATTGCTTCCAAAAACGGACTACTCCCAATCAGTCTATCACAAACTCAAGCCTATTTCAGTTGTAAAACAGGACCAGACAGACCAACACAGAGTAACAAATGGGCATTACAGACAAAAATAGTCTGAATGCAGACTGAGTTATAGCCAAACAGTCTGGCTAGAAATACCTGGCTTCGTATTATGGGTACCTAACTTAGACTAAAGGTAAATACGAATAGTAATTCTTTTTTAGCTTAACTTGATTTGTGAGAAAGTTACAGCGTTGCGTTTGTAAATTGGCGTGGAAATAGCTACGATGCTGTTTTTTTATGGGACACATTTTAGTCTTTTGTCAGATGTATACACGGTGTCTTTGACGGGGTAGGTTAAAATAATGATATTACACATTGTTTTGTTTACATATTAAGAAAAAGCCGACAAAAAATTCCACCACTGGGTATCATCATAATCATGTATTGGATCCATGGTATTCGTTTGTGCGTCGATGTCAAACACATCGTGTATTATACAACATGTAACTGGAATAATGCAGAATAAAGAGTTATGAGTAGACATGTGGATGGGAGGAGAGGATGAGGGAGGCCAAAGAAAAGATGGATGAAACGTTTGAAGAGTAGCATGAAAGAAAAAGAAGTTAGTCTTAGCATGACGGGTGACAGGACCGAATGGAAGAAAATGATGTATTATGCCGACGCCAAATAACACAGTACAAGGGTAAGAAGATGATTATTATTCACTTCTTAATTCTTAATTCTTAATTCTTTATTGTACACAAAAACAAAACATAATAAATTGACATACAGACAGTTCATGTACAAAGGCGAGCTTAACTCAGCAATGAGTTTTCTCCCAGCAAACCTTTGAAATATAAAGAGAGAACATATTCGAGGGTAGGATCCAGTGCACAATATAAACCTACATACTAAGTCTAAAATATAATTATATTATACATACTAATACATACTATATATATATATATATATATTATGTCAATAATGAAAGGAAGTGCTCTTTAATTTTCCTTTTGAAGACATCTAGAGAGGGGCTATCGCGAAGAGAGTGTGGCAGAGAGTTCCAGAGACGTACTGCAGTTACAGAAAAGGAGCCATCATAGCGGCTAGGACGTATGACGGGGAGTGCGAAGGAGAAGAGAAGAGGTGGTGCGACAGAGTTTACCCCTAGGAACGAGGTACTCAAAGCGTTCACGGAGGTATTGAGGAGCATTAGGATTATGAAGGATTGTATAGAGAAGAGATAGAATATGTATATCACGCCGACGCCGAATTGGCAGGCACCTTAATCTGGTCCGGAACTCCGACACGTGATCGTATATTCACCCCAATTAGAAAATTAAGTTACAATCTTAATCCAACAATGATTGCATCACTGCTTACCATCAGGTGGGATCGCAGTCAAGCTATAAAAAAAAAACAATCTTAATTCAATCACTGGATCGCAAAGGACGACTGAAAGATACAGTTGTGGTTTTAATCAGTAATAGTCTCACACGTCCTCCCTCTCCACCCAGAGCTCGAGAAGTTCTCCACCTTAAAAAAAACACTCTTAAACTTTCGTTTTATGAAACGAAAAACGCCCAGACACGCACACATCACAAAATCACACAATCACATTGATTATGTGTACTGTTTGGACGTTTACGACGAATATTATAATATTAATGTGATTATGTATACTGTCTGGACAGACGCTGGTCTTTCAATGAATCTTGGAAATTTTACATCCAATATTTTATTGTAAGTTCTAATACATTTACGTTATAAGTTCTCGATGCAGACTGAATTCTAGCTCCTAGTCGTTGAGTCTGAAAATAACTGTCTTAATAAACTCAGGAATAGCTTTAAGTTGGGTGAATGATCGGGGGAGGATGTTTTAACTTTGTTTTCTTGTGTGTGTGGTTTGTTTGTTGAGGGGAGTGTGTGTGTGGTAATTTATAGTGGTTTTAGAAATATGGTCGGTAGTGTAGTTCGTGTTGCTTTGGTGAAGACGGTCCTGAAACGTAAATTTATTGATGAAATTTTATTAGCAAGTTTTTGTTTCTATGCGAAGAATTAAGAAGGACACTCGAAACTTATTGAATGTTTTTTTGTGAAATAGCCATTTTTGCGGGTCACCTTAAGCTATTGGTCCAGGCGATCATTTGTCATACAAATATCGCTCTTGGGTGGAGCGAGAGATAGTGTCAGACTTTTACTGACTAAAAACCCACTCCTGTTCCCTCTTTGCCTTTATCCCGGACTTTTGGTTTGGAAAACTCATTAAAATTTATCGAAAAAATAATAATAAAAATATTCCACAACTATCACACAACGCCGTCTAGTCTCAAGTTAAGCAGAGCTTGTGTTATGAGTACTAGACAACTAATAAACATACTTATATATTTCTAAACACATACATATTATAGATCAATTACACCCAGACACAGAACAAATGATCGTTGCTCATCACACAAACATTTGTCCTGGGTGGGAATCGAACGTACTCCGGCATTGCAATGAGGGTCACTAACCACTAGACCAACAGGCCAGTCAAAGAAGAAAGGCTATAGGATAGGCTCTACAATCTATAGGAGCAAAGCAGTAACCAAAGACGCGGCAGAAACCGCGGCGGATAGCTAGTTAAACTAACGATTACACACGACTACTACATGAAGTCCTCTCAACTTTAGTTTGGTCTTCGTCAAAATTATTATTGAGTTTTCTTAATGATTTGATATTTTTCATAGTATTTATTACTTTATAATTTTAGCATATATATGTATTTTATTATTATAAGTAACTTTTATTAACTTTTTATTTTATTTGTTCTTTTTAAAAATATCTGTTATTTATTTATTGTGCGAACCTACCACATTATTGTCTTTTTAACCCAAAGGTTGACTGGTAGAGAATGCCTTGTTGCATTAAGTCCGCCTATGTACCACTACTGTACATGAAGTTTAAATAAATAAATAAATAAATAAACGATGTTTAGAAATATCCGGTGACATGTATATTTGGTCTTGCCTTATTTTTCTGAATTAGTGTAGTCCGCCATTAGGTAAAGGTTTTCCCAACTGAATAGAACCTTTTTGCGTTTAGCCTTCCGCACATTTTAAGCCACTTATGTATGTATATTTCTTGGTCTACCGGGAGACAGCAGCGTACCTTACTATCTTACTTTTAAAAAACTTGCCATAAATATTGTCTTTCTTCATAATTTTCTTCTTTCTCAATATTTTCATTTATTTAATACATAGTAAGGCATTCAGACCAAAATTTGGTTGGCAACAAAATGTTCTGGTTCAGAATACACTTCATCTTGGGCTCATCTAAACGTATTTTCAGGAACGAATTTACGTATGTAGGTAAAGTCTGTTGAAAACCGACGTCAAGAGTGCCTGACGCTGGTTTTTAACGCTAGTCTGTTGAACAGTACCTATTTTGTCGCAGCCTATTATTATAGCACACTAGTTTTATTTACTTTATTTTTCGTTTCTTTTTATTTCGTTTATAACTAACTTATAGTATTTGTATGCCTTATGTTGTCCCAAATAAATTTATTTTCTTTCTTTTTAAACTTTTTTAACGTTCACAAAATATACCATATGTCAACCGTTACAGATTGGTTCCAAGTCTTGCTTGCACACTTTTAATTATTATTCTTATTATTAATTATTATCGTTTTATTATATATTATTATTTTTATTTTTAATTATTATGGGTATCATCGAGGAATTCATCAGTCCTATAGAAAATATTTGGGGTTACCAATGGTTGGAAATGTACTGTTTTTATTATTAAATTAGTACTAGGTTCTGCTAGCGACTTCAACGGTTTCCATTCATTGAAAGGGCTTCCAGGATAAAAGTATCTTATGTTATATTCCAAGACATGGTTTACCCGTGCGCCAAATTTGATCAAAATCCGTTCAGCCGTTTGAGCGTGAAAGAGTAGCAAACATACTGGTACACACAGAGACATCGCGGACCTGAAACGCAAATGGCAACTGAAGGAACTCGTCTGGGTTTTAGTCAGTATAACTCTCCCTCCCTGACACTCCCTCTTGCTCCAATCAGAGCAGGAACATATATTTGATGATTTCCCAAATAAAAAAAATAAAAAACTTTGCTTGCCTAATACTTTTACCTCGGACAGAGGATAAGCATTGCCATACAGCGTGGCAATGCCGCCAGTCTTTTGGGCACATTACCAGTCGACAGCGATGTGGAAGAGTTTTTTGACGACATATTTTAGTTGGATTTTAGTTATTTGTAATTAGTGTAGGGTTTTTATTAATATTTATTTTGTTTTTCTTGTGTTCGTTTTTATTTATTTTCATCCATTTTAATATGCTAAGTTATGATTATTATTATTTTGTCTTAATTATTTAAGTTCAATCTTAGTTTGATTTTGTTAATAATCACCATGTACAACTTTATGGATATAAAGAAAATGTACAACTCTGATCCCCAAGATACAGACTAACGTCTAGTTTGGGGATCACTGTTCTAACAGACATGTATAATGTACTTGATAAAACTATTAAACTACTATTAAACTACTATTTTATTATAATTATAGTTAGGATTTTTAAATGTAAATACCTAGATAAATAATTAAATAATATACTCACCGAAAACAAAAAGACTTCACAACACCGTTCTAAACACCGTTTCATTTTGTCCCCAAACATCAGCATAAAAATAACATCAAATCACCCATACACAACAATTTCGTTACATAGAACAACATCTAAATCGGTGCAGACATTCCCGAGGTACGCTCAAACAAACGTATAAACATCGAACATAATCCTTTTGTATTAGATTAACGGGACGAAATGGTCGATAAAAGTTTATAGACATTCGATAGCCATGGAGATCGTTCGATAACGCTGCCAAGATAGACGTTAATATAAATTGTTTGTATACATCAATGTTGGCGGAATGGAAAGGGTTCCGCAGGAAACAACAAGATTAACTTCAAATCTTTGGTGGGATCGGTATTTTTTTTTAAGTGTGGAAGTCATAATGACTACTCCTGCTCTAGGCGGAGCAGGAGGGCGTGTCAGACTTTTACTGACTAAAACCATATCTGTGTCCTTCAGTTGCCCTTTACGGGTTTCCCTTTCAGAAATTTCTCGCGGTCTAAGCTAGCGGGCATCGGCGCTGGGCCCCTACGGTTTGCTGATATATTTTTTAAGGAGCGCGTGGATCACTACGCGTTGTTGACGACTGGACTCGGTCCGGTCAGTTGCCGGACGACCGGACCCATTGATTGACGTCCGCAAGCCCGCGTCTATCGTGGCTGGTAGTCGGGGTCAGAATCTCGGTGGCTGGGGTTTGAGGACATTCGTTCCCTCACGCGTGCGGCCTTCTCCTTCGCTAACATTACTGCTTCGCAGAAGGAGGCCATCGCCTGTTATTCAGGTATAGACTCACCAAGGAGGAATTTTGGCCGAAGGGTGTTGTGTATCGGCGCTTTCGCGGAAGGCTACGTGATGACTCAGCGCAATACGTCGCCGAACCAACATAGTTATAATCACGGGTTATAATAATAAATAGATTATCTGCAATGTTATTAATATCATCATAATTTCATCCGAAAGACGTCTACTGTTGGACATAGGCCTCCCCTAAGTGCCACCACAATGACGGATCCTGTGTATCTCACATCCATCGGATTCTCGTTACCCTGACCAGGTCATCGAACCATCCTGTCGAGGCCTTCTAACGCTGTGTTTTCTGTTATTTGGTCGCCACTCCAGGCCTTGTGGCCCCATCGACTACAAGTTTTGTAAGCAATGTGCTTACTATGCAAACCGTGGGCTACCCTGGCACTTTTTCTCTTAAGATAATCTCGTCAAATAAGTCCAGTTCTTACAGCACAAGGCTTTAAGTGCCACAAAAATGTTGTAGTGTAATTTATATGCACTAGCTTTTGCCCGCGGCTTCGTCCGCGTACATAAAATACAGCCTATGTCACTCAGGAATAAAGCAGCTTTCTATCGGTGAAAAATTTTTAGCAATCGGACTAGTACTTCCAGAGATTACCTAGGAGGTAATCTAACAAAATCAAATAAAAAACTGACTTTATCTCTTTATAATATTAGTGTAGGTCATGTCAGAAGACTAGGTCAATCTACTAATAACTTATTGACAGCTAATTTGTTTGATAAATAACATTAGAACCGACCCGGGAGCTGTCCAGTTCAATTTAGTATAGTTTACGATTTTCCAGTTGTAATTAAGGTTAGGTATAGCCTTAATTACAACTTGAAAATCATAGACTACACCCATTTATATCTCAGTCATTAACCGACCACCATTAATATCTCAGAAGATAATTTTATTAAATAGGTTGATGACGCAAAGCATAATCAGCCTTTTAATCTTCCATTGACGGGACTTAGGCCTCCTTTCAAGGAGAAAGAACAGGCCGCAATTTACCCAATCCCCTCTGTACAACGCTTGTTAGGGCACATCCCTGAGAAGATTGTGAGGGGTCTTGCCTGATCCTCGTTGTGCACGGTAGCACGTGATCACTGTGCCACCATTTTTCCTAAAGTCACTCGATGGCCGATCCTGGTAACCAAGATCCGCCGCTCATAAGCCTACGTAGGGCACTCTTGGATTGTGAACTGTGCAGAAATAAGGTCGCCCAATGGTGCCAATTTGCCGTGGCCTCTAAGTCTCCCAATCCAATTCAGGTGCTCACCGAAGCAATTGTGCCCGGTCAATGACTGATTGCAACCCTAATTAAAAATTTCCTGAACATAAAACTACACTGTAATAAAAACAGTGCACTTTAAAATAAATCTAAATTAATTAACCACAATATAATTTATAAAACAACACAAACATGAATATACAAAAATATGCTGCTTCTCATATTTTTTGTCACCCTCGATCCTGTTTTTCTGCGATAGAGTAACGCTTGTAAAAAGTGCAACCCGAAATCAAAATGTTATGTGGAACAAAATGCATGAATTATGCATGAATAATTTCTATAGAGGGTAAAAAACTTCATGGCTGTTTAATCCCATTTAAATTTGAAATATTAAGAACTTGCCCGAGTCGTCGAAAAATGTCACCACTACAATCGGTCCTGATTGTCTCGCAACCCTCATCAAGTCATCGATCCACCTCATAGGATACCTTCCAACGCTGTACTTTTCAGTATGAGCTTGTCACTCTAGAACCTTTCGGATCCATCGACCATCTGTTTTGCGAGCAATGTTGCCCTTGCCACTTAAGTTTAGCGATTTTTTGGACTATGTCTACTTGCCTATGTACTATATGTCCTTTATATGTACAATGAATTTTTGTCCATGTTCTGATAAAAATAAATTGGCCGGTAAATTGCCTGAGGTTTAAATTTAGAATAGCACATGCTTTTTTATAACATTTGACACTTCGAAATTAAATACATCGATCAATATAGGTAACTATAAAAAGACCACACTACGATTCGAAAATTGAAAAACGACTTCCTAATAACCCATCTGCGCTCACAGAACCCTAAAAAAAGGGTCAGGAAGGGTGTTACGTTCTCAAAACGATGGGAAAAAACACTGAGAACCTCCTTTGTTAAAGTGATGAATAAAACAATAGGATCGCGAGAAACGCCGCGGTAAGGAAGTAGATTACCGCTAGGTATTGTACCCAAGGTCACTCGGCAGCACATGATCCAGTTCTCATTATAATAATAAATTCCAGTTTAATGGGTTGCCATATAGGTAAGATCTCACACGTATTATCGTATTGGGGATAAAAAAAAACCTGATACCCCTTTTTTTTTAGGTGGGAAAATCATCTTATGACAAATCCCGCTCTTGGGCGGAGCGAGAGATAGTGTCAGACTTTTACTGCCTAAAAACCCACTCCTGTTCCTTCGTTGCCTTCGTCCCAGGGTCCGGGTTTCGTTTTCACACTACCCATGGCCCCAGTAGGCTTCGACCCTGCTGGGCCCCTACAAACCTGATACCCCTAGAGATTATAATTTTTTTTTTTTACAAGTTTGGAAAGTAAGGAAATTATCAAACGATTTCTCACATTGCGTGTTATTTCATTAAGTATACCTAAGTATTGTCACCATTTCATTCCTTTTTGAGTCGATTTTATTCCGCGACACGACAACGCTACCACGCGTCCTCATAAACCTACCTAATTTTTTAAAACGTGTTGTTTTTTTAAGGTTTTAGAGATGGTAAATCACCCTATACCTTCTACGGCTTCTCAAGCTAGAAGGCATGTTAGACTTTTACTGACTAAAACCCACTTGTGTCGTTTAATTGCTCTAAACTTTGCGTTTCAGGACCACGGTATACATTTTAAAAAATCGCGTTACCTTACTGGACCCCTACGGTTTTGTTTATATCTCTTTGAGGCGCACGTAGAACACTACGAGCCGTCGACGACTCGAGCTCGTTTCTTAGCGGGTAGCCGGACCGCAAGCTACCCATTGCTCGTCGTCCGAAAGCCCGCGACTACGGTAAATACGGTAGCCCGGGCTTGTCCTGCGACTCTCAACACCCGGCGCGACTCATGTGGCAACGGTTGGGGAGTGACGATGTCCGTTCCTTCACTGTTGCGTGCTCTCTCTTTCGCTAGCATTGTTTACGAATCCTATGTTTATGTTTCAAAACTAGATTTTCATTTGTCTTTATAGTGCTAAGAAAAGGGAGTTCGTGATAGCGTGACGAGTGACAGGACAGAATGGAAGAAAAAAACGTGTTGCGCCGACCCCAAATAAAACGGGACAGGGGCAGGAAGATGATGATTTGTCTTTCTAGTGCTCTCTTTTTATTTTGTGATACAAATGCCAGTATGTCAATATTCTCCGTCACGTCCACTATATGTGAATGGGAAGGACACTGAAACAAGTACCCTGCGCAGAGGGCGACATTTCACATACAAATCACGTAGGCAAACATTCAGACAGGACAAATATCTGTAGGCCGAACAAATGTTTGTTTCCATACGGATTTCGTGCTGGTTGCTAGGTTTGTAACTTGCTGGATTTGATTTGGTTACTGTAATCTTATAGCGCCATGCGATATAATTTATTATTTTAATAGCAAATAAACTTCAAACACATTCTCACAAATATTTTAACAAAACAAATTTCATATTTAAAGTTATTAATAAGTTAACACATATCATACACACACATATAAAATGCTAGCTGAAAGTAGGTTTCTCCATACAAACTTTGCACCCCCGTTTCATCCCCTAAGGGGGTGAATTTTGGAAAACTCTCTCTTAGTGCTCGCCTACGTCATAAAAGGAGTCTTTGTGCAAAATTTCACGTTCTTAGACCCAGTAGTTTTGGCTGTGCGTTGATATGTTAGTCAGTCAGTTTCTCCTTATATATATATAGAAAAACAAGAAGAAAGAAACACAAAAACAGATACAAAGGTAATTCTTATTTCTTCAGAAATCTAACCCGCAAAAGGAGAGTTGGAAAAAAGAAATGTAGAAAAAGTGTGCACCTAGGAGGAAAAGGAAAAATAAGTAAAAAAAATAACAGGTGTTTTCTATGATGGGCTAAACGAGTTTTTGGGCAAGGAGAATTTTGGTGATCAAGGATAAAAAACTCTATTATTATGTTTATGAAGACTTACTTTTTTTTTCAAGTGCATTGTAAAATGTCTTTCGATACTCGTGTACAATTTTCATTGCAGTCTCGGCTCCAAAGCAATGTCGCCTTCGGCTCATGCGTGTATTCCAACTTGGTTGTAATGACAAACCATTTACTACAATTTCGCTTTTCTGCAAAGTCAACATCAGGCAACATTAACCCCTTAATTCAGCTTAAGTCCCGTTATGCCCCTGCCACACTATAGCATCTATCACACTTATAATTTATAATGGGTGTAAAAGCAGCGCAATTTGCGTCAAAGCACTACTTTCCGAACATGTTTGGCATGCATTCACAGGGTTAAAAGTCGATAACATCGAGCTATATGTTGACGGGTTGCCAATCTTGTGTACCTAGTTTATTATTTTCTACCGTTTAGGCCGTGAATAGTCAATATTTTCTTGATGTTTTTAAAGTTAAATTAAAAGTCAAGAAGTTTCTATTATTAGAAAAAATGCTGAAGAGAAGGACTTCTTAAAATATAAAACTATGTATTTTATTATAAAATTGTCACTAATAAACATACCTATTAGAGGAAAAAAAATACATATTTTTTATGAATAATCCTGCTATCGAAATCGTCATCCAACTCGAACCAATCTACTAACATACGAGTATGTTAGAACGACACTAGACGGCTCTAAAACCATCCAAAAGGTTTATCAATTATGTATATTATCAAAGGTACAGCTACATTATGCTGCATCCATTGTAATGTGTACCCAGCAGTATGGTGTCAGCTTGGCGCCAACGCGGACGTCTCATGACGTTTTGACGTTTCGCGCCATACGGCTTTCGCGCCGATTCAGATATACAACCTTTTTACTCCCAATAAAAAAATAAACAGTTGACGACTGCTGAATTTTTGTGTGAAAAAGTTTAAATTAAATATGGAACAAGTTCGGAGAACAATGTAGAATTGTTTTTATTTTTTAATTAAATACTTTTTGACAGTTTCGAAATCGTGTGTGACGTTTCGTGTTTTTTGAGGTTTGGAATAAAAAACTTTTTCTGGAATTGTTTTTTTTTTTGTGAAGGAATTCAATTTTGTGGACTTTGTTGACAGTGTTGTTTGACTTGTGAGTGACTTTGCAACTATTTTTATTTTGGATTTTGAATAAGAGGTCCCGGAATATACGCGTGGATGAAAGGTAAGATTTTAATGTTTATTTTTGTATATTCGAGTTAATTTAGAAATAGATTTAATAATGAATCTTTATTCGAAAAATATTTAGAGTCACTTTAAACAGTAATAATTATATTATTATTTTTTTATTTCAACCACTGTATTGTTTTCAAACTATATACGTGAACTAATTACTTAGTATAAATTTTCTCTATAAATTAAAATTTACTAAATTTTATTAAAGTCAAACATAAAATCATACCGATAAAATAATAAATTCAAATACCTAAGTATCTAATCTTATCCAAATAACGCCATTGAACCCAAAATCTCAGAAAAGACAATCAAAATCTTTATCAATGAACTCCAAAATTGGATTACAACGTATCTGCCCCAAGCCTAAAACAGACCGCATACACTTTCAATAAAAAAGACATTATAAAGTAGTCGGTGTCCAAAAAACACAAGCCATCTCAAGAATCGAGATGAGTCTTTATACAACATAACACCACATGTCAAAAACACAAAACGACTACGACTTTCGACCTTAAGGTCTCAAGCTAAGAGTGAGAAATCATTTTAAGGATGGTAAAGATAAGTTTGTGTGTTTTTTTTTTAATAAACAGGTTTGATACTTACTCGTTAGGGATCGTAATTAGGGCAGGTGTGTAATGGCGGGATTTTTTGTTATGTTTTAGTTTGATTTTTACTTATTTTTGTGGCGAGATCTGGTTGGGGAACTTTGGAGGCTGTTTGAAGAATATTTTTTATTTTTGGATGTGGCTACCTGGACCTGTGGATGAAATTAATATGTGTATAGTTGAAAAGAGATACTGTGGCCCTAAAACGCAATGGGCAATTCAAGGAATGAGGTGGGGTTCAGTCCGTAAAAGTCTAACACTCCCTCTTACTCCACCTAAACTAGGAGAATACCCACCTAAAAACAAGCATCATACTGCGTCAGTCTTCTGCACTAGAACAAATAGTTATATACAAGAAACGTAATTTGTAAGAAGTTGACAAACTTACCTAAATTGCTTGATCCGGTGCTTTTCAAAAGTTGTTGTTTATTCCACAAAGTCTACATAGAAATTATTTTTCTCCTGGCTATTTCGCTGTAGGATGCGCTCCCCCAGTAGTTCGGGATGGAACCAACCGCGCGGGCTTGCGGACGGCGAGCAATGGGTAGCTCGTCGTCCGACCGTTCGGTAACCGTCCGGACCGAGCCCAAGTCGTCGACGGGGCGTATTGTTCCACGCGCGCCTCAAGGATATGTCAGCAAACCGTAGGGGCCCAGCAGGGTCGAAGCCTATTAGGGCCAAGGGTCTGCTTCTGAAAGGAAGACTTAGCCCTGGTATGAAAGGCAACGAAGGAAAAGGAGCGGGTTTTTAGTCAGTAAAAGTCTCAAACCCTTTCTCAAGAGTGGAGGATGTAATTGGATGATTTTCCCACCGAAAAAAAACCTATAAAATTAAAGTCAATTTTTGCAAGAAGTTGGCTGTATTTATTGTGATTCGGAAAAATCTTCGAGACTATTTGGGAATAAAACTATAATAATAGGTAAGATTTTCGCACTTTACCAGCTTTATTCTTTTTCTAGCACCTACCACTATTTTTCTCTGCATCACCCAGTAGTGTTGTATTCATAAGTATTTAAAAAAATATAAAAACTTTTTCCATTTTTATTTGTAACAAAAGAAACAAACGCTGTACCCATTAACCAGTCGCATTGCAGCATCAGTAAAGCTTCCTCTATCATTATTTAATAGCAAGGCCTTGCTGTGCTCAGAATAATATGCCCATGTCAACTTGCTTAGTATTCCTCACGAGTAGTTACTTGCCTAGGAAAAATGTTTCAATCTAGCCGCCTTTCCGTAGACAAGCGGGTGAGGCAACCTGTTACACAAAAGGCTTTTTCAATATACCTACTCGAAAAATTGCTCTTGTCCCTACCTCTTTCAGGCGCGCAGTTTACTGTTTTCCGCACTAGTGCGGAAAAATACGCGAGCTCACTCCTGCCACAATTTATTGTATTTATCGT
This sequence comes from Mythimna pallens, assembly GCA_961205895.1. Lineage (NCBI taxonomy): Eukaryota > Metazoa > Arthropoda > Insecta > Lepidoptera > Noctuidae > Mythimna > Mythimna pallens. The sequence goes on along the minus strand of OY540849.1, from coordinate 8,853,856 downwards.
ATCTGGATGTGCGCTAAGCAACCTCCACGAGTCGCCTGTCAATCCCCGTTTATTTATTTCCTCGTAAGTGTATTGTAAAACGTCGTTTGATACACGTGGGAGTTTTTCACTACAGCATTCGGCTCCATAACAACCTCACCTGCAGCTCGGTTCAATTTCGCCTCGGTTGCAATGACAACTTTCTTTACTCACTTTTTCAAGTCTAGCTGATGTCATATGCTTATCCTATAGATTATCTGGTAGATGTGAAGATCGATGTAGTAGCGCTGGCACAAAATCCATACTGCAGACTTTTTTTTTCGGTGGGTAAATTATCCAATGACATGCCTCGCTCTTGGGCGGAGCGAGAGGGATACTGCAGACTCAGCAAATAAATTATTGCTTTGCCATATCGTGGCCCAAGTGCTTGAATGGCCAACCGACTAATTATAAAGAATTGATTATGCGTTATGGTAAAAATGTTAGTCTACAAAATATTGTGAAACTGCAGATTTTTTTTAAGTTTAGATGGAAACCATGGCAGAGCAAGCGCAAGCCTGTGAATAATTAACTAGTGCACTTCACCATCAATGATTGCATCACTGCTTACCATCAGGTGGGAACGCAGTCAAGCACTAGTTTATATCATTAAAAAAAAAACCGCAAACACGCCTTTTTATTATCTCTGATCCATACAATACTTGGAATTTTACCAAAGACACTATCAAATGCATGCAGGTTTCCAGAAAGTAAAGCCTCAGAGCCAGGTACACACACATTATGCATCACGCAGCGCACTGCAGCATACAAAGCTATTCCCATACATGTTTATTCTGCTCACAAGTACTGTGTGTGCATATTTGCGTGTTACTGTCTGTACCTGCCTTATGTTGCAAGAATTTTAAAATAATAGTTTTACAAACCGCTTCTTTTCCAGTTATAGGTACGGAAAAGTCTACATTTCAGGCTGATAATTTGTTCATAACATAAGTATATTCAGCTTTATAATGTTCCCACTGCTGGGAACAGGTCAGGCCTCCTCTTTAAGAGAGGGAATGGGCCGTAATCCACCACGCGGGCCCAGTGCGGTTTGGTGGATGTCACATGTCTTCGAATTTTTGGTCCTAAAACATGCCGGTTTCCTCACGATGTTTTCCTTCACCGTTTTGAGAGCAGTGGTGATGAAATAAATAACACAAAGTAACCTATCTGACTGGGTTTAAGCCCGTGACCTACAACTCATAAGTCGGGGTCGTTACCACTCGGCCACCACTGCTCTCTCAGTTTGTTTAAGTAAGTAATATTTGCAAAATTTAGAAAATATGACGGATTTTGTGTTTCCTGATAGCTACTTTCCTAGGGGTCTTTAAATCAAGACTGTATAGGCTATGTATAGGCAAGAGAGAATAGGCTATGTATAGGCAAGTGTGTTCCATCGTCGACCAATATCATCGCTTACCATCAGGTGAAACAGTGATCCAACTCGACCTTGACCACTATCTCACCTATCTATACTAAAATTATAAAGGGAAATGATTCGTATTTTTCAATTTTTTTAGATCTTTAGGGTTTTTATTATTATTTTGTAAATTTTTAATTAGGTTAAATCCCTATGTATGACAGTTAATAAAGTAAGTATGGTATGAAACTGCAAATAATTATATATTAAAACATTCGTGTGATATTATTAAAACCGAGCCGCATTAATACTGCTCACTATGCAACAGTTTCATAAATTACTATTGAATAATCTTAGTAGAGCAACTTTCCGACCGTGTCAAATATTGTTTTAAATATTCGTATTACGCAGGTAGGATGAATTCTTATATTGTGCACTAAAAGACGTAATGTACCTAATAGTTATATGATAAATATGTTGATTTCTTTCCTATATAAAATCTATATATATAAAAGGGGAAACTAACTGACTGACATATCAACGCACAGCCGAAACTACTGGGATTAGGAGCGTGAAATTTTGCACAAGGTTTCCTTTTATGTCGTAGGCGAGCACTAAGGAAGGTTTTTCCAAAATTCACTCCCTAAGGGGTTGGTCCAAAGTTTGTATGGAGAAACCTAAATTCACGTGAGTGAAGCCGCGGGCAGAAGCTAGTACATAATAAAAATGAAGAGAGAAAGAAAAATAAGAAGTAGAAGAGAGATTAATTTTTACTCATTACAAGTTTTTTTATTTTCTGTTATGTAGAAACTCAAACTTACGAGTCGGGGCACAAACTACTCCTTAAAAAAACCCCACGCAACCGTTTCACCTTATTCGTTGCTTATCTGAAGTTGACCTGTACACAAATACAATAATAATTATTTTTGGTGAAATTATTGATATAAAAACTTATCAAGTTCGTGCGGTATATTCAGCTAGGGTTTCATATATAGAAATTGTATTCTCTCGTTCTTTTGAAATGACAAAGATAAAAAAATCACAGCGAATATTGTGTCATTTATAATCATAATAGGTGACATGATAAAAATAACAAAGAGATAAACTTGTATTTAAGGTAAAATAAAAATAAATTTCTTTTATTACTATTGTATTTTGGATTCTATCTATTGTATTTGTACGCCTTTCTAGGCAAAACAAATTAAACTTTTTGTTTTTGTAATCGTTCCAACTGATTTTTATCCTACACGTCATGTTTTTGACAAATAAAATTTATCTTATATTTAATCACCTATCATACTAACACTATATAGATGAAATTTTGTATGTATGTGTTTGTGTGTGAACATTGTTACGTATTCACGCTTAGATGGCTGATTCTGAGAGTAAGTATGCACTCCTATCCGGTGGGATTTCATAGCGATACGGCGACAGCGACTATCGTAACCCAGTGCTAAGCACGTCCCCTCTTTGAGAAGTGGCTGGAGAGACGTCACGTCGTCCTCATCTTCCGTATGAAGCAGGTCCTGACGGGGTATGGTAAGTTCGGGAGGTTCCTTGTGGAAGACATACCATTGGTGTCACCATTATGCAGACTGCCCGGAGGACACGGTGGTGGTGAGCCCGCTTGAGCGGAGCTCATGGGGGCGATCCGCGGCGGCGACCTCTCCCTGGTTACAGGCCATGGTCCGGAGCGAAGAGGGATGGCAGGCGATCGCCTCCTTCTGCGTAGCAGTAATGCTAGCGAAGGAGTGGCTGCATGCGGGTGAGAACGAACATACTCACGCCCCAGCCGGCAGCCGAACCCGATTTCCAGCCCCAGCAGGCGTGGGCTTTCGGATTACGAGCAATGGGTAGCTCGCTAACCGTCCAGACGGAGTCTGACACGTCGACAGCGCGTAGTGTCGACGTCGGTTAAACAGTAGGGGCCCAGCAGATCTGAAGCCTACTGGGGCCATTGAAAGGAAAATCCAGGGTTATCGAACGCAAGGTAAAGAAGGGATATAGGTGTGGGTTTTAGTCAGTATAAGTCTGACACACCCTCCCGACCAAGAGCGGTAGAAGTCATTGAATGTTTTCTTACCTTAAAAAAGACTTTTCAAACTTAATACATACAAAATGACAGACGCTAACTTATGTAGCTGCTCTATGTAAAACATGAAACACAATAAGACTTGTTAGATGTATATTACCATAACAAAACGAAGGTTACCACACTCACGGACATACAACAAAATAAACAATATAACATACTACGCATTTTATACACAATAGATTTCTTACTGACCTTTAACATATTATAACCCATTTTCCAAAAAGGCAGATATTTCTTGCCTTAATAATACCCCTGAGTTACCACTTTATAAAGACCTCTAGTCTCGCCACAAATAAAACGTAATGTTCTAACAATGATAGATCAAATTGTGATGGTCGTTCACATTTCTATTATCATTTTCAACTTCTTGTTGAGACAACTTTGCTAGTGCGTAGGTGGACTTTATTGAAGTTGTTTTATTTTTCACATGGGAAATTGAGCCTTGCGACAAAAAAGATAAAGTCTTAATTACCTTAACGTAGGGTTCCAGGTACAAAGTATTAAGAAACTAAATTATCTGATTCGACGGGTAACGGTCGATTTTGATCATTGCTTTTAATAAGGATGTCGTCAATATAATAAGAAATATCATCAATTTCTTGTTAATGGGATATAAATAGTTGTAGCTTAGTTGTAATAAAATTATTGAGGTCTCTCTATGTATGGTGCTGCTTATTTCAAAAGAAATTTTACAAATGACACTGGATGTTACTGGCTGCAAATAAGACCGCATATGTCACCAAAATCAACAAGATGACATATTCTGGCGAAGTGTCAAAACATTTATCATTAGTCATAATTATCGTCCTTTGATCTCTTCATAATAATCTGCAACTTGACACCAAAAACATGGTTAGAATTATATAAAGCATATTAAGAAAAGAAATTACACGAGTGAAGTTTCTCGCCCGTCGATAAGCGAGAATGTCATGCGAGTTTTTTCATTTCGAATAGTAAATATCCATGGAGTTTCTTGCACGTATCTCTCAGTGGAGATCTACGCTTTGGAACGTGCAAATAGCTTCGACTTCCTGAATGACCCTTCTGATCGACTCTTCGACAGTTCAAAAGTGCCTGTAAGTGGTTTTGCTGGAAGTTATGTTTTAGATTATATTTCAGTCTCGTCGGCGAGGCTAACTTATGCGTTATGGAATAAAATAACAAGTGCGAGTCGGACTCGCGCTCGAAAGGTTCGGTACTATCTGTAGCAAAAATCGGCAAAAAAATCACATTTGTTGAATGAGAGCCCCACTTAAATATATATTTTAATTGTTGTTATAGCGGAAAAAATAACAAAAATACATCATCTGTGAAAATTTCAATTGTCTAGCTGTCACAGTTTATGAGATACAGCCTGTTTACAGACAGACAGACAGACACATGGACGGACAGACAGCGGAGTCTTAGTAGAGCCCTGTTTTACCCTTTGCGTATGGAACCCTAAAAACGAAATCTCATTTATGATTTTGTCGTATTGATACGATAATTGTCGGACGACAAACTGATGCAGCGTTAGAAGGCCTCATATCTAGGTGGAATGATGACCTAGTGAAGGTCGCGGGTATCCGATGGATGCGTGACGCATAGAGCCGGTCGTTGTGGAGACCTATGTCCAGAACTGAAGTTCTTCAATGAAATCATGATGTTCCATTTTTTAAAAACAAAGCGATATTCGCCGTTCTACATATGAATATCATCGTCGTTGCCGAAACACCAGTTACAATGTGAAAGCCGTTCTTACTGTTACGAAATAAAGAGGATGCCTTGCCAAGTTACATAGGTGTTTTTTGTGAGTGGTTTCTCAAAGGCTTTTGAGGTTGTCGTTCGCTCAACCGGACTTGCCTGTGGTGATCTTAGTACTCGTATTATCAAAATTAAACAGCCAGGATTTATTAAAAATCTAAAACTACATTAAAAGCTAGTGGTGCTCCCACGCTTCTGTAGTGCATCTGTGATGTTTGCGCGCTCGGTATGGAGGTACGGTAGGATATTCCATACATGTGGTAGCGCCAACACCATCCTGAACGTACTTAGAAACAAGCTACGCAAGCACGCCACAGCATGTGCAATTTAGCTTCACTTGTTTTTTTTTTTTTGAATGACCGACATTTTGACAATTCAAAAGTGCCTGTAATTGGTCTATTTGAAATAAACGTTTCTGATTTCTGAGCTCCCTTCTGGGACACTGCGTTCAAACTCAAGCACATGCTCAGGGCTCCAAAGGGTGGTAATTACTTATTTTTTTTTTATATTTAACATTGTTTTTTAATTAAACCACTAATTATATTATGACCAAATATGTCTGAAATAAAAAGTTTTATTTTGTTAAGTTAAGCCTACTTAATCCCCTTATCCTCTGATATTCGAAACGAGAAACTCATCCCGTGTAAACGATCCTTTAAATCCATACCAGGAATATAAAACAAATCAGTCAATTGTAAAGCCCTTTGTGTGTGCATATGACAATTAAAATGCAGACGGCCCAATTAGCAGCTGAGTCAAGCTTTTCCGTTCAATCAACATTTTTGGGTGTCGTCATGCAAATTAATGTTTAATGAAATTGTTCATGTGATAGTCAGTGTGGTGTGATGAATTGTTGCTTTTTGTTTTGCTTTTTTGTTAGTTTCTGCCAGTGGCTTTGCTCGCGTGAACGTAAAAAATATCGCAAGAGAACTTAGTCGTGGGATAAAAAGGGTCCTGTGTCCTTTTTGGTTACATTACATTTGGTTTACCCATATTAGGGTGTTTCATGTTTCTTTTGTAATTTTCGATTTTCATTTGACTTTGCTTGAAGTTTACCACTCATGCACAGTGCCAATATACCAAAAATCACCATAATCGGTTAATATTTAGAGGTTGCACAACGCAAGACAACGAGTTAAGATAAATTTTAAAATTATTTTACACTGAAAGTGCTCGCCGCGTCGCTGCTATTCCGGTGTGACTCGGCCGTATCGAGTTGTAATTAAAACCATAATATACTCAAGTCTGCGGTCCCTTGAAGCTGTGAAAAAATCAAACTTGTAAGTTAACGAAAGAAAAGATAGGGCCGTTTATGTTGCAAAAAACGTGTATTTCGACACTCACAAAGGAAACAAAATTCATAGGGTATTTCCTGTTGTCTTAGAATCCTGAAATTTGGCATGAAGCAAGGTCTCATAGCATAAGTATAGGTAAAAATCTGAAAACTGTATTTGTAGTTACGTTACAAAAAACAACATTTTTTTTCGATTCGGATATATCTTAGTAACTCAATTCGGGAATTGAACTGTTTTCATAAGTAAGTTTGTACGGAACCCTCAGTGCGCGATTCCGACTCGCACTTAATAAAGATCATTATAATTACCGATGAGAATTGCAAACAAAAACGGTTCTAGAATTAAAACACATCTAGATCATAGCAGCAATATACAGTCCCATTTAGTCCCAAAAGGCTGGATGCTGGGGTCAGATGAAAATTTAGAAAAAACAACCGTTTCACCACACGACCTCTAATTGAATTGTCCCCATAGCGAGCTTTCGCGATGGTTTTATTAACAGGGTAGTTTTAGCAACGATATTAGATTTCCAAAAAATATTTTTGGTATCACGAAAATAAATTTGGTCGCTAAAATGTTGTTTTTTTGGGCCTCGTTATGTGATTAGGGTTTAGAGTGTTTTTTGGTTTATCTGAATTTTGAAGTGAAAAAAATATGAATCTATGAGAGAAAATATCATTGGAAAAAAAATCATTGCTGATATTGGTGAAAAACCAAAAAAAAACAGTATAAAGAACACCAAAATTATCGACCATATCGCCACTTACTATCAGATGAAATAGTGGTCAGGCGCAAGTCTATCAACAATTTAAAAAATTGGGCAAGTGCGAGTCGGACTCACACACTGAGGGTTCCGCACAAGCTTACCTAAGTAAATATATCAATTCATGATTGGAGTGTCGAAGATTTTTTCGAATTTAGAAAAAAAAAAATTGTGACGCAACAACAAATTTTCTTTGTTCAGATTTATTCCTCTACTTGTGTTATAAGACCTTGCTTTATGTGAAATTTCAGTATTCAGAAATTTATATTTTTGCGACATAAACGGCCATATCTTTTTTTCCATTAACTCAGAAGGGACCGCTGACCTAAGTATATGGTTTTAATTTCACCTCGATACCTCCACGAGTTCCCGAGATAAAGGGTCTTGACAAACAGACAGACAGACAGACGGACGGACAATAAAGTTAGTTATTATTCTTTTTGAGATACGAAACCCTAAAAAATATGACAATATATAGACGCAAATCTACTATTATAAAAAGTTGATTACATTATAATTGTGTTTGTAAAAGGAATACTGCGGGATTGTTCGAAAGAGGTACAGCGGCCCTTGAACGCAAAAGGCAACTGAAGGTGAAACACAGGTGGTTTTAGTCAATAACAGTCTGACACTTCCTTGTGCTCCACCCAGAGCGGAATAAGTCTTTTCATGATTTCCCGAGTAAAAAAGTAATTGCAGTTACATTAATGTTTAGCATAGCATAATCAGTAATCAATAATGTTCCCACTGTTAAGACTCAGGCCTCCTCTCTAGGAGAGGGAATGGGCCGTAATCCACCACACGGGCCTAGTGCGGGTTGGTGAATGTCACATGTCTTCTAAATTTTTGGTTCTGGGACATGCCGGTTTCCTCACGATGTTTTCCTTCACCGTTTTGAGAGTTGTGGTGATGAAATAAATTACACAAAGTAATACGCCTGGCTGTCTGAGCCCGCGACTTACAACTCGTAAGTCGGGGCCGTTACCACTCGGCCACCACTGCTCTCATTAATGTTTAGTGGTGGATCATAGCTACTTCACCCCCGGAATTTGTTACCTCGGTATGATTTTCTACTTTCACACGGGCAAAGTCGCTAGCAGAAACTAGTATTAGTCGGAAATCGCTAACCAATTTTTATGTCTTCTCTAAATGTAAAGAGGCCGTTACCCTGCTAGTGGGACAATAACATTCTGGTAATTTTAAAGTTCATCAAACTTTATACAAAACAGCTCTTTCAAATGAAAAAATACCAGGCAAAATTTTAAGAGCATAAAAACTTTAATATATTAATAATAAAATTTAAAAAAAATATATATATTTCGATTGCTGAGACTCAGGACTCAGACTTCTATTGCCTAAGGGAATGGGTCGTAATCCACCACGAAGGACCTAATACGTTGCTTTACAAATAGCATGATAATTCCAGCCCCCCCAGCCAAGTTACAACCGTATCGTTTTTCGTTAATCGCCTCGAGTCAGCCACGCCTCCTAAATCTTTTTTCTGACGTCATCTCAATGCTCAGTCACGTGGTCAGAACAAAGGTATAGGAGGTGTGGCCGACTCGAAGCGATCAAAGAAAAGAGAATCGAAACGAAACGGTTGTAACTTGGCTAGGGGGGCAGGAAGGAGATGGCTTGACCACTTAGATGTCTTCCTTAGGAATTGGCAAGAAGTGGTTTAGAACTGGGAACAGTGGAAGGAATGGAGGGAGGCCTTTGCCCAACAGTGGGACATTATACTTAGGCTAGATAATACAATAATTTAATAACAATTCCAAATAATTGTAGGTTATTAATTACTCCATGTCAATCCAACGCCATCTATTATCACAAATTGCAACAACGACAGGAAACAACATTTAAAAGACAAGAGCAAAGAGAAAGTCCGTTAATTGGACCTTGTTTTCCCTCATACACATACCCAATATATATGGAAACGTGACGAAACTGAGAACTAAATTAAAATGCGATGAATTTGACGTATAGCCGGCACTTTTCTTTGAAAGTAGCGCCACGGCAATGGGTCAGGTTATACTAGGGAAGCATAAGTTGACAAGTGACAATTTGTATACGTTCCGATCCGGTTTTGTTACTGTATTTGTACGAATTATTAAAGATACGAAGTATATGTTCACGAATGATATGATAGTGATAAAATCTTTCTCCAATTGTTTTGTCACGATAAAGTGACGATTGTGAAATTTTTCAAAGAATAACTGTTACTCCATATTGTGCAATATCATTTAGACTACTTATATGTAATGTTGGTATTAGGTTTTCTTTCCATTACGGATTGGATTCCATTGGATTTTTCTGTGGCTACCCGGAGTATAAAATTTGGTGAGCTGAACTCCCTCCGGTCGTATTGAATTGCCAACCCATCAGACTATGAGAGTAAAGGAATAGAAAATACCCCTGTGGCTGCGCACACGCTTAAGCACCATCATATCTCTAAAGTACCTGACTAATCTTCGTTGGAATTGTTCAAAATGATTGTTTAGTAGTCAAGATTATCATAAATGTAGCAGCAGCGGCCATTTACCTTCTCATGCAGATACGCACAAGTCCTTTTCCCTTAGGATGTTTTTAGTATCGTGCGGATTTCATCACGCATGCGGGATTGCTCCGCACGCGTTGCCCCCGCAAATATTCTTTTCATACAAGTCTTTATTGTAATGCGTGGAACGTGCACATGGGATGTGGGACGTGATATCGGGCAGCAGCCCCGCATGCGGAGCAATTCCGCATGCGTGATAAAATCCGTACGATATTAAAAACACGTTTATATTGTGTCCACCTTTATGATGGTAGAAAATCATCAAATAATTTCTCCGGCTGTGAGTGGAATGAGAGGGAGTGATAGATTTTTACTGACTAATACCTACCTGTGTTACTTCAGTTGTCCTTGGGCCTTACAAGGCCGTTTCAGGCCGTGGTGACTTTTTAGAACAATTCTGCAGATCGATATTTGTTTCCAGCCTGTCCGATTTTTGTTGGGCATTTTGAATTGAATCGTTATTATAGCTCTTAATAAGGACGACTTATATTACAAAAATGGGTAGTCAGCAGGTTGATGTTAACATTTTTGGTGCCAAGAACATACTTACAATAATTCGTTCGTGTCCCTACAGCTCACCTGCTATGTTTTTTAGTTCCCTTTTTATAACTAGATGGCGTTGTGATTTTCCGTTGATCACTATGCGATCAATGAATGTTCGTTTTTTTTGAGTTCAGATAATGAAGTCACGTTAAGGACCAATATGAATTCATGTACTATACTACCAAGGTTTCGGGTATTTAATTTATCCAAATTCTACGAAGAAATTAATCACCCAGAACCCGACTAGCGAGTCCAGATCTAAATAGACATACTCGTAATTTTTGTTTACAATTTTTTTCTTTATACTGATTACGCTATGATCTTGTACACCACTTTTCTACTCCCTTCTCTGCTCGTAATCTGGCCTCATATACTACTGAAATCCTATATGTCCTACACTAGGCCAGCTCAAGGTAAAAGTGATTCTACTAACGTACGGTTTACCGTCCTTCGTCAGTCGTTGTCCAGCAAAAATTCAGAAGCACTCATAAACAAAATGAACGACCAGCACACTAAAACATTTTAACATGTTATTGTCTATGCGTCACGCAGGAATAGACAATTAGCGTTTATTAAAACGTTTCATAGCATTACGTTGTACTTGATTCTACGGGAACAATGTCCCTTAGAGGAATGCCGAGAATGTGGCAAAATTCTCGTCATCCCGCATCTTACGAAATGATTACAGAAATTACAATTACACACATATTATTTTAAAAGCAAAAGTTAGGTACTCTTATACGCTCATATGGCCGAATAGATTAAAATGAAATTTGGCATTTGGGTAGACCGTGATCTGATATAAAGCAGGCTGAGGCTACAGTGGCCATCGATTTGCCATGCGACTGGAAACGCGAAACGAGTTAAATATGGTGTGGCTACATTAGAAAGTACAGAGAGCTGTACGCCACTTTTTAAAAAGCATAAAATACTCACACTTCCGTCACTTTATATTTTAGAAATAGCCCTATTTGTTAGAAATAACCCCCATTTGTTTCCTCAAATATCAGATATTATAATACGGAATCGCCGGGATAACAGTAAAATTCGTGTTCAGCCAGCTAAGACTGCGCTTCTATATAAGAGCATTGTATGCGAGCGCCAATAATTTATAATAATATTCCTAACTATGTTAAGAAATTAAATACAGAACAATTTAAGAAAGAATTAAAAAAAATACTGACAGAAAAAGCCTATTATGACATTAATGAATTTTTGAATGATAAATCGCTCTAAAGTTACTCACAGATTTTTTTTTTTCTATTTATTTTGTATGTACCGCACAACCATTGACCTATTTTTTTATATTTTAATATTAATGATAATTGTTATTTGGATTTTTATTATTTGTTTTTGTATTTTTTTTAAATCTTATTGTCTTTCGACCTAATTTTGCACACCTGGCTGGTGTCAAGGTCAAACATGTTGAGCCAATAAATATTTTTTGAAACACCTATAATAAGCATCTTACCATGTATATTATTTACACATGTTTATGCAAATAAATAAATCTGAATCTGAATTTCACTACAAAAAAAAAGTAAACATTGTTTCATTTGTTTTGTGAAATATATTATTTTAGTAGTAATGTATATGTATTTTCTTTTTATACTTCAATGTGTTATTATTGTTTTTATTTAATGTATTTTTTTTTAGTTTGTAAGTTTCTACTGTACATCCTCCGTAGCATTGTACAAGTGCTTGTAAATAAACAAATAAATTAGAAGCGAAAATTTGGCGATGATGTATGACGCATATGCTTTGCAACGGATTAGATGAGCAATTCATGCGGCTATACTGTAAAAGGATAAAAACAGCGATTTCGCTGCGAATTCGCATTATTACTAATCGCGACAAAGCGGCTACTTAACAGCGATACAGAGGCGAAGTACACGCCGCCCGCTTGGGGAGCTCTTTTGGTTCGGCAATCGCCCAGTAGTCAGCCCCCAGGTGCTCCTCCACAATGAATGTGTTCTTTATATGATGGTACCTTATAACCAGAGTACATCTCAATTCAGTGCAGGCAATTCTAATAATCCCAATCACGGTTAGGATACATTGATTAATTACAGATTCTGCTGCCTACACCAGAATCTGTAATAAATCAATGTATAAATCGGAACGTATTACTTCCTTCTTTTTAAAGTCGGTTAAAAAGGTGAATGAAAGGTGAAATCTTACTTAGATTGCGCTTAAGATTGGAAAAATGATTAAATTTTCCTACAAAATAACTTTTCTTCGGTTTTCTTACGAGCTGCAACTTGACCTAAATGCGCAGAGCTCAAGTATCATCTCTTGACGTGAGGTATCACAAAATGCCTCCAGTATTCGCGTTTATCAACGTCATTACCATCTTGACCTTGCAAAATAATTCTTCTTATAATCCATTCATCTTAAATAATACATTTTTAGGGTTCCGTTTCTGGAGGGTGCTAACAGGACCCTATTACTAAACCTCCGCTGTCCGTCCGTCTGTATGTCTGTCTGTCCGTCTGTCAGCGGGTTGTGTCTCAAAGACCTTAGAGGTAGCATACATAACATAATCATATAATGTTCCACCTGCTGGGACTCAGGCCTCCTCTCTAGGAGATGGAATAGACCATATTCCATCATGCAGGCCCAGTGCGGATTAGTGGATGTCACGTGTCTTTGAATTTTTGGTTCCAGGACATGCCGGTTTCCTCACGATATTTTCCCTCACTGTTTTGAGAGCAGTGGTGATGAAGTAAATTACACAAAGTAATGCGCCTGGTGGGGTTTTAACCCACGATCTACAATTCGTAAGTCGGAGCCGATGCGACTAGGCTACTACTGCTCACCGTCTGGCCAAGAGTATCATGGTTTGTGTAGATTAGAGACCCTAACACGAGCTTCAAACGCGATCCATTTTACGACTTAAATTGAACTTGTTAAAGCAGCGGTTCTCAAACTTATTTTCCAATGGAACCTTTTTGGAACGCCAAATATTTGACGGAGCTCATAAATAAAAAATAGTTTATGGACAATTTATTTTTAATAACTCATCATGATAAAAGAAAACCAATGCGAGGGATGATACTGCTTTTTATTTTTTAACAATTGATGGTTTTTTTTTTAAATTGATATAAACCAACCAGACTGCGATCCCACTTGATGGTAAGCAGTGATGCAATCATTAATGGTGAAGTGCACTAGTTTATTAAGAGCCTATTCACTCTAGCCTTGAAGGCACCTAAATTATAGTTGGACGAGAAGACCATAGCAGACAAATTGTTCCAGTCGTTCGATGTACACGGTATAAACGACGAAGCGAAACGCTTAGTCCGGACTGTTGAAGTTTCAATAAAATACTTGGAGTCGCATGTCAAGTTCGGTGTCCATCTGTTGCGGTAGGCAGAGAACTCTGTTTTATAAGTACGTGATAAGGAACAGGTGAAGCACATTCAGGATAATTGTAGCAAAAAGTGGATACTGCTCCTAGACTCAATCATACAACATTGTTCGGCTGTCTTTGCTGCAGCTCGTCTCCCGTTGCGAGCAAACCTAGCGCGGCGCGACACGCATTGCGAGAACGTGACGCGTCTGGCAGTTGACCAGAGAGAAGAACAGGTGTTTTTAGAATTATTTTCTCTATACAACCATTCACATGGAGCCCCCAAAAAGGCATTGCGGAGCCTTAGGGTTCCGCAGTACGCACTTTGAGTATGGCTGTGTTAAAGGAATGGAGTTCTATAGGGTGTATAGTTCTATCCTTCTTTCCCGCTCGCACGACTGACATTTTAACATATCATGGGTTTTTTTTCACCCTTGGGTGGAGCGGGAGATAGTGTCAGACTTTTACCGACTAAAAAACCACTTATGTTCCTTCTTTGACTTCGTTCCATCGCCCCGCGATTTTCTTTCGCATCACCCATGGCCCCAGTAGGCTTCGACCCTGCTGGGCCCCTACGGTTTTGCTGACATCTCCTTGAGACACGCGTGGAACACTAAGCGCCGACAACAATTTGGGCTCGGTCAGGACGGTTATCGGACGGTCGAACGGCGAGCTACCCATTGCTCGCCATCCGCAAGCCAGCGCCTACGGTGGCTAGAAATCGGGATCAGGATCCCTGGGCTGGGGCGTGAGGGCCGTTCTCTCACGCATGCGTTCGCCTTCTTTGCTAGCATTACTGCTTTGCAGAAGGAGGCGACCGCCTGCCACTCCTCCTCGCTCCGGACCATGGCCTGTACCACGGCTCGGAACATATCATGGTTAAGGCCCCAGATAGGCAGAGGTTCCAAGTAATACACTGGTACTCAGCTACATCTGGCTAGACTGGAAGCCGAGCTCGACGTAGTTGGGAAAAGGCTTTTTTTTTTCGGGTGGGAAATCATCTAATGACAACCCGCGCTCTTGGGCGGAGCGGGAGATAGTGTCAGACTTTTACTGACTAAAAACCCACTCCTGTTCCTTCTTTTCCATTTTTCCAGGGCCCCGGGGGTCACTTTCGCATCACCCATGGCCCCAGTAGGCCTCGACCCTGCTGGGCCCCTACGGTTGCTGACATCTCCGTGAGGCGCGCGTGGAACACTACACGCCGTCGCCGACTTGGGCTCGGTTCGGCCAGTTACCGGACGATCGGACGGCGAGCCACCCATCGTTCGCCGTCCGCAAGCCCGCGCCTTAGTTGGGAAAAAGGCTGGGAAGGATGACTGATATAAGTATACCTACCTACTAAAAGGAAGTCTTTCAAATGTACGACAGTAAAATCTTATTGGCTTTGTAGAACAGATGTCTTACAAATGCCTGTTGCTTAGTTTCTTGGAAATAAGTTATCTACCGACTTCTTCTGAAGATATTTTATGTGATGACCTAGATCTGTTATCTTCCGAATTTATTCGCTAATTAATCAAAATCAGTCGCCAAATATCAGAATTTGTCGGTTGATGATTCAAATGTTATAAGGGTTGGTGATTTGGAGAGAATCTTCCCAGTATGCCTTGTAATCATTAAGATCGTTCTACAGAGCTCAAATACGATGGGGTTATCTTGTTGCATTCGGAAATTCTTGTAGCCACTATCTGACTCCATCATCAGATCGGTTTCATGGTACCATATTAATGCATTGTAATCCAAGTTACATATACCAAATATCAGCTGAATGGGTTAGAGCCGTCTCAAAATCTATTCGTTAGACTTGCCCTAAATAAATATACATACAACATTGCAAATAGTAGTAATAGTGCATAAATCCAGTTGGATCAGCCTGTGGTGTCTTGTCATCTGCGTCGGTCTTTGAAGTCATGGAGTGCGACGGGTAAATTGGGTGTCCACTGTGAAGCAGACCTGCCCCCGTAGTGAAGTTACAACCGTTTCGTTTCGATTCTCTTTTCTTCGATCGCCTCGAGTAGGCCACGCCTACGATTCTTTTATTCTGACGTCATCTCAACGCTCAGTCACGTGGTCAGAACATAGGAATAGGAGGCGTGGCCGACTCAAGGCGATCAAAGAAAAGAGAATCGAAACGAAATGGTTGTAACTTGGCTAGGGGGTTGATCAGCCTATCTTTTTGTGTGTTTAAATAAACGCTTGTAAAAATGAGGAATCCTTTTTCAATTAAAACGATTTCTAAGTACATTGAAATGACCGAGAAATCCTTCAAATTAAAGTAGACTTGAAAGCTACTTCAGTAGTTAAATTCAAATTACCATGCCGTAATCATTTAACCATCCAGAAAATAGAGCGACTAATAAAATCGTAATCTACATCGCCTAGTCAAGACAACTGTTTATAGCATAATCGATATTTGTCGAATAAACGAGTAATCGGGTATTTCACGCCCGTGAGAAAGCATATCGATTATCGATTTCATAGACATTGTTAAGTCACACAATTAAGTTGCGGTAATTGTCCCGTGGTATCTTTTCTTACGTCAGCAGAGACTAGAATTTGAAAAAAGTGCAGTTTCGATATGTTGTCATTTGTGTACCGAACCGGTTCAAGATTTGATTGTAATAGTAGATTTTGGTGAATATATTTTGCAATATTTATTAATTTCTCGCCACAACTTTACAAAATACAGAGTAATAACTAATAGGTAGGTTTTTTTTTTTAGGTGGGAAAATCATCTTATGACAAATCTCGCTCTTGGGCTGAGCGAGAGATAGTGTCAGACTTTTACTGACTAAAAACCCACTCCTGTTCCTTCTTTGCCTTCGTCCCAGGGCCCCGGGTTTCGCTTTCACACTACCCATGGCCACGTATACTTTTATTATTTTACTAGCGAACCGCCCCGGCTTCACACGGGTGCAATGCTGATACCACCGCAACCGCTATGTCTATGCATTTTAAATCTGTAATATCTTAGAAAATATTCATTTAAATTACATGCTGTAAAGGGCCATATTGATCTATATTAAATGCAAAATGTATTTAAGGTACTTAATTGGATAAGGATTAATGCTGTATTGCTTAAAACCGCTTCGTAAATGAGCCATTATTTATCGTAAAAAGTAAAGGATAAAATATGGTTATTGTGGGTTATCCCTAACAGATAGACATTTACTATCGTGGACTTTTTTGTAGACTTTTAAGGTGTACAATACTGTATTACATTATTTTGATCTATTTCGTAGGGTTCAGCCAGTGTTTGTAATGTAAGCGCAAAAAAATGAGTTAATTTACGACATCACATAAAAACTTCTAAAATTACCAGTGTTTCTCTACTATATTATGCAGGTATCATAAATATAAACCTTTCTCTTGAATCATTCTGTCTATTACAGAAAACGGCATCAAAATCCGTTGCGTAGTTTTAAAGATCTAAGCATGCATAGGGACAGACAGCGGGAAGCGACTTTGTTTTATACTTTAGTGATATTGTGGGAGACTGGTGCCTAAACTAGGTTTAAGGTCTGTATTTCAGGACATCAGAATTTTCGCCATTTACATTTGCTAAAATACTTACTATATATAATGTACTCGTACATTGATCACATAAAATGCAATAACAGGGTAAGGGCTGGCTTTCACCTCGGTCAGTGATTAAGCATTGCCATACAACGTGGCAATGACGCAGTCTTTTGGGTACACTTCCATTCGACAGCGATGCGGAGGAGTTTTATGACGCCATATTTTAGGTAGTCGTTTTTGCATTGCCAGTGTATATATAGTTTTAATTAGTTAAGTGTTTTTATTGAATTAAATAAACTATAAAAAAAAAGAAAAAAAAATAACAGGGTAGCAAGAATTTATAATTTACATGCATTCGCAGACTCGAAGTTTTTCTAATCTCATATTAGTGTTTTCTATTTCTTGTTTTCTTTGGTCAATTTGTAGTGTTAAGGTATTTGCTTTACAATCTAAATCTGTCTTTAATACTGTAATAGCTCTATATATTTCTCTGTGTATTGTGTTTTGTAATTCCTGTATAATAGATTTATTATTTTCCTTAAGGGGTGTGATTATTAGTTCGCTCATACTCTGTATTGTTAATTGAGTATATGTATCCTTCGCGGTCTTTAAATCGTTAATTTGCATAGGTATAGTATCGCCTAAGAAACTCAGGTCATCGGAACAAGTTGTGTCGTTATTGGGATTTGTTGTTTTTTCCTCAAAGTGATATTACTTTCCTCAGGTGGTGTGGTTAATAGGTGACTGGATTCGGTGCCTCTAGGTGTACGTATAGAGGTGTCTGTGTTTCCAGTCTTGGGTATTTTACAGATACATGTCTGGCACTTCCACGTGTTTTTATTATCCAAGGTCATCTTTTTGGTGTAGTAGTCTTTAGAAACCGGCACATTCTAGGTCATATCTGCATTTGCAAAGCACGCAAATAAGATTGTCTCTTATGGGTAGCTTATATTTACAAACGGCGCATACAGGTGTGGATGACATTCTTTTCGTAGATTTTCCTTTCTTCTTCAATTGTGTCTTCGTTTTTATCTTCTTGTCAGGTCAGTTCTAATATAATAATAGAATACAAAACAACTTGTTTGTTTGCACACGGTGGCGCCCTCTCTCTCCTCCTCTCGGGAAAAAAGCTATAGGTGCGTGAACTTCATAATTTATATTCTTATAATTATTATTCTCGGAATGCTCGGAGTATCGTGGACTGAATTCCGTACCAACGAGTCTATACTACGGGAACTCGGCATCAAGCAGCGTTTATCGTCTTTGGTACAGTCTCGTATTCTCACCTTTTTTGGTCACGTATGCCGCAGAGGGGAAGTGGCTATTGAGCGACTTGTGGTTCAGGGAAAGGTTGAGGGTACCAGGCCACGAGGAAGGTCGCCTATGAGGTGGACTGACCAGATTAAAGCGGCAGTAAGTGGCTCATCATCACTGCACGAATGCACGAGGAAGGCGGCCATCAGAGAGGAGTGGCGGCGCGTTGTGAAGCTTGCCACCAACACCTGAAGTGATGACCACGACCACTCTGTCAAGAGTGATATCGACAAGGAAGAGAATTATTATTCGTCCACGTGATAGTAAAAAAAAAAAAATTTCAAGCATACATACACTCGCGCACAGAGAAAGGCAAAGAAAAGGAAAGGGCTATGCTCGGAGTTTCCTTGCGTGATCGAATCAGAAATGAAGATATCTGCAGGAGAATCAAGGTTGCCGACATAGCACGCCACGCATAGGAATGCCAAATTTAAGTGGCAATGGGAAGGGCACATTGCTCGCAGAACAGATGGCCGTTGGGGTCGAAAGGTTCTGGGGTGGCGACCGCGTACCGGAAGACGCAGTGTTGGAAGGTCTCCTACAAGGTGGACTAGTGACCTGGTGAAGGTTGCTGGAATCCGATGGATGCGAGATGCACAGGACCTTCACAGGACTTTTCATTGTGGCGACATTTAGGGGGAGGCCTATGTCCAGCAGTGGACGTCTATGAGCTGAAATGATGATGGTGATGATACTTTCGGGATAAAAAGTAACACGCAAAAAACGCGTGAACGTATTTTGATAAAATTTGGCACACGTTTAAACCATATGTTGAAATAGGACATAGGACCCACACAGTAGGTTTCCTAGAAGCATTTTTCAACTTTCACGTGGACAAAGTCATTTACAGAAGTGGCACGTCCAGTAGCGAAGTTTTATTTTTTTCGTCCCAATTTATCAGTCACTTTTATCAAATCAAGGGAAAAGGATCTACGCACGAATAAATATTTTATAAAGTATTTCGTCGCTGTGAAAAAGCTGGTACAACAATCCAAAATATTATTCCCGTAGACAAGTACAACGTACTACGATTGCTATAATGATACGACAACACGTTCCCATAGATATAAATGCTACTATGACTATTATATAGTCAAGAGTGAATAGTTAAGGTACTTCTAGGAAAGCGTGCTCCATCGTCGCCTACATCGTCGCTTTCCAATTCACGTGAGATAGCCTCTATCCCTTTCTGCAAAATGGAAACTCTCATTTACGATGTTCATCCTGAGAAGGCTCGATATTAATGTGATTTTATTTACTTATTTAATCTTCTTCTTCTTTTTATAATTTATTTCATCACCACTGCTCTCAAAACGGTGAAGGAAAACATTGTAAGGAAACCGGCATGTCCTAGAACCAAAAATTCAAAGACATGTGACATCCACCAACCCGAACTGCGCCCACGTGGTGGATTACAGCCCATTCCCTCTCCTAGAGAGGAGGACTGAGTCCCAGCAGTGGGAACTTTAAAAGGCTGATTATGCTATGCTATGCTATTTAATCTTTATGCAACTAAAGGTACAAAAGCCGTCTTAATACCTTAGGCATTCTCTACGAGTCAACCTGTGTAAGGTGTCTCGACCGTGTCAAGTAAATCATCTTTCTATAATTCGATTTTTATACAAAGTTATCAGAGAAACCCTCGCACAAGCATATTCCACATGCTTCAAGAATACAGCCCAGTTTCTCATTAGCCCTTAATAGTTTTACGACTAGTTACCATATAAGTGTACTAGAAGAATAACTAGTTGGTAGACAAACTAGTTGGACTCGTCTTTCTTGATTGTTTTCATGGCTCGACGTGTTACCTATTATGGGTTTGAAAGACAGGCTTTTTTTTTAAGTTTGAGAGGAGAGTAATTTACCCATGGATTGGATCTTTGGCTTTTAAAGTTTATTTATTTAATAGCGACCTTTTTAGCTTAGCACGGGTGATCAAAATCTCTTTGAAATTTTCGACTTTCTGTACCATAATATAGAACAGGGTCTTCCAAACTGAAGCCTTCGGCGCCCATATTGTTTTTATCAATATGTTCCAAGGGACAAAACAATTATATTTTTTCTACTATTAACTAGATTTCTAGATTAGTCGCAAAGTGCATGAACTAAACAAATTATTGTTATGTATTGTGACACTTAACGACAGCTAGTGGCGAGTAGTGACACTATGCATTACGTACCTACTTAATTTAGATTCTAAATTAACCGATGAGCATCTTAAATCTTTTTTTAATATTTGCCCTGGCAACGAAGGAACAGGAGTGTGTTTTTAGTCAGTAAAAGTCTCACACTATCTCCCGCCCCGCCCAAGGGCGGGGGATGTCACAAGATGATTTTCCCACCGAAAAAAAAAAAACCAAAAAAAAAGTCTTAAGGCTTGTTCACAGGCAGACTGAATGACATTGACAATTCAAAAGTGAAATAAATGAGTTTGACAGCATAATTATAAAGTTCCAAATAATGCACAGTGATACTGCAACCAGTCCACCTTTTAATTCTACATAAAAATTAACGCCTCCTATTTTACAGTCAGATCAAAATCATGATTCATGACAAACCAATCACATCTCTTAACCAAGGTTATCTCTGAATGCTGCCACATTATTGGTTCACAGAATAATGATGAAAGTAATACCTTGGTATGATTCATTACACAGTGTTATTTAAACCACTTATTTTAACCCTGTTTGCTCACGAAACGAACAGGCATATTCTTTTATAACTGTACTTTATTTTGGAGCCAAGCTTTTTGCGTCATTTCCACCTTATACCAAAAAGAGACATCAGAAGTTCAATTCAGCGTGATTTAAGGCTCCCGTAGTCTTAAGTACCTATTGTATCAGGTAAGGACGACGTGAAAGCAAGAGGGACGTGATAATGCGACAACCCGTTTATAGAAATCGTTTAATTAGTCCATTTATTAAAGTTGTCACTTTGTAGCATCAATCTTATCATCAGATTTAGAATATTTTCACTGCTGGGACTCAGGCCTTTTCTCTAAGGGCCGTAATTTACCATCTGTCTCATCATGTCTCAGTACGGATAAGTGGATGTCACATATCTTTAAACTTTTCGTACTAGGACATGCTGGTTTCCTCACGATGTTTCCCTTCTCCATTTTCAGAGTAGTAGTGGTGAAATAAATTACACAACGTAAAGCGCCTGGCTGGACTTGGATCTCACCACCAAAAACATCACCACCATTGCTCTTTTTGAAGCACTTGTAGATAAATCTTAAAATACTTTTTGGGAAATCATCAAATAAATCCTCCCACTCTAGGGTGGAGCCAAAGAAAGTGCCAGACTTTGACTGACTAAAACTCATTTGTGTTTCTTCAGTTGCCCTTTCCGTCCCTGGAACGTTGATACTTAAAGTAACATTGGAATACATACTACTTTTGGAAGTAGTACGTATTCCAGAGTTACTTTAAATATTATTTGGATAATACTGACCAATAGAGCGACCTAAATTAAATTAACATGTGGATGGATGGAGAAGGAGAGGAAAGAAAAAGAAAAAATGGATGGATTGTGTGAGAAGTGATATGAAAGAAAAGGGAGTTAGTGATAGCGTAACGAGTGACAGGACAGAATGGAAGAAAAAAACGTGTTGCACCGTCCCCAAATATATACGGGACAAGGGCAAGAAGATGATGATGAGAGCGACCTAAATTGTCACCAATTTGACACGTCAAAATATGATCAAATTGAATTGCTTGGCTATCTCGTTTTTTAGCGTGAACCTTCTGTCATAAAATTTCCTCATTCACTTCTAGAGACCGGTTAAAAAGTCCACATACGAACACACACACTCCCACATTTTTTTGTTCACAGTGTTCAAAAATCCAGCGCTCATTTCCGTTGTACCAGTTATAAGTTTTAACATGCAAACACTTTTATTTTGATTGAACTATCAAATGTGTTTACTTTTTGTTTGGCCTTTCGTTTTACTGATGTTAAAAAAAAACATTGTTAAATTGAAATGGTTTTTGAAATGCTCGGATACCAGTTTTATTTTTATGCAAAAATATTTTTTATGAATTTTAAACTTTGTGTTGCAAAGGTTGACTAACTACAAATGAATAATTCTGCTAAGAATATGATGTATTTTGCAATAAGATGATCAGCAGAATTATTTCTGCTTTTCGGAACATAAAAATAATACAATTTTAACATGCAAAAAGGAATCATCAAAGTCGGGACAAGAAGAAGATGTCGCTGATCAAGATAAAAAAAAGACTTGATATCACGTAAACCAGCTAAGAAATAGTGACAAAGAAATTATAATTATAATTCATCCATCTTTTTTACTCAACTCCATCACCTGATTTCACCTTCAAATTATTCGAAACACAAAACCTCATAACAGATAAGTAGGTAAAATTCCCGCCGTTTAAACGTAAGTGACGCAGGAAAATTTGCTATTTTTTCAGCTAAAAAGCCTTGTTAGTCCCCGCCAAAGTTATTTTGTATTGTTTGTGTAAAAACAACGGGTGCGACCAAGGTTTGTTATGCAATTTGCATAGATACGCGAAGTAGTAGAGTTTCAAGAAAAACACTGGGGTTATACGGGAGATTATTGTGGAAAGCATGTTGGGTTAAAAAAAAAACAAGATTATTTATCTTGTGTTTTTTTTCATGTTGTTTTTTCTAGAGAGGTCTTTCGTAAACATCTATTATGCGATATACATTGTCGCATGTTCAATGAGTGACACATGTTGCATGATATTATATATTGCAATTTCATAGCAAAAAAAAAGCTTTGTAAATAAGCCTGGCCAGAGAGATTGCCAGAGATCGTCGCAAAACAAAGAGATTTAGAAAGAAAAAGAAAGGCCTTTTCTCAACGGTAGAACTAAAATTAGGCTCGGTGATAAAAACACTATAAAAGTGAATCTTTTCAAATATTGTGCGGAAAAAAGGGGGCGTAGTGGGAATTTCTCACTGTTTTGTATCCACACATGTGATCTAATGGCGGTGACGTCACATTTTAGTATATCCTTGTTCTGTTACTTGACAGTTTCCCCTTGCACTAAATCTGAAAGTTATCTTAACTTACTTAATATTAAATTGGAAAAATCTTTCAATTTGCGATCATCCAAACTACGTAAATGTAGATCAGTAATCAACTACTTTTTTTATTATGGATGGCTATAACCAGCAGGTTAGATAGTGGTCAAACGCTAGAGTTTGACCACTATCTAACCTGCTGGTAAGCAACGATGCGGCTGACGATGGAGCACGCTTGCCTAGAAGTAACCTATTCACTCTTGACTTAAAGACTCCTAGGTTGTAGCTATCAGGAAACACAGAACCCGGCAGGGAATTCCACAAAAGACTTTGTACGTATGTCCACCAGTTGACTGACTGAGACTGGCCTGTTGGTCTAGTGGTTAGTGGCCCTGACTGCTATGCCGGAGGTTGTGGGTTCGATTCCCACCCAGGACAAATGTTTGTGTGATGAGCACGATCATTTGTTCTGTGTCTGGGTGTAATTTATCTATATATGTATGTATTTAGAAATATATATGTATGTTTATCAGTTGTCTAGTACCCATAACACAAGCTCTGCTTAGCTTGGGACTAGACAGCGTTGTGTGATAGTTGTGGAATATTATTATTATTTCCATTTATTAAATTTCTGTACATATTATTTACATTTTTAAATATTTCTTAAAAAATAAAATAAAAAAAAACATTTAAAAATATAAAAAATAGTAGCCCACCGGCATCGGGAGCAGGGTCCAAGCTACCGGTGGTCAGGGCTCCTGAGAGAGGAATCTCCTAACGATGCGCGCCGTGTCCAGGAGTACTGCTTTCTGGATCAGGCCCTTGATCCAGCTGCCTAACGAGAGCCTCCTTAGATGTTGTTCGAGGCTCTTTGCTATTAAGCTATTGGCCGTTACGACTATCGGCACAATGATTGCTCTATCCACTTCCCACATGTCGACAACCTCGCGAGCTAAGTCAAGATACTTAGTTTGCTTATCTTTCTCAGCTTTCACGAGGTTCTCGTCATGAGGGACCGCTATATCAACAATCATTGTGCGACGCTCTAGTCGATCTATCACCACTATATCAGGTTTATTGGCAACAATAGTCCTGTCAGTGATGATAGATCGATCCCAATATAATGTGATATTGCCATTGTCGAGAACTGGGTCGGGCACATACCTATAATACGGTACTTCTGATTCCACAAGATTGTATTTAAGAGCAAGTTGCTGGTGGATAATCCTGGCCACGAGGTTGTGTCTATGCAAATAGTCTCCGTTAGCTAGATGAGAACACCCAGAAATAATGTGTCGGATTGATTCCCCGGGCCGGTGGCATGCCCGACAGATGTCAACCGTACCGTCCTTCACAATGTATTTCCGGTAGTTGTTCGTCATCATAACTTCGTCCATAATCGCAAAGACAAAACCTTCGGTTTCCCCGAAGAGGTTACCGAAACGCAGCCAAGATACGGACGCTAACAGGTCTACATCGGGTCCATGTAAGGCCCGGTAAAAGCGTCCGTGAAGCTCCTTGCTCTGCCATACTTCCCTGCGGTCATTAGTATCCAGTACTATAGGTTTGCGCCAGTTCTCGTTGGCCAAGGAGAGCGGAGTGAGGCCCTAGTCCACCGCTGCCACATCTCGGTGCATACCCACGTCGGTTTTTAGGAAGTATTCCCTGAGACTGTATACCTCGCGGTTGTGCAGGGTCTTAGCATTTAAAAAGCCACGACCCCCGCACTTCCGCGGGATATACAGTCTCATCACCGATGACCGTGGGTGATGCATCCGATTTGCGGTAAGTAGTGTGCGGACCCTCCTGTCCAGGGCGTCAAGTTATTATTATTATTATTAGTTGTTTTCTCTGACTTTTATTAGTTAAATTTGATATAGTTAAATACAGAATCAACTTGCTCGCAGCTAAGTGCGACACAACAAACTCCCTTATGTTTCCAAAGCACACACGACACGTTATTTGCTATTCCTATTCTTGTAGAACGTGTAAAATGCTCCCCATGTAAACCCATACGACCGATATGTTTTACATAATTCACTGACTATCTATAAAAATTGGTGTGCTAACAGTATCTTCTATTAGTTTCTTGCGAATGGCTCAATTAGGACTTTTGCATTCGCTGCTCTTTTGTTTTCTGCATTCTTTTGAGCTTGTATTTCGAAATGAAATTGTTTGAAGTTTGTATCAGGTTTCTTTTGTTTTTTAAATACTTTTACGACTTTTTTTAGGGCTCCGCTGTCCGCCCATCTGCCTGTCTGTCCGACTATCATCAGGCTTTACCTCATGAACTTTGATAGCTAGACAGTTGACATTTTCAGATGATGTTTTTCTTTTATCATTATAATAACAACAAATACTAAAAACAGATTAAAATAAATATTTAAATACATTAAACAACAACCTACCGCTCTGCCAGATGCTTCTACAAATAATGTTATTATTATTTTTGGGTAAGTGGATTAAAAACGCAAAATTGGTGGTGACTCCATAATTTTTTCCCATACAACAAATGTGATTTTCTGCCGTTTTTTGCTGTGGACGGTACGGAACCCTTCGAGCGCGAGTCCGACTCGCAATTGGTCGGTTTTTTAAGTTGGAAAATCATCCAATGACTTCTCCCGCTTTAGGGCGGAGGTCGTGTCAGATTTTTACTGTCTAAAACCACATTTATGTTTCCTTTTTGCCTAGCGTTCTAAGACCCCGGGTTTCCTTTCAGTCAACCCACGTTCCTAGTAGGCTTCGGCTCTGCTGGGCCCCTACGGTTTTGTTGACACTTTCATGGACATGGCATAAGAGGAGATCTCAATGATTTGACATAAACTACTTTTTTTTAAGGTGGGAAATCATCCAATGACATCCATGAAATCATCTCCTGCCCTACATCTCGTGTCAGACTTTTACTGACTAAACCCCACTGCGTTCCTTCTTTGCCCTCGTTCCAGAGACTCGGGGTTCTCTTTCTTATCGCCCATGGCCCCAGTTGGCTTCGACCCTGCTGGGCCCCTACGGTTGCTGACATCACCTTGAGGCTCACGTGGAGCACTACGCGAATCGACGACTTGGGCTCGGTCCGAAGGTTACCGGACGGTCGAACGGCGAGCTGACATAGTCTACTAAAATTGCATTAGCTAGCATATATCAATGTCCTGCAATTTGGATGTGATGTTGATACAACACATCGTTAACTACTTTGCTCTCTAAAATTCTGTAAGTTTTAACACTATTCGTACTCATATTTTCAGTGGCTTCTTTCATGTTTTTAAGTGCGCATGTTATGGATGCTATAATGATATAACATTCTTGCATAATTCCTAGTGTGGAGCAACGATTTGTTTTTTTTTTTTAAACCGGGCGACTGAGAGTCGAACTCGCGCACTGATATCGTACAAACTTACCTATGAAAATAATTCAATTTCCAAATCGAGTCTCAAAGATTTTTACGAATCGCAAAAGGTTTTTTTTTATAATGTAACTAAAAATTTATAGTTTTCAGATTTTTTCCTATACTAATGCTATAAGACTTTGCTTCATGAAAATTTCAGGATTCTAGGACTACGGCAAGTACCCTATGAATAATTCCTTTGAGCTTACAAGTTTGATTTTTTCACACCCTCAAGGGACCGCAGACTAAAGTTTTAATTTCAACTCGATACCACCACGCGTTCCCGAGATAAAGGGTCTCGACAGACAGACGGACAACAAAGTGATTCTATAAGGGACCGTTTTTCCTTTTGAGGTATGAAACCCTATAAATAACGTTTAAATAAAAATGAAAAAAAAACTATTTTTTATTAAAAGATGACCAGAAAATCATCATCGTCGTCATTTCAGTCGATAGACTTCCATTGCTGGACATAGGTTTCCCTCATGTATTGCCACAACGAACAGGCAACGACCGGACCAGAATTAACGGTAAAGATAATTACAGAAAAATAGAGTACTAAGAACTTGTATTTAAAAAAGACTAAATACATCATTTGCAATTGAAAAAAGCAAGCTTTCTACTCAATATTTATCATTCTTTCCACTTTTATTTTTCACCAAAGAAAAACTTCAAGTTCCAACTTCCAAGACAAATGCCTGTGTAATAGCCAGTATTATCGAAATAACTGACGTTGAGGGGCTTCAGTAATCAATATTTCTTTAAGGCGTATAGTCCCTTGAATATCTGGGAGGAGTTAAATGCACACATACTCGTACTGCCTGCACTTGCATAGAGGCCTATCTTTAAAATCATTTTCTTTGCAAAATATATATGCTATGTACATTTTGATGAACACTTAACCAGCAATTCTTTTTGTGTAAAAATATTTTTTTAAGACCAAAACCGTATGCAAGGAGCAGGGAAAACAAGTGAAAAAATATCTCGTTAAAAATTTTTTTTTGGCAAAAGTTTTAGTCATACGAAAAACTGATGTATAATGTTATATATGAATCTATAAGAAACATATATTTTTTTCAAATTCATAAACCAAACGGTTACCCAGGAGTAGGCTTCAGAAAGTCACTGTTTTATGGCACTAAACGGGCGCAAGGACCTTAAGTTTCAACATTGCGTGTCTTCGGTACTACGTCTTCAAGTAAACGGCATCATGTTTCTGGACTTGTTTTATTAGGCAGTTGTTTATTCGTTGGTCAACAGTAATGAGATGTTGTGATGGTGTTTTGTTACCAATATTTGATTATTGGCTATTGGAATATTTAGATATTGGCTAATGTTCAGGTACTTTTTTGAAATAGACAAAAATTTGGTTTGGACAACAAAGGATATAATTTAAATTACAATTTTACTGGCTCTTTTACGTGTACTCCTTCAGTTATTAGAAACAACAGCATACATAAATAATTAAGCGGCGAGCCTCCTAGCCGGCCTACCGCCGCCCGCAGGGAAAATTCAGGCAGGCCAGCTACGGCGCGAAAAATAAAAATGTACAAAATAAGTTTGAAAAAAAAAAGTATTAAAGCATTCTAAGATAAAATAATTCATCATTACATACAAATTAAAAGTATTTACGAGTTTATTATACTGACATCAAATATGTTCAACAAGAACGCATGGCGTTTAAATGCGAGGGTAAAAAGAATACCAACATTTTAATTAAAAAAAAAACTTTAATAGATTTTTTTAATACAAAATAAATAAATTGTGTACATCGAAATATTATTATATGTTTCGCTTCTTTTTTTCTGTGTGTGTGTGTGTGTGTGTGTGTGTTAGTTACTCCTTCTCTCGTTCAAAAATGTCAACAAATTTGTATAAAATTTGCCACGCGGATAGACCATGAACAAGAATAGGTCATAGGACTTCTGTTCTGAGTAAATGGATTACGATTATTTTCTTCCCTCACGCGAGCGAAGTCGCTTATAAAAGCCTATAATACCTTAGTAATTTCTCTGAAGTAAGCTTTACACAAAACTGCTAATGCTGTGATAATGTCCGATTAAAATTATTCAACAAGACTTCAATCCACATATAAATAAAAAAACTACACTACAAAAAAAGAAACACTAAAATGTCCAAAATAACTCCAATTTAAAAAGTCGGTGTTTCTAGTATTGTTTTTTTGTTTTTTTTATACATATTATATATATTTTATAAATTTATGTTTCTATGTAGTTACTTGTTTCTTCATTGTGTGTGTCTGTGTGCTAAACAAACGGGCTTTCTTTCTTTGTTTGTGTGTTGAGTGTGTGTGTGTCGTATATACCTATTATTTGATTTCAATATGTTGTGTTTGTAGGTAAAAATAACCATTTTTTTTCTTTGTTTCAGTAAGAAAATTTCTATTTATTTTTTGGCCTGCCTGTAAAGTCTAAAGAACAAACCAACACACGACTGGCTTCGGTAAGTATTTCTACTTACGGCTACATTTAAAATACTGCATAATAAAGGCTAAAACTGCACTCCTAAAAGAATTAAAATTGGAATTGTAATCATCTTAATGGAAACTTGAACAGTTTTTTTATTTATCGACTTCAAAAAGGAGGAAGTATATACCTCCTCCTTTGGTTGTACGTATTTTTTTTCATGTATGTATAAACATACAAAAAAAAAAAATCTAAATCGGTCCAGAATCGACCGAGAAATCGATAACGATTTCTCGGTCGATTCTGGACCGATTTAGATTTTTTTTTTTTTGATTGAATGATTATTATGCTCCCGAATTGGTCCAATGCCTCACAAGCTACGTTGTGACGCCAAAAAAAAAATGGTTGATGCGTGACTAATAGCGGCCAGGTGAGATAAATTTGGGGAAGGCCTATGTCCAACAGTGGACGTCTTTCGGTTGAAATGATGATGATGATGATAATGTGGACTGGTAGCACTGCCATGGCATCCCAGTGAAGCACGAGCCTTAATTAACTCAAAACGTTGTTTTTAAATTAGATAGAAATCTTTTGTCACTTCGCTGTTACTTTTTAACCGACTTCTGCAAAGCAAAAGGAGGGTTATGATTTTGACAGGCTATGTATGTGTGTATGTTCGTCTGTTCCCTCATCTCCTAAACTACTTATCAGAACTGGACAAATGAGTTATTTTTAGATCCATCTTAATCGTCCACTGAACATAGGCTACGTGACGTGTCACAAAACTCAATGTGGCGCCCTCTAGCGGACAAAAAGTATTGTGTTAAAAAATATTAATAAGATAAATACGCCATGTTTGGTATCATTTGAAAGGGCTTTACTTGTACATTTCTAAAATAATACTCAAATTTTAATTGGTCACACTTTAATAACGCGTGACTAGGCTTTTCTTTTAGTTCTATTCTTGTTTCTCCAGTAATCTTATTTATTTCAGCAACCTGAAAATCTTTTTTCATTGTCGTTTTTTTTTCGTAGTCAGGTTTAAGATGTTTTACTTATTGTTATTCAATTGATTTGATTTTGCTTACATAGCGGAGATGAATCATGTGACTCAGACTTATTCGATTTGTGGTTGAAATTGTTGACCAAACACGGAATTTTGAGTGTTATTGAGTGACTCATAATATTATTGTTGAATGATCACTTCAATCAATAACTCAACGAATCAAAAGTCGGAGATTTGAAGAATATTTACATTAATTTATCATCAGACTAATATTAAAAAGATGCTAATTTGGATGTAGGAGATTATACTCCATTAGCGTTAAGATTAGACATTTAAACAAATCTTTTTTACTGTCCATTCACCCGATTTTGACTTCTATCCCTTTGGCATAAAGATGGCGTCAAAAGCAAAAAAAGTGTTCACAATACAGACTATTTACTGCAGCCGCCATTTATCATGTCACCAATGCAATAAAAGTCAAGATCGATTGAACAGACAGTAAAACAAGGTTGGTTCAAATGTCTAATCTTAACGCGAATGGAGTATAGGTTTTTTTTAGGTGGGAAAATCATCTAATGACAAATCCCGATCTTGGGTGGAGTGGGAGATAGTTTCAGACTTTTACTGACTATAAACCCACTTCTGTTCCTTCTTTGACTTCATCCCGGGGCCCCAAGTTTTGCTTTCACACTACCTGTGGCCCCAATAGGCTTCGACCCTGCTGGGCCCCTACGATTTGCTGACAACTCCCTGAAGCACGCGTGGAACAGTGCACGCCGTCGACGACTTGGGCTCGGTCTAGACGGTTATCGGACGGTCGGATGGCGAGCCACTCATTATTCGCCGTCTGCAAGCCCGCGCCTACGGTGGCCGGAAATCGGGTTCGGAATCCCGGCGGCAGTTGGGGCGTGAGGACCGTTGCTTCACGCGATGGGCCGTAACATGGGATGAACGTAAACGTATTAACACACGCTTGAATTTGGGTCGACAGACCAAATCCGTCAACCGAATCTGTTCTCGCAAAAGATGACCGGATCGGGCAGTTGCTTAGGTACGACGTTAAGTATACGCCGTCCGCTAGCGAACCTACATCATCATCTTCCTGCCCTTGTCCTTTATTATTATATACATTTATTTGGGGTCGGCGCAACACGTTTTTTTCTTCCATTCTATCCTGTCACCCGTCATGCTATCACTAACTTCCTCTTCTTTCCTATCACTCTTCACACAATCCATCCATCTTTTCTTTGGCCTCCCTCTCCCTCTTCACCCATCCTCATGTATACTCATAATTTTTTTATTAACATGCGTTTCATCCCTCTTCTTAACATGACCAGATAGTGGACCTACACGGACTCTAATAATGATAATAATTACGGTCGCGGGACTACTGTAAAGATGGACGGATTTGGTTCAGAAGCAAACCAAATTCGTGGTCCGATCGTACCAATTTCGAGCCTGTGTTAATACTAATAAAAAAAGAGTTTTTGAACGAATTATGTGGGCTACACTGACAGTTGGGCTACACCGTAGGCGCGGGCTTGCGGACGGCGAGCAATGAGTGGCTCGCCGTCCGACCGTCCGGTAACCGTCCGGACCGAGCCCAAGTCGTCGAAGGCGCGTACTTTTCCACGCGCGCCTCAAGGAGATGTCAGTAAACCAAAGGGGCCCAGCGGAGTCGAAGCCTACTGGGGCCAATGGTCTGATTCTGAAAGGAAGACTCAGCCCTGGTACGAAAGGCAACGAAGGAACAGGAGTTGGTTTTTAGTCATTAAAGTCTGACACTATCTTCCGCCCCGCCCAAGGGCGGGGGATGTCATAAGATGATTATCCCACAAAAAAAAAACACTGACAGTTGTTCCACGGTTTTGCGCCATTTTTTTAATCTAAGGAGTATGTTCTCTTGAGATAATTTTTTACTATCATGTGGGTGAAGCTACTGCCTGAAGCTGGTTTGCGATACAACATTGTTAGTACATCATCCAGATAAACAACATTTGCCTTTCCCAGCTGCTCATAAAAAATTAAATAGAATATGGTAAACCGAGGGTTACTTGGAACATGTTCAAAATGTATCTATTAAAATAATTAGTGCCACCGAGTCATCGCATTTGCTGGCAACTTTACCGCATATGATTGCCCTGCATTTATAACTTGTTTCTGAACTTGCTACTGTCCAACATTGTCCAGTTATAGTGATGGACTAAATGCCGAATGTTCGGTTGTAAATAAATGTGTCGAAGATAAAGGTTTCGGCTGAAATGAATTTCGAAACGAAGTGACTTTAGGGTTCCGTACCTCAAAAGGAAAAAACGGAACCCTTATAGGATCACTTTGTTGTCCGTCTGTCTGTCTGTCAAGACCTTTTACTCGGGAACGCGTGGAGGTATTGAGTTCAAATTATAATTATACACCCCCTTGGTCCCTTGAAGCTGTGAAAAATTCAAACTTCTGAGTTTACGAAAAAATGAAGATACGCCCGGTTATGTCGCAAAAAACGTGTATTTCGACACTTTCAAGGGAATTAAAATTCATAGGGTACTTCCCGTTAACCTAAAATCCTGAAATTTGGCATGAAGCAAGGTCTTATAGCACAAGTATAAGAAAAAATCTGAAAACTGTAAATATTTTGTTACGTCACTAAAAAAACAGTTTTTTGAAATTCGGAAAAATCTTCATAACTCAATTGGGGAATTGAAGTGTTTTCAGAGGTAAATGAATAGTATGGAACCCTCAGTCCGCGAGTCCGACTCGCAATTGCCCGGTTTATTTTTAAAATTTTCACTTAAGAGTTTTATGGATATCAAGGAAAGCCAGAATTTTCCACAGAAGTCTGAGTAGGCCGGTACCTATACCTATCACTAGTCTTATTAATAAAGTGGATCATGCTTCTGTGGCCGAATGTCGATATCCACAAGAGTCATACCGCGATATTACCGATTGTGAACCTTTCAGCGAAAAGAAAAGAAAGAAAGAAAGAAAGAAAAATATTTTATCACATCGCACATCTCTAGTCTTCAATATATAATCGGGATAGTGCAAAATATCATCATTCCCGAAGTTAAATGCCAACGTTTTAATTCAAACATTGCTATAAAAGTATTTTAAAGGAATAATATGTTGTCAAATATCTTTGTTTAACATAATATTTTTATTATATAACGGTATGACATGTTATCTTCACGTTTTTAAAAATTTTTTTTAATTGCAACTAAAAAATAAATTCAACAAATTTTAATCAGCTCTTCAGTAAAAAAAAAAATCGCACAAAATATATCAAAACTATAATAAATAACTGATTCTAAAAAAGAGACAAAGCATTCTGTGATATTTCCCACCATTCGATGTTAAGATACCAATCTTACATCATTAGTAAGTCGTTAAAACGGTAAAAGGAGAAAAACCTACGATCGAAAAAGCATAAAACTAACGTTATCGGTAATCTAAACCTGTGTTAAGTCAACGAGAGTTTACAATATCCATCGATCTTATCGGTAGGGTTGACAAATTCGATATATTGTGTTTCAACTCTATAGGACCATATTGGGCGATACGCTTCACCCAAAAATAATAATAATGTAGGTAAAGTATTCAAAAACGATGTAAGAATCAAATTTAAGGAAAATGGTAGAAATTATTGACAAGGTTGTCGAGGGAACTGTTGTGACCTAATTTTGTTTTCTTGTTTTTCTGTGTAAATAATTAGAAACTTTAAAAAAGTTAGTAGTGCGAGTGAAGGATATGGCCGAAATTGCGAGTGAACAAACATCCTCACGCCCCCGCCACCGTCGATAAAGACGCTCCGAGTGTCAACTTTTTGGCCACCGTAGGCGCGGACTTGCTGACGGCGAGTAGTGGGTAACTCGCCGTCCGGCCGTCCGGTAACCGTCCGGACCGAGCCCAAGTCGTCGAAGGCGCGTACTTTTCCACGCGCGCCTCAAGGAGATGTCAGCAAATCGTAGGGGCCCAGCAGGGTCGAAGCCTACTGGGGCCATGGGTAGTGTGAAAACGAAACCCGGGGTCCTGGGACGAAGGCAACGAAGGAACAGGAGTGGGTTTTTAGTCAGTAAAAGTCTGACACTATCTCCCGCCCCACCCAAGGGCGATCATACACCATCCACCAAGATCGCGTCAACGGAGCATAGTCTTCCACGCAAGAGATGTCAGCAAAACATGTAATATATATATATATATATAAATATATATAAAAAAAATTTAGCTGCGTTATGTTTAAATAAAAAAAAATAAACAGCGATCCTGTTACATGGATTAATTAAAATATTCGACTAATTTAATGATAATTCCATTTATAATTTTAAACGATGATGGGCATACCAACATAATCTTTAACGATGAACATTATTTTTATCGACATTTTTAATTATTAAATCACATCCCAGTGTTGGCATCTTAAGTTTTTTAATTGTTGTTAATTTACGGCATGACCATATACGTATTTATGAGTTATTTATGGTCGAAAATAACATCTTAATTAGTTCACAAATTAGTTGCTATTGGTTGCTATGTTATAAATCATATTGCTAATAAAATGAAACTTGATATAAGTTTGGTGGAACAGTACCTTATAAATATAGCATAGCATAGCATATTCAGCATTTTAATGTTCCCTCTGCTGGGACTCAGGCCTCCTCTCTAGGAGAGGGAATGGGCCGTAAGAAATCACGCGGGCCCAGTGCGGGTTGGTGGATGTCACATGCATTCGAATTTTTGGTTCTAGGACATTGTTTCCTCACGATGTTTTCCTTCACCGTTTTGAGAGTGGCGAGGTGGCGGGTTCAAATCTAGCCAAGCGCATTACTTTGTGTAATATATTTCACTTTATCTATATATGTATCTGTTGTGTATATAAGTATGAAAATCCTTTTTAAGAAGAGGGTTTTTTTGTATCAGAAATAATAAAATCTTCAGGAAAGTCAGGTATAAATTTGCAGTAATCAGTCATTAGTATTCCATCTAAAGGTTTTTTCGCGTAACGATTTATTTACTGGTCCTCTTCGTCCTTCCCTATCGTGATTCCATCTCAGTAATTCTCTACTAGTAGGGCATAATTTGTAAAAACAAAATAAACTCTTAATAATTTTTGGTCCAGGACTAGCTGTACCATAGGCCATAAAAATACGTGGACAGACCAATAATTCCAGGTGGGCTTTCACTAACGTGAAGCTGGGCGGAGTAGAGAGGAGCGGACTATGAAGTGGCCAATCTCAGTGCTCGAAAGAGTCTAAGGCTGTCATCAGACGGACTGCATCGCAGCAACCGCTTGCAGTGGATATAATCAACTGCTTGCAGTTATCTGCAGTCAAATCTGACTTTGTTCAGTTGACACCACACATCTAGCCCAAGAGCTTAGTGTAAGAGTTCATCTTTAAAACTCTCAAAATAAAGACGACGTTGATCGCATAATGTCATTGAGCATTCGACGCGACTGACGCGCGTTGTGCTCCTTGACTAACTGCACACTATAGATTAAACACTCTGCACACTAACTGTATGCGGTTAGCGATCGACAGCGTGCGTCTACACTACACGACTGTAGCCGACCGCGTAAAGTTGAAAGCATGACCACGGTAATATTATCTATATAATTTTACCGTGGCATGACTGTATGAACGCCACTCTAGAACGTCCTGTATTGTATACAATATTAGTTTTAGTATTATGCGAAACCCGAAACACGTGTCTGGTATTTTTATATAAAGAATCTTTGTACAAAATTTCATAATTGTGTCATGGAAAATCACAAAGTTTTTGTGAAACCACAAAGCTGTTATCTGGTTGTCCACAAAAATATATGATAACTGTGGGGTTGTTATGCTCCTACACCCAACTGTGCGCTGGCGCCTAATGCCTGCTATGACCTGCCGTGACCTGCGTTGTACTTAGTGTCGGTGGTGTCCCACTTGTGACATTTTAAATATTTTTCGGAAAATATCATAACATGGTGCAAAAATTATTGGAATCGATTTAGGTTCTGATTCTGAACAAACTATATTAGGTTTCGCATATACTAAAAATAAGTTGTAAGTTGTTAACTCCAGAATGACTGATAATCCGACTAAAAACCATCATTTTGCCTAACTTATATCATTATTAGTCGTGTCGTTTGTCGCAATTGAGGCAATTTTCTAAATCATTACCTTCACAAATTGAGGCCAATGTGATGGCAAATTAGAGCCTTTTGTCAAATGTGTTGTGTGAAGAAGTATTAGCATTACATTGTCTTTTGATGAGCTTGTTCTCAGGCCCTCTTTTTTTAAATCATAGTCGGCCTTATAATGTTCCCACTGTTGGGACTCAGGCCTCCTCTCTAGGAGAGTGAATGTGCGGTAATCCACCACGCGGACCCAGTGCGGTTTGGTGGATGCCTCATGTCTTCGAATTTTAGGTTCTAGGACATGCCGGTTTCCTCACGATGATTTCCTTCACCGTTTCGAGAGCAGTGGTAATGAAATAAATTACACAAAGTAATGCACCTGGCTGGGTTTGAACCAGCTGCACCTACAACTCGTAAGTCGGGGCCGTTACTATTCGGCCACCAATGCTCTATGGGATTATTTCTTTTTAAATCATAAAAATTATTGCTTGACTGCGATGCCACCTGATGGTAAGCAGTGATGCAGTCGTTGATGGTGAAGTGCACTAATTTATTAAGAGCCTATTCACTGTAATCTTGAATAGACCTAAATTATAACCTGACCTAAAAATCGTAGCAGGCAAATCTTTCCAGATCGGACTGAAGTCACTGCACTAATATAAACTATTTTGGAGTCTATTTTAGATTTTGTGGTCGCAAGCGTGAAGCTTGGGGTCCTGGGTACGATCCCTGGGTCGGGCAAAAAGTGCTATTGGGAGTTTTTAATAGTATCATCTTCCTACCTAATCTCCACAACTCAGTAACTGGGTAACAGGATACCTCAGCTTGGCTAAACTGATGTCAGGATTACCTACTGGCTTCTTATTCATACGTGCTTTCCGATGCCTGGAGGAGTCTCGGAGTATAGTGAATGGTTACCCATCCACAAACTGACCTCGAGAAGCGTTGCTGATCCTGTTAAGATAAACGGTGGGACAACGAATGTCCACCCATATAAATACAAGTTGTTATTGTTTATGTACAAGTTTTGTAACTTTTTTGGTGTATAATAAAGTTTATTATATTCTACTCTATTATCACCCCTACGGTCCAAACTAAGCGTTTCGTCTTGTTGTTTATACTGCGTACATCGAAGGACCGGAACAATATGCCAGTAGTGATCTTCCCGTCCAATTATAATTTAGGTGTCTTTAAGGTTAAAGTGAATATGCTCTTAATAAACTAGTGCGCCTCACCATCAAAGATTGCATCACTGCTTACCAGCAAGTGAGATCACAGCCAAGCACTAGTTTATATTATTTAAAAAAAAAACCGGCCAAGTGCGAGGCGGACTCGCGTAAAAAGGGCACCGTACCGTCCAAAATTACGTTTGATGTATGGGAGGCTACTTTTATATTTATTTTATTCTGTTTTCATATTTGCAACAGAAATATGTATATCATCTGTGGAAATTTCAACTGTCAAGCTATTACGGTTCATGAGATACAGTGTGGTGATAGACAGACGGACAGCGGAGCGATAGCAATTAGAGCCCCGATTTTACCCTTTGGGCACAAAACCTTAAAAAAGATCGACCCTAGTATCTGTTATTACTAGACCACGAAATTCTCTAACAATTCCTCTGAAAATATATTATATTATCAAAGTTATTCAATCATAATTGGGTCATGTGTTTGTTTTATCTTAAAGCCGGAAACATGTAAAACATATGTGTGTTGTGTGAACACGTTCACAAAACATTGTAATTTAGTTACACTAATTCAAGGTCAGCCATTGTGGATATTAAGATAATAAAATCATTACTCGGTGATTTAACTTGTTTTGCTTAACTATAATATGAAACAAATATTATAAAGACGAAAGTTAGTGTTTTTTTTTAGGTGTGAAATCATTTAATGACATCTCCCGCCCTTGGGCGGGGCGAGAGGGCGTGTCAGACTTTTACTGACTAAAACCCATCACCTTCTCGTCTTTCACATCACCCATGGCCCTATCGTTTGCTGACATCTCCTTGAGGCGCACGTGGAAAACTACGCGCTGACGATGACTTGGGCTCGATCCGGATGGTTACTATACAACGCTCGCCGTCCGCAAGCCCGCACCATTTTTTTTTTTTTTTTTTTTCCGGTGGTAAAATCATCTTATGACATCCCCCGCTCTTGGGCGGGGCGGGAGATAGTGTCAGACTTTTATTGACTAAAAACCCACTCCTGTTCCTTCGTTGCCTTTCGTACCAGGGCCGAGTCTTCCTTTCAGAATCAGACCCTTGGCCCCAGTAGGCTTCGACCCTGCTAAGCCTCTACAGTTGCTGACATCTCCTTGAGGCGCGCGTGGAACAGCACGCGCCGTTGACAACTTGGGCTTGGTCCGGACGTTTACCGGACGGTCGGACGGCAAGCCACCCATTGCTCGCCGTCCGCAAGCCCGCGCCTACGGTGGCTATAATCGGGAATCGAAATCGAAAAAAAATGGTGTTGTGTTTTTTAATCCAAATAATTATTATTATAGATTTTCTTAGCTGGTAAGTAAGGGTCATTAGTCTGAAATCTAGTTCGTAATATTGAGCGGGCACACTAAGCTTAGTTGGAAGGCTTAATTGAGTGGAATACTGGTAATGAGTGACCCATTTTTTTTAAGTACTAGCTTCTAAAAGCTGTTTTACTCGCGTAAAAACATATATCTATGTCAGTTAGTGATAAAGTAGCAATATAGTGGTGAAAGAATTTTCATAATCGGTCTAGTAGCTCCTTTGTTACATTATAAAAGAAAAACCGAGCAAGTGCAAGTCGTATTCGCGCGCTGAGGGTTCCGTACAAACTTGTATATGAAAACCGTTCAATTCCCGCATTGAGTTACGAAGATTTTTCCGAACCGCAAAAAAAAATAGTGTGTTTTCAGATTATTCCTTGTATTTGTGCTATGAGACCTTGCTGGGTTCTAGGTCAACAGTAAGTACCCTATGAATTTTGATTCTCTTGAGTGTGTTGAAATACCACAGACCACAGACCTGAGTAGCATAGTCGGCCTTATAATGTTCCCACTGCTGCGATTCAGGCTTCCTCTCTAGGACAGGGAATGCGCTGTAATCAACCACGCGGGCCCAGTGCGGGTTGGTGGATGTCTTGTCTTCGAATTTTTGGTTCTAGGACATGCCGATTTCCTCACGATGTTTTCCTTCACCGTTTTGAGAGCAGTGGTGATGACATAAATTACACAAAGTAATGTGCGTGGCTCGGTTTGAAACCACGACCTACACTTCATAAGTCGGGGACCTGAGTATATGGTTTTAATTTCAACTCAATACCTCCACGCGTTCCCAAGACAAAGGGTCTTGACAGACAGACAGACAGACGTACGGAACCCTAAAAACAATGATTTCGTCTTTATAATGTTCGTATAGACTCACTTCTGCCAGCGGCGTCGCTTGCGTGAAAGTATAAAATATTGCCTATATCACTAAGTAATACATATTCTACTTTTAAAAGAATTTTTAAAGTCGGTTCAGAAGTTTTTGAGTTATTCATTATAATATACAAAAATACTTCTTCCTCTTCTTCTTTTGCTTCCTACACACTATTGTCTACATTTCTTTTAATTTATCATTTCGCAGACATAAATACTCCTAGGTCATAACTATTAGGAAACACAGACTCAGGCAGGAAATTCCACTCCTAAGCTGTACGCACAATGAATGTGTTCCCAAAACGTTTTGAGCGTAAATTAAAATTATATACCATGATGAAAGCATTTTGTAATACAACTTTCATGAATGAATATGAAACGGCTTGTCATTGGATCAAAAAACAATAATTATACGCTGCAAACGTCAAAAACAAAATTGAAAATATTATCCTTCGAATCATATTCTAAAAGTGGTACCTGTATGATGTCCATTTAACCTGATCCATGGCGGAATGGGGAACTAAACTCGAAACGTACTGCATTGACATAATTATTAACATTTGCCTTGACAAGCAGCACCGCCACAAAATGTCAAGATTTATTGGGTATCCTATAATTACTATTGCCGTTTAGACAGTAATAACAGGCAGGGTGAAGTGCAAAATACTGGTATATTTTTACTGTTTTAAAATAAACTTTAATGCCATGGAATAAGGGTTAAAGCTGTAGTAATAATATGTTTTGGAAGTGACAGTTGACGAGCGATTCATATGGTCTTTTTATTTCTTTTTGGTTGGAGTGTAGAAGTTTTTTAAAGTGCATTATAAGTAATAGGGGTGTAAATATCTGCTTAACTATTTTAAAATTGCAATGAGAATGTGATTTATTTTGATGATATCTTTTTGAGGTCCCCGGGTAGTGTGAAAGCATAACCCGGGGCCCCGAGATGAAGGCAAAGAAGGAACAGGAGTGGGTTTTTAGTCAGTGAAACACTATCTCCCGCTCCGCCCAAGTGCGCGGGGAGTGATAAGATGATTTTCCCACCTAAAAAAAATCTCTTTGAGGCACGCGTGGAATACTACGCGCCCTCAATCTCGGTCATTAACGTGAGCTACCAATTGCTTTTCGTCCTCAATTTCGCAGCAAACACGTTTTTAAGCTAAAGTAAGGTTTTTCACTATAGTCTAGTTGTTAATTCAAATGCCGACTGTTTTTTGTTTTTTAATTATTCTCGTTATAATAAAGGCAGCCTAATAAAATGCCAATAGCCTGACCACAATAGCGTCAGACAGGCGTACACAGGACATGATGAGTTCTGTCTTACCCCGCCCTTTGCCATTGACGTGAACCCACTCCTATACATTGTTAATTTTATTATGATTGATATGACACATTCATACTGTAAGTAATCCTGTAGGCGTTTAAGGGATAGGCTTAACTGTAGTATACTAAGGGCGGTATTCACCAATAAAACTAATCGCGTTTTAACGTTTGACTTGCATAATCGCGTTTAGCCGCTGTCACTAGTGACACTTGTCTGTATTTTTTGTTTTATTTTTACAGGTGACACTAGTGACAGCGGCTAAACGCGATTATGCGAGCCAAACTTTAAAACGCGATT
Organism: Mythimna pallens; assembly: GCA_961205895.1. Lineage (NCBI taxonomy): Eukaryota > Metazoa > Arthropoda > Insecta > Lepidoptera > Noctuidae > Mythimna > Mythimna pallens. Next base: position 8,812,332 of record OY540849.1, on the reverse strand, counting down.
AGTTTTATTGGTGAATTCCAACCTTAAATTAAATATTAAAAGTCTGATGTCTAGCTTAGATAATTGAATGGCCTGTTGGTCTATTGGTTAGTGCCCCTGACGTCGTAGGTTCGATTCCGATTCAAGAAAAATGTTTGTATGATGAGCACGATTATTTTTTTCTGTGTCTGGGTGTAATTTATCTACACTAATATCATAAAGAGGTAAAGTTTATATTTATATTTTATGTACGCGGGCGAAGCCGCGGGCAAAAGCTTCGCCCGCATACATAAAATATAGCCTATGTCACTCAGAAATAAAGCAGCTTTCTATCGATGATAAAATTTTCGCAATCGGACCAGTACTTCTAGAGATTACCTCCTACAAACAAAAAAACAAACTAATCAAAATACGAAACGGTGTCGGGCTTGCATTCGCAACAATGGCCACCAATTTGAGCAGATTTTGTCAAAATTATGAAATAAATGTTAAAAATGTAGTTCAATTTTTTTTTAATTTCTGGTAAAAACCCACGAAAAGAGAGATACGAGACAGCTTTTACCTTATAAGAGTGAGATAACATATTTAATAGGTTTTTCAGGTATCATTTAAGCAAAAATATTTTTTAAATCATAATTTTAAATGTTAGTCTTATGTGACTCGATTCACAATTCTAGCGAATTCACAAAGTTATAAAAAGATTTTTATGGCATGCAACACATCACTAGCAAGAGGATAAACTAGAAAATTTTTGAGAAAGTTGGAAGATTCCGGTCGCTTTTGGTTTTTTTTTCTTATTTATAGACATGTAAATAGCTAAAACAAGAACAGTTTTAATTTAAGTTCAAAACTTTGCGAGTAAATTAAAAAAAAAAAACTAGATATCTAATGTCACAAATTTTAAATTTAAAGTACTCTAATACAATACATATCTAAATAAAATTAAAATTCAGAGTCTACGCCTTATATATTTTTTTAAAATTTGTATTTGAATGTTAAGTTTGGGTCTTATTTTCATAAAACAATAAAAAGTCGATGAAAAAATATCCTCAGGGCATGAGAAGTGTTTAGGGTCTGAAAGGATAGCAGATGACCCTTCCCGTCGACCATTTCAATTTGGCACACGATGCACCAGATACCCTGTTAAATAAACATATTTTTTTTTCAAACCTATTACCTTAACCGTTACCGAGGAGTAGGCTTCAGAAAGTCACTGTTTTATGGTAGGTAGTGCTCGGGCGCTAGAGCCTAAAGGGATTTGACTGGCCTGTTGGTCTAGTGGTTAGTGGCCCTGACTGCTATGCCGGAGGTCGTGGGTTCAATTCCCACCCAGGACAATGTTTGTGTGATGAACACGATCATTTGTTCTGTGTCTGGGTGTAATTTATCTATAATATGCATGTATTTAGAAATATGTAAGTATGTTTATCAGTTGTCTAGTACTCATAACACAAGCTCTGCTTAGCTTGGGACTAGACGGCGTTGTGTGATAGTTGTGAAATATTATTATTATAATTATATTATTATTATAGGCTTAGGTGTAGTATACCTACTTACATTTGACTTGTTAATCTTATCATCATCATCATTTCAACCGAAAGACGTTTACTGCTGGATATACGCCTCTTCCAATTGTCGCACAGGATCGGTCGTTGTGGAGACTCTTGGAGGAGGTCTATGTCCAACAGTGGACAACTTTCGGCTAGAAAAAAGTTGTATTAGAAGTATTCAGAGATATTCTAGCAGTGCTGAAATCAAAAATAGTTTCATGAGAGTCAAATAACAACAAGGAATAATGAGAAGCAACGGCTTTTTTTGCGAAGACCTCTCTGGGCACAGTGATAGGAAGTGTCAGACTTTTACTGTCTAAAACTGACCTGTGTGCCTTCAGTGGCCCATTGCGTTCCAAAGCCACTGTAACTTTTTCAAACATCCTGCAGAAGAACTGTCAAAATATAACTGGGACTAATGAATAATATTACTTAATAAAACCATAATAATTTCCAATAGTATTGTAATTTTTATAGTGTACAATAAACTGTTTATTGTACACTATAAAAATTAAATACTATCTGTTATGTATGTATATAGTTATAGATATGGCTGCGCCACATAGTAAGGACACCTGTTTGTCATCAGTGCAAATAATTCATTCTTTTTATTCGCACCTCCATAGCTTCCCATTCAACATTATCTATAGACTATACAAAAAACTAGGAAAGTGCGAGTCGGTCTCGCGCAATGAGGGTTTCGTAACTTACTTATGAAAACAGTTCAATACCCGAATTAAGTTATGAAGATTTTTCCGAATCGCAAAAAAAGTTTTATGTTGTGATGTAACTACAAATTTATAGTTTTCAGTTTTTTTTCCTACACTTGTGCTGAGACCTTGCTTCATGCTAAATTTCAGGATTCTAGGTCAACGGAAAGTACCATGAATTTTGATTTCCTTGAGAATGTCGAAATACACGTTTTTTGCGACATAAACGGCATATTTTATCTCGATACCTCCACGCGTTTCTGAGATGTTTTGCCCTGTCTTGACAGACTGACAGATGGATGGACAACAAAGTGATTTTATAAGGGTTCCGTTTTTCCCTTTTGAGGTACGGAACCCTAAAAAATGAGATAAAACGACAATAAAAAGGTCCATAGCAACTCACAATCTCTTTTAAAAATAACGATATTTCTGTCACTTAAAAGTGACATACCGATACGGAAATGACTTGACTATTAAAATATGAACTTCAAAGAAATGATCACTTCCCATCATGTAATGATTTTCCGGTGACGTCAGGAACAAAGATGGATTCCGGAAAGTGAACCATGATTCCTTAAAATGGGTGGTCGTTGTTCGAAAGGTTCGTACAAAAACATAAATTGTTTTTTCTGCTTGTCTGTAACGCGGACCTGCTCCGGCTCCCTATAAAAATGCCCATCTGTGGGAGGATTGCTGCGATCAAAAGATTAGAGAGAGAAAGAGAGAGAAGGTTCTCCCACAGACCTCCCACAGACTAACATTGGTCGACAGACCCGGAGCGGGTGCGGCTCCACAGTTGAGTTATAATATAAAAATCTGGTTTTTTGGTCAAGTGGTTTCAATAGGGCCAGACAGAACTCTGTCTGGCCCTATTATTATTATTATTATTATTCAACTGTCCTGTTAGATAATTGGGTTTCAGTCGGTTAAAGTGGAGCAGTGGAGGCCCAGAGGTAACGGTCCCGACTTACGAGTTGTAGAACGTGGGTTCAAACCCAGCCAGGGACATTACTTTATAATATAATAATAATATAAAATACCACAAAACAATATGACATCTGTCAACGACGATGTGACACCATCAAACAATTTATGCAATAGAAGAAAATGGAATGAAATGAATTGACGAAAATGTTGACAAGAACAGCTGCCCGACGCGCACGCCATCCACCCCCGGGCTCGCCGCTCAGTTCCGCCTCGCCGCCGCCGGTCCTCGGATCACCAATTTCACCGGCGGCTGCAGTTGCGTCGAGCTCGAGCGACGAGTATATCTCTCCGCCGACGTCGCCAACACCTGTACGTCGGCCGGGGAGAGGCCGGCCACCGAAGAGCTTAGGATCTAGGGGCCAACCGGCCCCGAGCCGGGTCCCCGCTGCCGGTGGTTGTGTGCAGCGCATGAGATGGACTCAGTCTATGAATGAGAACGTCATGCGCGCATATTACGGGTCTACAGAGGGGGGAACTAACCTCACTGCGTACCGTGTTGAGATGCTGTCTCTTTTTCAGGAACTGGAACCAACCGTCAACGTCACGACCCAAAGATTATCGGATCAGGTGCGGTTTATCCAACGAAATCACAGATTGGACGATGCCGCACTTGATAGGCTGCGCTCAGAGGTACTGAGCAATCGTATCATCTCGACTACAATACAGACACAGACTGCGGCACCACGACCTACAGATATAATTCTACCGCAGTCTAATCATGCTGATGATGAAGTAGATGATAGGGTTGTCACAGTAAGTAGCCAGTGCAACGATCGATTGAGGAGCGCACTGGAGGATGCACTCCGCGAGTACAGATCGACTCCGATCGCTCTTAGACCTCGCCTTCCCCGGTTACCTATGCACAAAAAAAATAGGGCGCTAGTGTGTGCTCTGGACTCGCTGCTTGAGAATGTGTTCGAGAGCAGCGTAAACCTCGCTGATTCGCACTCGATCCTCTATTGCGGGGCTATTGCGGCATGTCGTTTAGCCAACGTAAAACTATCAAGTTGTGACGGAGCTACTCGACCAAAGCCTGCCGCACCTGCCTGGCAATGTAGGATTGAGAGGCGTATCGATGGGGCCAGAGCGCTCATTGGTAAACTATACTGCTTCGGGGAGGGCAATACACGACCACGTGTGATGCGCTACGTGAGGCGAGCATTTTCGGGGACTGGAATCAGCCCTCGAGAATACTTATCTCGTGTCACGGAGCGCATCGACTTCCTGAAGCAGAAAGTTTGTGCATGGGCCAACCGTATTCGACGGTATAAGCGGCGAGTCGATCGGTACTCGCAGAATCGCATATTCCAGAGCGATGAGAGATGGGTATACAGAGCTTAGGAGCGACCTCAACAAAATGTGACTGACGTGACCCGCCCAGATGCTGACGCCACGAATACTTTCTGGCGCAATATCTGGTCGGTGCCCGTCTGTCACACTGAGGATGGCTGGATGCGTGAAGTCGAGCGCGTGTGCGAAGCTATACCAGAAATGGAAAAGGTAGACATTAGCCCTATAGATGTAGCCAGAGCAGTCCGTTCGTTACCGAATTGGAAGTCTCCAGGACCAGACGGACTACAAAATTTCTGGCTAAAATGGTATAGCAGCTCACACGCGCTCCTGGCATCTCAATTCCAGTCATCCTTAGATTCTGGGTCGCTACCTCAGTTTCTAACAACTGGAGTTACTCATCTGCTCCATAAGACAGGTAGTACTGCGGAACCCAAGAATTATAGACCGATAACATGCTTGTCAACGGTCTATAAACTTCTTACGTCCATTCTGAGAACGAAAATTAACAAGCATATTGATACCAACTCAATAATGTCTGCCTCTCAGAATGGATGTAGGAACGGGTCTCGCGGTACTAAGGAGCTACTCCTCATAGACATGACCATAAGCCAACAGGTTCGTCGATCTCGCAAGGATCTGTCGACATGTTGGATAGATTATAAGAAGGCTCTGTGCCACATACATGGCTCATGAGGGTGTTGGAGTTGTATAAAATAGATGCAACTCTACGCACCTTCCTTAAGTCATGTATGGGGTAATGGAACACTGTTCTTCGCTATCCAGGATGTCGATCGATTCGGAGGGACGATGAGCCTATATGGATTAAATGGGGAATATTTCAGGGCGACAGTCTGAGTCCACTTTGGTTCTGCTTAGCCCTGAATCCTCTAAGCACATTGCTAGAGGAATCAGGCTTGGGCTATCGGTTGAGAAGAGGTGGTCAGGTACTATCTCACCTTCTTTACATGGATGATCTGAAACTCATTGCCCCCAACAAGTTACTACTACTTTTTACTACGCAACTGATGGAACTACTAAAGGTAACTGAAACTTTTAGTAGTGCCATCAGGATGGAATTTGGTGTGGATAAATGTGCAGTCATGCATGTAAAGCGAGGGGAGATTATGGAATCTGAGGGAATTCAACTTTCGGAATCCATATACCTTAGATCCCTCTCTTCAACCGAAACCTATAAGTATTTGGGTATGTCGGAAGCGTTAGGCATTAACGTTGCTGACATGAAGCAATCGTTGAGGGAGCGCTTCTTTGACCGCCTGAAGAAGGTATTAAACAGCCTTCTGTCAGGTGGAAATAAGGTGCGAGCCTTCAATGGTTGGGTCATGCCGGTATTAATGTACTCTTTCGGCATACTCAAATGGACTCAGACCGAGCTAGACGCTCTGGATAGGCGGGTCCGTACACTGCTGACCGCAAACCGGATGCATCACCCACGGTCGTCTGTGATGAGACTGTACATCCCGCGGAAGTGTGGAGGTCGAGGTTTTTTAAACGCGAAGACCCTGCACAACCGCGAGGTGTGCAGCCTCAGAGAATATTTTCATAAAACCGATGTGGCTATGCACCGCGATGTGGTTGCAGTGGACAAGGGACTCACCCCGTTATCCATGGCTAAAGAGAACTGGCGCAAACCTGTGGTACTTATAACTGATGACCGCAGGGAAGTATGGAAAAGTAAGGAGCTCCACGGTCGCTTTTATCGGGCTCTACATGAGTCTGATGTAGATTTTGCAGCGTCCGTGGCCTGGCTACGTTTCAGCAACCTCTTCGGGGAAACTGAAAGTTTTATCTGTGCAATTATGGACGAAGTCATCTTGACGAATAACTACCGGAGATATATAATGAAGGACGGGACGGTTGACGTGTGTCGGGCATGCCATCGTCCGGGTGAGTCTATCAGGCATATTATCTCTGGTTGTTCTCGTCTGGCTAACGGAGAATACTTGCACAGGCATAACCAAATAGCCAGGATTATCCACCAGCAACTTGCTTTGAAATACAACCTAGTGTATTCAGAGGTACCGTATTACAGCTATGTGCCCGACCCAGTTCTCGAAAATGACCATGTCACGTTGTACTGGGATCGGTCTATCATTACTGACCGGACTATTGTAGCCAATAAGCCGGATATAGTGGTGATGGACCGATTAGCGCGCCGCGCAATGATAGTCGATGTCACCATCCCGCATGACGAGAATCTCGTGAAAGCTGAGAAAGAGAAACAAATCAAATATCTCGACTTAGCACACGAGGTTGTCGACATGTGGAATGTGGACTCGGCTATCATTGTGCCGATTGTTGTTACCGCCAATGGCCTGATTGCCAAAAGTCTAGACGACCACCTGTTGAAACTGTCGTTGCGCGGTTGGATCAAGGGCCTGATACAGAAGGCAGTACTCCTCGATACGGCTCGCATTGTGAGGAGGTTCCTGTCTCTGGAGCCCTAACCACCGGTAGCTTGGACCCTGTCCCGACACCGGCGGACTGCTATTTTTTATATTTTTAAATGGTTTTTTTTTTTATATGTGTTTTGAAAAATATTTAAAAATGTATAAAATATGTATAAAAAATAAATAAAGGAAATAATAATAGTAAATAAATGTTTTTTAAAGAAATATTTAAAAATGTAAACGATATGGATAAAAAATAAATAAATGGAATAATAGTAATAATATAATAATATTCCACAACTATCACACAACGCCATCTAGTCCCAAGCTAAGCAGAGCTTGTGTTATGGGTACTAGACAACTGATAAACATACTTATATATTTCTAAATACATACATATATAGATAAATAACACCCAGACACAGAACAAATGATCATACTCATCACACAAACATTTGTCCTGGGTGGGAATCGAACCCACGACCTCCGGCATAGCAGTCAGGGCCACTAACCACTAGACCAACAGGTCAGTCACTTTGTGTAATTTATTTACGGTGAAGGAAACCGGCATGACCAAGAATCAAAAATTTGAAGTCATATGACATATACCAATCCGTACTGGGCCCGCGTGGTAGATTAGATTCGACGAGGCCTCTGAGTCCCAGCAGTGATGAACAATATGTAGTATATAAAAGTCTTAGTCAATAAAAATCTGACACTATCTCCTGCACCGCCCAAGAGCGGGATTTATCATAAGATGATTTTCCCAACATAAAAAAACTATAGTGGTAAAATTATTAATTTATACATAAAAAAGTAATAATCATAACTATATACTAAATAAAACATTGGAAATAAACGTAGGTGTACAAAGAAATCTGGTCGATATTTCTCGGTAATGGTATGGTACCTAGTTATTTTTCACTTACGGCCAGCGTTTGAAATTGGGTAAGAATATAGGTACCAACGTATTACACTGTAACCAGCCAATTAGAAACTAAAAAATATGATAATAATCTTGCCAATACAGAAATTAAAAATCAAAATCTTGTTATTGTATTGTTGTTGTGTGTTGTTGTCTGCTTCTTGTTGTGTTGTTGTTGTTTGTTGTTGAATCAGAATTTTGTTATAGTTGGTGAAAATCAGAAAGGCAGAACGTGTATTATACTACCAAACTCTGAAATAACCTTTTACGCCAATAAATATAGAAAGAAAGAAGAAAAACACGTTTATTTAACACGCAGACAAACAATGAAGAAACCAGAATATATAAACTTAAATAAAATATACTAAATATAAAATAATACAATATTCCACAACTTTCTCACAACGCCATCTAGTCCCAAACTAAGTCGTGCTTATAGTATGAGCTATGAGTACTAGAAAGCTGATAAACATACTTATTTATTTCTAAATACAGACATATTATAGATAAATTATACCCAGACATAGAACAAATGGTCGTGGTCATCACAAAAAACATTTGTCCTGGGTGGGAATCGAACCCACGACCTCCGGCATTTAGCAGTCAGGGCAATATATAACTAAATCAACAGGCCAGTCATATTTCCCTACTCGTTGTAAGTTTCTGTTTCATACAGAAAAACCTAATCCCTATTTAGACTACCTGCATTTCAAAACTAGGTCTATAAAGTCGGCTTTGTCATATTTCCAATGACACGAGCCATTAGTCCAATGAGACATCACATGTCAACCTACATAATATGTAGATGTACATACAACATGTCACTGCAATAATTCACATCCATAAACAGTCTAATTAGTAAATTTATTTATTAAAACTTCATGCAAAACAAAAGTACAAAGGCGGACTTATTGCCTTAGGCATTCTCTACCAGTCAACCTAGGGAGTGAAGGGAAAATATGGCAGGTGCATAAAAATATAAAAGATTATTAAGAAAGTAAGGGTTCAAAAGTATGTAAAACAAGAGTTGACTCTTGTTTCTAAACTGCAGTTGCATGAATATGGCACAAAAACAAAGTAACCAAGAAGTAAGAAAGAAAAAAAAACGTTTATTTGTGTCTCACGCAAACATATAAACTAAAAATGCCTTTTCCCTCCCGGAGTCTGTGTTTCCTGATAGCTACACAACAATCTAGGGGCCTTTAAGACAAGCGTGCGCCATCGTGGGCCATATCATCGCTTACCGTCTGGTGAGATAGTGCTCAAACGCGAGCCTATCCATAATAAAAATTTAAAAAAAAATACACAATGAAAAAGAAAATTATAATCTGTGTAAGGAAAAAAGACGCCGAACTCAACGTATACTGCGATATTTAAACCAATAAATAACGCAAGTATCTCGTTAAAAAAGCTCTCATCATCATCATTTCAGCCGAAAGACATCCACTGTTGGACATAGGCCTCCCCCATGCGTCTCCACAACGACCGATCCTGTGCGTCTCGCATCCTACGCATTCCCGCGACTCTCACCAGGTCTTCGGTCCACCTTGTGGGAGGCCTTCCAACACTGCGTTTTCCGGTGCGCGGTCGTCACTCTAGAACCTTTCGGCCCCATCGACCATCCGTTCAACGAGCAATGTGCCCTGCCCACTGCCACTTTAGTTTGGCGATTCTTCGGGCTATGTCGGCGACCTTGGTTCTCCTGTGGATATCTTCATTCTTTATGCGATCACGCAAGGAAACGCTCGGCTCTAAGCGTACTGAATTCTAGAAAGTACTCAACGCATTATGGTTTTATAGTCATCACACCAGTGTCGCATTAACTTGGCGCGCCAATCAGTGGGAGCCTTTACGGATCTAAAGCTTAAACACACAGACTCACAATAACATCAATGCTCTCCTCAGCCAGCGATCCATTATATTAATTTGGATTACAGACTGGATGTACACAGTCGTGTCAGTTAATTGATAGATTATCATTTGGAAATACTGTAAATGTATGGTTGTTATAAATTATTGGTCAAATGTTAATTTACGTCAATGTTATCCCGTCTGTAGACAGATTTTTAATTGTATGTGTCACATTTTGTTATTTTGTAGGTGGCTTTTTTATTTTATTGGAGAGCAGTGGTGACCGAGTGGTAACGGCCCCGACTTACGAGTTGTAGGTCGCGGGTTCAAACCCAGCCAGGCGCATTACTTTGTGTAATTTATTTTCATCACCACTTCTTTCAAAACGGTGAAAGAAAACATCGTGAGGTAACCGGCATGTCCTAGAATCATAAATTCGAAGACATGTGACATTTACCAATCCGCACTGGGCCCGCGTGGTGGATTACGGCCCATCCCTCTCCCAGAGAGAGGAGGCCTGAGTCCCAGCAGTGGGAACATTAAAAGTTTGATTATGTTATGTATGTTATCTTTTTTATTTAGAAGGCACTGTAAAGATAACCCGGGGCCCAAAGACGAAGGCAACGAAGGAACAGGAGTGGGTTTTTAGTCAGTAAAAGTCTGACACTATTTCTCGCTCCACCCAGGAGCGAGATTTGTCATAAGGCACTTATTAGTTCTTAGAGAATCCCCGGCATATGGGATGGTAGTGGAACATCGAGTGCTGTTTAGTCCCATGGGGAACTGAATTAGGGGTTCGTAGTAGAACGAGCGCAAAAAAATTGGGGTTATTTTAACCCCCACTTTTGAATGAAGTTAATTACTCTTTATTCTGAGTAGGTGTCAAATACTTGTATCAGAATCAAAACGATAAATATGTTTTTTTGTAATTCTCAGATCACTGTTTCGATTAATAAAACTAATATTTTAAAGCCGAAAGTTTTCGAAAATATATCTGTGTATGTAAAAATTAACGAATAAATTTTATAAATATTTTTTAAATATGAAAAAAAAACCATTCCTGAAAAAACTCTTTCTGAAAAGGTTCCATATGTTTGCTGAATCTGTGTGTTTTAAAATGAATAATTATGTAGATAGCGGTTAACGAATGTTCATCATCATCATCATTTCAGCCGATAGATGTCCACTGCTGGACATAGGCCTCCTCCAAATGTTGCCACAACGAACGATCCTGTGTGTGATTCCCGTAACCTTCACCAGGTCATCGGTCCACCATGTAGGGGGCCTTCCAACACTGCGTCTTCCGGTACGCGGTCGTCACTCCAGAACCTTTCGGCCCCAACGGCCACGAATAACGAATGTTGCCTGTATCTAAACCGACTGCTTGTATAGTAATTATCCAGTATGTCACTCACAGTTAGACTACAGCACTGCCTATTTAATCACAGACTCCATAATCAATATCATCTTATCCATACCCTTTAATTAAACTCACCGATTCCAATTATTATAATACCATAATTACCCATCTTACAGTCCCCTCTTATGATACTAATTAATATAATTGATGGCAACACTCTACTCTCTCTATTGCTTTCTCTCTCTCTAACTATGTATTTTGTCCCTTTCTACCAGTACTATTTGATCCTTCTTGTGTAGCGTGTGATGTACCAAACGATACATTGCGTCTTGTTGCGAATTCCATGGTCCGTTCAGACTGGCTAGTTTGCGAATTAGCGACTGGAATGTGGCGAAAGAATTTTGTAAACGTGTATAATAATGGTTTTGGCCTTATCGTTAAGCCGGGTACAGATTGTTGTAACATAACGTGCAACGTAACATGAAAGAAAAATTACATAAGTGTGAACCGAGCACGTACCTATTCACATACTTGAAATGCTCTGTTCGTATGCATAATGTGGAAAGATTGCACGCGCGCGAGGCAGACGCGCAGTGTAGACACACTATGGGAATTCTGTTACATTGCATGATACATTGCGGCGATGTTGATGGCTAATTCTTTAATTGCGTGTTACATTGCATGTTATTTTACAACAGTCTGTACCTGGCTTTATATCCACTGTTCATCAATGTGATCTCAGTCTCATCTCTGTTGAATGTTTATTATTTGTTTAAATTATTTACTGAAAAAATATAGTTCTGACTCACTTAGATACTTAAAAATAAAGTCTAATTATTTTTTTTTAGGGTTCGTACCTCAAAAGGAAAAAAAGGAACCCTTATAGGATTACTTTATTGTCCGTCTGTCTGTCTGTCAAGACCCTTTATCTCTGGAACGTGTGGAGGTATCGAGATGAAATTAAAACCATATACTCAGGTCTGCGGTCCCTTAAAGTTGTAAAAAATCAAACTTCTAAGTTAATAAAAAAAAAAGTATATTTCGACACTCTGAAGGGAACCAAAATTAGGGTACTTCCTGTTGACCCAGAGTCCTGAAATTTGACATAAAGTAAGGTCTTATAGAACATGTATAGGAATAAATCTGAAAATAGTAAATTTCTTGCTAAGTCAAATTTTTTTACGATTCGGAAATATCTTTGAGACTCTATTCGGGAATTGAAATATTTACATATGTAAGTTTGTACGGAACCCTCTGTGCGCGAGTCCGACTCGCACTTACCCAGTTTTTTTAATTGAACAAGGGAGAGTTTAAGTCAGCAAAGTCTGACACTCTTTCTTCCTCCAACCAGAGCAGCAGAACTTATTTGATGATTTTTCACCTAAAAAAGAAAGTTTGACGAAAATAAATATATTAATATTAAAAGGTTTATTGTTCAGCCAACAATGAAAGGTTTATTGTTGAGCCAAAAATAAAAAAAATACAATAGACTGAAACCGTATCTCTTGGAACGTGATAAAGATCACACAGCGAATAGATATCATTTTCACTCGACTTAAACCTATTATTAAAATTCTATAAAGTCGTGCAAGAGATATTCAAATAGTTGTCGTTCACTTGAAAGACATGACAGGTTTTCAATCCAGTTTTGTCAATATTTATTTCTCAGAACAGTAAAAAAAATGCGCCATTAATAAAATATACAAATCAGTGGCAAAAAGATTACCATTCGATCTGTTGACTTCTCATTTAAATATGTCTAAATTAATAGTGAATTGACTGCAATAAATAAAATTTGATATTTCTTGTAACTAGTTTAAACACACCTATTTTAAGATTCATATCGATTAAGTATCGTGTCAATTATGCAAAACTTTACAATTCTATATACAGCCACAATTAACATAGACAGGAAAGTTATTTAAAAAAAAAAAACTTCGTGTGAAGTCTACTAATCATAAAACCTATTATTACGACAAAAATGTCAGTCAATCTAGTTTTAATAAAAGAGTTTTATTATTTGGAATTTACAAAACATAAAAGGAGTTTTGATTTAAAGATCTTGAATTAATAAAATGTATAGATATCAGTCATTAAGTTTTGACAATAATACTGGTAATAAAGTTGTGATTTTGCTTTTTTATTATACCTAGCATAAAAATAATTTAGAAACCTGTTATACTGGTTGTTTGAGCCTGTTTGATCTAGATGGCGCTAAGTTGGCGTTTCTATTTATATCAAATGAGAATTCCAGTTGCAACGTATTATTTTATTAAGCTTGACAACTTAAACCTTCATACACCATTGGTCGGTTTAGGAACTAAATATTGCAATGATAAAATAAATATTTATGAGGTTTTACTGAGTAGAAAGTTAGACTTTTTTATTTTAAGTACAATTGTTTATTACTATAATATACTGATTTATATAATTAATGTAAATATTTAAATAAAAAATAATATTCAACACTATTCCCAGAAAACTAATAATTAAAAACAAGATAATTACGTAATAATTAAACATTTACGTCAAACATAAATAATAATAAAATTTAATGAAACTCAGCACTCGCCCGTAATTAATTTCTTCTAAGAGCAAGTAAGGTGTCAGTTCAAACGGTCCTCGAGATGCATTGTAGGCATACCTCAGACGAATCTCGGCAATTAGGCAAATGCTTTTAACACGAATGTGAATAGGGTTGTCAGTAAGTACCTGAAATCTAGTCGCTTTCTTCTTGGGTTTGTATAGCGTCTTTCCTTGCCACAAGCAGTGTTAAATCTCAAATATACTAGGGGAGAATATGTCGCCCCCTAACATGACGCGCAACGCTAGCAAATCCAATATGTCCCATGTCACGAGAATGCATGGCAAAATATTGAGGGGGGGGGGGGCAATTTGCGGGACACTGGCCAACGTTGCAGCATAAGGTAGATTGAGTGATGCGCATCATTTTGGGGGACATGTCGTTTTAATGTGGCTTTATTGATGTGTTATCGTAAAGATTCCCCACAATTCATGTTTTGTAGATTGCTTTTAACAACTGATGCAAAATAAGTATGTTCTTTATTTGCACACATTTTTTTTTCTAATGTCCTTCTTTTCTTTAACTCTTGGTTTATTGATGCTTCTGAAATTAATGTAATATTAAATTGGAAGTTGATCGTCCTTTGTTTTTTTAAATAACAATTACTATTTTTAATGTACTTGCTATATACCATATGTATTGATTGGTAAAGAATGCTTAAGGTATTAGGTAAAGTGCAATGGTACAAATTCCGCCTTTGTACTTTTAATTGCATCAAAATTAAATAAATCATCTTCACAATATTTGGAATAGAATTAATATTTTTTTTGTTATCAGATTACTTGCCTGTTCTTTTTTCTTCAATCATCGTTTAGAGACCCTACCACGAGCTCTTAAAGCAATCCATTTTACATTCTAACTGAACTGTTAAAGGGATGGCTATATAGGGTATACAACTCCCTCTTTTACTGCTAGCAAAGGAGGAGGCCGCACGTGCACGTAGCTCACCGTCCGACCGTCCAGTAACCGTCTGGACCGAGCCCAAGTCGTCGACGGCGCGCAGTGTTCTACGCGCGCCTCAAGGAGATGTCAGCAACCGTAGGGGTCCAGCAGGGTCGAAGCCTGGGGCCAAAGGTCTGATTCTGAAAGAAAGACTCGGCCCCGGTATGAATGTCAACGGAGGAACAGGAGTGGATTTTTAGTCAGTAAAAGTCTGACACTATCTCTCGTTCCGCCCAAGAGCGGGGGATGTCATTGGATGATCTTCCCACAGAAAAAAAAATCCTCTTTCTTGCTCGCACACCTGACACTACCATGTCATGGTAAAGCCCCGGAACATATTTTTTCATGAGGCCTTAAAATTTTGCATCTTGAATGAGTGACAACACTGACAACCCTAGAACTATGCGTTTATATGTACATACCATCCATTACTCGCCGACTCCGTCGTTGCCTTCGCTTGCTTTGTATATTACACCGGCGTTATTTATACGAGTATTTAATTGTATTTGTACTGTGTGTGCACGCCCTTATGGAAGGGGATAATGGGTTGACAGAAATGGGAGGGAAAGTGAGCAAATTCTTGAGAAATGCGATACATGGTAATTTTAAAAGAATTTCCTGAGATGAATACGGTAATCGAATTATTTTTATCAGTATTTATTGCTAGTGAACGCATTGCAGAACAGATGGCCGTTGGGGCCGAAAGGTTCTGGTGTGGCGCCCGTGTACCGGTTGACGCAGCGTTGGAAGACCTCCGACAAGGTGGGTCGATGATGGTGAGGGTCGCGGGAATCCGTTGAATGCGAGACGTACCAGGGCGGTTTGTAGTGGTGACACTTGAGGAGGCCTATGTCCAACAGTGGACGTCTTTCGGCTGAAATGATGATGATGGTGATGACTAATATCTACAATTGTCGTGTGTTATCGAATAAAATGGTTATTTTGATCAATAATAATCATAAAGACTGACATAACAGTTAGTGCGTAAAGCGTAATAATAATAACCGGTGATAAGATACAAAAAAAAACCTATTTTATTTTATCAAAAGTAAACCCGTTTTTCAGATAGGTACCTAAGTATATTAAAAATACATTATTTAAAGAAAATTAAACGAAGTGTTACAAAAATATGCAAAATTTCAATGTCGATAAAAAATATCGACCATCGCGTTCGACTCCCTAATTGCATGCGTGTATTGAATGATCCCAAATAACGAGTATTTACAAGTGCATGCTCCGCCCATTCTATATATGTGTGCTATTAGAAATTGATTTAGTGTAGCTACTTTCTTCTTAGTGTGCGTTTGCAAATTTTAGTGTGTGTCGTAAACACACTATTTGTCAATGTTGTGATTATTTTGGTGGGAGGTAAGTGGTATCACTAGAACTCCTTACTATTCCGCAATGAAGACCTATCTCCGGATATCTAAGGTAGGATCGATCGAAGTAACGATGCTTGAAGGCCAATTACTGACAAAAATAATGATGATAATTCTACAAATCAAACTGTATGCATCGAACATAATATGACTGGTATTGTGGAAGTCGGTTCATTAGAACCGTTATCCATCACGTACATTTGAGTTCTCAATCGATAACTTTTTATGACATCCTCGTTAAAAGAAGATGGCTTCCTAATAATAATTAAAAATTATACAAACCGGCATGTAATCCAGAAGTTGTACTGTTTCATGTTTGATTTGTATATTAATTAATCAGAGTAGGGTGTGTGCTGAGTGCTAAAGCGGTAGCGGTTATGAAAATCGCTCCTATATGTCATGTTCTGTCCCCCTAGCCAAGTTACGACCGTTTCGTTTCGATCCTCTTGCATCGAACGCCTCGAGTAGGCCACGCCTCCAAAGATTCAAAGATTCAAAAGCATTTATTTCAAATAAACCATTTACAGGCACTTTTGAAATGTCAAGAAGTCTGTCAGTCAGAAAAAAAAATGATGATAATTGCACATTCCAAAGCGTAGATCTCTATGGAGAAGAATGTGCAAGAAACTCTATGGACACTCTTTTCAATCATGTTTTGTAATTACAAATATCTCTGTTACATGTTTCTTGTCGTTATCATGTGAGAACAATGTAAATACAGTAAAAATAAAAACTAAATATAGATATTAAAATAGCAACTGGCAGCTAAGAGATGACCAGTATCAACTGACAGCGCCCGTTCACGAACATGACGCTAATATTAGCACCACTCAGCTCAACCATTTTGAAGGGAACGAATGATCCAACACATGCGCCACCATCAGTGAGACATTTAAGTGAGCATTACAAACTCTCAACTGCCGTGGTCATTTATGTCAAACAAGTCCAATAGTTACATAAAAAACCATAAAATAGCTCCATGGTACTCACATTTACAAACTTTGAAAATAAATGCTTCCACATTATACAATACTTATAATATTTTAAAATTCCCAAAAAAAAAAGCATTAAAAAATAATAATAATTATTTCCAAACTATTCAATTTGTACACCTCGGTGGTAGAGGAGCTGGACCAGCATTGAGCCAAGCATTTTTATCTTGAATATAATCCTCCAACTTATAATATGCTTGCCTGCATAGTGTGCGTTTAATACAAGATTTAAATTTCGTTTCATTGAGTTCTAATATTTGTGGAGGTATTTTATTATAACATTTCAAACAGTACCCCATGAAAGAAGAGGCCACTTTAGCCAGTCTGAAACCTGATTGAACTCCGATTCCTTTGTTCTAACGACATCTCAACGCTCAGTCATGTGCTCAGAGCAAAGGAATCGGAGGTGTGGGTTACTCGAGGCGTTCGACGAAAAGAATCGAAACGAAACGGTCGAAACTTGGCTAGGAGGGCTGGTATTTGAAATGATTTTCGGCAGCGCATGTTTTGTGTTTATATTTTGTAATGTAGCGATTGTTTGAATACAGTTATTCATTTGTTGTAAGTGAAAACTTGTAATTGATCTTAAGCTTTATTTAATAAATAGGTATACATGTATTTAATAGCAGCAAGTTTTCCAAATAAAATAAAACAAATTTATAAACAGAGGATCTTTTAAAATATCAATCTCAGGTTCAGGATTTTTAAATTTGGGTTAGTTTATTATAATATTCTAGTTAGTGATTCGTTTTCCTAACTAAAAGGCGCAGGTCACTTGTCTTAAATTCTTCTCTCTCATATTCTATTAACTAAAATGTAAGGAATGTGAGCAATAATAAGAAAGGAGTCAGTGATAGCGTGACGTTGACAATACGGCAGGTTAAAAGAAAACGTATTGCGTCGACACCTAGTACAAAACAAGGGACATTTTCTGAAGGATAACGATTCTACATCAGTAGTGCTTACTTGCATAGTTGGTTTAGTGTTTGTCAAGCGGGTTCAATGCCTACTGATTCGGGCATAGTTTTATTAGAAATTTCTCAGTAACAGCCTAGAGTATAGAAATAGGCTCTTAATAAACTAGTGCGCCTCACCATCAATGTTTGCATCACTGCTTGCCATCAGGTGGGATCACAGTCAAGCACTGGTTTATAACAAATTTAAAAAAAAATAACTCCCCGTGCTTCGGAAAGCACGGAGAGCCGTTTGTCCTGAGTCTGATCTCTACCCAGTTGATTGCTATTCCATCAGACTATGAGAGTAAAGGATCAGAGACTGTGTCTGTGTTTCCGTACACGCTTGTGCACTATAATACTTCTTCATACTTGGCTAATCTTCGTTGAGATTGGCCACGGTGGCTAAATTTTCTTGACTTAATATCTTATATCCCCTAGCTGGGCCAGAAGGCGTCCAAAGAAGTAACCCATCGCGACCGGTCTTGAGCTTTCCGCTTCTCCTAGCTCCATGTCAATCCAATGGCCACCGCTTCTGCCAGCACGGAGCGTCGCATGGTTTGCCGGGGACGGCCACGCTTCTTTTCCAGTAGTTCTTACCTACTTCAATCATCATCATCATCATCTTCCTGCCCTTGTCCCGTGTTATTTGGGGTCGGCGCAACATGTTTTTTTCTTCCATTCTGCCCTGCCAAACCTACCTACCTACAACCACCACCTGCTTACCTACTTCAAATAATTGATAAAATGTCTCAGGATACCGTTTTCTTTTCCCCGTTGACCGCTCCGCTTATGAACAAATCCTGACCCTAAAATCTTGAAGATCGTAAAAATGGTACATAAATTCTAACCGGTCGGCTTACCAATTAGTTTTAATTACCAAAGAGTGTTGTAGCTTTATCAATAAGTAGGAATCACTGTATCAGGTTACCATTCAAATGCCCGATGCACAGTGGAAAAGGTCCCGGACAAAAAATCACGTTTAAAAAAAAGATGAAATCAGGTCAAAACTCAAATTCCATACACGTAGTAACACACACATACACGTAGGCTAAAGATTCTAGATAAAATTATTTTTTTTCCATGCAAACTGGCTTGAGATTTAATATAGTTGGTCAAAATAACATCTTTTGTATTTAAAATACATTTTATAGGAAGTTTTAATTGTCGATTGATACGTATGTAAATGAAGTTACTGTATTTTGTGTAATCTTTTTAGTTTTGTAAGTAACGGAATATAGTTCAGTTTAGTACTTACTTACCACTGGTTAAGTGATTGAAGAAATGTTGATAAATAATCGTCTTAGAACATTATTTCAAAATTATTTCATCAGTACATAAATAAATAAGTCATATTATATATTTTATTCTTAGGGTTCCGTACCTCAAAAGAAAAAAACGGAACCCTTATAGGATCATTATTTTATTGTCCATCTGTGTCTCTCTCTCGGTCTGTCTGTCAAGACCCTTTATCTCGGGAACGCGTGGAAGTATTGAGTTGAAATTAAAACCATATACTCAAGTCTACGGTCCCTTGAAGCTGTGAAAAAATCAAACTTCTGAGTTAACGAAAACAAAAGATGCGGCCGTATAAGTTGCAAAAAATATGCATTTCGATACTCTTAAAATTCATAGTGTACTTCACGTTGTCCCAGAGTACTGAAATTTGACATGAAGCAAGGGCTTATAGCACATGTATAGGAATACATCTGAAAACAGTAAATTTGTAATTACACAAAAAAAAACCTTTATTTGCGATCGAAAGACAAAAAGACATGAAGGCCAAAGCTGTTCCATCATCGCACCACAAGATATGCCACAGGTGCATATGAACATATATCACCCATACAAAAAAAATTGGTGATATTTTCATGGAATATTGAGATATTTTCATTTTATGTAGGTACAGTTAGGAGTTGAATACCTTGCTGGAGTGTTTGTTATATGATGACTACAACCTAGGGGTCTCTAAGTCAAGAGTGAATGTTGAGGATTACTTCTAGGTAAACGTGCTCCAGTGCTCCATTATCGTCGACCACGTCATCATCGCTTACCATCAGGTGAGATAGTTGTCAAACGCGAGCCTTCTTTTTTTTTTTAAGGTGGGAAATCATCCAGATGACTTCTCCGCGCTCTGGGTGGAGCGAGAGAGCGTGTCAGACTTTACTGACTAAAACCACACCTGTATCCTTCAATTACCCTTTGCGGTCTAGGACTACGGGTTTCCCTTTCAGAAATTTTCCGCGGTCCTAGCTAGCGGGCATCGGCCCTGCTGGGCCCCTACGGTTTGCTGACATCTCTTTGAGGAGCGCGAGGATCACAACGCGCTGCTGATGACTGGGTTCGGTTAATTACCGAACAGCCGGACGGCGGGCTACCCAGTGCTCGACGTCCGCAAGCCCGCGTCTACCGTGGCTGGTAGTCGGGGTCGGAATTACGTCGGCTAGGGCGTGAGGACCTTCGTTCCCTCACGCGCGCAGCCTCCTCCTTTGCTAGCATTATTGCTTCGCAGAAGGAGGCGATCGCCTGCCATTCCTCCTCGCTCCGCCCAAGCGGGGCATAGTTGTCAAACGCGAGCCTGGTGGAATTATTAATAATTTCTAATAGAAACGAAACGTAGAAACGGGATTTTTCAGTTTATAGTACAGAACCCGTCATACACGAGCCTAACTCGCACTTAGCCGGTTTTTTTTTTTTTTATAAACATTGAATCTTGCGCAAAAAATCAGTTATCTCGACTGTCAAAGTGTCAAATATTTAGCGCTCTAAAATTATTGGTAGGTTAATCGATTCATAACGTTACTACGTTTGACTGGCCTGTTGGTCTAGTGGTTAGTGGCCCTGACTGCTATGCCGGAGGTCGTGGGTTCGATTCCCACCCAGGACAAATGTTTGTGTGATGAGCACGATCATTTGTTCTGTGTCTGGGTGTAATTTATCTATAATATGTATGTATTTAGAAATATATAAGTATGTTTATCAGTTGTCTAGTACCCATAACACAAGCTCTGCTTAGCTTGGGACTAGACGGCGTTGTGTGATAGTTGTGGAATATTATATTATTATTGGAATATTATAAATAACATTCTTTCAAACGGCCCTAAGTTTATTTCTGTGCTTGCATTTTAAACAGACATATGGAAACAGCTGAATGAACTAAATCAAATAAGTCGTCTCGTTTATTAATACCACGCACACTGCTACAAATACGGGCAATTTGTAGCCAAAAATAAAAATAAACTTTATTATTACGCCAGTCAACTAGCCATCAGTGTCGCCGAATGCAATGAAACGAAGCATCACAAAACCTACGAAACATACCTCATAAAGTGTAGTTCTGAGTACAAAATTAAATGCTTAACAAAATACTATCTAAAGAGATACACAACTAAATAAAACAATACAAATATTCAGTTTTCCTTTGTTTAGACATAGAAATAAATTCGACTTTACACCGTGCAAATACAGATCAGAATATCTTACGATTGCGACGCTAATTCCATTTTAGAACATATTCCCGAAATTATAAAGTAAGTTTTCGTTTGCATTACACTGTGGTGCATTCTGTCGAGACTTGTGGAAAAAAAAGGAGCGATGCACTGCGGACAAATTTAGCGGGAGACGTCGAAAAGCGTGCAAAAAGTGTAGCTCAGACGTTTGCACCCCTTTTTCAAGGTAAATTTCCCGAGCACATCAGGAATTAAAATAGGTATGAAGGTATTTTTTCGCGAGTATTTTTCTGGGAATGTATTTATTTTTGGCGAAATGTGGAAGTGGGGCAGTACTGTGCGTTTTCGTAATTATTGTGCTGGAAAATGTTGTTAAATGAATGAAGTATGGGTTGCAGTTTACTGAAATTTAAAAATGAGTCAGAATACCTAAATGAGAATTTGAATTGAAACTGGATGGTCTAGCTTTACTATCTTATTATTTGCTTTTATCACATGGTTCTTTTTTTGGATTCAGGTGAAGTGAAACAGGGGTCAAAAGCGTGCCTTTAAAAGATAAATAAATGACATTTATTTTGAAAATAGGTTAAAACACACTTTTACACGACTATTTTTTTCGTCATTTTAAACTAAATGAGGCCGGTGTTTCCTAGCTGAGAAGAAACACCGAAACAAACTCAGGGGCATATAATAAAAAAAAGTTATCTTAACACGCTGTCATACTTCTTTACTAGAATCATTTAGTAATAATGCAAGTGAGTTTTTCAGAGACAGAAACATTGGCCGGTAACTTTATTATTTATTTAAACTTCATGTACAATAGTAGTAGAGCAGTGGTGGCCGAGTAGGCGCATTACTTTGTGTAATTTATTTCATCACCCACCACTGCTCTCAAAACGGTGAAGGAAAACATCGTGAGGAAACCGGCATGTCCTAGAACCAAAAATTCGAAGACATGTGACATTCACCAACCCGCACTGGGCCCGCGTGGTGGACTATGACCCATCCCTTCTCCTGGAGAAGAGGCCTGAGTCCCAGCAGTGGGAACATTAAAAGCCTGATTAGGCATGTACAATAGTGGTCAACAAGGCATTTTCTATGACTTAACCTCTGGGTTAATGATTGGAAAATGATTTTGGCGATAAAAAATGATCGAATGAGCCGTTTTATACAAGTATTTATCCAACGTTTAGTCATATAAAATAATAGAGAATTTAAAGCCCTTTGTAGCATAATTTTAATTATGAATCCACCGGCATTTGCTTCATGTTAAAAAGATGTAAAGCTGTATCTAATTATGCTGACTGCAACAATGTTGCGTAAGAGAAAGCTAACCGTTATTCCACACAGCATACTATTCTACATTTAATTTCTTATTTGTACTTTTTTTTTAAATTACGTAGCACACACTTTTTAAATTACATTACTCCTGTTATTCATTTTAGATCATGTCTGTTTTATAATTGTTTTGAAAGTACATGCCTCAAAGATCCTTATTCGCTTTAGCACCATTTTTTTTAAGCATTTTACTATCTATTCCTTATTTTAAGTTTCTGTTCAGCAACTAGAAGATATGACTCCTTCCGCTCTGGATGGAGCGAGAGATAATGTCAGATTTGTACTGGTTATGACCCATCAGTGTCCTATTTAGATGTCCTTTGCGTGGCGTGGGCTTGCGGACGGCGAGAAATGGGTACCTTGCCGTCCGTCCGGACGAAGCTTGAGTCGTCGACGGCGCGTAGTGTTTCACGCGCGCCTCAAGGAGATGCCAGCAAAACCGTAGAGGCCCAGCAGGGGCGAAGCCTACTGGGGCCATGGGTTCACTTCTGAAAGGAAAACCCGGCGTCCTGGAACGCAGGACAAAGAAGGAACATAGGAGTGGGTTTTAGTCAGCAAAAGTCAGTCACGCCCCTTCTGTTCTATCCTGCTCCGCCCTAGAGCACGAGAAGTCATTGAATGATTTACCGCATAAAAACAATGTCGAAACAAAATGCACCGGTTTGGGCTTAATCTTAACCGGACGTCGAGCTACTTATTGCTCGCCTTCTGCAAGTCGCCCTGAGAATCGCCCTGCGTTTCTCGTGCCCTATACTTTAAGTTATTCTCCTGAAAGTAGTGGAATTCCTTGCCAGAGTTTGTGTTTCCTGTTGGCTACAACCCGGGAATCTTTAAGTCAAGAGTGAATAGGTTACTTCTAGGTAAGCGCACTCCATCGTCGCCAACATCGTCGTTTTTCATAGCGATCAAACGTGAACCTATCAATAAAAAAAAAACTCGTCTTTTTTTGTTTCAAGTGAGTCAGTGGTCTAGGTATATTCCCAAGTACTACACTATTGAAAAAAATTCGTATTACAGAAATCAGAAACTTTATTCCAATTATACCAATAACAGGCACATTTGAATTGTCGATGTCGTTCAGTCAAAACAAAAAAAAAAGTGAAGCCAAGTTGCGAAAAGCGCATACAAAGCGCAGATCTCTATGGAAAAGAAAGTGCAAGAAACTCCATGGACACTCTTTTTAATTATATTTTAATAAATAGCTTATAGCATAGTCAGCCTTATAATGTTCCCACTGCTGGGACTCAGGCCTCCTCTTTAGGAGAGGGAATGGGCCGTAAACCACCATGCGGGCCCAGTGCGGGTTGGTGGATGTCTTATGTCTTCGAATTTTTGGTTCTAGGACATGCCGGTTTCCTCACGATGTTTTCCTTCACCGTTTCGAGAGCAGTGGTAATGAAATAAATTACACAAAGTAATGCGCCTGGCTGGGTTTGAACCCGCAACCTACAACTTGTAAGTCGGGGCTGCTACCACTCGGCCACCACTGGTCTCAGTCGGGGCCGCTACCACTCGGCCACCACTTTTATTAAATAAACCATAATAAATCACTTTCCTATTGCACACGAATTTCAGTCCACCATCCCGCCATATTGATTAGTCATGCGATTGTTTTTGTAACTGAAGTTGCTAATTTTATACGTTTATTTATCCATCAGCATCGGCACAGGATGCTTTTTGGGAAAACAAATAAACAAAACATCTGTACTAGTGGAGCATGTGGGTTCGTTTGCAGATTTAAATTAATTTATTAGTGAAATATCAATAAAAATGTTTTTTTTTTTCTGAGTACAAGGCTTATTATTAATACTTAGTATGTATGTATGTGTGGAATGATAATTAAAAAAAATAAATAAAAAAAGTTCAGATTGTTTTGTTACTTTGTAACTAAATAACACGATCAACAACGTACCTTGTTGATCAAAGATATCTATGAAAAAAAAAAACAATTTGTACGGAGAAGCACATAGCACTGATAAAAATTTCTAATTAAACAAATTCAGATAAATAAGTCTACATTCTTTGTTTCTTTCACGATAAAAGCTTCCGCAGACAAGTTCCAGAAGTTGTTGCGCCGACCCTACATAACACGGGAATGATGATGATGATGTTGATGATGATACAAGTTCCAGAAGTAACCTATTCATTTTTGACTTAAAGACCTCTAGGTGCTATCATTAAACGCAGCCTCCGGCAGGAAATTCCACTCCTTAGCTGTACGCATACTGAATGTGATTCCAAAACAAAAATTTCTATTAAAAGTGTCGTCGCTTTCTGCGAAGACCTTGAATCAGTTTGTCTGTCGTGGCCAGATCTTAGAATTGATCACTTAATGATATGGCCAACTAAAACTGGCCAGTTCGTTTAAACGTTACCATTTGATGATATGTCAATCCTTATTTGGCCATATCATTGATGTAGGATTTCAAAGATAATAAAAGTTCTAAAGAAAGCAGGCCATACGAAGATTGAAATATCATCAGACTTTAACGTTTAAAACGGTCTGGCCAGTTATACTTGGCCGTATCAGTTATACTTGGTAAGTGATCAATTTCTAAGATCTGGCCACGACATAAACCAATCAAGAATTGAAAAAATCTCATTCGACAAAACCAATTATTAAAATTTGATCAAAACATACACTCAGACCGCGTTTTTTCTTTTATTATAATAATACTCCAGACTCCTAAATCACGAAAATTATTGTACAAGGGGATTACTTACCGATTCCTAAAGAGTTAGATATGGCTTAAAACAAACAAATATTTCTAAAATATACGAAATCAGATTCTAAAATAATGTGTTTGTAGGCCAGCGGTCATTCGCTGTGATTTATTTGTTCAGAACAAAGGATTTATCCGATAACTCTAGCTTAGGTATGTTATGTTAAGCATTTTGTGGAAAAAATTGAGAATTCCAATATTAATATTCTTCAGAGTGTAGGTCTTTTTTAAGATGAAAACTAGTGCTCGACTGCGATCCCACCTGATGGTAAGCAGTGATGCAATCGTTGATGGTGAAGCGCACTAGTTTATTAAGCCTATTCAATAAGCCTTGAAGACACCTAAATTATAATCGGACAGGAAGATCGCAGCAGGCAAATTTTTCCTTCGTTCTTCATCAAATGTTAACGTTTAAACGATCTGGGCAGTTTTAGTTGGCCATACTATGAAGTGATCAATTCTAAGATTTGGCCACGACAGACACATTGATTCAAGCTCTTCGCAGAAACCGACGACTGTTTCAATATAATTTTTTTTTTTGGAAACACATTCAGTAACAAATAGACACACACACATTCATTAATTAATTTCATAGGAAATTTACTTTAAAAATACGTAGAAATTTAAATAGGTATGGGAGTTAGTTTTATTTTATCTTGTGTACATATGTTAGTTTACACATTTGTAAATGCATTCAAGATACATGACTCATTTCTAGTGTACGTTTATCTATAAATTGAGAAACTAACTGGACTGGCCTGTTGGTCTAGTGGTTAGTGGCCCTGACTGCTATGCCGGAGGTCGTGGGTTCGATTCCCACCCAAGACAAATGTTTGTGTGATGAGCACGATCATTTGTGCTTTGTCTGGGTGTAATTTATCTGTATATGTATGTATTTAGAAATATATAAGTATGACTGTTTATCAGTTGTCTAGTACCCATAATTGTGTTATGGGTACTAGGCTCTGCTTAGCTTGGGATTAGACGACGTTGTGTGATAGTTGTGGAATATTATTATTATTATTAAATGACTGACATGTCAAAGCACAGCTGAAACTACAGGGATATTAGAAGTATAGAATTTTGCACAAGGTTTCCTTTTATGATATAGTCCGAGCACTAAAAGAGAATTTTTCAAGTCACCCAATGGGGATGAAACTGAGGTCTATTTGTTAGGAGAAATCTACTTTCGCACAGGTGAGAAGAAGCTAGATTAGGTAGAAGCAAATTTTTTTTTCCGACCGACATAGCACGAAAGATCGCCAAACTTAAGTGGCACTGGGCAGTTCACATTGCTCGCAGAACGGATGGTCGTTGGGGCCGAAAAGTTCTGAAATGGCGACCACGTACCGGAAGACGTAGCGTTGGAAGGCCTCCTACAAGGTGGACCGATGACTCGGTAACGGTTGCGGGAGTCCGATGGATGCGAGACGCATAGGACCGTTCAATGTGGTGACACTTGGGGGAGGCTTATGTCCAGCAGTGGATATTTTTCGGCTGAAATGGTGAATAACGATGATGAATTTTTTTAGATTAACTTTGACTTAAAAAGACTTGTCAATATTGACTATTTTTACCTTAAAATTATTGTTCAAAATTATAAACAGTATTTTCCAATTACCAAGTCTACCTTTTGATGTATCAAAAATAAGTGAAACGGAATTTTTAATCGCTAATAATTATTTCAAGAGGATTGTGTTGTTCTGACGAAAGCGATTAATTATTCTAAATATTCTCCATGCTAATATGAGGTTTAAAACTAGAAGCATAAAAATCAAAATCCTTTGTACTCTCTGCATATTTTTAGCTAATTAGGAACACTAGTTGAAAAGTAAAAGAAATGTTGAAACAATTGACTGTAATTTTAAAATTAGAATAGAATAGAAGTGGTCTCTGTCACGTGTAGTAAAAGATTTATTGGTTGGAAAGAGACAGAAATAGATAATTGTTTTTGATTGGACTGTAAAATTTATCACTATTACAGTCGAAAGATGTCCACAGTTGGACATAAGTTTGCCCAAGTCGTCAACGGCGCGTACTCCCACGCGCGCCTCAAGGAGATGTCAGCAACCGTAGGGGCCCAGCAGTATCGAAGCCTACTGGGGCCAAAGGTCATGCGAAAAAGATCCCCGGGGCCCTGACAAAAATAGCAAAAAAGGATCAGGAGTGGGTTTTTAGTCAGTAAAAGTCCGACACTAACTCCCGCCTCGCCCAAGAGCGGGGGATGTAATTAGATGATCTTCACACCCGAAAAAAAAAAACTGCACCTATTTTTGCATCTTCCGGTACACCGAAGCCACTTCAGAACCTTTAGGCCCCATCAGCCATTTGTTCAGCGAACAATGTGCTTTGCCCGCTAGCACTTGTGTTAGGCGATTCTTCGGATTTTGTCGGTAACCTTGTAAAATTATACATATATATATGATCTTCTTTAAGATTATTCTAAATGTAGGATAATGTTTTGAAAATAAAACAAATTGAATTTTTCCCCATAGAATAAGCTCAGGCAGGCCTGTCGCCATGACGGCGTCGACGCTTGGACTTTGTCCAACTGTAGACTTTTTCAGCTGAAATGATTATTATGAATCACATTCCTATTTCATCATCATTTTCTTGGATACTAAACGTAATTGTTGTGTGTTTACAATCAGCCTTATAATCTTTCCATTACTGGGCGTCCTATCTAGGAGTAGAAATGGGCCGTAATCCACCACACGAGCTCAGTGTGGGTTTATGGACATCATATGTCTTTAATTTTTAGTTTGTTTCTTTTTTCTTTTTAGCATTTTCCCTCAATTTCTAAGGGTCTTAGCACCATACCTATCCCAAGTCATCGACAGCGCATAGTGTTCTATTCAAAGAGATGTCAGCAAACCGTAGGGGCCTAGCAGGGCCGATACTAGCTAGGGCCGCGCGGATTTTCTGAAAAGAAAATTCCGTGATCTTGGGACGCAAAGGGCAACTGAAGCACACAGGTGTGGTTTTAGTCAGTAAAAGTTCGACACGCCTTCCTGTCCGCCCGTACTCATTAGATGATTTCTCACTTTACAAAAAAAAAATCACAAGTTGTAGACGTACAAATAAATAAATAAAATATTTACAAAGCTGATCCTATTTTCCATTTCAGGAATGATTCTCTTTTGATTTCTGTACAATGGATTCTAAAGTCGAATCTCTTTTATACCTAAACCATTTCATACGTCTCAAAATCTATGTTTCGTGCTCCACTTTAGTGATATCAAACACGCTTTACCCAACTCTGTGTGCGCTATGGGCTGCCCACGCGCATCTAAGAGCCGATGATTAATTTGTAAGAAATAGTGCGAAGCGTAAACTGTGAGAATTACGTAAGACGGCCAGGTAAGATTGTGAAACTATTTAGATTCTGGAGTTGTATCGGCTGTTTCTTCAAGCCAAAAAAAGCGGCCTCAATACTGAACGGACATTGTGGTCGCTCCAACAGCATTCTGCATGTTGTGATCGGAAGGCAAAAAAAAAACGAACTACGTTTGACGACGAAAGTTCCAGAATTATATAGTAGATAAAATTTTGACTTAAGATGCAACTCGACTTACATTTTCACTGTTTTTCATACAACCGCTCTTACGCGATTATGGCGTTATCACATAATTTTGGAAACACAGTATCTCGTGGATATTATCTAGGCTTTTATTGAAATCAATTTATAAATTTGTGTAGAGCTAATTCAGTAAAGACCTCTGAAAATCTACTAGTTTGCATGAATTTGACACTTCATAATTTACTCAAAAATTTAAAAAAAAGTATAACAACAGAATCCTTGCAAATTTAATCAAGATTCTGAATGACGATACTTAAAAAAAAAAAACTTTTAAGGGTTTAAAAAAACACGTATTTCCTGGAACAAATTTTGTAAAATAGTTGAGTAAATCACGGAATTACCGAATGCTAACAGAGTTTTCAGGCGTTATCACTCTTTTTTAGCGTTGCCTATCCGTCGACATCGCGTTGGATTGCGTTAGATGAAGTAACATGCTTTTAAACCATGCTCAATGTTGACGAGAGGCGAGTGAAAAAGGGCCCTCTTAATCCAAGGTTACCAAAATAGCTCGAAGAATTGCCAAACTTAAGTGTGAGTGGGCAGGGCCTATTGCTCGCAGAACAGATGGTCGATGGGCTGAAATGTTCTGGAGTGGCGACTTCTTATCGGAAAACGCAGCATTGGAAGGCATCCTATAGGTGGACTATTAGACCTGGTGAATGTCGCGGGAATACGTTGAATGCGAGACTCACAGGACCAGTTGTTGTGGCGACACTTGAGGCAGACTCATGTCCAATAATGGAAGTCTTTCGGCTGAAATGATGATGCTAATGTATTTATTATACAAGTATTATACAATCAAGATTTTAGGATCTATATTTAGCTAAAAGCTTTTTTTCAAGAGATGTTGAACAGTATTACTCATGTCTATTTATTCCTTTCTATACAGTTCTCACATACAAAGTTCATGGTCTTTATCAACAGATGTCGTATTGAACCCCGCATCTCAGTATTTTCACACATTCTGATTCTGAACTTCCTGTGGCCATCTTTGTCCTATGGCGCTGTGGACGTCCGCATGCGAACGGAAGCAAAAACCACATGTGAAGAATATGCGACACCAAGCTATGAATTACTAACTAATACGCACGTACTCTTCAATAACTAAACGCTTTTGACTACAAAAGCGTTTAGTTATTGAAGAGTACATGCTAACAAATATATTAACATATCACGTACTTAATGTAATAGACACACATCCTGAAAGTAGTAAGTTCAGTATCGGCCACTGAATCGTTTTCAGCTTTTTTTAAGGCAAGCGGCACTCATTTTTGTATTATTTCCATTCTTGCGGTATGGGGCGTTTAAAAACGCGAGTAACGGGGGTAAGAACTCGTTTAGAAACAACCATTATGATTATTATAAATTGTAGGCAAGCGTGCTCCACCGTCGACTACATCGTCGCTTTTCATCAGGTGGGACAGTGGGCAAGCGCGAACCTACCATATCATCATCATCGCATCATCTTCAGCCTACCATATAAAGAAGAAAAAAAAAACTGGGCAAATGCGACACAGAGGGTTCCGTACAAACTTACCTGTGTAAATAGTTAAATACCCGAATAGAGTCTTGAAGATTTTTCGAATCGCTAAAAAAGTTTTTTTTTGCGGCTGAATACCCGTATTTTACATGAAGCGCCTACCTATCACACCTGCACAACCCAGTTACTGGGCTCAAACTCAATACTCCTTGGATTGACTAATGGTCAGACTTTCTGGCATTTACGAATGGCAACCAGGACTAACGGCTTTATGTGATTTCCGGGGCACGAGATATCAGCAGATAAACTTAGAAAGGTCCATATCAACTGAAAATTCACATTGGTGCTTGTACGGTTTCGAATCCGAAACTTATGTATGAAAGAAAAGAACCACTGGACCATTACAACACTTTGAAAAAACAACACATAAGAAAAATAAATGAAAAAAAAATATTGCATGAGAAAATACAACTTATATTTTTTAAAATAACGAACATTCTTTCCCTAATTTTAAATAATAGATCATTAAACTTTGAAGAATATTTTATTATACCCAATAATAGATTTACAATAAACCAAACATTTGCATACCATCTGGTAAAGGCCAATGTCCACGACACCAAAATAAATCTAATTATAACCGTGAATAATTGAATGTGCTAACAATTGGTTAAGATCGCCACGTGGGTTATAACTATCGTGACTCAATGGGAACTAAATATTATCAGCCATATGGACTGTTTTGACAGACATTGCAAAATAAATTATGACTATGACGCTAGACGTTTTTCATTAGTCGTTTCAGGTTTGTACTTGTTTTATTTGAACTGAAAGTAAATTAAAATAGGTATTGCGTAATGCGTATGAAGAGCAGTGTAGGCTCAGTAGTATTAGACAACCTTTAGATAAATGTTCGTTGTCCTTTTCTTAATTTGTGAAATCATGTAATGACTTCTCCCGCCCTAGGATGGGGCGAGAGGGCGTGTCAGACTTGTACTGACTAAAACCATACCTATGTTTTTTAGTTACTTTTGGCATTGTAGGACAACAGGTATCTCTTTCATACTTAGCTTGCGGTGTACTGCTAACAAATTAATCAAACACTATAGATAAGCAATCATCATCATCATTTCAGCCGAAAGACGTCCACTGTTGGACATAGGCCTCCCCAAGCGTCTCCGCAACGACCATCCTGTGCGTCTCGCATCCAACGCACACCCGCGACTCTCACCAGGTCGTCGGTCCACTTTGTGGGAGGCCTTCCAACGCTGCGTTCTCCGGTGCGTGGTCGCCACTCTAGAACCTATGACCATTCGTTCCATGAGCAATGTGCCCTGCCCACTGCTACTTGAGTTTAGCGATTCTTCGGGCTATATCGGCGACTTTGGTTCTCCTGCGGGATATCCGCAGGAGAACCAAGGTCGCCGTCATTCATAATAAACAATAAGCATATATATATAAAATAATTACATACCTATATAAATCACAATACATAACTTTGCAATCATTTATTCTTATTTTTCAGTAATTATCATATACGTTTACAATTAGGTATGTATAATAATATGTGTTAAGAGAGAAATTCTTTGCATTGACAGATTTTTATATTATACTTTTTTGGTTTGAGTGTGGTGTTTTATCGTTCTTTGTATCTAGTCTATGTCCACCTATTTTCTTAAAAAAACGTTTTACGAGATACGTAGGAAAGGCATTTATCACAGGTTTTTAGTTTTTATTGTTAGGATTACTTTTGTAGCCAATTTTATTTAATATATGTCTAATATATAATATTCTGTCTTTATTTCATCATTGATTTGTTTATAATGCAGTCAATAAAAAGTAAACCATTTTTGTCTTTCTCAGAAGAAATCAGACCTTTTTAACCGAAAAACCTAACGCCAAACCCATAAAATTTAACGGCATGTCAATACTCGAGAACAAACAAAATATCTGGAAACCCTTCGACCGGATACCGACCACGTGTTACCCTGCGCACACGCACATTTCTAACAAGGGGGCGTTTTCTAAAAATATAACACAGCATTATAAACGCAAAACGCTCTCGGTTAGTCACTTCGCGCTCACCACGATACGCGGTCCCGAAATCTGTGATCCGAGTCCCGAAAAACCCGATTCTTTTGTTCGTCGACCATGGTCTTGTGTTCGAATTTTGAAAATTGAGGTTTAGTTGACAGTGCTAGTGCGGATTTTTTTTTTAGGTTAAGTGAGGTAAGATTTTTTCTTTTTTTAAAATCTTATTTTAAATATGGTTTGCAAAAAAAGTCTTATTTGCATTTTATATTTAAAAAATATAAACAAGTTTTTTTTTCTATACGCAACGTGATGTTATTTATGTTGAAAAAACCGGGCTTCGACCTCTTTAATTTCTAAATACGCACAATAATAAACTATTTTCAGAGTTATGTGTAACTAATTCTCTGTAAAGATACTTTCACGTTTTCAGTCTGACTTTAATATTTTTCTAGCAAAATACTAGATTTTCTTATTTCAATGAAATTTTGCGCTTTTATGTTCGTCTATAAAATATGAATCTCGGAAACTTAATGCTTATTTGCCGCCGTTTTAGCGTCTACGGGACGCATTTTCTCATGAAAAAACTCTGGTAATAAAAAACTGTAAGTTACTTTGAACAAAGAAAGGCTGAATATATGAACTTGGTATGTTACGACGTGTGTTTGTTAGAAGAAAAATCCTCAAAGATTTATATTGCACGTGTATCAAAATTTTTATCTTTGAGCATACATAATATTTAGGGTTACCTGGCTGCTACCCTGATAAAATCCATCCTGTTATATATTTTTGTGGGAAATCATCAAATGAGTTCTTCCATTAAGGATGGAGAAAGAGGGTATGTCAGACTTTCACTGACTAAAACCTCGTCGTATATACGTGAATACATCAAAAGACTGGAACAATTTACCTGCTGCGGTCTTCCCGTCCGATTATAATGTAGGTATCTTCAAAGCTAGAGTGTATAGGCTCTTAATAAACTAGGGCGCTTCACCTACTATTATCTACATCACTGCTTACCATCGGGTGGGATCGCTGTTAAGCAGTAGATTATATAATTTAAAAAAACACCCCTGTACTCCTTCAGTTGCCCTTTGCGGTCCTAGACCACAGTAAGCCTTTCGATGATCCCGTTTTTCTAAGGCGTCTTAAGAAACAGTCAAGAATATATTGACGAATAGCTCATAGTCTTGTATGCTGACATCAGACAGCAAAAAAAGACCCCTGTGCTCCTTCAGTTACCCTTTGCGATCCTAGACCACAGTAAGCCTTTCGATGATCCCGTTTTTCTAAGGTGTCTTAACAAACAGTCAAGAATATATTGACGAATAGCTCATAGTCTCGTATGCTGACATCAGACAGCAAAAAAAACAAAACCAAGCGTGGTGATCGTGGCAATATAATCTGTTGCTTGATAAAACCTTTTGTAGTGAGCATAATATATGAATATCATGCACCAACAGAACACTTATAGAACAGAAGCGACAAGAAATATGTAACCAAGATTATAATTATTTATTTTATTTTATTTGGAAAACTACATTTTTTTTGACTGACCGACATTTTGACTATTCAAAAGTCCTTGTAAATGGTCTATTTGAAATAAAACTTTCTGAACTGATTTTTATCAGCTGAATACTTTTGTACATCAATTTAAACTAGATGAGGTCGGTGTTTCCTAGCTACCCTGTGAAAAAAAAACGGAAACAAACACACTGGTCTTTTAAAGTCCATACGATAAACATATAATGGTCAAATCATATGAGAACTATGCAGATTTATATATTAGTGTCTGAGATGACCTTTTGTTAGCAGCATTCGTGTAGCTCAACTCAGCAATAGTAGGAAGCTCAATGACTCGATGAACAATACCACAGAAAAGATATTTAGGCTGGCCGCATAAAGTACATGGTGGACATCCCACCTATACGCACAAACGTTTTGGGAACACATTCACTGTGCGTACAGCTAAGGGGTGGAATTCCTTGCCGGAATCTGTGTTTCTTGATGGCTACAGCCCGGGAGTATTTAAGTCAAGAGTGAATAAGTTACTTCTAGGTAAGCGCGCTTCATCGTCGACAGCATCGTCGCTTTCCATCAGGTGAGATAGCGGTCAAGCGCGAACTTATCAAGCATAAAAAAGTACTCATATATATATAGTACTTTTAGTAGTATACAGTCCCAATATTCTCAATAATAAATATTTAAAAACGAGGCAGCCTTTAGCAATTTCTTCTCCTACTCATTATTAAAAAAACCTGGTGTAGTAGCCTTAACATTCGCTATTTTTTTTCTTCTTTCTCAATTATATATTTGCTACTTAATAGTTTACTATTTGGTGTGACATGGATGTATTTTATATTACTATTTTTTATGATGTTTGTACTCTGACAGCCCTAAATCTATCTCCTCTCTTTCGGTCCATCCAGAATTTGCTCTGTGCTATAAGTCCACCCATTGCAAGTTTGTTTTTATAAATGTTTGTCCTGTGTTTTTATGAAGTATACTAACTAGAAGTGTGTGTAAAGCTGCGAGATAGTTCGAAAAAATTCCGTGGCCCTGAAACGCAAAAAGCAACTAAAGAAACACAGCAATGATCCGCATAGGATCTAGTGCGGAAACCAGACCTCGATAGATAGATAGATAGTCCGATATTTTAAACAGCTTAGTATCTTTATTTCATAGAAGATTCGGCATTCGATTTTTGAAATCTACTTGATTTGAATCAAGAATATTATTTGAGTATCATTCTGAAATACGGCCATCAAATTATTGTTTCAATTTTTTTGTCTGCCAGTTTGAGAGCGACAGATTTCATAACAATGATTGTTCAATACAGTTTTTGCTTATGATTTTCAGTTTCTAGTGTAAAATTAAATTTTAGCGGATGTAGGTTTTCCTGTACTTTGAGACTAAGAATATAGAATGATTTCATGATCTCTTCTTACAATGTTCTATTTATTTACACTGCAGATTCGATCAGTGTTTTTTAAGAAAATTTCTATTTATTTACACTGCAGATTCGATCAGTGTTTTTTAATAAAAAAATCATTGATCAATTGTAATAAATCAATTAACATGTATCTTTAGTACGTATACTTATTAACCGAATTCAAAAAGGCGGAGGTTCTATGTTCGGCTGAATGTATGTTTTTTTATGTATGTTCACCGTTTTCTCGGTCAATTGTGGACCTATTTAGATTTTTTTTTTAATAATACAAACTAGTGATTGACTGTGATCCCGCCCGATGGTAAGCAATGATGCAATCGTTGATGGTGAGGCGCACTAATTTATTATTTATTGGTTTCAAATGTGGTTTCTGAACATAGTTCTAAGATAGAAGAAATAAATGACTAACTTCAGGTTATCTTCATTCGTGATTAGATCATGCAAGGAAACTCCGAGCGTAACTCTCTCCGTTGTCCTTCGAATGTAATTTAAAGTAATTATTTATTTATTTATTTGAAAATTGCCCTTTTGCTGATTTTAAACCTTTTGATGAGGTCCATTGTTATTTACCAAATACTGACGTATATAGTATAGTACAATCAACCTTATAATATGTTCCCACTGCTGGGACTTGGACCTCTTCTCTAGAAGAGGGAATTGCGCCCGCGTGGTGGATTACAGCCCCGTAATCTACCACGCGCTCAGAACGGGTTGATGGATGTCACATGTCTGTTCTAGGATATATTTTTTTAAACGTGGGAAAATCATCTAATGACAAATCCTGCTCTTGGGCGGAGCGAGAGATAGTGTCAGACTTTTACTGACTAAAAACCCATTCCTGTTCCTTCGTTGCCTTCGTCCCAGGGCTCCGGGTTTCGTTTTCACACTACCCATGGCCCCAGTAGGCTTCGACCCTGCTGGGCTGTTCTAGGATATGGCGGTTTGATGTTTTCCTTCACCGTTTCAAGAACAGTGGTCCACTACTTTTACACTGACATAGATTTAATGAGTATTTCAATAATTTCATCATGCCACGCGGTGTTTTCATCTGCTTGTTTCATGAATGGACATGAGCGGTGCTAGTTTTATATATAACGTCATATGAATAGAATGTTACGAAATAATTACACCATCCTTATTATCTGGGCCGCCATCTTTTTACTTTGAATATAACAATATAAATACCAACGGTGGGAAGTAGTGTATTGATAATTTTATGGTAAATTATGAACTTTTGCTTCAGTTATGAAAGGTAAACCTGATGGATATTGGAAAGAAATTACTAAATAATTTAGTCTATAGCTATCTAGTGTTCTGTACCATGAACCACCAATGTATTTCAAAGAATGCCTTGCCTGTGAGCAACAGATCCTGATCGCCAGGATCGGGCAAGACTTGTATCCACTAGCAGCAGTGACAACTATGCTGGTGGAGACAGAAAACTGGAGGAAAATTGCCTATCCTTTGCGAGATTATAATGGACTAATGGTCCAGATGTAGATGGAACCGATGAGAGACCAGAACCGCCCAAAGAAGGCGTCTGGGACACAACCACCTTGATGCCTAACATGCTTTGGAGTGTTACCCCACCTGCATCATTTACTGCAGGCGGGATTTCAGAATCTCGACCGTTCAGAGTGGAGACTCTGATTGACTTTTAAGTTATAAGTATAAGTTTTTCTTTTGGTTATAGTTTTAGGTCACGTAGAGGCATCATATTTTTTTTTTACGTTGTTGTGTAATCTTTACTACAAAAATATGCTCGCGTTTGGTCACTACCTTATCTATATTAAAAGGAGAAACTAACTGACTGACATATCAACACACAGCTAAAACTAGGTACAGGACCTAGGAGCGTGAAATTTTGCACAAGGTTTCCTTTTGTGATATACGTGAGCAATAAGAGAGGATTTCCTAAAATTCACCCCCTAATGGGATAAAACGGGGGTCTACAGTTTGGATGGAGAAACCAAGAATTTTCACGCGGTCGAAGCCGTTGGCAGAAGCTTGTCTAATATAAGTGGTGATGCAATCAATAATGGAGCATGCTTGCTCCATTATTAATTGAAGTTAGAAGTAAATTCGTTTTTGACTTAAAATCTTTCAGATTATACTGGACCAAGGGTATTCGAAACTGAATTCTATAGTAGTTAAAGTTTTATTTTAATTTTAAAATATTTAATATATGGCTCGCAATACTATAAAAATAAAACTTGTTATTTGTGAAAAAACACTGCGAAAATAATAAAAACCGTGACTGTCCAATAATAAAATAATATTTTATTTGACAATACGTAAAAAACATAAATAAAACGTATGGGCGTTTCCGCTAGCAAATGTTCAATTAAAAATCGTTGACGTTTTTACTGTTATATTCCGTTTTGAACCAGGTTTAGGTGGAAAACGGTTTTTTTATTGTTCTCTATTTGCGTTTGTTATTGCAATGAACGAGGCAAAGCGTGTTTTGCATTTTACAGAGATGCTGATAGCAAAATGCATTAGCATTTTTTTTTCTATCTTTTTTGTGCAACATGTCTGTCTGCGTGAACTGTTTTGAGACGGTGTGGGGAGAAGAAAGTCTAGAAGGACTTGGGAGTAGTCTTTGCCCAACAGTGATACAGCTTAGGCTAGAAAAAAAAAATTGTCCGATTGATAGAAATCGTTCTACGTAATATATCGTGGACGAGTTTTAGTTTTATTTTGTGTTAAAGTATTGTCACATAGTCGTCACCTTGTCGCATTGTTTTATAGAGTTCCGTACCTCGAAAGGAAAAAAACGGAACCCAGACAGACGACAACAAAGCGATCCTATGATCGCTTTGTTGTCCGTCTGTCTGTCAGTCCGTCAAGACCCTTATCCTTATCTCGGGAACGCGTGGAGGTATTGAGTTGAACTAAAAACCATAATACTCAAGTCTGCAGTCCCTTGAAGCTGTAAAAAAACAAACTTCTGAGTTAACGAAAAAGAAAAGATACGTTTATGAAAAAACGTGTATTTCGACATTCGATGCAAGCGAATCAAAATTCATAGGGTACTTCCCGTTCACCTAGAATCCTGAAATTTGGCATGAAGCAAGGTCTCATACCACAAGTATAGGAAAAGAAATGAAAACTGTAAATTGGTTGATACGTCACAAAAAACAAAAACTTTTTTTGCGATTCGGAAAAATCTTCGTAACTTAATTCAGGAATTGAACTGTTTTCATAGATAAGCTTTTACGGAACCCTTAGTGCGCGATTTTGATTCGCACTTGCCTGGTTTTTTTTAACATTAGTAAAGCCAAAGCTTTGGAAGTCGTACGAAGGGCCAAAGAAAACTCGCAAAAGGTCCTCAGGTACTTTTCATGGAATCTGGTATCAACCGATGATTATCACCGACAATCCCTAGATCACCAGGCCTATGGTTTTGGGAAGCTTAACACTTTGAAATCTATAGGGAATAACGGAAAGATTTGCTTATTTTCGATATTTACAGACCACTTATAAAGAACTTCTTATTTACGTTCTTGGATAAATACCCGATAAATAAAATCGCTCAATATTTTATTATCTATGCCTTTAACTAAAATGGCGCCGGTTTCGCTTGGGGTTTGAGTGGAGTGCACTGGTACCAAGGACTTTGTTAAGACTGTCGCCCTTGCCTGGACATAATCAGCTTTTAGAGGTATGCAGAACAAGGTGTTGACCTCTGTTGAAAGGGGAGGATCCTCCGACAGACGGATGTTATGTCTGGAAACGGTAGCCGGGTAAATGCGATTTCGGACAGTTCTATATTATGTTCTAATAGCATGGAGAACTCTATTACCGCGATGCAACGATAATTCTGAATTTTTGTTGTGTCGCTACCAGCTTATAGTATCTTACAGAAGGGCTATCCACCATCAGACTATAAGGTGAAATAGTGGTAAAACTAGGCTCGCGTTTCCACGCACGCCGCGCATGTTTCACCGCGCAAGGAGATGTCTGCAACCATAGGGGCCCAGCAGGGTCGAAGCCTACTGGGGCCAATGGTCTGATTCTGAAAGGAAGACTCAGCCATGGCATGAAAGGCAATGAAGGAACAGGAGTGGGTTTTTAGTCAGTAAAAGTCTGACACTATCTCTCGCTCCACCCAAGAGCGTGATTTGTCATTGATTTTCCCACCTTAAAAAAAAAAAAACCATCAGACCATAAGGTGAGATAGTGGTAAAACTAGGCTCGCGTTTTACCACTATCTTACCTAATTTATTAAACTGAAATTATTAATTAAAAAAATATTATAAAGGGAAAAGAGATTGACAAACCAACATATTTCAAGATCCAATCACAAAATCAGTTAGCAATGAAAATATTACCTTTAAATAAGATCAAACGATACGATATCACGAACTGGACTAGTTTTAGATAATCTACTAACATTTATTTTAAATCATTGGTCGTTTAATGTTCCTAATGGGAAAATTAAATAAAAATAATAACGCCTACTTGCATATATTTCAGGTTTTGTCTCAAGATTTGACATCTACAAAAAGTTATGTTTTAAATTGTTCCATTTTTGGAGCATAGACTAAAAAACATGTTTTCACTTGTTCTTCTATACGACTATACATTCTTATTGAAATCTTGTGCTATCTCACCTGATGGATAATAGAGCGTGCTTGCCTAGAAGTAACCACTATATATTCACTCTATACTTAGAACCCAGCCCCCTAGCCAAGTTACGATTGTTTCGTTTGCGTCGAACGTCTCAAGTAGGCCACGCCTCTGATTCCTTTGTTCTGACGTCATCTCAACGCTCAGTCACGTAGTCAGAACAAAGGAATCGGAGGCGTGGTCTACTCGAGGCGTTCGACGCAAAAAAACGATCGTAACTTGGCTAGAGGGGCAGGTTTCAGGAAATACAAACTCCAGCAGGGAATTACACATCGACACAAAATGTGTTCCCAAAACGTTTTGTGCGTATAGAAGGGATGTTCAATTGTTCACCATGTATCGCTGGTCCGGTCGTCCGATGATGGAATGGACTTGGGGCAATTAAATTATGCAATTACACTGTTAACACTTTTTCGCTATCCATACTATACATCAACTTGCAAAATTTTTGAAGACACAAAGTTGATGAATATAAAATAACTTTACATGTATAACACTTGCTTTTTGATTAGAAAGATTATAGATACTCGTAGGACCATTCACACTACCATAACATTTACCAAAAAGTTTCAAATTTCTAAACGCAGTCTTCATCGACCTAGCTTACTTGTCCTGCCAAGGACACGAACAAACTATGCTAAAAAGAATATTGCCTATGAAGGAGCACAATTGTATAATAGTTTGCCATTTTATATAAAAAAATGTACGCTCTTTTAGCGGTTTTAAATCTCAACTGTCAAATTACATTTTAGGAACTCCTCACTAATTATATTACTATCCTGCTAGTTGAGAATAGAAACATGACCCGTAACCAATATAATTATGTAATACTAAATATTTTTAAACTGTTTTGTATCGGTGACCTTAGAATAAGATTATTACATTATCTTGTATTCTCATGTAAGTGGCTGTTTTGTCTTTACGAGAATAAACTATTTAAACCTAATTCCGACGCACACTCCCCTAAAAGCAACTGGTATTAAATCGACAGGCTAGCAACTCGGCGTCGATGTTCATAAATCCAGAGTGTAACACTAGTCTATGGTAACTTCGGTGATACGTTTTTCGAGAATACAAATTGGAAAAAAGTAAAATTAAAAATATCTGTGAAATATTTGCATGTTAGTCAGAAGCTGTTGATTTCATCATCATCATTGTAGCGAAGCATGTACGACAGACGTAGCCAGCTGGACCTGCTGCCTCCTTCAAGTGTCGGCACAAAAACCAATTTAGTCTGTTGCTACTAAAAAATTAAGGGGTTGATTCAACCTATTACATAGAAAAAACTTTTCCTACGATACATGAAAAATAAATCTATTCAGAAACTTATAACGTTTTGCAGTTTGACTGTGACACACTGCGTTGTTCATAAAGTATGTAGCGACATCTATGGCGTCGTAATTAAAGTTCTCCGCGCGATTAGAACATATAGAACAGCCCGAAATCATCTATCGGGCATTTGCCCACCAGACATAACACCCGACTGGTCGGAGGATCCTCCCTTTTCAACGAAGATATGTGGGGCTTTACTCTCTGTTCCACATACCTCCAAAAGTCCTTATGATTCTTTTTACATAATATTTAATAATATTTATTGTTGTATACAAAATCAAAGTTACTTTTACATTTAGGTTGTCTGTAAGAGATTGCCCTGTCCGATAAGATCGTCTATAATATTGTATAATTATTTTTATAAATGTTTGTCCTGCATTAATTTAAGGTGTAAAATAAAGTGTATATTAAATAACACATTTCACTCTTACTAACCGTACAAAGATCCGTACTTAATCTACATACAAAAACGTCGCCTCTAAATAATTCTAGCACATAAACCTTAGATACTGTAGTAAAGAATTCACTGTTTACTTCACTGTCTTGTTAGATAAACTACAGACGTATTCTGGAATACAGTTGCTTTCAGAATGTCATGTAAATTTAGCTATGGTTCCTTTTATGGTTATCCCAAATCACGTTACTAACTCGAATGTCAATCTCTATGTTTTACACAATATTCAGCCACTAAAAAAAAAACAAAATTCCAAAATTAAGCATCATCATCATCATCATTTCAGCCGAAAGACGTCCACTGTTGGATATAGGCCTCCCCCAACGACCGATCCTGTGCGTCTCGCATCCACCGCATTCCCGCGACTCTCACCAGGTTGTCGGTCCACCTTGTAGGAGGCCTTCCAACGCCGCGTTATTCTGGTGCGCGGTCGCCACTCTAGAACCTTTCGGCCCCATCGACCATGCGTTCTACGAGCATTGTGCCCTGCCCACTGCCACTTTAGTTTGGCTATTCTTCGGGCTTTGTCGGTGACCTTAGTTCTCCTGCGGATTTCTTCTTTCCTTATGCGATCACGCAAGGAAACTCCGAGCATTCCATTGCCCTTTAGGTGACTGTAAGCCTTCTGATGAGGCCATAATCGACTATGTTTCAGTGCCATATGTCATCACTGGTAATACGCACTGGTCGTAGAAGAAAACATAATTTTGTAGTCATTTTATCATCATCTCCCTGGGGTCAGCTTCCAGTCTAAACAGTTGTAGCTTTTTTACATTTAGCGACCGCCTAACCTCCACAACCCAACTGGGTTGGCCCAGTAACTACTGGCCAACACGAAATTCCTTAAATAGACTGATGATCAAACTTTCTGACGTCTGACTACCTGCAACGACTGTCAAAGCTCTACGAATGATAACCGGTACCAAAGGGTTTACGTGTTTTTCAAGGAACAGAGTATCT
Organism: Mythimna pallens; assembly: GCA_961205895.1. Classification (NCBI taxonomy): domain Eukaryota; kingdom Metazoa; phylum Arthropoda; class Insecta; order Lepidoptera; family Noctuidae; genus Mythimna; species Mythimna pallens. The sequence goes on along the minus strand of OY540849.1, from coordinate 8,769,490 downwards.
GTAATGTCCTAGATAAACTTATAAAGGTACATAGTAACTGAATAATTCACATTGGCACTTGCCCGGTGTTAGAACTGGTCACGCGGCACTGAATTTACTACTAAACTTGTACTATGAACTAAATTACTCGACATGGCCACTATGAACTAATTGTACTAATAACTGTACTGAACTTTTTTGTATCTGACTGAACTAACTAATCACGGACATACCTCGGAGGGTCATGAAAGCCCGGAAAATCTTAACAGCGACTTTTAGCAAAATGACGTCATTACACAGCGCCATCTATCAATCAAATTAAAAACTAATTTAATATACGCCATTTATTGGAAAATGTGTGAACTACGTTAACATCAATCTAGGCATGTAATATGGTGATACAACTTGAACACCCAGTTTCGAACAACCTCATGCATAAGAGGCGGATGCCTTTAACCATTGGGCTATCAGTAATCAAGAATTTCATATTATTGTCAAAATGAAAGCGATTTTCATTTCGTATTAAAAGACAGACGGTACGTTTTTTTGCTCTTTCAAACTAACAGATCTTTCGTATTGAAAAGGGACGATATTCTAAAGGTGTGACCGATTTTTACTGACAAGAAAACACCTTCAATCAGTTGCCCTTTGTGTTCCAATCCCGCTACCCAGAATAACCCTGCTGGACTGGACATAGTAGGACATGTTACTATCAGAGACTTAAATTAATTGCATGGGGTGGCACGTTCTAGGGAGTTATGTGCTCATTTAAATGTAAAAGCTTACTTGTATGTAAGGGCCATGTAACTCTGATGTTAAGTGTTTAGTGACGCTTTCTGTAGAGCTTTTAAGTGTAGAGAGATTCTGTGCCGAATTTACGAGGTATGATTGTAATCCTTACATTGTTTTTTTAAGTTATCTTCGTGATATGAGGTCGAAATCACTTGGCGTGAGGCCACAGCTTTATGCTGAGCGTTCGGCCGTTTTGCGCGGATGTGACGCATATCTTCCCTATCAATTGATAATGTTTGGTCGCTAGTTTTAAGATTGCGTCTTTTCTCGCGAATAAACAAAGTCAAAGTCAAAAGTTTTTATTTCACATGGGCACTTATAAAACTTCAGAAGCTAGGGCACAAACAACAGCAAACAGTTTTTCTTTCTTTCTTTCTTCTTTCATATAATCTCCCTGTGTGCCTACTCGCCTTTCAAACTTTCCCTACGATATTTATTGAAAAAATATAATCTATTCGGACATTTGTACCGTCTTATAATTTAACTACTTTTATAATATATTCCATTAATATCATAAAGACAAAGTTTATATGTATTAGGGCGTCTCATGTTTTTTTTTTTAATTTTCGTTTTTTATTTGTTTTGCTCGAATTCTTGGTACCACTCATACACTGTGTTCATCACCATAATCGGTTAATATTTAGAGGTACGTACGTCATCGGTGAAGGTTAAATTTTTAATATTATTATTTTTTACAGAGGAGGGAAGTAAGTTTTATAGTGTTTGGTATGTATGTGTATCTTTGTGTAACTTTGTTACTCTTTTACGTTCAAACGGTTGAACAATTTATAGGATACTTTTATTCCGGTAGTAGAAAATTACCCTTTTGGATAATTTTCGACATTTACGCGAGCGAAACCGCTAGTAAAATATAAAATAAACTCTCTAAATCCGGAGCAACCAAAAATCACGAAACGTATCCAAAAGTTTGGAAACTCGTGTAAAGCCCAAAATAATTTATTAAATTAAATTGAAAAGATAGGTTCTATCAAAAAGCTGTGGAGCAAAGTTTGTGTAACATTGTTCCAGCTGAAACCTGAAAGTTGGGCATTTGTTTACCTTTCGCCAAACTTTTAGGCGATGCTAATGAGGGCTGTATGGCTTAATGGCTAAGTTGCTTCGCTTCATTTACGCTTTTTTTTCTCTGCTTCTGAATAAGTCGATTTTTGTTAACAAAAAGTTGACAATCCCGGAGTGTTTGGCAGGGGTGGGGAACAGTGGGTACACAATACTCAAAGTGCTGGTATTTGTGTAAGGACAATCTTGCAAATGGATTTGAAACACTCTTCTTCTCCTCAAATCGAAGTGAATCGTTGTCGCTTACAATGAGCCCCATCAGATGGCTATGGTGGGAAATCATCGAATGGGTTATCGCACTCTAGGTCGGAGTGAGAGAGCGTGTCAGACTTTTACTGCCTAAAACCAAACCTATGTTCCTTCAGTTACCTTTTACGTCATAGGATCACAAGTATCCCTTTCATATTTTCCTCATGGCCCTTCTAGGCCCCTACGGTTTGCTGGCATCTCTTAGAGGCGTGCATGGAACACTACCTGCCGTGGACGACTCGAGCGCGGTCCTTTTAGGACAAGCGGACGGTGAGCTACCCATTGCTCATCGTCCGCAAGACTGCTCATCAGATGGTTGAGTAATGTCGGAAAGGGCTGTAAAAGCTTGTTATGTTAAAATGTTTTTCCTTTAAAACTTATCATAGATAGAACTTGAAGTGTTGCTCTTATGGTAATATTGCAACAGTGTAACTTCAATACTTCCATATTGCACACAAGTGCACAAAGCTCGCTTAGAATATCATTAGAAGATGTTACGTCCGTCCGTCTGTCTGTCTGCTTTTGTTTTAACATTCCTATCTATATCGGGACGATCGTTGAACTTTAGGTCCCCTTGTTGTCTTGGTGCGACTTATAAATAATTATCTGCTGTATCCTCGCTGATTTTCCTAGAAGATTTTGCCGCGGCTTTTCTGTGTTACGGGATGAAATTATTGACATTATTTTCCTGCCCTTGTCCCATTTTACTTGGATGCGGCATAACATGTTTTTACATTATTATTCTTCCAATTTATCCGGTTATTCATCACGCTATCACTGACTCCCTTTTCTTTCATATCACTTCTCACTGTATACTTTGTTTGTGGAGAACCGGACCACTAGACGTAAGGCGTTGCGCCATCAGTACATGGTGGACATCCCACCCATACGTACAAAGCGTTTTGGAAACACATTCATATGGCGTACAGCTAAGGAGTGGAATTCCCTGCCGGAGTCTGTGTTTCCGGATAGCTACAACCTAGGGGTCTTTAAGTGAAGAGTGAATAGGTTACTTCTAGGCAAGCGTGCTCCATCGTCGTCCACATCGTCGCTTACCATCAGGTGAGATAGTGGTCAAACGCGAGCCTATCTATAGTAAAAAAAAACCACTCGCTTTTCTTGCTCTGGCTAGAGCGAGAGTCAGACTTTTACTGAATTAAAGCCTCCCGTGTTCCTTCAGTCGCCCTTTGTGTTCCAAGGTCGCGGCGTCTCTTCTTCCTCTGAATAACACGGCATTTAAATCATGATGGTCATGGGCCTGAAGTTAAAATTATATTATCATCATCATCATCATCATAATTTCAGCTGAAAGACGTACACTGTCGTATATAGGCCTTCCCCAAGTGTCGGCTCAACGAATGGTCCTGTGCGTCTCGCATCCATCGGATTCCTGCGACTCTCACCAGGTCATCAGTCCATCTTGTGAGAGGCCTTCCAATACTGCGTCATTCAGCGTAAAGTCACTCAATGGGCAATGGAAAGGGCTATGCTAGGAGTTTCATTGCGTGATGGCATCAGGAAAATTATATAAGCTAACTAAATTCGAAGATGGGATGTGGTGCTTTGGAATGTGCAAATAGCTTCCGTTTTTTTTTAATTGATGTAAACCATTGCTTGACTGCGAACCCACCTGATGGTAAGCAGTGATGCAATCATTGATGGTGAGGCGCACTAGTTTATTAAGAGCCTATTCACTCTAGCCTTGAAAACATTTAAATTATAGTTGGACGGAAAGACCGTAGCAGGCAAATTGTTCCAGTCCTTCGATGTACGCGGTATAAACGACGAAGCAAAACGCTTAGTCCGGACCGTTGAAGTTTCAACAACGTAAGGGTAGATACTCGCCGTACGACGGGTAGTCCGATGACAGAAAGATAATCAAAAAATAAAAAGTCGGTCAGTCAGATTTTTCTGACAGATCGACTTCTAGACGAATCTAATAGGTATGAATTGTTTTAGTTGAATTAGCCCCTATATTACAAATTCACTTTTATCAAATTGGCATAATCAGCTTTGTAATGTTCCCACTGCTTTGACTCAGGCCTCCACTTTAGGAGAGGGAATGGGCCGTAATCCACCACGCGCTCAGTGAGGATTGGTGGATGTCACAAGTCTTCGAATTTTTGGTTCTAGGACATGCATGTTTCCTCTCGATGTTTTCCTTCACCGTTTAGAGCAATGGGAATAAAACAAATTACACAAAGTTTTATTTTTTCTATATTGTTGATAAGCTCGCGCTTGACCACTATCTCGTCTGATGGAAAGCGACGATGTTGTCGACGATCGAGAGCAGAGCGAGACGATAAGTAACCTATTAACTCTTGACTTAAATGCCTTTCGCTCTCGGCGACTTTTTGTAGCGATGCTGTAGCGCGTTCGCATCGATAGAGTCACGATGCTGTAGCGCGTTAGTAGCGTGTTGGCATCTTTTCTACAGCGCTTACAAATGCGACTAACGCGCGTTAGTAGCGATGCTGTCGCGCGCTTACGATATGCGCGGCAGCATCGCTACAAAAAATCGCCGTGGGCGAAGGGTCAAAGAATCCAAGGTTGGATCAATCAGGAAATATAGACTCAGAAAGGGAATTCCACTCCTTAGCTGTAAGCACAATCACGCTGTAATCCTAGCAAGGTAATCATAACTCCCTCTGTTTATTTAGCAGGCGCGCCCATATGTTAGACGATCTAAAAACAACATTACCCGTGGCGCCACGTACGTAACACAATGGTTTTATCTTAACATTACAGTTTTATTTATTTTTAAATGGACTGTCTTTGTCTTCGTCAGTCGAACATTTTTCCGGTGTATCATGGAATGTGTTTATTTTGTGAATATACTACGTACTTTTATAATGGTGATGGAGATCTACTGGGGATGTTAAATATTTTTATGATAAAGGCATTTTTATGATGAAGGTATGACTGACATGAAACTGTCTTTATAAAACCGGACAAGTGCAAGTCAGACTCGCGCACGAAAGGATCCGTACAGTCCGTAGCAAGAAACGAAAAAAAAATTACGTTTGTTGTATGGCGGCCTCACTTAAACATTTGTTTTGTTGTTATATCGACAACAGAAATACATCATCTGTGAATATTTCAACTGTCTAATTATAACGGTTCATGAGTCCAGCCTGGTGATAGACAGACGGACAGTGGAAACTTTACAATAGGGTCCTGTTTTTACCCTTTGGTAACGGAACCAAAATGGTTACATTTGAATTACAAGACTATATCGCCAAACAAATTGATGAAATCACGAATATCATTGATTTATCCTATCATCTCACGTGTGTTGCACTGTGGGTGGTCTGCTGATCCTCTAAACTGATTGCTAGATTGAATATACAATCTGATATTCGAAATGGACGCGTATCTATTGCTTTGTGAACGTAAATTAGGGATTTCAGTCCATTAGCCAACTATTGGTTCATTTACAAGTAGGTATATATTAATCAGTAACGGCTGTCACAAAAATGAAAAGCATTAGATTAATATACGTTACTATACGAAAGACAAAGCAGCGGAGAAATTGTATACCAATTCATGTACCTTCGAAACCTACGACGACTCTGCCGAGAAGGCTCGAGCGAGCAAGAACACCATTTGTTTGGTGTTTAGGTTTTGTGAACTACATTGGGCACAATTGGGCCACGTACGCCGATCTAGACTTGTTGGTATCCATACATTTTATATGGCAACGAGACTTGCAGAGTTACATTAGATCAACGCCACGCGACGTCTCTAATTAAATAACTCGTAATCAGGCGTGGCCCACGTGTACGTTGGTTTAATGTAGTTCCCGCATTAGCCTTCTCGGTAAGCTTCGTTAGTAACAGTAAAATTGTTAGCTCTATTTTACCAAGCTCACGCCTGTTTCAATGATCCCATCACAGTAGCCACTATCAGCTCTATTTTACCAAGCTCACGCCTGTATCAATGATCCTATCACAGTAGCCACTATCAGCTCTATTTTACCAAGCTCACGCCTGTTTCAATGATCCCATCACAGTAGCCACTATCAGCTCTATTTTACTAAGCTCACGCCTGTATCAATGATCCTATCACAGTAGCCACTATAAGCTCTATTTTACCAAGCTCACGCCTGTATCAATGATCCTATCACAGTAGCCACTATCAGCTCTATTTTGCCAAGCTCACGCCTGTATCAATGATCCTATCACAGTAGCCACTATCAGCTCTATTTTACTAAGCTCACGCCTGTATCAATGATCCTATCACAGTAGCCACTATCAGCTCTATTTTACCAAGCTCACGCCTGTTTCAAAGATCCCATCACAGTAGCCACTATCAGCTGTATTTTACCGAGATCGCCCATATTTTGATGATGCCATCACAGTATCATACCTAACCACTAGGAATCAAAGAAAAACAGTCTTGCGAAAGACTCTATCCAATATGTTTGGGATTGATCAAGAAGTGACATAGTGCATAGTGTCCACATTTATACTTTATCGTTGAAAAAATGTGACTTCAACAATAGCCTAAAGTCGCTTTAGAAGATTTTTATTGTGTAAATCGTCTAGAACCCAATTACTTAGCAAAAGAACACAAGTGCGTAATAATTCCTTACTAACACATAAACATTCAAAGATCATCCTTTTTACGAACAAAATAACACTAACACTAAATTTCATCCAGTAAAACTAAAATAAATGAAAGAGATAAAAGACTACCATAAAAAAACGTCAAAAATTCATGTGGAGATCTCATGGGAGATGATAATTAAGTAAAGTACACATAATTATAAAAAGCTGGCGTTGAAATAATATTTGTAAGGACCATGTGGTCGGAAGATGTCAAGCAAATGGAAGAGACAAGGGTGTTAATTTTGAGGAGGGCTGAGCGCAGTTTGATGGCCATAAAAGTGTTATGATCAAAGGGCGTGTGATTTGAGTTATTAGTGCTAAGAGTTTAACGTTTTGTATTAAACGATCTTGCTAAGTTTGGGGTTGGTAGTATGATGAAAGGAAAACAGAAACTCAATGTTCTCTAATAAGCTGTTATTTTTGAAGAAGGTTAATTAAAATAAATTTAATGTGCGTTTGTAAACTACACTACAGCCAAGTATATTTTTCAGTTACAAAAAATAAATATATAAAATGTTGTTGTTGTTGTTATAAAGGGTTTGCAATCAGAAAAAAAGAAAGAAAGAAAAACAGTTTATTCACGCGAAATGACGCAATATTAAAACTAGCTAACAAACACAATCAATTTATAGGTAAGATATGCGTCACATCCGCGTACAACGGCCGAACGCTCAGCATAAAGCTGCTGCTGCTTGTGTATCTTTAGATACACAATCATGAACTGCCAACCTTCCATTATTTGAGTACTTTATGATCTGCCATTAAAAGCATTGACATACATATTCATACACATTGCAACTCATTAAAACATAACAAACCACTGAATCAATTCCAAAATCCACAATCAACCACAACGTATTTCCAAATCGTCACCTGATCGTGCACTCACACTCAAAACTGTCACATCCAGATAGCGTCATATCAATGTAATTGACACTTCCACACATGGCCGGTTCCAACCATGTGTTTCGATATTGTCGCTAGCTATAATGTAATGCGTTTTTGTATGTGAATGTACTGGTACTTGATGAATGAAGAGTGTACTTTAAGATAGGTTAATGAACTAATGGAAATGATTATTTCATCTCAATGGGCACCATCAGAATGCTTAGACTTACCTAAAAGGTAATGAATAAGGCTATGCTCGGAGTTTCTTTGCGTAATTGAGTTAGGAATAAAGATAGCCGCAGAAGAACACCTTGGTTCTTCTGCGGAAGTTCCTTGGAAGAACCAAGGGGTTCTTCTGTGGATATTTTCATAACCGTAACCTTTTACGGCATAGCCCAAAGAATCAAGTGGTGCATTGCTCGCAGAACAATTAGTCGATGGGATCGAAAATTTCTGGAGTACCGAAAGACGTTGGAAGGCTTTCTGCAAAGTGAACTGATTACTTGGTGCGAGCCGCGGGAATCCGATGGGTGTGAAACGTACAGGACCGGTCGTTCTGGCGACACTTAGGGGAGATCTAACATCAACGTCCAGCTCAAATCCTTGAACCGGTGAAATTTTATACAGACATTTCTTTTATGATGTATATAAAGAATAAGATAAAGATATTCCAAAACCCACCCCCCTAAGGGAGAGGAGTGGCAGGCGGTCGCTTCCTTCTGCCAAGCAGTAATGCTAGCAAAGGAGGCGGCCGATCGCGTGAGGCAACGGAGCTCACGCCCAAATCGCTGCCGGGATTCCAATCCCGATTTCCGGCCACCGTAGGCGCGGGCTTGCGGACGGCGAGCAATGGGTAGCCCGCCGTCCGACCGTCCGGTAACCGTCCGGACCGAGTCCAAGTCGTCGGCGCGTATTGTTCCAGGCGCGCCTCAGGGAGATGTCAGCAAGTCGTAGGGGCCCAGCAGGGTCGAAGCCTATTGGGGCCACGGGTAGTGTGAAAACGAAACCCGGAGTCCTGGGACGAAGGCAACGAAGGAACAGGAGTGGGTTTTTAGTCAGTAAAAGTCTGACACTATCTCCCGCCCCGCCCAAGGGCGGGGGATGTCATAACATGATTTACCCACCGAAAAAAAAAAAAAAACCCCTAAGGGAATGAAGGGGGCTTAATGTATGTACAAAGAAACCTACTTTCGCGCAGGTGAAGTCGCTAGCAGAAAATAGTTTATTTTAAAATCGTAAAAGTACTTTTAAAGCAAATATGAATGTTTAAACAAGATTATCATGGGTCGACGATAACGTTCCGAAACATAATTTATGATAAGTAGCTCCAACAAAATATTTATAAGGATTACTGTAATCCGTAATTATGCACGTTTATACGTACTATAGAAGGATGTTGAAAATATAATGATTTTCGTTTTCTTTGTGTGTTTCATCATATTTTTAGATTTTTTTTTGTGGTGAGAATTCATCAAAAATTACTTCTTTCCGCTGTACTGTTTTTTTTAGATAGGAAGTCATCCAATGACTTCTCACACTCTAGGGTGGGGCGTGAGGGCGTGTAAGACTTCTACTGACTAAAATCCACTCCTCTTCCTTCTTTGCCTTCAGTATAGACAAGAATATCATTAATTATAATATTATTTAATAAAAATTGTATGACTGTTTACGATATCAAGCCAAGGGATTAGCAGTCTTAAAGGATTAGGTAATTTATAATTATGTAAATTATAATAACTTTAAGGACAACATAAATAAAAGTGATTTATTATTGGGACAGACTTTAATTATAGACTTCTTGATTGGAATGTTGCTTTGTAGCGTGTTTTGATAATAAGGTACAAGTATATATTTTTAGGGTTCCGTACCTTAAAAGTAAAAACGGAACCCTTATATCACTATGTAGTCCGTCTGTCTGTCTGTCTGTCTATCAATACCTTTTATCTCGGGAACGCGTGGAGGTATCGAGTTGAAATTAAAATCATATACTCAGGTCTGCGGTCCCTTGAAACTGTAAAAAAATCAAATAACTAAGTTAACGAAAAAAAAAGGTACGGTCGTTTATGTCGCAAAAAACGTATATTTTGACACTCAAGGGGATCAAAATTCATAGGGTACTTCCCGTTGACCTAGAATCCTAACAATTGATATACAGCAAGGTCTTATAGAACAGATATCGGAATAAATCTGAAAACAGTAAATTTGTGATTACGTCACAAAAAAAACTTTCGGAAAAACTGTTTTCATAGGTAAGTTTGTACGGAACCCTCAGTGCGCGAGTTCGACTCGCACTTACCCAGTTTTTTTACTAAGTATAATATCCACTGCTAGCGAAAAGCTTCCCTCATAATTAACTACTTTTCTTGTTCTCGACTAACTTGTCAAGAGTAAGTCCAGATAATCACGTCAAGCAGCGCTGACGACGATCTGGCGATTTTTTTAAGGAAATTATTCAAAGACTTCACTCACTTTGGGTCGGCGAGGGAGGGTGTGTCAGACTTTTACTGACTAAAATCACACATAGCTGTGTCCTGGAACCCTGGGCACAGAAGGATTTTTGCCTAGCGTTCCAGGACCCAGGGGTTCCCTTTAGGAAGCCAAACCATAGTCCCAGTAGGCTCCAGCCCTGCTGGGCGTCCACGGTTATGCTTTTCCCTTATTATTCCCTTATGCTTTTTGCCGGTTATCGGACGGCTGAGTGGCGGTTACCCATTGCTCATCGTCCGTATGCCCACGCCAACGGTGGCTGTAAAATCGGAGTCAGGATTCCTGCGATTGAGGCGTGAGGAAGTCGGTTACTAACGCGTGCGGCCGCCTCCTGCGCTAGCATTACTTCTTCAGAAGGAGGCGACCAACTGTCATTTCTCCTCCATTCTTCTTCTGCTATCGACGTACTCTAACTAATTTTTTTCTGACCACTATTTGGCAACTTCCACGGCTCTGTTATTGGCCTCGTATAGATCTTGAAAACTGCAGGTGGTGGTGCAGGACGGACAGCATAGCAAATGACGCATGCACTGTGCAGCGGCTCCACACTGTGTTAGAGATGGGTCGAGGAAGCCCCATTTGGCCACATTATTTTTACAGCGGCCAACCTGGGCCCGCAGTTGGTTAAGAGATTTCCAGATTGGCCACTACAATTCGCGTCCAGGAGGGATATGTTCTTACGGGGTGATGAAATGTCTCCTCCATTTAGCATGAGGGAGTTCCAGACTTTTACTGACTAAAAAACTACCTGTGTTCCCTCAGTTACCCTTTGCGTTTCAAGATCACGGTGACTCATTCAAACATTTCCGTAGCCCAAGAAACTTGTTCTACAGAGTCCATCGTTACTTCAGTCCCATCTCTTATAATCATACTTAAAACTTTCAACAAAATATTCTCATTGGAGCGGAGAAATCTCCGCAAAAATAACAATAAATATTTATCAACGTCACAGATGTCATAATGTGCCTATAGAAAACAAAAAAAAACTGCTTTACCTTTTTATTATTTATCTTTATTTTCTTTATAATAAAGTACACTTGAAATAGACAATCAAATATCCATAACTTATCAGAAATAGTCTAAAATGTAATAAAAAGCTACAGGGGGCACCACTAAATGATTGTGAACTTTACATATATGACATGAAGAGTGGTCAGTTGGAAGTATATTGTCATATTAACTTCTGCCATCGGCTTTTCCCGCGTGAAAGTTTATTTTTAAATAAATATTTGTTGATAGGCTCGCGTTTGAGCCCGTGCTCGGCAAACCCGATGCCCGTGCCGTGGGCGTTGTGTCTCACCGTTTTAGACAATGGAGCACGCTTGTCCAGAAGTAATCTATTCAGTCTTAACTTAGAGACCCTTAGGCTATAGTTTTAAAGTAAAAGTCATTTCTGTTGTTGCAAAATATTTAGATACTAAGTATTTTTGTGATGGTGGTCCCAAATTATTATTATTTTGACTCCCTCGTCGATCACCTCATCGCTTACTATCAGGTGAGATAGTGATCCAAAACGAGGCTATCAATAATAGTAATAAAAATAACTCTTAACTGTTATAGGAAACTTGTAAAGTAATTTTAACTGATTACTTTACAAGTAAAAAAGTTAAGTTTTTAGAAGGAAATTAGTACCTAATATCTAGTTTGTTTTTCGAATGTATCATAAAATCGAAAGTCTTTGGAAAAAAAATATGTATTTTTTATTTTTTTGATAGGCTCGCGTTTGTCCACCATCTCACCTGATGGTAAGCGATGATGTGGTCGACGATGGAGCACACTTGCCTATTCACTCTTGACTTAAAGACCCCTAAGTTGTAGCTATCAAGAAACACAGACTCCGGCAAGGAATTCCACTCATCACATTTTTTTTAATTTTTTTATGGCGCATTCTCCGATGTAGATTTGCCATCCCTAGTGCAGACAGTATATAATATTATATAGTTATATGTCATGTATAATACAAAGTTTATAGAAACTATTAAAAACCCTCAGTGGCTTAATAAGGAGAGATAAACTATAAGCATGGAAGATCATGTTAATTTACGAGAGACTTATGCAAATCAAATCTGAAGATGGGCATAATTATATCAATTTAATAATAATTAGTAGATTAACCACATTAAATTATACGAAGTTTTACGATGTCAAACACCCAGGAGTCTGCAAACGATTTTAAAATACAAGATTAAACAATGACTTTCTAAGAATTTTATTTTATTTTTGGTGAAATGATTACTTGCGTCGTTTAAAAAAATATATTTTATTAGCGCCTCATTAAGGTGTTCAAAATTCCTATAGCTGAGCACCGATCGGGAAAAATACCAAACTTCAAATAATTTATTTGCAAATATAGACACTCATACACTTATACTACATAATCATTAGAATGTGTACATTCATTTTCCAATTAACTATTCATACGAAAATATGGCTTAAAAGACTTAGTATCCAAGCCAAAAACAATAACAAAAACAAAACAAAGAGATTTAACAAAAAAGTTTTAACTAGGTAAATTATCGCATAGTGCGTAATAGTAATCAAAATGTCACAGTTTGGTTACAAGTGCCATTAGATAACTAAGTGTAGTGCAATTAGAGGCACTTAAAATTTTAGTTGTATTTCCTTGTGTATTTCCTTTGACACAAGGAAATACAACTAAAATTTAAATTGAACATTAATACTTAGTAAAATATTCTCAGAAAAAAAAATCCAACATATTATGATTGTCTATTTCCATCCGTAACAGATTGCATTCTAGAATATATTGTGCCCGGCAAAATGCTTCGGAGAATTCAGTCATGTTGCTATGTTTACGTTTATCAAAGATCCATTTTCACTAATATAATATAGACGTAAAGTTTGTATTTTTTTTTGTTTGTAGGAGGTAATCTCTGAAACTGGTCCGATTGCTTAAATTTTTTCACCGATAGAACGCTGCTTTATTCCTGAGTAATATGGGCTATGTTTTAGGTACGCGGGCGAAGCCGCGGGCTCGAGCTAGTCTTTGATAAAGCTGTCGAATTAGATCATTTAAATGGAAAAAAGTAAACAACCAATTGCTTCCCAAAACATTTTTTTTTTTGATGTTAAGGTCGTAGGTAGGTCATTAGTATTTTCTTAGAAATATCATATAGATATAGACTACATACTACTTAGATATATCACACATCATGAATAACGCCATATTTTAATAATACTAACTTTCTGTATTTCTTTTGTTCCAGATAAAATGTTCACGAAGAATTCCTGAAAAATCAACACAAATGTACCAAAAAACTAAGATTAGTCATCAATATGCTTCACACATATAAACTATGGCGGCACAACACAAAGAGACATTTGAAAACGGAACGCCATTTATAGGGCTGCGCTTGCGCAGGGCTGATTCCGACTTCAAATATAGAACGGAAAGGCGCCGGAAATGGGCTCGGCCGGATGTCGGCGTTCACTTCCTCTCATTCCTCGTTTTGGTTGTCAGTTGCCATGGTTACCAGGAACAGAGATTTGCCATGGAACCACAGGATCAGGTATGTTTGAGCTTATTATTTTTTTATTTTTATAAACACACGATTCTTAAAAGGGTTTTGGGAGTTTATATTTTTGTAAGTTTAGTTTTTTGGGTAAAATTCGGTGAACAACGTTTCGCAAAAAAACCAAGTATGCAGCATGCATACATTTTAATGCTAAGGTTTAGCTGGTGAGGGTGGCCGAAAACCGATGGTTGCGAGACGCACAGGACTGGTCGTTATGGCGACACTTGGGGGAGGCCTATGTTCAACATTGGACGTCTTTAGGCTGAAAAAATGATTATGACGATAAAGTAGAACAAAAAGCCCGAGACTTTTTTTACACTTAGTCAGTATTACAAAATATTGTCACATTTTAGGGTTCCGTACCTCAAAAGAAACAAACGGAACCCTCATAGGATCACTTTGTCGTCCTTCTGTCTGCCTGTCTGTCAATACCCTTTATCTCGAGAAGGCGTAGAGTTATCGAGTTGAAATTGAAACCATATACTAAAGTCTGCCGTCTCTTGAAGCTGTAAAATAATCAAATTATTAAGTTTTAAGTCTTCGAATTTTTGGTTAGTAGAACCTAAAATTGAAACCAGTGTAGCGCTTAGGTGGTGTGTAGTAATGATAACTCCAGATACAGTACAATAATTAAGATTATATTGAGTATTTTTTTTATAGCTTTAATATACAAGAGTGACGTCTATATGTCAGTATACCTCATCAACATAATAATGTACTGTATGCATGGAAGAGGACGTAAGAGGTTGCAGATACACCGGGTCCGGCATGTCTTAGAGGACATGACGGTTTCCTCACGTTGTTCGATGTTATTTCTTCACCGTTTTGAGAGCAGTGGTAATGAAATGCCTGGCTGGGTTTGAACCCGCGAACTATAAACTCGTAAGTCGGGATCGTTACCACTGGGCCGCCACTACTCTACTCTAGGTACTAGTTAATTCCATTTTGGGCATTAGACAATTTATTGACGACTTTTTTTCGGTGAGAAAATCATTCAATGACATCCCCCGCTCTTGGGTGGAGCGAGAGATAGTGTCAGACTTTTACTGAAGAAATACCCTTTTCTGTTCCTTCGTGGCCTTTCATACTAGGGCCGAGTCTTCCTTTCAGAAGCAGACCCTTGGCCCCAGTAGGCTTCAACCCTGCTGGGCCCTACGATTTGCTGGCATCTCCTTGAGGCGCGTGCGGAACAGAATGCGCCGAATGACGGTTACCGGACGATCGGGCGACTTAATTTTACTTATTTGAAGCCTAAGATCAGTATTTGTTTTTTTTTTGGTATTTTTCTTGTTAGCACTTAAAATAATTTTAATTCACAAATCTCGTCACACATATAAAAGGCATAACTGACAGTAAAACATCAAATTGAATCAATAATCATAAAAACATGCAATAAAACCTCTTTTAAGTTAAATGTATAACGCCATTAAGTTAATTAAAGGTTAACTTATTTAACAGATATTTTAGGTTAATTAGTTTTATGAGTTACCGTGCTAATCTTTAAGTGGAAGATTAAATAGAAAGTCGTGTTTGAAAGTAATAATATTATAATTAATTATTAATTATAAAGTAGGTAATGTTTATCCAAGATTTTTTGTTTTATTTAAAGTTTTTTTATAAGCTCCGCATTTAATTTTGTCATTTAGGTATTCATACAATACTTAACTAACATAATATATGTATACCCTAAAACAAAAAATAAATAAGTAACTAAAACAATCCAAAATATGGCATCGAAAACTCGTTTGAATTACTGTCGACTGGTAATGCGCCCAAAAAACTAGTGGTATTGCCACGCTGTATGGTAAGGTCAAATCCTCTTCAGTACGCAGAAAAATGTGAGCTTAAAAAAACAACTTATAAGAACTGTTGTGATTTCCTAAGCTCTCTGCAATCAGTTGAAGATATTCTCAGATTGGCAAAATGAACATTGTAAGAATTTGGGGTTTCCTTGTATGATGAAATATAAATGAAAATATCCAAGGTTACCGACGCGGTGACGTGGTAGCAGGCCCACATTGAACATAGAGAACAGATGTTTGACAGAGCCGAAACGTTCTGGACAGGCGACTACGTACAGGAGAATGTAGCACTGGAAGGCTTCCCACTCGGTGGACCGATAAGGCCATCGATTACCGAGTGGTAAGGAACGCGGGAATATACAAGGGTTTTAGTACAATATTGACCGGTCTACACTGTCCTTACATAATATCTACTTTTACTGTAATATGGAAATATTGTAAGAACAACAAAATTTTTAAAAGAATAACCATGGAGTTTCTTGCCGGTTCGTCTCCACAGGAAACGACCAACTTGGAACCATGCACTAGCTTCTGACGTTTTACAAGTGCCCATGTAGGCTTATGTGAAATAAAAAACTTTGACTTTGACTTTGAATCTGAGACCGGGCGCCTATGTCCAAAAGTGGAAGTCTTTTGGCTGATATGATGCCCACGAAGAAGGGATGCTAATAAGATCCTGTAAAAGTAAAATATACCTACTATAGCTTTCAATAACTAAACACACGGCATTTCTAAAAAGCTTCACTGACCCCATTAAACAATCAGTAAAGATAATTTTAATTTAATTAATAGTTAAAACAACACAGCGACACATTAACGAGGGTTTTACGACAGTTTAACGATTTTTCATTTATCAATTTTATTTTTATGATAGGCCATAGGGTTACTGATCTAAACGGTATTTGACGAAAGATATTTATTCCAATTTACATATTTATCATTACGCAAACTTAAAATTAAATAATATTTTTACATAGGCGATATTAAAATTAATTAGCCAAACTAAATGATCACAATCTGTACAAGAAAATACCATAAATGAATATTTTAATATAATCTGTAAGCCTAAATAGTAAAATTTAAATACAATAAGCATATTTCAACTATCAAAACTTAAAAAAAATATCAATAATAAATTGCTCTCACGCGCCATTTAATCAGACCATAGTATAAATAAATCAGTATACATAAATTACACAAAGATAAAAATCAATCAAATATTTTATTATAATTATGTAGACGCCTATCCATATATCAAAGTTACATGAATATTGATACAGCAGATTACCGGAATCTTGATATACAAACTGACGTACATAATATAGATACGATTACGGTTTGATCAGATGTAAACACGGAGAGACAACAATTTTAAAATTGTTTGAATGTGTGAACAAAGAATTTTTGTCCGTAATTCAAGACATGAGAGGTAGCGATTTTTGAATGGGATTTTTTTTAAAATTGTCTGATGGAGGTCTTGCTTAGGTTTTAGAGGTATGCAGAAAAGGGTGTTAAGTCCTGCAAACCTCCTTTGAAAAGGGAGGATCCCACCAGATGAATGTTCCGCCTCTCCGAAGACCACGATACGTAGAGATACGTTGATGGCGCGTAGTATTCCACGTGCGCCTCAAGGAGATGTCAGCAAAATCGTAGGGGCCCAGCAGGGTCGAGGCCTACTGAGGCCATGGGTGATGCGAAAGAGAGCCCCGGGGCCCTGGAACGAAGACAAAGAAGGAACAGGAGTAGGTTTTAGTCAGTCAAAGGCTGACTCGAAAGGGCGGGAGAGGGAGATGTCATTAGAGGATTTCCCAGGCAACTACTCGATGGTTGATTTTGGACTGCTGCATATGTTCTAATTGTGCATCGCGTGGAGACCTCTAATACTTTCTTTTAAACTTTGCCTCTGCCAAGGAATTACTCCTGTATCATAAGTGCGTTAATACACTTGTAAACTTACATTCCGTTCCGTGCAGGAATGCTCAACCACTGGCTGCGAACCATTTTTGAATATTAGTTCCTATGTGGAGTCATAGATGTCGCTGCGGTGTTGTGTTACTCAGTTACCGGATTGTGGTGGTCATAGAACCAGTCGCTTCATGTAAATTACTGGTATTGGACTGGAATCCCATCTCAATATAGTTGGAAAAAGTCTGGTGCAGATTGATTTTTTGATATATTTTTTATCATAAAGTTGTCTGATAGATGTCGCTGTCGGCGATAAGACTGTTATTGTACCTTGTAAAAATTTTGTTTATATTTTGATGTACAGTAAAGTTTGTTTTATTCCATTTCTTATCTATTCTATACATAAATAACTATATTCTATTAGCGGCTTCGCCCGCGTCAAAATAGGTTTCTGCATACAAACTTTGTTTCATCCCTTTAGGGGATGAATTTTGAAGTCCTCTCTTTGTGCCTACGTCATAAAAGGAACTTTGTGCGAAGTTTAACGCACCTAGTTTCAGTAGTTTCAGCTGTGCGTTGATAATATATCAGTCAGTCAGTTTCTCCTTATACGGGTATATAATTACTCGTAGATAGATTAGTAAATCTTCGCCTGCTAATAATATGCCATGTCATGCAAAGAAACTTTCACACACACACGACTTTTAAAGTTATGGTTAAGGATCACTACCTTTCCTCTTGAATGTCGTCATTACGTACATCATTTCTTTGCTTTTTATAATTATATATATATATATATATATATATGTATATTGTTTGTATTATATGAAATTTATTAGTTTATGTATTGTATATATGTAAATAGTACCCCACGAACTACTTGCGTATCTATTTTTTTCTCCTTCTCTGTCAAATCCATCCTAAGGTTGTCTGTAAAAAATCGCTTTTAGCGATAAGACCGCCCATTGTGACACTATATTAATATTAAGTTCCTAATGTAATTTGTATTTTTCGTGTACATTAAAGAATATATCTATCTATCTATCTATCTTTACCCAATAACTGTTTTTTAGGGTTCCTTACCTCAAAAGCAAAAAACGTTATATGATCACTTTGTTGTCCGTCCGTCTGTCTAACTTTCTGTCTATCACGATCCTTTGTCTCGGTATCCAGGTATCCAGTTGAAATTAAAACCATATACTCAAGTCTGCGGTCCCTTGAATCTGTGAAAAAATCAAACTTCCGAGTTACCGAATTAAAAAGATACGGTCGTTTATGTCGCACAAAACGTATATTTTGACACATACAGGGAAATCAAAATTCATAGGGTACTTTCCGTTGACCTAGAATTCTGAAATTTAGCATGAAGCAAAGTCTCATAGCACAAGTATAGGAAAAAATCTGAAAACTGTAAATTTGTAGTTACGTCACAATGATTTTTTTTTGCGATTCGGAAAAATCTTCGTAACTCAATTCAGGAATTGAACTGATGTCATAAGTAAGTTTCTACGGAATCCTTAGTGCGCGAGTCCGACTCGCATTTGGCCGGTTTTTTTTGCGTAAAAACTAAAACTACTAACAACAGATAATCTCGTAATACGAGGAAACCCTTTCATGTTTAAAGAGTAGAAAGAGAACTTCCATATGCGAATTATTATATTTGTAATCACTAACTTCACATTATAAGGTAGTTACTTGCTCAATTGGAGAGAAAGTGAGTCGGTAAATAATACCAAAGTATTACTGAGTGTCTACCTACTATCTATATTATAATCATGAGTGAAAATCACACTAATAATATAAGTGCAAAAGTTTATGTGTTTATGTCGTGGCCATATCTTAGAATTGATCACTTTATGAAATGGCCAACTAAAACTGGCCAGATCGTTTAAACGTTAACATTTGATGATATGTTCCTCGTTTGGCCATATCATTGATGTAGGATTTCTATGATAATAAAAAGTCTAATACGACATATACACCACTAATTTTTAATTAGTACAAATACTTAAAGGGCTTATTAGAAAAGGTCTTGTTATTATTTAAGTAAAGTCTCAATAAATAATATTCTTAAACAGAAAAAATATTAGTGCTTGGATATAAAATCCCAAAATGTCACTCAATTTATGGAAATATTGTACAGGCTATTGATTATTTAATGAAGGAATGGAACGGAAAAACACTGCGCGTAGTATTTTCTAGTAGCAATTGTTATGAATGATTGATTCAATTATGAATTTACCAATTATGAAAAATTTTCGTGGACAATTTTGAGATTTCGTTTTTTTTTTTACTTTTGACTACACAAATATGATCAGTAACGGATACGGACAAAGCGTCATTTTTTTTTGTACTAATTAAAAAATAGTGGTGTATTTGTTACTCATTCACACATAAACGGCTAAACGGATTTGAATAAAATTTATCAAACTAGTAGAACATGTCCTCAAATAGTACATAGGATAATTTTTATCCTGGGAGTATGTTATCTTGGAGTAATTTTCTACTTAAAAACGGACGAAGCCGTTAGCAGAGGCTATGTAATATATACTGGGCTAGTTTTGAATGACCAGCTCATTTTTAGAGTTCCGTACCGTAAAAGGAAAAAACGGAACCCTTATAAGATCACTTTGTTATCCGTCCGTCTGTTTGTCTGTCTGTCTGTCAAGACCTTTTATCTCGGGAACGCTTGGAGGTATTGAGTTGAAATTAAAACCATATGCTTAGATCTGCGGATTCTCGAAGCTGTAAAAAAAACAAACTTGTAAGTTAACCCGACCCTGTGGGAAGCCTTCCAACGGTCCAGTTAAATAAAACTAATTATCACAACGTAAAACATAGTTTGTAATTATGAGGATAATTAAATCTCTGCTAGTGATTATGAGTATGGGCGCTGATACCTATATATACAAGATATTAAGTTATCTTAGCTACCTTAGTATCAGCTGTAACACTTAAATATCACAATTAATTAACCTTTCGACCTAATTTACTGTAATTTGGAAAACTTGTTAACTTTTGGGCGGAGCGAGAGATAGTGTCAGACTTTTACTGACTAAAAACCCACTCCTGTTCCTTCGTTGCCTTCGTCCCAGGGTCCGGGTTTCGTTTTCACACTACCCATGGCCCCAGTAGGCTTCGACCCTGCTGGGCCCCTACAATTGCTGACATCTCCCTGAGACGCGCGTGGAACAATACGCGCCGTCGACGTCTTGGGCTTGGTCCGGACGGTTACCGGACGGTCGGACGGCGGGCCACCCATTGCCCGCCGTCCGCAAGCCCACGCCTACGGTGGCCGGAAATCGGGATCGGAATCCCGGCGGCGGTTGGGGCGTGAGGACTGTTGCCGTTGCCTCACGCGATCGGCCACCTCCTTTGCTAGCATCACTGCTTCGCAGAAGGAGGCGACCGCCTGCCACTTCTCCTCGCTCCGGACCATGGCCTGTACCAAAGCCCGGCGCGAGAGATCGCCGCCGCCGATCGCCCCCACGAGGACACGGCGTTGCTCTTCCCAAGCGGGACACACCTCCACCGTGTGCTCCACCGTGTCCTCCGGGCGGTCCACACAGTGGCGACACCCGGGCGTCACTTCCGCACGAATTCGGTGCAGGAACTTCCCGAACTTCCCGTGTTCGGTGAGAACCTGCGTCATGCGGAAGGTGAGGACGCCGTGAGGTCTTTCTAACCACGCCTCAAAGAGGGGACTCACTGCCATAATTGTGGCGTGCCCAGCACTGGGTCGCGACAGTCGCTGTCGCCATTTCACCATGAGAACCCGCCGGAGCTCCGTCCGCCATGCTTCGATTTGTCGCGGCAGCGGAGTTTCGCCCCGGCGTTGCATCTCCATGCGTAGATCGTGCATGAGAGCAAGGACTGTTGCTTCCAGATCCCATGGTGGCTGGCAGGCAAGGAGGCTCGCCGCTTCGCGGGAAATCGTCCGGTAACCTCGCACCATCCGTATGGCCATGACCCTCTGGCATGCGTTCAGCCGGGCCGCCGGCTGCTTCCGCAGCGCCGGCGCCCATATTGGTGCGCCATAGAGGGCCATGGACCGAACGATTCCCGCGTAGAGCCTCCGGCAGGAGGCATCTGGACCCCCTAGGATGGGCAGGAGCCGCCCGAGGGCAGCCCCAGTCCGATTCAGTTTGGGAGCCAGACGTCGGAAGTGCTCCTCGAAATCCCATCGGCTGTCGAGAACGAGTCCCAGGTACTTCATCGTTGACCCGACGCCGATGTGGACTCCTCCTACCGTTAGCTGGGAACCCGGTGGTGGCGCGTTCCGAGGGCCGTGAAAGCACATGGCCTCGGACTTGTGCAATGCCACCTCGAGTCCCAACTCCTGGATCCTGCCTACGACTGTCGCAACCCCGTGTGCCAACTCTCCCCGCGCCAGGACCAGCGTGTCGTCTGCGTAGCAGACCACGCTGACCCCGCCAGGGAGGTCTCCGCGCAGCACGTAGTCGTATCCGATGTTCCACAAGGGCGGCCCTAGTACCGATCCCTGCGGAACACCGCACGACATCTCTCGACGTTCCCACTCTCCCTGGTGACCAGGGTAGATGATGTACCTGTCCGACAGGTAAGCCTCGACCACACGACAGAGGCGGTCTGCAATTACTCTTTCAAAGAGCTTGCCCACCTCGTCGAGCAGCACAATGGGCCGGTACGCGGACGGAGAGTCCGCAGGGCGCCCTGGCTTTGCGATGAGGACCAGTTTCCCCGTCTTCCAGCGAAGTGGGAACTGGCCCCTCTCCATGCATGCGCTGAAGAGCCCTCTTAGTCGAGGCCCGAGAGCCTCCATGGCCAGAACCCAGGCCTTCCCAGGCAAGCCATCGGGCCCTGGGGCGGTATTTTTGGCACTCAGCCTTCGTACCGCCACTCTCATCTCTACCTCGGTCACCTCTGGAGCGTTGTCGTCGTCGTCGCCATCGTGGTCCGCGTCGGACACCGCTGGTGGCGGAGCTATGGGCGGGGGAGAGTGTTCCCCACGCATAGGGAACAGAGTGCTCACCACACCCTCCACAAGCTGGGGCCGGAGACTCTGCGTCAGCGGGGGAGCCCAGGGGCGGAGTTTGTCCCGCACTACCTTGTAGGGGCGTCCCCATGGGTCCCCATTCAGAGTCCCCAGCCACACGTTGCGGGCCTCGAGCTTGGCCCGCCTTATCTCCGCACGGAGGGTGCGCTTTGCCACTCTGTATCCCTCGTACAGCTCCGCCTCTCTGGCCTCCGCATCCGGTGGACGGATGCGGCGCCTGCGGTATCTGGCATACCGGCGTCGCGCGGCATTGCACGCGTTGCGCAGTGCCGCAATCTCCGGCGACCACCAGTATACCTGGCGCTGAGCACGTCCTGGACGGACTCGGGGCATTGCCGCGTCGCAGATTTGCGACATGGCCTCCCGGAACCACTCTGCCTCGACGTCGATATCGACAGGCCTATCCGGTGCTTGCACCCAGGCCTGTACCGTCGCGGCTTCCAGGAGTAGCTCCCGGTCTATCTGCCTCAGCGCCCATCGCGGACCACAAGGGTTCTGTCGGACCGGCACGGTCGAGGTTTGGGCGGAGACGTCAAACCGGATGTACCGGTGGTCGGAGTACGTCTCCACCCCCTCCATGACGCACCAGTCGACGACACGCGGCGACAGAGCGGGGCTGGCGAACGAGATGTCCACCACGGAGTCACCCCGCATCCGCACACACGTGGGGACAGAACCCCGGTTCAGGACGACCAGGCCTGTCTCCAGGGCCCAGTCCTCCACCATCCGACCCCGTTGGTTCGTGAACCGGGAACCCCAAGCCAAGTTCTTGGCATTGAAGTCCCCACACACGACCACGGGGAGGGAACCAAACCCAGCGACGACGGCTTTCAGCTCCATTAGGGAAATGTGAAGATCGCCGAGAGATCTGTTCGGGGATAGGTAGACGCCTACCACTGCAATGTCCCCGAACCGTGCTGCCACGCAACCCCGTCCCCTCGTGATGGCCTCGACGGTCGGGGTACCGGCGGCGGCCGACGAAATTAGGGTCACCGAGCCGTCCAGGTCCTGCACCCAGTCTCCCCTGGGCAAGACATAGTACGGCTCGGAGACCACGGCGATATTGATCGACCACTGCGCCATGCTCTGGAGCAACAGATCCTGAGCGGGGGCGCAGTGGTTAATGTTCGCCTGGAGGAGACGTAATGGAGTTATCGACAGTCCATTACAGTCTCCTCCCGAGCCCCCCGTGAGGGCCCTGCCGCGGCGGGTGCGGCGGCGACAGCGGCGGCAGCCAAGGCTGCGGCTGCGGCGGTGAGTGCGTCCGGGTGAACGGGCCTCCGTACCTTGCCCTTGGCCTTGGCGGGGGGGTCGCAGGACCTGCTCCCAGCCCGGTGGTCGGCCGGCTTGCCTGCCGCCGCACATGCGTAGCAGTGCGGCGTTGCATGGCATTCGACGGCCTTGTGACCAGCCTGACCGCATTGGTAGCAGCGGTCACTGCGGTCCACCTCCGCGGTGCAATGGGCCCCCACGTGGTGCCCCACGTGGCATCGGTAGCACCGCAGAGGTCTGGGCTCCAGCAGTTTTACCTGCGCGGAGACCCAGCCCACCAAGAGCCTTCGGCCTTCTCCCGTGATGGCTTTGGCCGCCGACACGGGGCAGCTAACCGTAACGGCTCGCATGCCCGTGCTGTCAGCACGGATGGTGCCCGCCCGCACTTGATCGGCGTGGCACCCTCCCGTCCTGACGACGGCGGCCACCACCTCGTCCACCCTAACGGAGTCATCCAGGCCCATAATCCGCATGTCTGTGCACTTAATGGGCCTGGACACTCGGACCTCCTCGACATCCATGGACGCCCTAATCCTTGCGGCCAGGGCGTCTGCCGCAGAGCTACTGTCCGCACCAGGGACCTCCAATATTCGGGCCCCGGTTGCGGTGCGCCTCATTCGGAAGCCTTCAGAGGCTCCGAACTCGTCGAGGTGATCCACCACCGCCTGCTTTGCCTTCGCCATGACCATGTCATAGTTCACGCCCTTCTTTTCCGCAGCTGGCTGTAGTGTGATCACTACAGCTGCGGAATTCGGGGCGCGAAGTCTGGCTGCCATGGCCCGCTTCTTGCGCTCCTGTCGCCGCGCGCGCTTTTTGGCTGCCCTAGTCGCCCTGCCCGCCTTCCTGCTGGCGCCGACAACCGTCCATTCGGCGCCAGCCGAGGGTTCTTCAGGCAGGGGAGGCGGCAGGCGTGGCCTAGTCGCCGTCACCGCAGGAGGTCTCGCTGGTTTAGTGGCAGGCACCTCTCTGCCTTTCGGGAAAGGAGTAGGCTTCCCCTGCCGCTGCTGCTGCTTGGCTGTCGGGACAGGCCTCGCAGGCTCCGAAACCACGGCTTCGCGCCTAGTTTGCCCAGACGGGCCCGCCTTAGGCGCAGCACCCGTGGCCGCGACGGCGGCGGCGTATGAAACCGCCCTTTTCTGGCCGGAGGCCGCAAGCGGGGGGCGCAGCACAATGCCCTCTAGGACAGCGAACTGCCGCTGGACCCGCTCTTGGAACTGCTGCTGCTGCTCCTGCTGCTGCTGCCGGAAGGCAGCCAGCTCTTGCCGCAGCAGGGTCAGCACCTCGCTCTCCACCTGGGACTGGGTCTGGGACCGATTTTGCCCCTGCTTGCGTCCCTCTTTTGGCGCCACCTCAGGGCCAGCGCCCCGAAGACCGGCCAGGTCGGCCTCGAGCCGTCCAATCCTTCGATTCAGGGATTTTTTGAGGGGCTCCAAAACTATCCCCAGTGCCTCTATAATTGAGGTTGTGGCCTGGGGGATCGCATTCCTTTTGGAGACCCTCTCCCTCTTCTTCGCGACGCTCTGTACGGCAGCTGTCACGACCTCCTTAAACTGGGCCAGTGCCTCCTCCATGACTTCTGGCTCACTGCAAGGAGGCTCTGGCTCCGAGGGGCCGGCCTGACCACTGGGTGCCCCGGAGTGGCGCCCCTCCCTGGTGGTTTTTAGGGATGGCCTACTCCCCTTTGCCGCCTTTCGGCCCGCACCCCGCACAGCGGTGGATATTTTACGGGCCGATGCACCCAGTTCATCATCGGATGATGTCCTCCGGCCATCCCCCAACAAGGGGCGTTTGAGGAACTGAGTCTTGGAGGACTCCTCCACCTCCATTCTCTCCGAGTTGAGCGAAGACGCGGCATCAGAGTCCGACGCCGTGTCTCCGCTCACCTCCCTGAGGCCAAAGCTCCTGCTGGCCTCTGCAGGACCCACCGGCGCAGCGGACGTGCTGGGAACAGGTCCCAGGGACTCCACGCTACCGGTGGGTGAGCCACCCTGGCTCTCTGCGTCCACGAAGGACGGTAACAGATCCTTGTGGGATCTGGCGCACTCTTTGCCCCCCCCAGAGTACGAGGGGCAGACCAAGCTCTGCTTGGTGAGGGATTCTCCTCCTGCGATGCAGGCGGTACCCTCCTGGGGTAACAACTTTTTAAGATGTGCGTCCATGATAATGCTGAACTCAGCTTTGCCTTTTTTGTGGGGTGGGGTCCCCAGTAACCACGTTCGCCATCTTGGTCACGTCTGATAAACAGACGCGTACCCGAGGCGAACCTACTCTCCCCAAACCACTGTCCAAAAACACCAACAGCTGTTGGTGCCGATGCTTCTGGACAGCATACCCTCCGTGGCGGTCCGTCTGGACTCCGCCTGTGTGTTCCTCTTGGTCTGGTCTCTCACTTGAGGCCTTCCGGCATGAGTAGCTCTACCGGCATAGCCCTCAAGATCACAGAGACACGCAAGCCCCACCACGACGACAACGTGGGAACACAGTTGGTGGGGGTTAACTTGAAGGTGCAAATAAACAATTTAGTATTACAACAAAAATGTTTCTTTTAACTTCCTTTATCTGGCTTATAAATCCGAAAATATTAGTTAGATTTTATCAAAAAAATATTTTTTTCGATTTGAAGAGGAAAAGAATCTTCTAGCATGATATACTTAATAATTTAAGTAAGCCATATAAGACAGCGAAGGACAGCTGTATTTAAAAATAGATGGCCACGAATAAGCACGCGTGACTGGGGTATCATAAAAAAATAGGGTGACATTTACAGGGGTATTGTGGCGTCTTAAAATAAATACATTAAGTGAAGACCCTTATCTTTCTGCACGACAACAAAAATGGTCGCCAAGAAAAATCAGATTACCATTATAAAAGCGAAAGGACATGAGTGTGTGTGATGGTATGGGTATTTATGTTTATTACTTCTTCACACTCAAACCGCTGAACGGATTTCGATGAAATTTTATGCACGGGTAGATAGCTGAGCATGACTTGGAATAGCACATAGCGACGGGTCCCAAGAACAAAATCTTATGGAAAAATAAGACGAAATGTATTTTATTATGTATTCGTAATGTACAAACTAAAAATTATATTTATGGCATTATTTTTTTTCTTTAATCTCTCTTTTAACTTGCGTGATCGCATAAAGAATGAAGATATCCGTAGGGGAACCAAGGTCGTCGTCATAGCCCGAAGAATCGCCAAATTAAAGTGGCAGTGAGCAGCGCACATTGCTCGTAGAACGGATGGTCGATGGGGCCGAAAGGTTCTAGAGTGGCGACCGCGCACCGGAAAACGCATCGTTGAAAGGTCACCTTGTAGGTGGACCGACGACCTTGTGAGAGTCGCGGGAATGCGGTGTATGCGAGACGCACAGGATCGGTCGTTGTGGTGATGCTTGGGGGAGGCATATGTCCATCAGTGGATGTCTTTCGCCTGAAATGGTGATGATGATGATGATGATGATCCTTTAACTTATTGAAATATCCAATCGAATACTATCTTATTACCTACCGACTATCTTATACAGAACCTTACACAGAACTTCAAAAACCTCATATCCTAAATTGATAATTTTTCACATACGATTTCGTTACTGGTATATTTCCTTGGCATAATTTCCTACTACCACGCGGGTAAAAACTCAGGCAGCAGCTAGTAAGATTATTCACGGGTAGTGTGAAAGCGAAACCTGGGGCTCCGAAATGAAGGCAAAGAAGGAACAGGAGTGGGTTTTTAGTCAGTAAAAGTCTGACACTATCTCTCGCTCCGTCCAAGAGCGGGATTTGTCATTAGATAATTTTCCCACCTAAAAACAGCTAGTAAGATTATAAAAATAGCCCAACATCACCACTTAATAAACTTAAAACTTGGCAATAAGTACTAACGATTAGCGTTTTAGCGATTTGATAATATTACACTGTTTATATATTTTATTTTTCTATTTGTCGGTAAGCCTTCTATAAAATAAGAAAGAAAGAAAGAAAAGAATAAACTCACAACCATATACAGGTTTTATGAAACATTGTTAGTCCCACTTTTCTCTTATAACTCGGACTGTAACAGAATAAATTTAAATGTATAATTGTCATACTCATTTACATCGGCATTTTGTCAGACTGTGGATGCGCCAGTTCAGATCTTTCCATAGAGTCCGACCAAAACAAAATTTTTAACCGAAACCGAAATGGTAACCAAATTTTCGGCTCGACTTCCAGTTTCAAGTGAAATTGAAACCGGAACTCACGTGGTAACAGAAAAACTGGCAAAAATTTTAGAACTAACAACTACGTCTACTTTTGTACATATTATTTTTAGTTTGTATACCAATATTTATATCTGTGGGATTTCGGGATTGGAAAAATAAAACAATACCCTTTTATCAACGTCTTATATTATTTCTTTAGCACACGTGCATCGCACCAACGCCGTCATCGTAATGTGTCACCCCTTTTTTCCGTCATCGTAATTGTATCTATTAAATTGTTCATTAGTTTAATTGTTTGCAAGTATAGTATAATTAGTTCAGTATGTAAATTATTTTAATTAGAAAAATTCATTAGAGCAAATATTTTTGTTACAAAAATTTTTATTCTGGAAAAAAATATTAATATGTACATAAAAACAACTACATTAACTAAGTTTTCATAAAGTTGACAGGCAATTGAAAAAGCAACCATGTTTTATTAATTACTTATTAAATGGATAAAGCTATGATAACACACATATACAAGCGAAGCAGTCAGTTGTTAAGTTTATCTTCTTCACCTCAAAGGCGCTAGTTTCGGTCAAGCCGAATATTCATCCACGTTTTTACCGAAACCGAAACTTTAGCCGAAGCCGAGTCTTTGGTCAGACACTATCTTTCTATTAGCATCGGGAACCGAAATTCAGTATTTAAGGAATCTATATCTTTGTATATAAATCGTTCGACATACATAGTATTCGGTAAATGAATACAAATTGCTGCTTTTGTCTAATCTTATAATCAGGTTATCTGTAAATTTTTTGAATGTTCGGCGTTTTCTTCGTGTTTTGTCGGCAAGTTCGAGTGTTTAATATAAGCGCCTATATAAAATTTTGATTCGTAGATAAGTATTTACGTATGTTTGTTTTAAATAACTGATATACTTAGTTACTGTTATTTATTCCGTAGGGTCAGCGAACTATAGATACCGGCACGGATCTTGAGCGATAACTTCTACAGTTCTACTTGCGCAGAAGCACGCAGAATTAAAATATCGGGTCTCTTTAGTGGTATGAAGAGAGATGCGGGGGCGGGGAGTGAAATGTACAGTGATTGGCTCGCCGACATTGTACGATGCGCAAAACGATGCCCGCTCTTTCGCCGAGCGCTCAAGATTCGTGCCGCTATCTTGTAACTGAATAATTCAAAAGTTAAATGTCACTTGTTATTTACGACATTTTTATTATGTTTTGCGGCACTATTTGAACCATAGTGACAGTGTCATATATTTTTATTTACGCTTTTTAATTTTTTTTATTGTTTTGTTTTCACAAAACTTATTTAGCTAATCAAAAAGTAGTGTTAAGAATAGAAAACAGTTACTTTTTCCATTACAGTGTTGACGAAACACATTCTAATATTTTTGCAGTATTTGGTAGCAAATGTATTAAGTCAGTATTCTAAGCGATTTCCGCTGAGATAGTCAATATTACAATAAAATTCTCAGCTATATTTTACCGAGATTGCATCTGTTTCAATGAATACTGTCCAGTTGTGTAGATACTTGGGATACAAAACTATCAATTGACGAATAATTAAAAGAGTCACTAAACTTCACCAGAAAAAGAATCCGTCGAAAACTCACGTTTTACGTTAAATAGGTATGAAATGAGGAGCAGTGGTATCCGAGGGGTAACGGCCCCGACTTACGAGTTTTAGGTCGGGGGTTCAAACCCAGCCAGGCGCATTACTTTGAGTAATTTATTTCATCACCACTGCTCCCAAAACGGTGAAGGAAAACATCGTTAGGAAACCGGCATGTCCTAGAACCAAAAATTTCAAAGACATGTGACATTCAACAACCCGCGCTACGCCCGCGTGGTGGATTGCGGCCCATTCTCTCTCCTAGAGAGGAGGCCTGAGTCCCAGCAGTGGGAACATTAAAAAGGCTGATTATGCTTATGGTTATGCATAATACTACTTAAGAGTTACGGTGAAATGAAAAATATTAAAAAAGAATTATCGTTAAGGATAGTGTAAAACAGGAAAATAGAAAAGAATAAATAATCTTTAGGGCTACTAGGACTCAGGCCTCCTCTCAAGGAGAGGGCATGGAAACTGTTTAGGTTTGAATCCGCAACCTAGTAACTCCTAAATCGGAGCCACTTGGCCACCACTGCACGAGATTGTTTTATGAATTAATAAAAATCAATCCCATGTCCATTCTAAACAAGAAAAAAGAAAAGAAAAAAAAAAACTATTTCCTATCAAAAACCACGGTTAGATTCAAAGGTCCCGCTGCCTCAAGATAAAACCCAGCTCGCTACTACAGGCTCTTTAGAAAACTGCACTTAACAAGGCGCTTTCACAAGACTGCATTTGTGTGTTAAGTAATGACATATGGCGGCTGAAATAACAGACAGTGTCCTTGCGTTGTAAGAGATATATTGAAACTGTTGTGCACTGAGAAATTGGGTTTAGAAGGTAAAAGCATTGGTGTACCTTATAATTTTTAATTTTGCAAAGTTAAAAAAAGCAATAAAATTAAAAAAAGAGGATGTTATATGTTCGACTGTATGATTTTTTTAAATTATCATATCATCACAAATCTGATTATGAAACCGGACGATAGGCAGAAGAACTCCATAGTAAAACAATGTATTCTAGTCGAGTAACTCTTTATGTATCTACAAAAAACTTTATAAAAAAAAACGGCTTTACCAAAAAAAAACACGAAAAGGTTCAAAATAAACCGGTGTTTCTCGGTATTGTTTGTTTCTTATTTAACATCAGAACTGTATTCTGAAAAAAATGGGACCGGAATCGGAAAGCATATCCTCTAAGAGGAAAAAAAAATTGGCAAATCGGTCCATAAACGACGGAGTTCTGAGGTAACACACATAAAAAAAACACAACCGAATTGATAACCACCTCCTCTTTTTTGAAGTCGGTTAAAAAAGTGAATTATTTCTGAGATGCGCAAAATAAAACAAACTTGCTTTCTGCGTCTATTTATTCTTTAACACCTAAAACACGAAACCAATTTTGATGCAATTTTATATAAAAAAAAAATAACAATTTTTTTTTGGGATAGGATGCATTATGTATATAATTCATAATCTTATAAATAATAAAGTGATAAATCTTATAGAAAAACAAGAAATAAAAAATAAATACATACCTCCTTGTTACATGTGGGTTTTTAAATTAAGAGTAATCTTGATCAGATAAAATCTCATAAAGTTCATTATTCAAAGATTATCTAGATGATTTAGTAACAACCTGGCATTTAACAAATAAGGCCACCCAGAATCCTTTAAAAAAAATCAAATACAAATGATTCGCAAGCATTCTTTTTTTAGAGTTCTGTCTCTAACTCGGCAAAAACTGAACCCTTAAGGGATCACTTTGTTTCCCGTCTGTCCATCTTTCAAGAGCCTTTTTCTCAGGAAAGCATGAACGTATGACGCTGAAATTAATATCCGAAATGGACTGAAAACTGTTTTTCACTTTTTTTGCGATTCGGAATAATCTTCGAGAATTGAACTATGTATTTATATAGGTAAGTTTGTACGGGACCCTCAGTATGCGCATCCGACTCGCGGTTACCCGGTTTATTTTAATCCAACGAGTAGAGTAATCGATTTTCATTCAACATTACGAAACAAATCAGTAAAACAATTGCAATAGGTACTTCGTAACTTTGCAATACATACATCAAAATCAATACTATGGGAGGTTTATCAAATTGATTATAACATTATCCACAAATTGCTAGTGATTTAGTAATAATAATGCCACCATTACACACAATTTTGAACCGACAATTATTAATTTTAATCCAGTAATTGAGTAGTGCATGCAATTTTGTAAATTTTCGTAATAACAACATTTATAATAATTTGATCAGTTTCGATAATAATCCTTGGGGTTCAACGATGGTTATATTTAAAAATTGAACTCGGTATCGCGGGCATCGATTATAAATTCGATTGCGTATGTGCAATCTTATTATCGGGGAATTGAATAATCTTTTTCGTAATATTATTATTATCTTGCTGCCGCGCGTGTAAAATTACTACTTCCTACCTGAATTTATAATACATTGCCGTTGAGTTAATATATCATAATTATTACTAGGATATATAACCTAAGATATTTGTTAACTAAGTCAAATTTTAATTAACTTAATGGCGTTATACTTTTCACTTAAAATAAATTTTATTTCACGTTTTTATGATTATTGATCAAGCGCGATGTTTTAATGTCAACTATTGCCTTTTATATGTTTGACGTTATTTGTAAATTTAAAGAGTTAACAAGACAACTTTCAAATTAGTGAAATTAATTCGTCAAAAAAATTGTCAAATGCCCAAAATGTATAGCATTAACAAATATCTGGAGTAGAGTAATGGTGGTCCAGCGGTAGTCCCGATTTGACGAGTTGTAGGTCGCGTCTTCAAACCCAGCCAGGTATTACTTTCTCTAATTTATTTCAACACCACTGCTCTAAAAACGGTGAAGGAAGACATCGTGAGGAAACCAGCATGTCATAGTATCAGAAATTTGAATACATGTGACATCCACCAACCCACACTGGACCTACGTGGTGCAACACGGCCTATTTCCTCTCCTAGAAAGGAGGCCTAAGTCCCAGCAGTGGGAACATTGTAAGGCTGATTCATCATCTTCATCATCATATCAGCCGAAAAACGTCCCTTGTTGGACATAGGCCTCCCCCAAGTTTCGCCACAACAACGGGTCCTGTGCGTCTCGCACATCTCTTTCGCTCCATCGTATTCCCGCAACCCTTACCAGGTCATCGGTCCACCCTGTAGAAGACCTTCCAACACTACGTCTTCCGGTACGCGGTCGCCACTCCAGAAGCTTTCTTATGCTATGCTAATACAGCATGTAAGATATTCCGGCTCCAAATGTCATCTAAATTAGTTTTGCCGTTTGAGCGTGAAGGATTAACAAACACACACATTCATACAAACTTTCAACTTTATGATATTAGTCTGACGTCATTTATATTCGTATTTATGATTCTGTTTCAGACAGTAAATTGGTAGGATAAGAAAGTAATTTTAACTGATTTATAACATTGATTTTATCCCTTTTGTTATTTCAAGATTACCATGAATAAGACCATTAACGAGACAATGCGACAGCCCTTTTTATTTTTTTTAATTAGTATAAACCAGTGCTTATCTGCAATCCCACCTGATGGTAAGCAGTGATGCAATCATCGATGGTGAGGCGCACTAGTTTATTAAGAGCCTATTCACTCTAGCCTTGACGACATCTATATTATAGTTAGACAAGAAGATCGCAAAAGGCCAATTGTTCCAGTTCTTCGATGTACGCGGTATAAACGACGAATCGAAATGATGATGAAAATCCGGACCGTTGAAGTTATCCGTTGGTAGAAAAGTGATGGTGGAATCAATCATGCAATTCCCGCGCACACTCTACAAAAATATATCCGAAAAATAATGTTTTTAATATGCTGTTGTAATGTCTGGTCACGCTTTTCTGCGGGAACCTTAAATGTAGATTTCCAAGCGTGACTTTGCTTTAGTGGTAAAGTCACACATGTAATTTTATATCTCTGACTGACTTAAACTCAAATTCTCCTAGCACCCATGTTTCTTCTTCTACTCTAACACCCCTTTCTTCCACCACAGAGTGCCATAGTCGGCTCGCGAGTGACTCTTCCCTGCCGCGTGGAGAACAAAGTGGGGAACCTGCAGTGGACCAAAGACGACTTCGGGCTCGGCATGAACAGGAACCTCAGCGGATACGACCGATACGCTATGATTGGGAGCGACGAAGAAGGTATTTATTACTTGCTTTTTTAACCGACTTCAAAAAAAGGAGGAGGTTATTAATACGGTTGTATTTTTTATTTTTTGTAAAAACGTAACGTGCGTAGCCCCCGCAAATGTCGTTTTCATTCAAGTATTTATTGTAATCCGTGGAATATGCACGCGGGATGCAGGGCGTGATAGCGGGCAGCAGCCCCGCATGCGGCGCAATTCCGCATGCGTAATGAAATCTGCACGATATTAAAAACACCCTTAGATTCAATTTTCCCGGTTAACACATTGAATGTCAAGAATTTCAACGACTCAAATTCAGTCTGTCTATACGAAAAATCCCGTAGTTGGCGTCTTTATAAATCAAGTTAACTAACAGTGCCCATATACGAGATATATCGGCCATAGGCATCCTACGATGTATGATTCAAATGATTCTGTGTATAAAGTTTTATGTAGACAGAAGCAATAAAAATAGAGTAATTTTTTTGGCGCCTTCATTGTATCCTACTGCTAAACAGAGGCCTCACTCTTCTGCTTCCAAACCTCCCTGTCTTGGGCTATCTTTAGCCAAGTTTTCCCTATAATTAGATCGTCACATCACCTTCGTCGTACTCGCCCTCGGCGGTAATATCCTCTCTCGGGGGGCTGAGAGAGGATATTACCGTCGAGGGCGAGTCGGCCACGCCTCCTATTCCTTTGTTCTGACCACGTGACTGAGTGTTGAGATGACGTCAGAATAAAGGAATCGGAGGCGTGGCCGACTCGAGGCGATCAACGAAAAGAGAATTGAAACGAAACGATTGTAACTTGCCTAGGGGGGCAGGCTTCCAGTGAGTGACGATCTTCGTACATCGTCTTCTCTTTTAGCGATAAGACCGCCCATTGTGACATCTGTCTATATATCTGTCCGGCTGCATTCGAGCGATATGTACTATCGTAGCGTTACAAAATAATTTTGAATTTACAACGGAAAATACTTTATCAATCGATGTTTCATCTGGAAGTTAAAAATAGTTGCAAACTCAGACAATTATTTTGAACGTGGCGGTCAGTCATAAATTTCAAATTAGTTGCATACGTATTTCAAAGTAAGGCTTAATAAATCGAGAATTTTTTTTGGTTCTGTATTCATCGAATAACTCCTCTTTCTGCTAGATCAAAAAACTAGATAAATAGGAAATGCCGGGAAATAGAATATGCAAATTTTCCGGTTGAAAAATGCAGTTTTAACTAAGAAAAAAAAACTTAGGCGGAGTTCTGCTGTGCCCTCGTGAGGTTAATTGGTGGAGCCACCTCTCAAGCCGGACCATTTTCAAATCATGGTCTGGAGCGAGAGGGAATGGGCGGCAGTTGTCTCCTTCTGCGAAGCAGTAATGCTTGCAAAGGAGACGGCAGCATGCGTGAGGGAACAGACATCCTCACGCCCCAGTCACTGAGATCCTGACCCGACTATCAGCTACCATAGGTGTGGGCTTGCGGTCGACAAGCAATGGATAGCTCGCTGTACGGCCGTCCGGTAACCGTCCGAATACGATTTTGTACCTTAAAAAACCTAAGAGAAAAAAATATTGTTCTGTTTGAGCTTTTTCTTTACAAAAAGCTTACAGCTTTTCAGATTTTCCCCAAAATATAACGTAAAACTGAAATATTTAGCACAAGATGTTCCTTATTGCAATAAAAGAAAACATTGACTTCGGTCATCGCTACGCATTTTGGCCGTGACTCACATGTAAATAAAAACGCACTTTTAAAACATAGCAACGTATGTAAACAACGTATTTTAAACTTTATTGTGTGTTAAATAGAGTTGGAAGTTGAGTAATCGAGTAATAACAAATATAAAAACTAATCTTTTTGGGGTACGGTCGTGCAAAATGAAAAGTTAGTAGTAGTTATTATAAGAAAAAAGCATTGATTTTTCAAAACACGAAATTAGACAGAAAACGTGATGTCAAAATTTCCAAACAAAATGAAACACTACAAAAAAATGTTTGACAGATTTTAAGCTAAAACATGCCTACTATTTAACGTTCTCAACTTCAAATTCAGAATCGACAGAAGACGTATCTCAACTATCAACCAATCACACGTCTTCATCATTTCAACCAAAAGATGTCCACTTCTGGATATAGGCCTCCCCTAAGTATCGCTACAACGACCCTGTCCTGTGCGTCTTGCATACATTGGACTCCCATGATCCTTAACAGGTCGTCGAACCACCTTGTATAGGAGGCCTTCCAACGCGCGTGTTCACCATTCCAGAACCTTTCACCCCCATCGATCATCAGTTCTGCGAGCAATCTAGGCGATTCTTCAGGATAGGTATATATTAAGTCAGTGGCCTTTGTTCTCCTGAGGATATCTGATTTTTAGATTTAATTATTATAGAAGGAAACTCCAAGCATAGCCCATTGTGAGCAACCAACTATTCAAAATAATTTCATTCCTACAGAACCCATTTTCAAATCTACGTCACACACCATTTAAAACAAACATGATTATTTGGCAGACGTGTTCTCGCCCAGAAAAACGAACGAACCGAGATATTTAGGTAAATTACTAGGCAAGCCGTATATTTGGGCTAGAAAAAAGGCTAGACTCACACATGCTATCTGCTCTAGAATCTATAGAAATGCTAATATTTGGTACAGGGTCGAGGATAAGTGCTGAAATACGTTAAACCATCCCAGCTACAATGTTTAAGTGGCAGTGAGCAGCCGTGCTGTGCTGCGTCCATAGGGCCATTGGATTGTTAATCCTATGTACGTATTTGGATTTCTTCGCTGCGTCCGGCGCTGCGCTCAAGGCTGTTTTCTTACGACTGGACACATTACTGGAATTGGTCGTTGGGACCGAAAGCTTTGGAGTGGCGACTACGTACCGGAAGACGCAGCGTTTGTCGGCTTATCACATGGTGGACTGATGCCCTGGTGAGGGTCGTAGGAATCCGATGGATGCGAGACGCAGAGGACTGGTCGTAATGTTGACACTTGGGGAGGCCCATGTCCAACAGCGGACGTCTTTCAGCTGAAATGATGGTGACGAGTGGTTTGTAACAACAAGTAGGTACTAATACCAGCATTTTACAAAGCTATTTATAACTTATGCACAACATAAGCATAAGCATAGCATGATCAGCCTTTTTTAATGTTCCCACTGCTGGGACTCAGGCCTCCTCTCTCTAGGAGAGGGAATGGGCCGTAATTCACCACGCGGGCCCAGTACCGGTTGGTAAATGTCACATGTCTTCGAATTTTTGGTTCTAGGATATTCCGGTTTCCTCACGATGTTTTCCTTCACCGTTTTGAGAACAGTGATTATGAAATAAATTACACAAAGTAATGCGCCTTGCTAGGTTTGAACCCGCGACCTACAATTCGTAAGTCCGCCGTTACCACTCGGCCACCACTGCTCACATGCACAACAATACTGCAAAATCAAGATTGTAACTTTATGAGTAGGTTATCTCAAAGCTCATCTACTTATAAACAGCATCATGTATCTCCACCGACCTTTCTAATAAAGGAAGGAAGTTTGTAATGAATATCCTTTGTAATCTTTTCCTTTATCCAAATAGAATAAAATAAATAAATATTTATACTTGTAGTTTCTTGATCCTCATTACAGGAGCTTTGGAAAATCTTAGAAGTATGTTTTGGAACTAAAGGAAATAAAAATATACTTATTTCGTATTTTTTTCTTTCTTAAAAAACATTTTGTACAGTCATTTGGTAGTTTTATCTGAAAAGTGTTTTCAGGAGTCTTGAAAAATGGTAATTTTAAAGATTTTGATGTTCTCTTTCTGAATTTCAACTTTGCCACCTCGTATCTCAGTCAGCGCAGCAGCTAATCGCACGACCATTGCGCCCGCCCTAGCCGACGTAATTCCGACCCCGACTACCAGCCACGGTAGACGCGGGCTTGCGGACGTCGAGCACTGGGTAGCTCGCCGTCCGGCTGTTCGGTAATTAACCGCACCGAGCCCAGTCGTTAACAGCGCGTAGTGATCCTCGCGCTCCTCAAAGAGATGTCAGCAAACCGTAGGGGCCCAGTGGGGCCGATGCCCGCTAGCTAGGACCGCGGAGAATTTCCGAAAGGGCAACCCGTAGTCCTAGTATGCAAAGGGTAATTGAAGGATACAGGTGTGGTTTTAGTCAGTAAAAGTCTGACACGCCCTCGCGCTCCACCCAGATCGCGAGAAGTCATTTGGATGATTTCCCACCTTAAAAAAAAAAAAAAAAAAACGACCATTGCGCCAACCGTACCGTCTTCGCTTTAATAATATTAATATCTACCTAATTTGTCGTTCTGGAGTGGCGACTGCGTAACTGAAGACGCAGTGTTGGAAGGCCTTCTACAAGGTGGAACGAAGACTTGGTGAGGGTCGCGAAAATCAAATGGATGCGTGTCGCACAGGAGCGGTTGTTGTGCTATGTTCAGCAATGGAAGTCTTTTTGCTAAAATGATGATGATTAAAATGTGGTGTGTAATGATGTAAGGACTTAAAGCTCCTATAAATAGTGACACTGATGACTGATTAACTTTCTTAAAAATTCTTTTACGGATTGTAGGAATAATTTACTAGTATGTTAGAATCTATCCGAAAATTTGCGATAAATATTCATCGCGCTATCTCGTCGCATCTCTTTGTCGAAGATTTTATATACAAAATGTATGTACCAAATGTGACGTACGATGAACTTTTAATCCCTTTTGATGTTTTAAATTTCTAATGAGCATCAACCAATAAGTCTTATGGATTTATTGATTGATCTTTCTTTTGATGTTTCGTTGTTTCAAAATTCAAATATACGTTTCGTCATTCAGGCGTTTGTTATATAGGTTGTTACAGAAAAGAGTGGTCTAGTTTCTGACCGAAACTGGTTTTTACGATCGAAAATGAAACCGAAACCGAATTTCGGCAGCAGTCTCAGTTTCAGCCAAAACCAAAATTGAAACCGAAACTTCCTTTCAAGGACCATGTTTCTAGGGAAAAATAAAGAAAACATATTATAATCAGTCAGTCCAAATTTTTTGTTGTTTACTACTTACTCTTATGCTACATCACGTACCTAATAAAACTTACCGAGTTCAAAATAAATCACACGAAAACTCACAACAAACAAAACAAACTACAGACACAAGCCATTCACCATTCAGGCACGTGGACGCGGTAAAAGTCTTCGTCGCTTACTCGCTTGGATAGAATTTAATGCGCCAAAAATGACCGATCTTAGCGCGAGAACCCGAATGCAGTTTCGGCGACAAACCTGCCGAAACTGAAACTAAATCGAAACTCAACACAGACACTAGAATGGTCATATTTTAAATAATGGTGAGGCTCATGGAAATGAAACACTTTTTAAAAGAATCTATTTAAAAAAAAATATGACCTTCTCAACTAATTTTGATCAGCCGATTCTAGATTGTATCGAAAATCCAATTTAGGGAATATATATTATATTTTACCTGTTTGAAAAAAGTTGTTCATTCTAGTGGACAAAAGCAAAAAGTTGAAATATGACTGCCCATTTTCGTAACAGCCTTTATATCAATAACTTATGTCGTGGTACTTCTCACAGGAACCATTCATTTTTTGGCAAAAAGAGTAGCTTTTACCACGCGGCGATAGTGTAAATTTATATCTATCAGTACAAAAAGAAAAAAGTTTTGAAGCCTAGCTTACCTATTTCGATAAAATAACAAGCAATGTTGGAAATGTTTTTAAAACAAAACATCAATTTTCTCTCACTTCTGACTAAGCCCTCTCACGAACCATTAGCATAAGTCTACAAAACACCTACATACCTATAAAGTACTTATTTAATTAGGTACGTACGTAAACAGTACCTATACATTATTAGTTTATTTAATAACCTTACTCAAGAACATTGAAAAATTTGTCTGTTGATGGACAATATCGATACCCAGAAGAAACTGTGCTAGCAAATAGCAACTAAAAACAAAATCTATATAAAAGGAGGAACTGGCTGACTGGGTCAACGGTACCCTATGAATTTTGATTCCTTTGAGAGTGTCGAAATACAGGTTTTTTCGACATAAACGGCTGTATCTTTTTTTATTGTTAACTCAGAAGTTTGATTTTTCCACAGCTTCATAGAACCGCAGACTTGACAACAAGTCAAGACAACAACCCTCTCAGTTTACCAAACCCTATTTAATAAATTTTTTTCATGAAATAGCTGCAGTCTACTTCATGAAGAAAGAATTGAGAGTGCTCTCAGTTCTTTCTTTCTTATAGTCCCATGAGACGACAATTTGATGCAACCAGAGAGATTAAGTGAAGGAGCAGTGGTTTTACTGTAACTACTGTTTTAGCATGTCTACCGAAGCAAGGGGATGTCACACTAAACTGTCACTGAGAAAATATTCGTAACGAAAAAACCCAAAAATATTTAACATGACAATGACAATCGAGTCTGGGATCCAGTTCAGTAGCCAAACTTGAAACCGCGAGACGAAAGAGGCAGTAATATATTCAAACTAGCTGCTACCAGCTTCGCTCCCGTGATAGTAGAAAATTATCCCAAGGGAACACACTTCCGGGATAAAAGTATTCTATGTTCCAGGATATGTTCTACCCGTGTGCCAAATTACATCCAAATCCCTTCAGCAGTTCCAGCGTGAAAGAGTAACAAACATACATATATACACTACAAACTTTCGCCTTTACAATATTAAGTGTGATCAGTATGAATGCCAACCGCGGTTTTATATGCAAGATTCATCGAGCCCGCTTCAGCACTCGCGCACGCTTCTCACCCTAGTCGGGGCTTTAGAGAAAGACTCAAACGGGCTTTGTTGAACTTTGACTTTATATCTTTACGAATTTAGATTAGTCGCCTACGCTTAAATTCGCTCAAGAGTTATTATCAAACTGT
Source organism: Mythimna pallens (assembly GCA_961205895.1). Classification (NCBI taxonomy): domain Eukaryota; kingdom Metazoa; phylum Arthropoda; class Insecta; order Lepidoptera; family Noctuidae; genus Mythimna; species Mythimna pallens. Next base: position 8,728,948 of record OY540849.1, on the reverse strand, counting down.
GAACTATAACACGTTTCCGAGCAGTGGCGTAGCTATTAAAAACTGGCTAGGTAAGACTGGCCTGTGGGTCTAGTGGTTAGTGTCCCTGATTGCTATGCCGAAGGTCGTGAGTTCGATTCCCACCCAGGACAAATGTTTGTATGATGAGCACAATCATTTGTTCTGTGTCTGGGTGTAATTTATCTATAATATGTATGTATTTAGAAATATTTAAGTATGTTTATCAGTTGTCTAGTACTCATAACACAAGTTCTGCTTAGCTTGAGACTAGACGGCGTTGTGTGATAGTTGTGTGAATATTATTATTATTATTATTATTATTATTATTATTATTATTATTAGGTGCGAGTTGGACTCGGGTACGAAGTGTTCCGTACCATCCGTAACAAAAAAACAGCAAAAAAAATCACGTTTGTTGTATGGGAGCCCCACTTATATATATTTTTTATTCAATATTTAGTATTTGATGTTGTAGCGGTAACAGAAATACATCATCTATGAAAATTTCAACTATCTAGCTGTCACGATTCATGACATACAGCCTGGTGACAGACAGACGGCCGAACAGACGAGTCTAAGTAAAAGGATCCCGTTTTACTCCCTGGGTAAGGAACACTAAAAAGGGGCTCCGTAAAAAAACACGAGCAATGCGATGATCATCCAATCATATACCTAGTCACTGTAACAGGTTTTTTAAATGGACGAATGCGTGATATGAATGTTCAGTTGGTCACCCTACTATCAATACATTGTATATCTCAAGCTGCGCACCTTCCTTCTCCACAGCTATCTTATGGCGGCACATCTTCATAGCACATCTTACTAGCCCCGCTATTATGCTAAGCTATGCATCGGTGAAAACGGTCAGATAGTTTCGTAGCTTGACTTTCACATCCTCGCAGCATAGCTGCGTAGCACATCTTTAATGGAAAAGAACTCTTCGTCAATGTTCGTAATTATTATAAGAGGTATTAGCCCTGAAGCTCAAAAAGCAATTGGGTAGAAAAATCGCCCATGTCATAGTATTCTAAACAGCTTACAAGAGATCTTACTACAGTCGTATTCACGTATTTGTAACTAAGACTTGTTTATGCAGCATAGATATATAAATAACATTTTATACATGTCCTGTCCCCATGAGTTTACGTCTGGATGAGTGGAGAGGGAGAGGGAGACCAAAGAAAAGATGGATGGATTGTGTAAGAAGTGATATGAAAGAAAAGGGATTTAGTGATAGCGTGGTGAATGACAGGACAGAATTGAAGAAAAAAAAACGTGTTGCGCTGTCCCCAAATAAAACGAGACAAGGGCAAGAAGATGTTGATGACATGTCCTGGTCCAGAGCTACATGCCTTTTTAACAGAACTAGTTACTTACGTAAGTATGTATATATGTATAAAGTTTAATTTTCCTGTAGTCATATTAGCAATCCCGCTCGCATCATTATTTGTATGAAAAACATTCCTTTTCATTTCATATCTTTGCACCAAAGCATATTAATAGAACTTTTACGCAACAAAAGTCATCGACCCCTGAGATCTTGGCTAGCAATAGCAATAATGATTGAACGGATGCGGAATATAGACTCAAGGTTATGTACGATTTATTTGGCAGATAGAAAACAAAAAAAAAAAGAAACAAAACCGTTAAGCCGATGCCTGTGAGGGCAGCGGAATTGTTCGAAAACCCACGGATTTCACGGCTCTGGAACGTAATGGGAAACTGAAAAAACACTAGTGGGTTTTGGTCAGTAAAAGTCGGACAATCCCTTTCGCTTCACCCAGAGCTGGAAAAGTTGTTTGATGATTTCCCACCTAAAAGAAAAAAATAAAAAAGATAGAAAACAATTTAGGAAATAAACTTCTTCGCTTGAAAACACCCGTGATATAGGTACAAAGACGAAATCTAGATATATTTGAAGCGTGAAAGTCTTGCTATACTTAAATAGAATTTAACAAAAAAAAAGTAGGCAACCAAATAAATTTTCCTATTGGCAAGAAACGACATCTTTTTGTCATCATTGTTCTATCTTACGTTACGTTAAAATGTTTGGCCAATGGTAGTAAATACAAAAAAAAAAAAACTGGGCATGTGCAAGTCGAACTCGCGCACTGAGGGTTCCGTACAAACTTACCTACGTACGAGTGTGTGAATAGTTCAATTCCCGAATGGAGTGTCGAAGATTTTTCGAATAGCAAAAAAAGTTTTTATTTGTGGCGTGTGTGTGTTATACTAACTAAATTTACACGACTTATGCGTGAAGCAAATTTTTTTTCAGCATACGGCAGAACAACGTTTTCCAAATCAGCTACTATACAAATATAAAGTTTATTTGAACTGAGAATTCCAGGTCAATTCAAAGTTTAGTATCAAAGTTCAAAGTTTCTTTTCGATCGTCATTTATTCATTCGTAATAATCCATAGCCTGTACAATATTTCCATAAATTGAATGACATTTTAGGATATAAAAAACCTCAAAAAAAAGACATTGTAGAACAATTTCTGCTAAATCCCTGTTGTTTTGTTGCCGTCGGTTCCATTACAAAGATTTCATTATCATTTCCGCAATTTTAATTAAATGTATTAAACAAAAAATTATCAGAACCACTAGTCAACCCTCCTAATCTAAGCATGACGGGCATTTCCCACGTTCATCGAGATTGCTCCAGAAACAATGCCCAGATATATAGCCGCAGATGTATAGCCCAGATTGCCCACCTTCTATGCCTTTTACCGTGGCGATGAAAAATGTATTTTTAACATTTTAAAGACACGATGAAAGATCGTCTTAAGTGGGCTTCTCAACCAGAGCGCTTTTCACAGAGTTAAAATCTGAATTTACCTTATTTCTTCAGTCCGTTTTGTAGACACGTAATATTTACATTGCTGTCTAGGGCGGGTGAGATGGAAGGAGATATTTCATTTTTCTGTGTAGTTTTGTGCAAACTTATATTTCTATTGCTGTGTGCATTTTTATGTAGGTCAGTCTCGTTTAGTGTTGGAGCTACTGTTTAAATCTTAACAGAGTTGATTGGTGAGAGAAAAATTATGTTTTCTTTTTTTTTCAATCTTTTCTGCACGGATTTAATGCTATGTCAATTTGCAAGAGCAGGTCATAATTTCGTATTATTACTTTTAGCACGGAATCTATTATTAAAAGGATTTTTTTTTGAAGTTGGAAATCATCTTATGACTTCTTCCGCTTCAGAATGGAATGGGAGGGCGTGTTATATTTTAACTGACTAAAATCACACCTATGTTTCTTCAGTTGCCTTTTGCGTTCCAGGACCATGAGTATATTATTGATAGGATGGGATAGCTTCAGGCAACTTTTTTCCTGAGGTGGATGCACGAAGACAATTTTTTTTTTAAATTGTAATTCACAAAACTGATGTACAATCACGCATCCATAAAATAAATTACAACATAATAATATCTGATTGACACCTACTAGATGTGAATCTAACATGCACACGTAAAATAATCCAACTTAGATAAAATCCTACAAATTGATCATTTGAGAGAAAAAAAATATTTAAAATTACAAAACTAAAAATATCATCATCACATAAAATTTTTGAGTTTAATTTTTATTGAGGCTACGGGATCTTGTGTCAATTGATATCTAAAATTGCAAATTCTTTGTACTCGTACGCGGTTTCAACCCCAATTTCAAGGCGTTCGAGGTGCTGGTCCCCAACACTTTTCTGCCCCTCATGCTGAAGGAAGACCTTTGGCCGCAGGGCGTGGTGTTCCGTCACTGCCGCGGATAGGTGCCATAGTGCACGAAGTGGACATAGTGCAATATGAAATGTTACTAACATAGTCCTAAGTTTTATTTACTAATGATAACTTGTATTTACTATATACATGTTAGTCTGTAAGGTATATATCTATGGGCCGAGATGCTTGAAAATAAAAGTCTGACACGCCCTCTTGCTCCGCCTAAGGTGAGGGTGTGAGTGATTTTCCCACCCGGACCCGTAAGTAAAAAAATATCCGTGCTGGAATCGAACCCACGACACACAGCGATGCAATCTATGGATCAACCACTGCGCCAACGATCTCATAAATAGATAATAATTTATGTATAGCATAGTCGGTCTTTTTTTTAATGTTCCCACTGTTGGGATTCAGGCCTCCTCTCTAGGAGAGGGAATGGGCCGTAATCCACCACGCGGGCCCAGTACGGGTTGGTAGATGTCACATGTCTTCGAATTTTTGGTTCTAGGACATGCCGGTTTCCTCACGATGTTTTCCTTCACCGTTTTGAGAGCAGTGGTGATGAAATAAATTACACAAAGTAATGCGCCTGGCTGGTTTTGAACCCGCGACCTACAACTCGTAAGTCGGGGCCGTAACCACTCGGCCACCACTGCTCTAATTTATGTATATACCTAGTAATTAATTTAATTTGTACTTACAACATTTTTCTTCTTATCTTCAAACTTGGTCCAAATGGCAAGTTTATTGTTTTGTTCCACTCTCGGACTTAGCGAAGAAAAAAATGGTAACTTGATTTTTGATTGAAATACTCCTTAGTTTAATTGCCTGTGAAGTATTTGTTAGTTCGTTCTTATTAATTATTTCTTTGTTTTAATTATAGAGGAAGCCGAAAAGTTTACTTGTTGTTAAAAGCTTTTTGTTAGGAAATTGGACCTTTAATTTTAGTGGATTCCGCGTACAAGTTGTTCATGGTTTTTATTTCTGTTTGTAATGAACTAAGCGGCCCCGTGTAGATTGAAGATGACAGTTTCTTTGAATTTTTGTTTAAATATAGGAAGGTCCTTTTACTGATTCTTCTTTGAGAGAATATAGCATAGCATAATCAGTCTTTTAATGTTCCCACTGCTGGGACTCAGGCCTCCCCTCTGGGAGAGGGAATGAGCCGTAATCCACCACGCAGGCCCAATGCGGGTTGGTGAATGTCACATGTCTTCAAATTTTTAGTTTTAGGACATGCCGGTGTTTTCATGATGTGGTGTGTGCAGTAGTGATGAAATAAATTACAAAAAGTAATGTGCCTGGCTGGATTTGAACCCGCGACCTACAATTCATTTGTAAATCGGGGCCGTTACCACTCGGCCACCACTGCATAGTATTTTAGTACGTACTTATAAATTGTACTGAAAAAATATTCCCGTCAGTAAACGCACAAAAAACACAAATTTTGAATTATATATAGATAGTGTTACCACGGTTATTTCAATTTGGTACAATTCACTGGCTATGTTCACGTAACATAAAAAAAATATATATATTCGAACCAAAAATTCGAAGACATGTGACATTCACCAATCCGCACTGGGCCTGCGTGGTGGATTACGGCCCATTACGTCTCCTAGAGAGAGGAGATCTGAGTCCTAGCAGTAGGAACATTAAAAAACTGATTATGCTAGTACAATACTACGCATCTTCGCTCCAATAGTGTATTCTCACAAGTTATAGTGTTGGTCGACTTCTCGAACGCCTTTAAAACCGTCAGTCATGAAATCCTCTTAGCCGTTCTTTCCTATATTATGGTCTCTCCCGAAACGCTGGAGTGGTTCACTTCCTATTTTCAAGAACGTCAGCAGTCGGTTCACGTCAGGTATTCTTCATCTCGCTGGTGTGGTTTGGAAACTGGCGTTCCTCAAGGCGGTATCTTTTCTCCTCTTCTGTTTTCTATTTTTATTAATTTCATTACTATCGTACTTCAGTGTTCGTATCATCTGTACGCAGATAACTTGCAATTGTACTGTCAAGCGAGGATCGACGAAATACCTGGTGCTATCGATCAATTAAATAAGGACTTAAGAGCCATTAAAGCCTGGTCCGATAGATTTGGTATTGCAGTAAACCCCAACAAATGTCTGGCTATCATTATTGGGAGTCCTCAAATCATTGCTGAGGTGGACAGTTTAACTTTGCCACCAATTCGGTTCGACGGTACGATTGTCCCATTCAGCATCAGTGTAAAGGATCTAGGTTTGCACATTGATAATACCCTGAACTGGCGTACTCAAGTGGCTAGTGTTAGTCTGAGGGTTACTGGAACGCTCCGGGCTCTGTTTCGATTGAAAAACCTGTTACCATCTAGCACGAAGACAATGCTTGTGCAGACCCTTATTTTTCCAATCATCGATTATGGTGACGTGTGCTACTATGACCTGAATGCAGATCTCCTCAATAAACTTGACCGTCTTCTAAATTATTGCATTCGATTTGCGTAAATATGATCATGTTTTAGCGCATCGGTCGCTTCTAGAGTGGTTGCCCATACGTCAGCGCAGAGAGCAAAGGGCGCTTACCACCTTATTTTTATTTCTTGATTCTCCTAATTCCCCTAGTTATTTAGCCCCTCACTTTCAATACATTTGCGTCAACCACAATAGAAATCTGCGCTCATCTCATAACCGCCTTCTCCATGGTCCCACTCATCGAACTGGCTTTCTTCACTATTCCTTCTTTATTCAAGCGATTTCTCTGTGGAATGCGCTCTACCAGGAAATCAGGATGGCAACAACCCGATTATCATTCAAAACCAAAGTTTCGCGAGCGAGCTAATTCGTAAAAAGTTAGCAGTAGTATCATCATAGCGTTAATGTTTTCTCATTGTCGATTTGGACTAATTTTTTAAGTATTTTAGTGTATGTATGTAGTGTATTAATTTGAGTATAATATGTATTGTATAATTATATTATATTTATTATATGGTTTATTAGTTGGTATATCTAGTCTATGGTCTATAAGTAAATCTATTCCTGTATTCGCCTTTTTCTCTCTCTTTTATTGCATCTACCACTACTTTTCTCTGCATCACCCAAAGGTTGAATGGTAGAAAATGCCTAAGGCATTAAGTCCGCCTCTGTACTTATTGTGTGCATAAAGCATTAAATAAATAAATATAAAAAATATATTTTTTGAAAATTTATCTTATACAATTAATAAATATAAATTAAGTCAAGAAAATTATTAGAACTAAGTGCTACTAAATCCACCTGATTCTGCATGTTCAATAAAGTTTAGAAAGAAGTCGATACTTAGGTTAAAAAAATAAACAAAAAATATTTATTCGGAACCCTTCTCAAGCTAGACGGACTCGCAAGTGGGCAGGTTTTTATAAATAAATATATTAATACGTAACTACACAGACTATAAACTAAAGCTTCATCTTTAAAAAAAATATATATCAGATTCTCCAGCTCAAAGACTAAATCCAATCTTTGAAAAACTAACTGAATAATCCACCTACAATTAATTATATTTGAACTGAAGGAGGGTAATCCCGTTGCTCCATTCATTTTTATCGGACGCAGAACAAAACGCTACTGTCAGCTTATTAAGAGGCCGTGCATAAAATTCACTCGCTAGAGTTTAGGCAAATTCGTTGCAATGATACGTTTGTGTGCATCATTCATACAACTACACGCACACACGCGTAAAAATCGAGCTTCGTGACCGCTTAAACAATTCTGATCCTTTAGAAGATATTATTCTAAATTACAAAATTTTATATTAAATAAGGTTTGTAAATAAACGTCTGAGACGTGTGTCTTTATATTTATCACACTGTACACCAAAATTATTTAATTTTGTGTTAGATGGATGTTGACTAATTTAGACATTTAACAGAACGATAAATCCAAAACAGATGATAAAATTATATTTATTTATATAAATGGTTGTAAAAAAAACACTTTCGATACGTCAAAAATATGTAATAGTAGATTATGAGGCGTGCAGTGTCTTTAAATCGCGGGCGGCATGTTGAATTCCGAACGAAACGAAGTTATAATACCGATCGTCAGGGATTTATATAATTAACTCCCGAACATTGCTAAGGAGTTCATATAGAAACCTGAGTGAAGTAAGGGATTCAAGTTGCCCAAGACAAACAGCTTTATCCGTGTTGGATACTCTTCTTTTTAGGGTTCCGGACCTCAAAAGGAAATAACAAAACCCTCATAGGATCACTTTGTGGTTCGTCCGTCTGTCTGTCTGTCAAGACTGTTTATCTCGAGAATACGTGGAGGTATCGAGTTGAAATTAAACAATATACCTAAGTCTGCAGTCCCTTGAAGTTGTGAAAAAATCAAACTTCTAAGGTAACGAATAAAACAGAAAAGCCGTTTATGTCGCAAAAAAAACGTAAATTTTGATACTCCCAAAGTAATTAAAATTCACAAGGTACTTCCCGTTGACCCAGAATCTTGAAATTTGACATAAAGCAAGGTCTCATAGCACAGGTATAGGAATAAATCTGAAAACCATAAATTTGTTGTTACCTAACGTCACTGTTCGGTGTTTCCACCGAACACCTTATAACTAAAAAAATACATTTTTGCAATTCGGAAAAATCTTCGAGACTCCGTTCGGGAATTGTAATTTGTACGGAACCCTCAGGGCACGGGTCCGACACACACTTACCCAGTTTCTTAGTTATCTGTGAGATAATTAAGAGACAAATTACTTAAACAAAATATATATTAAAGATATATAAATATTATTTACAAGTTAATATTAACTATTACTCGACAAGTTTTAAGATTTGAAACAAATAAAATTAACTACTCTCAAGATTCTATAGTTTTAATTATTATAAATGCGAAAATAAGTTTATTTTTGTTTGTTAGCTTTTCACGCCTAAATCAATGAACTGATTATCCTGAAATTATACATATTATATGTTGTCTGGTGAACAAAAACGGTTACAGGGTAACTTTCCTCCCGAAGAAAAGTACTGTCCCGAGGAAAATAACAATAACGTACTTATGATCCCTAGATACTGCCACGTGTCTTTCAAATCTTAATGGAAATCGAAATTAACGAAGCCGCAGGCAAAAGTTGGTTATTACATAAATTAAATAACCCTTTTCTGAAACACAAATCGTCATCTTTGTGTCTGTTTTATCAAAAATTATATTATAACTAGCAAATATTTTAATAGTGCAATGTCACCATAAATCATATAATACATTGTTACCCAAGGGGTGAGATCAACTTATTTAGTCCCGAAAATACGCTTGGACGCCAATAGTTCGAAGAGATCTTTAACCCGAAGTAAAACACTGTGCTTTTCATTACGAATATAAACAAAGTAAAAATAAAAATCTGAGTCGTCCTCAAAATTTGTCGTATGACTTTAGATATATTTCTTTTGATTTAGGCGGTAAAAGGTTTTCCACTACTGCTTTAGCCTCTTCTCTTAAGAATCAGGCGTTAAATCCATATCTGATTCTGATGAACTTATCGTGTTAATACAAATCTCATATAGCAGAGATTCAACAGAACTCTACAACTCGAAAAAATAAATACAGAGCCGATTGCCGCTTTCACGCCAATTTTTTTTTCTGTTGCTGGCCGGCTATTTAGCCTTTATTTTTATCATTGAAAAAATGGTAAATATTTTTACTTTAAACTTCCTATATAAACAGTCGCGATCAGCTGACTACCATGTAGAACTAAAAAAGTTATGAATTTCTAAAAGTAGGTTTGATATTAATTTACACCCTGTGCGTAACACAAAGGTTATAATTACCATGTTTAGATCAAGTTCACACATGTTGTCAACATTTGTAGTATTCATAGTCATTTCAAAATTTTCATTATCAATTTACTAAAAAATAGCAACATTTGTCCCGCTAGTATCAGCCCCACATGTCGTTTTTCTCACCGAACACGCTAAGTTCGGAAAGTTCCTGCACCGGATTCGTGCGGAAGCGATGCCCGGGTGTCGCCACTGTGTGGACCGCCCGGAGGACACGGTGGAGCACACAGTGGAGGTGTGCCCTGCTTGGGCAAAGCAACGCCGTGTCCTCGTGGAGGCGATCGGTGGCGGCGATCTCTCGCGCCGGGCTTTGGTACAGGCCATACTCCGGAGCAAGGTGGAGTGACAGGCAGTCACCTCCTTCTGTGAAGCAGTAATGGAAGGCGGCCGATCGCATGAGGCAACGGTCCTCCGATTTCCGGCCACCGTAGGCGCGGGCTTGCGGACGGCGAGCAATGGGTGGCTCACCGTCTGACCGTCCGGTAACCGTCCGGACCGAGGCCAAGTCGTTGACGGCGCATACTGTTCCACGCGCACCTCAGGGAGATGTCAACACATCGTAGGGGCCCAGCAGGGTCGAAGCCTACGGGGGCCACGGGTAGTGTGAAAGTGAAACCCGAGGCCCTGGGACGAAGGCAAAGAAGGAACAGGAGTGGGTTTTTAGTCAGTAAAAGTCTGACACTATCTCTCGCTCCGCCCAAAAGCGGGATTTGTCATAGGATGATTTTCCCACCCAATAAAAAAAGCCCTACATGTCGTTTCCTTTTTCTTTTAGTGACGCATTGATAATGATAATTGATAATGCGTCTCTTTCTTTCGACCCATTATCTACAAAAAAAAAAATGATTTCGAAAACTAAACCTTGAATTTCGACCTTAAGTAATCATAAGAAATATCAACATCCAGTACAAAGTGTATAACACTGGATGATAATATAGCTGCCAGTAAACATTGTAGATTTCATTAGTGAAATAATTTTTGTATTTGGGTAGGAGTAAAGTAATTCCGCAGATAACCTTTACAAACAAACATACAACCGTTACCTCTAATTAATATTGAAATTTTATAAATTTTCATAAACAAAAAAAGTACTTAAAATAAACTATAATACTTAATGGATCAAAAAGTGGTAGTCGGCGTGCAATCTTGGGAATATTTTCATGTAATATTCGCGAGCAGCTGCGAAGCAAAGTAACGTGTGCTCACGCTGGGAGAGCCCGGTCGTTACTGACGCGATCGAGTTTGCGCGGTCGATAATATAGTTCAATTTGCTTGTAATTTACGAAATGAAGATATTGTTTATTTATAGAATAAATTTTAGATTGTATTAAAGGGATTTCTTAAGATTATTGTGCAATTTTTAAATTTTCTTAAATGTCTTGCTAACGTATAGAAAAAAATACTTATTTGTCCAGATGTTTTCCAAGAATTGTGTTTCTTCAACATTTTTTTTCTGCTATATTTTCTATTAAAGTCAATAATGTTTTCAACCCATCTGCCAGTAGACCATATAATGATGTTACTGATATTTTTTTAAATGTTATAAATCAGTTGTAGTTTGGTGTAAAACGTAGCCAAACGTCACTCGCTCGTTACTTTTGCGAGAAAAGGGTTTTGAATATGGCTAATTGCTATTAATACACACATTATTTTAAAAAAGTAATCAAGCCAACTGAGAGAATAAGAACTTGACTTTCATAATCTAATAAAAGAAGGTTTAAATTCTTCTTGCTTTTCTCACAAACCATGATCAAAAAAGTTCAAAATGTGTTGATTTTGTGCACGGAGCCTTAAATAGAAATCCCTCGTTGAAATGATTCTGCTGCATCGCCTTTTAGACGATAATATTAATAGTTTTACATGTTTCGAACAGGGAAATGTTAAGGTGAATATTTTAACTAATTAGTCCGTTTTGCATGGATATTGAAACCTGGATTGTTTTTTGACACGTTGACAGCGGCACTAAATTTTTTGGGTTATTTTTGTACCTCGAAAGGAAAAAAAAGGAATCCTTATAGGATCACTTTGTTGTCCGTCCGTCTGTCTCTCTGTGTATCAGTCAAGATCCTTTATCTCGGGAACACGTGAAGGTATCGAGTTGTAATTAAAATCATATAATCAGGTCTACGGTCCCTTGAAGTTGTGAAAAAGTCGAACTTCTGAATTAACGAAACAAAAAAGAGACGGCCGTTTATGTCGCAAAAAAAACGTATATTACGACATTGGAATAAAAATTCATAGGGTACTTCCTGTTGACCTAGAATCCTGAAATTTACTATGAAGCAAGGTGACATAGCACAAGTATAGGGAAATATCCGAAAACTGTAATTTTTTAACTTCGTCACCAAAAAAACTTTTTTTGCGATTCGGAAAAATCTTCATAACTCAATTCGGGAATTTGAACTGTTTTCATAGGTAAGTTTGTACGGAACCCTCAGTGCGCGTGTCCGACTCGCACTTGCCTGGTTTTTTATTATTTAATTCCTCCGGTACGGGGCGTGTAAGGCCTCGTTTGAATACAACGTTACCGTCATAATGATAGTTTAACCTTACGGTTCATTAGGCCCTGTAACTTTTAAGAAAATAAGCTTTTTTTTTGCAAAGTGCTATACGAAGTCAAAGTGGCCCCTTAATTAAGTAAATTATTGCACTGCATTCTGTTTTAATAGAAGATCTCTTCTCAACTAAACGAAATTAAACGTTACGGCAGAGAAGACTATGTTTTTCTTAGCCGTACCGCATGGGTAGCTCGCCGTCTAACCGTCAGGTAACCGTCCGGACTGAGCCCAAGTCGTCGACGGCGCGTAGTGTTCCACGCGCGCCTCATGGAGATGTCAGCAACCGTAGGGGCCCAACAGGGTCGAAGCCTACTGGGGCCAAGGGTCTGAATCTGAAAGGAAGACTCGGCCTTGGTATGAAAGGCAACGAAGGACCAGGAGTGGGTTTTTTGTTAGTAAAAGTGTGACACTATCTCTCGCTCGCGCGCGAGATTTGTCATTAGATGATTTCCCACCTTAAAAAAATCCATCTAATCATTCTCATCTCCGCTACGTTCAATCTTTTTTCATACGTCTTTTTCACAGCCCAACATTCTGATCCATACAGTATATCGTCCCCGTAGAGCGAAAATTAACAAAGTGACAAATTTAGGTAAAATGAGATATTAATGCCATGCTTATTACGAATTTTTTCTTAATATTTCTATCTAACCGCCATAATTCTATTGGCCGTTATAAGAAAATTAGATTATGTTAAAAATAACTAAAATGCAATAACATACAATTAGTATGAGGGGTATATTAAATAAAATATGTTAGTGATTTCTTATATGAAGTGTGCTTTCCCAAGAAAATACGTAAGCGTACATAATTAGTTATACACTGACATATTAAAAACGAATTGTTAGGATATTCAGATCGGAAATTCACTAAGTCACTTTAGTTAGTCAATGTAGAATAAAGTCAATAGAGCGACAACTAACTAAATTGTTTTAGTGATAAAATGAATAAAAATTTCGTAGTAATAAATAATTACTGTCTTTTAGTGAGTTTACACTCGTAATAACATGCTAAATACATTAGTTTTGGCATCACCAAAACTATTTGGTTATTTATAATTTACCTAAATTTAATCAACTTGCCAAAAAAATGTTATTGCACGCATCTTGGGTAGTTGTTACTCACGCACCCGTGCCGCGGCGACGCGCCACCCTACCCCGCCGCGCCTGCGACTGTCATTAGGTATCACTTTGAAAAAGCCGGTTCACAACAACATCGTGTTTGTAAGGATTTTTTTCTGAAAACACTGTGCATTTCTAATGGACCTGTTAATAAGGCATTGAGAAACAAGGATGAAATTAGGACTTATATAGGTCAAAATAAACATGGATGTAAAACACCTATAAATAAAACTAAGTAATCCATTCATCCATTGATTATATTAATAGTTTTCCACGATTCGAGTCCCAATATTGCCTAAATAAGGCAATACTTGGATTGCAAGTTATCCATTCAAAAATGTATGAACTCTATAAAAAAAAGTTCAGTCTGAAGGTGCGAAACCATGTTCTTTGTTAGTTTTTGGCACTCAGTTTAATTTATCTTTTTTCAAGCCGAAAAAAGACTTGTGTTTAACTTGTGCCCGATATGATGGCTCAGGTCACATAGAAGACTTAAAAGAAGAATACGATGCCCATGTCATATGCCCAAAGAGAGATCTATTAGCGACCCCTCTTATTTAGTAGTAACAGAGGATATGAAATCTGTTTTACGAATTCCGGTCAGTGATATTGGTATGCTGTATTATGCAAGAAAGCTAAACGTACAAAATTATACAATACATACAGCAAAACCTCCAAACGATGCTTATTGCATCTTGTGGATTGAAGCGAATGGACAACGAGGAAGTGTTGAGATAGCAACTGCCATTAATAGGTGGATCACACTAATACTGTCCGATAAATTACTATGTATGGTGACACATTTGCCGGTCAAAACCGATACCATTTTTAGCAGTATTTCTCCTTCATCTAATTATCCTCCTTCATATATTTACAAAAAAAGGCAAGAAAATAACTTGGATATCCAAGTTATTTTCGTTTGAGCAAAAATATTTGGAAAGCGGGCATTCCATGCACAGTGCCAAAGAAATAGAACAGAGACATGAAGCTGTATACTCCATGATCGATTCGAATGTTCGAGATCGATTCTCGTTATATCACATCTGTGACAAAGATAATTATAATAGACTCATATAGATATATCTTATATCTCTCGATATTTTCGGGGTCGCTCTCAGTGTGTCCGCCTTGAAGAGTTGTTCTCTGACTGGTGTAGTCTCACTGAGGGTGTTCCTCCGAGTAGAGTCCTCTCTCCTCTTCTTTTTTCTATCTTCATTAACTTTGTTACCAGAGTAATCTCTTCTAGTTTTCATCTTTACGCAGACGACTTGCAGCTTTACCGACATTTTACTGTAGCTCAGATTCTGCTATTGCTGCCATGAATCATGACCTAGCCTGTATCCACGCTTGGGCTAAGTCATTTGGCCTGCAGATCAACCTAACTAAACCACAGGCCATGATCATAGGCAGTAGATACGTTCGCAATACGGCTGTAGTTTCTTCTCTGCAGCCTTTAGTTCTCGATGGTGTCTGTATTGACTACACCGAAACTGCAAAAGATCTTGGTGTTATTATTAACTCCAATCTTTCGTGGCGTGCACAGGTCAATAAAGTCAGTCGGAAGGTAAATTTCTCCTTTCATTCACTCAAATGCTTCCAGGGTCTCTTACCTTTGAAAACGAAAATCTCCTCGGTCCAAACACTTTTCAGCCGATTATAGATTATGCCGACGCCTGCTACCTGGATGCTACTGAGGAGCTATTAAACAAGCTTGAGCGACTGCAAAACTTATGCATTCGGTTTGTTTTTTATCTACGAAAGTATGAGCATGTCTCTCATCTTCGCAAGGAAATCAAGTGACTCCCTATCCGTCTTCGCAAGAACACTCGGATTTTATGTCTCCTCTTCAACATCCTACACAATCCATCTTATACCTCCTACCTGCGCGACCGAGTTTTCTAAGGCACGCCCTAGCGACGCACCGTGCAGATCACATCTAAGATCTCTTCTTAAATCCCCTCCTTATAAATCCAGCTACTATTTCTACTCTTTCTCTGTCCATGCAGTAATGTGTGGAACTCTCTTCCCCCTAGCATTCGTGATTTGAAAACTATTTTATTACTATTTTTTATTTCTAAGACTCAAGTAAAAGAGAACTATCTTTTCTCTCTTGTGTGGTAATCTATATATATAAAAGGAGAAGCTGACTGACTGACATATCAACGCACAGCCGAAACTACTGAGACTAAGACCGTGAAATTATGCACAAGGTTTCCTTTTATTATGTAGGTGAGCACTAAGAGAGGATTTTGCAAAATTCACCCCCAAAGGGGATGAAACGGGGGTCCAAAATTTGGTCCGCGGGGCGAAGGCGCTGGCAGAAGCTAGTTATATATATCATGTATTTATTTTTAGTATAAGGTATTTATTTATAGTTGTATAAGTATTTATTAATTTTGATTTAAGATTTTACAAACTCTTCTTCGCTTATTTTTACACACTATAGTTTACATCTCTTCTAATCTTTCCTTCGCAGGTCTGCTGGATGAAATTTCTTTTTTGAATAAGCAGTACTTTGCAGTACTTTTACAATAAACTAGATTTAATTTACAAATTTTTATAATAACGTACCTATCTTCTTTTGTATATTTGTGTGTAGGTACATAAATAATAAAATAAAATAAAATAAATAAATAGATAGTTAGTAAGTAACACATAATTATAAACGATGTACGAATTAAGAAATAACTTACCTACTTAAATATTACAGTTAACATAGATTTTTCAAGTAATATTTAACTAGAGGATGTTAAGTTAGCTCCGAAACCGAAACGAATAAAGCGAAAAATAACTAACTTGAATTTTACTTAATAACTCATTACATTATGAAGTTTTATAAAACATATGATAACTAATAGAAAACTATATACAAATTCAATTTATAATAAGTCAAAAGATTTTTATATCACATCAATTTTAAAAGTTATGATTTTTTATATTTTTTACAACTTTAGACGTCAATATCTCAGAAGTAGCCTATTGTAAGTTAGTTAATTTTCGCTCTACGGGGACGATATATATGATATTCCCACCGAAAAAAAAAAGGAAGATACGTACGAGGCGTATCAAACTTTTTTATCATCACCATCATCATAATTTCAGCCGAAAGACGTCCAATCTTGGATATATAAAAGCAGAATCATTGTTATAATTATTTCTACTGCTGGGATTAAGGCCTCCTCTAAAGGAGAGGAGGATGGGCCGTAATCCACCACCAGGGTCCAGTGCGGATTGGTGGATTTCACATGTCTTCAAATTTTAGGATTCAGGACATGCCGATTTACAATGTTTTCCTTCACTGAGAGTAGTGCTGATGAAATAAATTACATAAAGTAATGTTTCTGACTGGATTTGAACTCAGTTAGGATTTCAACTCCATCTTAAACCCATCTTGCCCCAAATGTCGCCGCAACGACCAGCCTTATGCGTCTCGCATCCATTGAATTCCCGCAACCTTCTCCAAGTCGTCGTCGTGCACTTTGTGATAGGTCTTCCTATGCTGCGTCTTTCGGTATGCGGGCGCTACTCCAGAACCTTTCGGCTCCATCAACTTTCGACTTTTTTTATAACACTCCTAATTTAGTTTGTAGAAAGCTAAACGAGTTGAAAAGGATCAGTTCTGATTGACTAATTAGAACCCTTACCGACTAAATGTAGTCCAACTTTCTGATTTTCTTTCCTAATTTAGAATTCATAAGTATTTGAAGATCGTAATGTTGTTTTTTTTTTTTCACTTAATAGAGGTCGTATCGTATGGAAAATTGGATTATCTACATATTTTGTGAAGAATTGTTGGTACAGTCAACAAAGGAGATATGTGACTAGGGTCATCAGATAAAGTAGAAGTTTTCATGGAAACTGATAAATGGATTTGAATGAAACATAATTAAATTCATATTAAATGAACCACTTATTAATCAAATTAAAACTCATGACGACCCTGGTTGCTTTTTTTTATTATTGATAGGCTCGCGTTTGCCACTATCTCACCTGATCGTAAGCGATGATGTAGCCGATGATGGAGAGCACTTGCGTAGAATTAACGTATTCACTCTTGACTTAAATAAAACACCTAGGTTGTAGCTATCAGAAAACACAGACTCCGGCAGGGAATTTCACACCTTAGCTGTACGCATAATGAATGTGTTCCCAAAACGCTTTGTACGTATGGGTGGGATGTCCACCATGTACGATCCCGTTCTCCGTTCTCCGTTGTTGTGTGTACATTGAAAAAACCTTTCCCCATTTATGCTCACAATGTTTTTACTATAATGCCTCATTGATCTCATAGTTGCTTACACGGCTAAAGAGCGTGTAGTCCTAAGTTAAATTCCCAGGTCTGGCATAAAATATTCTTAGGGTTTCTGTTAAGAATTACTCTGTAGCTTTCCGGAGTTTGAAAATTGGAAGTGTGGTGCTAATCAAATGAAACGGTTAGTCCTGCACCTGATTGTCTTTCCATCAGACTATGATAGTAAAAGGAGCATAGTGTGTTCATCTGTCTGCGTACACGTTTGAGCTCGTCTTGACCACCGTGATCGAAATTCGGTCATAACGATTATTTATTTTTATTTATTTTTTTGAAGTTGATTTTAAAATAAGATACTACTTTGTTTCTTAACTAATATTACTATTTTTGTTTTAGGGGATTACTCTCTAGACATCAAGGATGTGACTCTAGAAGATGACGGACGGTACCAGTGCCAAGTCAGCTCCGGTTATAACAGTAAGTTTAACTTTTAATAATAACATAATGGAAGCTGTACCCCTTGGCAAGAGAACCAAGGTTACAGACATAGCCTGAAGAATCGCCAAACTTAAGTGACAGTAGGCAGGGCACATAGCTGACAGAACAGATGGTCGATGGGGACGAAAGGTTCTGGAATGGCGACCACGTACCGGAAGGCGCAGCGTTGGAAGGCCTCCCACAAGGTGGACCGATGACCTGGTGAGGGTCGCGGGAATCCGATGGATGCGAGACGCACAAGACCGGTCATTGTGGCGACATTTGGGGGAGGCCTATGTCCAACAGTGGACGTCTTTCGGCTGAGATGATGATGATGATGACCCCTTGACTCGGCTTATATTGATAGGAAGTTCGATTCTCAGAAGCCCTGAAACCCTGTAGGGATGTGGCGTCAAATCTGTGATTGAATTAAAATAAATGATGGAATTTACACTAGACTGGTGAAAGTGACTTGTTTTGAATTTTTTAGCAATTTTTTGGGGTCGGCTTTTTTAAGCCAGAGTACAGCGCAGCAGAGCTTAGATAAACCTTAAATGTATCCATAGCATGACTTTGTATGGATGAACAAAATGTCATAAGTTGATCGATAATCGGTGAGGATAAACGCAAAAGCCTTTGTCGTCGTGGCGACACTTGGGAGAGGCCTATTTCTAACAGTGGACGTCTATTGGCTGAAATAACGATAATTTTATACTTTCGTTACTATGTATTATCGCAATCAATTCCCGTATCGTTATCAAGGTACTTTTATATTTCTATTCATAGTTTAATGACGCTATTAACGGCACAAAAACAGTTATTATTTATTATTCTAACGCCAAATACTCGATTCAGTGAAGATCACGAACCCTTATTAAGAGGACTCCTCGTAGAACATCCAATACAAGCACATTGTATCTCTTTCTTATGTTATTCTCATTCCAATATTGAAAGAACAAAACTGTCTCAATAAATAGGACAATAATTATTTTTTCATAAAGTTGGTAACGTCAGGGGTGGGAAACCTTTTACTTCGTTATTGAATTGTTTTTTTTTTTTTTTAATAAAAACAACGTATTCTGTTATTGTTAACCTTTTTGGATCAACCTCCTCTTCCCCCCAACTACCAACCCCCCACTCCTGCGACACCATTCTAAAGTTATACCGTTATAGATGTTTTGATCACCAAAAAAAAAATTACTATTAAAAACAAAAAACATAGACTGATTAGAGACCCTCACTGTCAAACTATAGTTTGCAAATACAATCTGGATTGATTCTTATGTTTTTTTTTTCGGTTGGAATATCATCTTATGACATCCCCCGCTCTTGGGCGGGGCGGGAGATAGTGTCAGACTTTTACTGGCTAAAAACCCACTCGCCATTACTATTGCGGGAACGTTCTAGAACGCAAAAGGCTACTGAAAGACACAGGTGGGTTTTAGTCAGTAAAAGTCTGGCACGCCCTCTCGTTTCAAGTTAAAGCAGCAAAATTCATTTGATAATTTTCCACGTCCAAAAAATGTAGATACCATTACTGTACATGATTATAAATAAATCATTTTGTGAGTCGTGGAGAGCCCGCGGGCCATATGTTGCCCATCCCTGACCTAAGTAAAAGTATGAAGATTGTTATAGGTAACTAATGAGAAATCTTTCGAAGAAATTCTGTCATTGTAGTACATTAATATGAAGTAAATAGGAGAATAATTTTGTCTCTCATATAACGGGAAAGACGTCATAAATTCTCATATTTCCGTCGTTCGTAGAATTATGATTGGTATTATTGAAAGACAATTGTATGTCTGTTTTGGAAGAGTTTCTAACTTGTATCTTTCTATCATGTCCCTGCGTTATTATTATTTTTTGTTTTGGCTTCGCACTTTTTGTACATTTAACCAGTGTTAAGTTTTCAGTCACTTTAAGTTACTTTGAGTTACCATTAGAATGCAGATGTAACACATTCTAAAGTTTTTGCAGTATTTTGCAGCAATTGCATCGGATTAGCCTTCTTAGTAAGCTTCACAGTAGTAGTCAATACACTGACCTCTACTATATACCACTGGACAGGCTGTTCCATATGTTCGACAGCTAATTTTTTGTGCCTATTTGAAGCGCCACTTGCGAGCGTCCAGAGAACTTATTTTGACTTAAAGCGAATGGCTGCAGAGAAGTGTAGAAGTACTCTGAAGTAATTTTGCATTTTTAATTAATTTCGTTCGAATTCCGTGTTGTGAAAAATGAGGTCATGTATATATTGTAAGTGGCGCGACATTATTAGTTTTAGTACCGCAGACACTCGCCAACACTCGCTACGGCCGACAGCACCAAAATGGCGAATATCAAACGGGCTCAAGTGCACTTTGATGACCGCCAATCCAGTGTGGTAAATAGTAGAGGTCAGTGAGTCAATACCACAATAATTATCAGCTCCATTTTACCAAAATCGCGCCTGTTTCAATGAATTCACATATTGTCCAGTTGCGTAAACACTTAAGATACAAAATTACATCAATTTTGCATAACTATATCCACTATGAATCAATTTGCAAATAGTTAAAACAGCCACTAAACTTCACTCAGAGAAATCCTTCCAAAAACTCTGTTTCTAGATTATTTTCTAGTGCAAAAAAAACACTCACTTTAATATAAAATAATAATTATGTTTGTTACACAATCTTTGAATTTTCAAGAAGGCCGTCAGAAAAATGATGCTAATTGCATATTCCAAAGCGTAGATCTCTATGGAGAAGAATGTGCAAGCAACTCTAAGGATTCTTTTTCAAATCACGTTATCTATATATATAAAAGTGAAATACCACTCACTGATTAATCACGAAATAACTCTTTCAATCTCAGAAACTTTAACACTTTCAAACTTAAAATTTGGCAGGTAAGTTCCTTATAGGGTGTAGACATCCGCTAAGAACGGATTTTACGGAACTCCACCCCTAAGGGGTAGGAAGTTTGTATGGCGAAACCTACTTTTACATATCACCATTACATATTTTTAATCGCTGCAACAATGCACTTTAGTATATAAATTAAACAAAAGAATTGATCACTCTATAGAAAATCGCTTAATAAGTACTTAATATTTTATAGCTAGAACATACGAGGTATATTCTCATACCCGTGGGAGAAAACAGTTTGAAGTATGTCCTAAGCTTTACTGTTAGGTGCGATGTTCACCAAGTCGACGAGACACGGGCGTCAGTAAATCAGAAAGAGATGACGAAATCGTGCGGGACAATTTTATTGCAGCGAGACATCCCGTTGTTGTATTCTCCCCTTATTTGCACTATGCCTTAAATACTGGTACAGTTGTTTGGAAGAATACATTACTTCTAGCTTTAGTTAGGTGTCATAAAATTTATCAACGAACGTGAGGTTTTAATATTACAAACTAATCTTTTACAATTATAGGTATTCGTCTGAGAGATAGGCTAAAGACGGTCATGAATTAGGTTAGTCAGTGGAACAAAGGAGTTGAACTGCGGTCGCATTCGATGTGGAGTTTGCGCGTTTTAACTGGATGCAACAAGGCGTCTCTAGCATCTCCACTCACGTGTAATATGTGCGAATCATGCGCGAGTCGAGAGTCTGGCGTTTTACACGCGTTTAAATTCACGCGATGCTTGTATTCTCTTTAGCATCTCGTTAACGTTTCGCGGCGAATTCGCCACTTCTCCAAGCTCTTAAATGCAAGTGGATAGAGTGCATTGTTCGCAAACAGAAGGCAGATGGTCGAAGAGGCCGAATAGTTCATGTACCTGACAAAATTATTTCCAAATCAGCAAAGTCGCAGGAGCTAGCTAGTATAATGAATATTAGCAAAATACGTTATAATTATATCAGGTTGGTTTCCGAAATGGGACAAAGTTACAATTTAATTTGGGTACGAATGTTACATTATTCGAAATAGTTTTTATACTAAATAAAGATTATCAGTACCGAATTAATAAAAAAATTGAGAAAATTATTGTTAATTAACAGTTCTTGGAAACTAATTATCTTTTATCTCTTGATTTTTCTGTAATCTCTTGACATAAACTCTGTCGTGTAATATTGAGTGACGTAGTTAATGTTAATCAAGAGATAGAAGACAATTGTGATATACCTATTAGTTAGCATTTGATCACCAAGGCGCCATCGAAGAATAGTGATCGCTTTCTACACACACGATTACTTCTAGGCGAGCGTGCTCTATCGTCGGTCACATCATCGCTTAACATCAGGTGAGATAGGGGTCTAACGTGAGTCTATCCAAATGAAAAAAAAAACATGAACCACGTCCCTGGTGCACTACTTCTCCAATCAGGCACGACAAAAAAATTGTTTTCTAGTCGTAAGACATCGGCCCCTGGTGTCCTCTCGCTATGGAGTTAAAGAACATAAGACACAGCCACTACCTTCTGCGAAGCAGTAAAGCGAGTCAAAGAGGTGGCAGAAAGTGTAAGGGAGAGAGATAAATCCTCACGATGAAGTAGCTGCAGGAAATGCCAAGGATGATGGAAGTCGTAGGGCTATTCTTAACCACGCTAGGCGTGGACAGACCGTGAACAATGATTAGCTTATCATCCGGTAAGAACCGAACCTGCGCAAACGGCGCGTTGTGCTTCACGCACGCCTCGAAGAGTTGTCAGTTGTGATGGATCCCGCCAGGGCTGATGCTTGCCAATGCTATGCAACGTGGCCATAGAACGCAGAGGACATCTAAAGAACCACGAGTGGGTTAACCAGTAAAAGTCTGACATTACAATTAAGAAAATAAAGAACAATCGCCTAACATGCCATGTGTCAATAGTCTGCATAAATTAATCTTTAAGAAACCCATTCATTCGAGTAAACTTACAGGAATACTATAAGTTGCTGCTTAGAAACACAAATCCATTAACACATAATATATTAATAAAGAAATTTCTTCTTTAGATGAACCAGCGATCCGCTCACGCACCGCTCAGCTCACAGTACTGGTTGCTCCAGAAGCACCCAGGATACTAAGAGGAGCGTTCATTGATGCGACAGAAAACCAACCCGTTAAGATAGAGTGCGTATCTTCGGGGGGGAAACCTGCGTCTGAGGTATGTATAAATAAATAATATGATTTTTTTTCTGATGAATAAATCATTTTAAAATTATATATCGCTGCTTTATCATAACATAAACCAGAAACATACACAAACTAACACCTTTTCCCATGTGGTTACGCATAGACTGAGAACACCAAATGCGACGACCTTTAGCGACATCTATGGCGTCACATAAGAACTAAACTACGAAATCCTGCATCGCGCAATTAAAGTTCTCCACGCGATTTGACATATACAACAGCCTGACATCATCTCTCGGGCAGTTACCTAAACCAGACATAACACCCGTCTGGTCGGAGGATCCTCCTTTTTCAACGGAGGTATGAGAGACTTTACACTCTGTTTCACATACCTCTAAAGACCCTTACATAATCTTTCTGTTCATTGACGTCTGTACATCTGGACATAATACATATGTACTCATATATAACTGATTTAGTGAAGGTGATTTGTGCCTTGTACCGTTTTATTTGAAAGTAAAACAAATTAATTAGATGCTTTTGGACAGAATGATTAGTTACAATTGTGCACCCAACGAATTCGACGCGGTCAAAGTCGCGAGCCACAGCTAGTAAATAAATATACCGGAATTCTTACACATTGCACATTCAATTTATGAAAATATTGTACGAACGAATGACGATCAAAATGGAAAAACACTGCGCGTAGTATTTTCTAGTAGCATTGTTATGATTGATTAAATTATGAATTTTACAATTATGACAAATAGTGGATAATTTTGGGTTTTCGTTTCTTTTTACTTTTGTCTACACAGATATTATCAGTAACGGGTACGAATAGAGCCCCGTTGTTTGGACTAATTAAAAAAATGTTGTTTAGAGCCTCGCACATCTTCATTGGTTTCTCCATGGATCCTCCGACCAGACGGATGTTTTGTCTGGTCTGGGCATTAGCCCGATAGTTGATTTTGGCCTGTTGTACTCATCTATATTCCAATCACTAATACTGCGATTCGGGATTTTGAATTTTAGTTCCTATTCGGCGTCATAGATGTCGCTACAAGTCAACTCCATATTAATTAGGGAAAGGCTGGCCAGATTCTTTGCTTGATATAAACTAATGACTATTATTCTTTTGTTTAGATAACTTGGCTAGATGGCAGTCAGTCAGTTATCAAGAAACCTGTTAACAGTACAGTGGAACTGTTACCCGACGGACAAAGATATAAAACGAGGTTCGTATTAATTTTAAACATGATGACATTTTAGGGTACATTTTCTCTGGCTGTAAGAATAAAAAAAATATTGGTTAATAAGTGAAACCCTAACTCCTGAGCTAGGCAACGTAACTAAGGTTAGGGGCCTGAATTTCAAGAATTAGTGACTTCTTCCATATTAAATCTTAAAGTTAGAACTACACTGCGCACACGTGTGCCACACACGCTGATACGGGCGCGTCGGTCTCCATACATTTTATATAGAAACGAAACTTGTAGAGCTATACTTGATCCACGCCACTTGACGTCGTTCTACGTACAAATCAGGCCTGTTACACGTGTGCGTCGGTATTATGTACTTCTAGTTTTAATTTTATGAGAGCAGTATGTAACTAGAAAAGAAATTAATTCTACCTAAAAAATTGTTTTGAGTTGGGCAGCCTTTTGAACCACTTTAACGTTTTGCGTTTTAGAGCGTAGTATTTCTAACGTGGTCTGTTATTTTAACACAATGTTATCATATATCCTCTAATTACCTAACCTATTAAACGGACACTAAACACCATACACTACATACTAATAATTCATTGTCAATCGCAGGTCGGTTTTGTGGTTGACCCCAACTAAAGGTCACCATAACCAGACAATTACATGTCAAGCGCAGAATACGGCAGACAGGGCACCGAGGATGGCTACTGTACACATTGAGGTAATTATCGCAATTATACGTAAATATATAGGCGGGTCTACGCTAGAGGAATCGAGCACGAGCGGAGCACGAGCACGAGCGGAGCACTAGCACGAGCCGAGCACGAGCCGAGCTCAAATTCGTGTAGTGTTGCTCGTGCTTGGCTACTCTAGAATCGGTTCATGCTATACGAATTTGAATTCAGCTCGTACTCGGGTCTTCTCGCGTAGACCCACCTTAAGACCTAGGTAATGCTTATTATAATTAGCAGCAGCATTATAGTGATATTCTAGTTTTACATTGGGCTTCATAAAATACGAGTCACATAGACAGACTGCGTTATTTTCCTTTTTTTGAGCTGGGGAAATCATCTAATGATGTGTCAGATTTTTGCTGACTAAAACCATATTTATGTTAAATATGTAAAATCGTAGATATATAATGCTAATTTTCTTGACACTTACCCTTTCTACCAGATTTGAAAGATAGATAGTTATATTCTTTATTGTACACCAAAAATAAAAATTAGTTGTTTTTTATATAATATATCTGTGAAAATTCGTCCGGACCGAGCCCAAATCGTCGAAAGCGCGTAGTGTTCCACGCGCGCCTCAAGGAGATATCAGCAAACCGTAGGAACCCAGCAGGGTCGAAGCCTACTGGGACCATGGGTGTTGCAAAAGAGAACCCCGGGGCCATGGAACGAAAGCAAAGAAGGAACAGGAGTTAGTTTTAGTCAATAAAAGTCTGATACGCCCTCTCGCCCCGCCCAAGGGCGGGAGATGTTAGTAGATGATTTCTAACCTTAAAAAAAAACTATTTCAGATAAAATATTTCAATTTTTCTAGAGCCTAATATTTAACCTCGTTCTTGTAGCATCCTAATATCAAATCTAACAAAATTCTATATTTAATCTTTTTTCTAGGTGAAATATAAACCAAAAGTGAACATAACGATCAGCTCGGGTCAGAATGGTAAGATCCCTGAGGGGTCGGAGTTGAGGGTCCGTTGCGACGTAGACGCCAACCCGCCCGCGCAGATCTACCGGTGGTACGTCAACAATAATCCGGTAGTCGGGGATTATGTGGACGAGATGGTAAGAACGACTTTCTTTTAAATTAAACCTACATCATTTCAGCTGTAAGACGTCTACTGTTGGATATAGGCCTCTTCCAAGTGTTGCCACAACGACCGGTTCTGTACGCCTGGTAAAATTCGTGGAAATTCTATATTTCTGTGCTTTTCACCAGGTCATCGGTTCACCTTGTAAGAAGCCTACCAACGCTGCGCGTTCTAGTACGCGGCCGCCACTCTAGAACCTTTCGACCCCATCGACCATTTATTCTGCGAGCAGTATGCCCAGCCCCCCTAGCCAAGTTACACTGCCCACTGACATCTAAGTTTAGTTATTTTTTGTTCAGTTCTTATACCAAATCCTTGTTCCTAGGTCAGATTTAGCCAAGATGTTAAGGCTTCACTACGGAAGATATTTTTGTATTCCGTGTAACCATATTTGAACATTTTCATTCAAAATGGAACAAAACAAGTAATGTTAGTATCCTTGTCTTAAGATTAACATGAATGTTTGTTTAAGCTCGCACTCTACGAGACAAATTGCGACATTAATGTCTGACAGTGCAAAGTGTACGCTTCACAGTTGAGGAGATTTTGCAATAAATGTCCGACACACACTGTATGTAATGTAGTAACATATTTTACTCTCTATGTAGAGAGTTCGTTTGTTTATTGTCTATGTTAAATCAAAATTAAAATTCATAATATTTTATTTTATTAAGGCCTAAATGGACACTTATGAAACGTCAGAAGCTAGTGTACGGTCCGATATAGGTATATAAAAGGCATTCATCATCTTTCTGCCATTGTCCCGTATTATTTGGGATTCTTCTATTCTGTCCTGTCACCCGTCATGCTATGACTAACTCCCTTTTCTTTCATATCACTATTAACACAATTCATCCATTTTTTCTTTGGTCTCCTTTTCTATCCATCTACAATTATGCATGTATACTCATAACTCGTTAAATATAACGTATTATATTCCGAAAAAACGCATGAAATAAATGAAATATGAAACACGAATGAAACCGCAAGAAAAATAAATCATTCAGCAAAGTTACCCAACAACAGCAACAAACCAATAGTAAAGTCATTAATAAAGCAACAGAGAGCAATCCGAGTAAAGCTGCCAATTCAATTGAGTTTCAAGGTGTACGCAACTCAATCATGTACTATGCTGCGTTATCCAATGTGCTGAAAATATTTTGTTTGCTGCAGTCAAGGCAATCAATCTGCCTAGCCTTTTTGTAATTGGCTTCCAGTGTAACCGGATACTGCTAAAACTAGTATTCTATATGGAGCGACTGTTAATCTGACCTCCACATCTTAATAACTGCATACTTATCTCCTTTGATGATTGTAGATGTTACCCTCTGGCTGATAATCATTATAATTTAGGTCTCTTCAAGGCTAGAGTCTGTAACCTTGGTTCTCCTGTGGATATCCTCATTCCTGATAAATGAAATGAAACTCCGAGCATAGCCCTTTATCCCTTAGCCGAGGATACCCGCAGGAGAACCTAGGTTACCGACATAGCTCGAAGAATCGCCAAACTTAAGTGGCAATGGGCTGGGTACATTGCTCGCAGAACGGATGGCCGTTGGGGCCGAAAGTTTCTAGAATGGCGACTACTGACCGGAAGACGTAGCGTTAGAAGGCCTCCTACAAGTACTAACTGTACCGATAACTCAGTGACGGTTGCGGGAGTCCGATGGATGCGAGACGCACAGGACCATTCGTTGTGGCTACACCTGGGGGGAGGCCTATGTCCAGCAGTGGACGTCTTTCAGCTGAAATGATGAATGATGTTGATGATGATGGCTAGAGTAAATAGATTCTTAATAAACTAGTGCCCTTCACTTCAACGATTGCATCAATGCCTACCATCAGGTTGGATCGCAGTAAAGTACTAGCATATATCATTAAAAAAAAATATTACCCTCCTTTGCATCATGCAGTCGTGTAAAAAGCACAAACTAAATACTAAATCGTCTGTTTTTTTTTGCTTTAGATCATCTTCAACGTGACGCGAAAGCATCATAACGCCGTGGTTACATGCGAAGTTAGCAATTCAGTCGGAAAAAGCAGTGGGAATACCACTTTAGAAGTCACGTGTAAGTACGATTTCATTCTAGTTATTTTCACAGAAAGGGTGGAGAGGGAGAGGGAGGCCAAAGAAAAGGATGGATTGTGTAAACCGTGATATATGAAAGAAAAGGAAGTTAGTGATAGCATGACGGTTGACAGGATAGAATGGAAAAAAAAAACGTGTTGCGCCGACACCAAATAAGACAAGGGCAGGAAGATGATGATGGTGAGTGACCAAGTGACCCAGGATTGTTTTTTTTTACTCATATAGAAAATGCAAGAATGATTACCGTAGTGTTTTGAAACTATTTTCGTACCAGTCACAGATTAGATTTAGGCTTCAAACAAGATATAATTTAAAGAAGAATGTTTTTTGATCACTTTTACATTATAATCAAAATCTTATTTTAGGCGATCTAGCTTGTATTGGCGCGGCCGTGACGTTCATACTGTGGCATTGATGTAATAATTGACTCTTATGTAATTTGATTTGTGGGAATCTAATGGAATGTCGTCCAACTTTTGTTTCCTTCTTTTATTTAAAGCAACAGGTTTAGAAAAAAAAAACTGTTTGTTTGTCTTGTCCAATCTTCCAAAACTCCGTCCAACAAATCAGTGTTTAGTACGCACTGACGTCACAGCTCTGCGCTCGCGCACAATGTTATGGTTGTTGTATCATCAGTATAAACAGTGTGGCTATTTCTTCCACTAGAAAACCGGGGTATGACGCGTTTGTTTCTAATAAGATGTCAAAAAATATTCGATCCAGTATCTTAGTTTAATTTGATTGGAAGTGACGATCAATATGATGGGGCTGTGTGGGTCACGTCAGCTGCATGGACATTAACCGCGGAGCAAGAGACTCACAAAGTGACCCACCTGAGGGACGACATCGCCAAGGCTGACCAAAGAAGATGTCGGCCTAGACACCTACCCTAAACACTAGTTTTAGATGGTCCGCAAAAACTGGAAGGATTTGGGGAAGGCAGTGGGAAAGAATAGGCTAAGTAAAAAAAGACCCTATCAAATTATTTTTGGTTTGTTGCAAAATAGATTTGATTTCTGGAATCGACAATATGTATTAGATGGGATACGAAAAATTTATTAAGAGTACATTGCTGTTTATCACACCACTTCAATTCTTTTTTCTAACAAAATTATTCCTTCCAGACCCACCAACCTTCAGAACACGACCCCAGAACGTAGAAACTGACATCGGTTCCAGCGTAGTCCTCAGCTGTGATGTGGACGGTCAGCCCCAGCCGGAGATCAGGTGGCTGTTCCACGAGCCTGGACGGATAGGGGTAAGTGAATACCATGATGGATTTGCAAAATTAGAACAGAAACAAATGCAAGGGTTTGTTTTGAATTTGGTAGGTCTGAATCAATAAACCGTAGGGGCCCAACAGGGTCGAAGCCTACTGGGGCCAAGGGTCTGCTTCTGAAAGGAAGACTCGGCCCTGGTATGAAAAGCTACGAAGGAAAAGGAGTGGGATTTTAGTCAGTAACAGTCTGACATATCCTCTCACTCCGCCCAAGTGTGGGGGATGTCATTGGATGATTTTCCCATCGAAAAAAAAAAATCATCTGTGAATAGGTCGTAGGCTATTTTTTACTCTCCTGCATCCTTCCCCTAATTTTTATTTGATAAATTATATGGTAGAACATTGTTTTCTGAGTCAGATAGTACTTGTCTAGGTAGATTTTTAATTCTTAATGTTTTATTGTACACAAAAATATAAATAGTAAACGATGATACATACAGTTTATGTACAAAGGCGAGCTTAACTCAACTATGAGTTTTCTCCCAGCCAACCTTTGAGCTACAGAGAGAGAACACATTCGAGGGGGAGCAACGGGTGAGGGTATTCGAGGGTTAGGTTAATCGTATGATAAAAAAAAAATGAAACAGAAATCAATCTCTTCAACTTCTAGATTTTTCGTAAATAAATAAAAGTAGGTATGTTCTATGTTCTTTTTCAATACATTACGTCAATTCTAAAAGCATGTACCCCGATGACTAACATTGGATGAAACCGCAAAAAAACATGTGGTAAAATTAGATCACTCATCATTATTCAGAAACTATAGTATGTGATATTTATGTTATTATGCTATCTGTGTGGTCCAGATGCTATGAAATAGCGTAGCGGTCTAGATTTGACTGAGACTTTGAAATATTCCAGACGACAAAGCTGCAATCTTATACTAATAAATTTAATATTTATTATTATAATTTATATCATTATTTGTTATTTACTAAAAGTGTCCTAATAATGTTCTACATTATTCACGATTGATGATTTAATTTTAAAATAAATCCGAAGTTATTTTAATACTACCTTCTGCCAGTGGGTTCGCTTGCATAAAAGTAGCTCTGTTACTCATTCATAAAGTAGCGTTCTACTGGAGATTTTTGAAATCTGTTCTATTCAGATATGGTCTACGTATATGCTTAATTGCATTCGAATCCGTTCAGCCATTTGACTGTAAAAGGGTAACAAACATAGAAACATAATACACACATCTAAATATACATGCTTTCGCCTTTATAATATTAGTGTAATTCATTTATGTACTCACAAAACACTTAATTTATTTATTTATATTAACATATAGTTTATTGCATACCAAGATTACAAATATACAAATGGAAATCTTATAAAACAAAAAAATAAATATAAACATACAATTGGTGGCCAAATCACACTCGGCGATTTCTTTCAGGCAACCCAGAATGGATAGAGATTGCCTGGACACAAAATGGGGTTGCAATTGGTGCAAATATAAAAGTAAAGAAAACTTGATAAGTAAATACTTAATACTAAAATAGATACACATATACATACATACATAAAATAATAAGCAAGAGAATAAGCGAAGAAACGAAGACATGATCACAGTGACAAGTACCTAATGATCCTTCTTCATTCCCTTTTTTTCCCTTTATCTATGAGGAAATAAAATTATATACCTACTATAACTTTTTATAATAGTGAGTTAAAGGCATTGTTTCAGGAAATAATTTTTTCGATATAGGTCTACCTGTCTCTTTAAAAACAATTAAACTAATTAATATTATAGTTTAATAGGTATATGTTCTAACTGGAAATAATAATATATACAAACGGGTATAAAATGAACTCTTTGGGTATCAAAAGTTCATCCACATCGCAGTCAATGGGAAAAATGCCCAGAATACTGGTAGCTTTGCCACATTCAAAAGCAACAGTGATTCGTTGACTAAAGAAAAGTCCAGCCCTCCTGGTCATGCAAAGAGTTATTCAGCTGCTTGTTTATCTCCAGAACAACTTGATGTGCACTCAGACCCCATGGCCTTAGAGTTTCAACCCCAAACGGCTCCAACATATAACTCCCAATAAAGTTGTTAAATGTTTGAGCTGGATATTAAAAATTATGTACTAATACTTGAGTATTATTATTATTGAGTAGTATTAGTACAAGATTCTCTTTTATTTTACCAAATAATTGAACTATTGTCGTTGCAAATCACGAGCATATTCACAACTCTTTGTCATTGGCGGTTATGTCTAATTTGCACTCGTGAAATGTAACGACTATACCAAAAGCAGACAGTGTTACGTGAACCTGTGCTATCTCCAGCAGGTCAAAGGAAAGGCTCCGAACTTGATGGTGTACGTGAACAAGGAGACGGCTGGGCGGTACATCTGCAAGGTCATCGAAGATGGGTACCCTGAGATCGAGAGCGAAGCTACCATTTTTATAAAGAGTAAGTTTACAGACTTTCTTTTTCTTAAACTTTCAATTTTAGATAAGATATAGTCAGATTTTGTTCAGTTTAGTCAATGCCAGGGGTTATGGCTCCCAGCGTTAACTAGGTTGGTAAATCCAGACAGTAGCAAAACTGTGTATTCATATTGTTGTAGCGACATCTATGGCGTCACATAAGAACTAATCCTGCATCGCGCAATCAAAGTTCTCCGCGCGATTAGGACATATAGAACAGCGCAAAATCATCACAGTAGCCCACCAGACATAACACCGGTCTGTCCGGAGGATCCTCCCTTTTCAACGGAGGTTTGCAGGATTTTACTGTCTGTTCCGGATACCTCCTTAATTATCATCGACACTTACAACAGCGAAGAAAAAGATTGGACCCTGACACTCCCTCTTATCAGGCTTTAATTGACCAAATTCCACCAAACGTATTCCTTATCGGACGGCGAGCTAAACCTATTTGTCCAGCAATTCTGAAATAGTAAATTTTGATACAAGTGGAGAACTGTAGTGACAAATTTCTGCGTGTTCAAACTACGATTTTCAATACACTTACAAAGAAACAACTAAACGAGGATTGATCAGCGACTTGTGGGGGCTGCGCGGTGTCCAGCCTTATCAAATACATACTGTAAATAAGGGGGGGGGGGGGGGGGGGGGTGAGCTCGCGGACTTTTCTGCACTAGTGCGGAAAACAGTAAAATACGTGCCTAAAAGCTGTAGGGATAGGAGTGGGTTTTTAAGTAAGTGTATTGAAAATACATTTCCAAAGATTAATTGAGTCCATTTATATTTGAGGAAGTTTCAATCTCGTCCATCTTAGAGATAATCTGAAAATAAAAGTCCTAAACATTTTGTATGTTTAAAAGATGAACATATTATTAGTTAATTGTTGGTTAGCATAAAAAATCAATGTTTTCAATCATGACAAAGATGCATTACCTTGTACTATTTAAATAAAAAAAATCCTTATAATTTTTATCTATTTGAAAGTAACATGCAACAGTAATTGTCTTGGGCATTTTAAATTACTTTATTGTATGACAGAAAAAATAAAATATATTTTGTTTTTAGTTAACTTAATTATCTCGGAACATGAAAGTTCACAAGGACCATTAACCCTGCTTATTTTAAAAGTATAGACTGTAGAATATTTTGAAGCATAAGCTTCTGTTACTACTTATGTTACCACTGCTGGAACTCTGGCCTCCTCTCTAAGATATTTTACTTTCACTTCCACACGATATTTTTCTTCACTGTTTTGAGAGCATCATCATTTTCCTGCCCTTATCCCGTTTTATTTAGGGTCGGCGCCACACGTTTTTTTCTACCATTCTGTCCTGTCACCCATCACGCTGTCACTAACTCCTTTTTCTTTCATATTACTTCTCACACCATCCATCCATCTTTTCTTTGGTCTGCGTCTCCCTCTCTATCCATCCACATGTATACTCATAACTCTTTTTGTAACATGCGTTTCATCCCTCCTTTTTACATGGCCATAGCAAGACAAACAATTCCCTTTCAACTTTTCAGTCACTGGCGCCACTTTCAAACGTCCTTTAATATACTTATTTCTCACTTTATCCATTCTCGTCACACCACACATCCATGTCAACATTCTCATCGTTTTGAGAGCAATGCCGATGAAATAAATTACACCAAGTAATGCCCTTGACTGGGTTTGAATCCGCGACCGCAAGTCGGGGCCATTAGCTTTGGGCCACCTATTGCCCCTCTTAGAGAGAAGGCCCAGCAGTGGGAACATTATAAGGCTGATTTATACTTTAGCTTTAAAAATATTGCGAAAGAGACGTTTTGCGACTAAGCCTTTCAATTTCTCTTTGCGTCCCAGGCTCACGATGGCTCTTTCGAACCAAACCGTAGCCCCACACAATACTCCTTAGACTTAAGACTGGTTTCAAGATCATATTAATATTAAACCCTCATCTTTCTTTCCTAGGTGCACCAAAGATCCTCTCAAACAGGACTCAATTCGGCATGGATGGTGAGCGTGTTAGAATAGAATGCGCTGCTCGGTCGGTACCAAAACCTGATGATATCAGGTGGTACTTTGAAGGTCGGGAGATCAGCCCTATTCAAGATGCGGTAAGTGGTTTATGATTTGCTTGATTCTTTTTTCCTGAACCAACTATTGAGAGAGTTACATCGATATACTACTAGAAGCCACCGACTTCGTGTACGACAATGTTTTCATAAAAACTTTAACAATCTTTAAACCGTATTTTGAGGGTAGTTTAGAAAAACTAATAATGGTAGTCTTTTTTCAAATTCCAAATTCAAATGATTTTATTTCACATAGGCCTACATGGGCACTTATAAAACGCCAGAAGCTAGTGCACGGTTCCAAATTGGTCATTTCCTATGGAGAAGAACCGGCAAGAAACTCCATGGTTACTCTTTTAAAAAAATATTGTTGTTCTTACGTTATTATTCGTATTATACGTGAACATATTCCACTCAGATGCTAAACAATTATGTTTGTAATACATAAATAATATAATAAATAACACAATAATATTATTATTATCTCCTTTATTTATTGTATATATATATAAATTACATTTTTAAATATTTTTTAAACCTAATCACAAAAAAAAACATTAAAAAATATAAAAAAAATTGTATCCCAGCGGTATCGAGAACAGGATCCAAGCAACCGGCGGTCAGGGCTCCAGAGAAAAGAACCTCCTAACAATACGAGCCGTCTCCAGGAGTACCACTTTCTGAATCTAGCCATTGATCCAGTCGCCTAACGCGAGGCTCCTAAGGTGTTGGTCGAGGCTCTTGGCTATGCCCGACACGACTAATGGTACAATGATCGCCAATCCACATGTCGACAAACTCGCGAGCCAAGTCAATATACTTGATTTGTTTATCTTTCTCGGCTTTATTATTATTCAGTTTCAAGTTTATTAAACTAAGGAATAAAATTCTCCCATACAACCTTGAACGGTTGTTTTTATTTACTTGAGTTACCATTTTTGCTAAGTCTCAGGTATCAAGCCAAAAGAAAAAGGAAAAAGGACTTAGTGATAGCGTGACGATTGACACGTCAGAAAAAAACGTTTTGTATTGACCCCAAATAACTTGGGACAAGGGCATAAAAATGATGATAATTAAGTAAATTATATTATAAATCATAATTTCTTTTCAAAGGATTACGCAGTATTAGAAGAATCATTACCAGACGGCGTGATAAAGTCGAGTCTGGTGATAAGAGCGAGCCAATCCAAGCATTATGGACAGTACAACTGCAGCGTCACCAATGAGTATGGAAATGCTAACGCTGCCATCATGTTGAAGCCGTTGAGTAAGTGCGAGTGGTACTCATTCATGTTATTTATCTAGCTCATCAATATATGCGTTTATTGCATACCATGGTGTTTATTCATATCATTATTTATTTACATTTGTGCCTGTAATATTATCTGGTGATAGTTCATTCTATTGATGTTTATTTCATTTTAAACTAGCTTCTGCCGCCCGCGTGAAATTATCCCAAGGGTTTTTACACCCAAAACAAAATTATTAGTATTATTATTTATGGGTTACTATTTCTCAGTACCCGGGGGGTCCTGGGCCTTTGGAAGGCATACCAGGGGCCGAAACCAACTCGCAGAGGCTCCTTTGGCAATTTTAGTGGAACGTGGTATCAACCGACGATTAACCCTGTACGCGCTATGCTAGTGCACCCAAGGACAACCCCCGCTTGGTGGGAATCTATGTAGGGAAACTGGGTAGGATGACAGCAGGATGAAAATATGTATCTTTAAGATGAAAGAAAAGGATAGGTAGCTTCACTGTATAAATCCGATAGCTATCATTCGCACCATCTTAAAGAAATAGTAGTGTAGTACACGGTTCCAATTGATCGTTTCCTGTACAGCAGAAGAAAAATTACCAGCAAAAAGCAGTAAATTACCAGCCACAAAAGACAGGTTCTAACAGACAACCTTCTTTCCAGAAACCTTACCATTATACATAATCTTGATCGGTGTGACCTCCGGCATCATAATCTTCTCTGCCTTCATCATTCTCGTGGTGGTCTGCCACAGAAGGAGACGGAAGAAGGGCCAGATGAATGAGAAGCCTGACGTGACCGTAACCACAGGAGATGTTTATAACAAGGAGAGTGACAGGAGCTCCAATATTAGTGACTTGAAGCTGCAGCTGCCACAAAGTGATGGGAGTTATGAATTGGTGAGTTTTAGAAAATTTTATGACAGTAACAGGATTTTTTTTTAAATTGATTTATTTAATCTGGGTGTCGAAAGGTTCTGGATTGACGACCACGTACGTTTTTTTTTTCTTCTTAGTTGTCTTAAATTTTGTTTTTACAGTGTGTGTATCCATGTGTGCTATATTTTTTTTTTTTTACTTTCTTTCTTTCAAAAGACAGCGTTGGAAGGCCTCCCACAAAGTGAATTGATGACTTAGTAAGGGTCTCAGGATTGTTTCAAGAGAACTCTACTCACGGGATAATAATCATATTATTACGTCCTATTGTAGGACATAATCTATACGTGTGTCAAATGGCATCCAAAAGCATTTGACCATGTGGAAATGACAAACCTGCACGCAATACAAAATGTGACATTTCATCATTTTCCTGCCCTTGTCCCATATTACTTGGGGTCGGTGCAACACGTGTTTTTCTTCCATTCTGTCTTGTCACTCGTCACTCTCTTTTCTTTCATACCACTTTTCATAAAATCCATCCATCTTTTTTTGTTGGCCTCCCTTACTCTGTCTTCATCGATCTATATGTATACTGATAACTCTTTTAGTAGTATTGCGTTTCATCCCTCCTTTCACATGACCATACCAAGACAAAATGTCACCTTTATAGGTATAATGAAAAAAAAACCAAGGCCAATGACGACTGTAGCTAATACAAAGACCTTACAGCCACTAGCCACTAGACGCCTCATGCTTGAACTAGGAGCACCAAAACAATTCTGTCAACTAGCCGGGGTACGGGGAGCAGGGTACTACGTTCTGATTGGTACGGGGGAGCGGAGTACTGCGTTCTGATTGGTCGAGACATCAGATCTATAATCATATGTGTTTACAGACATGCGTCCGTTGCCTGTTATAAGACGTCTAGTGGCTGTAAGGTCGTTGAGGCAACATTACTATAGCTTATCAAAAGGATACAGAAATACGTAACTTTCCATTTCTTGCGTGATTACAACCAAGACCCACTAAATCTCAAATAAATGCTGTTCTGATCCAGCATCTTCTTTTCCCAGGACTACACCAGCTCCGACCGTTCAGACAGCAAGCTGCACGCAGGTCTGCCCCTGGCTGGTCCAGTACCTCTGCCCAACATGCGCCATGATGAGCTGATGCAATTCCGCTACAGCAATGATTACTCCGACCCGACATATAGTGATCCTTACTTTAAGGTAGTTGACATTGATTGTTCACAAGTATTGATCACTCTTTCTGTTTTTAATATTAAGAATAACCTGATAAATAGATAGTGAGATACTTGAGAGATAAACCATAATTTAACCTTTGGTCCGCGGGAGTTATAGCGACCTTGGAACGAAAAGGGTGACTGAAGAAATTCAGGTCGTTTTTAGTCAGTAAAAGACCAACTTTATTTAGTTTTCCCACCTCAAAAAACCCTTTTGTTGTCACCTTGTCTATTCTCAACTCATGCTGTGTAAGTCTAAGGTAAATAGGTTAATTAATGGCAAACGTGCTCCAACGTCGGATACATTGTCGCTTACCATGCGAAGAAATACTGGCCAAACGTATACTAAATACACTTCTGGAAAATAACAGGCTAATGAGCTAGTCCAGTATAGATTAAAGGTAGAACTAAATTGGCACACGTGGGTCACGTAAGCCGATCTGGACGCGTTGGTCTCTATACATTTTATATGGGAACTAGACTTGTAAAGCTATATTAGATCCACGCCATGCAACGTGGTTCTACGTACTAATCAAGCGTGGCCCACGTGTGCATCGGTCTAATGTAGTTCCCGCTTTAGTCCATAATAAAGTGATGACTTTTTTTTGGGTGGTTGAGCGAAAGGGAGTATCAAACTTTTACTTGCAAAAAAGCACACCCGGGATTCTTCAGTTGCCCTTTCCAGACATGGTGATTAGAAATCCTAACAAAGGTATTTATTATGAACTAGGCTATTTTATATTCAAAGCAGATTAAAAAATTCAGATCAACATCATCGAAAATTGGTGCTCACCCAAGCACTTTAGTAAGCCCTAACGTTTTTCAGTTTTACTTTTATTACAAAGAAAACCTCGGCTAATGCTACATCAAAGGAAAACACTTATTTTCACAAGCTCGAATTCAGATCAAACTACAAAGGCGAAAAAGAAATCAATTTTACAGTCACAAGTTATCTGAAATAATACCTTTTGTATGTGATCGTGAGAATATAGAAGCAGAAAATCAACTTTACTCAAGACACCATTTTGGTTTTACTTAGAAAGCTTTAAAATCGAAAAACGGGGTATTGAGAGGTGGCTTCATAATTTTGTTTCTCAAATTATGAGAAGTCATTGAAAAACCCGACTACGACAAAAAAAAACGACGCTGAAAAAGTATGAAACAAGATTTTCAGGATGCTGAAATAAACAAGGTTACTGGAGAAACAAGAACAGAACAAAAATAGAAAAATGACGCGACGGATTTTCTTTTTGTTATTTTGTATAGAATATACGGCTATAGGTTGCATAGACCGGCACTCATTTATACTATATGTCACCGAAAAATTGCAAACGCCGTAATATTGTAAAATATTGCGAGCAATTATAAACAATGTTTTTTAAATAGGACACAGTTATGTTGGAAACTAATGAATTGGGATGTGAATTATCGTATACAAAACGATTTTTTCATAATATATAGAAAAATTATAATATAATAAAAATCTATTACAATCATACGGAGTTTGCAATTTTTCGGTGACATATACATCACAGTCACCATATTTATTCTTTAAGGGTGGACCTGACGGTTGCAAATTAGTGTTCCAACCAAGGTCACCTTGGTTTATGTGTTTGGTTTGTGTTGCGACTACATGGATGTAAACCACGCGCCAACACGTTCGGTGGTTGGGAAGACGCGCCTACCAACCAAGGGCGTTGAAGGTTATGGATTACAACTGCTGTCTACACGGATTGAAACTAGCAATGTCACCTTGGTTGGGATGTTGGTTTGTCACCCCTTTAGATAAGACTTGTCTATTTATTGAAAATAAGCTCGTTAGTGCTGATACTTCTGAACCTCCCCTGTTATATAACCTTTAGCCGTAAAATAACGTGGTATTACATGTTTCATGGCAGAGCCCCGCGGGCTACGTATACGACTACCCGCAGGGGTACGCACCTCCACCCCACCTACGGGTTCAGTCGCCCCCCCTCGACCCACCCAGTAGGTAAGTACACGATTTTTTTTTTGCTAGAGTTAAAAGGGAAATTAGGGTTGTTGCTTAGTATCAGTAAGTTGTCATAGGTGGCAACCTTAATTTTCTCTGTGTACCTAGTCTCTAAGGTAGTTTTTGCGTTTTTTTGCGAATTCATTTGTTTAATAATTGTGAAGATATTTGCTGTGTAGACAAGACTAAAATCACTTAGAATAATTTTTTTTAGTAGTACATTTTTTATTACATACCTACTTAGACCACCATCTTTCTTTTTCGCCATAGTTGCATATTAGTATATAACATTATTTAGTGTATATTTCTGTGATATTTATTATACTATTTATATAATTATGATAGTATATCTTTAATTTATGTTATATTATTTCATTTTTATATTATTATTTTTTGTTGTTTTATTTTGTGTTTATTTGTTTTCCTATTACTCTTACACACGGTTACATTTCTATTTTTTTTAACTCTCTCGATGACTCGGTGACGCGATGCGCTGTTGACGATTAGAGTCAGTCCGGTTAAGTACCGGACGGCCGGACGGCGAGATACCCATTGCTCGACGTCCGCAAGCCCATGTCTACAGTGGCTGATTGTTGGGGTCGGAATCTCGGCGGCTGAGGTGTGAGGACGTTCGTTCCTTCACGCGTGCGGTCTCCTCCTTTGCTAGTATTACTGCTACACATAAGGAGGCGACCGCCTGCCAATCCTCCCCACTCCGGACCATAGCCTCAACCAGGGCCCGGCGCGTTAGGTCGCTGCCGCCGATGGCCTACACAAGGACATGGCGGTACTCTCCCCAAACCGGGCACATCTCCACCGTAATTATGCGTTCAGCTAAGGAGTGGAATTCCCTGCCTCAGTCTGTGCTTCCTGATAGCTGCAACTTAGGGGCCTTTAAGTCAGCAGTGTATAGCTTATTTCTAGACAAGCGTCTCGATCATCGACCCCTTTATCTCTTACCATCAGGTGAGATAGTGGTCAAGGGCGAGCTTATCTATAATAATAAAAAAAAATGTCTTCCAAACTTCTAAATTTATGTGCAATTCATTTATCAGAGGCTTACAATTTAAAAGAACTTATCCAGACAATAACTAATTAACCATTTTATCTGACGTTCTGTGTGACACCCTTTAGTCGACATGAAAAATGTGGTTTTCGTCTGATTTTTTGTACACATAGTTTTTGTGAAATGTTCAAATTGTATTTTTTATGTGAGGATAAAATAAAATCTTATTCTAGTCGCGTTATTGTCGAGATGTGTTTGTGTAGCGTATGAGTTTAATCTCCATATTTTTGCTACAATATATTGTGTGTCTGTTCTAAGTTTCAAGCTTTTATGAAACAAGACTATGGAATAAAATCTAACTTGTTTTAGTTAAATTTGTACAGAGCCAGTAATCACTTCAAAAATCTGTCAGGTTTGAAACACATTGGTAACTAGTTAGAGACTTTTTACCAAATCTTTTACCAATTTTTACCAATTCTTTATTGTACACACAATTTTATACAGACTATAAAAATAGGACAGTTGATGTACATAGGTGAGCTTAACCCACAGCTGGGTTTTCTTACAGCAAATCATATGAGTGAGAAAGAAATTTTACATATTATGAGGAACTTTAAATGTACAACAAAAAATTAAACAAATTAAATCTCACTTAAAACTAAAAATATACTAAACAGATATGTGTACAGCACACTATACATAAACATAATATATACAATAAATAAATACCTATATATTTACGGGACATGTTGATTAAAAATATTACTTAATTCTTCCCCTGAAAACCTCCAACGAAGGGCTAGCTCTCAATGTATATGGAAGAGAATTCCAGAGGCGCACAGCATGAACGGTACAAGATCCACTGTAGCGACTTGAAGAGTGGGGAGGAAAACGAAGGAGAAGAGAGGATGATGAGTGACAAGGTTTTCTTCTCGGAAAATGATACTTAAAGCCTTCCCGAAGATTCAAGGGGGTGTTAGGATTATGAAGAACAGAGAAAAAAAAGAAAGAGTGTGGCAGTCCCGCAGTTGCCGAATAGGCAGCTAGGTACTTCAATTCCCTTCGAAATTCCGACACATGGTCATACTTACGAAGGCTAAAAATGAAGCGGATACACAAATTCTGCAGACGCTTCTGTTTGTCAAGAAGATCCTTAGTCGCATAAAACCTCTTCCCAATGCGTAGGATTTCCCGTATACGTGCAAAACAAAAATAAACATTTATAAATAATATATTAGTCAATTAACACAATTCCCAAGCATCACAATCATTTACGAAACACGAATCCTGAAAGCTCCAATATCTAAATACTAAACCCGATCAAAATCCTATGTTAATTCGACAACAGGCCCCTTACCAATTCACTTTAAAACTAAACGACGATTTCCCTTCACAGATCCCTGCA
The DNA here is from genome assembly GCA_961205895.1 of Mythimna pallens. NCBI lineage: Eukaryota > Metazoa > Arthropoda > Insecta > Lepidoptera > Noctuidae > Mythimna > Mythimna pallens. The sequence goes on along the minus strand of OY540849.1, from coordinate 8,687,285 downwards.
AGGTTCATTAACGCGCAGCATCGACACCGCGTCAACACTCCCCTTGTCAGCCGGCAATGGATCTCAAAATAATACGTTACAACGAACGAACAAGTCGTCAGATGAAACGGACGCTATAAATAATTTGGGGCTTCCCGTTGGTGACGGTAAGTGCAAATTCAAAGTGGAAGTTGATATGTTTAAGAAGTTGCAGTCGGATTAATCTTTGAAGTAATATACAGTGGGATTCATTAAGTGTAATAGTGCTATTACACTTCAGGATCATAATATATATATAAAAGGAGAAACTGACTGACCTGACTGACATATCAACGCACAGCTGAAACTACTGGGACTAAGAGTGTGAAATTTTGCACTAGGTTTCCTTTTATGACGCTTGCGAGCACTAAATTTTATGAGTGCTCCGGAATCTGTATGGAAAAACCTACTTTTATGCGTCCGAAGCTGCTCGCAGAACCAGCGGCTTCGGTCGCGTGAAAGTAGGTTAGTTATTACATATTACAATTTATTGGCGGCGATCGGTGGGACAGACCTTTTGCGTTCAATACAGGTTTAGGCCATGGCATGATCCGAGAGGCAATAGGAATCAGGCACCTCCTTCTGCGAAGCAGTCATGAAAGGGAAGGTGGTTGAAAGTGTGAGGAGGGGATAACCTTCAAGCTCTGGCCCTCGCAGGAGATGCCCTAAGCATTGGAAGTTGCAGGGCGACTCTCGATCACCATAGGCGCGGACTTGTGGACGGCGATAAAAACTAGGCTTCACGCCACTTTATAGAGATCTTAGCATAATTGCCAGGGCCTGTTAGGGCCGCGGGATTTTTCGTGAGTCACCGCAGCCATGAAACGTAAAGGGCAACTGTAGGAACACGAGTGGGATTTAGTCAGTGAAAGTCTGACACTGCCTCTCGCTCCGCTCAGAGCGGGAAATGTTATTTGACGATTTACACATTAAAAAAAAACGGGTTTGGTGGGACCTTATGGAAAAGTCTGGTCTGGACAGGGTTGGGTATGAACTTATGGGCACTTAAATTTTAGTTGCTGAATTCTTCTTTACAGGGAAGATTCTATAGATTCGAACCTATCCAACATCTGAATTATTCCCTTTGCTTTCCACCCCTTTTTTCTCATATTTCAAAAAATAATTTTCATTATTTTATAAAACAGCGTCACCAACACCTATCTACGCCCAGCCTAACATCAAACCACAGCCTCAGCCGCAGGTGGATCTACGATACTCAGCCACCTACGGCAACCCGTATTTAAGGAATAGTAATATTGGTAAGTTAAATTAACCCTTTATATTGTAAAATAATTTTATATTTAAACGGTCTCTTATTGCCTTTTGGATATATTTGCCTCTACCGAAGTCTCCTTGCGCGATCGGTTTATGAATGAAATGGTCTGAAGAATCGCCAAACTTGAGTGGCAATGGGCAGGACACTTTGCTCGCAGAACAGATGATCAATGGGGCCGAAAGGTCCTGCAGTGGTGAAAGCGTACCTAAAGATGCAGCATCGGAAAGTCTCCCACAAGGTGAATTGATGATCTAATGACTGACGCGGGAATCCAACGGATACGAGAATTTCTGGACCGTTCGTTGAGTCGGTACTTGGGGGAGGCCTATAATCAGTAGTGGACTGAAATTAAGCTTGAGACTAATGGACGAATGAATTGCTCACCACACTAAAGTTCCTATTCTGAAAGAGGTTGGCAAAACAAAGACTTTCATCGAAATTGCAAATGAATAAGATGTTTGGACGCAATGAAAGCTCTTTGGATCGTTTAGTAGTATAAGGAAGAGTAGATGGCCAACGTTCTCGGCTCGCGGTCGATCACCTATCAGATGGACAGACCATAATAAATCAATTTCGAAGTGTTCCCTTATATAATGTATACGCAGTGACACGAATAGAGAGAGATGGAAAAGTCTCGCAAAAGCCAGAAGAAGCTCCATCAGTAGACGTTTTTCGGCTGAAATGTTGATGGTGTAACTTAAAACATAATATTCTCCATGTAGGTTACAACAGTCAAGTACACACCGCCAAGCCAGCATCAACTCCTGCGCCGCCGCCCTACTCGGCGGTCAGGAACTCAGTCGTTTTACCAACAGGTAAATAGGCGTCTGGTGTTACGGGTAGTCGGGTAAGCAGTGTTCTTTATAGAGAATGCTAAAGCATAATGCTAAATAATATTAAAAAAAACTACGGAAAAGATTTCTTGACTTTCTTCTGTTTTATTTTTAGTAGATAACTCGGTTTATTTTTTTAGTATCTTCTAGCTCTGACAGTTTCCAGCTATAGTTTTTTTTGTAGAATTATGCCTGCCTGTATTAGATTAACAAAAAATGCACTTGTAAATGCTACTTCTTTATTACCCTTGGTTGAATGGTAGAGAATGTCAGGCATAAAACACTTTTGTACGTTTGTGCATGAAGTCTAAATAAATACCTTTTTTTTTACAATTTGCATGAAGCTGATATTTCTTTAATTTTATCTAGTGTTTTTTTTTTTAAACACATTTTGCAACTTATCAAGGTATCTATCAATTGTGTATGGTACAAAAATGTTCTACATTAGTGTAAAATAATAAAAAAGTTTTCAAAAAGAAATACTGATGTACTCCAGTTGTAAATTAATACAATAGAAAAAGAAACTGGACAAGTCCGATTCGGACTCGCGCACTGAGGGTTCCGTACAAACTTACCTATTTCAATTCCAAAATAATCGCAATTTTTTTTTTTGTGACGTAACAACACATTTACGGTTTTAAGTTCTTTTTTGATTCCTGTACTGTTGCTATAAGACCCTGCTTTATGCCAATAGTTCATGATTCTGGGTCAATGGGAAGTACCCTATGAATTTTGATTCCGTTGAGAGTGTCGAAATATACGTTTTTTGCGACATAAACGGCCGTATCTTTTTTTTCGTTAACTTAGAAGATTGAATTTTTCACGTCTTCAAAGGACTGCAGATTTGAGTATATGGTTTTAATTTCAACTTAATACCTCTACGCGTTCCCAAGATAAAGGGCTTTGACAGACAGACAAACGGACGGACAACAAAGTGATCCTATAAGGGTTCCGTTTTTTCCTTTTGAGGTACAGAACCCTAAAAACAACTCAACCATACACCCGCAACGAAATCTTGCAACATATACACAAATACTGAACAGTATCTAGGCTGTCTGTAAAGTTATATTACCAAGTTAGACCAACGCAAGCTTAATTCTACTCAATTGTTTGTGTTTAGAACTTGAATTACGATCGATCTTAGCCGCAATGTGTTTGTAAAGTCGCATAAATCTAATGCATTCAAACTAGGATACTTGAATTATTTATTGGGTTCGCCTGAACTTGCTTCATGAGGTACTGGGGTTTTTGTTTTGATAGGTCGAATTTAGGGATTCTGAGAGGTTTATTTTGAGTTTCTGGAACGTTGTTTTGTTTATAAGAAACCACGTAAAGCCCACATTAAAGGAGGGAATATATTATTATAGTCTATGTCACTCAATGATAAAATGGTATTCTAATGGTGATAGATTTTTTTAAATTGGTCTAGTAGGTACTTTTCGGTTTTATTTATTAGGTACAAACTAAAATACAAAATATACGAAAATAATATTTTTTCCTCTTTATAATAACAGTAGAAAAACCACTTGTTTTTTTTTTCTATTTGCTGTTCTCTTTTTTGTAATTTTTTCGATCTTTTTTTCTTGTTTATGGAACTGTTTTTTTCGTATTTCGTAGGTACAAAAATCTTATAAATTTTTGTTATGAGAAAAAACTGAAAAACATGTTTGTTCAATTTGGGTGGAATGTTATCAAAGGTGTTTATTACAAACTATTTTGAACGATATATGTACGTATGTGTAACTAGTTAACTTTTATGCTTACTTTCGAAACAAAAATAAGTAAGTGACATGACAATAATTATCGAAATGGTTTTGAACATTTTTAGCTAAAACGCTATCTTCTTGATGAAAATATCAAATTTAGGTATAATTGATCCACTCCTAAAATAGATAGTAAATATGTTTTAAACTATTTTATAAGTTATCTCAATTCAATGTATCCCATCATCAGAACTGGATTTTGATAAAAAATGGGAAAAATCACTTTTATTTCTTAACACAGGTATACACGTATACAGATCTTATATTTGTTGACCAGAGCGCCATGTTACGCCCGGAGACGTACAAATATGGTGTATTTCTAGCACAAGTTTACAAATTATAGTTTTAAAACAAATATTTCGACGGTTGCAAGGCGATCTAAATGACATTTTTTTCAATATTGTGTTATATACAAATTCAGAATCAGCAAATTTTTCTCCGTCGTTTGAGTCAGGTTTCAATTTTTTTTTAATGTCGCTTACATCAATTAGCCTTTCAACCGTCGATTTCATAATCGTGCATAATCCAGGTATTAAATTAGCAAAAAAGCAAAACTACATAATATTATCTAACACATGAATTATGTCAGACTAAATGAGATATTATTTTTAATAAATTATTAGTTATAAATGTCAAAGAACCTAAGTCCAAATAATTAAAATGTCAAAAATGATTAAATGTCAATATTAATAATAATTTTAATTCCAAATTAATTCATCGTTCAAGTTTATAACATAAAAACAAAGACACAATAAAAAATACAATTTATATTGACGCATTATAACAATAAGTAACATTTATTTGTTTATATTGAGCCATCATTCAAAAACTCATCTTATGTTTATATATGTCGTGGCCAGATCTTAGAAATTGATCACTTTATGATATGGCCAAGTAAAACTGGCCAGATCATTTTAAACGTTAAAGTTTGATGATATTTCAATCCTTTTTTGGCTTCTTTCTTTAGTAAAGACCTTTTGTTACCATAGAAATCCTACATCAATTACATGGACAAACGATTGACATTTATCATCAAGCCAGTTTTAGTTGGCCATATTATCATGTAGTGATCAATTCTAAGATCTGGCCACGACATATGAATCCTTTAAAATCATCGTCCTTATCTTCCTGCTCCTGCCCCATATTACTTGGGGTCAGAAACACTTCTTTTTTCCATTCTATCCTATCAGCAGTTACGCATTTACTGACTGCCTTCTCTTTCAGATCACTCCTCACATAATCCATCCATCTTTTTTTTCCTCCTTCTCTCTCCATTCATCGACATGTAGGTATTTAAATAATAAAACAATATTCCAAATCAGTACATAAATGACAGAGTACAACCGAATTGAGAACCTCGTCCTTTATTGAAGTCGGTTAAGAAGAGCAAGTCACGTCTTTTATAATAATAATATAATATATTCCACAACTATCACACAACTTTCTTTGAAGTCCCAAGCTAAGCATAACTTGTGTTATGGGTACTAGACAACTGATATATACTTATATATTTAAAATTATTCTAAATACATACATATATAGATAAATTACACCCAGACACAGAACAAATGATCGTGCTCATCACACAAATACTAGACCAACAGGCCAGTCAGTTTTATTAAAAATAATTTCTACTTTTACGTTCCGGAAAACGCTAGTTACATAAAAATATCTTGTCCAATTTATATGCTATAATTATTAAAAATAATAAATGGCCTGTTCTGTTTTAAGTTAAACGGTTTTTTTGTCTAAATATCACTTAGACTAATTGTCGTCATTTTTCACAGGTAATGGCAGCCAACCTTCCCAAGGCACCCACGTGTAGCAACGGCATGATGTTTTTAAGGCTTGCGTAAAGATGAGTCTACGCTAGAGGACTCGAGCATAAGCGGAGCACAAGCCGAGCTCAAATTTCTCAGCTCCTTTGGAGTCGTTTCACACTTTAAAAATTGACGTTAATTTCAATGGCTTGAAAAAGCCGTATTATGTAATATACTATGTTCCTAAATGTTTAAATGACTGAGGTGTATATACGATAGGATAAGTCTGAAGACTTGTGTAATTTGTTATTAAAAATTGTCGAAGAATTTGTTGCTGACTGGAGCTAAAAATGTTAAATTCTTTTTAACGAGAAAAAGAAAAAAAACGGTCACAAAATTATATTTCTTCCATATCGCTATAAAAACTACATTTAATTTAGTTTTTGTAAGCAGATTACATGTGTTTTGTTTTCTTTTATATCCAGTCAGTTACAAATTTTATTAAAAACTTCGAATTATTATGACTTGAATAATTTATTGGATTTCGAAAATAACGAAAATTTAATGTCGCCATGTCTGTTTTAATTATTATTTTACGTCAAAGCGTTTTCATCGAAAATTAACTGTAAAACTCTTTTGACAACAATTTGCTTCGTGTTCTGTAAAAAATATTAAATTTATTTTTGTAAATAAAATGCATGAAAAATAACTTTTCTCAGTTTTATAATTTAAAATATTTTTGTTATAATCTGTACATAGAATTATATCCGCATTTTATGTGTGTATTCTTTAGTTTACAGATTTTTTATTTATCCAATCCGAATATTAGCTTCTTACGATTGCTCAATAAATAAATCGATTATAAATTATCGATTTTTTTATAATTCCATTAATTTCCAATTTAGTATAATTCAATTGTTATGTAAACTATACAGACTGAAAGTAAAATATTTTATAAATTTTATAGAAAAAAAAAAACTAGTTGTATCGACTTTTGTGCTAAATTGGAACGAAATAATGTTTAAAAGTCTTGTTACTGTCGCTTAGTTATTTTCAAAGTTCACGACAGAAAACTTATTTAGTTAGTAAATATTTAGCTAAAATGGTCAATGATGTAAGAAAATCATATATTCTGTGATAATTGTATAGTGAAAAGAAATTAGGATCGCATCTTAATAGTTCCATAAAATAGTTAAGATTCCGAATAATGTGTGACGACCTTTAAATCTATAGTTTTAAAATAATAATTTTATATTTCGTGTGCCACTTTTAATTTTTATTTTCATTAAAAAAAAAAATGTAAATATAAAAAATAAGATACGGGAAAAGCTTTACAAGAAACAGCACCTCAATGTATGGGCATAATAATGGCAAAATATGTTTTTTGTTGTTAAAAAAATAAACAAAAATTTATAAAAATATTGCATGATATAGTGTTTTTGTTCTTTGCATGCGAATATTATTTGTCATTATTTTTAAATGGATAATGATACTATCACAATAAAACTTTTGATTTTATTATGGCCCTGTTTTATTTATCCTTTGTACCTTTTAGATTAAAATCTGTATAAATAAAAAGGAAAGTTCTGACTCGCTCTCGGATTTATCAACGGCCAGCCCGTGGACCTAGAACGCACAGAGGAACCTTTTATAATGTATACAAAATTTACCCCCAAAGAAGGTTAAACATAATAAAATGAGATTGGGGATGAAACGTGGGTCCAAAGTTTGTTTGAGAAACCTACTTTTTTGCTAAATGGTATAATCTAGTGCTGGACTGCGACTCGCCTGATGGTAAGCAGTGATGTAAACAGTGATGGTGAAGCGCACTAGGTTTATTAAGAACCTATTTAATCTAGCTTTGAAGAAACCTAAATTATAATCGGCTTGGACTATTTTCACACAGGCAAAACCACTGGCTGAAACTATTAAATGATATTAGAGGACAATGTTTCTTACAAAACAGGCTGAAAGTTTTAATCAATCTTTCAGACTTGACACTGATTGTCTGACAAGACACCCACTTCATCTTGAACCTCACTTAATTAAACAAAACGAATAAACATAATAAGAAGTGGCGGGGAGGCACTTCAAATACCAGACGAAGTAGGTTCATACTAGAAAAAGAAATATGTGTACTTATTTATTGAACAAATAATGTATACCCATAAAACATGCAACGAATAACTTTCCAAAATAGATTAAAATCATAATCCAAGAACTGAAATTTTACTTAAATGCATTTAAGCAAATTAAATTATATGGGAATCGAAACAATCGATATAAGAATCAAGCATGCATGCTCAGATACTATTGGCACAATCAAGATTAATATTTAATTCTTTATTGTACACAAAAACATAATATAATATATGGAGATACAGACAATTCATGAACAAAGGCGAGATTAACTCAGCACTGAGTTTTCTCCCAGCAAACCTTTGAATTATAAAGAGAAAACATATTCGAGGGTAGGATCCAGTGCACAATATAAACCTACATAACTAAGTCTAATATATAATTGTATTATACATACTATATATACTAATAATTATTATGTCAATAATGAAAGGAAGTACTCTTTAAAGTTCCTTTTGAAGACATCTAGAGAAGGGCTATACGAAGAGATATGTAACAGAGAGTTCCAAAAAAAGAGAATTAATCATAATATAAACTATTTAGTGAGTTCAGCAGTGCTATTCTGTAAATGGTAAATCATTTCGAAAGTCATTTCGCAAATCATCTCGAGAGTTCACTTCTCATCTCGCCTGTACAAGTTTCGTTATTCTTATGTCAAGATCAAGGCCAAGTGTTCCGAGAACAGAAGAAGAGTTCCGAGAACCCAAGTGACATTGCTCTATGGCAGTAGTGCAGTGCTGAATTGTGTCTTGTTATGATTTACATCGACTCACTCTATTTAAGAATACGAAACTCTAATTTCACATGATTTCACTGCGGATTCAGAAGTGATTTCGCAAATAAACTTTTCAGAATAGCAATGCTGAACTACTTTCAGAATATGCGTTCATGTTGTATATTAAACAGATAAGAAGAAGGAAATAGAAAAATAGATACAAAGGTGATGCTTATTTCTGAAGAAATCTCTTTCAATATACCTGCGAGAAGACAGTAAGTTGAAAGAGATAAAAATAAATAGACACCGTGTGCAAGAGTATTACGTAAAATAAGTATGAAAAAAAAAAACATGTTGAAGTAATCTACACTAATATTATAAAGAGGTAGTTTGTTTTTTTTGTTCTTTTTTTTTTGTCGGAGGTAATCTCTGAAAGAGAGCAGTGGTGGCCGAGTAGAGCAATGGTGGCCGAGTAGAGCAGTGGTGGCCGAGTAGAGCAGTGGTGGCCGAGTAGAGCAGTGGTGGCCGAGTAGAGCAGTGGTGGCCGAGTGGTAACGGCCCCGACTTACGAGTTGTAGGTTGCGGGTTCAAACCCAGCCAGGCGCATTACTTTGTGTAATTTATTTCTTCACCACTGCTCTCAAAACGGTGAAGGAAAACATCGTGAGGAAACCGGCATGTCCTAGAACCAAAAATTCGAAGACATGTGACATCCACCAACCCGCACTGGGCCCGCGTGGTGGATTACGGCCCATTCCCTCTCCTAGAGAGGAGGCCTGAGTCCCAGCTGTGGGAACATTATAAGGCCGACTATGCTAATCTCTGAAAGTGCTGGTCCGATTGCTAAAATGTTTTTACCTATAGAAAGCTGCTTTACTCCTAAGTGACATAGGCTATATTTTATGTACGCGGGCGAAGCTGCGGGCAAAAGCTAGTACATACATATAACAAAGAATAGAATAGAGTAGAAATTATTGTACACCAACATAGTAACATAACATATACACAAACTTAAATCTATGAGCCCAATAGCGGTCTTATCGCTGACAGCGATATCTCCCAGACAGCCTTAGACAACATACAATGTAAAGAAATAATATCATAAAATAATGTCTATTCATACAATGGTAATTTTTTTTTAACAATAACAATTACCAAATAATAATATTATAAGATAATTGTATTTTGTAAGTAAATATATTTGTTCGTAATCTCTGGAAGAACTGATATCGAAATTCTTGTACTAAGAGAAATATATATATTTTTTTAATTGATATAAACCAGTGCTTGACGGCGATCCCACCTGATGGTAAGCACTGATGCAATCATTGATGGTCAGGCGCTCTAGTTTATTAAGAGCCTATTCACTCTAGCCTTGAAGACACCTAAATTATAGTTGGACAGGAAGACCGCAGCAGGCAAATTGTTTCAGTCCTTCGATGTACGCGGTATAAACGACGAAGCGAAAAGCTTAGTCCGGACCGTTGAAGTTTCAACAACGTAAGGGTTGATACTCGCCGTACGTCGGGTTGTCCGATGGTAGAAAGGAGATGGACATTACGCTGAGTGCCATAGTCTTGTTTTCATAAGAATAATGAATAGTTCCTGCGGATACGTTACAGTAGCAAAGCTGCTTGCCTTGGAAGTTTTTTTTCTTTTATTATTGATACTGGCTTGATAGAAGTTTGCGCTTGGCAAGCTTGACTACTATCTCACTTAATGGTAAGTGATGATGTTGTCGACGGTGAAGCACGCTTGCCTATAAGTAACCTATTCACTCTTGGCTTAAGGAGAAATTTGTGTATAATTGCATGGGCCCCTGATTGGTTTGATAATACAGCAAAACCCGGTTGGTGGTACTTCGATCGGGTTCTAAGTTTTTTATCTAACAAGTAGCCAGTTTTCGGGCAGAACTACATCTGTTGGATTCGTTAGTAATCTATAAAATCCTTTGAAAACACTAATATGCCTTCTGAAAAACTCAAAGTGATCTTAACAAGTATCCATGAGGTAGGTAGTCGGTGATGAGAAAGTTTAATATTAATAGGATGTATGTAGGAGTCATTCAGCGCGTTTTAGCTGATCCTGTATCAGAAATGGCACAGCCTCAACACCGACCACCGCCAATAAAGAAATATATTTATTAGGTTAATGTAAAGATATTGTTTAGCACAATGGGTTTGATATGTCCTACAAGAAACAATAAAACCCTACATAAAAAAATAAATAAAAAAAAAAACAAGTATCCTTCAATTACTTTTACTGCTGGCTAAATCAATTAAGCCCGCCCCGCTAGAGCCATGAGGAAAAGTATGAAAAAGATACTAGACCGCAAATGGCAACTGAAGGAATAAAGGTGTGGTTTTAGTCACTAAAAGTTTGAGACACCCTCTTGCCCGACCCTAAAGCGAGAGAAGTCGTAACATGATTTCCCATCTTAAAAAAAACCTTCAAGAATCCATGTAAAACTCAAATTGACCTTACCAAACTCCATCAATTACTTTTACCACTATCTCGATCCATTAAACCAGACATTAGCACCAGCGCATAAGTCCTAACTGCAATATTCTCATCTCACTTAGTTTTACCGTTTTTACGAACAGTCGCAGAGTCTTAGAAAAAATACAAAATGAGCTTTTGATGGCCGTAAGACTAATGATTGTGATGTGTCTTTGAGAAGATGTATCTGTACGTATATGTGTATAGATGTAAGAGAAAACTTATATCTATGCTTAAGTATATATAAGTTGTTTTTTTTTTATTCGGGTAATTAACCAATGACAGTTTTCGCTCTAGGGCGGAGCAAGAGGGAACCAGACTTTTACTACCTAAAACCACACATATTTTCTTCTTGACCTCGCGTTCCAGGACCCTGGGTTTCCCTTTCAGAAGCCAACTCATGGGCCTAGTAGGCTTCGATCCTGCTTCTACAATTAACTAAAAGAGTAACCATGGAGTTTCTTGCCGGTTCTTCTACGACTCGTGGCTTTTGCTACGTCCCCGTCAGGGGGCGTGGCAGGCGGTGTAAGGGCTTTGCCCTCTGACCGCAGAGTCGATTCTTCTCCATGGAAAACGACCAATTGGAAAGGAACCGTTCACTAGCTTCTGACGTTTTATAAGTGCCCATGTAGGCCTCTATGTGTAATAAAAATTTTTAAATTTGAATAAGCTGTCCCACGCAATTTCACCTGTCTTTGGTAAGTGCTCCGCTCTTGTTGGTCGTAATATTCAAAAATAGCCTTCCTCAATAAATTGGCTCATCATCATCATTTCAACCGAAAGACGTCCACTGTTGTACATAGGCCTCCCCCAAGTGTTACCACAATGAACGGTCCTGTGCGTCTCGCATCCATATAAATTATATCCAATACTAAAATGATTTTTCGATTCGAATTAGTTGCTCCTGAGATTAGCGCGTTCATCAAATAAACAAACCCTTCAACCTTATAATATTAAATAAAGAGAAATAGTATAGATTTTAAGTAGTTAAGTTAAATTGAGTAACGTAACTAATAAAGTGCAAATCACAAATACAATAACTCCACATACCGCAAAACAACAGTCAATCACGCAGCTCCGCTAACCAAGGTGTGAAATTCCTGCGATCCTCTAACACGAATCCATCCACAAGGAAACAAACCTGAGAATGTGACAGTACCTAAAATAGACCGAGCCTCGCGCGAAAGTATTTGTTTTCAACCTCAGAGCTAAGCCGCAAGATGGCGTTGCGGTCGCTGTACTGAAGTGTTTACTGACTGGTTTGATTTATGGCAGGAATAGCGGGTGCGTCTCACCTTTATATTTATAATTCTTCTGTATGTGTGTTTATCACCTATCTCCTCTGAAACTGCTAAACCGATATGGATGGAACTTTATGTGTATATAGGATTGGGTCCCTGTATGCTACCGCTATTGCTAATATAAATAATTTAATAAAAGAAGGAACTGATTGACTGACACGTCAACGCACAGCCAAAACTACTGGAATTAGGATCATGAAATTTTGCATTTGTGACGTAGGCGAGCACTATCGCCTACGTCATAATATTAAGCCTTAGCCTAGAAAGGGTTTTTCGAAATTCAACGTTAAAAGCGGTGAATAGGGATAATTTTGTTTGTATGCAATATCTCATTTCATGTACCAGTTTACTTGTATCATAATTATAAAGTTATTTAGTATATTTTGATTTCAATAAAGTTCACATAAATGTGAGACATACTCGTACTAACTGCTGATATTATTTCTTTACATATTACATTTATATACTCTAAAACTTATTTCGTACTAGATATAACGTTAATTTTACGACTGCCGTTTAAAATATATATTGATACCATCATTTTGGTTAGCATCCAGGTTTAGAGCAATTCGACTCGTAGAGTGGAGTCCCTGGGCACGCTACAATTATGGCGGTAAGTCCCCTCTTTGAGGAGTGGCTAGAGCGTCAACACGGCGTCCTCACCTTCCGCATGACGCAGGTCCTCACCGGAGTTCGCGACGGGCCTTGGTTCAGGCTATGGTCCGGAGCGAGGAGGAATGGCAGGCGGTCGCCTCCTTCTGCGAAGCAGTAATGCTAGCGAAGGAGGAGGCTGCACGCGTGAGGGAACGAAGGTCCTCACGCCCTAGCCGCCGTAATTCCGACCCCGACTACCAGCCACGGTAGACGCGGGCTTGCGGACGTCGAGCACTGGGTAGCTTGCCGTCCGGCTGTTCGGTAATTAACCGGACCGAGCCCAGTCGTCAATAGCGCGTTGAGATCCTCGCGCTCCTCAAAGAGATGTCAGCAACCGTAGGGGCCCAGCAGGGCCGATGCCCGCTAACTAGGACCGCGGAGAATTTCTGAAAGGGAAACCCGTAGTCCTAGGACGCAAAGGGTAATTGAAGGATACAGGTGTGGTTTTAGCCAGTAAAAGTCTGACACGCCCTCGCGCTCCACCCAGAGCGCGAGAAGTCATTTGGATGATTTCCCACCTTAAAAAAAAAAAGAGTGGAGTCCCACCTTAGCCTTAGTGGTTATTTTTTTTTTTTATAACTACCCAGGAATAGGAGCCCCATGAAGCGAGGTTCCGTCGATATATGCAATTTATTGTTTTAACAAGGCTTTTTTATCATATTAGCCTGAATAGTTGAGTAGTATATCTAACAATATTAAATATAAAATCTCATACTTATCAAGAGGCCTGGAAGAGCTACTGGTCCTTGAACGAACTATTTAAAGGCACCTTGTCTATGTCACTTAAGTGTAAGATAATGGACATGTGTATTCTTCCCATCCTGACCTATGGTGCACAGACTTGGTCTTTGACTAACATCCAAAGGTCCAAACTTAAGGTTTGCTAACATGCTATGGTGCGTAGCATACTAGGTGTTAAAATAACGGATGGTGATAGAAACAGTATACTACGCTCCAAAACGCAGATCATTGACGTGGCTCAGAAGGTTGCCCAGCTTAAGTGGGACTAGGCTGAAAATGTCTGCCGCATGCCGATCGAGCGATGGGCCAGTAAAACGCAAAGTTGGTGTCCTGAAATCGCACGACGGGCTCGTGGCAGACCGAGAAGAATTTTTTATTTATTTATTTATTTTTTATTTATTTATTTACTTCGTCTTACATCTATCTTTACAGGTTTTTTTTTTTTCCCCAATGCGATAAATGCGCTTATCCTAACTTATTACTACTAGCACCTATAACTAATTATAAACAATGCATTCCTTGTGAATTCACCCAGAGTACAACCAAATAAGTCCGTCTCATTAGCTATCAGGTTGAGCGTGTGAAGTGTGCGCGTAAGCGGCGCCTCCCTTAAAAGGTTTGTCCGGCCGCGCGGCTCAACCAGCAGGCGCGGTCGCCGTCGTCGCCACACATACCTGTCGGGAACACACAGGCTCAGCTGAAGAAGATGGACAACTTAGATGTCTTCCTTGGGAACTGGCAAGAAGTGGCTCAGAGCTGGGAACAATGGAAGGAATGGAAGGCCTTTGCCCAGTAATGAGACAGTATAGCCCAATTGTTTTTGTTTTCCATAATTATGTTGCAATATTTTCCCACCGGGGGTGGTCCTTGGATGCACTAGCACAGCGCGTACAGGGATAATCGCCGATTGATACGCTTTTAATGGAAGGTTTTCCGTTAAAAGCGTCAAAGAGGCCTCTGCGAGTTAGTTTCGACTCCTCGTACGCCTTCCAAAGGTCCAGGACCCAAGGGTTCTGAGATATAATAACCAATTTAATTAAAACCATTTAAAAAATAGTTATTTTGACATACCTCACTGCTTAAACTGAAGTCTCTATGCAAAGGAAATTTTAAACAATAGCTGAAATAGAACTCAAAATAACTTTACAACTTTAACAAATTTAGCCCCTAACAGCCACACACTCAAGGTATAAACTTTAACAGGACTTCAGTCTAGCCATACGAGAAAACTGTTTCAGCCATTAAGGCTGGTGATAATCAGAAGAAGGCTGGTCGTATAAGCAGAGTATAATCATAAGTCTTAAGCGACAGTCCTCCAGGGAGTGACTAGATGGAATGTTGCTTTTGTCTGGTGCATTGCACTGTTAAATGTTGAGCTGGTACTCAAGGCTTTGGGATATGTGTTAGCTGGAAGCGGTTGAGCGCAGTTTGAAAGTTAGTTTTGACACATTTTTTTGTATAAAGTTTTATTTTAGGTGGGAAATCATTGAATGACTTCTTGCGCTCTAGGGCGGACGTGAGGGCGTGTCAGACTTTTACTGACTAAAACCACACTGTGTTTCTTCTTTGCCCTTTGCGAACCAGGACTACCGGTTTCTTATTTGGAAGTAAACCCATGGCCCCAGTAGGTTTCGACCCTGCTGGGATCCTTCGGTTTGCTGACATCTCCTTGAGGTGCGCGTACGCACTACTCACCATCGACGACTTGGGCTCGGTCCGGGTGATTACCGGACGATCGAACGGTAAATTACGCATTGGTCGCCGTCTGCAAGCCTGCGCCTACAGTGGCTGGAAATCGGGATCGGAATCCCGATTTCCAGTCACTCGGCGGCTGGGGCGTCAGGGTCCCTTGCACGTGCAGCCGCTTCCTTTGCTAGCATTACTGCTTCGCAGAAGGAGGCGACCGCCTGCACTCCTCCTCGCTCCGAACCATGACCTGCACCTAGGCCCGACGCGAGAGGTTGCTGCCGCCGATCGCCCCCACGAGGACACGGTGGTGCTCTGCCCAGGCGGAGCACACCTCTTCCCTATGCTCCACCGTGTCCTGCGGACGGTCCACATAATGGTGACACCCGGGCGTTTCTTCCAAGACCGGTGAGGACCTGCGACATGCAGAAGGTAATGACGCAGTGTTGTCTTTCCAGCCACTCCTCAGAAGGGAGCTTAGGGTCAGCTGAAGTATCGGTAGAGGCTGAAAACCCGTGTTGTACTTGAAGCGACTGCCTATCAGACCTCCACAGCCCAGTTACTGGACAACATGACACTTCTTGGATAGACTGATGGTCAGACTTTCTGGCATCTGACTACCTGTAACGACTGTCAAAGATCTACGAATCACAACCGGACCCAACGGCTTTACGTACTTTCCGCGGCTCGGAGTGTCAGTAATGTCCTAGATAAACTTAGGAAAGTAGGTGTATATGGATTGAAAAATTCCCATCAGCATTTACCCGTTTTCCAATCCACAATTTCATGCATGTAAGGCCATTGAGCCATCAGGACAGCCTACCAAAAAAAAAAACAAATTAATTACTTTATTTAATAAACGGAAAAAATAGGTCTTACTTTCGACTAATATTACTACCTCATCTAGTCAACTAAATCGACAATCCGTTTTATTACCTCAGACTGTAGCAAAACGCCGTATCAACAAATATTTGTTCTTCTTAACGTTTTATGGTCTCCGTTATGGTATTACTTTACTAGCCATGAAGTTACAACGTATAGCATCAAATAGGCCGGATATTATGGCCTTGTAAAGGGAGAATTATTATTTTTTCATTTGTGTATGATTGTATTGGCTGTATGTATGTTCCTGGCTGGTTTATGGATGTAAGGGCTGTTTATGGTTTCATTGGTGGGGATGAATATATTAAGTTGTCAATATTTTTGTGCGGTATGCATTGCATATAAGGAGCGTGGGAGTTATGTATAAGAATGGTAGTTGAAGAATCGTAAAAGCTGATTAATAAGATGGAGTTGTGAGACCAGAAACCTTTTCAGCTGTTATGGTGCATAAAAGAATTAGCACGTGATAAGATGCTAATTCTTTATGATAAGATGATAATGCTTGTCCAGTACTGACTGCCTATCAATCAATCATTACGATTGGTTAT
The DNA here is from genome assembly GCA_961205895.1 of Mythimna pallens. NCBI lineage: Eukaryota > Metazoa > Arthropoda > Insecta > Lepidoptera > Noctuidae > Mythimna > Mythimna pallens. The sequence goes on along the minus strand of OY540849.1, from coordinate 8,670,470 downwards.
TGGATACGCTTTTCCGAAATTGCTGCAGTTTTCAGGATTTATACGAGGCCAATAAGAGAGCCGTAGCAGTGGCCAAATACTGGTCAGATAAAATTTAGTTAGAGTACATCGACACGAAAAGAAGAAGAAGAAATGAATGAATGATGCCCAGCGGATTCATTTTATACACGTTTGTACAGACAATTCTTTTCAGTTTGCATATATAAATAATAATAATAAAAGCGTTTATTTTTCTCCACAACATAATGCAAAAATAACAATTCATATGTACAGTACATTGTTACAGTAAGTACATTTACATTGATGTTGTAGAGCCTGAAGCCTGTACTAGGAAAATCCAGACTTGTTACAAGCTCTATAAATATTTACAAAGAGCGATAATTTTCACTTGATAGAAAATAAATAAAACAGTTCAAAGACTTTAACTAATTAAAAACAAACAAGGGTGTAAAGTTTGCATATATATATCGCACCCTTAGTAATATAATGTGTTTTCATGGCCCTCGGAACGCGCCACCACCGGGTTCCCAAATAACGGTAGGAGGGGTTCGCATCGACGTCGGGTCGACGATGAAGTACCTGGGACTTGTCCTCGACAGTCGGTGGAACTTTTTGGAGCACTTTCGACGTCTGATTCCCAAACTGGAACGGACCGCGGCTGCTCTAAAGCGGCTCCTGCCCAACCTTGGGGGTCCAAACGCCTCCTGCCGGAGGCTCTACGCGGGAATTGTTCGATCCATGGCCCTTTACGGGGCACCTGTGTGGACGCCGTCGCTGAAAAAGCGACCGGCGGCCATGCTGAACGCTTGCCAGAGGGTCATGGCCATCCGGATGATACGGGGATACCGCACGATTTCCCGCGAAGTGGCGAGCCTCCTTGCTGGCCTGCCACCATGGGATTTGGAGGCAACAGTCCTTGCATGCATGCACGTTTTGCGCGTGGAGATGCAACGCCGGGGCGAAACTCCGCTGCCGCGCCAAGTCTCGGCATGGCGGACAGAGTTCCGGCGGGATCTCATGGTGGAATAGCGACGGCGACTGTCGCAACCCAGTGCTGGGCACGCTACAATTATGGCGGTAAGTCCCCTCTTTGAGGAGTGGCTGGAGCGTCAACACGGCGTCCTCACCTTCCGCATGACGCAGGTCCTCACCGGACATGGCAAGTTCGGGAGGTTCCTGCATCGGATTCAGGCGGAAGCAACGCCCGGGTGCCATCATTGTGCGGACCACCCAGAGGACACGGTGGAGCATACAGTGGAGGTGTGCCCCGCTTGGGCGGAGCACCGCCATGTCCTCGTGGAGGCAATAGGCGGCAGCGACCTTTCGCGACGGGCCCTGGTTCAGGCTATGGTCCGGAGCGAGGAGGAATGGCAGGCGGTCGCCTCCTTCTGCGAAGCAGTAATGCTAGCGAAGGAGGAGGCTGCACGCGTGAGGAAACGAAGGTCCTCACGCCCTAGCCGCCATAATTCCGACCCCGACTACCAGCCACGGTAGACGCGGGCTTGCGGACGTCGAGCACTGGGTAGCTCGCCGTCCGGCTGTTCGGTAATTAACCGGACCGAGCCCAGTCGTCAATAGCGCGTTGAGATCCTCGCGCTCCTCAAAGAGATGTCAGCAAACCGTAGGGGCCCAGCAGGGCCATGCCCGCTAACTAGGACCGCGGAGAATTTCTGAAAGGGAAACCCGTAGTCCTAGGACGCAAAGGGTAATTGAAGGATACAGGTGTGGTTTTAGTCAGTAAGAGTCTGACACGCCCTCGCGCTCCACCCAGAGCGCGAGAAGTCATTTGGATGATTTCCCACCTTAAAAAAAAAAACCCTTAGTAATATAAAGGCTTAAAACAAAAACAGTAGTTTTTTTGGCATACGAGTTTAAAGATTCAGAGACTCAAATATGGTTACCGAACTCGTCACTGTTCTTTTTCTCTCCCGCGGTAGCCGGTAGATAACTTCGTTTAATGCCCTTAGCATTCAAAATCAGTTTACAAAAATTTTTTATTTTGAAATCAGAGGTGGCTTTTCAATTTCAGAAAAACAATACAGAATAGTTATTCACATCTATGGTTAAAATATTTAATTTAACGATTACAAAACCCCTGTCTGGATATTATAATCAATCCCACAGCATACGCCCATATGCCTGTACATTGTTTCACAATGCTCCAAGGTAGCGTATGACAGGCTGTGCGGCCCACCCTCGGTATACATTGACCACATTAATTTGTCACCAGAACGTTAATTGAGATGGGTTTATGTTGAATGAAACTATGATTTTATTTATCAGGATTCAGAAACATTTATTTCAAATAGACTAATTACAGGCACTTTTGAATTGTCAAAATGTCGGTCAGTCAAAAAAAAAAAAACAAGTGAAGCTAAATTGCACGTTTCAAAGCGTAGATCTCTATGGAGAAGAACGTGCAAGAAACTCCATGGACACTCTTTTAAATCATTTTATGAGTTACATAAATCTTGGTTACATAAATTTCTTGTCGCTTCTAATATGCGAGCACAATGTAGTAGATAAGTAATAATAATGAAAAAAAACGAATTAAAATTAATTATAAATGAATTAAACATTGAGAAAAAAAAATACATGCTAAATATTACAGCTTAAAAAGTTTACATTATCTATTATATTAATTATCAATATTCATATATTTGAATTAAGCCACTGGCAGCTAAGAGATGACCAGTCTTAACTGACGGCACCCGTTCACGAGCATGACGCGTGCATCAGCCCCACTCAGCTCAACCATTTTGAAGGGAGCTGAATGAACCAATAACACGTGCCACCATCAGCGAGACATTTCGGTGAGCATGACAAACTCTCAACTGCCAATGCGCGTAATGTCAAACAAGTTGTAACCTAATAAAAATGCTCCATGGTACTTTACATTCACAAAATTTGAATTTACATTAACCTGAAGGTACCTACACTAGTGAGAGATCGTAAATAAAACCAGTGTGAACTGATCTGAATTTGTTGCTCTTAGTAGCTCGATCGAAACCATAGTGACTTTTAATTCGACGTCAACGCCATCTACCGAATTAATTGGAACTAAGTCGTGAAAAAGTATTCTCTGTGCTATTCCAGGACTTAACCTACCCGTGTGCCAAATTTCATCCAAATCATTTAAGGAAGTTTGTGCTTGACGGAGTAACAAACTTACACAAACAACACTTAAAAAAATTCATGCCGCAGAAAGGGCCACTAACCACTAGACCAACAGGCCAGTCATAATATTTTTTTAGGGTTCTGTACCTTAAAAGGAAAAAACGGAACCCTTATAAGATCACTTTGTTGTCCGTCCGTCTGTCTGTCTGTCAAGACCCTTTATCTTGGGAACGCGTGGAGGTATCGAGTTGAAATTAGGTCTCTTGAAGCTCTAAAAAAATCCGATTTCTAAGTTAATTGAAAAAAAAGATACGGCCGGGTCGCAAAAAACGTATATTTCGACGCTCTCGAGGGAATCAAAATTCATAGGGTACTTCCCGTTGAACCAGAATCCTGAAATTTGACATAAAGCAAGATCTTATAGCACAGATATGGGAATAAATCTGAAAACTGTAAATTTGTAGTTATGTCACAACAAAAAAAAAAATTGCGGTTCGGAAAATCTTCAAGACAATCGGGAATTGAACTGTTTACTTATGTTAGTTTGTTGGGCCTCGGGGCGAGCCCGACTCACACTTGCCCAGTTTTTTTATCATATAGCACACCCAGGGTAGTCAGCCTAAGTACTACATTTATTTTTCAGGTACTTTTTAACAGTAAGGATCCAAGATTACTCACATGGTACCAATTTACTAAAGTAAGAGGAGTTAAGTAAATTGGTGCTCTGGGTGAAGCAAGAGAATGTGTCAGGCTAATACTGACTAAAAAGCCACTGCTTTTGTTGACTGAAAAACTGAATTAACACTTTAATTCAGTTTAATACAAACATTGATACCATTTGACTATGAGCCCATAAGCAAATGGTATCAATGCAGCACCATAAGACACAGTTCTAGGGCTAGAGGCACTGCGTGTCGAAATACAGGCTCCTAGCCTATTTAGGCAGCACATGTTAATTTAGGCACAATTTTTATGTATTGTAACCATATCATAATTATGAGCACAAAAATGGTGTAATATTGTATTTGTTGGTGTAATAAATTATTATAACTGCATAATCAGCCTTTTAATGTTCCCACTGCTGGGACTCAGGCCTCTCTAGGAGAGGGAATGGGCCGTAATCATCATGCGGGCCCAGTGCGGGGTGGTGAATGTCACATGCCTTTGAATTTTTGGTTCTAGGACATGCCGGTTTCCTCACGATGTTTTTCAATCAATCAATCAATCAATCAATCAAAATATTTATTTGCTAGAATATGGTACATAAGGTGTTACAGTATATTTGTTTCAGCATATCCTGCCATAGCATGGCGTGCAAATATATTCACAGTCAGTGTTGTCAGTTACCCGATCTTGTCTATTGACTTGTCTTCTAAATAGTCCTTAACGGTATAATATCTTTTAAACAATAACAGATTAAAAAGTATTTTTTTAAACATTGTCAGTGGTAACTGTTGTAAACTATTTGGTAAATGATTGTAAATAATAATCGACATGCAGTATACATTTTTCTTAAATAATTTTAGCCTTATTTGTGGCAGCCGAAGTCTGTCTTTATGCCGTGTTCGGCTATTTGGCCTGTCAGTGTTTGTCTCGTGTTTGTTTCTTCACCGTTTTGAGAGTGATGAAATAAATTACACAAAGTAATGCGCCTGGTTGGGTTTAAACCAGCGACCTACAACTCGTAAGTCGGGGCCGTTATCGGCCGGCCACCACCGCTCTCAATAAATTATTATTATAGTTGCTTTTTGCGTTCCAAGGCTACGGTAATTCTTTCAAGCAATCCCGCTGTCTAAATCAAGTAAGCTACATATCCTCAAAATCGATCAAAATATGAACAACCTGTCCAGCTTTGTACAACATCCGACCACAAAATCCTCTATTACACAATAACTTTTGACGAATATCCTCCTTTAATCCCGCTCAATAGCGTTGTTGCCATGTTGCATAACACCATCCTTTGTCTAGTGTTAATTGAAGTTATGTCGGGACGGACGGACCGGCCACTTTCTTGTAAATAATTCAAAATGTAGCTATTCAATGTATCCATGGACGTTTCAGTGTATCACTGGCCTAGGAGTATTGGAAGGATAGACAGGTGATAATTAATTGTGATAAATTGGTTCAAATTTCGTTTGAAATGTTGTGAGTTAGTGATAGCGTGACAGGTGACAAATCTAAATACTTAATTTCAAAACTTGATTCAGTATGCATTTAGCCAATCATTGGTTAAATACACAAACGGAGCCAAGCCAAAAGAATAAAAGTATTTTTTTTTATACGGAAGAGATGACGTGATATTATAAGCTTATATGTCCTGCTATATCTAGGCTAGCGATGAAAATAATCCACTTTGACAGCATAGGCTTAGCAATAACCCATTTCAGTCTTATGAATATTTATAAAGTATCAAAGGATGCGACTGTACCGAAACGAAGTGGATTTGCCATAAGGGTTTTCATAGGCCCATAGGGTTGGGCACTCCATAATTATGGCGGTAAGTCCCCTCTTTGAGGAGGGGCTGGAAAGACCTGACGGCGGCACCAAACACGGTCAGTTAGGGAATTTCCTGCACTGGATCCGTGCGGAAGTAACGCCCAGGTGCCATCAATGTGTGGACCACCCAGAAGACACGGTGGAGCATACGGTAGAGGTGTGCCCTGCTTGGGCAGAGCACCTCCGTGTCCTCGTGGGGGAGATCGGCAGCAATGATCTCTCCCGCCGGGCCTTGGTACAGGGCGTGGTCCGAAGCAAGGAGGAGTGGCAGGCGAGCGCCTCCTTCCGCGAAGCAGTAATGCTAGCAAAAGAAGAGGCCGCATGTGTACGCGCGAGTTAGCGGCGTTTACGCCCCAGCCGCCGCTATCCCAATCCCGATTTTCGGCCACCGTAGACGCGGACTTGCGGACGGCGAGCAATGGGTAGCTCGCCGTCCAACTGTTCGGTAACCGGTCCGGACCGAGCTCAAGTCGTCGACGGCGCATATTGTTCCACGCGCGTCTCAAGGAGATATCAGCAAACCGTAACCGTAGAGGCCCAGCAGGGTCGAAGCCTACTGGGGCCAAGGGTTTGCTTCTGAAAGGAAGACTCGGCCCTGGCAGAAGGAAAAGGCGTAAGTTTTTAGTCAGTAAAAGTCTGACACACCCTCTCGCTCCGTCCAAGAGCTGGGGATGTCATTAGATGATTTTCCCATCAAAAAAAAAAAAAACCATATTTTTTCTTTCTTTTCTTCTATCGTTCTTTTCTTTTTCTTTATATCTTTTCTATGTATTTTTTTTAATTATAACAGGACAGGAAGAACGCAGCAGGCAAATTGTTTCTTTGATATACGAGGTATAAACGTCGCGGCGAAACGCTTAGTCCGGACAGTAGAGATTTCAACAACGTAAGTGTGGATTCCTACTATCTTTTCTGTTATTTTCTCTTTTCATTCTGTTTTTTTTGTTTTTTTTTTGTATGCTGGAGTGAACTAAATTTCCATTCACCAGCGGTTTTAAGGACCCTGATGTGCTCATTAAGTTTAACCAGGTTCCAGTAATTGGGAAAGTGCGAGTCGGACTCGGCCACTGAGGGTTCCGTACAAACTACAATTCCCGAATGGAGTCTCGAAGACTTTTCCGAATTACAAAAAAGTTTTTTTTTTTTGTGACGAAGGTAACAAAAAATTTACTGTTTTCAGATTTCTTGCTATATCTGTACTCTAAGACCTTGCTTTATGCCAAATTTTAGGATTCTGGGTTAACCGTGGACATATAAGATTTTTGAGGCACAAACGGCCGTATCTTTTTTATTCGTTAACTTAGAAATTTTATTCTTTCACAGCTTCAAGGTACTGCAGATTTGACTATATGGTTTTAATTTCAACTCGATACCTTTACGCGTTTCCGAGATAAAGAGTCTTTAATTCTGCATTTTCATGTACCAATTTTAAAAGATTGTTTGATCTTTAGTGTTATTTATGATAATTGATAGTCATAGATATACTTTAATACCATTTTTTGTTGTTTGTTATTGTTGTGGTATTAAGACAGTTATTCACAGCAGCGGTTTCATTTAACAAAATCGTCGCGAACCAACAAATCAGCTCTAAACCCACCTATTTCAAAATACCCTACAAGCCTGCACAATTGAACGAGCATAACAAATCATTACCACTATAAATAAGAACGTTTGCCAACTACGAAGGCCTATAACAGTAAATCTCTTGTAATTAATCTCGTAGGCACCTCTCGACGACATTTGGCCTGACGCCAGCGCCAAATCTATGCAATTAGAATTACCTGGATGTGTAGATTGTGGGTTTGTATTAAGGCCTTTGTAATTGTTGTTAATTGATTTTGGAGAGAGACAAAAAAAATGATAATAATTTGTAAGTGAGTGACAAGATTATGTTGACGTTATGGTGTGTCCAGACCTGGTGAATGCGCCGCTCGCGAGGCGCTTGCGAACGGTGCCCGTGAATTTCGCGTATGACTCGTTCGTACGAGCCCCTGCGCCGCGCGCGCTTTGTCATCATCTTCCCGTGTTATTTGGGGTCGGCGCAACATGTTTTTTTCTTCCATTCTGCTCTGTCACTCGTCATACTATCACTAACTTCCTTTTCTTTCATATCACTCTTGACACAATCCATCCATCTTTTCTTTGGTCTCCTTTTCCCTCTCCATCGTGCGCGCTTTGTACGAACATGAAATGAACGCGCGCAGTTCGCAAGCGGCTCACGACCGGCTTGCGAGCGGCGCGTTCGCAAGTTCTGGACGCACCTTTACAGATGGTAATGTTTTTGTTTTACACAACTTTCACACAACGCCATCTACCTAAATCAAGCAGAGCTTGTGCTATGAGTACTAGGCAACTATAAACATACTCGTATATATATTTTAAAATACTAATGAAAAAAAATTAGGATTGATAAACCGAACGTGTGAATGATGTGTGAAATGAAGCGTAAAAGTGTGAGAGCGAGAAGAGGTTCTGTCTCTTTCATACCGAAGAATGAACGACGTAGACGTGGGAAGTACTTTGATATCGGAAAATGTATTGTAGAACTCAAATGGAGTCGAGCAGGACACATGGTAAGGCACGATGACGACAGGCGGAGTATGGCAGTGACCGACTGGTGTTCAAGGATTGTTGAAGGTATGTATGTTGGTCTTCCGACAGCGAGATGGGCAGACGATGTTGTAGCCATTGCATTTAGAACCTGGGTAAAGTCGGTAGTAGAATTGGCTTAGCATAAGAGGCCCATATGCCCAGTAGTGGGCGAAATCAGGCTATGGATCAATGATGGAAGTTTAAAATATTGTGATTATACTATTGCATTTAGAATATTTATTATAATTGCACTGAAATAAATATAGGAGATGATTTAAATTATACGTCTTTTTTTTCGGTGGAAAAAAATCATCTAATGACATCCCCGCTCTTGGGCGGAGCGGGAGATAGTGTCAGACTTTTATTGACTAAAAACCCACTCTTGTTCCTTCGTTGCCTTTCGTACCAGAGCCGAGTCTTTTTTTCAGAATCAGACCCTTGGCTCCAGTAGGCTTCGACCCTGCTGGGCCCCTACGGTTTGCTGACATCTCCTTGAGGCGTACGAGGAACGATACGCGCCGTCGATGACTTGGGCTAGGTCCGGTCGCGCACTTGGTGGCCGGAAATCGGAATCGGAATCCTGGTGGTGGTTGGGGCCTGAGGACCGTTGCTTCACGTGATCGGCCGCTTCTTTTGCTAGCATTACTGCTTCGCAGAAGAAGGCGACCGCCTGCTACTCCTCCTCGCTTCGGACCATAGGCTGTACCAAGGCCCGGCGCGAGAGACCGCCGCTGCCGATCGCCCCCACGAGGACATGGCGTTGCTCTGCCCAAGCGGGGCACACCCCCACTGTTTGTTCAACCGTGTCATCCGGGCGGTCCACACAATGGTGACACCTGGGCGTTTCTTCCGCACGAATCCGGTGCAGGAACCTCCCGAACTTACTATGTCCGGTGAGGACCTGCGTCATGCGGCAGGTAAGGACACCGTGTTGCCTTTCCAGCCACTACTCAAAGAGGGCACATACCGTCATAAAATTATACGTCTAATTTATCGACATATCAATATAGTGACATTTTTTTTGTTTTGTGGAATCCTGAAATCACTTCTTTCAGTAGGTATGGGTGAAGCAAGAATGAGTATCAGACTGTTAGAGAGTAGCTTGTGTTATGATTAATAGACAACTGATAAACATACTTATATATTTCTAAATACGTACATTATTATAGATAAATTACACCCAAACACCGAACAAATGATCGTCGTGCACACACAAACATTTGTCCCGGGTGGGAATCGAAACCACGGCTTAGCAGTCAGGGCCACTAACCACTAGACCAACAGGCCATAGCATAGCATAGTCGGCCTTACAATGTTCACACTGTTGGGACTCAGGCCTCCTCTCTATGAGAGGGACCAACAGGCCAGTCCATCAAAAAGGCCAGACTTTGTGCCAGGTTCTAAGTTTATTAACCCGAGGAATATGATTATTGTGTTAAAACTTTAACACCCTCTAAATCGTTTTATAGGGTTCGTTTTGAATAACGATTAATTGGAGCATTTTTTATTTACTTGAACCACTAGTTATGCTAAGTTTTAAGTGTTATGGGTCCAAAAAGTAAAATTTAACATACAAATGAATTTCCATATTTACATCCCTTAAAAGTTGAATTTTTAAATGCCCCTTCTTTATGCTTGCTTACGTCATAAAAGGAAGCCTTGTGCAAAATGTCACGTTTCTAAAGTCTGTAGTTTAGTCTTTTCTTTGATATTTTAGTCAGACAGTTTCCTTTTATATAATACTTACTAGCTTTTGCCCGAGGCTCCGCGGCACTCAGGAATAAAGCAGCTTTCTATTAGCGAAAAAAATTTAGCAATCGGACAGTACTTTCGGAGAATACCACCTACAAACAAAAAAGCAAACTTTACCTCTTTATAATATTAGTGTAGATAGACTAGTCCCGATAAATGCTTTGGGTTTTTGAGTTTTGAAGCAATCAAAATATTTATTTGCTAGAATATGGTTTATAAGGTGTTACAGTACATTTGTTTCAGCATAACCTGCCATGACATGGCATGCAAATATATTCACAGTCAGAGTTGTCAATTACTATAACTTGCAGATTACCGATTCTATTGACTTGTCTTCTAAATACTCCTTTAGAGTATAATATCTTTTAAATCATAACAGATTTAAAAGTATTTTTTATACATTGTCAGTGGTAAGTCTTGAAAACTATTTGGTAAATGATTGAAAAGAAACAAAAAAAAAGAAACAAGCATGATCAATTTTATGTCCACACTTAAACGTCTAGAAGCACATCAGTCTGAATTGAGCTGCATTCAGCGAATCATGAATTTAGCCACTAAAAGCTAGCAAAAGGCTGATGGTATTACCGTTGCAGTAAGCTGATGACAGTTGGAATCTAGCCAGACGGGAACCTAAGCAATTAGGTCTACCTGTACGTGCCGTGGTTACGATGCTCTGGCCATCATTTGGGACTAGTGTTATGTTTTGTAATAGACTAGTCTAGATGGTGATATAGAAGCACTAATGTATTTAAGTATAATTTCATTTATTTTAGGTGTTACAGTTCAAAACCTAGGCATGAGTTTTTTTGCTTCATTGTCATTAGTACCATTAACAAGGTAAGTTTTCCAAATCTATATAGGTATTTATATATATATATACAAATGAATAGCTGTTCGTGAGTCTCGCTAAAACTCAAAAACGGCTGGACCGATTTGGCTAATTTTGGTCTTGAAATATTCGAGATAGTCCAGGGAAAGTTTAAACGGTGAGAAAAATCACGAAAAAAAAAACCGAATACAACGCCATCTCTAATTAAAATGTCATTACAAAATGAATTATGCTGTTCTGATAATGCCAGTAGATGGCGTTACCCTTACTATTAGGCGGTATGAAGTTTGCCGGGTCAGCTAGTAAAATAAAATAAATAAATAAGTAGTTCTGTGATGGAACTATCTACTATAGAATAGAATAGAACTATCTACCCGTCTATATCTATCTATCTATCTATTTGATGGAACTATCTACTGATGTTTTTTTAGATCATTATTTTTATTTAAAAATAATCTAGGAAAAATATCCATGGATTCGTAGTTTCATAAACGCGTATTCGTTTGTTGTACGCCTGCGTGAGGCTTACATACAAATCTATGAAATTCTGTCGAGGAAGCTGCAACGACACGACGACACGACGCACGTTGCCGCTGCTTATGCTTATGGTGTCGTCTTATGCTTATGCTAATGGGCCGTTTACACGGGCTTCGTAGCTAAGCGCTTATTACTTGTCACTAATACTAAGTCCTCATGTGTAAACACGCTGATTAGTGCTTAGTATTTGTGAATAGTGCAAGTGAATAGAAAACGATCCTATTTACTAAGCGGCAAGTCGATACCCCCACCACGATTTACTAAACACTTGTCGCTTGCTGACCGTGTGTAAACAGCTCGACAAGCAACTTTTTCTAATAAAATATCAAATTGTGCCGTTGACATTCTCATAGTTAGGTACTCTATATTCTCCTGGATCTTCGGTTGCTAGTTCTTTTAATAGAAGAGCAGAATGGCCTCTTTCATCTCTGCGCAGTAACCACTGTCTTGTCCACAAACGTTTTCTTTTTAAAATTTGTCTTTCAAGCTCTTCGATGATGCTTGAAATAATAATGTTTGAATATTGCTTAAACACACTGCGCAAAATCAGGCGGCGTCGCTCCATTTCGAATGTCTGGTCACTAATAACTTTTACTGGCTCCAACGTGTAAACGGTTACTTTTCACTTATCATATTGAGGCTTAGTAAAGTGACAAGTACTAAGCACTTAGCTACAAAGCCCGTGTAAACTGGACACAAGTGTCGCCGCACATGGGCCACACGCGACAGCCACAAACGCCGCCACGAGAACATAGAAGCGGCCACAAGCCACTTGCTGCTGCTACTTTTTTTAACCCATACGCGTAGTATCATAATGGACTCTGACAAAGAAGGTTTAAATGCCGGCCGGTGGTCCGTGTGCGGTGACCCTAAAAGTCAGCGACGTTGAGCGAACAAAAGATGAGCTAGAGTCACTCCCGGTGCATCAAGATTACTCGAATAATAAAACGACATTCATTTATTAAACACAATATGAATAAAAACCGTATAACAAAAGATTGGTAATTAAATTATCTTTTAGTTTGTGAAAGTTTTATAAAAATACACCTAATGGTCTTTGTCTGATCTTCGTTTTTTTGTCTGTTTTAGACATAAATTTGAAAATAAATCAAATCATTTTTTCATAGATCTCTATGAAAAAAAAAATCTAAAAATATTAGGCAAAGAGTCTAATTTAACATATATTTTTTTCAAAGCAAACGGACTAGCCGTTTAGACGTGATGTTAGATTTAAAACCATCAAAAAATATATATCTGCCCCTTAAGCGTTATTATAGGAAACACAAACTCGAATTTCTGTTTAATTCTCGAACCACATGCCAGCTCTTACGGATCATAAGTGGTCCACTGACCACAAGTTAGGAACCACTCTATAGAATACAGATATCGAGGTGCCTAAGTGAAATAAATAGCATTGAATCTGAGTTAGACGACCTAAAACAGAGTGTATTGAAATGAATAGATAATATTGCCTCTGAATACCCATAACTTTTCATTAGTTTACAGGCAAATCTCACACTAAAAAATAACCTAGAATTGGTTTTTTTTATTGATGTAGACTAGTTCTTAACTGCGATCCCAACAACCATGCAATCATAAGTACTTACCAAAATAAAAGTATTGATGTATATAATTTAGGTATGTGTATTCTAATATTGGTGAGCCAAATAAATAAAAATAAAATAAATGTATCTGGATATAAGATATACAATTTACATAACATATTTACTGGAGGTAATTTCAATTTTGACCTTTAACCTTTTTGTGTGAAAACAAAACAAATGAATTAGATGCTTTCGACATGAATCACAAGCACATTAGTTACGTTTGTGCATTTTTACGAATTTGACGCGGACGAAGTCGCGGGCAACAGCTAGTAAAAAAATAATTATTGAAAAAAAAAAAACGTAAATCTAGTTTTATTAATTTATGTTAATATTTTTTAAAAACTTCATGCAACACAAAGTTACAAAGGCTGACTTAATGCGTAAGGCATTAAGGCCTAAGGTTCATATTGTAGGGGATTTTATGAACAGAGTGCCTAGTGCAAGTTTGTTTTACTTTAATGCGATTTACACGTTTATGTCGTTCCGCGTTCCGATTGGCCAGCTCCAAACTGTTAACCAATCAGAGGGCCAAATATCTACTCATGTGTCGCGCTAAATCCGCTTAGTCGTAAGAGCGTGAAGAAGTAACAAACAAACATACACATCCGATCCTAATTTCTAGCCACTGTGGCGTAGGCTTGCGGACGGCAAGCAATGGGTAGCTCGCTCTCCGGCCGTCCGGCACGCGCGCCTCAAGGAGCATAAGCATAAAGCATAATCAGCCTTTTAGTGTTCCCACTGCTGGGACTCAGGCCTCCTCTCTAAGAGAAGGAAAGCCTCAAGGAGATGTCAGCAAAACCATAGGATCCCAGCAGGGTCGAAGCTTACTGGGGCCATAGGTTCGCTTATGAAACGAAAACCCAAGGTCCTGGAACGCAAGGCAAGTAAATGACATAGGAGTGGATATGGTAAACGGTTCGATCACGTTAACGTATAAACAAATCGCACTCGGTGCACTGGTATACAGTTACACTGGAATACAGTTACTTTGTTTATCATTAGAATAAGGCTGTAGCACATTCAAATATTTTTGTGGTATTTGGCAGCAAATGTATCAACCTTCTTGGCAAGCTTCGCTGAGGTAGTCTACACTACAGTAAAATTCTCACCCCATTTTACCGACCCCGGTAAAATGGGGTGAGAATTTTACTGTAGTGATAGTGTCAGACTTTTAACCACTACAAACCCACTCCTGTTCCTTCGTTGCCTTCGTCCCAGGGTCCGGGTTTCGTTTTCACACTATCCATGGCCCCAGCAGGCTTCGACCCTGCTGGGCCCCTACAATTTGCTGCCATCTCCCTGAGGCGCGCGTGGAACAATACACGCCGTCGATGACTTGGGCTTGGTCCGGACGTTTACCGGACGGTCGGACGGCGGGCCACCCATTGCCCGCCGTCCGCAAGCCCGCGCCTACGGTGGCCGGAAATCGGGATCGGAATCGGCGTGATACATGTGTGCGTCGGTCTAATGTAGTTCTAGCATTACAGAGGCCCTGGAATGTTAAATGCAACTAAAGCAACACTGTGAGTCACTGTGGATGTGTGGTTAGTCTGTAAAAGTCTGTCCTCTCACCGCGAAAACAGGTTCCTCTACTTAACAATATCTCTAACCTCTACGGTCCGGACTAAGCGTTTCGCCACGTTGTTTATATCGCGTACATCGAAGAATTGAAATATTGTGTCTGCTGCAGCCTTCCCGTCCGACTATAATTTAGGTGTTTTCAAGGCTAGAGTAAATAGGCTCTTAATAAACTGGTGCTATTCACCGTCAACAATGGCATCATTGCTTACCATCAGGTGGGATCGCAGTCAAGCACCTTGTTTATAACATTTAAAAAAAAACAACAACGCTGTTTTTCACAACTTAACACCTCTTAAAAAAAACATTAAAAAATGTATTTAAAAATCTTAAAATCAACCCAACACCGTCACAGTGTAGGTGACGGTCGTGAAAATTGATTCGTCGTTATAATTTATTTTAACCCTTCCACAAGATTCTCTCTGATTGCCTCGGTACTTATCCGATTAAATTAATAGGGTTGCTACTTAACTTAATATTCAATACTTTATTGCATTCCATATTATGTACATAGATGGTATAAAATATTGTCAAGATCAATATGGACCCTGTCGGGCACAGCAAAGTTAGGAGAGAGAATGAAGGCTAAGTAACAATAACTCATAAATTATTAATTATTATTATTTATTCATTTATTATTATAGGTAGATCTAATAGATGTATATTAATTATATACTTATTTTAATCTGTTTTTACAAGTTTTCTATTAACTTTCAGTAGTAATATAATCAATATAATATAAAAAAGGCAACGTTACGGAGACTTGTAATTAGATTACGGACAAATTTTGTTAAAATGTATTTTTCTGATGTGAAAAATATAATTGCATTTTTCTGAGATCTCCATCATCATCATCATTTCAGCCGAAAGACGTCCAATGTTGGACAT
Organism: Mythimna pallens; assembly: GCA_961205895.1. NCBI lineage: Eukaryota > Metazoa > Arthropoda > Insecta > Lepidoptera > Noctuidae > Mythimna > Mythimna pallens. The sequence continues at coordinate 8,655,074 of OY540849.1, read as the reverse complement.
TGGTCTCGCTTAAGTGTCGCCATAATTACCGGCCCTATGCGTTCAGCATCCATCGGATTCCCCTGACCCTCACCAGGTCATTTCACACCTTGAAGGTCTCCCGCCTTCCAACGCTGCATCTTTCGGAACGTGGTTGCCACTTCAGAACCTTTCGTACCCATCGGCCATCTGTTCTGCGAGCAATGTGTCCTGCCCACTGCCACTTAAGTCGAGCCTCGCGTCCTTATTAAATTATAAATAAATTATAATTTATTCTTTTTAGTATTCCGTACCTCAAAAGGAAAAATCGGAACCCTTACAAGATCATTTTGTTGTCCGTCCTTCTGTCTGTCAAGACCCTTTATCTCGAGAACGCGTGAAAGTATCGAGTTGAAATTAAAACGATATACTCAAGTCTGTGGTCCCTTGAAGCTGTAAAAAAACTTAACTTCTAAGTTAACGAAAAAAAAAGATACGTCCGTTTAAGTCGCAAAAATCGTAAATTTGACACTCCTAAGGAAATCGAAATTGATAGGCTACTTCCCGTTGGTCTAGAACCCTGAAATTTGGCATGACGCAAAGTCATAAAGCACAAATATAGGAATAAATATGAAAACTGAAAATGTTTAGTTACGTCACAAAAAAAATACTTTTTTTATTCGGAAAAATCTTTGGGACTCGATTCGGGAATTGAACTATTTACGTAAGTAAGTTTGTACGGAACCGTTTGTTTGTGGGTCCGACTCGCACTTGCCCAGTTTTTTGAATTTGGTTTTCCTGACAGCCCTGTGAACCACTGGCTTGCCCTTTGGCACGTCATGTAAATAGCATAACCCTGTTTTAGACAGCTTTGATATTAAAACTATATCACGCTTTATTCGTAAATAATTAATTTAAAACCAACCTTCTAGTTTTTAGTGGTTTTGTAAAATAGTTATAACGGCCATTTTGATTTTGATACATAAGTACTTGTATTGTGAAGTTTTTGTGAGAATTATTTTTGTTGCCTGTGTAATAAATCAGGGGGTGCGCTCCCAGAACAACTTACTATCTGTAAACTATGCAAATATATTATACCATGCGGGTATCGAACCCGCGATATGCTGCGCAGCCAGCACTCGATCGCTCAATAACTGCCCCGACCATGCTTTTAAATCGATTCTTATGTAATAATGGAAATAATTCAGTTTAGACCCACGTAGCAGTTATAACTTGATGTACATTCAGTCAGAAAAGTTTCGGGATTGGTTGATTTGTTTATGGTTCCAAATTCAAATTATTATTTTTTTTGTTGGTAGATTGGCACAACTGTTTTCTATTTTGGCACGGAGTTTGAGTTGCATCTGTTATTTATATTAAATACAGTGCTGTTTTTAGTTATATCATATCTAGTGTGTTAAGCGAATTTCATAATGGACAAAAAGATCGAACAAAGAGTTTGTCTTAAATTTTGCATCGCAAATGGAATTTCGAGTTCGGAGTCACTGAAAATGTTACAGAAGGCTTACGGTGAATCGACTTTATCAAAAACACATGCTTATGAGTGGTACAAAGCGTTCAAAAGCGGTCGAGATTTGATGGAAGATTTGCCTCGCTCTGGTAGGCCATCAACGTCTTTAACTGAATTTAACATCGCAAAAGTGAAGAAAATACTGACTGAAAATCCTCATTCAACTTTGTGAGAGATAGCCGCCGAATTTTCTGTATCATTTTAACTAATCATTTGGGTATGAAGCATGTTACCGCTCGGCTAGTCCCAAAAGACCTGATTTTTCTCCAAAAACTCAATCGCATGAGAGTCGCTGTGGACATGAACGGGTCAATTCCGACCCAACATTCATGAAAAGCATTGTTAATGGTGACGAGACGTGGGTTTACGAGTTTGACATGCAAACTAGTCAACAAGCTTCGGAGTGGCGCCTTCCAACTGAACCGAAACCGAAAAAACCACGCCAAAGTCGATCAAAAGTCAGTCATGTTGACTGTTCTCTTTGATTATCGCGGTGTTGTGTACTCGGAATTCTTGGCGGAAGGTCAAACGGTAAATAAAGAATATTATTTGAGTGTTATGCGGCATTTCAGAGAGCAAATTTGACGAAAAAGGCCAGATTTTGCACCACGATAATGCGCCTTCGCACAATGCGATTAATAGAATAATTGTGAGCGAATTTTTGAACAAACACTCAACAAATGCCATCGAGCAACCACCATATTTACCAGATATGGCTCCAGCCAACTTCTTTCTTTTTCCTAAACTCAAATTACCACTTCGTGGCACCCGTTTTCAATCGTAGAAGACATAAAGGAGAATTCGCAACGAAAACTGAACTCAATGAACGGAAACAGCATTAAATTTAAAACATGTTTTGATGATTGGATTATTCATTGGCATAAGTGTTTCGTTTCTGAAGAAGCATACTATGAAGGTGATAAAAAAAATTCGATGAATAACAAACATTTTGTGTATTATTGATCTTTTCCCGGTACTTTCTTGTGACAGGGTAGTACTTTAGGAAAAACTTTGTCTTAAAAAAATAGACGCATTAAGATTTAAAAAAAATCCCACACTAACTTTTCTCACTCCAGGTCAGAGTGAGAGGGCGTGTCAGACTTTTACTGACTAAAACCCACCTGAGTTAAGACTCTAAAGGGCAACTGAAGGATGCCTTCAGTTGCCCTTTGCATTCTAGGACCATGGTACACAAGAATAAAACATATTTGAAATAGAATTAAGTATCATGAAGATTTAAAAGGTTCTTATAATAATAAAATATACATAGAAATATGCAAAAAAAAAAAAACTAATAATTACTGTAAATTAATTATAATTAAAGGAATTTAAAATAACATAATTATGACAAACATTAAACAAACTTTGGAGGATAGATATATATATAGATAGATAGAGGATATTTTTCGGTTTTCGATATCGCTGATAGAGTATCAATTTGCAGTCACATTTTTAATAACAATTCGTAAAAAAAACAAGTCGCTAAGTTGTCCAAACGAAAACCAAAAACAAAACAAAAATATTTATCATTCATCGTCATTCGCCGCTGCCCCAAGATTTACTTCAAAATCTTAAGACTTTCTTATTTTCAAAATAAGTTTGCTAATAAAATGGCTGAATGGCACATGCCACAAAGTTTCTGCCTTTTCCTAGTAAATAAGAAGGCTTGGTTGAAATAAATCAATACTAACCGTTGGAGTGACTCGTCAAACTCCTAATTGAAATGTTGGGGGCGTGGGATTCATAAATCAATGTTGTACGTGGATATAGAGAACACTGTATGGTTGTAGTTTTTATTATTATTTTTCTTACAAACCCGTAGGAATAATAAATATTAGCTAACAGAGACACCAGCCCCCTAGCCAAGTTACGGTCGTTTCATTAGTGTTGAACGCAAGACACGCCTTCGATTCCTTTGTTCTGACGTCATCTCAACGCTCAGTCACGTGGTCAGAACAAAAGAATCGGAGCCGTGGCCTACTTGCGGCGTTCGACGCAAACGAAACGATAGTGACTTGGCTAGGGGGGCAAAAGACACAACGTTGATAGGCCTTCCACAAGGTGGACCGATGACCTGGTGAGGGACATGGGAATCCGATAGACGTGAGACGCATAAGACCAGTAGGTAATAGTGGCGGAACGTCTAACATTGGAAGATTTATGACTGAAATAATGATGATGATGATAGAAAGAGACAGCCTGCTCAGTTTCATGCATCATCGTCAGTCGAAAAACACTTCTGGATATAAACTCACCCAAGTATTGCGCTGACGACCGGTCCTATGCTTCCAGGAAATTCCAGCTTCATCATACCACACATTCATCTAGGAACGTTTTGGGCATGCCCAGATTACATCGATGTGGAGGAGTACTTCGACGCCTATGTGTATATTGCTTTTGTATATACATTATAGCCACACCAATATCACAAAGGCGAAAGTTAATATGAATGTAGAGTATGCCTGGTGTGGTAAGTCCCCCCCCCCCCTCTTTGATGAGTGGCTGGGGCGGCAACGCGGCAACCTCACCTTCCGCATGACGCAGGTCCTCACCGGACATGGCAAGTTCGGGAGGTTCCTGCATCAGATTCATGTGGAAAACACGCCCGGGTGTCACCATTGTGTGGACACGGTGGAGCATACGGTGGACCGCTTGGGTGTCGTGTCCTCGTGGAGGCAATCGGTGGCAGTGACCTTTCGCGTCGGACCCTGGTACGGGCTATGGTCCGAAGCGAGGAGGAATGGCAGGTGGTGGCCTCTTTCTGCGAATCAGTAATGCTAGCGAAGGAGGAGGCCGCAAGCATGAGCGAACGAATGTCCTCAAGCCCCAACCACCGAGATTCTGACCCCGACTACCAGCCACGGTAGACGCGGGCTTGCAGACGTCGAGCAATGGATAGTTTGCCGTTCGGCAGTCCGGTAATCGACCGGACCGAGTCCAGTTGTCAACAGCGCGTAGTTATCCACGCGCTCCTCAAAGAGATGTCAGCAAACAGTAGGGGCCAACCGATGCCCGCTAGCTAGCGCTAGCCGCGGGAAATTTTTGAAAAGGAAACCCGTAGTCCTAGAACGCAAAGGGCAACTGAAGGACCCAGGTGTGGTTTTAGTCAGTAAAAGTCTGACACCAAGTCCCGCACCGCCCAGAGCGCGAGAAGTCATTGGATGATTTCTACACATAAAAAAGCCTATTGTGGTATCGTTCCGCCTAAGCTAAAGAAGCAGACAAAGCGCTGAAACAGACAAACCTGTTGCATTATAATGGGATGCTTAAAACTTACCCCTCTTGCAATGTTGTACCCTCTAGCAGGTATAGCTTCTCCAGAAGTTCGCAGCAAGATAAATAGTCGCATCCACCAATCCTACATGAACTTCAACTAACACCTGTACGTTTCTAGAGCCGTAAAAGTTCTATGAGATTTTCAACCTCCTCGAAGGAGTGCAGATGACGAGAGATGCGAGCTGTGGAAGCAGAAACACCCAACTCTTCCACCCTTCATCACTCCATCAGAACATCTCCTTCCTGAATGCAAACTGCAGTTGCCAATCTGGAAATTTCTTACCCGACTGTGGACCCTAGTTGACCGCCAAACAATCTGGCCAAATGGGGCTTCGTCGACTCAAAAAAAAATTAAACTCATACCTTTCGTATTGACTTTATAACCCGTTCCTCACACCTCTTATCACACCCAATCATAATCAGAGTGCCCCATTCTGAACCACAATAAATCTGGCCCCCAAAATCCGCGGTCCCCCATCAATCTTAGGCCCCATCCAGTACTCTAACTCATGTTTACCTCGCGAATTTCCTACTGCGAAAGGTGAAAAATGCTGCCATTCGATAATAATTTTTCATGTCACAAAGAGCTTTGCCCTGCAATATCATAATATGGGGTAGTTTATACGTATTTTTTGTTGTGTGTGTGTTTTTTAAATAAGTTTGGTTTATGTTTTTTAAGGGGGCAATTATTATTGGTAGGAAATTTATTAGGGTAAGTTTTTCGCATTCTTATTTTGTTTTTTTATTTAACAAAACTTTATGTATTGTTATATTTATGAAAATAACTTTATCGCTCGGTTTGGCTTCTTGGTTTACTCTACAAGAGCCATTTATTTTTCGGAATAAATAATGGGTAGAATAAGCGTTGATTTTTTTAAGTAGGAGAATCATTTAAAACCGTATCGTATCTAAGTTATTATATTAGGTTATATTGCAACAGGTTTATCAAGCTTTTAATTTTTTATTTGCGTACATTGTATCCCACTGCTGCCTTCCAAGTCCCAGTAGGCTTTGGCCCTGCTGGGTTTCTACGGTTTACTGACATCTCTATGAGGCACGCGTGGTACAACGCGCCGTCGTCGACTTGGGCTCGGTTTGGACAGCGAGCCCAAGCATATAGCAATGATGAATGATGTAAAATAATATTACATCACAGAAAGACAATCATCGCATGCTTGATGATTTAAAAATTATTGTCAGCCGTACGTGTCGATCTTCAAGGAAAGCAAAGCTAACTGGATCAGTCTATCGAGGGGTCTTCAAAACTGAGATTCCTCCAGGCTTCGGAAAGTACGTTAAGCCATTGGCCCCTACTGTCATTTGTAGATCTTTGACAGTCGTTATGGATAGTCAGAAGCCCAAAAACCTGTCACCAGTCTTGCTAAGGGTTCTTGTGTTACCCAGTTACTGGATTGTGGTGGTTAGATAGGTAGGCTCCATGTAAAATACTGGTATTCAGCTGCTGTTTTGCTGCTCAATTAGATTGGAAACTAGCCCCAATATAGTTTGGTTGGCTGGCTTGGTACCTACAGGCCATGGTCCGGAGCAAGGAGGAGTAGCAGGCGGTCGCCTTCTTCTGCGAAGCAGTAATGCTAGCAAAGGAGGCGGCCGCACCCGCGAGGCAATGGCCCTCGTGTCCCAGCCGTCGGGATTCCGATTCCGATTTCCGGCCACCGTAGGCACGGGTTTACGGACGGCGAGCTATGGGTAGCTCATCGTGCGACCGTCCGGTAACCGTCCGGATCGAGCCCAAGCCGTCGATGGTTCGTAGTATTCCACGCGCGCCTCAAGAAGATATCAGCAATCGTAGGGGCCCAACAGGGTCGATGACTTCTCCCGCTCCGTCCAAGAGCGCGGGATGTCATTAGATGATTTTCCCACCTAAAAAAAAAATCCACGATCAAAAACAGGTAGGCATCAGACATACTTCACAGAAGTCCGTTCCATCATCGGGCCACTAGACGTACGGCGTTGTGCCATCAGTACATGATTGACATCCCACCCATACGTACAAAGCGTTTTGGGAATACATTCATTATGCGAACAGCTAAGGAATGAAATTGTCTTCCAGAGTCTGTGTTTCCTGATAGCTACAATCTAGGGGTCTTTAAGTCAAGAGTGAATAGGTTACTTCTAGGCAAGCGTGCTCTATTGTCGGCCACATCATCGCTTACCAGAGGTGAGATAGTGAACCAAACGCGAGCTTATCATAATAAAATATACTCTCATAAAAGGACGATGACCACAAAAATTAAGCTAATTTTCATAGTATTTATTTCAAAAATCATTACTTAACCCTTTTACCGCCACAGGGTTACGTGCTACGGCCGGTGTATCATTAGTGTGACATGGAGGTGTCACAAACCGGTAATTTCCGGATAAATCAGCTTTGTGTCCCAAATGTACGTTTGTTGCGTTACAGTATTATTAATGATAGCGTTTTTTTGGTAAGGTATTATTATTATTTTGGGGCCAAAATTATAATATAGGTTACTTGGAAATGTAGCTGTGTTCAAATGTGCGGAAATACAAATAAAATTTGTTTGTTCGTGTAAGTTTGTTCCTGAATCGAACTTTAGAAGCTGTTTCGATTTTCATTAGTTAATGTGACATTTTAAGTCATGGTCGTTTTTAGGGTTCCGTATCCAAAGGGTAAAAACGGGACCCTATTGTCAAGACTTCGCTGTCCGTTTATCTATCACCAGTCTGTATCTCATAAACCGTAATAGCTAGACAGTTGAAATTTTCACAGATGATGTATTTCTGTAGATGAATAACAACAAATAATAAAAACATCATAAAATAAATATTTAAGTGGGGCTCCCATACCACAATCATGTTTTTTTTTTTACGGACGGTATGGAATCCTTTTTGTGCGAATCCAAATTGTACTTGGATAGTTTTTTCATTTTTTTTCCTTATAATTCGTTTAATCAGTTATTACAATTCAAATGAAAATGAACCCAATAAATACATTTCAGATACTTACATAACAAATTAAACCAAAAATAAAATTATTTTCAAGATATCATTAAACAGCACCTTATTCCATAAAAAGGTACCAACCACATAATTATGAAAGACACACTTAGCTCACATAATAAAGCTCTTCATATAACATTAACAGGGTGTTTCTGAAGCAATAATCAGATCGTTTGGCACGGATAATTATTACTTAGCATTCGAAAAGGGCCGCAAAGTGCTTCGCACTGCAATTTGCGAATTCTGGGGTGGCAAAAGGTTAGGTAAGGTGAAACGTACAGAAAGTTAAGTTCTTTTATTTGTGAGATTAGTTTGTTTCTAGCAGCTCAACCCCACGTCCGTAGGCGTGGGCTTGCAGACGACGAGTCTGTACGAGTACGAGTTTAGGTCTGGTACGAGTAATAGTAATAGGTCACCGTCTGGCCGTCCGGTAACTGGCCGGAAGCCTACTAGGGCCAAGGGTTGTCTGAAAGGGAACCCCGGGGTCCTAGGACGCAAAGCAAAGAAGGAACTTAGGAGTGGGTTCCAGACAGTAAAGTCCCTAGAGCGAGTGAAGTCATTGAAAGATTTCTCCCCTTTTTTATGCTGAGATAGGAGCCTTTTTATTTATTTAATCTTCATGCAACAAAAGGTGCAAAGGTGGACTTGATGCCTTAGGCATTCTCTACCAGTCAACCTAGGGTAGTGGAGAGACAATATAGCAGGTGATTAAAAAAAAAGAAAATATTATTTAGAACAAGTATTACAAAATTATATATAAAACTAAAACTAAACATACACACATATTTAATAAAATATATACCTATACATACATAAAATTATATATATTCACAGTAAACGAGTTTTGAGATGATTCTGCTAATTGTGTAGAAAATAATTCCGCAACTTTCACTTAAATGCATACTTACTCGTGGCCGTCCTGATATCAAGAGGTAGCGAATTCCACACAATTGTATATAGAAGGAGGAATTAATAAAATCAGAAGTATGAGAAGGACAAAGCAGTAGGAAATTCTCCGGAGGCTCCGAGTAGCGATTGTTTCGGGTCTTGTCTAAACAGGTTGAAGTGACGTAACAACGTGCGCATCGATTTGCGGCCGCAGCACTACTGGTCTGCGATCGGCTGCGGCTGCAGGTCGCGGCAGTACTCGAAGCTGAAGCTCGGCAACACGTGCGGCCGCAGTTGCGTTTGCAATGGTTTTAACAAAAATCCATACTACTACATAGAAAACCACTCCTGTAGCTGCAGCCGGTTTACTGCAGCCGCCGCATGTACTGCCTGCATAGGCAGCCTGCAGCCGAGGTCACCTTTATTGCTAAAAAATACTTTTTTTTGGGAGAAAAATCATGAAATAACTTTCCTGCTCTGAGTGGAGTGAAAGAGGGAGTATCAGACATTGACTGACTAAAACTCACCCATGTTTCTTCGTCGCGGTTACTTTTTCGAATAACTTGCAGCTTATTCAGGCATCGACCGTAGCAGGCCTCGTCAAAATATAAAAACAGGCCTTGAAACATAATATCTATTAATACTATAACATGGAAATATTGTAACATTAAACACTTTTTTTTTAAGAGTAACCATGGAGTTTCTTGTCGGTTCTTCTCCATATGAAACGACCAAATTGATACCGTGCACTAGCTTCTGATGTTTTATAAGTGCCCATGTAGGCATAAGTGAAATAAAAATATTTTGAAATAATTTTATCATCCACGAACAAAAATGTAATAAACATTATACTTCAAATCACACACTCAACTTGAATCTCATTCCTCTAATCATCATTCCTCATCACGTTTATAACCCAACAATAAAATCTCCCAATCCCAGTGTGCGCTTCCCCCATCACGATTCCATTTTAATGCGCTCGTTTGCTAAGCTCACCTACCAGGCGCTAACGTTCCAAACGGTGACGTCATACGGTCGATGGTGACTACAGAAATGCTAAGGCTAGGAAGTGGAAGTGAATTGGGCTACCTTTATTGGGGCGAGGCAAGAAATTTCAGGTTTTTTTTTTATTTTATTTTTTCTTGCCTCGTTAGTACGTTCTTTCCGCTCCGTCGCCGTAACTATGTGACATTCACGAAACATCATAATAGCAAAAGATTAATTAGTACATTCACGAAATAAGATATTCGCAAAATATAATATTCATAATACATGATTAATGCAAGAAACCGTGATAATATTCTAAGTACAGCCGATTGTTGATATAACTGTCCCGCATGACGAGAATCACGGTGCCACTAGTCGTATCAGCCAATGACTACTAACATCTAAGGAGTTTTTCTTTAGGCAGCTGGGTTCAGGGCTTAATTCAGAAAGCGATACTTCTGGATATGACTCGCATTATGAGATGTATTTCTAAGGAGCCCTGACCACCGGTAGCTTGGACAATATTCCTATTTTTTTACTTTCGATTATTAAAAATGTAAGTAAAATGTTGTTATATTATTTAGGTATATGTCGTGGCCAAATCATAGAATTGATCAATTCATGAAATGGTCAACTAAAACTGGTCAGATCGTTTAAACGCTAACATTTAAGATATATCAATCCTGTTTTAGCCATATCATTGATGTAGGATTTCTATGATAATAAAAGGTCTAAAGACAGTAGGCCAAACGAGGATTGAAATATCATCAAACTTTCATGTTTAAAACGATCTGGCCAGTTTTACTTGGCCATATTATGAAGTGATCAATTTCTATGATTTGGCCACGACATATATACGATAATACTACGGATCTCAAAAGTGTGATTCTACGAATAATTTGTTCCATGATAGAAATAACGATAATCAAACGAATAAGATTTTCGTTTGAGTTTTTCTAAGAAGTTAAATAAGGCTGTAAAGGATTCTGTTCATCTATTGTATGAATCAATTGGATGGCACAGTTGGTGCACTGGTTGAGCATCGATGAGGCTGCTACGATGCGTATTGCCCGCATATAATCCCGCACAGAACAATAATTTCTATGGCCTACAGATAGCAGTAGCAGTAGTTCTTCCGTATCTGAGTGCTTTACGAGGCATGGACGAATCTCAGTATCCAAAGATGACCTTGGAAAGCATTGTAACTTCGATGTTGCTTCCTATTTTAGACACGAGCTCCCTAAAATTCCTATTTTTGTCACCACATACAAATTCAACGATACAATAAACGTATTTGTACAACATTCTTAACATCAAAGCGAAATTATATATCTAATTTATACATCAAAGGCAAGCGGCCTATTTGTACCAGATCCGTTTATGTTGAGATATGTAATTAGTATGTAATTATATTGTGTTCATTGACCTTTTATTTTAGGTGTGGGTTTTGTCACTGGAATCGTATAAACACGTGTCGAAATTGTGTGTTTTCCTTTATTGAAGTGTCAGTTAGGGAATATTTTTGGGCTTCTTTTTTCTTTGAAATTATGGCACGTGTAAACAACACAGTATTGTAGGTTGGTTTTAGGGTTTCGTACCTTAATGGTGCCAACGGGAGAGTTGTAATTTTCACTGAACTTGTATGCTGCTGGCCAAAGGCCATTTTTTTATTTTATTGTAATCATAAAACAAACAGTATGAACAACTAATAAAAACAACAAATTATGCAACTACAAACCAATGACATGTTTTTGCATTTAAATATCTATGAAGAGCATGCTTGAAAGAGAGAAAATAAAGTTAAATTACAATGATGGTATGCACCTTAACAATACGACACAATCATAATATAACGTCTACAGTGCTAAATAAGACAGTTATCGAACCAATTTTTGGTAAGAATTCGATTGAATACACGCGGCTTAGTAGTGAAGTCAAGTTCAAAAAAGTCAATCAAATTATTGTAGGATTTTGCGCATCTAATAAAGAAAAATTCCATCCCCAACTTCTTCAAGGTATTCTATCCTCGAGCCACCTCAAACCAGCTCTTGCAGTATACGACTAGGTCTATCACCACCTCTTCTCAGGTCGGCCGCGGCAGTCACGTCCATTCTTAGGCATTCACTTTGTGGAATCTTGCTCAGCGGTCAATTTGCATGTGGCTAACATGACCTGCCCATAGCATAAGCATAGCATAATCAGCCTTTTAATGTTCTCACTGCTGGGACTCAGATCTCCTCTCTAGGAGAGGGAATGGGCCGTAATCCACCACGCGGGCTCAGTGCGGATTGATAAATGTCACATGTCTTCGAATTTTTGGTTCTAGGACATGCCGGTTTCGGTTCCTCACGATGTTTTCGCCTGCGCCTGCCTGTAATGCGCCTGGCTGGGTTTGAACCCGCGACCTACAATTCGTAAGTCGGGGCTATTACCACTCGGCCACCACTGCTCTCAAAGACCTGACTTGACAGAAATGACTGATTGAAATGACCTGCCCAATCCTATTTTAACCTGGACGCCTTGAGCGCAGCGTGGTGTTCCTTATTCTGTCGGCTCTTTTGAACCCTAGAATGCTGCTTTCCATTCTTCATTACTGTGGGATATATGGATAAATAAATATGTGGGTGTGTGAAAGAAAAACCAATTGTCAATTGGACTCCGTAGTTTCTTTCCCCGCTCCGTTGATATATTTAATAAAATACAACTATTAGCTACTACTTTTTTTGCACCCTTTCGACGAAACCAATTTTTATTGGATAATCAATTATTTAGTTAAAGTGTCGCGCTCTAGGAGCGGGAGGGTGTATCAGGCTTTTACTGACTACAACCACACCTACGTTCCTTTAGTTGCCCTTGCATTCTAGGACCACGGGTTGCCCTTTGGCGTGCTTATAGAGACTGACACGTCTGACTATTAAAACTTAATCAAGAGCTCCTCTCAAAATAACCCACAAGATAACTACAAAGTTGGCACACAAAGAAAGAAAAAAAGCCTTTAACAATTTCTCTTCCACTTTTACTGTGGCGCTTCAGTACCCGCTTAAAAAAACTATTGGATCGGAAAAAGGGACGAAAATTCACATTGTACTCTTATAGAACATCCTAACTATTATTCAGGCACTATCGATTGCCGATGTGAAATATAGGCCCATCCCGTAAGGATGGGCTATATTTGGGCAGGAAAACCTTTGTACTACAAAATGTATGTTGGAATTATGGCTGGAGTGATCTGGGTGAAGATGTCCTGTAATATTGATGGGGAAAGGTGGCATGAATGAAGTAACTTGCGGTGGTGACAAAGACATTAAAAGTTTGGTGAGTGATGTTCTTAAAATGATTTTCAAAAAATGCGTTTGGGTTTTTTTTAATGATATAAACTAGTGCTTGACTGCGATTCCATCTGATGCTAAGCAGTGATGCAATCGATGTTGGTGAATTGCACTAGTTTCTTAATAACCTTAATTCCAGCCGATTCGAGAAGACGCACGCAGTATAAACGACGAGGCGAAACGCTTAACCTAGACCGTAGAGGGACACTTCTACGGTTCAGGGTCGGTGTTGTTAACAAACATCGTAAGGTTAGATACTCGCTGTACGTCGTGGTGTCCGATGGTAGAAAGGTGATGGTGGGATCAAGTCATGTAATTTCTGCACATTCTCTCCAACACGCATCTTGTAAAATACCGAACGGCTGGCTACCTTACGCCTGTGCTCAAAGTCTTTGTAGATTGGTGGTGACTATTTTCTAGAAACCTCCGCTTAATTAGAAAACCATATTTTTTTTGGGTGATAAATCTTTGTATAAGAAATCTATTTAGATACAGATTCTTCTTCGGCCTGGAATAAAAAAAAAAAGAATAAACACTGAATTCGATAAAACGTTCTCTTTATGTGGAAAATAAAAGGATAATATGCTCCTAGAATTGCTTTATAAACCCTTATTACAAAAATATGAGCAATTTTTGTATAGGAGTATATGTATAAATAATTTTGTGTGTTTTGACGTCATGTGCCGTGATGGCCCAGTGGTTAAGACCACTGGGCCATCACGACACATGACGTCAACGTCGCCTCTCATACATGAGGTTGTGTTCAAAACCCGGCAAGGGCCAATGTGAATTTTTCATTTCGAATGTACTTTTCTAAGTTTATCTAGGATCTTTTCTGACACCCCGTACCTCGGAAAGCACGCAAAGCCGTTGGCTTAGGTTTCATTCGTAGATCTTTGACAGTCGTTATAGATAGTCAGTGTGGAGGTCTGATAGGCAGTCGCTCCATATAAAACACGGGTATTTACCCGCATCCAATTAGACGAGGTTGGGAGTTAATGATTTTGTGTATTTTGTCGTGACCCTCAGGGTCGCGGGCTTGCGGACGGCGAGCAATGGGTAGCTCGCCGTCCGACCGTCCGGTAACCGTCCGGACTGCGCCCAAATCATCGACTTTGCGTACTGTTCCACGCGCGCCTCAAGGAGATGTCAGCAAACCGTAGGGGATCGACCCAGCAGGGTGGAAGCCTACTGGGGTCAAGGGTCTGATTCTGAAAAGAAGACTCGGCCCTTGTACGAAAAGCAACGAAGGCACAGGAGCGAGTTTTTAGTCAGTAAAAGTCTGACACTATCTCCCGCTTCATCCAAGAGCGAGATTTGTCATTAGATGATTTTCTAACCTAAAAAAACCCTCAGGGTCAACAAAACTATTTCTTATAAATCAAGTGTACTAATTTGACACTTCGGAATTGTACTCATGCATTTGTAATTACCTATTGATTTATCATTATTTCAGCCAATAGACGTCCACTGCTGGACATAGGTCTCCCCCAAATGTCGCCACAACGAAAGGTCCTGTGCTTCTCTCATCCATCGTATTCCCGCAACCTTCACCAGGTCATCGGTCCACTTTGTACGGGGCCTTCCAATACTGCGTCTACCGGTACGTGGTCACCACTCCAGTACCCCCCCCCCCCCCCAAATGCACCTATTGATAAGTAATAATAAATAAAAGGCAGATGTCAACTTTTTGAGTAAAAAAACACTGCACAACTGTGTCCTTAAATTCCCCTTTGCTTTCTAGTACCACGGGTTTCCTTTTCAGAAATTTCCCGGGACCCAAGCGAGAATCTAGTTTAATTATGCAATATTATAACAAATAGTATCAACAGAAATAATGGCTCTTGCAAAATACGTCAGGATACGACTTTAAAATTCACATATTACGGTTATGAGATTCGATACTTATTGATGTTACTCGCAACGAAAAAATGGCACATCGGAGTGCTTTGACCGTTCCAAGCTTTGTTTGAAATACAAAGCATTCTGCGAACTCATTTTAGTGTGTAATCTACTGAAATTGTACGGTGAAATATTGTAAAATTTGCATGAGTAACTACAGATATTAATGTAAAGGCTTTTGATAGTAGATGACTTTGAAAAGGTGGTAGAAAGGTTGTGTGAAAATTGAGAAAAGAAGTGAACACAGCCATTACTATAATTATAATAGTTAATAGGCATGCGGAACAGGGTGTGAAATCCCTTAAACCTCTGTTAAAAGAGGAGGATCCTCCGACCAGACCAAGTTGTTATGTCTGTCCCATGCAACTGACTGATAGTTGATGTGGGGCTGTTGTATAAGTTCTAATCGCGCGAGAACTCTAAATCGACACCCACATCAACAACAACAAGGTAGTATCTTAAATTACAGTTCAAACGAATTTCAAACACTATCACTTTCTGGTTCATTTAAAAAAATGACTGAATTAATGTTACAACCATGTTCGTTGCGGGTGTCGAAATATCGTGATGCAGGATTGAATTTTAATTCCTCTGTGGAATCATAGATGTCGCTAGGTACTCTATGAGATCAAAAGAGATCCCATGAAAAATTTCTTTAGGTATGTCCACCGCATCATCTTACGTCGGGTGGTTCAAAGAAAATGTATTTATTTATTTATTAAATAAACACACTATCTTTACAGGCTGAACCTAATACAATGGTGGTTCCCAAACCCAAAAAAATAGTTGAAAAAAAAAACATCATCTTACACTAACATTTACCTAAAAATCAAAAACAACACTAAACTCTATTACAATATATACTTACTAACTATAAAAAATAAAAGAAGTACATAAAAAATAAAATAAAAAATAAACTTAACGTAAACCTATATGTAAATAAAATATAAAATCATACTTAGTACAGTAACAGTAACTAATATTTAAATATAACTAACAAAATTTAATAAATTATATTGTAGTATTGATTACCTCAGTGAAGCTTGCCGTGAAGAATAATTTTATTTTTGCTGCCAAATACTGCAAAAATATTGTAATGTTTTACATTCGCATATTAATGAAACCAAAGTGACTGTACTCCATACGAAGATATGGCTTAAAGGACTTAGTATCTAAGCTAAATCATTATACCCTTAATATACTGGCATTTCATCAGAAACAAAATTGATATCTGTTTTTAACGCCGCTTATCGAGTCTAATTGAATTTTCAAACCGTCCAAGGACCCCAATCCAAAATATACACATAATTACATCCAAATCAGTTAAACCGTTTAGGAGGAGCTAGGTGACAAAGACACGTACAAAAGAATTATATATATAAAGATATACCTGTACTTTATGGATATCTATCAATGTCATTGTATATTTTTTGTGAGTCTCTGACGTCACTAGGTAAGTAAGTCCAATGTGTTTAACTATTTCAATTATCTAGAGGTCAAGGTTAACTATTGGTCACCGCACTTGAAAACTTTTCCCTTTATATAGACAAAGTGACCAAGTGTGAGTATGACTCGCACACTAAGGGTTCTGTACAAACTTACCTATGTATAAATAGTTCAATTCCCGAATGGAGTCTCGACAATTGTTCCGATTCGCAAAAAAAGTATTTTTTTTTGTGACGTAACAACAAAACTGTTTTTAGGTTTATTTTTATACCTGTGCTATATTACCTTCTTTTATGCCAAAATTCAGAGTCAACGGGAAGTACCCTATTAATTTTGATTCCCTTGAGAGGGTCGAAATATAATATTTACTTTTTTGCGACATAAATGACTTTATCTTTCTTTTTCGTTAACTTTTTAAGTTATTATTTAAGTTCGATTTCACAGCTTCAAGGGACCGCAGACCTGAGTACACGGTTTTAATTTCAACTTGATACCTCCACGCGTTCCCAGATAAAGGATCTTGATAGACAGACAGACAGACGGATAATAAAGTGATCCTATTTATCAAGGCTAAGGGTGCGCCGGGTCTTGGTACAGGCCATGGTCGCCTCCTTCTGCGAAGTAATAATGCTAGCAAAAAAGAAGGCTAACCGCGCGAGGCATCGGATTCCGATCCCGATTACCGGCCACCGCGCGGGCTTACGGACAGCGAGCAATGGGTATCCGACCGTCCGGATGTATTAATATATACATACGTATTGTTCCACGCGCGCCTCAGGGAGATGTCAGCAAATCGTAGGGGCCCAGCAGGGTCGAAGCCTACTGGGGCCAGGGGTAGTATGAAAGTGAAACCCGGGGCCTTTGAACGAAGGCAAAGAAGGAACAGGAGTGGGTTTTAGTCAGTAAAAGTCTGAAACTATCTCTCGCTCCGCCCAAGTGCGTGATTTGTTATTAGATGATTTTCCCACCTAAAAAAGGCTAAGGATACCGTTTTTTCCTTTGGAGGTACGAAACCCTAAAAAATGTGTCTAAAAGCGTCCGTATGTGATTAAACCCCCACGCGGCTCACACGTCGTTAACTGTTGGGTGATTAAGGTTATCAGTCGACCGTTTTTAACCTTTTTCCAACCCGTATGTTTGTGTTTGTTTTTTTTTTTTCTGTTATTTATTTTGAACGCTCTAGCTGAGTGTTTGGGTATGCTTGCGAATTATTGTTGATTAGGGGACTTTTTTTGGGGTGAAATGTTTTATGAGAATCATTAGGCTTCTCTTTCGTTTGACTACTATCTAATCTAATGGTAAGCGATGGATGATGCGAGTGACAGGGTAGAATGGAAGAAAAAAACGTGTTGCGCCGACCCCGAATAACACGGGACAAGGGCAGGAAGATGATGATGATGATGATGGTAAGCTATAGGTGTCACCACTGTGTGGACCGCCCGGAGGAGATGTTGGAGCACACGGTAGAGGTGCGTCCCACTTGGGTGGAGCACCGCCATGTCCTCGTGAAGGAGATTGGTGGCAAAGATCTCAACTCCGGGCCTTGGTACAGGCCATGGTCCGAAGCGAGGAAGAGTGGCAGGTGGTCACCTCCTTCTGCGAAACAGTAATGTTAGCAAAGGAGGAGGCCGCACGTGCACACGCGTGGGATCGGCCCTCACGCCCCAGCCGCCGGGATGCCGGTCCCGATTTCCGGCCACCATTGTAGGCGCGAGTTGTAGGCGGTACCGAGCTCAAGTCGTCGACGGTGAGTACTGTTCTACGCGCGCCTTAAGGAGATGTTAGCAAAACCGTAGGGGCCCAGTAGTGTCGAAACCTACATGGGCCATGGCTTTGCTTCTGAAAGGAAAACCCTGAAATGCAAGGCAACAAAGGAACTTAAGAGTGGGTTTTAGTCAGTAAAAGTCTGATACGCTCTCGCGCTCCGCCCATGAGCAGGAGATGTCATTGGATGATTTACCACCTAAAAAAAGCCCCAGTACCTTCACGGAGAACTTCTGAAAGGGAGACCGTAGCCCTAGAACTCAAAGGGTAACTGAAGATCTTAGGTTAAATTTAGTCAGTAAAAGCCTGACACACCCACATGCCTCACTCTAGAGCCAGAAAAGTCATTGGATGATTTCCTACCTCAAAAAAAAGGTCTATTACTATGCTTATTGCTTAATAGCATAATCAGCCTTTCAATGGTCCCACTGCTGGGACTCAGGCCTCCTCTCTAGGAGAGGTAATGGGCCGTAATCCATCACGCAGCCCAGTGCAGGTTGATGAATGTCACATGTCTTCGAATTTTTTAGTTCTAGGACATGCCGGTTTCCTCACGATGTTTTCCTTCACCGTCTTGAGAGCAGTGGTGATGAAGCCATGACTTACAACTCGGCCACTACTGCTCTGCAAAGGTCTAGTATTGCTTAATACTAGACCTTTTTAGACAGCTAATCGATCTAATACCAGTCTACCCTTACGCAAATAGTTTCATCCCAGAATTTACAACAAGATTGAAAATTTTGATTGAGTAAGTCTCCCAAGTACGTATTTACTTTATATATAATATGTAAGATCAAGCTTTGATCTCGGATGATTAGGCAAATAAGATTATTGTAAAAGGATTCGATAACTATGCGAGGTATGGTTGGAGTATCATATACGTCATTTGGTTTAGTCTTCTGATTGATATCTCTACTGAATTGTATCTTAATATTATGTTTTAAGTTTATATTGTGTTTTGAACGTAGAGGAAATATATTGATCAAGGAGTTTTAGACGATAATTTAATATCTATCTGACTGGCCTGTTGGTCTAGTGGTTAGTGGCCCTGACTGCTATGCCGGAGGTTGTGGGTTCGATTCCCACCCAGGACAAATGTTTGTGTGATGAGCACGTTCACTTGTTCTGTGTCTGGGCGTAATTTATCTATAATATGTATGTATTTAGAAATATTTACGCATGTTTATCAGTTTTCTAGTACTCATAACACAAGCTCTGCTTAGCTTGAGACTAGACAGCGTTGTGTGATAGTTGTGGAATATTATTATTATTATTATTATTATATTATTATCTATCTACCTATTTATGTATGGTTTCCGCACTTAGTCCTATGTGGACCATTGTACGTGGGCCATGGCGGCCATAACCTTAGGTGGGCTTATTCCAACCAGCCCACCTCTCTTCAAAAACAGATAAAGCCTCTTAGGTTTTTCAGGACATCAATAAGGGAGTTCGTGGATCCTAAGGTTCGTGTGCGTATTTCAGTGACACCTGTGCAGATAATTTAATATTGTAAGTGATGAGTGATATTAGATATTTTAGGGTACTGAAATGTGGTAATCATATTATTTAAAAAAAATTAAATTAATTTTTGATATTAAATGCAGTCTAACAAACTAAAACTAAAGTTTAGAAAATTCAAATATTCTCAAAAATTTCTTTTAAAAAGAATGAATAATAAAAAAAGGATAAAAAAACGTTGAACAATTGAGTAATTTTTATTGTGGATGCAAGGTCTTCCGTTTATATACATTTGAATGTATAATCCGATACACTGGAGACATCTGGAGAGTAGTGGTGATCTAGTGATAACTGTTCTGACTTACGAGTTGTGGGTCGCGGGTTCAAACCCAGCCAGGTGCATTATTTTGTGTAATTTATTTCATCACTACTGCACTCAAAACAGTGAAGAAAAACATCATACAGAAATGTCCTGTGAATCAAAAATTTTAAGACATGCTACATCCACCAATTTGCACTGGGCTTGCGAGGTGGATACGGCCCATTCTGTCTCCTAGAGAGGAAGCCTGAATCCCAGGGTCTGCTTCTGAAACGAAGACTCGGCCCTGGTATGAAAGGCAACGAAAGAACAAGAGTGGATTTTTAGTCAGTCACAAAAGTGGGGGATGTCATTGGATGATTTTCACATCAAAAAAAAGGTGAAGGTGAGAAGAAACAACATATGTCTGTAAGATTATTCATGAAAAAACAGTTGGTCTTAAACTACACGACAAACTATTTACCATAATTTTTATACCTATTATACATTTAACATTATGTTTATGTTATATAAATTTAAGTAAAAGGGGTTATTAGAGAGTAGAAATATAAATTTGATTTAAATATAGATTGATAATAAGAAGCAAGTAACTAACTTATGTACGAGTATACATAATATATATATATATCTAAAATCAGTCAGTAATAATAAGAGATAGCCGAAAAAAACAGCAAAGCAAAGCTGCTTTGCGTCGGTTGCAAAGTTATAGTCAATATACTTTTCACTTTGGAAAAAACATAACTCATTTTTCGGCGATTCGGCAAAATATATTGGCTAGCGATATTTTTATATCGGTAACACACAGACATACCCACATCCAACCACAGTATTGATAAAAATTAGCATCCAAACGAGAAGTTGTGAAATTTTTAAATGGAAAACGTTTTTTCATGTGGCAATCAGCATTTGGTATGATGCGGGAATCGAGGCTGGCAATATTTATATTTGACGTTCCAATAAACATTATTTTGAAATCAAATAAATAATATTGATAGGTTTTTAATTTTATGAATGTTTGCATTTAAAATAAAAGACATTTCTTTACAGGACAATATTTTTTGTAGCTGTGAAGAAAATAATGTATGTTAGAAATACTGATGATGGACTTACCATTATTTATGTGGTAATTGTTCCATCATCAGTAGGTACCACAGTGTTGTCTTTTTTAACCCAAAAGTTGACTGGTAGAGAATTCCTTGTTGCATTAAGTCCACCTATGTACCACTACTGTACATGAAGTTTAAATAAATAAATAAATAATTTGATGACAAGGTTTGTGCAGTGGTTGAGTGGCTGCTACAGTGCGGGTCGCGGGTTCGATTCCCGTATTTCAATTCCGGATTTCAATATTTGTATGGCCTACGAATAGTTGTTCCGGATCTGAGTGTCTTAGTTCTGTTCTGAGTTTACATGTTTGTGAACACAACCAGGATACAGGAGTAATTTTTAGCATAGCATAATCAGCCTTTTTAAATGTTCCCACTGCAGGGACTCAGGCCTCCTTTCTAGCTTTCTAGGAGAGAAAATGGGCCGTAATCCACCACACGGGCCCAGTGCGGGTTGGTGAATGTCACATGTCCTCGAATTTTTGGTTCAGTTTCCTCACGATGTTTATCTTCACCGTTTTGAGAGCAGTAGTGATGAAATAAATTACACAAAGTAATGCACTAGGCTGGGTTTGAACCCGCGACATACAACTCGTAAGTCGGGTCCGTTACCACTCGGCACCACTGCTCTTCAAAAAAATATATAATAATAATAGTGGTCAGAAAAATTTGATCAAGCTTCATCATCTTCCTACTCTTGTCTCATTTTACTTGGGGTCAACGTAACACGTTTTTTTCTTCAATTTTATCCTGTCAGCCGTCACGCTACCACTTTTCTTTCATATCACTCTGCACACAATCCATCCAAATTTTTTTTAGCCTTCCTCTCCTTTTTTATTCATAGATCAAGCTTGATTTGCTAGTGCAGTTTCTTAACGATTTGGCAATAAGTACCATTACCATTCCACTGCGCTCACGATGTTGGAAAGTAGCAGATTCTGGACTAATTGTGCTCCATTGGTGTAGCAATTACACCAACACAAGGCGTTTCGATGTGAGGATAAAACAATAAATAAATAAATTAATTATTAAGTGCTATGACATAGTGTCATTAAATTGTTTATTTAGTTACAAGCACTTATATAACGTTACAGAGAATGTCCAAGGCATTGTAGAACTGAAATTTACAAACTAAAAATATATTTAATAAAAAAAATAACCTAATAACAAATCCATACATATTGAAGAAAAAAAAAACATATAATTTAGAAACAAAAGAAAATACATATACATTACCACTGAAATAATATATCCTACAAAACAAATAAAACAATATTTATTTTTATTATTTTTATGACCGCCTTTGTACCCATAGATTTAAGTTAGTGTAAAAGTTTTTTTACTATTTTGGTGTACAATACAGTTTATTCTATTCTATTATTATTATGTAAATAAATACTTTTATTTACATATGTAAATATTAGAATAGAATAGACAAAAGTATACTTTGTATTCTAAGTAGTAACTTAGAATACGAACTAAAAGCCGTTATTGTATGCCAAATTTGAAAGTGGAAAATGTGCAATGACGTGACGGTACCACATCAGTGATACTCCTGGTACATGCTACAGATTTCCTAAGCCACCAAAAAACCATTTGATATCAAGTTTATTTTGTTCAGAGACTTTATTTGGTTCAGAAATCATCAAATAACTCTTCCCGCTCTCAGTGGATATAGAGAGAGTGTCACACTTTTATTGCTTAAATCCATCTGTGTTCCTTCAGTTATCCTCGGCGTTCCAGGGCCGCAGTAACGCGGTTTCCAACATTGACAATTCAAATCGAACTCGAACGCGTAGTGACGCGGCGCGATTGAAAACAATTGATACTCTGTTGTGGTGGCCTATGTGACCGACCGCACGTGGGCGCGGTGTGGCGATGAGTGAAGCGAAGTGGTCGCGGATAGTTTGATATTCTCACGTGAACTTTTGTGGTGCGGTGACTACAAAGTTGTATCGACCGTCAGTGGGGTTATGTGAGCATAAATGTCTGGTACAGCGGTTTTTTTTCGAGATTTCAGGGTTGGTCGCCTAGTAAAGGTTGTTCTTATTGATGAGTACAATGACCCATTTTAAGGAAAGCATCGTTGAATTTGAGTGGTCCGCATTGGATCGCTTCACAACCATATTCGCGAATAATGCCGCAGCTCTGATAGTCATTGGTCCCACATGGGCTCTCAGCTTCTTTATGAAAATGACTTAAAAAAAAGACTACCATTAGTGCAACATCAATGTAATTTGTAAACTTTTTTGTTCATTCACATAAACAAAAATTTTAGGGCAATTTAGACACAGTACTAACGAACCCTCTCCGTACTTTTAATTTAATAAATCATAACTTTGTATGGCTTTATAAAATTAATACCTTTACATACATTTCATTAGCTAAAAGCTTTTTAGTTACGGCTGGGATTTTATGTATTTTTTTACGTTTATTAAATTAACTAAGGTATGTTGCAAAAGGTTGTATAACTTGATAATTAAATCATTTAAAGAGCTGCTCGTTATGCTGGTCGGAGCTAAGTTTATGAATATTTGTTTTTTTTTTTATTATTGATAGGCTCGCGGTTGACCAGTAGGTCATTTGATAGCAAGCGATGATTTGGTCGACGATGGCACACGCTTGCTTAGAAGTAACTTATTCATACTTAAAAATTTAGACTTTGCACAGTATTCCAATCCTTAGCATACACAATGAATTTGTTCCCAGAAAAGCGCCACCGGTAGCCACCATAGTGGGTATTCCACCCATACACTCAAAATGTTTTGGGAACAAATTCATTGTGTGTACAGTTAAGGATTGGAATTCCCCGAAACGGTTGTAACTTTGCTAGGGGAGCTGTTATTGGATAGGCCTTAGCAGGATTAAAGTATGCAATTCAGATACGCACTCCTCGAAACGCAACCGGTAGACCACCGACAGGCTAGCAACTCAGCTTAGATGCTGAAGACTTTGAAGTTTAAACTCGATGAGTGCAAGTACCAATGATCCTCTTGGCTCGTTTCTCAATTGACTCAAGTGCATCAAGCTCTGAGAAATAGAATGAGAGAAATACTCCATACACGATTAAATATAATGTTGACTATTGTTTGATTAGTTTGGAGTAAAATCAAAGGTCTTAAGAAGGTCGTTATGTACATAAAAAACAATGTTCTTCTTCTTTTTTTTTGATTCGATGGTAAACTCCTCAAACTGTTCTGTCCCAATAGGTGGCTACATTAATAGCAGCATCGGTAGCACTCATCAAATCCTCCAGAGCGCAGGCGTATGGGCACTTGGGGCATTCTAATGTGTGGCTCATAGTTTGAACAAGAGCACCGCACTCACATTGAGTATCCGACGGGTCTATAAAACCCCATTTTGCCAAGTTGTGTTTACAGCGGCTCACCTGGGTTCGCAACCAATTTAGTGCTTTCCATAAAGACCACTGCAAATCGCGCCCAGGCGGGAGATGTTGAAAAAACAATGTTGCTGAGAGCACTGACCCCTGAAGGGTCCCAACATTAATACCTAATTGATCAAACAAGCAATCGTCAATGACCACTTGGATGGACCTATTAGTAAGGAAGTCTGCAACTCAAATACTCATTCCAGAAGGCACTCTGAAGATGGAAAGCTTATCAATAAGGCTTTCATGTCAGACCTTGTCGAAAGCCTTCGAGATAGCAAGCGTTTCTCGGTGCTTCTCGATAGGCTTACGTCAGATGTGGATGACATACACTAGAAGATCTCTAGTTGATAGATTTCGTCAAAAGTAGTATTGACGAGCACTGAGAATGTCGTTAGCTTTTAGGCATTTTGCTTTTTACTTCATAAGTTATTGAAACTCCATAATACGCGGGGCCAGCTCAAAATTAAAATATTATTTTTATTGTCTTTTTTCGATTGCAAACCGACACGCGAGTGATATCCGGACTATTGCATGTGTATGTGGTGAAAAACGTCTGACGTCCCCTCGTGTGCTGCTCCTGAAGTGTCCGACAAGGGGGTCTAATTTTAAGACAGATAATGAACCTAAAGGTTAGTGTCGCAACTCCCAAATTCCTTTGTGTCATAGTTTCGTCGTCCTAATTTGAGTCGTATTAGCAAGTTCACGCACATATTATAATTACCTACGTGCTTTTCAACCCGCATTCATACAGTTCACTATACATTTTGAACCAACTCCCTGCGTCTGGGATAATCACGAACAATTTCATATTTCCGCCCAAGTGATTGATTTAAGGCGTGACCAAATATAAAATAATAACACGTCAACACACTTGCATCACAATAACGCAAGAAAAACGTAGCTCACTGTTACTAATATTCAACATATTTTATTTGAGAAACAAACTCGAAAGGCAGATAAACAAATGCACATAAAAACGACTTCAAAGTTCGTACATTAAAAAGAAAAAACATAGCATATTTCTACTGAAGGTCCGTCGGACCCCACAATTAAGTCGCCCACAACAATACGTATTTATATGAAGCTGGTAAAACCAGGAAATTTATTTTAGTAGTTGAAATGAAAGAAAAATATGTACAAATCTTCTTATCTCTATTTTAACTTGTGTGCCTTTTATTATATTTGACCTTGTTTAATGGGTCAATCTAGCATCGTGATATATTGATTTGATACGCGGTGCGCATCATTGCTGAACATCGACTTCCAAATGTTGTCATTATGACTGCACCTGTGTGTATCCATCGGATTCCTGCTTCACTTTGCGTTCCAACGTTGTCTGTCAGTACGCGGTCGCCAGTACAGAACCTTTCGACCCCATCGAGCATTTATTCTGGCGCCAATGTGCTCCGCTCGCTACTACTCAAGCTCGGCGATTCTTCGGGCTATGTCGGTAACCTTGATTCTACTACAGATATCTTCATTTCTGATTCGATCAGAAGAGCAGTGGCGGCAGAGTGGTAACGGCCCCGACTTACGAGTTGTAGGTCACGGGTTCAAACCCAGCACCGTAATCTACCGCACTGGTCCCGTGCGGTAGATTACGGTCTATTCCCTCTCCTAAAGAGGAGGCTTAAGTCCCAGCAGTGGGAACATTATGAAGCTGATTATGCTATATTATATGATTGAATTACGCCAGGAAACTCCGAGAATAGCCCTCTTCATTGCCCTATGGGTGACTTTAAGCTTTCTAATGAGGCGTCTTTTGTAGTGTTACTGTGGCGATACTTGGAGTAGATGCATATCCAGCCGTGAATGTTATTTGACTGAAATAATAGTGACGATGAATACACAAAACTATTTTCCAAGAGTCACGTTTTATATATGGCAGAGTATTTTATTTCGTACTTACATCGATATTTTTGCCTCTGACCTATGGATTAAACTAGGTCGAACACACGGGCTTACAGAGGCCGCTAAGCTAGCTACGTCCTAATAATTCCAACCTTGTTGAACTAAAAGAGCTGGTTAGTGTTTGTTACAAATGCCTAATTTTATTGTGATTGAGTAAATATTTATGTTTCTTTTTGTAGAATTTTAGTGACAGTGAGTTTTTGATTACTTGTGAATTGCTATTTAAGAAATAAACAGAAGGCCTGTATAAAATTCTACTTTTTATGTTTAGCGTTGGCGTTGCAGCCCACATCAACGCTATATATGCCCAAAGGGTCGGTTACGTCCCACACGTACTCGAGGCAATTAAGTGATTGTTTATTTAATACTTCTAACACTTGAAACCATTTGAAGCTAGACAAAAATCTCTTTTTTCTTATGTATCACCGTTCCATTTTTGGTGAATGTGAGAAGTTACTTTTGTACGTTCAAATTATTACTAGCGTAAGTCGAAATCTAAGTATTTTTTATTTGTCTATAATAATATAGAATTTATATTGACTATTAATTATATAATCAAAACAAATAATTAAAATTGCAAATAATAATCATTACAATAGTTATAAACAAGAGAAAATTTGCATCGGTCGTTATTGACCCCTTGAGCAAATAAATATGACCTATTGATATTTTATAGGAGTTCAAGTCCGCTCAAAACTATTGAGATTTTGGATGAATTGGAAAACGTTGCTGATGAAGATTCAGTTGTTCAAATAGATATTTACATCGATCCCCCAAACAGTGACCAAAATTCAGAATCGGACTCAAGAAGGATGTAATGATCCAGATCGATATAATGTACCTATCGCATTGCCATCAGGGGTAAAAAATGGTATATGCCGATCATGTTACGGCTTGTGGATATAGCTGTAAATAACGCTACCCTTTTGGCAAATCTCTTGGCAGCTCTGTGGACACTTTAGATTTCAGAAGATCCATAATTAGAACGCTTCTCAAGAGATATGGAATGCCACGAAACAAGCCAGGTCCCTCATGCCTATTAAGATCAAGACAAATACCGTCTGCAGTTCGCACTTTTGCAACAGATCATATGATAATTACCCAACAAAGAAGAAGACGGTGAGCTGTGTGTAAAAATAAGACCACAAAAGTCTGTAAAAAGTGTGAAATTTTTTTGCAGCTTAACACGATAAATTGTTTCACACAATATTATAATTATAATTGATTGATTTGAATTATTGTTTTTTGATTGATTGATTGATTTATATTAATTTTTATTTTGATTGATTGATTGATACAATTGTTTCAGTGTGTGTTGTTGTTCAGTTTTTAATATAAAGTTTATTTTACTTAGATCTGGCATGTTTGAAGTTATTTATTTAATATCTATAGGACAGATATAGCTTAGTGGGTCGTTAGTGACCCAACATAAAAAACCACATTCCATTAAAAAAAAAGATTTTAGTTACAGTTAAAGTTTTAGCCTTGAGGAAATCTAAATTATAATCGGACGGGAAAACCGCAGCCGGCAAATTGTTCCAATCCTTCGATATATGCAGTTTAAACAAAAAGGCGAAACGCTGAGTCCGAACAGTAGAGGTGTTCACAACGTAAGAGTGGAAACTCGCTTTAAGTTGGGTTGTACTTTAACGATTTCGTACAAACCTCTCCATATAAATCCCAGAGGGGTCAAAAATTTGTGTCTCAATTACAAATTTTAGACACACAGCTGTTGGACGTCGAAATAATTGAATACTGGTCGACTTTCGACAAGGGGGGTTGTAGACATCTCGGTTCACTGATTTAACACCCCCAGATTTATTCGCACCCCTTTTCAATAATGCCGACATTTATTGAATGAATTAGACAAATTATTGAGGTGTTACAGTCGTTTCCTCGTTCAGCCGCTTAAGCAGCTGAGTCAAGCGGACGAACTTTGGAAGGAGGTTAACGCCTTCAGCGCTTAATCTGCTAGATTGCTGATTGCTAATGGTGGATTGATAGGATTATTATTTTGAAGGCCTGCTGATTATATGTAGATAATTAGTAAGTAGTTTTGTTATGATAATATTTTGCTGGGGCTTAGACATCTATCCAGCATGACTGGCCTGTTGGTCTAGTGGTTGGTTGCCCCTGACTGCTATGCCGGAGGTCGTGGGTTCGATTCCCACCCAGGACAAATGTTTGCGTGATGAGCACGATCATTTGTTCTGTGTCTGGGTGTAATTTATCTATAATATGTATGTATTTAGAAATATATAAGTATGATTATCAGTTGTCTGGTACCCATAACACAAGCTCTGCTTAGCTTGGGACTAGACGGCGTTGTGTGATGGTTGTGGAATATTATATTATTATATTATATTATATCTATTATCTTTCGGATTACCTTCTTTTTTTCATATCAGTGGCTACAAATTTTTATCTACACTTTTGAATATAATTCCCTTTTGATTTTCACCAGAGTTATTTGACGATATCTTACATAAATAGAAACTGGATAGTACGAGTCGGACTTGCGCACTGAGGGTTCCGTACAAACTTACCAATGTAAATAGTTCTCCCGAACTGATTTTTTTTCCAGATCGCATAAAAAGTATTTTATTTTGTAACGTAACAACAAATTTACCTTGTCTTTAAATTTGCCTTGAAGACCTTGCTTTATGCCAAATATACGTTTTTTGCAACATAAACAACCGTACTTTTTTTTTTCGTTAACTTACAAGTTTGATTTTTTCACAAATTCAAGGGACCACAGATTTGAGTATATGGTTTTAATTTCAACTCGATACCTTTACGCTTTTCCGAGATAAAGGGTCTTGACAGACAGACAGACAAACGGACAACAAAGTGATCTTTTAGTGGTTCGTTATTTCCTTGTGAGGTACTGAACCTCAAGTTAAAAATAAATTCTTTTTCTTTCTTTCTTTTCTAAGTTTTCGGACTCACGACCTCCAGCCAAGAACATATTTAAAATATCATCTAACATATTGTCTCACCATCTGATTGAAAGCGACGATGTGGTTAACGATAGACCGCGCTTGCCACGAAGTAACCTATTCACTCTTGATTTAAAGATTACACATTAGAAGTACAACGAATTTGTTCCCAAAACTCGATGAAAGTTACCGAGAATCGAAACGGATGGCATGCGAATGTAGAAGTCCATGTCCTGTTGTATGTCCAGCTGTTAATAAGCTGGTGACCTGTTTCACTCATATTGTGAACCTTCCTTTTTATAGGAGTGAAAAATCTTGTTTAAAAAAAAAAAAAGTTTTTCTTGGTGAAAAAATTGGTTTGATTTTCCACCCTTAAAAAAGAAGGGAATCCTTTTTCCTCTCAATCCACCTTTCCAAGTCCAAGTGGATTGAGAGGCAATGTCAGATTTTTACTGACTAAAACCCATCTAAGTTCTTTCAGTTGCCCTTTTCGTTTCAGGGCTACGATGACTAGTTAGGCAGACAAGAACAACCAGAGATAATATATGTCTGATAGACTCACCCATCATTCAATATAATATATTATTATTAAATAATTATAATTTTGTAAGCGACCACGTTTCGGAGTTATATATGTCATCACTGGCAACACGCACTGGTCATAGACTTTCGTCTTAAGACACTGTGGTACATTGGTCGTGAAGATACCGCGCAGTTTCACGAACGCTGCCCAGCCGAGTCGGATTCCACGATTGATCTCTTTTTCGAAGTTTTACCGTTTGTCCCAGGTAGTCGTCCACAACTTCGAGTGTAGAGTCTCCGATTTTCAATGGGCTTCATCAAAAGACTTAAAGTCACACAAAGGGCAACGGAAAGGGCTATGTTTGGAGTTTCCTTGCGTGATCGAATCAGGAATGAGGATATCCGCAGGAGAACCAAGTTTACCGACATAGCACGAAGAATCGCCAATCTTAAGTGGCAATGGGCGGGGCACATTGCTCGCCGAACGGGCCGTTGGAGCTGAAAGTTTCTGGAATGGGGACCACGTATCGGAAGACGTAGCGTTGAAAGGCCTCCTACAAGGTGAACCCATGACCTGGTAAGGGTTGCGGGAATCCGATGGATGAGAGACGCACAACGTTCATTGTGGCGACACTTGGGGGAGGCCTATGTCCAACAGTGGACGTCTTTCGGCTGAAATGATGATGATGATGATGACGAATTACAATTAATTAAAAATTGAAATAAAGCAAAAAAATAAAAAAAAGGCATTACAAATCAGAAAGAAAAATCAAATAACATTAAAAAATAATTAAAATCTAAATCTATAGACTTGATATAAATTAGTGTTAAAATATTCTTAACATGTCTACATACAAAAAAGGGATAAAGCAATTTAATTTCAAAATACGCAGGATTTTAACACATAAAATAATGTCAACGCCTAAAATCAAAGGTTCGTCGCTTCGTATTCCTGATTTTTAGCACCTTTTTTTTCAGAAACCCTTTTCACTAGAACTGTGACATTTATTGAATGAATGAAATGAATTATTCAGGTACGATTTTCCTGTGATGTTGGAATGCTACAGGGCCAAAGAAACAATGTAAATTGGGTGGAATAAATATGTTGGATTTTTTTTATGGGAACATGTTAACGCTTGCTTGATTAGTAAACATTTCCAATGTATGGTTTTGTTTTTTTTAATATAGCGCAAAACTTAAGCAGTTATAGTTAGAGTCATGAACAGTCCCGATTAGGTAAAATTGAATGTTTTATTTTATCTATATATATAAAAGAAGAAACTGACTGACTGACATATCAACGCACAGCCAAAACCGCTGGGACTAGGAGCGTGAAATTTTGCACAAGGATTCCTTTTATGACGTAGGCCAGCACTAAGACAGGATTTTTCAAAATTCACCCCTTAAGGAGATGAAATCGGGGTCTAAAATTTTCATGGAGTAAGCAATTTTTACGCGGGCGAAGCCGCTGGCAGAAGCTAGTATAATATATACAGGTAAATATAGCAACTATAACATGACTATACTTAAACATTATAGTGTTAACTGTAGTTAGAGCCAGATATTTGGCAAATTATAGAGATTTTGAGGCCGTGAGGCACCCTCACGATCGTTCTTTTCACTTAGTTCGCAATAAAGTATCTGAATTTTATTTTCACGTTTGTAACTATTTTACTCGTATTTTTATTTTGCATGAGCAAGTGAAGACTGCCCCGATTGATTGGTAACGGCCGATTTACGAGTTGTAGGTCGCGGGTTCAAACCCAGCCAGGCGCATTACTTTGCGTAATTTATTTTATCACCACTGCTCTCAAAACGGTGAAGGAAAACATCGTGAGAAAATCGGCATGTTCTAGAAACAAAAACTTCGAAGAAATGGACATCCACCAACTCGCACTGGGTCCGCGTGGTGGATTATGACCCATTCCCTCTCCTAGAGCGGAGGCCTGAGTCCCAGCAGTCGGAACATTATAAGGCCGACTATGCTATGTTAAGTGAAGACACACTGCCATCGGTTGAGCCGCTTATATAAACCTGCGCTACGAAGGTAATAGGCATCCTTGTTTGATCCCTGTTCTTTGCTGCCCTTTCCTAGCGATGCCCTAAGCCGAGGCTTGTACCTTACAGGGGGTGCGTGTAGTCGCTTAATACCGTTGAACCGAGTTTGATAAAATTTGGTACAAAGATAGAATAGAGCTTGAGAAAAGACATAGGCTATAAATTATCAAACTATTTGCTATGGTAAGTAATAATTTTTGTGAGTATTTTGTCGTTTTTTTTATTAACACGCTTTTATTAGCTTCACTTGTTGTGTGTTGTGTAAGAAAATCTTGGAATCTTAATTTGACCCACTTCACGGTTTTCGATTAGGCTGAAATTTTGCACACGCTCTGAGTTCTGATGACAATACATGACTAGCTAAGAAACGTCATTACAAATCCAATATGGCGGCCTCTCCAAGATGGCAGACTGGCTGTTTGAAATGCACCCCCAATATATGGTTATCAAATGAAAGGGTTTGCTATCAGGAATACGAAAAAAATAATCACGTGACTTAAACCCAACACGGCGGACTACCAATTTGTAATTTTTAGTGCGTACTAAAAGCGTGTTTTTTAGTTTTTTTGATTATTTGTATATATTATGCGATGGTACTTCGATTACAATAATAAAAAGACTTTTAGCATATTTTTAACACATCATAGACATTTTAACTCCATATTTTTGTAAAAAGTAATCAAACATGTAATAAAATCTAAGCGGAAAAACGAAAATAATATTTCTTTTTTTCATTTGTCACGGCATTCATACCTTACGTTCATAAGTTTATTTGATGTATATCATGTACGAGTATTCTATTACTGGTGAGCCAAATAAATAAAATGAATTACATATCTGGACATTATCATTTGCATTATTATTTTATTTGTGAATTAGAAGCTTTTAGCGTCACATCACAAGCACAGAATTATTAATTACGTTAGTGCATTTTTATTAACTTGACGCAGACAAAGTCGCGGGTAACAGCTATTAGTATATATTTTTGTGATTTAGTTTTAAACTTGTTCCGCCTTATTCCAAAACGCGATCTAAATGAAGTGTAGCTTCCGGTTTATTACTAGGTTTAAGACCATGACTAAATAAAACATCATCATCTTCCTGCTCTTGTCTCGTGTTATTTGGGGTCGGCGCAAAACGTTATCTTCTTCCATTCTGGCCTGTCACTCGTCATACTATCACTAACTTCCTTTTCTTTCATATCACTCTTCACACAATCCATCCATCTTTTCTTTGGTCTCCCTCTCCCTCCATCCACATCTTCTTCTTCTTTTCGATTCGATGGTAAATTCGTCAAACTGTTTGGGCCCAATAGATGGCTACATTAATAGCAGCATCGGTAGCACTCATCAAATCCTCCAGAGTGCTGGTGTATGGGCACTTGGGGCATTCTAGTATGTGGCTCATGTTTTGAACAGGAGCACCGCAGTCACATTGAATATCCGACGGGTCTATAAAACCCCATTTTGCCAAGTTGTGTTTGCAGCGGCCTACCTGGGTTCGCAACCGATTTAGTGCTTTCCATATAGGCCACTGCAAATCGCGCCCAGGCGGGAGATGTTCTTGGGGTTTCAAGAAGTCAGATGGTGGTAGGTGATGCTCTTCCCAAATGCTCATCCACATGTAAACTCATAACTCTTAAAACATAATTAAAATTAAAGCTTATCACTAGTTTCTGAACTATGTAAGTATGGTAGTAAAGTTAGACCATCGAAACCCTTAGTTAAACTATGGTACCAACTTCGATACTAATAGGTATATTTAAGGTTAGCTTTGATTATTATTATTGTGTGTTATTCCTTATGAGAATCGTTAAAAATGGATATAAATATGACTGATTTGATCGATATGGAAGATTTGAATATTTTTGGAAACGTCTCGGTGATTTTACAGACGTTGTTATTATGGGAATTTGTTTGAATTGAGTAACGAAGATTTTGCATATATAAGTATAGGTTCAAAAAACATTTTGAAGAAAAATAGGGGTTCTTTTACAAAACACTTTTAATCAATCAATTTTAATTAAATGTTTTATGCTCTTTATGAGGAATTTCATCACCATCACTATCGTAGTCAATAACATTTTTCATTTGTTGTTCCACTTTTTACTGTAGCTCACAACTATGTTCACAACAACAACACAACAGACACGACTTATGTATAAACAAACCAACATGTAACACTTAACAGTCATAGTAATAAGAGTAACTAATAAATTAATAAATTAAAAATCTAAATGAGCCTCTACTATAATAAAAAAAAAAAAAAAAAACAAAAAATGCTTTACTACTAAAGCATTTTTAAAAGTTTATGTGATTTTGTGTTTGTACAAACTAAAAGTAAGTTCTTTTTATCTTGCCTTTCAAGATTTACTTAAAAAGTAAAGTCTGGGAAATCAATTGATTTAGCTCTTTAACTGGGCTTTACTGAAAAACTATTTTTACTCGTGACCGACAGTGTTTTAGTCCTAAAACATCCTGTAAAAAGACCTGAAGCCTAATTCACGTAATCAAAACCGTAACGATATCGTAGCGATTTAGTCGTTTAGACCAATACCGTATTCACATCCATCAATCGAGTTTGAACGACAACGATTCTAAAGTCGTTCGATCGAAATGTCGCTGACGCGTATTCAGCTAAGACAATCGTCATTTAATCGTTGATTCGAAGCGACCCGAAGGTATTCTCGTAAAGAAACGCTGTTTGATCGGATCGGATGCCAACGACTAAACGTCAAATATTGCGGTTCAAATGTCGTTGAACAAAAGTTAGTTTTAACTAGACGGCGTCTAGCGTAAATCTCATTTATGAGAACAATACAACATAAAGTTATTATAATTATACTGAAAAATGAGACACCACTTTTTTTAGGTCGGAAATCATCCAATAATTTTTCTCCCACTCTAGGGCGGAGCTAGGGCGTGTCAGACTTTTACTGACTAAAACCCACTCCTATGTTCTTTCTTTGCCTTGCGTTCCAGGGCCCCGGGGTTTACGCAATTTTTAGCCACGACACTACACGCCGTCGACGACTCGGACAGTTACGGACGGATGGCGAGCTACCCATTGTTCGTTGTCTGCAAGCCCACGCCTACGGTGGCTGGAAATCGGGGTCGGGATTCCAGCCGCTGGGACGTAAGGAAGTCCGTTTTTTTACGCGTGCGGCCGTCTCTTTCGCTAGCTTTACTTCGCAGAAGGAGGCGACTGCCTGCCATTCCTCCTCGCTCCGAATCATGGCTGTACTAAGGCCCGGCGCGAGGCTCCACCGAGTCCAAGGAGGAACAGATTGAGGTGTTCAAAATGGGATGCTTTTGACTTTGAGATTTGAGAAATTTTATTAAGATATTTCGCCTCACTAAAGTCCTTGTCCAAGATATCATCAGCTAACCCATTTCAAAACTTAGTAAGGACTTAAAACCTTTGATAGGAGAGCGCATAAACGTAAAATAGTCAGCCTATGCCTATGAAAAGAATTTAGGTAAGAAAAATGCCGCTTCTAGAGAGAGGAAGCCCGAGTCCCAGCAGGGGGAACATTAATAGCAAAAAATACTAAATAATGAGTACTACCAACATTTTAATATAATTAGTTTATATTACATATTTTAAACCCCTTACTGTGATAATTGTCACGAGATAGTTTGGTTCATATTGCAATTAGCTTCAAAACACAAAGAACACTTGACTTGTAAGAGCACTTGTTAGGTTTTGTTATGGTTTATGCACAGCATATCTCATTAACTAAATTCTAGTAACTGTATAGGGTGTGTAAATAAAATAATGATCAATTCAATAAATCAGTTTATTAATTAAAATCCAAATAAATGTTGGGCTTATGTCGGCTGCTAAATCTATTCGGATGCAGACAGTTTCTTATCATTTACCAAATCAATAGACGAGTCATTGACGACAAAACTTCCACAGATTTATTATATGTATAGATTTCTTCTTTTTTATTTTGTTTAAGGAAGGACAGTACAATCAATTGTTGTAGGGGTTCATCAAATCTGAAAAAATAAATTGAGTTCTAGTGATTATTATATTATTATAGCTAGCCCGTATTGTCCCACTGCTGGGCTAAGGCACTCCCTCCTTTATTTCCAACGATCACAGTTCATCGTTTTCTCATTCCAATTCTGAAGAAGCTGACCTGCCACCCGGCGTCGCTGTGTCCAGGCACCAATCCTACGTTTTACGAGCCCACAGCTCGTTAGACATGCAGCAGACATGTCCTGCACAGTCCCATTTAAGTTGGGCAGCCTTTTGAGCCACATCAATGATTTGCGTTTTGGAGCGCAGTGTTGCGTTTCGAACATGGTCTGTTAATTTAACACATAGTATGCTGCGCTTCATAGCACGCTGGCAATCCTTTAATTTGGACTTTTGGATATTAGTCAAAGACCAAGTCTATGCACCATAGGTCAAAATGGGAAGAATAAACATGTCCATCAGTTTTCGCTTCAGTGACAAAGGCAAAGTGCACTTAGTTCTTGTGATTATGAGTCCCTACATTGTCTAGACCTATAACTATAACAGCTTAGGCTTTCAAATTTAAATGTGGGCAGTTCTGCACGGTGCTTTTATTTACACTTCTTACTCGGTGCACAATGCAAAGGGAGAACCATTAGTAAGCACAATCAAGGAGTGAATGGTACGATTTTATGCTAAGTTTAAACCACTGGTGTTTTTGTATTTGGTAGGGACTTATTAAGTTAGCAAGATTATATAATAAAATGATTTTTGTAAAAAGTGTCCCCTAGATTTTGGAATGACAATCTGATGATTGACATTTCACATTATTTTAACAAATAATGCAGAGACTATAGATATCCGTGGCAGAGACAAATATTTAAATATATATAGACTTTACATTTTAAACCATAATTTAGCAAATTTCTAGGTGAAATTTATATTTTAAGTAACGATTTTCATTAAATGGTTATAAACATCGTTTTTAATTCTATTTTTTATTCGTTATGCCGTAAATAGAATTTTTTAAAAGTAAAATCTGTATTTCATTATCCTGGTAGAATACATAATTATATAACTGGCAGTATATTACAAAGTACTCTGTGGTAACCGGCAATAAGTCGTTGATAGATCGTTTAGTTTCGAGTCAGTTGAATTGTCGTTCTATCCAATCCCGATTAAGGAACACGTGAATACCGATTTTGGATAGGACTACAATCGAACGACTATAAAACTTCAACGATATTTGACTTGTTTGATTTTACGTGAATCAGGCTACTGAAGGACGCATATTTCGGCTGAATATTTCACAGCGTATATAACATAGTATCCAAAAAGTAAAACAGCACATCTGACAAATTAAAAAAATACAAAATTTCAAATGATGAACATTTTGATCGATAAAAAAATTTTTGATTGATTCTTTTTATTAAACAGAAACGTATTTTATAACCCTAATTCGAGTCGCATTTGCAAGGTCACGTACATCTACGTACTTTTCCTCTGCATCAATCCAGCCCACTTATCATTTTGAACCAGTTTCCTGCGTCTGAGATAATCACAAAGCATTTTTATATTTTCGCCCCAGTGTTGATGTAAGGCTTGGGTTTGATGGTAGATTCCATGGTGTGGACCAACACTAGGAATCTCTCTCTATCTCTCTCCTGTATTGTGGATTCATTTACAAACATTAAGCTCACTTATACAAGACACTGAACAACTATCTGTAGGCCATAAAAATATTGGTTCTATGCAGGAATCGTTCCAGCAACAAGCAACGCAGCAACCACTACGCTAACCGTATTACGTCATTGTCAAATGGAATTTTCATTAGTTAATTATTACTAAATATGCCTTATTTTTCTGGTCTCAAATATGTTATTTGTATAAAAAGAGAGAGTGACTGACTGACATATCAACGCACAGCAGAAAATGAAATTTTGCACAAGGTTTCCTTTTATTGATGTAAGCGACAGAATTTTCCTAAATTCACCTCCTAAAGAGATGAAACGGGGTTCCAAATTTCGTGTTGAGAAACCTATTTTCACACAGGCGAAGCCGTTGGCAGAAACTAGTTAGTAAATAAATTGTAAATTTTAACCAAAAGAGCAGATGTGACCTTTTTTCTTTGACCGGCAGTGTACGTTTCTTTGTCCACCATTCATTAGGGGTCCGTTCCTTTTTTAGAAAACTTTTATTTATTGAGTTAGTAAAGATGTTTCGTTGTTGGGGTAGCAAAAGGGAGGGAAGTGAGGATTGGAAATCGATTTTCGAATTGAAAAGTATCAAATGTTCGGGGTTTTGAAACTGAATTCATTAGGTTTTCAAAGCTTTTCAAAAGAGATAACATACAGAGAGAGAGAGAGTCACATGCATTACCTAATTATATAGAAGGTAGTATATTATTAAGCGTTTCGCTTCGTCTTAACCGCGTACATCGAAGGATGGACTGGAACAATTTGCCTGCTGCGGTCTTCCCGTTCTATTATAATTTGGGTATCTTCAAGGTTAGAGTGAATAGGCTCTTAATAAACTAGTACGCCTCACCACCAACGACTGCATCTCTGCTCACCATCAGGTGGTATCTCAATCAAGCACTGGTTTATATCAATTTAATAAAAACTTTACATAATATAATCCTTCTGTACGTGTTATTGTCACGTAAATCTTTTAAAACGCCTTGACCGATTTGGATAAAAATTTTTGGCTTTATTGGGTTCTCTGGATGGTTTGAAAATACAATTGAACCCGGTAGGTGGCGCTACAATCGGGTTCGCAATTTTTTAATTTATATTATTAATTATTTTATTATAAAGCTACCTTACAGGCGGGACAACGTTTATCGGGACCGCTAATTTTATGAAAATTGACTCAGGTATGTTAGTCAGTAACATAACATCACGACTGCACTACCTGTCTGGTTGGGCAGAGGTGTAATAGAATAGAATAGCATGTCAATGGTATAAAATATTTTCTTAATCAAATTTATTGTCTGGCTGTATTTGGCCACGGCAATGCCATCCGCTGACGCTGTCTTTAGATCTTTATGTGCACCACTTATTAGTCATGGGACGCAAGATGACAGGTAGGACATGGTCTGCGGAGAGACGCTGCCCACACATAACGCTGAAGATCGGTACCATCTGAGAACCCCCATCTGCGGAGATAGTTTTTCCTACGGCCAACTTGAGTGTGGAGTCTGTTTAAAATCAGTCATGACAACGCGTGCCTAGGCGAGAGGCTATCTGACAGTACGATGAAATTCATCTAGAGGTTTAAGCATCTATAGCATAAATAATATAAAAACCCTTTTACCAAAGAGGCGTTTAATTAGTAACACTATTAAAATCAAAATTCTTGTTGTTTTATTTTTTGGCTAATAATTATAAAAAAAACCAGCCAAGTTCGAGTTGGATTCCGTACTATCAGTAGCAAAAAGCAGTAAAAAATCACTTTTATGGTATGGGAGCCCCACTTAAATACCTATTTATTTTTACTTTTTTTAGTATTTGTTGTTATAGCGGCAACAGAAATACATAAACTGTGACATAATTTCAACAGTCTAGCTGTCACGGTTCATGAGATACAGCCTGGTAACAGACAGATGGACACCGAAGTGATAGCAATAAGGTCCCGCTTTTACCCTTTGGTACAATTTCTCTTCGTAATACTCAAATTTTTCGAACAGTAAAAAAAAACCAGCTGCAGAACCCTCACGACCTTGCCAAACTTCTCAGCGATTACTAATGGAAAGCGATTTTTGTACCTTTTGTCCTGTTTTCAAGGCACCCCTGTAAATTGGGGCAGACTGCCATCCATCATAATTGTACCGTAATGACTGTCGTTCGGCCCTTTGTTTCACTCATTTTGCATTAATTACGATTGTTTTTCCTTAATTTTGTCGTTTAACCTTTCATTCTGACGTGTTTCTTGGGGGTGTGTGGCATAATGTATGTATTTAGTTTATTCATTTGTGTATATATTGTATAATTGTATTGTGTCTGCGATTTATTAGCATTTTTTTTCTGCTCTTTTATTGCATCAATTTTTTTATTGATATAAACTATTCATATTGCGATGCCATCTAATGATGGTAAGTAGTGACTGAATTGCACTAATTTATTAAGAGCCTATTCAGTGTAAACTTGTAAGCACCTAAATCATAATCGGACAGGAAGACTGCTGCAGGTAAATTTATCCAATTCTTCAAAGGACGCGGTATTAATGACGAGGCGA
This sequence comes from Mythimna pallens, assembly GCA_961205895.1. Lineage (NCBI taxonomy): Eukaryota > Metazoa > Arthropoda > Insecta > Lepidoptera > Noctuidae > Mythimna > Mythimna pallens. The sequence goes on along the minus strand of OY540849.1, from coordinate 8,615,102 downwards.
AACGCTTACTCCGCACCGTTCCTATCTAAACTTGACTTGATAGGTCTGTTGGTCTAGAAGTTAGTTGCCCTAACTGCTATGCCGAAGGTCGTGGGTTCGATTCCCACCTAGGACAAGTGTTTGTGTAATGAGCACGATCATTTGTTCTGTGTCTGGGTGTAATTTATCTATAATATGTATGTATGGAAATATAGAGAGCAGTGGTGGCCGAGTGGTAACAGCCCCGACCTACGAGTTGTAGGTCGCGGGTTCAAACCCAGTCAGGCGCATTACTTTGTGTAATTTATTTCATCACCACTGCTCTCAAAACGGTGAAGGAAAACATCGTGAGGAAACCGGCATGTCCTAGAACCAAAAATTCGAAGACATGTGGCATCCACCAACCCGCACTGGGCCCGCGTGGTGGATTACGGCCCATCCCCTCTCCCAGAGAGGAGGCCTGAGTCCCAACAGTGGGAACATTATAAGGCCGACTATGCTATGCTATGGAAATATATAAGTATGTTTATCAGTTGTCTGGTACTCATAACACAGGCTCTGCTTAGCTTGGGACTAGACGGCGTCGTGTGATAGTTGTGAAAAAAAAAATCGGACAGGAAGACTACTGCAGGTAAATTGTTCCAGTCCTTCGAAGTACGCGGTATTAACGACGAGGCGAAACGCTTACTCCGGACCGGTCCTACCTACACCTACTATTTTTCTCTGCATCATCCAATGATTAACTGGACCGACTGGTAAAAAATGCCTAAGGCATATTCAGTCCGCCTCTATACCTTTATGTGCATAAAATTAATCACATGTCATCTTCAAGACATTAAAACTCCCCTTCTTCTATATATTCTTCCTTCAAGATATAAAAAATCACACGGCCATCTTGTTTCCATAGTCACCTCTAAGTAAAGGAACTTATTTTAACATGCAAATACGCGCTGGCATTCAAACAAGTATACCAGACTGATGGAGTAGAAATTGAATTTCTTTGGATAAGAACTCAGGCGATGTGCCGCGTAGAGAGAAACTATTTGAAGTTATGACGTAATAGTCTGCGTGTTTTTGAATTGATGTTAGATCATTATATCTATTATTTTATTGTATTTTAATATATTTGAATTCATGTAATTTTAATTGTATTTATTTTTAATGTTTTCAATTTATTTTAAATTGTAATGAGATTACATTATTTGTTATAGATTTGTTCGATTTTATTTAAGTTTTTTTGTGTTAAAAGTAAGATTATAGTTTTTAAAACAGCAAAATTATTGTAGTGAGCGCTATGTATGCCTTAATTGTCATGTGATTTGATTGATTTTTTTTTGTTTTATTGTTTTGAGATTGTTTTAATCTCAAAACAAAAATCAATCAATAAAACATTGATGTCAAATGTATGTGACGTGGCTGTACTTCATTTAAATAAATAGATTTAAAAAATCTATCTTTATCATCATTTCGGCCAAAATTCCTCTACTGCTAGACATAGGCTTTCTAAATATTTTTAAGCGAATTGTTTAATCCAACACATCAGCGAGACATTTGAGTGAGTATGACAAACTCTCAACTGCCGTGCTCAGTCATTTTAAAGGGGTAGACAGATATTTGTAATTATTACTTCCTAATAATATTGTTATGTACCAAGAAAAACAAATTTAAAAAAAAAAATGATTGTACTTCCTTTGAAATTTTCAAAGTTCAAAGGAAAATGATAATTTTATTATTAACTACATAAAAAAATACATCTTCTTTTCACTGATATCTTTACTATTTCTAAGAGCCATATATATGTAACAGTTGGTTCTTTCGGTACGCGTGAGGGTACGGACATCCTTACGCCACAGTGGCCAAGACCCCAACTCCGATTACCAGCCACCGTAGGCTTGCGGATGACGAGCAGTGAGTAGCTCGCTGTTCGGCCGTCTAGTAACCATCCGGACGAAGCCTGAGGTTACCTTTGGTCCTGGGACGCAAACAGCACCAGATGGAATATAGGTGTGGTTTTAGTCAGTAAAAATCTGGCATGCTCTCCCGCTCCGCCCTAGGACAGGAGAACGCATTAGATGACTTCCAAATTTAAAAAAAAATAATTTGAAAAAAATAAAAACAAAATTGGAAAAAGTATGCATACAGTCTATATATGATCACTGATAAATTCAGCTGTTTTTATGGACACCTGTCCCATAAATTATATCGATAACCAGCAGCGGCAGCACAATATTCCATTTGATCCATTTCAGCAATTCATATGAAACTCACACCTCAAAACAATGTACCTACCATCTAAATACGGTTTCAGTTACACTACTGGCCAGTAAAAAATGGCCGCAAATAGTCATAATAATTCCTTTTTTTTTCTTTTATTGACATAAATTTACGTTTTACAAAAATAGTGAGGCCCTGACTCCTGCGCTAGGCATAGTGCCTGTGTTACAGGAGCCAGTGTCTTCTACCAATTACATGCGTTGTTTTATGCAATAAAATACAAGAGAGAAAAAATACAAAATGAAGTAAAAAAATGAAAAAGATAATAGTATGTATTCGTGATGTTGATGTAGATGTTGGTGTGTAGTGTATTGCATACGTGGAATATGGTTTATGTTTGTTTTGAAGCTATTTAAGCAGGAGTTCGGTTCGTGTGTAATCAAGGGTTTTACCTCCTGTAAAACAGAGTTAGATCATATGCCTGTAATAAACGATAAATAAATAATAAATAAATAGGCTATTTTTTCATTCTGCAAATACAAATAGTTACTTTGGAAAAGGGTACGGGAGTGAAGTCCCGGGAAAAATTATGAATATAAATAAATGTGGTTACAGATTTGTTCGATTTACAGTTATTGACAAGTAATTCAGTTATTTTATGTACTTATTAATTACCACAAAAAAATAATTAAAACACCCCTATTCAAATTAGTACAAAAAAAAAATTGGGCTCTATCTGTACCCGTTACTGATCGTATTTATGTCAAAAGTAAAAAAAAAACGAAATCCCAAAATTGTTTACGAAAATTTGTTATAATTGGTAAATTCATAATTGAATCAATTCATAACAATTGCTACTAGAAAATAATACGCGCAGTGTTTTTCCATTGTTTTTCATTGATAATCAAATAGCCTGTAAAATATTTCCATAAATTGAGTGACATTATTGGATATTAAAAAACGCTAATAACGTTACTGTTTATGAATATTATTTATTGAGACTTTACTTAAATAATAACAAGACCTTTTCTAATAAGTCCTTTAAGTATTTGTACTAATAAAAAACTAGTGGTATTTATGTAAAATACCTACAGTAACAGCACGAGCTACACCCCCAGTCATTTACGGCGCGGAGTGTTTTACGCACGCCTCAAAGAGATGACAGTAAAACCGTAGGGTCTCAACAAGGCTGATGCCCGCTAGGAACACGGGGAATTTGTGAAAAGGAAACCTGTAGGGCTATAACGCACATCATGGCCGGTCTGGCTGCTAGAATGCAGCCCGTAAAGCACAGCACGACGCCAACCTAGGAGCGATACGTGAGGATATGAAGAGATCAAATGGAACGACGTTGGTGCTGCGGAAGGCCCAAAGAATTAGTATTTCTTTTTTAAATCTTCATGCAACAAAAGGTAGAAAGGCGGAATTGATGCCTTAGGCATTCTCTACCAGTCAACCTTGGGTAGTGGAGAGACAATATGGCAGGTGCATAAAAAAAAGAAAATATTATAATTTTATTTTATTGTTTTTTTTTTTTTTAATTATTTTTATCATTTTAGTATTGCTAGATTACTCAAACCCCAAACGTACAGCGGCCGGTCCGCGCGTGATTTTGCGCCATTCCAGTTAAACACCAAGCGAACCGGCGAGCCGGCGTTCAGTTAGATTATAAAATAATAATCAGTGAGTGGTATTTCGCTTTTATATTATACAGACTTATCCAAGAACGTAAATAAGAAGTTCTTCATAAAGTAGTCTGTAAAAATCTAAAAATAAGCAGACCTTTCAGGTATTCCATACATATTACCTATACATATCCACAGGTTAACATGGCATTGCAATCAATCTTCTGGGCATGTTTCCAGCGCACCCAGATGACAGCGATGTGGAGGAGTATTTAATTATGCAGTTAGGTTATAAAATTTTGGATTTATGAGGGCGTTTTTTTTAAAGTCAGAAATCATCCAATGACTTTTCGCGCTCTAGGGCTGAGTGAAAGGGCGTGTCAGACTTTAACTGTCTAAAACGGAGTTCGTTTTATGTTCCTTCTTTGCCTTCATTCCAGGACCCCAGTAGGCTTTGACGCTGCTGGGCCCTTTTTTTTAATTGGGTGGGAAAATCATCTTATGACAAATTTCGCTCTTGGGCAGAGCGGGAGATAGTATCAGACTTTTACTGACTAAAAACCCACTCCTGGTCCTTCGTTGCCTTCGTCCCAGGGCCTCGGGGGTAGTGTGAAAACGAAATTTCACACTACCCATGGCTCCAGAAGGCTTCGACCCTGCTGGGCTCCTACGATTTGCTGACATCTCCTTGAGGCGCGCGTGGAACAGTATGCGCCGTCGACGACTTGGGCTCGGTCCGGACAGTTACCGGACGGTCGGACGGCGAGCCACCCATTGCTCGCCATCCACGAGCCCGCGCCTACGGTGGCCGGAAATCGGGATCGGAATCCCAGCAGCGGTTGGGGCGTGAGGACCGTTGCCTCACGCGATCGGCCGCCTCCTTTGCTAGCATTACTGCTTCGCAGAAGGAGGCGACCGCCTGCCACTCCTCCTCGCTCCGGACCATGGCCTGTACCAAGGCCCGGCGACAGAGATCGCCGCCGCCGATCGCCCCCACGAGGAGATGGCGTTGCTCTGCCCAAGCGGGGCACACCTCCACTGTGTGCTCCACCATGTCCTTCGGGCGGTCCACACAGTGGTGACACCCGGGCGTCGCTTCCGCACGAATCCGGTGCAGGAACTTCCCGAACTTACCGTGTTCGGTGAGAACCTGCGTCATGTGGAAGGTGAGGACGCTTTGAGGTCTTTCCAACCACTCCTCAAAGAGGGAACTTGCCGTCAAAGAGGGGACTTACCGTCAAAGAGGGGACTTATCGTCAAAGAGGGTACTTACCGCTGCTGGGCCCCTACGGTTTTGTTAACATCACCTTGAGGCGGGCCTGGAACACTACGCGCCGTCGACAAAGATAATTGTTATTGAATTTTGACGCTTGAAAAATCAACTCAAAATAAATTTATTTTATTTTGTATTTTACCAAGACTACAGGCGATACAATTTTCCGTGTGAGCTCTATCTTTTCTTCTAAGGGCGGAATTCACCAATAAAACTAGTAAAAACACAACAAAAGAAAAATACAGACAAGTGACACTAGTGACAGCGGTTAAACGCGATTATGCGAGCCAAACGTTAAAACGCGATTAGTTTTATTGGTGAATTCTGCCCTGAATCGACACTCCAAAACAATGTATCTCTAAAACCCAATACCGTCTCATTTACACTGCTGGCCAATAAAAAGCGGCCACAATTAGCCGCACGTACAGACAGACAGTTAATTCAACCGAGTCACAGGTAACGTACGGTTATTGTGCCAATAACAATAAAAACGAACTAAGTATTTATTGTACTCAAATATATTTTATGTTCTACGGGACTTGCGAACAAAGGTATGTATTATTTTCGTTGAGATTTTCTCTTTTTTTTTTCAATATCTGGTGGTAAGTTGAAATAAAATTCTTTTTTTTTGTTGCTGGGTCTTAAAGTGCGGACTTCACGACGGCGAGCATCGGGTAGTTCGTCGTCCACTCGTCTTATAAGTCAACGTCGTCGACAGCGTGTAGTGTTCCACGCGTGCCTCAAAGAGATGGCAGCAAAACCGTTATAGGGCCCAGCAAGGCCATGTCTGCAATGAAAACTTCCGAAAAGGATACTCGTTGTCCTTGAATGCAAAGGGCAACTGAAGGAAAATAGGTGTGGTTATAGTCAATAAAGGTAGAGTAGGAGGAGACTTTTGTCTGACTCGTCCTCTTGCTCCACCTTAGAGCGCGAGAATACATTTGAAGGGGCATGATTGATTAAAAAACACACAGACTTTCACATTTATAAAATTAGTAGAAGGCATGCTGGTTGGACTAAAATAAAATAATTTTTTAGGCCCACAGGTCTCGTAACACTTTTACCTAATGTAGGTCTAAAATTATGCCGACGTTGCATTACATTACTGTCTTTGTTCTTAGTCCCTCGTGTCTAAAAAATATGGCAATACATATTTTTTTTTACATTACGAGGCATACAGCATAGGTACAACGTTTTAAACGCGTATTAAAATGCACCCCGGCTCCTTCAATGCAGCTCACTTAAAATTATGTTAGTAATATAATTAAACTAAAATAAAATTAATTTAAAAACCCATACATATAACCATCTCGCTTCCAGCTGCACCAGACGAGCAGCTGTGCGTACGAATCCAGTTCTCCAGGAAGGAGGCAATCCGGCTTATTACCCTTAAAATGCTATTGAAGTTCCCCAGAATCCTACGCCTCAAGGATGCTGTTCTCTTTCGCATAATAGCTTAAAAGGTATCTCTGCTTCATGCATGTATATCTGATTCAGCAAACATTCCCGATTTTTACTGAACCACGGGAGCCCCAACAGTACCCTAAAAGCATTATATTATACTGTATGCTAAGAACGTTGGAGGCCCTCAGCGTATGCCTAACCCTTAGGCTGCACGTATAAAAAGACTGGCACTCTCACTCTGTTCAAGGCATTTGCCTTGAACAGAGTGAGTTTCATTTGTCTAGTATATTCCATCATATTACATCAGAACAACTACGCTCGAGCGAGCTCCCTCTCAATGCCTTTGCAGTTCATAGCCGGGGTAATTCTATTGAATAATCCTGCAGCCCAGGTTACGTGAACACACCCATATACAAGCAAGCACTGGTGGTCCTTGTCACCAAGATACAAGAAGGTCAAAGAGGCTATGTCACTTCTCAACAAACAAACCTTCGCCTCATGCGACTAGGCAGAGGCTACCTGCGCCTGGTGGCGGTGACCATCACTGGTCATTGCACACTGAATAAGCAGCTTCACACAATAGACATCACAGACCGTCCCCTGTGCAGAGCATGCTTGGAGCATGTGAATCTTGACTGCAAGATTGTCACTGATACACGCTTATGAACTTTATAGAATACCTGAATTCGAAAGAGGTGGGCTGGTTGAAATTAGCTCACCATTGGTTTTGGCCGCCGTGGCTCAATGTTTCTCATAGGACTTAGTGCTCAATGGTCCGCATAAGACTAAATGCAAAAACTACACTCCGATAGATCTTACAGGCCATAGGTTGGTTAGATACTTAGTCAATGAGCCAGCAAATCTGTGACTGACATTGCCACATTTCAAAAAACAGCAAGCAAGAGTGTTAACAGAGATAAAACAGATTAACTGCCATAATATTATTGCTGACAACCCAGCAACTCTTAACAACCCCGGCCCATAAACAAAAGCACTTAACTTACAATCTGCCATAAGAAATAAAACCCTATCCATTCAAACTGGACAACTCAGCGAAATCTATGGGACTTCACAATTTTATGGTACACAGGGTGAATTCGTTAAATGCGAAAACCAACTCACGTAGTATTTTGACATACGGCCATTTGCACGACTGTATAAGCAGACATTCAGACAAGCATGTTTACATTGCCACATAAAAACGAGGGTAGGCGAAACATAAATTGAATGAATTGTTGCCAGAAAAATAATGTTGGATTTTTTTTTTCGTCTGGTAACATTTTGTTTTTATATGAGAGGTCTGCGTTTTTGGTGAATTATAACTCATCTGTCTGTGGCCACTGGTGGACGTATAAATAAATGGGATAACATTTATGAACATCACCTCGATTTTCAAATAGATACGTAAGTACGGTATATTTTTCGCTTGCCATTTAGGTGAGATAGTAATGAAACACGCACTTATCTTTGATAACAAAAAAAAAAACTGGTCAAGTACGATTCAGACTCGCGCACCGAGGATTACGTACAAACTTGCCTATTTACAGTTAGGTGTCAAAAGTGCAGTTTCACCTTACAAACGCTAAAATGTCTAAAATTTATTTGTAGAAGAGGGTCAATGGTACATTACTGATTTAGTAGCATAATATCTAAAGTTTTGAATAAATTAGTTGTGGACTATTGAACTTCTGCAATAAAGAAATTGTAGACACTTTAGCATTGGTAGAGTGCCACTGCATTTTTGATCCTTGGCTGTACATAGTTCCAACTCTAGTCTCGAAGATTTTTCCTAATCACAAAAACGTAATTATTTTGTGATCTAACTACAAATAATTAGTTTTCAGTTTTTTTTCTTTATCTCCTTGTGCTATGAGCCCTTGTTTCTAGGCTTGATTCTAGGTCATCGGGAAGTACAGTAATAAAAACTCAATTTTTAAAGAAATCATCATTCAAAAAAAATGTGTGCTTGTATACACAGTGGAGCATACCGTGAAGTTGTGACCCGCTTGGACCATCGTCATGTCCTCGTGGAGGCGATTGGCGGCGGCGACTTATCGTACCGGGCCCTGGTTCAGACCACGGTCTGGAGCGAGAGGGAAAGGGATTCGGTCGCCCTCTTTTGCAAAACAGTAATGCAGGAAACGGCCACACGCGTTAAGGAAGGAACATCTTCACGCCCCAGTCACCGCCAAACCGACTACCAGCCACGGTAGGTGCAGGCTTGCGGACGACGAGTAATGGGTAACTCGTCGTCCAGTTATCCAGTAGCTGTCCGGACCGAATTCGAGTCGTCGACGGCGCGTAATGCACGCACACCTAAAAGAGATGTCAAGAAGCCGTAGAGCTGGGCCGATGCCCGCTACGGCCAAGGGTAATTTCTGAAAAGGAAACCCACGGTTTTAGAACTCATGGAGCAACCGAAGGACACAGGCGTGGTTTTAATTAGTAAAAGTCTGAAAAGCCCTCTCGTGCCACCCTAAAGCGAGGGAACTCATTAGATGATTTAACACCTCATAAAAATAAAGGACAACACTCATTTCGAAACCCATTCAAACTATACACCTTTATCAAGCAACAGCCTAACAAAGCAACCGAATTTCATATCTCCTACCATAAATTCTCGCGCAAAAATCAAGTGAAAAACAAAAGAGGAACTCGGGAAAGTCGGACCGTTTAAAACCACACGCGGCTACCACACCTGAAAATTCAATAGACAACTCACTCTATCGTATTGAAAACTAAAACAATGCTCTCTATGCTTCTGGACGTATCAAAATGGACCAAAGACAAGCCAAACTAAACCGGGCACGAAAACGAGCACGAAACGGCACAGGAAATTAAAAACTTTGTGCGGTAGACATTGGATCGTTCGTTGGAGTCCATTGTATGTGTTCCCAGGAAAGTGCGGTTGAGGACTTTGTATGAAATTACGGGGAAATCTGTACCTATGTACTGGCGGTGAGTGAATATGATATGTTGGAAATTTCAAACTTTGGAAAACCTGCAATCCAATCCAATGCGAATGAGTGCGTCATACGCTTTTTAAAGAATTATCGAAACGCTTAGTTGACACTTCGCGTGACCCTAGGGCTGGCTTTTACCTCGGTCAGAGATTAAGCATTGCCATACAACGTGGCAATGCCGCCAGCCTTTTGGGTACACTTCCAGTCGACAGCGATGCGGAGGAATTTTATGACGCTATATTTTGGCTAGTAGTTTTTACCTTTAGTGTAATTTAATTAGTGTAGTTTAATTAGTTAAGTGTTTTTATTGAATTAAACATACAGTCTCTATAATAAAAATAAAATAATAATAATTTAATGCAAATTACTGGAAAAAACAGATGTAATTTCATAGGCCAAGAATAATAATAAAAAAAAACCTGTATTGGCGTGCTTACACAGCTAACAGCTTAACAACAATAATTTAAAATATTAATGTATAACAGTTTCACTAGCTAAGTCTAATATGGTTCTTAGCTTAAACAAAACTGATTCACGCTGTTCCCCGTACTAGTGTAAAATGCATTACGGTGGAAAATTGAATTGTGATTATTATTTTTTTTCAGTTGGAAAATCTTAAAATTAAAAAAAAAAGTGGGTGTTATCCTTTGATCCGCAAAGAGGATGCATATATATAGAATAAAATTGATGCCTGGTGCTAAAGTTATTGGCTACGACAAATCGACCAATCGAGCGTCACAATGATGATCAGCTTACAGCTACACTGCTAGGCACAGACTGCTCCAATCGTAGGTGAATTATTTGGATTCTCGGTAACTCTTATCCAATTGCTACCAACCAACCTGCGAAGATCGCCAGACCACCTTCTCTGAGAAAGACCTTTCTTAATAGTCATTCAATAGGGTAATACGAATTCAGAGGGTTATATTAATGCTTTTAATGATAATACTTTCGTGAATAAAATCGTCAAACCTTAGTGGCAGTGGGCAGGGCACATTGTTCGCAGGCAGATGGCCGTTGGAACCGAAAGATTCTAGAGTGGCGACTGCGTACTGGAAGACGCAGCTTTTGAATGCCTCCTACGAGGTGGACCGATGACCTGGTAAAGGATGCGAGAATACGATGGATGCAAGACGCACAGGACCGATTCTTGTGACGACACTTGGGAGGCTTATGTCCAACAGTGGACGTTTTTTGGCTGAAATGAGGATGATGAAAGAAACCTGACCAAAAAAAAAATTAATGGAAATTTGAGTTTCGCTGTCCCTTTTACCTTGGGATTAAATTTTTCAACAGACACACTTTACGAAAACGCCAAAATATGAGAACAAAGAAGATTAATCTTCATAAACTCAGGAAAGCTTCATCAATATCCCTTACCATTAATAACATATTGATATAGATGTACAGTCACAGCTAAAATAAGTTCATCACCTTAAAGTGTTGTTTACTTTGTTCAAAATAATAATAATATTTTTTTTTAAACACGACCACATCTCCTCCATATTATCAAACACAAAAAAACAAGGTACTTTGAACCCTACTGCTTATGAACTTCGGTGTTTGGCGGATATTTCAAGCGTTGTCTCTTATAAACGTAAACCACAAAATAGATGAGATATACATAAGTCAATCTCATGTATGGTAAGGGCCCTAGTTTTGCAGTTGGATTGTTATCTAGATTGTACACGAAGTGTAATGAATGCCAAGTTCAACTGATAACGAGAGAAAATGCATTCCACAGATGCATTTTAAAAAATGTATTTTTTTAAATGTAATTGAATAAAATTTACGATAATACAGTGCGTTAAAATTTTACATGACGTCATGCCTTGGTACACGTTTTAATTAGGAGTGACGTCACAAGCGTTCACTATTAAACTTTGATGCGTTTTATCTTTAATTTTTATTGCAACATAGCTTCACCATTTTTGACTGACCGAAATTTGACAATTCAAAAGTTATTGGTCTATTTGAAATAAAGTTTCTGATTTCTGATTAATTTGGTAATGAGAAAAAATACGGCTCCATTTTTTTGGTACCTAATCTTACCAACATACCAAAATTAGAAATAATATTTTTTTATTCAATAAACATTCCTGTAGGTTAGTTTTTATGCAGTAGTCTAGAGTGACATAGCGTCAAAAATATAGTGACTCAATCTAGGAAACCTGTAAAAACTGACGAAGGTGTAAATGCCTCGACTGTACCTAGATATTGCAGCTGTATTTCATGTCCAATGTGTCGTGGGAATGTTCAGAACCATTTCAAGATGTTGCTGAACTATTATCTCTACAGGGTGTAAAGAAAATGGGCAGTTATATTTTAAATACTGCTTCTGCCCATTGACTAGAATACCTTTCCTCAAGAAAGTCATTGTGGATTCAAAATTGAAAATTAGACCTCGCATACTAATTTTGATCAACTGACAATAAAATACGGTAAGCCATTTTTTCCTGAACAATTTTTGATTTCCTTAAAGAATTAGTTTTTTTTTGTCATGGGCAAAAGCTGTATCCAATATATGGGGCATCCATTTTAATTTAAACCTGTATATATCTTCCTACTATATCTATTAAATCTTCATGCCAACTAACTCGGTTCACAGAACTGGAGACCGCAACATGCACCCTAATTGCGGAACGCAATCTGCAACGCAATAGTTTTCATTCTGACAATTCAATTGGATCCGTTAGTTAGGAGATACGTTTCTTGACATTTAGGTAAAACGCAATGACAATGGACCTTATGAGAAGACTAGGAAACACCCCCGAAGGCCAATGCAGAGGATAATGGAGATATAAATAGATTTGCTTACTTTAATGGCCGTAGGTGGGGTACATTGCTCGCAGAAAGGATGGTTGATGGGGTCCAATGGTACTAGGGCTGCAAGAAAAGAGAGAGTTACCTCAGCCTTGTAACGCAAAAGGTAATTGTAAAAACATGGGTAGGTTCTACTCAGTAAAAATCTAACACTAAGCTCCTCTCAAAGCGGGAGATATTATTACGTTACTAGCTGTTGACCGCGACTTCGTCCACGCCAAGTTCGTAAAAATGTACAAACGCGACTAATGTGCTTGAGATACATCCCGAAAGCCTTTAATTAATTTGTTTTACTTTTACAAGGTCATAATGCAAATAACCTCCAGTAAATATGTTATGTAAAATGTATTACTTATATCCAGATATATTTATTTTATTTTATTTATTTGGCTTACCAATAATAAAATACACGTAAATGATATGCATCAAATAAACTTATGAACGTCAATACACAGAAATAGACATGTTGAGGTTTCACTTTAGTTGTGGTTTTAAGGTTCAGCCTACCCCTATAAGGAAAAGGTGTTAGTTTTTGTATGTATCTGGTTAATGTTATGATAAAACAGCGCTGTCATCATCATTATCATTTCAGCCGAGAAACGTCCACTGTTGGACATAGGTCACTGTTGAGACCACTGCTCTCAACAACGCCGCGCGCCGCCGGCGGGAGTGAATGGGAGCGGGTGCAGCGGGGAGTCAGCTGGCCGGCGACGGTCGCCCGGCTCGTCGCGCGCCCCGCACTGCACATCGACCAGCAGTCAGCTGTTGCACGGCTCCAAGCACAGCTGCGCTTACGCATTTTTTCCAATTTCATATTCACGTAACTTTTAACAGACCGTTGTAATTTCTTTTTACTTTTTTATTATACTCGTTATACAGTCCACTCATCTTTTTCATTTGCTTTACCACGACCTATCGTCGCGCACAGCCACAACCAACTATAATGACCAGTCCTGTGTGTCTCGCATCCATCTGATTCCCGCGACCTTAACCAGGTCATTTGTCCACCTTGTTACGTTATTAGATGTTTTCTGCACACACTAAAAAAACAATGAATTTGAAAGGTTCTTGAGTGCCGGCTACGTACTGAAAGACAAAATGTTGGAAAACATCCCACAAAGTGGCTCTAGGACTCAATGAAGATTGCAAGAGTCCATTGAATGTGAGAATCATGGAATTGGCAGGTGTGACGATATACTTGAGGGGAATGTTAAATCCAGACTAGGTTTCAAAAAATTTATGGTTATAGTTTCACCGTGTCTTCATCGCCACATATATCTTGTAGTCTGATGAAAGAATGGGATTGGCGTAATTAAACTGTACAATACTAAATTACCGACACGTGAAGCGTTGAAAACCTGGAGTTCATTCTCAAAGTGTTGAGAAATTAGCTTCACCTAACATCGTATCGAAACACGGCTAGGCCACTTGGCGGTATATCTTTGCCCAATAGGACAAGCTATCGGTCGAAACCTACTTCTAATAAGTGTCATTTGATTGGTCCCATCAGGGATTTATTACAAGTATTCTCCTACAGACGCGGGCGAGTCAGCCTATGATAGTGAAGATGATAATCTATATAAATAAAAGGAGAAACTGACTGACTGACATATTAACGCACAGCCGAAACTACTGGGCCCAGTAACGTGAAATTTTGCACAAGGCTTCCTTTTATGATATAAGCGAGCACTAAGAAGGGATTTTTGGAAATTCAACTTATAAGATAATATATGGAGATTCAAAGTTTGCATGGAGAAACATACTATCACTCGAGTGAAGCCACTGGCAGAAGCTAGTGATGAGATATAATTCTATGAATTTTGAATATTTTATTATTTTAAAAACGTTGCTCACACTAGGAATGATTATTTTATTCTGGATGCATTCACAAACATGTAAACTCACATACACAAGACACCCAGACCCGAAACATGCATCTGAAGGCCATTCAAAGATTTGATCCGTGCAAGAAACGAACCCGCGACACGCAACGCAGCAGCCAATCGCTCAGCCACAGCACCAAACGTGCAAACGGCGACATCTATCCCTATTTTTTATCCTTCTACAAGTCCGTTGATAAGGCCTGTCGTACTGTATGGATCAGAATGTTGGGCTGTGAAAAAGACGGATGAAAAAAGATCGCATGTAGCGGAGATGAGAAAGTTAAGATGGATGTGTGGTGTGACGAGAATGGATAAAGTGAGAAATGAGTATATTAGGGGAAGTTTGAAAGTGGCGCCAGTGACTGAAAAGTTGGGGAATCGTTTGTCTTGGCATGGTCATGTGAATTCAAATTCAAATTCAAAGCATTTATTTCAAATAAACCATTTACAGGCACTTTTGAAATGTCAAGAAGTCAGTCAGTCATAAAAAATGATGCTACTTGCACATTCCAAAGCGTAGATCTCTATGGAGAAGAATGTGCAAGAAAATGCAACATGTTACTAAAAGAGTTATGAGTTTACATATGGATGGATGGAAAGGGAGGCCAAAGAAAAGATGGATGGATTGTCTGAGAAGTGATATGAAAGGAAAGGGAATGGAAGAAAAAAAACGTGTTGCGCCAAGCCCAAATAAAACGGGAAAAGGGCAGGAAGATAATGTGCTTGCCAAGACCACCACGATATAACAATTAAGAATTCATTTAATCTTTTTGCGTCTCTGATAATGTGCAGTCTTCTTCATTACTATTCAGAAACGGTATGAAATTACGTATATAATCATAGGGCTGTACTTACATTATAATTGCAATCGGAAACGCCGTGGCAGCTAAATTATGTAACATAAGTGCTTACAATTCAGGGCTGTAAGATTGTTTGAGAGGTTAACGCGGCTCTAGAACGCAAAGAGCAAATCTAAAAACAGGTTTGTGTTTTAGTTAGTCAAAGTCTGATACTCTCTTTCTTTCTACTTAGGGCGGGAGAAGTTGTATGTAGGGGCCCAGCAGAATACCAGCATCAGGTATATTTGCCTGACTCATGCTGAATCGGACTCCCATTTGATGCAGACTTGAAGCCCACACCGCACTATGCTATTAATTTCTGACTAAATCAATCAATGATCCAAATTCAAGTTTATTTATTTTTCATCATCATCCTTTCAGCCGAGAGACATCCATTATTGGAAGGCCTCTCCCAAGCGTAGCCACAAAAACTAGTCATGTGCATCCCGCATCTATCAAATGCCCGCGACTTCCACTAGGTCACAATCTACCTGATAGAATACCTTTCAACGCTACGTCTTTCGGTATACGATTCGGCCCCATCGACCATCAGAATCAGATCTCCGAACAATGTGCCCTGTCCACTGTCACTAAAGGGGATGCAACTCGACATACATTTTAACTGTTATTCATACAACCGCTCTTACGCGATTGTGACTTTAATATACATTTTTCATTAGATATTTTGGAAACACAGTATTATTTGTGGATTTTATCTAGGCTTCTATTGAAATCAATTTATAAATTTGTGCAAAATTAATCCAGTAAAGACCTCCGAAAATCTGCTATTTTGCATTGAATTTTGACAGTTCATAATTTACTCAAAAATTAAAAAAGTCAAAAAAGGATAACTATAGAAGCCTTACAAATTTAATCAAGATTCTCAATGACGACAATTTCTTTCAAAAACTTTTAAGGTTAAAAAAAAAACACGTATTTTCTGAAACAAGTTTTGTAAAATATTCGAGTAAATATCGGAATTACCGAATGCTAACAGAGTTTTCAGGCATTACCTCTCTTTTTTGCGTTGCTTTGTCGTCAAACATCGCGTTAGATTGTGTTAGATGAAGTAATAAGCTTTTAAACCATGCTCGATGTTGACGGTAGACGAGTGAAAAAGAACCCTCTTAAGTTTGGCGATTCTTCTATGTTAGTAATTTTGTTTTTTTTTCTGCGGTTATCTTAGTTTGATAAATTAGGTTTTTAATTTTACAGAACGAACCTTTATCTTATTTTTAGGCATACAAAAATCTAGATTATTCTTCCACTTAATAGCGTGGGTAGGTACCTACTTAATTTCTAACGTGTTGATTACCCTACCCTTTCATATCGTTATAGAACTACCATTAACCTAGCCATAACCTAGAATTACCTTTTAATTCAATTACCTCAGGTATCATACGTCATACATAAAATGGCCGTTTCATTGAACATTAAATCTGTGTTTTGGCGAGCTTAATCTTATATAAACTAAATAATGGAGGCTCATAACTGGTTTGAACCACGCGAGCTTTGTTACCAAATAATTTTATACGGGGACTTTGAATCGTGTAGACTTTATACTTTATATTTAAATATTTTGCAATACTTAATTTAATTTTATATACATTTAAATCTAATAATAACGTAATCAAAACTAACTACTTACAAAATAAAAAATTACCGACTAAAGCTCACAAATTATTTAAAGAACTTTCAAAACGCCTTGTTGACACTTCGCGTGACCCAAGGGCTGGCTTTTACTTCGGACAAAGGATAAGCATTGCCATTCAGCGTGGCAATGCCGCCAGTCTTTTGGGTACATTACCAGTCGACAGCGATGTGGAGGAGTTTTTCGACGCCGTACTTTAGATTGCTTTTTTTTTAGTATTTTAGGGCTTTTATTTGTAGACTTTTGGTTAAAATTATTCAAGTGGAAAATTTATTGATTTTTAGGGTTCCGTACCTCAAAAGGATAAAACGGAACCCTTATAGGATCACTTGAGTTGTCCGTCCATCTGTCTGTCTGTCTGTCAAGACCCTTTATCTTGAGCATGCGTGGAGATATCGAGTTGAAATTAAAAACATATACTCAGGTCTGCGGTCCCTTGAAGTTGTGAAAAAATCAAACTTCTGAGTTAACGAAAAAAAATGATAGATACGGCTGTTTATGTCGTAAAAAGCGTATATTTCGACACTCTCAAGGGAATCAAAATTCATAGTGTACTTCCCGTTGACCTAGAATCCCGAAATTTGGCATAAAGCAAGGTCTCATAGCACAAGTATAGGGAAAAATCTAAGAACTGTAAATTTGTAGGTACGTCACAAAAAAAAACTTTTTTTGAAATTCGTAAAAAATCTTTGAAACTCAATTCGACAATTGAACTTCAATTCATAGGTAAGTTTGTACGGAACTCTCAGTGCAAGTCCGACTCGCCCAGTGTTTTTTTTACTAGTATCTGTAATAGTAAAATAATCAAACTTAAAATAACACCTTTGTTGGAGTATTTTGCTGTTGACGATCCTCCAGTAGTCGTTGTAGGTTGTAAAAGATTAAAACCAAACCACTAAGTAACACGTTTAACGTTTATTTGTTGAAACAGTAAATTTATGTTTAAGGGCCTATTACACTACGCGATATTCAGCACACGATATTCAGACTCTTATTTTTTGTTCCGAGTAAGACCGGTCTAACCCTTATTACACTACGCGAGATCGACTAAGACTGTCAGAATATCGAGTAGTGTAATAGTCCCTTTAGTTATCTGAGCCGCACTTATTTATTACTGACACATTACCGCGTGACGGAGGTGTAATTACGACTAATTAAAATTATTATTGAGTCGTGGTGGCCGAGTGGTAACGGCCCTGACTTACGAGTTGATGGTCGCGGGTTCTAACCCAGCCAGGCACATTACTTTGTGTTATTTATTTCATCCCCACTGCTCTCAAAACGTTGAAGGAAAACATCGTGAGGATACGATATCCTAGAACCAAAAAAAAATTCGAAGACATGTGACATTTACCAACCCGCACTAGACCCACTCGGTGGTTTACGACCTATTCCCTCTCCTAGAAAGGAGGCCTGAGTCCAAGCAGTAGGAACATTAAAAGGCTGATTATGCTAGGCTAAAATTGTTAAGTTTATTATGCAAAACATATTTTTATTGGCTTGTACGTGCTCCCGAGGGAAAGATGTATACGTACTCAGATTACCAAAATTGCAATACAAGTTAAATAAAGTACATAAAGTGTAAATTATAAAACAGTAAAATAACATGTAAAAACTAAGTTACTATATAGTTCGAATCCAGTTCTGATTTTTTCTTTGAATGGTCATAAGTCATTTGTCATTTATTCATTCGTTTTACATAGGCACAATAATGAAGGTGTTACAAATTAATAAGAAGACCTTTATGTAAATGCCAGAGGGCGTATAAATGTTTGTGAGAATGAACAATCAAGCCAGCCAAGTCTTAATACTCAAATAAAATAAATCTGGACAATAAACAAATCTTCAATCACAAAAGCAATAACCAAATCATTTTTAGTTTTAATAAAGTAGTATGAAATATTTTTTGAAAAAGTTTCATCAACAACGAAGTTATGAAGCTTCAAAGCTGCTAATAAGAAAAAGAAGTCAGCGGTTTCACGCGCTTAAAAGTAGATAATGATTATGTACTTTCACGCGCGAAAGAAAGAAAACATACTCCCGAGATAAAAAAATATTCTGAAGGTATCCTATTCCAAGCCACGATCTGCCCGTGTAGCAAATATCATCTGAATCCATTTTGCCGTTTGAGTGACACAGATACATACAACTGCAGCTGATGCAGGATGCTGCGGCTGATGGGACTGCCGCGGCATTGCTTGCATTGCCTCCGGCATGTTTGCCGAGGCCAATGTCGACAGTTTTGCAACAATCATGCGTAAACGTTACACCTCGACCCTAACTTGAATGCGAGCTAGTTCCAACAGCATCATGAGCGTATTGACGGACCGGTGAAATTCTTCGATGCTTGTCGCTGGATACGACTGCACGCAGTGAAATAGCATGTTGCGTACGTTCTGGTGTCGGATTCTCCTAAAATCTGTGTTTTATTTTGTTTTGTTATACTTTGTCTCATTTCATTGGTTATAAGTTAGTTAGTTAAGTTATAGTATTTTCGGGATACTAACAATTTATATGGAGAAATCTGAATTAAATTATTGTTATTAATATAATTGCCTATCATTGCAGCAGTAATTGATAGTTACATAATCAAGACCATTTTTTTTCAGCGTCTTCGCTTGTTAAGCCTATTTCACAAACTATGCCTGTCCTATATGAGGACATTGGATATTCTTAACCAGGGATCATGTTCCATTTCATGTACATGATTTTCTGCTTCCACACAGGCGGACCCTGTGAAAAAAGTTAGTTTACTGGTGAAGATAAAGCCATTAAAACTTGTTATCCCCTTACAGATAATTGTGTGAAGCCTGAACAGTTTAATATAAAGGGACAGAGGCATAGTTCGCACTTGATTATGTATCTAATACCCATAGCCCGGGCAAGTAGCGAACTAAGCGATATAAGCACCTTACAGCGGGCGTTAGTCACACCGATGCGTGACTCATGTCATTAAACTTACAACCAGATCCAGTCGACGGCGTTTTGAGTTCCATGATTGTGTGCCTCAAAGACATCACATGATTGGCTGATATTTTTTTTTAAATTGTTATAAACTAGTGCTTGACTGCAATCCCACCTGATGGTAAGCAGTGATGCAATCATTGATGGTGAGGCGCACTAGTTTATTAAGAGCCTATTCACTCTTGTTTTGAAGACACTTAAATTAGAAATAATCGTTAATACATTATAGAGTTCTTCATAAGAGGTTTAATCGGTACTTAAACTATATTGGCCATAATTTGAAGAAGAAAGCAGTTACGACCTGGATGACTGTTAAGGCTAGGGCTGGACGCTAGAGGTCACCGTCGCCAATCGTCTCCATGAGGACACGGTGGAGTTCTGCCTAAGTGGGGCAGACCTCCACCGTATGATCTACTGTGTCCTCCGGAGAATCTGCACGATGGTAGCATTCCTGCCAAATCCGAAACAGAAACAACCGGGTCTGGTGAGAATTTGCGTCGGGTGGAAAGTGAGGAAGGACGCCCTCTATCACCACGATTATGGTGTACCCAAGGTAGATCAGAAGTGGTCGGTTTAACGCCACACCACTACAATACAACCCAGTTACTGGGTTGTGGACAAATCAGTCGCCTCATGTGAAATACTGGTGATACATAGCTACATAGATACATTTTGACTGACCTGTTGGTCTAGTGGTTAGTGGCCCTGACTGCTATGCCGGAGGTCGTGGGTTCGATTCCCACCCAGGAAAAATGTTTGTGTGATTAGCACGATCATTTGTTCTGTGTCTGGGTGTTATTTATCTATATATGTATGTATTTAGAAATATATAAGTATGTTTATCAGTTGTCTAGTACCCATAACACAAGCTCTGCTTAGCTTGGGACTAGATGGCGTTGTGTGATAGTTGTGGAATATTATTATATTATTATAGCTACATCAGGTTAACCTCACCACTATCTCCAACATAGTTGGGATACATTAGACAAATTAATTTATTAGGAGAAACGTTTCGAGTCAGAATGTGGCTAGTGAAAAAAAGGGTCGTTATATATGGTTGACGGATTGTCTGCAGACAACTTTTAGGCTCGCAATTGATTGTTTTTCGCACTAGTGCAGAAAAGTGCGCGTGCTCGTCTCCGCCACATTTTTTTTTACATTTATCGTATCAGGCTAGGCACAGCGCGACTCCCACGAGATGCACATCAACCCCCACGAGTCACATCTTGCCTATCTTCCTGTTGACAGATGGACATAACGAACCACATCCTGGCCAGGCCCAAGTAGACACCGTAGCAGAGGTCACCCATACGAACGTTGATCTGATGAAATAAAAATAACAGCAGGAGCTGAACCAATTGGAAAACCTTGGAGGAGGCTTATACCCGAAAGGGATCTTAACAATTTGGAATCATATTTACCCGTTTTTATTATTACCTACTTACTATTTTTTGTTATTTTATTATTAAGTTTATCCTTTATTTATCTTTACAAAATATTTTTACAAATGTTTAGCAAATAAAGGCTATATTATTATTATTGATTACTAAGTGTATTAAAAAATGTGATTTGATACACGTGGAATTTTATCGCTGCAGCCCTAGGCTCCATATCATCCTCGCCTACGGCTCGGGCGAATGCCGCCTCGGCAGCAATGACAAACTTTCTCCACTTGTTTCAAAATATACTACTTCAATACACTTACTCAAAAACCTGCTCTTATCCCACCGCTTTTAGGCACGCAATAGACTATTTTCCGCACTAGTGCAGAAAAGTGAGTGTGCTCTCCCCGCCACACTTTTATTACATTTATTGTATCAGGCTGGGCGTGTGTCGACCCCACCAGTTGCCGGTCAACACCCGTTAATTAATTGCTTCGAAAGTGTATTGAAAAATACTTTTCATTCACCTGGAACTTTGTCGCTACAGCCCCTGGCTCCATAACATCCTCGCCTATGGCTCGGGCGAATGCCGCCTCAATTACAATGACAAACTTTCTCCACTGGTATAAAGATCGCTTTAGTGTAACACACATCCACGTTAGCAAATGAAACTCGAAGTGTAGATTAGAAACTTGCGCCGCTCTGCACTGAACTCCGCTCAATACACTGCACAATATTTTGCAGAAGATAGTAAGAGCTGCTACTGTTTTAGACTAATATACCTGAGGTACAGGGTGGGCGGTATTTCTAGCTTGAATGGGGATATACTCTTAGTAACCTTTATTCTTTATTGTGCAGAGGTAATTTGAATACTGAAATGGCATGCCTAGTTGATTATTTCTATTGACAAGTTGGTTGGTTTAAAAAAAAAAATGGCTATCTAGCAATAATTGAATCTAAAGTGAAATTGTTTCTTCTAGCCGAGCGTCTAGCGTCGTCAAAGCTTTTAGCATAGCATCATCAGCCTTTTAATGTTTCTACTGCTGGGACTCAGGCTTCCTCTCTAGGAGAGAGAAAGCTTTCAGACTAGTCTATTTAACCTTTAAAATTATTGAGGAGGTGTCGTTTGGCCGTTTTTGTGGTGAGACATCATTAGTTATATAATAATTTAGACCTTATGTGATTTATTGCAGTACTTATTTTTAGGGTTCCGTACCTCAAAAGGAAAAAACGGAACCCTTATAGGATCACTTTGTTGTCCGTCTGTCTGACTGTCGGTCAAGACCCTTTATCTTGGAAACGCGTAGAGGTATCGAGTTGAAATTAAAACTTTTTTTTTTCTTGTGGGAATATCGTCTAATGACATCCCTTGCTCTTGGGCGGAGCGGGAGATAGTCTCAGACTTTTACTGGCTAAAAACCCACTCCTGTTTCTTCTTTGCCATTGTTCCAGGGCCCCGGGGATCTCTTTCGCATCACCCCTTGGCCCCAGTAGGCTTTGATCCTGCTGAGCTCCTACGGTTGCTGACGTCGTCTTGAGGAGCGCGTGGAACACTTCGCGCCCTCGATGACTTGGCCTCAGTCCGGACTGTTACCGGACGATCGGACGGCAAGCTACCCGTTGCTCGCTGTCCACAAGCCCGATTAGACAAAGTAGGTGTGAAGGCACATGCAATTTTTGACAGTATTTATGGCCAGAGTATATTCGTATCCATAGTTCTCAGATCAGCCTGTATAATCATTGTTGCAGTATTAATGCGTCTTTAACGAAGTTGTAGCTATCTGTAGTATTCTCCAGCTCGAAGATTAGTGGAGAGCTAATGCATTTACTGGATTCGAACTAAGATCTAACATGTTCATGTATTAAACTATTTACATGAATATATAGACATCATTTATGAGTTAATTTGCATGTGTAGTAAGATAATCTGTAATATCAGAAATTATATGCTGCCAGCGGCTTTGCGTGATAGTAGAGAATCATCCTAAGGGAACATACTCCTGAAAAAACGTATCCTATAGAATATAATAAGAATAGAATAGAATAAAATTTATAGTACACCAAAATAGTACAAAAACTTTAACACTAACTTAAATCTATGGGTACAAAGGCGCTTATCGCTGATAGCGATATCTACCAGACAACCTTAGGATGGACTGTAAGAACTTGAAATAGAAAAAGGGGGGTAGGCCTATTCTTGGACGTGGTAGTTAGTAGCAGTGTAATTTAATAATAATAATAATATCTCAAAATGGATGTAGGAATGGGTCCCGCGGTACTAAGGAGCTACTCCTCATCGATATGACCATTAGCCAACATGTTCGACGTTCCCGAAAGGATCTGTCGACATGTTGGATAGATTATAAGAAGGCCTATGACTCTGTTCCTCATACATGGCTCATGAGGGTGCTGGAATTGTATAAAATTGATACAACACTACGCACCTTCCTGATGTCGTGTATGAGGCAATGGAGTACGGTCCTTCGCTATCCAGGATGTCGACATACCCAGAGGAATAGCGAACCTGTAAGGATCGAGCGAGGTATATTCCAGGGTGATAGTTTGAGTCCACTTTGGTTTTGCCTAGCCTTGAATCCTCTAAGTACACTGCTGGAGAATTCAGGTCTAGGCTATCGGTTGAAGAGAGGTGGTCAGGTAATATCTCACCTACTTTACATGGATGACCTGAAACTTTTTGCCCCCAACAATCTGCAACTGATGGAGCTACTGAAGGTAACTGAAACCTTCAGTAGTGCCATCAGGATGGAGTTTGGTGTGGACAAATGTGCGGTCATGCATGTAAAGCGAGGGGAGGTTGTGGAATCCGTGGGCACCCAACTCACGGATTCCATAAACCTGAGATCCCTCTCTCCAACCGAAACCTATAAGTATTTGGGTATGTCGGAAGCTCTAGGCATCAATATCACTGACATGAAGCAATCGTTGCAGGCGCGCTTCTTTGGACGCCTGAAGAAGGTATTCAATAGCCTTCTTTCAGGCGGAAACAAGGTGCGCGCCTTCAACGGTTGGGTCATGCCGGTATTGATGTACTCTTTCGGCGTACTCAAATGGACTCAAACAGAACTTGACGCCCTGGATAGGAGGGTCCGCACACTGCTGACTGCATACCGAATGCATCACCCACGATCGTCGGTGATGAGATTGTATATCCCGCGGAAGTGTGGGGGTCGAGGTTTTTTAAATGCTAAGACCCTACACAACCTCGAGGTATGCAGTCTCAGGGAATATTTCCTAGCTGCCGACGTGGGTATGCATCGAGATGTAATGGCAGTGGACAAGGGACTCACCCCGCTCGCCCTGGCTAACGAGAACTGGCGCAAACCGGTAGTGCTTGACACTAACGATCGCAGGGAAGTATGGCAAAGCAAGGAACTTCACGGACGCTTTTTCCGGGCCCTTCACAGGCCCGAAGTAGACCAATTGGCGTCCGTAGCCTGGCTGCGTTCCGGTGACCTCTTTGGGGAAACCGAAGGTTTTGTCTGTGCAATTATGGACGAAGTTATCATGACGAATAACTACCGGAGATTTATTGTGAAGGACGGCACGGTTGACATCTGTCGGGCATGTCACCGTCCGGGGGAATCGATTCGTCACATTATCTCTGGTTGTTCTCGTCTAGCTAACGGAGAGTACTTGCATAGACACAACCTTGTAGCCAGGATTATCCATCAGCAACTTGCTTTGAAATACTCTCTTGTGGAATCGGAAGTGCCGTACTACAGGTATGAGCCCGACCCAGTTCTTGATAATGGTCATATCAGTTTGTACTGGGATCGGTCCATCATCACTGACAGGACTATTGTAGCCAATAAGCCTGATATAGTGGTGGTGGACCGAAGCGAGAGGCGTGCAATGATTGTTGACATATCCGTCCCCCATGACGAGAACCTCGTGAAAGCCGAGAAAGATAAACTAATCAAGTATATTGACTTGGCTCGCGAGGTTGTCGACATGTGGGATGTGGACTCGGCGATCATTGTGCCGATAGTCGTGCCGGGCAATGGCTTAATAGCCAAGAGCCTCGACCAACACCTTAGGAGGCTCGCGTTAGGCGGCTGGATCAAGGGCTTGATTCAGAAAGCGGTACTCCTGGACACGGCTCGCATTGTTAGGAGGTTCCTTTCTCTGGAGCCCTGACCGCCGGTAGCTTGGACCCTGTTCCCGATACCGGTGGGATGCTGTTTTTTATATTTTTAAATGTTTTATTTTTTATTTTTGAAATATTTAAAAATGTAACTAATATGTTTATATAAATGAAATAAAGAAAATAATAGTAATAATAAATTTATTTCAAAAAAGCTTAGTACTAGGATAACAGATTAAGCAAGATCATTTTAAGGTATTGGATGTAGCTTCTGTAACCGAGCTAGGCAATGCCTGTATTACGGTTATCAGTGCCATTTCCCTTAATGTTATACAATAATATGTGCCAACAGATTGAATTTCAAGCTTTGCCAACAAATAAATTATTACATTATTTTCTGACAATTATTTACTAAGGAATTGAGTAATGTCCTCTTTTTTGTGTTTAGCGAAATGTGCGTGTGTGATGCATAGGAGGGTGTGTTGATTGTTATGTAATTTATGTGAAGATTGTGTGGTGTGTGTGTTTGAGTGTGATTGGATGTATGCGTGAATCAAACTAAAAACACACTCACTCAGAATGTGTTTTTAGTTTAATCCGTTTCAGCAAATATTTTAAATCCATCTTTAATTAACTACTGCACAACAACCATTAATTGTTCCGTGTCTTCATAACTAAGTTGCTGCAGATATTCGATTACTTTTTGTTTGCATTTTAATTTTGAGAGATGGTAGATGTTCAATTTTTTATTTATTATATCATAAAGAAATGGGCCGAGAAATTCCACAAATCGACAACTAAATTTAGTTTTGAACGTGGTTCTTTCTAGATAAATTCTGTTATTTCGACGCTTCTGTGCAAGGGGATCGTAGGTTAGTTTCGAATGGTGATTAAGAATTATATTTAGGATGAAAAGTTGTCTAACTGTAAGCACCTCACAAAACAGATACAAAGCCATCGTAGGAAAATCGATAGGTTTGAAGGTACATACTTTCAAAATTCCACGCTGGGCAATCTCGATAGATTTCATGGTGGTCTTACAGGTACCTCCCCAGGATGAAATACAATAGCTTAATAAAGACTGGCATAGAGCATAATAGATTCGTTTTAAAAGGTAAGGTTCAGTCACATACCGTAAATGCTTAAAAACAAAAATGAGTTTCCGAACTCGTGCTCCAAGTAGTCTTATGTGTTCCTTAAAATTATTGATTTTCTATGGTTACTCCTAAATATCTGATTGTACTTACATGTTCTAATGATAAACATAAGCAAGTAGGTTCAGTCATGCACTCATGTGAGATAATTCTTTGGGTGCTGCTATGATTCGTATTTTTTTTAATACTAAATGAAACAAGCTTTGTCTTTTCTACATTCAAAGTAAGCATATTACTCTGAAGCCATAGTCTAGTTATGTTAAAGCCTTGTTGAGCAGCATCAAATACCTCATCCCAAGTGTTGGCGGCAAAAACTAATGCAGTGTCGTCTGCGAAGGAGATGATTTCGCCCTGGGTGAGTTTAAGATTCGTGAGTTCGTTGATATATACGAGAAAGAGGGTGGGACCTAGGATGCTGCCCTGTGGCACGCCATGTGTAATTGGAAGCCAAGCACTTTAATATTTATCTACACGGACGCACTGAGTTCGCCCTGATAAATAACTTTTAAATAGTTCCAATTGTATACCTCTAATCCCTATCTTCTCGAGCTTGTCCAGTAAGAGTGAAATCGCATCAAATGCCTTTGCAAGATCCAGAAATATTGAAAGACACTTTTTACCTTTATCCATATTTCCACTGATGAAGCTTATGAGCTTGTTTACAGCTTGTTCTGTAGACTTACCTTGTCTAAATCCATACTGGTTTACAGAAAGTAAATTATTTTTTTCTAGAAAATTAACCAGACGACTATTAATTAGTTTTTTCAATATTTTAGAAATTGCTGGAAGTATGGATATTGGTCTATAGTTGTTTATACGATTTCTGTCTCCGTTTTTATATATTGGACACACTTCAGACCTTTTTAAAGAATCGGGGAAAACGCCCAACCGGAAACTATCGTTTATAATTTTTGTGAGAGGAGTAACAAGAATGTTTTTGTACTGTTTTAGTAATTTATTATTGATGTTATCACAACCCGATGCACAATCAATCTTCAGACCATTTATAACTTGTTCCACTTCTTTTTCATCTGTATCCATTAATACGAATGTAGTTCCTGCTTTGTTAGTTTCATCCAAGTATTTTTTAAAATGTGCATTGGGTTTGTGAATGTTCTTCTGAACTACCTTTTCTGCCAGCGTGGCTCCGACGTTAATAAAATAGGTATTCACTTTGTTTAACGATTGCTCTGGAGATGAAGAGAGTGCTAGGAGTTCTTTTGCATGTTGTGTTGGTTTTGTTGTGTCAGTGATATTGCGAATTGCTTTCCATAATTTTTTGTTATTATTTTTTGCATTTGTAATAAGACTTTTTTCGTATTCTCTTTTTAATTTTCGTGTTACAAAAATTTCTATAACGTTTGTAGGTGATTTGTATAATTTCGTTATCCCGCAATAATTTGGCTTTATTGTGTAATCTATCCCTGTTTCGCATACACCTTAATAACCCCGGAGTTATCCATGGTTTTATAATTTTTTGACGTCTAGGTAATATTTTTATTTCTGTATTTTTACCAATAATATTTTGAAGGGATTGAATTAAATAATCAAGTGTGACATTTGGATCCGTACACTGATATATTGGGTCAAGGTTTAATTGTAACAGGTCTAGTTTTATACCTTCGTCATTAATTTTAGTTAAAGTTGTAGTTGTATATTGACGTGATTTATTTAGATTTAAGCTTAGTAGAACCGGATAGTGATCTGTTAACGTTGCATATGGAACTATTGCGGATGCAGCGGATATTGTTTTTATTAAAGCGTGATCTATGCAAGTTTCAGTATCGCTACGTGTAATTAGGCTGTGTGCCGGAAGCAAACCATGTGACGCAGCCAAAGTTAGGTATCTTTCTCCGTGTATATCAATTTTTTCGGAATTGATTGCAATATTTATATCCCCCATTAGCACATTGTATTTAAAGATCGATACTTGTTGCAGTATTTTATCTAAAGAAGAGAGAAATGGATCAATGTTGATATATGATATTTATCTCTGCATCATCCATAAGTTGATTGATAGAAAATACTTATTGCATTAAGTCCGTTTTTTGTTTATTTGTGCGTAAAAATAATTAAATAAATCATCATAATAAGTAGTTGATTCATTTTTTTTATCAAAAGGTAACTGTATCCAAGGGATACCGTGATCCTAGAGGTCGCAAAGGTCAAGTTGTGGGTCTACTGAAATACACAGGTGAGTTAAACTCAGTAAAAGACTGACACGCTCTCTCGCTCCACCTGAAAGCGAGATAAGTCGTTTGAAGATTTTCCACTTTGGTCGTTTCGTCGTTGTCGTAGTCGTTTGAAGGCTTTGTTACAGCATAACAATAAATTCAAAAGTATCTCCTAAAATATTTAATGATCGAGTTATATAACTCCTTATAATTTCCTTAAAAACATTTATTATATAAGCCAAAAAACATAACCTAATCAAATAAAGTAGCTACACTCACATTAATTATAATTACCTACCTTTGGAACATCATAACAATCTCCTTAAAAATTACAGCTTACACACGGTTGCTACCCAAAATCCCGTAGTTAGAATAAATTAATTTCAACTTCACCTTAATTGAGAGGGAAGGTACACAGAATTCTTGTGATCCTGCACAGAAAAGGTGTAGAAGGTTCGCTACAAATCAAAGGTGTTATGGATATGAAATATAGTCATAAAGGATTAACATTATACCAGCCCTTCCCCTAGCCAAGTTACGATCGTTTCGTTCGCGTCGAACGCCTCGAGTAGGCCACGCCTCCGATTCCTTTGTTCTGACCACGTGACTGAGCGTTGAGATAACGTCAGAACAAAGGAATCGGAGGCGTGGCCTACTCGAGGCGTTCGACGCAAACGAAACGATCGTAACTTGACTAGGGGGACAGCTACGGATACGAAATTATTTCGGATTGACTGACCGCAAATATGTATCAATTATATTATTTTTTGAGAAAAATGCCCTTCCAGGATACTTCAAGGCATACGTGCTCCATCATAGACTACACAGTGTTTAGGCGCGAGCCTATCAATAGTAAAAAAGCTTGATAAATCCTGTTGAAGTAGTAATTATTTTGGATCCCGCTACGAAATAATTCAGAAAAAACCAGGCAAGTGCGAGTCTCCGTATAAACTTCCCTATGAAAACAATTCAATTTCCGAATTGAGTTACGAAGATTTTTACGAATCGCAAAAAAGTTGTTATTTTGTGACATAGATTCAAATTTACAGTTTTTATAGTTTTTCCTATACTGTACTATGTGACCTTGCTTCATGCCAAATTTCTGGATTCTAGGTCAACGGGACGTAACCTATGAATTTTGATTCAGTTGAGTGTGTCGAAATATACTTTTTTTTACATAAACGGCCATATCTTTTATTCGTTAACTCAGAAGTTTTATTTTTTAACAGCTTCAAGGGACCGCAGACTTGAGTATATGGCTTAAATTTCAACTCAGTACCTCTATGCGTTCCCGTGATAAAAGGTCTTGATAGACAGGCGGACAACAAAGTGATCCTACAAGGGTTCCGTTTTTTCCTTTTGAGGTAAGGGACCTGAAAAGCATCGAAGGTGTTATTTTTAGGTGGATAATCAAATACCTACCCTTTTTTCGCTCTAAAGGAGGAATAGGGAGTGTCAGACTTTTACTGGCTAAAACACTACCCATGGTTTTCATTTGCATTTCAGGGCCACTGCGATAATTATTATCGATTCATTCCGACGCCGAACAATTAAGCAGCCAAATAGAGGTTTACGTGCGCATTTCTTTTAAACCCCACAGCCAAATGTAGGTATGTGTGCATGCGTTTTCGCCCGCTGTATCGAGTCGACCTTCTGTATCCATCTTGTTTGTGTGACAAAGTCTAACTCATTATTTATTCTTATAATGTCCCTTAACCCGACAGCTTTTGGGTTAATTTGCTAAAGGTCTAGCGACTAAAAAATCGTGTTTTGAATATTTAACTTAACATCTAAAACCTATTTAGATTCTTCCATCTTTAATCGGGGTATATGTGCGTTAATTGTGTGCCTTGATGTTTAGGAAGTGAGAATTAGGTGGAGAATGGTCTCAGAATATTATATGAATTGCGGATTTTCTTACTTTTGATGTAGCGTGTCTAGTAATGTCTTTGTTAGAGCCGCGTGGGCAAATGAGCCAAATAAATGTGGTTGAAATTACGGCTGGCTTGTGCGATGTTTTATTCCTTCTGATATAATCTATACTACCTAACAGGGGCGCCGACTCCGTGGGTGCTCGGGGGCTCGAGCGCCTACGAGAAATAAACAGTGGGTGCCGAGCACCCCTGAGAATAGACATCAAGAAACAAATTAATAATCGTTATCAAAATGTCGAGCAGTGTGCATTTCTCTTCTCACACTTTGCCACTTTTTCAAGTCCATCAAATGAGCATGAGCACACATGAGGTTTTCTAAAAGCCGGCGCCCCTGCTACCTAATATTATAAAGAGGAAAGATTTGTATTTTTGTGTGTCATGAGTAAACTCAAAAAATAAATAAACCAATTTCTTATTTTTTTTTTCTTTTCTCTTTCTTAGATTTTTTTCGCTGGGATAATCAAGTAGAGTCTCTATGTATTAAGAATGTACACAACCATTTGCTTAAACTGTCCACGTCCCCTTTATGGCGACTTACTGATCAATCAAACTACATGGATGTTACTAATACTGTTAACATATGCTCGAATTTGGAACGACGGATTTGGTCCGTCCATACCAAGGTCGTGCGTGACTCAACATAAGTTTAGTCTGTCGTACCAAGTTCGAGTGTGTGTTAATACTAATAACGCTAAAGCGGGAACTAAATTAGACCCACGCACAAGTAGTCGACGCCTGAGTTGTACGTAGAACTGAGTCACGTGGCGTCACGTGTGGTCGCGTGTCGTGGGTCTAATGTAGCTCTACAAGTCTAGTTGCCATATAAAATGTATGGTGACCATGACAATGTATGAGATGCGCTCAGATCAGCGTACCTACATGGTCCACGTGGGTCCAATGTAGTTAGAACCTTAAGTCATGCTCGACCTTGTCCAAAGTTACATATACCGACTTAGCAAAAACATGGAGAATACCCCCATTTTTTCCATCTGACCATCAAATCTGTTCAGATAGGAGCAGCAAGGAGTACCATGATATTACGGGTTCAGTAAATGTTTGGTTAATAATTTAACGGTTAAATAGCGTGGCTAAAGCGGGTTACTTTAAAGGCAGCACTCTCGACGCGGCAATTATTAATGAGTCGATATTGGTTAGTGTATGGAGCTACGAATCGGTTTGGAGTAAGCGTCTGTGTTTTGGTACTAGGTAGGCTTTGATAACCTATGCAATAGATATGGCGAAAGGTGAAAATTAAGGCCTTTCTTTTGGTGAGAATCTACACGAATTGTGTCGTATGCATTGGAATCGCACATTTTATTTCCGTCAAGACCGTTCCGTCATTGGACCACTAGACGTACGGCGTTGCTCCACCGGCACTTGATCATCCTACCCATACATACAAAGCGTTTAGGGAACACATTCATTACGCGTACAGCTAAGGAGTAAAATTCCCTGCTGGAGTCTGTGTTTCCTGATAGCTATAACCTAGGTGCCTTTAAGTCAAGAGTAAATAGGTTACTTAGCTGCTGCTCCATCGTCGCTCGCCTGTTCCATCGTCGGCCACATCATTGTCTATGGAAAAGCGATAAACTGTGTAACGCTAGCTTACAGTCAGTGGCCGACTATACGTTTGGTTTGAACAATGCTTAAATTTCTTCAATTGCCCTTTGCGTTCTTGGGCTGCAGTGACTCTTTCGATCCATCCTACAGAATGTTTACCTATTCCTTTCGTTGAATACAGTCATATAAACCTAGGAAGCAATAACAAATACTCTAAAGCTTTATTTTCCTACCTCCGTGGTACTTGCAAACTGTAATGGATGCCTCGTGATGAGCGATTTAGCCTTTATTGATTGAATCCCGAGCAAAATCTATTGTTTTGGGTATCATATTTACTGGAGCTCACAAATTCATGACGCGAAGCTGACGTATCGGAACGGCATCATTTGAGTATTTACCGAATTTCCATACTTAATTATTAATATTTTATGCAATTAACATCATTTTTAGGGTTCCGTACCTCAAAAGGAAAAAACGGAACTCTTATAGGATCACTTTGTTGTCCGTCTGTTTGTCTGTCAATACCCTTTATCTCGGCAACCCGTGGAGGTATCGAGTTGAAATTAAAACCGTATACTTATGTCCTTGAAGCTGTGAAAAAATCACACTTAAACAAAAAAAAAGATATGGTCGTTTATATCGCGAAAAATGTGTATTTCGACACTCTCAAGAGAATAGAAATTCATAGGTTACTTCCCGTTGACCCAAAATCATGAAATTTGGCATAAAACATGGTATTTATATTAACAGGTATAGAAATAAATCTAAATACAGTTAATATGTTGTTATGTCACATAAAAAGTTTTTTTTTATGATCCAGAAAAAATCATCGACAGTCCATTCTGCAATTGAACTTGACTAGTTCGAATCCCGGGAGTCACGGTCTCTCAATATCGAAAGTCTCGACAATTTTTCGCATTTTCGAGACTCTAGACTGATAACACCAGTCTCAGGAATAACGAGACTTTTCGAGACTTGTGTACTGTACGATGCAACACTTAACAGCAGATACCGTTTTGAATTTTAGTCTTCAAAAATTAGTTTTCCAGAATAGCTCTTTAACCGTATTAAAGATAACAGTCTTAGCCTTAGTGAGCCTAAGGCAAGTATTTTGCTATATTTGCACCATCCTTCTCAATTATTGAGAGGAAGTTGGGTCCTTTCAAACTCTCAATAATAATGAAATTACATTATCTTTAAAAGTATATTAATACGAAAGATAAATAAATTACTGATTGAAAAGCCATCTCATAGCTATCCAGTAAATAAAACATAACGAGGCAATCAAATATCGTAGCTCATTTTTTTTTTATCATTGATAGGCTCGCGTTTGACCACTATCTCACCTAATGGTAATCGATGATGTGGTCAACAATGGCAGCACAATTTCCTACTAGAACTAACCTATTCTCTCTTGACTTAAATACCCCTAGGTTACAGCTAGGTTTAACTGTAAAAGAAGACCCAGATTATAAGCTTAAACGTTTACTAAAACCTCAATATAACATAATAAAAGGTAATAAAACCTCTGCGTTAAACTTTATGTATGACTTACAAACTATGTCAAAAGTTTTCCAGAATTTGATATAGATTTCAAATTCTTAAGTCATGTTGCAGCGTGGAAGCAGAGAGGGCTTTTTCTGGTGCAGTTTAATTGCGTAAAAAAATAACAGATCCTTCCGTTCTGAAACCACATAAGATGCTTTATGATTTCTACGTGCTCACTTTAAAAAAATAAAAACAAAAATCAGAAATCAGAAACCTTTATTTCAAATAGACCAATTACAGGCACTTTTGAATTGTCAAAATGTCAGTCAGTCAAAAATAAAGTAAAGCTAAATATAATAAAATAACTCGTCATTGTTAATTAACTCGATTGTAACCACGATAGAAGAAAAATAATATTGAAATACTATTTTAATAAAGTTCTTTATTATAATTTTGTATTGATTGCCTAAATGCTCAGCATTTGAATATAAATCTTTTTAACCATTCTCGAAAGTCTTGTTTTTCCGGGGAATCCCGAGATTGGGCCGAGTCTCATTTTTAGTCCTGGGGTCGAAAATGTATCGACACTGAAAGCTTTTTTTTTGGGAAAATCATCTAATGACATCCCCCGCTCTTGGGCGGGGCGGGAGATAGTGTCGAACTTTTAATGACTAAAAACCCACTCCTGTTCCTTCTTTGCAATTTTTCCAGGGCCCCGGGTATACCTATCTTTCGAATCACCCATGGCCCCAGTAGGCTTCGACCCTGCTGCCCTACGTTTGCTGACATCTCCTTGAAGCGCGCGTGGAATACTACACGCCGTCGACGACTTGGGCTCGGTCCGGATGGTTACTGGACGATCGGATGGCGAGCTACCCATTGTTCTTCGTCCGCAAGCCCGCGCCTACGGTGGCCGGAAATTGGAATCGGAATCCCGGCGAATAGGGCGCGAGGGCCTTGCAAGTGCACGTGTGACCTCCTCCTTTGCTAGCACTACTGCTTCGCAAAAGGAGGCGACCGCCTGCCACTCCTCCTCGCTCCGGACCATGGCCTGTACCAAGAACCTACGCAAGAGAACGCTGCCGCCAATCGCCCCCACGAGGGCACGGCGGTGCTCTGCCCAGGCGGAGCAGACCTCTACCGTATGCTCCATCGTGTTCTCCGGGCGGTCCACACAATGGTGGCACCCGGACGTTTCTTCCACACGAATCATGCGGAAGGTAAGGACGCCGTCAGTCGAGACTGAAAGCCTTACTAATTAAATAGGTAAGTCCAATTAAATTTGATCAGTGTTTTGCGGTAGGTGGGATTGCGCAATACTGCGTCACTGGATCGGACTTCATACATCTACGAGTATGTACTATATGCTGCGTGGATAGTGTAAGGTTCAATTCCTGACATTAAATATTCATGTCATATCTGAAAAGATACTAACATTAATTTTTAAGTTATTTACTAACACTATTATATTGATTCATTGTGGTCTGAAATAAATGATTATTGTCTCCTTTATTACTTTTAAATACGTTTTTAAATATTGTTTTAAACCTTATTAAAAAAAATTACATTTAAAAATGTAATTTGATTATTATCATTATTATAGGAGTAGTTTGGAATAACGATTAATGGTAACCTTTTTTTTTTGACCTAGGTTGCTAAAAGTATATACGCTAAGTTGCAAGTATATTGGCCAAAGGAATGCAATTTTGCATACAAACGAATATCCCCATTTTCACCCGCTTAGATGCAAAATTTTTCTTAGTGCTCGCCTACATCATAAAACAAAGCCTTGTGCAAAATTTCCGCTGCCCGCTGGGAATAACCTACCCACAGGCTGCAGGTGTAGAAAGATTGATAAAATGCTTTAAAAAGCGTGATCTTCACTGAATTCGTATACCGTTCAAACCTAACACTGGAGTTAATTAGTTTTTAATTTTCTTTATAATTGTTATTCCATTGTGTGTACCTGTGTGCCAAATAAACGTGTTTTCTTTCTTTCTTTCTTTCTTTCTTTCTTTCTTTCTTTCTTTCTTTCTTTCTTTCTTTCTTTCTTTCTTTCTTTCTTTCTTTCTTTCTTTCTTTCTTTCTTTCTTTCTTTCTTTCTTTCTTTCTTTCTTTCTTTCTTTCTTTCTGTGGGCTAGCATTTTACAACACGCATGTTACAATATACAAGCGACTGATCGGAAATAGTATTGATTCATCAATAGACTAGCTTCTGCTAGTGGCTTCGCCCGCGTGTAAGCAAGTTTCTCCATTCAAACCTTTAAACCCCCGTTTCATTCCTTTAAGGGGTGAATTTCCAAAAATCCCTTCTTAGTGTTCACTTACGTTATAAAAGGAATCTTTGTGCAAAATTTCACGCTCCCAGTCCCAGTAGTTTCGGCTGTGCGTTGGTATGTCAGTCAGTCAGTTTCTCCTATTAAACAATATTATTTTTAGTATATGAGAAAGCTGAATATAGGTTTTTCAAAATCAGTAACTGAATCGATTCCAATCATTTTTACACCATGTTGTATTTTTTCCCAAAATTATTTGAAAAAGGTCACAAGTTGGCCACCACCGACTCTAAGTACAACACAGGTCACGGCAGATCATAACGGGCATTAGGCGCCAGCACACAACTGGGTGCGGTAGTAAAACAACCTTTCAGTCACCAGGATGGCCCAGTTATGTGTTCATGACATAGTTATGAAATTTCATACATAGATTCTTGACAAATGTTTCAAGTTTTGCATATAGGTACTAAAAATTATGTTGTATATATCGATATAAACAGCCAAATGCGCCACATTTTGAAAACTATATCCTTAAAATTATTTCAGCCCAAAAATTATAAGTTAATATACTAACTAACAAGTTATTCAGAGGCAATTATCTTAAAACAAATACCAGGTGCACGGATATTAGACAAAGTAGGTGGGTCACTCAAAAATATGCTTCCCTTGGGGCATTAAATCCTCTTCCACAATCAGTAGCCTGTCATCCAAATCACGGTACTCAGCCAACCTGCCTATCAGCAAGGATATTAATTTGGTTGCAGTACATACATTTTGGTACAGAAGGTCCACTGCATACAACAAGCTAAAACACACGCATACTTAAACATGCTTTATGTTAACACAGTAAGAACTGCTGACCTGATAGGGAGTACTTTCTGCTACTATACATAAATACTATACATAGAACTGTCCCACAATAATAATAATAATAATAACCCCATCGCCGTAACTCTACGTTGACATCGTGGAGGGACTTGCGTGCTCAAATAAACCCTAGGTCTGTACCGGTAGACTTTGCTTTGCCGTAACATACCTAGGGTAAGGGGCAAGTCTAAGAGAGATATACTCGTACAATCCGCAGGCCAGTTTTGTGGCAAACTGTTGGGCATTAGCGACCCCACGGACCCGATCTCCGAGGAGAATTCTTGTTCCTCATCTCTGGCTTGCTTTTATTGGCCGGCCGTAGTGAACACTGATGAGGAACAGAGCTCGCACCTCTCTCTTGCGTTTATGGGCTGGCTCGAGTGGAAATTTGCAAACGTGCTCAGGAGAAGGTAGTACAATCCAGTAAGGTGCTTATGCTCTATCTATACCGTAGTTTTCCATACGTCGCAATAGTTTCCCAACAACCAAGGGTTGTCCTTGGGTGCACTAGCACAGCGCCTACAGTGATACAATAGAATAGAATAAACTTTATTGTACACCAAAATAGTACAAAGAAAATTAAATTCGAAGGGACATCTAGAGAGGGGAGAAGCGCAAGGGATAATCGTCGGTTGGTACCACGTTCCATTAAAAGCGTCTAAGGGGCATCTGCGATTTAGTTTCGACGACTCATACGCCTTCCAAAGGTCCAGAACCCCAGGGTTCTGAGCTATACTGACACATCGTCATCATTTCAGCCGCAAGACGTCCACTGTTGGACATAGGCCTCCCCCAAGTGTCGCCACAATGAACAATCCTATGCGTCTCATTCTTGATTCGATCACGCAAAGAAACTCCGAGCCCTATCTACAAATAAAAATATGGTGTAAATAATTTATTTGCAGGCATCTTCAAACAATGAGAGGATTTGCCTTGAATTACTGGGATGTAAGTATCAAGGTTTGAGACGGCACGGCCGTAATCTGCATGCACTTTTTTAATGTGATTGCGGCAGTATGCAGCCGGAGAGGGTGACGGGCTCCACATGGATCCACATGAGTTTATGCGGGTAGTATGCGCGCAAGCACTTCAGCACCATAGCCAAAGGTAGCTGCACTCCATAAAGTTTTAGTCAGTACGAGATTGGCAAACCCTCCGCCTAGCTAGGGTGGAGGACATGCAAGAAAATTTTCCGCACAATAATAAAAAAGTTGGAACCTATTGAGAGAGTTCAAAGCCTTGTTAGGCTTAGAATTGTTATTTGACTGATGAAAACAAACGGTGAGGAAAAACAAAAAAGAAACTCATAAGCAATCCACTGCCTCAGTACCTGACAGTAACTTGTTGTCAATTATGTGGTCCATTCGTTATCCATCGATTATGTGGTCAATTCTCTATTCATGGAAGGAATTCCATGAATAGAGAATTGTCGACCTGGTGAAGTTCACGGGAACGTGAACCTCACCAGGTCGTTGGTCTTTTATCCTAACCTAGCCTGCAGCAAGTGCTCGTAAACTCGCCACCATTTGAGATACATTGTTTTTACGAAACAACCTTCTGTACCCATCTTTATTGTTGAATAGCGTGGGCTTTGAAAAGGGTTCCGTAGTGATAAGGCATCAGGTGGCATTCTAGCCAAGGTTGGTAAGGGTTTAGACATGTTTCAAGTTGTCATAGTGCTTTAATGTTTAAATGTTTGCTTAATTTGTTTATAATTATCACAAATGGAATTTGCAGTTATTCAGAGCACCAGTCATCAGTAGAACTTTACATTTCTCAGTGACAAAACTAATTTCAGGAGGAAGAAAAAAAAAGGTTTCAGAAGTTAAATGTACCAAGTAAAATGCACTGAATGCATTTATAACATTCTGATTGATAAGTAACATTTAACCTGTTTTTTTACTAACCAATAAAATAAACAAAGGAGTCTTCTTGGAAAAATAAAAGAAAAATGTTTAAATTGAAGTTATATTGACATCGTAGGTTTTTTTTTTAGGTGGGAAAATCATCTTATGACAAATCCCGCTCTTGGGCGGAGCGAGAGATAGTGTCAGACTTTTACTGACTAAAAACCTACTCCTGTTCCTTCGTTGTCTTCGTCCCAGGGCCCCGGGTTTCATTTTCACACTACCCATAGCCCCAGTAGGCTTCGACCCTGCTGGATCCCCACGATTTGCTGACATCTCCCTGAGACACGTGTGGAACAATACGCGCCGTCGAAGACTTGGGCTCGGTCCGGACGTTTACCGGACGGTCGGACGGCGGGCTACTCATTGCTCGCCGTCCGCAAGCCCGTGTCTATGCCGGAAATCGGGATCGGAATCCCGGCGGCGGCGGTTGGGGCTTGAAGACCGTTGCGTGGTTCAGTGTTCAGTTCAGTGAGACAAAGCAGTAATGCAATGATGCAGGTTCTCACCGAACTTACCTTGTTCAGTGAGAACTTGCGTCATGCGGAAGATGAGGACCACGTGAGGTCTTTCCAACCACGCCTCAAAGAGGGGACTTACCGCCATAATTGTGGCGTGCCCAGAACTGGGTCGCGACAGTCGCTGTCGCCATTTCTCCATGAGAACCGTCGCAAACCCGCGCCAGGACCAGCGTATCGTCTGCGTAGCAGACCACGCTGACCCCGTCAGGAAGGTCGCCGCGCAGCGCGTAGTCGTATCCGATGTTCCACAAGGGTGGTCCTAGTACCGATCCCTGCGGAACACCGCACCACATCTCTCGACGTTCTCACTCTCCCTGGTGACCAGGGTAGATAATGTACCTGTCCGACAGGTACGCTTCGACCACACAACAAAGGTAGTCAGGCGTCCGGTGATACCGGAGTGCCCTCCTAATGCTCCTCCAAGGCAGGGAGTTGAAGGCGTTGGTGATGTCCAGAGACACCGCCATGACACACCTGCCCTGAGCTATTGTATCCCCTATCGTGAGAGCTCGCACGCGCATGATGGCGTCCACCGTGGAGCGCCTCCTTTGAAAACCGAACTGGCCGTCCACCAGATCCAACCCCACCCGTGTTAGGTGCGCGGCGAGGCGGTCTGCAATTACTCTTTCAAAGAGCTTGCCCACCTCGTCGAGCAGCACAATAGCCCATTGTGCTACTCGACGAGGTGGGTATGCGGACGGAGAGTCCGCAGGACGCCCCGGCTTCGCTATATGGATCAGTTTTCCCGTCTTTCAGCAAAATGGGACTCAGACTCAGACTCCAGACCTTCAACCTGACCGACTCGAACCGACCTCCAAATGTCAACCCCAGGCCTTCCCAGGCAAGCCTGGTCCTGGGGTTGACATTTTAGGTCAAATTATTATAAATTTTTGATGACGTGCTTAAACTTACTAATGAATTTCAAAGAAAACTTAAGGTGACATTACACTAATTGGAAATAAAACTCACTAAAACTATTCAGCACTAGTTTCTGAGCACAGCTTTGCCCGTGGATAATGCTACGGGCTGTTTTATCTTAAGGGAACGTAGTATTACCGGAATCAAAAGTCATAATCCATTTCAGAAAAGGAAACCCTATCCT
This sequence comes from Mythimna pallens, assembly GCA_961205895.1. Taxonomy (NCBI): domain Eukaryota; kingdom Metazoa; phylum Arthropoda; class Insecta; order Lepidoptera; family Noctuidae; genus Mythimna; species Mythimna pallens. Next base: position 8,575,014 of record OY540849.1, on the reverse strand, counting down.
ATCCTAGAACGCAAAGAGTAACTGAAGGATACAAATGCAATTTTAGTCAGTAAACTCTGACACGCCCTCACGCACCACTCTAGAGCGCGAAAAGTCATTAGATGATCTCCTGCCTCAAAAAAAGGGCAATGTCTACTCGTGAGATGTTTCGACTAAATGCATACACTTGTTGAGCGTGATGTATAAACAAAACTACCAGACATTTAGAAAAATGTACTAGTAAGATAAGTATTAGTAATAATTGAAATCTAATAACTTTTTAGAAAAAACTGAGCAAGTGCAAGCCGGGCCCGCACACTGAGGGCTCCATACAAACTTACCTGTGTAAATAGTTCAATTCCAGAATCACCTCGATTTTTTTTCCGAATCGCATTTTTTTTGCGTAACAAAAAAATTCATATTTTCTTTAATCCTATACTTGTGCTATAAGACCTTGCTTTATGCTAAGTATAAGGATTCTGAGTTAATGGGAAAACCCTATAAATTTAGATTCCCTTGAGTGTCGAAATATACGATTTTTTTGCGATATAAACGGCCGTATCTTTTTTTCTTGTTAACTTAGAAGTTTGATTTTTTTACAGCTTTAAGGGATCGCAGACCCAAGTACCTGGTTTTAATTTCAACTCGATAACTCCACGTTCCTGAGATAAATGGTCTTGACAGACAGGCAAATAGACAGATGAAGCAAAAAGTGATGACTTATAAGGGTTCCGTTTTTTTCCTTTTAAGGTACAGAACCCTAAAAACGAATTAAGAGGAGCTATATTTATTGACAGGGACCATTAGGGCCGATGTTTGCTAGGACGGCAGGATTGTTCAAAAAAGTTAGAATAGAATAAACTTTAATGTACACCAAAGTTGTAACAAAACTTTTACACTAACTGTTACTGTGTTACTGCACCGTAAAGTGTACACGGAACACTGTGTAAAGGATATTGCTCGTCGTCCATACATAGCTCGCCTAAAATCCAACAGGGAGGTGTATTTACTCTTTGGGTTTTAGTTAATGTATATATTCGATTAAACCTAAATTAAAACAACAGACACTTCTGAGAATTCTGAAAAAATCAAAACACTTTCTGATTTTGAGATTATAATTACGTCAATAAAAATATTCGGTATGTAGCAATAACTTAGCATTTATTACTGAATGACATTACTACCAAATGTCAAATGTTGTCATCTGTCAATTCGTCAACTGTCAGTGTCGATATTATTGCTCGTTTCAAACAGCGCTTTCAATCGAGTTTTTTGATAAGGCTTATTATGGTTCCGCGATATCATAGCGGACTGTTTGTAACTAAAAATCATTATCGTATACCTATCAAGTGTTGAGAATACTGACGCTTGTCTGTGTCAAACTCTTATTAAGAGTGCTGTAACAAAGACTTGGCTGTATGAGCTATAAATACCTTTGCCTCTTAAAAACCTCAAATTTAACCAAAAAAATATACATTTAAATTTAATAATAACGTAATTAAAACTAACTTACAAAATAAATTATAATTACCAAAAAATAATAGAACTATCACCGAGGATTATGACGGAAGCTAAGGACGAAAGTGAATACTTATTAAAATGTTTTCGAAATTAAAAGTGTCCGTTCTATTAAAATATAAGTAATGTATATTATAAAAAGAACTAGTAAATAAAGTAAATATTTCATGCGAGTTGGTTCATAGGCCATTTTTTACAATGTCCATTGTATGACTTTTACCAACCACACGCACGGTGTTCCGCGTACAAATCGGCATGCGCAGGCAAAAGGCCTATAAAGAAAAGAACACTGGATTTTTCGTTATAGTTGGGAAATCATCCGATTACTTCTTACGCTCTATGGTGGAGCGAGAGAGCGTGTCATACTTTTACTAATTAAAACCTATTCCTACGTTCCTTCTTTGCCTTGCGTCCGAGGTCCCTGGGGTTCCCTTTCGGACGACCCATAAAAAGGAACACTGGTAGGTTTTAAACAGCAAAAATCTGATACTCCACCTCACTCTACTGTCCTCTAGTTTTCCACGTAAAAAAGAGCTATAATATAGTAGTACTTTAATAAATTTCTATAACTGAAAATAGCTTTTAGTATAAATATTACGAATTCAAAGAAAAACTTTACCATTTAACAGATTTTAAATTGACAGCTCTCGATTAAAGGATCAATCGTCTGAAAAGTATAATTAAAGTTCAATGTTACCTACAAAAGGTCACCTTTAGAAAAAAAAATTTCTTTTAATTCTGACACTTGCTGATTTTAGTAGTTTTTTTTTTAAATCTTAATGATTAAGTACTTTTGAATCTCGATTCAGTGGACATGTTGTCTGAATTTCAGTTATATCCATCATCATCATTTCAGCCAAAAGACGTCCACTGTTGGATATAGGTCTCCCCCAAGTGTCGCCACAATGAACGGTCCTGTGCGTCTCGCAACCATCGGATTCCCGCAACCCTTACCAGGTCGTCGGTCCACCTTGGGCCTTCCGACACTGCGTTTTCCGGTACGTGGTCGCCACTCCAGAACCTTTCGGCCCCAACTGTCATCTGTTCTGCGAGCAATGTACCCTGCCCACCACCAGGGACCAAAGGGCAATGGAAAGTGCTATGCTCGGAGTTTCCTTGCGTGATCGAATCAGAAATAAAGATATCCGCAGGAGAACCAAGGTTGCCATAGCATGAAGAATCGCCAAACTTAAGTGGCAGTTATAAATGTGATAATAACTCTGTCTGTCTGTTTGTTACCTGTTCACGTCTTGACCGCTTGATGACATTGTATTATTTTTTTATATATAGTATATTTTGACATTTTGTAATATTTTTAATTGATTTAATTTTGACAACTGTAGTATTGCTGACATTGGTTTATTTTTTTGCATGATTTTTATACTGTTGTATTTTTTTTTGACAATTATCATTTGCGGACATTGTTATTAGGAGATTTTGTATTTACAATTAATTTAATTTTAATAGTAGGTATACATAATATATTGACATTACCATCGCTATTTTGTATGCCTTTCGGTGGAACATTGGATGGACCAAACATATATATAAGATCATTATACCCTTTGTTCACAAAATTAATAAATGAATCCATCAATTTAATTTAATTCAGAATTAAATTGATGGATTTGGACAAAACTTTGAACACGGATAGACCATGTCCTGGTGTAGGACAATGGATTTTGTCCCAGAAGTGTTTCCTTGGGATATTTTTTTACTATCACGCAGGTTAAGCTAGCAGAAACTAGTAGAGTTTCATATTTTATTATTTTTATGACAGCTCCGACTCACCGAGAACTATGCGGCATACGGTTCCGACCCACTGGAACCAACCTATCATAGGCCTGGCACGCATCAAGAACCAACGACCTCCGATCTCTGGAGAGGAGTGATGTGGCGACATCTATGACGTCACATAAGAGCTAATCCTGCATAGGGCAATTTTAGTTCTTCGCGCGATTTGAACATATAGAACAGCCCTAAATAATCTTTTTTTTTCGGGTGGGATAATCATCTAATGACATCCCCCACTCTTGGGTGGAGCGGGGGATAGTGTCAGACTTTTACTGACTAAAAACCTACTCCTGTTCCTTCTTTGCCATTGTTCCACGGCCAAGGGGATCTCTTTCGCATCACCCATGGCCCCAGTAGGCTTCGACCCTGCTGGGCCGAATTAATTTATTTATTCACTCTTATCATATTCGAACGTATTTATTTGTATCCTTTCAGTGAGTTCGCACTAAAAATGGATTGATTTGATCGTTCATAGGAATTGATCAGTTGAATGTTTAATTTTACTAAATGTGCTTTTTAAATTTGAGGCCTGATTTTTTCATAGTCAGATTAGCTTGTAATTTAATAATAAAATGAGTCGAGTAGAGTAAATGGCTAGATTATAGATATAAGTACAGAAATCTAATTCAAGTACAGAAAGTGACAAACTATATCGACGGCGAAGTGACAAGAACTCCTAACTGTCGAAGTCAAAATTTTTTGTCTTAAAAACATTAGGAGGAATTAAAAATTGACATGTTGGTTTAGTTAGGAAGTGTTTCCACAATTTAATTTGGTGCAGTTGCAACTAAATATTCGCTTCAGAGATTTCACAAGAATATGCGGAAACACACATTTGAATTAAAAGCACTAAAAAGTAATTTTCTTGAAAAAAGTTAGAAGGTATTGGCACTTCACCGTCGACATACATAATTAGCTTCCACCAGCGGCTTCGCCCGCGTGAATGTCTCCATACAAATTTTGGACTCCCGTTTCATCCACTTAAGGGGTGAATTTTGAAAAATCGTCTTTTAGTGCTCGCTTAGGTCATAGAAAGAAACCTTGTGCAAAATTTCACGCTCCTAGTCCCAGTAGTTTCAGCTGTGCGTTGATATGTCAGTCAGTCAGTTTCTCCTTTTATATAGGTAATATACGAGTAGATAAAGTTGTCAGTTTAAAAAAACTCGACCGCAAAAAACGACTAAAAAGACCGACACAAGTCACTATAAGCAGTCTGATGGAGTTTCTCCTTTTATATATATTATTAGCAGTATCAACCAATTATAATGTACAGGAAGTAATTCAAAACACTTCTAAAATTCTAATGCATCTTAATCAAAAAAGAGAAGAAAAAAAACATCGGGAACACCTTCCCATCCCACAATTTGTTAATTGCAGTGTTAAATTGAACCAATTTGGTCCATTTTGTACCAACACTCGGTCCAAATGATTCATTATGGAATGCTGTACTATGATTTATGTTTGGGGAAATTAAACCAATTATTAGGGCCTGTTTTTTGTCGATCAACTTAGTTTGGGAGCTGGGAAGTAGATATTTGTTTCATCATAAATATTTTAATTGTCTTGTTTTTATTTTGAAATTTATTGTTTTATTAAAATACAAGTACATATGCATTTTTTGAATGTTTAGTTAATCAGTGAAGTATTTGATCACTGTTTGCATTTTTTTTGGAAAAAAATAGTGCAGTCAATTTACCCCTTTTTTGAGACGGGAAACCATCAAATATGGTTATTTGATTGTTTCCCCTCTTAATCCCATCAGAGCGTAATGGCTTGTCAAACTTTAACTGACTAAAACCCACCTGTATTCCTTTAGTCTGTTTTTCTTACATGGTCTGTTTTATTTGAACTGTCAGTTTCCTCCTATTATTTATGGAACTCATCAGCAGACACAAAAAACCAAGTGCGAGTTGGATACGCGCACAAAGGGTCCCGTATCGTCCGTAGCAAAAAACGGCAAAATAAAATACATTTTATGTATTATTTAAATATATAGGTGGGCGCCCACTTAAATATTTATTTTATGCTATTTTTAGTTGGGTTGTTATCGCAGCATCAGAAATACATCATCAGTGAAAATTTCAACTGTCTAGCTATCACGGTTCATGAGATACAGCCTGGTGACAGACAGACGGACAGCGGACTCTTAGCAATCGGGTCTCGCTTTTATCCTTTAGTTACAGAACCCTGAAAAGTATACCCAGTTATTATAGGTACCTATTATAACTAAACGCAGAAGTTCAGTAAATAAACTTTCTTAAACTTTTACGTATTTAATATGGCGTGGGTAAGTAGACTAATAGGCAACAAATAGTCTAACTGGAAAACTTTTTAAGTCGTTTTCAGAATCTTTGAAAAACTTGTTAACAAACTTTGTATTAACTTCAAATTATATTTCTGTTATACATCTGTAAGTAGGTAACAACTTAGAACTAACTCATAAAATAGTCATAAGATTTAATCAAGTAAATGTTAGCTACATAATAAACACATTATTAAAAAACTGTAGCGACATAATTTAGGGAACCACGAAGGAACTAAAAGAATCGAAATCCTTCATCATTCTCCGCGTGATTTGAAAATTACTACCCATAACAATGCCCGGGTGTCACCATTGTGTGGACCGCCCAAAGGACACGGTGGAGCATACGTAGAGGTGTGCCCCACCTGGGCCGAGAACCGCCGTGTCCTCATGGGGGCGATCGGCGGCAGCGCTCTTTCGCGCCTGGACTTGGTACAGGCCATGGTTCGGAGCAAGGAGGAGTGGCAGGCAGTCGCCTCCATATGCGAAGCAGTAATGCAAAAGAGGCGGCCAAACGCGCGAGGGAACGGTCCTCACGCCCTTCCGCCTCGCCCGAGGCCGGAAGATGGACTTGTGGACTTTACACTCTGTCCCGCATACCTTTAAAAAACTATACATAAACAATATTTATACCCTAACTACATAATTTAAAATATGGCATCCGAAAATTCCTCTTCGTCGCTGTCGACTGGAAGTATGCCTAAAAGACTGGCGTTGGATGGCAATGCTTATCTTATCTAATCTTGATGTGGGGCTGGCCTTAAACCAGAGCACTTCGACCCTTCTGGATCTTTTGTGCCAATAGCAAAATGGTGCTTAATCTTATGTGATGGCCGAGTGGTAACGGCCCCAACTTACGAGTTGTAGGTCGCGGGTTCAAACCCAGTCAGGCACATTTCTTTGTGTAATTTATTTCATCACCACTGCTCTCAAAACGGTGAAGGAACACATGGTGAGGAAACCGGCATGTCCTAGAACAAAAAATTCGAAGACATGTGACATTCACCAACCCGTACTGGGCCCGCGTGGTGGATTACGGCCCATTCCCTCTTCTAGAGAAGAGGCCTGAGTCCCAGCAGTGGAAACATTAAAATAAGGCTGATTATGCTATGGTTATGCTTATGCTTAATCTCTGGTTGAGGTAAAAGCCAGCCCTTGGATTACGCGAAGTGTCAACTAAGCATTTGGATGGTCAAATCATATGGGTTGGTAAATAATTATTTACCAACCCATATGATTTGACCATTACATGTTTGCTGAACGGACTTTAAAAGAGACTTCGACCTCTGAGTTTGTTTTGGTGTTTCTTCTGAGGGAATTCAGCTAGGAAACACTGGCCTATTGCAGTTTAAATGCAAAAGTGAAAATTGTTTTTTTTTTTTTTTAAAGCAAAAAACCCGAAGCGGTGGTGAAGAAATCAGAAATGTTTATTTCCCATATACCAATTACAGGCACTTTTGAATTGTCAAAATGTAAGTCAATCAAAAAAAAAAAAAAACAAGTGAAACTAAATTGCACGTTCCGAAGCGTAGATCTCTATGGAGAAGAACGTGCAAGAAACTCCATGGACACTCTTTTAAATCATATTATAAAATACATAAATCTTGGTTAAAGACATATCTTGTCACTTCTAGTAAGTGAGCACAATGTAGATAAGTAATAATAATAAAAAAAAAACTAAATAAAAAGTAGACATTGACTTAAGCCACTGGCAGCTAAGAGATGACCAGTCTCAACTGACGGCACCCGTTCACGAGCATGACGCGGGCATCAACCCCACTCAGCTCAACCACTTTGAAAGGAACCGAATGACCCAATAACACGTGCCACCATCAGCGAGACATTTGAGTGAGCATGACAAACTCTCAACTGCCATGCTCGTAATGTCAAACAAGTTGTAACCTAATAAAAATGCTCCATGGTACTTCACATTCACAGAAGGACGAATACCTTCGAAGATAGATAATAGAACTCTTCAATAAATGACAGTAGTCTAATAATAATAATAACAATCATTTATTTGCAAACAAGTGATACTAATTACATAAATGCTCTGCCTCCTGAACTAGGCAGTGAACCTGTATCTCAGGAGACAGTTCCTTCCCTATACATATTACAATCCCGTTTACAAACAAACAATGCCAATTGGTACTTATATCAAGAGTCCAAATAAAACGTAATGAAATAAAACACGTACTTATATATATATAATTATATATAAAGGCTTTAATAATCTCTCTAAGTCTGCCTTGAAGAAAAAATAACTCACCACACTAATATAGCTCACAATTCTAGCACTACATTTCTCAATACCTTACGATGTCTTGTTATTTAATATGATTTCGGATTGTGAGCACGATGTTGTATTCAAAAACTCATTAGGGTTTACTGAGTGAACGCTTTGCATGATATTTCATGTTCAATCATGATACTGTGGTTGAGTAAAATTATTTTGAACAGTTGATTTGGTCGTGTGAAGACATTTGGGGTTATATGTTTCTGTATTTGTTAGTTTATCACACAAATGATCATGTTAGGTTTTTATCTTTTTTTCTCTTGGTAACTTTCATGGTTTGGTAATGAAATAAACCAAAGAGCTGATAATAATTTTTTTCTTTCGATAGGAAAACATCTAATGACTGGTCCTACTCTGGGTCGAGTGAGAGTATAATACATCTACTGACTAAAACCCAGTGTTTACCCATTATCCAGTCACCCATTGTGTTCCAGAGCCACGGTCGCTCTTTTGAATCATCTCGTAACCTTGGTGATAACCAAGACATAATAATTATGTCTTACCACTGTGTGGACCGCTTGGAGGACACGGTGGAGCACATGTTAAAGGTGTGCCCCGCTTGGGCAGAGCACCGCCGTCGTGTCCTCATGGGGGAGATCGGCGGCAACGATCTCTCACGCCGGGCCTGAAGGAGTGGCAGGCGGTCGCCTCCTTCTGCGAAGCAGTAATGCTAACAAAGGAGGAGGCCGCACATGCAGACACGAGGGACCGGCCCTTATGCCCCAGCTGCCGGGATCCCGATCCCGATTTCGGCCACTGTAGGCGCAGGCTTGCCGACAGTTTTGTACCCGTCTAGACCAAGCCCAAGTCGTCGACGGCGCGTGCTGTTCCACGCAGCCTCAAGATGTCAACAAACCGTAGAGGTCACGTAGGGTCAAGGGTTTGATTCTGAAAGGAAAACTCGGTCCTAGGACGAAGGCAAAGACGGAACAGGAGTGGGTGTTTAGTCAGTAAAAATCAGACACACTCACTCCGCCTAAGAGCGAGGCATGTAATTGAATGATTTTCCCACTTAGAAAAAAAAAGACGTAATAATTATGTGTTCATTATCCACCATCATCTTACTGACCTTGTACCATATTACTTGGGGTCGGCGCAACATGTGTTTTTCTTCCATTTTGTCGTGTCACCCGTCATGCTACTAACTGCCTTTTCTTTCACATGACTCCTCAATCCATTCATCTTTTCTTTAGCCTTCCTCTCCCTCTACATCCATCTACATGTATACTCATAACTCTTTTAGTAACATGAGTTGCATCCCTCCTATTCTTATGGCCATACGAAGACAAACCCTATTCCCTTTCTCTTGCACACTTGCTTCTTAATTCACCAAAGTGATTCAAAAGTGAATGATTACAATGATAGATAATATATAATGTTATGAAATACTTCATTATAATTGATTTTTTAAATAAAAATTTAAATAAAATCCAAATTCTTACTCAGAGAAAAACCAAAATTTAAACGCAAGCTTCAATTAAATTGAATACAGAAATATTCAGATGCCTTACGCTCCTGTAACCGAGCTCCTGGCCTAACTAATGGCCCATTTTACCGTTAAATGATAGTGAATATCAATGCTACGTTAATATTAATCTTTTTGGTGGCGCTCCGGCTAAACATTTAAATAAAAGTTTATTAGATTCTGGTTTTTGAACGAAACGTCGCAAAGATTTTTAAATTATTATACGAGAAGTAATATTTGTGTAATTGTCTGTGGAAGCTTGTAATTTTACGAATCGGCCTTTAATTTTTTTTATCTGAAAGTAAAATAAATGAATTAGATACTTTCGGAACGAATCATCATTGTAAAAATATATGAAATAAATACGTGCATAAATATTATTAGCTTAATATTTAATATTGTATATAGTACTGAATCTACATAATAAAATCGAAGAACTGGATTAATTTGTTTGCTGCGGTCTTCCCGTCCGATTATAGTTTAGGTGTTTTCAAGGCGCGAGGGGTTGTTGTGGTTTCGATTAAAAATTTGAAGTTGATTTATATTTCATCATCATCATCATTTCAGCCGATAGACGTTCACTGCTGGACATAGGCCTCCCCCAAATGTCGCCACAATGAACGGTTCTATGCGTCTCGCATCTATCGGATTCCCGCAACCTTTACCAGGTCATCGACGGTCGATTCATATTTATTTACTACTACATTACTCAATACCTAATAAGGTTTTTTTTTTGGTGGAAAAACCAATGACATTCCCCGCTCTTGAGTAAAGCGGGAGATAGTGTCAGACTTTTACTGACTAAAAACCCACTCCTATTCCTTCGCTGCCTTTCATACCAGGGCCGAGTCTTCCTTTCAGAATCAGACCCTTGGCCCCAGTAGGATTCGACCCTGCTGGGCCCCTACGATTGCTGACTTCTCCTTGAGACGCGTGTGGAACATTTCGCGCCGTCGACGACGTGGGCTCAGTCCGGTCTTGGGTCGGGTCGTTCTAAAGCTACATTACTCAATACCTAATGAGTGTGATTAATTGCCACGGGCCTTCAAATACCTAACACATTTCAAGTGTTACACGAAAAACAACGAACACCTTTTCCCATTCTGATATAACAAATGAAAACCGAATAAAACGAGTTACATTTTCAATGCCTTTTTTCCCAGAAAATACATTCATGATTTTACCGCGAACCGTGGCAGTGTAATATTTTTTGCACCCCTTAGTCCTTCACCTCAGGACGGCCCTGAACATGGAATGAATTATTTAGTTCTGCCCTGTGTTCGTGTATTAACATAACATTGTTTTACATTGAATGTTTTCAAGGTTAAGTTAAGGATTGACGGATGGAACAGTAGATATTTTTAACCCATGACCAGAAAAAAACTGGGCAAGTGCGAGTCGGACTCGCGCACTGAGGGTTCCGTACACACTTGAAAGGTAAATTGCGGTTTACGATTTATGACGTATTAAACTACTTACTAGATCTCGTTCAAACCATTTTCGGTGGAAGATAAGAATGATATTCTTTTATTTTAGAAGTTACAGGGGGGGGGGGGGGGGGGCACATTTTACCACTTTGGAAGTGTCTCGCGCGCTAACTATTCAGTTTAGAAAAAAATGCTATTAGAAATCTCAATATAATTTTTGAAGACCTGTCCATAGATTATCTACACGTATGAGTTTGATGAGAAAAAATGTTTGACTTTCAGTTCTAAGTATAGGGAACCCCCGAAATTTATTGTTTTTTTTTTCTATTTTTGTGTGAAAATCTTAATGCGGTTCACAGAATACATCTACTTACCAAGTTTCAACAGTATATATTAGTATAAATACAGTTCTTATAATTTCGGAAATAAAATGGCTGTGACATACGGACTGACAGACAGACAGACATGACGTATCCATAAGGGCTCCGTTTTTTGCCATTTGGCTACGGAACCCTAAAAAGGGGTGTCACAATATTGACGTGTGGGTTTGTGCATCTTAGCTCCTGAATAGATGAACCGATTTTGATATAGTTTCTTTTTTATTGAAAAGTAGCTTAACCGAGAATATTCTGTGCTATGATTTGAAGAAATCTGTTCAGCCGTTTGAAGATCACCAGCTCTTTTCTGTCTGAAAGAAAGGTCAACAACTTTCACAAGTGTAATCGATTGAAATTAGTAGTAAATAATGTACGAATAATAAACATAAAGTTAAAATATATATCTGGGGCGGCAGTACGTTATAACAGTACCAACAAAGTTTATTAGTTAAATATATAGTATTTAAGGGTTTTAAATTAGGTTCTAATACATTTTTTTTTTAATTTGATTGGCAAAGTGAACGAAATACACCGTAGGCGCGGGCTTGCGGACGGCGAGTAATGGATAGCTCGCCGTTCTACCGTTCGGTAACCGTCTGGACTGAGCCCAAGTCTTCGACGGCGCGTAGTTTTCCATGCGCACCTCAAGGAGATGTGAGCAAAACGTAGGGGCCCAGCAGGGTCGAAGCCTACTGGGGCCATGAGTTGTGCGAAAGTGAACCCCGGGGCCCTGGAACGAAGGCAACGAAGGAACAGGAGTGGGTTTTAGTCAGTAAAAGTTTAACACGCCCTCGCGCTCAGTCCAAGGGTGGGAGATGTCATTAGATGATATGCCACCTAAAAAAAAATATTTGTCGGTAAAAAAGAACGTCACCGCTATGATGTTCTTTTTTTAAATCTCTTTATTTTTTAGCAAAAATAAAAAGGAAATACTGCTTTACACAGTATTGTAGCTTTTCTCGCTATTTCCCGTAACCTAACCCAACGAAGTCGTATATTTTTTAATAGCAAAGGATTTTTATAGAGATTACCTTTTGTAAAAGTATTTAACAAGTTTATCTCTTGATAATATTAGCATAGCTTAATCAGTCTTATAATGTTCCCACTGCTGAGACTCAAACCTCCTATCTAGGAGAAGAAATGGGCCGCAATCCACCACGCGGGCCCAAAGCGGATTGGTGTATATAACATATTTTCGAATCTTTCTGGGACATGCCGGTTTCCTCACGATGTTTTCCTTCACCGTTTCGAGAGCAGTGGCGAAATAAGTTACACAAAATAATGCGCCTGACTGGGTTCGAATACACGACTTACAACTCGTAAGTCGGGGCTGTTACCACTGGGCCATCACTGCGGATGAGCATAAGCAAAAGCAGCCTTTCAATGTTCTCACTGCTGGGACTCAGGCCTCCTCTCTAGTAGAGGTAATGGGCCGTAATGTACCACGCGGGCTCAGTGCTGATTGGTGGATATAACGTGTATTCGAATCTTTGGTTCTAGGACATGCCGGTTTCATCACGACGTTTTCCTTCACCGTTTCGAGAGCAATGGTGAAGTAAGTTACACAAAATAATGCGCCAGGCTGGATTCAAACACACGACCAAAACTCGTAAATTGGGGCTGTTACCACTGGGCCATTACTGCGGATAAGCATAAGCATCCTTTTAATTTTCCCACTGCTGGGACTCAGGCTCAGACTCTAGTAGAGGGAATGGGCCGTAATGCACCACGCGGGCCCAGTGCGGGTTGGTGAAAGTCACATGTCTTCGAATGTTTGGTTCTAGGACACGCCCGGTTTCCTCACGATGTTTTCCTTCACCTTTTTGAGAGCAATGGTGATGAAATAAATTACACAAAGTAATGTGCCTGGTCGGATTTGAACCCGCGACCGACAACTCGTAAGTCAGGGCCGTTACCACTCCGCCACCACTGCTCCTCCATGTCATGTATGGGGCTGGTCATCACTGCGCACTAATATACTATTACGTTTGATATAAAATCATACAAGATAGATCGTACTACTCAAAATGTCACCATGTAAGTAAAAATTAAAACATGTTAACTCATATTATGAAAGAGATAACTGTAATTATTAAGGCCCTAACTCCCGATCAGTACGATAAAACAATAACTTTCTGAAGCCTACTCTATATTATTATTATAGATTTATGTACAACATTATCATCATATCATTTTTAGTAAGACTAATAGTTTTGACAAAAAGAAAATTAACAACATTATATTTTTTTTTTTGTTAGTTTTCCATCTTTGCATCTTTCTAGTTTCTGCGCATTTAATTCCGGCCAGATGTTCAAGGAACTATACGCCTAACACAGGATTGTGTTATGTGTGCGTTACCTCCTTTCCTATTCAGCATACACAACCACCTGGGCCTTCCAAGACTTATTGAGGCCAACGACAGGGCTATCCAGGTGGCTAAGTAAGTAAGTAATTTCGAAAGAGGATGACTGTAATGATTTTTAATTTATTATGTTTTGTATGATTTTAATTTTTCATAAATATGATAATTATGAAACATAAAATAAATGAATTATATTTATTATTTACAAAGAACCAAACGTCTTAGTTATTTATAAGTACCTAGAAACAAAAATCATTTTTTTAAATAGTCACAAAAAAAATATTTGGCCAATTTTGGTGTTCAAAGTCAAAGTGAAAAGTTTTTATTTCACATAGGCCTACATGGGCACTTATAAAACGTCAGAAGCTAGTGCTCGGATCCAAATTGGTCGTTTCCTATGGAGAAGAACCGGCAAGAAACTCCATGGTTACTCTTTATACAATATTTTCATATTACAGTATTTCGTCGAATTAAGTTTTTACTGTGACAAAGATTATAATAATTATTTCGTTCAACACATTGCAGTCTAACCCAAAAAAGGACCCATTTACACTTCCATCCAATAAAACCAGACCACACATTTAACCCCATAAAAGCTAACAAATAAACCCAATTCCCCACGCTTCAAGAAGCAATTTTAAAGCCAGTTATCATTAGATCTAAGTCCAGAAACTTTACGGTTTCTAATTACTAGCCAACGCCGGTTAGTTCCACCTTATCTACGCAGGCGGGCTTAAATAGTGAGGTAATGGAAGGCTGGAGTTACCTATGTTTAGTTTTAGTTTTAACTGTTTTTAGTTAAATGATGTTTTTGGTTTCTACAGGGCGAGGAAATTAATGTTGTGGTGGTGTGGGTAAATTTTTTTTGGAACAACGTGTTTTTTTTTAAGTGGTAAATCATTCAATGATTTCACTTGTTCTACGGTAATGTGGGAGAGGGCGTTTCAGATTTTTACTGACTAAAACCACACGTGAAATGGAGGGAATGGAGGGAGGCGTTTGCCCAACAGTGGGACAGTATAGACTACATATAACGCCGTCTAGTCTCAAGCTAAGCAGAGCTTGTGTTATGAGTACTAGACAACTGATAAACATACTTAAATATTACAGGTAAATTATACCCAGACACAGAACAAATGATTGTGCTCATCACACAAATATTTGTCCTGGGTGGGAATCGAACCCACGACCTCCGGCATAGCAGTCAGGGCCACTAACCACTAGACCAACAAGCCAGTCAATAATAAAACCACACGTATGTCCTTCAGTTGCCCTTTCCGTTCTAGGATTACAAGTTTTTTTCCCCGTGGCCCTATCGGGCATCGGCCCAGCTAGGCCTCTACGGTTTGCTGATATCTCTTTGAGAAGTACGTGGAACTTCTTCATGCTGTTGCCGACTTGGGCTTGGTCTGGATGGTTACTGGATAACCGGAGGGCAAGCTACCCATTGCTCGTCATCCGCAATCGTCCGCAAACCCGCCTACCGTGACTGGTAGTCGGTCGCAATGGCAGGGGTATGAGAATGTCCGCTCTCTCACGCATGTGGCTGTCTCCATCACCAGCATTACTACTTTGCAGGAGGGGACTGCCTGCCATTCCCTATGGTAGCTATGTTAGTTGCGTCATTCTGAAAAGTGGCGTGATTAGATGAGCAGCAGGATTGTTCTAAAAAGTCACCATAGCCCTGGAACGCTGATGATATGGAACACAAGGGGGGGGGGGGTTAGTAAGTAATAAAGTCTAACACTCTCTTTCACTCCACCCAGACGGTTCACGGGTAGTGTGAAAGAGAAGCCCGGGGCCCCGGGATGAAGGCAAAGAGGGAACAGGAGTGGGTTTTTAGTCAGTAAAAGTTTGACACTATTTCTGGCTCCACCCAAGAGCGGGATTTGTCATTAGATGATTTTCCCACCTTAAAAAAAAAACCCAGAGTGGAAGAAGTTATTTGCTGACTACCAACCCAAGTATATTCAATAATTTCTAAATACTGTCAATAAACAAAAAATACAATATTCAAAAAGCTTTTAAAAATAACACCACTGATACAAAATCACCTGCAAGACTCTAAAATCCTTGTGTATAACAAATAACCAAGTTTTTTGACTCTATTACTTTGCGTGGTAAAGGGAGGTACAGGCGGCGTTAGAAGTGTTAACAACATCAGCAATTATTTTTCAATACACTTACTCGAAAACCCGCTCTTATCCCACCACTTTTAGGCACACAATAGACTGCTTTCCGCATTAGTGCAAAAATAGCGCGTGCTGGGCGCGCGTCGACCCCCGCAAGTCGCCGGTCAACCCCCGTTTATTCATTTCTTCATAGGTGTATTAAAAAAAGTCATTTAAGACACGTGCAAATTTGTCACTGTAGCCCTCGGCTCCATAACACAGAATTCCGCCTCGGTCGCAATGACACACTTTCTGCACTTGTATCAAAATGTACTATTTTTACTAACTGATTTATTTAGTAATAGTATTTTATTAGTACTTTTAAACTTGTTGTGTTTGTGCAAAATAAATGTTTTTCTTTTTTTTTCTTCTCTTTAAACAATTAAGTCAGCTTTTGATTTTGTTCTCGTCTTATGGTAAGCGTCCATCGCAAGACGAGATCGAAATCAAAAAACTGCGGTACGGTATACGATGAAACAAGCATGCCTAGAACATGCGTGCTCACTTCTTCTGCTTTGAAGATTGAGGGGTGGTTATATGAAAGATTAAATATCTATATGAATGAAACCTAGAGTAGTTCTGAGCAGTCGTATTCCATAATCGACCATCACTTACCATCAGGTGAGATAGTTTACGTAGGTGAGCCTATCAATAATAAAAAAAGAGCTTAACAAATTATTTTTTACAATGGAATGTAGTGTAGAGCAAGTTTTTAATCTACGCCTAACAATTTTTCTACTGCTGTCACACTGGCCTCTCTATGAGAGGGAGTAGGCCATAATCGAACACACTAGTCCAGTGAGGTTTTTTTACCTGCTTTGCAGAAAGAGGCGACCGCCTGCCACTACTCCTCGCTTCGAACCATGGCTTGTACCAAGGCCCGGAGTAAGAGATCGTTGCTACCATTCTCCCCCACTAGGACACAGTGGTAATCAGCCCAAGCGGGGCACACGTCTGCCGTATGACCGTGTATTCCAGGTGGTCCACACAGTGTTGGCACCCGGGCGTTACTTCCACACGAATCTGGTGCAGGAACTTCCCGAACTGACCATGTTCAGTGAGAACCTGCGTCATGTGGAAGGTGAGGTCTTTCCAGTCATTCCTCAAAGAGGGGACTTACTGCCATAATTATGGCGTGCCCAAGTGTGGTTTGGTAAATGTCAATTCATCAATAACGATCTAAACATGTTGATCTCAGGTTGGGCAAAGGCATTGGTATTTTTTAATCCAAATTTTTATTTAATAAACTGGATTAAGCTTGGTTGATATCGAAGGATGAGTTTATTACTTGTATTAAATTGCAGACTGGGAAGATTTTTAAGCATTATGCGAATACAGTGTCTAAATTTAATACAAAAAATAAAGGAACTGTTTTCTTAAGACAAAGTTAAGTGTATTAGGACGGCTGTCAAGCCGCGAGCCAGACTGAAATAATTTCATAAATAACACGATAAAGTGTAGTTTCTAGGAATAAATACGAAATATAGAGGCACAAAAGCCTTCAAGTATATATCGTCGCCTTTAACAATAGCGATAGACTCACCATGTTTCATAAGACCTAATTAAATAAGGCTGACAAATTGCAGGTAGACTTTGATTCACTTCTACCTTAAACTTTCAGAAATACAGGTATAGTTACCTACTATTAGGTCTTGTGTTAAGATTTAAAACTATATTTGTAGTGTTTTTGGAATAACTTGAATAAAACAAGGAGTGTTCGTACACGTTTTAATGGCCGATCGATGACTGCCCAAAATCACATTACACACGAGTACCCACATATTATAATATACCACAATTCCTCCACCAATAATTTGAAATATATTTGTTGATTCCTGGGCTAAAAAAACAATTGTTTCATTATATTAAATTATGAAAATTCTGAAATTTCTAAATTCTGCATTTTGACTTTGACTGTACAGGGTAGGAGGAGGGGGTAATAATAACTTTTAAATTAATGTGACTTGTTTGTTGGTGGTGCTCTTTGCTTTTAATAATTGCACCTCGTAGGGGTATGTAGGGGTAAATTATCGAGGGGGGAGTTTATGATTTTTGTGAGGGCAATGGTCTTGTGGACCGATGACCTGGTGAGAGTCGCGGAAATCCGATGGATGTGAGATGCACAGGAGCGTTCGTTGTGGCGACAGTTGGGATGCCTATGTCCAACAGTGGACGTCTTTCGGCTGAAATGATTAATGAATAGTCAAAGATAAAGTCATTTTGGTACGATAATCTTTGACTAAGAATATGCTATAATCTTCGTGCTATGTCGGCAACCTTGGTTCTCCTGCGGATATCTTCATTTCTGATTCGATCACGCAAGGAAACTCCGACCATAGCCCTTTCCCTTTGGGTGACTTTGAGCCTTCGCCAAACTTAAGTGGCAATGGGCAGGGCACATTGCTCGCAGAACAGATGGCCGTTGGAGCCGAAAGGTTCTGAAGTGGTGACCGTGTACCGGAAGACGTGTTGGAAGGCTCCATACAGGGTGGAACGATGACCTGGAGATGATTGCGGGAATCAGATGGATGCGAGACGCACAGGACCGTTAATTGTGGCGACATTTTGGGAAGGCCTATGTCCAGCAGTGGACGTCTATCGGCTGAAATGATGATGATGATGACGATGATGATGCTATAATAACTCCTGTCAGCGGCTTTGCCGTCGTGAATATAGAAAACAATATTTGACGTGCTAATTCCAGGACATAGTCTACCCGCATCTGAAAGTTCACCCAAATCTGTTTAGTCATTTGATAGTGAAAGAGGAACAAACATACACACACATAAATATAAACTTTCACCTTTAAAATATTAGTGTGATTATCCTATTCCGGAATTTGTGGACGTCTTTTGTTTCAGCCTGCTAGGTAATATATTCTCTGAGATCACCATGATTCTAATCATAATCGTATTTAAGCTGTATCTAGCTCCAAAGATCTTCACTAGATTTATTAAATCGTATATTAAAACTTTCCCTGAAACATATGCATTAAAAACCACATCCGAATCGGAATTGAAGTTTAAAAAAAAAGTGAACATACAAACATACATACGGTTGAAATACATAACCTCTTTCTATGAAGACGGTTCAAAATTGCTGTTAACCACAATCTAGCGCTAAACATGAACGAATTTCCTGCATATGCTTATACAGTAGTAAAAGTTCGTCGGAAATTCATTCAGCATTTTACGAGGATCATAAATCTATTTATTTTACGGCTTGTATTTCGTACCTCTCTTTATGATATATAATATAATATCTAAACGTAGTAATATTTAATGTGACGATAAAGGCTTTATTGGTGTTGAATTGAAAATGAGAAAGGTATGGAAAGAAAATTGTTCTCACCTTAGCTAGCTTTTCTTTTGAGGTAGGAAATCATCCTGTCTTCTCCCGCTATAGGGTGGAGCCAGAGGGCGTGTCATCAGAATTTTACTAATCAAAACTAACCTGTGTCCTTTACTTGCTCTTTGTGTTCTTGGAACACGGTTTCCTTTTCTTACGGTTTTGCTAATATCGCTTTGAGGCACACGCCGAGCTTAGTCGGATGATCCGATAGTGAGCTACCCATTGCTCATCGTCCGCAAGCCCGCGCCTACGGTGGCTGGAGTACGCCCTGCTACTCCAGGCGTCTCCTATCGCGGCGCCTAGGGTGTGAGGCTGTTTGTCCCCTCATGGTTGCGCCCAACTCCGTCGCTAGCGTTACTACTTCGCAGAAGAAGGCAACCGCATCCCATTCAATTTCGCTCCGGACCATAGCCTGAACCAGGGCCCGGCGTGAATAGTCGCTGCCACGCAAGCTTTGAGTAAATCATCTTCTATTCCTTTATTTTTCTTTTTTATTGCTACACAATTAGAGCAGTAATGGCCGAGTGGTAACGGCCCCGACTTACGAGTTGTAGGTTACGGGCTCAAACCCAGCCGGTCACATTACTTTGTGTAATTTATTTCATCACCACTGCTCTCAAAACGGTGAAGGAAAACATCTTGAGGAAACCAGTATGTCGTAGAACTTAGAAGACATGTGACATTCACCAACCTGCACTGGGCCGTTGTGGTGGATTTCGGCCCATTCCCTCTCCTAGAGAGGCCTGAATCCCAGCAGTATGCTATTGCTACACAATATTCTACTTTGCCTTTTACCAGTGTTGGGGTCGGCTTCCAATTTAAGCAACATACCACCACCTTCAATCTCCACTTTCTAAAACCTATTGGTAACGGCCCCGACGAGCGATTTACGGTTTCCAACTCAGGCAGACGCTTTACTTTGTATTATTTATTTCAAAGTGGACCGACAATCTAATCAGAGTAGTGGGAGTCCAATGGATGCAAGACGTATAATAATAATAATAATATTTTTATTACAGACAACACAGCCCACAAAAATACCACAGTAAAATCAATACAGGGTGTTAGTAACAATTTTAGCTTACAAACTATGTTAGTACGTATACTAAATATAATATAATATTATAATTATTATAATATTATATAATATTTAGTAGTGTATCATAATATAATAGATAATGTGTTTTTAATAAGATGCCTCACTATGGCCCTCTCATCATGTCGTTCAGCAATCACTTTCAGGAGGCTGTTGCTACTGCCACGCAGTCTGGCGAGAAGAGACGCACTCTTTTTTCGCATGACAGCTGAGAAGCTGTCGACTCTGGCTTGGGCAAACATCTCTGAAGCACTGCAATAACGTGGCAGACTCATCAGCACCCTGAAAGCGTTGTTGTATAAGAACATTCGTTGTGGCGGCACTTGGAGGCCTATGTCCAATAGTGGACGTCTTTTGGCAAAGATGATGATGACTTC
The DNA here is from genome assembly GCA_961205895.1 of Mythimna pallens. Classification (NCBI taxonomy): domain Eukaryota; kingdom Metazoa; phylum Arthropoda; class Insecta; order Lepidoptera; family Noctuidae; genus Mythimna; species Mythimna pallens. The sequence goes on along the minus strand of OY540849.1, from coordinate 8,554,499 downwards.
GCCATTACTTTAAAAACCGTAAAGGGAACATCGTCACCGGCATGTCTTAGAACCTAAAACTCGAAGACATGTGACATCCACTAGCTCGTTCTGGGCCCGCCTGGTAGCTGAGTCCCAGGAATCGGAAAATTATAAGACAGATTATGCTTATCATCTAGTCTGATCAGGTTTTAAATCTTCTGATTTGTCTGTAACAGATGTCAGAGATTTATGAATGACAATAAATGACGTTACAAGTTTGTCTCGATGTCCAACGAATTAGTCGATACCCCGCCCCCCCCTTGTTTTTTTTGTTGAGAAAAAATAAATAACTCTTCTCGCTCTGTGTGGTGCGAAAGGGAATGTCAGACTTTTACTGTTCCACTCCTGTTCCTTCGTTGCCTTTAATACCAGGGACGAGTCTTCCTTTCAGAAGCAGACCCTTGGCCTTAGTAGTAGGCTTCGACTCTGCTGGGCCCCTACGGTTTGCTGACGTCTCCTTGAGGCGCGCGTGAAGCAGTACGCACCGTTGACGATTTGGGCTCGGTCCGGACGGTCGGACGATGAGCTACCCATTACTGCGCCGTCCACAAGCCCGCGCCCACGGTGGCCGGAAATCGGGATCAGGATCCCGGCGGCTGAGGCATAAGGGCCGCTCCCTCGCTCGTGCACGTGCAGCTTTCTCCTTTGCTAACATTAATACTTCACAGTAGGAGGCGACCGCTTGCCACTCCTCCTCGCTTCGGACCGTGGCCTGTACCAAGACCCAGCGCGAGAGAACGTTGCCACAAATCGTACCCACGAGGACACGGCGGTGCTCTGCCCAAGCGGGGACACCATAGGTGTGTTCACATGTTCAATGAATACGTAAGTACCTACCTACCTACCTACCTACTTATTAAAAACATAATATGTCAATGGTCTATTTATATTTTAGCTTGTTACTAAATTAACAAACACAGTTATTTCCTTAATAACTTAACAGATACTTAAACATAACCCTTCACTCTTTAAAGTAAAACATTTACCTCAAATCGTTTACAAGAATACCCTCAGAAAAAAAAAAAACGCCTAGTTATAACCACTTAATTTCCACAAAGAGGTTAATATTAAAAAGAGGGGGAAAAGATTAAAAACCACGTTTATAGCTAAATAAAAGGGTCTATAGGGAATACAATCTGCGGGTTATTGTTTTAATTGCTACGTAGATTAAGAGTGAGTATATTTTCGAAGAAAATTGCGCTGAATATTTTTAGGTTTCAGTTGCTTGGCGTTGAGAAAAACATTCGTGGTAAATGGATATTTAAATAATGGTTATTTGACAATTCAGACAAAAAACCTAACAAAAATGTTACATTGTTACTACTAGTTTTTTTTTTTATGTTGGAATACCATCCAGTAATTTCTGCTATAGGGTTGGGCGAGAGGGCGTATCAGACTTTTACCGACTAAAGCCGATACTCTGGGACGCAAATGGCAACTGAAGGAACATGGGTGGGGTTTAAATTGCAAAACACGATTGAAAAGAGTGGCCATGGAGTTTCTTGCACATTCTTCTCCATAGAGATCTACGCTTTGGAATGTGCAATTAGCATCATTTTTTCTGACTGACTGACTTCTTGACATTTCAAAAGTGCCTGTAAATGGTTTATTTGAAATAAATGTTTTGAATTTGAATTTGAATTTGTTTAGTAAGCAAAAGTTTAGGCTCAACTTTAGAATACAGGATCCCAAGTATAGTCTTCATTATTTTTTTGTGCAAAGTACTTATTATTCTCAACAATCTCAAGAAGTTTCAAGTTTAGTAAATAAACACTTTCTGAAGTAAAAATATATCAAACTTTGCAAAATTACTCTCTAATTTTGCACAATTTTATTGCTTTTGACGTAATTTTGAAAGGCAGGTGTTGCTATTTTAGGTAGGTTTTAGGGTTCCGTACCTCAAAAAGAAAAAATGGAACCCTTATAGAGTCACATTGTTGTCCGTCCGTCTGTCTGTCTGTCTGTCTGTCTGTCAAGACCCTTTATCTCGGCAACGCGTGGAGGAACCGATTTGAATCGTGAATTTGCGGTCCCTTGAAGCTGTGAAAAAATGAAACTTCTATGTTAACGAAAAAAAAGATACGGCCGTTTATGTCGCAAAAAACGTGCATTTCGACACTCTCAAAACAATCAAAATTCATAGGGTTACTTTCCTATGACCCAGAATTCTGAAATTTGACATAAAGCAAGGTCATATAGTATAGATATAGGAATAAATCTGAAAACAGAAAATTTAGTGTTACGTCACAATAAAAAAAAATTGTTTTGCGATTCGAAAAATCTTTGAATTCGGGAATTGAACTATTAATATACTCGTTTGTAGGTAAGTTTGTACGGAGCTCTCAGTGCGCGAGACCGACTCGCACTTACCCGGTTTTTTTAGTATTTCGATCTTTCTTCCATTTAGTAGGAAGGCATATAGAAGATAACTTAAGATGCAAGAGCAAGCGTAGCGAGCTCAGGACTTGGGGGCACCCCGACTTGTAAAGGTTTAGGTTAGAAGGAGATTCACTCAGAAGTAGGAGTTCGGCGATTAAGGCCATAAGAGGGGGGGGGGGGGAGGAAAGCTGTTTTCCACCTATAAATCAGGTTAATTGTACCTAAGTAAGGTAATAAGGTAACCTAAGTAAGTAGTAAGGTTAGTAGTCAGGGTAACAGTATCAAAAAAATTACGCAAATATGACGTTTATAAAAAAATATTTAAAAAAAATATGTGTTTCCTAAACCTTATTTTTGCTGAGTGGGTTAGTTAAAGTTTATTCTATTCTACATGTTTCATCATCATCTTCATTATCATACCCGAGAGACGTCCACTGTTGGACTTATGCCTCCCCCAAGTATTCTGTTCGGCTTCTGTGCGTCTCGCATACATTGGATTCCCGCAACCCACACCAGGTCATCGGTCCACCTTGTGTGAGGCCTTCCAGCGCCATACCATCTGTTCTGTGAGCAATTTGCCGTTCACACTGCCACTGAAGTTTGGCGATTCTTTGGGCTATTACTGACATAGCCCGAAGAATCGCAAAACTTGGTTCTCGTACGAATATCTTCATTTCTGTTGCGATCACGCAAGGAAACTCCGAGCATACTATACGTATGTTTGGTTATAATTAAATGCTGGTAAAGACAAGAACAACACACAGTAAACACCAAATTGTACTCTTGATACGCACACAGAAACAATAACAGTATTTTAAATTACACAAAATTATCCTAAACGTTCCTAGTGAGGTGACGTGAATTTCGCGACGCGATGAAACCGAATTAGCATGGAAATAAGGAAAATAATATTCCCCTTGTATTTATTATGTACATACATAAAAACATACTTTTGTAAAACAAATAGGCCTCTGCTTGTTTTACAAAAGTATATTTTTTAACTAACTTGTTATTTTTTTTGGGAGTAATTCTGGTTTGGGTACTTTTTATGGTGCAACGTACTGAGCCCGAAAACTAAAGAAAGACCAAACCATTGAAAAACTAATTCGAGAAGAAGAAGAAAGAGGGTTAGGCATGATTTTTAGGAAGAGAGGTATCGTCGGGTTTATCGTTTAGTTAGTTATATAGTTTAGTAGTTATATATAGTTTAGTTGTGAGACTGATAAAATTAAAAAAAAAATACAAATTATAAAGCGTTTTTTTTTAGCGAATCAGTAATGCTAGCAAAGGAGGAGGCAGCACGTGGACGCACGTAGCAATGGCCCTCGCGCCCAAGCCGCCGGAATTCTGATCCCGATTTCTGGTAACCGTAGGCGCGGGCTCGCGGACGGCGAGCAATGGGTAGCTCGTCGTCTGACCGTCCGGTAACCGTCCGTACCGAGCCCAAGTCGTCGAAGGCGCGTAGTGTTTCACGCGCGCCTCAAGGACATGTCAGCAATCGTAGGGGCTCATCAGGGTCGAAGCCTATTGGGGCCAAGGGTCTGATTTTGAAAGGAAGATTCTGCTCTGGTATGAAAAGCAACAAAGGAACAGGAGTGGGTTTTTAGTCAGTAAAAGTCTGACCCTATCTCACGCTCCGCCCAAGAGTGGGGATGTCGTTGGATGATTTTCCCACCGAAAAAAAGAGCGCCAAACTGTATGTTTTTTTTTTTTTGTTATGACTCACAAGTAGGGTATAAAGGTTTCCAGGAGACGATTTCAGAACTACTATTACTTACTAAAAGTAGGAAGCTGATGTCATCAAATCTAGGGGCAACGCTTCAGTTATTGGCCACTATACAGTTATTAATCATTTTAACTTTGGCGGCCTAAAATAAGTAATAACCTACCAGATAGTAGATTCAAAACTGCATTAATCAGTAAGCAGTTTTGAATGTACTATTCTGGTATGTAATTACTTGTTTAGGCCGTCAAAGTTGAAATGATTAATAGCTGCAGAGAGACCAATAACTGTAGAATTTACATTCTGATTGAACTAAAATTAATTCCACTAATTCCACCAGACTGCTTAAAGTGACTTGTTCGATTTTTTTGTAGTTTTTTTGCTGTCAGGTTCTTTGAGACTGTCAACTTTTTTAGCAACCTATTTTTTTTATAGTGCAAAATCCGAAAGCTTTACCCATCAAAAGTCAAACAGCTGCCTGTTCTAAAACCACCATTCTTCACTTCCACCTTGCAACAGACCAAGCCAAGATCTAAAGAACAGTCTCAAGCAAAATTGGTTCACATTTTTTGTGGAGAAAACTCAATATATGAAGAAGACGAGAACAAACAAGGATAAATCAAATGTATGACGCCACTTGACGGATGATCCTCGCTACGGCAGAGGTATTGGGATTCGGATTTGAATATCGTTATAGTATCATCATCCTTTTATTTCGGAAATGTTTGCGAAACCCTGAAATAGAGTGGAAATTGTTTCTTTATTATTTTGGAGATGTGATAAGATTGACATAAACGTGACTGATAAAAAAAAAAAACTGGCTGAGTGCGAGTTAGACTCGCGCTCGAGCGGTTCCCTACCATTATCTATACATTATTGTAATAATTAAAAGACATTGTAAAAATAAAAAGAAATGAGAACAAGCGTAATTATAGCAGTTAATGGGGACGTTAATAAAAAAAAAATGAAGTGATGGAAATATTGGCAAGTCGTCTCTACTTGAGTGACGACTTGCCTTTATATTCCAAATAATTGAACTAAATTTAATATCTATGACATTGTATTGAATAATTCTTAACACTGTATTTATTAATTAATTATTGACATTAAATTTGACTTAGTATGCCTTGACATTGTATTTAATCATTCTTGACATTATATTTAGTATTCTTTGACATCATTTTTAAACATTTTTGTCGTTACATTTTTTTTTTAATTGATATAAACTAGTGCTTGATTGTGATCCCACCTGATGGTAAGCAGTGATATTTATTTCTTGACATTGTATAGTTTTTAATTATTTTAATTTCGATATAATTTCTAATAAATTTAATTTTAATTTTTGAAATTATTTGTACGTATTACGGAAAAAACAGAATATTTTGGACGTTAATTGTATATAGCAATGTACTATTTATAGATTACTAATCGAGGTTGAGGTGAAGATACTCTAATATTTTGAGCTAGATACTAATAAATCTTAACCAAACCTAGCATGAAAGCCGCGATAACAGGCGTTCAGAAAACCAAAGCGCTATTAAATATAATCATTGATTAAATTATACCTTGAAAAACCTACAGAAGAACTATTATTTTGAGCTAGCTAAATACTAGAGCAATCCAGATCTCTCCCAGCGTGAAAACCGCGCTACCAGGCGCTCTGAAGAGCGAAGTAGTACACATATATGTACCAACTGAAGGAGTATTGTGGGACTCGATCCTCACGATGTTTGAACAGCCAACATCACGAAGTACCAGCGCGGGGAAATTACACTGAGGAGTGTTGTAAACTGTCTGTGTATAAGGGCTTCAAATAGTTTGTTTTGTAACGAGAGGAGGATATGGAAGTATTGATTGCAGTTTTGTGTGGTTCTAGTCAATATTATTATTATTTTTATATAACTTTATAGCACACCTTAACATAATATAGGACAAACATTTATATAAATAAGTGTACAATAGGCGGTCTTATTGCACAGGGCAATTTCTACCAGACAACCTTTGGATGGATTGAAAGAAAGGAAAAGATTTCGGGCTGTCAGTGTACAACAACATAGAGAATAATGCAAAATATTTAAAAAAATAATAATACTTAAAAATATAATACATAAATAAAAAAAATAAAAAACAAATAATATACAATAAATATCAAAAATAATTGCAATTTAGAAAGGAGAAGAAAAAACTAACGTAATAGATATATATATGTTCCTTCACCATTTTTTTGAACGTTGGTAGCGTTTATTATATTACTCGTAGTTGAAATTTTAAAATCCACAGCTGATAAACATACTTATGTTTTTTTTTTGCATTTGCTTTATAACCTTCCCTATATGCTGGTAAACAAAATAAAAAAAGAATTATTAAAATTGGTCCAGCCGTTCTTAAGTTATAGCGCGAACGGGTGTGAGGAAATCTTTGAAATCCTCAGCTATTCTCTACTATAATATGCATGTACTCGTATCATACTCTTATACCTCCCTCATGAATCACTATTGTCTGTCTGCACCAGACAAACAGCCGTATAAAAAATCGTTCACTTGTTTTTGAGTTTATGAAGAAGAGACAGACATACGCGGTCGAGGCATTGGTATTAATAATAATGTAAGCAAGGATGTTAGTGTAACCCCATCAGGATCATATTATCCCTATTCAGGTAACCGAAATCGCTTTTAATAACCCCGTTCATGACTTTATAAGTTATCAACAAATAAACCTCGGTTCCTAACACTAACAAACTTCAGCGAAAATCTCCGTCCATCACATTACTATGGAAATTCAATGAAATTCGTTTTCCGCCAATTTTGGTATGGCCAATTGGAACCTAATATTATTTTGACTGGCTTCTTTGAAATTGGTCTGGGGTCGTTTGAAATAATACGATCATCGTTCTGAAGAGACGATTTAGGGGTTATAACTGTATATGTACAACAAGAGACTTTTTGAGGTGGAAAATCATCAAATAACTCCTTCCATTCTAGGTTGGAGCAAGAGCGTGTCTAATTTTACGAGGCCAACTCGTCGACGGCGTGTATTTTCTACGCGCGCCTCAGGGAGATGTCAGCAAATCGTAGGGGCCCAACGGGGTCGAAGCCTATCGGGGCCACAGGCAGTATGAAAGTGAAACTCAGGACCCTGAGACGAAGGCAAAGAAGGAACAGGAGTGGGTTTTTAGTCAGTAAAAGTCTGACACTATCTCACGCTCCGCCCAAGAGCGAGATTTGTCATTAGATGATTTTCCCACCTAAAAAAAAACCTCACCTGTGTCTTTCAGTCGACCTTTGATATTTTTTTTCAGAAATCCCTGTGGTCTTAGCAGGCATCGGCCCTTCTGGGATACAATGGTTTTACTGACATCACTTTGAGACGCGCGTGGAACACTACGCGCCGTTGACGATTCAGGCTCTGTCCTTATCTGACAGGTGGACGGTAGGCTACCCATTGCTCGCCTTCTGCAAGCTCACGCCTGTGGTGGCTGAGGATCTTCTTGCTACTCCGATCTGAATGTCTTTTTTTTTTCAAATTATTGTATTTTAAAAATAGGTTTATAATAATTATTTTTTAATTAATATCATTTAACAAAAACGATTTAAAAATGATTTAAAAAAGGAACATTGAGTAGTTCTACTGTTTTTTAGGAATAATTATAGTTATGACATGATTAAAAACTATGCCTAAATGTATATAAATTACAATGATACACAAAAATAGTTAAAATTTCAACATTTTGAAAGGATTTTGCAAATACATGATTTTTTTATTGTTGATAGGTTCGCGCTTGTACGCTAACTCCGGGTGAGTTAGCGGACAAGCGCGAACCTTTTGGATGGAAAACAACAATGCGGTCGACGATAGAGCTCTCTTACCTAGAAGTAACCTATTCACTTTTGTACACATACTACATTACCATTATTTATGAATTTATTTAATAAAAAAATAACAAACAAACTAAAATTTTGTATTTTTATAACAACCAGTTAAACTACAGCAGTCTTTAAAAAACATACCATTTTTTGAAAGTGATTTGCGTTCTTTGTAAAAATAACAAACACTTTAGTTTTCGACAGTACCATCACACTGTGCTTGCACAAAACAGATAAGTACAGAAGTCAATGTCATGTGTGTACTTCACTTTTCATACCCTATGCTCAACGGTCGCGCTAGGGTTTGTCAACTTTGGCTTATGCACAAAAAAATAGGTATCATGGCAGTGGCACACGTATCTAAAACAGGAAGACCGGAAATATAAACATTAGTTATTATTGAAATAGCTTCTGCCATCGACGTCACCCGCGTAAAAGTAGGTTTCTCGATACAAGCTTTGGACACCTGTTTCATCCCCTTAGGGGGTGAATTTTGGGAAATCTTCCTTGCTTTGGAAAACGAAGCTTTGTGCAAAATTTCACGCTTGTATTCTTAGTAGTTTTGGTTGTGTGATGATCTGTCTGTCAGTCACTTTCTCTTTTTATTTATATAGATAACTAAAATATTACCAACCCGCGTTGTGCCTGCATGGTGGATAACGGCCCATTCCCTCTCCTACAGAGGAGGCCTGAGTCCCAGCAATGGAAACATTATAAGGCCGACTATGCTATGCTGACTAAAATATTTCAATTTTAATGTTATTGTTATATTAGTAGCTTAAAAGCGACAATTCATCGTTTAATGTTGAATTTAAAAAACCGTCCACTGAATGGCTACAATAATTTATTTTTGTTGCTCCATTTATGCACAAAAAAAAAAAATCACAGACGCGTGTTTGAAGCAGACGGCACTTGCATTCTCATTGGGTCCAACCGGGTCGAGATATTGTGCCCGTAAGTGCTGATGATGATGATGAAGTGCTGTCTATATGTGCATTGCTCGAGCACATTTTGTATGTAGATTGACTTCTGTATCTATCTCTCTTTTGTGGTGCTAGTCAGTGCAAGGTATTGTCAACAGCTGTACTTACGTAATACTTGTCTTAATATGGTTGGTAGAGGTGCAGTGGTTGAACGATTGGCTGCTGCACCGCGTGTCGCGGATTCGATTCCCGCATGGAACACAAATTTATATGGCCTACAGAAAAATGAGTCGGGTCTGGATATCTTGTGCAGTCATTTTAAAATGCAATATGCGCAAATCATATTGCATTTTAAAATGAAACAGGAAAATCCTTTTGCATTTTTTATAGTAATTCGAGTAAAAACATTACAAAACACTGCATTTCCCCCTTGTTAAAAGCCCTCCCTATACCTTCCATTTTCCGTGGTGTATAAGATTATTTCTTCTTTTCAGTCTGTTATAAATACTTTGATTCTTTAAAGGTGAGAACTTTTCTCACTCTAGGTGGAGCGAGACGGAGTATCAGATTTCACTGACTAAAACCCACCTGTGTTTCTTCTTCTGCCTTTTGTTTTCCAAGGCGATCACTCTTCAAAAAAATCAACTTAGTTAAAATACCCATCTTTACTATGAAAAGCCAAATCGCCAAACTTAAATGGCAGTGGGCAGGGCACATAGGCCTCCCACAAGATAGACCGATGACCTGGCAAGGGTCGCGGGAATCCGATGGATGCGAGACGCACAGGACCGGTCATTATGGTAACATTTGTGGGAGACCTATGGCCAACAGTGGACGTCTTTCGGCTGAAATGATTGACTATGAAAACCAATAAAACATATACTTACAATTTTTAACTTAAATCCATTACACTTTTCTACCCGACAGTACAAACACCCATTCTATTCAGCGCAAAGCTCTGTTTGTAACCCTCTGTACACAGTAATACTGTACTAGACTGTACTTAGACGTAGTATTACTACCTAATACTTGAGTACTATCACCTACTAAACGTATATTTATAGTTTGTTTTTCTATCTCACAACGATGGATTGTTCTTGAAGACGGGTTGCAAAGTTAAAAAAAAATCTTACAATTATTAGGATAACTTTTCAGTAACTTATTAAAAAATCCGGTCAGATGGGTGTCGAATTTATGCACTGAGGGTTCCATACAAACTTACTTATAAATACTTCGATTCTAGTTCGAGTCTCTAAACGTTTTGGGAACACATTCATTGTGCTTACAGCTAAGGAGTGGAATTCTTTGCCGGAATCTGTGTTTCCTGATGGCTACAACACGAGAATCTTTACGTCAAGAGTGAATAGGTTACTTCTAGGTAAGCGCGCTCCATCGTCGACCACATCGTCGCTTTCCATCAGGTGAGATAGCGGTCAAGCATGAACCTATCAAGATTAGAAAAAGAATCAAACATTTATCGTAATCACAAAAAAAAATTGTGAAGTAATTACAACAGAGCAGTGGTGGCCGAGTGGTAACAGCCCCGACTTACGAGTTGTAGGTCGCGGGTTCAAACCCAGTCAGGCGCATTAATTTGTGTAATTTATTTCATCACCACTGCTCTCAAAATGGTGAAGGAAAACATCGTGAGGAAACCGGCATGTCCTAGAACCAAAAATTCGAAGACATGTGGCATCCACCAACCCGCACTGGGCCCGCGTGGTGGATTACGGCCCATCCCCTCTCCCAGAGAGGAGGCCTGAGTCCCAACAGTGGGAACATTATAAGGCCGACTATGCTATGTAATTACAACAGTTTTCAGACTTTATCTTTACTTGCACTATGAAAATTTGGTTCTTGCTAAATTTCAGAATTTTAGCTCAACAGGAAGTATCGTATAGGTTTTGATTTCCTTGCGGGTTTCAAAATATGCGCCTAATGTTACCCTTAGGCGCACATTTTTATTTTAAACGGGCTTATCTTTGATGATGACTTAGAAGCTTGATTTTTTAAATGCTTCAAAGTTCAGCAGATCTAAATATTTTATATTAATGTCAGCTTAATACCTACACGAATTATTGAGGAACAGAGTCTTAACAAACAGAAAAAAAGGTCAACAAAGTGTTTCTACAAGGATTCCGTTTTTGTCGACTGAGTTAGGGAACCCTAAAAATCGCAAAATTTATGCTTGATATTATAAGGTTGAAGAGTTAGTTTATTTGAACGTGCTACTGGTCCAAATTGAAAAATGCTTTCAGTATTGGATAACCTACTTCTTGAGAAACACAGCACGCTGCGACCAAAAACGCGGGTGAAACCGTGGAAGATAGTAAGTAATATTATAAAATAATTGTTACATATCCGTGTGTACGACAATAGTTCATTTTTTTTTCTATGTGTGTAAGTTTAATGCGCTCTTGTCAGGGCGAAAATATAATAAAGGGCTTATTTATTCTAAATTATTAAATTTATCGTTAGAAGAACTTTATGTTATATTATTTATAAAATTATTTCTACATAGCGGCTTGACAGCCGATCTGACATTCCAAAATAATCTTAAGATGAAGAAATCATATTAAACATGAACGCCTATTCTGTACAATGCATACATTTTCAAAAGTACTATTATTTTGTCAGTATATAAGTAGTAGCAGTAATGCGATCTCCTTCGATATCACACTCTGTAACATAGAATAGGTTACGCACGAGAAACAATGTGCACGTGAATTTACACACAGTCAAAATCAGACCGCTTTCGTGAGGTAGAGCCACTGCAGCTAGTGATCGACTGAAACACGCTTTGCAGCCGAAACCAAAGCCGTAGTCGAACGTTCGGCTCCTCTTGCAGTTTTTGCCGTATACGAACCTGAAAATAACACTGTAACAGAAAAAAATATTTCGGTACAGTTTATTCCTAACCATTTTTTTTAATAGTGCTTGACTGCGATCCCACCTGAAGATAACCAGTGATGCGCACTCATTTATAATGCCTATTCAATCTAGCCTTGAAGACATCTTAATTATAATCGGACGGAAAGACTGCAGTAGGCAAATCGTTCAACTACTTTTGATACAGTTATACTTAATTATTATAGTTATAAATCTCATAAACTGCTAAATAATCGTATAAATCAAAGATTATATAATAAATATAACACTTAAAAATGAGCGAGTCAGTCAGGGTTTACATATCTATCACAATTGACAGTTCCAAGACAATAGTTTCGGTCGAGCCGAATATTCGGCCACTTTTTGGCTGAAGCCGAAACCAGTTTTTTGGCCGAAACTTACAAAAACCGAATCTTCGATCGATCTCTAACTATATCTAGATAGGTACTGTTCTTCACTAGACGTAAGTGCAGCGATTCTCTGTGTTTACAAAACTTGTGTCTATCGGCTGTAAACATACTTGGAGCGATTGCTCAGACAATAGGGATGTTTGGTTTGGTTGTTTGCGCTGAGTTTTGGACGTTACGATTTGGTACTAGATGCTGTATTTTCTCGTACCTCTAAGTGCGAAATTATTAGGTGGTACGTATGTAAGTGAAGTCGACAATTACGCCATAGCATAATATTGACCTTGGCTCCCTTTTTTACACCCATGTTTTTGGTGGGCACAATAAAAGGTCACTAGTACTTATATGTGAAATCTAGCCAATTTTTTGAAGGTTATAGGGTCTTCCAAATATATTTCAGGATTTTCTACGGAAAGGGAGGACGTGTTAGACTTTTACTGACTAAAACCCACTCCTACTATATGTTCTTTCTTTGCCTTTGTTCCAGGGCCCCGGGGTTCTCTTTTGTAAAACCCATGGTCCCGGTAGGCTTCGACCCCTACGGTTTTGCTGACATCTCCCTGAGGCGCGGATAGAACACTACGTGCCGTCGACTTTTCGGTCCGGACGGTTAACAGACGGCCGGACGGCGAGCTACCCATTGCTGAACTTGGCACCTATTTAAATCTCAATTCTTTGGTTGCTGAAATCGACAACGTCATCAAATCGTAATAATGAACTTGACTCCCATTTTCATGTATATAGACATATTCATACAGATAGGCTCACGCTTGACCACTATCTCACATGATGGAAAACGTTAAGTGGGTCAACGATGGAGTACTCTTGCCCACGTTTACAGTACATACATATAACAGCCTATTTTAACTATGTGAATAAAGGAGAACTGGTAATTCTCGTATTTTTAAGGACTATTCGCATTCGCATCGAAGTCGCAGTCTGTCAAAAACACGTTTTATCCATTCAAAGGTCGATTGTACATACACAATACAACTTGAATGACCTTGAAAAACGCTTAATTATCGTTTTGTACACACGTTTCTATAGCTTTGTTTTTCCTAGAAAAATCCAGAAAAGTTTTATTTTACTTATTTTTTATTATTTTTTTGGTGATTTACGTAAAAACGCGCAACTATAACGTAATATATAAATAATACGTAACTATAATATAAAATAATACGTAATAATAATACCCCCAGGGCGCCCGAGGGAAAGTACCTAGAAAAAAATTTGACATTAATAAATAATATTATGGAAAGTGTTTATTATTTCTTGATTTAATTATGAAGAGTGATTATGACTGCATATAATTATGGTAATCAAACGTTAATGATACCGTTTTTTAAGGCTCGTTTTAAGTATTCCACATTCGGTCCTTTTCCTCTACCTAATTAAAAAAAATATATTTTGATTGAGGATAAAAGTTTTAACCATATTGAATTGAGTTTTATTAGATTTTGACTAGCCGATTTTGTGCTTGACTGTATCCACTAGTAGCGTTAAACAATAGTTTTTTTTATAAGTGTGTGTGATGTATGTTCAGTTAACCAAAAAAATGAAGAAAATGAATTATGTAGTCAAATGGCCCCGCGGGTCCAGTTGTGAGAAGGTCCAGCTGACCGGTCTTATTGTTTATTTACAAAAGTCCGTAAAAAAAAGCTTAACAATTGCTCTTCTAAACAAAAAAACAACCACTATGGTACTACGCTGGTTGAACTGACACCTACATTACGTATTCTGGTCCGAACCGACACGGGCAGTGCATGCGGTGTTGTTGCGTGCACCGTGCACCGACTAGCGCCGGCGCTTGAATAAAAAATACTGCATACGATATTTACATAGGTACATGACGTTAGCTTGTTGCTTTTAGTAAAGATAGTTTTTATGTTATTGATTTTAAGAATTTTTTTAGTGTCTTAAATAACAGTGCCCTCCGAGTACAATTTAATAGTGCGGCGTAATGTAGTGCATCAGGAATGTTTGCTGAACGTTGCGTCGTCTTCTTTTACACTACGATGTGTAAATGCGTATCCCTGGTGCGTAGAGTACGGGGCAGCGCCAACAGCATCCTTAGCATGATCGCTAGTCGGCAGAACTGCGGCTACATCAATCATTATTCCGCCATTTGACATGGAATGGCGCAGTAGTGATTGTTTGTTCTTTTTACATGTTTTGTTGTGGGTAGTTTTAAATATCTCTAACACTAGTCTATAAGAACATTATTACTAAGAAATTGGGCACCATGGTCTGAAATAAAATGTTTATTATTATTATTAATAAGAAAATGATTTTTTAAGCTCACGTGAAATAAAAATAAAAGCATTATTAAATTACAGTTTTATAAACGGTATAAATAAAACAGCTTTAAAAATTTCGCTCTCAAATAACCGAATACTGAATAAATAATACCCTGAATGCAGTAAATATTGACTAAATATTTTTACCATTTCATTTTTCATGGAACAAAAGCTTGCTTGAAATATATTTTAAGCGAGCATTTGTTTCATGTTTTTTTATTTTTATTTTAGTGGTTATCATATTAATATTACGCACGACCTTTTTTATTTTAGTGGTTATATTATAAAGTTGTAATATTATAAAGCCGATAGTTTTTATGTTGTATGTGTAACTTTCATGTTCATACGTCTGAAGTGATTAGGATGAAATTTCTCTTTTTTTTCTATTTTCGAGCATATGGTATACCAGCGATTTTTCTCAAGGCTTGTGCACCCGAGTTATCTCCTATATTGAAGCGCTTGTATCGCCTCTCAATTTGGGACTGGTATAGTACCCAAGTACTGGAAGCTTGCCAACGTGTAAACCGTGATTAAAAAAGGGCAGTCGTGTCGATCCTGCCAACTATCGGCCGATTTCCATAGCCTCCATAACCCAAGATGCAAGATTATGAAGCGTGTATTGAACTCGCGCCTCATGGCATACCTGGAAGGTAATGATATATATAAATCTATATATACAAATCTCCTCAGTGACCGACAGTACGGGTTTTGCCGCCATCGGTCTACTGGGGCCAACTAGTTTATACCACCCACTTGTGGGGCGAGACCTTCGAGAGGAATGGGGAAGCGATTGCCGTTTCCTTAGATGTCTCGAAGGCCTTCGAAAGGGTATGGCACGCTAGCCTTTCGAGTAAGCCTCCAGCGTACGGCATTTCCCCTGATCTGATTAACTGGATGAAAGACTTCTTTAGTGAACGGTCTCTCCGAGTTGTTGTCGATGGATGCTCATCAGAGCCCATGACGACTAATGCCGGAGTTCTTCAGGGGTCTGTTCTGTCTGCAACTGTCTTCCTGCTGCATATCAAAGATCTGCTGATGTACGGTATCTATGGGTATGCAGATGATAGCACAGTTGTAGAGAGATACCTACTAAGTGTTGGGGCTAGTAAGGAGCTAATCTGCTAAAACACAAGCGAGTCAAGCGAGTCTGTTCACCGCTAAAAGGACCCCGTTAACTATGGCTCCTGGTTTTCACAATGTATCTCTGGAGTACACCAACCGCCTTCAGCTCTTGGGAGTTGAAATTTCCTCAGACCTTAACTTTGGGCGATTCATTGAGTGCAAAGCCAAGGTAGCTGCTAGGAAACTCAGCATTTTTGCAAACTTGTACTTAACACCAGGACAGCTTTTAATGTTATACAAAGCGCAGTTCCGTTCGTGTGTGGAGTACTGCGTCCACATATGGGCTGGTGCTGCAAAACGCCACCTGGCAGCTTTGAACTCGGTGGAAAGGCGTGTAAAGAGGCTAATTGGTGCCAATCCAGATCTGGTTAAGTTCAATCTACAAAAGCCTTGAGCACAGGCGTAGTGTAGCCAGCCTTTCGGTGTTTTACAAGATGCATTTTGGAGAGCGTGCGCAGGAATTGTATGACTTTTTTCAACCATCTCATTTCTCCATCAGACAACCCGACGAACGGCAAGTATCCACCCGTTGTGGAAACCTTTACGATCCGGACCAAGCGTTTCGCCTCGTTGTAGAGACTGGAACAATTTGACTGCTGCAGCTTTCCCGTCTGATTATAATTTAGGTGTCTTCAAGGCTAGAGTGAATAGAATCTTAATAAATTAGTGTGCCTCACCATTAACGATTGCATTACTACTTACCATCAAGTGGGATCGCAGTAAAGAATTAGTTTATATAAAAAAAATGGCACTTATAGGCTGCAGCTAAAAATCAGCGTCAGGTGGTGACCTTATGTTACCATTTGGCATTTTGCTGAGCTTTACTCAGAGTACATATTTTTTGGTTAATTTTAAGATATTTCCGGTCTTTTTGTTTTTGTAATGCAAATAAACGCAATTTTCTCTCTTTTTTTCTTTCGGTAGACCAAGTCTTGGAATAGCAATAACGAGAATATACTCTTGGGATATTTTTTTTACTTTTTCGCTTTCCTTTATAATATTACTGAGATTAACTTGCTAAAAGTTTATCACAGTTATTTATGTAATTTTAGGAAACATTGCTTGTACTATGCTAGTCTTATGAGGGAGCGGAAAGGTGGCCATAGAATCTCCTCAACCAAGCAACATGACATCATCGTGTTTGGTCTCTTCGTCTTTTTGTTTTTTAAACATATTGTTGTCATGTTATCTAGTTGTCATGTTGTTATGTGCTCTTAATTTTTTTCTGAAACAAATATTTCCTCTACCCCACACTGAAATCCAACCCTATATCATCACCCAACCTATTTTAAACCGTAACATCATACAACAATTTCACAGTAATCCATCTGCGGCGGTACATTCACGCTCACAAGTGCTTCTACTTGAAAATTCCATTTCGTAGCGTCTTTGTCCGTACCACTCTCCCCGACTGTCCGATTGTGCGATACCCAGACGGATTACATGAATAATGCCGTACGCGTACTTTCTGTATTCAGAAATATTAAAAGCTAAGGAGGTTAAAGGAGGAAAATGAGTTACGATTATTTGAATATAGAACGTTTAATGGTGGATCCGAAAAAAATGAAGAACGGTGAAGTTGATTATCATTCAGTTGGAAATGAAAGCGGCACGGGATCACCGTATCGTTTATGCGAATTGAATACTGAATAAACGATTTCATCTTTTTCATGTTGGTATCGTAACAGACGATTAGGGAACATCAGAAGGATGAGTTAAAGGAATCGGAATCTGTGCTGTTTTAACAGAAAATCGATTTCGTTGTGCCGATAGCAATGCTATTTCATTGGGAATGTTAGCTCGGTATTCGCCATTTGCTTTGAAATAATATATCCGTAGTTTTTCTGGGTACCTACAAAGAATATTGGATTAAAACTGAACTGAAATTTAATGGAAATTGATCACAAATGGTTAAAAATAGACGTGTGTAAATCTTTACTGAACTGACTCACCGTTCTGAAATATTTTAGTGTTCCGAAAGATTGGAACAGCAGTAATGTTTTAAATGCATCATTTGGAACACTGAAGCACTCTTTACTTTAAGTGGCCTGCAGTCTTTTTAAAATTCAAATTAAAACGTAAATAGTGTAAATTTTAATGAACTGAACTAAAAACATCTGCTTTAAATTATTCTCAAATCAAAATTCAATTAAATAAAATTGTTGGTGTATATGGCGCAACGTAACAAATCACGATTCATAAAATCGGTATCTGTGTTTGTATCTTTTGAGCTGTTGTTCTAAATGTTTCATTTGTATCTTGTGAGCTGTGTTCCAATTGTTCCGTTTGTTTCTTTTGAGCTGATGCCCCAATTGTTCCGTTTGTATCTGGTGAGCCGATGTTTTAAATGTTCCGTTTGTATCTTTTGAGCCGATGTTCCAAATGTTCCAAATGATACATATCACGGCTTCGGAACATTTCAGTCATTCAGATCCAAATTTTAATGCTCCAATCGTAAAGATGACAGCGCCTAGTTGAAAATATAAAGTTTAAAATATATTATGTAGGTATTCCCTTACCGATTTCGGCTACGGTGACCGGTTTCTGATCATCAGTGCAATCATATGCTCTAATGTGGCTAATAGAGCTTATTTTTGATGTAACGGTACATGTATAATATGGTCATGTTAAAACACTATTGTTGTGTAGGTATTAGATGTTAAGGGCGGAATATTTTTGATGGTCTCCCACCTGCCGTCGAGATCTGTCTTACGCTGGTCTTAACAAGTTTTTAATATTTGTATTCATCATCATTTCAGCCGAAAGATGTCCACTGCTGGATATAGGCCTCCACCAGGTGTCGCCACAATGAACGGTCCTGTGCGTCTCGCATCCATCGGACTCCCGCAACCGTTACCAAGTCATCGGTCCACCTTGTAGGAGGCCTTCCAACGCTACGTCTTCCGGTACGTGGCCGCCATTCCAGAACCTTTCAACCCCAACGGCCATCTGTTCTGCGAGCAATGTGCCCTGCCCATTGCCACTTTACATTTTTATTTCTTTATATTTGTATTAGCAAGACCAGACGTGTTACTCTTATTTACATGGGAAATCATGAAATTACTTATCCCGCTCTAAGTGGAGCGAAAGGGATGGTCAGATTTTTATTGACTCAAAGTCATTTGTTTCAGTTGCCCTTTGCGTTTCAGCGGGCCGCAGCCCTGACAGGCATCAGCCCTAGCTGGTCAACAATTTTTTTTTTTTTATTATGCAAACTAGTGCTTGACTGCGATCCTACCTGATGGTGAGCAGTGATGCAATCGTTGATGGTGAATTGCACTAGTTTTTTAAAAGCGCACTCTAGCCTTGAAGACGGTGTCGTGTCTCTAGCCTTGAAATTATAATCGGCCGGGAAGATTGCTGCAGATAATCATGCTAGCATCTCATTGAAGCGTGCAACTCTGTTTAATAGTATTGCCAAAACTTAAAAATATTAGAGAGCCATTTATATTTTTAGGGTTCCGTACCTCAAAAGGAAAAACGGAACCCTTAAGGATTACTTTGTTGTCCGTCTGTCTGGCTATCTGTCTGACTGTCAAGACCCTTTATCTCGGGAACGCGTAGATGTATCGAGTTGAAATTAAAACCAAATACTCAACCCTTGAAACTGTGAAAAAATTAAACTTTTAAGTTAAGTTAAGAAAAAAAAGGATACGCTGTTTATGTTGCAGAAACGTATATTTCGACACTCTCAAGGGAATCAAAATTTATAGGGTACTTCCCGTTGTCCTAGAATCCTGAAATTTGGCATGAAGCGAGATCTCATAGCACAAGTATAGAAAAAATCTGAAAACTGTAAATTTGTAGTTACGTCACAAAAAAACTTTTTTGCGATTCATAAAAATCTTTGAGACTCGATTCGGAAATTGAACTGTTTTCATGGGTAAGTTTGTATTAGAGGGTTCCGCCTCAGTGCGCGAGTCCGACTCGCACTTGCCCGATTTTTGATTTAGGATAATATATCATCAATGAAATACTTCGCTCTTGGGCGAAGTGGGAGACAGTGTTAGACTTTTACTGACTGAAAATCCACTCCAGTTCCTTCGTTGCATTTCGTACCAGGGCCGAATCTTCCTTTCAGATGCAGACCCTTTGCCTCAGTAGACTTAGACCCTGCTGGGCCCCTAGAGAGACGCGCGTGGACGACTTGGGCTAGGTCTGGTCGGTTTCCGGACGGTCGGACGGCGAGCTACCCATTGCTCGCCGTCCGCAAGCCCGCGCCTATGGTGCGTGAGGGTCGCGAACTCGCGCGTGCACGTCGGCCGCCTCCTTTGCTAGCATTACTGCTTCGCAGAACCGCGAACGACCGCCTGCCACTCCTCCTCGATTCGGACCATGGCCTGTACCAAAGCCCAGCGCGAGAGATCGGTGCCGCCGACCTACCCCACGAGGACACGGCGGTGCTCTGCCCAAGCGGGGCACACCTCTACCATGTGCTCCACCTTGTCCTCCGGGCTGTCCAAACAGAAGCCCGGACCCGGGCGTCACTCCCGCACAAATCCGGTGCAGGAGTGCAGGAACCTTCCGAAAAGTGCTTGGATATGTGACATTTCGGAAATCATGTTAAATCGAGCATAAGCTAAATTTAAAATATAGAAATTAACAGTTTAATCTCTATTTAAATTTGTAAGCAAAAAACCACCTGAGTACAAAACAAATCATAAAATTAACGCCGCGTCAAGTAACTCACATTTCATTCCACCATTTTCTCACAAAAACCATTTTCAACAGACGATTATTCACTTAAGACCCTACTCATTATTGTCGTCGGTATAAAGGTGTAGCCACACTAGTCGAAAGCGACGCGACGGCCGCATTATACATTCGGAGCTGGTACTGGCACTCTAGTTGCGTGTAGCCAACGCCGAATACAAGCTTCATTTTTGCATTTTGTTTTTAAGAGAAAAGAAAAATATTTTTTATCGTGTTTTGCACTTTTATTAGGATGGACGAATTGTGTAGATTCTTGTTTGTGAATATTTTTAGTGACTACATATTTCTGTTAATCGTAGACGAATTTTTATTTATAGTGTTATTTTGTAGTATTTATTTTTGGTTCATATTACTACTAGCTTCAAGCAGTGGCTTCATCCATGTGAAAATGGAAAATTATCACAAGGTGTACGGGACCGACCGGGATTTGTATAAAATACTCTTAAAAGAGGAGAAACGAGATTACTTCGCACTGAGTATATTAGCGTGATCAGGTCAATGGTGCTAAAAGACACGTCATTACTTATACTACTTAGCCTACTTAAAAACTAAACTTTTAAACTTGATACGTCGTCGCATGTTGATAACAAGAAAATATCAGGCTTTTGAATTGTCAGTTATTGCTTACTTCATCACAACGGAACATACTCCCGGGACCAAAATATCCTATTTGCTATTTTAGGACATGGTCTACCCATGTTCCAAATTATATTCATATCTGATCAGCCGTTTATGCGTAAAAAAACTTTTTATCCCGGGGTATGTTCCCTTGGGACAATCTACTTTCACGCAGGCGAAACCGCTTGCAGCAACTAGTTGGTAATATAGACTGGTCTAGTGGTTAGTGGCCCTGACTGTTATGCCGGAAGTCATGGCTTCGATTCCCACCCAGGACAAATGTTTGTGTGATGAGCACGATCATTTGTTCTGTGTCTGGGTGTAATTTATCTGTTGTATGTATGTATTTACGAATACAAAAGTATGTTTATCAGTTGCATATAGTTGGATGTGGCGCATAATTTATTAGTTCCAAAGTTGCGCCTTGTAGCAAATAAAAATGTTTTTCTTTCTTTCTTTCAGTTGTCTATTACTCATAACACAAGCTCTGCTTAGTCTGAAACTAGAGAGCATTGTGTAAAAAAAAAAAAATATACAGCACTAGCTTCTGCCAGTGGCTTCACCCGCGTAAATGTACGTTTCTCCATACAAACTTTGGCCCCCGTTTCATCCTCTTAGAGGTGAATTTTGTAAAATCCTATTTTAGTGCTCACCTACGTCTTAAAAGGAAACCTTGGGCAAAATTTCACACTCCAAGTCCTTGTAATTTCGGCTGTGTGGTGATATATCGGCAGTTTCTCCTTTTATATCTATATTATTATATATAGACTGAAGATGGTCTACAAGCACAAAACTCTAAACATTTAATACAAAACTCGTGTAAGTTTTATATAAAATGTTTAAAGTAGCATATCGCTGGGGCGGGGAACACGGTAGCTTGTGGTGCGATAATTTTATTTCGCGAATAATTGTTCTACACGCGCCATGTTGGGGCCCTAGCGTTAGCATAAGCGTTTTTAAAGCCAAGATAAGAACAAGGTTGTTATGTTTCAGAAATTAGAAATCAGAAACGTTCATTTCAAATAGACCTGACAGGCACTTTTGAATTGTCAAAATGTCGGTCAGTCAAAAAAAAAAGTGAAGCTAAATTACACGTTCCAAAGCGTAGATCTCTATGGAGAAGAACGTGCAATAAAATCAATGGATCACTTTTAAATCATATTATTAGTTACATAAATCTTGGTTACATATTTCTTGTCGCTTTTAATATGTAAGCACAATGTAGATAAGTAATAATAATTAAAAAAAAAACTAATTACAAAATAGAAATAGAATTAAGCCACTGGCAGATAAGAGATGACCAGTCTCAACTGAAAGCACCCGTTCACGAGCATAACGCGTGCATCAGCATCAGAAGCTTGCAGTTTTATCACCAGCCTGCCAGCCTGGCTACTAGTTGTCGTATACTGACACCATGAGTTGGGAAGGTGGGATGCTTAGCAAAGGTTAGTCAACCTTATACCGTTTCTACTGCTGGAACTCAAGCTTCCTCTCTAAAAGAGGCAATGGGCCGTAATCCACTATGCGGGCCCAGTGTGGATTGGTGGATGTCACATGTCTTCAAATTGACTAAATCGATTACGCAAGAGTATTTTTAAATGACTGATATTATACTAATTCTTCCAAACATAGCTACAATATACTTAAACACTAATAAATAATTTAGTAGGTAAACCTGTATATATACAAATTGAAAATAATAATGAGTACAAAAACGCTTAAAAAATCACCCACATCACTGTAAAAAAAGTGCCCAGAAGGCTGCCAGCATTGCCACGTAGAATGGCAATGCTAATTCGTTACCCAAATAAAAGCCCAGTCTTCTGGTCACCTGAAAAGTCGAGTAGCTATTTGTGCTGATATCCTGCATCACTCAATGAGCACTCGAATCCCATGGCCCTAGTGTTTCTACCTTAAACGTTTCAAACACAACTCCTGATAAGGTTGTTATATTAGCACCATTTGAGGTTTCCATTTCATCTTATGTTTCAGTTCTTATCTTCGCTCGTAATGTACCTAAAGAATACAAACTTCTACATAATTATAAAATACCTACTTCAGTACAAATTTTTTTTCGTAAAGGTCCGAAAAATATTTGTTTTCTGCACTTAAAGATTATGAATTGAATCGAGCAGTGGTGAAGATTAATCTCTGTAAAGAATCTAAAATTTAACTTCGTCAAATAGAAATACAGTAGATTCCAGCGTTAAAACAATAATAGCCACGGTAGGCGCATGCTTATGATCGACGAGCGAGCTAGCCGTCCAGCCGTTTGATAACCGTCCGGATCGAGCCCGAGTTATCGACGCGACGACGCGTAGTGTTCCACGCGAAACTTAAAAAAAAAATGTCTGCAAAACCGTAAGGGCAGATCCCGATGCCTGCTGGGCCCACGGGGAGAACACAGATGTGGTTTTAGTCAGTAAAATTTTGACACGCCTTCGGGAGCGCGGGAGAGGTCATTCGATGATATCCGACCTCAAAAAAAAAGTGTAATAACAATAATATGTAGTAATAACAGTAAATATCTACATTGCAAAAACAATCTAAAAAGTAAAGCACATAATGTAACATTTCCTTTACCCATGTCTTTGGTATGTAAAATTACCGCCATGTAAAGACCTAAGTTGTTTGTTTGCAGTTTCACTTCAGACTCAGTTCTGATGGATGGGAGGCCCGAATGTAAATCAAAGTTAAACTACCAACCCTTTTTTTACTAACGAAGGGTGGGTAAGCTAGTTTCTCATATTTATTACGTGTTTTTATAGGACTAGGGTTGTTTACTGCGATAGTTTGTTAACTATGATTTATTAAGACAGAACGAGGGCTCATAGTGCCGAAGCGTTTTGTGTTTATAATTATGATTAATAACCAGAGGTCGGAAATAGATAGAGTTATTCATGTACTTGTATCGAAATTTTGATATTAATATGGATCTTCCCGGGATTTCTAATGACAAATCCCGTGTTGCCCACAATATTACATACAAATAATAATAAAAACCTCATAGATAGATAAGACAAATAAAAAAAGATTATTAACTTACAATTTTATTATTATTTTTCATTGAAAAAGATCTCTCTACGTCAACTGAGGTGAGGTAAACAAATTTATAAACTTCTTGCTTCTCGTCATGAATGCAGGAAGAATTCTTTTCTGCTATATTTCTGATAGTGTCATAAAAAAATCTGTTCTTGGGATTTGAGACATATCCACTTTATTCTTTCGCTGTATGAAATCGGTATAAGTACATGAATGGCTCTACCTAATTCCGAGCTCTGTTAATCACTCTAATATTATAAAGGCGAAAGTTTGTGTGTATGTTTGTTATTTTTTGGCACCACTTGTATTGAGTTATTTTTATTAATTAGTAATGATTTTGGGACCACTTGTATTTAGTTATTTTTAATCAACATCATCATCATTTCAAGCGAAAGACGTCCATTGTTGGACATAGGTCTTCCTCAAGTGTCGCCACAGTGAACGGTCCAATGCTTATCGCATCCAACGAATTCCCGCGACCATCCCCAGCTCGTCGGCCCACCTTGTAGGAGCCCTAGCAACGCTGTATCTTCTGTTACGCGGTCACCACTCCAGAGCTTTTCGGTCTCAACATCAACAACCATCTGTTCTACGAGCAATGTGCACTGACGATTGCCACTTAAGTTTGGCGGTTCTTCGGGCTACGTCAGTAACTTTGGTTCTCCTGCGGATATCTTGCAGGCCATCGCGTTAGTATTTAAAAATCACGCTCATGAAGGTGTAAATACAATTCAATATAAATTAAAATATTTCACATTGAGACCCGGCACTTACAAAACTTCAAAAGTTATTCAAATAATAATTCAAGCGGTAATCCGAGACTACATAAATCACAAAATATAGGAAGGCATTTTAAAATTGATTACCTCAGACTCAATGGCCACACAAGTAGGCACAGATAACGTACGTTGCGTAACGCGACAGAGGAAATTGAAGCAATGTCGCGTTGTTTACTTTTATTACTTCACGGAAATTTGAAGTAGGAGACGACGAAGGAAGAACTAAGGATAGGAACAGCTGTTAACAAAGATTGGGACCCATTTCGTCATCCTCGTGAAAGCTGTTAGATGCAAGGGCTGTCTGACAGGGATACATAGTACAATCTGCCTTCTAATATTTCCACTACTGGGACTCAAGCCTCTCTAGGAGAGGGAATGGGCCATAATCAGGTTGGTGGATGTTAAGTGTCTTACAATTTTTGGTTCTAGGACATCCCGGTTTCCTCACGTTGTTTTTATTCACCGTTTAGAAAGCAGTGGTGATGAAATAAATTACACAAAGTAATGTCCCTGGCTGGGTTTGACTTCGTGACTTAACTTGACAAAACTTGTAAGTTGGAACCGTGACCACTACCACCACTGCTCTAGCTCACCAGGGCTAGAAGATTGTTCAAATAAGTCATCATAGCCCTGAAACGGAAAATGCAACTGAAGGAACACGGGTGGGCTTTAATCAGTAAAAGCCTGAATCACTTTGAAATCATATGATCGATGTGCCCCAGACCAAGTTTCATTAGAAAGGCAATAATGGTTTTAGATCATTAATAAAATGCATTATAAAAATCCTTTTTTTTTTCCAACAAAATATAAATTAATTTAATTTTTCCACGTTTTAGTGTTGGGTATCCGTTAGTACTAACTAAAAACAAAACGAACAAATTTACAGAGAAATTCTCTGCATGTCTGTCCACTATATTATTGTCCAGTTGATAAATAGTAAATTTTTCTACAAGTGGAGAAAGTTTATCGTTACAACTGAGGCGGAATTCGCCCGAGAGGGTTTTACAGGGCCGAGTGCTGCAGTGATAAATTTCCACGTGTATCAAACGATGTTTTTCAAGACACTTACGAAGAAATAAACTAACGGAAGTTGACCGGTGACTCGTGGTGTCTCTTAGCTTGATACGATAAATACAATCATTTGTGGTAGAAGCGAGCTCGCGCGCTTTTCCGCACTAGTGTGCCTAAAAGCGGTAGAAATAACAGTGGGTTTTCGAGTACCTAAGTGCGCTAAAAAAAACGAAATCGGTCCACGATTGACCGAGAAATCGGTGAACATCAAAAAAAAAAAAATACAAACAGCCGAACATAAACGAGACATTAAATACTTTTTATCATAAAAAACCTATTATTTTTTCTCCCACACTTAATCGTCCATCTCCCAAAAAATGCCAGTTATCTCTATATTATTAGGATCACGATCTAAGATTCCAGAGATCCCTTGTCTACCCAGATTGTGGTCATAGGATCACTTTATTAGTACCCAGATGTTTCTAGAATGTAACCCCCTACTCCTTGGGTTGTATTGCTAAACCACGGACTTCGCAACGGCGCGTTTGGAATTCTTATGGACCATTCTACGAGATAATGGTCGCTTCTTGGGACGTTTATAGGAGTTATTTAATGTTTTGTTGTTTTAGGCTGTATTGGTTTACCATATTGGTTGTAGTTATGCTGGATTGATAAAAGTGAAAGGAAATTTCTAGTCCCGCTCATTAAATATTGACGCAGATAATAAGCGAACGACAGTGATGTTCCAATCCATACTAAACAACTCACCACATTAGTGAACCCCGGGGCCCTGGGACAAAGGCAAAAAAGGGACATAGGAGTGGATTTTAGTCAGTAAAAGTCTGATAGTCCCGCTCTTTGGCGGAGTGAGAGGACATGTCCTCTCACTCCGCCAAAGAGCGGGAGAAGTCAATATGATGTCCAACTAAAAAAAAACTCGCCACACTAATATTATAAAGATGAAAGTTTGTGAGTGAGTATGTTTGTTACTTCTTCATGCTTGAACCGTGTCCTGGAATTATAAGAATAATAGCATAGCATAGCATAGCATAGTCGGCCTTATAATGTTCCCACTGTTGGGACTCAGGCCTCCTCTCTGGGAGAGGGAATGGGCCGTAATCCAACACGCGGGCCCAATGCAGGTTGGTGGATGTCACATGTCTTCGAACTTTTGGTTCTAGGACATGCCGGTTTCCTCACGATGTTTTCCTTCACCGTTTTGAGAACAGTGGTGATGAAATAAATTACACAAAGTAATGCGCCTGGCTGGGTTTGAACCCGCGACCTACAACTCGTAAGTTGGGGTTGTTACCACTCGGCCACCACTGCTCTAAGAATAATACATCGGATAATTTCTTATCCCGGGAGTATGACCAACAAGACAGCTACTAAGTTTGTTACGCTTTCACTGTTATACTTCTACTATTTTGATGTTTTTTTTTTTCTTTTAACTCTAAGAAAGGCTATAGACTACTTTTTACGTGACTTCGACTTCGCGTCTGCAATAACTGTCTTTAACGCGGACGAAGCCGCTGGCAGAAGCTGCCCCCCTAGCCAAGTTACAATCGTATCGTTCGCGCTGAACGCTTCGAGTAGGCCACGCCTCCGATTCCTTTGTTCTGACATCATCTCAACGCACAGTCACGTGGTCCGAACAAAGGAATTGGAGGCGTGGCCTACTCGAAGCGTTTGGCGTGGACGATACGATTGTAACTTGGCTAGGGGGGATGGTTACTTAGAACTGTCGATATCAAGAATTTACAAAAATTTAAAAACTGTTTGATTTCGTGTGAAGTTAAAAAATAATTAAATACCTATTAATTCATTTATAGACAATAAGTAATAACATTTTATGACAGTCCAGTAGAGCCCCATAAGAATTAGGAACTAAATAGATTGTGTTGGTTTAGTTAGAAGACATGCCTGCATTTTTGTACGACGATAATCTTCACGAATTATAGAAACCGGGGATAATAATAAATAAAACCATCATGTTGAGTGTAGGAAAATCAGTAATTTATTTTACTTAAAATGTTCGAGCGTTTGCAAACGCTGAAGTTGCATAATCTACTACTTAATTATATGAATTTACGGGTTCACCTTACAATTTTAATCTAATGCAATTGTAATAACAAATGCTTTCCAGAGAATTTGCTAAAACATTGAGTAAATACACCTTTAACATGAAAGTATTAATTTAAAAAAAAACAACTATTAGGTATTGGCAGATCACCGTGTCGTATTCACTCGAGAATGCAGGCAGAAACAAAAATCTCAAAAATCCAGTTATTAATCCTCCCGATCGCGTATAACGATCATTGCACGCAATAGATATTATACTGCTCTAGCATGTGCGCAAACACAGGTTGACTCTCTGTTCCGTTACTATTTTAGTTCGATGGGACAGTAATCCGATATGACTGGGAAAAGGTCAGGCCTAAGACCAAAAGCCCCCTAGTCAAGTTACAACCGTTTCGTTTAGTTGATCGCATCGAGTTGGCCACGCCTCCGATTCCATTGTTCTGACGTCATCTCAACGCTCAGGCATGTGGTCAGAACAAAGAAATAGGAGGCCTCTCCAACTCGAGGCGATCAACGAAAAGAGAATCGAAACGAAACGGTTGTAACTTGGCTAGGGGGTAGAGTTGTTATTTATCGAAATCCTAAACGCCAAAGTCTAGAGCATCGATACCGATTTGCTAGCTTGTCGGTTTTCTATCGTTTACATTTCGGGGAGTGTGCATTGGGATTGCACAATTTAATTCCGTCAAGTCCGTTCCATCATCGGACCACAAGACGTACGGCGTTGCGCCACCGGTACATGGTGTAAATCCCACCCATATGTATAAAGCGTTTTGGGAACTCATTCATTATGCGCACAGCTAAGGAGTAGAATTCCCTGCAGGCATCTGTGTTTCCAGATAGCTATAACCTAGGGGTCTTTAAGTCAAGAGTGAATAGGTTACTTCTAGGCAAGTGTGATCCATCGTCGGCCACATCATCGCTTACCATCAGGTGAGATAGTGGTCAAACGTAAGCCTAAAATAAGACATCTATTTTCAAACTACAAGAAACTACAGAGTAATCCACACTGGAAAAATAACCTGGGCACGCCATAATTATGGCGGTAAGTCCCCTCTTTGAGGCGTGGCTGGAAAGACCTTACGGCGTCCTCACCTTCCACATGACGCAGGTCCTCACCGGACATGGTAAGTTCGGGAGGTTCCTGCACCAGATTCAGTGCCACCATTGTGTGGACCGCCGCGAGGACACGGTGGAGCACACTGTGGAGGTGTGCCCCGTCTGGGCAGAGCACCGCCGTGTCCTCGTGGGGGCGATCGGCGGCGGCGATCTCAAGTGCCGGGCCTTGGAACAGGCCATGGTCCGGAGCGATGAGGAGTGGCAGGCGGCCGCCTCCTTCTGCGAAGCTGTAATGCTAGCAAAGGAGGAGCCTGCACGTGCACGCGCGAGGCAATGGTCCTCGCGCCTCAGCCGTCCAAGACGACGATGGCAAGTAGTGTTCCACGCGCGCCTCAAGGAGATGTCGGGGGATGTCACTGTATGATTTTTCCACCGAAAAAAAAAGTGGAAAAATTACCAATAGCTCTTTTTTCCTAAACTGGGAATCGAACCGAGGATCCTACGCTCAGCATACGCTATTGTGACCATGAGAGAACCAAAGCAGTTAAAACACAAAGCGTCCAGATATTGCCCTATTTGCATACAAAGTAACAGAAGTCAACATTTAAACTCTAAATGTAACCATTACAGTTAAAGTGAGTTCTAAAGTTAATGATAGTTACAATGTCGCGGTGTGGTTAACTATTATTATTTAATTACTGTGTTCTTACTTAGATATAACTTGGGTTTCTTTGTAGTTTAGTTTTTGGTCTAGTTACATTTTAACTGTGTCAGGAAAAGTAATTAGTTGAATTTCAAACTATTCTTATAAGTCTGGTTTTAATTGCTATGTTCTAATCTAGCGTTGAAAGTTTAAAAATTGCTTTTCATTAAGTTTTCAAAAATTACTGTTTGAATAGGCCAAAAATAATTACTTTAGTTTAGACTGCGGGTTTGTTCCAAAGAATCACCAGGGACCCTTTTTTAACCGACTTCAAAAAGGAGGAGGTTATATGTTCGGTTCAATGTATGTTTTTTTTTATGTATATTCACCGATTTCTCGGTCAATTGTGGACCGACTTAATTTTTTTTTTTTTTTATTGAATGGTTATGCTTCCGAATTGGTCCCATAGAAATATTGTTATGATCTGATCATGAACTTTGAAGATATAGAACCGAACTCCTCATAGGATCACAGATGAACCGTCGTAACCGGTAAAATTGCTTTGTGTATACGTGTAGTCGATGACTGACTGAAAGTAGAGGGGGAATATATCGAACTGATATGATGGTGAAGCCTGAAGTTAGGCACCGGAACTCTGTAATAAATTAATGTAATCTAACCGTGTTTAGGATTATTAGAATTGTCATGAGATGCACGCTGGCTATAAGGTATTTAGGTTTGGCTGAGGGGTACTTTTTTGTGGTGGTACCATAACTAAAAAGTGTAAAAAACAAACTTTTTACAAAAAAAAATACAACCGACTTAAGTAAAAAAAATACTGAAAAGTGCAAAATAACTTTAATTTAGGAAGTCGGTGTTAAATGAAGAAGAGACAAAACTATTATAGAAACACCGACTTCCTAAATTAAAGTTATTTTGCACTTTTCAGTGTTTTTTTTACTTTGAAGTCGGTTGTATTTTTTTTGTAAAAAGTTTTTTATTTAAAGTGGGAAATTAATAATAATAATATATTTCACAACTATCACACAACGCCGTCCAGTCTCAAGCTAAGCAGAGCTTGTGTTATGAGTACTAGACAACTGATAAACGTACTTATATATTTCTAAATCCGTCTAAATATTATAGATAAATTACACCCTGACATAGAATAAATGATCATTACACAAACAATTGTCCTGGGTGGGAATCGAGCCCACGACCTCTGGCGTACCAGTCAGGGCCACTAACAACTAGACCAACAAGCCAGTCAATTATTTATCTACTTCTCTCGCGCTTTCGCACTCTAGAGCAGAGCGAGAGAATCTATGTCTCATACCCCCTCTCTTTTACTGATTAAAACTATACATATATTCATTCAGTTGCCCTTTGCCTTTTAGGGCCGCAAGTTTTCTTTTGAGAAGTCAACCCATGGCCCCAGTAGGCTTCGGCCCTGCTGGGCCCCTACGGTTTTGCTGACATGTCTTTGAGGTGCGCATGGAACACTACGCACCGTCGTGGACTCGGGCTGGGTTACAACCTAAACAACCCTAGCTAAGTTACAACCGTTTCGTTTCGATTCTCTTTTCGTCGATCGCCTCGAGTCGGCCATGCCTCCCACGTTATCTCAACGCTCAGTCACGTGGTCAGAACAAAGGAATAGGAGGCGTGGCCGAAACGGTTGTAACTTGGCTAGGGGGCTGGACGGATATCGAACGCCTTTTGCATTCCAGGGCCACCCCTGGACAGTTTTTACAGCAAATTCTCAGAAACATTGTAAAGAGGCTTATTTCATCTGTGAACGTGCCTGTAAATACTTTTATTGTTAAATCAACACCAATATTTCAGTTTCAACATTCCAACAAAATAATGATACACTTCGCTGTATTCGTCAAAAAAAAATATCCGATATATAATCCAACCTTTTATTCAAATAAAATCGTATAAAAATCAGGACTAAACCCAAACATATTCCTGCCAGTCAATCATTCTATACAACATGAATTTTATCGTCAGTGTGTATGCCGCTTTTTGCATAGATGTGCGAGGTAGTTAGGCGATGTAAGAATATATGATTCATCATCATCATCATTTCAGCCGAAAGACGTCCACTGTTGGACGTAGGCCTTCCCCAAGCGTCGCCACAATGACCGATCCTGTGCTTCTCGCATCCACCGCACTCCCGCGACCCTCACCAGGTCGTCGGTCCACCTTGTGGGAGGCCTTCCAACGCTGCGTCTTCCGGTGCGCGGTCGCCACTCTAGAACCTTTCGGCCCCATCGACCATCCGTTCTACAAGCAATGTGCCCTGCCCACTGCCACTTAAGTTTGGCGATTCTTCGGGCTATGTCGGCGACCTTGGTTCTCCTGCGGTTATCTTCATTCTTTATGCGGTCACGCAAGGAAACTCCGAGCATAGCCCTTTCCATTGCTCTTTGGGTGACTGTAAGCCTTCTGATGAGGCCCATTGTAAGCGACCATGTTTCAGAGCCATATGCTGGCAACACGCACTGGTCATAGACTTTCGTCTTGAAACACTGTGGTATGTTGGACGAGAAGATACCGCGCAGCTTCCCGAACACTGTCCAGCCGAGTCGGATTCGACGATTGACCTCGATTGAATATATGATTATTTCCACTAAAACTGCTCAAGGAACACTTGGGGTGATAGGAAGTGAGGCTATGAAACGGTGTATGGAAGATGCATAGTGAACTCTTTTCAGCTGTGTGCGCACACATCTCTCGCAGCATGCATACATTCTTTGCTCGCTCTCTCTCAAATCTCTTGCAAATCCTAGCTCGCAATTCTGCGTTATAATAAAAAAAAAATCATCGTCCCTCATGACGAGAAATCAAATATCGTAAAATCTGAGAAGGATAAACAAACTAAGTATCTTGACTTGGCTCGCAAGGTTGTCGACATGTGGGAAGACACAGTGGACACAGCAGTCATTGTGCGGAAAGTCGTGACGGCCAATGGCTTAATAGCCAAGAGCTTCGACCAACATTTGAGGAGGCACTCGTTAGGCAGTTAGATCAAGGGTTTGATCCAGGAAGCAGTATTCCTGTACATGTTGCGTATTGTCCCGAGGCTCTCTCAGGAGCTCTGACCACCGGTAGCTAGGACCCTGTTCCCGATGCCGGTGGGCTACTATTTTTTTTATATTTTTAAAGAAATAATAATATTCCGCAAATATCACACATCGCCGTCTAGTCCCAAACTAAGCAGAGCTTGTGTTATGAGTACTAGACAACTGATAAACATATTTCTAAATAAATTACACCCAGACACAGAACAAATGATCGTGCTCTTTACATGAACTTTTGACCTGGGTGGGAATAGAACCCACGACCTCCGGCTTAGCAGTCAGGGCCACTAACCACTAGATCAACAGGCCAGTCTATTTAACAAAGCATTTTAGCTCCACTAACTTTGATACCTCGTACATCTTAGATGAATAAAGTACCCAAGTAGGTTGCTCAAACCGAGGCATACCACGCGTCTATGTCTTGTCTTATAAATTATGAAATCACGTGATTAATCATGTCATCCGGCTCGAAGCACCAAAAAAAAAACACTTATGGAAAATGATAGAATCCGGAGATTATAATAAAATCGCACGTATTGAGTGTAGAAAAATCACTGATAAATTTTACTCAGTAACTAAGTAATGCTAAATGGTCGCGCGTATGCAAAAGCTGAAGTAGCATTACCTATTTAATCATATGAATGTACGGGTTCATCGTACAGTTTGAATACTTTCGTACAAGTGAATTGACACAATCTGCGCAAGTGAACTTTATCCCTTATCCCGCGCGAGATCTGCTTCAGTCTGATCAGAGCTTTACGTTATGTTTTAAAACATTTTCATAGGTGTTAAGGCCTCTACACTTGGCCGATAGGCGTCCGACACGACATCCGAAACAAATGTATGCGCATACATTATAATGTACTGATAGACTTGAGGGCGGTAAAATGGTGCTATGAATATGTTGGTAGGCCATTTTAGGTTAACTATGTATTGCTGTTCTTATACTACTAATACTTTTTTGTTTTATTCATGTTTTAATTTGTACCAAAACGTTTAGTGTTGGTACTTAGTGAATACTGAAATAGTTGTAGAGAAACATAATTAAGACTTCCCTGCGAGTCTAGATAGAATGCACCTAATAGTTACTAAGTTCACATATTGTCAGTGACAACATGTGAGCTTACTCAAAATCAAAGTCAAAAGTTTTTATTTCACATAGGCCTACACGGGCACTTATAAAACGTCAGTAGCTAGTGCACGGTTCTAAATTGGTCGTTTCCTATGGAGAAGAACCGGCAAGAAACTCCATGGTTACTCTTTTAAAAAAGTGATTGTATAAAAATTTTTCATATTACAGTATTAATAGACATTATGTAAGAACATTGTAGACCAGTCAATATTGTACCCCAAAGCACAATAAAAATAATCATATTAAAAAAAAAGTGAGTCGTAATAGGTAACCTAAGAATTCGCGTAGTCCACAGTGCTCTCACATTCACATTTTAAAAAAAGAGGCTGAATAAAAAAAAAATAAAAAAAAATAATTACAATAAATGACATGTCAACAAAAGAAAATTACTAACGAATTTATGGTGGTACTAACAATAATATAATTTAATAAAGCTTTTTTGTAAATATTTTTAATTTTTGATATGTTGTTATTATGCATATAGCTTTCCTTGATAAATTGACTACAAAAAACTATAATTATTTTTTCAATTCGAACCCGAAGCTCCTGAGATTACCGTGTTTAAAGTAACAAACTCTTCAGCTGTATAATTTTACATAAATAAATTTAAAAAAAAAACAGATAACCGCAAACAGCGTAAATATAATAACCTCATCGGAGGTTATATGTTCGAGCCGTTTGGGGTTGAAACACTAGGGCCATGGGGTCCGAGCGCTCATCGAGTTGTTCGGGATATCAGCAAACAGCTGGTCGACTCTTCGCGTGACCAGAGGGCTGGGCTTTTTTTCTGTCAACGGATCAGGAGGATCCAGCGTTCTGGGCACTTTTCCCATTGATATCGATGTGGACGAATTTTTTGATGTCCTATGAGTTCTTTTTCTACCCGTTTGTACATATTATTATTTTCAGTTTGTTTAAATAAAAATGATTTTTAAAGATTTTAAAATAAAAAAGGAAATAAAAACAATAAGTAATAGTTACAGATATTGACAATCCAAATAAAATAATATTAATATTCCCTCACACCAGCAACATTTTAACCCCGCCACCGAACCCATGTCGATAGGCTCCCGATCATGAATGCGTCGGTTACAACAAAACTGCGTTGCGGTCGCATTGTTACTCAGTAGCGTGTTGCGGTCGCATTGTCGCTCAGTCGCATGTCGCGGGTGTGTCGTCGGCTTTATTGTGGCGGAAAGATCCGCGCTTGACTTGGAGTATGGTGTGTCGAGAGTGTTGTGGTGATGAGGAGTAAATCTAATAATATATTATTCCACAACTTTCACATAACGCAATCTAGTCACAAACTAAGCAGAGCCTGTGCTGTGAGTACTAAACAACTGATAAACATACTTAAATATTTCTAAATACATACTTATTATAGATAATTACACCCAGATACAGGACAAATGATCTTGCTAATCACACAAACATTTGTTTTAGGTGGGAGTCGAATCCACGACATAGCAGTCAGAGCCAGTAACCACTAGACTAACAAGCCAGCCATTTAAATATATTTAAATATATTAAAATCTCATGTCACATTGTTTGTTATCGAACTGCCCCGAAACAACTTGATCGATTTTTGTGAATTTTTATTGGCTTTTTTTCCTACTGCCCTCCACGTCTCTTTTTTTTTCTGTGATAATTTATATAGCGAAATAACGATTGCCGAGTCGGACTCGGGCACTGAGGGCTCCGTAAAAACTTACCTATGAAAACAGCCCAATTTCCGAATTGAGTTACAAAGATTTTTACGAATAGCAAAAATCGTTTTTTTTTTGTGACAAATTTACAGTTTTCAGATTTTTTCCTAAACTTATGCTATGAGACTTTGTTTCATGCCAAATTTCAGGATTCTAGGACAATGTGATTCTAGGACAATAGGGTAATCCCTATGAATTTTGATTCTCTTGAGAGTGTCAAAATATACGTTTTTTGCTACATTACAAGTAACCTTACACGGTTGATTTTTCATAGCTTCAAGGGACCACAGACCTAAGTATATGGTTTTGATTTCAACTCGATACGTTCCGCGAAAAGTGTCTAAGATAGAGCCACTGCGATTTGGCTTCGGCTCCTCGTATGCCTTTCGAAAGTGTAGGATACCAGAGTCTTATGGTGGGAAATAATCTAATAACTTCACTCGCTCTAGGGCTTTGTGAGGTGACGTTTACTGACTAAAACTACACTAAAAAATTACAGTGTTAATTCTAATGTTAGCCCTTTGTCTTCTAGGACCCAGTTGCCCGGGTGTCACCATTGTGTGGACCGCCCGGTGGACACGGTGGAGCATACGGTAGAAGTCTGCCCTGCCTGGACAGAGCACCGCCGTGTCCACGTGGGGGGCTTGGTTTAGGCCATGGTTCGGAGCGAGGAGGAGTGCGGTCGCCTCCTTCTGCGAAGCAGTAATGCTAATAAAGGAGGCGGCCGCACGCGCGAGACAATGGCCCTTCCGCCCCAGCCGCCGGGATTCCGATCCTAATTTCCGGTCACCGTAGGCGTGGGCTTGCGATAACCGTCCGGACCGAGCCCAAGTCATTGACGGCGCGTAGTGTTCCACGCGCGCCTCAAGGAGATGTCAGCAACTGTAGGGGCCCAGCAGGGTCGAAGCCTACTAGGGCCATGGGTGATGCTAAAGAGATTCCCTGGGCCTTGAAACAATAGCAAAGAAGGAACAGGAATGGATTTTTAGTCAGTAAAAGTCTGACACGCTCCGCCCAAGAGCGGGGGATGACATTATATGATTTTCCCACCAAAAAAAAAAGTAACGAACAGTTTTCAGAAGACATCAGAACTACTGGGAACCTGCGATTTTGCTGACATCTCTAATATAGTAACACTTTACAGCTTATTGTGCTTATGCTTATGTAGATTTTTGTTTCTTGTTTTCCCCTCCAAATAATTCAACCGTGATATTACGAGTATATCAGTATTAATTTCACGGAACGGCATTTTCCCTAACATAAACACTGCATGCGATGAACAGGTTCGCACATCGTGCTTTGTGTAGCCAACCTATTGTGTTTTTAATCTCAAAATATGCACGCAGACAAATAATCGAGGATTAATGGTAGATGAAGAGTTATGGGTTTAAGGGGTGAATCAGGGTGAATGGGGCGAAAGGGGGTGGATCTGGGGGAAGTACAAAGGTTGAGTTTGTAGTACCGCTCATATAATGCGGCTTTGTGATACGTATGATAGCGTAAAGGTTGTAGACTTGGTTTTAAATTTACCTGTTGGTACTTGTAATTGAATGACATGAAACCGCGAATATTTTTCTCAAAGATAACTAGAGAAGTCGTAAAGCTATTAACTTTTAAATCGTATACAAGCCGTCACACACGGTTTTTTTTAGGTGGGATAATCATCCAGTGACATCCCCCACTCTTGGGTGGAGCGAGAGGGTGTGTCACACTTTTACTGACTAAAAACCCACTCCTGTTCCTTGTTGCCTTTCATATCAGAGCCGAATCTTCCATTCAGATGCAGACCCTTGACCCGACCCTGCTGGGCCCCTACGACTCGGTCTGGAAAGTCGATCGGCGAGCTACACATTGCTCGCCGTCCGCAAGCCCGTGCCTACGGTATCTAGAAAGACCTACAGAATAGATCTATTTTAACATAATTCGTATCTAAAATAGATGAAACTTGAAATTATTGTTTCCATCCTTTAATTATGCGGTAATCAATATAAGTTCTTAGTTTTAATTAAAATCAGCTTTTACCCTTCAGTAACACAATTACTAATTACTAATAATATCGTTCTAACTTCACTGATCTTCAAACTTAAGCTTCATAACCTAAATACACAAAGGAAGTCTGCTTACTAGCATTTTCGTAGGATGAAACTGTTAGGAGATCTCATAATCCGTTAAAATTAATGTCCTGAACAATAATAACTAGATGATATTACACGGCTTTGTGTCAGAGACGGTTCAGATTTTGTTAATATCCATTTGTTTTGGAAAATTGTGAGATATATCTTGTTTTTTAGGGTTTCATACACAATGGTTAAAACAGGACCATATTACTAAGACTCTGCTGCCCCTCTGTCTATCTATCTGTTAGTCCGTCTGACACTAGGCTGTATCTCATGAACTATGACAGTTGAAATTTTGCCAGATGACGTATTACTGTTGCCGCTATAACAACAATTGCAATTTATTCCAGGAAATACGTGTTTTTTTTTTAAACTGTAGATATAAAGTTTTGGTAAAATTTTTCGTCATTCAGAATTTTGATTAAATGTGTAAGGCTTCTATACTAATATTGTATAATATTGTACTCTCACAGCAGTAATTTATTGCATTAAATCAATTATAAAAAAATGAAGCTATTAACACATTTCAAAGCGTTGATCTCTGTGGTGATTAACTTCTGTTTTCAAGCAAATTCGAAAGTATAGATATACATAATTAAAATACACATATTACATGGCATACGTGGGCTCAGTTTGTTTTAAACTTAAATCTGTCATCCACCATATCCGATTCTGTCAGATATATACAATAAAAAGCAGAAAAACATCACCGTTATAGAATAAAAAGCATTTAAAATCAAACCAAAATAAACAATCAAAATTAATGTCAGCTGAAACAAAACAGACGATCCGCGTAGATGACGGCGGTCGCAAATGAATGGAAAAACAAACAAAACTTGAATTTATTTGAAAACAATAAAACAATGATAAAATACGTGAAATCTGCAGTGGACGTAATTTATGGAGTGCTAACTCTGCTCCATGGTTTTACTCGTGCTATTACTTCGTTTTTGGTTTTATTTCTTGGTTTTACTTGGCTGCTAATAGTTGTAGTGTGATGTGAAATGGTCTTCTTGAAGAATTAGGCTAATAAATTTAAAAATAATTTTCCAGCCCGAGAGGCCTAGAATGAGTTATCTCATTGAAACAAACAAAAGTCACAGACAGATTTTTATATAAATGTATTTATATACAATGAATTCTTTTATACATATGTTTAGTATAAATTAATTCATAGTTAATATTTAAGTTTGCTACGTCGTACGTTGTCAAACCAGTAAAGCACTAGTTTATATCAATTAAATCAAAGAATATGTACATTACATATAGGTATTGACAAATGCAGTCACTAGAGATGCTTAGTGGTAATGAACTGTTCTGGATCATCAACATCTATCTCTCCAGCAAACTAAGTGTCAATCGAAATCCTAATTAGTACGTCATTAGTTAGCCCATTAGTACCGAATTGATAAACTCTAAGGATTAGACACAACTGCACAATATATAAAATAACAATACAATAGTTTTCACCTGTTATTGTCTGGCAATCGTTGAGAGCGATCTCTCGAGTCTGGCTCTCGTCCAGGTCATGGTACAGAGCGAGATGGAATGGAAAACAGCCGTCTCTTTCTGCGAAACAGTAAAGCAAGCAAAGAAGGTGGCAGATAGCATAAGGAGGAGATAATCCTTAAGCGTTGGCTCCCACAGGAGACGCTTAGTGAATAAAAATGGCGTAAATGGCGACTTGGGACCTTATCATGTCTTAAAATGTCAGGCGTGCGAGCAAGAAACAGGGATGACGATATACACCCTATGTAGCTTCATCTCTTTAGCAGTTCGGTTTAGGTCGGAAAATGGGTCAAGTTAAGAGCTCCTGGCCTCAGGCCCGGGTCTACGACGCGTCATGTTCCACGCTCATCTCAAACGGACGTCAGCAAACGGACGTGGCTTACTACGGCCAATGCCTGCCAGGATAAGTTCGAAAAAGTTACCGTGGCTTTGGAACGCAAAGGGCAATTTCAGCAATACAGACAAATTTAAGTAAAAGTTTGGACACTCACTCCCGCTCCCTTCAGAGCGGGAAGGGTTATTTTTATGATTTCTCACTAATAAAAGCTTGTCCATGTCTGCATCAACGTCTTCCTGCCCTTTTATTTGAGACTGGCCTGTTGTTCTATGGGTCAGTGGCCCTGACTGCTATGCCGGAGGTCGTGGGTTCGATTCCCATCCAGGACAAATGTTTGTCTGATGAGCACGATCATTTGTTATGTGTCTGGGTGTAATTTATCCGTAAAATGTATGTAAAATATGTATGTCTGTAAAATATTTTAGTATGTTTATCAGTTGTCTAGTATTCATAACACAAGCTTTGCTTAGCTTGGGACTAGATGGCGTTGTGTGATAGATGTGTCAATATTATTATTATAATTATATTATTATTTGTGTGTCGTGGCAACATGTTTTTTTTTCCATTCTGTCCTGTCACTCGTCACGCTATCACTAACTCCCTTTTCTTTCATAGTACTTCTCACACAATACATCCATCTTTTCTTTGGCCTCCCTCGTCACTCATCTACATGTAAACTCATAACTCTTTTAGTAACATGCGTTTCATCCCTCCTCTTCACATGACCATACCAAGACAAACGACTCCCTTTCAACTTTTCAGTCACTGGCGCCACTTTCAAACTTCCCCTAATATACTTATTTCTCACTTTATCCATTCTCGTCACACCACACATCATTCATCCATCTTAACATTCTCATCTCCACAACGTGGAATCTTTTTTCATCCATCTTTTTCGCAGCCCAACATTATGATCCATACAGTATGACAGGCCTTATCACGGACTTGTAGATTTTACCCATCATCTTGAGTGTCATCATCTGTGGGTCACAAGTTGTTCCCGTGACCTGTTGCCATTTTATCCATCCTGTGTCGATCTGATGCGTTACTTCCCGGTCTACCTCACCATACCCTTGGACGAGCGACCCGAGTTACCGAAATAAATATAGGTAAAAGGTACCATTACATAATTTGTGCATAAATAATAATGACTACATAAGGACCATACATCCATCTAAACATTCTCATCCCTGCCACGTGCATTCTTTTTTCATCCGTCATTTTCACAGCCCAACATTAAAATCCATACAGTATGACAAGCTTTGTCACGGACTTGTAGATTTCCTTTTCTGCAATGATCTATTCATATTTTAAAAAAGTACGAGATTATATCACCACCCTTGGTCAAGATGAGTTGGTAATGTCTGGTTTAAATTTTTTTCCACAGCTCCAGGTTTCCCGATGGCTGCAGGATTATTCAAAAGACTGGAACACCTGTCTGTAGGCCATAAAAATATTTGTCCCGTGCGGGAATCGAACCCTCGACACGCAGTAGCCAATCGCTCAATCACTGTCAACCATCGATATATATGTACTATAAGTCGATGCTACCAACTGTGTCCTCAAAAATCAGATAATTGCTCCCACTCTGGGTCGTGCCACAGAGAGTATCAGACTTTTACTGACTACTACCTAATCGAGTTCATTCAGCTGCCCTTTGCTTTCTACTCTTTCAAATAATCCCGCTCGCCTTAACACTTCTTTCGGTACACGATAAACACTTCAGGACAATTCGTTGGCCAGAAAATTTTAGGACTATGTTGAAGCTACACAGACTAAGTTGAAGTCAACGAAGATAATTCACTTCATCTTAGTCTGTGTAGCTTGAAAATTCATCGACCATGTGGTGATCTGTCAAAAATGCCGCTTATGCAGTTGTGGCCTCTTTCCAGTCGGTGTACATGCTACCTTG
The DNA here is from genome assembly GCA_961205895.1 of Mythimna pallens. Lineage (NCBI taxonomy): Eukaryota > Metazoa > Arthropoda > Insecta > Lepidoptera > Noctuidae > Mythimna > Mythimna pallens. Next base: position 8,513,129 of record OY540849.1, on the reverse strand, counting down.
AACATACATAATCAGCTCTATAGTATTTCCACTAGGAAATAGAGTTTCAGACCTCTCTAGGTGAAAGTGATCACGCGGGATCCGTTTAACCATTGGCGCAAAGATTTAACAAACTACACAAATATATACAAACTTTTGCCTTAAAAACATTAGTGTAAACCACCCATCCACGAACCGACCTGGAGATTCATTGCTTAACTTTGAAGATCGACCTGTGCTGTTAATAGTTATCTTCGAGCTCAAAAACATTAACGAAGGTAATAATAATTTAATTCTCACCTAATGGACACACTTAGAACTACGTGTAGATACGTAATTAGACCATATATCTGCTTAATGAGCAGGAAGCTCATATAATTTGAAACAAACCATTTGCCTTGGGTAACAATTAACAGTTCGTTATAGGATACCATGGAACATTACAGCGGGGAGAAACAACGAAAGAAAGAAAGAAAGGAAAAAAAAGAAAGATATCTATGTATATAAAACGAGAAACTGACTGACTGACATATCAACGCACAGCTGAAACTACTGGGACTAGGAACGTGAAATTTAGCACAAGGCTTCCTTTTATGGCGTAGGCGAGCGCTAAGAAGGGATTTTTGGAAATCAACTTTTAAGGGGGTGAAATAGGGATCCAAAGTTTGTATGGGGAAATCTACTTTCAAGCGGGTGAATCCGCTGGCTGAAGTTAGTAAACTAGTTTTAGAGAAAGAAAGAAAGTCATCATCTTCCTGCCCTTGTCCTGTGTTATTTGGGGTCGGCGCAACATGTTTTTTTCTTCCATTCTGCCCTGTCATTCGTCATGCTATCACTAACTTCCTTTTCTTTCATATCACTCTTCACACAATCCATCCATCTTTTCTTTGGTCTCCCTCTCCCTCTCCATCCATCCACATGTAAACTCAAAACTCTCTCTCTCTAGAAAAAGAAAGAAAGTAAAATAGAATAAGATCAACTTTAGTATACACCAGAATACGAATGACAATTGGGACTAACAGCTTTACGTACTTTCCGAGGCAAAGACGGCGTGCTGGGTGGTCTTTTTGTGACGCATGGGGTATTTATTTTATCGGTGGGAAAATCATCTTATAACATCCCGCGCTCTTGGGCGGAGCGGGAGATAGTGTCAGACTTTTACTGACTAAAAATCCACTCCTGTTCCTTCTTTGCCTTCGTCTCAGGGCCTCGGGTTTCACTTTCACACTACCCGTGATTTCACATATAAATTGAAACATTCACATAGGTACTTGCCTGATTTTGAACCCGCAACCAACGCAAGAAAGGTAGGTACTTTCATGACACAGTTAAAGTTGATGTAAACTCTCTAAAACCAGTACCAAAAAGCAGAACATAGGCCTTACCGTGACCTGGTTTCTATTATTATTTATTTAAAAATTTAAGGACTTTTATAACGCACAGCGTATGTCAGTGCCATCGTACTCCAAGACAATTATTACACGAGATCAATGGATCAGGGCCATAAAGTGGAACAACTTTCTCACATCATCGGAAGTCGGCCTACTTACCTAATACCTAAAACTATGAAATTGCCGTTTTTTAAAACGGGTTGCTTTGAAGTTTTATATCACTTCAAAGCGACCTGTTTCAAAAAACAACACAAAGAAACCAATAAATACCTAATTTTGAAAAAATAAAATAACGTACATTTATATAAAGTTTATTTGAACTTATAATTCCAAGTAAATCCAAAGATATGATCCACTTCAAAGCAACCCGTTTTAAAAACAATTTCATTCTTTAACCCCTATTATTTGGTGAAATGTACCTAACTTTCTTGTTCAACTTCAAAGGCTAAATAACTCCTATCAGCCTCATATTGAACACATTCCATTAACAAAATGATGCATATCTTCTACCACTAAACACAACTCACAGTTGGGAGAGGCTATCTTTTTCATTAAGAAAACTAATTTGTTACATGGAAAATGTCCCGATCTGAGTCTGTAAGCTGTAGTCACTAATTTTCCTTTAGCTCCATTCCTTAAACAGTTCTGTTTAGGTTGTCAAATTATGGAATGCAATTGAAAATACCACGTTTCTGTATTATATCATGGTAACACCACCTCAGAGAGATGTGACTCTTGGTGGGAGAAGCTTAAACCTTATGATGATTTTATCGAGCCGTCGGAGAGCCTCTCGCTTGGACACGAGCTACCATGGCAAACTTGGAAAACTAAATAAAGTGCAGCAGAAAATCTCCACAGACGAGGCCCACAAACAGTTTCGATCCTCGCCGTTTCTGCAGCGTCCCTCCACAGACCATGGCCCATCTTCCACCCTGCGTCGCGTGCCATGTTACCTGTTTTCATACGGCCCTAATGACCACGTCAGTACCCGAATACAGGGCCAGGCAATGAATTTTACTTAAAAAAAATAATGATAAGTTATGCCATCGACACGCTTTTTTTTCGGTTGGAAAATCATCCAATGACATCCCCCGCTCTTGGGCGGAGTGTGAGATAGTGTCACACTTTTACTGACAAAAAACCCACCCCTGTTTCTTCTTTGCCTTCGTTCCAGGGCCCCGGGGTTCTCTTTCGCATCACCCATGGCCCCGGGGTTCTCTTTCGCATCACCCATGGCCCCAGTAGACTTCGACCATGCTGGGCCCCTACGGTTTTGGTGACATCTTCTTGAGGCACGCGTAGAACACTACGCGCCGTCGACTACTTGGGCTCGGTCCGGACGATTACTGGATGGTCGGATGGTGAGCTAGCCATTGCTTGCCATCCGCAAGCCAGCGCCTACGGTGGCTGAAAATCGGGATCAGGATCCCGGCGGCTGGGGCGCGAGGGCCGTTCTCTCGCGCTTGCAGCCGCCACACTTGCTAGCATTACTGCTTCGCAGATGGAGGCAACCACCTGCCACTCCTCCTCGCTCCGGACCATGGCCTGTACCAAAGCCCGGCTGCCATCCACATGCTAAGAAGAAGATTATAACATAGCACTCATAAAATTGCTACAAACAAACAATAAGGAAAAAAGCCAGACATACAATTCAATTCCAACACGACCATACAATCCCACCCTACATTAACTTCTTATAAAAACTAATTTTCTCTTAAATTCCAACTCAATAAAGATGTACAGAACATTGCCTTAAGGCCATTACGCCGCTTTTTACATTAGGGACTTGGCAGATGTCCAAGGAACCGAAATTATAACTCTTGGTCCAGAAAGTTCCGGGCACTATATCTCATCGGGTGGCTGCAACTGAGTCTAGATTCTCAAACAAGTCTGGATAGTTGGTTTAGAGTTTAATTTCAAATTAGTTTCGGAAATTAATACTGAGCGTAGCTCCCATTGTCCAATGTCCAGGATATTACGCTGAGTCCAACAAAACTTAATGAGTTTTTTAAGGTTCCGTAGCCAGATGGCAAAAAACTGAACCCTTATGGATTTGTCATGTCTGTCTGTCTGTCCATCCGTATGTCACAGTCACTTTTTTCCGAAACTATAAGAACTATACTGTTGAAAGTTGGTAAGTAGATGTATTCTGTGAACCGCATTAAGATTTTCATACAAAAATAGAAAACAAAAAAATAAATTTTGAGGGTTTCCTATACTTAGAACTGAAACTCAATTTTTTTTTTATGAAACCCATACGTGTGGAGTATCTATGGATAGGTCTTCGAAAATGATATTGAGGTTTCTAATATTTTTTTTTTCTAAACACAATAGTTTACGCGAGAGACACTTCCAAAGTGGTAAAATGTGTCGTCTCTCCCCTCCCCCCCCTGTAACTTTTAAAATAAGAGAGTGATAAAACAAAAAAAATATATGATGTACATTACCATACAAACTTCTACCGAAAATTGGTTTGAACGAGATCTAGTAAGTAGTTTTTTTTTTAATACGTCATTACGATTCAAGTTTGTGCGGAACACTCAGTGCGCGAGTCCGACTCGCACTTGCCCAGTTTTTTTTTAGGTTTACTTGCTTGTCGGTGAAGTCATGTCAGCAAAGTCTGTATTATAGATACCAGTTTGATAACGGGACGTCAGCGGATACATCACACCGCTTGACAGAGCCTGAGACGAGCAGTTAAACGCGGTCCCCTTTTCTCTATCGGCAGCCGCGTAAACAACACTATTCTAGAAACTGTCGGGCTCGTTGTGAATTGAATATCTGAAGCCTACCTGATAATAAAACAGTTGCGTAGTCTAGAATAGGATTTTATTACTTGCGATCCACTCATCGCCCAGAAAATACAGTCTTAGGAAAGAATTTCCCCTGACAAGCTTATTATTTACTAGCTTGTAATTTGTGGAATATTTAAAAAGTCTGAAATGGAATGTTTCTGTTAAAAGTTAATCTAGGATTTAATGTCAAAGTTTTAGAAAAGTTTGTATACATTTGGATGGATAGAGAGGGAGAGGTCAAAATAAGATTGTGTGAAAACAGATATAAAAGAAAAGGGAGTTGGTTATAGCTTGGCGGGTGACAGAACACAATGAAAGAAAAAAACGTGTTGCACCGACTCGAAAGAACACGGAACAAGGGCAGGAAGACGATAATGTTCTAGACGGGTCTGTATTGTAACTTATAAAAGTTTTGGAGAAATTTAACGATATTTGTAATTGCCCTGCAGTCCTCTTGTTTGAGATGGTTCATCAATAAATTACTTCTCCCACTCAGGGTTGTGCGAGAAGGGTCCAATTTTTACTGCTGACTAAAACCCACCTATGTTCCTTCAGTTGCCCTTTGTGTTCTAGGACCAAAAGGGTAAGTCTTTCGTACAATCCTGCAAGCCCTGATAAGGAGAACTTAATCATTTTAGGGAAATTATTTTTTGAGTAAAGTTTGTCGTATATTACAGAATTTAACCCTTATTTTTTTTTTTTTTCAATTTATTTCGAGTATCAAAGACTCATTTTAGTTACATAATCACATACAGACAGTATATATCATAAAATTACATACAAATGAAATGTTAAAATTAAATTAATTTAAATTGCATTGGATTGTCATTATCATTGGATTGGATCATCATTAAATTGCATCGGATTATCATTGTATTAAATTGAATTTCATTATAACGTCAGTCAGTTAAACATTAAAAGAATTATATTAAATATTAAAATAATTTTATAAAATTAAAATTCCAATAAATGTCATTATATTTAATTAAAATACATTACCATTAATGACTCTATAAAATTGTGCAATAATACACGGTGTTTTTTTTTCAAAACTATTTTATTCGATCTCTGACCAGAAATATGATTTTTTAAAGAAAATAATGCTGTACTTTGACGGCACGGCTGGTACAGTAATTAAGTGATCAGTGTCAACTGCTGCGATGCGCATGGCTCAAATATTTGTGTAATATTTATCTTGTGTTTTACATGTTTGTAAACGCTCACGCGGTATAGGAGTTATTCTTAATATGGAGCAAAGTTAAAATAATAAAATATCTCACTAGATAGGCCGCGATGATGTGGTCGACGGCGACGTTGGTATACCCTTGCCTAGAAGTAACCCTTTCACTCTTTACATAAGTACCTCTGAAAGTAACAGTAGGTGTAGTTTTAGCAAGTCAGATTGCGTAGGCTTCATCCATTATTTCCTCACAAAAAAAACCCGTTTTAACCTTTTTATTTTACCTCTTTATATGTCAATTGAAAATGCGAATATGGGGTAAACAAAATATAATAGAACCCATATTTTTATGAAGCCACAGTGCCACTTAAACACGTTGGGGGGTTTGGGGGCCTTTTGTACCCCAAGGACGGTGTTTAGAAACAAACTCACCCTTTGATTTTTTTTGCATATTTTATACTTTTTCCTCTACGTAGGCTTTCAGGCGGAATCTTTTGGCAATGTTGTTTGTTTTGTTTCTCTTTTGCGAACGAAATAAATTATTCTGTGTGTATTTAGGGCCATATTTTTGAGAAGAATGTAAGTGTGAGATGTTTGTGTATTTTTGAACATGTAGAAAATCAGTATGGACAAATATTGGATGTCATCACAATAGTTTTGTTTTATTAATGAGGAAGCAGTTACCGACACAGCACAAAGAATCGCCACACTTAAGTGGCAATGGGTAGGGCACATTGCTTGCAGAACAGATGGTCATTGGGGCCGAAAGATTCTGTAGTGGCGACCGTGTACCGGAAGACGTAGCGTTGGAAGGATGCACAAGGTGGACCGATGACTTGGTAAGGTTTGCGGGAATCCGATGAATGCGAGATGAATAGGATCGTTCATTGGTGCGACACTTGGGGGAGACCTCTAACCAACATTGGACATCTTTCGGCTGAAATGGTCAGGATGATGATGACGAATGACTATTGTCTTCGTCTGAGAACTTTTGTAAGATTTATTGTGACCATAGAACGCAAAAGGCATATGAAGGATCATAAGTGTATTTTTATTTTTGAGGTGCGTAACTGTAGTATATTATTATAGACTGAAGTATTGGCTGTCTCAAGAGCCAGTGACACTGACATATGTTTAAAACGAGTCAGTTGCCATGTGGCAGTTATAGCAGCAAATATATGCGTGACATGGTGTTGGTGAGCCTCAAAATACTCCAATAAGCACAGTAACCATCTAATCCCACCTCGCGCTTTGGGTGGAGTGAGGGCGACTGTCAGACTTACTGACTAAAACCCACGTGTGTTACTTCAGTTGTCCTATGCGTTCCAGAACCACAGTAACTCTTTTGAACAATTTCTAGCACACTATATTATATCGAAACTGTCTGCTTGTCTGTTTATAAGCTTTTCGCGTTTTTACAACTGAAATGAAACTTAGAATACTAATAGACCATGTTCTGGATAAGAACTTACTTATAATCCAAATAGCTCGCCGTCGGACCGTCCGGTAACCGTCCGGACCAAGCCCAAATCGTCCACGGCGCGTACTGTTCCAAGTGCGCCTCAGGGAGATGTCGGCAAACCGTAGGGGCCCAGCAGGGTCGAAGCCTACTGGGGCCAAAGGTCTGATTCTGAAAGGAAGACTCGCCCCTTTTACGAAAGGCAACGAAGGAACAGGAATGGGTTTTTAGTCAGTAAAAGTCTGACACTATCTCCCGCTCCGCCCAAGAGCGAGGGATGTCATAAGATAATTTTCCCTCCGAAAAAAAAGAAAAAAGAATACTATCCAAAAGTATATTTCCTTAAAGATCATTTTCAACATTTACACGTACAAAATCTCTAGGAGAAGCTAATTTACAAAAAAAAAAAAGAAAAATAGAATTACATTAATCCAAATACTTCTGGCCTCAAAAGATATTAAATTAAATGAAATCTAATTTGTTAATTCGTTGATATTCACTGGGACGGATATTGGCGTTGGGAAATCAAAGGAACAAAGCGAGGGTACCGTAATAATCTCATTATAGGGATTTTGAGGAGATTATCACGTCGAATTTTGGATGTTAGAAGGTATGGAATATTGTGATTTGAATAACTTGGAATTTGACAAAGATTTGGAGTCTTAAATTTTATTAATATTTAACGTACGCACACTACATACCCATTAGGACATGAGTAAATGGGCTAATCATCATTGAACTACAAAAATACGTCTGCTGGAGATGTCATTGGATGATTTTCTATCTAAAAAACAGGGCAAATGCGAGTTGGACTCGCACACTGAGGATTCTGCACAAACTTGATTAGGAAAACAGATCGATTCCCAAATTGATTTATGAAGATTTTTCCGAATTGTAAAAAAGTTTTGACGTAACTACAAATTTACAGTTTTCAGATTTATTCCTATATATGAGACCTTGCTTTATGCCAAATTTCAGGATTCTGGGTCTACGGGAAGTACCCTATGAATTTTGATTTCTTTGAGAGTGTTGAAATGTTCGTTTTTTTGCAACATAAACGGCCGTATATTTTTTTTCCATTACGTTATCAGTTTGATTTTTTCACAACTTCAAGGGACCACAGACTTGAGTATACGGTTTTAATTTCAACTCGATGCCTCCACAAGTTTCTGAGATAAAGTCTTGACAGACCGACAGACAGACGGACGGACAAAAAAGTGATCCTATAAGGGTTCTGTTTTTTCCTTTTGAGGTATGGAACCCTAAAAAAAAGCTGGACATAGGTCTCCCCTAAGTATTGCAACAAAGACTGGTCTTTTGCGTCTCTTGTTCATCAGATTAACCCTCACCAGGTCATAGGTCTACCTTATTGGTGGCTTTCCAATACTACTCCAGAACCGTTCAAACTCATTGATCATCTATTCTACGACTAATATTCTACATTAAAATTCCAGCGGGTACTTAAGTTAGGTGATGCCTTAGGCAACATTAACCGGTAACTGTGATCACTAACAATGGGCCTCATTGGAAAGCTTAACGTCACCCAAAGGGCAATGGAGAAGGCCATGCTTGGACTTTCCTTACTTGACCAAATTAGAATTCAAGATATCTGAAAAGATATTAGGTAAGAGAAATAGCCGCTAATGCCGTGTTTAACCGACTACAGTAAGAATTTTTCCAAGAATGTGTGTCTCGATTTTTTTTATTGTTGATGGTGTTGCATTTGAACTAGTGTTCATCTGATCACTTGGTTGTAGGTAAACGATAATGTTGCCGACGATGGAGAGAGAGACGCTTTTGTATAGAAGTAATCATTATCACTCTAATTCCTCCTCACGGGGTCCTCATTTAATAATTAGGTAATAATAAAACAGAATCTTATGGCTGTTCACTGTCTGTTAAGATAGTATACCCTAGTTTAAGAGTCAGGGAAACGCAATTTATAAATAGATATATACCATGTATTTCCACCAATATATGGTCCCATATAATGTGGTTACTCTTAATTTAAAAAATCCCAGGTTTTAGCTATCAATACACAAAGACACCTTTTCTGTAGATAACTTCTTTGATCTTTTTAAAAAGACGAAAATAATATTAACGCAGTATGATATTGTGCTACCAAAACTAAATTCTACATTAAAATCTTGTACACTCCACATATAACAAACGCATCTACAACATACAACATACTATACAATTACGCAAAACTAACTTATAAACACATGCACGAGGCACCCGAAAATTAAGCCACGGCTGATTCCAGAGAGGAATTTAATCATAAGATGAATGGGTACAGCGAAATAGTTTCCAGCAGACATTAACTTTGTATATTGTGAGAATTTGCGTAGTCGAGAGCAAGGATTTAGAAGTGTTATGGTCTTAATGGTAATTGATATAGTAAGCTTGGTTTTGGTTTAGAACTACCAACATTTAGTATAGTTTTGGTAGATGGGAAATCAACCAATGACTTCGAACTCTTGGGTGGAGCGAGGGGACGATTCAGACTATTATCGACCAAACCCCACCTATGTTCCTTCCTCTCGCACCGGGCCTTGGTACAGACCATGGTCCGGAGCGAGGAGCAGTGGCAGGCGGTCCCCTCCTTCTGCGAAACAGTAATGCTAGCAAAGGAGGAGGCCGCTCGTACACGCGCGAGGCCCACGCGTCCCAGCCGCCGCCAGGTTCCGATCCCAACTTCTGGCCATCGTATCGTCCGGACCGGGCTCAATTCATCAACGGCGCGTAGTGTTACAATCGCGCCTCAAGGAAATGTCAGCAAACCCCTCTACGGTTTGCTGACATCTCCTTGAGGCGCGTCGAAGTCTACTGGGGCCATGGGTGATGCAAAAGAGATCCACGGGGCCCTGGAACAATGACAAAGTAAGACCAGGAGTGGGTTTTTAGTCAGTAAAAGTCTTACACGCCATCGTTAGATGATATTCCCACCCAAAAAAAAACCTATGTTCCTTCAGTTACCTTTTGCGTTCTAAGACCACAGGTTTCCTTTTCAGAAATCCTCCGTGGTTCTAGTGAGCATCGGCCCTGCCCTACGGTTTGCTGACATCATTTGAAACGCGGGAGGAATACTACGCACCTCAGATGTAGTAAGTGTACCGTTGAGTTTTTTGTTCGTTCTAGATTAAGTGAGATGGATTGTCGCAACTAGGGAGAGATCGTATGATAGCATTAAATAATATCATGCCAGCGCAGAGTACCTAAATCACCTTTGAAAAAGATACTGCCAATTAGTAAACATCTTTTTACTATAATTCTGGTCAATATAATGATCACTTACGTAATCAGGGCGGTGCCAGCGGTGCCTAGGCACAGAGTGCGGTTCTTGGAGAATTATTATTTTTAGTCCTTTTGGTTTGTATTTAGATGCGCATATACTACTAATTTTGAAGTGGACTGTATTTTTGCGGATTAGCGTTTCTCATGTGAGTACTTGACTTGCAGCAGATGGATATTATTAGAGCCGTTTAGGATTAGGAAGCAGAGAGAAACAGCTCGTAAAATGGGAGGGAGCTGCACTAACCTTTTGAACTCCACGTGTCTGCGGCCGGCTCTCTCTGGCTTTCGCGACTCCTGATCCAGTGACGAGGAAAATATAACACTCACTGAACACTACACAGTTCTCAAGCACAAAGCGTTAGCGGGTTTAGTGTCTTCAGCGGATAAGTTCAACAATAACCAATTTTTTCCTTGCAAAATGCGCGGGACGCCGTCTTAGCGTTGCGAGCGTTACCGAGCGAGTATATGTGCGTTCTCTTTCTTTGAGGTTGTGCGGGAAAAGGTAGCAAATATAAGGGCCAGGCCTGAGTAGATGGCGCTTTGGGTACCATGCGCGCCTCAATGAGATGTCAACATAATTCACGAGGCCCACTATAAGGGTCGATGCCTGCTAGTGCTGTAAGATAATTTGAAAAAGCCACGACAACCCTACTAGAAGGCAAAGGGCAACTGAAGAAACGTGGGTAGGGTTAGTCAACTCCATAAGAGTGCAATTTAGCCAGAACTGCTCATCCAAAAACTAAAACTTCCATATCGTCAGTGAAGTCATTTTGTGGTGTGAACATTGATACTACTACTAGCTTCTGCCAGCGGCTTTGCTGGCGTGAAAGTAGGTTTGTCCATACTTATTTTGGAACCCCATTTCTTTCTTTTCAATGACATTGACAACCAACGTCATTGAAAAGTTTTAGAGATATTGCGGAACAGATTGTAAAGCCCCTCATACCTCAGTTGAAAACGGAGGATCCTTCAACCAGACAGATTTTTGTCTGGTATAAGTAAATGCCCGAGAGATGATTTCGGCCTCTTGTATATGTTCAAATCGCGATGTAGTTTAGTTTATATGTGACGCCATAGATGTCGCTACAAAGTTCACAGTATTGACTTCTGCTCTGTTAGAACTTTACTGACGATATAAATATAATATAGCCTCTAAGTGTATCTCTAAATTTGACAAATGTATCGTTTCGATAGACCTCATTGTAGATTCAGACCATGCTTTGTTGGTCAACCTGTCCCAATAGACAGTCCGACTGTGTCGAGTTCAGAATCTGCATTCGTTGGTACACTATTATGTAGAATAATGTAGATGCAATGCTGTTGTTTTGTGTACTGTGGGGGAGCAATAGAAGTTATAACTGAGTTAAGTAGGTAAGGCGACCTGAAGTTGAGTTAAATTACACTTTGACGATGTTAGCTAGAAACACTGCTACAGCTGATGAGAACACCACTTAATACTAATACAGGAGTGGTTTAAAAACAAAGAGGGAAAACCCATGAAAATATTTGGAAAATTCAAAATTGGTTGGAACAGGGTGTAAAGTTCTACTAACCTCCGTTGAAAAGGGAGGATCCTCCGACCAGACGGGTATTATGTCTGGTCCGGGCAATCGCCCGATAGCTGATTCCGGCTGATTCTGTTGAGTATATTCTAATTGCGTGGGCAATTCTAATATTGCGATACAGAATTTTGTAGTTTTTAGTTCCTATATGGCTTTATTATAAAGCCATATAAGAACTAAAAACTACAAAATTCCCACCTGTAGTGACATCTATAATAGATGTCACTACAGGTGGGATGAACTAGTTTCAAGGAGAGTGGAGCCGCGAAAACCCAGTGAGGATTGATGGATGTCACATGTCTTAAAACTTTTGGTTCAAGAACACTTTTCCTCACGATGTTTTCCTTCACCGTTTTTGAGAGCAATAGTAATGAAATAAATTACACAAAGTAATGTGCCTGGCTGGGTTTAAGCCCGTGATCTACAACTCGTAAGTCAGGGCCGTTTCCATTGGACCACACTCTTTTTTTTCGGTGGGAAAATCATCCAATGACATCCCCCGCTCTTGGGCGGGAGATCGTGTCAAACTTTTAATGACTGTAAACCCAGTCCTTTTCCTTCGTTGCCTTTCATATCAGGGCCGAGTCTTCCTTTCAGAAGCAGGCCCTTGGCCCCTGTAGGCTTTGACCCTGCTAGGCCCCTACGATTTGCTGACAGCTCCTTGAGGCGCGCGTGGAACAGTACACACCGTACTGGGCCAACCCTGCTCCTGAGCCGCTGGCGGCAGCAAGTAAATAATAATAATCTAAGTAAACGAGGTAGAAACACAAATTCTCATCACACACTCAAATTGTAGGAAAACGGAAACGATTCAACGGAAAACAAATTTTCTTGAATACAAATTCCAGTCAGTCACCCAGATGTGTTTATTTACATTTCATCTGAGCGTGAGTTAAACAAATATTGCTAAGCATGATATTATTTACTCTAGCTGATTTGTTTGCACATACCCGCATGTTTTATGAGCGATTGCTTTCGTAATACATATTTGTTTTGAAAAATTGATTTTGAATTTCGATTTTTTTTTTGGCCAAGAAAATGATTATGGTTTAATAATCTGTAGTTAGCAGTTTTATGCTTCCAATGTATATTCTATACTAATAGTGTGTACGTGGTTCAGGCGAAACATTGTTGCAGGGTAGGTTCATCGTCATTATCATTTCAGCCGAAAGACGTTCACTGTTGGCCTTTCCCAATGTCTTATTGTCGCCCCAATGCACGGTCTTGTGCGTCTCGCATCCAGGCAACCCCCACCAGGTCATCGGTCCACCTTGTAGGAGGCCTTCCGGCGCTGCGTCTTCCAACATACGGTCGCCACTTGAGAATCTTTTGGTCCCAACAACCATCTAGCATAATAGCATAAGCAGCTTTTTGATAGATGGTTGTTGTTTGAGCAACGATCACTACTCTACAACAACCATCTATTCTGCGAGTAATAGGACAAAATAGATCAGAACGACTCAACCCTTAGGGGTAGGGTCATACAATACTACCCACCGAATTGTACACCACTTCGAATTTTGTTGAAGCCGACGCGATACGACTAGGCCAGTTATTCGACGCCACTGAATTTGCGAACTGTCACTAAAACGTCATTCGTTCGAAATATATTAAAAATGAACTTTTTTTTTTGTGTTGTTGTTGCCTATTGCACTGTATTGCCTGCATCGAATAAATACTATTCTATTCTATTCTATTCTATTCTATTCTATTCTATTCTATTCTATTCTATTCTATTCTATTCTATTCTATTCTATTCTATTCTATTCTATTCTATTCTATTCTATTCTATTCTATTCTATTCTATTCTATTCTATTCTATTCTATTCTATTCTATTCTATTCTATTCTAATGTTTACGCGCATACGATAAGCGGTAACAGCGTAGATCAGTCTCTCTCGCTCACAGAAGTGTGATAAGTGAGTGCAGGAAAGAGATAAGTAAACCATCGCTTACGCAATCAGCGTAACCACTATAATAATATTATTTTTTAAGTTTTGAGGAGCAGCAATATTCAACTCTTGAAATTCAAATTTACTAGAGTTCCCAGACCAATGACAATAAAATAGCAACGAGTTGACCAGTGTCAATAAAATAGCTCATTAAAATAAAATTTGCAACCATAATATGTATTTTTTTTTAGCAAATAACAAAATGCAAGAAACTGTCGAAAATTTGTATTTCGCGGGCTGCTCTGGCGCGTTCTCTTTTTAAAAAAACAACACATCAACCTCAAATTAAAATATTTTATAAAGAACCAACATAATCAAAAATAATTAATTGTGTAAAATAAAAATGCTCAAAGCGAAGACTGCATCAAAGCAACTCCTAGTCCGAATACCAGTAAAACTTTTAAAATACAGACTAAAACTCGTATTCTCAAGCGAAATAAACTCGCACAAAATAATATTTTCATCTTAAAACGTCAGGTACAACATTTCAAAGCAACATCACACACAAATTGACGTTGAATTTCAAGCGTGTTCAAAAACTTGCGTCAACCTGGCCTGACGATAAAATGAAAAAGTTACAAAGGGTGTGTGAGTGAGTGCAACGAGTTGCTGCGTCAGCGTCAGTCAAAACCTGACGACCGATTGTTGGTGTTCCCACCATGCAGCTACGGGAGTTAAGATAAGAGTTTTATATTTGTAATTTTTTATACTTGAATATGTTATGTTGCTAGTTGAGAAAAGTGGTGGCCGAGTGGTAACGGCCCCGACTTACGAGTTGTAGGTCGCGGGCAAAAACCCAGCCAGGCGCATTACTTTGTGAACCAAAAATTCTAAGACATGACGTGACATTCACCAACCCGCACTGGGCCCGCGTGGTGGGCTGGGCTTGCGGCCCAGCAGTGGGAACATTAAAAGGCTAATTGTGCTTATTATTGTATGTTATTTTGCCAAATATTGGTTAGAAATAAAAATAATTTGAGTTGTGAGTGATCGCCACAAAAAGAAGATGAACATGTAATTCGAAAACATCTATCGTTCCAAACTCAAGTACTAAAATATCGAGGAAGTCACTTGACGAGTAAGTGGAACAAACGTTTTAAAGTGTTCTTAACCGGCTATAAGCTGTGTCAGTTGCATAGCAATTCCTCATCTTCTCAAGGATCTCATGGGACTCGGGCAGCCAGTCCCATATTCCTTGGAGTCGGCGCAATACGGTTTTTCTTCCATTCTGTCCTATCACCCATCACGTTACCATTAACTCTTATTTCCTTCATATATTCCTCACACAATCCATCCATCTTTTCTTTGGCCTCCATCTCCCTCTCCATCCATCTACATGACGCATATTAAACTCATAACTCTTTTAGTAACATACGCTTTATCCCTCCTCTTTACATAATCATACCAAGACAAACGATTCCCTTTCAACTTTTCAGTCGTATAACGTAAATAGAACAGCCAAAAACAATTAAAAAGTTTTTGAAACATAATCTAAAGGCATATAAAAGACAGATCTACAAATATTCAAAAATATATCTCAGTAGTTAAAAATAGACATATTCATATAAGCACGACTTTTTAGGTCTAGGGACCCATTTCATTCAAATAATACATACTCATACTATATGATGAAAATACCATTAACACACGCCCAACCTAACACAAGTCACCTGTTAGGACGTTTATGACCCCAACCATTTTATTTAATTTATAATGATACCTTTCACCTTTGTACATACATTAGGCGGAGAGCGGACCTAGATAGGAGCGAACCTAGGTAGGAGCGGACCTACCTACCTAGGTCCACTCCACACTGGATGCCCAATTGCATGTCGCACTTCATTACTCTAAGAATCGTCACAGATGGCGAAATACCATTAGCAAGAAGCTAATCCAGCGGAAACTTCACGACCCTCAGTAATGAGTAATACGACTCGAGGAGGAGGAGGGAGATACAGATAACAAAAAAAATATTTTTCATTCGAATGCTCGACTCCGACCTTAATTTTCTACAGAACACCATAAAACACCACATCCAGCAACTTTCTACATGAATGAACGGAACTCTTTAGTAAATACGTCACGGTTTCGAATTGGAGTTGCCAACACAAAAAATAGTGAATCGACGCGTTAGCGAGGAATGACTGAATGAAATCTCTGACGTCACTGCAACGGCGGAAACTTTTTTAAAGAGTGTGTAAAGGTTAATTTACATTGACACTGTAGCTGGCGCCAGCATCACTGGATTCCGGCGCTGCACTGGCACTGGCACTGGAACGCGTCATTTACACGCCAATAGTCATTTCTGCTTTATTGGGATGACTACACGTTTGCATCAAAATGAGTGTTCCACAAAAAAGAAGGAAATAGAAAACATTTTTTTTTTAATCTTTGTGCGTTATTACTGGATGAGCTGACAGATATGATTGAAGAAGAATTGATGAAGGAGAAGCCAATATGGATGAGAAAAATATTAAATGACATTTTCTATATGAAAGTTTGATGTTTTGATTGTTGGACAAATAAACCGTGTAGTTACTGTTAAATGCGCGAGTGATGCGTGAGTGAGAGTGAGCAGTGGTGGCCGAGTAGAGCAGTGGTGGCCGAGTAGAGCAGTGGTGGCCGAGTGGTAACAGCCCCGACTTATGAGTTGTAGGTCGCGGGTTCAAACCCAGTCAGGCGCATTACTTTGTGTAATTTATTTCATCACCACTGCTCTCAAAACGGTGAAGGAAAACATCGTGAGGAAACCGGCATGTCCTAGAACTAAAAATTCGAAGACATGTGGCATCCACCAACCCGCACTGGGCCCGCGTGGTGGATTACGGCCCATCCTCTCTCCCAGAGAGGAGGCCTGAGTCCCAACAGTGGGAACATTATAAGGCCGACTATGCTACGCTATGCGCGAGTGATCACTGGCATGTAGTGTTTATATATATCCAGTGCCACTGTCACAGGCTGTACGGCGTATGGGGGGCGGTCACTGGATACAAAAATAGGCGGCCGTTCTATTTTGATCCAGTGTTTTGATACCGGATGCTGGACTGGATTGAAACATGTTTACATTGATACAGTGCTCATCCAGCGCCGGAATCCAGTGATACTGGCGCCAGCTACTGTATCAATGTAAATCAGCCTTTAATATCGGATTGACGGGTTAAAGAGTAGCCAGTGCTGTGGCATTGTTGCCAGGGTTGCGGAATCTTTCAAATAAAAGAGTCATCACATCGCTGGAACGCAAGGAGAAATTGAAAGAACACGGTTTTGTTTTGGTGTTGAGAAATCATTTTACGACCTCTCCTGCTCTCTAGGGTGGGGCGAGAAGTCGTGCCAGACTTTTACTGATTTTATTTATTTATTTCATCAAGATATTTACATTTATGTCAAATAGTTTGAAATTGACAATAATTACGTAATACAACATTTAAAAATCAATATACTAAAAATAAAAAAGCTTTTTATACAGATATGCTAGTTTATAAAGTTGCCAGGTAAATATATAAATAAACTAGACTAAAACTACACCTATGTTTATTCAGTTGCCTTTCCAGGAGCATGAATTTTGAGACCTTTGAGAAACAACCCCTTGTCCCTAGCAGGCATCGGCCCTGCTGGGCGCCTACAGTTTGCTGACTCTCTTTGAGGCGCGCGTGGAACACCACTCACCGTTGACGACTCGGGCTCGGTCCTCATGAAGAAGAAACTGAAGAACCACTAATGAGTTGCAGTAAAATCTGACACTCCGAATGACAACAATTATTTGTAAATACAATTTTTTATTGAAAAAGCGTTGAGTTAGTGTTAAGGGCAGATTTTTGTGTCGGTCATGGAGTCCCCATATATGTAATAATACTAATATTTCAACATCTTTCACACAACGCCATCTAGTCCCAAACTAAGCAGAGCTTGTGCTATGAGTACTAGATAACCGATAAACATACTTAAATATTTCCAAATACATACATATTATAGATAAATTACACCCAGATTTTCTTCAGCCAGATTTCAGTTTTTTTTTACTCCCAATGTATTCTACTGTTTTTTAATTTTACTGTATGTGTGAGGTACGAATAAACGTTTTTTCTTTCTTTCTTTCTTTCAGATACAGAAAAAATGATCGTGCTCATCACACAAATATTTGTCTTGGATGGGAATCGAACTCACGGCCTCCGACATATCAGTCAGGGTCACTGACCACTAGACCAACGGGCCTGTCTTAATGAAAAATATTTGTATGTGCGGACCCATAAAACAGAAATAAGGGTGTTTTTAATATCGTGCGGATTTCACCACGCATACGGGATTGCACCGAATGCAAAAAATTTTAAAAATTAAAAAAAACGCGTTTCGCTTGTTTACGCATTACAATAAATACTTGTATAAAATCGTCATATCCTACGAATAGGGGCGTCACTGCATAATAGCAACTTTTCAGGCGACACTTTTTTGTGTTTAATTAAGTTAAATATTATCAAATATATATATTAGCGATTTCATATAAAGTGTACTGATATCTTAAGATTCGGCTGTGATTATTTTCAATAAATTATTTCTTTGATTTTTATATTTTAACGCATTGTGGCCCTTAAATCCTTATTCTCTGTTGTGTTAATCAATTTTCAATATTGGATACATGGAAAAAAACCATAATGGTGATTGTGGCCGTGTTCTATGAAATTACTATATTGTGATACGAAGCCCTAATTACGTTTGTGTCTTTCTTCTATGTTTCAAATTATGTTTTTGTCTTTTATTCTTCCGCAGATAAAAGGCATAATGTAACTTATTGCTCAAGTCCAGCACTAGTTCGCATTATGTAATTAGAATGACCTAATTAAGTACAACTCGTTGATGTTATGATATTTGAACTTATTCAATACTACAGTTTAACAAAACACGTTCCGCCGACTAGTGGCCGAGCGGCGCTAGTACGCTCTCTCCGCGCCCGCGCACCCCCACTACTCATGAAGAAAGAGGGCGCGACGGCGGTTGTAGCTTTTTTCTTCGATAAAAACGTAGTGCTTAAAATTGTGGCTTTTTAGAAATCCTAATTATTTGATAACCAGTACCGTTTTTTATTGTTTTTTTGAACTGGCTATATATGTTATGATGAGAAGAATTGGATTATGCAATAAAAAAAGAAAGCCCCTATGTTCTTTAGGGCACTATTCGTAGGATATGACGAAATGGACATTTGCGAAGGTTACGCGTGCGGGGCAATCCCGCATTCGTGATCAAAACCAAACGATATTAAAAACACTCTAAATAAATATAAAAGGTGTGATTATTCACAAAGTCAGGTAACACTAATTAAACCGTACTTTTAATTAATATCCATGGATATTTCGGCTTTTCATCTGTCATATTATTAATTTTACAAACTCGGTGTCTGCCATTTGTTGCTTTGTGACGTAATGAATGAACGAATGTTTAATGTTATGACGTCATTACATAAATAAAGTTCATTTCATTCAACATGTTGTGCAAAGTAAATACGCATGTTTGTGTATAGGTGTCATAATAACCAAGTGGTTAAGCACCCGCCTCTTATACTTAAGGTTGGGGGGTTCAAAAACCGGGCACGTACAAAAGTGAATTCTTTGATTCACGTGTATTTTTCTTTGGAGAGGAGTGGTGGCCGAGTGGTAATAGCCCTGACTTACGAATTGTAGGTCGCGAGTTCGAACCCTGCCAGGCGCATTATTACTTTATGTAATTTATTTCATCACCACTGCTCTCGAAAACGGGAAGTAAAACATCGTGAGGAAACCGGCATGTCTTAGAAAAAAAAAAGAAAATATGTGACATTCACCAACCCGCACTACGCCCGCATGGTGGATTATGGCCCATTCCCTCTTCTAGAGAGGAGGCATGAGTCCCAGCAGTGGGAACATTAAAACAGGCTGAACAAACTTATGCTTATATTAGATACTGACACCCCGAACTCTCATGGTGAAATGGCGACAGCGACTGTCGCGACTCAGTGCTGGGCAGGCCACAATTATGGTGGTAATTGCCCTCTTTGAGGTGTGGTTGGAAAGACCTCACGGCGTCGTCACCTTCCGCATGACGCAGGTTCGATAACCTGCGTCACTACCTATAACTTATACCTTCCCAAACTTACCGTGTTCGGATCACCGAACACGGTAAGTTCGGGAAGATCCTGCACCAGATTCGTGCGAAAGCCGATCCTTATGCGATCACGCAAGGAAACTCCGAGGATAGCCCTTTCCATATCCATTTGGGTGACTGTAAGCCTTCTGATCAGGCCCATTGTAAGCGACTATGTTTCAGTGCCATGTGTCATCACTGGCAACATGCTCTGGTCATAGACTTTCGTCTTGAGAAACTGTGGTATATTGGACGAGAAGATACCGCGCAGCTTCCCGAACGCTGCTCAGCCGAGTCAGATTTGACGATTGACCTGTTTCTCAAAGTTAGACCTACCCAACTGGATTGTCTCTCCCAGGTAAACGTAATCATCTACAACGTCGAGTGTAGAGTACTTTTGTATATTTGTCTGTTATTCAATTAGGTACTTTTGTAGGTAATTTCTTCAACAGTATTATCATATTATAAGTAGAGGCTTCTGAATGGCTCATCCTGATTTAATCTGCTGTTATATATTGTAAGCTATCAACCAATAATAAAATAAACTAAAATGTATTCGAGGTTTCATCTGAAGAATCATCCAATGACTTCTCTCGCTCTAGGGTGGTGCGAGAGGGTGTGTCAGATTTTCACTGACTAAAACCCACTTCTGTGATCCTTCTTTGCCTTGCGTTCCAGGACCATGGGTTTTCTTTTCAGAAGCGAACCTATGGCCCCAGTAGGCTTCGACCCTGCTATGCCCCTACGTTTTTGCTGACATCTCCTTAAGGCACGTGGGGACACTACACACCGTCGACGACTCAGGCGCGATCTGGACGGTTACCGGACGACCGGCCGGCGAGCTATCCAAATGCTTTAATTATTGGATCCATGGAACGAATTTGACGATCAAAGTTTTAGCTTTTTAAGATTGAGACCCCATTGAAACCCATCTTTATTTAGTCCGAATTCAAAACACAATTCCTAGAAGAAAAGTTTTAACAACATTCGACTTACTGAGAATTAAGCTTAGCTCTTGTTTTTGGGCATCGAAAATTCGCGATTCCTTTCAGACGTTTAAAGTTCTTGATGTAGTTATTTTAAAGTTGTATCTAAAATACAGTTAGACAGTTACAAATTAAATTCGCAAGTCCCTAAAGTGTCTCCTACGGAGGGATAAATAGATTTTGTTTAGAGTTATTTTTGGAGAAAATAAAAAGCCTATTTTTGGGTAAATTTTGAATAGTACACGGTCGAACAGAGATGTCAATTAAATAAAGTTATCAATTTCACGGTTTTGTTTGAGTAGTCCAGGTATTGTGTTTAGTTTAGATGTCTTCAAGGTTAAAGTGAATAGGCTCTTAATAAACTAGTGCGCCTCCTGATTAACGTCTAGGTAGGGATAGGTGGGGTCTAGCACGAGATTATATCACTAAAAAAGTGGTCAAAAGCTGGCACAGTTATTGACTACTTTTGATCCACGAGTTGAGCAGTGTCTTATTAGAATTCACGATTAGAAAGTTAAGTGTAGCGGTCAGAAATCTAGATTTTTAAGAGGTCGGACTCTTTTAAGTGGGATTTAAACATAGCTGATCTAATTTAAATACAAAGGGAGACTAATCGAGATAATCCTGCTTAATATAGGCCCCAGGATTATTAAGGCCCAGCCTTAATTAAAATATAGATTTATAATAAGCATGAAAATTTTATTACAGCACACTTGGCGCAGTGGTTAAAGTTGGCTGCTGTGCTGCGTATCGTGAGTTCGATTCCAGCTCGAATTAAATATTTGTATGGACACTATCCGTAGATAGTTGTTCTGGGTCAAGTTGTCTTGCGAATGTAGGTGTTCATGATTGCACCTGTACAGGAACAAACCATATTCTAGTGTAGCGACGTTTATGGCGTCACATAAGAACTAATCCTGCACCGCACAATTTACGTTTTCCGCGCGATTAGAACATACAGAACAGCCCTAAATCAATTATCGGGCAGTTGCCCACCAGACATAACACCCGTCTGGTCGAAGGATCCTCCCTTTTCAACGGAGGTTTGCGGGACTTTACTCTCTTTTCCGCCTACCTCCAAACTAGAAAAGGTCTGGATATTTTATTGTACTTATTCGCTGGCAGACTGGCTAGGTAAATGCACTTTTTTAAGAATTTTGCAAAGGATATTGCCAATCTTTGTGTGGAAGTAAGCAATATCCTTTAGAATAGGTTTTGAAATTGATACAAAAAAAGAATTTGTTTGTTTCAGAAGTAAAGTGACTTTTGGTTTGATGTGATCATTTTTAGAAAAAAATAATAATAATATTACTACGACGTGCCGATAGTTTGTTTCCTTCAAAAATATATCACAGGAACTGAATCCTACATACCTGAGCTAGGTTCCCGCAATACACATTTTTTATATTATAATGACACAGACATAAAATGCAACTGGTAGTTTAATGTTTCCATTGTGTGTTTGTATCCACAAAAAATACTAGGTACGCGCATCTATCTGCCTATCATGTCGATGAAAACAGGCGTAATGTTTAGCCCTAATTACAATCCAAGATTGAGCATTACAGCTCATCTTAAAGTCATGGCCTACCAATCAATTCAGACAGCATTTGATTCGTCATTTCAGCTGCAAATTAGATATATGACGAAGGTAATCTGCAATCATGCTTGTAATCTAGATAGATCTAGTTATGGGCGTTATGTCAGTAAGTAATCTAAAGTTTTGGTAAGTAATCACCATCATCATTTCAGCCGAAATACGTCCACTGTTGGACATAGGCCTCCTTCAAGTATCGCCACAACTATGGGTCCTGTGCGCCTCGCATCCATCGGATTCCAGTGACTGTCACCGGGTCATCGGTCCGGGTCTGGTCGATGTGGTTTTCAACCATATCGACCAGTTTTGTGCTTCTCAAGAGTGAAAGGGAATTACTTCTAGAGAATCGTGCTCTATGAATGACCGCATCATCGCTTACAATCAAATGTGTGGTCAAGATCAATCCTAATAAAAAAAATGGCTTTGCTACGAAGAGGCCTGGCGGTCGACGACTTTTAGTTAAATTAATGACGATATTATCGTTATGTTTTCTAACATTTCGTTACGGCAAACTGTAGGACCAAAATATTACATTTTTTATGAGTTAAATAGTAGCCACGCAAATTGATCACTTCATCTGCATTGGTACAGATTCATTCGCTACGGGGTTACTACGCCGTAGCTGCTGTAATGCTACTCTCTCGTAGCAAATATTCGTAGACTGCTACGTAAGCCGTTTTCTTTTGTGTTACTTGCGTTATTTTTATGAAATGTGTTCGATCGAATATTTTAAGAGCTCGTAGAACAAATAATAACAACCGTGTGGGTTGACCTTTTTTTTTTTTTTATTCACTATAAACCAGTGCTTGACTGCGATCCCACCTGATGGTAAGCAGTGATGCAATCATTGATGGTGAGGCGCACTAGTTTATTAAGAGCCTATTCACTCTAGCCTTGAAGGCACCCAAATCATAGTTGGACGGGAAGACAGCAGCAGGCAAATTGTTCCAGTCCCTCGATGTACGCGGTATAAACGACGAAGCAAATCGCTTAGTTCGGGTTACCTTTAAAGATAAGCAACGCTTACCGAGCTTCTTTGCAGAACCAATTCTAATCAATTTGAATAAGTTAGTTAGCACAATTATATCCTATTGCTGGGAGAAGGCATCCCTCTCCTTTTTCCACATACTTCTATCCTCAGTCATTGCAGGCCAGTCCCTCCGGTAGTTGTTGAGCTCATCTCTCCACCTTTGCCTTGGTCGGCCGCGATGTCGCCAATCGATGTCATCTATATATCTATATCTATATATATAAAATGAATAGCTGTTCGTTAGTCTCGCTAAAACTCGAGAACGGCTAGACAGGTTGGGCTAATTTTAGTCTTGAAATATTTGTGATAGTTGGAGGTTTAAACCGGTGAGAAAATATGGAAAAATTTACGAAAAAGAAAAATTCCATTGCAACGCCATATTTAATTAAAGTGTCATTTTAAAATGAAATAATAATGACAAATATAGACTGTGTGTGTGTGTTTGTAATGAATAATAAAGACTGTCAATACACATTTTTCAAAACTACCCTGAAAATACAGTTTAAAAAGTTTGTCAATGTTTATATGAAAACAGTCTCAAATAAATGTTTTCTTTCTTTCTTTTCTCGCAAACGAAGTCGCTGGCAAGGGGCTAATATTATATTTAATTCCCAAATTTCAATAAAAATGTAAATTCACACATTACCAAAACTAAATAAATGACCCATCTATCATCCACTAAGAAAAATAGATTCCATTCAATCTCACCAAACCCAATACATTTAAAAACATAAGTTTGACAAATGTGTATCCATCAGAACTTTTTGAGTTGTCAATTGCGAACATTTGTTTCACCCCCCATTCTATCCCCCTTCTTATAACTTTGTTACAATGTAGGGGTGCAATATACGGCGTAAATTACTATGTATTTGTCATCGAATAGGTTTTTGGATATGTTAGAGTGATGTAAAGGATTTAGAATATTGCAATGTTATTTGATTTGTTTTTGGGGCACCGTCCTGGAGAATTACGACGTTTTAAAAAACGAGTAGGTGTTTGCATTTGGAACTACCCAGAAATTGGAAGTACTGGTTAGTATTGAAAAAATATTTTAGTGTTTTTTTTTAGGTGGGAAATCATCTAATGACATCTCGCGACCTTGGTTGGGGCGGGAGGGCGTGTCAGACTTTTACTAACTAAAACTCACTCCAGTTCCGCTGCCACGGATGTGGAGCAGTAACCAAAGCCGGGCATGTACGAGTCGGATTCGCGCACTAAGGGTTCCGTACAAACTTACCTATGAAAACAGTTCTATTCCCGAATTGAGTTACAAAGATTTTTCCGAATCGCATAAAAAGTGTTTATTTAATTCAATTCAATTCAATTCAATATCTTTATTGTGGAGAATAGGTTTGTACATAATACGGGTCTTAAATAATTAAATAGATCAGCTACGTCCCGCCCCTAGGGCATACAATAGTTAAATAGGTACATTATTTTTAACAATTATTAATATTTCGCATAAAAATAAAAAGATAAAGCCAAACGAAACGAATTAAGGTAGGTAGATACACATCAGTAGGCTGAACACATCATGACTGAGGGGGCTTTTTGTTTGTGATGTAGCTACAAATTTACAGTTTTCAGATTTTTTCCTATACTTGTGCTATAAGACCTTGTTTCATGCCAAATTGCATTATCCTAGGTCAACGGGAAGTACCCTATAAATTTGGATTCCCTTGAGAGTGTCAAAATACATCTTTGTTAATAATGCCGAAAGTAAACATTGAAATATTGTAAAAGAAAAATAACTGAGAGCTGAATTTATTTATTTTATTTTTCTCCAATAAAAGCGAAAAACCTTTATCGTCTTTACCTAGTTTCGATTGTAAGACATAATAATATCCAATAATATCAAAAGACAGATTTCTAATATTTTACATTATTGAATATAGACACGTAGCGTTGTACTGAAGGTTTTAATACTTACTTTAGATGTCAAGTGAGTCTAACAAGTCCTTTGAAAAATTTAAGTAGAACTTTCATAAGTATTTTTCTTGTTAAAAAATATATAATCTTCGCCTTGATTTTTTTATTGGAAATATTTAATATTCGTTCTTTTAGGTTCTTTCTATGTACATACTTTGGTAAAGCTAAAAAAAGATGGGAGAAATATTTGTGAATCTTATGCCTGCGTCTTCGCCTACATGGAACTCTTTTTCACCCGCTTAAGGGTTGAATATTCACCTTGGTCTGCCACAATATCGTCTGGTATTCAATAGGACCAATTAATTAGTTGTTTGTTTTTGCTCATTAATTCCATAACTCTAAAATTATGGAAGTCAGTTTTATATCTTTCAACATTTTGTACGTTGACTAAAAAAAACATATGTTAAAAATAAATTCAAAATTTTTTTTTCGAAATTCACCACCTATGGGGGTGAAACGGGGTTCCAAAGTTTGTATGGAGATAACCACATTCACGCGGGCAAAGTCACTTGCAACTATTTATTATAATCCAGCATCTTCAGGAGTCGGCCATATTATATTCAGAATGACGTCATTTAACCAAGCATTGCCATCCAAGCTGAACATGTCTTCTATTAGCTCTAATGGTTAGAGATAACTTTTTTAAAATTCATTTGCAAGATTAAACCTCAACAATTAATATATAAAAATTACAAGTTAAATAAAAGCTTGCAATGAAACATTTGTTCAAAGATATCAATAATTCAAATTATCAGAGGCAATAGATTACAATAATTCTGTCCCAATATCATAATAAATAAACGAGAATCATTGGTTTAGGTAATCGATCTGTATCCAATATTAAGTGATGGATGATTCCCCCGATACTAAACAGTAGAGTGTAACCAGACAGAAATTCACCAAATATTGAGTGACATGATTTTAAGATGATAAATATGTTCCCACAGAGGCCATAAACTGAAAACGATATATATTTACGAGATATTTTAGCGTTTGTGACATAGGGTTCGAGCTAGAATCGATAGACCATTTTTGTTTACTTCATCATAAAATATGTGTATCAAAAAATTTTGTTCCAATTCTGAATAACATTCTTTTTTATTATTATCCGTTTCTTTATCTTTATCTTTATGTATATATAATTCTTCTGTACGTGTGTTTGTCACATCACTCTTTCTAAATGGCTTGGCTGATTTGGAAGTAATTTTGTGTGAGTTGAGTAGGTCTCATTTTCTGGTTAAAAGTCAGCTTTCGGGCAGGACAACGTTTGTCGGGTTCTTCTATAAATTTATATGTATTTACAACATTAGCATATTCAGCCTTATAATGTTCCCACTGCTGGGATTCAGGGAACCCGCAACCGCCATCTTCACTGAAGTAACAAGCGCCTAGTTTACTCTCTAAACGTAACCGACAAGTAGAGGAGATAGAGCGTCTAGATGTGGCTATGGATGTAAATTGATTATATATCGACGGTTGAAAGGCTAATTGATCTAAGCGACATTTAAAAAGAAAAAAAATTAAACCTGACTCAAACGACGGAGAAAAATTGGCTGATTCCGAATATGTATATAACTCAATATTGGAAAAAATGTCGTTTAGATCAATTAGCCTTACAACCGTCGATATTATTGATAGTTAACTTTATCAAATACAAGTTTAATGGTTTATGGAATCTACATCTTAGCGTATCGATGGCAAAACTAGTTAAATTCCTTATCCGGTCCAGTATTCGGCCATGGCAATGCCGTCCGCTGATGCTGTTATTAGATGAGTTGAGCTTTGCGAATACTGGCAAATGCTTGCACTGACTGGACAGGTCCACTTAAATCTATATGGTTCTTTCTTCAAAAGACCATCTCAGACACATATGCATGGTTCTCATGTGATTTGACTATTACATAATTATTTACTGTATGGACTTTAAAAGAGACTTTGACCGTTGAGTTTATTTCGGTGTTTCTTCTCAGGGTAGTCACCTAGAAAATACCGGGCCCATCTAGTTAAAAATGACGAAATAAAAAATTGACGTGTAAAAGTGTTTTTTTAAACCTATTTGCAAAATAAATATCATTTATCATTAGGTCCCTACGTGAACAGGTAACAGGGCACTTGATGGAATGTGGTACATGGTCTGCGGAGAGACGCCGCACTAACACTGAAGATCGGAACCGTCCAAGAACCACCATCTGTGAAGATTGTCTTTGCCGCGCCCAACTAAGGTGCGGAGTTTGTTTAGAGTTTTGCAGGTAGGCCGTGCAACTCGTGTCCAGAAGAGAGGCCCTCTGATGGCTCGATAAAATCATCAGGGGTTTACACTTCTCCCGCCAGAGGTCGCATCTCTCCGAGGTGGTGTTAATTTGAGATGTGTATGGAATAAAAGGGCCTCACTATGTTGTGGTAAAATGTCATGCGTGCGAGCGAGAATGAGGGAAGCTCTATAAACTTTTTTATCGGATGGGAAAATAATCTAATGACATCACTCGCTCTTGGGCGGAGCGCGAGATAGTGTCAGACTTTTACTGACTAAAAACCCAGTCCTGTTCCTTCTTTGCCATTGTTGCAGGGCGCCGGGGATCTCTTTCGCATCACCCATAGCCCCAGTAGGCTTCGACCCTGCTGGGCTCCTACGGTTGCTGACATTTCCTTGAGGCACGCATGGAACACTACGCGCCGTCGACGACTTAAGCTCGGTCCGGACGGCTACTGGACAATCGGACGGCGAGCTACCCATTGCACGCCGTCCGCAAGCCCGCGCCTACGATGGCCGGAAATCGGGATCGGAATCCCGGCGGCTGGGGCGTGAGGGCCATTACCTCGCGCGTGCACGTGTGGCCTTCTCCTTTGCAAGCATTACTGCTTCGCAGAAGTAGGCGACCGCTTGCCACTCGTCCTCACTCCGGACTGTGGTGATGGCCTGTATCAAGGCTTGGCGCGAGAGATCGCTGTCGCCGATCGCCCCCACGGGGACACGGTGGTGCTTTACCCAGGCGGGACACACCTCTACCGTATGCTCCACCGTGTCCTCTGGGCGGTCCACACAATGGTGGCACCCGGGCGTTTCTTCCGCACGAATCCGGTGCGGTGGTGTATTTTTGGTGTACAATAAAGAATGTATCTATCTATCAGGAACCTCCCGAACTTACCATGTCCGGTGAGGACCTGCGTCATGTGGAATGTAAGGACGCTGTGTTGTCTTTCCAGCCACTCCTCAAAGAGGGGACTTACTGCCATAATTATGGCGTGCCCATCCCTGTAACAGTTTAGTTTAACTAGTCAAATGGATCGTGTTAAGAGCTATTGGTGAGGCCTCCACTTTCATCTTCGGAACGGATCTTCAGGATACCAGGTTGATGCGCTTGAGTCAATTGAGAAACGAACCTAGAGGATTATTGGTAATGATAATAAGTTTCAAAGCCTTGAACGTCAACACCGAGTTGCTAGCTTGTCAATTTTTACCAATTACATTTCGGGGAGTGTACGTCGAAAAACAGTATGCATTTTGGAGAGTGTGCGCGGGAATTGCATGACTTGATTTCACTATCTCATTTCTACCATCGAATAACCAGACGAACGGCGAGTATCCACCCTGACGTTGTTGAAACCTCTACGGTCCGGACCAAGCGTTTTGCCCCGTCGTATACACGTATGACGCGAACATCGATGGACTGGAATAACTTGCCTGCTGCGGTCTTCCCATCCGATTAAAATTTAGGTGTCTTCAAGGCTACAGCGAATAAGTTCTTAATAAACTAGTGCGCCTCATCATCAACGATTGCATCACTACTTATCATCAGGTGGGATCACAATCAAGCACTGGTTTATAACAATTAAAAAAAAATTGCATAACCTAAATCTGATAAGCCCGTTCCATCATCGGACCACCAGACGTACGGCGATGCACCATCGTTATATGGTGGAAATCCCACCCATATGCACAAAATATTTTGGGAACACATTCACACAAAATATTTGCGTATACTTAAGGAGTGTAATTCCCGGTCGGATTCTGTGTTTCCTTATAGCTACAATCTAGGGACATCCGCAGGAGAACCAAGGTTGCCGACATAGCACGAAGAATCGCCAAATTTAAGCTGCAATGGGCAGGGCACATTGCTCGCAGAACAGGTGGCCGTTGGGGCCGAAAAGTTCTGGAGTGGTGACCGCGTACCGGAAAACGCTACTAGGCCCTACAAGGTGGACCGAGGACCTGGTGAAGGTTGCGGGAATCTGATGGATGCGAGACGTATAGGACCGTTCATTGTGACGACATTTGGGGGAGGCCTATGTCCAGCAGTGGACGTCTATCGGCTGAAATAATGATGATGAGGGGTATCTGAGTCAAGAGTGAATAGGTTACTTCTAGGCTAGCATGCTTCTCTGTTGACCACAACATTATTATCTTCATGTAGGAAAGTGGTCAAGTGCGAGCCTAATAATAATAAAAAAAAGATTGTACAGATGTAATGTTTAATTGACGGAGCCCTCGGACTTCGGAACTTACTTGGACATCGTTATTATAAATACTTTTTAAGTACGAGTATTATCGTAAAAAAGTCCTAACTTTCCAGATGTTACCTGCTTTAATGATCTTATTTCTGTTAAGAACAAACTGGGCTAATCGTGATAAATTCATTATCATTATTTATGCTAAAAGATGTTCACGGCTGGACATAGACCTGTGCATCTCTCATTCATCAGATTTCCGTGACTCTCACTAACCTAGTGCGGTCCTCTTAGTGAGACGCCTTCAAACACTGCGTCACACTCCAAAAATTATTTTCATCATTTCGTGATCAATCGTGATAATTTTTAGCATTTCCATTGAAATGGAGCTGGATGGAGTTGAAAGGAGCGGGCCGTGCATTAGACAAACACATTCTAAATACGAAATCTAAAAAGAAAGAAAGAAAAAGAATTTATTAACATAATAATAAATACATAATAAAGGTATATAATAATAATATTTTTTTTATTATTAAATCTCTGCTCCGTATTAGTGGAAACAGTGTAAGTGAAGCGGTGTGGAGCTGAAAGCAAATGAAAACGTGGCCTCAAGCTGGGCAGAACAGTGTCGGGTGCAGAGAGCACAAGGCTTGCGGACGGCGAGCAATGGGTCCCCGTCCGACCGTCCGGTAACCGTCCAGACCGAGCCCAAGTCGTTGACAGCGCGTACTGTTCCACGCGCGCCTCAAGGAGATGTCTGCAAGCCGTAGGGGCCCAGCAGGTTCGAAGCCTACTGGAGCGAAGGGTCGTCTTCTGAAAAGAAACTCGACCCTGGTATGAAAGGCAACGAAGGAACAGGAGTGGGTTTTTAGTGAAAGTCTGACACACCCTCTCGCACCGCCCAAGAGCGAGGATGTCATTGGATGATTGTCACACCGACAAAATAAAAATTGAGAGCACAAAGTGAAGGGTAGCTTTTGATTTCAATGGAAACACTTGCCGCTTCACTTTTCGGCTCCACACCGTGAGCTCCGCTTCAGTGGAAACACACCTTACGCTCCATCAACCATTTGTTCTGCAACCATTATGTTTTCCTCACTGTCACTTAAGTATAGTATTTCTTCGAGTTATGTTGGCAAACTTACTTTTCCTGCAATTTTTGATTATAACATGCAAGGGAACTCTGAGCATAGTCCTCTAAATTAATTACTTAAATAAATAAAAATAAAAATGTAAAATAGGATAAAAAAAATATTGGTTATTGGAAAAAAAGACGCAATAATCATTCTTAATAAACGCTTATTATTTATTTACCTTCCTTTTAAAATCGTAATTTAATTCTTAGAACATAATATTCTTATCAGTACTTATTCCCCGAAGAAGTTAATAAATCTGCTATGTAAAATACACCTATACTTTATTTTTGTATGCCTTGCCTTTTTTGTGGTGGAAAAATAATCAGGAGGGCGTGCTAGACTTTTACTGACTAAACCAAAACCTATGTTCCTTCTTTGCCCTTTGGATTCCCTTTTAGAAGTCAACCCGTGGCCCCAGTAGGCTTCGACCCTGCTGGGCCCCTACGGTTTTGCTGACATCTCTTTGAGGCGCGCGTGGGACTCTATGCGCCATCGACGATTTGGTCTCGGTCCGGACGGTTATCAGACAGCCGGACGGCGAGCTAATCATTACTCGACGTCCGCAAGCCCACGCCTACGGTATGCCGTGCCTGAGGAATTACTCCAGGATCGTCGGTGTGCTCACAAACATAAATTTACATATACATCATCTTCCTGCCCTTGTCCCTTGTTATTTGGGGTCGGCGCAACACGTTTTTTTCTTCCATTCTGCCCTGTCACTCGTCATGCTATCACTAACTTCCTTTTCTTTCATATCACTCTTCACACAATCCATCCATCTTTTCTTTGGTCTCCCTCTCCCTCTCCATCCATCCACATGTAAACTCATAACTCTTTTAGTAACATGCGTTTCATCCCTCCTCTTCACATGACCGTACCAAGACAAACGATTCCCTTTCAATTTTTCAGTCACTGGCGCCACTTTCAAACTTCCCCTAATATACTCATTTCTCATTTTATCCATTTTCATCACACCACACATATACAAGACATCAAAACCCTGTAGGCTATATATTTATTCCGCAGCAGCCAATCACTTTACCGCGATTCGAATCGATTTACGCTTTATCGCCGTCAAAATAACACTTAGCGTAAGCACACACATGATCAACCTTATAATCTTCTCATGGGACTCAGGTTTCCTCTTTAGAAGAGAAAATGGGCCGTAGACCACTACCAAAGCCAAGTGCAGATTGGTGGAGGTCGCATATGTCTTCAAAGTAATGGTTCTAAGACATGCCGGTTTCCTGAAGAAGTTTTCCCTCACCGTTTTGAAAGCAGTGGTGATGAAATAAACATTACACAAAGTAATGAGCTTGACTGGATTTGCACGGTTGTTTGGACCCATAATTCCTAAGTTACCACTGCTCAATATTACTTAATAGAATAGTACACTTTGATAAAAGTGCAGAAAGTTTGTCATTGCGAACGAGGCGGAATTTGGACGAGCCGTATTCGAGTGTGTTATCGAGCCGAGGGCTGCAGCGACAAATTTGCACGTGTATCAAACGACTTTTTTTACTGTTACGAAGATTTCGACACTTACGAAGAAATGAATAAACGGGGGTTGACCGGTGACTCGTGGGGGTCGACGCGAGCTCAGCCTGATACGAAAAAAGTAATAACATTGTGGCAGGGAAAGCACGCGCACTTTTCTACACTAGTACACTAGTGCAGTCTATTGCATGCCTAAAAGCGGTGGGATAAGAGCGGGTTTTCGAGTAAGGGTATTGAAAAATATTTATTAACCCATAAACCATCCAACCGATTCCAGCAATTCAACAAATTCTAGAAAATAAGCGTTTTAAAAATAAAAATTTTTCTTTGTAGTCTCAGCGAGGGCTTTAGACAATGGAAGCACAAAGCATCGCTTGTGGGGGCACTTTGTGGAAAATGCTTTAGCCGCGATGTCATTGTTGTGTATCGGCTAGTTACGAGAAATTATTGCTTGAATATCATGGTTTGAAAAATGTGGATTTAATTTCCTTTTTGGAAGTTTACTAGGACTGCAATATCATAATTCATCATCATCATTTCAGCTGAAAGACCTCCACTGTTGGACATAGGCCTCCCCCAAGTGTTGCCATAATGACTGGTCCTGTGCGTTACGCATCCATCAGATTTCCGCAACCCTTGCCGGCCTTCCAACGTTGCGTCTTCTGGTACGTGGTCGCCATTCCAGAACCTTTCGTCTCCATCAACTACCTGTTCTGCGAGCAACGTGCCCTGCCCACTGCTAATTAAGTTCGGAGATTCTTTGGGTTATGTCTGTATAACCTTGGTTCTCTTGCAGTAATCTTCATTTCTGATGTGTCACGCAAGGAAACTCCTCCACACTCTACTGTCATAACTATTACCATAACTAAAACTGTGTAAAATATTTTTATTGTAAAAAAACAATATTTTACACTTTTACACTTTACATGTGTTTTACACTTAAAGTGTAGCTTAAAGACTTTTTAGTTATGGTAATAGTTATGACAGTCGCCAGAGTGCATCTCATAAAAATTCTAATAATCCCAAACATGGATAGATTACATTAATTCCTTCCGGCTTCATCATCAGATCAGTTCGATATATCCCCTCCCCTCTTCTTTCAGTCAGCCATCGACTACATGACTGTATAAACAAAGCAGTTTTACTTATTACGACAGTTCTGCTGTGATCCTATGAGGAGTTCTGTTCCATTTCTTCGAAGTTCATGAATAATAACAATATTTCTATAAGACCAATTTGGAAGCATAACCTTTCAATCAAAAAAATAATTTTCAAAGTCGGTCCAAAATTGTCCGAGATATCGTAGAACATACATAAAAATACATTCAGCCGAACATAGAACCTCCTTCTTTTTGAAGTCGGTTGATGTTCACACCGAAAGAAAAAAACTGGCATTTAAAAAGATAATAATTATATTTTTAATATCCTAAAATTCATTTCGTAATGTAACAATTTGAAATTGCGAAACTTTTTATCGGTTACGTGATGGATCGTTTACGATCACACGATAATGTTAATGTTACCGCTGAAGATAATGTGATTGCTCTATAGCAGATAATTCAAGCAGATGTGACGGTGGCATTATTTTTCATTTATAGGCTATGCTTCATTGTAAAAGAGATCTTTACGAGGGTTTTTGGGAGGAGTCTGTGTTTCCTGATAGCTACAACCTAGGGGTCTTTAAGTCAAGAGTGAATAGGTTACTTCTAGGCAAGCGTGCTCCATCGTCGACCACATCATCGCTTACCATCAGGTGTGATAGTGGTCAAACGCGAGCCTATGAATAAAAAAAAAAACTTCGGGTAAGGTTCAGCGGCTGCTTTGATTACTCGTCACTTGATTTCTAGTTGATATTGTGATGTAAACTAGGTGTAGTTTTGTATCTTAAGTGTCTGCACAACTGGAAAATATATGGAATCATTGGAAAAGGCGCAATCTCGGTAAAATGGAGGTGAAAATTTTATTGTAGGGTTGCGTTGACTACCTTAACGAAGTTTGTCGAAATGGTATTTTTTTATTTTTACACCATGTTAGTTTATTTTGAACATAGATAGAACAAGAAAAATAAAAACACTTAACTAATTAAAATTACATAATGATACACAATAACTCCTACCAAAAATATGGCGTCAAAAAATTTCCTCCGCTGGAAGTGTGCCCAAAAGACTGGTGGCATTGCCATGGCAATGTTTAATCTCTGACCAAAGTAAAAGCCAGCCCTTGGGTCAAGCGAAATATCAACTATCCGTTTGGATAATTCTTTAAAAAGCGCATGAACAATCGGAACCCACGGCCCAAGACTCTCAAAAAGGTTGACTTGATATATTTGCTGTCAAATTCCAAAAAACATTAAAACATGTACATTCCTATTCTAATGGTAAACAAATTAAATATTCATACGAAGACAGGGCTTAAAGCATTTGGTATCAAATCCAAAAAATAAAAAATAAAAAAAGAGATCATCATCTTCCTCCCCTTATCCCATTTTATTTGGGGTCGGCGCAACACGTTTTTTTCTTCCATTCTGTCCTGTCCCCCGTCACGCTATCACTAACTCCCTTTTCTTTCATATCACTTCTCACACAATCTATCCATCTTTTCTTTGGTCTCCCTATCCCTCTCCATCCATCCAAATGTAAACTCATAACTCTTTTAGTAACTTGCGTTTCATCCCTCCTCTTCACATGGCCAAACCAAGACAAACAATTCCCTTTCAACTTTTCAGTCACTGGCGTCACTTTCAAACTTCCTCTTATATACTAATTTCTCACTTTATCCATTCTCGTCACACCACACATCCAAAAAAGAGATCATTACGGGTTAAACATGCACCCAATGTAAAAAATTGGAGTCAATTTTTGATAAGAAAACTACACATTTTCACATTTAACAGACATCAGTGTTCAATTTTGCATCACAATGAAGTAGGCGTCCTGTTTTCTATATATATAAAAGGAGAAACTGACTGACTGACATATCAACGCACAGCCAAAACTACTGGGACTAGAACATGAAATTTTGCACAAAGTTTCCTTGTACGATGTAGGCGAGCACTAAGAGAGGATTTCCAAAATTAACCCCCTAAGGGGATGAAACGGGGGTCCAAAGTTTGTATGGAGAAACCTATTTTCACGCGGGCGAAGCCGCTGGCATAAGCTAGTATAATATAAAACAGGCACTTTATTGTCTGCAAAAAAAAAGGTTTTGTACGAAATTACCTTTTTATTTTTTTGTTTTGGAAATCATTAAAAAAAACTACTCTAATTCCGGGTCATGCGAGAGGTATGGTCAGACTTTTACTGAATAATAACCTACCCATGTTCTTCCTATTCCCCTTTGCCTTCTGAGGTTACGGTAACTCTTTGAACAAATTATTTGCTATGTTATTTGGTTACGGTGATTCTACATGACGATAAATTATTTTTTTGGCTGTTTATTGCATTCCTACTTCCATCCCTTTCCTGCACATACCTATCGAGCGAAAGGGACAGAGCTACCCGCTTATTCGAATATGGAATGACATTCCGTTGACACACACAGTTTTCAATGGCGTCGTTGACCCTTTGAATGGTTGCGTACGGATTCCAAATTCGGAAATCTTCCATTTTCATTCTTATTTTTTACGGAATAGAAGTTAAAATTGGTGGAACGGACAGTGAAAAAAGGTTTATGAATGAATGTTTTTGAAAAAACAAAGGACGTCTTAAAAATAATGTAAAAAAAAAGTAAATCAAACTAATATCAATAAGCGCATAGGTATACGAGTAAGTATCACACTAACACTTGCAACCACTCTTACCCTTCTCAAATGCACTGACACACACTCACTTACAACACTACACTCAGTGCACCTACCGCACTACACTTCCCACACTACATTCACTACACCACAATCTACCCAAACTACTGAAATTTTGTTAAACATATAGTTTTGTTACCTAAAACTATTGTCTTTGTTATTGTACTTTCTGAATATGGATTGAAAGAGACTGGACCCCACAACACAGGGAATCCTAGTGTGGGGTTCAGGGCTTCATTTACGTTTGTAAAAAAATAATAATGAGACAATAAATATTTTATTTTTATTTTTTATTTTAAGAGAAAACATTTGGTGATGATTCTTCATCTCATGAAAAAGGTGTTGATACATTTGGTACCCAGTAACCACTTCATCGTGATTTGAATAATCTTTTTAAGTTTTTTTTTGTAAATCTCTTTTTCTTATAAATTGTGGCACAAACAGCACCAGGTGTCTTATAGGTAGCAATCGATCATACTCATAAGGTGACAAGTGCCAACACAGACGAATCAATAGGCGTTTGAACGATGTACAATGGATTGTCCTAAGTGTATTGGTATTTTAGTAATATTAAGTACTTTTTTAATAGGAATAAGAACAGTTTTATAATGATTGTATCATACCAAAATAAGATTTCTGGTTTAAGCCTAACTAGGCGCATTACTTTGTGTAATTAATTACCACTACTCTCAAAACGGCGAAGGTAAACATAGTGAGGAAACATTCATCAACTCGCACTGGGCCCGCGTGTTGGATTATGGCCCATTCCTAGAGAAGAGGCCTGAGTCCCAGCAGTGGGAACTTTAAAAGCCTTATGCTAAAGCTAATGCTTATGCTAAAAGAAGATTTAGATACAGAAAATTAGAAAGAGTAGGTAATGCTTAGGTTTAGTGTTAAGAGAGGCGAGGTCAAAAATTTCCCGATCGGCGGCGGCGATTACTCGTGCCGGGCCTTGGTACGACCACGGTCCGGAGCGAAGAGGGGTGGCAGGCGGCCGCCTCCTTCTGTGAAGCACTAATTCTAGCAAAGGAGGAGGCCGCACGCGTGAGGGAACGGACATCATCGCGCCCCAGCTGCCAGGACCCCGAAACCCGACTTCCAGCCACCATAGGAGTGGACTTGTGGATGACGAACAATGGCTAGCTCACCGTCCGGCTATCCAGTAACCGTCCAAACTGAACCCGGGTCGCCGACGGCACGTAATGTTCCACGCGCGCCTCAAAGAGATGTCAGCAAAACCGTAGGAACCCAGCAGGCCCGATGCCTACTGGGGTCATGGGTTGGCTTTTAAAAGAGAAATCCTTGGTCCTCGAACGCAAATGGCAAAGAAAGGAACATAGGTGCGATTTTAGCCTGCCTTGGAGCGAGAGGAGAAGTCATGAGATGATTTCCCACTACAAAAAAAAAAACGCATATCCCACAAAAATACAAAATACATACTAACATACTGCGTAATGTTTTAAATTCTAACTTTAATTGCAAAATACAGACCATAATCGGAGGTTAGCCATCGCGGCATCGGTACGGATCATATTGCAGCGCAAAAATGCTTGCGTAAAACACAAGTTCAGATTATGTTTCTCTGTTTGAAAACTATTTTTAGTGTAGTCTGACTTTTATGCTGAACTGGATCTATTTTAGCGCAATCAATACGAACCTCATTATAGTTTTGCATTTTTTTTCTTTTATACCTTTAACTTATCTATATATATAAAAGGAGAAACTGACTGACTGACATATCAACGCACAGCCGAAACTACTGGGATTAGGAGCGTGAAATTTTGCACAAGGTTTCTTTTTATGACGTAGACAAGCACTAAGAAAGGATTTTCTAAAATTCACTCCCTAAGGGGATGAAGCGGGGGTCCAAAGTTTGTATGGAGAAACCTACACTCACGCGAGCTAAGCCGCGGGCAACAGCTAGTTGTCATAAGTGCCTTGTGTTGTGCTAAATAAATCTAAAAATAAATAAATAAATCGTTACATGGTGGACATTCCACATACATGCACAAAACGTTTTGGGATCATATTCATTGTGCGTACAGCTAAGGAGTTGAATTCCTTGCCGGAATCTGTGTTTCCTGATGGCTACAACCCGGGAAGCTTTGAGTCAAGAGTGAATAGGTTACTTCCAGGTAAGCGCGCTCCATTGTTGACCGCATCGTCGCTTTCCATCAGGTGATAAGGCGGTCAAGCGCGAACCTATTAAGAATGAAAAAAGTTTTTTTTTTTTTATTATTTCAACGCAACCAGACAGAGATCAGGTGCAGGATCCACTGTTGTCGCTTACCATCAACTACGATACTCCGGGGCACCACTGAAAAATTCAGAATTACATCAGATCAGGCTGGAATAAAAAAATAATCCTTAACCCTGCACTATGTCCGGACCGAGCCCAAGTCGTCGACAGCGCGTACTGTTCCACGCGCGCCTCAGGGAGATGTCAGCAAATCGTAGGGGCCCAGCAGGATCGACGCCTATTGGGGCCACAGGTAGTGTGAAAGTGAAACCCGGGGCCCTGGGACGAAGGCAAAAAAGAAACAGGGTTTTTAGTTAGTAAAAGTCTGACACTATAACTGTAAGTATGACTATCTCCCGCTCCGCTCGAGAGCTGGATTAGTCATTAAATGATTTTCCCACCTATAAAAAAACCCTGCTCTATCAAAATATTGGAAAAACCTCTCCGCTCTTACAAAACTCAATAAAATATCAAAAAAAGGCTGATACTTTCTTAAACTCCATTCAATTTATAACAATACGAGCGATCTTGCAAAGGTTAGAGGCGTTTTGTGTGTAAAGAAATAAGGATATCCTTTTGAAGGTAGATGCGCAACTAATAAATACATGGTTCCGTATAGGAACGGTAATGTTATCGTAAAGAAGGTTATAAACATAGTTAGCTATGTATTTGTTGAGCATTGATGTCCGTATTTTTATTGGGATTTTAAGGGTTCCTTACCTCAAAAGAAAAAAAACGGAGCCCTTAATAGGATCACTTTGTTGTCCGTGTCTGTCAAGCTCTTTTATCTCGGGAACGTGTAGATGTATCGAATTGAAATTAATACCATAAATTCACGTCTGTGGTCCCTAGAAACTGTGAAAAATCAAAATTGTAACTTAATGAACAAAAAGTTTCGACACTCTCAAGGGAATCAAAATTCATAGGTTACTTCCCGTTAACCCAGAATCCTGAAATTTGTCATAAAGCAAGGTCTTACAGCACAGGTATAGGAATAAATCTGAAAACTGTATGTATCTTTTTAATATAACGGGTAAGAGTGATAATGACTCAACATCTTCCTGTCCTTGTCGCAATTACTTGGGGTCGGTGCAACACGTTCTTTCTTCCATTCTATCCTATCACCAGCTATCACTAACTCCCTTTTCTTTCATATCAATCCTGAAACAATCCATTCATTTTTTCTTGCTCTTTATATGTGTATTTCTTACTCTTTTAGTGACATGCGTTTCATCCTTCCTCTGCACATAACCCTACTAAAACAAACGACTCTCCTTCAATTTTTCTCCTTTTAAACTGACTCTAAAATACTCATTTCTCACTCTATCCATTTTTGGTACTCCACACCTCTTCCTCCTCCTCCTCGAGTCGTATTCCTCATTACTGAGGACCGTGAAGTTCCCACTGGGTTAGCTTCTCATTGATGGTATCTTGCCATCTGTGATGCTTCTTAGCGTCATGAATTGCACCGTGCAGTTGGGTGTCCAGTGTGGAGCGTACCTAATCTGCCCATCTTTTTAAGTTGCGACCTCTTGATCCTGTGCCATTTGCCATCAACCGTGCCAGTTACGATGAGCAGTTCAAGATTGTTGCCATTATTCATGGCAATGTGGCCAAAGAACTCCAGTGCTCTGCGCATCCTGGTATTCGACAGTCTGGTCTTGATGTTCAGTTCACGTAAGATAGAGAGATTTTTACGGAAAGCAGTCAAGGGAATTCGAAGCATTTTTCTTTAATACCACGTCACCACACAGCCACCTCCATATCATTTTTTAGTCATTTTTTCACAGAAAATAAATTCTGATCCATACAGTATTACAGGTCTTCATAACACCAATTTTAAGCAATTTATATAATGGCTTCCATACCTTTAACCCGTTTAACTTCCAGCCCTTAATCTACACATATATTGGCAAGCAATGTGTAGCCCGCCGTCCGACCGTCCGGTAACCGTTTGGACCGAGCCCAAGTCGTCAACGGCGCGTGCTGTTCCACGCGCGCCTCAAGGAGATGTTAGCTACTGTAGGGGCCCAGCAGGGTCGAAGCCTACTGAGGCCAAGGGTCTAATTCTGAAAGGAAGACTCGGCCCTGGTACGAAAGGCAAAGAAGATAATGTCATAAGATGATTTTCCACCGAAAAAAAACCACACAGCCATCTCCAAATATTTTTTTTCATCTATTTTTTCACAGAAAAAAAATACTGATCTATAAGTATTACAGGTCTTCATAACACCAATTTAAAGCTATTTATACAATGGCTTCCATACCTTTAACCCCGTTTAACTTCCAGTCCTTAAGCTACACATATTACGCAAGAAGAATAAAATCCATACAACTCGGCACCCCCTTTGTTAAAAGTTTCCGTAAAGCTTATGTTTGTTTGCTTAGGACCCGGTTGTTCTTTACTGATCAATGGGAGCGTTGGGGTGTATAAACATGGAAGTTTAACCCCTAATGGAGTTCTGTAGGGCTAAATGTCAAGGTTATTTAGATTTAGAGCGAGGATGATGGAACAGTTGGCAGTTTGTGAAGGTTGATCTGGATTTTGTTGTTTAATTTTCTTAAGCATTATTATAAATATACACTAATATTATAAATAGATAAAGTTTGTTTTTATGTTTTTTGTTTGTAGGAGGTAATCTCTGAATGTACTGGTCCGTTTATTTAAATTTTTTGACCAATAGAAAGCTGCTTGATTCCTGAGTGACCTATGCTATATTTTATGTACGCGGGCGAAGCGCGGTCAAAAACTAGTCTTATAATATTATTTAAATATATAGAATGGAAACAAAGAATGTTGCGCCAATCTCAAGTAATAAGGGTACAAGGGCAGGAAGGTGATAATGATAATTA
This sequence comes from Mythimna pallens, assembly GCA_961205895.1. Taxonomy (NCBI): domain Eukaryota; kingdom Metazoa; phylum Arthropoda; class Insecta; order Lepidoptera; family Noctuidae; genus Mythimna; species Mythimna pallens. Next base: position 8,471,891 of record OY540849.1, on the reverse strand, counting down.
TAAGTATCTAAGATATAAACCCATGGGTAGTGTGAAAGCGAAACCCGGGGCCCCAGGATGAAAGCAAATAAGGAATAGGAGTGGATTTTTAGTCAGTAAAAGTCTGACACTATCTCCCGCCCCGCTCAAGAGCAGTATTTGTCATTTGATTTTCCCACCTAAAAAAAAAGATATAAATAAAAGGCAAAAATGACTGACTGACATATTAACGCACAGCTGAAACTACTGAGACTAGGAGCGTAAAATTTGGAACAAATCTTCTTTTGAATGTGAGCACTAAGTAAGGATTTTCTAAAATTTACTCATTAAAAGGATGAAACGGGGTCCAAAGTTTGTATGGAGAAACCTACGTTCTCACGGGCGAAGCCACTGGCAGAAGCTAGTCTAAGATATACATTTACAGTTTAGTATCGAATTCCTCCAAAACGTCTTGATCAATTTGTATGTGAGGTTAGTGAGCTATTCTATGCTATGTTATTTATTACTTAAATCGCGATGTTTCTTTGATAATTTGTACAGTGAAAAAGATTTTCAAGGTCAAGAAAAACATAAAGAATAGAATAAAATAAACTTTATTTTACACCAAAAAAGTAACACAACTTATACATAAACTTAAATCTATGGGTACAATGGCGATCTTATCGCTGACAACGATATCTACCAGACAACCTTAGGATGGATCGTAGGAACTTAAAATAATACAGGGTGTAGTCTGCGGTGTACTACTAACAAATTGATCAATCTCTATATATAAAACACAATACATAACTATAAATATATACATACAAGCGCGCGAAGCCGTGGGTGGCAGCTAGTTCTTCACAAATATTTTTGACTTCTTTTATTTTGGCAAATCCAAAAGTATTTTTGCATTTACGCAGAGTTCATTTAAGAAAGTTTTTGATGCAGAATACAGTCAATTTGCTTGTAGTAATTGGCAGAAAATATATTGAGTCAGTCTTCACGGCAAGCTTTGCTAAGGTAGTCAACACTACAACAAAATTCTCAGCTCCAATTAACTGACATCGCGCCTGCTTCAATGATTCCAAACATTTTCATATTGCCCAGTTACATTTGAGATACAAAACAATTTTACATCACAATATCCGTTGTGAATTAATTAACAAGTAATCAAAACAGTCATTGATCTTCACTTGAAAAAATCGGAAATATTGTATCTTAAAACAAAATATGATATGTAACCTTTCCAACTTGCTTACTCTTTACAAGACTACTGTCAAAGAGTTTTTTCACCAAAAATTTAAGAAAAGATAGAACTTCTGTCATAAACAAAATGTCAAATCAAAGAGGTAACTTATAAACACAAACTATGATAAAAATTATATAAAAAACGTAACAAAATGCACCTGAGTCATTGCAAATTTATTAGGAATCATTTATAGAATATATTATATTGAAAAATTCTTATGTTCGATATTACGCCAATGTACCAGAGTGACATCAAACTAGAAGAGGAAGAGGGAGATTGGAAAAATGGGAATGATAAATAGTAAAGACTTCAGAAAGATAGATGAGGCTACTAGTAACTCCAGGTAACTATGAGATTGAAATTTCACTTAATTAACATGACTTGTAAACTGTCATGTTTATGCTCGCAGAGATGGGATAAGAAGGTCGGCCACGTCAACAGACTTCAGACAAAAGTCGGCCTCTGCCGGACCTCCCAGAAGCTTTTCAAAGAGGTTGTTATTGCCATATTTTAAACTACAATTTCAAATACTAACATAAGAGAGTAGTGGTGGTCCGGTTGTAACAGCTGCGACTTACTTGTCGTAGGTATATATTCAATTTATCACCACTGCTCTCAAAACGGTGATGGAAAAAATCTTGAGAAACCTAGAATATCCATGAACAAAAGATTTATTACGACCAATCTGCACGGAGCCCCACTCCCTATTACAGAAGAGGTCTGTTTGATCCAGCAGTGGAAACCTTATAGCTGGTTTTATAGTAGAAGATTGCTTAGTTCGGGACTAGATGGCGCTGTGTAAAAGTTATGGAATATTATTATTATTATAAATTAATTTAAAAAAAAACACAGTTTTAAAAATATCATTGTTATACCAATATAACCAATATTTTTGTGCTTCTTCTCACACATCTTACAAGCGTAATTTCTCGTGTGGCTTCTCTTCATCTCGTAATAAAGTTACCTTATTTTCTGTTACAGTTTATCCAACTTACGTTACGTGATAACTGAAAAACCGAAATGGAAAGTTTTCAAAAAGAAGGAGTGAGTCATAAATAATTATTATTCTGATGATAAATTTTACACTGCGATATGATATATATTTTATAAATTTGTTGCCAAATTTATTTTAAAATTTATTTGGTCCAATTCTAAAGCAGTTTTTTGATTTCAGAGTTGTGCCTTTACCTGCATATCGTCCTACGAAAGGATGTCCCTGCGGTAATGATGGCCCTTGCAAACAAAAAGTGACACCAAAGGGAGTCACTATACATTATCCTCAAAAGTAAGACATTGTTATGCCGTTCATGTACCATTCTGCTAATGTAAATTATATGTTCTAGTATGCAAATGGCGACAGTTACTCATAATGTATGCCTAGAGATGGTTGTCTTTTAACTTAAATCCAAAATTCTCATTGAATTTCTCACATACACTAAAGTATTTTTGGTGTATGTTATAAAAGTTGAATTTTGAATTATCTTATTTATATATTTGATATTTATTACAGAATTTAGTCTCTGGAGCATAATCTAAGCTATTGGTTGTTTTGGCTCCAGAGGCAGGAACTTCCACACAAAGCGAGCCGTATCGACAGGCCGTACTCCTTGATACGGCTCGATATACAGAAGTATCAGGTTCTTGATCGAACCACGAAACGACAGCGTCGACAGGTGGTCGTCGATGCTTTTAACCATCAGGTGGTTTACCATGACGTTTAAAGTAAGATTGTTTTATTCTTATTCCATTATGGGTAAGAGATGGCACTAGACAACCTGTATAGCTCTGTCTCTTACCCACATTGAAATAAGAATGAAACAATCTTACTTTGAACGTCATGGTAACCTACCAGGCCGTTGGCAGGAATAACAACCGGCATTGTGCCGGTTCGAAATCATATTTCACATATCGACAACCTCGTGTGCTAAGTCGAGATATTTGATTTGCTTCTTTTTCTCAGCTTCCACGTATATTTTGTTGTTATTAAGTGCCTAATCTTAACAATACTTAATTTGATTTTAAATATTATTTATTTATTCTTGCACATCTGCCACCACTGCTACCACACCACACTTACCACTGTGTGGTCTTTTTTCCGTAGATTGGCTTAAATTACATAGGGCTACCTATGTACTACGACTGTACATAAAGTTTAAATAATGTTATTATATTCTTATTATATCGTTAACAGACTGCTACTCCATTGATCAAACGATCAACCATGAATTATCATTACTTGCTTTTTTACCAATTTATTTTGGGTATAAAACCTTGATTACTTCTTCCATACTTCTTCTAGTAGTCAATATCGAAGTAAGCATTATTTACCTGGTCATTCGACGTATAATATACATCGTTCCTTTTGTCTCTCTTTACTCTTAGGGCTTTATTTGAACGGTACATCATGGTGGCGCGACCAGTCGCCGCTACCAACAAAATGTATACAGCTCTGTAGAAAGTTACTCACCTGGTGTCCGTTTGGTTGCGTAACCTATTTGGCGCGATCAGCTCGGACGCGTGCATTTAGGGCTATATTTTACTAGGACACCATGGCAGCGCGATTAGTCGCCGCTAACAACAAAATGTATACAGCTCTATAGAGAGTTACTCACCTGGTGTCCATTTGGTTGCGCAACCACTTAAGGTCCATTTTGATACTGTCTCAGTGTGGTGTAGCGAACCTGGTGTCTGTATGGTGTCTAGTTTGGTAGCTTACGGACACCATGGCGGCGCAACTGGTGGCGCCGCCATTATATCCCGGTGAGATATAGCCCTTATAGCCATCGACATTTATCCATCGGTGCCTTTGTATTGAGAAATGGAAAATTAAATGTCTATTCTATTCCACCTTTAGTTAGCTCAGCCCATCGTATTTCACAGCTTTAAAGCTCTTTTAAACTGAGCTGATACACGTGGTCCCTTGCCTTCTGTATCCAGTGAATTCCAGCCTCTGCGTTGCAACACATTTTCCCGTGCCCGAAGTATCCGAGGTCCTAGCGACCTATTTATGGTCGTCAGTCCACTTAGCAAGGAGGCATCCCCACATTACGTTTGCCAATCCGTAGTCTCTTCTCTCAATCACTATATCGGCTGAGTCCGAGACTCGTTTGTTCCTGACTTTGGATCCTTCAAAAAACATTGCCGGTCTATTACTTCTTCAATTTGCTAATCTTGGTAGCTATGTCGATGACTCCAGTTCAGTCATAGTAGACAAGATGCACAGTTAATAAAGTCAAATATTAATTCTCTATCTATCGAACATTGTCATGTCCCTGCAGCGTGAGGATATTTATAATCTACTGAGTTCAAATGTAAAACTTAATTTATTTATAATCCTCCCGTAATTAGTTTTTACACGTGTCCAATTTAACATTTTGGTAATTTAAATAAATTAATTTGTATTGGATTTGCTGTACTTACGAACGATTTTTGTAAAACACCAATTTGATTGATATTTTGTCTTCCAGGAAGAAAAAGTTTTCGTTTGGTGGCCTCAAACCACCTAAAGTACAGAAGAGTTATTTTAGCAGGTATGTAAAAGCAACTTTAAAGTTTCAGTATTATTATCTTAAGATTTTAGAAGTAAATTATTCGGTATGTTTTTAGATTTGAAAAGGTTATCCAACGTAATTTTAGACTTTTGTGTAGGTAGTATAATAGTGGGCGCCAGATATAAATTGAAATAATTATAATAAATTTGAAGACATTGACCTTCTCTTGATATCTCTGTAAAAAACCGAAAAACAAAAAAAAACTGTTTATCATAACTTGAATGTATAAAGGATCACGATAGATGCAAGACAACTATAGAAATGTTTTTATTTCCATTTTTTAATCTGGCCACCACCATAGATTAGATAGTTGTTTAAATACACTGTATGATCATTAATTCCATTGAATTTACATAAAGTTATAGGCTCAGATTTCTTGAAATTAATTTTTCGCAAATTTAAAGCTATACGTGCTATAGCAGTTATGATTAGTTGAAAAAAAATTTCAGCCAATCGCGTAACTTGACTTCTGTTAAATTTTAATGCGCGTAATTTTTTCCAGAAATCGAGGGTTAGTTTCACTAGTGTCATAAAACTGGCACATACAAGGCGTTCAGCTTTATTATCCACTTGAACATAATTGTACAGTTGAATAAACTATTTAGTTGTTTTTTTTTCTGCTATCCGTTTTATCCCACTTTTGTGCAAAGGCTTCCTCTGGGCCCGTGCTTCCTCTTTCCAAATTTGATTATAGATAAAAAATAATTATCTTTGCAGTACAAAACCAATTTTAATTTATAATTTTGCATACTCATTTTCAAACTGTGACATACTTTGAAGAGTGGTTTAAAAAAATAGTAACCCAAAGTTTAAAAGTTAGTCTGGCATAAATAGCTTTTTCTAACTGTACCTATTGACTTTGTTTTTTTTTTTTTTACGATAATTCATAACTCAAAAATCGCAATTTAAACGTGTCTCCAGTTACCAAAACGCCTTCTATGTGCCTATATCGTCTTAGCATCTTGTTTGGAATGTTAAGCACCTCTTTATTTTTACAAGCTTATATTTAACTTGAAATGTTTTCTTTTACTAACAGATTAGCGTGGAAGTGTCTTTCCAGTGCTTTACCATTCCAAACAAGCATCAAAACTAATATAAACATAAGCCTACCGGTGTTACCTATATACAAAGTCACCAATGCGTTCAAAGCCGTAAAGTCGATGGGTTCAAAGCTGCCCTCAATACGTAGCACGGTTAAGGGTTTTAAACCGAAGCCGAAGAGACCGGACGCGAGAAGAGTGTCTAGTGCTGATTTTATGTTCATGCCGTTCAGATGATGAGGTAAGTGCCATCAAAATCTATGTGTGTTTGGAAGTATGCAGAACAGTGTTAAGTTCCGCAAACCTCCGTTGAAAACGAATGGTCCTCCGAACAGATGGATATTTTATCTGATCTTTTTTTTGTAATTGTTATAAACCAGTGCTTGACTGCGATCCCACCTGATGGTAAGTAGTGATGCAATCATCGATGGTGAGGCGCACTAGTTTATTGAGAGACTATTCACTCTAGCCTTAAAGACACCTAAATTATAGTTGGACGGGAAGACCGCAGCAGGCAAATTCTTCCAGTCCTTCGATGTACGCGTTATAAAAGACGAAGCGAAACGCTTAGTCCAGATCGTAGAAGTTTCAACAATGTAAGGTTGGATGTCGCCGTATGTCGGGTTGTCCGATGGTAGAAAGGAGATAGCGGAATCAAGTGATGCAATGCAATCTGTAAAATACCGATAGGCTAGCTACCCTGCCCCTGTGCTCGAGGTTTTGTTAATTGCCTAGATCGCTTTGATCTAGGCTATATTTTGGACTGTTGTATATGTTCAAATCGCGCGGAAATTTCGTAGTTAAGTTCATATGCGTCGCCATAGATGACGCTACAAGTGTAACCCGGTTGGGGTGCATATGCCTTTATATGCCTTTAAAGCTAGAGTGACCAAGTGTCTTCTGCATCATCCTTTACATTCATTAGCACCAAACGCGTGGTATTCTGTACCAGCCTGGGCTGTGGGTTTTGTAAGAGTTACCGCGACACTAGAACGCATAGAGCAATTGAAAGGACACAAGTGGGTTTAGTTAGTAAAACTCTGACACACTCTCTCTCTCTCTCTTACTTAACCCAGATTTGGAGGAGTTATTAGTCCGGTCAATTTAGAGATCCGAAGTTACAAAAAATCGCTCCTAGCTGAAAAATTGGTAGGATTGGTCAAAAAACAGGTGACACTTGTCTAGTGGTTGTAGCTATCAAGACATAGGCTCCAGCAGGGCGTGAGTGGAGGAGTGGATACTCCTTAGCTGTAGCTTATTACTTAGTTTAATAAAACGCGAAGTAAAGTTGAAGACCATTACCATTATGGCAGCATTTAATAGTTAGTAGACCATGAAAAAGTTTATCACAAATATGTGTACAGTTTTTTGAATAATTCAATTATAGTTACATTAAAAACTGAATTTTTTGAAATTGCAGTAGGTCGTGTCAATTACGCTTGCGATTGGTATAAGCGACGATTGGTCAACTCGACGGTGGCACACCGGTTGCAAGACATCTGACGACCGATATCAAGAACAAGTCTTTTTCCACTGGCCGACAACGTCAACGACGCCGTGACTATACGACTAAGATGGAAGCAAAATTGTATGAATTAATTTCAAATAAAGTAAACGTTTTTCCAATAGCCGGCAACGGCGAGACTTCATACATTTTGCCTCAATCTTTGCTTGGCTATTGCTCTGCTACTGAAATTAATGACGCCGTGCCGGCCAATGGAAAAACGCTTTAAAGGCCGCTTGTGCGGTAACTTACGTAATAGATTCGACGCGAATGCGATCGCGAAGCGAAGCGGCGCGATTTGAATAAACGATATTTTCGCACGAAATCTTAAGGTTTGTTTCAAATATATTTCGGTTGAAGCGGTTACTTCACGCGCACGTAAGACGAAACCGCCGCTTCGCGTTGAATTTGCGTGAAACGTAGTACCGGATTGGCAACTTAACTGTTCAAGCAGTAAAGGTTAACCTAATGTAATGATTTTTAGGTCAACGCGGAAATTCGCTCGTAAAGATTACGTAAGACACTAATATTATAAAGGCGAACGTTTATATGTATGTTGTGTATATGATCGTAATATGAGTGTGTGAATGTTTGTTACTCCTTCACGCTTCAACGACTGAATGAATTTAGATGAAATTTGGCATACGGTTAGAGGATGATATTTTATCTCCGGAATACCTTCGGATAATTTTCTATAAACTAGCTGGTAGAATAGTAGTATGGACATACAAATAGTGATAATTAGTCGTGTTTTCAATAGCTGTTTGTTACAGTACTACCCCAAGAACCGTTAATAAAGTCAAAGTGATTCGACAAAAGAAATTCCCGACGTGGAGATTGGACCAGATAACATGTAATTCACCATTTTGCAGGTAATTACTATTTTTATTAGAACAGACAGTTGCATTACACGAACACATATTGGGCATGCTAATTTAAACATTATTTGCCATGTTACTTTAAGTTTAGGTGTACAAAGTTGCTTTACCCTCCACATTTAAGCTAAATACAAAATAAACCCACGTATGCCAAACGTGTATGCTACGCGTTAGACATCTAGACTTAAATTAACTTGAAAACAGATGACACGCTTAAGTCGTCTGTTTTCAGGAAAGTTATTATAATGCGTAGCATACGTGGGCTAAGTTTTTCTTTGGTTTTATTTTATGCTTTGTTCCATACCATAAATGACTCGTCTGCACTCAAAGGAAAATTGAAGAGATATCTTCTGTGCTCATTGCTTTACTGTCGTTTATATCAGACGAGATCGAGCCCAAGCAAGGTCTCATCAATAATAAAAAAACTGGGCAAGTGCGAGTCAGATTCGCGCGCTGAAGGTTCCGTACAAACTTACCTGTGAAAACAATTAAATTCCCGAATAAATTGAGTTACGAAGATTTTTCCGAATCGCGAAAAAGTTATTTTTTGTGATGTAACTAAAAATTTACTGCTTTTAGATTTTTTCCTATACTTGTGCTATGAGACCTTGCTTCATGCTAAATTTCAAAATTCTAGGTCAATGGGAGGTATGCTATGAATTTTGATTCCCTTGGGAGTGTCAAAATACACGTTTTTTGCGATATAAACAGCGGTATCGTTTTTATTTGTTAATTTGGAAGTTTGATTTTTTCACAGGTTCAAGGGACCGCAGATTTAAGTATATGGTTTTAATTTCAACTCGATATCTCCACGTGTTCTTGAGATAAAGGGTCTTGACAGACAGACAGCCGGACGGACAACAAAGTGATTCTATAAGGGTTCCGTTTTTTCCTTTTATATACGGAACCCTAAAAAATAGTATATTCTTGGATTGACGGAATTTCAGCATGCATATTAATACCTTGTGCCATTTTCAGGAATTACGCCCAAAGTTATAGTCGCTGCTCTTTTGCTGCTAAATCAAAATGGAACGCTAGGGAATTAGCATCAAGTGAGTTAGTGCCGCCGAGTAGCCTTGCTGGGTTCCAACTTGAAGGGTAAGGTTGTTTGTATGTCATATTTTATTACAAGTCCTAGGTCTCACCGTCCGATCGTCTGGTAACCGTCCTGACCGAGCCCCAGTCGTCGACAGCGTCCTTAGAAAAAACTAAGACCGTAGAGGCCCAGCAGGACCGATTTTCGCTAGGGCCACGAGGCCCACGAGATATTTCTGAAAAGGAAACCCGTGGTTCTAGAACGAAAAGGCAACTGAAGGATACAGGCGTAGTTTTAGTCAGTAAAGGCTGACACGCCTTCTCGCCCCACCCTAGAGTGGGAAAGGTCAAGTCATGATTTCTACCTCAAAAAAGAGTCTATGGCCTTATAGCGACATCTATGTCGTCAATTTAGAATTAAAAAATTAAAAATACTGCATCGTGTTATCAGAGCACTCTGTACAATTAGAACGTATAACAGCCTGTAACCGACTATTGGTTAGAAATCAGAAACGTTTATTTCAAATAGAACAATTACAGGCACTTTTGAATTGTCAAAATGTCGGTCAGTCAAAAAAAAAAAAACAAGTGAAGCTAAATTGCACGTTCCAAAGCGAACAAGCGTTCTATAAGGAGAAGAACGGGCAAGAAACTCCATGGACACTTTTAAATCATATAATGAGTACATAAATCTTGGTTAAATATTTCTTGTCGTTACTAATATGTGAACACAATGTAGATAAGTAATAATAATTTAAAAAAAAATAGAAATTGAATTAAGCCACTTAGAGCCGCTAAGAGATGACCAGTCTCAACTGACGGCAATCCGTTCACGAGCATGACGCGTGCTTCAGCTCCACTCAGCTCAACCATTTTGAAGGGAACTGAATCCTGCCCGAATCAGAAACAACAGCCAGAGTCAGAGAATACACCCTTTTTAATGGAGGTTTGCGGGACTTCATAACCTGTTCCGTATACCTCTAAAACCTGTACAGGTCAGATTGTTGCCTTGTGTAAAATACAGGTGTTCAATTGCAACCAAAGTTTGGCAAATTCTTTTATTTTAAAGAAGAAATGTAGACAATAGTGTATAGGAATCAAGAGAAGAAAAATTTGTGAAATCTTGATTTAGAATATCAAACAACACATTTCTAACACAATTAAATATTAAACACACATTCAGTCAGTTATTATTATTTTGTATAATATTTTAATATTATTACTTTTTTTATTTGTGTTTGTGCGTTTTGTTGTATTTTGTTTTTAGTGTTGTATTTGTATTTTGTGTTTTTGTATATTTTGTGTGCTTTATGTTTTTATATCTTTTCAGACCCATCAAACCTGCGTCCCCGCCCCAACCGTCGGTGTCGTCGACCACCGTTGTGAATCAAGAGTCCGTTTCGCCATTGAATATGTAACGTTCTGACAATATACATGTATGAAATATATAAGTACCTTTTATAATTGGTTTTGTTTGAATCCGCAGTATGTTTTTTGTAGGTAATTTTTTAGAAACGGAAAATCATTAAGAGGGCTATTCCCATTCAGTCTATCGTCTACGTGAGCATAGTTTAAAAGCTTGTTGTTTCATCCAACACAATCTTTGATTGAAGAGGCTACGCGAAAAAATATAACAACAGAGATAACGCCTGAACGCTCTGTTTGCATTCGGTGATTCCATTACTCCCTCGAATGTAACAAAATTTGTTCCAGGGAATACAAGTTTTTTTTTTCAATACTTAAGTTTTTAGAAAAAAAAACGGATTTCGGAATTTTGATTAAATGTGTAAGGTACAGGACAGGTTCGGGCTGGTACCGGCCGTTGTGACTACACTTGGGGGAGGCCTGTGTCCAACAGTGGACATCTTTCGGCTGAAATGATGATGATAATGATGTGCAAAGTTTTGATATAGTATAATTTTATCGCTTTTTCGCAATTTACGAGTACATTATGAAGGCCAAAGTTTACGCAAAATAGTAGGTTTTCAGAGGTCTTTACTGGATTATTTTTACACAAATATAAGTTTTGACTCAATAGAAACCTGGATAATATCCGCAAGATATCTAGAGAAAGATGCGTCACACGTCATAATCACATATGAGCGGTTGTACGGATATATATCTCGAGTTGGATGCTCTTAAGAGGGTCCTTTTCCATTCGCCTATCGTCGACATTGAGCATGGTTTAAAAGCTTGTTGCTTCATTTAACGTAATCCAACGCGATGTTTGATGAAGAGGCAATGCAAAAAAAATAGGTAACGCCTGAAAACTCTATTGGCATCCGGTAATTCCGTGATTTACTCGAATATTTTACAAAACTTATTCCAGGAAATACGTGTTTTTTTAAACTCCTAAAAGTTTTTCAGAAATTATATTTTTAATATATGAGTACACTAGCTTCTGCTCATGGCTTCACTCGCGTGAAAGTAGGTTTCTCCATACTAACTTTGGACCCCCGCTTCATCCCCTTAGGGAGTGAATTTTGGAAAATCCTTTCTTAGTGCTCGCCTACGCCATAAAAGGAAACCTTGTGCAAAATTTCAAGCTCCTAATCCCAGTAGTTTCGGCCGTGCGTTGATATGTCAGTCAGTCAGTTTCCCCTTTTATATATATAAATTAAGGAGAGCCAAAGTTCACGTAAAATATCAGATTTTCTGAGGTCTTTACTAGATTAGTTTAACCCAAATTTAAGTTTTGATTTCTTTAAAAGCGTAGGTAATATCCACAAGATAGCTGTGTATCCATAATATTATATAGAGAAAGGTGTGTAATAACATCATAATCACGTAAGAGCGGTTGTATGAAAATGTACCTCGAAAAGGACATTCTTAATCGCCATTTACGAACAACCATAGCAAAATAATAAACCCATGTCCAACAAAAGCAACATTCAGACAAAATACGTAAGAGTTCAGAGCCCTTCGGCAATTTGTTCCATAATCTGTTACAGTAAGATAGAACCCACTATACGTTGCGTTGTTGTCTCTGACATGGGTTCCGACACCACGATAGAATCTAATAGGAAATGATTTATATCTCACAGGAATTCTCTACTGCAGTTATTTTTGGTACGGATTTTCTTGATCATTCCGTGTGGGTGCAGGATTTTGGTAATGATTAATGGTTACATCTGTTGCTCTTTGGGGTTCACTGTTTCACCAAAACTCCATTCACTAATTTTTGTTTAAGAACCAACGTCTAGTATACGATTCGTTCTGCAAAGGTTTCATTTTACAAACTCTTGCTTTACAATTTTTTTTTGGAGTTTAAATGATATTTAATCATTTATACATTTTTCATTTAATATTTTCATGTTTTTGGAAAAAATAAGTTTAGACTAAGACATTTTATAATGAATTTTCTAAAGGATCATGACGGTATTGTGCAACAAATATGTGCATAGGGGTTTTCTTGCTAATTTAGCCTTCAAATAACTTTCGAACACTTTCGCAAGAAGTTGGTAGATTAATCACACATCACACATCACACACATTCGTTTTTTTCTCAATATCAATCTTTATTTGTATGTATGTATCTAAGTATATATTTATTATTGTTCTTATTTCCTCTCTGTCAGTCTTCTATTAAGTTGCACCTGCCATGTTATGTCTCTGCACCACCCTAAGGTCGACTGGTAGAAAATGCCTAAGGCATTAAGTCCGCCTTTGTACAATGTTTCATTAGTGCATAAAGTTTTAAATGCCTAAATAAATAAAACCAGGATAAATTTGTATGAATGTCAGTCGCTCGATCACTGCGTTAACCTTAGCGTTACGTCATAATAGAAATAGGGTTAACATAATTGAATACTGAACTAACTGGTAATGATGTGTTTATCAGTCTACGAATGTTCTCACAGTATAAGAAATAGCGCACACGAGCAACTTTTAGTCTCCGCAACTAATTTGGTTCTGACATCAAGTCTTCATGATTGCATGAAAGTGCGCGCATGTAGCAACAGGACAGCTGGGAGATTTTTTTGTCCGTGAGATCGGTGACAGGCTGGCGATGAAACTATTGCCCCGACTATTGGAAGAAAATTTTTAAATAGTGCGCATCTTTCAAATCTCGGTGGGGAGAACCAAAAAAAAAGTTGCTTGTAGACGCCCTCTCTTACCTCAATACCAAGGCTATCTCCTCTTACATAGAACTGACAGCGACACAAGTTTAAAAAAAAAAATTGGTACCAGACAAGGCGAAAATTACGTCACCGGCCGGATATTTACGTTTTTAAGTCAAGAGTGGATAGGTTGCGTCTAGACAAGTGTGCTCCAACGTCGGCCACATCATCGTTTTATTTCAAAGGCGAGATGAAGGTCAAACGCGAACCTATCCATACAAAAAAATGAAATAAAAATTGTTACTAAAAGTTGCTCGAATGATGTATTTAAAAAAAAAAATAACAAATAGAAAGTACTCCCACTGATAAACAGAAATACTCTTAAAAATACTCCCAATATCCTCAACTCGAAGAATGAACTAGGTTCTAAATAAAAATAACATTTCAACGAATTCTGCCAAAGTACAATAGCGTTGGCTCATTAAGTCGACAAGGGTTTTCCTGCAACGAAGAATTTTTTTAAAACAGCTCTGCAAATGAAGTGGGAACAAAAAATTTACAGTAAACGATGTTTTTTTATTTTACTCTTGAACTTTGTAGGGACCTGAACGACTGTTTCTTATATTAATTTTGTAGGAAATTAGTTTTTAAATTGTCAGTTTTCATTTGTTTTAGAATTTAGTATGAGGTGCAATCGGTCTACTGGGGACCTACTAGTTTATGCTACCCACTTGTGGGGTGAGACCCTCGAGAGGAATGAGAAAGCGATTGCCATTTCAATAGTCGTCTCGAAGGGCTTCGTCAGGGTATGGGATTCTAGCCTTTTGAGTAAGCTTCCAGCGTACGGCATTTCTCCTGGTCTGATGAACTGAATAAAAGACTTCCTGAGTGAACGGTCTCTCCGCGAGTTGTTGTCGATGGACGTTCATCACAGTCGATGACGACTAATGCTGGAGTTCAGTCTGTTCTCTCTGCAACTCTCTTCCTGCTGCATATCAACGATCTGCTTATGCCCGGTAATTATGGGTATGCAGGTGATAAATGATATTTATCCTGCAAATAGTTTTATACTCGTAAAACACTTCTACATGTCATTTTTTTTGTCTAGCTGACTACCCTGAGAAGAAACACCGAAATAAACTCAGGGGTCAAAATCTCTTTTAAAGTCCATACAGTAAATATGTAATGGTCAAATCACATGAGAACCATGCAAATTTGTCTGAGATGGTCTTTTGAAGAAAGAACCATACAGATTTAAGTGGACCTGTCCAGTCATTGCAAGCATTTGTCAGTATTCGCAAAGCTCAACTCAGGACTACTAAGAAGCTCAACAACTTGACGAACAATACCAAAGAAAGGACATTTAGGTAGGCAGCAGAAAATACTCAAATTGCAAGACATGCGTTAAAATTACTGAAAAGAAAAAAAAAAAAGGAATCAACATAGTCCTCACGTTCATAATAATGAAAGGAAATATATAGTTTAAAAAATGTAATACTTAGTAAAGTAAATATTTACATATGTCAAAATTTATTTGAAAAAAAATAAAAAATAAAAATAATATAAAATTGCAAAATAAAGATAATCTACAATGACAGATTGTAAAAAAAAATATATAGCACAGTTGTAGATGATACCTGCCAGGTGCTCGGGCTAATGAGGAGCTAATCCAGTCTGAAAGAGAGGCTATGGTAGAGCGTACGAATGTCTCACATCAGGCAGTCTCCAAGTGGGGTGAAGCCAATCTGTTCGGATTCAACGCCATCATAACAAGCGTGTCTATTCACGACTAACAAGAACCCGTTCACCTTAGCTCCTGCTTTTCAGAATGTATCCCTGGAGTACACCGACTGATTTCCTCAGACATTAACTTTGAACAAGTTCAAAACTAAGGTAGCTGCTAGGAAACTCGGCGTTCCTGCAAAGGTCCGGTGGTACTTCACACCGGGATAGCTTTTAATGTCATACAAAGCACGCGTCTGTTCGTGTGTTGAGTACTGCAGCCACATATGGGCTGGTGCTGCAAATGCCACCTGGCAGTTTTGGACTCGGTGGAAAGGCGTGCGAAGAGGCTAATTGGTGATCCAATACAAAGCCTTAACACAGCACAGATGTAGTGTAGCCAGCCTTTCAGTGTTTTACAGGATGCATTTTGGAGTGTGCGCGGGAGTTGCATGACTTGATTCCGCCATTTCATTTCTACCACCGGACAACCCGACGCACGGCGACTATCCACCGTCTCCGGTCCGGACCGAGCGTTTCGCCTCGTCGTTTATACCGCGTAAATCGAGGGATTGGAACAATTTGCCTGCTGTGGTTTTCCCGTCCGATTATAATTTAGGTGTCTTCAAGGCTAGAGTGAATAGGCCCTTAATAAATTAGTGCGCCTCATCATCAACGATGGCATCAGTACTTACCATCAGGTAGGATCGCAGTCAAGCACTAGTTTATACCAATTTAAAAAAAGAGGTCTAGGACAGGACCGTTCGTTGTGGCAACACTTGAGGGAGGCCTATATCCAACGGTGGTTTAAATCTGGAAATTTTGAGTTGAAGAACGAGCCTCGCGGTCGGCCGGTAACTATTGTCGACAACGACGAATTGAAGGCGATAGTGGAAGCGGATCCATCTCAATCTACGGCTGATCTTGCTGCTGGCCTTGGAGTTAGTGTCAAAACAACATTGAAGCACTTGCGTCAAATCGTACAAGATAAAAAAGCTAGATAAGTGGTAGTCACACGAACTAAGCGACCGACAGCGAGATTTACGTGTCGAAGCATGCATAGCACTACTGAATCGGAATAGAAACGAGGGAATTTTTAATCGAATTGTTACCTGCGATGAAAAGTGGATCCTGTACGACAACCGTAAGCGTTCGTCTCAGTGGGTGGACCCGGGTACAGCACCTAATCAGTGCGCTAAAAAAAAGATTACTCATAGGAAGATGATAGTGACTATCTGGTGGACCAGTGCCGGACTTGTACATCACAGCTTCTTACCGAATAGCACAACAGTGACGGCAGATGTCTATTGCCAAGAATTGCAAACAATGATGGAGAAGCTCGCAATTCAACAACCAAGACTAGTCAATCGCTCTTCCCCATTGCTTCTCCACGACAACGCGCGAGCTCACACTTCACGACAGACCATCGCAAAGCTACAAGAGTTACAGCTGGAAGCTCTCCGTCACCCACCGTACTCACCGGACCTTGCCCCAACAGATTTCTACTTTTTTCAAAATTTAGACAATTTTTTAAGTGGGAAAAAATTCAACACCCGTGATGCAGTACAAAACGCTTTCGCTGACTTCATCGCCTCCCGTCCGGCAGACTTCTACAGTAAAGGGATAAACAAACTGCTATCAAAATGGCAAAATTGTATAGATAATTTGGGCCAGTACTTTGATTAGCTGAAATAAAAAAATTACCAAAATTTTTATATTTTAAAATTATCATACAAATCTCCAATTTCATAGGTAAAGACCTAATACAAAGTCCCTTTATAAAACATTTTTTTAAGCAAATGGTTCACAAAAACCCTTTGCCCCATTCCGAGGCTGGTCACTAGTCTATACAAATATTATAAAGAGGTGATATAATTTTGTATGTATAATAAAAAAATCACACATACGAACACATACAGACACATATACGATCAAAGCAAGCTAATCTCATTAATATTATGGAATATTACGGAACCCTCAGTGCGCTAGTTGGACCCGCGCACTGAGGGTTCCGTATAAACTTACCTATGAAAACAGTTCAATTCCCGAATTGAGTTACGAAGATTTTTCCGAATCGCAATTTTTTTGTGACGTAACCACAAATTTTCAGTTTGCAGATTTTTTCTGTATTTATGCTATGCGACCTTGCTTCATGCCAAATTTCAGGATTCTAGGTCAACGGGAAGTATCTTATGAATTTTGATTCCCTTGAAAGTGTCGAAATACACGTTTTTTGCAACATAAACGGCCTTAATTTTATTTTTACGTTAACTCAGAAGTTTTATTTTTTCGCAATTTCAAGGGACCGCAGACCTGAGTAATGATTTTAATTTTAACTCGATACCTTTACGCGTTCCTGAGATAAAGGGTCTTGACAGACAGACAAACAGACAAGACGGACAACAAAGCGATCCTATTGGGTTCCGGTTTTTCCTTCGGAACCCTAAAAGAGGCGATAAACTATTAAAATGCTACAGTGACAGCAATATTCGATAAATTGGAGTAATCTTTTTTATTACTTTTAACAAAAAGTAACTTTAATCCAAATCACATAAAGAAATAATTTTTCAAGTCTGTTCAAAATTATGTTAAAAACCTGCAAATGCCAATTGCTGCTTCATTTTATAACCAATTTTGGTGCAGTTTTCAGAAAAAGAGATTTTTTAGTGTTATTTTTGTTGTTTATTAGTACAAAATATGCTCAAAAATAAACACCAATAAATTGAGAGACAAGTCCTCAATGATCTTCATATTGTCGGATCTGTTCATATTATCGGTATATTATATACCCTCACAAAGGTCAAGCCGTCTAGAGAACCACGGAAACATAGTTTTGTATTGGCACTAACAAAACAAAGGGATGGACGAGGGTACGACATATACTTGCCAAGGTATATCTATGCCTTTATAGCTTCTTAACGAGATCTTATGTTTTAGATTACACCGGCCTACAAAAAACAAATGTTTTGTGTAACAAGAAAAAATGTAACCGATTGTAAATAAGACCAAGGTTAATGAATTAAAACAGTTTTATTGTGATACTATCTTGTGGCAGTGGGTTCGCCCGTGTGCAAGTAGAAAATATACACCCCTATTTTTTTATGAGCATAAAAAAGGTGGTTCCGTCTCATCATATTTTTGTAATAAAAAGTAAAAAAAAAATTGAATCCCAAAATTGTCCACTAGAAAATCGCAAAATTGCAGATAACTTTATTTACTTTGCACCCGTCGAATTCGCCTCTTCGCGCGACTTTTCACTGAGTCCAAAGCTGACAGACGTCATTTTGCAGTTCCAGCCCATTTTTCAGCACGCCTGTGCTCCTTTTTTTTTATTTACCCTATACTTTCCCACTGCAGGGCAAAGGCCTACCCTAACTTCTTCCAGGTATTTCTCCTTTTTAACAATTTATAAATGTTATTTGTACCTCTGAAAGATTTAATAGGTACGGAATCAATTAAAACTTAGTTATTAGTTTGTACGTTACCTATTTACTTTCGATCTAATCATCTGCTTTCATCAGAAGTTAGATTACTTAAAACTTTAATATTAGGTAGTTAAAAGGTAAACGTAGTGAAAGTCATCAGGTTTTAAAGGCCCTCACAGACAGGTGTGAATCGACAGTGCGAGCACGTTTTATTATAGAAATTAGTTCTGATTTGCGTTGAATCTACATACAGATATAGGTGCTGCATCAAAGCTGACAATTATTATAATAAAAATTACATTTATTTTCAACAGAATTTATATACTTATACTATCGGTCCCGACAGACGGTGTCCATTTTTTTGTTATTTTTCTTGATAGGTTCGCGCTTGACCGCTATCTCACCTGATGGAAAGCGACGATGCGGTCGACGATGGAGCGCGCTTACCCAGAAGTAACCTATTCACTCTTGACGGGTCTAATTGTATTTTCAAACCTTCTAGGGACCCACTCAAACACACACAAAATTACTTCCAAATCGGTCAAGTCGTTTAGGAAGTTAGGTCACAAACACGCATACAGAAGAATGATGTACGTAAAGATACAATAATTAATAAGCAAAAAGAAAAATAAAACAGTCTTTTACTGAGTTTGTCTATCTATATGGAGGCGATAAACTCAAAAACTCCCGAACGGATTTTATCCATAATATAGCAGAGAAAACCGAGAATTTCAAATATTTCTAAGATCCTTGCAAAACAAGGACGGCTCCCTAGTAATATAATAATAATATTTTTAAATATTAATAAATCGTTGTCACGTTCCAGTTTATTGGGAAATTTTATTTCGTTCACTCGCACACACCGATTTTGAACAACGCGCATAATTATTTTCAATACACTGACTCGAAAACCCGCTCTTATCTATCACACTAGTGCAGAAAAGTGCGCGTGCTCTCCCCCTCCACAATTTTATTACATGAATCGTGTCAAGCCTGCAATACACGTTGGCCGAGCGTTGTCGAGTGAAGGCCAATACAAACATGTAGACGGTATATTTGCCTTGTCTTGCTATCGCTCGATGTCACTTGCCTAGGTTGGTTGAGTATGACTTGCGCCAACGTGTATAGAGCTCATTTGACGTAGCTTGTCACAACTTGCAGTCGCTCGCGATCACTTCGGAGCGGTGTCGATTTTTCTGCACAAATCAAAGGCGCTCGCGCGCGCTCGGCCAATGGTGTTCACATGTTTGTCCGCACGCTCGGCGCTAGTATGTGGTTGACGTCCATTGTATGGCATAAAGGCCCTGAAGCAATGCCAGAAAAATTTCAAAAAAAAAAAGACGTCCATTGTAGGCATACGTCAATGAGGCGCTCATTAAATAAATAGCAGCGGCGGAGATAATTTCCACGTCGTAGTCCATGTTGTTTCAATGCACAATAAATACTGACAGCGCCCAACATGTGGGCGTCTCCTCAAAACTCGTCTACATTGGCCATTTGCATTGGCTTCCTTCAAACTTGCCGAACGTCTAGACATTAGCACTTGCCTTGTGTCCATTTATCTAGGCTCGCGTTGGTCTAAGCTTGGCCAACATTTATTGCAGGCTTAAGGTTCGTCGCGCGTCGTCCCCCACGAGTCGCCGGTCAATCCCCGTTTTTGCAATTCTTTGTAAGTGTATTGAAAAAAGTAGTTTGATACACGTGCAAATTTATCACTGCAGCCCTCAGTTTCATAACACACTCACCTTGTATCAAAATGTACAATATTATACCGTCTCGTTGTCAGTCATCCTGACATGACGGTGGAACACAGGGGAGTTGACTCGGGCTATTTGCTCGCGGACAACATCGAATGCGGACGTGTTCAAGTTGTTTATTTAAAGGTGAAAATATATATGCCTACCCTTTAAATACTTCATGTGTGTTTTATTGTTCCTTTTTATGCTCTACAGAAGTGTAAATCCAAACTTCTTTGATCAAACGTTCAAAGAAGTGTTGTGCCTTCCAGGTTTCTGTAGCGCATCAGTAATGTTTGCTGAAGCAAAAGACCGCATCACTCATCAGTCGGCTGCATGGAAGTCGTCACTGCATTTTGAGCGCCATAGTTGATAGATACAAATGTTCTCTATTGTATTTATAAGATGTGTAGATGCGTGTAACTCAGTTATCTGAATTAATAAAAAAATAATAATTATTATTATTATTATAAGATATATGTATATACAAATTAAAAGTGTTGGTACGTACTAAACGCAAATAATAAGTATACATTGGACATCAAAACATTCATCCACATCACTGTCAATGGGATAGGCCTCATAATGCTGATTCGTTGCCTAAAGAAAAGCCCAGCCCCCCTAGCCAAGTTACAACTGTTTCGTGTCGAATTCCGTTCTCCAATCAGTTACGCTTCGGTGTCAGCAATTGTAGAAAACGATAAGTTGGTAGCCATGTTGAAGCGCCTAAGTCGGCCGCTTGTTCTACACTGTAGTATTTTTATAATAGAGGATGTATCGTTGACCATTGTAGAAACGATAACAATTCATTCTATCATTTTGAAAGATGTGAACTTGGCTACGAATTTTCTATTCGTTTGTTCTGACCACATGACTTAACGTTGAGTTGATGTCATTCCTATACATTTGATTAGTTTTCGACTAGCGTTAACGATTGCAGTTTATCAACTTGGCTAGGGGTGCAGCTCTCTGGTTACATGAAGAGTCGAATAACTATTTGCTGATAGCCCGCATGGCTGGATGACCACTCAAACCCCGTGGCTTTAGTGTTTCAACCCCAAACGGCCCAAACAAATAATTCCTCAGACGCTATAATACTTTTCTTTATTTTTTACGAATTTTTATGCCGTAAATATTCCTCTCAATATTTTCTCGCTAAGGAAATGTAGGTATCTGACTTCTTTTTTTATTTGTATACCTTCCAACATAATTATTTCCGACTGACTGACTGACTAATTTGATATTTGAATGTTTAATGTGATCTGACGTTTATTTAAAAAAGTTGAAGGCATTTCGATTCCTATTAATATCAATGACAGAGGCCCTGACCTCATAATGCGATCCATTTGACGACGTAAACTGAACTGTTAAAGGGATTGAGCTATTTATGGCGTATAACTCCATTCCTCTTTCTTCTCGCTTGACATTTTAACACGTCTTAGTAAGAACCCTGGTATCTATATTTTTCGATTCATAAGTATTCAAATTTTTAAACTTTGAAAAAGTCGCAAAAGATTCTCTACACACAATTTTATACAGACACTAGCTTTTGCTCGTGGTTTCACTCGCCTTAAATTAAATTTAAAAAAAAACAAAACCAATTGACGAAGCAAAACTAAAAATTGCGGAATGCCCCATATAAACTTCCACCACCATTTTAGGGGAGTGGTGTGTTAAAAAGAGACAAAAAGTAGCCTATGTCACTCTACATCCCTTCAATTATCTCCACTTAAAAAATAACGTCAATTCGTTCCGTTTTGCTGTGAAAGACGGACAAACAGACACACACACTTTCACATTTATAATATTAATATGGATTATTTTCTACACATTAACTTGTACTATGTATATCAACTGTCCTATTTTTTTTTTTTTTATTAATTGATAGGCTCGCGTTTGACCACTATTTTTATAAATAGGACAGTTGATGTACATAGGCGAGCTTAACCCACAACTGGGTTTTCTTACAGCAAACCATAAGAGTAAGAAAGAAATTTTACATTTGAGGAACTTTAAATATACAACTAATTAAATTAAATTTATATAAATACCTATAAACATACATAATTATGGGTCATGTTGACAAAAAATGTTCCCCTGAAAACTTCTAACAAATGGCTAGGTCTCAATGTGTGTGGAAGAAAATTCCAGAGGCGCACAGCACGAACGGTAAAAGATCCACTGTAGCGACTTGAAGAGTGGGGAGGAAAACGAAGGAGAAGAGAGGATGATGAGCGACAAGGTTTTCCTCTTCTAACAAGATACTCAAAGCGTTCCCGAAAATACAAAAGATTGAAGAAATTAAAGTTTCTCTTCAATTTATAGTCAAGACAGGACATCCTGATAATTATGATGAGGGCCAAACTGTTAATCTACGTCCCAAAATAAACTAAATTCTCCCTAAGTATCAAATATGTTACTTAGTTAAGTTTTCACAAGAGGCGGTCGTAATTCACGACAAAGGTTGGCTTAGGGATTAATGAGTAAAATATGAGTTTATTTTGTGAGATATTTACGGGTAGAAGGTTAAATGCCTGTAGAAGATTGGATTAATTAGAAAAGGTAAGTATGGATTTGAATTGCTTATTTAGAGACAATGTTTCTTTTTAATGTCATGATGGCCGAATGGTCAAGGCACCCGCTTTTCATGCATAAGGTTGCAGTTTCGATACCGGGCAGGTACCATTGTGAAGTTTTCAATTCATAAATGTACTTTTCTAAGCAATTACTGTCGGTCCCGGTTGCCATTCGCAGATCTATGACAGTCGTTACAAGGTATACCAGAAAGTCTAACAATCAGTCTATCCAAAGAGTATCGTATAGTAGTGTTGCCTAGTTACTGGGTTGTTAAGGTCTGGTACGTAGTCACTGCATGTCATCATCATCATCATTTCAGCCGAAAGACGTCTGTTGAACACAGGCCTCCCCCAAGTGTCCACAACGAACGATCCTGTGCGTCTCGCATCCATTGGATTCCTGCAACCCTTATCAGGTCATCGGCCCACCTTGCAGGAGACCTTCCAACGCTACGTCTTCCGTTATGTGGTCGCCATTCCAGAACCTTTTGGCCCCAACGGCCCGTTCTGCGAGCAATATGCCCTGCCCATTGCCACTTAAGTTTGACGATTCTTCGTGCTATGTCGGTAACCTTGGTTTGCTTTGGTCACTGCATGTAAACTACGGGTATTCAGCCGCGTCTGGATAGACTAGAAGCTGACTTCAACACAGTTGGGAAAAGGCCAGGACGATAACATGCACGTCAACTCACGTACACAAGACACTCAGACCCGGAACAGCTAACTATAGGCTATAAACAACGAGGTAAAACGCTTCGTCCGGACCGTAGAGGTGTTAAAAATGTAAGGGTGGACGACACTTGCCATACAATGCGTTCCAAATAAGAATAGGATCGATTTCCATGTTGTGACGTCACGTCATACTGTCAAATCGCAAGAAATTGGGCAAAATTGAAGAACTCTGAGATGACTAAAATTGAAGAACTGGATTCTGATTAAACTTTTCTCGTTCACAGTTCGTAAATAAACAGAATTTTAAAAATTTCTTGTTTTGCTCACCATAATAATTCTTCGATTTGACTGTCTGACGTGACGTCACAACATGGAAATCGATCCTATTTTTATTTGGAACACATTGTACGTCGGGTTGTCCGATGATAGAAAGGTGAGGGTGGAATTAAGTCCTTCACGTTCAAACGTCTGAACGAATTTAAAGGAAAGTACACGGATAGACCATGTATCTATACTATCTTTAGGATAATTTCCTACTTTTATGCGCGTGAAGCCGGTGGCAGATCAATAAATATATTAATCATTTAAAGCAGGAAAACCTACTTAAGATCATAAATTTCGACCAAGCCTCAACTCCTGCGCCGTTGCTGTCAAAGTTAAGCCCATATTAAGGCCATAAGTTTAAGTTTTATACCGCTAAGAACAAACGACTTGAGTTACATACGGGGAGTAAGTTTGATAAGGTTACTTTAAATTTCTCGTATGAAGTTTTGTGTGTAAAGTGAATAATTTTGCTCATTGAATTTTAGTTTCTATGTTGGGTACTTTAAAAATTTCTCTACAATCTGTTTCGTAAGCGAAATTAATTCTCGACATGCAGCGTAGGGGCCACTCGCTCCATAATTGCACCAATTATGTCATCTTGGCATTTAGAATTTAAAATCAAATTGAGTCAGTAATCCAAAGTGAAAATCAGATTGTTTTATTCAAAAATACTTTTATTCATAGACTTTGAATTTGAAATTCCTCGATTGTTTGTTTAAGAACGTAAACAAGACGGATTGGAAAGTTTGAAGAGCTCATTAGTCAACATAAATATTGTATCGTTTATTTTTCTTTTTTTGTGTTAAGTACAAAAGTCAAAGAGGCGTTTTCATTTCTCTTTGAAAAGATTTTTCTTGAAATCCAAAGCTTAATCGTTAATTACGTGATTTAATGGAGTTTGAGGCCCTACTACGAGCTCTTAATGTACTGAACTGTTAATAGGATGTAGTTATATAGGTTGTATGTGGGTGGTCTGAAATGTTTTCGACCTCGATGTGAAGATAAAAGCTAGTGAATGTAATTGTGCATCTTTCGACTGTTGCTCACCAAAGTTTCGGCTATTTTGGATGCATAGTTGTTATTACGTTGAAAAAGGTAATCCTTTTTCACCAAGACAACGCGCCCTCTCATACTTCAGCGGTTATGCCGGCGAAAATCTACGAATTACAGTTTGAACTGCTTGATCATCCGCCTTATTTACCAAATCTAGCTCTAAGCAAATTCTTTTTTTCCCTATTCTAATAATTGCGCTTGATGGAAATCTCTATATTTTCGTTAAATGCCAACTACTATTTGAATGGGTTAGGGAGATGGAGGCATCGCTGGGAGAACGGTGAAGAGTTACAAGGAGACGATGTAAAAAAAGAAAAATATATTGTATTTTTGTTAGGTCAGTAACTTTTCAGATCACCTGTGTATAGCTCCATCCGTCTTTCTCTCTCGCAAGCTTGACATTATAACACGTCATGGTAAGGCCCCAGGTTTGTAATTTTTTTTTAAATGTTTTTTAAGCATTTGGACCAAGGATTCCAAAATAGCTGAACCCAAGACACCTATGTGACTCACCATCAAAGCAGAATCGTTGAATACATTAGCCACATGGCCAGAAAGACAGGTGATAATCTGGATTAATCATTTCGACAAGTCGAAAAAGTCTGTCATTGCAACCAAGGAGAAATTCACACAAGCCGCAGGCGAGGTTTTTATGGAGCCAAGTGCTACAGTGATAAATTTCCACGTTTAAGAAACGACATTTTTCAATGCAATTACGGAGAAATAAATAAACAGGGGTTGACGCGTGACTAGTAAGGGGTCATTTAGCGTCCAGCGAGATACGATACATATAATAAATTGTGGCGGGGGCGACCTCGTGCACTTTTCCTCACTAGCGTGGAAAACTGTAAATTGATAAAAGCGATGATTTAAGGAACTTTGAGAGAAGTCTATGTTCAGTTATTTCTCACTTCTATGATCAGCGTACATAAACTTGGCATTCTTTCACATTTTTTTTTTTTGGTGGATTATTCTTGCTCTCGTCTGGATGTTTTCTTTAGCAGAAATCATTTGACAGTATTTAAGCGCTTGTGTTTCCATGTTTGCTGACTTTAGCTAGTAAATAAAATCTCCAGGTTTCGCACACCATAGCAAAATTATTCCATGCTTATTACCAGTTTATAGACTTAGTTTTAGCTTTAAATTTCTTGGTGAAAATCGTGCTTTGTCGACTTGTGATAAATTATCTAGAAACTTAGTAAGTAAGAAAGCATAAAATAGATGTTGCCCGATGTAGGTCACAGACATCGACTTATATTCTGGAGATAGACAAGCACGTTCATGGAAAATATTTGTCAAAATACTGAAAAGTTAAAACAAAAGTTCGCTGCAGCGCTAGATTGGCATTATGCCGTTTCACAGAATTATTAAAACTTAAAGCGCTAAGATAGCTTTTAGAGGATACTTCTTTCGCGACCAAAATGTCTTAAGCGCCATGAATTTCGTGACACTTACGCGTTTCGTTCAACATAGTGTAAAGTTCAAGGTGTGTGGATACTACACCTGAGTCGATTGAAGTGAGTGTTCGGCACGCGTAATCTAGTGCGTAGTACATATAATCGATGGTCACAGACCAAATTCTGAGTGAAAAGTGAATTTGTAACTGTGTTTTCAACATTGTATGAGTAAGTATATTTATTCGTATTAATTGATAAGAAAGAAAAGAAAGAAAACACGTTTATTTGGCACACAGGTACACACAATGGAATAACAATTATAAAGAAATTAAAATACTGAGTAACTTAAAAATATTAAATACTTAAACTAAACGATGTATTTTAAATAATAATAATAATAATAATAATAATAATAATAATTTATTGACACACACACAAGTTAGTAAGAAAATAAAGAAATGAACAATAGAATAAGACAGACAGTACACAAAAGAAGTGGCCGTGGGCCCCAAACTAGGCGTAGCCTGTATCTTGGTGGCCCAGGTGAAAGAAGTTAAGCAGTTAGTGTTATGCGACAGCACAATTTTGCAATGAAGACAATAACAGAGAGGAATAAACATTACAAAATTAAATCAAATAAATCAAGAACTAAGAAAGAAATACAGTAATAACATACAGGTGAAATTAAATTATATTCGGAACATAACATTTCAGATTACATTAAAATGAAATCTAACTACATTAAAAATTCAATTAAATTTAAATCAACTGCATAATTTTTTTTATTAAACTATAGAGAATAGAGAAAAAAAAAAAAAACAACTATCTTTTAAATGAATGTCATAATCTAATAATATAAACAAACAAACATTGAAAATAAAAATATATATAACTAAATTAAATGAATTCCTATTAAAATAAGTGTGAAATAAAATACAAGTCAATCCATTTATATACATATACATTTTCATTTTATTTATTTTATATATATATAAAATCAAATAAAACTGTAATTACTTGTCAGAACTTTGAAGTCAGGACTAATTAATAGAAATAAGTGGCAGGTGCGCCAGTGTTCTAATGTGTGAGTGTTGAGTCGTAGTGAGTATTGAACAGGTATATATTTGTTTGTGTTAAGATACTAATCATCTCAATGGACAGATTAAATTTTCAGTTTGGTCATACGTTAGGTCTTGTAACCATCTCTTTAATACTTTCTTGGCTTCTAATATATTCCCAGGGACCCGTATTGAAGATTTATTAATGTTGTTGAAGACTCTGATTGGGAGAAAGAGTGAAAACCGAGTGGCAAATGTTGTTCTGACTCTTGGGATCGGTAGGCTGTCAGCTCCGATCCTACCTCTTTGGGTGTAAGTGAACTGCCTTCCCAACAGGGTAACAAGTTGAAGGACAGACCTCAATATATACAGTTGACGGACACGCAGAACGCCCGCTTCCTTATAGAGCTCGTCAGTCGGAAAGCGCCGCGGTTTACCCAAGAAGACTTTTAGGACAGCCCGCTGAGCACGTTCGAGCTCAAGCAAGTGAGACTTGGCCGCGCTACCCCAGACACCCACACAGTACTGTAGTAGCGATTGACATAGAGCCATGTAGACCTTTCTGCATAAATCTTTCGAGGCACTACCACGAAGTGATTTCATAATGTAAATGAATTTTCGGGTTCTTTTAGAAAGAATAGAGATATGCTCTCGAAAGGTCAGATTTTGGTCAACTATAATACCTAAGTATTTAGTTGACTTGACACGATTAATAACACCACAGTTGCACTTGGGGTCATGACAGTTGACACTATGTATTTTTATTTGGTCAATGTTCGGACAGCGGGAACGGCTGGTATGGAAAGTGATAAAATGGGTTTTTTCAATTTTGAGGGTAAGGAGATTTCTGTCAAGCCAGTCCGTGACGGTGCGCATACCATTTACTGCAGCGTCCGTGGCGTCCCTCCACGTATCGCCATGGAAAATGATAGCAGTGTCATCTGCATAGCAAATAATTTCTGACTGTGGGATGTTTTGTCTGAGTAGGTCATCCACGTACATAGTAAACAATGTGGGCCCCAAGACACTGCCCTGCGGCACACCATAAGCAACCGGAAGGCTCTCACTGACAACATCTCCGATCACAACATACTGCTTTCTGTCCGATAAATAGGAACAGAACCAGTCCCAAGCGATTCCCCTAACGCCAAAACATTCTAATTTTTTGAGTAGCATTTGAATAGAAACCGTGTCGAATGCTTTGGCCAGATCAAGGAATACACCAATCGACTGCCTACTCCCATCGATCCTGGAAGATACAATATCAGCAAGAAGCCCAACGGCTTGCTCCGTGGACCTACCTTGTCTGAAGCCATACTGGCGCCCGGACAGCAAGCTGTGCTTTTCTAGAAAACTGATGAGACGGGTATTCACAAGTTTTTCCAAGATTTTTGAAGTGACACACAATAAAGATATAGGCCTGTAGTTGTCCGAACAATCTTTGGCACCTTTCTTGTGAATAGTCGCGACAGCAGCCACTTTCCAGGAGGCAGGAAAAGAGCCCGTTGACATACTCAAATTACAAATATGCGTTAAGGGCTCTAGAATAGATGATTTTACATGCTTAAGTAGATGTGGAAATACATCAACATTGTGTGTCTCACGTCTGCACCAAATAGGTCCAGTTCAGCATAATGCCAGGCCACTACGTAGCAGTTGCCTGACGCTGGCAAGACATAAGACATTAAGACAAAGACATATTTTATTTTATTTTATAAGGCATTTTTTTATTAGGAAACAGTAAAAGATACGTACATAAATAACTGAAATGTTTACGCGCATAATGTATAGGGTGACTGGCAATTAGTGTACGATACTTAAACACGTCATTGTGCTCATGATAACAAAAAAATTTTATTATGGGAGCTAAGCCGAAATCGCGAAAAAAATATCAGCTGTTCAGTACATTAGGCAAACATAAATGTACTGAACAGCTGATTTTTTTTGCGATGTCAGGTTTGTTCCCATAGTAAAAGTTGTTGGTTATCATTAGCACAATCACGTGTTTAAGTGTCGTACACTAATTACCAATCACCCTATATGGTCTAATTACGTGTATACATGTTTCTCTTTAGGAACGCAAAGGGCAATTGAAGAATCTGTTACAGATATTTGTACAGTCTTATCTACATATATAAAAGGAGAAACTGATTGACTGACATATCAACGCACAGCCAAAACTACTGGGACTAGGAGCGTGAAATTTTGCACAAGGGTTCCTTTTTCAAAATTCAGCCCCTAAGGGGATGAATTGGGTGTCTAAAGTTTTATGGAGAAACCCATGTCACGCGGGCGAAGCCACTGGCAGGAACTAGTAATCATAATAAGCATAATCAGCCCTTTAATCCATTGCTGGGACTCAGGCCTCCTCTCTAGGAGAAGGAATGGGCCTTAATCAGCACAAGTGGGCCCAGTGTGGGTTGGTGAATGTAACATGTCTTCGAATTTTTGGTTCCAGGACATGCCGGTCTCCTCACGATGTTTTCCTTCACCGTTTTGAGAGCAGTGGTGATGAAGTAAATTACACAAAGTAATGCGCTTGGGTGGGCTTGAACCCACGACCTACAACTCGTAAGTCGGTACCATTACCACTCGGCCACCACTGCTCTCATTCTTAATTACTGTAAAACTTACTGTCACCGTTGTACTTTTTTACACATATTTCTTACAGAAACCATAGTAATTAGAGAAAATGTTAAGTCAGAAACTTATAATACCTTACAAAAGTTTCCTCAGTAAACGTTCCTTTGACTTTTTCATGCATTAATTACTTTGAAAGTGTTTTTTTTTTGCTGTAGTTATTTTTCTTGCGTACTTTATTCAAACTTTAACTCCTAATAATTCTAGGACCAGGTTTTCTTTTAGGTGGGAAAATCATCTGATGACATCTCTCGCTCTTGGACGGAGCGAGAGGGTGTATCAATCTTTTACTGACTAAAACTCACTCCTGTCCCTTCGTTGTCTTTCATATCAAGGCCGTTTGCCTTTCAGAAACAAACACTTGGCCCCAGTAGGCTTCAACCCTGCGTCGCCCCTACGGTTTGCTGACATCTCTTTGAGGAAGTGCGTGGAACACTACGCACCGTCGATGACTAGGGCTCGGTCTGGATGGTTACCAGACGGTCGGATGGCGAGCTACCCATTGCCTGCCGTCCGGAAGCCTGCGAGGATCAGGTACATGTTAATTTTCAGGGGTAAAAGAGAGACAAGACTTTGACGTGAATGAGCATGGCAGTTGAGACATTGTTATGCTTACTTAATTGTGTCGCTGATGGTAATCATTCAGATCAGAACTAGATTTTTCTGTCATAATTACAAAATAATTCGAAACCTGCCCCCCTAGCCAAGTTACGATCGTTTCGTTTGCGTCGAACGCCTCAAGTAGGCATCATTGATGTCATCTCAACGCTCAGTCACTTGGTCAGAACAAAGGAATCGGAGGCGTAGCCTACTCGAGGCTTTCGACGAAAATGGAACGATCGTAACTTGGCTAGGGAGGCTGTTTATCATCTCTCTAGCCTTTTCCCAACTAGCTTGGAGTCGGCTTCTAATCTAACCGCTGTTTTACGTGGAGCTACTGTCTATCACACCTCCTCAACCCAGTTACCAGGTACCACGATACTCCTTGGTCAGACTTTCTGGACTCTGCCTACCTGCAACGACTTAAAGATCTACGAATACCAACCGGGACCATCGGCTTTACGTGCTTTCCGAGGTGCAGGTAGTCAGTAATGTCCTAGATCAGGGATGGCGAACCTTTATTGGAGGATGTGTCACTAAACACAAGAAAAAAAAATTAAGTGGTCATAACGCGCCACCAAAGAATTTTGACTGTCATTTAATGGACAAAAAATTAAACTAGATGGGAAATTAACTCTTAATTTGCATAAAAAAAAATTAATAAAATCCATTAGAAAAGAGTGATAATTGCTATTTCAAATTACCTACATGCTAAACATTTTACTCTGGCGGGCTCGAATTATTTAGCCACGTGCCACCACTGGCACGCGTGCCATAGGTTCGCTATCCCTGTCCTAGATTAACTGAGAAACGTATATATCAATTGAAAAATACGCATTGGTACTGCCCGGTTTTGAACCCGCAACCTAATACACGAGGTATGCGGAGCAGAGTATAAATTCCCACATGCCTGCGTTGAAAAGGGAGGATCCTTCAACCAGACGGGTTTTATGTCTGACCCAACATGGCAACTACCCTATAAATGGTTTCGCGCTACATACCTTTATATTCCACAACTATCACACAACGCCGTCTAGTCCCAAGCTAAGCAGAGCTTGTGTTATGAGTACTAGATAACTGATATAAATACTTATATATTTCTAAATACATACATATAATAGATAAATTACACCCAGACACAGAACAAATGATCGTACTCAACACACAAACATTTATCCTGTTGTGTTTCGGGCTGTTTTTTTATATTCAAATCGCATGGAGAACTCTAATTACGGATTTCATATTTTTTTTTGTTTCTTTAGTGGTGACATAGATGTTACTACACACAAAACGTGTTCATTGTCATCGTCATTATTTAATTCGTAAAACGTCCATTGTTGGATCTAGGCCTCCCCCAAGTGTCGCCATAACAACCGGTCCTGTGCGTCTCGCATCCATAGGTTTTTCGCGAACCTCATCAGGTCATCGGTCCACCTTGTGAGCAGCCTTCCAACACTGAGTCTTCCGGTACGTGGTTGCCACTACACTGTTCTGCGAGCAATGTGCCCTGCCCACTGTCACTTA
The DNA here is from genome assembly GCA_961205895.1 of Mythimna pallens. NCBI lineage: Eukaryota > Metazoa > Arthropoda > Insecta > Lepidoptera > Noctuidae > Mythimna > Mythimna pallens. The sequence goes on along the minus strand of OY540849.1, from coordinate 8,439,885 downwards.
AGTTTGGCGGTTTTTCGTGGCACGTCAATAACCTTGGGTCACCTGCGGATATCTTTAAAACCTGTTACACTAACAAATTCTAACCAATCATCCGACACTTCATCTCATTACTTCCGAATACCCAAAATACGTAACTCCACGCAAGCATTCACAAGTTGACACTATAAATCATTTCTTGTACAAGTTTGCACAACTATTTAATAAATTACCCACCGTAGGGTAAGTTCGAACAGTCGGAGACAGCTACACGTCTTTGGGAAACAATTAGTCAATATTACAAGTTTATGTTTGACCCCTCATTTGCATCGGGGTGATTGGATAGGGGAGCTGATTTCGTTAAAGAATGCTGGTGGCGAATGAAGGGAAAAATTTAAACGAAGTCGTGAAAAGGTGGGAAGCTATCTAATTTCTTGCTTTTACAACTTTATCTTGGTGAGATTACGTTCGATCTTTTTAGTTTCTTTTGAATGTTTTTTTTATGTCCATTATACTCGTAGACTTAGGGGACCGTAAAATATTTCGAGAGACATTGGTAATGGAATCTGCAATGAATATTATTCTGTGCAGCCACAGTCACACACACTTACATTATTTTATAGTTTGTCACTTTTTATTTTATTTTTGTAAAGGTGTTTCCTGGCCTAGTGAATGCGCCGCTCGCAGGCCGCTTGCGAACTGCATCGCGAACGGGTTTACTTTTCAGTAATTCCTCATAGACCTTATATGCATCGGCCCTGCTAGGTTCCCATGGTTTTGCTGACATCGCTTTAAGGCGTACTGCCAAAGACCCGGGCTCTTTCCGGACGGTTCCCTGACGCCTGGACGGTGAGCTACCCGCCGCTCGTTGTTCACAAGCGCGCCCCTACAGTGACCGGGTGAGGTGAGAGTTGTCTGGTGACTCCTGACGCCCGGGGCGACTTCTGTCACTCATCTCTCAACACAAAGTGAAATTTTATCAGCGAAAGATGTATGGGCAACATGAATCATTTTTTCTAAGGGCATCTATAGGGACATTGAGCTCTAGTCAAAGTGACTTTACTTTGACTAGAGCTCAATGTGTTCATATCGTAAGCACGCCAGACGGTTTAATGTACTGTTCAAGAATCATAAAGGCTATTTACTTAATGGCAGACTATTTGCAGTCTGTTCTGGCTGACCCTTTCTAAAGCTGGCAACAGAAAAAAAGAACTTCACACCGTGATTACCGATAGAGTTGAAAGGTATGAAGCGATTACCACATGGAATTAGGCAAGGTGGATTATTGACACGATGAAAACTGCGTATTGCAATGAATATAAGACTTGTCAATGTGGGGATACATTTGGCTGGCATGTGAGGGCTGTGCGATTCATCGAAAGAGTCACTACAATTCTCATTCTCACAACCTTTGCATAAATAGGAAACTCAAGGAACACAACTGCTTTTTAGTCCAGTCGCTCCACCGAGAGTAGGAGAAGTCAATCGATAATTTTACACCCCCAGACAAAAAAATAAAAAGAAGAGGATGAAATATATTCAGTGGATGTCTTTTAACTAAAACTTTGGTGATTATGGTCACAAAAATCGGACTATAAGACACGCATTTCGTAAGTGCGCTACTAACGCGCGTTAGTCGCATTTGCAAGCGCTATAGAAAAGATGCCAAAGCGCTATTAACGCGCTACTAGCGCGCTACAGCATCGCGATTATATATATTTATTTATTTGTTTATTTGGATCTCCAACAATCCTTTAACGTGTGCTCCTTTAGTTACAGGAGACCACAGCATGCACATGTAACTAGGTGAAAGATAGAAAAATTAAAAATTCACAAAAAAATACCAATCAGATAAGACATAAAAAACTTTTTTTTTTTTTTTTCAAGAAATAAATTTTATTTATTTTAAGTTACAGTAGCTTATATACATTTAAATCTAATAATAACGAAAACGCACGCCTGCTAGCTGTGAGGGAGTGGGAGTCGGGTCTCTGGCTTCATGCATTACCGTCGTCGAACATAGGCACCTTGTTCGACGATACTACCTTCCGCCTCGCTGCTTCCCTTCGTCTTGGCGCTCCTTGTTGCTCTCCTCATCGCTGCCACTGTGGCGAAGTTGTCAACAGCCTCGGACATCACGGTCTGTCATGCAGCCGAAGTGCGGGCCGCATAGCGCGACACGCGAATATCAACGACATCATCCGACGTGCTCTTGTCACCGTCGGCGTTCCGGCCGTATTGGAACCTCATGGCCTGGCACGCGACGATGGCAAAAGACCGGACGGTATGTCTTTATTTCCATGGAAGATGGGTAGGCCTTTAGTGTGGGACGCTACTTGTGTCGATACTCTTGCGCCATCCCATCTTCCTAGCTCGTCGTGCTATGCCGGTGCTGCCGCAGCGGCTGCAGAGAACCTCAAGCGGCGGAAATATAATAACCTTGTTGGTAGTTATATTTTCGAGCCGTTTGGGGTTGAAACTCTCGGATCGTGGGGTCCGAGTGCTCACAAATTATTTAAAGAACTTTCAAAACGCCTTGTTGACACTTCGCGTGACCCAAGGGCTGGCTTTTACTTCGGACAAAGGATAAGCATTGCCATTCAGCGTGGCAATGCCGCCAGTCTTTTGGGTACATTACCAGTCGACAGCGATGAGGAGGAGTTTTTCGACGCCGTACTTTAGATTGCTTTTTTTTTTTTTAGTACTTTAGGGCTTTTATTTTTATTTTGTAAGTTAGTTTTAATTTCGTTATCATAAAAAACACATTCAAATAAAATATGTCAAATTAAAACTAAAAAATGGGAGTCAACATACAAAGGTCATCGATGCGAACGCGCGACGGCATCGCTACAAAAAGTCGCCGTAGGCGAGGACTCTAAGTCACACTAATACTATGAAGGCGAAAATTTGGTAGTGTGTGTGTGAAAAATCTTCAGTTACTTCTTCATGCTCAAGCGGCTGGACGGATTTGGCACACGATCTGTATGTATGTATTAGAATAGCACATATAACACTTTTTATCCCGGAAGTATATTCCCTTGGGTTAGTAAATAGGTAACCTTCAAACTGCTCCGCCCCAAAAATTAACCCGTATGTCCCTTCCCACGCCAAACCCTTTTAAGCCCATCACGTTAAATATCGATCCTTCACGCTTGACAACCATTTAATTATTTTATCAGTTAAAACTGACTCAATAGGTCATTGTTTATATTTCCCCTTTTTATTTTTTGAGTAAATATCGCACTTTTGATCGACGAGGCTTGATTCAATTGTTTTTGGAAATTGTAAATGAGGTTACGGTTAACTGAGTTGAAGGATAATTCGAGAGAGTTACCACGGCCCTGGAATACAAAGGGCAACTAAGTAAATCAATAACTATGTTCTTCATACGCTAGAAATCTTCTAAAAATCCCCTACTGCTCCAGATTTTGTTCATTCTTCTTTTATATACAGTACATCCTTCTGTGGAATGCGTTTCCTCTCGATATCATCATCCCCATAATCATTTCAGCCGAAAGACGTCCACTGTTGGACATAGGCCTCCCCCAAGCGTCGCCACGACGAACGATCCTGTGCGTCTCGTATCCACCGCATTCCCGCGACTATCACCAGATCGTCGATCCACCTTGTGGGAAGCCTTTCAACGCTGACGACGGCTGAAAGTCATGCGCGGAAGTTGCGGAATTATATTCTACACTAATAACAGAATCGTCTCAAAAACGTCTTTCCCTTATTTTATATATATGTATATGTATTATAAATGAACCATATTACATAAAGTATATCATTAACATCATCATCTTTTCAGCTGAATGACGTCCACTGTTGGATATGGACCTCCCCCAAGTGAACAATGAACGTTCGTTTTACATCCATGTAGCCGCAACACAAACCAAACACATAACACAAGGTTACCTTGGTTGGAACGCTAGTTTTCAACCGTCTGATCACCCTTTAAGGTTTTAAGTCCGCCATTGTACTTTTGTGTTGCATGAAAATTAAATGAAATAAATGTAAACTCTGCTGGGTTTTCGTCAGAAGAAGTCATCCTCCCTCTCATTCCACCCTGAACTAGAAAAATTGTTTGATGATTACTCTCATCATAAAAAGGTAGATAGACAGATATAATCTTTACTGCACCAAAAAATTACAACCAAAAATAAAGGTGACGGTAACTAAAAAAATATGAAGAAAAAAGAAAGACAACACAAGTTTATTTGGAACACAATGTACAAACAAATATTATGCTTGAAATAAAAGAAATTCGTCAGATTTCAGGTTTTTTCCGCATTTTCCGTACAGCTTTTCCCTGCAGCTTTGTTCTTATGGCTTATAGGAACCGTGTTACAACAGTACAGTTAGGCTACTTTTTATCCTGAAAAACCTTTCAGGACAAAATGCTAACAGTAAAAGATGTTAGGTAATCTTTTGACTTAAGTTTTTTTACATTAATACAACTATTTTACCTCCTAATAAATTAGGTTGAAATCAGATAAAAAACAGCCAAGTGTAAGTTGAACTCGTACATGAAGGGTTCCGTACCGTTTATGGCAAAAACAGCAAAAAAATCACGTTTGTTGTAGCGGGTCATTCGTCCAAGGGGATGGTGAGGTAGACCGGGACGTAACACATCGGATCAACGCAGGATGGATGAAATGGCGACTGGTCACGGGAACAACTTGTGACCCACGGATGCCCCTCAAATTGAAAGGTAAAATCTACAAGTCCGTGATAAGACCTGTCATACTGTATGGATCATAATGTTGGGCTGTAAAAAAGACGGATGAAAAAAGATTGCACGTAGCGGAGATGAGAATGTTAAGATGGATGTGTGGTGTGACGAGAATAGATAAAGCGAGAAATGAGTATATTAGGGGAAGTTTGAAAGTGGCGCCAGTGACTGAAAAACTGAAAGGGAATCGTTTGTCTTGGTATGATCATGTGAAGAGAAGGGATGAAGCGCATGTTATTAAAAGAGTTATGAGTTTACATGTGGATGGATGGAGAGGGAGAGGGAGACCAAAGAAAAGATGGATGGATTGTGTGAAGAGTGATATGAAAGAAAAGGAAGTTAGTGATAGCATGACGAGTGACAGGACAGAATGGAAGAAAAAAACGTGTTGCGCCGACCCCAAATAACACGGGACAAGGGCAGGAAGATGATGATGTTTGTTGTAGCGAGAGTTGGGAGCCCCACTTAAATATTGGTTTTATTCTATTTTTAATGTTTGTTAAAATTTCAACTCTAGCTATCACAATTCAGAGATACAGGCTGGTGACAAACAGATAGACCGTGGAGTGACAGTAATAGGGTCCCGTTTTTACTCTTTGGCAACGTAACCCTAAAAATCAACAAATGCTTTTTGTCAAATCAATGGTAGAAAATAACTGGTGAAATTCCTCAATCCTATCTCAAATACTCACCATGTAGCACCTACTCTAATAACCGTTTTGCCAACGCCAAGAAAACTCCAACAATATGGCTACCGTCGTCTAAAAAACTGCGGAAAACAGCAAAAATGTCCACAAATGTTCCGAGACGTACCGTGGCAAGCTGTCGGTTTTGACAAATGGACAGAATCTTGAAGACCACAGAGCACTCAGACGCCTTAGCGGCTATTGTTTAAAATTGCATCGGCAAAACTTTATACATGTGTTGGGTCGGTCGGGTTTTTCCGATCTTCAGTGTTTGTCTGACTTACGACTTGTAGGTCGCGGGTTCAAACCCAGCCATGCGCCTAGCTACTTTATGTAATTTAATTCATCACCACTGCTGCTTGTGAGGAAATCGGCATGTCCTAGAACCAAAAATTCGAAGACCTAAAATTCTCTAACCCGCACTTGGCCCGCGTGGTTGGCTCATTCCCTCTCCCAGAGAGGAGGCCTGAGTCCCAGCAGTGGGAAAATTAAAAGGCTGATTATGCTATGCTATGCTGGTGTTTGTCTGGCTGCTTCCACAGAATGATAATTCCAGTTCATCTTCCATCGTGCATCACATGCCCTGCCAGGTGAGGCTCTAATGAATGCGTTTGCAAGCCGCGTTGTCGTAGCCGAACACTGGGCCAGACAAGGATTTTTTTAGTTTTTTTTTTTTAGCCTATTGAGCAGGTTTCTACAATTCTGTCAGTGTCTCGCTTGAACGATAGAATGATGAGGATGACTTGCGGGATTATTCGAAAAAGCAACTGAAAGATCATGGTTGGGATAACCTTTAACCGCCCACGTCGGATTGGTCCGACGAGTGTCTTCGCGTCCTATTTGCCAAGGTCGTGTGTTTGCGACTGGGTACTCCATTTCGTTTAGCTCTTTAATCTTCATAGGTAACAGAAGAGCTGACGAGATAAAGTACTTGGTCGTGGATGTGCGACCCCGGCGGAATAAATGTCACAACGTTTGTCGCATATGTCCGATGTAGACCTTTAGAGGGTTAAACAGTAAAATTCTGACACTACCTCTCTGTCCACATATGGCGGGAAAAATTTTAAAACCCAAGTTTTAGTCAATGAAAGTCACAGCTTCGTGTTACACCCAGAGCTGAATTCAGGAGGCGGTATTAATGAAAGAAAGAAAGAAAAGTTACCGTCACTTTTATTTTTGGTTATAATTTTGGTGTACAGTAAAGAGTACGTTGTGAGAAATCACCAAACAACTTCTCAAGTTCAGGCTGGAGTGAGAGAGAGGATCAGATTTGTTCTGACTAAAACCCACCAGAGCTTTTTCAGCATATTTATTTTATTTAATTTTCATGCAACACAAAAGTACAATAGCGGACTTAAAACCTTAGGCATTCACTGCCAGTCAACCTGGGATGGTGGAGAGACAAAATGGAAGGTGCAAAAATTTAAAAACCCAAGCCTTAGTCAGTAAAAGTCACAGCTTCTCGTTTCACCCAGAACTGAATTAAGGAGACGGTATTATTGAAGGAGGTTAATCGATGATTTTTCACCAGAAAAAAAAAAACCAGTGTACTAAGACCCACAGCAATTAGCAACGGCGTCTTGTAGTTCTGTGCTCTGTATTCTAGACATCGCAAAATGTCGGGGAACGTGTCGGATTTGGGGAAAAAATTGGTCCTTTCTTGTTAGTGAACCATTCCGTTGTTAGTGTTGGAGGGGCAGAAAAAAAGATGTTGCTTGTTATCTTTTGGATTTTATCTTTTACTAGTTTCTAACACCGGTTTTGTCCGTGTGATAGTAGAAAATTATCCCAAAAGTACATGCTCACTGGATACAAAGTATCCTACGTCTTTGACATGACCACACTGTGTACAAATTATAAATTCATTCTGCCGTTTAAGCATGAAGGAACAACAAAAATACACACATATATAAACTTTTGTCTGTTTAATATTAAGGTGGTTATAGCGTAAAATAGGCAGTTAATATGTGAATTAGATACATAAGTCACTGAATCCGCTACTTGTATTGTAAAGAGTACCGTCAATATCGAATACGTATTACCGTCATCATCATCATCTTCCTGCCCTTGTCTCGTTTTATTTGGGGTCGGCGCAACACGTTTTTTTCTTCCATTATGCCGACCCCAGATGATGATATCTCCTGTCCCCCGTCACGCTATCACTAACTCCTTTTTCTTTCATATCACTTCTCACACAATCCATACATCTTTTCTTTGGTCTCCCTCTCCCTTTTCATCCATCCACACGTATACTCATAACTCTTTTAGTAACGCGTTTCTTTAAATTATTTAGTACCGATTTAGTACTTTCCATATGTACTCCAATTCACGCCCAGGTGGCAGATGTTCCTGGGGTATCAAGAAGATGGTGGTAAGTGGTGTTCTTCCCATTGCCTGATTCTTTATTTAGGTGGTGGGTTTCGAATGGCTTGTGTGCAGTGAGGAAAGCTCTTCTGGCTCATAGGCCTACTCTGGGCTGTTGTGGGTTCAAACTTTTTTTTTTATTTTGTTTAACTTAACTAATACTGCATATTTTAAAAGTATAATTAGCCTTATAATATTACCAGTGTGATGTTTTGATCGATGTCAAATATATCTTAATTTTTTTTGTTTCATGATATTTCTCATGATTTCCCTCACAGTTTTGAGAGCAGTGGTGATGTAATAAATTAAGTGTAATTTATTTCGTAATACGCTTGGCTATTTTTTTCTTGCAGTGGGTAATCATCCAATGACTTATGTGGCTCCAGGGTGAAGCGAAAGGGCGTGTCAGACAGAAAACCAGACCTGTGTCCTTCAGATGCTCTATTCGTTCTAGGATCACGGGTTTTCTTTTCAGATATTTTCTGTGGCTCTAGCCCCTGCGGTTTTGCTGATATCACTTAGAGGCGCGCGTGGAACACTGCGCGACGTCGACAACTCGGGCTTGGTCGGCCTGGCTGGATTGAAACTACGTACATAGGAGCCGGTTGTAGTCACTGAGTATTTTGTATGAACTCCGCCGAGGTATGTTGATTTCGCGGCCCCGTAACAGCGGTTTTATTTTTATATAAAAAAAAACCATAACTATTCTAGATTTTTGTTTTTTCAAGGCCCTTTTAAAAAACTACTCGTAGCTTTATTATTTTTTGTAACTTTCAAATATTTTCGTGACGTAATCTCGTAGATATAGGTACACGTTTGAAATCATCATGATATTTTTTTATCGAGCCAACTAATTTATGTTTTGATTTTTGCCCGGCGTTTGGTCTGGGCCCACGTGGTGGATTACGGCCCATTCCCTCTCCTAGAGAGCAGGCCTAAGTCCCAACAGTGGGAACATTGTAAGGCCGACTATGCTATGCTATGCTATGTTTGGTCATATAGTCAATTTTAATAAAATAATTTTCCATGGTGTTCTGTTTTATATTTGTGTATTTTCAGAGGATTAAAAAAGTTCAAAATGAACTTGGCCTTAAAGCTCATACAAAAAATAGAACCCAATAACACTGAGCAGCTACTGTTGCTTTACGTAACTTATTTGTACGAATACACAAATACTTATTTACAAAATTACAAAACAGTAAAATTGTGATTGTTGCGAAACCAATTCACCCTGACCCAGTACTGGCTGAATTACGGAGGGACAGTTTTCCTGGCTTCCTGTTTGTACCGTTGATTACATAAGGAGATTTATGAAAACAATAACCAGTCAGTTAAACTCACTTAAGGGGATGCAATTCGACATACATTTACACTGTTTTTCATACAACCGCTCTTACGCGATTATGACGTTATTACAAATTTTTCATAAGATATTTTGGAAACACAGTATCTTGTGGATATTATCTAGGCTTCTACTGAAATCAATTATCCTCACGACCTCCGGTATAGCAGTCAGGGCCACTAACCACTAAACCAACAGGCTTGTAAAAATTGATAATAATCTAGCTCTAGCTCATAATTGTATCTAATTAAATTATAGATACAATTATAAATCAATGTTTATTACTTTCTAATTTCTTTCTAAAGGTTTTGGCGAATCTAAACTTTTACACAAACCTGTCCCCCTAGCCAAGTTACGATCGTTTCGATTGCGTCGAACGCCTAGAGTAGGCTACGCCTCCAATTGCTTTGTTCTGACGTCATCTCAACGCTCAGTCACGTGGTCAGAACAAAGGAATCGGAGGCGTGGCCTACTTGACACGATTGACGCAAACGAAACGGTCGTAACTTGGCTACGGGGGCTGTAGTCTTCCAAAATAGTCACTAGTTTAGATTGTAAGTCTAAGTCATACTACTCAGTAAAGGAATTTTTAGATGATAAGTCGATCGGAAAATAATATTTTTCTTTTTCTATAATATTATTCACCAAAGATTCTGTAATGACATTTATTAAATATAGTTAATATAATATAGTATGAAAAATAGAAAAGATAATTAAATATAAATTCCCAGATAAATAATAAAACAATTTAATAATAATGACGATGAAAAATAAATAAAAGTACCTCACATAATTTATCAATTCTTACACACGGACATAATAATAATAAATATACATAATTGACTTAAGTGAATATATAATTTAATAATAACGACAATAAAAAATAAATAAAAATACCTGACAAAAATTACTTAACCTACTTATACAAACATAATAATAATATACATAAATAAATTAATTTTAATAATAACAATTTACTAATAATGACGATAAAAATAAATAAAATATTTGACATAATTTACAATTACTTATACAATAGACATAATAATAATAATATGCAAATACAATCTAATTTAAATATATACATACATCATTTAATAATAAAGATGACACAAAAATTAAATAATCGGACACAATCTACCAATACTTATACACATACATAATAATATACATCTATTAGATCTACCTACAATAATTAATTCCATGAATTGTTACTTAGCCGCCATCCTCTCTCCTAACTTTGCTGTTCCCGACAGGGTCCATATTGATCTTGACTATATTTTATACCACCTATGTACATAATATGGAATGCAATAAAGTATTGAGTATTGAGTATCATTATTGAAAAGAGCGCTAGAATTTCTCTGTAAAGCTCAACAGTACAATGTACCTAGAATTCTCTCAACAATCAGTCACGTGGTATCTACTTACAGCTAACCTTACTTAATGCATCTAAGTAAGACTATCAGTAAGAATAATAATATAAATAATATTAAAAAAAGAGCCGAGAAAAATAAACAAATCAAGTATATTGACTTGGCTCGTGAAGTTGTCGACATGTGCGATGTTGACTCGGCGATCATTGTACCGATAGTCATGTCGGGCAATGGCTTAATAGCTAAGAGCCTCAAATGTAATTTGTAGGTATTTAAAAATAATAAAAGAGTTAATAATATAATATTATTCCACAACTTTCACACAACGCTGTCTAGTCCCAAGCTAAGCCGAGCTTGTGTTATGAGTACTAGACAACTGATAAACATACTTATATATTAAAATTTCTAAATACATACATATTATAGATAAATTACACCCAGACACAGACCGAGTAACGGAACTAGAAGTTATTCAATACTAATCTTTTCCTCCAATCCTCCTGCAAAAAAAAAAGCCACGAGTATTGAGTCCAGTCGAGTCACGTCTGAACTCACGTCACGTGTGGACAAAAAAGTCACACCACGTCGTATTCTTTTGATGAGAATATGAATACACTCAGACAGAGTGTCGACGTTGACAAACGCCGATACGTTTGTCGACACACGTCAATAAGTAGACCCTTTATAAGAAGTGATCTCCGGGTTAGGTTGGGGTATTTGGACGTTTGCGTGTATTTGAACATGTAACTTAGTGAACAGTTGATAATCAATATCTGGTTCGCGCGTTCACTGCTTTGATGACGGTTTAGAGATATGCGGAACAGAGAGTAAAGTCCCACATACCTCCGTTGAAAAGGGAGGATCCTCCGACCAGACGGGTGTTATGTCTGGTGGACAACTGCCCAATAGATGATTTATGGCTGTTCTATACGTTTAAATCGCGCGGAGAACTTTAATTGCGCGATGCAGGATATAAGAACTATCTTATGTGACGCCATAGACGTCGCTACAACAGTATACTAAAAGTGCAAAGTCGACCGCTTTTATACAATCTTCGAAGCTTGAATCTTTAGTGTATAGTTTGAGACAAACAGTGTTGTGTTATTTTATTTTTTTACAGAATATTAAAAATATTCTTTTCTCACTTTTGATAAGCACAAACGTTTTTTTCAACAAAGAAACAAAATATAGTTATTACTTTTTTTAACGTAGTAGTTTTAACCGGTTATCTAATCATTATCATCTTCCTGCTCTTGTCCCGTTTTATTTGGGGTCACTAACTCCTTTTTCTTTCATATCACTTCTCACACAATCCATCCATCTTTTCTTTGGCCTCCCTCTCCCTATCTATCCATTCACATATAAATTCATAACTCATTTAGCAACATGCGTTTCATCCCTCTTCTTCACATGACCATACCAAGACAAACGATTCCCTTTCAACTTTTCACCGGTTATCTACTAGTGTAATGTAATCAAACTAGTGACCAACCCCGCTTTAGCACAGGTACAAATTATACACACAGTCTTTCCTCATTCTAAGCCTATCTATTGCTAAAAACCCCATCAAAATATGTTAAGTGCTTTAAAATAAATTAGCAGATAAAAAGACAAACGCGGGGATCGACTTTGTTTTATATTAAGAAAGTACAAGAGCGAGTTCTCGTTAGTCAAAAACGTACCTATTGTGGCTTAGTTGATAGCTTTTTTAAACACCTCCAAATTGGTATGGCATTGTAACGGCAGCAGGGAGGGAATGCGGCATTGAGTTCAACTATGCTCCACCTAGCATTCAGTCCTCCGGGTGGCCACCGTTGGTGTGAGCTTGCGGGCGATGAGCAATGCCCGCCGTCCGAGCGTTCGGTAAGGATCAAGTCCATACGTGCCTCAAAGAAATGTCAGCAAACTGTAGGAGCCCAGCAGAACCAATGCCTGCTAGGGCCATGAGGAAAAGTATGAAAGGGATCCTCGTGGTCATCATCATCATCATCATTTCAGCCGAATGACGTCCACTGTTGGACATAGGCCTCCCCTAAGCGTCGCCACAACAACCGATCCTGTGCGTCTCGCATCCATTGCATACCCGCGACTCTCACCAGGTCGTCGGTCCACCTTGTGGGACGCCTTCCAACGCTGCGTTTTCCGGTGCGCGGTCGCCATGTACATTCGTAGTTCTAGAATGCAAAAGGCAACTGAAGAAATATAGACGTGATTTTAGTCAGTAAAAATCTGATACGCCGGGCTCACGCCTGACTTCTCCCGCTCTAAGATGGCTCCCGTGCCATCTTAGAGCGGGAGAAGTCATTAAACGATTTCACTTTCCAAAAAAAAAACACACACCGCCTAAAGAAAATGATCCAAATCGTATTGACAAAAACCCAAAATCGACAAGAACGAAATGAGTACTAATTGGTTAACTAATAATTAGGACCTCCTTTCCGAACCTAGTGACATAAATAATAATAATAATATACCATTTAATTCAAGTTTGCACTCATTTATGGGTTAGTAATAATATTTACTTAAAACTATGTTAGTAGCTACAAAATTCAAATTACACAAAAATAAATTAAATTAATCAGGTAATCTACAATATCTAACTGGTATTCTTCCCATAAAACAAATTTCATAATTATTAGATTCAAATTACAATGGCTAAATTAAATGTCAAAAATTAAAAATGTTATGGAATAATAATAAAAAATAAACATGAACATGTATGAACATAGATAAATTAAAAAAAAAGTACAAAAATACTTCTTGAAAGTTGAAATCTGATTTCTATAGCTTTTTAGTATCTAAACCATCAACATTGTCGCGAACCCTACTGACCGCGTAGACCCAGCTCCCTAGGGTCAGCTCAGCATTATCATTGTTTTCCTCCAAGGCGTCCACGGCGACAATTTCTCGTCTGAAACATAAAGTACATTGCTATAATCTTCTCGTCTTCACGATATTTTCATAAAGATTGATGTTTTATATGTATTTCTTTACACATTGTCCTTTTGGGTATCTGAATACCGCCTAATAGTAAGGATAACGCCATCTACTGGTATTACCAAAACAGCATAATTCATTTAATGTTTAAAATGACAGTTTAATTAGAGATGGCGTTGTATTCAATATTTTTTTTTCGTGAATTTTTCCATATTTTTTCACTGTTTAAACCTTCCCTGAACTATAACAAATATTTCAAGACCAAAGTTAGCCAAATCGGTCCAGCCATTCTCGAGTTTTAGCTAGACTAACGAACAGCTATTCATATATATATATAATAAAGAATAGATAGAATATAGATATATATATATAGACTAGCTTCTGCCTGCGGCTTCGCCCGCGAGAACATAGGTTTTTCTATACAAACTTTGGACCTCCCGTTCCATCACTTATAAGGGTGAATTTCGAAAAATGCTCTCTTAGCGCTCGCCTACGCCATAAAAGGAAGCCTTGTGCAAAATTTCACGCTCCTAGTCCCGGTAGTTTCGGCTGTGCGTTGATATGTCAGTCAGTTTAAACTTATAATTCCAAGTCCATCTAAAATTGCAATTTCATAGGTAAATATCTATTATACCTCTTTTCATTTTATTATGTAGCGGGTTACACTTTTTAAAAGACTTTCCAAGCACTCGCAAATTATAATTAATGCTTGCATAGTACTGAAACTTTTGATGTAATAATATATTTTTTTAAAAACAGAACTGGAATTTTAATGAGAACTGGTTCGAATAATATTATTTTTGTTGAAACAAAATAAAATGTTATCCGCTACGCGGTTGCATTAACGTGACCCACTTAGAGGTCATATGATCCAGTTACAATTGCAAGAATGGCGAATATCTAAAATACACCCCTATTTTTAATCAGCACAAAAAATGGGGCTTTATCCGTACCCGTTTCTGATCATATTTGTGTAGTCAAAAGTAAAAAAAAAAACGAAATCCCAAAATTGTCCACAGAAAAATGTCATAATTGGTAATAAATTCATAATTGAATCAATTATTCATATAAATTGCTACTAGAAAATATTACACGCAGTGTTTTTCCATTGTTTTTCATTCATAGTCTGTACAATATTTCCATAGATTGAGTGACATTTTAGGATTTAAACAAACTCTAACAACTTTGCTGCTTATGAACCTTATTTATTGAGACTTTACTTAAATAATAACGAGACTTTTTATAATAAGCCCTTTAAATATTTGTACTAATTAAAAAAATAGTGTTGTCCATCCTCCATCTGTTTAGGTAATTAACTAAATGTAAACAATCTTGACAAGTCTTTTATCTAAAACTTGTCTCAAATTTTTATCAAAAAATGTTTACAATTTATTATTTACCTATATCTACCGATGTTTGGTAATTAACTAAATTTAAACAATCTTTGTATGTCATTTATAGGATTTAAAAAAAAATAAAAAGACATATCAAGATTGTTTACGTTTAGTTAACTACCTAAACAGATAGAGTATAGTGTCTGCCCCATAAATTACCTCATGCCAAACCTTTTTTTAAGGAGGGATATCTTCTAATGACTTCTCCCGCCCTAAGGTAGAGTGAGAGGACTTGTCAGGCTTTTACTGACTAAAACCATACCTATGTTCCTTCAGTTGCCTTTTTGCTTTCTAGGACCACGAGTATCCACTCATACTAAACCTAGTCCAGACTAGAGTGTAGATTAAAACATTATAGATATAATAAAATTGATATCTATTTATGCGTACCAACCCGCATAGGGTACGCGTTTTTCGTGGGGGCGATCGGTGTAAAGCGCCTGTCTGGAGTTTAGATCCATGACGTAGGTATATCTCGTAACTCGAGAGCAATATCACCAGACCATGGTTGCTTTGCAAAAAAATAATTGCTACTTATTTTTAAATTACTAACTTTTGCCAGCAGCTACTAACAAACTTTGGACCCTCGTTTCATTCCCTTAGGGGGTGAATACTGCAATGCACCATAAAAAGTACAGTTTAAAAAAAAAATAAGCATTCTAGATCTTAAGGTTTGGGCTGACCGTTGATAAGACAGAGTGTGCCAAGACTTTACTTTTTATAGTAAACAAACAGATTAAAAAAAAAAACTGGCCAAGTGCGAGTCGGACTCGCACACTGAGAGTTCCGTACAAACTAACATATGTAATTAGTTCGAGTCTCGAAGATTTTTCCGAATAGAAAAAAGTTTTTTTTTTTTGTGATGTAACTACAAATTTTCAGTTTTCAGATTTATTCCTGTCTTTGTGCTTGTAAGACCTTGCTACATGCCAAATTTGAGAGTTCTAAGTCAACGGGAAGTACCCTATGAATTTCGATTTCCGTAGGAGTGTCAAATTTACGATTTTTACGACATAAACGCCGTACCTTCTTGTTTTTCCTTAACTTAGAAGTTTAATTTTTTCACAGCTGCAAGGGACCGCAGACTTGAGTATATAGTTTTAATTTCAATTCAATATCTCCACGCGTTCTTGAGATAAAGGGTCTTGACAGACAGACAGACAGACAGGCAGACGGACTGACAACAAAGTGATCCTATAAAGGTTTCGTTTTTTCCTTATAAAGTATGGAACGCTAAAAATAAAAACACGCCCCAATAACTTCAAATAAATAAGTAAAGGAACTGAAAACACTGTTCACCTCTTTCCTAGTCTTAAATCAAGGTGCAGCTAATGAGTAGCGCAGAGAAGGATGAATGGCCTCAAATTGCAGACGGAACGGGATCGACTTCGATTAATTGAGGGAAACTTCCATTTTGTAGGGGTAGGTGTTCATCAGCAGGGTAGGAATTTATTTGAAGAGAGTGCGATCGGTGGAATAGTTTTTACGATAATCAGAAGTCAGTAAGATGAAATGTGTTTTGAAAGTAGCGTAATTAAAATCATATTATTTTTATAAAATCGAAAGTTTGTGAGTGTGTATGTTTGTTGTCTGCTACTTCTTCACTCTCGAACGGTTGAATGGATTTCAGTCCTTCTTGGTTATTTCTGACCATAATTTTGATTTGTATAATATTTACTTAAATTAAAACAAACATAGATTTTTTTTTCGGTGAAAAAATCATCTTATGAAATCCAAGAGCGTGTCTTGGGCGGAGCTGGGGATAGTGTCAGACTTTTCCTGACTAAAAACCTACTCTTCCTTTCAGAATCAGACCCTTGGTCGCAGTAGGCTTCGACCCTGTTGAGCCCCTACAGTTGCTGACATCTCCTTAAAGCGCGTGGAACAGTACGTGCTGTCAGCGACTCGACTTTGGTCCGGACGGTTACCGGCTGGTCGGACGGTAAGCTACCCATTGCTCGCCATCCGCAAGCCCGCGCCATTCTTTACGGTGGCCGAAAATCGGGATCGGAATTCCGGTGGTGGTTGGGGCGTGACGACCGTTTCCTCAGATGATCGGCCGCCTCCTTCCTCACGCGATCGCCGCCTCCTTAAAACATGGTGGTAAGTGGGTTGTAATGAGTTCTCTCAGAGGACGCCTTTGACCCTAGACAGCGCGTCCCAAGGTGGTGGATAGGGAACGCCCGTCAGAAGCCTTGGCTGTTGAAGGGTAAGAGGGAAATAAAATACCTCTCGCGAACCAAATAAGGCCGGAGAGAAAACTCCGTTAATCAAACCCAGCTCAGTAGCTTCTTCAACATCCATGGAGCAGAGGTCCTCTGTTAAGATGAGTGTCCAGGTTGGGATACTTATTTTGGGATGGCAGCGGGAAACCGAAAGGTCAACGGCGGCGCTTCGTCTTCCAGTAAGATTACGACCTTGGCGTCAGGTGGCAACCGGTCGTAAAAAACATTTTCATAGAATAGAATAGAATAGAATAGAATAGAATAGAATAGAATAGAATAGAATAGAATAGAATAGAATAGAATAGAATAGAATAGAATAGAATAGAATAGAATAGAATAGAATAGAATAGAATAGAATTCTAAAAAAGTAAAAACCATAGCTAAGTCACATACCAATCATGGGTGGTAGTAGGTTATAGGGCACATTACTCGTGGAACAGATGGTCGATGGGGCCGAAAAGTTGTAATGTGGCGACTGCGTATCTACTGGAAGACGCAGCGTAGACAGGCCCCTGACAAACTAGACCGATGACCTGGTGAGGATCCCGGGAACCCAATATCCATTGGCTCGTTGTGACAATACTTGAGAGAGGTCTGTGTTTAACAGTGCACATCTTTCGGGTGAAATGATAATGATGATGTATTAGGTACTAAAAATACCAAGTATAGCATTCTTTAGCAGGGCCCAGTTGGGGGCTACGTTAACTGCAAGACCAATAGCTCTCATTAAGTCTTCCAAAGTGTAGGTGTATAGGAACTTCAGGCACTTCAACGTGGGCCTCATCTGCTGAACAGGAGCTCCGCACTCACATTGGGTATCGGTCGGGTGTGTAAAGCCCCATTTCACCAATTTGGTCAACTTAAACGGTTCTGTGATTGAAGACTGTACTTCCAACCAAATCAAATAACGCTGGAAAAAACCGGTTAAGTGCGAGTAAGACTCGCTCAACGGGGGTTCCATACAAACCTACCTATGTAAATAGTTCAATTCCCGAATCGAGTCTCGAAGGTCCTCTCATCTTTAGTTTGGTCTTCGTCAGAATTATTATTAAGTTCCCTTAATGATTTGATATTTATCATAGTATTTATTAGTTTATAATTTTAGAATATATATGTATTTAATTATTATAAATAACTTATTTTTTATTTTATTTTTTTCTGTTTGAAGTATCTGTTATTTGTTTATTGTGCAAGCCTGCCACAGTGTTGTCTTTTTAACCCAAAGGTTGACTGGTAGAGAATGCTTTGTAGCATTAAGTCCGCCTATGTACTACTACTGTACATGAAGTTTAAATAAATAAATAAGATCTTTCCAATTCGCTTAACAAGTTTTTTTTGTGACGTAACTATAAAATAGCTTTCAGACTTTTTCCTATATCTACTTATACTG
This sequence comes from Mythimna pallens, assembly GCA_961205895.1. Taxonomy (NCBI): domain Eukaryota; kingdom Metazoa; phylum Arthropoda; class Insecta; order Lepidoptera; family Noctuidae; genus Mythimna; species Mythimna pallens. Next base: position 8,421,463 of record OY540849.1, on the reverse strand, counting down.
TAAAACCTTACTTTAAGATTCTAGGGCAACGGGAAGTACCCTATAGGTTTTGATTTGATAGCAAGTGTCAAAATATGCACCTAAACGAAGCATAAACAGCCTTATCTTTAGATAGCATAGACTTAGAAGTTTGATTTTTCACAGCAGCTTGGGGTAGCTAACCTTATTATTTGATATTAATTTCAACTTCATGCTAGATGGATGGACAGACGGGGACTATAAGGGCGCTTGTACACGCTAAGAAATTTCGATAAGAATGATGTCTGATCTAGGCACGAAATGTATCGTGGCACCCCCTCACCTACCCCCCCCCCCCCCCCGCTCTACCACACCATAGCGACTTCACGTGTCATGTCTAGCGCAGACAAGATATTTTACTTGGTCAGCGACAAAGCAGTGTACACAGTTCGTGTTTCCTGGTGACTTTTCTTAACGTATACAAGCGTCGTAAGGGCTATATTTTATTGGGAGACCATGGTGTCCGTAAGCTACCAAACTAGACACCAGAGTCGCACACCACACTGAGACAGTATCAAAATGGACCTAAAGTGCAGGCGTCCATGTTGGTCGCACCACCAAATTGTTTGCTCAACCAAACGGACACCAGGTAAGTAACTCTCTATATAGAAAGAAGAAAAGACAGAAAAATATTTTATCTGGCACACGTATACAGATACACATAATGCAGAAACAACATGTAAACACTTCTGCACCGGATTCGTGCGGAAGCGACGCCCGGGTGTCGCCACTGTGTGGACCGCCCGGAGGACACGGTGGAGCATACGGTGGAGGTGTGCCCCGCTTGGGCAGAGCAACGCCGTGTCCTCGTGGGGGCAATCGGCGGCGGCGATCTCTCGCGCCGGGCTTTGGTACAGGCCATGGTCCGGAGCGAGGAGGAGTGGCAGGCGGTCGCCTCCTTTTGCGAAGCAGTAATGCTTGCAAAGGAGGCGGCCGATCGCGTGAGGCAGCGGTCCTCACGCCCCAACCGCCGCCGGGATTCCGATCCCGATTTCCGGCCACCGTAGGCGCGGGCTTGCGGACGGCGAGCAATGGGTGGCTTGCCGTCCGACCGTCCGGTAACCGTCCGGACCAAGCCCAAGTTGTCAACGGCGCGTGCTGTTCCACGCGCGCCTCAAGGAGATGTCAGCAACTGTAGGGGCCCAGCAGGGTCGAAGCCTACTGGGGCCAAGGGTCTGATTCTGAAAGGAAGACTCGGCCCTGGTACGAAAGGCAACGAAGGAACAGGAGTGGGTTTTTAGTCAGTAAAAGTCTGACACTATCTCCCGCCCCGCCCAAGAGCGGGGGATGTCATAAGATGATTTTCCCACCGGAAAAAAAAAAAAACATGTAAACACTTAAGATAAAAAAATAAGAAAATAAAATAACTAACATTGTGTCTCGCGCCTGCACCAAATAGGTCCAGTTCAGCAAAAATGCCAGACAACTTCGTGGTAGTTGCCTGACGCTGGTATTCAACTGAACCTTATTTAGAGTGTACGGTAGAAAAGTTAGATTCTTTATAATAGTTGAATACATTTTTTGGTAGCGGCGACTGGTCGCGCCGCCATGGTGTCCCGGTGAAATATAGCCCTAAGGGTTTCGTTTTTTGCTGACTTAGTTACGAAACCGAAAAAATAAATGCAACTCAAATAACAAAATAAAATCACCCCGCTCGTCTAGCCCGCTCCTAAGCCTTTTGAAAAGTAAACTGGAAGTCTGGACACCCTGTCACAGGTTATCTTTTTCTCGCAACGTCCGAAGAGCAAGAAAATCTTAGTTCTTCGTATGACAGCCTTTGTGGCAAGCTCCTAGATAAATGGCTGTTGCCATTTTATTATTGTGTGGAAATCATTTTCCAGTTATTTTGTAAGGAATTTCAAGGAACGTCTTAGTAAGGCTCTGATAGAATCGAAAGGTTTGAAAAGAACTGTGTTTTGAAACGTGAATTTGTTTTTTAGTTTATCTATGCGTGTTTTGTTTCGTTCTACTTATAATATAATAATATAATATAATATAATATAATATAATATAATATAATATAATTTAATATAATATAATATAATATAATATAATATAATATAATATAATATAATATAATATAATATAATATAATATAATATAATATAATATAATATAATATAATATAATATAATATAATATAATATAATATAATATAATATAATATAATATAATATAATATAATATAATATAATATAAAATAATATAATATAATATTCCACAACTATCACACAACGCCATCTAGTCCCAAGCTAAGCAGAGCTTGTGACTCATAAGAGTATTAGACAACTGATAAACATACATATATATTTCTAAATACATACATACATAGATAAATTACACCCAGACACAGAACAAATGATAGTGAATGATAGTTCTAGGTTTCTTTTTAGGGTTTCATATCCAAAGGGTACCGCTGGCAAGCGAGACGTACAGGACCAGTTATTGTGGTGACGTGCAATGTGTTAGGGTTTCCCTATAGAGAATTTCTAGGTATCCAAAGTCGGGCTTTGGTACAGGCCATGGTCCGGAGCGAGGAGGAATGGCAAGCGGTTGCTTCCTTCTGCGAAGCTGTAATGCTAGCAAAGGAGGCGGCCGATCGCGTGAGGCAACGGTCCTCACGCCCCAACCGCCGCCGGGATTCCGATCCCGATTTCCGGCCACCGTAGCCGCGGGCTTGCGGATGGTGAGCAATGGGTAGCCCGCCGTCCGACTGTCCGGTAACCGTCAGGACCGAGCCCAAGTCGTCGACGGCGCGTATTGTTTCCACGCGCACCTCAGGGAGATGTCAGCAAATCGTAGGGGCCCAGGAGGGTCGAAGCCTACTGGGGCCATGGGTAGTGTGAAAACGAAATCCGGGGCCCTGGGACGAAGGCAACGAAGGAACAGGAGTGGGTTTTTAGTCAGTAAAAGTCTGTCACTAACTCCCGCCCCACCCAAGGGCGGGGGACGTAATAAGATGATTTTCCCACCGAAAAAAAAAAAGGTATCCAAAAAAATTGAGGTCGCATTCCATTAGGCATATGATATTCAAACAAAACCGATAACATAGTATTTTAATACTGAAACCCCTTTGCCTAAATCTTGGAAAAATATATCCGTGGTTATGATGCTACAGATATTTTAAGGATATTTTTTAGTTGTAACATTAAACGAGAATCCAGATTTCAATTCGATTCATCTGTACCTTACAGTGCTTGCTACAAATTCCCCTTGCACTTGCGATGCATAATAAATGTCTACCACATGAATACAGCTTCGCCATTAGTCGTATAGAAACGCTACTCTGCTTCGAATTTTCTCTAAGTCCTATATTTCAAAGTTGAATTTAATGGGGCACAAATGTCTTAAGAGCAAATTTTTCAGAACTTCGTTTTAGCACTTAGCACTTTTTCGCACCACCAGAAGTTTGAAACGTAATTAATGTCTATGAGAGAAAAATAAAATAAAATAAACAATAAATCGATACTAAAAGGAAAGTTAGAGTCAACATTGGAAAGTTTGGAAGCGCCCATTTTGTGGTTTAAGTTACGAGAAATCTTTCACGCATATCACAGATTTTTTTCAGAGGTTGAGAAATCATCATTATAGCTTCTACGTGAAGTTAAATTTTCTATTGTTTATATTTCAGGGAGTGTGTATTAGAATTGCACAATTTAATTCCGCCAAGTCCGTTCCATCATTGGACCACTATACGTACGGCGTAGCGCCATCGGTACATGGTGGACATCCCACCCATACGTACATAGCGTTTTGTGAACACATTTATTGTGTGTACAGCTACGGAGTGGAATTCCCTGCTGGAGTGTTTTTCCTGAAAGTTATAACCTAGGGTTCTTTAAGTTAAAAGTGAATAGGTTACTTCTAGGCAAGCGTGCTCCATCGTTGGCCACATCATCGCTTACCATCGGGTGAGGTAGTGGTCAAACGCGAGCCTACGCATGATAAAAAAAACATACTGCCGAATTGATAACTTCCTCCTATTTTTTGAAGTCGGTTAAAAATAAGAAAGAAAGTATACACTGTGTATTTGACATCGACGCACAAACTAATACCGAGGATCCAGTACATGATTCTGGACCCTCAGTGGTGGAACTTTTCGTCGCTTTTTCTTAATTAAAAGAAAAATTGAACTTTTTAAAATTTAAATCATGTTAAATCGTTATTATCTACGTTTTTATTGAAATCAAAACATTTTGTGTAAAAGTAATCCAGAAAAGACCTCAGGGAATTCGCTGTTTTGCGTAAACTTTGGCCCGTCATAATGTAGGTACTCATAAATTAAAAAAGTAAAGAAAATAAATAAGTATATTGAAACGATATTTTTTTCCAAATATTTTTAAGGTTTTAATAAAACGGATTTCTGGGAACCAATATTCCAGAGAATGACGGAATTACCTACCGAATGCCAAAAGAGCGTTCAGGCGTTATTTCTTATTTCCTGTGCCTATTCGTCAAACATTGCGTTGGAAGAAAAAAGCAAGCTTTTAAACCATGCTCACGTTAATATTAGACGAGTAAGGAAGGACCCTCTTAAAGCGCTCCTGGAACACAACGCGCGGTCGACTCGGGCCTGGTCCATATCGGACGGCGAGTTACCTATACGCAAATCACTGACTTTTGGATACATTCTTGCCAGCTTAAGATTATACTAAAATGAGAGAGAATTTTTATTGCCTCTGGTATTATATAAATTAAGGATTAAGTTCTTACCCCCGATTTTTGATTTAAGCATTTCAAAATGTGTGTTGTTCTAGCTCTACTTTAGCCTGAAAGCCTGTACAATTTTAGATTTTAAGTAGTGTTTGATACGTTCTTTAAAGTCAAAATATTTAATTTAGAAAGTCGTCCTTACTTTATTACAGTGATTTGACAATAACTAGCCTGTCGGTCTAGTGGTTAGTGGCCCTGACTGCTATGCTGGAGGTCGTGGGTTCGATTCCCACCCAGAACAAACGTTTGTGTGATGAACACAATCATTTGTTCTGTGTCTGGGTGTAATTTATCTATAATATGTATGTATTTAGAAATATGTATGTTTATCAGTTGTCTAGTACTCATAACACAAGCTCTGCTTAGCTTGAGACAAGACGGCGTTGTGTGATAGTAGTGGAATATTATTATTATTATTCTCTTTATTCCTTGTAAAAAAAAAAAAACATGTACAAACACAAGCTAAGTTTACCTCTCGAACAGGCCCCAATAGTGGGCTCTACAGAGAAGGGAAATTTTGATCTGTCAAAACACAATAGTCTGATTTCTTCATGAACTAAGTACCCATTTTCTTGCTTCTAACTTAAGCCAGCCCCTACCAAGTAGGTCAAGTTGGCTGAAATGGTTTAAGCGTAGATTTAGCCATCGCCAAGTCTGGGAAATGGAACTAGAGTGTTCACTGAAAGAATATTTCAGCTTTCAAAGCTGGAAAGGTTGAATTTCGTTTCGAAGTGTCATGGCGACTCAGAGTTTGTTGGTGGCAACATTTTAAGTACGGCTGTTTGTAGTTTCTCAAAGTAACCGTCAACCGTAAAATACGTAGGTAAGTGACGATTAGTTTTAAGTATGTGAGCTGCCGCCAGAATATTCGTAAAAGTTACTGTAACGCAAAGAGCAACCAAAGGAATATAGTTTATTTTTTAGTTGGGAAATCATCCCATCAATTATCATGCTCTAGGGCAGAGAAGGGGGGCGTTTCAGACTTTTAAAAAACCACACCTATGTTCCTCCTTTCCCTTGCGCTCCAGGAACCCGGGGTTCCCTTTCAGAAGTCAAACCCATGACCCCAATACGCTACAACCCTGCTTGGCCCCTACAGTTTTGCGACACGTCTTTGAGGCGCGCGTAGAACACTATGCATCGCCGATGACTCGGGCTAGGTCCAAACGGTTACTGGCGGCCGGACAAAGATCTACCCAAGGAAAATGATAGATATGAGATAACTTTGAGATGAATATTATGAACTAAAATGAACTATCAAATACTAATTACCTAATTTATCTCAATTGAGCCTATACTTTTATATTTTCATTTTATTATTTTATTGTGTGGCCATATTCCCAACATGTTGACACTTTTAAATTGTAGTATCACTTGGACTATATTTAATGGACATATATTACCCTTTCCAGATGATCGATGGAGCCGAAAAGCTCTGGAGTGGCGACCGCGCACCGGAAGACGCAGCGTTGGACTAGTCATTTTAATACTTCGTCTTCCGATGCGCGGTGAGAGCCCACGCAAGGTGGACCGATGACCTGGTGACACTCGTGAATGTGATGGATACGAGACGCACAGGACCGTTCATTGTGGCGACACTTGAGGGAGGCCTATGTTCAGCAGTGGACGTCTTTGGGCTGAAAGGATAATAATGATGATACTTGCCTAAATTTTAATCGTTTCAAATCCTGTCTAAAGTTTTGCCCAGAAAACAGCTGAACTTTTTTTTATTTGATATAAACTAGTGCTTGAATGCGATCCCACCTGATGGTAAGCAGTAATACAATCGTTGGTGAGCCGCACTGGTTTATTAAGAGCCTATTATTACCTGTTCGCTACACTAAAAATTTGTAAGTTTAGGACAACACTACCGACAAGCGGACGCGCCGAGAGTCTGTGGAAGAAACGATTTTGGACAGCTCAGTTTCCGGAAAAAATGGACTTGAAGAATCTCTCTGCTTGCTTGCAACGACAACATTATTATCTTAAGATTGTTTAAAAATTATAACTGTAAGGACACTGACCTTTCAAGAATATGTTACTGAAGGAAGAAACAAGTTGTTTCATTCTTGAGACCTCTGATATCTGAATTCTACCACATTTAGTGACCCCTTGTACGCTCAGCTCACTCTAGCCTTAAAGACACCTAAATTATAATCGGACGGGAAGATTGCAGCAGGACCTAAATTAACAACAAAGTTTTAAGTCATAACATAAACAGTAATCACCTTAAATCCAGCGCTACCCGTAAACGAATAGATATATTTTCATTTAAAAGGCTAAAACGAGCTAAGTTCGAGTAAGAACTTCGTTAACAGGCTAATCTTAACGAAAACAAATATTCTCTAAGCTAATAATGGACTCAATTTATAAGGGAAACCTTTATTGTTTAATACAAAAGCTGATTTTGAATGGACTCGCCCTGATTGGCTGTCGTTTATGTAAGCAGTTTTCGAGTTTGTAAGTACTGGGTTCGAGAAGATACCTTGTTAATAGGATTTAATTACTTTAAGATGGAGAAAGAAAGTATGTTTTTTCTTTAGGTGGCAAAATCATCCAATGATATCCCGCGCTTTTGGGCGAAATGAGAGCCCTCTCATTTCAGTGTCAGTCTTTTACTAACTGAAAACCCAGTCCTGTTCCTTCTTTGTATTCGTCCGAGGGTCACGGGTTTAACTTTCACTGCTGGCTGGGTTTGCTGACAGCTCCTAGAGGCGCGCGTGGAACAGTACGTGCCGTCGACGACTTGGGCTCGCACCGAACGGCTACCGGACGATCGCACGGCAAGTTACTCATTGCTCGCCGTCCGCAAGCCCGCGCATACATTGGCCGGAAATCGGGATCAGGATCCCGGTGGTTGGGGCGTGAGGGCCGCTCCTTCGAGCGTGCATGTGTGGCCTCCTCCTTTGCGAGCATTACTGCTTCGCAGAAGGAGGCGACCGCCTGCCACTCCTTATGGTTAGCGCATTGAGAGATTTCCGCGTGGAACAAATAAATATTTGTATGGTCTACGGATAGTTCGAGACTGGATGTCTTGTGTATGTGACATTTTTGTGAAGGCAGGCATGATGTAGAAGTAAATTCTGGTGTGGGGCAGTTATAAAAAAAAAAAATAACATAAAATTAAAAGGATTTTTTTTTTCTTCGGACTATTACCAACGTTTTCAAAGGAAAAAAAATGTATATTGGTTCGGTTTAGTTCTCTTTTGTTCGTTAATTTTTTAGTGATGCACTTACCAACGAAAAAAAATTCATTTGTATTCAATAGATATGTATACGTACACAATCCTTTTAAGAGTGTTTGTATACGTACAGTTCCTGTAATCTAACAAAATTGCACTAATAATTCTAGAACTATACTGAGCACACGTGTGCCACACACGCCGATCTGGGCGCGTCAGTCTCCATACATTTTATATGGAAACTAGCCTTGTACGAGTAGAGCTACACTTGATTCACGCCACGCGACGCCAAGCGACGTCTTTCTACGTACAAATCAGGCGTGTTACACGTGTGCGTCGGTCTAATGTAGTTCTAGCTTCAGTTTAACTGCTGCATAAATAAGTGTCCAAATGCCTAATACATTTTTTCACCATTTTTTCTTTAGCGCGTTCAAACAAACAAACAGACTCTTCAGTTCTATAAATAATAAGTATAGTCATGTTCAAATAGTCACTTAATCATCATCTTCTTGTTTATTTTTTTTTTTTGGTAAGAAATCATCAAATGACTTCGCCTGCTCTGGTTAGAGCGAGAGGGAGTGTCGGACATTTACCTACTGACTAAAACTTAACTGTGTTCCTTCAGTTGCCTTTTGCATTTCGTTCACGGTAAGTATCTCAAAATACTTGGCGTCAGTGCTACACGATTCCTTTTTCCATTCAAAAAGTAATTGAATATTAGATTTAAATTAATATCTTATCTACAAATTAATTAATCAAAACTCAATGACGTTATTCGATAAACATTAATAAAATATTAACACTATTTAATTTCCTAAAGATAACTATCAGAACACAATCCTTCAATTTATGAACCTATTATTTTTAAATCTATATCCGTTATCCGATACTAACGAAATGCAATATATATATCAGATAAATCGATGATAAATTGTATCGATTTAAATCGATTATTCGGTTACGAGTTTGACACCCTACTCAATAAAATGTTGGCACCTTCAAGATTGTGAGATAAAGGAGGATCTTATATTTTCCTTAATAACTTTACACCTTAACTCGATAAAATTAAAAAAAAAATTGGGCAAGTGCGAGTCGGACTCGCGTACTGAGGGTTCCGTACAAACTTGAAAGGTAAATTGCGGTTTACGATTTGTGACGTATTAAAAAAAAACTAATTACTAGATCTCGTTCAAACTAATTTTGGGTGGAAGTTTGCATGGTAATGTACATCATATATATTTTTTTTTAGTTTTATCATTCTCTTATTTTAGAAGTTACACACATTTTACCACTTTGGAAGTGTCTCTCGCGCAAAATTATATTATAGAAACCTCAATATTATTTTTGAAGACCTATCCATAGATACCCCACATGTAAGGCTTTGATGAAAATTTTTTTGAATTTCAGTTCTAAGTATGGGGAACCCCCGAAATTTATTGTTTTTTTTTTTTTTTTTGTGTAAGAATCTTAATGCGGTTCACAAAATACATCTACTTACCAAGTTATAGTTTCGGAAAAAAGTGGCTGTGACATACGGACGGACAGACAGACAGACATGACGAATCCATAAGGGTTCCGTTTTTTGCCATTTGGCTACGGAACAAAAAAAAAACGGTAAACATCGAGACAGATTTGCCCGCAAAGGATTTCGTAGCTTGTAGGAAAAAAAAAAACATTTTCAAAGATAAATTTCTATGCGCTTAACGCATATTTATGCTGATTACCAAAAAAACTGAGCTGGTGAAAAACATTGTTTTATTTCTTTTGTAATACTTAAGTTAACTTGATAAATGTCTGTTGTTCTTTCTCATGTACACTATGGGGATAGAGGAATAGGATATGAGCAAGTTTATCATTGCGACCGAGGCGGAATTGGCCCGAGCCGTAGGCGAGGGTGTTCTGGAGTCGAGTGCTGCAGTGATTTTCCACGTATATCAAACGACGTTGTTCAATACACTTACGAAAATATAAATAAACGGGGTTGACAAGCGACTCATGGGGGTTGACATGGGACTCGTAGGGGTTGCTTACGCAATTTTAATTTGATAGCAAATACAGTTCTTTAAGTTAGTAGCTGACAGACAAACAGAACGACAATATCAGTCCATAAAGGTTCTTTTATACTAATTATGGTATGGGACCCTAAAAAATAACAAAAAGTGTGTTTTATACAATATGGGATCGTGTGTTGGCAATCATTATTTTACAATAAAAAAAAACAATTACACTTCTGTGGTTAACAAGTGGTCACGGCTCTAAAGTGTAACTTTAAACTGTTGTTGCTGCATTTAAGTGGTAGTTAAGCAATGAACTTAATGTATGTATTGGCTCGTATGGGTTATAAGAAGCTATTAAGGAAAACGATGATATAGGAAAGAAAGAAGAAAGAAAAACAATTTATTTTATATGGACGATGTGAAGCAAAATATGAATGCATTGCGAGGAGTACTACAGAAAAAGATTGATAGTTGAAGGAAAAAGAAAGAAGACACGTTTATTTTGCACACAGACATACACAATGCAGAAACAATAGAAACATAAATAAAAAAACTAGGCAAGTGTGAGTCAGACTCCCGCCCTGAGGGTTCCGTACAAATTTACCAATGTAAATAGTTCGATTCCCGAATGGAGTCTCGAAGATTTTTCCGAATTGCGAAGAAAAAAAATATTGTGACGTAACAACAAATTTACAGTTTTCAGATTTATATATATATATCCTATACCTGTGATATACTATCTTGCTTTATGCCAAATTTCAGTATTCTGGATCAGCGGAAGTACCCTATGAATTTTGATTTCGTCGAGAGTGTCGAAACGTACATAATCGGCCGTATCTTTTTTTTTTCGTTAACTTAAGTCTGATTTTTTCACAGCTTCAAGGGACCGCAGATCTTAGTGTATGGTTTTTCAAATTGGTTTCTCCGAGCGTTTACAAGATAAAGGGTCTTGACAGACAGAAAGACAGACGGACGAGCAACAAAGTGACCCTATGAGGGTACCATTTTTTCTTTTTGAGGTACAGAACCCTAAAACCTACCTAAAATAGCAACACCTGCTTTCAAAATTACGTCAAAAGCAATAAAATTGTGCAAAATTAGAGAGTAATTTTGCAAAGTTTGATATTTTTTTACATCAGAAAGTGTTTATTTACTAAACTTGAAACTTCTTGAGATTGTTGTAGTATATGGTTTTAATTTCAACTTTATGCCTTCACGTGTTCTCGAGATAAAGGGTCTTGACTAACAGAATGATAGAAAGACAGACGGACGCACAACAAAGTGATCCTGTTTTATCCTTTTGAGGTACGGGACCCTAATAATAAAAACAACAACGTTGTTTGTCTTACGACTGCGCTAAATAGGTCCAGTTCAGCAAAGCCAGATAGCTACGTGGTGCAGTTGCCTGACGCTTGTGTTCGACTGAACCTTACTTAACCTTTCCTTACTTTTTTAAAGGGGTTGCGCCGACCTCAAGTAACATGTGTTATGGGCTAGAAGATGATTACGATTAGGGATGATGCAATATAAAGACTGTTGTTCTGAGTAATTCCCATAAAGCTTTCAGCTCGTGGTTGAGCTCTTGGATTATTGCTTAATCTGACTTGGACAGAACGCGTTAAGATTGAGACTTGGTATTTTGGTGTTAGCCTAGGTACGATAAACAAAGTAAATATTATTTTCTTTGGGCAACGAATTTTTTTTTTTGCTCAAGTTCTTTTTATATGCGTTTGTACATATTATTATTTTTATTTCTATATACTCAAATGTTTAATTTTTATTTACTGTTACATTATTAATAAGTTTATTGGATTGTAAGTTGCGTGTAATCGATTGCATCACTGCTTACCATCAGGTAGGATCGCAGTCAAGCACTAGTTTATATCCATAAAAAAAATGTAGTTACATTATTTTGTAAAGATGTAATTATTAGAAATTTGATTAACAGATAAAAGCAATAAATTCATCAATCATCTTCGGAATTGAGCAATTTAATTCTGTGAAGCTCAGGCTATCATCGGACTATAAGACCTTTTTTTCTTTTTTTTTCGCTCGAAAAATTATCCAATGACATCCCTCGCTTTGAGCAAAGCGGGATATAGTGTCAGACTTTTACTGACTAAAACCCACTCCTGTTCCTTCGTTGCCATTCGTACCAGGGCCGAGTCTTCCTTTCAGAACCAGACCCTTGGCCCCAGTAGGCTTCGACCCTGCTGGGCCCGTACGATTGCTGACATCTCCTTGAGGCGCGCGTGGAACACTACGCGCCGTCGACGACTTGAGCTCGGACCGGACGGTTACCAGACGGTCGGACGGCTAGCTATCGTGCTATAAGACTTACGGCAATGCACCACCGGTAGGTAAATGGTGAAAATTACACCAATACGTCGAAAATGTTTTGGCAACAATTTTTTTGTGCGTACAGCTAAGGAGTGGAATCCTCTGCTGGATGTGGTCCTCTGTGTTTTCTGATAGCTACAATCTGGGGGTTTTTTAAGTCAAGATTAAAGATGTTACTTCAAGGCAAGCAAGCTCCATTGTCGACCACATCAACGCTTACCATCAGGTGAAACAGTAGTAAAAAAAAATAATTTATGAAAACAAAGCTTTTGTTTGCGTAAATAATTGAAGACTTATATAAGAAACAGTAACAAGGTATACAGAAAGTAAGCGACATCAATTAAGCTACATACCCATGTTTATAAAATAATGATAAAGAAAAACCATTTAAATAAATAATTTATTGAATGAACAGAACGAATAAAATGAACTTCCAATACCTAAATAAACGCCTCCACAAAATACCTCGGATAGCCGCTGCTGCATACCTGGGCAAAGGATTAAAATATTCACGTTCTTTAGCACAAAATATCGCAAACGAGATCAATGAAACTGATATTTTATTACTTGTTGATATTTTCTTATTAATTCATTTGGTATTTTGATAGGCTTAGACATTCGTTAGGTAGGTCTAACCCTATCATAATACCAACCAACATGTTGGCCCAATGTCGTTATGACCAATATTATGATCGGCTTAGAACAACCCAATCACCAACCAATATGATGGCCCAATGTCGTGATGGCCAATATTTTGATCGGCTTAGACCAACCAATATGATGGCCCAATGTCGTGATGGCCCAGTAGTTAAGGCTCAGGCCTCTCATGAATGAGATAACGAGTTCGGGTAGGTAAAGTATGTTATCAGTGTGGCAAATTTTACCCAAATCCGTTGAGCCGACTGAGTGTGATGAAATAACAAACTTACGTTCACACAAACACACACATACAGACGAGTATACTACGAGAGCTCGATAAATTAATTTAATTTAATTAATTATTATTTTAATTTTGCGATTAATGCTTGTGCGTCAAAACTGTATTGTGACTCACCTTATTTCGAATGCACGCGTATGCGATACACTGTTGCAGTAGTTTTGCCGCATAAACATTAATCGCACATCCATTTTTCGAGCTCACGTAGTACACACCAGCTTTCGATGTTATAATATTAATTAATAAAACAAACACATCACATATTATAAAATCATAAATTTTTTATTCCTATTATTTATTTTTATATACATATTCTATTAAATTTTCAAATATTTCTTTAAAAAAAAACATAAAAATCTGTGTTGGTCCAAGCTACTTATTATTATTATTCTTTCAACGTAGACAAAACCAGACATTGTAAACTTGCCTCTACTTATCTAGACGATTAAAGTTCTCATCTAAGTTAATAGGAACATTATTAACAGTATCGACCGAATGGACATTCCTATCTGTTTATTACTTAACAATACGAGATTGTTATCAATTATTTTATTTTATTTGAGACCACCTGAGCCTTAACTGTGTGTGTTAATGTTGCCCTAGTTTGTGTTGTATTTAATTGTTGTTGTTGGATAGATTTAAATAATCCAGAGCTTAAAATAATCTAGTTTAATTTATTTAATTTTGTGAGTGAGGAATAATTTAAGCATTTTAAATATATTAAAAAAAATATTAGAATTGGTATTTGGTGTCGTGATGATCCAGTGGTTAAGGCACCCGCGGGTTCTGGGAAAGTACCTACTGATAATAATAAACGCAGTTTTATCTCTTAAAACATTTAATTACTACTTTTAGTCAAAAAAGTATGAGGGCGAGTCGAGGGGTTAAATAATACAGCGTATTCTTCAATTATTGTTTTTTATTATTATTGATAGGATCGCGTTTGACCACTATCTCACCTGAAGCGATGATGTGGCCGACGCTAGAGCAGGCTGGCCTAAAAGTAACCTATTCACTCTTGACTTAAAGACCCCTAGGTTGCAGCTATCAGGAAACACATACCCCTGCAGGGAATTCCACTCCTTAGCTATACGCAATGTTGCTTTAACAACAAGACAGTAGGCACATTATAACAGCGAAAGGCGATAGTTTGCGCGCGCTGTGGTACGAAGTACCTGCGCGCGTCTCCATCCTAGCATTGACTAAGGGGTGGGCAGTACTTGCACTGTAATATGTAAAATATAATTAGCAATGTGGGTCAATAGTTTTGACGCCACAAGCACAACGTTATGAAAACGGCGCGCAATTCTCTGTCTCTTTCCGGTTGTCAAAGATGCTAGTGCGGGGTGATGGGACGCAGTGACGTAGGGATGCGCTCACTCGTCGACTTTTTAGTCTAAAAGTTCGAAAATATGTGGTCCAAAAATGCATGGTTTCAAAGATATCATCAATTATAATTAATTTAGGTCAAAAATTTACACCCGTATGACAAATCTTTACTTTTGTGACGTTGCCAGTTATCGATGAAATGTGTAGTAGTTTGCAAATAAACAAATGACATTACCATATTTAAGCTATCATATTTAACGTAAGGGTATTTTATTTTGTATGGAAAATTAAAACAAAAAAAAGATAATTGAATAATAATTCTTATGCCAGTTGATTCTTTGTGTGTTATAAAAAAAACACGTTGTATCAAACTTTCCAACAATCCCGCTGCGTTAGCATTCACGATGCTCAGATAAAACAGGTAGGCATAGTTTGATTTTAGAAGTCGGGATGATTATCTTTTGTAACAATAAACTCTACGTCATCCACTATAAGGTTCAAGTTTTATTGCACACATATTGTGTGACATTGGTTTTGTGACACAAATGGCTACTTAAAATTCTACTAAAACTATAAGTTTTCAGTAAATAGCATTTTTCAAAACAAGCTTATATCTCGCGGTATAGTACTCGCAGTTATCTAGGAATTAGATAGTAGGGTAAAGAGTGTTGGATCATTCGGTTCCCTTCAAAATGATTGAGCTAGGTGGTGCTGCCCTCCTAGCCAAGTTACAACCGTTTCGATTCGATTATCTTTTCGTTGATTGCCTCGAGTCGGACACGGCTCCTATCCCTTTGTTCTGATCACGTGACTGACATTGAGATGACGTCAGAATAAAGGAATCGGAGGCGTGGCCTAATCGAGGCGATCGACGAAAAGTGAATCGAAACGAAACCGTTGTAACTTGCCTGGGGTGGTAGATATACGCGGCATGTCCGTGAACGGGCGAGGCGCTGTCAGTTGAGACTGGTCATTTCTGAGCTGCCAGTGACTTATTTTAATTTTTATATTTAGCATTTATGTTTTTGACTTTACTTTTTTTTTATTATTATTATTGATAGGCTCGCGTTTGACCACTATTTCACCTGATGGTATTTACTTTGTTCTCGCATAAAAGATATTCGCGACAGGAAACATGTAACCGAGATATTCTTCTTCTTCTTCTTTTCGAGTCGATAGTAAACTCGTCAAACTGTTTGGGCCCAATAGGTGGCTACATTAATAGCAGCATCGGTAGCACTCATCAAATCCTCCAAAGTGCAGGTGTATGGGCACTTGGGGCATTCTAGTATGTGGCTCATGTTTTGAACACAAGCACCGCAGTCACATTGAATATCCGACGGGTCTATAAAACCCCATTTTGCCAAGTTGTGTTTGCAGCGGCCTACCTGGGTTCGCAACCGATTTAGTGCTTTCCATATAGGCCACTGCAAATCGCGCCCAGGCGGGAGATATTTGTAATACATAACATGATTGAAAAGAGTGTCTATGGAGTTTCATGCATGCTCCATAGAAAAATTACAAAAAAACTGGGCAAGTGCGAGTCGGACTCGCGTCCTGAGGGTTCCGTACAAACTTGCCTAACATACTTGCTTATAAATAGTTCAAATCGAATGAAGTCTCGAAGATTTTTCCGACTCAAAAACAAAAAGCTTTTTTATGATTTAAATTATTTTTTTTCTGATTCTTAAACAACAAATTTACTACTTTCAGATTTATTCCTGTATTTGTTGTATAAGACCTTGCTTTATGCCAAATTTTAGGGTTCTAGGTCAACGAGAAGTACCTTGTGAATTTTGATTCCCTTGAGTTGATCGAAATATACGTTTTTTACGACTTTATGTCACCTGCATCTTTTTTTCTGTTAACTTAAAAGTTTGATTTTTTCACAGCTTTAAGAGACCGTAGACCTGAGTTTAATATGGTTTTAATTTCAACTCGATACTACGAAGCGTTCCTGAGATAAAGGGTCTTGACAGTCAGATAGATAGACAGAAGGACAAAAAAGGGATCCTATAAGGATTCCGTTTTTTCCTTTGAGATTTGAACCCTTAAATCAAAAATTAGCTTTATTCTCCTAATTGACTGACTTCTTGATATTACAAAAGTGCCTGTAAACGGTCTATTTTAAATAAAATGCTTTGAATCTTTGAATGGAAACAACACCAATTTTATTAAGATTTAACAATATTAAAATTTCTTAAGTATAATATTTTTTGCATTTAAGATGTTTTCATTCAGTAAATCACTTAGTGTTGCATTTATTTCTACTAAGTACGAGGCACTTCACACCTTGATCCTTCATATTTTCCAACACATTAACAGGAAGGTTCATCTTCCTCGTTCATAGAACAAACACCGTTGTTTTTACAGTAACCACAACACACGTTGATTTCACACCTTTCCCCAGAATAACCGGCATTACATCTGAAATAACGGCCATGTGAATAAGTGTATTCAAAAAAGGAAAACAATTCAAGAATTGAAATAAGTGTTACCTGCATTTAGGAAGTCCCTCATCATTGACGCTACAGCTGCCTTCTATGCAATAATTCACACATACCGATACATCGCATCGCTCACCGATGTATCCAGGTGCGCATTTGCAACCGGACTGTCCAATACTTTTCTCACCATGAACACAAAACGAACCATCAGAGTTTTCGCATCTCTCCCCAGAATAACCAGTATTACATCTGAAATAACGGCCATGTGAATAAGTGTATTCAAAAAAGGAAAACAATTCAAGAATTGAAATAAGTGTTACCTGCATTTAGGAAGTCCTTCATCATTGACGCTACAGTAGCCATGGAAACAATAATTATCACACACCGCTACATCGCATCGCTTACCGATGTACCCAGGTGTGCATTTGCAAAGACACCGTCCATACACTTTCTCACCATGAACACAATACGGTGTAACCGAGTCTGTTTTTTCAATACATCTCAATGCTTCACAAAATCGAATGTCCTGAATTTTGAGTTGATTTTTGGCAACAAGGCTAAAAACCTGATTCGTAACATGCATGGGAATGTACGATTCCCCTGCATATTCTGTCTTTACTAATTTCATAATGGTCCTGTCACAGTCAGAGCACCATGTACTCATGAAGAGATTGTTTTTCGAAACGGTCATTGTATTAGAGGCTGGATTGGTAAACTTGTAATTAAACAAATTTATAAGTGTTGTTGCTATTTTATTTTCCCCATTCAAGTCTGCATAGTAAATAGTGTACATTGAACTATTCCTAGGCTCCATCCAGTACATTTTTTGTGTCCCTTGGTCAATAACCAGGCTGTGTGGTTCTAGTTTATAATATGAGTTGGTATATAATGAACTAAGATCAAGAATAACTTCTCTCTCAGACCCATCAAAACGAACCCTCTCAATTTTAGGCGTCGGCAGGTTTGTGCTGATCCAGTAAACGTACCTGTAATATATTTTTTTTTTTTAATATTTGGTCAGAAGATATAGTACATTATGACACAAGTGTGTAATGCTGGTGATTACCACAGAGGCCGTATTTAATCCGAGCCGAAAATGAGGATCTTAAGAGAGCCGAGGATGGTAATCATCAATATTCACGTGTATCACACGACGTTTTTCAACCCACTTATGAAGATAAATAATTTAATTAAATATTTTTTCAACACTAATTGTATTTTTTTTTGTGATATAGCGGTAAAAAAATGAATCTGTTTTCTTAATTTTTTCTTCACCCCATTTAGGCAGGCTAAGTTCTTTAGACTATTCCACCTCGTCATCAGTAATAAATATGTAATGTGGGTGCAACAAAGTAATGTTTTTGCAGCAAACGTATCGAGTCAGCCTTCTCGGTAAGCTTCGCTAACGTAGTTCAATAAAATTATCAGCTTCATTTTGCCACTGGGAATTAATTTGTGAATAATTAAAACAGCTACTGAAATTCACTCGAAGAAATCACGCCAAAAACCACGCACTTTTTAAAATGGCGGCCATAGACTAGCTAGACTTTTTTTAATAAAAATAAAAATGAAGAAGTGGCTTAGAAACAAATTTTATTTGAATTAACTTTTTATTATTAAACATATACAAGTTAAAAAAGTTTATTTATTTACGAAATTGCTATTTCATGCAATTTGGTAAATAAATAAAGCAAGTAAGACACAAAGTTTTACTATTGAACTCAATAACTTACTGTGTAATTGAATTTTTGGCGGGATTTCTTCGAGTGAAGTTCAGTGGCTGTTTTAATTATTCGCAAATTGATTCCTAGTGGATATTGTGATGTAAAATTGGTGTAGATTTGTGTTTCAAGTGTCTGCACAACTGGATAATATGTGGAATCATTGAAACAGGCGCGATCTCGCGATTTCGGTAAAATGGAGCGGAGAATTTTATCGTAGTGTTGACTACCTCAGTGAAGTTGGCCGAGAAGGTTAACTTGATACATTTGCTGCCAAATACTATTAAAAACATTAGAATGTGTACATCCATATTCTTAAACTAAACAAATTAACTGTTCATATGAAGACATGGCTTAAAGGACTTAGTATCCAAGCCAAATAGATTACCACAAAAAAAAAATGTCGTAAAAAGACAGAGAGATGTTTAACAAAAAGGTTTAAACTACATTATCACACTAATGCATTAAGGTAATCAAAAGTCATAGTTTGATTACAAGCTTCATTATATAACTAAGTGTGGTGAAAATATAGTCACTTTCTGAGCAAGCGTGTTGAAAATTATATTATTATGTAGTCGGCAAGATAATAATAATACACTCATAGTTTTTAATTAGTACAAAAAAATGGGGCTCCATCCGTACCCGCTACTGATCATATTTTTGTATTCTAAAGTAGAAAAAACAAAATCCCAAAATTGTCCACGAAAATTTGTCATAATTGATAAATTCATAATAGAATCAATCATTCATAACAATTGTTACTAGAAAATACCACGCGCAGTGTTTTTCCATTTTGATCGTCATTTATTGATTCATAATAGAATAGAATAGAAATACTTTTATAATCAATAGCCTGTACAATATTTCCATAAATTGAGTAATATTTTGGGATTTAAACAAACGCTAATAACTTTGCTGTTTATGAATATTATTTATTGCGACTTTACTTATATAATAACAAGACCTTTTCTAACAAGCCCTTTAAGTATTTGTACTAATTAAAAATTAGTGGTGTATAATCCGAGAATTTATGTTTTCCGCGATGTGCCCGATGGCTCCGAAACGTAGTCGCTTATAATGGGCCTCATCAGAAGACTTAAAGCCACCCAAAGGGCAATGGAAAGGGCTATGCTCGGAGTTTCCTTGCGTGATCGAATCAGGAATGAGGATATCCGCAGGAGAACCAAGATAACCGACATAGCACGATGAATTGCCAAACTTAAGTGGCAATGGGCAGGGTACATTGCTCGCAGAACGGATGGCCGTTGGGGCCCAAAGGTTCTGGAATAGCGACCATGTACCAGAAAACGTAGCGTTGGAAGACCTCCTACAAGGTGGACCGATGACTTGGTAACGGTTGCGGGAGTCCGATGGATGCGAGACGCACAGGACCGTTCATTGTGGCAACGCTTGGGGGAGGCCTATGTCCAGCTGTGGACGTCTTTCGGCTGAAATGATGATGATGTGAATAGATTAGGTTCGAAGGGAATGATGGGGGCTAGACTGAGCAAGCAAGATGAGCAACCAAAGAGTCCTTTTTGTTTGGTTCTTATAAACTCCGTCCATCATCTTTAGGACAGTACCATATTGGATTAAGATTGATGTTACTTAAATAGCCGTGCATGGTCATCTAAACCAAACTTGTATTCAAGTTTTCAGCTCAATCTGTTCAGAATAATTGTTTTTCAAGTTATTTGTAAAGTTTGTCTCACGTAAGTTAAATGAAAGTTTTTGAATAAAGAACACACCATATGATTATCACAAATGCTAACAACAATTTGCTAAGTTAAGCACTTGTGTTTTCAAGTTATTTAGAAACTTACCCTCTACAACTGTCTACGGCAATATCCGTAGGGATCCCGTCGTCCAACTTAACCAAAAGATTTGCATTTTTACTAGTTTCAGGTTTTAATGTAATCCAATTAATGCTTCTTTCGTTTATGTCACTGAAGAACGTTAATTCTGTGACGGGATCGAATGCGAGACCATGAATATGTCTGCCATATTCATCGAGAAAACATTGATATGCATTAGAAGGTATGCCATAACCAAATATAGCGTCGTAGTTGCTCTGTCTGTCGACATACAGCACTATATCGTGGACTTCATCATAAGCTAAAGCTCTGGGAAAATAACCTAAACGAAAGGAGTGTGTTTTGACTTCGTTAGTATAAAATTCTAAGAGATCTTGATGAGTGACAGCTATATCTGGAACAATACAAATTGGTTTGCAATGTAAATATAAAACTGCACACTTCAAAACTTTGATAACTTCAAATTGACTTCTTACCAATACATATAAATACAAATAGAATCAATAATATAATAATTTATTTTCCATTCACAAAATTTGTACTACATCTAGTGGTTGAAGAGACCTTTTAGACAAAAATTGCCTGTGTAAGGGCACTTCGCAAACAAATGCATACAATTTAAAATGACATCACATTAGAAACCTCTAAAATTATCAGTGTTTCTCTACTGTATTATGCATGTATTATACATATAAACCATCGTCTTGAATTACTCTATCTATTAAAGAAACCGCATCAAAATCCGTTACGTAGTCTTTTTCTTTTTTTTTCTTAGGTGGGAAAATCATCTTATGACAAATCCCGCTCTTGGGCGATGCGAGAGATAGTGTCAGACTTTTACTGATTCAAACCCACTCCAGTTCCTTCGTTGCCTTCGTCCCAGGGCCCGGGTTTCGTTTTCACACTACCCATGGCCCCAGTAGGCTTCGACCCTGCTGGGCCCCTATAATTTGCTGACATCTCCCTGAGGCGCGCGTGGAACAATACGCGCCGTCGACGACTTGGGCTTGGTCCGGACGGTTACGGCCACCCATTGCCCGCCGTCCGCAAGCCCGCGCCTACGGTGGCCGGAAATTGGGATCGGAATCCCGGCGGCGGTTGGGCCGTTGCCCCACGCGATCGGCCGCCTCCTTTGCTAGCATTACTGCTTCGCAGAAAGAGGCGACCGCCTGCCACTCCTCCTCGCTCCGAACCATGGCCTGTACCAAGGCCCGGTGCGAGAGATCGTGAACTGAAAGACGGGGCACACCTCTACCGTATGCTCCATTGTGTCCTCCGGGCGTTTCTTCCGCACGAATCCGGTGCAGGAATCTCCCGAACCGACCATGTCCGGTGAGGACCTGCGTGTCGGACGCCGTGATGTCCAGCCACTCCTCAAAGAGGTGACTTACCGCCATAATTATGGCGTGCCCAGCACTGGGTCGTGACAGTCGCTGTCGCCTTTCCACCATGGGATCCCACCATGCCACGACTTGGCATTGCATCTCCACGTGCAGATCGTGCTTGCATGCAAGGTAGGCCAGCAAGGAGGCTCGCCACTTCGTGGCAAACCGTGTGGTCCATGCGATCCTTGCACCGTCCAGATGGCCATGACTCTCTGGCTTCCGTTCAGCTTGGCTGCCGGTCGCTTTCTTAGCGACGGCGCCCATACCGGCGCTCCATAAAGGGCCATGGACCGAACGATTCCTACATAGAGCCTCCGGCAAGAGGCATCTGAACCCCTCAGGTTGGGCAGGAGCTGCTTGAGGGCAGCCCCAGTCCGATACAGTTTGGGAGCCAGACGTCGGAAATGCTCCTACAAATTCCATCGGCTGTCGAAGACGAGTCCCAGGTACTTAATCGTCGACTCGACGTTATTTGGGAACCCAGGGGTGGCGCGTTCCAAGGGCCGTGAAAGCACAAGGCCTCGGACTTGTGCAGTGCCACCTCGAGTCCCAACTGCTGGATTCTCTCCACGACTGTCGACCGCCGCTTGGTACGACTCTCCCTGCGCCAGGACCGCGTGTCATCTGCGTTACAGACCACGCTGACCTCATCAACGAAGTCGTTACACAGCACGTAGTCGTACACAAGGGCGGTCCTAGTACCGATCCCTACGGAATACCGCACGACGTCTCTCGCCGTTTCTACTCTCCCTGGTGACTAGGGTAAATAATGTACCTGTCCGACATGTAGGCTTCGACCATACGACAAAGGTGGCCACCTGGTGATACCGGAGTGCCCTCTTAATGCTTTTCTAGGGCAGGGAGTTAAAGGCGTTATAATATGTAGTGATAGTGATGTAATGTGAAAAACAACTTACCCCATGAGTTTGATATCCCCACGTATAGCACAAGTAATTCTAACACAATCTGTGTTTTGTACATTTTGTATGTATATAAAAATTACAAATTTTATTTCAACTGTCGACGATGATGCGACTACTATCTTAATAAAATAAATTGCAGCTTCTCGTCATATAAATAGTCCAAGTTTAGGCACTCTGAAGATAAAAGACTCTCAGATAAGAGCTCTCATTGGCAAATGGATTTTCCCAACACGACATATACGTAGATATTTACTACATTCTTTGTTCACCCACAAGACCAGTTAGGCCAATTTTCCAGTCAGCTTTAAGTCTTACTGAACCCACATGTGTTCTTACAGTTGCCCTTTGTTCCAGGGATACGGGTAACTCTTCGGAATTCAGTGGCCTTAGCGGGCATCGGGCCTGCTGAACCTCTATGGTTTTGGTGACATCTTTTTGAGGAGCGCGTGAAACAATAGGCGCCTTCGACTCAAGAACATTACCTATTGGACCCTGTTTGCGCTGATCTGATATTAATACTTTATCTTGTATCTTTGTTTTGTGCGTTAATCATAATATTTTCATTTGTAAATCACGGGATCCGTGGACAAGCTGTTGATCTTGTTTTTTCCTATTTATCTTAAAGGCAGCAAAAAGTAACCATTGATGGAGCGACGACCTCGGGGTCTTTAGTAAAGATAAGCACCTCAGGGTAATTCTTGGCCCTTTCCTTTTTTTAGTCTATATTAATGCCCTTCTTTACATGATGGCTAATTTATCCGGTATTATTCTATTTGTTGATGATACTTCTCTTATTGTAAAAGTAGATAGAAAATATGCGGATGTCTTGCTTATCAATGTAATTTTGGCCGTTTTTCGAAATGGTTCGCAGGTAATAAAAAACTTCTTAATAAATGCAAACAAAACTAAATAACTAAAGTTTTAATTACCGAATGTTTCTCAAGTTGGCCTCAATCTAATTCTTGATGGCCAAAATACTAATTCTAAGATGCGGAAACTGTTTTTAGAGAATAACTATCGATTCAAAATTGCAGTGGGGCGCTCGTGTTAGATTTTTCTCAGGTAGATTAAGCTCTGATGTCTATGCTGTAAAGAAAATAAGGCAATTTGCAGATGTAACCACAGCTAGGTTAGTTTACCATGCTTGTTTTTACAGTATTATGGCCTATGGCATATTATTGTAGAGATCTGCAGCCGATGTGGAATCAATTTTAATATTCCAAAACAGAGCAATCCAGGCTATTTTTAAAATGGGTCCTTGTGAGTCAATTAGAACCATATTCAAAGAAATCGATTTAATGACTCTGCCATCATTTTATATCTTAGAAAGTATTTTGTATGTTCGTCAAAACCTTAGGATGTTTAAAAATTATAAGCTATTTTCATAACAACACAATAATAATGTGACATAACTTAATGATTTAATTGGACCAATGTTTATTTTTAATGTTTGATTTTATCTTTGAATCGACTTTGTTTTTATTTGATTGTTTAATGCGACATATGTATATAATCCACATGACATTTTTTATTTATTTATCTTTTACCTATGACATACCATTTTTAATGTGAATTTATATGACTTTAACAGTACCGTAATTAGAGACACAATATAAAGACAATGAGCGAGCGAACGCCGGTGTTCGCTCGGGGTTTAATAAACTAATGTTGATTCAATAATTGTTTATTTATTTATTATTTATTTATTTATTACATACTTCATGAAATAAAGGTACAGAGGCGGACTTAGTGCCTTAGGCATTTTGTACCAGTCAACCTTTGGGTGATGCAGTGAATTGAACTGAATTGATTTTTAATGGTCTTAGATTTTAGATTCTATTCCTAAGGTCTTAGATTTTTTGAATTGTTGTCTAATTTGTAAGAATGAAATACTAAAATTAATTAATATATTTGCATACCTTATTAGGTCATAGTACAGCACACCTATTATACATATATGTAACACCTTTTTATGCAAATATATTGATTGATTGATTGATAACAAAAATGTGTGTAGTAAACATGAAGTTGTATTACCCAAGCAAATGAAAATCAGCTAAGACAAGCAAGTGCTTTCTCATAATCAGTATACGCTTTAATAACAAGCTGCTAAAGTCGGTTACAGAACTTAGCGAGGCCGAGGGAAAGTTCAAAAGCCACATCTAGCGTGTTTTTACCAAGAAACCGTAATACAAGGTAAAAGACTACGTTGAAGACCCGCTGAACTTTTTTGAATGACCTTGATGAGTACATCAAGACCATTCGAAAGAAAACAAACACGATGACGATGGACGGACGTCGACGGTTTAAATACGTTCTCGTATATTACTATCTAGGAATTAGATAGGATAACAAAAACGAAAAAAAAAACACGGTTGTAATTATTGTAGATACCTAGAGTTTACTGTAGTTTTTTTTTATTCTTGATAGGTTCGCGCTTGACCGCTATCTCACCTGATGTAAAGCGACGATGCGGTCGACGATGGAGTGCGCTTACCTAGAAGTAACCTATTCACTCTTGACTTATAGATTCCCGGGTTGTAGCTACACTCATTCATGCTATATCTGCTATGATAACCTCTTGAACCTGTGATTAACTTGTTTACATGTAAGCCGAAAAAACCCAGTTTATTGGACTATACAGGTTATCAAATTAAAATTACGAAAAAACCCAGATAAATACAATCATGTATCTACTTCTCGTGTAGGTCAAGTTGATGACCATCAAATGGACATAAATAATAATAGTTTAGTAATAATTCAGTTAGAAATATTGTTCAGTTTTTTATCGATGTCAGTTGAGCGGCGTTTTCTAAATCACGGTGTCAAGATTCTTAATGCTGTCACTAGGTTCGCGATGATTGTGATTTAAATTAGTACTGAATATACTGACAATAACCCCGTGTCGTTTTTTTACTATAGTTTTTACTATACCTTTGTTACGGTCGCCAGGGCTGCAGAAACAGTGCAGTATAGTGAATGATTACTTTAATTCAATCAGTCTTCCTAGCCTTTTTCAATTTTGGGTTTGGCTTCCAGGGCAACCAAATGCATCCTGAATATCAATTATCAGTATTTTACATGGATCGACTGTCTACCTGGCTTCCAAAATCCATTTTTTTTTAATTGAGAGGTTTGTTTGTGAGCGGTCACGTGGTCAGATGGTGGTAGATTAGATCATCATTATGATTCCTGTTCTTCTGGTAGTAACAAAAAATTAAAAAAGTGTTCTTTTATCTCCACAAATTACGCTTCAAACATCCAATATGTTATTTGGCAGAAAAACGTAAAGACTTAAATAGATTAATTTTTTATTTTTGTTCGATCTGGAGTCCAAACTAGGCCTAAGCCTGTATTTTAGAACTCCAGGCCCCTCATCATCAAAAACTTACACTTTGTGCCTCAAAAAGCACGTAAAACCGTTGGTCCCAGTTGCCATTCATAAATCTTTGACAGTTCGGACAGACACCAGAAATTTTGGCCATCAGTATATTAAATAAGTATCGTGTTACCCAGTAACTGGGTTGTGGAGGTCTGCTAGGTAGCTGCTTCATGTAAAACACAGATATTCAAGACAAAGATACATAAGTATGTTTATCAGTTGTCTAGTACTCATAACACAAGCTCTGCTTAGCTTGGGGCTAGACGGCGTTGTGTGATGGTTGTGGAATATTATTACTATTATTATTATTCAGCCGCATACTGTTAGACTGGAAGCCGACCCCAAGCGAGGTGGGAAGAAAGTTAGGAAGCCGATGATTTCCATTTCCATTTCCATGACATGGAAACAGGTGTACGGCGTGCTAGCGCGATCGGCTCTGCACTAGAAGCTGAACGATGCAATAGGTGTACATTAATGTCAAATTGAAAAATAATTTTGATGTTACGATATTGAATCAACTAGTATCGGGATTATAATATCGGAAATCATGTTACGACATTCTGAAATTTCGATAATACGAAATTTAGCGATGGGGATTTAATGAAAAGGAAACTTGTGGTCTTAATACGTAAAGGGCAACTTACACAGGTGTAGTTTTAAGGCGGTAAGTCCCTCTTTGAGGAGTGGCTGGAAAGACCTCACAGCGTCCTCACCTTCCGCATGACGCAGGTTCTCACCGAACATGGTCAGTTCGGGAAGTTCCTGCACCGGATTCGTGCGGAAGTAACGCCCGGATGTCACCACTGTGTGGATCGCCCGAAGGACACGGTGGAACACACTGTAGAGGTGTGGCCACACGCGTGAGGCAATGGCCGTCGCGCCCCAGCCACCGGTTTTCCGATCCCGATTTTCGACCACCGCAGGCACGGGCTTGCGGACGGCGAGCAATAGGTAGTTCGCGGTCCGTCGGTCCGATAACCCTCCGGACTGAGCCCAAGCCGTCGACGGCGCATAGTGTTCCACGAGCGCCTCAAGAAGATGTCAGCAACCGTAGGAGCCCAGCAGGGTCGAACCCTACTGGAGCCATTGGTGATGCGAAAGTGATCCCCGGGGCCCTGAAACAATGACAAAGGACCTGAAACAGGAGTGGGTTTTTAGTCAGTAAAAGTCTGACACGCCCTCCCACTCCACCCAAGTGCGGGGGATGTCATTAGATGATTTTTCCACAAAAAAAGGTGAGCACGCCACAATTATAGCGGTAAGTCCCCTCTGTGAGGCGTGGTTGAAAAGACCTCAAGGCGTTCTCACCTTCCGCATGACGCAGGTTCTCACCGAACACGGTAAGTTCGGGAAGGAGGCGGCCGCTCGCGTGAGGCATCGGTCTTCACGCCCCAACTTCCACCGGGATTCCTATCCCGATTTCCGGCCACCGTAGGCGCGGGCTTGGTCGGACGGCGAGCCACCCATTGCTCGCCATCCGACCATCCGGTAACCGTCCAGACCGAGCCCAAGTCGTCGACGGCGCGTCCTTTCCACGCGCGCCTCAGGGAGATAGATAAATCGTAGGGGCCCAGCAGGGTCGAAGCTTACTGGGGCCACGGGTAGTGTGAAAGTGAAACCCGGGGCCCTGGGATAAAGGCAAAGAAGAAACAGGAGTGGGTTTTTAGTCAGTAAAAGTCTGACACTATGTCCCGTTTCGCCCAAAAGCGAGATTTATTAGAAGATGATTTTCCCACACAATAAAAAAAAAAAAACAAAAAAATGCCATATTATTATTGTGTTCAAGACTACTACTAATTTACACTGACTACGTTTCACCTTTTCGGCTCCATAAAAAAAAACTCAGCTAAGTTCAACATAAATCACGTCTTCTCACCTCTTCATACAATAGCACGGCATTCGACCGCACTCAGTTTTATCGTTTGATAGATTTTCCAAACGATTTCAGCGAACGATCGTCCAGCCATTTATCGAATAATGTCCCAAGCGAAGACTTATCGTTCATTTACTCGTATCGAATCGATATGGGGTTTTGGCTCGATTACGTATTATGGACGCGATTTATTCATAATTTTTTGTGGCTGGCGATTTAAAATTTATAGGGGTTATGTGAGACAGAGTCACACAAATAATCGACGAGGGTCACGACGGGGTCACGGCAGATCATGAAGGAGATGGCGGGGAGACTTAGATGTATTCTATTGAATTGGCAAGAAGTTGCTCAGAGCCGGGAACAATGAAAGTAATGGAGGGAGGCCTTTGCCTAGCTGTGGGACAGTATAGGCTAAGTACAATAAAATGTTAATAAGAAAGTGTTGGAATCTCTCGGTGAAGCAATAAAAGCTGCTCGAATCGATCTCTAAGGTTAAGAGGGTCTGTTTTCACTCGCTTATTGGCAACATCGAGCATGGTTTAAAAGCTTGTTACTTCATCTAACTCAATCCAACGCGATGTTTGAGGGAAAGACAACGCGAAAAAAGAGTGATAACGCCTGAAAACTCTATTAGCATTCGGTAATTCCGTGAATTTCTAGAATATTTAAAAAAAAGTTGTCGTCATTCAGAATCTTGATTAATTAAATGTGCAAGGCTTATAATGATGTACTTTTTTATATTTTTAATATATGAGTACATTATGGAGGACCAAAGTTCACATAAAATAGCAGATTTTCAGAGGTCTAGATCTCAGGTTACTAGATAAGTTATACACAAATTTATGTTTTTATTTATATAAAAGCCTAGATAATATCCACAAAATAACTGTGTATCCTAAATACGACTATCTAGAGAAAGATGTGTTATAACATTATAATCACGTAAGAGTGCTTGTATGAAAACTGTACCTCGAAAATGATGCTCTTAAGTTTATTCGGCAAAAAATCAAACTGTAATGCTTATTTAGTTTAAACACAAACCATCACTTCATTTTACATTCAGAATATAAACAGAAGCGCATTAGGTACAAAACAAGAGATGTAAGATAAGTCACCATTTGAGGATGGTTCAAATCATAACGCAGAGATATGGAGACATTGACAAACGTGGCACCTCTGGAGATGTATGGTGCGAAGCAGGAGAGGAAGCGAGTCTAGGTTGTTAGAGGTAGCGTTTTACCATGCTCACGGAAAAGGTGTCAGAGAGAGAGAGAGAGAGAGATTCAGTATGTGTTTGTCACTTTACGCATTTAAACTCACGTAGAGATATGGAGATATTGACAAACGGGGCGCCTCTGGAGATGTGTAGTGGAAAACAGAAGAGGAAGCGATTCTTGGCTATTTGAGGTAGCGTTTTACTACGCTCACGGAAAAAGTGAGAGTAAAGGAGAGAGAGATTGAGTATTTATTTCACACTTTACGCATCCAAATGGATAGAACCGAACTTGCCTCAGGCATTTTCTACAACTACTAAGTAGCTTGCGACATTGTTTTGACCTGGTCGAAAAACCTGTAAATTTCATAGGTCTCCTATGAATTTGGCGTTAATTAAAACGGTTTTTTTAACTGGCTCTTCGAATTGGCTTTGAATTATAATTTCACATAACTTCATGTCAAAGATACGTTATTTCTTTTTGGAAATTTGTCGTTTATTAGTAACTTAAAAAAATAATAATTGTGCTATCGCAGTATTTATAACCACGCAGTATTTATAAAACAAAGTGTTTTTTTTTATATAATAGGAGTTCTAACGTAGAATGCATGCATTTCAAACAGCAAGCAATACCCATTACGTATATTTACGGCTTTTTTTTCTAATGAACAAATTTTATGGTAATTGTTCAATAGGTTTAAATTTGGAAATTTTGTCCTGTAGCCACCCGAAGCAGAATAGTAATTCGTAAGGCAAAATTTCCCGAGCGAAAGCTATCATCATCAATATTGGATACCGTTTGAGACACATTGTTTCCACGGTAGAACTAATATTCCCAAATAAAACGAGTTATCTTAAAGGACATTGGGCAAGTTACTATGGCACTTTGTTGCGCCACTTTTGACGCAGTATAGTAGTGAAAATTAGACACAAAAAAGGGATAGTGTCATGCTTTAAAACAAGGTTAAATTCAAAATGATATATTTAGGGGTTTAAAAAAAATAAAAATAAGTTGAGTATTGAGGTTATGCTACATCTCAAAACAATTGGTTTTGAAACCCTGCATTTGGGCCATGAAATCGGTTGCTTCACTGATTTGGCGGCTAGGCTATGGGTGTGGTAATAAAAAAGAACAATTACACAACTCCACATATTGTTTTAAGTCTAGATTAAATTACCAAGGACGTAAAAACGTTCTAACAATTCACTTCACAGTGACACACAAAATGAGTCAAATCGCTCGATGTAGTAAATGAACGAGGAAGAATCCTAAAACTCAACTCGACACGAATTTACATTTGTTGGCGGAGAAA
Source organism: Mythimna pallens (assembly GCA_961205895.1). NCBI lineage: Eukaryota > Metazoa > Arthropoda > Insecta > Lepidoptera > Noctuidae > Mythimna > Mythimna pallens. The sequence continues at coordinate 8,390,876 of OY540849.1, read as the reverse complement.
AGCTAAAAATAATATTCTCGGCTTGCCGGCAGTTAACACTGAGAATAACTGAGAAAGGAGTCGCTTCACTATAATGGAGCTAATGACGTATTTATTGTATTAAATACTAATTAAAATGAAAATAAAAACCCCACAAATGATTTCAATGAATTTAAGTAAAAAATCAATAAAAATAATAGTTATGAATTATACAATAACTCAAATGGCCATACGCGTCAAAAAGTGAATCTATAAGTGCCCAATCTCCTTTCATATAAAACATCTTATAGATACAGCAATATAAAATTCAAAATATAAAGAAACTAAAGTTCAACCAACTTTTTTTTTACATGGGAAATCATGCAATAATTTTTCCCGCTCTAGTATCAGGCATAGGATTGGGTTTTACTGACTAAAACCAATCCTATGTTCCTTTTTTGCCTTGCGTCCCAGGATGCCGGCGGTCCATTGCAGACAACCCATGGACCAATTTACCTAATACCAGCCGTATGTACAGGTATGAAATTTTTTTTTTGTATGGCGGTAAATCATCTTAGGTTGGAGCGGGAAGGCGTGTCAGACTTTTACTGACTAAAACCACATCTGTGCCCTTCTGTTAGAAAGAAGAAAGAAAAAAAACTCGTTTATTTGGCACACAGGTACACACAATGAGATAACGAAACTTAAATACTAAAACTTAAAAAACAGATCAACATGTGTGTCTCACGGCTGCGCCAAATAGGTCCAGTTCAGCATAATGCCAGGCCCCTATATAGCAGTTGCCTGACGCTGGTTTTCAACTAAACCTTACTATGAGTCTACGGATGCTAATCAGTTTGTTTGATGTGAGTTAAATCAATATTTATATATTTTATATTTAGGTATAAATTGGTGAGTAAATAATATATAGGTGTTTAGTGATAAATATATATGAAACAGGAAAAAACACATACTAAGGATGAAAAAGTCATCATCAAAACTATACGTAAGTTCGATCGCACAGTACTTGCGGCTAATATAAAAAAAAACCGTTCCTAAGCGATTCAAACTCACCGTAGTTCGTGTTACGTAACAATAATGATCACTGACTTAGGTAGGCGAGCGCAACAGACAAGTTGCATTCAGGCAAATATATTAAAGAAGAAAAAAAAAGTAAACATCGGGTATTAGAAGAAAAAAAGATATTACGTTTAGATTATGCTGTTGACCTTTGCGTACCTTAAAAAGTACCTATTCGTGACTCTCCGACTTTTGTGTGAGCATTCATTTCTCTAAAATTATGCTTTGACTATGGGTCTAATACATTCTTTTTTTTCTGGTAGGAAATCATTTAATAACACGTCCCTCTATAGGTGGAGCGAGTTGGAGTATCACTGTCTATCATCATCATTATTTCAGTTGAAAAATGTCCACTGCTTAACGTTGGCTTACCCCAAGTGTCACCACAATGACCGGCCTTGTGTGTCTCTCATCCATCGGATTCTTGCGACCCTCATTATGTTATCGATCCACCCACCTAGACTATAACCCACCTGTATTCCATTACTGCTTTTTGTGTTGTAGGAACGCGGAAGTTCTTATACAACGCTCTCTGCCGCAGCAAATACCTACATACATATTACTAAGATCTAGAACTTATAGCATTCACCACCTAATAATCTTGCCATAGGTCAATAATCCAACTACATAATTAGTGACAGATTGCTCGACCTATAGCCATCGGCCAACTAATCGCTTTCCTAACTACCAAACTGTTTCCCTAAATTGACTTATGGTGTTAAATACACAATATAGTACAGATATTGATCTGATGTGGATAACGGCCTTACTTCGAAGTGTAGGTGGATTAGTTGTAGGCAACTTGGGAGTTCATAAGGTCAACAGTTGATTGTATTATATTCTCCTGACTAGCTAGTGTCACTGACTTTGTCCGCGTCAGAATCGTAAAACCGTTATACCACTGCTATGCCGGAGGTCATGGGTTCGACTCCCACCCAAGACAAATATTTGTGTTTTTGTTTTGTGTCTGGCTGTAATTTATATACAATGTGTATTATTATTTTTATTACCAGTCAGTCAGTAGCAGTCTATGACCAGTGCGTGTTGCCAGTGATGACATATGGCTCCAAAATGTGGACGCTTACAATGGGCCTCATTAGAAGGCTTAAAGTCACTCAAAGGGCAATGGAAAGGGTTATGCTAGGAGTTTCCTTGCGTGATCGAATAGCCCGAAGAATCACCAAACTTAAGTGGCAGTGGACAGGGCACTTTGCTCGCAGAACAGATGGTCGATGAGGACGAAAGGTTCTGGAATGGCGACCACATACCGGAAGACGCAGCGTTGGTAGGCCCCCTACAAGGTGGACCGATGACCTGGTGAAGGTTGCGGGAATCCGATGGATGCGAGACGCACATCTTTCGTTGTGGCGACATTTGGGGTAGTCCTATGTCCAGCAGTGGACGTCTGTCGGCTGAAATGATGATAATGATGACCTCAACGCGTGACCGATAGTCAAACAGACAGATAGACAACAAAGTGATCCTCTAAGGGTGCCGTTTTTTCCTTTTGTGGTATGGAACTCTAAAAAGGAAAATCTTGTTATCAAGTTATAAAGCTTCAAAGTTGCTAGAAGTCTGACATGGTCTGTGATGTAAAAAAACGGCGTCTTGCCGAGAGATACAGATAGCATATTTGCTTAAAAATGGTGAAACTCGTTTACTTTCCTACCACTTGTAATATAGATTTCACTAATATATTTATTGATAAACTCTTTGGGTGACTTTAATAAGATAACTTTCTGATAAGATCCATTGTGACTTTGTGAGCGACCACGTCAAAGTTATATTATGTCTTCGCTGTGTGCGTGTTGCCCACTGGTCATATACTATCATCTTGAGACACAAATAGTTTCAGCTATTTGTTGAGTCGAGGCTTCAAAGTCTTGAGCATCGACGCCGAGTTGCTAGCCTGTCGGTTTTCTACCGGTTGCATTTCGGAGAGTGTGCGTCGGAATTGCATAACCTAATTCCGTTTAGCCATATTCTTATATGTCATCGGACCACCAGGCGTACGGCAATGCACCACCGGTACATGGTGGACATCCCACCTATACGCACGAAACGTTTTGGGAACACATTCATTGTGCGTACAGCTAAGGAGTGGAATTCCTTGCCGGAATCTGTTTTTTCTGATGGCTACAACCCGGGAATTTTAAAGTCAAGAGTGAATAGGTTACTTCTAGGTAAGCGCGCTCCATCGTCGACCGCATCGACGCTTTCCATCAGGTGAGAGAGCGGTCAAGCGTGAATCTATAAAGAATAATAAAAAAAAGCTATATAACATCACGCTATGAGTCACAAAAGTAGAACAGTAACCAAAAAACGTGGGTGAAATCGAGTGAGACTGCTTGTTATTAAATAAACAACCATCCAAAAACACCTAAACATTAAAATTGTACACAAAATATTACCCAAAAACGCTGTTACCCAAAAACTACTACCCATACAATTTCTACTGAAAATATGACTTGTTTGACATGTCTGGGGTTGTCCCTAGTGGAACTAGTGAAGGTTCAAACCCTTTATGTTTTTAGAGGAATTTGTCTCTGGGGCACAAAATGGACTTTGGTAAAAGCCATATATTATTATAGTTTTGGATGCTTTTGGGCTGAATTGATGGGTATCTGAGTGTGTATTCTCTTGTGGTCTAATACTAGTTTGTTTATTAAGGGAGCCTACACGAATCGTCATCTTTCTGCCCTTGTCTCATATTACTTAGGTCGGCGCAATATGTTTCTTTTTTGTTTCATTTTGTCCTGTCAACCGACACGTGTCAAGTTTCTTTTACATCGCTCTTCACAGAATCCATCTATTTTTTCTTTGATCTCCCGTCTCTTCATCAGTCCACATGAAAAACTCTTTTAGTAACATGCGTTTCGTCCCTCCTCTTCACATGACCGTACTAATACAAACGATTCTCTTTTAATTCTTCAATCACAGGTGCCACTTTAGAACTCCCACTAGTTTACTCATTTCTAATTTCATTTTATCACATCACTCCTGCCTTTTAGTAAAGCATGTCTGCCGCCATATTACGTCACAAAAACAAATAATAGTAATGATAATAATACCACGTTCCATTAAAAGCGTCAAAGGGGCCTCTACGAGCTGGTTTCGACTCCTCGTACGCCTTCCAAAACTCCAGGACCCCAGGGTTCTGAGATATAATAACCCGTATCAATAATAATAAAGTTTGAAGACACAAAAAAAAAAACAAAATCTGCACCTCTACCGGTGGATCCACCGTAGGCTTGCGGACGGCGAGCAATGGGTAGCTCGCCGTCCGACCGTCCGATAATCGTCCGGACCGAGCCCAAGTCGTCGACGGCGCGTACGGTTCCACGCGCGCCTCAAGGATATGTCAGCAAACCGTAGGGGCCCAGCAGGGTCGAAGCCTATTGAGGTTAAGGGTCTGCTTCTGAAAGGAAGACTCGGCCCTGGTACGAAAGGCAACGAAGGAACAGGAGTGGGTTTTGAGTCAGTAAGAGTCTGATACTATCTTCCGCTCCGCCCAAGGACGGGGATGTCATAAAATGATTTTCCCACCGAAAAAAAAAACCTACCGGTGGAAAACGTAACTATTTTAAAATTTATTCAGCCATGTTTAATCATATCTTGAAATAATCATGCGTTTAGCTGTTCATACAGTTAAAACCGGTCGGTCGTTTCTTGAAATGATGAGTGCTAAAATCTGACCACGATACATATATATTCCTGTATTTCACAACGTTCTCAAGTTGCTTTAGTTTAAATTTTTATCTTCCCTAGGGATAATTTTATACATTCATGCGAGCAAACCCACTGACTGAAGCTAGTTCACAATATAATCAATGTAACCAATCATAAAAACCTCATAACTTAGAGTGTTTGGTCAGAATGACCCACATTCGCGGCGGTGTACAGATTTTCCACCCCATGACGGGTCGGGTTAAAAAAAAAATAAAAGGTTGGCAACCCATTACCTTTTACGACATTAACCATTTCCTTGTCTAAAGAGATGTAGAGTAATAAACAAATAATAAAAATCTTTTTACTATCATCTTGTCGTAAAGGAAGAACATTAAAACTAGATAGGTCTTCAAATGACGACTTGTTTCTAGAATGGAAGTTTTTATCGACGGAAATGAAACTTAATGATATATTTATCACGAGTAACTTATTTGCCAGAGGGGTAAATAAAGAGGACTGAGACAAACTAACATTCTATCAATATATCAATTCAAAATGTTTGGCATTCCTTACCGAAATGTCATGTGATTGAACCTGTCCAACCTTTTCATCGGGTCCCGAAGTCTAGTTTTAGCTCCAAGATTTTTTTTTAATTGATTGAATAACCAGTGCTTGACTGCGATCCCACCTGATGGTAAGCAGTGATGCAATCATTGATGGTGAGGCGCACTAGTTTATTAAGAGCCTATTCACTCTAGCCTTAAAGGCACCTAAATTATAGTTGGACGGGAAGACCGCAGCAGGAAAATTGTTCCAGTCCTTCGATATACGCGGTATAAACGACGAAGCGAAACGCTTAGTTCGGACATTTATAATTTTTTATTTACGCATTGACTCTATATTGTGACATTTTGATTTACGCATTGACATTACTCCAATTGTGACATTTAATTTTTTATATTTTATTTTATCATTATTACAATAATTTTAACATACCTGCAAATAATTCAAGTTTACATATCGCATGATTTATGTATTTTTTTTCTCTATGCATGCAACCATATTTGTACGCCTCTAGGCATAACATAGTGACCTATGAACCTTATTTAAGATCTGTATTAACTACCTATGTTAAACAAATAATAAATGATTATTGATTATTGATTACCGTTGAAGTTTCAACAACGTAAAGGTGGATACTCGTCGTACGTCGGGTTGTCCGATGGTAGAAAGGAGATTTTTTGGGCTCGAAAAAGGTATGTTATAGTAAAGTAATCCTACATTTTGACAGATATAATTTATTTGCTCGGATTTTTGCTGATTTGATTTAATTGTTCTATCAATCAATCAAAACATTTATACCACATAAATAATTTACAACAGGCATTTTTGAATAGTCCGTCCGACAGTCAGAAATATGAAGCTAATTGCACATTCTAAAACGTAGATTATATCTATGGAGAAAAACATGCAAGATACTCCATGGTCACTCTTATAAATCGAAACCACTTAAAGAATTAGGTACCTAATAATAAAATGCATGTAATATGGCAACCAAATAAATACATTATAATGTGCAATATTAGGGTGTTTCATATTTTTTTTAATTTTTGATTTTCATTTGACTTTGCTTGGATTCTTGATACCACTCATGCACAGTGTTCATATACTAAAAATCACCATAATCGGTTAATATTTAGACGTTGCACAACGCCAATAAGTATGTCATCAGTGAAGATTAAATTTTAACACAAAAACACATTACACTTGCTACCCCCCACTGTACCGGGATTCCGATCCCGATTTCCGGCCACCGTAGGCGCGGGCTTGCGGACGGCGAGCAATGGGTGGCTCGCCGTCCGATCGTCCGGTAACCGTCCGGACCGAGCCCAAGTCGTTGACGGCGCGTAGTGTTCCACGCGCGCCTCAAGGAGATGTCAGCAACCGTAGGGGCCCAGCAGGGTCGAAGCTTACTGGGGCCATGGGTGATGCGAAAGAGATCCCCGGGGCCCTGGAATAAAATGGCAAAGAAGGAACAGGAGTGGGTTTTTTGTCAGTAGAAGTCTGACACTATCTCGCGCTCCGCCCAAGAAAGGGAAAATCATCTCATGATCCCCCAGATCATGAGATGATTTTCCCACCCGAAAAAAAGTATGTTTTTTGCACTCCACTGTAAAAAATAATAATATTAAAAAAAATATAAATGGGTCTTGTATGAGAAAACTTTATTGGCGTTATGCAACCTCTAAATATTAACCGATTAAAGTGATTTTTAGGGTTCCGTAGCCAAATGGCAAAAAACGGAACCCTCATAGATTCGTCATGTGTCTGTCTGTCCGTCCGTATGTCACAGCCACTTTTTTCCGAAACTATAAGAGCTATACTGTTGAAACTATAGATGTATTCTGTGAACCGCATTAAGATTTTCACTAAAAATAGAAAAAAAACAATAAATTTTTGGGGGTTCCCCATACTTAGAACTGAAACTCATTTTTTTTTTTCATCAAACCCATACGTGTGGGGTATCCATGGATAGGTATTTAAAAATGATATTGAGGTTTCTTATATAATTTTTTTATATACCGAATAGTTTGCGCGAGAGACACTTCCAAAGTGGTAAAATGTTTATCCCCCCGTAACTTCTAAAATAAGAGAATGATAAAACTAAAAAAAAATATATGATGTACATTACCTTATAAACTTCCACCGAAAATTGGTTTGAACGAGAAGTCTAGTAAGTAGTTTTTTTTTTAATACGTCATAAATCGTAAACCGCAATTTACCTTTTAAGTTTGTACGGAACCCTCAATGCGCGAGTCCGACTCGCACTTGCCCAGGTGTTGGTATATGAACACTGTGCATGAGTAGTATCCAGAATTCGAACAAAGTCAAAAATCTCAAATTTAAAAAACATGTAACACCCTAATGTGCATTATCTGTAAAATAGGTTACAAAAAATCCCGTAAAGCACATTGCCTCTCCATAATCTCTTATTTGAATATTGTCAAACTATTATTTAAAAAGAAATATTTTCCTCCCGATAATAATTTATTACCTCGCTATGAATTCAGCGCGTGAAAATTGCGTTTTTCAACGATGCAGTGGGTATTAAAATATTATCATTTGATCCGTTTTCGTTTGCAAGATAAACTGTGTGGAACGTGGTTGTGTCGGGCTGATTCTAGGGTTGGCAAGAATTATATCTATACAAATAATAAATCTGTAGAAGTTTTTAGTTGTGCGCGCATCACGTAAAATGTAAAAAATCGATCTAGATAACTTTTTTACAATAAAATTGTGGGTAAATTATTTATTTATTTATTTAAACTTCATGTATAGTAGTGGTACATAGGCGGATTTAATGCAACAAGGCATTCTCTACCAGTCAACCTTTGGGTTAAAAGAGACAACACTGTGGTAGGTGTGCACAATAAATAAATAACAGATAAATATCAAGTGGAATATAGTATCATTAAATTAAGTTACAATAATAAAATACTTATTTAAGCTAATATTATAAACTAATATTATAATTAGGAGAACTTAAAAATAACAATTATGACGAAGACCAAACTAAGGTTGAGAGGACTTCAAGTAGTAGTTCCGAATTTTACGCTTGAAGGAGAATTTACTTTCAGTTTTTTTTTATGTCAAGGGGAAGCACATTCCAGAGTGTTATGGTAGAGACAACGTAAGATAACTTGATATAGTACTTAGGCTTTGTTTTATTGCAATCGGTTAACTATATCGAAATATATACTACATACATTGACTGTTAGGCTGTACGAAGTTCGCCGGGTCAGCTAGTAATATAATATTACACAACTTTCACACAACGCCATCTAGTCTCAAACTAAGCAGAGCTTGTGCTACGAGTATTACACAACTGATAAACATACTTATATATTTCTAAATAGATACATTTATTATGGATAAATTACACCTAGACGCCAAACAAATGATTGTGCTCATTTCACAAACATTTGTTTTTGGTGGGAATAAAACCTACGACCTCCGTCATAGCAGTCAGGGCCACTAACCACTAGACCAACAGTCCAGTCAAAAATAAAAGTGGTACATTGAAACTTGAATCATTGAATTCTCTTCTATAGCTGAAATAATAATATTTCACAACTATTGGATGAGGATTAAAATCATTCAATGACTTCTACCGCACTGGGCGGGGTGAGAGGGCGTGTCAGACTTTTACTGACTAAAGCCACACCTGTGTCCTTCAGTTGCTCTTTGCGTTCTTGGGCTACGGGTTTCCTTTTCAGAAATTTCCCGCGGTCGTAGCTAGCGGACATCGGCCCTGCTGGGCCCCTACGGTTTGCTGACATCTCTTTGAGGAGCGCGTGGATCACTACGCGCTGTTGACAATTGAGCTCGGTCCGGTCAATTACCTGACGGCCGGACGACAAGATACCCATTGCTGGACGTCCGCAAGCCCGCGTCTACTGTAGCTGGTAGTCGGAGTCAGAATCCCGGCGGCTGGGGCGTAAGGACATTCGTTCTCTCACGCCTGCGGCCTCCTTCGCTAGCATTACTGCTTCGCAGAAAGAGCCCATCGCCTGCCATTCCTCCTCGCTTCGGACCATAGCCCGAACCAAGGCCCGGTACGGCCGCCAATTGCCTCCACGAGTACACGACGGTACTCCTCCCAAGCGGGGCACACCTCCACCATATGCTCCACCGTGTCCTCCGGGCGGTCCACACAATGATGACACCCAGGCGTTTCTTCCGCCTGAATCCGATCCAGGAACCTCCCAAACTTGCCATGTCCGGTGAGGACCTACGTCATGCGGAAGGTGAGGACGCCGTGTTGCCGCTCCAGACTCCTCAAAAAGGGGACTTACTGCCATAATTGTGGCGTGCCCATGTGTTATGATTGCTAGACAACTGATAAACATACCATATATTTCTTTCATTTATTAGATACATATTATTCTATTATACGCCTAGACACCGAAAAAATGGTCGTGCTCATCACAAAGTTTTGTTTTTGATGGGAATCGAACCTATGACCTCCGGCATAGCAGTCAGGGCCACTAACCACTAGACCAACAGTCCAGTCAAAACTAAATGTGGTATATTAAGATCTTAAATCTGTAACTGAAATAATACAGGAAAGGTATGATATCCTGGGCAGAAGTATATATCTAGATAGAGGTCAATGAGATAGGCTGAAAGCACACAACATAAGTAAATAAAACACGTAATCTGTACATAAATGGCAAAGCCCTGACTCACTCATAGATCAACGATCAACACCTAACTCAAACCCATATATCTAGAACAATAAATCGATCACCTCTTGATATGGCCAAGTAAAACTGGCCAGATCATTTTAAACATTAAAGTTTGATGATATTTCAATCCTCGTTCGGACTACTTTCTTTAGACCTTTTATTATCATAGAAATCCTACATCAATGATATTCTTTGTAGTTTGAGTACATATATATATATATGTATATATAATGTATATATATATATATAATGTATATTGTATTTATAGTATTTAAGTAAGTATATGTTTGTATAAAATATATTGTATTAATAACAATATGTACCTAATGCTTAATATTGCACCTACCACCTGTTGTCTCTGCATCACCCTAATGGTTGACTGGTAGAAAATGCCCTAAGGCATTAAGTCCGCCTCTGTACTTTTGTGTGCGTAAAGAATTAATAAATAATAAATAAATGATATGGTCAAACGAGGAATGACATATCATCAAAGTTTAACGTTTAAACGATCTGGCCAGTTTTAATTGGACATTACATGAAGTGATCAATTCTCAGATCTGGCCACGACATATCCATACAAAATACGAAATGAAACAGGGGTTCAAAACCTTTAAGGAGAAAACTACTTTTACGCGTGCGAAACCGCTGACAGAAGCTAGTTACACATAGTAGAAGAAGAAGAAGGAACATGTTTATTTTGCCAAATTGGCGCACAATAAAATACAGCAATCTGTCGGGCCATGTGTGAACCGGGCATAACAGTGATGCTCCATAGACACTGGACGGAACACAGTCGTCTAAGTTCAAGGTTGTCTATAGCTTAGTCTGTGGTTGTCTGTATTAAAGAAAAGAAAGAAAGAAAAAGAGCAAATTTAAAACTAACATATTGCAAACATTTTGCATGACAAAAACAGTTAAAGATAACATAATTATGCGCCACTATACTATTACTGTTACAGACCTCTAAATATACAGAAGTCAGTGATTACTATGCGTCCCAAATAAGAATAGGAAAGTCAATAACCTCGATCTGTCAAATATTAATAATATTCCACAACTATCACACAACGCCATCTAGTCCCAAGCTAAGCAGAGCTTGTGTTATGGGTACTAGACAACTGATAAACATACTTATATATTTCTAAATACATACATATATAGATAAATAACACCCAGACACAGAACAAATGATCGTGGTCATCACACAAACATTTGTCCTGGGTGGGAATCAAACCCACGACCTCCGGCATAGCAGTCAGGGCCACTAACCACTAGACCAACAGGTCAGTCAGCATATTGATTGCAAAGAATGGTTTGAAAAGAAAATTTATTTGCGCATTAACAACAGTTTTTTTTTGCTTTGTATTATAGTCTTCATTAAATCTAAGTGAAGTAAAAGCGATATTGCTAAATATATTATTTAAGTCATAATTAGTCAAAAAAAAAAACTATTTTCTTTCTTATTTTCATTGTTAGGAACAATTCGCCTTCTTCTTCCATTTACTACTACTCAGACACTTCACATAGTAATGCAGAGATTAGCAAAAAGAATAATAGTTTAATCAGATTGTACTGATTAAACTTTTTTTGTTCATGATTCGTAAATAAATATTATTTAAAAAAAAAAAAACCTTGTTTTACTCACCCAATTTTTCGATTTGACAGCCTATGACGTCACAAAATGGTCTTAAAATCGATCCTATTCTTATTTGGAAGCATTGTACAAATGAAACAGAACGCATCAAACATAGATCCATTAGGACTTAAGTTAGACGACTCACCTCTGCACAGCCTTGTCCTCGTGAGGGCGATCGGCGGCAGCGATCTCTCGCGCCGGGCCTTGGTACAGGCCATGGTCCGGAGCGAGGAGGAGTGGCAGGCGGTCGCCTCCTTCTGCGAAGCTGTAATGCTAGCAAAGGAGGCGGCCGATCGCGTGAGGCAACGGCAACGGTCCTCACGCCCCAACCGCCGCCGGGATTCCGATCCCGATTTCCGGCCACCGTAGGCGCGGGCTTGCGGACGGCGAGCAATGGGTGGCTCGCCTTCCGATCGTCCGGTAACCGTCCGGACCGAGCCCAAGTCGTCGACGGCGCGTAGTGTTCCACGCGCGCTTCAAGGAGATGTCAGCAACCGTAGGGGCCCAACAGGGTCGAAGCCTACTGGGGCCATGGGTGATGCGAAAGTGACCCCCGGGGCCCTGGAAAAAAAAAATGGCAAAGAAGGAACAGGAGTGGGTTTTTAGTCAGTAAAAGTGTGACACTATCTCCCGCTCCGCCCAAGAGCGAGGGTTGTCATTAGACGATTTTCCCACCCGAAAAAAAAAAAAAACCTCTGCACAGCCTACCGGGTACAAAAACATTTTGTAATACGTTAAGTAAGCAAATAAAGGTTATTCTAGATGCGAGACCAAAGAAAATATGGATGGATTTTGTGAGAAGTGATATGAAAGAAAAGGGTGTCAGTGATAGCGTGACGGCTGACAGGACAGAATGGAAGAAAAAACGAGTAACGCCGCCACCGATCTCAAGTAAAATGATAATATATTATGAATTTGTAAGCTTATGACTGGATAAGGCCAAGAAAATGAGGATAATGAGTCCGATTGATAGATTGAGTTATGTTCCTTTTTTGCCTTCGTTCGAAGGCCCCAGGGTTCTCTTTCGCACCACTCGTGGCCCCAGTAGGCTTCGACCCTACTGGGCCCCTACGGTTTTGCTGGGTTCGAAGCTCGGTTCGAACCGTAGACGTGGGCTTGCGGACGGTGAGCTATCAATTGCTCGCCGTCCGCAAGCCCACGTCTATGGTGGCTGGATATCGGGGTGGGGATCCCGGTGGCTGGGGCGCGAGGAATGCCGTTCCCTCACGCGTGCGGCCGCCTCCTTCACTATCATTACTGCTTTGCAGAAGGAGGCGCCCGTCTGTCATTTCACTGGAAGTGGGAGGAGTTTTTTGAAGATAACTCCAATTTTCATAAAAACGTCGCTAACAATTTCCAACACTAAAAAATATAAATAAATCTATATCCAGAACAAAAAAAAATAATAACACAAAACATAAGAAGCAGTATAAGAACACACACAAAAAAAGACATAAAATCGAAGGTTATTTGAACACAAAGAATAAAGTAATTTAACAATAAAGCTAACAACATACGTCTATGAAATTCATTTAAAAATAACCGAAGTAAAACATATTTCAAATGTTCCCTTTCTAAAAGAAAATTTCCTGGAACTAGGAAATAAAATCAAAACATATTCGGGGCTTTGTCTACTTTAGCGTTTTGTCGAATGCCAGGCAAAACGATAAAGGGCAAGACCTACTTAGCGTACGCCACGACATAGATTTGAAATATAAACTAACGATGGCGTTGCGCCATCGGAACATGGTGGACATCCCACCCATACGTTCAAAGCGTTTTGGGAACACATTCATAATGCGTACAGCTAAGGAGTGGAATTCCCTGCCGGAGTCTGTGTTCCCTGATAGCTACAACCTAGGGGTCTTTAAGTCAAGAGTGAATAGGTTACTTCTAGGCAAGCGTGCTCCACTTACCATCAGGTGAGATAGTGGTCAAACGCGAGCCTATCAATAATAAAAAATAAAAAATAAAAAACTATCTGCTATCAGCGGCTTCGCCCGCATGAAAGAAGTAAATTGTCCCAAGGAAACGAACTCCTGTAATAATAATCCTATATGCTATTCCAGGACAAGGTCTTCCCGTGTACCGAGTTTCACGTGAAATTAACATACAAAAACACACACACACAATAACACACACACACACAAACTTTGGCCCTTTTGATGATATTTGTGAAATTAATCTCTGAGAAAACTGACCAATATACAACAAAAAAAATCTTTCACTAAGTGAAAGTTTTGTGGAATATACCACGGTGACAAATAGCTTGTAACCAACAAGTAAAATCCACATATCGAAAAAAATAAGTGTCTCTTTAAAATAAAATTATTTTACTCATTTTATTAACCACCACTCAACCACGTCTTTGACATTCACATCATATTACACATTAATGTTATATCTCATTTGTAACCTGTGTTACACATACAAATTGGTTTTAAGATTGATTGTAATCAGAAATACTGTTGGAGAAATATGGTTGCACTTCCATAATAATAAATATTCGAGATTGAATCCGAAACAACGGAGGTAAAATATAGCTTTGATTTTTCTGATAGTAATTTTGCATTCTGAATTTTTTATATTTTATGACAATTATTGCTTATCATTATGAATAAATATTACAGTTCTTCATTAATTGATCTACCAGTTATGCTTTAGACAACATTATTTTTAGTATATGCAAAACCTGAATATAGTTTGTTCAACCTGAATATTGTTTGTTTTGGAGGATTATATTCAAGATAAAAATGCTTGGCTCAATGCTGGTCCAGCTCCTCTATCACCGAGGTATACAAATTGATTAGTTTGGAAATTATTATTATTATTTTTTAATGCTTTTTTTTTGGGGATTGTAAAATATTATAAGTATTGCATAATGTAGAAAGTTTGTAAATGTGAGTACCATGGAGCTATTTTATGGTTTTTTATGTTACTATTGGACTTGTTTGACATAAATGAGCACGGCAGTTGAGAGTTTGTCATGCTCACTTAAATGTCTCACTGATGGTGGCGCATGTGTTGGATCATTCGGTTCCCTTCAAAATGGTTGAGCTGAGTGGTGCTAATATTAGCGTCATGTTCTTGAACGGGCGCTGTCAGTTGAGACTGGTCATCTCTTAGCTGCCAGTTGCTATTTTAATATCCATATTTAGTTTTTATTTTTACTGTATTAACATTGTTCTAACATGATAACGACAAGAAACATGTAACAGAGATATTTGTAATTACAAAACATGATTGAAAAGAGTGTCCATGGAGTTTCTTGCACATTCTTTTCCATAGAGATCTACGCTTTGGAATGTGCAATTAGCATCATTTTTTTTTTCTGACTAACTCACTTCTTGACATTTCATAAGTGCCTGTAAATGGTTTATTTGAAATAAATGCTTTTGAATCTTTGAATCTTCAGAATCAGTAATTGAATCGATTCCAATATTTTTTACGCCATGTTATATTTATTCCCAAAAATATTTTAAAAAGGTCACAAGTTGGACACCACCGACACTAAGTACAACACAGATCACAGCAGGTCATAGCGGGCATTACGCGCTAGCGCACAGCTGGGTGCGGGAGTAAAACAGACCCTCAGTCGACCGGATGGTCTGGTGACCATGTATTTTTGCGGACCACCAGGTTAACATACAGACACACATAACAGCATAAAACTTGGTGATTTTTTTAAATAATGTTTTTCCTGTAAATCTGTTAATATGAACTTACTATTAATTTTTTTTTTTTTTTTTGTTAAATTGTATGTACCTATCTGGTACATGAATAATTAATATAATTAAGATTTTTTTTGTTGTAATCCACAAAACTGTTGTACGTATCCAAAAAATCAATTACAACACAATATATCTGATTGACACCTACTAGATGTGAATCTAAAATGCACACGTAAAATAAGCCACTTAGGTACTATTAATAAAATCCTACAAATTGATCATTTGAGGGCCAAAAAATATTTAAAATTATAAATAAAACTAAAAATACCATAACATTAAGTTTTTGAGTTCATTTTTATTGAGGCTACAGAACCAGCAAAGACAACTACATCACCACGAATAGAATTGACAAAAGAAAGCATGCGCCTTATGGGAGAAGAGTTGCTTAGTTCGACTGTGAGGCAGGCCGAATGTCCTTCGGTTAATTAAGCGACTACCACTAGGAGATACACAGGAGAACTGTTGTTATCGATATAGCCCGAAAAATCATCAAACCTAAGTGACAGTGGGCAAGACAAATTGCTGGCAGAATTGGTAGTCGATGGGATCGAAAGGTTCTGGAGTGGCGACTGCGTAGCAGACGACGCAGTATTGAAAGGCTTTCCATAAGGTGGACAGGTAACCTGGTCAGGGTGGCGGGAAGTCAATGGCTGCAGGACAAATAGGACCGAACGATGTGGCGGCGCTTGCGAGGTCTATTTTAGTAGATGATGTCTTTCGGTTGATGATGACTTGGAAGATATTCTAATACTTCCAAAAATTTTAAAGACTGGCACTGTATTTTTAACTCATTTAGCTGTTAGATTTGATTCTGTCTCACCCCTTCACCCGTATCTACCCTAATTCTCCCGTGACATAACCTGAGTGTATTCAAAACGTAAATCAGTCTAGTCGGCGTGGTCTCTAGCAGTGAATTTGTCACGGGCGTCGTTCGCTCGTGATTTTGCACCAATAGGGCTCATTATCGTTTCACTGTCCTAGTCTGTTTAGAAGATGGATTTACGATTTGTTGACTAAGAACAAATTTACGTTTGTAATTTGTAAATAGGGGGTGATTTACTTTTGCTTTGAGAGTAGATACAGTGTTCGGTTGCGTAATTGTGGTGTATGAACTATCTGCCTAGCCTCCATGGGTTCTCTTCAAAGCAAAGAAGGAACATAGGAGTGGATTTAAGTCAGTAAAAATCTGTCACGCCCTTGCGCTCCGCCCTAGATCGAGAAAATACATTAGATGATTTTTCACCTTAAAAAAAACAATGTTAGGCTCGGCTACCAGATGTAGTTGAAGATTTTACATGAAGCAACTGCTTTATTTCATTGAAAAATGAGCAGTCACGGGTGAAGGCCACATTTTGTATCCATCTTAACTTCTATGGTTCAGTAAATATGTGTACGACAATTGGTTTTAAATTACCTACTTAGGTAATTAAAAACAGTTTGTCGTATACTTATTACTTTGACTTGTTAGTTGATTTGTGCTTGGAAATATATTTGATGGTAATAAAATATTGAAAGAAAGAAAGAAGAAAGAAAATGTATTTATTTTGTCAAAACGCAAGGCACACAAAAAACACAAAACCAAAAAGAGAACCAATAAAAATTAAAAATAAATATATAATTGTGTGCCTCACGGCTGCGCCAAAATAGGTCCAGTTCGCTGGTTTTCAACTGAACCTGAGGATGTGACGTAACGGACGCAAAAGAGTTTTACAGTGTAATATATAGCGGTGATGTGTATTTAAATAATAGAATTCATCATAATAGAAAGTTGATAATTAGAGAAATGTGTTAAGTGTGATAAATAGTCATAAGATAATATATGTGTTTGTATATAGTGTGATGTGAAACAAATATCAAATATCATTTTATTTTAATTCAATTTCTTCTAACTAATACATTATGCTTAAAACTAACTTACAAAATAAAAATAAAAGCCCTAAAGTATTAAAAAAAGGAATCTTAAGTACGACGTCGAAAAACTCCTCCACATCGCTGTCGACTGGTAATGTACCCAAAAGACTAGCGGCATTGCCACGCTGAATGGCAATGCTTATCCTTTGTCCGAAGTAAAAGCCAGCCCATAAAAAATCATGATGTCTAAATGATAAAATCTGTATATTTGTAAATCAATGAAACACTTCAACAGCTATATGGATTTGTGCAGAATTTTGTGCTCAAGTAGAATTAAAAAAAAACGGCCCAAGTGCGAGTCAGATTTGCGCACGAAAAGTCCCATTACGTACTGTCCGCAGCAAAATACCCACTTAAATACTTATTTTATTCTGTTTTTACCCGACGACGGCAAAGCCAAAGGAGGGTTATGATTTTGACGGGCTATGTATGTATGTGAGTATGTTCATCTGTCTAATCTACTTATGGGAACTCGACGTATGAGGTATCTTTAGAACCGTCTTAATTGTCCGCTGAACACTGGCTACGTGACGTGACACAAAACTCGATATGGCGTTCTCCAGCGGACCAAAAGTAAAGTGTTAAAAAATAAAAATGGAGATAAATACGCCGTGTTTGGTATCATTTGAAAGGGCTTCACTTGTACATTTCCAAAATATTGCTTAAATTTAAAGTGACGCTCTCTAGCGGACAAAAAGTTATGTGTTAAATTTAACACCAAAATTAAAAGTTTAAATAAAAATAAAGTAAAAAACTAAAACCGACAAAAAAAAACGACACTGAAAAAGTACAAAACAAGATTTTCAGCATTGTTTTTTTTTTGTCGTAGTCAGGTTTTAGTTTTTTATTTTATTTTTAGTATTTATGTTATAGCGGCGACAGAAATACATTATTTGTGAAAATTTCAACTATCTAGCTATCATGGTTCAAGAAATACAGCCTGGTGACAGACGGACAGATAGACAGACGGATGGATAACGGAGTCTTAGTAATAGGGTCTCGTTTTACACTTTGGGTAAGGAACCCTAATAACGAATATCATTGATATTGATTGGGCAACAGACTTGGGCCGAAAGGTTCTGGAATGACAACCACGTACCGAAAGACGTAGCGTTGGAAGGCCTCCTACAAAGTGGATCGATGACCTTATAAGGTTTGCGGGAATCCGATGGATGCAAGACGCATAGAACCGTTCATTGTGGTGACACCTGGGGGAGGCCTTTGTCCAACAGTGAACGTCTTTCAGCTGAAATGATAATGATAAACAGACTTGGATAGTCTGTTACCTGAACAGTAAAATACCCGAGACGGCGGCCCGTGTTCTACGCCTCTCTGGAAGAAATTTGGATCTAGGCCACAGAGGGTGATGGGGTCTGCTTAAATACACGCGGGCCATCACACAAGAAGTCTAGCGCCCCTATCAAAGATAGCTGCAGAACACCATTTGCTTTTCAGTCAATCAGAGTCTGAGAGACTCATATTCCCGCCCCGAGGCGTAGGACTGCCATAAAGATTCCCACAAACTAAAAAAGTATATTTTTCTCTGGGCATTAAGTTCCCGAAGAATAATTTTTGCCTTTTGAAATCGCTGGCAAAACGCTTTACAAATATGAAAAAGGACTCAGATTTCATTAATATCTCAGGAACCCATTGACATGTTAAACATAAATATATCGCATCCTCCAGTTTATCGGGACCCAATCGGCGTTTGTTGATTTACAAGATTAAGTATTGGGACCTTTTCAACGAATGTTATTGATACGAATCCAAAAAGAACCCTAATTGATTATGGTAATCGATTATTCGCTTTTTTTTCTCCACATTATACGAGTTTTTCTATTCGTTTTTAGATCGAATTGTTTTTTTTGCGAGCCGTCCTTTGTTAGAGAGTTTATTTACTTGGATTGTGTTTACGAAGGAAAATGAGAGAGTATTTTCTGGTTTGTTGTAGAAAAATATGGTCGGAATTAAAGAAAATATACTGTAGTTTATTGTGGGTATTGTAAAACATAGGTCAGGAATTAAATTGGAAACTGGAAAAGGTTTTAGCAGTACTAATGGCAATAAAGGTTTGAAAATAAATAATAAAGGTTATCTAATATATAAGAATCTCCTGTCACATTGTTTGTTATCGAACTCGTCTGAAACGGCTTGACCGATTTATATGAATTTTTTCCTAAGTCAGAGAATAGGTGGTAGACAATTTTAATAATTATCATAATAATATCCCACAACTATCACACGACGTCGTCTAGTTCCAAGCTAAGCAGAGCTTGTATTATGAGTACTAGACAACTGATAAACATATTTAAATATTTCTAAATATATACATTATATTATAAATAAATTACACCCAGACACAGCACAAATGATCGTTCTCATCACACAAATATTTGTCCTGGGTGGTAATCGAACCCACGACCTCTGACATAGGAGTCAAGGCCACTAACAACTAGACCAACAGGCCAGTCAGATTTTTTATATCTCAAGGAGATAAGTCTACTGTCACGCAGGCGAAGCCTATGGCAGCAGCTAGTCCATTTATACATCCGACTACTAAATAGTGGCGTCCCCGTGGTACTGTGTTGGTTATTATTAATTTTTTAATAATCTACATTGTCACGCTAATTTTGGCAATGCTTATCTTCCGTCCAAAGTATAAGCCAGCTTTTGGATCATGCGAAGTGTCAGCAAGGCTTTTAGAAAGACTTTATACATTTTGTCTGCACTCACACCACACGATCTGCGAACTGCAATCTTTGGGATCGCCTCGAAAATATAACCACCAACGAGGTAATATTATTTATGTTTGAACTACAATCATCATGAAGTACTTACTCTACACAAATATAATAAGACATTACTTAAATTCTATAAGAAAATCCTTGACATCGATGAAAATAATTCACCAAAAAATCACAAAGACCAAAACTTAAGGTACAAGGCCACCTGTAGCTCGTGCTTAACCGGACCAACACCCAAATACGACCACGATTTACCCGGATTACGTTGGACAACGCCCGGTTACGGGACTTCGAGCCGTTCATCTTTTTTTTCATTTAAGACCGACTTTCGGTTAGGTTAGCATTGTACAGAAACTTTGTTTAATTTTTGAAGAGTTATGATTGATTAAATCAGGCTGTTCAGAAGTTGTTTCGTAGGATTTGTGAAGGTTAACTTGTCAACTCTTTGTCTAAATGGTAATTTCGACGGAGATTGACAAAAGGTTAAGTGGACATGACTGATTTAATTGACTGTAGTTACGGAACAATGAGTTAAATTGTTATTTGATCATGGATATCCTTGAGCTGTTAGCAGAATAGAATTATCGCAAAGACGATAAAGCTGCTAATAATAATATTGGTATTATACCTGGTCCATAATCTGAATCGTATACTATAATTATCCATTTGAACAGAGCCGAGTGATGATCTCTCTATTTTCTACTATATTACATAGTGTCTGCGACCGGACGTTGAGGTAAATAAAGATTATAATGTGGGAATTCGAACACTAAGAAATTCGAAGAATAAGCAAATGTTATGTATATGAAAGGAAGAGAGAGAGACTGAAAAACTGAAGAAAATTTGATGGAAGACATTATTATGATACATACGAAATTTAATACATAAAATTTGATGGAAGACATTATTATGATATATACAAAATACATAAAATTCAATGGAAGATATTATTATGACACATACGAAGTTTAATACATAAAATTAGATGGAAGACATTATTATGACACATACGAAATTTAATACATAAAATTAGATGGAAGACTTTATTATGACACATACGAAATATAATACATAAAAATCTCATGTGACTGTGTTTATTATGGAACTCCTTCATAACGGTTTTTTTTTTAGGTGGAAAATCATCCAGTGACTTGAACACGCCCGTGTTCCGGTTTTTTACTGACTAAAACACACTCCTATGTTCCTTCTTTTTCTGAGAAAATGACGTAGGTTATTTTTTTTAGTTATTTTTTATACATCAATGGAAGTCTTCGTAATCTTAAAAGTTTTTTTTTCCAGTCAATCAATTTTATCTTTTTTGTTATCTTTTTATGATTAATACGAGTAGTAATTATTTTTAATATTTTTTTTTAGGCAAAAGCAATAGTCAACTTTAACTTCCCAACCAAACCAAAAATAAGCCATCTTTTTAGCCAAAAGTTTTTCATCTCTCAATAGTTTTCCACCAACCAAAGGTTGTTTTGGGGTGCAGTTGATTAATGCGTACAGAGAAAGCCTCAAATGGTGCTCTTTTCTTAAAAAGCGTCTAAGGGACCTTTACGAGTGCCTTCTGGCAGGCACTCGTAACGGTCACGGGTGAAGGAACACGGGTGAGTTCCATCCTCGTTCCACCCGGAGTGATAGAAGTTATTTGATAGTATCTCACCTCAGAAATAAATGGGGCCCTTTTATTTCTCGGTTGAGATATTGTTATGAGTTGCCATCAGTTGCTTATATGGCCGCAGGGTCCTAAGAAATCAGAAAGATGCAAAGTTGATATGAGCAGTTCGACTTTTAAAGTTAGGCTTTTCAAAGTTTCAAAGACCAACAAATATGTCATTTTCGAAAAGCCACATAGTACAAATTCCATTGGCATATATAACCTCAACCAGAAGCCTCCTTGGCTTGCTATCTCAATAGAGCCTATTGATGCGAGACTGTCTGCGTATCCACCTTAGAGTAACGAAACGGCTCAGCGGTCATTGTAAGGCTGTCAAAATTTTTGAATAAATACCAGGCGTATCAGGTTGATCACAATTTGCTTTAAGCGGCCTGCAGTAATTCTTACTAGAGGTATACAATCGAGACTTAGACGTTTTACGACTTATGCATCACTAGCTTCTGCCAGCAGCTTCGCCCGCGTGAAAATAGGTTTCTCCATACAAACTTTGGACTCACGTTTCATCCCCTTAGGGGGTGAATTTTGGGAATTGCTCTCTTTGTGTTCCCCTACATCATAAAAGAAAACCTTGTGCCAAATATCACACTCCTAGTCCCAGTAGTTTCGGCTATGCGTTGATATCTCAGTCAGTCAGTTTCTCCGTTTATAATAGAAATTGATAATATATAATTACTTTTTAATTCTGAGACGTTATTTCAATTTTATTGTATCATAGCTTGTCTGTTATGTATGGGTAGCTTGCTGTACCGGTACAGAAAGCTAGCCATTGCTCGCCGTCCTCAAAACTGCACCTTCAGTGGCCGGAGATCGCCCTGCGTATCTCAACGCCCGGGAAGACGATTGAGTGCGGAGATGTAATAAACTTACACATTTCACTTGTATAATATTAGTATTGCTGCTGGAAAGGTGTACCGTGTTCTGTGGTACCAACTATAACCGAAGCAAGACGTTGATGGTAGTATTCGAAATAGCTAGGTGTAGAACACAAAGGACTCTACCGGTATTTATATGTAATCTTGTGGTACCAATCTTCAGGCGGATAAATACAAGCCGTGGGAGCCGAACAATGCTTAGTAATGAAGTGAATGTTTGTATTATTTATTTATATATATTTTATTATATAACAAGATTACAAATTGAAATTATAATACAAAAAAAAAAACATACAATTGGCGGCCTTATTTTACCCGGCGATTTCTTCCAGGCAATCAAGAATGGATAGAAAGCCTGGACACAAAATGGGGTTGCACTTGGTGCAAATATAAAAGTAAACAAAACTTGATACTTAATACTAAAATATATACACATATACAAACATACAAAATATAAGCAAGAGAATAAGTGATGAAACGAAGACATGATGAGTGACAATTAATGATCCTTCACAAGCCTTTTAAATACATGCAGTGTTTGTGCACGTTTTATTGCCACAGGCAATGCATTCCATAGACGAGCGGCCTGAACAGTAAAAGACTTATCCAGGAAAGTAATCGAATGCAACGCAAATGCAAATTTAAAGAAATCCAACCATATTTACAGTATTTATAACAAACTGCGGGATTGCCCTGGAACGCAAAGGGCCACAGTTGAGTTATAGTCAGTAAAAGTCTGACGGTTCCTCTCCCTCCCAGAGTAGAAGGAGCCATTCGATGATTTTTCATAAAAAAAAAAATCTTCAACTTGAATTATTTGTTTTCTTTTCCAACATTATGTACTGAATCATAACCAGCAACAATATAACATTTTCCATACGAAACACACTCAGAAACTTCAACGAAAACATATAACTCTTGCGTTGCGTCGTATTTTTCCATCCGGCTTACATTTATTGGCTCTTGCGTCAGTATCTCTTCGAAAGGCATAAAAGGGAACGTCACACTACCGCATAAAGCATTTCAGATAAAATAGTATTAGCAAATCGTCCCTAAGGGCAATATATTCTGTCAAAATCACTTAAATTACAACCTCAGGCACTATTTTATGCCTTATCAGAAGAGCTGTGGCCATTACAGGGACCTTTTCTTTAAAAAAAAAGTCAGCATCAGTTGGCAAACCATTTTGAACTTTATTCTTAAACGTTAAGATTAGTTTTCGGTTGTAGGTTTCCTGGCATATGTCATAGAAGTGTCTTGGCCGTTTTTTTCTGGGGTAAGTTGGCGAAATTGATTTATAGATATCGCTATGTTTCATAGTTTCTGTGCACAATTACATTCGATACGTTTAGATATACGGTAACTAAGTTTTTATGGGTATAACCACCTTTTTTTGAGAGGGAAAATCATGCGATAAGTTGTCCCGTTCCGTGTGGAGTAGGAGGGGAGTATCAAACTTTAACTGACTAAAATCTATTTGAGTAGTTGCCTAGAGCTACGGTAACTGTTTTAAACATTCCGGCAACTCTGCAAAGAGCTAATTACACCGTAAAGTTTATATGTTTATGTGTGTATGTGTGTTTGTTACTTCTTCACTCTCAAAGCAGTATTGCTAGCAAAGGAGGCGACCAATCGCGTGAGGCAACGGTCCTCACACCGTAGGTGCGGGCTTGCTGACGGCGAGCATTGGGTGGCTCACCGTCCGACCGTCCGGTAACCGTCCGGATCGAGCCCAAGTCTTCGACGGCGCGTACTGTTCCACGCGCGCCTCAGGGAGATGTCAGCATATCGTAGGGGCCCAGAAGGGTCGAAGCCTACTGGGGCCATGGGTAGTGTGAAAGAGAAACCCGGGGCCCTGGGACGAAGGCAAAAAAGGAACAGGATTGGGTTTTTAGTCAGTAAAAGTCTGACACTATCTCCCGTTCCGCCCGAGAGAGGGATTTGTCATAAGATGATTTTCCCACCAAAAAAAAAACTCAAACTGCTGCACAGATTTTAACGTAGTTTTTTTATGAAACCCTTTGCGTTTCAGGGCCACGGTAACTCATTCAAACATATCCACAGCCCTCAAGTACAAATCACATTACGAAACTTAATAGAGTCAGTACCATATACTCCTATCATTTTCATCATCACACACACACACACGAACACACCCTCACCCCCCCCCCCCACACACACAAATTCAATACAGGCTTCTTTTAACCGCATTTAGTTGATCTTAATTTTTTGTTGTTTACCATACTCTTTTTATTTTTGTTAATCTTTTTGCATAAGATTCTGTACTATCTCCTACTGGGAGAGGGCACTGGCTCTTGTAACACAGGTTTATCACCTAGCACAGGAGTCAGGGACTTCACACTATTTTGTAACCACTTTCTTGTGTAATAAAGATTATTATTATTATTAAAGATTATTATTATTTTATAGAGTGACTAGCGTCTACCAGCAGCTTTGCCTACAAAATGCCAGTCAGTCAGTTTCTCCTTTTATATATAAAGATAAGTCATTTATGACTTCTCCATTTTGTCTATACTATTTATTCTATAATAATAAAGTGGAAAGATTTTTAGATTTGTTTGTAATGAATAATCACAAAAATTTCTGAACTGATATCAAAAATTCTTTAACCGGTACCCAGATCATAATATGATGTGATGTATGTGATTATATGATCGGATTTTATCAAAGAGTGTTATAGGATATATTTTTTCTACTTTCACGTAGGCGAAGCTAGCGTTGTATAAATTACTTGCTAGAGGATGTGCTCGCCAAAAAAATCCCATGTCCTTCATTATCGTCCAATCTATATCTATGTCGTGGCCAGGTCAAAGAAATTGATCACTTCATGATGTGGCCAACTAAAACTGGCCAGATCGTTTTAAACGTAAAAGTTTGATGATATTTCAATCCTTTTTTCTGTAGACCTTTTATTATCATAGAAATCCTACATCAATGATATAGCCAAACGAAGATTGACATATCATTAAATGTTAAAGGATTTTTTTTATTGATATAAACCAGTGCTTGACTGCGATCCCACCTGATGGTAAGCAGTGATGCAATCATTGATGGTGATATGCATTTGTTTATTAAGAGCCTATTCACTCTAGCCTTGAAGACACCTAAATTATAGTTCGAAGGAAAGACCGCAGCAGGCAAATTGTTCCAGTCTTTTGATGTACGCGGTATAAACGACGAAGCGAAACGCTTAGTCCGGACCGTGTAAACGATGGCCAGATTTAGTTGGCCATATCACGAAGTGATCAATTTCTATGATCTGGCCACGACATCTATACTATAACAGTTTCTACCAGCGGCTTCGCCCGCGTGGAGATTTAAACTATCCTATCTCTCAAGTTGGATCGAACTGCACATGGTGTGCGAATTTTATTATAATCGGTTAAGTGGTTTAGGAGTCCATTGAGGACAAACATTGTGACACGAGATTTATATATATTAAGATAACTCATCGCAAGAAATGCAACGATTTCAGCGTGAAAACTTAATTTCCATTTTAAATATGCATACAAACATAAAAGACATACAAACAATGGCCGACTACAGATACTCTGTATATAAACAATCTAGATTCTGCCAGCGACTTCACCCGCGTGGCAATAAGGGGATGAATTTAGAAAAATCCTTTCTTAGTGGACGCCTTTTTTTTTTTGTTTTCGGGTGGAAACCTTCGAAAGGCTTCCGGACTTTGGGGATAAGTCCGGGGAGTGTGGGATTTTTACCTCACTAAAACCACCCCGGTGATCACCATCAGCACATGTAGAAGGGGCGCCGTTACCTCTTAAAAGACCACTCCGGAACCCCCTCTGTGCAACGCCTGTTAGGGCACATCCCTGAGGAGACTGTACTACGGTCTCCTCTGAGCCTCTTTGTGCACGGCAGCACGTGATCACTGTGCCACCGTCTTCCTTGGAATCACTTGATGGGCGGGCAGAGTCCCCTTTTAGTGGACGCCTACTACATAAAAGGAACTCTTGTGCAAAATTTCACGCTCCTAGTCCCAGTAGTTTTGGCTGTACGTTGATATGTCAGTCAGTCAGTTTCTCCTTCTATATATATATATATATAGATAACATTCCCCAAAAAACCGTATCCTTTAGAAATAGTGAAAGTAACTGGGTCAAAGGAATTCATCTAAGATTCTAAGAAAAAGACGGTTGCATGCAATTAAGATGTCGATGACCCAGGACAGATTGACCTGAAAACCCACAGAAAGGATGACCTCAAATGAAATGAAGTAAGGAGGAAAAAAGGAAGCGAATATTAAGAGCGACCAACTCGAAATACATTTCCATATATCCGCTCGTACGTGATTAGGACGTTATTACACATTTTTCTCAAAATATTTAAAAAAAAAACAGATATGTTGTGGATACTACCTAGGTTCTTATTGTAATCAAATCATAAACTAGTTTAAAAATAATCCAGTAAAGACCTATGAAAATCTATTTTGTGTGAATTTTGACCCTTTTTAACGTACTTATAAATTTAACAAAGTAAAGAAAATATTTACATATTCGCACTAGCGAAAGAACTCTTTAAATAAAGATTTAAAAAAAAATATATAACAATAGAAGCCTTGCACAAAATTTCATTCAAAATCTGGATTAAATTAAAGATTTTGAATGATATGAATGAAATTTTTCCAAAATGTTTTAAGGTTTTTAAAAAAACACGTATTTCCTGGAACAGGGTTTGTGAAATATTCAAGTGAGTGACGGAATTGTCGAATGCCAACAGAACTTTTAGTTGTTATTTCTTGTTTTTCGTGTTGCTCCTTCATAAAAAAATTGCGTTCCTTTTAAACCGTGCTTACGTATCTTAAGCGCCTGAAACGAAACCAAGGAACAGTGTGAATAAATAGTCTGTCAGGAAATTGAGTATACGGATTTAATTATATTCTTTAATCTTTAAGTTAATCAAGAATGAAAGTGAGAATGTCGGAACACTACCGTTTTATTTTTTGCCACAGAACGCAATTGAATGACTTTAGTTTATGAAATTCGGATATGATGTAAAATTTTATTTCTTCCTCAAAACAAGTGAATTTCTTCCCTGTTTCGAACTCGCCACCTTACCGAAGAGTCTCCCCATGGAAAGTGATAAAAGAGGTCTCCTCGAGATCAATTATACATTTGGGAGTGATGCGTCAGCCAAAACTTTTTGGTGATAAAGAAAATTAAGTTTTACGATTCTTTTTTTGCTTTCAAAAATTCCTCCGGGACTTCAAGTTTGGATTGTATTTATTCGGTTTTTTCTTCTTGGTTTATTGCGAAACAGTAATATTTTAGCGTTGTGTTTATTGGATTATTGATTTTGATTGTTGTTAGTTACTTCATGTACTGACATTGATAACGTTAAGAATTACGAGAATTATTATTGTTATTACGTGTCTATTTGCTTACTTTCTCGAACTGACCGTGCTCGCTGAAAACCTGCGTCATGCAGAAGGTGAGGACGCCGTGAGATCTTTCCAGCCACTCCTCACAAACTTACCGCCATATTTATGGTGTGCCCAGCACTGAGTTACTATAGCGGCAGCGGAGTTCCGCCCCGGCGTTGCATGTCCACGCACAAATCGTGCATGGGTGCAAGGACTGTTGCCTCCAAATCCCATGGTTGCAGGCCAGCAAGAAGGCACACTGCTTCGTGGGAAACCGTGTAGATCCCCGCACCATCCATATAGCTCTGGTATGCGTTCAGCTGGGCCGCCGGTCGC
Source organism: Mythimna pallens (assembly GCA_961205895.1). Classification (NCBI taxonomy): domain Eukaryota; kingdom Metazoa; phylum Arthropoda; class Insecta; order Lepidoptera; family Noctuidae; genus Mythimna; species Mythimna pallens. The sequence goes on along the minus strand of OY540849.1, from coordinate 8,362,605 downwards.
TTTCACAGCGACGGCGCCTACACATACAGTGCCAATGACCAAACGCTGCTTGCGTAGAGGTTTCGGCAGGAGGCGTCTGGGCCCCCTAGGTTTTGATTCAGTTTGGTAGCCAGACGTCGGAAGTGCTCCTCGAAATTCTACCAGCTGTCGAGGACGAGTCCCAGGTACTTTCTTGTAAACCCGATGCCGATGTGAACTTTTCCTACCGTTAATTGGGAACGCCGTGATGGCGCGCTCCAAGGGCCGAGAGACCAAGGGATGACGTACCTATCCGAAGACACAGTGTTGAAAGACCTAGTAGAAATTGTGGATTGTCCGCTGGATGCGAAAAGCAGCTACTGGTTGATGTAGCGACACTTGAGGGAGATTTATGTCTAATAGCGGTAGTCTATCGGCTAAGATGATGATGATGATGATGAGTCCCCAAAATAACTGTTTTCAACGAACGAGCTATTAGCCTATTTTTCAAACATTTATTTTGTAGACAAAATCAAATATTTCCCCAACAAACACCAACAATTTGCTTTCAAACATTCGCTTCCCAATTTAAATGTAAATGTTTTTATATGCATAAAATCGCCAAAGATTGGACATGGAGGATCAATTATTTTTTCATTGTGATACTGATTGAGGGCGAGTTTTTTGTTTAAAAGTTGTATAAAAGCAATTGAGCGTAATAAAGGTTTAAATGGGGTATTGTTATAAGCTGTTTTCTCTTCTTCCTTGATCTTGTGAACTTTTTATCGTTCATTAATTCTAGTGGTCTTTGGGTTTGGTTAATTTGAACTGGTTATAATTATATTTTTTAAATTATGTGTAATCTTTTTAACCGACTTCAAAAAGGAGGAGGTCATATGTTCGGTTCAATGTATGTTTTTTTTTTATGTATGTTCACCGATTACTCGGTCAATTGTAAACCGATTTTGAAATTTTTTTTTTGTTTGAAAGATTATACTTTCGAGTTGGTCCCATAGAAATATTGTTATGATCTGATCATGAACTTCGAATATATGGAACAGAACTCCTCATAGGATCACAGCAGAACCGTTATAACAAGTAAATTTGCTTTTTTTATACGTGTTGTCGATGACTGACTGAAAGTAGAGGGGAAATATATCGAACTGATCTGATGATGAAGCCTGAAGTTAGGCACCGTTTTTTTTTTGTAAAAGTTTTTTTTTACTTTGAAGTCGGTTGTATTTTTTTTTGTAAAAAGTTTTTTTTAGGGTAACTACTTACCTAATATTAAATGGATATCAGCTGTTCAGCTCACTACCAAAATTTTATGAAAAAAAAACTTCTAATCAAACTTTAAGAGGCATTGTCTAGCAGTGGAAGTGTTTCAGTTAAAATAATAATTATGATGGTGATTTATTTTGCTTATAGTACTTTTAAAGGATGAAAACCAATGATTTTGCTTATTTCCCTATTTTTTCAGTTTGTCTTATTATTATTCCTTTCTTCTTATTATAATTTTAAGTAAAACGTTTCCTTAAACTAGCAATTACTCGCCCAGCCGCGTCAAGTCGCGGCATGGTGGACATAGTTCCGGCAGGATCTCATGGTGAAATGGCGACAGCGACTGTCGCAATCCACTGCTGGGTACGCCACAATTATGGCGGTAAGTCCGCTCTTTGAAGAGTGGCTGGAAAGACAACGTGGCGTCCTTACCTTCCACGTGACGCAGGTCCTCACCGGACATGGTCAGTTCGTGAGGTTCCTGCAGCGGAGGCGGCACGTGCACTCGTGAGGGAGTGGCCCTCATGCCCCAGCCACCAGGATTCCGGATTCCAAACAACGTAGGCGTGGGCTTGCGGACGGCGAGCAACGGATAGCTCACCGTCCGACCTTCCAGTAACCGTATGGACCAAGCTCAAGTCGTCGATGGCGCGCAGTGTTCCACGCGCGCCTCGAGAAGATGTCAGCAAGACCGTAGAGGCTCAGCAGGGTCGAAGCCTACTGGGGCCATGGGTTGTGTGAAAGAGAATCCTGGGGTCCTGGGATGGAAGGCAAAGAAGGAACAAGAGTGGGTTTTAGTCAGTAAAAGTCTGACACGCCTTGTCGCTCCGCCAGCAATTATTCCTATAATATGTAAAACCACTTATAGTATATATCTAGCTGGGTACCTTGTGTACCCAGATCAAGATCTATAGATCATTCAAATATTATTTTGTTCCGTGTGGGAACCTAACCCGGGATATGCAGCGCAGCATCCAATCGCTCATTCACTGCGCCAACAATGAAAATCGTCGTTTTAAAAAAAACGCTAACAACCTAGTGTAACCTATTTTTAAAAGAATACACCGTAGTACATATATATCGATGGACTACACACAGTTTGGACCCAATAAACAATATCTTTTTCTTATCTCTATTTCCCATACTAAACTCCACTATCTAGAAAACAACATTATTTTCGAAACCGATTGTCACATTATTTATAAAAGCCTTTAGTTCAGCCAGATCGGGGCTACTTCGGAAATCTTGGAGATAAAAGTAATTTATTGAGAAGATTAGGTACTGTTCGGCTGTTTGCTGCTACGTCAATCTGGACAGGAAGACTGAAAAGAAGTGGTTTTTGTAATGGAGGGAAAGAAAACATCTAGTTTTAAGAATGGGAAGCCATCATTTACGTTTTTATGTTCTGGGTGGATCGGCTTAAACCTGTAGCGACATCTATGGCATCACTTAAGAACTAATACTGCATCGTGCAATTAAAAGTTCTCCGCGCGATTAGAACTTAAAGAACAGCCCGAAATCCCGAAAAACCAAAATCCGGAATATTTTTCTTTCTTTTCTTTTTTATCTATCGGGCAGTTGCCCACCAGACATAACACCCGTCTGGTCGGAGGATCCTCCCTTTTCAACGGAGGTTTGCGGGACTTTACACTCTGTTCCACCTACCTCTAAAAACCCATCCGTGTTCCTTTTGTTTTTTTGTTCTTTTTGTTCCAGGACCATAGTTACTCTTTTGAACAACCTTATTATTATTTAAATAGATATCTACTACCATTTTTTACCATCCAATGAAGGGTGTGTCAGACTTTCACTGAATAAAAACCCACTCCTGTTCCTTTGTTGACTTTCATACCAGGGCAGAGTTTTTCTTTTAGATACAAACCGTTGGCCCCAGTAGGCTTCGACCTCGACATCTCCTTGAGGCACGCATGTAACTCCTCAAAAAAATAAAAGAAACATTAGAAAGAAATATTTTTGGCAATTTTCAAAATGCAATTATTACAAAAGCCTAAATATTTAAATAGTAGGTAGATATTATTTAAAAATGTTAAACCAAAAAAATAAAGAAATTAAAACTGAAATTTGACAACTTTGCGTAAGTAGCACTACTGTGTGACTTATTTGCATTCATAATTCAAAAATTCAAATTATTTGTATTTCACATAGACCTACATTGGCACTAATAAAACGCCAGAAGCTAGTGCACGGTTCCAAATTGGTCTTTCCTATGGAGAAGAACCAGCAAGAAACTGCTCTCCTCTTTTAAAAATAGTGGTTGATGTTACAATATTTCCATATTACAGTAAAGTCAGAACAGTGTAGACCAGTCAATATTGTGACCACGAGACCGAATTCTTTTTCTGCAAGAGTTTGACTTAGTTTGTAATAGCATTATTTTTGGGAATACCCACAAACCTAAAATATATTTGATTACTGTGTATCGGGGAATAATAATAATAATATTCACACAACTATCACGCAACGCCGTCTAGTCTCAAGCTAAGCAGAGCTTGTGTTATGAGTATTAGACAACTGATAAACATACTTCAATATTTCTAAACACACATTATAGATAAATTATACCCAGACACAGAACAAATGATTGTGCTCAGCACAGAAACATTTGTCCTGGGTGGGAATCGAACCCACGACACGGCATAGCAGTCAGGGCCACTAACCACTAGACCAACAGGCCAGGCAATATATTGCTATTTCTTTACGAACAACTTACAATAAGTCCGAAGTATGATTAGTTTACTTTAGTTATAAATGTTGTTTTCATTTAAGCGAAATGTAAATAAGAGATTTGAGAGATGAGCAATAAATATCTTTAACCAAAAACTTTGCTTTAAAAGCGATCGATCATCTGCCCCATTTTTCCTTATTTTCCGAAAGGAAAAAACACCTGTACTCGGCAATTCGGCATTTCATTACCATCATCCCTGTGTTAGGTGTAGTCATGAAATTCATACATACATTATTTTCAGTGGAACACCGCGGGGCCGAATTTTTGCTGACTGTAGGCGACGTGAAATGAATGCAGATCAGGGATCGTGTTCCGATTGGGGCACTTCGGTGGAAGTATTTTCAGTTTTATTTTTTATTTAGATTTTTGCAATAAAACCCATTTTGATTACATTTGATTTGGAATCTCAAAATAAATTAGTTGTAAAGATAATAAATAGCTTTGATCCTGTTCCCGATGCCGGTGGGTTACTATTTTTTATGTTTTTAAATATAATGTTTTTTTAAGACATAAAATAAATGAAATAATAATAAATCATTTATTATCAGGCCGTAATCCACAACGCGGGCCCAGTGCGAAAATCAGAAATCAGAAACTTTTATTTCAAATAGACCAATTACAGGCACTTTTCAATTGTCAAAATGTCGGTCAGTCAAAAAAAAATACAATTGAAGCTAAATTGCACAATTGCGGGTTGGGGGATGTCACATGTCTTTGGTTCTAGGACATGCCGGTTTCCTCACGATGTTTTCCTTCACCGTTTTGAGAGCAGTGGTGATGAAAAAAATTACACCAAGTATTGCGCCTGGCTGGGTTTAAACCCGCGACCTACAACTCCGTAAGTCGGGGCCATTACCACTCGGCCACCACTGCTTCCACGTAAAATGTGCAAACGACTATTTGTTTAAAAATAAATTCTTTTGTTAATAATTTAAATACTATTTCCAGAGTTGGATAATTTTACTAAGTAACTTAATAATAGTAGAAATAATAATAATATCTTAGTTTTCCATATATCGCAATAGTTGCCCACTAACCGGGGGTTGTCCTTGGATGCACTAGCATAGCGTACCGGTATAATCCCCGATTGGTACCACGTTCCATTAAAAGCGTATAAGGTGCCTCTCCGAGTTGGTTTCGACTCCTCGTACGCTTTCCAAAGGCCCAGGGTTCTGAGATATAATAACCCATAACTTAATAGTTATAATATTCCACAACTATCACACAACGCCATCTAGTCCCAAACTAAGCAGAGCTTATGCCATGAGTACTAGATAACTGATAAACATACTTATATATTTCTAAATACACACATAATATAGATAAATCACACCCAGACACCAATTACATGCATACCAACAACATTTCAATTAATCCTACAAATAACTAGTACCCATAAATACAGGGTGCTCCATTATGGACAACCGGAACCGGAAGCGTAGTTTGATAACATTTCCGTTCGCCAAATTACAGGTCACGTGGTCTGAATGACAGTTGAACTTGTGGCGTCCTCTGGTGGTGAGGGCGGGAACTTATGACGCGTCACCGTTATCTATATATGTATATGTCGTGGTAAAATTTCGCAATCCTAGTCTTAGTAGTTTCGGCTGTGCGTTGATATGACAGTCTGGCAGTTTCTCATTTTATATATGTCGTGTCCACATCTTAGACTTGATCACTTCATGAAATAGCCAACTAAAACTGGCCAGATCGTTAAAACGTTAACATTTGATGATATGTCAATCTTGTTTGATTATAAAATCATTGATATAAGATTTCTATGATAATAAAAGGTCTAAGGGATGTAGGCCGAACGAGGATTGCAATATCATCAGACTTTTACGTTTAAAACGATCTGGTCAGTTTAAGTTGGCCATATCATGACGTGATCAAGTTCTAAGATGTGGACCCGACATATATAAAAGGAGAAACTGCCAGACTGACATATCAACGCACAGCCGAAACTACTAAGACTAGGATTGTGAAATTTTGCACAAGGTTACCTTTTGTGACGTAGGCGAGCACTAAGAGAGGATTTTCCAAAATTCACCCTGGAGTTCAAAGTTTATATAGAGCAACCTACTTTCACGCGGGCCAAGCCGCTGGCAGTTCAGTCTTCAGTTGTATCAAAATACAACTGAAGGACACAATTTTTTTGGAAGAGTTAATATAATAATTATATTCCACAAATATCACACAACGCCGTCTTTTTTTATTATTAATGATAGGCTAGCGTTTGACCATCATCTCACCTGATAGTAAGCGATGATGTGGTCGACGATGGTGATGGTGGTGGTGGTCGTGTGGTCGTTTGCCTAGAAGTAGCTTATTCACTCTTGACTTACGTCTTGACGACTAGTCCCAAGCTAAGCAGAGCTTGTGTTATGAGTACTAGACATAACTGATAAACGTACTTATATATTTCTAAAAACATACATATTATAAATAAATTACACCCAGACACAGAACAAATGATCGTGCTCATCATACAAACATTTGTTCTGGGTGGGAATTGAACCCACGACCTCCGGTATAGCAGTCAGGGCCAATACCCACTAGACCAACAGGCCAGTCGTAGTTCCCGTGGTCCTGCAACGCAACGGGCAACTGAAGAACATTTATTTATTTATTTTATACTTCATGCACATAAAGGTATAATACGGCCGGCGTATTTTGGCGAGCCTGAACTTTGCGCAGAAGGCTGCGCACGAACGTTTTTTAGGAACAAAATGGTGGCATGAGGCGACGTGCGCGGGGCGGAGGTCTAGGCTAGAGATTGACTCTATGTAAATACAATCGACCCTTTATTCAATCAAATATCGTAATCGATTTTTATCGATTTGGAATTTATTTATTTTTGTGTCTATGAGATATTGAACGAAATAGATTTACAAACATAGTGAATGTTGTCGTCAGTAAACGAGATTTCGACTTTAATGAAAAAAAAACTAATAAAATTTTATTTTCTTCGTTGAAAGACATGATTTTGTTAAATATCAGTTATTTATAAACAACTACTAGAATAACGATTGTTTGAGAATATTTTAAACCTCCATAGAAAATTGAATATAAATATATTTTTATAAGTTAATTTAAATCGATTTGAAAAAAAAAATCGATTAAACAACACCATCAGACACGCGTAATGGACATCTCTCTTCGGTAACTTCGTAAAGCTTCGTACTTATTCGGCAATGTTCGGTACGCAGTAATATGTCTCACACACACGTTAGCATTGGTGTTATTTTCGTATCCCTGTCTCTGTCTTGAGCACAGCCGGTGACAAAAGTTTTCGTGGGTTGTTATTAATAAATTATTAAGTTTTTTGTGTAGTGTCAGGTTTGTTTCTTTAATTCATAAGTTATTTTTGTAACTTTCTGTCTCCAAAGTGTTTTAATATTTATTTTATTCGTAATTTGGTTTAAAAAAATTAATGTCAATAACAGTTTTTTTACGAGTGTACATGCGCTAAAGTTCGCAGAGCCTATGTTTAGGGCCGCCAAGTTACGTCGGCCGTATTGTACAAAGGCGGACTTAATGCCTTAGCATTAACATTGGTGGATTTTAGTCTGTTAAAGTCTGATACGCCATTGCTCTACTTTAGAGCAGGAGAAATCGTTTGATGATTTTTCACCTAAAAAAAAGATAGCTTTTACTTAATAAAAGTTTGACACACCCTAACGCTCCACACTATAGTGGGAGAAACCATTTAATAATTTTCTAAGACAAAAAAATATATGAGAACAACAGATGTCGAAACGTGTTTAGGCTTTAAGTGGAATCTAAGAAAATGGTTTAAAATATAATATAATTTTAGAAATATATAAGGAAAAAATGGTGTTACTAAGTGAGGGCTTAATATTGGAGAGAATAGACATTGTGCCAAGAATTATGATAGCAAGGAAAATAAATAAATAAACAGTAGCAGTTTTTGAAAATACAAGATTTATTGCTCGGTTTCATAAGTTTTTTTTTTTATAAATATCATACCTATTATAAAACAAACTCCCCTACTGCATCTGGTTGTCCGTCTCTTCACGGCAACTTCTTTTTTTAGGTGTCTTAAAATATATATTGTTATAGTAGAGACATCGTCTAATATACAAAAATTGTTTCTAAATATTGGTTTCATAAGAAAGGCCATCATGCAAAAATGATTTTAAAATATTAAAATTTTTAAGAAATCCTTTTCTTAACATTTAAACAAAATTTTAATAATTTAAACATAATTTTTTAGCGCAGTTCCACACGCCGCATGCAGTTATAATCCATACTAATATTATTAATGTAAAAGTAACTCTATCTGTTAAGCTTATACGTTTAAACTATTGAACCGATTTTGATGGGATTTCGCAGTAAGTTTTTACTTTAACTGCTAATTTTAATGTGGCTTCGACTTCAACTTCGCAATAATCGAGATTCACGCGAACAAAGTCGTGTACAAAAGCTAGTAATATCAATTTAATAATATTCATAATGAGAGAATCACTCAGAAAGTCAATTTCTGCTGTCGTCAATTGGTATTGATTTTTAATTATTAGGAATTTATTTATAACAAAAAAGTTACGTTTGTTAGACTTTATCCCGTAACGTAATTGCAATAAATTAATTAACACCTCAAAATAAAATTGTCCCTATTAACAAATTCATTAATTGAAAATAATACTCCATTTATCTCAAACAAGTTAATTTGATCCTAAATTAGGATGCCATTATGGAATACATTAAAAACACACAAAGCAAAATCAAGCGAAAATTATTTTATACAAAAATCTGTTACTTTGAGTAAATTTACTGAAAAATGACAATAGGTGGGACAATATAGGAAAACTCCGAAGGACAAGAACAGTAAATGGGATAAAGAATGAAATGAATGTTTGGAAAAGGTGATTTATGCAATAAGAACTAAAAAACTGGGAACAGTGGCCAATGTTAACGGCCGGGCTTACAAGTTGTAGGTCGCAGGTTCAAACCTAGACAATCTCAATACCTACTTTGTTATTTATTTTATCATCATTGCTCTCAAAACGCAAAAAAGAACATCGTGAGGAAGCCAGCATATCTTAGAACTAAAAATTGGATAACGAATGACTTTTACCAAATCGCACTGGGCCCGTGTGGTGGATTACGGTTAATTTCCCTTTTCCATAAACGAGGTTTGAATGCCAGTCTCATTATCACCTTTACAATGTTCCCATTGCTCTATTCTATTCTACTCTACTCTACTCGACTCGACTCTACTCTACTCTACTCTGCTCTACTCTACTCTACTCTGCTCTACTCTACTCTATTCCATTCTATACCAAAACTTGCGCTGATTTAACATTCTGTTTTCATGTTGCTAAGTAATGCTTTTATGATTATTTTCGAAGCACTTTTTACAAAACGGAACCATTTACCTATTGAAAGGAGACGTGAAAAATTTGTCTTTTCATGGAAACCTTTCAAGGTATTTTTTGTTACATTATTATAAAATGCCTACATTAAGCCTATTTCGGCCATTTATTTTGTTGAATTAATCAAATTCAGAGCATTTTTTCGTTGAACCGAAAATGTGTTTCTGAAGAAAAGGGGTGAAGAGTTCATTGGTTTCAATTTACGTGAATCACTAGTGATCCACAGGCAGCCGCGGTTGGAAAGTTTTATTTTATTATATGTCAGGTCAGATTAGGATACATAGTAACACGGTCTGGGAAATTATTTGGTAATCAAGTTAAGATAAAATATCACTTGCACGTCATTGAACGCTAATAACATTTACAATTTATTAATTTCAATCTTGGGGAAGACACATTTTGTTGGTAAATGTTTTGCAATTATCTTTGAGTCAGGAGAAAAGAAAGAGAGGGAGAGCAGTTAACCAGAAAACAGTGGCCTCATCTAGTTTAAATTGATGTAAAAAAATTGTCGTGTAAAAGTGTTTTAAAAGCTACCTATTTGCAACATAAATATCATTTAACATTAACATGAGTAAGAGAGAGTGTCAAATTTTTATTGATTAGTAGCTTTTGCCCGCGGCTCCGCCCGCGTACATAAAATATAGTGTATGTCACTCACAAATAAAACAGGTTTCTATCGTTGAAAAAGTTTTAGCAATCGAACCAGTACGTTCAGAGATTTTCCTCCTAAAAACAAAAAAAAAACAATCTACCTCTTTATTATATTAGTGTAAAAAACCCAGCCGTGTTCTTCAAACTTTTTTTCTCTGCGTTCCAGTGCCGCAATGACTACTGGGGCCAAGGGTCTGATTCTGAAAGGAAGACTCGGCCCTGGTAAGAAAGGCAACGAAGGAACAGGGCTGGGTTTTTAGTCAGTAAAAGTCTGACACTATCTCCCGCCCCGCCCAAGGGCGGGGATGTCATAAGATGATACTCCCACAGAAAAAAAAAAAAAAGTGCCGCAATGACTATAATTGAGACTTCTTCAACTCCTTACTTCGTACCAAATCTAAGGATTCTAAGTCAACGGAGAGTATCCTACAAATTTTGGATTGCTTGTGAGTGTCAAAATATGTATCATAAATGGAGTATAAACGGTCTTATATTTAGACTACGTTGTCTTAGAAGTTTAATTGTTTCTCTACTCCAAGGAAAAGTAGACCCGAACATTTGATATTATATATATTTATTTCAGTTGCAATACCTTTACATGTTCCTGAGAAAAAAGGTCATGATATACGGACAACAAAGTGATCCTATAAGGGTCGTTTTTGCCGATTAAGGTACGTAACCCGAAAGAAACTTATAAGGTAAACGGAATAAGATTCACACACAACAAATATATCGAAGAACTAGATTATAATTTAGGTATATTCATGGCTACAGTTAATAGGCTCTTAATATACTATTGTGCCTCACCATCAACGATTGCATCACTGCTTACCATCAGGTGGAATCGCAGTCAAGCACTAGTTTATATCAATAAAAAAACAAATACCACTGCAATATCAAAAGCAACTTTCTATAACCATCAAGATATCATCAACCGATCAAATAAAAATAAAATACCATAAAAACCAGTAGCGCATCCTGTTAGTTAAGCGTCAATTAATATGAGACAGACTAATTATAATTACTTATTAGAATCATCGATTGATAATCATCAGAATGTGGAAGCGATCCGTGTGAACAAATTTGACAATTATCAGTATTTGTATGGAAGAAACTAATGTATATTGATTGATTTCGAAGTCTGATAAAAATATTTTATGATGCCTTATAATGTCCTTAGTTAAGTGAAGGACCCCCCTCTTGTATTTGATGCGCCTGGGGATGATAGAGAGAGAGAGAGAGAGGTCGTTAGGTTATTTCTATCCTTGCCAAATATTTTTGTACCGTTCCAGCGTCTTTATGTCGACACCGTCACCGGCTCACGCTGAAAACCAGCGCTGTGAGCTCATCGCATTCTGCGTGAGGCCACAGCTTTATGCTGAGCGTTCAGCCGTTTTGCGCGGATGTGACGCATATCTTCCCTCTCTATTGATTATGTTTGTTAGCTAGTTTTAAGATTGCGTCATTTCGCGTAAATAAACTGTTTTTCTTTCTTTCTTTCTTTCTAGGTCTCTCTTTTATTTGACCACAGATTCAACCACGACCTAAATTACTAGCATATAATTAGTTTTAGATGTAGCAAGTCACGGTATGGGAAAAAAATATTCTATCAGTACTACTTCTCAATACAATATAGCTCGAAGAATCGCCAAACTTAAGTGGCAATTGGCAGGGCACATTGCATGCAGAACAGATGGTCGATGGGGACGAAAAGTTCTGGAGTAGCGACCACGAACCGGAAGACGCAGCGTTGGAAGACCTCCCCCAAGGTGGGCCGATGACCTGGTGAGGGTCACAGGTATAAGATGGATGTGAGATGCACAGGACCGGTCGTTGTGGCGACGCTAGGGGGAGGCCTATGTCCAACAGAGGACGTCTTTCGGCTGAAATGATGATGATGACTTCTCAAAAACTACAAAAAATATACATATATGATTGACATGCGCTACCGATGTTTCACGTGGTAAAGGCTCATCTTTAACTTAGCGCCGTCTATGGTTTAAAGTTAAATTAAATCAAATTGAGTTACAAAAATCTGAACTATGATGTTTTTTTTTTATTAATCTAAAATATATTTAATTAAATAGAATTAACATAAAGTGAATTAAATGAAATGGAAAGAAATAAATTATTTTGTAATACCTTAAATAAATAAAGCTATCATAGAAAGTGGCTCAGTATTCTGTAAACCCTTTCCACAGTCCTTCACTTTTAATTACTTCTCGTATTTTCTATAGTATGTAAAATTTTTGCCCCCAATAAGTAAATAAAATAAAATCGCATAACACTTTCCTTTTTTGATGTTATATATGGATTTGGTATGTTGACGCCTTCGAAGAACGTATGCTGTGCTATGTCACTTATGTAATTGTTATCACAATGGCGAAGTCTATCATATACTTATTGTATACAAAATTATTTAGGTACTAAGAAGCTAGGTATAACGCTTTACCAACATGAAAATCAAATACGTGGCTATATAATTATTGTGCTGTTGTGAATCCGATCATTAGACCAAGGCAATAGTAAAGTTTCTTACTACTGGTGCTACCGGACTCCTGTCGTGTCACATAAGTACTTATGCATCAGACAGTTGGTATGACAACTCTCTACATAAGCCTGGCATGAACTTGATATAATCGCTGTCGTTACAACCACGGATGAATAATTAACATAATAAGTGGTTAAGATCACATTCAAGATACTGATAGTTTTTTAACGTTTACTGAGAAAATAAAAAATATCGATTGAAAATTACTTTGAAACCGGATTTGATGACTTTTTTTGATTTAATTGGTAGCATGAAAACAATAATTAAGTAAGAATAAGAATAATGTTTATTGTTCATTGTTACAGTAAATAAAGAATACCTTAAAACTATTATATAATGATTAATATTGTCTGTAACTAATTATCAATTATACATATATTTAGATGGTGGTCCCCAAACTAGGTAGAACCTGTATCTTGGGGACCTGAGTTGAGATAACTTTAATCTATAATAGCATTGTATCGGGCGGACATGTAGAAATTCGGTTTATTTTTTTATATTTATCGAAGAGGTTGTTGTAAACAATGAAACAACAAAATGAATAATAAAAAGTAAAAATAGGATAAAAACAAGCTAACTTAAAATAAAGGTTTTTGTGTGTAGTGTATGTGTGTAGTGTATGTGTGTATTTATATGTGCTATATACTATTGCCATATTGTGTTTCTTTATTGCTTGACTGGAGTAGTTCTGTGTTACTTTAAAATTTCCTCTGTCTGTTCGTACGATAAAAGAGCAAGCCAGTTAATTAAGGTTTTTTTACACGTAAAATTCTTTAGGTCTTTGATATTGAAGCTCTTGCTGATTTTATTGTAAATTTGAAATGAGAGTCAAAGGGGCATCTACTGACCAACAGACTGTCTGCTTCGGGAAGAGGAATATGGAGGACGCGTTTAGAGATTATTTTATTGTAATCGGATCTGTATTTTAGGGTTTTGTGTACGTTTAGTGTAGCACTTAAAATATATAGTTGTCGTACTCTTAAGACCGCAAGCTCACTATAAATTAGATCTGTAGGGAAGCGGAATGGCTTTCTTAAGGTTACTTTAATAACAGCTCTTTGAGCTCTTTCTACTTCTATAAACGTACTTTTTCCAGCTGCGCCCCAGATAGAGATACCATACTGAAGAATTGACTGACACAAACCGAGATAAATTGTGCGGAGAATTGCAATGGGTGTGCAGTCTCGTAGTCTTTTCATAACATATATTAGTTTCCTAAATCGACTAGAGAGGCGGTGTATGTGTGGTTTAAATGAAAGGTTTTCGTCTAGTGTGATGCCAAGGTATTTAATAGAAGGAGCATGTTCAATGATTGTGCAGGAGCAGTTTGCAAGTAGTGGGGACTGGTTTCTGCTGCACAACGTTTAGTAATTAGTTAATTACATATCGAGATCCTGTTTAAAGATAGGTATGCGGAACAGGGTGTAAAGTCACAAAGTTTCATACAAATCGGTCAAGCCGTTTAGGAGGAGTTAAGTGACAAATACACGTACAGAAGTATTATACCCATAAAAAAGATATTAGACACGTTATGAACAGAAACTATGGTGTTCAGTTTCTTGGACGGCTTGAACGTTACAATGTAAACTGCAACCTATTGTATACTTAGTTAAGTATATATTAAAGTGACTGTAATATTTTTTTGAAAAATACCCAATTTTGATCACCTTGGGTATTTTTTATTATTATGTTAGCCTCGCGTTTGATCACTATATCACCTGATGATGTGGTTAACGGTTTTTTTTTCACAGTAGGAAATCATCCAATGACTTCTCCCGCTCTGGATGGAGCAGGATGGCGTATCAGGCTTTTACTGATTAAATCACACCCTAGTACAGTTCCTTCAGTTACCCTTGGCGTTCTAAGACCACCGGTTTCAGTTTGCTGACATCTCGTTAGGGAGCTCGTGAAACACTACCTGTTAACTTGGGCTCAGTCGCATCGATCATCGGACGGCCGGACGGCGAGCTACCTATTGCTCGTCATCCGCAAGCCCGCACCTACCGTGGCTGGTAGTCGTGGTTGGCATCTCGACGGCTGGGGTATGAGCATGTCCGTTCCCTTACCCGTGCGGCCGTCTCCTTCACTAGTATTGCATCTTCGCAGAAAGAAGCGACCACCTCCTCCACCTCCGATCGCCATTTTTTTATGTCCACGTAGGCGAAACTACTGGCAGCATCTAGCCTGAGTATAGATTCCAATTTCCTTAGAGGACTTTCATGGAAAGGCAACTGAAGACCCTTATCATATGCTTTAACAAATCCAAAAAAATCCTTTTGAAAATAATTTCAACCCTCCCCTAAACCAGGATCAAATTGAACCAAGCTTGAGGCAAGGCAGACATTAGTTAGATCAAAACAAAGCCTGTACACATAAATCGTTAGAAATCAACCCTTGTTTATTTCTATGCAAATTCATCCTTTGTTATCAGTTCCCAACAATGATTCAACACTACACACGAAAAAAACAACCTTACTATTCAAAGTATAGGGCTTAATTCTGTTTGTCATGTCAAGCTTATCCGTTCTACACGATATGAACGCGTAGTATTGCGTTCCTTTTATTTGTTTAAGCGAAATTGAGCCTTATGCTTACTTGGATATAGTGGTAGTTTTCGGATGAGATAAAATACGATGGCTTAATTTTCACCTGTAAAAATATTGAGGAACACTTTATGGTCTGATTTTGCGTTCGAAGAAATAAAAAAGGAAAATAACTTTAGTTTTAAATGGTGGGTAATTTATGGTGATCGCAGATAAGCTAGTTTTGTTTTTATTTAATTGAAACAAAAAAGAAAATTGAAATGATCTTTTACATAACATTATTGTAAGAACAACATTGTTTTTAAAAGAGTAGCCATGGAATTTCTTGCCGGTTCTTCTCCATAGGAAACGACCAATTTGGAACCGTGCACTAGCTTCTGACGATAATATTAACCTAATTTCGTGCCAGTATTCCCCACACGAGGCATCTCTATATAATATGTAAGGAGGCCTTTTTATAAAACAAAGAAAAAAAAATGCCCCCCAGGTCTGTCTGTCTTTAATTATAAGCTAATTACGTAGACTGCAGGCGGAGGCTCGAAAAAAAACCAAAGTACTTTAAACTAATTTATTTTAGAACTAAGAAATTACAATTAATTTTAGTGAAACCTATTCGATGCTAGAATATGGAATGACCAAAAACTTATTAAAAATAACTTATTGCTAATATGCCGTTTTGCTGCGTCGGCGGCTCGTGGCTGGCCCAGGTGTCTACGATGCAGTTTTCATGTTTCCGACGTCAATCGAATGAATTGCTAGGTCGACGATATCCATTAGGGATCCGTATGTAACACCTCCCCCCGAAGATCAGCAACTATTTGATCATGTTGAGAGAAAATGTTGCTGGAGGTTCATCTCATTTCTTGGAGTCCCTGGTTACCTCTTCGTACGTATGTATCTTAACAGTTTGTGGTTTTTCTTTGCTGTCCGCTCTGAGATTCCAGCATCTATATCTGCGGCTTATCGCTAAGATGATAAGTGCGAGCACGCATATTGTGAAGATGTAGAATGGTATGGTTGTATGGTATAGAACAACCGAATGAGTATTGTCAATCTTCAGAGGACTTTCCATCATTGCTTTTCTCTGGATGCTGTGAAGCTCTTCTAAGTTGACTGAATTGAAGCCAATGATGTGAGTGGGAATGTTGGTCTGATTTATCTCGTTGTATGGGATCTTTGATAACTTGAGCGGCTGGCCTTCAATCTCGTTGTTGTCGTTGATGATGGTGAATTCTGATGTTTGCAGGTAGCAGTCCACAGGGATGGTGACGAGGTAGCTGCCTTGTAGAGTGTTGAAGTCTTTTCTTCCACATGCTAATTGTACTTTAGTTGGTTGAGGTAGTGACAGTACGTAATGCTGGTCATCCAGTTTCTCCATTGCTTCTTTGGAAAGTGTAATCTTGACGAAGTGGCAGGTGTCTTCTAGATCCTGGTTGGCGATGAGTTTCTGGATACAATCTGGTTTTGTCCTAATTTGGTGACTCGTCTTCTTTTCACAGAGATGTATGTTACTATACTTCGGGCATTCAGCCTCTATGTACACGAATGATTTCTCGTTAGTTGCTATATAGGGAGAGGGAGGTATAAGGGCAAGCTGTTTTTTGTTGGGTACAATAGATAATCTGTATAGATCATAAGAGTCTATGGAAACTATAGGGAAGCTGTAAACTATAACTATTCTTTTCTCAATAAAGTAAGAACCTGGTTTAATGAGATTATAATATTCTCTTAACTCTAGATTTAAAATCTGATCTTGATGGTATATCGATTTTAACTTGTCTATCATATTTCTTAGTACTTCTATATCTATCATCGAATGATGAGTGCTAGACGCGCGTATAAAAGCCATTATGTTCTCTATTCTAACTATTTCTAACATTAAATCTTCTACGTTATTAGTAATTATTCCTAGGATTTGGGCAAACTTTGCAAATTTGATTAAGCTATAATCTCTGTAAGCGTTTTTCTCTAGAAGTAGTTCTAAGGTTGCGTTAATTATTTCTTGATTCTTGGTTAGCTGGTCTAAGATGGTACCATGCTGGAACATCCATTCTTTACTAAGACTGATGTGATTATTAAATTCTGAAACTACTTTATTTTCGTTGTTTTGTAAAGTTTTAATTGCTTCGTCATATTTCAGGGCATCTAAATAATCTAAGTTGCCAGTAACGCTTTTTATTACTGACCCTAGGCTATCTACGAGACCTCGTTTGACTCTGGAAGGTTCCAAAGATTTGACCTGCTTTAAAACTCTGTCAAGCTTGTTAGTAAGATAGTTGACTTGATATTCGTAAAGCATGTAAGTCTCATTGTTAAGTCTGGTCTTAAACGATTGAAGTTGCGTTTGTACAGAGTCTATTTTGTCCTCTATGTCAGCTAGTTGTATGTACTGTATGAAGGAGTGGTAATGTGTGGTTAGTCTAGTATGTCCTAGTTTATATGGTAGTAATCCTGGTCCATCAGCTAAGGTCTCAAGTCTTATCTCTTGAGGGTGCGACACATGGATTGTCAGTAGCAGCAGAAACCTGTAACAATTGGCTGCCTTTATGTACACGTTTTAGCCTCGCTTTGGCTACGGGGCCTCGTTTTTTAGAAGTATATATATGTATCGGTAAATCAGCTAGTACAGTATCTTGCGTATACCGTGGTGCAGTTTTCTGACGGCTGGCAAAGGGATTTTTAATAAACACCTGTTGCTGAGGGGCATATTCTACTTCTGGTTCCCGAGTTTTATTCCTATTTTCAATTAAGGCTGTCCGATTGGCAAGAGATGAGTCATTAATAATGTCATAAACCTGCTTCATCTGCTGCTTATGATTCTGTGCATATTGCTGTAAAATGTGCTCCCTAAAGTCGATGTCTATCGGGTCTCTGGGGTCAAAATGTCCAGTCAATAGGTCAAAAGGTCTACATTTGGTAAAACTGTGGATGGAACTATTGTATGCTATGATAGCGTATGGCATGAGGTTAACGATTGGTTCCTCTTTGTGTTGTAATTTGAGGATTCTAATGTGCTCCAATAATGTTGAATGAAAGCGCTCTATGTTACCATTGTCATTTGGGCTATGAGGTAAAACTTTATGATGAATTATCTTATGAAGACGTGTAAATTCAGAGAACAATTGGTTGGTGAATTCGGTGCCAATGTCAGTAATTATAGTCATAGGTAGTCCATGATGAGTACAGTAACGTAGCAGAGCTTGGAGAATGCTAATGGCTGTTCCGTCTCGTAAATGGTAGGCTTGTCCGTACTTCGTGAAGACGTCAATGAAAGTCACGTATTTTTCATTCTGAACTGTAAAGAGGTCCATGTGAATGATTTCAAGTGGTTTGCTGGCTGGGGGAACTATGTTAAATTGTGGTCTAATGGGATTTCGATCATACTTGGCTTGACCGCAAATGGTGCACTCATTGATGTACTTTGTAATATGTTCTTTCATCTTTGGCCAATAGTATTTTCGTGAAA